>CAKXYN010000004.1:12738333-15476666 GCA_935064755.1 Tragelaphus eurycerus
GCCTTTCTTCTTCATTTCTTTTTATTGTGTCAGGGAAAACGAGCACTTTCCCTATACCTCTATAAAGGCTGGAGAGAAATACGAGGCAAAGAAAAGCCATTTGGGCCTAGTAGTATGTGCTGTCAGCTAATGTATATGAGTTTGATAATGTAATACAGAACGAGAAGGGGCAAATTCACTATTAACATAAGGTCAGGAATATTGTTTATAAAGAAAAGGGCCTAGGTCAGTTAAATAGAAGAACATAAACTACATAGATGAGAGAGGAGAGTTTTCCTTATTTAGTTTCAGCACTAAATAAAACCCACTGTAAAGGCCCGCCATTTTCCTTCCCTCCACACATACCTACTTCCCATCTGCAGATCAGAGAGCTTCTTTCTCTTTGCCCCAGGTGCTCCATATCCCAAAGCCATTAGACAGTGCCACCATAAGTGAATCTTCCCTCAGCCACCTAGGTTACATTACTATTAAAACATACCTTCTATACAAAAAAAGATTTTCATGGCCCAGATAACCATGATGGTGTGATCACTCACCTAGAGCCAGACATCCTGGAATGTGAAGTCAAGCAGGCCTAAGGAAGCATCACTAAGAACAAAGCTAGTGGAGGTGATGGAATTCCAGTTGAGCTATTTCAAATCCTAAAAGATGATGCTGTGGAAGTGCTGCACTCAATATGCCAGCAAATTTGCAAAACTCAGCAGTGGCCACAGGACTGGAAAAGGTCAGTTTTCATTCCAATCCCAATGAAAGGATGTTCAAACTACTGCACAATTGCACTCATCTCACACGCTAGCAAAGAAATGCTCAAAATTCTCCAAGCCAGGTTTCAACACTATGTGAACTGTGAACTTCCAGATGTTCAAGCTGGTTTTAGAAAAGGCAGAGGAACCAAAGATCAATGTGCCAACATCCACTGGATTATAGAAAAAGCAAGAGAGCTCCAGAAAAACATCTATTTCTGTTTCATTGACTATGCCAAAGCCTTTGACTATGTGGAACACAACAAACTGTGGAAAATTCTTCAATGATGGGAGTGCCAGACCACCTGACCCACCTCCTGAGAAATCTGTATGCAGGTCAAGAAGCAACAGTTAGAACTGGATATGGGATAACACACTGGTTCCAAATCAGGAAAGGAGTATGTCAGGGTGTATACTGTCACCCTGCTTATTTAACTTATAGACAGAGTAAATCATGCGAAATCCTGGGCTGGATGAAGCACAAGCTGGACTCAAGATTGCTGGGAGAAACATCAATAACCTCAGATATGCAGATGACACCACCCTTATGGCAAAAGCAAAGAACTAAAGAGCCTCTTGATGAAAGTGAAAGGAGAGTGAAAAAGTTGGCTTAAAACTCAACATTCAGAAAACTAAGATCATGGCATCTGGACGAGGAAACAATGGAAACAGTGAGAGACTTTATTATTTTTTGGCGGGTCGGGGGCGGTGCCCGGGGTGGGGGGGTGGGCTACAAAATCACTACAGATGGTGACTGCAGCCATGAAATTAAAAGACCCTTGCTCCTTGGAAGAAAAGTTATGACCAACCTAGACAGCATATTCAAAAGCAGAGACATTACTTTGCCAACAAAGGTCTGCCTGGTCAAAGCTATGATTTTTTCAGTAGTCATTTATGGATGGGAGAGTTGGACTATAAAGGAAGCTGAGCACTGAAGAATTGATGCTTTTGAAATGCAGAATTTGAGAAGACTCTCGAGAGTCCCTTGGACTGCAAGGAGATCCAACCAGTCAATGCTAAAGGAAATCAGTCCTGAATATTCATTGGAAGGGCTGATACTGAAACAGAAACTCCAATAATTTGGCCACCTGATGCAAAGAACTGACTCATTGGAAAAGACCCTGATCCTGGGAAAGATTGAAAGTGGGAGATGAAGGGAATGACAGAGGATGAGATAGTTGGATGGCATCACCAACTTGATGGACAGAGTTTGAATAGGCTCCAGGAGTTGGTGATGGACAGGGAAGCCTGGCATGCTGAGTCCATTGTGTTGCAAAGAGTCAGACATGACTGAGCAACTGAACTGACTGATTATTAAATTTTGTTAGACTTGTATTCTCTTGCATGCCCAAAGTATAATAATGGCACTGCACGTAATTGTGAAAGCTAGTCCAAGTAACTGCATGATGGTATGAACAACACGCTTATCATCAACGGTCACATCCAAACATAAGCTACATTGAATTTTCATCTAAGATACTTGAACCTTGAGCCCTAGGGGTGGGGGAAAACAGTGCTGGATTTTATATGTGTATCTGCTCAGTTAAAGGTGAGAAAATGCAATTAACTTCTCTTTATAGACCAGTGTATTAGTCCCATGATTATTACTTGGCTAAGCTACTTAAGGACAACTGTCCTTTAGAGGAAGGACTCTCTAATTCTCATTACCTAGATTTCTGACCCATAGAGGAGTTTCAGCATTTATTTTCAGGTGCTTTAAATTTTTTTTTCATTAGGTACTTCATCAAAAGTTTAAGTAGTAGTGTGATTTAATACTGTTTTGTCAAAGGTCTTTGTGTAAAAAATTGAATCAGCTTAAGTCCAAAAAATAAAGGTCAAGCTTCTTAACATAACTGTTCATGAAAATTTTGTAAAGAATATAAGCTAAGATACTCTCTAAAGAAGGTTTGTTTTGACAGAAGTTTCACTTTGAAATTTAGAAAGCCATTGGTTATTTAGAAAATAACCAATAATCATCCTATAACATGTCAGCTGAAGTCATATATGCATGTCATAGAGATGGCTAATAATCCAATGTGGAGAACTATGATGCAAGGCACAGCAGTTAGCCTAAAAATCAGAAACAAAAGTACCATATTTGAGATAAATGAAGAGTGGGTTAATAAGGAATGACTTGTATTTATATATTCTACTCCTTCAGAAAAAAAAAATGTAGTGAATTAAGTCTTGCTGATACCTTCAATGCAGTGACTTTAGAATTTATTAGCACAATATTTTCAAAATAAAAAATACAGATGTGAAGCATGCTTCATATTTTTCTTATAATTGAAAGGAATTTAATAAACTAAATTTCTGTATTTTGTAGCTTTTCCATATTTACCTTCAAATTTATTATCAGTGGTAAACTTCAAATATTTATTCAAGAAATTGGATCCCTACACCACAAAAAAAGGAAAAGAGTGTATGGCGGGGAAAGCATGAGGAGGAAAATGGCCTCTCGCGTATACTCTGTAGAAAGGAGAACGCTGTGGGGTGAATCACTGCATTTTGCTTGTTCCCCCAGGTTTCCAGGTCTTGCATTAACTCTCTATCAAAGAAGGAAGAAAAAGGTCAGAGGCACATTTGTCAAGACCCAGATGTGAGAGAAGTTTTCCCAGATGGGCTAGTGGTAAAGAACCCGCCTGCCAATGCAGGAGACACAAGAGATGCTGGTTAAATCCCTGAGTCAGGAAGAACCCCTGGAGGAGGACATGGAAACCCACCCCAGTATTCTTGCCTGGAGAATCCCATGGACAGAGGAGCCTGGCAGGCTACAATCCATAGTGTCCCACAGAGTCAGACACGACTGACGTGACAGAGCATGCACACACAGGTGAGAAAGGAAGCGCATGTTCATAGACTGGCACGCTGTTCAGAAGGCAGGAAGTGTCTACTGAAAGGAGGACAGCCACAGAAGGCAGACTGAGAAGTCACGTGTATAAAGAACATCACGTGCTGCCTGAGGAGGCTGAACTTTACACTGAAACAACTGGGACCATTGAAGAGTTTTGTTAGGGGAATAATACTATCAGCTCTGTGTTCTGGAAAGATCCCTCAGGCTGCAGTGCAGGCAAGATAGAAGGAGCAATAGTAGAGGAAGGGAAGATCAATTGGGAGGCAACGGCAGTAATGTAGGAGAAAAAATAAAGCTCTTATGTACAAGAGACAGGGATCAAGACCATCCCCATGGAAAAGAAATGCAAAAAAGCAAAATGGCTGTCTGGGGAGGACTTACAAATAGCTGTGAAAAGAAGAGAAGTGAAAAGCAAAGGAGAAAAGGAAAGATATAAACATCTGAATGCAGAGTTCCAAAGAATAGCAAGAAGAGATAAGAAAGCCTTCTTCAGCAATCAATGCAAAGAAATAGAGGAAAACAACAGAATGGGAAAGACTAGGGATCTCTTCAAGAAAATCAGAGATACCAAAGGAACATTTCATGCAAAGATGGGCTCGATAAAGGACAGAAATGGTATGGACCTAACAGAAGCAGAAGATATTGAGAAGAGATGGCAAGAATACACAGAAAAACTGTACAAAAAAGATCTTCACGACCCAGATAATCACGATGGTGTGATCACTCACCTAGAGCCAGACTCCTGGAATGTGAAGTCAAGTGGGCCTTAGAAAGCATCACTACTAACAAAGCTAGTGGAGGTGATAGAATTCCAGTTGAGCTATTCCAAATCCTGAAAGATGATGCTGTGAAAGTGCTGCACTCAGTATGCTGGCAAATTTGGAAAACTCAGCAGTGGCCACAGGACTGGAAAAGGGCAGTTTTCATTCCAGTCCCAAAGAAAGACAATGCCAAAGAGTGCTCAAACTACCGCACAATTGCACTCATCTCACACGCTAGTAAAGTAATGCTCAAAATTCTCCAAGCCAGGCTTCAGCAATATGTGAACCATGAACTTCCTAATGTTCAAGCTGGTTTTAGAAAAGGCACAGGAACCAGAGATCAAATTGCCAACATCCGCTGGATCATGGAAAAAGCAAGAGAGTTCCAGAAAAACATCTATTTCTGCTTTATTGACTATGCCAAAGCCTTTGACTGTGTGGATCACAATCAACTGTGGAAAATTCTGAAAGAGATGGGAATATCAGATCATCTGATCTACCTCTTGAGAAATTTGTATGCAGGTCAGGAAGCAACAGTTAGAACTGGACAGGGAACAACAGACTGGTTCCAAATAGGAAAAGGAGTACGTCAAGGCTGTATATTGTCACCCTATTTATTTAACTTATATGCAGAGTACATCATGAGAAACACTGGACTGGAAGAAACACAAGTTGGAATCAAGATTGCTGGGAGAAATATCAATAACCTCAGATATGCAGATGACACCACTCTTATGGCAGAAAGTGAAGAGGAACTAAAAAGCCTCTTGATGAAAGTGAAAGTGGAGAGTGAAAAGGTTGGCTTACAGCTCAACATTCAGAAAACGAAGATCATGGCATCTGGTCCCATCACTTCATGGGAAATAGATGGGAAAAGAGTGGAAACAGTGTCAGACTTTATTTTTCTGGGCTCCAAAATCACTACAGATGGTGACTACAGTCATGAAATTAAAAGACGTTTACTCCTTGGAAGGAAAGTTATGACCAACCTAGATAGCATATTCAAAAGCAGAGACATTACTTTGCCAACAAATGTTCATCTAGTCAAGGCTATGGTTTTTCCTGTGGTCATATATAGATGTGAGAGTTGGACTGTGAAGAAGGCTGAGTGCCGAAGAATTGATGCATTTGAGTTGGAGAAGACTCTTGAGAGTCCCTTGGACTGCAAGGAGATCCAACCAGTCCATTCTAAAGGAGATCAGCCCTGGGATTTCTTTGGAAGGAATGATGCTAAAGCTGAAACTCCAGTACTTTGGCCACCTCATGCGAAGAGTTGACTCATTGGAGAAGACTCTGATGCTGGGAGGGATTGGGGGCAGGAGGAGAAGGGGACGACAGAGGATGAGATGGCTGGATGGCATCACTGACTCAGTGAACTCCGGGAGCTGGTGATGGACAGGGAGGCCTGGCGTGCTGCGGTTCATGGGGTCGCAAAGAGTCGGACACAACTGAGCGACTGATCTGATCTGATCTGATCTGAACAAAGTTTATGACAGCAACGGTGGAGAGAAGCAGCTGGCTGTAAGAGATACTAGGGAAGTTGAAACTGCCAAACCTGGTGATTGATTGGGCAGCAATGAAGTTGAGGCACTAGAATGACACGCAAGTTTCTCCCTCAGGCAACAGAATAAATAAGGGCACCTGCATTTCCTTTGAAACATTCCAGGGGTTACATCCACAAAGCAGAGAGATACATAGGTTGAGAAATCCACAGAACATCCCGGGCTGGAGACAGAGAGCTCTGTAAAAGACACATTTCTTTTGCAATTTTATAGACTGTGGTTCTATCATTGCGTTAATCTCATTATTGAAATTATATGTTTACTGTCTGTCTATCATTCTGTATATTCCCTGGGATTTGTGATCATTTGTATTCATCTTTCTATCTCTAGTGTTCAACAAGCAATTATAAGAATGTTTACCAGACACTGTTTTCACATGAACAAAATTTTTTAATCCTCAAAACAACCCTGTGATGCAGCAGTATTTTTATTTTCATATTACAGAAGAGAACTGAGGCTGAGAGTTAGTAAATAAATTTACCAAAGTCCTACTGCTAATAAAGCAGAGACTGAACATAGATTGTTACCTTAGGCACACAGTAGGCTCCAATATATGTTTATTTAAGTAAACTGACCTGAGGACTGTATGGAAAATACGATACCTAATGATATGCAGGGCCCTCCATGCCATTACCTACCTGCAGGGTAAAAGGAAGAAGTAATAGTTAGAGCTTCTCCACTCACTCTTGTGGGTAAGAGAGGTTTTACCACTTCATTTACCCACACCAACCAGAGCCATGCCCAGTGCCTCCCTGTTATTGGGAGGCTCTAAGCTACTTGTTTACGTGCGTCAGCCCCTTCCCCAGCTTCTAGTTTTCTTTCAGTCACCTCAGATGAATTCCTTCATCTGTGAGTGAAATACCAGGGAATTGCATTATGGGCCATTTCCAGGATCAATCCTTCCTTTCCTCATGATTTTTCCTCCTGTGAGTCCCTAGATCCTTATCTACTGGGTAATGAGAGCCATCTTTCTCAGATATAATTATAAGCATATCATTTCTTTAAATCCATCAGTGGCTCATTATTACTCTTAAACAAGGATCCTAGGCATTCAAAAAGGCCTAGAAAACTATGAAAAATAATTTTTTTCATGCTTATAACCCTAGTGTCTAATAAAGGGTCTGGTGCGTGGAAGGCCCCCCAAAATAAATTGTCTGACTTTTGCTTGGTCTTCTTTCTTGGTTAGGCTTCTGGAATTTCTCAGGGCCAGGCCACGCCAGTTATCTCCAGAGCAAGCTTTCTCAAATGTGTTACTATAGATATTTTGGACAGAATAGTTCTTTGTTATTGGCAGTTGCCTTTGTGCACTATAGAGTATTTAGCAGAATTGATGGCCTCTACACACTGTGTGTGCCAGTAGCCCTGACCCATCTAGTCATGACAATCGAAACTCCAGTCATGACCAGATGTCTCTTGGAGTAGGGTAGGGCACCAAACTATGCCAGCAGAACAAGCGTATCAGGGGCTGAAGTGAGACAGAGGGCAGAGAAAGGGAAGATTAACTTTAGGACAGAGAGCATTTTCTTGCAGTTACTCCCGCTGTCTAGACCATTCACAAATTGGTGTTCAGTTATTTTCCTTGACCTGAAATCTGCTTGAACCTTTTTTCTGGATGCATCCATGTTTCCGTTCCTCGTGTGCCAAGCCCTTGACCTTCTTCAGTGTTTTCACTTTAAACTCAGAACCATTGTGTTCTCTTGAATTATGCACTGAATTAAGTATTGATCCAATGTGAATCTGTGTGTGTCTCTGTTTGTCTCTGTCTCCCACTCCACTTCCCTCTCCTTCTATCTCTCTCACTCTCGCTCTTGCTCTTACTTTCACTCTCCATCTCTTTTTTTCTCTCTTGTTTCCGCTCAGGTTATTGGTTACTAAAATTGTTGTTGTTGTTGTTGTTAAGTCGCTTCAGTTGTGTCCAACTCCATGCGACCCCATAGACGGCAGCCCACCAGGCTCCTCCGTCCCTGGGATTCTCCAGGCAAGAACACTGGAGTGGGTTGCCATTTCCTTCTCCAATGCATGAAAGTGAAAAGTGAAAGTGAAGTCACTCAGTCGTGTCCGACTCTTCGCGACCCTGTGGACTGCAGTCTGCCAGGCTCCTCCATCCATGGGATTTTCTAGGCAAGAATACTGGAATGGGGTGCCATCACCTTCTCCATTACTAACATTAGCTAGGGTATTTTTGTTGAGTCTGCAACTCCCCATATTATTTAGCTAATATCACATTGTTGGTGGTGGTTTAGTCATGAAGCTGTGTCCAACTCTTTGTGACCCTATGGACTGTAGCCCACCAGGCTCTTCTGTCCATGGGATTCTCCAAGCAAGAATACTAGAGTGAGTTGCCATTTCCTTCTTTAGAGGATCTTCCCAACACAGGAATTGAATAGGCGTCTCCTGTGTCTCCTGCATTGGCACACAGATTTTTTTTACCACTGAGCCTCCTGGGAAGCCCAATATCATATTACTGTTGCCTTATATACCACATAAAAGCTCAACAGCTGAAAACAGCAACCATTTATTCTTGTGGATCTAAGGGTCAGAGGGTTGGCTCCTCTAGGCCGGGCTTCTCAGGAGTCTGCTCTGCTCCACTGATCCCTTTAATCCTCCCAGAATTACAGAACTAAACCTGTTCTTTTCATAGCAAGGGGATAGATAGTAGAATAAGCCCAAATGAGCAAATACTTTTCAAGTCTTCAGTTTCACCACACCTCCTAACATGCTACTGATCAAAGCAAATCATGTGGACAAACTTGCATAGAGGCCAGAAGAAACTGCAGTCACAAGGCAAAGGGTGTGGTGACAAAGAGAGAAAGAACCGGGTCCTTATTATCTACGACATGCCTCGTTTGAATTTTCGTTATTTCCAATCATTTTATCAATCCCTGGAGTCTCATAGATGTGCATTTAAGACTAGGTCTGATTGTTCTAGCAAATGCGGTCATAAAATAATAGCCCGATGCTCAGACGTTAAGCCTTACTTATTAATATTCAAAGCATGTGCTAAAGGCCTACCTATCAACTTTTGATTTATAAATAGGACACATTTGTCCCCTGAGACTGTTGTGTAATTTCACTCAATTTTCAGAATAGATAATGCTTTACTTCTACAGAAAAGGAGTAATTATCACCATTTTTTTAAGCCTTGATTGCACATTTTGCCTTCTCAAATTAGTCACCTTCTGCAAATGGGAAGATTAAGAATGGCAAGAATATATAATACCAACCAAACACATAAGGTCTGCTGTGTTTCGTCTACAGTGTTCTTTTATTACATACAGGAAGGAGGTTTGCAATATATATGGCAATAAAAAGAAAGAGAAAATTACAAGAAATCCCTTTTAACAGATTAATAAAACATTGTTATGCCATGTAATCTTGTATGTGACACAAGGTGACACAAAGATCCTATAACTAAACAGTCCTATAAATAAAAGTTGCTCAGTTATGTCCAATTCTTTGCGACCCCATGGACCGCAGCCGGCCAGGCTCCTCTGTCCATGGGATTTTCCAGGAAAGAATACTGCAGTGGGTTGCCATTTCCTTCTCCGGGGGATCTTCCCGACCCAGAGATCAAACTTGGTTCTCCTACATTGCATGCAGATTCTTTTCCATCTAAACCACCATGAAATCCAAATAAACATACAATAAATATTAGTTATACTAAACCCATTAAGATGAAATGGCTTGTTTCCAAATTAGTTTTTTGTGTTATTGGGATTCTGGATTATCCAACTTAGAATTCTCATCTGTTGTCCTGATTTTGAAGTTGGGAAAAACTAGCTAGTTAAGCCATTCCCAATCCAGTTGCCTCTGTGAGCCATCAGGCATGCACCTGGTAATACAGCCACACATCTGCTGAAGCAAGAGCAATGGAAGAATTGAAATCCGCAACCTAGAGGGCTCCAGTGGATACCTGGTTTTTCTTAGGCTTTATCAAATTTATCAAGCTGTCTAAGCAATAGTACTGCTCCATGGAAAGCTAGAATATTATAGTTAATCCAGACACTTAAATCTTGCTTCCATAGCATCTACACTTTTATGTACCCCAGGCACATAAAACTGATCGAGTTCAAACTAAACATAATTCATCATCTTATCAGTAAGCCTTCTCTTCTTACTGTGTTGTCTATCTCTACCATCCAGTGCTCAAGAGTAATATTTTTGAATGACTCCTTTTCCTTTAATACCCACTTATACTCATGCTATTCCCAAATACATTTGATTACATTTTCTAAGTATTTCTTTATCACCCTTTTCTCTTCATCTTACTATCATCACCTTAGCCCAAATCACTATAAGATTCCACTGAGGAACTATAGTACTTTCTGTCTTGTCCCCAGCATTAAATCTTGTCTATTCTTCATTCTGCAGGCTGAGGGGGTCTTATTCAAAGGTAAATGTGGATATTTTTCTCCCTGATTTAAAATTTTACAAAGGCTTTCCACTGCTTATAGGATACATACAGTTCAAAATCTTGCATTAAAATTTTGGCTTATTTCACAATGTAATTTTGGTGTAATAATGAAACAAAACAGTTAATTAAAGACATTTATAGTGGCATAAATGGCTTTATTGGTCCCCCATACCCATCAAAAAACTCACTATCCCAAGTTGTCCACCTTTCCTCAGAGGAAAGAGCTACTTTTTTACGGCTATCATCTTCCCAATAGGTGCTGATTGGCAAAAAAAGATTTTGGAGTTCCCCAGGAGGGGAACTGTAAGAGGCAGATACTCAAATTCATCTCCCATTACAGAGCCTGACACATAATTAATATCCAATAAATATTTGTTTAGCTAATTGAAAGTGCTGTAACAAAGATAATATTATCCTTACATTATAGAAAAGGAAATTAAAGTTGGTTAACACACTTGCCAAAGACCACAGAGCCTTCAGATAGCTGGGCTAGGTTTGCAACCTGCTCTGTCTGTCTGCAGGTCTCAGAAGCAGAAAGATTCTACACAAATATGAATCCTCAAGCTCCCCTCTCCTTTACAATGCCCCAGAGAAAACTGGAAGGTAAAACTGGCAAGAGTATTATATTCAGACATCATACAGCTAGTAGCATTTGAAGTTAAGGAATATTGGGAAATTTTAAAAGTAGCTTCAGGGCTTCCCTGGTGGTCCAGTGGTTAAAACTCAATGCTTCCCCGGCTTCCCCGGCAGGGTGTGTGGGTATGATACCTGGTCCAGAAACTGAGATCCCACATACCATAGGTACATCTAAAAAAAAAAAGGCGGGGGGGCACTTCTCAATTTCTATATCTTTAAAATGAGGTTATGGTAAACCTTCACTATGGGCTTCCATGGTGGCTCAGACAGTGAAGAATCTGTCTGCCATGTGGGAGATGTGGGTTCAGTCCCTGGGTCAGGAATATCCCCTGGAGAAGAGAATGGCAACCCACTCCACTGTTCTTGCCTGGAGAATCCCATAGACAGAGGATCCTAGTGGACTACAGTCCAGAGGGTCGCAAAGAGTTGGACACAACTGAGCTACTAACACTTTCATGGTATAGTTAATACAAATACACAAATAATCTATATTATAATATTGAATAAAAGAGTAATTAAAAAATAACTTCCAAGAAAGAAATTTGATGATATTCTAATAAAATTCAACAAACATCTACTAGAATCTGGGAATATCAACTTGAAGAAGACAGTGGTTTGGGCCCTCAGGAGGTTATATTCTAGTAGAGAAGAGAAGCATGTAAACAAATGACTATGATAAAATATCATAAGGTGTTAATGAACAAACACACAACCCACACTGCCAGATCCTCCTACTGAGCCACATACCAATATATCCACCTTCATGTCCCATGGACAAGAAAATTACATTCAAAGTGAAAATTACAATCTTCCCTCCCTATTCTCCTTTTCTTCCTGTGCTTACAACCTTTGCATAAGGCAGTGCATCCACTCTGTGAAGCATTCTTAACGTGACCCATACTAAAACCAGATGGATTCTTCCTAGAATTCAAGCTGATCACATTACAAAAGAAAAAAAAAAACATTTACTGCATCACTTTTATTTCAGTGTATATTCCACACTTCTTGGAGTCTGTTGGCTTTTCTTTCACTAGCACCTCTCATGCCCTAGTTGGTTTCCTCCAATTGCTCCCACTGCCTCCTTTGCATAGGTCTATCCAAGCCATACCACCTGTTTTTTTTGCCGTATATCTATTCATCAACTTTTTCAGTTCCAGGAATACTGCAATTGTTAGTTGAATGAACCAATGAATGGGCTTCCCTGGTGGCTCAGACGGTAAAGCATCTGCCTGCAATGCGGGAGACCTGGGTTCAGTCCCTGGAAGATTCCCTGGAGATGGGCAGACCACTCCAGTACTCTTGCCTGGAAAATCCCATGGATGGAAGAGTTTGGTAGGCTACCGTCCATGGGGTTACAAAGAGTCAGACATGACTGAGCAACTTCACATCAACAATGAAGGGAAAAAGTTGAAGTTTTAAGATCATTGTTTACTGACCATAAAGTCTTGAACAAGGTAGTCACTTAACCACTATTTGTTTTAAATTCTTTATCTCTAAAATGACAATTATACGCATGCTTCTAAGCCATTATGGAGACTGAAGTAGTCGTATGTGTGCAAATAAATTACAGTATACATGCTTGCATGCTGTCACTTCAGTTGTGCCTGACTCTTTGTGACCCTATGGGCTGTTGCCTGTCAGGCTCCTCTGTCCATAGGATTCTCCAGGCATGAATACTAGAGTGGGTTTCCACACCCTTCTTCAGGGGATCTTCCCAACCCAGAGATCAAACTCCAATCTCTCACATCTCCTTCATTGTCAGGCAAGTTCTTTACCACTAGGGCCACCTGGGAAGCACAAAGTACAGTACGCTGCTGCTAAGTCGCTTCAGTTGTCTCTGACTCTGTGCGACCCCATAGACAGCAGCCCACTAGGCTCCTCCGTCCCTGGGATTCCCCAGGCAGGAATACTGGAGTGAGTTGCCATTTCCTTCTCCAGTGCATGAAAGTGAAAAGTGAAAGTGAAGTCACTCAGTAGTGCCCGACTCTTAGTGATCCCATGGACTGCAGCCTACCAGGCTCCTCTGTCCATGGGATTTTCCAGGGAAGAGTACTGGAGTGGGTTACCATTCACTTAATTTTAATGCTGGTTATTTATAAACTTATTCTAACATGGTAAGACTGGTGAAAATAAATCTTCCCAGAATCTATTCAACTCCTTGAAAATATGTTATTGCACAAAATTTCATGACATAGAGTTGTAAGTGGCAGCATCAAGAGTATCCTTAATTATGGAGGTGTAAGACATGGATGAATCAAGGTTATAAGAGCCATTTTCTCCCCACTCCACCACTCTATTTACATAGTAGAGCTCTCAAGTACTTGCAGCTTGGTAGGGGGAGAGAAGTGGAAAATGATACAAAGCATTATAACAAAGTCCACTTTTAAATAATTATAATTTAATTACATTGACATTTCTCAGCAAGGATTAAGTAAGTCAGAAGGGGGTAAAAGGCATATGAGAAAATAAAAAGCAAGAGTTGGACTACAAGAGCATCTCTTTTGTCTTTCAGTCAGGAGTGTAATTAAATTAAGTAGGATTGATTGAGTGTCAAACATCTGTGGGAGTCATTTCCTAACTTCATTAATGCTATTGTGCCTGAAGAAGCCTCAATGGTAATTTCTCTCACAAGTATCTAATGAGAGTCTAGTGATGTGATATGAAAGCATTACACAGAGCCGCTGTGCCCTATGCCGCTGCCTGTCTGTATGTGAGGAATATTAGAAATGCTGGCCTGGCAACAGCAAGGCTGTATTATCTACCTCAGCAGTGGGAGTGGGACAGCAGGCAGCAGGGAGCTGGGGTAATGGAGTCATAAAGTTGAGAGTTTAGACAGCAAGCATAACAGAATAAAAGCAGGACTGCTAAGGAGAACTAAATGGTCATAAAATAGATCATATATAATGAGGTACAGCAGATAATGAGGTACATTTATATGGAAAACACTAAATAAAAATTATGACCATTTCCTCTTTAACCCCATAACCATCAGAGCTTCTCCCAGCAGCTGGATTTGCAAGGTAAACTAGGGAGAGTGAATTAATTAGAAGGAAAAATTATACATTAGCCAGTTTAGTTCATTATTATAGGCATTGCTGATTGTACTGAGGGCCCCAGAAGAATACAAGGCACTAGGCAAAACACTATGGAAGATCTGTAGTTCCTTCCATTTGGAGAATTATGATTTTAAAAAGTTATAATACTTACAGTTATAAAGTAATAAAATGAGGCTAAGTGGAAAGTTAGCTGTTTTATTCATTTTATCACTGTGATTATAAGCTGCCTGCTCCCTAGCTTTGTTCATTCATTCATTTATCAGCTAATGAGCATTTACTATGTATTGGGACTTCTGGTCAGCTCTGAAGATGGCAAGTTGTGAGATTTCTCTGGTGGTCCAGTGGCTAGAACTCCAAGTTCCCAATGCTTGGGGCCTGAGTTCGATCACTGGTCTGGAAACCAGATCCCACATGCTGCAACTAAGACCCAGAGCAGCCAAATAAATAAATAATAATTTTTTAAAGGTGCCAAATTGCATAAGAATAGTCTCCATCTTTGAGGAGCTTTTAGTCTGATGCAGAAAACTTAAAAGCAACCAAGCCATCAAAATGAACATTTAAGTGGTAAAATAGTCAAGCAATGAGTCCCATGGATATGAGGACACAGCACATGGCAGGACTCAGAGTATAAAAAAATGAATAGGAATCAGGTTTCTTGGAGTGCCAGTGTAGATGAAGGAAAGGAGAAGGGGAGGATGATAGAGTCTAGTTTGAGCAGTTTGAGCAGAACGCATTTACAAGGATATCCAGGGATGAGATGACAAAACAAATCAGGAAGGACTTAGTAAAGACCAGTGTGAGGAAGCCCTGAGTTCTGAGACTGCAGAGCCCAGGCTATGGGCTATGATAAGGGGCTAAGATTTTAATCCTGCATGTGGGATGTGGGAGCCATAGAAGGCAGCTGTGTACAGGTGTGTTTGTGCATTACTGCCAAAAGCACACATTTAAATATAACACTCTGCTACTGAGTTCTGCACCCTGTATGATTCAGTGCATCTTGTTGAGAAAACTGAGTCTGGAAGATATAATATATAATTTAGGCAGCTAATTTCTCATGCATAGGATACCCATCTCCCAAAATATTACATGCCCCTGTTGAAAGGTATTACATACATGACAGGACTAAGACTGGAAACATCAATTTCACCAAATCCCCAGTGATCTATAGTCACTAAATTCCATTTGAAAGCACCTTTGTAATGTAGTCATATATGGTGCTAAAGTGCACAAAGCTGGTCTGAAGTATTATGAAGTTATTCTCATATAACACTTTATCCTCTTTATATATGGGATGTTTTACCCAGTCAAGAGGGATACTGTAATTTGAAATTAATTTATCATCAAAAATTAACTGAAAATAATTTAATTATCATTAATATTGTGAAAAGCAGCTTAAGAATTTAGTGGTATTATACTACATATGCTGGGAGGCAATGTTTATATCTCTGGTAATGGTTATATACCAAGCTTTTACTGTGGACTTCCCTGGTGGCTCATGTAAAGAATCCACCTGCCAATGCAGAAGATGTGGGTTCGATCCCTGGTCCAACAAGACCCCCTTGAGAAGGAAACTGCAATACACTCCAGTATTGTTGCCTGGAGAATTGCATGCACAGAGCAACCTGGTGGGCTACAGTCCATGAAGTTGCAAAGAGTTGGACATAGTCACTGAACAAAAGCAACAAGCTTTCACTGCAAGTAGCTACTAATATCTGGGGACTTGATATGAGCTAGGATATAAACAACCCTGGTGATTAATACTACATTTTGTAACAGAGCTTTACTGGAAGAATTTGTCCTGGCGTAGTTGCTCAGCAAAATTTACCATCTTAGAAAAATAATATATTGGTCAACTTACAGACTGTGGGGCTTCCCTAGTGGCTCAGATGGTAAAGAATCTGCCTGCAATGTAGGAGACCTGGGCTCAATCCCTGGATCGGGAAGATCCCCTGGAGAAGGAAATCCCAAGCCACTCCAGTAATTCTTGTCTGGAGGAGCTTGGCGGGCTACAGTCTTCGGGGTCACAAAGAGTCAGACACAACTGAATGACTTCCACTTCACTTCAACCAGACTGTGAGCTTGTTGAGGATAGAAATCACCACATTCAGCTTTGTCTAGCTTCATAGAGGCTCAGTAAATATGTCAGAGTGTTTTCAACTTGATGTCATTGTTCTCTCCAACTATTCTGTCCTCTGTTTTGAGGGGCAGAGATAAGGAGATTGGAACTACGTTTCCCAGAATCCCTTTCCTCACGTTGTTCTCCACTACAGTCTTCCAGTGAGAATAATTTGCATATATCTTAGCAAACTAAGAAGGAGAAGCAGAAGAACCTGCTTGAGAATCTTCTACTTTGGTGTAGATTCCAGAGGCAATGGCTTCCCTGACTCCTATGCCACCAGTCTATCCAGTAACTATAAAAGCCTCTATTTTCCCATGTTCAAATCATTCCCACTTGGAAGATTTTAAATGGCTTCTGTTTCCCTCATCTCAGCTTGACTGGAATGAATACTTTGATGGAAAGAAGAAAAGAACACAGGAAATAAGGAAGGAGGAATGAAGGAAAGAGGAAGAAAGGAGGAGAGGTACAAAATTGCCTTCTTGGTTTTACACAGCTAAACAGACCCAAAGGTATGCCTCATCCTTAATTCTACATACACTCAACCTCCTCAGGAGAGCAGTGGAAATATTAAAATGTCAGGAACTGTGACTCTAAGCCAGTCTTCTTCAGCATCCACGGGTACCAGTAATGCAAATCAATGAAGATGGGCATCACAAGAAATTGTCACTAATTCTCTAAATTAGAAAATGTGAACATGTTGGCAGATTAATAATCAGAGTGGACAGAGGAACTGAGCCACTCAGAGGAAAGACTGAAAGAGCAGTGACAACATCTAGGAAATCACACAAGAAACTCAAGGGAAATGGAATGGATCAGTCAAAAGCAAAAAGAAACTGTGATTTTGAAGATTTTCTATTGAAAAAGAATGGGTGCTACAAGTCAGCAAACTAAAGCAGTAAGGCCTCTGCAAATCAAATCCCTAACTTCTTTGTTTTACAATTCATAAACCAAATGTTAGGCGGATAAGAAATAGAATATGTTTGAGGCATATGTTAAAGGTGTTAAATACATGGATTTTGACATATTTAATTTGGAACTAAAACAATTACTGCTCATAATACACCCAATTTCTGAAACTACTAAATTCAGTGTGACGATTTCTATGTGTTTATATTCATTTTCCTTAATGTCTTGAGTTTTTTTTTCAGCTATCCAAACATTTTTACTAATCCACAAAGCATAACCAAAACTTTCCGTACCCACTGTTATGAATGAAATGACAAAGCAACAATACAAGCAACTGTTAATAATTTAAGGCATATAGTAACATTTTTTAAAGTCATCTTTGGGCAGTATTTACTAAAACTCAATTAATTTTCTGCTGAATCTCTTGGAACTTGTGTCTGTTGGCCAGTGTGGATGAGTATATGTTTCTCTGTACTCATCCACGTACAGAGTTTGGAGAAAGATGTTTCTCCAAACATCTTTCCAGAAACCAACTCCTCCTGACTGCCCAATACATCCTTTCAGTTACCTGTGCTGGGAACCCTTGAATTCTCTTTGATTCTTTCCTGTATTTGCTACATTCAGTCTGAAGCAAAAGAATACAAGACTTTTCTAGAACCTTTCCCTTCTCATCACATTCCTGCTAGTTTACAAACTGGCTTTCCCTTTCATGTCACTAAATGGAGAAATTATTTAACAAACTTCTAGACAGTTTCCCACATATAATAGAAGTCCAATGATGTTAGTTCCCTTACTCTGCTTTTCTTTCATCTTTCTGGTCTAAACTCTAAACCACCTGAAGCACAATTCTGAACAAATTATTCCCTAGCTCAGAAGCCTCTAAAGCACTTCTTTCTTGAAGGATAACCCACTCAGCTCAGCATTCAAGGATCTCTGCTTCCTATTCACATTTTCAGTTTTCTCTCACTGCTGTCTTATATACAACCCTTATGCTTTAGACTCTAAACCATTACCCAATGGCACATATATATACCTCTGAGCTTCCACTGGAAATAATTAACCAGTTAGTTGACTACAAGACATTGGAGACTAAACATAGTTATTGCAAATTCGAGCATATAGTCTTATATATTTGACTTACCTCTTAGAAGTCAGTCATTGACAATGAATTTGTCACATTCTTGTACCCTCCTGAGAAATCTGTATGCAGTTCAAGAAGCAATAGTTAGAAATGGACATGGAACAGCAGACTGGCTCCAAATTGGGAAAGGAGTACATCAATGTTGTATATTGTCACCCTGATTGTTTGACTTATATGTGGAGTACACCATGGGAAATGCCAGGCTGGATGAAGCACAAGCTGGAATCAAGATTGCCAGGAGAAAAGTCAACAACCTCAGATATGCAGATAACACCACCCTTATGGCAAAAAGCGAAGAAGAATTAAAGAACCTCTTGATAAAAGTGAAAGAGAAGAGTGGAAAAGTTGGCTTAAAACTCAACATTCAGAAAACTAAGATCATGGCATCTGCTCCCATCACTTAGGGCAAATAGATGGGGAAACGATGAAAACAGTGAGAGACTTTATTTTGGAGGTGGGGGCTCCAAAATCACTGCAGATGGTGATTGCAGCCATGAAATTAAGACGCTTGTTCCTTGGAAGAAAAACTATGACAAGCCTAGACAGCATATTAAAAAGCAGAGACATTACTTTGCCAACAAAGGTCCATCTAGTCAAACCTATGGTTTTTCTAGTAGTCGTGTATGGATGTGAGAGTTGGACTATAAAGAAAGCTAAGCACCAAAGGATTGATGCGTTTGAACTGTGGTGTTGGAGAAGACTCTTGAGAGTCCCTTGGACTGCAAGGAGATCCAATCAGTCAATCCTAAAGGAAATCAGTCCTGAATATGCATTGGAAGGACAGATGCTGAAGCTGAAACTGAATACTTTGGCCACCTGATGCAAAGAACTGACTCATTGGAAAACACCCGGATGCTACAAAAGATTGAAGGCAAGAGGAGAAGGGGCCTACAGAGGATGAGATGGCTGGATGGCATCACCAACTCAATGGACGTGAGTTTGAGCAAGTTTTGGCAGTTGGTGATGGACAGGGAAGCATGGCATGCTGCATTCCATGGGGTCACAAAGAGTTGGACACAACTGAAAGATTGAACTGACTGACTGTACCCCAGTAAGACAGAGCTGTTGCTGCTGCTAAGTTGCTTCAGTCGTGTCCGACTCTGTGCGACCTCAGAGGCGACAGCCCACAAGTCTCCCCCATCCCTCGGATTCTCCAGGCAAGAACACTGGAGTGGGTTGCCATTTCCTTCTCCTAAGCCAGAGCACTTATCATCTATACCACGAATCAGCAAATTACTGGCCACATACGAAATCTGGCCCATATGGTTTTGTACAACATGCAAGCGAAGAATATGTTTTATGTTTTAAATTGTTGAAAAAAAATCAAATGAAGATTAGTATGTCACAATACATGAACATTATATGAATTACAAATTCCAGTGTCCACAAATAAAGTTTTATTGGAACACATCACACTCACTCATTTACATAGCTGTTTTTATGCTACAACAACAGTTAAATAGCTACAACAGAGGCCAAATGCCCACAAAGCCTAAAATATTTACTATCTGATCCTTAAAAAAATTGTTGACTTTATTTTCATTTTTTAATTGAAGTATAGTTGATTTACAGAGTTGTGCTAATTTCTGCTATACTGCAAAGTGATTCAGTTTACATATGCATGCATATTTAATATGCTTTTCCATTATGGGTTATCCCAGGAGATTGGATATAGTTTCGTGTGCTACACAGTAAGAACCTAGTTGTTTATCCATTATGTTGTTGTTTATCCATTATGTATAACATTTTGTATCTACTAACCCCAGTTTATACTATGAATTAACCTATATTATTTAGTATTAATATTTATGATTTTAAATATTTCCTATTTCCCCAACTTCTTTTCAAGGTCCTCAAGAATAGAAATCTTTGTGACTTTGTAATATTCTGGCCTAGCACATGTATTGTATATGGCTGATTCTCAATAGATGCTTGTTAATGATCCTGATGCAAATTCTACAAATAGGTATAGATTAGCACATGAATTCTCCTGAACCAACTGGGGAAACAAACAGCAGGTTATATTAACTATAGTTTTAACTGTAACATTGGTTTTTCCCTCATTTTAAAAACTAATTGGCCATCTAGGAATACCTATTTGAGTCTTTCCTCGAAGTGCCTTCCCATCTCTCTTGTACCTTTGCCCTTAGAGGTACCACAGTGCCATCGTGACATCCTGGTTTCTATGGCCAACACTCTTTACTGCATTTCTATTTTGACCCAACTACTCCAACCAAAAACTGTAAACCTGGGACACAGTTCTTTGAATGGTGAGATTATCAGACCCAAATTACTTTCTGGAAAAGAACATGATGTTCTTCAATAACACCAAAATAACTGGCCAATTATATTGGTTCAGTTCAATAGCACAGGGGTGAAAAATAAAACTCATCACCTTATTAATTTATTAAAAACTTCACCTGCTAGCACTGTGTAGACAGTATGTATCCTGATTATCCCAATATTAAGGCTCCTCCATCAAATACAATGTATGTGTACCTATGTATCTAATGCATGTGTATCTTACTCAGAATAACTGAATAAAGAGCAACATTTAATCTAAAATATTAACATGAAATATATTGCACATTTTTGGACCCATGCAGATTTTGCCCATGTTTTTCTATTCTTTATTCCCTTTGACTCTCTAAGACCTGTCAGAACTGTCAACAATGCTATGTCAATTGTTTACAAAACAGATCTCATTCACAGGGGAGATAGAAGCCTACCCAGCACTCAGAGAAGCTGAGAAAGAAAAAAAAAAAAAGGATGAAACACTGACAGCGGCAGATTTTTATTTGAAGTCGTAAAAACGTAAGAATAAATAGGATGTCAGCAGAATCTATGATTTCTTTTTTGGCCATAGACTTGTACTAAGAAATAATGTCACAATAGTCTTTAGACATGAGAAAAAAATTTAATAATAAGATTATTAGGATAAGACAAAATTGATACATAATGGATTATATGACTTCAGCATCTACTGAAATTTCTCTTTGTTCTCTTCATTGAATTCTCTTATCCTTTCTGTATTTCTCAAAATTTTGCTAGCAATTTTAATGTGTTAAGATTACATACAGGCATGCAAAATATTTGACAAGTTCCAGTTGATCTCTGTTAGTCTTTTCATGTTAGCTGTAAAAAGAGCTATAAACACACATTTGCAACAGTTATTTGGAGTACATCACATACATAATGTTTGATGATGGCATTGTCATCAGTAAATCTAGTATAGACTTGAGCTGTACAATGAAATATAATTAGAAAGAAAAAAAAATGTTTTCAAATGAGGAGCAAGTTGATAGAAACTTTATTATATAACTTAACTACTCAGGTATCTTGGTCCTGTGAAATAGGTATTAAGTCTCTCTGTAAACATACTTTCAGGAGAAAGAACTACAGGGTCAGAGAAGACAACTCCTGCTTCTGAATCTCCAGAATCCATTTATTTCACTTGGCTAGCAGCATGTCAACCTTCAAACAGGAGCTCAGCCTTTCTTTATGTGCAGAAAACATGGTCCTGTTGGCACCCCACCCCAGTACTTTTGCCTGGAGAATCCCATGGACGGAGAATCTCAGTCCATGGGGTCGCTGAGAGTTGGATACGACTGAGCGACTTCACTTTCACTTTTCACTTTCATGCATTGGAGAAGGAAATGGCAACCCACTCCAGTGTTCTTGCCTGGAGAATCCCAGGGACAGGGGAGCCTGGTGAGCTTCCGTCTATGGGATCGCACAGAGTCGGACACGACTGAAGCGACTTAGCAGCAGTAGCAGCAGCAAAGCTAAGTTTACTTTCAGTTTCTAGAATTATATGATCTCAGCCCAGTTAATCTGAGTATCTCTTCCCCTCGGTGTCAGGCATTGGTTCAGTCATGAGCAATGGTTCAATTTGAGTCAGTTAGATTCAAACAGGGTTAGTTTCAGAACTTTTTTTTTTTAATAAATTTTTTTTTTTTTTTTATTTTTTAACTTTACAATATTGTCTTGGTTTTGCCATATATCAAAATGAATCTGCCACAGGTATACATGTGTTCCTAATCCTGAACCCTCCTCCCATCTCTCTCTCCATACCATCCCTCTGGGTCATCTCAGTGCACCAGCCCAAAGCATCCAGTATCGTGTATCAAAACTGGAATGGCGACTCATTTCATATATGATATTATACATGTTTCAATGCCATTCTCCCAAATCATCCCACCCTCTCCCTCTCCCACAGAGTCCAAAAGACTGTTCTACACATCAGTGTCTCTTTTGCTGTCTCGCATACAGGGTTATTGTTACCATCTTTCTAAATTCCATATATATGCGTTAGTATACTGTATTGGTGTTTTTCTTTCTGGCTTACTTCACTCTGTATAATAGGCTGCAGTTTCATCCACCTCATTAGAACTGACTCAAATGCATTCTTTTTAATGGCTGAGTAATACTCCATTGTATAAGAATCAGTATAGTGAAAATGAGTAGTCTCAGAACTTTAACCTCACTGTGGGACACTGGAATTCACACTTGACTCTAGTAAGGTATAAGGCTAATGTGTACCTGGTCAGTCATGTCTGACTCTTGTGACCTCATGGACTTTGGCCCCACCAGGCTTCTCTGTCCATGGGATGTCCCAGGCAAGTATACTCGAATTGGTTGCCGTTTCCTCCTCTGAGGGATCTTCTCAATCCAGGGATCAAACCTGCATCTTTGGCACCTCCTGCATCGTAGGTGGATTGTTTATCATGGAGCTACCTGGGAAGCACGCATTAGTGAAAAGAGCCAATACCATAAAGGTTACATGACAAAATTAAGAGATAGAATCTGGTCCTGGTGAAAATAATTTCATTCCTGACTTTCATAAACAACCTTATTCTCAGGTTTTTAAATTTTATAACTTAACAAATATCTTAAATAAGTTTGAACTGGGCATTCTAATACTTGCTATTAAAAAAAAAAGTCCTGATACAAAAAGTAGTGACCCTTGCCTGACTCTGTATTCCTAACAAGCACAAAGAGAGTAAAAATCTGTGCTTTGTTACACTTTCATCTAGAAAGCTCAAGTCTCCATTCCCATAGTATAGTAAGCTTCCAAAAACAGGTTAAAGCAGAGGCCTCCATTCCTGAAATATCTCTGACCAGTTTTCTTCCACCACTCTCTCTTAGGTTCATCAACCTTCAGCAAAGTATAAGGAACACTGCTGGTTCTCTCAAAAGACATGTTCTTCAAGGTCAGCCATTATGTGGGAAGAGTAGGAAGACACAAAAATGAAGGACAATTTGGGAATTAATTAGTTCATTTATTCCTCACATATGGATATTCAGCCTTGACTGTCAGTCAAGAACCAACACCTCTGAATCTAAAGGAGATGCTGAATTTCCACGCATAAGGTGACCAGGAGTGGGATGACCCACTTACTCTAGTAAGTGGAACCATACAAAAGAAACCCTGGACTGGCCTGGGTTTGGTGAGCAGGCTTTGAAAAATATGAAAAATAAAAGAAACTGGTCTTTTAAAAACAGATCAGGAGTTGTATTTCCTCTTGATGAAAAAGTCTAAAATGTTTTAATTTCTACTTTCAAATTAAAAATATCTAAGATCAGATTTGGAAATCATAATTCACAAATGAGGTTCATGGGTTGACAGTGTCAAGTCCCAGCTGTGCAGTTTTCCTAATAATCTTAGGTTCATTCTGTTCCTAAGACTTATTCTTCTCCACCAGCTACCCTTAAACCCAATTTAGGAAAAAATTTAACTCTACCAAAAGGCTTTCTTCCTTTCTGTACTTCTCTAACCCCAGCTTCTAAATGAGAGATTCTCAAGCCCAGCATCTTAATTGTGTATATTCTCCAACATTTTAGGGAAGGGAAAAAAAAGAAAATTTTTTTCTAAAAAGCTTACCCAAAAGATTTTGGAGGTAGGGCTTGGGAATGTGTATGCTTAAAGCAAACTTCCTGAGCTGAGTAATGAAGGGCTAGTGTCTGACCTCTCATCATTCAGAGTCTCAGCGAAGCTTCCAGAGAACAGAGCAGCCAGTGCTCAGCCAGAGCTGAGGAATGACTGTGACCACCAGCTGGAGTAGAGAGAAGTCTGCTACTGTACCTGGCATAGGCTGCACTGAAGCCTTGAGACCACTTAAGTGAGAAGCCATCTTCACTGTCCTTTCAACACAAGCATGAAAAGTCTTATAAAGTGAGCTGAAGACGAGACATGTATGTTCAATTCATGCTTAAGAAGTTCTCACCCTGCTTTAACAAAAGCTTGTCTGTCAAAAATCACACTTAATTTCAAAGAGCTACTACATCCAAAGATGCTTCAGAAAACTGTGGAATCCAATTTGAAAAATACTTTCCAACCCACGTGGCCATTAAGTGAAGAGAGGAGATGGAATGTACTTTTTGGTGATTCAGTGTGGCCAAAGATAAAGACTTTCGCCCACACACTGGTTCCTGCCTAATCCATAGACAGCTGGTCAAATACTTTATTATTGAAAATCATTTGACTGCTTCACTTTTAAGTGAGTTTTCCCTCAACTGTGTGTATTAATAGTTTTACACTATTGTGTTAATTTTTTTAAAGAAGTATTCTTTACAAATTCAAATTCAAAATAGATTAACTCCTTTTCACATATTATGACTAACTATATAATATTTTTATTAAGCTATGAAGTGCAAAAGTTATTTCTAAAGAAAGTAAAATATTTTCACTATCTATAGAAATTGCAAGCATGCAATTAAAAGCCAACATAACATGCACATTTAATTTAAATCTTCAGGCCATCTAAAAGTACTTTTAGAAATGGAGTAATATAAGCACAATTTACCATATTTGCTGTAAGAATAAGTAAGCACTAAACAACAACAAGTTAGCATATTAAAAGGTATTAAAGTCCACTAAATTGGGAGATTAAACTTGGAAAAGATGCAGACTTTATAAAGACATACATGTACCTCTATTGTGGGCAAAAGGTAGATAAGATGCATAATACATAATAAATTATATAGGAAAATAAGATATGCATATCTATACAAAATCAATCAGGTGAGATTCTTTAAGAGAAGACTTGGGTTTTACATTCACTACATATTCCTATTTTTTTTTTTTAATTTTGTCAGCAGTATTAAAAACACAGAATGCTTACAACCCAAACACAAAAACCAGCTGGATGTCAACTGCTAAAACTTCCCTATCTTAGCCAAGAAACCAAAAATGTTTTTCCTGCTAATTTACACTTTACTTCACAGTTAAAGTTACCTTAAATGTGTTAAAGATAACAGTAATTCTGTGATTTGATCAATCTTAAAAGGGCACAGTCTTTCCTATCCTTATGCACAGAAAAAGTTGAGAAAGACATTTCAAACTAAGATTTTCACAGGAGCTTTTCATAGGAAAGAGATTTTACTTCTAACACAGACTGCATTATTTGCATAGATTGCAAAGAGAGCCATGTATAAGTGATGACTATGAAATACATCTTCAAAGGACCAAGCACAGTGCTTGGCATGCTAAGTGCTCATTCCATGTCAGTCATTAGGGACTTTGGCCCCATAGCATCAGCGGCCTCTAAGACATCTCCTCAACAAACTCCAACTCTCAAACATCTTGCACTCCCAAGCTGCAGAGAGGATAATAGAAGTTTCAAGGTATTGTAGAGTATCAAATCTCATGGCAAACTTCCTTTTCATATCCCCAGTCCTGAAATGCCTGTGTTCAAGGGTGACACAGTAGAGAGAAGACTGAGAATTAGAAACACGGATCCAGGGAATACATAACTTAACTCACTATCTTTCTTTTGTTTTCCTTTGTTTTAGATCCATAGGCAAAATTAAACAAAAACATTGTGGCCCAAGATTACCCAAATAGTCCTAGTTTTTCATCATGTAACTCAAATGTAAGTTTTATAGAAATATACATTGGTCTTCTTATCTCTCTCTTTATTAAAACACTGGGACTTCCCAGGTGGCCTGGTGGTAAACAATCTGCCTGCCAAGGCAGGAGATGCAGAGATGTAGAGATGCAGATTCAATTCATGGGTCAGGAAGATCTCCTAGAGGAGGAAATGGCAACCCACTCCAGTATTCTTGCCTAGGAAATACCATGAAGAGAGAAACCTGGCAAGCTATAGTCCATGGTATCACAAAGCATCAGACACAACTATGCATTGCTGTTGTTCAGTTGCTATCATGTTTGACTCTTTGTGACCCCATGGACTGTAGCATGTCAGGCTTCCCTGTCCTTCACTATCTCCTGGAGTCTTCTCAAACTCAGATCCATTGAGTTGATATACTCTGTCACCCTCTTCTCATCCTGCCCTCAATATTTCCCAGCATCAGGGTCTTTTCCAATTAGTTGGCTCTTTGCATGAGGTGGCCAAAGTATTAGAGCTTCAGCTTCAGCATCAATCCTTCCAATGAATATTCAAAGTTGATTTCTTTAGGATTGACTGATTTGATCTCCTTGCTATCTGAGGGACTCTCAAGAGCTTTCTCCAGCACCACAGTTCGAAAGCATCAATTCTTCAGCACTCAGCCTTCTTTATGGTCCAACTCTCACATCCATACAAGACTACTGGAAAAAAAAAAAAAACAACATAGCTTTGACTATACAGACCCTTGTCAGCAAAGTGATGTCTCTGTTTTTAATATGCTGTCTAGGTTTGTCATAGCTTTTCTTTCAAAGAGCAAGTGTCCTTTAATTTCATGGCTACAGTCACTGTCCACAGTTATTTTAGAGCCCAAGAAAAGAAAATCTGTCACTGTTTCCACATTTTCCCCATCTATTTGCCATGAAGTGATGGAACCAGGTGGCATGATCTTAGCTTTTTGAATACTGAGTTTTAAATCAGCTTTTTGTCTCTCCTCTTTCACTTTCATTAAGAGGCTTTTTAGTTCCTCTTCACTCTCTACCTATCTGAGGTTGTTTATATCTCTCCCTACAGTCTTGATTCCAGCTTGTGATTCATCCAGCCTGGCATTTCTCATGATGTACTCTGCATAGAAGTTAAATAAGCAAGGTGACAATATACAGCCTTGATGTACTCCTTTCCCAATTTTGAGTCTGTTGTTCCATGTTCAGTTCTAACTGCTGCTTCTTGACTTGCATACAGGTTTCTCAGGAGACAGGTAAGGTGCTCTGGTATTCTCATCTCTAAGAATGTTTCAGTTTGTTGTGATGCACACAGTCAAAGATTTTCAAGTAGCCAGTGAAGCAGAAGTAGATGTTTTTCTGGAATTCCTTTGCTTTCTCTCTAATCCAACAGATGTTGGCAACTTGATATCTGGTCCCTATGCCTTTTCTAAATCCAGCTTATACATCTGGAAGTTCTGGGTTCATGTACTGCTGAAGCCTATCTTGAAGGATTTTGAGTATTGCCTTGCTAGCATGTGAAATAAGTGAAATTGTATAAGCATGTACAACCTCATTAAAACATTTCCTCTTTTTTTCTCTCATTGCCTCCTCTTCACCTCCCCTCAAAACACTGTCATTTCCAAGCCTTCTCTGGACTCTAGGTTTTCACATTTTTAGTTATTTTCAATTGTTATCTTTCTATTTTCCACACTCCTTGCCACAAGGACTAGAATCAGGTCATTTTAATCTACCCTTTGCTCTCCACTCTCTTTTTTTATTATTTTATTTTATTTAACTTTACAATATTGTATTGGTTTTGCCATATATCAAAATGAATATGCCACAGGTATACATGTGTTCCCCATCCTGAACCCTCCTCCCTCCCCATACCATGCCTCTGGGTCGTCCCAGTGCACCAGCCCAAAGCATCCTGTATCGTGTATCGAACCTGGACTGGTGACTCGTTTAATATATGATATTATACATATTTCAATGCCATTCTCCCAAATCATCCCACCCTCTCCCACTCTCACAGAGTCCAAAAGACTGTTCTATACATCAGTGTCTCTTTTGCTGTCTCATATACAGGGTTATTATTACCATTTCTAAATTCCATATATATGCATTAGTATACTGTATTGGTGTTTTTCTTTCTGGCTTACTTCACTCTGTATAATAGGCTCCAGTTTCATCCACTGCATTAGAACTCATTCAAATGTATTCTTTTTAATGGCTGAGTAATACTCCATTGTATATATGTACCACAGCTTTCTTATCCATTCATCTGCTGATGGGCATCTAGGTTGCTTCCATGTCCTGGCTATAATAAACAGTGCTGCGATGAACACTGGGGTACACATGTCTCTTTCAATTCTGGTTTCCTCAGTGTGTATGCCCAGCAGTGGGATTGCTGGATCATAAGGCAGTTCTATTCCCAGTTTTTTAAGGAATCTCCACACTGTTCTCCAAAGTGGCTGTACTAGTTTGCATTCCCACCAACAGTGTAAGAGGGTTCCCTTTTCTCCATACCCTCTCCAGAATTTATTGCTTGTAGACTTTTGGATGGCAGCCATTCTGACTGGCATGTAATGGTACCTCATAGTGGTTTTGATTTGCATTTCTCTGATAATGAGTGATGTTGAGCATCTTTTCATGTGTTTGTTAGCCATCTGTATGTCTTCTATCTATTTAGTTCTTTGGCCCACTTTTTGATTGGGTCATTTATTTTTCTGGAATTGAGCTGTAGGAGTTGCTTGTATATTTTTGAGATTAGTTGTTTGTCTGTTGCTTCATTTGCTATTATTTTCTCCCATTCTGAAGGCTGTCTTTTCACCTTGCTTATAGTTTCCTTTGTTGTTCAGAAGCTTTTAAGTTTAATTAGGTCCCATTTGTTTATTTTTGCTTTTATTTCCAATATTCTGGGAGATGGGTCATAGAGGATCCTGCTGTGATGTATGTCGGAGAGTGTTTTGCCTATGTTCTCCTCTAGGAGTTTTATAGTTTCTGGTCTTACGTTTAGATCTTTAATCCATTTTGAGTTTATTTTTGTGTATGGTGTTAGAAAGTGCTCTAGTTTCATTCTTTTACATGTGCTTGACCAGTTTTTCCAGCACCACTTGTTAAAGAGATTGTCTTTAATCCATTATATATTCTTGCCTCCTTTGTCAAAGATAAGGTGTCCATATGTGCGTGGATTTATCTCTAGGCTTTCTATTTTGTTCCATTGATCTATATTTCTGTCTTTGTGCCAGTACCATACTGTCTTTATGACTGTGGCTTTGTAGTAGAGCCTGAAGTCAGGCAGGTTGATTTCTCCAGTTCCATTCTTCTTTCTCAAAATAGCTTTGGCTATTCAAGGTTTTTTGTATTTCCATACAAATTGTGAAATTATTTGTTCTGCTTTCCACTCTCATAGTCACCCAATCCAAGATCCTCATCAGTTCAAGCCTGAGTTACAGGGATGGCTTAGAAACAGTTTCTTTGCCTCCAATCTCTTTTTATCAGATCCCATCTACTCATGGACACTCTAATGATTTTCCTTTAACTTCATTTTCTTCAGGTCCTTTGCCTACTCAGCAATCTCTGGTGCTTCTATGTCACTTATTATACGCATCCCAAGCACTCTCTGGCCTTCAGGGATTTCCACTAATATGACATCCCCTAGGATCCCATCCCACCTTCATTTCTCATTACCTCTCACTGCAGTCTCTCTGCTCCCACAAGCAAAATATGCATGCCATCTCCTACATGTGATTTGCTCATTTTCATTGTGATATCTTTTCTCGTTCAAATTACCCACCCACTGACCTACAAATTCATTCCTGCTCTCTCCATCAATATCCTGTTACCCTTCAAATTCTGCTCATCCCTCATCTCTTTGGAAAGTCCTTCTTCCTTAATTGCAAACAAATATGGGATTTCTTTGGTCCTTTATTCCCTCAAAAAAGGGCAATCCTTTGTTTGTTATTGAAGGTGGGGACATGGTAACATAAAGAGATTCAAGGCAATGCATTAGTTTGGGTATCAAACTGCAAAGAGTTTGGTCTAAATTAATAACAATTAAAATATCTCACAAATAAAGAAAATGGTTAAAGGTTCAAATAAAGCTTTCTTACTCATTTTATAAGGGAAATAACCATGTGTAATAAAAATTTTTGTTGTTGTCTAGTCACTAAGTCGTGTCTGACTCTTTTTCGACCCCATGGACTGTAATCCTCCTGGTTACTCTGTTTGTGGAATTTCCTAGGCAAGAATACTGTACTGGGTTGTCATTTTCTTCTCCAGGGAATCTCCTGACCCAGGTGTGTCCTGCATCTGTGGGTGGATTCTTTACCACTGGGCCATCAGGGAAGCCTCAATAGCTGTCATTTATGAGGAATTTATTTTACTTCCTCAAAGGACTTTATACATACTAACATTTCATTTTTAAGTAAGTTATGTGTCATAGTCATGGTACAGGCAAGAAAGCCGAGGGTCAGAGAAGAAAAAGTAACTTGCCTGAAGTCACAGAGCTAGAAATAAAGGCAGAATTTGAACTCAGATTTGTCCTTACTCCAAAATCTGTGTCCTAACCACCTAAGCTACTATCACAAATTCCTAACAGCATTCATAACATTCAGTTTTGGTAGTTTCTGAAAAAGAAATTCACAACTTACTTGACAGATTTAATTTTATCAATTGGCACTTGATAGTGTCAAATTTTTTTCCCCTTTCTATACAATTCCTCCTCTCTCTGCCACACTGCCTCCTGGTGAAATTGCCTCTTATTTCAACCAGAAAACTGGAGCCATTATATACAAATTTCTCATCCTATTCCCACAAATAATCCTAAAAACCAATTGAACTTGAACCTTCTATTCTCTCCAATTACAGTGTCCCTCTTCAATTCATTCCATGTGCTTGAGCACCAGTTCCTTCTTCACAAAGACTTTACCCATGGTTTAATCTCCAATCTCCTATATTGTAAATCTTTTTATTTCTACTGTTGCTTTTCCATTATTTTCAAATATGCTGCAGTAGCTGCCATTATTTTTTAATAAATAATCCATAATACACAACTTTAATTCCCATATTTAATAAAATATAATTAAATAACTTAAAAATAATTTTTAAGCCCCATATATTAGTTTAGATATGGCCCCACTTTGCTCACATCCATGGTCAGACTTCCTCAACACTCTCTCTTTAAAGAGTTCCCAAACTTCCTCATTTCGTATTCACCTTGAAGTCCTCTACAAACTGGTTTCTGCCTCTCATTTCATGGGAAATCTTTCAGGCAAGTTTCCAAGGATCTCCATGGAGGGCAAATCCATGTTGCCAAATTCAATGGGAATGTTTTTTTCTCTCTCTCTCTCATATCACTTGATTTCTCAGAAGCTTTCAACAAAGTTGACCACTCCATGCTGAAAATACTATTTTCTTGTCTAAACCTCAGTGACATACTGGTTAGTCACCCATCTCCACTGCTTCCCCTCACTTTCCTTGGCTCACTTATGCTCTTCCTCTGATTTCTAAGTTCTGAGATATCTCAGTAGTGGTTTGTGCGCTTATTTTGTTCTCTCTGCACTTTCTCTAAATGATATGCCATTAAATGCCAAATGTATAAATTAGAATTATCGTGTGTATGTGAGTCTGAGTGACCTCCGGGAGCTGGTGATGGACAGGGAGGCCTGGCGTGCTGTGGTTCATGGGGTCGCAAAGAGTCGGACACGACTGAGCGACTGATCTGATCTGATCTGATCTGATGATTCCCAAACTTATGTCATCTTCCCAGACCACTCCTGGATTCCTCTATTTGACTTCTTTCTTGACATCTCAAACTCTTACAATAAACAGAAAACTCTTTTATTTTTTTCTTCCAAAATTTGTTTCCAACCAAACAAATTGGGGTTCCAAACCCCAACCAAACCCATTTTCCCCCATATAAGTAGACCATATCAGTAGAATGTCAAACCAACTTTCAGTTACTCAAACCAAGATCTTAGGAACCACCCTTGGCTCTACTCTTTACTTTAGCCCTTCATATCTAAGTCATAAGTAAGTCTTGTATATTCCACTGTTGGACTGACTAGCCACAATCATCTCTTATCAGGGCTACAATTAATGTGTCCTAAAACAGCTCTAATTCCATACTTATCCCCTCTGATCCATTCTTCACTTATTTATCAGAGGGATAATCTTAAGATATAAACCAGAATAGTCATATTATTCTGCTTAAAACCCACTAATAGCTTATCATTTTTCTTACATTGAAATCCAGAAAATCTCCATGTTCTATATCAGAGATGAGATCAGATCAGTCGCTCAGTCGTGTCCGACTCTTTGCGAACCCATGAATCGCAGCACACCAGGCCTCCCTGTCCATCTCCAAATCCTAGAGGTCACTCAGACTCACATCCATCGAGTCAGTGATGCCATCCAGCCATCTCATCCTCTGTCGTCCCCTTCTCCTCTTGCCCCCAATCCCTCCCAGCATCAGAGTCTTCTTCAATGAGTCAACCCTTCGCATGAGGTGGCCAAAGTACTGGAGTTTCAGCTTTAGCATCATTCCTTCCAAAGAAATCCCAGGGCTGATCTCCTTTAGAATGGACTGGTTGCATCTCCTTGCAGTGCAAGAGACTCTCAAGAGTCTTCTCCAACACCACAGTTCAAAAGCATCAATTCTTTGGCGCTCAGACTTCTTCACAGTCCAGCTCTCACATCCATACATGACCACAGGAAAGACCATAGCCTTGACTAGACAAACCTTTGTTGGCAAAGTGATGTCTCTGCTTTTGAATATGCTATCTAGGTTGGTCATAACTTTCCTTCCAAGGAGTAAGCGTCTTTTAATCTCATGGCTGCAGTCACGATCTGTAGTGATTTTGGAGCCCAAAAAAATAAAGTCTGACACTGTTTCCACTGTTTCCCCATCTATTTCCCATGAAGTGATGGGACCAGATGCCATGATCTTCATTTCTGAATGTTGAGCTTTAAGCCAACTTTTTCACTCTCCACTTTCACTTTCATCAAGAGGCTCTTCAGTTCCTCTTCACTTTCTGCCATAAGGGTGGTGTCATCTGCATATCTGAGGTTATTGATATTTCTCCCAGCAATCTTGATTCCAGCTTGTGTTTCTTCCAGTCCAGCGTTTCTCATGATGTACTCTGCATATAAGTTAAATAAACAGGGTGACAATATACAGCCTTGACGTACTCCTTTTCCTATTTGGAACCAGTCTGTTGTTCCATGACCAGTTCTAACTATTGCTTCCTGACCTGCATACAAATTTCTCAAGAGGCAGATCAGGTGGTCTGGTATTCCCATCTCTTTCAGAAGTTTCCACAGTTTATTGTGATCCACACAGTCAAAGGCTTTGGCATAGTCAAGAAAGTAGAAATAGATGTTTTTCTGGAACTGTCTTGCTTTTTCCATGATCCAGAGGATGTTGGCAATTTGATCTCTGGTTCCTCTGCCTTTTCTAAAACCAGCTTGAACATCAGGAAGTTCACGATTCACATATTGCTGAAGCCTGGCTTGGAGAATTTTGAGCATTACTTTACTAGCGTGTGAGATGAGTACAACTGTGCGGTAGTTTGAGCATTCTTTGGCATTGCCTTTGGGATCGGAATGAAAACTGACCTTTTCCAATCTTGTGGCCACTGCTGAGTTTTCCAAATTTGCTGGCATATTGAGTGCAGCACTTTCACAGCATCATCTTTCAGGATTTGGAATAGCTCAACTGGAATTCCATCACCTCCACTAGCTTTGTTCATAGTGATGCTTTCTAAGGCCCACTTGACTTCACATTCCAGGATGTCTGGCTCTAGGTGAGTGATCACACCATTGTGATTATCTGGCTCGTGAAGATCTTTTTTGTATAGTTCCTCTGTGTATTCTTGCCATCTCTTCTCAATATCTTCTGCTTCTGTTAGGTCCATAGCATTTCTGTCCTTTATCGAGCCCATCGTTGCATGAAATGTTCCTTTGGTATCTCTGATTTTCTTGAAGAGATCCCTAGTCTTTCCCATTCTGTTGTTTTCCTCTATTTCTTTGCATTGATCGCTGAAGATGGCTTTCTTATCTCTTCTTGCTATTCTTTGGAACTCTGCATTCAGATGTTTATATCTTTCCTTTTCACCTTTGCTTAGACAAACTTTTTTCTGTACAGATCCAGTGATTAAATATTATGGGTTTTGTGGGCTATACAGTTTTCCTTCACAACTATTCAACTCTGCCTTGTAGCATGAAAGCAACTATAAAAATATAAAAAGGAATGAGCATGGCTATGTTTCAGTTAAACTGTACTTATAATGAACTAGCAAAATTTGTCCCAGGGGCAGTAATTTGACAGCCTCTGTCTTTGTGGTTCTGCATGATCTTATACCTGTGTAAGGTATAAGATATGTAACCACATATGTACCATTTTCGCCCTCTGTCATGTAATCTTGGTCACACTGGTCTTAATTCCAAGAATATGCCTATGTGTAGGACTTCCCTGGTGGCTCAGCAGTAAAGAATCTGCCTGCAGTGTGGGAGCCACAGGAGACACGGGTTCGATCACTGGGTTGGGAGGATCCCATGGAGAAGGGCATGGCAATCAACTCCAACATTCTTGCCTGGAGAATCCCCATGGGCAGAGGAGCCTGGCAGACTACACTCCATAGAGTCACAAAGAGTCAGACACAACTGAAGTGACTTAGCAAGCAAACCTATGCATAACTGCCTGGAATTCTCTTCTGACCCTTATCCTGCCCTTGACTATTAGTTTCATCTTAGATAACACCACCTCAAAGATGTTTCCTGATCATCCTGTAAATAAATACACCACCTCATCATCCTTATTCTCTATTCTCAACTTTTTACTTGCTTTTTTTTCCCCCATAAGACTTATCCACTCACAACTGTCACTATGCTTCTATAACTCTTGTTATTCTTGTCTACTTTTCCTTCTAGAATATAAGTTTGGTAAAGACAATGGCCCAGATATGTTTGATCATCACCTTATACTTCTTGCCTGCCACTGTGACTGTCTGGCACACAGCAGTATTCACTCAATGAATATTTCTTGACAGGAAAATTAATAGGATCAAACACAAATGTGTCTAACTGGTCACTAAAAATACAAGTTGATTAAAACATTGGTTTCCAATTTTTTTTAGTACATGCACTTTAAGGAAAGAAAAATATTTAAGGATACCCTCCCACTCCAGTATATGTACATTTCCTTAAAATGAAAATATATTATGGAATAAAATGTATACCAAAGAGTATGTCAAGGCTGTATATTGTTATCCTGAACCCATACCATTCAATGTTATTGAGTGGCTGAATGAACTTGACACTTTCAACTATGGTTGAACTTCTTCTCATAAATTATTGCTAATAAGAGTGCTATTTTAGCAGTCCTGAAAACAGAAAGAAATGATAACTGTATTTGGGTCAAAGAAGTGACCACATTCTTATTGGAAATGATCTATTTAAAAACTTTGCTTTTTATAAAATGAGATCCTCAGAACCACTGTATTGTCCAATTCTGTTCTTCTATACATTACAATTAAGTCATTTTTATTCTCCATCTTCTGTAAATAGTGTTTCTGCTATGGACTGAAGATGTGTGGCCTGTCAAAATTCATATATTGAAGCCTTAACTCCCAGTGTGATGGTATTTGGAGGCAAGGGCCTTTGGGAGGTAATAAGGTCATGAGGGTGTAGTACAATGAGATTAGTGCCCTATTAAGAAAAGACCTGAAAGATGATCTGTCCTTCACATGAGAATATAGCTTAATGATGGTTGTGTAAAAGAGCCCTCAGCAAGAACTGGGGCTTCCTTGGTGGCTAAGATGATAAAGAATCTGCCTGCAATGCAGGAGACCCAGGTTTGATCCCTGGGTCAGAAAGATCCCCTGAAGAAGGCATTGGTTACCCACTCCAGTATTCTCGCCTGGAGAATTCCACGGACAAAGGAGCCTGGTGAGCTACAGTCCACTGGCTCCCAGAGTCAGACATGACTGAGTAACACTTTCACTTTTCACTTTCAACAAGAACTGAATCAGTTGATGTCTTGATCTTCATACTTCCCAGCCTTCAGAACTGTGAGAAATCAATGTCTGTTGTTTAAGCCATTCAATCTATAACATTTGTTATGGTGTGCATGCTACTGCTAAGTCACTTCAGTCGTGTCCAACTCTGTGCAACCCCATAGAGGGCAGCCCACCAGGCTCCCCCGTCCCTGGGATTCTCCAGGCAAGAACACTGGAGTGGGTTGCCATTTCCTTCTCCAGGGGATCTTCCTCATGTGTGTGCATATGTGCATGCTAAGTGGCTTCAGTCATGTCCAACTCTTTGCAACCCTATGGACTGTAGCTCACCAGTCTCTTCTGACCTTGGGATTCTCCAGGCAAGAATACTGGAGTGGGTTGCCATACCCTCCTCCAGGGGATCTTCCTCACCCAGGGATTGAACCCAGGTTTCCTGCAGCTCCTGCATTGCAAGTGGATTCTTTACCACTGAGCCACTGGGGAAGCCCGTATTTGTTATGGTAGCCAGAGACAACTTAGAAAGCTTCCCTCTTCAATCTCATTCCTGGTTCCTAAAGACTATGAGTCAGACATTTTTAATTACTGTGCTGATAATAATGAGTATGCATGTTCAGTTGCTCAGTCGAGTCTGACTCTTTGTGACCTCAAGGACTGTAGTTCACCAGACTCCTCTGTCCATGGGATTCTCTTGGCAGGAATATAGAGTGGGGTGCCATTTCCTTCTCCAAGGGATCTTCCCAACCCAAGGTTCGAACCTGTGTCTCCTGAATTGGCAGGTGGATTCTTTACCACTGAGTTACCTGGGGATAAGGGCCTATGTGTAATTTCACGTAGCTCAGATTTCAATTCTAGGTCTAGAACCTTTCCTTGGCTTCTATTTTCATGCACACTGAATCTATTTCACTTCATATCAACAGGTGTGGCTAAATTCAGCACTTTCTCAACTTCTAGAAATATACTCACAGCAAGCATTTGTGGGGAATTGTACAAATTAACTGCATCATATAACACACAGCATTCTGATAGCTTACTTGTTGCTATCGTCTATTTTTCTTCCAGGAAAAACAAAATTATTCTTTTTATTTCATTTCCAGAAGTTTAAGCACCATTTCTTTATTACCTGTACATGCCTTTGGGGTGCCATCATCTACCACAATCATTTTATCAAAGTACTACTTTTACCAAGGACTCACCTCAAGAGAAATTCTAATAAATTTTCATCAAATAATTGATCACCTGCTAATGAAACTCTGAGTTTTCATTTCATCCTTACTCTTTAGACTTCTCTATGACTATTGAAGGTGAGAAAACTATTCCCAGTTACATTTATTAATGAAGCAACTTTTTAAAAAAAAATGCCCACATTTAGACCAGCATGAGTTTGTACATGTATTAACAGTTCTATAAAATAAATGTAATGGTTAAGAGATTAAAAACAAATTTTTAGGAGATTTTTTAAAGGACTACCTAATGATAGTTCAAGAAATAAATTTTTTAACAATAGAGGTAAATTTAGTATTTCTGAAATAGCTAGTGTGATGTTTGTGGCAGAGAGAGAAAGAGAGATTCAAAATTTCAGAAATGACTCTAGGGAGTTCCCTGGCAGTCCAGAGGTTAGGACGAGGCACTTTCAGTGCCACAGGCCCAGTCTCAATTCCTGGTCGAGGAACCAAGATCCTGCAAGTCATGTGGCATGGCCATTTTATTTTTTTCTTCATGATTCTAAAGTTTACAACTATTTAGTTTTTCTAATAAAACACCTCCAATATCCTGGAAATAGGATACACCAATTAAGGCATTGCTTTTCAAATGTCTGGTGGAATATTTTAGCCCACTATTAAAAAAGAGTTACACTACTTATTTACACTCTGGTGATTATATCTTTAAATATAAAGTACTAATCAATTAGTATTAAAGATTTATGAAGGGACAAGTTAATAATTTTCCACTCAATTCCTTCCCACTAATTAAAGATTTTCACCATTAATCTTTGTCCTATAGCATTTAATCTGAAATAATGTTTGTCCTTTACCTTTAGAATTAATTTTAAATAACATCTTTAATTTTGATATAAAGAACTATTTTTCAGAATTGCCTTTCAGATTAAATTTTAAAAGCTCTAAAAGTCTCCTATCTAATTTTATATATAAAACGTCATTTGCATTAATCTGATGATTTTTAACTACACATTTGGCCCACAGTATCTAATTAATTTGGCAAGAGAATTATGGAAATAATAAAATTACTTCCAAATTTCAAGGAACACTTCATTTTTAAATACCTAATTAAATATACCTTTGTAATAAAAGAAATCATTCTGAAAAATGTAATAGTGTTTTAATTTCCAAGTAATAGATATGCTGAATGTTAATTTGTTCTATATTCGGCACTCACAAGAGACAAAAGCATTTTCTTAATACCCCCAAAGAAGCTGTATATTCATACAACTTAAAAAAGAAAATAAAATTAAACTTGTTTAATAAAGAATACAAAGAAATGAGTTGAAAAAACTGTTTCATTTCTTAAAAACCTAACTGGCATAGCATAATAATTTTAATTTTCTTGTGTTTCTGCCAAGAGGCAAGTAAAGAGCAGTGATATTTAAGAAGATTACCATTTCAGTCATTCGTTTCTTCATTTATTCATTTTGCGATGCTCCTTCTTTCTGATGGGTCCCACTTCTGACTCATCTCAAGAACAACACCACAATATTCTCTTTTGTGTTAGCAGTGAAGATGGATAAAGGAGTAACTTCACTCCCTTTCAAAAGTCTTTGCAGCTCTCCTGCCTATTCTCCCCTCCCTTACTTCAAACATGAAAATCAATTCATACCCTAATTTCTCCAGTGAACAGTCCATAATCATCCCATTTTCTTCATTCTCCAATCATTACATTTTTTACTCCTCACTTCTATATTAAAGTCAGTCAAAATTATCTCATTTCTTTTTTCTCTAATTTTTAAACACAATAGTATTTAAAATCTATAACAACAATATATCTCACCATACAAGAACAAGACAAATTTTTTTGCATGATTTTACTAAACATAAATAAAGCTTTAAAAAAAATAGAAGTGTAATTTAAATACCAATGGAGTCAAAGATAGATATTGCTACATAAAGACTCTATGACAAATTTACATATTAATAAACACTGCAACAGTTCTAAAGTATATGGAAATTGTTTCAAGAAAAATCAATATACAAGTACACTAAATAAATGCACCCATTAACCCACTAGATATTTGGAAACAATTTATCTAAAAATCATTATTCTTTGCCATATTTTACATTCAAGTATAAAAAGCTTGTATGTCATGTTTCAAATTTTATCCTTCTTCAGCACAGAAAAGGGGAGCCTTCAAAAACCTAAAGCATAATCAAGCCATGCCATTTAGAAACACTTCATCTCTGTGCATTATCAGGGCACTACATTCCCAAGCCTTTCCATGCCAGAGAAGCTCTGAGTATCATTGGTTAATATTGGGCTTCAGACTCCTGCAATTTTCCAAGTAAATGAAAGGTCAATAATGCTTGCTACCTGCTGGCTCCAGGCTGGCAGCTTTGCCTACCAATTCAGCATCGCCCAGGGTACCACTGCTGTACTTAGAGCACTATCCCAAAGGTACTTACAGCTCGTTCCCTATTCATTCTAGCATAATCCTCTCACTTGCTGACCATTAGCAGTGTAATTAATGGGCATTTTCTGATCGATGTACCCTTTCAGATAAGTGTTATAATGAAAGGTGATTACAGTGAAGAATAATATAGTTGAAAATCAGTACCTGGTCGTCACCACTCATTGGCAATGCCATAACAGAATCAGACAGTGAGACCGGACTGCATAGAGTTATATCAAATAAAGTAATTCTTTCAATTTATTGCACTTTTAATTATGTCATCTTTAATTTAAAGAACTACCTTGCCCCGTACATTTAGTCTCCAAGCTAAAGGGAATTAATCTAAGGCTAACTAATATTCACTCCCCCAGCACATTTGAAATCAATTTTACCTTAAGTAAAATGTTTTATGAGGCTTCAGTTTACCCTGGGCATTATGCATCTTCATAATTTTTTAATGAACTTAACATATCCATGAGCAAAAGCCATGAATCATATTTTTGGTAGTCCTTAAAAACAGTTTTTTTCCAATTTGCTGTAAATTAAAAGAGATGTGAGAAAATGAGAATAAAATCTCATTACCACTGACAACCTCACAGCTCAATAAACCTGTTATTAAATCTTATTAAAGGGTCAGTTATTTGTCATTTTTAGTAACCTTCATCATCACAGCCAGTACCATGCTATCCAATCTTCCTTTGAAATACCAGGGCATAGAGGTCATACAAGGAGTTCGGACTGTGAAAATCAGGCCCAAGAGTGAGTGTAAGTAATTGGAGCTCTTTCCAGGACTTCAATCTAAATATTGACATGCACTGAACTGTGGTATTACACAGAAGGGTCGAGGACAAAGATCCAATGAAAAAAAATGATACCTTGCCACTCACTGGGGCTTTCCGATGACCAGAATCAAGAGGGGACATGATGATTATCACAGGTAAACCACAAGGAACAAATAACCAAGGTGAGGCTAAATTTTGCTTATTGGATAAAGATAAAAAGGAAAATTCAGATCTCAAGTAGCTACAGGTTTTATGTACAACCAAATTTCTACATGCAAATTAAATTCATTCTGGATGATTTGAGAATTTTAATATTTAATAAAATTTAATGAATTGTATCAAGTTTAATAAAATTCATCTCAAGTTGATTTTTAGTAATAGATCAACTTATATTGGAGAAGGCAATGGTACCCCACTCCAGTACTCTTGCCTGGAAAATCCCATGGACAGAGGAGCCTGGTAGGCTGCAGTCCATGGGGTCGCTAGGAGTCAGACACAACTGAGCAACTTCACTTTCACTTTTCACTTTCATGCATTGGAGAAGGAAATGGCAACCCACTCCAGTGTTCTTGCCTGGAGAATCCCAGGGATGGCGGAGCCTGGTGGGCTGCCATCTATGGGGTCGCACAGAGTCGGACACGACTGAAGCGACTTAGCAGCAGCAGCAGCAACTTATATTATTGGCCTGCAGTTTCTGAAGCTGATCTCTGTCCTGGGTATGTTCATGAGAAAATGAATTTCAATACAATCTAAGCAAGCTAGCTGAAAGAGATGTATATGCTAACAAACACAAAGATAGAAAACAAATATTCCAATAATTCAAGCAAAATTCAAGTGACCTTTCAAAATTTTGTGGTTGATTTAGCCACAATTGTCTGTCCGTAGGAGTCTCCAGGCCAGAATACTGGAGTGGGTTGCCATTTTCTTCTCCAGGGGATCTTCCCAACCCAGGGACTGAACCCAAGTCTCCCGCTTTGCAGGCAGATTCTTTACCATCTGAGCCACCAGGGAAGCCCCTTTGTAAGTAATACAGGTGATCAAAGATAGAGGAGGGTCTCCTACTTTAAAATCTAGTAGATGTTTCTTGATTTCTATTTATGATAAGATAGGTTGTGTGCTGCTGGCAGGGATTGAGTGGAGAAATTTAAATGAAGAGATTTCTGTGCTCTAGAAGGAATGTCAAGGGGGTGCTCCTTGGTTTATAACTGGGTAGCCAGAAATCCCCACAAAATCGCTATAAAAACACTACTTACTCCCACTTTTCTTCGGTTTTGCCCCCTTGTCAGCATAAAATTCACAGGTTCTAAATAAGAGGGAGGAGCTTAAGAATAAAATCAATGGCACTGAACACGTACAATTTCACTTACAGTCCATTAGATCTAATTACCAACTCTTCAGGTAGCTTTCTACTCTGATTTCATTCACCTGGGGAATGTTGATCATAGCTTGAGTTTTATCCTTATTTCCAATAATTGATTTTTGTTGTTCTTCAGTACCTAAGGTGGGTCCGACTCTTTGTGACCCCATGGATTGCAGCATGCCAGACTTCCCTGCCCTTTGCTCTCTCCCAGAGTTTTCTCAAACTCATGTCCATTGAGTTGATGATGCCATCCAATTATCTCATCCTTCATCATCCCCTTCTCTTCTAGCCCTGAATCATTCCCAGAATCGGGGTCTTTTCCAATGAGTTGATTCTTTGAATCAGGTGGCCAAAGGATTAGAGCTTCAGCTTCAACATCAGTCCTTCCAATGAATATTCAGGGTTGAATTGCTTTAGAATTGACAGGTTTGATCTCCTTGCAGTCCAAGGGACCCTCAAGAATCCTGTCCAGCACCACAATTCAACAGCATCAAGTCTTAAGTTCTCAGCCTTCTTTATCATCCAATTCTCACATCTGTACAGGACTACTGGAAAAACACTAGCTTTGAATAAACAGACCTTTGAGGGCAAAGTGATATCTCTGCTTTTTTAATATGCTGTCTTGGTTTGTCATAGCTTTTCTTCCAAGGAGTAAGCGTCTTTAAATTCCATGGCTGCGGTCATTGTCCACATTGATTTTGGAGCCCAAGAAAATAAAATCTGTCATTGCTTCCACTTTTTCCCCTTCTATTTGCAATGAAGTGATGGGACTGGATGCTATGATCTTAGTTTTTCAATATTGAGTTTTAAGTCAGCTTTTTCACTCTCCTCTTTCACCTTCATCAAGAAGCTATTTAGTTCCTCTCACTTTCTGCCATTAGAGTTGTTCATCTGCATATCTGAGGTTATTGATATTTCTCCTGGCAATCTAGACTCCAGCTTGTGAGTCATCCAACCCAGCATTTCACATGATGTACTCTACATAAAAGTTAAATAAGCAGCATGACAATATACAGCCTTGACATACCCCTTTCCCTGTTTTGAACCAGTCTGTTGCTTCTTGACAGAATACATGTTTCTCAGGAGATAGGTAAGTTGGTTTGATATTCCCTTCTTTTTAAGAATTTTCCATAGTTTATTGTGATCCACATAGTCAAAGGTTTCAAGTAGTCAGTGAAGCAGAATTCCCTTGCTTTTTCTATGATCCAACAGATGCTGGCAATTTGATCTCTGGTTCCTCTACATTTTCTACATCCAGCTTGTACATCTGAAAGTTCTTGGTTCACATACTGCTGAAGCCTAACTTGAAGTTTTTTGAGCATTATCTTGCTAGCATGTGAAATTAGCTTAGTTATGCCATAGTTTGAACATTCTTTGGCATTGACTTTCTTTGGGATTGGAATGAAAACTGACCTCTTCCAGTATCTAGCCACAACCTACCTCTGAGGACATTCCGATGTCAACAAAGTTCACTATATATCCATCTGCATTGATTTTCCTGAGGCTTTATTTGTTAGCCTGCTCAGACCACCATGACAAAACACCACAGACTTAACATTTATTTTTTTCCACAATTCTGGAGGCTGTGAGTTCAGAAACTAGACTGCCAGCATTCTCCATTTCTGGTGAGATCTCTCTTACTAGCTTGCAGATGGCCACCTTCTTGCTGTGTTTTCATATGGCAAAGAAAGAGGGAGAATTATGTGGTCAGATTGGGTCCCCATGCTATGACCACACTTAAGCTTTATCACCTCCTCATGAGCACTATCTCCAAATACAGTCACACTGGGGATTTGACTTGAACATGGAGATTGTGGAGGGGCATGATTCAGTCCATAGCATTTTATGTGACAGAAATGTCAAACCTCTTTTCTTATATAATTTAAGACTGTCTTTATAGGACACCAAAACAACCAGCTGATGCAAAGAAAAAAACAGTTAAAATGAATATTTTGAATAATATATACAGTGGATATATAAATATAATATATATTTTTAATATATTAAAGTAAATAAATAAATAAAATATAATTTTACTTTACCTTGTTAGTATTTGCTTTCATTTCTATCTAGTGGCTCAAGAGAAAATACAGTCACTCAGGGATTTCTCACTCCCCTACATTTTATTTTACAAGAATTAGAAGATATTAAGAAGAGGTGGCAAGAATACACAGAAGAACTCTACAAGAAAAATCTTCATGACCCAGATAACCATGATGGTGTGACCACTCACTTAGAGCCAGACAACCTGGAGTGTGAAGCTATACCCCAGATATGCAGATGACACCACCCTTATGGCAGAAAGTGAAGAGGAACTAAAGAGCCTCCTGATGAAAGAAAAAGAGGAGAGTGAAAAAGTTGGCTTAAAATTCAACATTCAGAAAACTAAGATCATGGCCTCAGGTCCCATCACTTCATGGCAAATAGATGGGAAAACAATGGAAACAGTGACAGACTTTATTTTTTTTTTTTGACTCCAAACATCACTGCAGATGGTAACTACAGCCATGAAATTAAAAGACACTTTCTCCTTGGAATAAAAGCTATTACCAACCTAGTCAGCATATTAATAAGCAGAGATGTGACTTTGCTGACAAAGGCCCATCTAGTCAAAGCTATGGTTTTTCCAGTAGTCATGTATGGATATGAGAGTTGGGCTATAAACAAGGCTGAAGAATTGATGCTTTTGAATTGTAGTGTTAGAGAAGACTCTTGAAAGTCCATTGGACTGCAAGAAGATCCAACCAGTCAATCCTAAAGGAAATCAACCCTGAATATTCATCAGAAGGACTGATGCTGAAGCTGAAGCTCCAAAACTTTGGCCACCTGATGTGAAGACTTGACTCAGAAAAGACCTTGATGCTGGGAAAGATTGATAGCAGGAGAATGGATCAACTCAATTGACATTAGTTTGAGCAAGTTCCAGGAGTTGGTAATGGACAGGGAAGCCTGGTATGCTGTAGTCCATGGGGTAGCAAAAAGTCAGACATGACTGAGCAACTGAACTGATGAACATTTTACCAGATTTAGGCAGGATCAAAACACCAGGGAATCTGGGTAGGAACATACAATTCTTGGTCAGCCTTTATCCACACAAGATCCTCACTCTCTCAAGTACTCAGACCTGATGCAAACCTCTTTTGACCTAAGCTTGAAAAGAAAATGGGGTAAAAGAGTAAACGTCAGAGAAAACATAATTTAATATCTCCAATACTACCTTACCACATGTGAAACAGGAATGGTGTTAATCCTTTTTATCCATCAAATGTCAGAGTTGGAAAGGCTCACGGCACTTTTCTACTTCATTGTCATAATTTTGAAGATGAAGACATTGAGGCCCAGAAAGGTGATGTAACTCACGTGAGGTCCCAAGAGCCTTTGATGGTGAGTCACAGACTAGACTAGGAATCCCATGGACAGAGGAGCCTGGAATGCTGCAGTTCATGGGGTTGCAAAAGAGTCAGACGTGACTTAGTGGCTAAACAACCACACAGACTAGAAAGCAGTTTTTTTCAGGACCTCATGCTGTCTCTTAAGAACACAATTCTATTCAAACAACCCTACACATGTGCCTACTAAGTGCAAGAAACTATGCTAGGACCATCAAGTACCCTGAGTAGAGTTGTTGCTTTTCTGTGTTTTTTTTTTTAATTGTATCTGAAAGAAAAGAAGCCTCTTAATGTTGCTATAGCTTGTAGCTGCCCTGTTTTCAGAGATGTCTATTTAAAAAAAAAAAAAAAAAGATAAAGAAACAGGCATTTGTTAGCCCAAGGATACCCTAAATCTTGTTTCAAACATTTTTATTAACAGAAAAATATGCATTTTTTTTTCCTTTTCTGTTTCAAGTTACCTAGGGTAAAACAGCACTTCTGGACACTGATGAAATCTTATTAAATGCTGTGTTCTGTCAGCTCTTCTAAGATTAGGCAAGTCTAAGAATCAAGGACACTTTGAAGTAAAAAGAGAGGAATCTTTTAAGTCACTTTAGAGGAAAATTCTTGTCAAACTCTCCAAAGTGAAGATGACAATTTCCTTCCTTTGATTTTTTTTAATTAAAGAAAATAACTCAAAAACATAAACATACAATATAGGTTAAGTGCTTTATAATAAAAACCCGATTTATCCTCCCATACAATTCCATTTTGCAAAACAGAGTTATATGACTCTAGTATAGTGAGAAATGTCTTTATTTTTTTCTCTCAACTAGAACAACAACATTCAATTAACAGCTACAGAACAACATTAAATTAACAATTTTCATAAGACCCATTTACTGCACTTGTTTGTATGCCTCTGAAGTTTCTAATTTCCAGGTTTTTCCTCTATGTCTTTTATTTTTAATTCATTTATTGGAAAATCTTGATCATTTGTCCTGTAGTTTACGCACTCTGGGCTTTCTGACTTTATGTTAGCAGTTTCCTTTAACATTTTCCTTTGTCTCTGGATGTTCTGTCAATTGGTAGTTAGGTAATAGATTTTTTCAGATAATACTTCATAGGTGATGTTGCCTCAATCAAGAAGTTCATGTTTTAGAGAAGGAAATGACAACTCACTCCAGTATTCTTGCCTAGGAAACCCCAAGGAGAGAGGAGCCTGGCAGGCTAGAGTCCGTGGGATCACAAAGAGTCTGACATGATTTGGTAACTAAACAACATCAGTGTGGTATCTGCTCATAGGTAAACAGTATAATATGCTGTGATTAGTTTGTCTTTTCCAACGCATTTTGTTTTCCCTGCAGTGAAATGATTTTCCGGTATTTTTATATTGGTTTAATTTTCTATGTACTTAGCAATAATTCAAATCCAAACACATCCTTGATTATTCAAATCTCTTTTCAAAATCTTCGAGCACATTAGGTGTTTTGTTACATTTGTCTCCTTGAAGAAACCACTCCTAAAGATTCCTCTAACAATGTGGATTCAGTGTTGTCTTGGCCTGGGTCCCCGTCACTGTCACCCTCGGGTTTTCTTCTGAATCTGTCTGGTGTTGGAAATCCTAGACCCTATGGATGTATTTACTTGGTTCAAAACCTCATGTTTTGGTAGAGGACATTCTCCAGTAGAAAAGAAGACTGGAAGATGGAAAAAAAAAAAAAAAGCAGCACATGTTTGTTTTTCCTTTTTTGATAAATTAGTAGACATTGGTGAATATTGTTTATAACCCTTATATCACTAGGGGTTGCAAAATAAAGTTATTTTAATTCTTTGCTATCCTTTTTCATGTATTAGCTGAACGTCTTCTATAAAAAAGAGCTTTCCCTCACTATATGGTTGTCCTTAAGTACAATGCGAGGAAACTTTTGCTGTTCCTGTTGCTCTGTCCTCGTGACCTGTTTCCTATGAGAAGTCTCCGCGAGTGTCTCAGTGATGCACTTGCCTCCAGAACTACCGGCTGTTCTGCTTATCCCTGAAGCCCCCTCTACCCCACTCTGTTTCTGATTACCCACCTTAAGGCAGCCAAACTCAGAATTCAACAGGTGAAACACAACAAACTGATAGTCTTGTGGTCTACAATTACCAATGACTTTTCAGCTTGGAGATTCCAATTTTCTGAAATAGTTTTTTCATGTGTAACGACAGAATTATCACAATACTTGCCTGTGCCAGTTATTTTATTGCTTCAAACCCACCTTTCTTTGCCATGCTTGTGACACTACAAATAGGCCATATAAACATTTCTCCTCTGCCAAGCTGACACAGTGTCAGGCTTCTCAGTAGAGGGCACGAGAGGGTCACTGCAAGAGAAAGGAGCTTCCATTCCTAATTCCAGTCTGGCTGCATCTCCCTCCCATGTTACAGTTACCAGCAGTTTTTAGGAGGCCCCAGAGGCACTCACTCTCCAGCAGGTTCTCCCCCAGAAGCAACTTACTGCAGATCACCTCTGGCATATTAAAATCTGAACCAACATCTGCCGGCATTTCTTATAGATAAATTCCAGCCTACTGACACCTTTCTCGGGTGTCTTCAGCAGGCTTTTCCTACAGACCAACTCTGGCTCACACCCTCTGCCAAGTTGTTTCCCTTCAGCAGCTGGCATGTTCCTGAGACAGTCCCGCCCATAGTCAAGGGCACCTTCAAGGTTGCACTGATGCTGACATCTTGAAATTCTCAAGAACTTTTTAACAAGTGTCCCAAACAACTTTCATTTTGCATCAGTTCAGTTCAGTCACTTAGTCATGTCCAATTCTTTGCATGAAGAATGGTCTCCAGCACTCCAGGCATCCCTGTCCATCTCCAGCTCCCAGGATTTACTCAAACTCATGTCCATTGAGTCAGTGATGCCATCCAACCATCTCATCCTCTGTCATCCCCTTCTCCTCCTGCCTTAAATCTTTCTCAGCATCAGGGTCTTTTCCAATGAGTCAGTTAATTGCATCAGGTGGCCAAAGTATTAGAGTTTCACCTTCAGTATCAGTCCTTTCAATAAATATTCAGGACTGATTTCCTTTAGGATGGACTGGTTGGATTTCCTTGCAGTCCAAAGGACTCTCAAGAGTCTTCTCCAACACCACAGTTCAAAAGCCTCAATTCTTTGGCACTCAAAGAGTCCTTGCAGTCCAAGGACTGCAAGATTCAACCAGTCCATCCTAAAGGAGATCAGTCCTAGGTGTTCATTGGAAGGACTGATGTTGAAGCTGAAACTCCAATACTTTGGCCACCTGATGCAATTAACTGACTCATTGGAAAAGACCCTGATGCTGGGAAAGATTGAAGGCAGGAGGAGAAGGGGACAACAGAGGATGAGATGGCTGGATGGCATCACCGACTCAATAGACATGGGGTTGCGTGGACTCTGGGAGTTGGTGATGGACAGGGAGGCCTGGCGTACTGCAATTCATGGGATCACAAAGAGTTGGACACGACTGAGTGACTGAACCGAACTGAACTAATTTCTTTGCATTGATCACTGAAGAAGGCTTTCTTATCGCTCCTTGCTATCCTTTGGAACTCTGCATTCAAATTGGTATATCTTTCCTTTTCTCCTTTGCCTTTCACTTCTCTTCTATTCACAGCTATTTGTAAGGTCCCCTCAGACAACCATTCTGCCTTTTTGCATTTCCTTGCCTTGGGTTTGGTCTTGATTTCTGCCTCCTGTACAATGTCATGAACCTCCGTCCATAGTTCTTCAGGCCTCTGTCTAACAGATCTAATCACTTGAATCTATTTGTCACCCCCACTATATAATCATAAGTGATTTGATTTAGGTCATACCTGAATGGACATTTTGCATGGGGCCTACAAATTGTGTGATTCATTCTGGTCTGAGTTTTAAATCTTAGCCTCAGTGAGGAGCCCTCTTCCACATTCTTAGTTTCTTCCTGTTTACACTTCCTTAGCCCTAGTGGTGGTAGCCAGTTTCTATATTTCCTTTTCCTGCATTTTTAGATGTCTCTTACTCTCTCTAGTAGATAATTACCTCTTACTAGTTTAATAATTCTTAATATTACAGTACTGGTGGGATTACTGTCTTCTGATTGGACCCTGGTTGATACACTGCTTCACAGAGTGTCTATAAAACTTTCTTGACATACTTCATGTAGTAATGCAAGTAATACTAATGTATGGCAATTGGTGTTAACCAATCCAGTAGTTATTTATTGTGATTATTTCTCTACATTTACATAAGTGAAAGCTCCTACTTTGCTCTATGAGGTATGTCAAATAAGAAAAATTAATAAAAAATACGGATTGCTCTCAATCTATAACCTGTCCTAGAAGTGAATTCAAAAATGGCACTTTTGAACAGGAAGGTGGACAGAATAATATAGTGAAAGGAGAACTGTATTTGGGGCCATAAGACCCAGGTTTGAAAGGAGGTAACCATTTCAACGGAATAATGACCAAAACTACTTTACCCATCTCATCCCTGTTTTTTTTCCTCTGCAAGGTAGGAATAAATGTACCTATCTCAGGATTTTCTAAGCCTTAAAGGACAAGACCTGTGAAAAAGACCTTACAAATCATGAATCAATTTACAAAGCCTATTTATTATCAACTATATTGCTGTTACCTTTATGACTATAGGGTTGTCAATATCTTATAGAATGCAAGTAAGTATTCATTACTATTTTATAACTAGCATTCAACAGCCTACTATATACCTGGTCTTTATAAATTATTTCACTATTCATAACAGCCCCACCACAAAAAAAAAGTATTATTTTCTTTTGTGTCATCCTCGACTCCCATTAATCTCACACCACACATTGAACCCAACAGTGAATCATCTAGACTTTGCTTCCAAACTATGATCAGACATTGACCACTTCTCAGCATGTCCACTTCACCACCCTGGCCTAAGAGCCATCTCCTCTGCCCTAGATTACTGCAACTGCCTCCTAACTGGCTTTCTAGCCTCTGTCATTCCTCTGCCTGCCACTAGTATCCATCCAGTCTATATTCAGAAAAATAACCATATGATCCTTTCAAAATATGTCAGGTCATCTCATTTCTCTGCCTAAAATCTTCCAGTGGCTTCCTTTCTAACTGAGAGTTAGCCAAAATCATTATAATGGCCTCGAGATCATTTGTAATCTATCTACTTCACATTATCTTTCTGACCTTATCTTCTACTCTCCATCTGTTCCCCACAGTCTAGTCATGCTGGCCTCCTTACTGTTTTTAGAACATACCTGGCAGAGCCCTGCCTCAGGGCCTTTGCATTTGCTCTTGCTTCTGCCAAAACATGCTTCTCCCAGATGGTCTTATAACTTGCTCCCTTGCCTCCTTTTAGTCTCTGCCTGAGGGTTGCTTTCTCTGTCAGTCTGCCTAATTTCAGCTGAGTTATTCAGCACCCCATTGCAAAGTTTTCTCTTCTGTTTTCTGTATTTTCTTCCATATCACTTGAAGACTCTGATGCAGGAAAAGATTGAGGGCAAGAGGAGAAGGGGACGGCAGAGAAGGAGATAGATAACATTACTGACTCAATGGACATGAGTTTGAGCCAACTCCAAGAGAGAGTGAAGGACAGGGAAGCCTAGCATGCTACAGTCAATGGGGTCACAAAGAGTAGGACACAACTTAGCAAATGAACAACAATAATCTGACAGATATGTCAGACATGATACATTTATAATACACTTGTGAATTTGGATTCTTTATTTTGAAATTAATAAAAACACAATTTGATTTGTGTTGAACAAAAGGGAAACTATAAGCCCAGGTAACTAGAAATTCTAGTGGAAGAGCATGCTTTGGAACGACATAATCAAGTTCAATCTCTCTCTTGTCATTCACTTTGCCCTTTCAACCTCTGTATACTAGGTTTATCTGCAGACTGCCATCTTCTATAGCAGTGAAATAAAGTGTTACAGATTGCCAAACTCATCACCTACCCCACCCCAGTACTTTTGCCTGGAAAATCCCATGGACGGAGGAGCCTGGTAGGCTCCAGTCCATGGGGTCGCTAAGAGTCAGACACGACTGAGCGGCTTCACTTTCACTTTTCGCTTTCATGCATTGGAGAAGGAAATGGCAACTGACTCCAGTGTTCTTGCCTGAAGAATCCCAGGGACAGCGGAGCCTGGTGAGCTTCCGTCTATGGGGTCGCACAGAGTCAGACACGACTGAAGTGACTTAGCAGCAGCAGTAGCAGCAGCAGCAGCAGCAGCAGCAGCAGCAGCAGCAGCACACACTATACCATTCAGAGTAAGGGACAGTGCCTACCTTGTACTTGACATGTACTTCACTTGGTTAGACCAATCACAGTGGACCAGAGTTCAGTGCAACACCATGTACTCAATTGCCTAGGTCTTTGCTCACCACTGAACCAATTTCTGTGGCAAGGGCTATGATTGCCTATGTCCATGCATAGAGCTAGGGGTAATGTCAAGCCTACTGCCAAGAAATAGATGCTGGAATAAATGTCCATTACAGCCACTGTGCTATACAGTGTCCAAATATAATTATAGAAAACTATATCTCAGAGATCAAGGTGATACAACCAGTACATTGAAGAGCCTTGTGCTTAGAACAAGATCTTCCAAAATACAAAGCCCACACTGTTGACCCTCTTACATTTCAGCTTTCATGTTTCACCATGCTGCTGCTGCTGCTGCTAAGTCGCTTCAGCTGTGTCCGACTCTTCGCGACCCCATGGGCTGCAGCCCCCCAGGCTCCTCTGTCCATGGGATTCTCCAGGCAAGAGTACTGGAGTGGGGTGCTATTGCCTTCTCCGATGTTTCACCATGGAGTTCTCCTAATCCCTGTTTTTCTCTCTATTAAAGAGGACTTTCTTTTAAATGAGTTGATCAAAGTGAATATTCAGGAATGGGATAAACATTAAAGGGATTCATAAAGATGTAGGGGTGGAAAGATAAGGTTCCCTCCTTTCTCACATTTTTTTGCCACTTTCTCTCCTACTCAGTGGAAGCTAATGGGTCTTTTGGCACACCAACACTCCAAAGTCATGCTAAGCAAGGGAGTGTGATTTAGTGAAAAAAAAGGTAATTTCTCTAGTATTAATACATGCACTATTCTGATTAAAACAGAAAAATTTTAATATGCTAGGTGAGATCTACTGCTGCCTTCCCAGGATAATCTTACACCGAGGCTTTCTGCTTTAATGGAGCCTGTACCTAGAGATGAAATCACAGAGGGAGAAAACAGCAGAGATGACCAAAATAAAGTGAATGCCTGGTGCATCCTGAAACTGCTTCTGTGTGAAATGATAGGCAGTTCAATACATCACCCTTGAATTCTACTTGTGTTCCTAACCCACCAGTGGTAATTCTGCTTTCCTTCTGGTACTTGCACTCCCTCCCAGCATCACAAAGGCATAGTGGGCCAATGTTTGCAGTTCAACCACCTAGAATTCTTTTTGACACAGCATCATAAACAAGGTGTATTTGTTCACCTCAATTTTTTTTTTCTTACATCTTTCTTAAGTCAAACAACCAGAACCACAAGCAGTTTTACATATGGAAGTGCGATCCTTCCAGGTTCATTTTTATAACCTGACTGGTTGTAGACCCAACAAATTCAGCCAGCTGAGAACTTACTCAAGGTACCTGACAATAAAAATCATTGTTCAAAGGCAAAACTGATATCTCAAAACTCAATGGGCTATAGCTATATTTTTTCATTTAGTTTTTCTAATAATAGTACCACATTTAGACACAAACACTAAAAGCATCTATTACTTCTATGATGACTCACACAGCCTTAAAAGAACTTTCTTTAGTTTACTCCAATAATCTTAGCATTTGGCGACCTGAGGAACCTAATATAAGATCAAAACTCTGATCTTCGTCTACACTCCCTTTCTCAGAACCATATGATTTTCACCTCTGTATTAAGAGGGATTATTTATTATCATTGCTTTTAAGCAGAGTATATATTGAACACAGGATACATTTTGTGTAGATATTTGAAAATACAGTCAAAATAAATGTGTGTTTACTCAGATGAGTTTGTGGTGGTGGTGCTTTAGTCGCTAAGTCATGTCCAACTCTTGCGACCCTGTGGACTGTAGCCTGCCAGCTTCCTCTGTCCATGGGGATTCTCTAGGCAAGAATACTGGAGTGGGTTGCTTAGGTCCAGATTATTTTTGTAGACCAATTCTGCAGTAAAAATTCATAAAGGAAGTGCAATTTTAAATGCTTCTTGAAGAAAATGAGGGAAAACAAAGGTGGCTCAGCAGTAAAGAATCCACCTACCAATGCAAGGGATACAGGTTCAGTTCCTGGGTCAAGGAGATCCCCTGGAGAAGGAAATGGTAACCCACTCCAGTGTTCTCGCCCAGGAAATCCCATGATTACAGCCTGCCAGGCTTGTCTATCCACGGGATCCCCAAAGAGTCAGACACAACTTAGCCACTAAGCAACACAACAACCAAAACTTCTGCCAAGCATTGTGTAATATGCTATAGATGGTTTCACTCATTTAAAAACAATATTGTGAGAAAAATATTCCCCAAAAGAGGAATTTTGGGCTAATGAAGGACAAATGTGCTACTCAAATAACAGAGCTAAAATTCTAACCTCAGTTCAACTGAACTTAAAAGCCAATGGGTACTGATAAGTATTATTTCAAGAAACAACAGTGTCACAGTAAGTTGAGAACGAATATTTTTAAACTTGGATAAATAAATTTATAAAATTCTGGTTTAAACAATGTCAGTTATCTTTTAATTGTGAGATGGTTAGAGATGTTCATATACTGATTATGGTGTGACTCTTTAAGACAAGATATACTTTTACAGGAGACTTTCCTGACGGTCCAATGTTTAAGACTTCACCTTCCACTGCAGGGGGGCGCAGGTTCAACCCCTGGTCAGAGAGCTAAGATCCCACATGCATCAAGGCCAAAAAACAAAAACAAAACAAAACCTAAAACAGAAACAATATTGTAACAAATTCAAATTCAATAAAGATTTTTTTAAAAGATATTTTTACAACAGTTGCATAAATCATTTGACCACAGAGCCCTGTACAAGCATCCTTGGGGTCCTGATGTTTATTCCACAGAACACTCTGAGAAACAGTCTGACTCTCTACACTGGCACCCATAAATAGAACTAATATTAAGATTAGAAGCGAAAATGAGCTATATGTTTACAAATTTTCATTAAGCATCGTGCGTGTAGATCAATGAGGTTTAAAAGCATCAACAGAAAATATGTTAGGCCATGTTCTCGCTGTCTATCACACAGTACAGTGGACCACTTTAAGCCTAATAGACAAAATGGTTCACTTGCTAAAATAAATGAGAATATGCACCAGAGGTTCACAGTGTAGCAAAGTGAAATAACATTCTTGCCAAGTCAACCTTTGCAAAGTAGAAAAGAAGAAGGAAAATGTGATGATGGTAAATAGCTCTATCATGAGCTTTTAAGTAGGGAATTTAACAGATTTTCTATTGTAAATAATGTACAATAAAGCAGACTATTTGACCTTCTCCAGTGATTTTAACTGAAGAACTGTAATCCTAGGTGACGATGTTCAGGACAAATTGTCCATCAAAATGTTGGCATTCATCACATTCACTACTCTGTGCTTGGGGCCTGAAGAGGTGATGACCTACACAAAGCAAATTCTACAGCACTCTTTCCTGAAACAAAACCTAGCTGGTTTTAAAACCAAATTGGCAGAAGACACAATGATAATAACAGCAATTCTGAGATACAAGGATAAGTTTACAATTCTGTCTCCTCAAGAAAGTTGCTATAGATACAAACTATATCTGTGTTTAAATATACACACACATAAACACATACATACAAACACTGTCTCTCTTCTTTTCCCTTCCTTCTTTTGCCCTTAAGTTCTTAAAGACCTCAAGCTGGTGTTTACTGATGGAAGCTGCTCTCTTCAATTGTTCATAAATTTCTCATCTTGAATGAAGTTATTCTGAATGATTCCTCATAGGTTGTGCACAGTAGTAGTTAAAGGCATTTTATAGATTTACAGACCTGGATTTGACTCCATCACGACACAAAATAGTTATGAGGCCTCATTTAAGTTATTTAGTTTTTTTTAATTCAGTTTCCTCTTCTGTAAAATAGTCTTGCTGTAAATACCAAATCATGTGTATTGTGTGTAGCAGTCAGTTCAGTTCAGTCGCTCAGTCACGTCTGACTCTTTGCAACCCTGTGGACTGCAGCATGCCAGGCTTCCCTGTCTATCCCCAACTCCCGGAGCGTACTCAAACTCATGTCCATTGAGTCAATGATGCCATCCAACCATCTCATCCTCTGTCATTCCTTCCTCCTTCTGTCTTCAATCTTTCCCAGCATCGGGGTCTTTTCCAATGAGTCAGTTCTTCACATCAGGTGGCAAAGTATTTGGAGTTTCAGCTTCAGCATCAGTCCTTCCAATGAATATTTAGGATTGATTTCCTTTAGGATTGACTGGTTGGCTCTCCAGTGTGTAGCATAGTCTTGAACATATAAGTGTGTTCGAAACTGGTAGCTATTATTAAGTACTGACTCCTGTTGAACATAAACTCCATCCAACACTGGCCAAGGAAGTGTGCAGTATGATCATCTCCTCAAATATTTCCACAGACGTATCTTTAACAAAAAAGAACAGTAACTTATGTCCTACCAACACTCTAGAGCATTTATGTCCGCAGGCCTAACACCCACGGAAATGAAGACATTTCTTTAAAATGTGTTTTGATTTCCTCAAACCGTGCAAATTTTTATTTGGAGTTAAAAATATATCACTGTTTACTTTAATATTAAAATCATTTACCACAAAAGAAAATTAATGGTTGAAGAAAACATCAAGCAGCAAATAATCAAGTTTGAAAAGCAGAAATCTGACAAGCCTGTATTAGATCATAACAATCAGTGTGTTGTTAACTTTCTTTCACTATGAGTTTAGAATTTTACCGCTTGGGATGTGTTCTGTAATTTCTTAACCATAAATATTTATTTAATGCTGCCCCAAACCTGCTCATAAGATTCGAGTAAACCTAGAAAGAGCCCTTCTCAATAAAGGTTTGGTGAAGAAGTAATGGGTTGAAATAGCATGATAAGAAGTAGAATAAAAATTACAGTCAAAGAAGGGAAAATGGACGGGAAAACAAGAGCCTTCAGTAAAGTACAAAGTAATGAGGTCAAGAGAAAAGCTAAGTGCACCAGGAAGCAGACAAGGCATGCAGACCTCAGGAAGGAGACTGTGAATGACAAGTCTTCATCTCGGCAACTGGTGAGGGAACAGGTAAGTCAGAGAAGTGTTCACCATAAATAAGAGATTATACTAGGTATCATAATCTGTGCGAGCTATGCGAGCAAGAAGACAAGGTCTTTATCCTTCAAACTCTAACAATTGCACATCAGGCAATAATGATGAACATAAATATTTTGAATTGTTTCTTTTTTAGAAAACAATATTAAAATAACTAATATCTACTAAACTACTAACATGTCACAGTTCCTTTTGCAGATGCTTTACATGCATTAACACAAAAAGTGGGCATGAGTAATTATCTCATTTTACTGACACAAAAATAAGTTCAGAGAGGTTAAATAACTTGCCCAAGATTATATAGCTAATCATTAGAAGAGCTAAGATTCAAGTTCAGGTAGATGGATTCATCATCCCTATGCTTAGCTAGCAAACATCACGTAATTAGGAAGTAGAATAGGGCCCAGGGAAAAGAATGAGGCCAGGAGAATGGTGGCCAAAATACCCTAGTGATATCTTTGTCAGAACACTTTCAGATGCAATAAGGAAAAAGAAAACAACTAAAACAGTTTAACCAAAAAAAAAAAAAAGTGATTAATTAATCGTAACTGATAAGTTCAGAGGTTGCTAGATTCAGACATAACTGGATCAAGTAATGCAAATTATATTACTAGTGCTCTCTCTCTTTCACCTGCCCCATATCTCAACTTTGATTTTCTCATTCTAAATCTATAATATTACAAAATTACCCATGGACTTGATCAATGCAGAAAGTTAACCAGTGACAACTCAAAAAGCCCACCAAATGTCTATAATGTCCCAACTCAAAAACCAATAGAAAAGAAAAATATCTTTCTCCAACATCCATACATACATCCCAAAGAAGGATTAAGATTGGTTCTGCTTGGATCGCCTTAAACAAATTATTCAAACGAGGAGAATGAAGCATCAAGTTTGGCCAGGCCTCAGTTACACTCCTGGCCAAAGATAGAGTTTGCTTAAAACAAAAAGAGAAAAAGCAACCTATTCTCTAGAAATAATAGCTACTAGAGTCCATGGCACCCCACCCCAGTACTCTTGCCTGGAAAATCCCATGGACGGAGGAGCCTGGTAGGCTGCAGTCCATGGGGTCTCTGGGAGTTGGACACGACTGAGCGACTTTACTTTCACTTTTCACTTTCATGCTTGGAAAAGGAAATGGCAACCCACTCCAGTGTTCTTGCCTGGAGAATCCCAGGGACGGGGAAGCCTGGTGGGCTGCCATCTACGGGGTCGCACAGAGTCGGACACGACTGAAGCAACTTAGCAGCAGCAGTAGCAGAGTCCATTATAAATGGCAAAGAGAATTTGCTCATCTTGAGTCATGGGACTGTGTGAGAGACCTAACAATCTGGCTGAGCTGAGACAGGCAATTAACTTTCACACTGGCCTTAATAACAATCATAGTGATTTCAAGAGTAAACAATTGTGTAGCATGTCACAGATGAAAAAATATTTTCCACACATTACTTCCTTTACAAAATGATTCACTTTCTTTTCACTCTTGCCAGAAGATGGCCTCTAATTTGCTGTCATCTCTTCAGAGATCTTCTCTAAGAAATGATGATTAGAATGCCTGATGTTTCACTTCTTAAAAACTAGCATCACAGGATATGGATGATATAAGCACTTTAGAAGCTACAAAGTTTAGCTTTGATTTCAGCAACTGCCCTTTAACACAATACTCTGGACTTCCCACATCTGAATCTACTCTCACCCAGTCACTGATCAGTGTTTGAGAATCCACTGAGGCAATGCCCTACTGATAAAGCTTATGCACAATTTTTTAATGTCATAAATAGGACCCATTAGTCTCAGCATATAAACTCATGCATGCTATAAATGTAAGATTGAGACCATAAAAAGAGTGCTGATGTCAAAACTGTTTCAAATTTATGTTTATGTTAAGCATTTCAACACAGAAAATTAAAATAAAATGTAGGCACAGATACCAACAAAATGTTCAGGATGTTTTGGGTAGTTAACACAGATTAACAACACAAGTAAAGTTATATGTTTTCTTAGTCTAATAACAAATATTTCTTGAGGGCCATGAACCAGGCACTGTGCTCACTGGGCATAAAAATATAAATGATATAATCTCTGTACTTTGGGTGCTTAATATTTAGAGGGAAAGAAAACCATATACACATAGTGGGGATATAACAGGTATTTGCTGAACTAATACCAAGGGAGACTGTGTACTAAGGGAGTACAGAGAAAGGGAAATTGATCCAGTTTGAAGGTAAAGCATAGGTTTCCTAGAAATCATAATATCCATGTAAAGGAAAGTAGGACAGGCTTTCAAGGCAGGTGCAAAACACGAACAAATGTAAAGAGGTGAACAGCATGAGGCATGCTGACATAAACACACAGTTTCAAATTTCCTAAGTGTAAGTTATAAAGCATGATAAGGCATGAAGTTGGAGGACATGAAGCTGAAGAGGCAGTGTTATAAACTAAATATATCACCCCAAAATTCATATGTTGAAGCCCTAACCCTTTATATGAAGCTATTAGGAGGTAAAACCTTTTGAAGGTAATTAGGTTTACATGAGGTTACAAAGGTGAAACTCTCATGATGGGATCAGTGTCCCTGTAGGAAGAAGAAGTGATGTCAGAGTTTCCTCCCTCCTCCATCTAAGACCACAGCAAGAAAGAGCCATCTGAAAGCCAGGAAGAGGGCTTTCATAGGAACACAATCTGCACCCCGACCTTAGAATCCCCAGCTTCCAAAACTGTAAGAAATACCTGTTTGTTGTTTAAGCCACTCAGTCTATCTCATTTTGTTAACAGTAACTCGAGCAAACTGAAATGTGTAGATAGGAATGAGTTCATGGAAGGCCCCAAATGCCCATATTGAGGAGCTTCCATTTTACTTAGTAAGAAAGGGAAGTCACTGAAAGGTTGAGAGCAGAGGCCAAGGTCAGAGTTACATTTAGATGAATTACTCTGACAAATTTGCTGAGATGAATACAAGTCATGTAGCAGAGTCACACAACTAGGCTGTTGTAGTTAGTCAAGGAGAGAAGTATTTATACCTTGTAGTGATATAAACAGGAAAAAATTAAAATTCAGCAAATTTGTAAGAAAAGATCACAACAAGCAGACTGTGGTGATTATTTTATGTGCAATGAAGAAGCTAGAGAGAAATCAAAAGTGAAACCTGAGTAATAGACCTAAGACAATGGGTAGATGGCAGTTTTAAAAAAGAGTATCGGGAATATAGAAAGACGACCAGAATAGGGAGCAAAGAATACATTCGAAGACACGTATTAATTCACCTGCCTGCAAAACATCTATGTATGTCCAGCAAAGATAGCTGCCTTTGAGCATGATTCTCAGTGGAGAATCAGAAATGAGTTCAACAGAGATTTAATAAGTCTCTAGAAAAGAAAGAAGAAAAATCATATGCAAATAATCAGGAATCATAATGGCTTTAAAACTCTGAAAAAGAACACTGAAAGTATGAAGACAATGAACCTTAAGACTCTGGTACCACAAAAGCCTGACATTAAGTGCACTTACAAAGCCACAGTCATCAAGACAGTATGGTACTGGCACAAGGACAGAAATATAGATCAATGGAACAAAATAGAAAGCCCAGAGATAAATCCACGTACATATGGTCACCTTATCTTTGACAAAGGAGGCAAGAATATACAATGGACTAAAGACAATCTCTTTAACAAGTGGTGCTGGGAAAACTGGTCAAACACTTGTAAAAGAATGACCTGGAGGGATGGTGTGGGAGGGGGGAGGGAGGAGGGTTCAGGATGGGGAGCACGTGTATTCTGGTGGCGGATCCATCTCGATGTATAGTAAAAGTAATACAATATTGTAAAGTTAAGAAAAATTAAAAAAATAATAATAATAATTTAAAAAAATGAAAAAAAAAAAAAAGAATGAAACTAGAACACTTTCTAACACCATACACAAAAGTAAACTCAAAATGGATTAAAGAGCTAAATGTAAGACCAGAAACCATAAAACTCCTAGAGGAAAACATAGGCAAAACACTCTCTGACTTACAGCACAGCAGGATCCTCCATGACCCACCTCCCAGAATATTGGAAATAAAATCTAAAATGAACAAATGGGACCTAATCAAACTTAAAAGCTTCTGCACAACAAAGGAAACTATAAGCAAGGTGAAAAGACAGCCTTCAGAATGGGAGAAAATAATAGCAAATGAAGCAACAGACAAACAACTAATCTCAAAAATATACAAGCAACTTCTACAGCTCAATTCCAGAAAAATAAATGACCCAATCAAAAAATGGGCCAAAGAACTAAATAGACATTTCTCCAAAGAAGACATACAGATGGCTAACAAACACATGAAAAGATGCTCAACATCACTCATTATCAGAGAAATGCAAATCAAAACCACTATGAGATACCATTTCACACCAATCAGAATGGCTGCTATCCAAAAGTTCACAAGCAATAAATGCTGGAGAGGGTGCGGAGAGAAGGGAACCCTCTTGCACTGTTGGTGGGAATGCAAACTGGTACAGCCACTATGGAAAACAGTCTGGAGATTCCTCAAAAAACTGGGAATAGAACTGCCTTATGATCCAGCAATCCCACTGCTGGGCATACACACTGAGAAAACCAGAATTGAAAGAGACACGTGTACCCCATAGTTCATAGCAGCACTGTTTGCAATAGCCAGAACGTGGAAGCAACCTAGATGTCCATCCACAGATGAATGGATAAGCAAGCTGTGGTACATATACACAATGGAGTATTACTCAGCCATTAAAAAGAATACATTTGAATCCGTTCTAAGGAGGTGGATGGAACTGGAGCCTATTATACAGAGTGAAGTAAGCCAGAAACAAAAACACAAAGACAGTATACTAATGCATATATATGGAATTTAGAAAGATGGTAAAAATAACCCTGTTTACAAGACAGCAAAAGAGACACTGATGTATAGACCAGACTTTTGGACTCTGGGACAGGGAGAGGGTGGGATGATTGGGGAGAATAACATTGAAATATGTATAATATTATATCTGAAATGTATTAATTGTTCAAACTAAATACTGTCATGTTACAATTTGTTCATATTAGATGTTTGTAATGTTTCTGATAATCAATAAAAGAGATTCTTGATAAAAAAAAAACAGATAAAGGGAAAAAAAAAAAGAAAATAATAATGAATGTAGATTTTGTCACATGGACTAAAATGAAATCAAATACATGAACACCCAACTGAGTATTTGTGAGACCCGAGTTGGCAAGGGAATCACCTGCATGCATGCACAGTTGCTCAGTCAAGTCCAGCTCTTTGCGATCCCATGGGCTATATAGCCTGCCACACTCTTTGTCCATGGGGAATCTCCAGGCAAGAATACTGGAGTGGGCTATCATTTCCTTCTCCAGGGGATCTTCGTGACCCAGGATTCAAACCAAAGTTTCCTGTGTCTCCTGTATTGGCAGATGGGTTCTTTACCACTAAGACACAAGGGAAGCCCAAGGGAGGCATCAGATCAGATCAGTTGCTCAGTCGTGTCCGACTCTTTGCAACCCCCTGAATCGCAGCACGCCAGGTGTCCCTTTCCATCACCATCTCCCGGATTTCACTCAGACTCATGTCCATCGTTCAGTGATGCTATCCAGCCATCTCATCCTCTGTCGTCCCCTTGCCCCCAATCCCTCCCAGCATCAGAGTCTTCTCCAATGAGTCAACTCTTCCCATGAGGTGGCCAAAGTACTGGAGTTTCAGCTTTAGCATCATTCCGTCCAAAGAAATCCCAGGGCTGATCTTCAGAATGGACTGGTTGGATCTCTTTGCAGTCCAAGGGACTCTCAAGAGTCTTCTCCAACACCACAGTTCAAAAGCATCAATTCTTCAGCACTCAGCTTTATTCACAGTCCAACTCTCACATCCATACATGACCACAGGAAAAACCATAGCCTTGACTAGACGAAACTTTGTTGGTAAAGTAATGTCTCTGCTTTTGAATATGCTATCTAGGTTGGTCATAACTTTCCTTCCAAGGAGTAAGCGTCTTTTAATTTCATGGCTGCAGTCATCATCTGCAGTGATTTTGGAGCCCAGAAAAATAAAGTCTGACCAAAAAAACAGTCTAAAACTGTTTCCACTGTTTCCCCATCAATTTTCCATGAAGTGATGGGACCGATGCCATGATCTTCGTTTTCTGAATGTAAAACAGTATAATATATAACAGAATGTAAAACACTATAAAAGTCTGAACAGTATAAAAAGGCAAAATGATAGGATACTGAAAGAGAAACTCCCCAGGTCAGTAAGGGCCCAATATGCTACTGGAGATCAGTGGAGAAATAACTCCAGAAAGAATGAAGGGATGGAGACAAAGCAAAAAGAATACCCAGCTGTGGATGTGACTGGTGATAGAAGCAAAGTCCGATGTTGTAAAGAGCAATACTGCATAGGAAACTGGAATGTCAGGTCCATGAATCAAGGCAAATTGGAAGTGGTCAAACAAGAGATGGCAAGAGTGAATGTCAACATTCTAGGAATCAGCGAACTCAAATGGACTGGAATGGGTGAATTTAACTCAGATGACCATTATATATACTACTGTGGGTAGGAATCCCTCAGAAGAAATGGAGTAGCCATCATGGTCAACAAAAGATTCCAAAATGCAGTACTTGGATGCAATCTCAAAAACGACAGAATGATCTCTGTTCGTTTCCAAGGCAAACCGTTCAATATCACAGTAATCCAAGTCTATGCCCCAACCAGTAACGCTGAAGAAGCTGAAGTTGAACGGTTCTATGAAGACCTGCATGACCATTTAGAACTAACACCCAAAAAAGATGACCTTTTCATTATAGGGGACTGGAATGCAAAAGTAGAAAGTCAAGAAACACCAGGAATAACAGGCAAATTTGGCCTTGGAATACAGAATGAGGCAGGGTAAAGACTAATAGAGTTTTGCCAAGAAAATGCACTAGTCATAACAAACACCCTCTTCCAACAACACAGGAGAAGACGCTATACATGGACATCACCAGATGGTCAACACCAAAATCAGATTGATTATATTCTTTGCAGCCAAAGATGGAGAAGCTCTATACAGTCAGCAAAAACAAGACCAGGAGCTGACTGTGGCTCAGACCATGAACTCCTTATTGCCAAATTCAGACTTAAATTGAAGAAAGTAGGGAAAACTACTAGACCATTCAGGTATAACCTAAATCGAATCCCTTAGGATTATACAGTGGAAGTGAGAAATAGATTTAAGGGCCTAGATCTGATAGAGTGCCTGATGAACTATGGCATGAGGTTCATGACATTGTACAGGAGACAGGGATCAAGACCATCTCCATGGAAAAGAAATGCAAAAAAGCAAAATGGCTGTCTAAGGAGGCCTTACAAATAGCTGTGAAAAGAAGAGAAGTGAAAAGCAAAAGAGAAAAGGAAAGATATAAACATCTGAATGCAGAGTTCCAAAGAATAGCAAGAAGAGATAAGAAAGCCTTCTTTAGCCATCAATGCAAAGAAATAGAGGAAAACAACAGAATGGGAAAGACTACAGATCTCTTCAAGAAAATCAGAGATACCAAAGGAAAATTTCATGCAAAGATGGGCTTGATAAAGGACAGAAATGGTATGGACCTAACAGAAGCAGAAGATATTAAGAAGAGATGGCAAGAATACACAGAAAAACTGTACAAAAAAGGTCTTCACGACCCAGATAATCACGATGGTGTGATCACTGACCTAGAGCCAGATATCCTGGAATGCGAAGTCAAGTGGGCCTTAGAAAGCATCACTACGAACAAAGCTAGTGGAGGTGATGGAATTTCAGTTGAGCTATTTCAAATCCTGAAAGATGATGCTGTGAAAGTGCTGCACTCAATATGCCAGCAAATTTGGAAAACTCAGCAGTGGCCACAGGATTGGAAAAGGTCAGTTTTCATCCCAATCCCAAAGAAAGGCAATGCCAAAGAATGCTCAAACTACTGCACAATTGCACTCATCTCACACACTAGTAAAGTAATGCTCAAAATTCTCCAAGCCAGGCTTCAGCAATATGTGAACTGTGAACTTCCTGATGTTCAAGCTGGTTTTAGAAAAGGCACAGGAACCAGAGATCAAATTGCCAACATCCGCTGGATCATGGAAAAAGCAAGAGAGTTCCAGAAAAACATCTATTTCTGCTTTATTGACTATACCAAAGCCTTTGACTGTGTGGATCACAATAAACTGTGGAAAGTTCTGAAAGAGATGGGAATACCAGACCACCTGACCTGCCTGTTGAGAAATCTGTATGCAGGTCAGGAAGCAACAGTTAGAACTGGACATAGAACAACAGACTGGTTCCAAATAGGAAAAGGAGTACATCAAGGCTGTATATCATCATCCTGTTTATTTAACTTATATGCAGAGTACATCATGAGGAATGCTGGACTGGAAGAAACACAAGCTGGAATTTAGATTGCCGGGAGAAATATCAATAACCTCAGATATGCAGATGATACCACCCTTATGGCAGAAAGTGAAGAGGAACTAAAAAGCCTCTTGATGAAAGTGAAAGTGGAGAGTGAAAAAGTTGGCTTAAAGCTCAACATTCAGAAAACAAAGATCATGGAGGCATACCCTAGAGTAAAAAGGAGTGAGACTGTTCAAATGCAAAAACACCTCAGTTTCCAGATAGTAAACTGCTCAGGCACCAAAAATAAATAAATAATACAGGTACTTCCAATTCTCTCTTTAGAAACAGCCAAGGACATAGATGGGAAAGGAATAATGACTCAGAAGGCAGAGAAAATCTTACAGAACTACTTTTTCAAAAAGAGGAAGAAAATTTTAAGAAGTTAGAGAACAGGTGCAGTATACTAAGAGTTCCAAAAAAGGAAATTGGAAAACAACAAAAGTATAGGAGGCAATCACTGACTAAACAGTTCAAGAACATTTCTAAGATCTCAGGGACATGAGTCTCCGGACATAAAGGGCCCATCACATGCACAGACTCACACTGAGGTTCATCACACAGTTTCAGAAGATGAGATGAAAGAGAAGATTCTATAAGCTTTCTGAGAGGAAAAAAATAGTGTATATGAAAAAGAAATCAGAATGCCTTCAAATTTCTCATAGCAAACACTGGAAACAAGAAGATAGTGGGAAAATATCTCCAAGATTATGACAGAAAGTTATTTCCAATCTATAGTTCTATATTTAGGCAAACTATCAATTTTGAGAGTAGAATAAGAGTATCTTTAGATATTCAAAGTATGAAAATTATTCACTTCCCATGCATCACTTCTTAGGAAAGCTACTGGACAGAGAGAGAGAGTAATCCCCATCAAAATGAGAGAGTAATCCCAGAAATAGAAAGTTATAGGATATAGAAAGAAGAAAACTGAACACATGAGGGAGGCACCAGGATATGGTGAGTGAAGAACCAGGAAGACAGCAGCATACCATGGTACAGAGGGCCACCCACACAGCTTGAGCAATGTACTCCAAAGTTAAACTTGCTGAGTGTTGTGCTATCATTACCAAGATGTCCTGAATGGGCCATGTGGTGAGAACACTCATTACACCTCAAAGAAGTTTCGATTTTACAAACTTCTGAGAACTGGAAGCTGGCTAAAGTGAACACAGAAATAGAAAACAGAGAGCAGCCCACCATCCTTGACCCCTGACCATATTCCTGCTAAATGACCAGTACCTGGCTCAATCCAACCATGCTGATGGACCACTGTGGTGAGCCTGACATCTCTGAAGATGAACTCATGGTCTTGTCCATCCACTTACCCTCGCAGGAGTACCTATAATAAATCTCAAGGAAGCAGAAGCCAGACTATGAGCTGGAAACTCACTTCGGCTTTTCATTTTCTCAAAGTCTGCATTAGTCAGTGGCAGTACTGCCCTATCCTACACAGTTGGGTTTGTACTCGCTACTCTTTTCCTATATTATGACCTATCACATTCTCTTTAAACAGAAATAATCACGGGTCAAAATTATAAAATATCAAATTAAGGATAAGAAAAACATCTGTAGGGGTATATATGACTGTGATGATATAACTTTCAGAGAAAAACAGAAAACTAGTCAGCAAAATAGAAAACCAGTGTGCTGTATTGCAAACAGAGAAGTTATTTAACACACAAGTTAAAAGGGTAAGAGAATACAGAGGAAACACTAAAGGAAACCAGAGATACTAACTGCAGGGAAGAGCTACCATCATCAGTCTGGGGAAACAAAGCAAAGCAAAGCAAAGCAACCAGGTTATAAGAATCCAGGCACACAAAGTCAGAGCCTGGAGATAGAGGCTCAGCCATTTGTGGGGAGACCCATCTGCCTCAGCTGTGCTTCTGGAGAGTCCTTGAGGCTGGTCTCAGAATTGTCAAAAGAACACAGAGACCGAAGGGGCAAATTATACTGAATGGTATTGGAAAAAAAAAAAAACTGAGAAGTCTTTTCTGTCTCCGTCTACCCCCTATTGATAAAACCTCCCAGGAAGCCATCTGGTAGAGTAGTCTGGGAAATACTGCTGGCAATGAACAGCCCCAGCTGCAGTGTCACAAATATAAGAAGGTAAGGTGAATTTGTTGCTGAGGAATCTAAATAATAACTAGTTCAGGTGGCTACACCTGGACATGGGACTGAAGTTTGAGGAGGGCTTTGCTTTTTCTGTGTTGTTTGAATCTTTCATAAGACTATATCCACATATCACTTGAAATTTAAAATAACATTTCTTAAGCAAAGCTCTAGGCTGATTATCAAATGAGGTATATTTGTATTTGTCCAATACATTCATGAAAGGAATAAAATTGATTCTTAAGAAAAATACCATTTTTCTTTCACATTGTTCACAGTCTAGCAGAAGGTCATATAGCATGAAGAAATTTATGAATAATTCTAAAACTTTACGTTCAAATATGTTTTATGGTGAACAACTGAAAATAGAAAATGTGAAGGCCTCCTATGGAGAAATTTGTCTAAGGGGTGGAAATTTGCTATACATTGGTCATGAGGAGACCAAGACATGAAGCCAAGACACTGAGCCAAAAAGACCTGGCCTTGAACTTCTGCCCCATCACTAACAGTGGTGAAGTTCTTGGACAAGTTTCTTTGTCTTTCAAATACTCAGTTTTCTCATATGTAAAATGAGGAAAAGATTTCCAGATGAAAATGTGGAAGCATCTTAAGAGAGAATAGATTAAATGGTTGCTATTCAAGAGAGCACAAAATATCAAGATTTTAATATTAAGAAATCATTAATTGGAAAAGATTGAAAATTATTCAAACATAAAATGTTCACTTAGGATGTATACTTCTCTAGATCTGGGTTGAAGTTACAGCTTTTCCTAAATTGAACATACAAGTAGTGGCAATAGAGGATTTGTTCACTAGAGATTTGATACTAGTATTTGAATTTGTCTAATCTATGGAAAGAATAAAATGCTGGATGCTGTGCTGAACTCTGCCTGAGAAAAGCCCAGCTGGTTGGCTAACAGTCATAAACCCAAAACACCAACTGCACACACACAAGCAAAATGTGTTCTTGACTTTGGGCATGCCATTGATATTTGCAGAGACCAGTGATGTTTGTCTGGTTCCAAGACAATAGGAATTACTTCAGTCTTTGTTGAAATGTCATTTTGGATTGCTGTATATAAAGTATCTTGGTTGCTAACATCGTTTTCCAGCCCTGCATTCTGTTTGAGGCTGAAAGGCATTCTCTTTCCATTTTCTCTTCCCTTCTATAGCTACTCACTGCATCCTCCAGTACCTCACTTAGCCAGGGTATATAGTCTTAAATATGAGTAGAAATATTGATAAATCATTTTATAGGTGTTGGTCATTTACCTATTCATTCATTAATTTGGACTTTTATTATCTTCTGTATATCAAGTCCCATATTGATGCTATAGATACAACAATACATAAGGCAAGATACTTGCCACCAAAGATGCCTAGAAAAGGAAACAAACAAAAAAACAGTAAGTTAAGATACAATGAAAAATATTTTCTTAAAAAGCCATTAAGAGACTAGGATGAGGGCTAGATTCCCAAAGGAATTCAATTTTATATTCAAATTCAGAAACTTCAGCAGTATAAATATTACATGCTAGGTACTCCAGAATTCTAAAAACATCCCTAGCCAATTTCACATTCTCTTTAAAAGCGTTATCATGCCCCACTGGCTTTTGTTTGTGTGACTATGTGTTTATGCATGTAGGTGTCTGACTGCGAGCTGTTGCTATTGAATTTATTGATGTTGTCTTGTTTATTAATATTGTCCTTTCTGATCTTGCCACATAAATATGTGAATGTGGTAACTTCTCTTCATCCTACCCTGCCAAAGAAATCCTGAGTTATATGAAAAGTTTCCTTTGAATCAGATTGATAACCTTGGTCACCAACTTAAAAATCAACATTGTTACCAACTCAGTGAACAGCACCATTCACGATACTTTTTTGAGACAACCGGTTTTAAGATATTTGAAACATGAAAAGGTTTGAATAAACTAATTCAGGGTTTCTCAACCTCAGCACCACTGAAACTGTGAGCCAGGTAAGTCTTTGCTGTGAGAGGCTGTGCAAGGTGCTTAGCAGCATCTCTGTCTTCTACCCACAAAAATCCCAGTAGAACCTCACCCCTCAAAAATGTTTTCAGACACTGCTAATGTCCCTTTAGAGGCAAAACTGCTCTCAACAAAGAACACTGTCCTGGTCAAAGTATATATGTCAGTGTGTACATATGTCTGTGACTAGCAGATTGTAGAAATATTTGAATAGTTCTGACACTATTTGCTAGGACTATTTCAATTCTTGATATGGTTCCCAATCATGAATGGATCTGAGATGAGGATATATACAAATAACCATAATTATAGATTAAAGTGATAAATTATTGAGTATCTGAAATTTGGCAGGAAGTACAGTAGCTGATTCACATGCTAATAGTGTACACTGAGCAATTACTATGTGTCCAGTAAATAAAAGTTTTATATTCCTTATCTCATTTACTCCCCACAACAACCCTACAATGTAGCTGTAATCTTTATTCCAATGTTGCAGATAAACTGCAGAAAGGTTAAAGTGGAACTTCTAGTCAAAATGGCAGGCTGAACTGACATATGAAACGAATACCTTCTACTACTTCCGAAACACAGAAAGCTGTTGGGAAGAAAATAGTTTTTAATGTAAATAAATAGTAAAGATTCAAAGCAAGGAGTGTAATTCTGCAGGTACCACAAATGAAAAGGGAATACACAGTGGTAACAGGATATTGAAACCAGATAAGTGTAATGGAATCCTTGATGTTTGAGGATTAGTACTCCTATAGGAAACTGAAATTACAATCTCTGAATAATGTGGGAAGTCAGGAAAATTCCATTGGCAAAGCTCCACCTACTAAGGACATGACATGAATATGAGCTATCTATTCTGAGGCTTGAGAGGGAAAAATTTTATCTCAAGAAATAAGATTCCCTAGCCTATATCTATCAATGTGTGAGATTCAAATTCTTCTACTGCTTCCATGGAGACACTGTGCTAAAAGTCTAACATAAAAACATGTCCAGAATGAGTGAATATATTAGACTATATCAGATAACCACTAAATTATCAGTGGAATCACTTACATAAATCAAAGATGAAATACCAACAATAAGTAACTTCATCAAAAGTGAGCTAACATTTTGAAGAATTTTGTTAGATAGATATTTAATTTAATGCATTGATTTGAATTTTGTCATTTGAGGTTACCTCAATAATTAGGTACATGTGAGATAAACGGTATAGTTTTTCCCTTTATTAAATTAATGTAAATTATGACCATACATTTCTTCATGTCAAGCCATTCACACATTCACAGAATAAACCCTACTTTATTAAAGTACATTCTTAAAAACACATTGGTACATTTGCTTTCCTAATATTTTATTATGGTTTTAATATATCTATTAATAAATCGGATTGCTTTAGAAAAAAGTAAGCTGACAAAATTATAAAGCCTGTAAGAAAATACATGAATACACTGCCAAGAGTAGCCAGAAGAAGCTAAAGAATCAGCAATAACAGAACAGTTGAAAAGATACTTTTATATCATAATATAATTATTTTTTAATATCCAGTGCAATGGAAAAAGTAAAACCAAAAAACAATATTACTAAAGGCAGATAAATAAAACATAAAAAATTTGATGGAAATTATAGTCATTATCTCAGTTCAGTCGCTCAGTCATGCCCCTCTCTTTGCAGCCCCATGGAATGCATCACACCGGCCTTCCTTATCCATCACCAACTCCCAGAGCTTACTCAAACTCATGTCCATTGAGTCAGTGATGCCATCCACCTCATCCTCTTTTGTACCCTTCTCCTCCTGCCTTCAGTCTTTCCCAACATCAGGGTCTTTTCTAGTGAGTCAGTTCTTCACATCAGGTGGCCAAAGTATTGGAGTTTAAGCTTCAACATCAGTCCTTCCAATGAATATTCAGGGTTGATTCCCTTTAGGATTCACTGGTTGGATCTCCTTGCAGTCCAAGGGACTCTCAAGAGTCTTCTCCAACACCACAGTTCAAAAGCATCAATTCTTCAGTGCTCAGCTTTCTTTATAGTCCAGTTCTCATATCCATACATGACTACTGGAAAAACCATAGCTTTGACTAGATGGACCTTTGTTGGCAAAGTAATGTCTCTGTGTTTTAATATGCTGTCTAGGTTGGCCATAGTTTTTCCTCCAAGGGGCAAGCGTCTTTTGATTTCATGGCTGCAATCACCTTCTGCCATGATTTTGGAGCCTCCAAAAACAAAGTTTCTTACTGTTCCCATTGTTTTCCCATCTATTTGCCATGAAGTGATGGGACCTGATGCCATGATCTTAGTTTTCTAAATGTTGAATTTTAAGCCAACTTTTTCACTCTCCTCTTTCACTTTCATCAAGAGGCTCTTTAGTTCTTCTGCTTTCTACCATAAAGGTGGTATCATCTGCATATCTGAGGTTATTGATATTTCTCCCATCTATCTTCATTCCAGCTTGTGCTTCATCCACCCCAGAATTTCGCATGACGTGCTCTGCATATAAGTTAAATAAGCAAGGTGACAATATACAGACTTGACATACTCCTTTCCCAATTTGGAACCAGTCCATTCTTCCAGGTCTAGTTCTAACTATTGCTTCTTAATCTACATACAGATTTCTCAGGAGGCAGGTCAGGTAGTCTGGTATTCCCATCTCTTTAAGAATGTTCCACACCTTTGTTGTGATCCACATGCTCAAAGGCTTTGGCATAGTCAATAAATCAAGTAGATGCTTTTCTGGAACTCTCTTGCTTTTTCAATGATCCAACGGATGTTGGCAATTTGATCTCTGGTTCCTCTGCCTTTTCTAAATCCATCTTGAACATCTGGAAGTTCACATTTCACATACTGTTGAAGCCTGTCTTGGAGAATTTTGAACATTACTTTGCTAGCATGTGAGATGAGTGCAACTGTAATTTAGGTTGAAAATTCTTTGGCATTGCCTTTCTTTGGGATTGGAATGAAAACTGACTTTTTCCAGTCCTGTGGCCACTGCTGAGTTTTCCAAATTTGCTGGCGTATTGTGAGCAGCACTTTGACAGCATCATCTTTCAGGATTTGAAATAGCTCAACTGGAATTCCATCACCTCCACTAGCTTTGTTCATAATGATGCTTCCTAAGGCCCTCCTGACTTTGGACTCCAGTATGTCTGGCTCCAGGTAAGTGATCACATCACCGTGGTTATCTGGGTCATGAAGATCTTTTTTGTATAGTTCTTCTGAGTATTCTTGCCACCTCTTCTTAATATCTCTGCTTCTGTTAGGTCCATACCATTTCTGTCCTTTATTGTGCACATATTTGCATGAAATGTTCCTTTGGTATCTCTAATTTTCTTGAAAAGATTTCTAGTCTTTCCCATTCTACTGTTTTCCTCTATTTCTTTGCATTGATCACTGAGGAAGGCTTTCTTATCTCTTCTTGCTATTCTTTGGAACTCTGCATTCAAATAGATAAATCTTTCCTTTTCTCCTTTGCCTTTTATGTCTCTTCTTCTTGCAGCTATTTGTAAGGCCTCTGTAGACAACCATTTTGCCTTTTTGCATTTCTTTTTTCTTGGGGATGGTCTTGATCACTGCTTCCTGTACAATGTCATGAACCACCGTCCATAGTTCCTTAGGCACTCTATCATATTTAATTCCTTGAATCTATTTCTCACTTCCACTGTATAATCGTACAGGATTTGATTTAGATCATACCTGAGTGGTCTGGTGGTTTTCCCTACTTTCTTCAATTTAAGTCTGAATTTGGCAATAAGGAGTTCATGATCTAAGCCACAGTCAGTTCCCAGTCATATTTTTTCTGACTTTATAGAGCTTCTCCATCTTTGGCTGCAAAGAATATAATCAATCTGATTTCAGTTCATCTTTCATTGACCATCTGGTGATGTCCACATGTAGATTCTTCTCTTGTGCTGTTGGAAGATGGTGTTTACTATGACCAGTGCATTCTCTTGGCAAAACTCTGCTAGCTTCTGCCCTGCTTTGTTTTGTACTCCAAGGCTAAATTTGCCTGTTACCCTGGGTATCTCTTGACTTCCTACTTTTGCATTCCAGTCCCCTATAATGAAAAGGACATCTTTTTTGGGTTAGTTCCAGAAGGTCCTGTAGGTCTTCATAGAATTGTTCAACTTCAGCTTCTTCAGCATTACTGGTCGGGGCATAGACTTGGATTACTGTGATATTGATTGGTTTGCCTTGGAAACAGAGATCATTCTGTTGTTTTTGAGATTGCATGCAAGTACTGCATTTTGGACTATTTTGCTGACTATGATGGCCACTCCATTTCTTCTAAGGGATTCTTGCCCACAGTAGTAGATATAATGATCATCTAAGCTAAATTCACCCATTCCAGTCCATTTTAGTTCACTGATTCCTAAAATGTCGATGTTCACTCTTGCCATCTTCTGTTTGACCACTTCCAATTTACCTTGATTCATGGACCTAACATTCAAGGTTCCTATACAATATTGCTCTTTACAGCATTGCACTTTTATTCCATCACCTGTCACATACACAGCTGGGTGTTTTTCCTCTGGCTCTATCTCTTCATTCTTTCTGGAGTTATTTCTCTACCCATCTCTAGTAGCATATTGGGCTCCTACTGACCTGGGGAGTTCATCTTTCAGTGTCCTATCTTTTTGCCTTTTCATACTGTTCATGGGGTTCTCAAGGCAAGAATACTGAAGTGGCTTGCCATTCCCTTCTCCAGGGAACCATGTTTTGTCAGAACTCTCCACCATGACCCGTCCATCTTGGGTGGCCCTACATAGCATGGTTCATAATTTCACTGAGTTAGACCAGGCTGTGGTCCACGTAATTAGTTCAGTTAGTTTTCTGTGATTGTGGTTTTCATTCTGTCTGCCCTCTGAGGGATAAGGATAAGAGGCTTATGGAATTTTCCTGATGGGAGAAACTGACTGATGGGGAAACTGGGTCTTGTTCTGATGGGCAGAGCCATGCTCAGTAAATCTTTAATCCAGTTTTCTGTTGATGGATTGGGCTGTGTCCCCTCCCTGTTGTTTGACCTGAGGCCAAAGTATGAGGGAGGCAATGAAGATAATGGCAACCTCCTTCAAAAGGTCCCATGCATGCACTGCTACCCTCAGTGCCTCCAACCCTGCAGCAGGCCATCACCAACCCATGCCTCTGCCAGAGACTCCTGGACACACACAAGTCTGGGTCAGTCTCTTGTGGGGTCACTGCTCCTTTCTCCTGGGTCCTGGTGTGCACAAGGTTTAGTCTGTGCCCTCTAAGAGTCTGTTTCCCCAGTCCTGTGTAAGTTCTGGCAGCTCTATGGTGGGATTAATGGTAACCTCCTCCAAGAGGGCTTATGCCATACCCAGGCCTGTTGCACCCAGAGCCCCTGTCCCTGCAGCAGGCCACTGCTGACCCAAACATCTGCAGGAGATACTCAAACACAGTTCTGGCTCAGTCCCTGTGGGGTCTCTGGGTCCTGGTGCGCACAAAGTTTGTTTGAGCTCTCCAAGCATCTCTGGCAGGTATGCGGTTTGATTCTAAATGTGATTTTGCCCCCTCCTACCACCTTGTTGGGGCTTCTTCTTTGCCCTTGGTTGTAGGGTATCTTTTTTTTCCTGGGATCCAACATTCTCCTGTCAATGGTTGTTCATAAGTGACTTGTAATTTTGGAGTTCTTGAAGAAGAAGATGAGCGCACATCCTTCTACTCTGCCATCTTGAAATGGAAATATAGTCCATTAATTTTTTAAAAAAACTCAGTAGCCAAGATTAAACAAAAGATTCCTCTGAGGAGAGAATCCTCAGATAGATGATAGCTCCATAGTAATCATCTAGAACATAGTCTGGGTGAAAACAGAGAAAACTATCAGAGGTTAAGGGACATGGAATATAGAACAAGAAGTTTCAACATAATTCAGTAGGCAAACTAGATAGAAAAATGAAAGAACAGAAGTGAGAGGAAAGATGTTGCCTGAGAAATCTTCAGAACTGTACAAAGGCATAGGAAAGTATGGATCATGAGAGAAATTAAGTGACTAAGTCTATACCTAACCTCTATACTGTAGACTATATCCTCACAAAAACTTATAACTTTTAACTACCTTGTATCATCCATTATTAGCAGGTCACTTGACATCAGTGCTTCTCAATGTGGGGCAGTTGTGACCACCAGAAGACACTGGGCCATGTCAGAGATAGTCATTGATTACCATAACTGGGGAGTAATGGTAGGGGTAGGGAGGAATTGCTGCTGGCATCTAATGAGAAGAAGCAGGGATACTGCTAATCATCCAGCTACACATGGGACAGCCTTCACAGTGAAGATTATATGGCCCAAAATTTCAATAGGGCTGAGGCTGAGAAACCCTGCTTTACATGTATTGACACTAATAATCATAATCCAACAGTAAATATTCTTTCTGACGAAGAAAATGAGGTCAAAGAGTTTCAGAAACTTTTCCAAGAGCACGCAGCTAGTAAAGAAGAGAGCTGGGATCCAAACTCATGTTGGCCTTCACTCTACAACCCATGATCTTCAAATGATGTTTTTTACACAAGTCCAAATCAACAGGGACTGCTGTTGTGAATGTGCAAAGGCGAGGCAGCAGCATAGAATGAACTGACCACTGGCCAAATGACTGCCCTTTGACATGGTAGATGTACAGATCAGCCCACAAGTCTTGTTTCTTTTACCCACATCCTTCACCAGCTTTGCATGTAATCACATCCCATGATGGGAAAGAGGTGGTGGTAGTGTTCTGCTCCCCTAAAATACCACTGCCTACTGTAGATGTACACTACCAAAACAGTGCATCTGCAAATAAGCTTCTTGCTAGTGGCCTAAAATTTGGAACATACCATGCTTCTAAGGACCCTCTGGGCCATCTAGTCTTAAATCAACTTCTCAGCAAGACTAAATTGGATAGTGAATATTTTTTACACGTATCCTTACATCAAAAGGGCCCTCCAGATGGTTTATTTCTTGTTGGCTCAGCCCAAACACACATGCATAAATCAGCAGCAAATTTGGTAATAGGGCACAACATTTAGAATCAAAATGATTCGCTGACACAGCCATGCTTTGATCTTTCAAATCACAGTGAAACTCACTTCAAAATAAAAACATGTCTAAATATGCCATTCCAATCATATTCTAAAACTTAGATTCATGAACACTCCTCAATCAAACAAGTATTTTATTATTCTGTGTAGAAAGCCCATGTGTTATTGTCATTATAGTTAGTTCATGATTCTCACAAGAACTCTAAGTTCATCCAAATGTGATTCTTTTAAAATTAGAAATATTCTTCTTAATTGATGGGACGGTTGTAATCTTTTCAAAATCTTTTTCAAATGTAGTTTATCTTATTCCATAATTTTTCTTATTACTGTTTTTAGACATGGGTTTCCTTGGAAACCAGAATTCTAATGGATTTTACCCACAAATAGCCTAAAAAATTGCCTTTATTCATTTATCATTTCATTGTAATTAAATCTTCTATATGATGTGGCCTGTTCTCATGTATGGTATCTTGTTTCCATGGTAACTGAGATGTTCAGCTATCCATAATTTGAAATGCCTCCACAGTATTTCTTGATTAACTCATGAGCCTGAAATTACATTTTGTAAACTTACATGTAGTTGAACTAAAAAAGAAAAGGCTACAAAAAATTATCTTGTTTTCTATTTATTTGAGATTTGCTTTTGTTTTTATGATTCTTTTTCCTGATATGCTGTTTTCCCAGAGCAACATAAATTTTTTGTAGCTAGGAAAAACAAATCCATGACTAAATTTAGCAAACTAGGTCATTTTTGTGGTTGGATTGCCATCTACAGTTCTTAAGATCCAGTGGCTGAGAGAAAAGAAGATCAGCTATGACATTTCTATAAAATATAAAGGCAAAAAGGATTTAAATAGCAATTTTCATTTCTTTCTTTGCTAACGTTTTTAATAACTTGTTGATATCACTAATCTACCAACAAAGGAAGTATCATGCCTGCAGTTTTTGCCGTCAACACAGACCTTTGTTTATTCCAAGAATTTCAGAACAATTCAGAAGTTCTGTTGTTACTGATCATATCCAGAATATTGGAGTAAAACCGTGAATCTGTAAATTCCATTGTTGTGATAACAGCATTATAAAATTAACAAAGCTCTTATTCTTGTCATCCAGCAACAAATAACAATGAACCATATTTAGAACCATTCAATTGTTCAATAAATATTCATTAGTCACTCACCATATTCAACACTATCTTAATCTAGGGTTGGCTAGTTTTAAATCCTCGTAGCATCCAATCTGACAAGTTGATGGCTTTAAAGTCATTTAGCCTGGGGTGCCGAAAGAGCTAAGTTCAAGCAATGTCCACGTGGAAAAGTTATTTCTGAAATCACAGACTGCAGTAATTCAAACTAATGATATAAAAAATGAGTGGACAAGAAACTTGTCCAGGATTGGGCTGTCCTACAAAATCCCATTTTATTGGTACTATATTAGAATTTCAAGTCTTAGAAGGATCCTCAGCACATTTGGCATGACTTCCTTATTCCCTGAATATATGGCTGTAACTAATATGTGCTTCAGAGTCAATAATAAACTTAGAAATCCCCTAGGGTTCTAACTGTGGAGCCAGATTGTAAGAAACCAAATGACTTAAGGAAAACTCTTAATCTCTTTAAATTTCAAATTCATAACAGTAAAAAAAAGAGAGAGAAAGAATAACAGGCTTATAATATTTACTATACAAAGCTGTCATTAAAAATAATGAGATAAAATGGAAAGATGGATTTTATAAACTATAAAAGTATGATACAAACATTCAGCTATTTTCTACCCTATTCTTCACAGGGGAGATCTGAAAGAGGATTTTTAAAGATATAACAATTCTGCAATGACAAAAAAATAGGAGGTAAAAATAGATAATAAAAATTTTAAACATTCAAATCACTACTCATTTAATAATAATTGTTTTCTTCTGCAGAGGTGGAGATCGGCTGGCATACTGAGAGAGGGGATGAGAGATCCTTCCAGAAAGTGAAAAATAGTCTATATTTTGATCAGAATAAGAGGGAAGTTATAAAAATTCATCAAGCTGTATGTCTGAGATTACACTTTACCCAAGTTGCATCTCAATTTCTCAAAAGTGGGGGAAATTTTTCCTATTCAGAAACACAGGACCAAAAACTGACCATGATGAGCCCATAGTTGATTTTATGATTTGTTCTGAAAAGCAATTAAATATCTTACATAGAAAGAAAAAAAAAAGTGCTAGAAATCTACAACATAACCTTTGACTTATCACAACACAACTGAGGGAACTATTCAATTCATTTGATTTAATCCATACAGAGATGCTTCATTATTGAAATGATGTGTTTATCTTTCACTATAACAATCAATAGAAATATTTGGTTCTTTTTCTTCTCAAGAGACAAATTTAAAAATAAATAAATCAGTGCATGTGCTCAGTCATATCTGACTCTTTACGACCCCACAGTCAGTAGACCATGAGGCTCCTCTGCCCATGGGATTTTTCTGGCAAGAATACTCAAGTGGATAGCCATTCTCGTTTTCAGGGGATCTTCCTGACTCAAAGATTGAACCCACGTCTTCTGCATCTCCTGCACTGAAGGCAGATTCTTTACCACTGAACCACTGGTATGAGCGTCTATATCTATAACTGAAGCTGGAAAGCCGCTACAGGGCCCAAAAGACCTAGTCTTTGCAGCAATGACAATAAGGGTTGGAGTAGGAGAAATGGACCTGAATAGGGAGATTTGGAAACTAAAAAACATAGGTGGGAAATAAGGCAGGGGGCAGGAAGGGAGGGGTACTGTGGCAGGCGGGGGTGAGTTGACTAAATAGAAAGCACGATTCTAAGGAAAGTCACTAAGTTTAAACATTGTTGATTGTAAGACCAATATGGGTTAAAGAAAGTTTATGGTCTTTTGTGAGCATGTCTTACCCCTAAAACATTTGTATTGGCATAAACTAAATTAATAATGTTAGAGTGCTTTTAATAGCAATAATCTCTGCTGCTGCTGCTAAGTTGTGTCAGTCATGTCCGACTCTGTTGTAGAGCTTAAAACAAAGAAAGAAAAAACACAGCAATGTGTGCAAGAGGAAATATGTGTAAAGGCAAGCAGATTCCCAGAAAATGTCAGCACCTTGTATGATGAGCTCTGGCAGTCATTTGAGTGTTGACAATATGCTAGAGAGGCTCGGAACATAAATCAATCTACATTTGTTCTCACAGGGACTGGGAGCTGGAATTACTGTTTCTGAAACTTGAGCCAATATTGTCACAGCAATATAAATGATGGAAACTTTGCCACTGTAGTTTGCTTCACCCATTGCATGAACCTCCTGGCAAATAGCGCCCTGGAATTTCATTAATTAGTGCTAACTATGATTGGCACTGCCAGAGAGAACAATAAAACCACTACAGTGTTTTTATGAACATATGGGTGGCAGAGTCTCTAGCTGGGTAATACAAATTTGGTTTCCAGCTTATTAAAGCTTATTTATACTGCAAATAATTCACCTAATTTGCCTTTTTAAGCTAATTTATTGTATTTTTTTCAATTTTTAGAAAGTAAAAATGAAATACTTGCTCTGTTGTGTCCAACTTTTTGTGACCCCATGGACTATACATTTCATGGAATTCTCTAGGTCAGAATATGGGAGTGGGTAGTGCTTCTCTTCTCCAGGGGATCTTCCCAACCCAGGGATCAAACCCAGGTCTCCCACATTGCAGGCGGATTCTTTACCAGCAAAGCCACAGGGGAAGCCCAAGAACACTAGAGTGAGTAGCCTATCCCTTCTCCAGTGGATCTTCCCAACCCAGAAGTTGAACTGGAGTCTCCTGCATTGCAGGCAGATTCTTTACCAACTGTTTTTACACATCAATTATTGATAAACTGCTATTGGAAGTATAAACTTAAAATTATTGATTAATAAAGTAAATTATTGAAGTATAAATTATAATAACTTGTAAAGTTATTACAATCTTGATCTCAATGAAAAACATGAAATTCTAGACTGGGAAGAACATTTGAAATTATCTAATTCAACACCTTTATTTTAAAAATGAAGAAATTCAATTCCTTGGAATGTTAAGTGACTGACCTTTCCAACCTCACAAAATCAGTAGTAGAATTAAGGCTAAAACCTAAGTATTCTAAATCCAGGGTAATTCTCTTTAAATTGCCTTGTCTCTTAATTGTTAACTATTTTTACTTGATTGACATTGAGTTGACATGTAACACTTTCTGGTTGACATTTTGCTGTTTCCTCTATGTCTTTTAACTAAGCAAACTACAAGAACTTTTCCATTTCCATACACCATTATTCCAAATAAGTTTTTAATATAAGTTCCTTCATAGGTTCAGGGAAAGCATCCATTAGACTTGCTCCAATCTGCCATGTTGGTCACATTTTGTATTCTGGAATTTTTCCTATTTAATTCATCTTTCAACTGGGGAAATCATTACAGGGAAAAGCTGTATTTTTCTTCTCTTCATGTCAGTAAGTAAATGGAGTTTAGTGAACTTTTCTGGACAGGGTCCATAAGAGTTTCCTCCCATTCTATTTGAGAAGAATAAAATAAATCATAAATTTCCAGACATAAAATCAGAAGTCTAAGAGAAGGCTAGGTGGATATTCAGATAATACCAGTTCTTTATATATTTCACTAGAAAGCAAAAAATATTAAAAATTAGAATCACCAGAGCCTCTTTCCTTAGTAATTTCATGTTTTTCTTGCCTTCAAATATTCCTTTATTAGCTGCCACCTCAGCTATTTCTGGAGAAGGAAATGGCAACCCACTCCAGTGTTCTTGCCTGAAGAATCCCAGGGACAGAGGAGCCTAGTGGGCTGCCGTCTATGGGGTCGCACAGAGTCGGACATGACTGAAGCGACTTAGCAGCAGCAGCAGCTATTTCTATCCTTCTTATTAATAATAAAAATAAATTCCTTTACTTATTTAAGACTCTGAAGGTCATAGCAGCAAGTATTACAATGAGTCTTACCCCTCTGAAGCAAGTATTATGATAAGTCTTACCCCTCTGCCATTCCTATGTCCCTTGTACAGGGAAGTACACATACAGATATGTGAGATTTAGTATTATTTTTGGACATAGAGTAAATCTATGGGAGGACATTTCAGGTGTTATTTTAATTTTGGAGAATACTAAAAAGAAAAGAAAAGTGCTGTTTCTGAGTCACATTTGTTTAGGACACATCTTGACTCCTTTGCATGGAGGAAGCCACATACCCAAAAGAACCTTCCACATGGACCTCTATCGAAACTGAAACCAAGAATTGAGGGGCCTATGTTGTTGTTGCTCAGTCATTCAGTCATGTCTAACTCTTTGGGACCCCATGGACTATAGCCCCCCAGGCTCCTTTGTCCATGGGATTTCCAGGCAAGAATACTGGAGAGGGTTGCCATTTTCTTCTCCAGGGGATCTTCCTGACACAAGGATCAAACCTGCGTCTCCTGCATTGCCAGGTGGATTCTTTACCAGTGAGCCACCTAGGAATCCCTAAGGGCCTGTACTATTCACAATATTTATATGGTAATGCCAAGCAAGTGGTAAAATACATGTCCCAGCCATTCAGAGCAATATAGATTCCACAAAGGTAACAGAGAACTAGGCATGCAGTTCAAGCAACCAGTAGGAAGTAACAAACTCAGAATACATTGCTTTCATCTTAAAATCGTTTCTAATGAACAATATCTTTATAACCTTGGCCATATTAAGGGATGCTATAGGAATAGTCCTATGACATAGTCACTGTGAGCATGTCCTGCAAGCCATGTCTGTCTTACACAGTATCCTTTATGAAGATTGATCACACACATTTCTACAGGTCTCAGCTCAGGATAATTGGTTGCCCAGAGGCAACAGATTTCATTTTTCTTGCAGGCACCATGAAACTATAGAAAGGTATATGGTTAAGCTAGTTTGTTTGTTCATATATTTAAGGTGGGATGGACTTGCTCCAGATCACATGTTGAAGGAATGAAAACTAGATATAAGGGGAAAAAAGGGAGATGGTACAAATAATCCATGCTGGGGATGGGATTGGGGGAGTGTTAAACACTGAAGTTGTTTATCCTAGCCCTTACACTCTTGAGAGGCAATTTAGCCTACAGTTCGGGGCTTAGGCTTTAAAGCAAGACCATCTAAACCAGATCATAACTATTACTTATTAGATAAATGGCATTAGGCAGGTTAATTAGCCTCAGGTTCCCCATCTGTAAAATGGAGGAAATAGTAACCTATCTTATAGGACTATTGCTCAAATAAGTCAGTATGTATACACTTGAAACATTACCTATAGCATAGCAAACACTCAATGATTTATTATCATCATCTCTGCCTCAGCTCCATCTTCTCAAGGAAGATGAAATTAAATTTAACTGGGCAAAATTACTAAACCTCTTTTGGTCCCAAGCACTATTGTAGGTGGTAAAAGACAAACTAATGTCTGCTCTCAGGATCTTCTTCATCTAGAAAATAAATAATTGCGCTGTATGGGTTAATATCATAAACAATCATACGCACATCCAGGTCTCCAGGTTAGGCAGGAAAAGCAGCAGAAAGGGGGATGAAGAACATTTGGAAAATGCCTTGTATGTGTTTAGAACCTCGGGGTCTCTCCCCAGAGGCTCAAAGAGTCAGATCTGAAGGCAACTTCCTCTCATCACAGTCTGACCATAAAAAATGATTTCTCCTCCCTGATGCTGAGGAGCTGTGGTATGTGAGACTGGGAAGTTGGTGGGGCAGGAGGAGAGAGGATGTGTTTAATCTGCTTATGTGGAAAATCAGCAGCCAAAAGATTGGTGGTAGCAGAAGCAGCATGTGCATTCACCATATCTAGAAACAACGTAAGAGTCTTCACCAAATGTAAGAACTCTGAGTTTCTATGGCTATCTCTTCACTCTCCAAATGCTAATGAAGGTCAAGTTCATAGACAGAGGCTGTGAACCTCACTCTGACTAGAGTCTCTTATGAGATCTACTTCATTGTGATGGCCAAAGCAACCACAAGGTAAGTAAGAGACAACTGCAAAACAGCCATTGGAACAGATGGCATCTTACTCTTAAGCTCTCTTAATCCCAAGAAATACATAACAGTATATACATGTACAGTGTGTGCATGAACAGGAAGGTTTGGCTCAGCTAGATTTGATAGTAGAAATCATAGAACTTTTCACTATATTAAGTAGTTATATAGTAAATATAAGTAGTTTAGGAAGGCTACCTCTAATCCATTGTTAACTAGTAAGTCAAAGCCAATAAAATGAAAGCAAGGCAGTTCAGAGTAGGTCTTAGGATGCTTCCTCATCAGTTCAGCTTTGAAAGAGATTGTGTCCATAGAAAGACTTTTGTCCAGCTCTCTCTCCTCAACTCCAGTTGCTGTTCAAAGTTCTGGCTTTCAACCACTCAACTTATTTAGTCAAATGCCAGTATCTCCTGCACCCCAATAAGAAAAGAGTTGTTCAATCATTCAGTTGTGTCCGACTCTGCAATCCCATGGACTGCAGCACACCAGGCTTCCCTGTCCTTCACCATCTTCTGGAGTTTGGTCAAACTCATGCCCATTGTGTCAGTGATGCCATCCAACCAACTCATCCTCTATCATCCCCTTCTCCTCCTGCCTTCAATCTTGCCCAGCATCAGGGTCTTTCCTAATGATTTGGCTCTTTGCATCAGGTGCCAAAACATTGGCGCCTCAGCTTCACCATCAGTCCTTCCAATGAATATTCAGGGTGGATTTCCTTTAGGACTGACTGATTTGATCTCCTTGCAGTCCAAGGGGCTCTCAAGAGTCTTTTCCAATACCACAGTTCAAAAGCATCACTTCTTCGGCACTCAACCTTCTTTATGATTCAACACTTATATCCACACATAACTAGTGGAAAAACCGTAGCTTTGATTAGACAGACATTTGTTGGCAAAGTAATGTCTCTGCTTTTTAAAACTCTGTCTAGGTTTGTCATAACTTTTTTGCTAAGGAGCAAGCATCTTTTTATTTTATGGCTGCAGTCACCATCTGCAGTGATTTTGAAGCCCAAGAAAATAAAATTTGTCATTGTTTCCATTATGTCCTCATCTATTTGCCATGAAGTGATGGGACCAGATGATCTTAGTTTTTTGAATGTTGAGTTTGAAGCTAGCTTTTTCACTGTCCTCTTTCACCTTCATCAAAAGGCTCTTTAGTTCCTCTCCACTTTCTGCCATTAGGGTGGTGTCATCTACATATCTGAGGTTATTGATATTTCTCCAGTCAATCTTGATTCCAGCTTGTGCTTCATCCAGCCCAGCATTTCACATGATGTACTCTACGTAAAAGGTAAATAAGCAGGGTGACAATATATAGCCTTAACGTACTTCATTCCAAATTTAGAACCAGTCCCTTGTTCCATGTCTGGTTCTAACTGTTGCCTCTTGACCTGCATACAGGTTTTTCATGGGGCAGGTAAGATGGTTTGGTATTTCCATCTCTTTAAGAATGTTCCACACCTTTGTTGTGATCCACACAGTCAAAGGCTTTAGAATAGTCGATGAAGCAAAAGCAGAGGTTTTTCTGGAATTCTCTTGCTTTTTCAATGATCCAATGAATGTTGGCAATTTGATCTCTGGTTCCTCTGCCTTTTATAAATCCAGCTTGAACATATAGGAGTTCTCAGTTCATGTACTGTTGAAGCCTAGCTCGGATAATTTTGAGCATTACTTTGCTAGCATGTGAAATGAGTGCAAGAGTGCTGTAGTTTGAAGGGAAGTTTGGCACTGCCCTTCTTTGGGATTGGAATGAAAACTGACCTTTTCCAGTCCTGTGGCCACTGTTGAGTTTTCCAAATTTGCTGGCATATTGAGTGCAGCACTTCACAGCATTATATTTTAGCATTTGAAATAACTCAACTGGAATTGCATCACCTCCACTAGCTTTGTTCATAGTGATGCTTTCTAAGGCCCACTTGACTTTGGACTCTAAGATGTCCAGCTCTAGATGAGTGTTCACACCATTGTGGTTATCCAGATAATTAAGACCTTTTTTTGTAGTTATTTTGTGTATTTTTGCCACTTCTTCTTTCTTAATATCTCTGCTTCTGTTAGGTCCATACCATTTCTGTCCTTTATTGTGCCCATCTTTCAACAATATGTTCCCTTGGTACCTATAATTTTCTTGAAGAGATCTCTAGTCTTTCACATTCTTTTGTTTTCCTCTATTTCTTTGCATTGTTCACTTAGGCTTTCTTATCTCTCCTTGCTATTCTTTGGAACTCTGCATTCAGATTGGCACATCTTTCCTTTTCTCTTTTGCCTTTCACTTCTCTTCTTTTTTCAGGTACTCGCAAGGCCTCCTGAGAAAACCATTTTGCCTTTCTTTTTCTTGGGAATGGTTTGATCACTGCTGTACAGTCAACAAAAAGAAGACCAGGAGCTGACTGTGGCTCAGATCATGAATTCCTTCTTGCCAAATTCAGACTTAAATTGAAGAATGTAGGGAAAATCACTAGGCCATTCAGGTATGACTTAAATCAAAACCCTTATGATTATATAGTGAAAGTGACAAATCAATTCAAAGGATTAGATCTGACAGAGCACCTGAAGAACTATGAACAGAGGTGCACAACATTGTACAGGAGAAAAGAGCTCTTTATTTTGAACAGAGGTATGCAGTAATGGCAGAGAAGGCAATGGCACCCCACTCAGTACTCTTGCTTGGACAATCCCATGCATGGAGGAGCCTGGTAGGCTGCAGTCCATGGGGTCCCTACGAGTCAGACATGACTGAGTGACTTCACTTTCACTTTTCACTTTCATGCATTGGAGAAGAAAATGGCAACCCATTCCAGTGTTCTTGCCTGGAGAATCCCAGGGACCGGGGAGCCTGGTGGACTGCCGTCTATGGGGTCGCACAGAGTCGGACATGACTGAAGCGACTTAGCAGCAGCAGAAGCATACAGTAATGGAGAACCACATCAAGTTTTTAATCAGAATCATTTTTACTAGTTATGCCACTGAGTATCAGAGAACACAAATAAGGGACTAATTGAGGTCTTTGACACTTTTTCTCTTGTTTTGTCATTGTCCCTTTAACTCTTAAGACCTTAGAAGCAGAGAAGAACAAAATATTTTATTTTAAAAGTATGTTTATATTCTTTCTTTTCTTCTCATATCAACACATTGTTCAAGTGTGTGCCTTCTTGAAAGACAAGGTTAAGCCCAAGGCTTTCAGCTCTCCCAAATAAACTAAAGATCCATATTAAAGATCTTAATCAAGGAGAAATTGAAAACTGTGATCCAAAGTTCTTAAGCATTGAGTCAATGAATGAGATCAGAATATTGATGGCATACCAAATTTGCCCAGCAACAAACTTCGGAATTATTCCAGGTTTTCTAACAGTTGGGACAATTGGGTCAAAAAGCCTAGCAGAGCTGAAATACCTTCCAAGGTGAAATGCACAGAATTCTCACTCTAAATTTTGCCACCTAAAGAAATTCTATTAAAAGTTATGTACCTTTGGACTGGTTATTTTCTATTAGAGCAATAAAAATTGTAATATCTCTAGAAACTACCCACTTTTCTGGTTGTAATTTTTAAACCCATAGTTTCTTCTGCTATTGCCTTTCTCATCTATTGCATTTTACTCATCACAACCAAACGAAACAGCCAGAGCAAGAATTTTTATTTACCCAAAGAGTTGTTAAGTTATAAACTGAACTATTCTTGTAGAAAAAACTACTTTTGTCCGTTTTCCCACTAGCTGAATTTTAGCCACCAGCTGAATTCCGTGACATCAAGTTACACTACTCTTTTTCCAACCTCATGATAATTTTCCAACTACTCTCCCCTCATCATTCCCTCCCATTTCTTAAGGATCACATTTGTCTTTACTACTTAACTGCCTTCTGTCACCCCAAGTGATTTCAATATATATTCTGATGAAACCATCCAACACCTTTGGCCTCATCATTTCATGACACCCTTCACTTCCAAACCTTACTTGTCCTCCAGAATCCATTCCCACTGATTTTGTAATCAATTCTTTCACCCCTAACAATCTTTAGAAACTCTGCTCTTAAGTCTCATCAAATCTCTATTGACTTCTTAACTCATTTCCTCAAGCTGGTCAGGCTCTTCTCTTCACCTCATTCCCTTGGCCCCAAGGAGGATAAGGATTGTTCAGGCAGGGAAGCAAGAAAAGTGCTGCTTGCCAGGCTAAATGCTACCTTCAACTGGAAGGAGGGTTTCATTTGTCTAGTATATACATAGGTCACCTTGGCTCCTCAAACCCTTCTTCTATTTCATAGACATGAATAGTATGAGCTATCCGCAGCCCACTGGGTAGCAAAGCACAGTTGGAAAAAAAAAAAAAAAATAGAAGATTTTTATCCAACATGATTTCTTTGTAGTATCTGTCATTTCTGACTACTCTCTGTTGTTTCTTTTTTATTTTAATTCTTTTCTATATTACTCTCCAAATCACTACTTTTTTCTGGTTCTCTTACTGCCTTTCTGTCCTCTTTTAAATCTTCTTCCCTGGCCACCCTTCCTTAGACTGCCTAGAAAACGTCAGATGATCATCAGGGTACCTCCTTGATCCACTTTTGTTTCCTCTCTACACCTCTCTGGTAGAGGTGTTACCTCTCACTGTCTCACATGTCTATTAGTAACATACAAATCTATGTCTCCACTTTCTATTTCCTCTGGCTTCTAAATTCACCTATGAATCACTTACTGAACATTTTCACCTAACCATCCCATAAGCATCAAAAATTCATTATGTCCAAAACTGAATTCAGTATTCCGCTCAATTCCTGTTTTCCTCCATGTATGTTCCCTATCTTTGCTAATGACGTGTCTACCCAGCCAATCCCCCAAATAGAAAACTCAAGGTCATTATGGATTCATCCCTTTAACTTACTTTCCACATCCAGCACACTACTGAGCCCAACTGATTATCCTAATAAAATATTGTTCAAATCCATCTCTTCTTCCTACTTCATTATGCTTTCATATTCTCTTATCTAGGCTATAGCAATAGCCTCTTAATCCATTCCCTTTTCTCCAGATTTCTCCATCATGGATGTATCCTTTACTCTGCAGAGACTAAACAAAGCACTGCTGCTGCTAAGTCACTTCAGTCGTGTCCGACTCTATGCAACCCCATAGACGGCAGCCCACCAAGCTCCCCTGTTCCTGGGATTCTCCAGGCAAGAACAGTGGAGTGGGTTGCCATTTCCTTCTCCAATGCAGGAAAGTGAAAAGTCAAAGTGAAGTTGCTCAGTCGCATCCAACTCTTAGCGACCCCATGGACCGCAGCCCACCAGACTCCTCCATCCATGGGATTTTCCAGGCAAGAGTACTGGAGTGGGGTGCCATTGCCTTCTCCGAAACAAAGCACTGGCCTGCTTTAAACCCTTTGAGTGTTTAATGAGATTCAAAACCAAGAACATAACTGACTTATAAGCACCTTTTATAATATAATTCCAACTTGCCTTCCAACTAGATATCCTTAGCCCCTTCTCCTACTCATGTAGTCTATTCTAGCCACATTGATCTACTCAATTTTCCCTGACTGCACCATGAACATTCACAACATACTGTCCTTATTTATCTCATCTTCTCCTAGAATGTCTACCACTTCTTATCTAAGAAATAGAATCACATTCATTCTTAATTGTCTAGCTCTAATGTCCTCTTCTCTGTAGAGTTTTCCCTCCTGTCCTTCCTACATCTAAAAATTAACCAACCACCCTATACTATTTTTCCTTCTATAGAAATCTAGGCTTTTTCTAACATTTATTGTCTCAGTTATAAATTGCATGCTCCATAAGATGTGAGACTGAATTATTCAGGGCTTCAGAATCAATTTTACTTTGTCTATAGTGAACAAATTAGCCATTTCCACCTCCATTCTATGGTTTTTAGAATTCCTGTAAGTTGTGTGTTACTGTGTTTGTTTACTTAATTGCTAATTTAATGAGGGAGAGATTGTTTTGGTGTGAGAAAAGAAATTTTTATCCACCTTAATTGTTAACTTTGATTTTTAACTTTTGTTTTATGAATATTGCACAGATTGGCCCAGGTCTCTGGACAATAAAAAGAGTCCATGGGGAAAGCACAGTCACACAATATGAGAAAACTCAGTGTAGAATAGAACCCTAGAGTGCCAATATCAGTTACCTCCTGTTCTCACAGGAGCCCCCATCTCAGCAGGCAGGAAAACAGACTCTCAAACTCAATGTTTTTACTTCAAAGGCCCTCTTTCCCACTTGGATCAACCTCTTGGGCCTTTTCAGACATCGCAATCCTAAATCAAACTCTTCTTCCATGCATTGGGATGTTGCATATTTCTTACAATTCATCCCAGTCTCAGTTGATCTAAGTGCAGAGGAGAACACCCCTCTGTACTTTTACTTATGTTGTATCCACTTCCTTTTCCTTCCATCTTTATAATGCAACATTGTAACTGCCATTTTATCTTTTACATTCCACACCCATGGCTCTGCTCTTTCCCTCTGCACCTTTAACAGTTCAGTTCAGTCGCTCAGTTGTGTCCGACCCTTTGCGACCCCATGAATTGCAGCACGCCAGGCCTCCCTGTCCATCACCAACTCCCAGAGTTCACTCAGATTCACATCCATCGAGTCAGTGATGCCATCCAGACATTTCATCCTCTGTCATCCCCTTCTCCTCTTGCCCCTAATCCCTCCCAGCATCAGGGTCTTTTCCAATGAGTCAACACTTAGCATGAGGTGGCCCAAGTATTGGAGTTTCAGCTTCAGCATCAGTCCTTCCAATGAACACTCAGGACTGATCTCCTTTAGAATGGACTGGTTGGATCTCCTTACAGTCCAAGGGACTCTCAAGAGTCTTCTCCAACACCACAGTTCAAAAGCATCAATTCTTTGGTGCTCAGCTTTCTTTACAGTCCAACTATTACATCCATACATGACCACTGGAAAAACCATAGCCTTGACTAGACGGACATTTGTTGGCAAAGTAATGTCTCTGCTTTTCAATATGCTGTCTATGTTGGTCATAACTTTTCTTCCAAGGAGTAAGCGTCTTTTAATTTCATGGCTGCAACCACCATCCGCAATGATTTTGGAGCCTTGACTAGATGCATATATCAGCCATCTAAGAGACACTGGCTTGCGCATTCTGTGAACACAAGTGATTTTTCCCTCTAGTTAAGACTTAGGCTCTAAAATGATCACATGACTCCAGGAATATGTCAGCAGGTTTCCTACTAAAAGCTTTGATTCCCCTCCAGGTTAAGTTCTCCTTCTTGAAAGCTCAAGGAATCAGAGTCACCTGCAGGTAACCATAGCTAGCTACAAAGACTACAAGGATTTGCGTTGAGCAAATAATTATACACTTCTTTCCCAGAGAAATTTTCACTACAAGTAACTGCATATCAGAAGTCACTCATCATTTTTCAGGCAGCATTTCTAAAGTTACCTCTTTTTATTTCAAGTGAGTTTTGAGTTAGGAGTGGCATCTGAACTATACCTATTCCCAGGTCCTTCTACAAAGAGTGAACTCCTACTTTCCCACTTCTTTCTTCCACCAGGGAGCCAGAACTGTGGAGTGTGGTGCAACTCCACTCTTCACTACTGCCAGAGAAATTGCTAGCTTTGTCATGTTATGGCATTCCCCAGACTTATGCAAATGAGGGGGCTCTAATCTTCACAATGTTAATTCAATCTTTTCAGAAATCATATCTCTGAGCTTGTAATTTTATGTTATGACTATGTTGCATACAAATGAGAGCTATGTTTTGCTTCTTGCCATTCCTGCAAATATTCAGCATTTCTTCAACAAATAGAAACATTACAAAATTACACTGCAGCTACCCAGTTTAGCTACACAAGCTGTTTTGTTCACTCAAAAAAGAATGCATAGAAATTTTGTTTTAAATCGTATTCCTTGGTCCTTGGGTGGCTGATTTTGGAAAGAATAACTCAACATGATAAATTCTGTGACTGCACTTGTTCTTTGTTGGATAGAAAACACTGCTTTGTGCCTATATTTCATTAAACTTTTGCATAACTAGAAGGTGGCTTTTATATTAGCGAAGATTCTGTTATGTGGAAAATTACAGTTGCCACTCAACCATCAACCTCATGCTGGTTCTTCTTCCTCTTCCTGATGTTCTTAAACCATAATAAGCTGAAACTAAAAGATATATTTAAGAACCTAGGTGCAATATAACATTATAACCATGAAGAAAATTGCTGCTGCTAAAATTTCCACAATTATATTGGCTCTATCATTGAGGAAATAATGTGGCATTTTTTTCAAGGGCTTACAAAGATTCTGCTGATAAATGAACTGGATATACTTCCCTAAATTAACAAACTTGATGAAAACATGTGAATCTCTGCAAGCACTGAATATGGCACCTAATATTTCTGGATGACAATAATACTCCAAATGCTTCATGTATGCTGCCTCTTTTAATCCTCACAACATCTCTGCCAGGTTGGGGGCATTTTTACAGTCCCTATTTTATGGATAAGTAAACTGAACCTAAGAGAAGTGAAGTAATTGTCTTGAGATGATGCAACTAGAAAGTGATGGAGCTGGAAAATGAAGTTCTGATTATTTGTACCATCATGCCAAAGAATCCCCTGGGAGTAAGTTTTTGTGGGGGTGTTTCTGCTCCTTCACACTTTCAGATTACGATAACAAGTGACTAATCTTTCTTGACCAATTTAATATACTGACCTTCCATAGGGCCAGATTCATAATCAGCAGCAAGCCAGCCCTGCAATGAATGAAAAGCACTTTCAGAAAGGAAAGGAGACTCTGGGTCAGCTAAAGATCTGTATTTTGTCTTTAACAAAGAGGGAGAAGACATTTGGTGAAATGTCTGTCAAGAATTTCAATTTAAGTCACTAGCAGTTATATTTTTCACTAAAAGCTAGAAAAATGCACCAGCTGAAAATTCCGTAAAAGAGGCCAGCTTATCCCATTAAGTCTCTTTTCAGTGCTTACTAGAACCATTAAAAATTCTTATATGAGAAAAGACCCAGTTCAGTGTTTCTGCACAAGATATTTTTTCTCCCACTTTTATTTTTTCTAATAGAGTTCATTCGTACTACAGAGTATCTCATTTCTGAAAGTCTTCGGTAACCCATCATATTACAGTGGCACTTTGTCAAATTGCCCATTTGCTCAACTCCTCAGGAAGACATCTTTTTACCTAACAAGGCTAATTTCTTACTTCCTGACTGTGGGTAAAACTTGGGGATAATAAGTCATATAAGTTCAATTTCACCACCCTAAAAAGAACTCCTCTACCAATTCCAATTTCTTATTTCTTGATGGTGGGAAGAAATTGGATAAGGGTCTCAGTTTCTCAGAACTTGTATTATAAGTGACTTCAGTGTGTTTGCTTTAAAAGCAAAGCAATGTACCATTTGTGGTCTTGAACTGTGGCTGTACAAACAGAATCAGTTAAGTCTTCCCCATATGTGTTTTCACAAATACAGAACAGGAAGCTCACACATGTCAGCATTGACAGAATTTAAGGATAAACCTCTAAACTACTCCACAAAAAGTAATGGGGGAAAAAAGAGCTAGGAAAAAAGTAAGAAAACTGTTGTGCTAGAGGCATATCTTTGCAGAAAACCCCTTGGATGGTGAAACAAACACTGTAAACACTACTTTCTATTACCAACACCAATACTTCAGAGATGTTACAATGTACACACATTTGCAAGTAAAACTGTAATTCAGTTAACTTAAACAGAAAATTATTATCATTAAACCTTCTAATAAGTCATGGGTAAGGTAGGTTCTACTTTAGCTTGATAGGGAACATAAGTTACAAATGCCAGAAAGCCAGTTGGAAGAGCCTCAAACTGTAAATTTGACACTGCTGGGCTATGTTTGTCTACAAAAAATATAAAGGATACCTTCCACCCACAGTATTACATTCTATGCAGGTAGGTCAAACTCTCAGTTTGATGTCAACATCAGAGATCAATACAAATAAGTAAAACTGGCAAACATACATAGAAACGTGATTGATGTTTACAATTACAGGGATTTTGAATTTGAAGGAGACATTAAAGATTGTATGGTTCAGAGTTCCTGAAAATAATTTCATAAACCACTAGTTCTCTAGTGTGTTCACATATGTTACCCTTTCCATTCTTCTCCAAAAGAGCATCTTTTACTCAAAAGTTTAGGAAGAACTCAGTCAAACAAAGTTAAATAGGCATCTTTACTACAAGGCTTTTTGGAACACTACAACTTTCCAGGAGATGGACTGCAGCATTTCTTAAGCTTATTTAACTATAAAGCCCTTTTTGATAGAACACGTCTAAGAATATACTTTATGGAATATCAATATAACTCAATTCCTCAATTTAGTCATGTAAACCTAGGCAAAAGGCATATTGATAGAGTTGGCATGAGAACTCAGGTCATTTCATTTTTAAAATGTCCTCTTTTCTCAATACCAGGAACCTGTTCCATGTTCTACAGGAGTGAAGGAGAACAGAAAATAATGTTTACAAACATGTACCCCAGAGCCTGGTTTGAATCTCCCAGTTCAGTCACTTGCTAGCTATGGACCTCAGTAACCTCATCTATGTAATGGAGCTAATGATAGAGTTGCTGTGAGGGTTAACAAGTTCATACATGTAAAACATTTATAATTTAGGACTATGGGAATATTAGCTGCCAGGAGCCAGCACGGGAATTCCCACCCATGACAAGGTCATGTGGGAGAGCCCTAACAGGCAAGGCAAGGCAAGTCAGGGCTCAAGGACCCCCCTGGATCTGCCTGAGCGTCTACCCCAAAATCAGAATCTGTCTGTTTTACTATTTTACGACTTTCACCAACTCCTCTGACATTAACGGGGGGCTATCCCTGACCACCTTTCTCTGAAGGAAATCAACCTAGAGCTCTAGTTAATTAGCCTCCTGGGCATAATAGGACTGTTTCAATCCAAACCCATCAGATGGCTCTCTAACTTGTCTGACAGGTTTATCCGGACTCCTACAGCTACACATACGATTGTTTACAGTCTCCCAACCGTGAGAAGCATGGGAAACTTAAGATATTCAAATAGTATAGAGCCTCTCAGAGAGTTAGAAATTGTTAAAATAGAATTAGTAGAAGATTTCATTGTTGAGCCAATGCTTGCTGCCAAGTTTCCACATCCCCTGTATTGTATCCTTGGAAGTGTATTAATTAATATAGTTGGTATATAGAAAAAATAAGTAGTGGTCTTGTTGTTAACAACTTTAGACCCTTAAGGTAATAAATTCTTTCCTTTGTTGTAAGCCCACTGCACCTTTGCCCTATAGGAATGCAACTTTATCTAACACCTTCCGAGGATGGCGCCAAACTTTAAAATAATTACTCTTAGAGAAAATAAGTCTTATGGTTGACAAACATTTATCAGAGTCATAAAATGTTAACAGGCCTTCTGGCCAGAAGATGATGTAAATCACCTAAAGCATTTGTATACGATAAGTTTGCAGAAAAGAAAGCCTGGTCTCGATAAGAATCAAAGACTGCTGACTTTGCATGATTTTACACCCCCTATTATCCTCCATGCACAACTTAAGGTATATAAGCTCCCTTTGAAAATAAAGCTACAGGCCTTGCTCAAAGCTTGGTCTCCCTGTGTCATTCTTTCTCTTTCCCTTTCCTTTTCAGGCTGATTCCCTGGAGCGCAGGGGCCCTCTGCGTTCACTTTCCTGCCTGGGCTTCTAAGACCCACTTGAGAAGGTGCCTAAGGTGGGGCACCTTCAGCTATTCAAGAGGGCGCCTGTGGCCTACGTGAACAGAGCAAGTCCCATGCTGGGGCTTTATTGGCTTTCTGCGTAAACCAAGGAATATCAGCCTCTTTTCTCTCCTCTATTTTCTTAACTGCAAAATTCTTTCCTTATCTCTTTCTCTATTTCTCTCCGTCACCAACACCATCCTCCCGAGGGAATCCATGGACCCAACCAGGACTGGACCCCAATAATTAGCTATTTCTCAGTATTGCTATTATTATTATTAACCATCATCATCCTTGCTTAGGTATAAGTCATCAGAGGTAGCAACAAATTCTGGAAACCCATTCACACTCTGATACAATCACTAGCCTCCCACCTCTCTAGTGGTCATGATGGGAGAGGGTACAAAGAATGTCCCTCAAATCTGTATATCAAAAAACCCCAGAATCTTAGAGTAACTTAATAAATGCTGGACTGGAAGAAACACAAGTTGGAATCAAGATTGCTGGGAGAAATATCAATAACCTCAGATATGCAGATGACACCACCCTTATGGCAGAAAGTGAAGAGGAACTAAAAAGCCTCTTGATGAAAGTGAAAGTGGAGAGTGAAAAGGTTGGCTTAAAGCTCAACATTCAGAAAACGAAGATCATGGCATCTGGTCCCATCACTACATGGGAAATAGATGGGGAAACAGTGGAAACAGTGTCAGACTTTGTTTTTCTGGGCTCCAAAATTACTGCAGATGGTGACAGCAGCCATGAAATTAAAAGACGCTTACTCCTTGGAAGGAAAGTTATGACCAACCTAGATAGCATATTCAAAAGCAGAGACATCACTTTGCCAACAAAGGTTCGCCTAGTCAAGGCTATGGTCTTTCCTGTGGTCATGTATGGATGTGAGAGCTGGACTGTGAAGAAGGCTAAGTGCCAAAGAATTGATGCTTTTGAACTGTGGTGTTGGAGAAGACTCTTGAGAGTCCCTTGGACTGCAAGGAGATCCAACCAGTCCATTCTGAAGGAGATCAATCCGGGAATTTCTTTGGAAGGAATGATGCTAAAGCTGAAACTCCAGTATTTTGGCCACCTCATGTGAAGAGTTGACTCATTGGAGAAGACTCTGATGCTGGGAGGGATTGAGGGCAGGAGGAGAAGGGGACGACAGAGAATGAGATGGCTGGATGGCATCACTGACTTGATGGGTGTGAGTCTGAGCGACCTCCGGGAGCTGGTGATGGACAGGGAGGCCTGGCGTGCTGCAGTTCATGGGGTCGCAAAGAGTCGGACACGACTGGGCGACTGATCTGATCTGATCTAAATAAAAACTGTGAGTTACAGAATTTTTTTTAAGAAATTCAAGCTTATTACACACAGTACATAAAGCTAACCTGTGTTGCCTTAAAAGACGATACTGTTTTAACTAGTAGTGTCAAAGCAATAATCCAAAGATACTAGCCCATGATTATATCATCTACTTACCATGTTATAGTTCTTTAGTTCAGTTCAGTTCAGTTACTGAGTCATGTCCAACTCTTTGCAACCCCATGGACTGCAGCACACCAGGATTCCCTGTCCATTGCCAACTCCTGGAGTTTTCTCAAATTCATGTCCATTGAGTCGGTCATGCCATCCAACCATCTCATCCTCTGTCATCCCATTCTCCTCCTGCCTTCAAACTTTCCCAGCATCAAGGTCTTTTCAAATGAGTCAGTTTTTCGCACCAGGTGGCCAAAGTATTGGACCTTCAGTTTCAGCATCAGTCCTTCCAATGAATATTCAGGACTGATTTCCTTTAGGATGGACTGGCTGGAACTCCTTGCAGTCCAAGCGACTCTCAAGAGTCTTCTCCAACACTACAGTTCAAAAGCATCAATTCTTCAGCACTCAGCTTTCTTTATAGTCCAATTCTCATATCCATACATGACTACTGGAAAACCCATAGGCTTGACTAAATGGACCTTTGTTGGCAAAGTAATGTCTCTTCTTTTTAATATGCTGTCTAGGTTGGTTATAACTTTTCTTCCGAGGAGGAAGCGTCTTTTAATTTCATGGCTGCAGTCACCATCTGCAGTGATTTTGGAGCCCCAACTCCCAAAATAAAGTCTCTCACTGTTTTCATTGTTTCCCATCTATTTGCCATGAAGTGATGGGACCAGATTCCATGATCTTTTCTGAATGTTGAATTTTAAGCCAACTTCACCCTCCTCTTTCAATTTCATCAAGAGGCTCTTTAGTTTTTCACTTTCTGCCATAAGGGTGGTGTCATCTGCATATCTGAGGTTATTGATATTTCTCCCCACAATCTTAATTCCAACTATAGTTCTTGGATGCTATTAAATACTTACCTAGTCATTTAGAAATTTCATTGGCATTTATAGAAAAAAATGAACTGAGATTCATATTAATTAAAAAGTAATTATATAATTACTAATGCATTTTCACTGCTGCTGCTACTGCTAAGTCGCTTCAGTCGTGTCCGACTCTGTGCGACCCCATAGACGGAAGCCCACCAGGCTCCTCCGTCCCTGGGATTCTCCAGGCAAGAACACTGGAGTGGGTTGCCATTTCCTTCTCCGATGCATGAAAGTGAAAAGTGTAAGTGAAGTCACTCAGTCGTGCCTGACTCTTAGTGACCACATGGACTGTAGCCTACCAGGCTCCTCCGTCCATGGGATTTTCCAGGCAAAAGTACTGGGGTGGGGTGCCATTGCCTTCTATTCTTGGCATGTGCTTCCACAGTCGCCTCCTGTTCTCTTATTTGTCACCCATTTGAGACCATGAGCTCCATGAGGATAAGCAAGGATAAGCACTATGTCTCTAGTGTTCGGAGATATATTCTCAGTATCTTGCTCACAACCTATCATTTAAGTAAGCACTGCATAACGGTTCATGGAAAAAAGGAAGGGAGAGGAAAGGGAAGGAGGGACTGCAAAAAGGAAGGAAGAAGGCAAGCAAGTAGGGTAGAAGGAAGGAAGAAAGGAGAAAACAGTGAGGGGGAGGAAGGGAGGGAGGGAAGGAGGGAGGGAGAAAGGGAGAGAGTGCAAAGTTAAGAAGAAAGAACAGATGACTAATAAACTAAACAAGGCCATAGTAAGTCTCTCAGTCCCAACTAGACTGGAGATTAAGTCAATGAGCACACACCATACTCAACAGATTTTCAGTTTTGACCCTTTGATGAATTTACTAATGTACACTACACTTTGTTCTCATTATAAAGTTCTCTCATCATAAATTTCTCCTGCCATGAGGCTCTTGCACCTTTACCCCCTACCTCATTACTTCCCCTTATATTAATTATCCACCTTCTGATGGCAGCATCCACCTTCTAGGCAGACAAGTGCTGAACTCCCAATGGCTGTGTTACAGGAAGGCTCTAATCTCGACACTTATAATCAGATGTTGGCGGGATGTCACCCTGCAGTGGAGGAGGTACGAGGGTTAAACTAATATACTGCATTACTTTGCAGACTGAGTGAGACCCGTAATGAGTAACCTCAATCTAACCGAAGGAATTTCCACATTCTGTACTCACCTCTATAAAATTTTAAGAAAAATGAAAGAGCAAACTGGAGAGGATAGAGATAGCTAAATAAGAAAAAAAAATACACACACACACACATCACTATTTCAGCCACATTTTCATGCCCATTTTCAAAAGAATCCAAACACCATGATGATACAGAGAAAGAAAGTGAAAGAATCCATACAGAAAATGGTCAGAAGTAAGAAGACAGCAAGGCAGATAATACAACAATGACAGATTGAATTATCCATGGCCCAAAAAGGACTGGGAGTCAAGTACAAAATATAACCTAATCTACAAAGGTTTATTTTGATGACTGCTAAATCTATTCTGTAAGTTCATAAGGACATTGAACTAGGCTGTAGTGGTATAACCCCCCTTGTATGGACATATCATAGCACATAGGGCTATCCTAAAGAGATCTGAAAGTCCATGTAGATAATGAACAGACTGATTGTTTGCTCTGTCAGGCACCCTAGTAAGAGACAGGAATCACCCAGAAAACCAAATTTCAGAGGGCAAATCCTATGCATATTTGTTCCAAAAGGATGGAGAGTTTGCATATCTTAATCACCACTATATCCCCAATGCTTTAATAGTGGGTTGGCAAACTTTTCTCATTAAGGGCCATATAATAAATATTCTAGACTTCAAGGGCATATCACATCAGTGGTAACTACTCAACTCTGCTGCTGTAGCACAAAAGTAGTCCCAGACAATCTGCTAACAAACAGATATGACTATGTTTCAATAAATGTTCATTTACAAAAATAGATGGCAGGTCAGATGTATCCCTGGACTATAACTACCAGTACACGGTCCTTAATAAATATGTGTTAAACAAATTGTTATTCTTACCTAGAACTCCATCCTCCTCTTTAGTCACTGCTTCCTAGGGCAATTTTCCAGGGCCAAACAAATTGAGTCTACTTGTTGGATATGACATTGATCTTGATGCAGAGGGAGAGTTAACACAGAGCCATTGATAACCATTTCTCCTTCTCTGTGTCCTGTAGTAGAACAGAATGAAGCCCACTGATAGAGACAAGTGCCCTAGACAAAATCTTGACCACATCCAAGGGTAAGTCCTGTGGTAAAGAAGGCAAATTCTTCCTTCTACCCTTTCTCCCATTCTTCCTTTTGGTAACAGAGCCCTCAAATTTGAGTGGGGAACATGATTTACCAGCTGGGGCATATACTTCTCTGCCTCTCTTGAAGCAACATGACTAAGTTCAGACATAGACATGTGAGCAGAAGTGACATAAGCAACTTCCGTGTCCCCTTCTAGTAAGGAAACAGCTTGCTCCCCCATTTTCCCCAATCCCAGCAGCTGGAGCTTAGACCTAACAGGAAGTGATCCAGAATAAATCACGCAGAAAATGTAACATGCTTGGGTATGATGGAACAATCAGGTAGAACAAACCTTGGACTGTGCATCACATAGATCAGATGACCACCTGCCTCTAGACCGTCTGCTCACTCATGCTTTTACACAAGACATAAATAAAGCTGTCTTGTTTAAGCCATACTATTAAAAATAGCTAAACTGATTTCCTAACTAATAAAAAAACCCTTGAGGAGCTTTCCAAAATTCCTGCCTTCCAAACCTTGATGGTTCTTTAATTCCAATGATTCTCAGAATTTTATTAGGATCTTTCCAATAAGTCATCTTTTTTGCTTAACTGAGTTCCACTTAGGTTTCTGTCATTCACAACCAAAATATTCCTGAATAATACAAAAGGTAATGCTAGTAATATTCAGTTGTTCCTCCCATGAAGAGATTTTTTTAATGCTTCATTGTCAGTCTTAAAAGTTTAGGTTTGTATTATATCAATAAATGTGGCAATTTCTTCGTAAACATATTTAGCAAACTAAGAGTAACTGTCCCAATTCCAATGGAAGATCATGTCAAAGCCAATAAACTCTTGAGAACAGAGGAGTAAAATAATTCTAGAAGACACTTAAACAGGTATATTTCCTAAAACAACAATTTTCAGATTATTCATGGGAATTCTTCTAAGCACTTTCAAGGACTTCCTTCAAGTAAAAGAAAGTCATGATGGACTTATTTAATTTATAAGTGCTGCATGAACTTTAGGAAACATCTATCAGATTATTTTTGTAAACTGAGGGTATAAGCTGCATGCACATATGCACAAAAAAATTGATCACAGATTACATGGATTCTCATTCAGTTCCAAAAACATTTAACCAATATTTTATCACATAACTTGACAGTTTAAAAAAAAAAAAAACCATGTAACTGTTTCCTGATGTAATCATTCAGAACTGAATGGAAACTAAAATTTTCCACTGAAAGCAGAAAGACAGGTAAAATACATAATTTGTGATAGAGAGAAAATAAAGTCAAGAACAAGACAATTTGAGCCAAAGGTATCAGATTCAGTCAAAGAAAATTAAAGAGTGTGTCCAAAATACAAAAGAGGCAAACTAAGACACTAAAGAGCAAAAGGAGTCATAAAAAAAATAATAAAGTTGGTATCCTTATTAGCAATGGGGTAGAGTATGGACAAGTCACAGAAATCAAGACATTAACTGGATATTGACCCATTATTTAAATTAAGCAACATCAACTCTCCTCTCACCAATGAAATAAGAAAATGGACTTGAACAATTAGGTGGTGGTTTAGTCGCTAAGTCATATCCAACTTTTGTGACCCAGCCCACCAGGCTCCTCTATCCATGGGATTTTCCAGGCAAGAATATTGGAGTGGGTTGCCATTTCCTTCTCCAGAGAATCTCCCTGACCAGGAATTGAACCAGGGTTTCCTGCACTGCAAGCAGATTCTTTAGGAACAATTAAGAAACTATTAAAATTTAGGGGCACTCACAAAATCAGATGAGGAAAATTCTTATAATAATTATAAAGTTTATGGTTCAGCAAATCCTAATGAGGTACAGTGAAAGAAAATTGAAAGTCACTCAGTGGTGTCTGACTCTTTGTGACCCCATGGTTTACACAGTCCATGGAATTCTCTAGGCCAGAATACTGGAGTGGGTAGCCTTTCCCTTCTCCAGGGAATCTTCCCAACCCAGGGATCAAATCCAGGTCTCCTGCACTACAAGTGGATTCCTTACCAACTGAGCTATCAGGGAAGCCCAATGATGTATATGTTGTCTTAAGATAAGAATTTATATTATTTATCATTGTATCCACATGTAGTACAATGCCCAGCACAGTCTAGGTGCTGAATTCACTTGAATGAATAAATAAGCAATAAATAGTATAATTCCAGAAAGCAATACTGCATGTAAGACTTTATTAATATCTTATTACAACCTTTAAAATTCTTTTCTTTCTATTCAATATCCCAGGTTTTACATATGAGTTGCATCAATTCAGTTGCTCAGTTGTGTCTGACTCTTTGTGACCCCATGAATCACAGCATGCAGGCCTCTCTGTCCATCACCAACTCATAGAGTTTACTCAAACTCACGTCCATCGAGTTGGTGATGCCATCCAGCCATCTCATCCTCTGTCATCCCCTTCTCCTCCTGCCCCCAATCCCTCCCAGCATCAGGGTATTTCCAGTATTGACATGTGAGATGTACAGATCAAACATTATTATTGTCAATAACTTCATAAAAAGAGAAAAAGCAAGTAGCAGGTAGAGCCAGAAATAAAGATCCAAGTTTTCAGACTCATTAATTAATAAAATAGTATAAAGAATTCCTTTTGTTTATAGATGCTATCCTCAGTCAGTTCAGTCAGTCATGTCTGACTCTGCAACTCCATGAACTGCAGCACACCAGGCTTCCCTCTCCATCACCAGCTCCCAGAGCTTGCTCAAACTCATGTCCATCAAGTCAGTGATGCCATCCAACCATCTTGCCCTCTATCGTCCCCTTGTTCTCCTGCCTTCAATCTTCCCCAGTATCAGGGTCTCTTCTAGTGAGTCAGTTCTTCTCATCAGGTGGTCAAAGTACTGTAGCTTCAGCATCAGTCTTCCAATGGATATTCAGTTCTGATTTCCTTTAGGATTGACTGGTTGGATCTCCTTGAAGTCCAAGGGACTTTAAAGAGCCTTCTCCAACACCACAGTTCAAAAGCAACAATTCTTCGGGGCTCAGCTTTCTTTATGGTCCAACTCTCACATCCATACATGCTACTGGAAAAACCATAGCTTTGACTAGACGGACCTTTGTCAGCAAAGTAACGTCTCTGCTTTTGTATCCCACCTGTGTCCCTCTACTCACAAAGTTAAGAAAGAGGAGAAATCATAGAACAAATTGTGTTTGAAATATAAATAGATTTCCTTGTTTAAAAAATTTCCCCACAGGAGTAAATTAAAAAGGCAATTAAAATATGATAGAAAAGTAATCTAAAAAACAATGTCTGTGGAAAATATATACTAAGGGAGTTAGAAACAACTAGAGGAGTTTGTCAATGGCAACCATAAGAATTTGCCAGTAAAGTAAAAAGTATTCTTCCAAGTAGCACATAAAGAGAAAATAGTGTAGAACCTTTCTCTTTCTATGTAACTCTACTGAGACTAGATATGAAATAATGTATTTACCATTGTTGGTTCTTTTCTTTAAAAATGAAATGAACACCTGTTTTTTAAATTTTATGTGTATAATCTACTGCTTCTCTAATTCTGTACTTTCTCTCTCGACTTTTCTATTGAAATTACAGTACAAATTTTATATCAGTGAAGAGCACAGTTCACGAAAGAAACAAAGATTGGAAGGAGGGGGAGAGGAGGAAAAGAAAAAGAGACAGAAAAGAAAAAAAGAATGTACTGTTTTTTTAGACCTCAATATTTATTTTCATAGAAATATAAAGCATACTTAATGTTAATATATTTTTGATGGGAGAATTAAGTGTCAGCTGATCTCCTTGTGAACTTGCTTTTGCCATCATATAAGACAATTAGGATAGGCAATTTAATAGAGTATTCTTGTCACCATCTCTCTAGAGAAAAAATTAAAAGTGCTAAATTGCAGAACCAGTGAGTATGCCCAGTGAAAAAGGACTGAATTTTAACCAGCTGACTGCCAGTAGGATAGAACTGAATTAGAGAAAGTTCAAAAGATAACAGAATTGATTATAATATTGATTTAAAAGAACAAAGACACAAAACCAACGTTTTATGTGTAGATTCCTACAGTAGTTTTCCCTACTACAGCACAAAGAGATTTCAAATAGTAGAATATAAACTTTAATAAGCAATTGCTCCCACAACCATCCAACACTCATAATGTGTTTAGAAAGATCCCCAAGGGAGGGGAAAAAAGAAGGATGTATACTGCTAGAACGGGGAAGGCAATGGCACCCCACCCCAGTACTTTTGCCTGGAGAATCCCATGGATGGAGGAGCCTGATGGGCTCCAGTCCATGGGGTCACGAAGAGTCGGACACGACTGAGCGACTTCACTTTCACTTTTCACTTTCATTCATTGGAGAAGGAAATGGCAACCCAGTCCAGTATTCTTGCCTGGAGAATCCCAGGGACGGGGGAGCCTGGTGGGCTTCTGTCTATGGGGTCGCACAGAGTCGGACACGACTGAAGCGACTTAGCAGTAGCAGCAGCATACTGCTAGAAGAAAAGGGATTTATTTCTTTTAAGGTTTGGGAGATTTAGCAACAGTGTAAAGGGCTATCATTAAGAAGACTATTTACAGATGGCTATGGAGAAAGCAATGGCACCCCACTCCAGTACTCTTGCCTGGAAAATCCCATGGATGGAGGAGCCTGGTGCGCTGCAGTCCATGGGGTCGCTAAGAGTCGGGCACGACTGAGCGACTTCACTTTGACTTTTCACTTTCCTGCATTGGAGAAGGAAATGGCAACCCACTCCAGCGTTCTTGCCTGGAGAATCCCAGGGACGAGGGAGCCTGATGGGCTGCCGTCTTAGGGGTCGCACAGAGTCGGACACGACTGAAGCGACTTAGCAGCAGCAGCAGCATGAAACTAAAAGGGGCTTCCCTGGTGGCTCAGAGGCAAAGTGTCTGCCTGCAGTGCGGGAGACCCAGGTTCAATTCCTGGGTCAGGAAGATCCCCTGGAGAAGGAAATAAATAAAATGGCAACACACTCCAGTATTCTTGCCTGAAAATTTCATGGATGGAAGAGCCTGGTGGGCTACAGCCCATGGACTCGCAGAGTCGGACACGACTGAGCAACTTCACTTTAAGCTTTAAACTATGAAACTAAATGGGTAAAATATAAGACCAAAAGAGCATGAAGTTTTGACTGAGATGCGTGAAAAGGCTAGTCCATCATAAATTTTTATCAGTGGTTTTTCTCAGGTCAAGACCAAAAAAACAGTGCATAAGACTAGCTATACATGGATGTTTAAAATAGCACTGCTGGCAATAACAATGAAAGCAAAAAATATATAAAAGCTAACCAGTAGGAAAGGAAATTTACAAGATTATGAAGCCATTTGTTAAATAATTTGATTCTATTTCTATTGACCTGAGAGTTATCCATGACTCCCATGGAAGTTTTTAGAAGGCAGTAGGTTATTTATCTTGCTTGGAATTTGTCACATTCCCAGTGCCTAGGACATTGCTTGGCACATAGAGATATGCAATGACTAGTTTTGAATGGATATAGTTTTTAAAAAAAAATAACTGTAAAGACCACATATTAGTTTAGTTTTGTAAAAATAGAACCACAGCAGTATGAAGAGGAACTAAAAGCCTCTTGATGAAAGTGAAAAAGGAGAATGAAAAAGTTGGCGTAAAGTTCAACATTCAGAAAACAAAGATTATGGCATCTGGTCCCATCACTTCATGGGAAATAGACGGGCAAACAGTGGAAACGGTGTCAGACTTTATGTTAGGGGGCTCGAAAATCATTGCAGATGGTGACTGCAGCCATGAAATTAAAAGATGCTTACTCCTTGGAAGAAAAGTTATGACCAACCTAGATAGCATATTCAAAAGCAGAGACATTACTTTGCCAACAAAGGTCCGTCTAGTCAAGGCTATGGTTTTTCCTATGGTCATGTATGGATGTGAGAGTTGTACTATGAAGAAAGCTGAGCACCAAAGAATTGATGCTTTTGATCTGTGGTGTTGGAGAAGACTCTTGAGAGTCCTTGGACTGCAAGGAGATCCAACCAGTCCATTCTGAAGGAGATCAGCCCTGGGATTTCTTTGGAAGGAATAATGCTAAAGCTGAAACTCCAATAATTTGGCCACCTCATGCTAAGAGTTGACTCATTAGAAAAGACTCTGATGCTGGGAGGGATTGGGGGCAGGAGGAGAAGGGGCCGACAGAGGATGAGATGGCTGGATGGCATCACTGACTCGATGGACATGAGTATGAGTGAACTCTGGGAGATGGTGATGGACAGGGAGGCCTGGCACGCTGTGATTCATGGAGTCACAGAGAGTCGGACACGACTGAGCGACTGAACTGAACTTAACTGAGTATTCATACATATATATATATTTGTATCTATATATACATGGATTTTTTGTGTCTATATATGTACACATATTTGGAGAAGGAAATGGCAACCCACTCCAGTGTTCTTGCCTGGAGAATCCCACGGATGGTGGAGCCTGGTGGGCTACCTTCTATGGGGTTGCACAGAGTCAGACACAACTGAAGTGACTTAGCAGCAGCAGCATGTACGCATATATACGTACATACAGGGATACATATGTATCCATGGAAATAGAGATACAAACACACCCTTGGCTCTTAGCATTGAAATTCTATTTAAAGAGATGAGAAACAGAGGAAATTACTAGCTTTCTCTTTACAAAGACTTTATTTTTACTTGTTATAACAAGAATGCGTATACATTAGTAAGTTTTCAATAATATAATAACAAAAACTCTAAAGGAAAAAGTCTAGAAGGTTTATTAAAGACAATAAATAACAGTTAAAATAATAATGTTGTTGTGGTTGTTGTTTAATCCATAAGTCATGTTCGATTCTGCAGCCCCTGCATGCCAGGTTCTACTGTCCTCTACTATCTCCAGAGTTTGCTAGATATTGATTATATAATTTATTATTATATTTTAATTAATATAGTTGTAGCATAGTTAATCAGAGAAGGCAATGGCATCCCACTCCAGTACTCTTGCCTGGAGAGTCCCATGGGCAGAGGAGCCTGGTGGGCTGCAGTCCATGGGATCGCTAAGAGTTGGACACAACTGAGCGACTTCACTTTCTCTTTTCACTTTCATGCATTGGAGAAGGAAATGGGAGCCCACTCCAGTGTTCTTGCCTGGAGAATCCCAGGGACGGGGGAGCCTGGTGGGCTGCCGTCTATGGGGTCGCACAGAGTCGGACACAACTGAAGCGACTCAGCAGCAGCAGCATAGTTAATTATTTATAATTTATAAAGAGAAATAGAATGGACAATTCCAATTATATTCTTCATGGATCTTTTTTTGCTAGCCCCCATTGGATGTTGCAGCCTTGCACAAAATAGTTTAAATGAAGAATGATCTACACTGCAGAGCTGATGAGTAAGTGTCTGGTTGCTATTCTACATTTATCAGGACACCTATTAAGGTAAGAAAATGAGCAGGAAAATGAAAATATAGATAATTCATCCTAGATAACACACAAAGAGAGCCACCAAGGCTGTGCAAATGGATCTTTGTTCTATCCATTCATCTTTGCTGTTAATTACATGGCTGAAAACTGAAAATGAGTTGTTGGTGTCTCACACGCTAGTAGTACTCTAGCCACGGCGGAGAAAGGAAACACAACACACCAAGACCACTTTAGTACAGAGAAAGGGAGTCAGGTGGGGGAGACAGTCTTGGCTGGTTATTCGTTGCTCACTGCAGAGATGAAAGACACATGGTTGGAAGAAAGTCAAAGAGAAGGGGAATAAACAGGCAACTCAGACAGTTGGAACCTCTTTAAAAGGAAGGAGCTTAGTGATACAGCTCTTGGATAAAATAGCAATTAAATAGGGAAATGTTACTTGTCCCATAGAATGTTGGATCGTTTTAAGAAAAACTAAAGGCAATGCAATGTCTCCATCTCAGAAAAAAAAATGTAAACAGACATTCAAATATTTTAAAGACAATATATTTGGGAGCCCAATTTTTTATCTTCTTAATGCCAAAGGAATGGAATTAGTCTGTTCTAATTACAAATCTCCTCAAACTCCTCAAAAAGATCATTGCTGCTTTACTCCAATTAAAAAAAAATAATAAAATATGTCATAAAAATAAAAATTAGATGTAAAAATTGAAGTGTATCATTCTTTTATAATGCTTTTTATTTTATCAATAAATTAATATTATTAATGTCATTAATTTTTCCCAGAAGATGACATGAGGATTTATGCTGCACTTTGAAACATTCTGCTTTCATCTTAGGAGGAACCCAGTTTAAGCTTTGAAATATGTATGCTTGATTGTGGGCTTCTAGCCAAGGTGCACCTAATTAATCGGAAGATCAAATGTATGCTCAGTGGGAGACACAACTACAAAACCACAGGTGGTAGCCAAAGGCTCCATTTAATAAAGGTTGCACAAACAGAGTGCTGTGTTGGGATTCCTGGCACCTGTGTTTGGCTCTTCTGCCATTTTGTCATTGACATGAGAACAGTTACGGTGTCATAAAGAGATTTCAAGCTTCCTGTTCCACTGCAGTTTAACTCTCTGTGCTTTACAGTTGTTTCATAACATGCTGGAGGATGTAAAATCTGTTTGTTTAGCTTTGTGTTGTGGTTGCTGTTGCTGAATTTACTACTGGCTTGTCCCGAGAAGATAAAAACCCATGACTCTGTTAAGTAGACAGGCCCTGTTGGTCATTAAGGGCACACAGATTGTAAAGTGAGATGGAATTGGAGTCGATAACAATAAATTAGCCCCACTAATTATTACTTGTGTGATATTAGAGAAATTAGTCTCTAAACATCTTTTTATTCATCTATAAAATAGGAGATCTATAGACTGCTGTCCTTTAGGATAGTATAGAGAATAGTGTATAGAAAGTAACTGTGTACAAAGCAGTCAACAAATGGTAATGAAAAATTGAAAATGCAGCAGTAGAGAGGAGAAGAGTCAAAATTTTTCTCTAAATGAAGTTTTAAGAAAGTCCAAGTATTGTAAACTCATTTTTACCATGGATTAATTTCCCAAGATGATAATCCCCTAACAGTTTGAAAGGATCTATTTCTCAATCTTAAATTCATGGAAAGGTTTGAGAGATCTGGAAAAATCAAGCAAATGCTTTTAAGTGATTACTCTTTTAAGTGTTTGACTTGATGTACAGTTATTTTGATATCTATTTTCATTCAATTAGAAAAAAGTATGTGTGCATGATAAATTGCTTCAGTCATGTCCAACTCTGTGTGACTTTATGAATTGCAACCTGCCGGTACTAAAGCTAAACTTGTCCTTAGTTGGCTGACAGATTGCATGGTACTCTGCTTTTTGCTCTATGCTTTATGAAATCAGGTTAAGAAATGTCCAGGATTGAATTCTGACACCACTGATGATGACTAGAGCCAAATCATTTAACCTTTTTGTGCCTGGTTTCCACATTGTGGAGGCAAAGCAATAATAATACCTACCTCATTTGAGTGGGCAGTACAATCTGCATGTAAAGTCATCTCCTTGACATTTGTATGTACACAAAAGTTAAAAAACAAAACACTGCTTTAAAGAAATGCTTTTAAAAATAGCAATAAAGCAGCAAATACAATATTTCTAATATCCAAAGTAAATGAGTTAATGTGGCTTCACTGAATCATTTTCCTGGGTACACTTAGTAGCTAGATCCTTCATCATAAATAAGAGAGCTTAGCATATACAATATGCTTTATGGGGGTGTGTGTGTGTGTGTGTGTGTGACCAGCAAGATGAAAGAAGGAAATAGGGAAGAAAGAAAGAAAACACCTATGTGGATAGAAAGAAACACACTCAAAGTAGATTTTTCCGTTAAGTGTCTATTGGCTATAACTGCATGATAACATTTGTGAATATGATACTAATGATGTAGTTGCCTAATAGCCTCAACACAAATAATGCAGAAAATTACAAATAATGCAGACTCAATTACCACTGAATGCAGCCAAAGGGCAATCAAAGATGTAACGTGCTTCATTCTATGTTATCCCTATTCCTTCGACTCAGATAACATCAGCCCAGAGCTAGAAAAATTCCCTTTTCCAATTATTTTCCATGTCCTGTCAAAGGCATACTTCTCCCCAATATCAGGGCCAATCATTATTTGTATAATATTTCTACAGCCCAAACCCTATCATGAAGGAGAGGAAGATCAGATCAGATCAGATCAATCGCTCAGTCGTGTCCGACTCTTTGCGACCCCATGAACCGCAGCACGCCAGGCCTCCCTGTCCATCACCAGCTCCCGGAGGTCACTCAGACTCGCATCCATCGAGTCAGTGATGCCATCCAGCCATCTCATCCTCTGTCGTCCCCTTCTCCTCCTGCCCTCAATCCCTCCCAGCATCAGAGTCTTCTCCAATGAGTCAACTCTTCGCATGAGGTGGCCAAAATACTGGAGTTTCAGCTTTAGCATCATTCCTTCCAAAGAAATTCCAGGATTGATCTCCTTCAGAATGGACTGGTTGGATCTTCTTGCAGTCCAAGGGACTCTCAAGAGTCTTCTCCAACACCACAGTTCTAAAGCATCAATTCTTCGGCGTTCAGCCTTCCTCACAGTCCAGCTCTCACATCCATACATGACCACAGGAAAGACCATAGCCTTGACTAGGCGAACCTTTGTTGGTAAAGTAATGTCTCTGCTTTTGAATATGCTATCTAGGTTGGTCATAACTTTCCTTCCAAGGAGTAAGCGTCTTTTAATTTCATGGCTGCAGTCACCATCTGCAGTGATTTTGGAGCCCAGAAAAACAAAGTCTGACACTGTTTCCACTGTTTCCCCATCTATTTCCCATGCAGTGATGGGGCCAGATGCCATGATCTTCGTTTTCTGAATGTTGAGCTTTAAGCCAACCTTTTCACTCTCCACTTTCACTTTCATCAAGAGGCTTTTTAGCCCCTCTTCACTTTCTGCCATAAGAGTGGTGTTATCTGCATATCTGAGGTTATTGATATTTCTCCCGGAGAGGAAGATAGTCATACCAGTTTTAGAGAAGGAAATTTAACCTACCTTGCATGCTTTCTAGAGGTGAGGTTCAGTAAGTATTAGGAGTTTTTCATATATAATATCTTTTATCTTCATGATTATCCTATATGGTAGGCTATATTATTATCTCCATTTAAGGAAAGGAAGCTGGAAACTCAAAGAGCTCAAGAAATCTGAACAAGTTACTTAGGCTGGTAAATGACACAATGGGATTCAAATCAGATTTGCCTCATTTCTATAATTAATGTATTTTTTCCTTCCAGGAATAAAGCAAGGACTATTAAAATAGACAGAGTTCTTAGTTCTAAGCAACAAAATCAGACTTGGCAGACACAGTAGATAAGGAATTTACTCAAAGACTATTGGGCATTTCACAGGAACAGTGAGAGGGCCGGAGAAACATAGTGGAATTTTCCAGATGAGCAGTGTTTCATCACGTCAGAGAACTCGCCCAGTGAGGAAACAGTCACTCTAGAGACAACAGTGGAGTCTAGCTACTAGGGATGACCTCACTGCCATGGATGTCGTGGGAACGGGGTCTGCTCCTGTCACCAGTACTCTCAAGAGCATTCCCCGCAACCCCTGCCTCTCTGCATGACTATGCTTCCAATTACTTAGGTCCTGTTTTATACATTGTTGAGTTTAATGTATTTTGTACACATTCTTGCATTTACTCCTCACAAGGGCTCTATGAAGGTACACTTTCATTATCCTCAATTTCCAGACAAAGAACTGAGGTTCAGAGAAGTTAAGTGACTAGCCCGAGATCTTAAAGCCTATAGATGATAGTGCCACTTAACTCCCATTTGTTAACAACACTCTTTAGTAAAAGGGTCAACATGGTTTTGGAATTACAAAAATCTGAGTTCAAATTCCAGCTGTTCAAATCCCTACTCTGAGTGGGAAAAAAAAAAAGTCTGGCACTATGCATTTAATAGGTGGAGATAAGGTCATTGCTGGGACTAAGTCCCAGGTTTGAGAGAGGCCAAGAGAGCTATTACTGGCATTTTCAGCTTCTTTGGTGGGAGACTGGCTCTGCCTGTCAACTATGTTCATGGAAATCATAAACATGGGACATGATTTCAAATGTGGACAACTGGAAAAATGGCAAATGTCTACCACCATCTCTCTGGAGGTTGCCAAACACCAATAGACAGTCTTCTTTCCATACTTACATACCCACTTCCTAAATTTTTTCCCACAAATATACTACAACTGTCATATAACCCAAAAATATACTCATCAGCTATCCAAATAAAATTATCAATTACTGTATCCAGTGTCAGGTCCAAAATCACTGGGTACTATCCACTCCTCATCTTGGTTTATTTGGTCTCATTATCAATTAATATAGCCCATGAGCGTGACTGTGTAGTTTACTATCAACACACTGTTTATAGAAGATTGGGAGAAAAGAAGTGAGAATCATAGGAGATTTTGTTGAAGAAAAATATGCTACATATGCCAGAATAAACTAGGCTATACTCCATTAATACACAACCCCCAAACCTCAGTGGTTCCAATAATATTTCTTATTTGCACTACTTATCTATTGTGAGTTAGCTACAACCCTCTCCCCACAGTCTGTACTTTGAAACCCATGTTTGTGGGTCTGACTGTAGGTGTGCTGATCTAATGATAAAAGAAAAAGAGTGTACAGAGAACTATTCACCCACTTAAATTTCTACTACTAGCTATTCACATCACTTCTGCTCACTTTTTCCTCTCTAGAGATATTAAACAGTTAAGTCTAAAGTTAGTGGCATGGGAAAATATATTTTCTCTCCTTAGAGAAAAGTAGCAAGTAGTAGGGAACAGTAATACAATCCACCATACCTACAATTTTAAATCCTAGTCACAGCAAGGAAGATAAGATAGATGTTCCTGCATATGGTCTTAAGGCAATAGATTGTTTCTATAGCTTTTTTTTTCTCCCTCCGCATTCTGCCTTTGCTTTACCTACAACTAGCACTTCAGACTGTTGGGATTATTTAAGTAGAAGACTTTAAATGACAATAATGAGAGAAATCACAAGGAGAAGTACAGGATCTATCCATTCTTCCCTTATTCCCATTGGACGGCTTCAACCTGGAGGATGAGAATCAATCATCATGGTGAACACTATGCCCCCTTTCTGCCTATTTATCACCAGTGTGATAGCTGTGATAATGTCTTAGCTTCCAAATTACTGAAACCATAGGAGGAATCTCAAGTGGAAAGATATCCTGTGTGGATAAAACATCTCTAAACCAACTGAGTCCAGAATTATAGGGACAATTAAGTTATTTTTTTTTTTTTAAGTGGACCAATTAGACATGATAAAGTGATATAACCCCTCCCTCTTTTCCTCCTTGTGTCTAGATCTGGGTATTCTGGCTACTGAAGAAATAACTCCAGATACTGGTCACGGATTTAGTGGGAAAAATACAATTTAGTCTCTATCAGGGTCCATAAATAAGGCAAGATCTGTTTTTCAAAGAAAGAATTATTACTTACTAAAAAGATAGTAAGGTCCAAAATCTTGTTGGGTATTTTTACTCTGATTTCCCTATCTACCACAGACTCCAGTGAAAATTTTGTTTCAGACACTTTGACCATTACTGACTGACTGGATCCACCAACTAGTAAGAGTTGAAAGATTGCTTATACAACAGTTTAGATAAGCTAAAGAAGCAACTTTTACTCTAAACACCACAAAAAGCTAGCAGCTTTTGTAAACAAGTTATATGTGGCATATATTGATCTCAAAATGCAAAGAAGCCCTTCAAGCATCGTCTCTACTTAATTGATGGAGAAGAAAAATCCAACAACTTGTCTTTTTAATTTGAAGACATTTCCAGATATTTCACAGACCACTGGAGCTTCAGAAATTTCACTGAAATTGTAGACCCTGTATTTTGAGAGCTTTATTTCCCACCTTGCAGCAATTATGCCTCATTTCAAGGTACCTGCTCTCCATGTCGTATCATAATCATGCTATCAATATGGTACACCAACATGATTTCCTGTGGAATGCTGGACTACTAAAAGTTCCTGCAAACGAAATTATGACGCACAGCTGAGAGTTGATGTAACTCTAACACAAAGGCGATGAGGGCACACAGTTATCCTTACCAAATAAAAGCAAACCCATAGTCTCGGTACTGACTATGTACGGAGATAGAGAAAACAGTCCAGTTCAAAACTTTCAACCCTCGCCATCCCCTCATGCAAATCAGACACCTGATGTAAGGTAGCTAAAGTGGAACAGAAATATCTGCTCTCTCTCTCCTGTAACTCAGCATGCCTCAGAGGACAAAGGGAAGTGACTTCTAAAATTCCTCCTTCCTCTCCTATGTCTAATCACACACATGGCTGTGGGCAAAGAAAGCATGAATGTAAAAGATAAAGGCTCCCTCACTGAATTCCCCCAGTTTGTAGTTTTTTCCTGCTGTCACTGCTGCTGCTAAGTCACTTCGGTTGTGCCCGACTCTGTGCGACCCCATAGACGGCAGCCCACCAGGCTCCCCCGTCCCTGGGATTCTCCAGGCAAGAACACTGGAGTGGGTTGCCATTTCCTTCTCCATCCTGCTGTCACAGCTCCCCTTAGACAATACCTCAATGTGGTAGGCATCCAGGCACTGGCTTACTTGTGGACACATATACACCTTCTTCGGGCTTCCCTGGTGGCTCAGACGGTAAAGCGTCTGCCAGCAATGCAGGAGACCCAGGTTCAATCCCTGGGTCGGGAAGATCCCTTGGAGAGGGAAATGGCAACCTACTCCAGTACTCTTGCCTAGAAAGTTCCATGGATGGAGGAGCCTGGTGGGCTACAGTCCATGGAGTCACAGAGTTAGACACGACTGAGTGAGCACACACACACCAAATTTGAGGGACACAGTCCTCCTCAGAGGGCCTAGGTGAACTCTGTCACGTTCCTTAATGTAGGTGTCCTCAGACTGTGACTTGAAGACTCCTTTCACGTGGCTTTGGGCAGAAGTAAGCACCTCACCCTGTTCCTGCACTGCAAACATTGTTCCAAAGCAGACCATGAAGACTCTTTCTCCCCCTCCAATCTTTTCACCTGGGCAGAGAAAGGGATGACTGGATGGTAGCTCATGGTAATTCTATACCCTTTATTAAGTCCTGTAGACATAAGCCTGGCCCCCAATGTAGTGTTTTGTTTTCTAACATGGAATATGTAATACCTGTAATTTTCATCCATGAACCCTAATGCAAATTCCTGGGCAACAGGAAATACCCTTCTATAGAGAAAGACAGACAGACAGAAGAACTGTACAAGTTTTGTTGCAAAATAGTGGATAGCTCCCACAAAACACCTAGATGAAAGTTAAAATGTAATCATTTAGATTTTTATTGTAATATTTAGCACTACTAATAACCAACATTTAATTTATTCCAGACAATATTCCAAGCTCTTCAGATACCTCATTTGACTCCATCCAATTAAATGTCATTAATTTTAATATCTCCATTTTACAGATGAGGAAACTGAAACTTAAGGGAATTAATTTGCCAAGGGCAGACAGCTCTTCTTAATACAAAATCACTACACACTGTCCAAACAGCTCCATTATACTGCCTGTCAATTGTCTCTTTGGCTCATAGTTCTCTTGCTGCTACTGCTGCTAAGTCGCTTCAGTTCTGTCCGACTCTGTGCGATCCCATAGACGGCAGCCCAATAGGCTCCTCCATCCCTGGGATTCTCCAGGCAAGAATACTGGAGTGGGTTGCCATTTCCTTCTCCAATGCATGAAAGCGAAAAGCGAAAATGAAGTCGCTCAGTCGTGTCCAACTCTCAGCAATCCCATGGACTGGAGCCTACCAGGCTTCTCCGTCCATGGGATTTTCCAGGCAAGAGTACTGGGGTGGGGTGCCATTGCCTTCTTACTTGTCTACTAAAGTATATTTTTAACTTTAAAATGCCACAGAAGCACTAGGGGGCAGGATTCCCAGCAAATATTTTGCATACATACAACAATGTTCTATAGTTTGGATATGTGTTTTGTTTTTACAAAAACAAAAATGTGTGTAATAAGAAAGAATTGCAAAGTTTTGTTTCACAGGCTTATTGTGGACATATTTTCTTCCTCTTCATCTTCACGTGTTAATAAACCTGACTGCACTGATTCAGCTGCTTCTCTCGACTCAGTGGAGAGAAGGGAGAGAAGAGGTATGAAGAGTCTTTGCATCTCAAACTCCTATTATCTTCTTACCCAATAGCCTGAGACGGAATGCTGAATAAACTTGACTTGATTTCCCTAGAGTCATCATCTTCCCCCGCAGCCTTCCTGGGTGAGAGAAGACGATGGCAGCGGCAAGCCCAATGACATGACACTTGGCACACATTCCGGAACTCTTTGATTGCCCAAGGGCATACAGCACGGCCTTGAATAAATGCAGATTGAGCTAAGGACTGTACTTTCTTAGCTTCTTGCCAAAATTTGCTGTCTTTTGAAAAAGATTGTAAATGTAGGAACCTGCAGTCCCTATTACCATTAAATCTCTCACAAAGAGCACCTTTAACTGGAAGACTTGCTGAGGATTTCATTTTAATAGTCTTGTTGCCAATTTTTAGGGAGGAGAGGGGGAAAGTAGAATTGGAAATTATGAAGGAATTTTGATTGGGGAAAGATAGAGGGGGAGGGAGGAGAGCCTTGAAGAGTAACGACATAATACACTTCGGCCTTTGTTTTCTCTAGTGAAGATTCTACAGTCTCCATTGTTTATCTTTGGGTATAATTTTAATTAAATGAAACATAGTCTTTAACTATTTTAAGGGCTATAATGAGCATAATTCTGTCCCTGAAGTTCACACAGTGCAGGCAGCAGGGTAGTACTTTGAAAGTCATCAAAAATGTGAAAAATAAAATACTTAAAGCCATCTATTTTGTTGATTCAAGCTTATTCAACCTTTTGCTAGTGGGAGCTTTTACTGTACACTTGAGTTGCTCGCTTGATAGTATTTGCCTCCAGTGAAATCCTGTTTAGGAACTCATATTCTTTTATATGCTGAGATCCAAACTGTTTTGAACAGGACTAGCTTCATTAAAATGATTTCTTACCATCACACGGTGACCTAAATGACAATTGACTTTTGCCTTCCATTAGGAGAATGCATTCGGATTTCATTTTCATGTATGAATGCAATCCGTGCTTCACATCATGTTATTTTAGACAATACCACGACATGGACTCATGAACAGTGCTTTAAAATCCATTTCCAATATTGGTATCTTTTAAAGGATAAACTATAAGGAGTTCTACACCCTTATACATTCTAATCCTCTGAAAATGCATCACATTTAAAGATGATTAGCCTCACACTGTACACTCTCGGTGCACCATAACTTCCATTGGAATGTATTATATAATCAGAAGCAAAGGTTTTCTCCCCCTCTCTCCTACTACCAGGCATTATACAACACACACAAGCAAGAATTGAACTGGCATAAAAATGGCATTCAAATACTGATTAAACAGCAGCAAATCCCTACAATTATTTCCCACGACTGTTACACATTTTGATTTATCCTATCTCATACACGAATTAATACAAAGTGCTCATATCAGCCAGATAGATGACTAGATGACTCTAAGATTAGTCTGAAGTTTCACCTTGATTATAGAGAGAGAAGATGGATTTGGGAAATAAGAAACATTCCTTGATTCTCCAGGTCTTTCATTTCTCCCCTTATTTTTCAGCTCAGATTTTATTTTTTCACAATTTTGAAACAGAACATGTTACTGTTTCTGAACTCTTGATGAATACAAAAAGCCCTCAATGGGTGTTTATTTGATCTAACACATGATTAATGTGGTGAGTTGCATGTAGTCTCAACCTTTTAAATCTCTCTGAAGAATTACATTTCTGTCCACAGGCATGTCACTGCTAAAAAATGAGCCACCTAATAAAAGAACACACAGTATATTAATATGTAATTTCTTTCCCAGTATGAATGCTAATTACTGACAGTGCAGACCTTATGCTTGCTCCTTGATATGGATTGACTTTCTAGCTCTCTTGGTTTGTGCCATCGCTCTTTCTACTCTCATTCCCACACATTTTCATTTTAAAGGCTCCTGAAGATAGGCAGGGGGGCTCTTCAGTGTTTTTGTAGATCTAACACAAATTAGCTTGAAAACTTGTAAAAAGGGGTGAGGTGAGAGTATTCTAATGTACTTTCAGAAATTAATTTGGTTTGGATGAAAAGAAATGTCATTATGTTAAATAATTCCCCTCTTGAAAGTACTTTCTCTATTGCTTTCTGGCAACCTTATTAACCTGTAAAAATAATTCAGTTGCCTAACATATTTTTTCTCGTTAGCTTCCACTGAGCATCATGCTAGGGTTTCTACAAATTATAGGAGCTTCCAATATTCATTTCAATAGTTTGCTTTTTGTTTTAAATATCAGAGTCTGATAGGAGGGAATGATTCTCACAAGAAATATACAGTCTTCATCATTTGACTTATCCTTCCATCTCATTCTTCATCAAGCCCCTGTGTTTATTCTACAGTCCATTTTCCACAAATTCTCATACCTCACTAGAAAGAATTTTAATAACATAATAAACCTGGAAAGGCAAATTCCTATCCACGCATGAGTCCTCAAACCTATTTGATATAAAAAATATATCCAAAGCTTTTGAGAATGTACTGTTTTAGAGTTGTGATGAAATTCATCTTTATTCCTCCAGTGTCTGGCATAGTGTATGAGACATATAGAAAGCTCCAGTTATTTTGGCCCCCATCTCTCCCAGCACTGAACTTTGAACTACTCAGAAATATTTATGATCAACTAGATGACCATCAATTTAATGAATACTCAAGTTAAACCAGTTGTCTATTATAAGTGGTTTAAAAATAAAACTTTATACTGCTTTGACTAATATGTACCTTTGAGGGCAGAGAATGAAGCTGACCTCATCTATTTCTAAGATTGAGAAAAGTGGTGACTATAACACCTTGACCTCTCGTAAGTAAAATTTTAAGTTAATGGGATCACAGTTCAACAAATTATATCAGGTTTTCTTTAAGGTCAGAAAAAGAAGACCCATTAGGAGTTTAGGAGGATGCCCATGATTTAAAGTGATACTAGTGAAGAATAAAAAGATACTATATGGTGCTTGGTAGCAGAGAAGCCTATCTCAAGATGCTCAACAGCAGTACTTCACAGCAACACTGAAAGTGGAAGGAAGAAAAACAAAGTGTAGAAACCAAAGAAACTTTCCTTTGAACGCTTTCACCTTCCAATTAATAAATTAAGCCCCAGAAAATGGCCAGAGGAAGAGATAACAGAAGCCAAGAACTAATAGAAGTACATTTTGTAATCTATTTAGCTCTACCCAAAGTCCCCCACCTAAATACACAGGCAACATGTCCAGAATGCAGGTCAATGTCTGACACATAGTATATGTATGTAAAGATTTGATGTGCAATGCATGTGCCTGTCCTTAGGTAACTAAACTTGTACTTGTTAACTGATAGCTTCGATAATGTACAAATTGCAGTCCTTAAAAATATTAGAGGCTTAGCCTTATCTTGGGCTTGCCAGGTGGCGCTAGTGGTAAAGAATGAAGTAGCCTACCAGGCTCCTCCATCCATGGGATTTTCCAGGCAAGAATACTGGAGTGGGTTGCCATTTCCTTCTCCAGGGGATCTTCCTGACCCAGGGATCGAACCCAGGTCTCCAGCATCGTATGCAGATGCTTTACCATCTGAGCCACCAGGGAAAGAACCTGCCTGCCAATAGAGGAAATATAAGACCCAGGTTTAATCCCTGGGTCGGGAAGATCCCCTGAAGAAAGGAATGGCAACCCACTCCAGCATTCTTGCCTGGAGAATCCCATGGACAGAGGAGAGGAACCTGGCAGGCTGTATAGTCCATGGGGTCACAGGGAGTCAGACACAACTGAAGAAACTTAGCACACATACCCTTATCTTAGCTTGAAAAGAAACTGTGACAGGAAAGAATTCAAATGTAAAAATAACCTATAAGAAGTCGATAGGCTGGTTTCAGGGTTAGTTTTTTTGTTTGTTTGTTTGTTTTTTAATACTCTCAGGTAGTAGTTTGGGGCTTCCCAGGTGGTAATAGTGGTAATGAACACACCTCCCAATGCAGGAGACTTAAGAGATGCAGGTTCGATCCCTGGCTTGGAAAGATCCCCTGGAGGAGGGCATGGCAAACCACTCTGGTATTCTTTCCTGGAGAATCCCTTGGACAGAGGAGCCTATAGTCCGTAGGCTCAGAGAGAGTCAGACACAACCGAAGCGACTTAGCAGGCACACACACATGGCAGTAGTTCAACTTCCGAGGGATTTCTTAGCCGACAAGCTTTCTGGCTCTGTGTTCCTATTTTTCCAATGAGGATTGGTTGTGAAGATTTACTGGGACCCTGAAGGTTCTTACTATATGCATGAAAATCCCACCAGCTTATTTCCAAAGGTCTATAATAACCACTCCTTCCCTCCCATTCCTGGAAGTTTCCTGAATGACTCTTTTCCTTGAAACTCAAACTTTCCAAAGCTTTTTTTTTTTTTTTTAAATTTCAAATATACTTTCTTTTTTAAAATGGTGTTTTATATCAATCATTAGTATTCTGCCTTTCCTTATAAAATCTGAACATTATTTGATAAAGATTGTCATCCAAAAATATTTGATTTCTAAGCTTCAGTAGTTCACCAACAAGCAGTTACTTGGTTACTTGACCCATTTTACAATATATCACAAGCATAACAAATTCCTCCTCCTAAATTATCTTTAATATAATGTCCCAGTAATTAACCTTGTAAACTCCCCTTGAACAGCACATTTTAAAGAGTCAAATCACCTTGCCAGATCCAACTCTGACCTAGTTTGACCTCCCAATTGGTCCAATTCTCTTAGTCCCCCCCATTTCATGCTCATAGAACAAAGGAATGTTTTATAAATCATTATCTATTGATCTCTAACTCTGCTGTATGAAATCAAGAGAAAGTGGGACAAAAGGGGACAATTTTGAAAATGAAAAGGGGAGAGGAATGCATCTGAGCCAGAAATGGACATTTTGTAATAGCTGGTTCCATTTCATCATTTTGCCATTTTATCTGTTTTCCTCAATACCAGGCTTTACACATTCTCTTACAATCTTTACAAACCATGCAATATTATCTTTGCATCTGGAAAGAAAATATTCTACCTGTAAAGGTGGCCAAGCTGTCTCCAAAGACCTACACAATTTGTTATTCTGTCAGCAGCAAAGGAGATAATGTAGAAGAACATCAATGGGGCATTGGTCTCCTAATATTAATTTTTTTTTAATCTTGATTTGTGCCTGAATTATTTGCCTTTACCACAAGGTATGGGGTTAAAAGTATGTGACTTTTATAATAATAGTTTTCTTTTTAATTTAATTTTTGAATATGCTGATTTGTTGCTTAATATCTAGTGGTCCTGACCTAAAAGTGCTTCTCATACTTTATTTTTTGACCTTGCTGAATCTAAATTTTTGTGCAGTTTGCCCACTTTGAGAGGTTGAAATTCTAGATACATAAATATAGATACGGATATAGACATAGGTATGATTTCATCTGTCTGACTTGTGGTCCTCTCTCTTAAACTCTGCCCATTTTGCAGGTTTCTCCATGTAACATCATTTCAAATAAAGTCAAGATTTTTTTTTTTAAAGTCAGTACACTCAAGTCTTAGTTATTTAGCAATCAATTCAGTTCAGTTCAGTCACTCAGTTGTATCCGACTCTTTGTGACCCCATGAACCACAGTATGCCACGCCTCCCTGTCCATCACCAATTCCTGGGGTTCACCCAAACCCATGTTCATTGTGTCGGTGATGCCATCCAACCATCTCATCCTCTGTCATCCTCTTCTCCTCCTGCCCTCAATCTTTCCCAGCATCAGGGTCTTTTCAAATGAGTCAATTCTTCGCATCAGGTAGCCAAAGTATTGGAGTTTCAGCTTCAACATCAGTCCCTCCAATGAACACCCAGGACTGATCTCCTTTAGGATGGACTGGTTGGATCTCCTTGCAGTCCAAGGGATTCTCAAGAGTCTTCTCCAACACTACAGTTCAAAAGCATCAACTCTTCTGCACTCAGCTTTCTTTATAGTCCAACTATCCCATCCATACATAACTACTGGAAAAATCATAGCCTAGATTAGACGGACCTTTGTTGGCAAAGTAATGTCTCTGCTTTTGAATATGCTCTCTAGGTTGGTCATAACTTTCCTTCCAAGGAGTAAGAGTCTTTTAATTTCATGGCCACAACCATGGTAATGATAAATTACCATCTGCAGTGATTTTGGAGCCTAAAAAAAATAAAGGAAGCCACTGTTTCCCCATCTATTTCCCATGAAGTGATAGAACCAGATGCCATGATCTTAGTTTTCTGAATGTTGAGCTTTAAGCCAACTTTTTCACTCCCTTCTTTTACTTTCATCAAGAGGCTATTTAGTTCTTCTTCACTTTCTGCCATAAGGGTGGTGACATCTGCATATCTGAGGTTATTGATATTTATCCCAGTAATCTTGATTCCAGCTTAGGCTCTGCTTATTTGTTAGGATGTGGTGATACTCAACATGGGAAGAAATTCAAACATTCAGCCTAAATGTTTGACATTTGAAAGCATTAAAAGATCACTTCATTCCTCCAGCCAAGAGAACAGGTACAATCTCTAAAGAGCAACAGTCATTGGCAGTGCGTTTGCATGCTGGGAGGCATTCCCACTGATTGCATGCTCTGTTTGTGGCCAGACTCTAGGTGCAGAGGGATCTACTACAGTGACTGTTATCAGCCAACCTCCTGTCCATGGACTATGGCCATCCACCATGAAGCACATGCCCTCTGGCCCTGGGCTCTGCCTGGTGACTGAATGACCACAGCACAACCTATGGCAATGCTTTGCAAGTCATCTGAACACCTTTTAGAAAGGGATGGACATTCAGGTTGCTTGATTTTCTTTGGGTCTCCTAAGTGTGTTCTCTCTTAACATTATTTAATGACTCAATAGAGCTCCCTGAATCATCCTGACTTTCTGAAAATAAAAATATCCAGATTTTTATGTTATCTAATCTCTTTAAAACATTAATAGGAAGCTCTCCTTTTAATGGTTTTTACTTCCCTGTTCAGAGGCCCAAGTACACAGCTGATGACAATTTAACATTTCAAAGAAAGAGATAATACTAGTTTTAAATTTGTTCATTTAATTGTAACACTAGCTACCAATACCCTTCAGCCCTTTATACATAAGGTAACACATTTTTTTTTAACACAGAATGCCTATACCTGTGAAAGGAAACCTACCTATTGCAGTAGGAAATAATTATTTAAGATTTCATAGTAGAACAGAGCTTTTTGCTGCCTTTCAGCAGTTTCTTTGTTTCAATTATATAGAACTGAGAATCATATCAAATGTTTTTCTTTTCTTTGGCTGCTAGAAATCTCAGAGCCAAATTTTCAGCTGATCTCGAGTGAATAATTTAGATTTCAGACCATTTATAATATATATTCTTTTCCAGGGCTTTAACTTACTGTTCTACCTTTACTTTTCTTTCATTCTGATTTTATTTTTATTCACTCTTTATCTTGTGAACTTATATACTCATATATTTTAAATTTGGGTTTAATGAAATGTTATGCACACAGAATCAAAATATACATATATATATATATATATGCATATGCCATAATGAAAATATTTACACAGAATATAATGAAACTCTTCTTTTAATGTTCCTCTAAGATACAATGGCACGCAAGGACAGGCATACTCAGAACTAAGACAAGATTGTGTATTCATGTCTGCTGGTGCTTTTATAATGTGAGATAACATCAGAGGCTACAACAGACCTTGCTGCAGCACTAGATCCAACCTCCGGGGACATAAATCATTGCCTACTGTTGGGTTATCTCTGTTCATTTGGTCACTATAATCACAAAGAGAGTTCAGATGTTCCCAAACAGTCAGCACTCCTAATAAAAATAAGAACTGAAAAGGAGAGGAAAATGGGGAGAGGTGCTGAGACTAATAAATGATAAATTACCAAGTACCAATACTCAATTATTGACTTCCTATTGGTGAACATTATGATGAGTGAATTTTTCACTTCTTTGGCATTTCTGTATCAGAGTTCCCCAAGGTGTATGTTTACTGTGCTTTCTCTTTTAAAGGGGCTAAACAAGTATTTTGTTTCTTTAGCTCTAAGCTTCATTTTGATTTCTTCCTACTGCCATAATATGGGGATGCTTCTGAACTCACTTTCTTCCTCCCTGTACTGACAGTGACTAATTCCTCTGGCCCTCCAACAATTATTAAAACAAATCACCCAGCATCTCTAGTTCAGAAAGCATATTCCGGCCACCCTCCTAGTGGGGTTAATGCAGCTGGAAGCAGGTCTACCATATCGAGGTGGCTGTCCCTGGAAGACACTGAAGGACTGAACAGAGCCAATGCCATTAGTACCACGTCTCTGATAGCAGTAATTTTTACTTTGATTCGGCATGTCAGCTAGTGTGCCCAGCAACCACACGACAATGAAATAATGAGACAGCAACTGCTCCTCTGCCCAACCTGTGGCCCAAGCCCCATCTCTGGGAACCCTGCCAGTTTCCTTTACTTGCCAGCTGCCTGCTTCATGCCAAGGAAGAGTGAAGAGTTTTCATCTTTTCACTACAAGATGCATTATTTTGTCTTTGCAGCATTCATTTCTGGGAAGTTCGCAATATCCTATGGGGTTTGTCCTGTGACCTGAGTGAAACTTCAGATGAGGGGTATGCATTCTCCATGGGAAGAAAATCAAAGTTTTCAAGGGTTTCTACTCTCATGTTTTGAATATGTGTTCTGGGCAAACCAGGAGAAGAGGTGAATTGCATTGATAAGTCAATAACTTAAAAGCAGTTTACAAACTAGCTAACATTTCTCCTCCAAGATTTTCACTGACACCAAAATTTGTTGAAATACTGAAAGCAGTACCTCATTTTTTTTTCTACTTTAAATTGTGGTCACTATTCCTTCAGTTAAAGTATATTTAGAATCACATTTCAGCATTTCGGACAAAGATATCCATCAAGAACCTTAGCCACCCTTCAGAGAAGTAAACAGAGAGAGAATAGAGTCCTGCACATTTGTTAGATGAAGGTAGGAATCAATGGACAAGGAAAAGTTAGGACTGGCCCTGAAATACTCAAAAGAACATCAGCTCCTGACTTTGAATGTAGAGGAAGGCTTAGCTATCCAGAGTATTGTAATTCCTTGGTAAATATGGCTGACCTTGTAGCTCGGCTCACTTGGCACATCTTCCCTCATTTGTCTCTCCTTAGATGCCTGTAGAAGCTAAATATTTGCTTCCCTAGCTGACAGATAAAAAGGGTCACTTGCCACAGCCCTGGCCAATGCAGCATAAGCAAATGGAAAGAAACAAAAGCATAAGCAAAAGAAAACCAAAACCCTGAGAGGAAGGTGGCTGGTGGGACGGGGGTGACTTTTAAAGGGAAATTGTTTGGCTTCTGATAAAAGAAAGCAAATGCTACTGGCCTGGTCGATTTTCCCTCTACCCTCTATTTCTTGTATCCAATGATGTTTTCATGTATGAAGTTATGGCAACCATCTTGCAACCATGAAGCGACAAGCACAAGGATGACAGCCAGTGCTCGATGATGATGGAGTGAAAAAGCAGAAGAAGGCCTGGGATTCCTCTGGCATCATTAAGCAGCTGAACTGATGCCAGAAACTGCCCAATTCTAGAGTTTTTGTTATGGTATAAAAATAAATATTTATTTGTTTAAGCCACCCTTAGCTGAGACTGCTAATACCTGCAGCCAAATATATTCCCAGCTGATGCAATAAGCACAGCCAAAGGCTTCCACATTTCAATGATCAATCTCACTATAGATGAATTAGTGTAAGTCAATGCTTATGAAATTCTAGAGTCTGGAACTTTTGGAGTAAGCAAATTCTGCTCTGTCCAGTTCTCATCAGATCAAACACCGTAAACAAGGAGGGCAGAGAAAAATGTGAATAGCTAGCTCCCTGCCTCATTCCCATAATTCATTCAGCCTGAAGTATCACTTGGTCTAGAGATCTCAGATAGAAAGCCAAAATATTCTTGGGGAATAGCCATCTTAGATTGTAAGTTCTCTACAGCCAGATGTCTTTGAGACCAGAATGTCTTTAACTTGAGAGCCTATTAAAGATGTACCTAAAGTTCCACCACATACCCTCAACACTTATGCATTCTTGGAAGGACTGTAGACTGTGAGTTATCATGTTGTACGCTGGAAATAAGTTGCTTGCCTTGGAGCTATATAAAACAACTGAATTTTTCTATTTGGTCAAAGGGAAAGAGGATATATGAGAAAAAGAATATCTGCTACTTAGAAGCAAGATTCATTGGTGACATTTCATTTGGTTGTTATGGCAAGAAACTTCACAGCCAGGGAATGTCAAAGCCGAACACAGAGGAGTTAACATGCTGCAGCAGTTGACAGATGCACTCATTCTTACCTTCACGAAAGAGAACAAAACAGGATCGGGGGTACAGAAAGTTTAGTAATGACCAAATCTAATTCCTCTTGACACGCAATAGTTGTAAAGTCTGAGGCAAATATTAGACACTAGAAAATTACAGACTTCAGAAAAATGGGGATAAGTCAAAAAGTGCTGACAGGGTCCTAGAACTATACACTCACCTTCTTTTCACTACACTTCAACTTATGCCTTCCACTTTTCTCAAGTCTTATCAGAAGAGTGCTATAAGGAGTGTAATTTATGTAAATAGAATCCATTATGCAAATGCTTCCAACTTGCTTGCTACTTAGAAATTTTGTTCTTTTATATTTAAGAAACATAGACTTTATCCCCTAGAATAGACAGATTGGTTATGTTTATGTTCTTAAAGCCTTCTGCTACTGTTCCTGGGCTTTGAGGGAAAGTCATTTTTTATTTTAAAAAATGTTTTGCCTTGCCTCCCATCCCCTTTTGTAAAAAATAGCCTCTTTGTTTAATTTGGTGATTTGCACACCAGCTTAATGATTGCAGTGGTTTAACAGAACCTTAGTGAGAAGGGTATTGCACAGAGATGAATGCACAGATTATACCCTCTACCCCACAGGGGATCTGTTGTTTCCTTGGGTTAGTATGGAACTGAATAATTCAATTAATTCAGAGATCTCTGTGAGCTTTATTCCCTGATCTGATTTAGCCACATTTCCAAACATAAACTTGATAAAATTCTTGTTTGGAGCCATAAATAGGGAGAGAAAAAAGTATGTGCTCTTTGTGTTCATATTCACTCCACATTTTAAAATTACAAGCCCAATTATAATGAAACATAAGAAAGCATGCTCCACTCTACACATACAAATATTCAAAATGCTTTTTCTACTAACATAAACTTTGTTTTATAATTTCTTATTTATATGTTATGTTCATACATGCATAAAGTATGATAAAAAGGGAGAGAAAAGGCAAAATGTCCCAAAAGGAAATAATGCAAGAGAATAGGGCTAGCTTTAACAAATGAACTTCACAGCAAATGAATTATGAACTTAAAATTCTCCTCCCACCCTGAAGAAACACATTTCTCAAGCTGACGATTCACTGCAATAGAACTGCGAGCTTCAGGTCATTTAAAAATACTGCTGTTTCAATAAAAGCAAACACAACATACTAAAACCTCAAATTTGACTGATGTTTATTTTGCTACTTGCTGACCAACCCAATCCAACCGGACATGATTTAAGCCCATTCACTCTCAGACTGTTTGAAATAAATGCCCCTTATTTCATTTGGAGTAATCATTTTATCAAAACATCTAGCTTTCAGACACTGCTCTGTGTCTTGCTCACTGTTTATAAATGATATCTGATGACTTAATATTTCGTGGCTGGGCCAATGAAGCTGATTGTGTCTCTGGTATTCAACAAACATTTATTAAGCACTGACTAAGTGGCACATAATATTCCAGGCTTTGGGACTGCAGCAGTAACCAAGAAAGTCCAGTTTCCCGCTCTTCTGAAGCACATGGTCCAGTGAGAGAAGACAAAAATAAACACATCAACAGGTCAACAAGATGACTCCAGGCAGGCACTAGGCTCTGAAGAATAAAGTGTATGATGAAATAGACTGAGCAGGAGATGAGGGCAAGTTTGAGTCTGAGGAAATTGGTCTGAGAAGGGGACAATGAGCTGAAACATAAGTCCTAAGAAGGGCAAGGTCACATGAAGATCTGAGAGAAGGTTAATCTAGGCAGGGGCAGACAGTTGGAACAAAGGTCTTGAGCTAGGGACAAATGTTTCCTATTTAAACACAAGAAAGCTAAGCCATTGTTGCCAAAATCCCTGGGATGGGGAGAGGAGACAGAAAAAGGTGTGATGAGCAAGGAAATTTGGGACAGATCCCTTAGAGCTTCCTGGGTCTTAGAAAGGACTTTAGATTCCATCTTAATTGAACTGAGAAGCCATTGAGGATTTTAAACAAGGAGTGATGTGATCTGAATTATCCTTTGAGTCAATTGCCCTGGTCGTTGAATGAAGAAACAGAGCTAAGTGCACAAAGGATATAAATGTGGAAGCAGAGAGAATAATTAAGGAGACTTATGTATTAGTCCAAGTGAGAAGTTATGTTGTCTTCAGCTTGTATCTGAAATATGGGTCTGGTAAAGAGTGACGAGATGCAGAATATATTTTAGACATAGAGCTTACAGATTTGATGATTGATAAGATATAGGTTACAAGGGAAGCATCTTCCATTGAGACATTTCTTTTCTGTAATACTTAGTGGCGTTTTCTCTCATCCAACCATATTGGTCCTTACAAATTAACCAGGTCAACATAAAACTATATAGCCTAACCTCAGTTTCTGTTTTGGTTAAAATTATATCAACCCATAAGATCATTAATGGGGAAAGCAACTTAATAAGTTTATTTTGATGAAAAAAATTCTTTAAACTATATAACAACTGGGGAAGTCTTTTCTAAGAGCAGTGATTTGTGGTGAGTAGCTTTAGAATCACTGAACAAACACCTGTAAAATTTCTGAAATTAAACACCCCCTTCCTAACTTGTCTTCAAGCCTATTACAAGCATATCAGAAAGGGAGTGGTCACAGTTCAAAACATATTGGCAATTTACCTTTGAGTTATTGAGTTTATCAAATCTTTTTGTGTGGATATAGATATTTAAAAGAGAGAGAAAGGGAGAGAGAGGATGAAGCCAGGGCTCCTAACAGCAAGATACAAAATTCGAACCATGATGAAAAGTGTAAAAACCAGAGGAGAGCCTGGAATTCTACCAGTGAGACTTGCCTCTTCTTGTCCCACTAGGCCTAAGGACAGCACAGGGAAAGGGAAGGGTGGGGTTAATGTCAAGATCAGCCTTTAGTAATAGATGGAATTTTCACTCTCCATTGTTCTTCTACTCACCCAAGAGCCAGGCAAGGGGTTTAGAAGGAGCAGCACCACCCAGGATCAAGTTCAGTTTCCAGGGAGAGGTACCAGGGGTCTGGCTTGAGCTGTAGATGCTACTGCAAATGTTTAAAGTCAGCAGCAGAGGTAGCTCGGGAATAGAACTCAGACTAGGTCTCCAGTGCATGGGTCTCCAAAGCAAGCTGTCCACTTCCATTGGCACCGATGATGGCAGAGAAGAAAAATGGTCTCAAGCGCTGTCATTATGCCAAGACATCCTGGTGGCCTCCTGTGTACCTGAGCTTAAAAGATACATGGAGAGAATAAGCCTCTGAAACTTTATTCCTTTTAATGTCTTGTGGTAGGATCTGGTCTCTTGGTCTAACTCTTCTGATTTTACATTTAGCAATTGTCTCCACACTGCTCTTCAGTGAGCATTTAGTTTCCAATTTATGACATTCCTATTTGTGTGTCAGGGCATTATGCAGCTTTTTGTTCAGCTAATTTGGCTTCTTCTCACCCTTCCTATTTTTTTATATATAAAAAGGTTACATTCTCTTAGACTAATTTTCAACTATAATATTATTCTTCCTTTGTGTTAAATTATTAAAACCTTTTCTGGAATTTTCATGCTGTTTGAGAAATATGAACATGGAAAAATGAATGCAGAAAACAAATCCATGGCAGTTTCTACAACAAAATCAGAGGCATGAGGAAAGGCTCTGGGGGTCAATTCAGTCTGTAACTATTATTTTGAAAGCAAATAACTGCTGATTGTTTTATTTCTTGATCTTTGTCTCTGAATTTTAAATACAAAAGAGTATAACCACAGTACAGTAGTTATGGGGAAAAAAGGAGACAGATTAGCCCTCAATCTCATGATCTAAAATCATAACTATTTTTGAGTATTATGCTCTTTTACCTCTTTATGTTTTGGCCCTTATTCTTATTATTTTGAAAATAATCTGGTTAGGAGTAAATTCAACCATTTGGGTTTTACTGAAGGTGTTTACGTATAAAGTCTCAGAAAATATTTCCTATATAGCAGTGATAAATTATTTAACCATTAATAGATGACACAATGTGGTGGAGATGACTCAAAGAAAATTAAGGAAGGTGAAACCATCTTTATTCAGTCAGCATCTAGCTTAAATTAAACTAACAAATCAGAAAGCAAAAATTATGAGGAAAGGAAGCCCTGTGTGTGTGTGTGTATGTGTGTGCGCGCATGCACAAGCGCACATATATATACTGGATAGGAGGAAAGCATATGTCATAGTCAGCCATCCCCAGAGGGTCCAAAAACAATACAAAAATATTTTTCAGGGTAGAAATGGTTTGGAAATAAACACCAAAGCTGACAAGAGAAAGATAACTTGACAAGTTCACCCAAGAGACGTGCACAAAGATATATTATTCATGCACAATGTAAATACTTCATTTTCTCAATACTTGTACAGTTGTCTGCATGTCTTTTTTTTTTATTTAAGTGTCTGTGTCACATGTCATCTATCTTAGATGGTTAGCTCTTAAAGCAGTGATCCCCCACCTTTGAGAATTGAAAATCCCTATGACAGCTGCCCTAACCCCACCTCCCCACAACCAAAAAAAAAAGGGGGAGAGGAGGATTGGAGAACTTGGAAATTAAGAAACCTTGATTTTATGTAAATTAAAACTCTTCTGATTTAGAAGAATTTTATAATTCCAGCTGGGATAAGCAAGGATTTCTCCCCATCCTCTTCCCCCGATGTGTTATAAAACCACAGTTGCAAGCCATTGTCTCAGGAGGAAAGTCGTATCTAACAAAATCTTTCTTTCTGAATTTTACATATAAAAGGAATATAACCATATTTTAGTAGTCGTGGAGGAAAAAACTTGTTCATAATCTTGTGACTTAAAATAACAAGTATTGTTTTTGATTTTACTCTTTTACTTCTTTATGTTTTAGCTTTTATTCTTACGTTATTTTTAACATTACACAAGAAATACATTATTATAAGCTCATGTTTCAAAAAATTGATTATTAAAAATTAATACATTATTCCCCTCTGTAATTCTCACTGCTCCCCTTCCCTGAGGTCAAAACTGTTTAACATCTCAGCATGTGTTACTCTCAAATTTATTCTTCTGATTTGTATATAACCATGTGTTTGAACTATACGTATATAAACTGTTTTATTTTAATAAATTAGTTCCTATTGTATACATTATTCAGCAACTTGATATTTTTAAACTTAACAATATATAGTGAAAATTTTTCCATGCTTGTATATCATTCTTTTGATTGATAACATAATATTTCACCACTAAAATCAAAAATTAATTTAACAATAATCTTATTGTTAGATATTTGGGTCGTTTCCCACTTTTTACTTTAAAATCAGTATTTGTACAAACAACAAATATATTGGTGCAGACATCTTTGCATACATGCTCTGTAGAACAGATATCTGGAAGTAAAATAGACCCGAGGATATATAAAATTATATTAAATGCTACCACATTACCTTCCAATGCTAACATTTTTTAATATTATGTTTCTTAAAATTATGTTTCCCACTCTTTTCATAGTTGCAGAAGATTAGATACACATATGAAGAATATTTTATTTAACCACTTCTTTGCTGGTAAATTTTAACAGGCTTCTAGTGAAAGAATTCCGTGTTAAAATTTTGGGGGAATATGAGTTTTCAATATCTTAGATGATGATTTCTTAGCATGATTTATCATCCATGCATACTTTTTAATTTCTTTCTAATTTTACTATAGTATTATCAGTTACATTTTAATTTTTACTACTTAGTAAATTCAGTCAGTGAATCTAAGGAGGCTGAATATTTTTTCTATATGTATGGCTTAAAACTCAACATTCATAAAATGAAGATCATGGCATCCGGTCCCATCACTTCATGGGAAATAGATGGGGAAACAGTGGAAACAGTGTCAGATTTTATTTTAGGGGGCTCCAAAATCACTGCAGATGGTGACTGCAGCCATGAAATTAAAAGACGCTTACTCCTTGGAAGGAAAGTTATGACCAACCTAGATAGCATATTCAAAAGCAGAGACATTACTTTGTCAACAAAGCTCCGTCTAGTTAAGGCTATGGTTTTTCCAGTGGTCATGAGTAGGTGTTGAGAGTTGGACTGTGAAGAAAGTTGAGTGCCAAAGAATTGATGCTTTTGACCTGTGGTGTTGGAGAAGACTCTTGAGAGTCCCTTGGACTGCAAGGAGATCCAACCAGTCCATTCTGAAGGAGATCAGCCCTGGGATTTCTTTGGAAGGAATGATGCTAAAGCTGAAACTCCAGTACTTTGGCCACCTCATGCGAAGAGTTGACTCATTGGAGAAGACTCTGATGCTGGGAGGGATTGGGGGCAGGAGGAAAAGGGGACGACAGAGGATGAGATGGCTAGATGGCATAACTGACTCGATGGACATGAGTCTGAATGAACTCCAGGAGTTGGTGATGGACAGGGAGGCCTGGCCTGCTGTGATTCATGGGGTCACAAAGGGTCGGACATGACTGAGCGACTGAACTGAACTGAACTGATGTTTTCTAGAATTTCTTCTTTTGTATTTATATCTATAGGATCATTTGCCCATTTATTAATAACATGAATTATTTAATAATTAAACTATTAACTTCATACTTTGTTATATTTTCCCTTAAAAATCATTTCTCTAGGTTGCTCTTTTTATTTTGGCTACATCCTTTTTCATTGCTACAATGCAATAATAAAACAATTGTAATTGATATTTTGTAATATTTACTCCATGCGAGCCATACTAGATTTGCTGATAAGGAAACTAAGAATTTTATCAAATTAAATCTACAGGTCTGTTTTCTTAGTGTTTCTTCTCTCTTCAAATCATAGAAAGTTAATCTCTTTTTCATAGTTTTAACAAGTATCCAATTCTATTTCCCTTTACCTTTAGATACTTGTCTTTCTAAACTCTGGATTTATCTTGGCCTGTAACATCAAGCATTATGTTGATTTTTTTTACCCAAAAATCAGTAGGTTCTTTTCAAATTACCTATTACAACAGTATGCTAATAGGACCAAGATAAATACAAAAAAGTAATGATGATAATAACAAGAAAGGAAGAACATATAGCTGTATTCATAATAGAGCCAAAGAAGGGAACATAGCATGATAAAATAAATGTAAAACAATAGACTGCATAAATTTGCCTACAGATTTGATGACGTAAATTATGCTGTTAATGTCTTCTATTGCTGGGTATTAATGTTACTCTATTAATACTTATGATTTTTGAAGGAATGCATGTGCTTAGAAAATCAATATACCTTTTTTTAAACTTTTCATTTTGTACTGGGATATAGCTGATTAACTATGCTGTGGTAATTTCCGGTGAACAGCAAGGGGACTCAGCCATACGTATGCAAGTACCCAACCTCCCCCAAATGCTCCTCCCACCCAGGCTTCCATATAAGGTAGAAAATCAATATATTTTCAAAAATCACAAGACACCTCTCCTAATGGACTAGTTTTCCCAACCATTTATAAGCTCTATGGGAACTTAATCCATGCTTCTGCTTCTTTTAAATTCCCTTCTTTAAAATTCCCTTTGAACTGGCCCAGAACTCAACACAGAGCTTGCTGTTAAACATTAAGTGTGTGCGTGCTAAGTCACTTCAGCCATGTCCAACTCTGTACAACCCTATGGACTATATCCTGCCAGGCTCCTCTGTCCATGGGATTCTCCAGGCAAGAAGAGTGGAGTGGGCTGCCATTCCCTTCTCCATAAGCATTTAGTAAATACTCGTTAATAAGTGCAATGCAGCATTTCATTTTCTCCTTCCATAAAAATTTCTGGAGTCTATCCTGTGGCAGACACTGCTGTAGATGCTGAGTTGTCGTGGCCACAAAACAGGAGCAGTCTCTCTTTGCTCTCATGGAACTTGCATTTTTATGGGGGAGATTGTATTTCTCAAATAAATGGCATATACTAATCATAAGTACTCTGAAGGGAAAATATGAGGTGAGGTGGAAGAGGTGTCAAAGGAGGATTCCCTAAAGAACTGATATTTGAAACGAGATCCAAAGCATGAGTACGAGTTGACTAGTGAAGGGGAGAAGGGGTGAGCCGATTAGAGGGAAGAGTTTATACAAAAGCCTTGATCACTCTAGAAGCACATCTTTCAGATGATCATCACAGTGTCTCAAAAAAAGAAAAGGTCAAGAAAAAGCAATGGAGAAAGTGTGGGAGAGGTGGGGAATGAGAAAAATACAGCTTATAATATCAAGGAAATTAGCTAAAAAAAAAAAAAAATTAAAAGCTTTTATAATGAGTTGTTCTATGCAAAAGACACCCAGCATGATCTGAATGAGTGGTGCCTCATCTGTGCTCTCACTCTAAAGAGGCTGCCCCAGTCCCTGTTTCTGGTAGCTTAAGCCATTCTGGAATCACAGACTCCCTGCATGGCTTGCCAATGATTGGCATCCTTCCTGTCCCCACGGTGCATGCTAGCAACACGGGTGTGAGCAAAGCAGTGTCTTAAGCTCAGCAGCGTCGGATGCATTCTGACATACAGACAACAGAGTACATTCTGAGTTGTAGCGAGTTAAAACTCTTTCCCAAATTTTCTCAATCCCTTGCCTATTCGGCACATCTTACATCCATCACCATGACAACACATACCCAAAACAAACAGGGAAAGTATGTTTGCTTCTTACACAGGAACAGGAGAGAATTTCTAAACAGTTACCTTCACCCCTTATAGAGGATTCTGATCTTTAGAGGTGATGCTTATGTCCCTGTCATTGTCTCACAGGCTCTGGGCATGGTTTGACACAGGATACCTGCCAAGGAGTACCGAAAAAGTCTAAGTGGATCAGAAGCTCCTGAGAAGCTGATGTCCTTAGATTCCATGTGTTCTTCCCCACGTCTGATATCAATCAACAGAAGAATGTAAGTTATTTATTATTTATCACCAGGTGGTTCTCGTTATAGATGAGAAAATAGGGGGTTTTGACCATGGAAAAAAATGGAAAAGGAAATACAGCCCAAGGAAGGCTGAAGCTGTATCTCTGCTCCAGTCAGATGTCCTGCTTTTCAGACCTACCCTCAATAGTGCTTGGGGCAAAGGGTAGATGTTTCCATTGTATTAAAAGAGCAGTTGCTTTGGTTTGTTGAAGTCCCCAATGAAACAATCTCTCAAAATTTCTTTTGTATGTAACACTCAGGTTGCATCTCTTGTCATGAAAATCAAGGCAACTTCCCTGTGCCCTTTTTTCAGCTGTAATAAAAGCCTTTTTTCAGTGGGAAGATGGATGGAAATTCCTTCTCACAGAGGCAGCATACCATCAGGCAGGCGCACTCTCATTGGAGTGGCATCTTCAGTTCCCGGCGGGGTGTTCAGTGTCAGAGGCTCCAGGCTTGATCCACATCCTACACATTTTCTTGACAGATGGATGTCTTTGGCACCTCAGCTAGTAAACAACAGCACCAATACCCATGATCACTTCCTTGTCTCTCCTGCCAAGCTATATGAAAGAGGCTTCTTGTGCCTTAAAAAAAAAATGTAAACACTATTTCGTATTTTTAATTTTTGTTGTTCTAAAATAGAGTCTAAAGATACCACATTCAAATTTTGATTCTTAATGCATTTGCTTTGATAAACACTGTATAGAGAACATCCATAAAAGACTTGAAATCCATTAAGAAGAAAACAGTGTAATTTCGGGTTTGCAGGGTATTCTAAAGATCACTGAGTAGAGTGGGTGCCTACTCCTGGCCAGGCTGGGAAGTGGAGCCAGCAAGGTGCCAGCATCTCTGTGCCCAAGGCAATCAAGGACCCTGCATCAACGCTCTCATCTAAAGAAAGGCCTGTCATAAGTACTGGGGGCAGTTTTTCAAGCCACACCCATGTGCTCCCCAAGATGATCCAGATGTATTCCTCTTCCCAACTAAGAACCACAGAGGCAGACTTGTGGTTTAATAGTAATAGCCAGCATAGTCTGAATAACAGTTGAAGCCATTCATTTTCTGTGTGATTTCAGACAAGTTAACAGCCTTTCTTCACCTCAATCCCTCATGTGTAAAATGGGAACACTGCTATCTTGTGGGACTTATTGTTAGATTAAATTAGATGTGCATCATTCCAGGTACATCCTGAGTACTCCACAAGTGCTCTTCTCTCTACTTATCCCAGTGTAGACTATAAGAAAATAAGAGAGCCTGGGTATCAGACAATAGTGACTAGTTGTTTTTGCTAAGATACCAAGTTAATGTTATATTTCTTGTAAAATCTTTTGTCATTTGACACAAAAAAAATCTCCATTTTCATATAATCAAGTCAGGCTTTTTTTTTTTAAAGGAAGAAACGAATAGTGAAAAAAAAGTAAGAAAGGAAGAGGTCAGGGGATGAAGAAAAGCAAGAAGACAGAGAACTGAATTATCTTGGGCTAAGCTCCCCCCAGGTGGCACTCGTGGTAAAGAACTTGCCTGCCAAGGCAAGAGGCTAAAGACGGGTTCTATCCCTGGGTGGGGAAAATCCCCTGGAAAAGGAAATGGCAACCCACTCCAGTGTTTTTGCCTGGAGAATCCCATGGATAGAGGATGCTGGTGGGCTACAGTCCATAGGGTCTAAAAGAGTCAGCCACGGCTGTAGTGACTTAGCACGCATGCAAGCTGTGCCGGTGCCTTCCAGGAATCTGTATCACTTAATTGTTCCCATTCTCTTGAGAGAAAAGTCTTGTTATCCTTGGTTTAGAGATGAAGAAACCGAGACTCAGAGAGATTAAGTGACTGACCAGGTTCAGGACTGGAGAGTATCAGAACTCTTTCACCTTCCCTCCGTATCCTTTTAGGACCTTCAACACTAACTTTTCCCTCTCCCTCATTTAACTTTTCCCTTCACTGTTGGTTATGTTGTTTGTTTCCCACCTGCATTCAACTGCTATCAACATTCTATTTCCAAAAATAACCTGAGAAACATTTGCATTACTTGAAAGAAAAAAATACATCTAAGCCAAAAGCAAGGCTTCACCAGTGCCCAATAGATAATGAATATTACAAGTCTGTAATTATAAAATGTTGCTAAGGACTCAAGGGACCTAGGGCACAAAGAGTTAAAGAAAATAAATCAACAAAGAACGTAACAAATGTTGTTTTGCCTGTCAACTATTAATAAGGTATATGGAAATCCATCCTAATAAAGTTGCTTTCCTTGAGCAGATTATTGATGTGATCCAAATATTGAAAATCAATGTTACACATGTCCATACTTTCAAAATATTTGATTCGTTAGCTCATTAGCACATTTAGTACAAGATGTTTGGCAGGATGATTGATCACTTGCAATACACATGAATATATAAAATTATAGTGAAAAAATAAGCCTTGAGACTGAAAAATTTACTCTTTCAGGGAGTTCTTAAAATATTCTTGTCATAGTCTCTAAGAAAAAGCCTTTAGCAAAAAACAATCTGATATTTGACTTGTATTAATTTCTTTCTGCTATACAAAGAACTTCAAGAAGTTTCTAGACTAAGGTTACAGCATCAGAGAAGGGGCAAAGAAAATCTCAGGGACAGGGAGTATCACAGAGAAAGTCCACATGTCCCCAAGACACCCAGACAATACCCGGGAGCTCAGTCCCCACTCTCTCAACCTTGTTCCTTGGGAATATTATGTTGAAGATGCACCATCCCCAGGGAAAGAGTTCCCCCCATTGCCTCTTTAGCACATCAAATTAACTAGGATACAAACAAAATGGAGAAATACTTAAAAGAATAAAGACCAATCCCCAAAAGCTATTGGATTCCCACATTAGGCATCTCTGAGAATTATTCCCTGTCAGCACTACAACATATGACATAAGTAATTTACAAGTGTTCCCCTTGCTTATTATTCATTTCTTAATCAAACAAGTGGATGGAGAAAAGACATTACAATGGGGTATGACCCCACCTCTTCAGCCTCATCTCCTTTGAGGAATGCAGGCTCATTCCTAAATGTTCTAATGTATTGGGATAGAAGCACCCTGAAAAGTGTGAACACAGTGCATTGAGCTGCAACATTTGAACCATATCAAACCATATTCAAACAAGTTATGGTATAAAAATAAATTTTCATATTCCAAACCAGTCCATGTAGTTTCATCACAACCTCATTCAAATTGTTCCCCACCTAAAATGTCCTTCACAGGGCTCTCCACATATCAAAATTCCATTCACTCACATCAAAGTCCAGCTAAAAATGTCACTTTCTCCACCATTTCTTTACCACTTAATGAATGTATTCATTTATTAAACAAGTAAGTATTGAGTTTTCTACTTTGTTTTGGAATGATCAATTACTCCTATAGGCTTCCATTTGCTATTGGTTTAGTCAACACATATTTAATTCATAAGTATCATGTATAACCACTGCTATAATCATAAGAGATACAATATAAATTGTCATGACCTCAAGGTTTTTAATTTTAAGAGGTTCAAATAGATTCTTAATTCTTTATACCATAATGAGTTGAATGAATTTACAGAGAGATATATGCATTTCTACATCACACTATATAATTCATAGGTGGGGCACTAATTTGGCCTCAAGGCGTAGGGCCTAGAGAATCTCAGTTAATTGACAGGCTGCCTCACTTTGCTTTTACATGGTAATTTAAACTGCTAGTTCTATTTTCATACATGGTTGCATATTTCTCAACCAACTGTATATTTAATGTGTTCAAAACATGCCATTAATTTTTACAGGTTCTCCTAAGTATCCTGAATAATATTTCATACACACAAACAAATTAGCCAAAATTATTGCTGGTGCATCGATCAGCTTTTTATATCTTGTAACTAAAAGTAAATATCCAGAATTTTTGAAGCCAGAATTTGCAAACTAGTAGGACTTCAGGCAGTCTGCAAGAGTGTTTTGCTTGTTTAAATATTTACTGCACAAAGTTTCCAATTTTTAAAGCCATCACCATTGGTAAAGCGTTGATGCATTTCACATAAAAATCGAGCTTTTTGCACTGTCTTGAAGAATCAGACAACCCAGAATTCATAAAATTCTCTCATGGCAACAAATGACTGAAGTTCAGAAAGAACTATCATGTCAGCTCTTATTCATTCATTGTCTATATCACCAGACTTTACTCATTTGCATTATATTCAAGGCCTGTGTACATATAAAGTTTGCAACTGGTTTTAACCATCAAGATCTTAGTAAAGATTTGTCATCTTCAAATTTCCATGTGCCCCTAGTTGGACAGATAATCTGCTTTCTGCAAGGCCTCCAACATTCACCCTAAATTTGAAGGCACGAGGATGAGCTTGCCAACTTAACAAAAATGCACAAGTTGAGAGGTGCAATTTAGGTTTTATTTGGAGCAAAATGAGGACTATAGCCTGGGAGACAGCATTTTAGATACCTCTGAGAAATTGCTCCAGAAAGGCAGGAGGGAAGGTCAGTATATATATGATTTTGGTGAAGAGGGAGTACATGCAATCAAGTAGTTATTTTTTGCAGATGGTTTCTGCTTGTCTCATGAGGGTTACTGCTAGTCATGAGGAGCAGACATCACCATGAAGGATTTTAGTGTTTTTCTAGATATGAGGAGATACAAGAATTGGGCTCATAAAAATCAGCTCCCAAAAATATCTTACTATCTGAAGGCCTGTCATGTCAGTTTCTCCAAGAGCACAGAGTGCCTCATTTCTGCTGTCCACCCTGAGGTCCTTTCAGCGGGTGTTGAAAGTCAGCAGCTACAGCAGCATATAAGGAGATCAGCCCTGGGATTTCTTTGGAAGGAATAATGCTAAAGCTGAAACTCCAGTACTTTGGCCACCTCATGTGAAGCGACTCATTGGAAAAGACTCTGATGCTGGGAGGGATTGAGGGCAAGAGGAGAAGGGGACGACAGAGGATGTGACCGCTGGATGGCATCACTGACTCGATGGACATGAGTCTGAGTGAACTCTGGGAGTTGGTGATGGACAGGGAGGCCTGGAGTGCTGCGATTCATGGGGTTGCAAAGAGTCGGACATGACTAAGCAACTGATCTGATCTGAGAGGTAGACTGCAAGTGCCCATGACAAGTGCCAATTTGTATTAATAGTTGATAGGCATTATCATTATTTATGCAAGAATAGATAAAAGAAGGGATGCCCTGTAAAAACAGAAGTATGTACTGAGGGTACCCATGACTTAGGAAGAAGAAGTTGTTTCTTAGCTTATTCTCCAACTAAGAACTGGTCAGTTGAACCTAGGCTCTCTTCTCAGGAAAGACAAATACATGCCTAATCTAGTTAGCATCTGCTGTTACATTAAATACATACAGCATATTAAAAAGCAAAGACATCACTTTACTGATAAAGGTCCATATATTCAAAGCTATGGTTTTTCCAGTAGTCATGTATGGATGTGAGATTTGGACCATAAAGAAGGCTGAGAACCAAAGAAATGATGCTTTCAATTGTGTTGCTGGAGAAGACTCTTGAGAGTCCTTTCGACAGAAAAGAGATCAAACCAGTCAATACTAAAGGAAGTCATCCTTGAATATTCATTGGAAGAACTGATGCTAAAGCTCCAATCCTTTGTCCACCTGATGTGAGGAGCTGACTCATTGGAAAAGACCCTGATACTTGGAAGATTGAAGGCAAAGGGAGAAGAGAGTGGCAAAAGATGAGATGGTTGGATAGTATCACAGTCTCAATGAACATGAACTTGAGCAAACTCTGGGAGATAGTGTAGAACAGGGAAGCCTGGTGTGCTGCAGTCCATGGAGTTGCAAAGAGTTGGACACAACCTAGCGACTGAACAACAACAATTATATTGAATGCATGACCTCATCTTGGGGCTCAAATATTTTAAGGAATTCTGGTATTTCTCGTGGACTGGGCTTTGGTTATTTGAAAAAAAAAGGTGTATTAATAAACACCGCTCATCCTTTCATCCTCAGAGAATTGCGGTAGTGGTTTAGTTGCTAAGTCGTATCTGACTCTTGCAACGCCATGGACTGTAGCCCACCAGGCTCCTCTGTCCCTAGGATTTTCCAGGCAAGAATACTGGAGTGGATTGCCATTTCCTTTTCTGGAGGATCTTCCCAACCCAGGGTTTGAACCAGGGTCTCCTGCACTGCAGGCAGATTCTTTACTGATTGAGCTACCAGGGAAGCAGAGAATCATCTCACCCATTAAGCTACAGTAACAGGAAGATGTTTCTCTAATAAAGCCATAACTACCTAATCCATCATCAGCAACCACAAAAATACTCGTCATGTTGGATAACTGAAAGGATAATAAACTGGCAGTGAGAGACCTATGAAGGCACCCATCTCCCTGTACCTCAAGTTCTTCATTCACCAAATGAAAAGAATGGGATGGCCTCTGATGTGCCTTCCAGCTCTGAGACTATGATTTTTTCAAGGCACTGTCTTAGATGCTACAGATTTTAAGAAATATGGATATTTCTCTATCCTTTGAGAATTTTGTAGGGAAAGAAGATTTAAAAGGAAAAGAAATAGAATTATAGGCTGGATGTATTCTATGTCCAATGAGCGAATAGACAGGAAGTATAGAAATCTAAAGGAAGATGAAATGTCTGGGAATGATGAAGAGAAGATCCACAAAGGAGGTGGGATTTGGGCTAGGCATTAAAGCGTGGTTTTACATCAATAGGCACAAATGGGAGGAGGCTCACACACAGCCTTCCATTGGAGAGAATCAGGTATGGAGCTCTTCCATGCTGCCACTGATGCCACAGAAGAGATAATGCTTCTATTGAAAGTCTGCTCTCTTTTCCATTTCTTCACATCCATTTCCCATATTGCTAATCCTTCTAAAAGATAAGAGCATTTGATTTACCATTTTAAATCCTTAATGACTTTTACCTACAGGATATAGGCCAAACTCCCAGAAATGGCACATGAGAGCTTCGGGGATCAGACCCCTGCCAAGCCCTCTAGCCCATGTCTTACATCTCCCTGAATTGTTCTCACACTCCAGTGACATATAAACACCAAATTCCCCAAAGGGATCACACATGTTTGCTGAATAAATTTTCAGCATAAATTCACTTGCTAAAGCTACCTCCACCCCTTCAAATGCCTCCTCCACCCTCTCTGCATGGCTAATTTCCACTTCACCTAGCTAATTTCCATTCATTTATTAAGGTTCAACTCACCCCTTCTCGCTTCCCAACCTCTTCATTTACTATACTTGTAATTGCTTGCTAAGCGTCTGTTACTCCCACTAGACGGTGAAGTTAGGGAATAAATCTACCCTATTTGCCCCTATCAGAGAAGGCAGTGGCACCGCACTCCAGTACTCTTGCCTGGAAAATCCCATGGACGGAGGAGCCTGCTAGGCTGCAGTCCATGGGGTCGCTAAGAGTCAAACACGACTGAACGACTTCACTTTCACTTTTCACTTTCATGCATTGGAGAAGGAAATGGCAGCCCACTCTAGTGTTCTTGCCTGGAGAGTCCCAGGGATGGCGGACCCTGGTGAGCTGCCATCTATGGGATTACACAGAGTCGGACATGACTGAAGTGACTTAGCAGTAGCAGTATTTGCCCCTATATCTCCGGCACCTATTAAAATGCCTAGCACACAGCTGCATCTCAAGAAATATTTTGGTGAATGAATAAATGAGCTAGGAAATAGCAAAGGAAATAAGGTTAAGAAAAAAACAGTACAAAAAGCACAAATGTACTCAGCCTCAGAGGTCAGGATAAATATGAGATTCTTAAATTATTACCTACCTTTAAAGAGAACACTGGCATAAGGCAACTCTGCATACCTCCCTTGATGGGCCAAGGCACAGAAGTCAGGCAGGATCAAATGCTGCATAATATCACACAGCATACTCACTTTCCCACTATATTAGAGTTACAGTGCTTGGGCATTGAACATGAACGCCTTTCAGTTCAGATTCCACTGTAAATCCCAAGCATGTTGCTATGGAAAAGCAAGATTTGCTTTTGCTCCCACCATGTAAAACTTGAGTCTGTTATGATGTTTTTAGCAATAATGTAAAAATCAGGCTTAGACAAATAACTCGTAATTATTGTAGGGGCACTGACAGTGAGCTAACAATTCAGTATTTTAAATGCCAATGCATTCCTTATCCTATCATGAATCATTGTCAGTTCTCCTTTTAAAGGAGAATGAAAGCTCATTCCAGGTGATGGCTACATATAGCGAGGATGCAGATGGCCTTAAATATTTTAGGCTGGTTGGCTGAAAATGTTTTTGACTTTTGTTTGCTCCTTTCCTTGGTGGAATTGGAATATAGGCTTAAAATTCCCTTTAATGCCAAACAGCTGCTACTTTGCTTTGTTTCAATTAAAATTGAATGTAGCTGCCCCAGATGCCCTGCCCATGTGGAGCTGTATAAGATGTCACTGAACATCACCACCAAGCCCTGAAAAGTGTATTGTGCATGTATATTAATGAGCCAGAGGGTATTTGGGGAAGACAAGAAGAGAGAGGATTCTGACATTTAGTATACCGCAGCATCAATGCAAAGCTATCTGCACATTAAATTCTTTCCTGTATGACTTGGAATCAAATATTTAAAGTTATTTTAGAAATCATCTACTCAGATCTCCTTTTATGACTAGAAAACCGAAGCCCAGAGAATCTTAGTGACTTGCCATACATCACACATCTGATCTGTATCAGGGCCTCATGCCTCTCCCCTGACAATGCGCACAGCCCTCAGTGTCATGAAAGCCCTTTTTTAACACTATAATTTTTATTCGGTTGTCACTACTATAGCATGTAGTCAATATCCAGCGAACTCCCCCTTGTTCTTTCTCTCTCCCTTTCTCTGCATTGCTTTTTACCCTCAGCCAGAGATTCTACTTTGATCTTGGTAACTGTCCTTTATGTCCTAAAAAAAAAAAAAAAAAAAAAAAACAGGCAGAAGCAATCACAATCATGATTTTCACTCATATGAATAATTTGGTTAGTTTCATGCCAGGCACAAAGGGAACAATCTCCATGAACTTGAAAAGAAATTTTAACATTAATATTCACATTCATCTGAGGAAACGTGGCTATGAAATACATTAAATATACTTTCATTGCCTCTTTTCTGCCTTTCCTCCATCTTGAAACCCAGTAGAAATCTTGTTACTGGCAAAGGCATAATATTTGAACAGATAAAACTTGGAGGCATTCCTATGAAAATTCCAGTCTGTGGTAAAAGAATATGTGTAATAATTAAAGTAGTATAGCTGTTATAACAAATAGGCCCCAAAATATATAGGCTCTAATACAACAGACAGAAATGTATTTCTTACTCAATAGTACTGAGAAATTAAATAAATCAGTAAGATGGACTTCTAAATAGTTATTCACAGAGCAGACTGTTGGAGGCAACAGTGGCTTTGCCATCTTCAACGTGTCGCTTCCAAGATGCCCCTAGAGTCACCTGTATTCCAGCCAGCTGGAAGGAGAAAAGGAGGCTGCGGGAGCATGTGAGAGGCGTCAGTGAGCCTGGCAGGAAGACGGAGCCTGAGACTCTCATTCACAATCCACGGGCTAGAACTCTGTCCCATGGCCTCACCTCCTGCAAAGCAGGCTGGGAAATGAGCTTGGCTGAGTTTCCAAGAAAAAGAGACCATGTCACTTGAGCAGTATAGAGTCTCCTGTGATATCTCTTAACTGTGTAAACAATGAGTGCACGCACACTGTCTCTTCAGCCATGTCCCACTCTTTGTGACCCTGTGGACCATAGCCTGCCAGGCTCCTCTGTCCATGGGATTCTCCAGGCAAGAATACTGGAGTAGGTAGCCATTTTCTTCTCCAGGGGATCTTCCCTACCCAAGGTTCGAACTCAGGTCTCCTGCACTGCAAGCAGATTCTTTACCATCTGAGCTACCAGGGAAGCCCATGGGACAAGATACTTCTTTCCTTATTATGTCTCTCATTTTCAGATGGGAAAACAGAGGCTGAAAGAGAAAATTGTTGGAGGTAAGTTACAGGGGTGGGAGCAAATCCAGGTCCACCTGGGTCTGGTTTTCCACTGCGGTGCAGCGCTCCACAGGCAGTCCCTTCAAATGTTTAGATGAGCTGCAAGTATCTTCCTCGTGAATATGGAAAGATTCTAAAAATAAGCTTAAAAGTATTTGTCCAGACTTAGAGTATAAAGCATGTATAAATCTGATGGGACACATGACCTCCTTTCGTACCCACCCATTACTTAGCAACTAAAAGAAGGACTAAGGCACGAAGGGAACTCTTACTTGATGCCTTACTCCTAGCAGTCCACTGTTTCATCCAGTTTTAGTCCTCTCCAGCCTCTGCTTTGGGGAAATGCAGATGAGGAAGGCAGATCAAACCTACTCAGAAATAGAAGCTGAGGTATTATCCTAGCAACTCCCTAAAGCAATTGTAAACATGGTTTGCCTAAGCCTTCAGCGCTGCTGCCGGGCAGTGTACAATGCAAAGTTCAAAGGTTTGCTTATTACCATAATGGGCTATAAGCCTTTGCTGTTGGCTGTGGAATAATGAAGATAGTTCTTGTGGACTGTTCCTTCAATCCGCATGTATTTAGGTTAAAGAAGTTTATTGTGTAGCTGTTTTCTTTTTCTTTCTTTCTTTTGTAATTTCTCTGGAAAACCTCTTCTCTCTGGGATCAGTTCTAAGATCATATTCAACAAGATCCTTCATAAAGGGCAAAAGATTATAAATTCAGTTGCTGTCCCCATGAAACACCTTATCCTTTAACTTTCCATGGTCAATAAATAACACATTACTTGAGTATTTCTGAAGTTGCCAATAAGGAGAGACTTGTTAGCCTGACAAAGGCGGATTTAATTAACACACACACACAAATAAATGTGTTCACAATATTGCAAGAAAATTGGCAGGAAACAAATGAGAACATATTGAAAAAAATAAACATCTCTTTCTCCTACATGATAATTTTAGCTACAACCATGATATCAAACACACAAAGCAAAATAGTAATAAATTTCTATCAGCACATTTTAGGGTTAATGTTTGAATATAAATTAGCTTCTTCAGCTTTACATGCCCCTATACACTCAGACTCAAATCCAGACTCAAAATTTACACAGAATTTAATATTTTTAATTATTCCTGCCACACACTCATCAGAGACACATATTCCAAAAGTGGCAAGACCTCTGCTTTGAGAAAAATCATCTAAAGAGAAATTGAGGAATTACAGTGTTCCTGTGCTTTGGAATAGGTAGCCCACCAGGCTCCTCTGTTCATGGACTGTTTATCTAAGATACAAGCACATGCCAAAGTAAGCACGGATTTTTCCCTGAGGACAATCAAGTCAATCATTCGGGAAGAAAAGACATCCTTCCTATCAAAATGACTTGGGATGCTCCCTTTGTGAAGCAAGAACCCTGCTATTTCAGGACTAGATGTTTTTCACTCTTTCGGAGCCAAGCTTCCCTTATAGGAGCTACCGCAGTAACTGGGACAAACTCCTTCTTTGCAATCCAGGAGGGGTGGTATCAACTCCAGGAAGATCTTTTTTATTCCAAATCTTCCTCACCAGTACCATAGACCTGAGAGAGGGTTTATCTTTCTGCCCTGATATAAACATCTTCCTTGATTATGCAAATGAAATACAAACAGTAAAGAGACTTGGTCTTCAAGAAATTTCCAGTCTAGAAGGACCACATTTGTTATAATGGTGTATAATAAGTTTCTCCAAAACACAGTAGCATGAAATAACAAATATTGATTGGATCACCATGTCCTTGGGTCAGGATCAGGATGCAGCTACCTGGCTACCTCTGCCTCCAAGTCTTTCATCAGGTTGCACTCAGGCTGTCAGCTGGGGCTGCAGTCTCAACTGGAAGCTCGCCTGAAGGGGACCCGCTTGCACACACACTCACGTGGACTTGGATCCCCTGCCACAGGGACTTCTCTACATGGCGGCTTGTTCTCTCCAGAGCAAGAGATCCACAAGGGATGAAAATAGACCGTTTAGCACAAAAGCCAAAACCCATTTTATCAGCTAGTATCAGAGTGACATCCCAGCACTTCTGCCATATTCTATTCACTGGAGTGCATTTTAAGCTAAAATAAAGGCATGAACAGAGAGAAGAAAGAGAGTGTGGGATGCTCAGTGGGACAGCCTGGTTTGACTAACACATACATCTAAGGAGATGAGTAATAGACTTGATTTGTTAATTCTATTTTTATGGGTATAAGAGTAGGTTCTTGCAGCCAAAAAGCAGCATGATGTAGAAGATGGACTTTGAACCCATGAAATCTGAGTTCAATCCCAGCTCCTCCATTTAACTTCAGCATATTATACAGACTCTCTGAGTTTTCTTATCTGAGGATTTATGAGACTCTAGTCTTGCAAGGTTTATGTGGGAATTAAAGGCATAGGACCCAATTAGCACAGCCCTGGCACAGAGCGGGCATTCTGTTCTCAGGTTCCCCTTAAAGGAAAGAGTGGTTTTTATTCTCTGTCTCCCTTCTAGCATCTCCTACACCAGTAAGGCCTCAAAAAACATTTATTAAAATAAGTAAGTAATTAATGCAAGCACACATTAGTTGCTTAGTTGTATCTGACTCTTTGCGACCCCATGGGCTGTAGCCCAGCCCACCAGGCTCTTCTGTCTATAGGATTCTCCAGGCAAGAATACTGGAGTGGGTTGCCATTCCCTTCTCCAGGGGATCTTCCTGACCTAGGCATCGAACCCAGGTCTACTGCATTGCAGGCAAGTTCTTTACTGTCTGAGCCACCAGGGAAGCCCATATTGCAAGCATAAGCTTGCCTTAATGAATAAATCCACCTCTGAGGCAAACGGTGATTTCCATCACTGTAGTGCTATTCCTTGGATGCCCGTCTCCTACTGAAATAATGACATATTTTATCTACCTGACCAAAAAAAGAGTGGGGGTTTATTAGATAAATGATGATTTTCAAATAGTAATCTGCACATATCTGTATTATTATTTGCTAAGAATAGCTGATACTGATAAATGGCAAGTAGTAATTAACTAGGTTCCTAGGGCAACTCGATTTTATTTCTATTTCAATATCCTCACTTCAGACTTCAAGCAGATTACAGAAGTAAAAATACTTCAAGACTGCACAAAAGATAAATCAGAATTAAATACAAATGGGTGTCAATGAAGGCAAGGTGAAAGAGAGTGCAGAGCCATAGGACATATGAGCCTGTCATTAGGATGGTGTTCCATGACATTAAAATGTGTTGCACTTCTTTATCCTTTCTCATCTCTTGTCACCTTTGCTCTTCATCTATTTTCTGACTTTTCTCCCTCTTTTTCTCACCTACCATTAATTTCTTCTTTCTCGAAGCCCCTTCCCTTCGACATGAAAATCTGTTGTGTTATTCTGCTTCTCAGCCTAATTGTTTGCTTACCATCATCTTCTCAGGTCAATGCAAGACAGTCAGGATACTGGATAACCTGGATTGAAAGCTTACTGCTTGGCCAGTCTGAATCAGACCTGCTATGCCTACTGCCTCCCAATAAGAGAAGAGACAGGCTGCAGTCAATATGTCTAGGACACCCTCCTACAGTATCTTCCACTCTTCTGACTCCTGGAACCACTTTGGATGACGAAATGTGTTGAGACCTAATCTTATCCCCAGAAAAAAGTCCACTTTGTCAAAGTAGACAGAAACCCTGTAAAAATAAGCAGACGCTAAGAGTCTGAAGCAGAGACACCACTATCCATGGTTAGCAAGGTTTTAAAAATTGTCTTGAGTCTCAGAGAAGAGAGAGAGTCAGCTCGTCATCATGAGAGCTTCACACCGGCACTACCCCTTGAGGAGCATCGCTGCAAGTAGGCCTGGTTATAAACAGAAGACATGTGGTAGGGATTCTATTAATAGCAGCCCACTTAAAGCCTTTGTCTCTTCTGCTGCTAAGTCGCTTCAATCGTGTCCGACTCTGTCCAACCCCAGAGACGGCAGCCCACCAGGCTTCCCCATCCCTGGGATTCTCCAGGCAAGAACACTGGAGTAGGTTGCCATTTCCTTCTCCAATGCATGAAACTGAAAAGTGAAAGTGAAGTCACTCAGTCTGAGTATGACTGGACTACACTTCCCAGCTTCTGTTGGAAACATCATCTTTAAGTTAATGAGCTTAACTGAATGTGAGAGAAGGTAGTATGCACCATTTTTACGTCCAATCCTTAAAAGCCTCTTTCACGCACAGGCACTCTTGCCTCCTGGCTGACTATGATGTCCACTATATGGGTGACACTGAAAGCTTTACAGTGAGGATGGCGGAGACACAGAAGTCCTGGTCCCTCAAAGACTGCCGCTGGCTAGGATTATCATTGCCTTGAATATTTATTTGAATAATAAAGTCTCTATTGTAGATGACATTTATTTGACCCAATATACCTTTTAAAGGTCCATTTGCTACAACAGCTGGTGCTATCCTAACAAAGGAAGTAGTTGTATCGTGAGGGACCTGAAAATGTTTATGGAGTTTTTATCATAGCAATTGAAAAGCTTTAGCCAATGCTTTGGGGGCCAATTACTCTCTTTGAAACATCTGACAAAAGCAAAATATCCCTCTTCCTTAGAAAATTCACAGGAGCCCCTAACCCCACAACTCACTCAAAGACACACACAGACAACTGGAATGTTTTCCGTGAACAGCAAGACCCTTGATAGAAAGTGACTGAAATAGCTTTATCAATCACTTATTATCCATATCTGTCTAGTTGCTAGGCAGCAGGGTCACAACAGTGAACTAGGCCAGCAGCACTTGCCCTCATGGAGCTCACAGTCTACTGGATCTTGACAAAGATACACCTTTGTCTACCGTCTGTCCAAGGCACTTAATTTATTTAAGAACTATAAGGAACGTAACCATCTCCCCATCAAGCCCTGGACTGTGCTGTGCTTTGTCCATCAGTCATGTCCAACTCTTTGCAGCCCCATGGACTGTGGCCCACCAGGCTCCTCTGCCCATGGGGATTCTTCAGGCAACAATACGGGAGTGGGTTGCCATGCCCTCCTCCAGGGGATCTTCCCAACCCAGGGATCAAACCCAGGTCTCCCACATTGCAGGCGAATTCTTTACCAGCTGAGCCACAAGAGAAGCCCAAGAATACTGGAATAGGTAGCCTATCCCTTCTCCAGTGGATCTTCCCAACCCAGGAACCAAATCAGGGTCTCCTACATTGCAGGCAAATTCTTTACCAATTGAACTACCAGGGAAGCTCCATCAAGCCCTGCTGCTGCTGCTGCTGCTGCTGCTGCTACTGCTAAGTCGCTTCAGTCGTGTCCGACTCTGTGCGACCCCACAGACAGAAGCCCACCAGGCTCCTCTGTCCCTGGGATTCTCCAGGCAAGAACACTGGAGTGGGTTGCCATTTCCTTCTCCAACGTATGAAAGTGAAAAGCGAAAGTGAAGTCGCTCAGTCGTGTTCGACTCTTAGCGACCCCATGGACTGGAGCCTACCAGGCTCCTCCGTCCATGGGATTTTCCAGGCAAAAGTACTGGGGTGGGGTGCCATTGCCTTCCCCGCCATCAAGCCCTACTACCCTCTAAATTACCATGAGGATCCTACTTCTCCTCCAGGTCTTCTCTTTCCACCTTCAACACTGGCATACCCTTCCAACTATGACCACTGCCCTCCCTGTTCCCACCACCATTCCAGGCTTCTTTCCTGAATTACTCTCCCAGGAGGACCTTGAGGAGGAAGACACAGAGGCTAGTCTTCTACTGCCCTCTAGTGGTCATATTTGGTATCAGCCTGAAAAGCACACAGTCCTGGAAGCCCTACAACCTCCATACCTGCATCACATGAGCATTTCAGAGCCCTGTACTGCCCCAGAAGAAGACTGGAGGCGCATATGAGCAATGCTGCAGAGTAAATCAGTCCTGAATATTCATTGGAAGGACTGACGTTGAAGCTTAAACTCCAATACTTTGGCCACCTGATGAGAAGAACGGACCAATTTGAAAAGACCCTGATGCTGGGAAAGATTGAAGGCTAGAGGAGAAGGGGACAACAGAGGATGAGGTGGATGGATGGCATCACCAACTCAATGGACATGAGTTTGAGTAAACTCCGGGAGCTGGTGATGGACAGGGAGGCCTGGCATGCTGCAGTCCATGGGGTCACAAAGATTTTTCAGACTGAGCGGCTGAACTGAACTGATGGACAGCCCAGGAAACACTGTGACATGTTCCTACTCTGCACAGTTCTGCATCTTTTTCCCATACCCATTCCCACAAACCTTCCTTCCTCTTAACTCCTTCTTTGTCTTTAATTATTTCTGTTCTCTCATTCCCCTGTCTGTGTCTTGGGCCTACCCCTGAGGGTACCAGCATTATTTAAAAACACAAATTCAGCTTAATTTGTAATTTAATCATAATCTGTGTGGTTTTAGGAGTTCTGGGGAACAACACAGCCCTGTTCTGCATTTCTCCACCCCCAAAATTTCTTCCAAACTGTCTTTGCTGTCTGGACAGTGCTTCAATCTATTCGGTAAAGATATACTGATTATCTACTATGAAACAGGCACAATTCTAGGCACTAGGAATAGAGCAATGAACAAAACATAAAAATATGAGACAAATAGTTTTATTTCACAATTATAGCTCCCTTTAAATGCAAATAGTACTGAGAAGTAATGCATAGATTTACATAAACACTGAATTATTCATGCATGCCATCAATTTCTCTGTGAAGGGGCGAGAGTAACTCTTTAAGGAGCAAAGGCCCCTTTCTGGTTCTCGTATGATCAAGTCACAAAAGCTATCATGAAAACATAATTTTGTAGAAAGAATACGTACTTTAATTTTTTATAGACATGGATTTAAAACTTGGCTCCATTACTTAGAAACTGTGTGCTCTTTAGACAGATAATTGACCTCTCTGAATCTCTGTGCTTTTATCTACAGAAATAGAGAAATTGATCTTCATTTATCATGGTCATAGTGTAAGATCATATTGCAATCCCCAGAACAAACTCTGGCACAGAATGGACCTCATAAGCATTAGCTTCCTTGCCATTCCCAAAATAGCTTGCTATATAGTCAGAGACCAGGGAGCTAGACTGACTCTAATGACAAAGACATATAATGACTGAAATTGCTTTAATGAGGGATCAAGATTTTGATTTCATGATTAGAGTTATTTCTGTAATTAGTAAAATTGCTACCTCTAGTATGCAGCCTGACAGAACCTACTCCTTTTCTGGGCAGGGCCTGCCCTGATGATTCATGATGCCAAACCCAGGAGTAAAGGCTTTCCAGAAGCCCTGCAACCTGTTCAAGGAGTTGGTCTCTTCTTGAATGGGCTAGAACGAAGGCCGACCACGGGGAGTGTGTGACAGGGAAGGGTTGTCAGACCTCGAGGGATATAGGGATGGGTAGAAGAAAAGTACCCAACAAGAGCCATTTCCCCCTTTAATGTCACTTCATGTCATTTTATTTGCTGTCTCTAGGGAATCAATTAAAACAGCGCTAATTTATGGGTCTTAATGAACAAGGTATTTTGCAAACTGTTAGTAAGCGTGGAAGGTTTCATGAATGGAGGACATAAATGCACAATTGCCTGACATGACATTCCCTTGCAGCCATCCCTTCCAGATTCCCAAATGGCATAGGAATAAACAGAATGTGTGTGTGTGCGTGTGTGTGTGTATGTGTAGGATGCATATCACATACAGTCTACATCTCCTATGCCCCTGCTTCTCTCCTAAGAACAGCAAGACAAGAATATTTGCTCCCAAATATGAGACTATTTTTGTAATTCACATGGTGATATGCTTTACATAATCATATGATGGACTAACTGATGAACCTACTCCCTAATAGTTAATTCACATAATAAATATTTTGAAGTCCCTAAGTCCATCCTAAAGGAGATCAGTCCTGGCTGTTCATTGGAAGGACTGATGCTAAAGCTGAAACTCCAATACTTTTGGCCACCTCATGCAAAGAGTTGACTCATTGGAAAAGACCCTGATGCTAGGAGGGATTGGGGGCAGGAGGAGAAGGGGACGACAGAGGATGAGATGGCTGGATGGCATCACTGACTCGATGGATGTGAGTCTGAGTGACCTCTGGGAGTTGGTGATGGACAGGGAGGCCTGGCGTGCTGCAATTCATGGGGTTGCAAAGAGTTGGACATGACTGAGCGACTGAACTGAACTGGATGCTATACAGACACCATCCCAGGCTCCAGAAATGTGAAAGTGAGTAAAATAGTTACCTGCTTTAGAATCCACAGGCTCGCCGAGGAGACAGACACCTAGATGAACAACTACAGGGTCATCTTGGCCCACAGAGGACATACTGACTCCGGGGAGTTGGGAGTATAATGAGTCAGGATGAGCTTCCTGGATCCCTGGGAGAGCCTCTTCTGTGCTATCAGCTTGTGGTTTCCAGTTTCCTTAGAGCCCCGCTAGCATGCAGTAGACACAGTCTCTGTTTACTTAATTAACCTAAAGGTAAGGACTTGGCTCTTAGAAGCCCTTGAATTGCCCCCAGGGACAGCTGAGGCTGGGACTTTTGTTTCTGATGATGAATCAGTGACACAATGTGCGCTGTGACCCACATCACACTGAGAGTATCCTAGGAAGTCAAGTCGGGCCAACCTTGCTGAAGAGGCAGCTGATAACGCTGGTGCTTACCGCCATCTATAGGGCTTCCCAGGTGGCGCTAGTGGAACAGAACCCACCTGCCAATGCAAGAGATGAACCTGTAGCCTTTACAGAGTGAAGTAAGAAAGAGAAAGACCAGTACTGTATATTAACACATATATATGGAATTTAGAAAAACAGTACCGACAATCCTACATGCAAGGCAGCAAAGGAGACACAAATATAAAGAACAGACTTTTGGACTCTGCAGGAGAAGGCGAGGGTGGGATGATTTGACAGAATAGCTTTGAAACATGTATATTACCATATGTAAAAAAGATGGCCAGTGCAAGTTTGATGCATGAAGCAGGGCACTCAAAGCCAGTGCTCTGGGACAATCCAGAGGGATAGGGTGGGGAAGAGGGTAGGAGGGGGTTCAGGATGGGGGACACATGTATACCTGTGGCTGATTCATGCTGATGTATGGCAAAAGCCATCACAATATTGTAATAATCCTCCAATTAAAAAAAATAAACATTTTACAAAATGAAGGAATTAGACCCGGGTTCAATTCCTGGGTTGGGAAGGTCCCCTGGTGACGGGAATGGCTACCCACTCCAGTATTCTTGCCTGGAGAATTCTATGGACAGAGAAGCTTAGGGGGCTACAGTCCATGGCTTGCAAAGAATCCGACACCACTGAAGCAACTTTGCACGCACACACGGCCTCTATAGCAGCCAATCCACTTTGCCTCCCAAGACATATCACCTTGGACAAACTGAGACAGCACAACATTTTAATACTTTCTTAAAGGTAAACTTTCCTCTCTGCTCAGAGAAAGTGAGCTCACTGGAAATAGCATAGCAGGGTGTTGAGAGGCAGGGAGGAGAGTCACCCTGCCTGGATGAACGCTCAGCCTGGCACTGCCAAGCACCAGGTCTGTGCCTTGGAGTGAGGTATTTAACCTCTCTTGTGTCACCATTTCCTGATCTGAAAAACAGGCTTGTAATAGTACCTCCATCAAAGGAGTGTTGAGAGATGAGGAGCGAATGAAGTATTATGGCACGGAGGACGTGCTTGGCACTTAGGACGTGTTACTCGAGTGTTTGTTTGATAATGGTATTGTCCCAGTGTGGTGCTGGATAGGAAAAACACCAGCTGTGAATACCACTCTTGCTGATGAAGAAAATTCCCCGTGCCTCTGGCTATTGTGGGTGAGGCCTGATGGAAAAGCAACGACTGTAGTTAAAAGCACAGACCGGCGTGGAGCAGAACCATTTGTCAGTTTGTGTCTTGAGAGAAAGCAATGCTGTTTTAGGCCATGAAACTGCTCTTCCTAAGTGGTCACATGCCTCCAAAGCCTTCCTGGTCCCAGCCACTGCTGGTCATTTGGGAGCCCTTTCACCAGCACCTCTCGGCGGCTGTACCTTGGCCAAGAACAGCTCAGGGCACTGAGAAAGGGATCTAAGTACCAGGGCATACAACGAGGGCAGAAAGGAGGGCAGGGGACAAGGGTGGAGAAGCGGGGGTGAAGTCAGGGCAGAGCTGAGTGAGATGGAAGAAGGAAAGGCAAATCCGGCCAGGAGTGCACCAATCTTGTTTCAATATCCCTCTGACCCAGGGATAAGAAATAACAGTGGAGAGCTTGTTAATAGCACCAGGACACAAAGCCAGTCCTTTCTTCCCTCTACTTTCTGCAAGACCCAGGCGACACAGAAAGCTGATTTGTGCTCTCTGTGCTCTCTGGTATTTGGCCTACAGGTCTCAGCATTTTCTTTTCAACCTTTTAAAGCATAATAACTGTCCGTGCTCTCCTGCAGCATGTGTTGGAGACAAAGAACACAGGAATATGTCATTTCCCATAAAGGCCAGAAAGGGTGTTGTGACCAGCGAAGTGCTAAAATGACATTTGCACTTAGGTGACAAACAAGCCCATTCCTTTCCAGGTAAAGGCCAGGACTTGTTCCAGTAAAAGCATGGGAAAGTAAAGGCTGCCCTCTGCAGGCCACTCTGGGCATGGCAACCTGTGCTTCAGAAGGCTGCGAGGCACAGTCAGGTGGAGAAGGGTCAGGCTGAAACATCACAGCAGCTTTCAGGTAAACACCACCTGAAAGCTTGTCCTTGACCAATATTCTCCCAGGCACCAGCACACTAGGAAAGAGGTGGCCAAATAAGAGGACATCCTTGTGTACCCGGGTCAACTCAGCTGCCTTCTCACACAAATAGGCTTTTTAAAAATAAGATTTGAAACAACTTGAGCTTGATTTGTTTGGCAAGCTTTTTAACACCTAAATGATTTTTTAAATAGATGCAGTAGGCCGATACACAAACTGTGGCTGCTTCCAATGCATTAGAGGACTAGAGAGGCAAGCAGCTCATCTTTATACTGCTAGAGAAGAAAAATATGAAAGAGATAGTCAAGAAGCATGAACACTCCTGACTCCATCACAGAATCACTGCCTGGAATTCCCCATTCTGGGACTCAGTTTCTTCATCCATAAAATGAGGTGGCTGGGCTAAAGGATGCCTGAGATTCTTCCAGCTGAGACATGTTATGATCCATGACCTTTATTTTGTACTCTCAGCCAGCACTGTAAGTGCTCCAAAAGAAATAAATGGAGCAAAGGAAAAAATAAAATATAATAAGAATGACACACCAGCCCATCCATTTTCTACAGTCCATGGGCTCACCACACCTGAGGGCCCTGGGAGTTAGGGCAAAAGAGTTTGCAGTCCTGCCTCTCACATCTCCACACCACTGGTTTCAGTTGCTGGCATTATTATCTTTAATCCTTTATCAATATACTTAAGTAATGATACCATTTTGTATTTTCTTAATCAGCAGATATCAGAAATGTGGTAGCAGGTAAAGGTTGAAAAGAAGTTTTGGTTTTAAAAAAGTCCTCAACTAAAAAAGTCTGGAATCTCTGTTCTATAGTTCAAGGACTAATCCCAAAATTCCCTACCAATAAAGGTCTCAGATGAAAGCATTACACACACACACATCAACTCTTTCTGGAATTCAGTACAAAAGGCAATTAGCAAATAAATATAGAGCAAAGGACCCCTACAATGGACTACAGTGGCAAGGCAGCTGAATCTTTGGGACATTTCCAATTGCTGAGGAGGAAAAATCCATAACCATGATAAGCCACTATCCGCGGATAAGCTCCTGAGACAATGAAGTGAGATTTAGAGGCTGTTGTAGAGTCTGCATCTTTGTCTGAACATCGCACCATGGCCTTCCCTCCCTCACACACTCCTCTAATGTGGATGAAGTATATACTTTTAAAAAAAGGAATGCTCTCCTACTTTAATCAGCCCATGGTATAGTTCAGTCAACTCCAAAGCTCATTTCTTGGCTTCTGCTCTGCAAGTGGTGGGGGAAAAGAATCATGGCTTCATGAAAATGTTGGGGCAGCAGCCCTCATTCTGGGCAACTAAAACACCAGGTCAAAAAATCAGTAGACGTGAGTTCTGCCAGTTGTGTAAAACCGACTGCAAGCAGGAAAGACCCGCCAAGCAGCTCCTGGGCCCAGCTCTGCATCAGTCCCTGGGCTTCCCTGCCCACCTGTGCCACGGAGGGACAGGCAGGGTGGACAGGCACAGCCTGCCACTCCGCTCTGGGAGGGGCAAGCAAAAAGGACCCAGAACTGCAGCCTGAAACCCCTCTGAAACCTCTGAAACTGTTGGTCATGTGTCTTTGCCAATTTTTCCCTTCACCTTTCCCATGGAGACATAAAGCGATCTTGTCAGTGAGACAGGAACCCCTGCATGCGTGCTAAGTTGCTTCAGTCATGTCCGACCCTTATGGACCGTAGTCCACCAAGCTCCTCTGTCCATGGGATTCTCCAGGCAAGAATACTGGAGTGGGTAGCCATTTCCTTCTCCAGGGGATCTTCCCAACCCAGGGATCAAACCCAAATCTCATATCTCTTGAGTTGGCTGGCAGGTTCCTTACCACTATCGCCACCTGGGAAACCCACAATAACTCCTAAAAGTGTACTAATCTGAAATGTAGGAGTCAGTGTCCCTGTTATAATCCCGTCAGTTCTGGATCTACTCAAATAACTGGGGTACATTTGAAGAGTCCTACCTTCTCCCAAAGTCCAATGTGCTCAGTCCCCAATACTGAAAGTCGTGCCAAAATCTCCTTGCTGCTGCTGCTGCTAAGTCGCTTCAGTCGTGTCCAACTCTGTGCAACCCCATAGACGGCAGCCCACCAGGCTCCTCTGTCCCTGGGATTCTCCAGGCAAGAACACTGGAGTGGGTTGCCATTTCCTTCTCCAATGCATGAAAGTGAAAAGTGAAAGTGAAGTCGCTCAGTCATGTCGGACTCTTAGCAACCCCATGGACTACAGCCTACCAGGCTCCTCCGTCCATGGGATTTTCCAGGCAAGAGTACTGGGGTGGGGTGCCATTGCCTTCTCCTTGGCTGTACTAAAAAAATCACAATAGAAGGAAAAGCTCCTTACATGGAATAACAGAAAGCAATTAGAGCCCAAACCAATGCTCTTTCTGTCAGAATCAGTCAGAAGGGGAAGGGCTGAGAAAGAGAGAGAGGCAGAAAAAGAGAAGCCGGTGAGTGTTAAGGAAGAGGTGATGACTCGTACTGTCCACAAAAATTCCTGTTGGAGGCACAGAGGCATTGTCCATCAAGGACCAGCACTACTGAGATGTGAGAGTTATTTATATATTCTAGATATGTTTTATATTGGATGCTCTGCTATGCTATGCTAAGTCACTTCAGTCGTGTCCGACTCTGTGCGACCCCATAGGCGGCAGCCCACCAGGCCTCCCCGTCCCTGGGATTCTCTAGGCAAGAACACTGGAGTGGGTTGCCATTTCCTTCTCCAATGCATGAAAATGAAAAGAGAAAGTGATGTCGCTCAGTCATGTCCGACTCTTAGCGACCCCATGGACTGCAGCCTACCAGGCTCCTCCATCCGTGGGATTTTCCAGGCAAGAGTACTGGAGTGGGGTGCCATTGCCTTCTCCGAATACATACTTTGCAAATATTTTTTCCCTGTCTGTAGTTTGCCTTTTTATTTTTTGAGCAGACTTCCTATTTTCTTAATAGTGTCTTTTAAAGAACAGAAGCTTTTGTTTGTGGAGTCTGACTTAGGAATTTTTTTTTCTTTTACGGTCCATGCTTTTTGTGACCTATCTAAGAACACTTCATTTAACTATCACAAACGTATACTCCCATATTTTTTTCTTTCATAGTTCTTGTATAGTTTCGGCTTCACATTGAACCTTCTTAATTTTTGTATGTGGTGTTAGGTATGAGTCTAAGTTCATTCCTTTGCATGCTGATATCCAATGGTCTCAGCACCACTTGTTGAAAAACCTATTCTTTCTGCATTGAATTACCTTGGCACCTTTGTAGAAAATCAATTGACCATATAATTATGGGCTATTTCTGGATGGGCTCTTTCGTTCCACTGATTTATATGCCTATTCCTTCACCAATGCAAGTCACTTCTCCAAAGAAAAAGTATGGATGGAAAATAAGTACATGAAAATATTCTCAACATCACTGCTAACTAAGAGAACCCAAATCTACAATGTGCTACTACTACACATCTATAAGAATGACTAAAACAAAAAATATTGATGATAACAGTGTTGGTGGGAATGAGGAGCAGCTGGAACCCTCAAACACAGCAATGCAAAACAGGACCACCACTTTCAAAAAGAGTTTGGAAATTTCTTTTAAAGTTTAACATACACCTATCCATATGACCCAGCACCCCCACTTCTTCAAGAGAAATGGATGCACATGTCCAGACCAAAAAAAAAAAAAACAAAAATCCTGTTGGTGAATTTTTAGAGCAACTTTCTTCATAACCGCCAGATACGGGAAACAATACAAATGTTCGTTAAATAGCAACTGAATAAATAAATTCAAGAACATCCAGACACTGTGGAGAACTACTCAGCAATAAAAAGGGACAAAATGATACATTTGGTAACATGGAAGAGTCTGGAAAGCAGATTGTGCTCATTGGAAGCTGTTACTGTCCAGAAACGTTAAGGAAAAGGGAAAACTGTGGTAACAGGGATCAGCAGTTGCCAGAGGCTGGAGTGAGGGGAGGAGACTGGCTGTAAGGGGCACAGGAAACCTGAGGGCAGTGCAAATACTCTCCATCTTTACTGCGCTAATTACAGAACTGTATGCGTTACTCAGAGCTCATAGACCAGCACCCCAAAAAATGGAGATCTTATGCCACGTAAATTATACCTCAACAAACACCACTTTAAAAAAAAAAAAAAAAAACACCTCATTAGCTGGCAGACATCACAAGATTGGCAATTTGGTAGTAGGAGAAGAGGAAAAGCTCTTCAGCCTCAGGTGCCAGCCATTGGATTAATGTTGTTTTATGTTAATTAAATTTATTAATATAACTCTTTGATAAGAGGACCTGTCTTCTAGTTTCAACATTCCCAAGAGTGATGAGAGCAAGGGAAATATGCCAACCTAGCAGTATTCTATGAAACTAATTACCTCAGAAATTTGAGTAAGAATGAATCAACACAGGTGTTACACTCCAATAACAAATTGAAAATACCAGCCTACAGAGAGATTTTACAATATACCCACAAGAGTTTGTTGCTTTGCTTGAGCCTCAGAGGTAAATTAAGGTTTTGGGTTATTCTGAGGTTTTGCCACCTCTGTTCATTATCCACTATGGAAATTGGCGCTCCTGTTATTGGCTGCATTTCCTTTTTTTACTGCACCTTCCCTTGTTTCTTTTGATCCTCTGGCCAACAACCGCTGCAGCCCCATAGTCTCTGATTGGAGACTTGGGTGTCGCCTCAGCAGAACTGACAATGTCCAAGAGAGTCAGTCAGTCTAATCCAGTGGAGCCCATCAAAACAGTCACTCGAGCAGTGCAGACCTCAAGATTCTAGTTTGGCATGGCAGGTGCCAGAGAATCACAAGCTCTGAGTCTTTTAATTCTGCCCCAGTCACAGAGACAACAACATCTACCAGATCTAGACAATGTCAGAGCAGGTAGGCCATGCTGGCCTTATTTTTATTTTTTTTTTGTAGAGCTTTCTTTTTTTTTAATCGTATATTTTATTTACTGATTTTGGGGGGCACAGTGTGTAGAATCTTAGCTTCCTGACCAGGAATCGAAACTGTGCCCCCTGCAGGGGAGAACAGAGTCTTAACATTGGACCAACAAGGAAGTCCGGAGCTGGCCTTATTTTCAAATTTCCTTCACTCCCAGGCTCCAGCCTTATTTTTTAACATTATCTCCGACTGCCCCCCATTCCATCTCACTCACCCCAGCCCATGTCCTTTCTTCTTCTTCCACTAGAGACCACCAGTAGCCTCTCTTTAGACACAGCAGACACCCACACTGGCCATAGACCCACTAGGCACTTCCTCATTTTTGCTCTTTTATCCACATTTCTTCAGCACGAATGTCTTCCCATGAAAAATCACCACTTACGAAAGTCTTTCTTCAAGACCCAGCACAAAGGCTGTCTCCTCGATGAAGCCCCCTCCTGCCTCCCCCAACCAAAACTATCCTCTGTGTCTATTTTCTCATAGAATCCCTCCTCCCTTGACATCCCTTCTCACCCTCAATACCTGTCACATGCCCTCCACAGAAGAAGGGCACAGTCAATCTTTGCTGAATTGGATGGGACTTACTGCTATCACAGCCTTTGCTTAAACATGGCCTCAAATATTTCGCCTTAACTCTCACTCTTTATAAGATAGTCAAAGTATCTGAGAGCAAATTTTCACTCTCATATTGAGATAGTGAACATAGACCCCCAAAATAAAGGGCAAAAGAAATTCACTCAATCTCAATATTGTCTTATTGAGCAGTAAAATAATTGCCTTGCCAAATTCAACTACTTAAAAAAAAAAAAAAGCTATATTCAGTAGCCATGTGGACCTGTGTGTGTAGGCACAGTCTGTTGCCATTCAGCATTTTGAATGTTTTCCCATCTTAAATCCATCACGTCAATTTTGAGATTATTTCCTACAAAGGATTACTGTGCTTCCTAGAAAATCAACACGATATGAAAATATTAAGAGACTTTTTATCAGAGAAAATGTAGTGCCTTTATTTTGTCTATAATCTTGTCTTCCTCTAAACTTCCACCTGCTGGTTAGAGAAAAATAAATTAACTATATGTCCAACCTGGTTTAAATTTAGTTTGATCCAATAATTTAAACAGCAGCTCTAGGGAATACCCAGTTCCTCCTGAATAAAATTGTTCCCTCTTTCAAACAGCCTTCCCCTCCTGCTGCTTCTCTCCCTATGGTGGTGACAAGTGCGGTGGGAGAGTAAGGCAGCTTAAGTGTCCCGCACCTGCCACTTCAGCCCTTTTGGCTATAGATTCAGCATGATCATTAATAGGAAGCAAGAGACCCTCGAGAATGCCAACTAGATCCTCCTTGCCCTTAATTATGCTGCTAAGTCACTTCAGTCGTGTCCAACTCTGTGCAACCCCATAGATGGCAGCCCACCAGGCTCCCCGTCCCTGGGATTTTCCAGGCAAGAACACTGGAGTGGGTTGCCATTTCCTTCTCCAATGCGTGAAAGTGAAAACTGAAAGTGAATTCGCTCAGTCGTGTCTGACCCTCAGCGACCCCATGACTGCAGCCTTCGAGGCTCCTCTGCCCATGGGATTTTCCAGGCAAGAGTACTAGAGTGGGGTGCCATTGCCTTCTCTGTGCCCTTAATTATAGCCATCCCATATTGGTGCTGGCCCCTCCCAGGGTCCGAAAACAAAACCCCAGTATTCTTACGAAGTATCCTATATGCCTTCCCATTTCCAGGCCACAGAGTGAGAAAGAGAGGAAACACCTGACTAAGCACCTCACTTTTTTGTCTCCTCTGTTCTACCTCTTGCCACTCTCTCTAGGAATAGAAAGCCTAAGTGAATTGCTATACCAGCTCCCATCTTTAACCTCTCATCCAGACTACTATGCCTTTATCAACTTTGATTCCTCGTCTACTGATATACAAGCCATGTCACAAACCCAGGAAAATCTGGAACTTCATGACCCTAGTAAGCCTGTGGCCCACAATTCAGATCTCTGATTAGCTCTTTCTTGGAGGGGGAAAAGAAAGCTTCTGCCAGCCTTGTTTTATTTTGCCGTTGGTTCAGACTGATGATGGACAAACACCTCAGCCATGTCTACTGAATATGAATGAATCATGCGACGACAGAATTGCAATGCCTAGTGACAAGCTGTCAATTTTCCTAAGACAAGCATCAGGGTTATATGGACACTTTGTGAAAACGCATTTGAATCAAAATGCACATCTGACCTTTCCATATTTGTCTATCACAAGTTCTATCAGAATTCTCCCCGTGTGGGGCTTTCTCACCACCACCTGGCTTCATCTGAGCATGATCCTTCTTGACCTTCACCTTTACCCTCTGCACTACAGTACTACAGCCCTTACAGCACTAGCTTTTTAAGACATTCCTCTCTTACAGTTCTGCTTTCTCCAAAAATGACAGTTCTCTTATACTACTTTGAGACTGGCTCTGTCACTGACACACGTTCCAGACTCAGAAGTTCATGTCAACCTTCCCCTCTCAAGTCTCCTGTGTCTCTTCCCAAATCAGCTGGAAGACCTACTCCATGACCATTTACTCTCCTGGAACCAGGAAGGCCCATTTTGATTGTACCTTGCAACTCCCTGTGACATTAATTCTTGCAGCCCAGAGAGGGAACTCTGAGCTGGCTTCCACTTCCTTAGGTCTCAGTACAAGTCCTTCCATCTACTGCAATCTCTATTCAAATACAGTTCTTAAAATGGAATTCATCCCTTTTCTTCCAACTTTTAAAATTTGTACCTTAGTCTTTCATCTCTGACACACTTACGGGGACTACTCCCTAGCCAAACAGGCAGGAATTTTCTTCTGCTTGAGCACAAACCAGCCACATGATCTTTAAGGGGTTTTATGACCTTGAACAGGTCTTTTCACCTTCAGGAGCCCCAGTAGATTCATCTATAAACTAAGAAGAGTTGGAGTGAGTGATTGCCAGGGCTCATTTCTACTCTGTGGTGCCATTAGTTTCAATTACTATCTATCTTCTTCAAGCATGATTCTTTGCATACAGTTGCATCAAATAACCCTGAAAACTTTGCTCTTTGCATACCTGCTGCATCTTTAAATTAGGATGAATAAAAAGCAAAGCTTCGTACAATATAACTTTCTTTCCTTTCCAAATACTAATTGACTCTTTAATAGGTATGTTTTACTCTGCTTTCCACTCCAGTATTTTAAAGTATAACATTTTTCATCACATTAGCCAGAGAATGCCAGCATTATTAAAAATGAAACAAAGCTAACAGAGATAAATGAATATAAGAAACTGTTTTTATTCAATGTTAAATTGTATTAGGACAGTGTATACACATCTGTGTACTAGCCAAGAACACATATATTTTTCTTGAATCTTTTTTTTTCTTCCACGCCAGTTTACCAAATTCAACACTGACCATTCTAACTCTCAGAACTACTTCCAAATTCCTAATTTGCTCACTAGTTGCACTGTGAAACTTCCTTCCATTTTTGTGGGAGTTTTATTGTTATTTGTTGTTGTCATTATTGTTGTCCTTTTTCTCTTTCTTTGTTGTAGTTCAGTCGCTCAGTTGCGTCCAACTCTTTGCAACCCTGTGAACTACAGTACACCAGGCTTCCCTGTCTCTCACCATCTCCTGGAGCTTGCTCAGACTCAGGTCCATTGAGTTAGTGATACCATCCAGCAATCTTGTCCTCTGTCATCCCTTTCTGTCTTTCCCAGCATCAGGGTCTTTTCCAATGAGTCAGTTCTTCATATCAGGTGGCCAAAGTATTGGAGCTTCAGCTTTAGCATCAGTCATTCCAATGAACACTCAGGACTGATCTCCTTTAGGATGGACTGGTTGGATCTCCTTGCAGTCCAAGGGACTCTCAAGAGTCTTCTCCAACACCACAGTGCAAAAGCATCAATTCTTTGGTGCTCAGCCATCTTTATGGTCCAACTCTCACATCCATAAATGACTACTGGAAAAGCCATAGCTTTAACTAGATGGACCCTTGTTGGCAAAATAATGTCTCTGCTTTTTAATACACTGTCTAGGTTTGTCATAGCTTTTCTTCCAAGGAGAAAGAGTCTTTTAATTTCATGGCTGCAGTCACCATCTGCAATGATTCCGGAGCCCAAGAAAATAAAGTCTTCAGCTGTTTCCATTCTTTCCCCATCTATTCGCCATGAACTGATGGGACCAGATGCCGTGATCTTCATTTTCTGAATGTTGAGTTTTAAGCCAGCTTTTTCACTTACTTAAAACTCAGCATTCAAAAAAACATTCTCTCTTTCTTTATGACATGTATCCTCTATGGTTATCTTATTCTAGTTGACTTCAGATCCCTTTGTGTTTGTGAATTTTTGAAAAAATAAGAAAATTTTATTTGCTTCTCATTATCTTAAAAGAACTATCTTTTTAACTACCTTAAAGAAAGTATTTCAACACAATTAAATATTTTGTTAAAGATAGTTTTTCCTACACAAGCATTGTACATTGAAACCTTGCTTATATGCATTTTTAGGGATGGTTGGAAAGATGGTTATAGACATGTTTTACAAACATCACATAAGGAGTTGGTCCACACTCCAGTTGTATCAAATAACTGGTTAATTCAATGAAGTTGCCAAAAAACAGCAATCAATTCAGTGAAAAGAAAATCAATCGCAGAGGTTGTTTGGTTGTTTTGTAGACAAAACAGTCAGTGGAGTGATTGAATTTTTCACTTTTCAATGAGCTGTTTTGGCCTTGTGTGGATGCAGCCATTAACTCATTAATCACCCAGAACCCCTGAGTGGCTGAGAGAGGAAATCATTACTTTCCAAGCATAGATCGCATATTAACAATATGCAAAAGGCCTGGCAGGGTGAATGTGCTCAATGACCCCATTTGAGAAAAATGACTTTCACGAATATTTTATAGCATATGGAGGTAAACTGTACCTGATTTATCATTTCGCTTTCCAGTTGCAAAACTCTGTGTCCTTTAGCATAACTTTACTGAGAATTTAATGCATTTGAAATATATTCATTTAATCCTTAAGTTAAAGTGAATTTTAATTCATAGAGCACTAAAAAAAATCCTTAAAACATATTGGGTTTCCTCACACTGGTTTTATGCAATATCAAAATGGAGGAATTCTGCACACATCATGACTAGCTCTCATCTATGCAGTATACATATATATGCCATTCTGATAAATATGTATATTTTCCCATATGGTGTTGAATGTTAGCTTCTAATTTACCTCTTAATTTTTAATTAATTTTAAATTACATTCTGAATGAAGCCGACAGGAGTCTAATTTGCATGCTTATTTGCATATCTGTAAACACACTGCTTGCATTGTTTATCTAGTCCCTGTCCCTGTGACATACAGCAGTTTTTCTCACCCCATGCAGTGAACTGGAGCCACCAAAACATCAAGGTGCCCTCTAAGACTTACACCAAAGATTCTGATTCAGAATGGAGAATATTGGCTCTCCTTTTTCCACCGTGGCAACAGAGGATTCTCAGAGGCCAAGGTCAGTGATCATGGGTAAGCCCTCTGCTTTCTCAGAGGGCTAGCAGTATGGAAAATGTTTCTTGAGAAAATAAAACCATATACTCTTTGTACACTTTGGATTTTTAAAACATATACTGCCCAGATCTCCTGACTTATTAACACCAAGTCAGAAGAAAAAAGTCACATCCTCTCTATTTCACTGGATGAATGGGTTCCTAACCCACCCTGACCAGAAGACGGCAGCACCGAGCGCAGGCTGTTTGCTCTTTGACAAGCAACGTATCCTGATTTTCTTTGTCTGGAAAGGCTCTCCTCTGGCAGCATTTAGGGCAGCCAGGGTCTGTTGTATACACAAAACACCCCGTACGCAATCCCAGTCCAGTCAATATACAAGCCACCCTAAAGACCCTTCAGAGCCTGACAAACAGTTTGGGATTCCAAGAGATTTGTTGCCCTCCTACATACAAACTGTAACCACCAGACAGGACTGCAGAGGTACTTCTACCTCTTGGAAATACTGTGATTTCCCTCTTCATTAGTGGCTTCAGTAAGCTAATGATCACAGTTAGCAATCTTGTCCTGTGATTAGAAAAGCAAGCACCCTACTGCATGCTGAGTTTGGTAATCACATTTAGGATCAAACCTACCCAGTTCCTACTTCTGGCCTTTTTACAGTCCAGCTATGTGACCTTGGGTAAGGTCCTGAACTTCTCTAACACTGTATTGTCTCCACATGACAGATAAATGTATTAGAAATGATCATCTATTAGGGTTGCTGTAAAGACTAAAGAAGATGGAAATCTCCTGGAACATTTTTCCTTATTTTCCTTTCCTCCCCAGCAGATTTAGACACCAAGTCCCATCCCTGACAGATGTTAAATGTGGTTCCTCATGGCTCATAAAAGGAATAGACTAGACATGTGGGAATTGTATGCAGTTCTCTTGATCTTTACTCCACTAAGACCACCTGCTTTCTTGTTTCTATAAACTTCCACGGCTGCTCTATCAAGAGATAGACTTTTCCTTTCAGCTACATGTTTATCAAAATCAAGCCAGCCCTCAGTGGACCAAATGTAATATTAAAAGTGTCAAGATGATGGTCTTTACAGCTGGACTGTCATCATACAATCAATCAATCAGCCATAAAATCAGCAACACTTCTCCTGCAAAAGAGCAGAAAGAATATTCTTCCTTCTGAAATTGCCAGGAGTCATTCAAATCAAACATTGACTGGGGCTCAAGCTGTTGTATTTGGTCTTTCTGTGTAGTGAACAGGGACTGCAGACGGGGCCTGCTCAATGCCCCTTTAAGGAGAAATAACTCCACACTCACTGACTCTACCTCGTGACCAAGGATTGGAAAAAGCCAGTAAGAATGATTGCAATTAGATGTAGAAATGTAAATATTTAAAAGAAATAACAGCAATGACAAAAGAAAGGAGGTACATGAGATCAGATAGAAAACTAGCTCACTGGAATACACACCATAAAGTTCACACACAATTATCAAAATTGGAACCCCAGTCTAGTCCTAAGCTTCTAAATATCCAAAAGAAAAAAGATAACTTTATCTACTAAAGAGATACACTTTGCATAAAATAAAGCAATACCTGTTTCCCTAGAAAGTAATCTTTCCAGCTACTAAAGTCTTAGAGTCATGTCTCCCATTGGTCTGCATGAAAGACAAACTATGATATCTCTATACCTTTTAAATAGACAAAAGACTCAAAATTAATCTCAGTCCTCTTTGCTCCTTTGGCATTTTTTGCTCTCTACAATGGCACTTTGGTAGATTGCCTCGTTTCAGGGAAGGTATCACATCCAGGGTCACAGCGTGCAGCTGTCCAGGCCGTGCACTGCATTCACCTAGACTGTGGTAAATGGCACCCCCTGCAGCTGTACAATGTAGCTTGCAGCACCCAGCACAGTGCCTTGCCTATAGAAAGCACTCAATCAATGTTTTATTTATTATCTGAACACACTCAGTACAAAGAAGCAATGTTTTGGTTAAGCATATGATCACCGCTCAGATGTGAGTTCTAACTCCCACTTGAGTTACCTCACCTCTTGGCAGTTCTGCTGCTTTTCTATAAAATGGATATAGTAAACATATACACCTAATAAGATTAAATATGTTTGCACATATGAAGAACTTAGAACAGTCCCTGGTACAAACATTCGACACTAATACTTTATTTCAGTGCTCTTAATAGGATATTCAAATAGTTATACTCTGCAATTACACAGTGCCTTTGGTAGTCTAAGACAATATAGTAAGGGCGAGGGAGAAGATTAACCATGCTGATCACCTGCTATGCTGCTGCTAAGTCGCTTCAGTCGTGTCCGACTCTGTGCGACCCCATAGACGGAAGCCCACCAGGCTCCCTCGTCCCTGGGATTCTCCAGGCAAGAATACTGGAGTGGGTTGCCATTTCCTTCCCCAATCACCTGCTATGCTCCAGCCATAAAGTAGATATTTCACACGTGTGGTCTCATTCAGTCTTCACAATTGTCCTGTAAGACAGGAGTATTCTTCTTGTCTTAGAACAAGCTAACCCAGGCTGTGAGTGAATTGTATCACATCCTCAGTGATCATCAGGCCACCATCAGTTAATCAGAATACAGCTCCCATGAAATTCCTCCATGTATCCCTCTCCGTCTCCAAGGGTGTCAGACATGGTTCATGCACAAAACTCATTGGTCCAATACCTCTTGATGACGGTCAGATAACACTGACCCTTCTGCCTGCTATGGGTCACTGAGGAATGGCTCCCTTCGGTAGGTGCCCTTGGCATCTCCCCTGGGCACCAATTGCCCACCTGTGTACTGCTGCTTCCCCTGCACCCCTGCACTGTTGCAGCTCCAGCAAGGGGGTGTACGAGGAACATCCCTCTCTGTTTGGAATCATTATTGTCCTTCAGACAAACAGCCAAACAGGAATGCTTGTGTCTTGACATCTCCCATATCTTAAGAAAACTCCCTTTTAGATTCTTTATATTCAGCCTTCTTTGTTCCCACAACCCAGATAAATGGGAGCTAGGTCAGGGATGGATGTAGGCTGTGGGCTGTCCAAAAAACTGCCCTTCTCTCTGGATGCTGCTGTTTACCACTGGTCTAGCCTTCAAAGTACTCTACCATTTAAAAGATCTTTGAGGGCACCATGGTTGCTTTATTGATTTAAAAGAATATCATCTCCCTAATATATCTATGTCTATAGGAAGGATAGAAAATATCCAAGTACATGCTACATTTTCCTTTCTGACACTTTATCCCATGTTGTAAAAAAATAAGACCATCTTCAGGATCAGGGAAATGTAAAGACTGTATGATAAAGACAAAGCCTAGAATAATAGAATAAGTATCAACTCTGAAACCAAATATAGGTGGGTTTTATTTCAGCTCTGTGCACCTTTGGGTGCCTTACTTCACCTCACCTTTATCACCTACAAAACTGAAATAATAATATCAACCTTGCAAAATCCAAGATATAGAATTATTGTGCCCAAAATGCCTGAACATACAGTAAGTGCTCAATAAACAGTCATTTTCCCCCCATTATCACCCCTTTGTAATTTTCTTTGGTTGTGGACTTTGAGAACTCTAGGTCATGAAAGTGGCAGACAGATAAAGAACAATGTTTACTCCATAATTATTTATGGGGTGTCTCCTATGTGTAACCCTGTGTTGGCTCATGGGGATACAATGGAGAAGAAAAATGGTAAGATTCCTGGTTCATGGAACCTCCATTCTAGTTGGGAAGATAAAAATAAACATGTAAACAAATGAGTAAGTGGATATTATTACAAGTTGTTATTAGTGCTCTGAAGACAACGAATAAAGATGTTAGTAACAGAGAATGGGAAGTCTATGAAGAGTTTTAACCACGGGCGTGAAATTGCCCAATTGATATTTCTAACAGATCATTATGACAGTTTGGGGTGACTGAATTGGAAGGCTGCACATGTGAAAATGGGCAAATTAAAGTCACTCTGCTCTGCTACAAGAGGGTAACACATGATAGCCTTGAGTTCAGAATGGTCTGCAAAATGATGAAATAACAATTTATTTGTGTTATGGCTGTGTTGTTCAGATTCTTTAGGGGTAAAAAAAAAAAAAGTTTATTATGGGAACTGGAAAGGAAATAACTGAGCACACACACCCACAAGTTAATGAAACAGTTTCCACCTCCAGCCTGAATCATAGGGTAATACATCCGGAGACTCCAAAGTCGCAGATGAAGGAAGATTGTGCCAAATTTGTAACAGAGATTTAGAAAGCTGCCAGCAGGCTCAGGGCACAGATTTCAGATGGCACAGGAGGGGAAGAGAGAGAGTAATGCCAGCTAGGTCTTTTCGTAAGGAAGGAGCCAAGACCAGCTCTTACCAGAAAGCTGAGCCTGGCCATCCGATTTCCATCAGCACATTAGTCTCTCCATCTCAGGAGCAATTTGATACCATCTGAGAAGTTCCCTACTGTCTGTGAGTTGGGCCTTTGTAGGAGAGATGTGGCAGGGATCAAAACTATGTTATACCTGTGACTATGCATACACATATACACACATGTGATATATATGAGATCAACTTAGTTCATTAGTTCTATTCTTCCTCAGTTTTATTGAGATATAATTATCAACATTGCATAAGTTTCAAGCATACAACATAATGATTCAATATGTATATACTGCAAAATAATCACCTCAGTAAACTTAGTTAACATCCATCACCTCATTACAAATTTCTTTTTCTTGTGATGAGAATTTCCAAGATCTACTGTCTTAGCAATTTTCAAATAAGTTCATTAGTTCCATAAACAATTTTTCTAAAACACAAAGTTCTTGCAAAAATAATATCATAGCCCATTAGGAAAAATTAACAGAGTCTGCACAGAGAGCCCCATTTCTCAATTTCTGGAATCGTCAGCTTTGAATAAAAATTAAATGTGTTTCTTTATGAGGAAATTATCTCTGCATGATAATCCATTAGCAGACTGCTACTGCTGCTGCTGCTAAGTTGCTTCAGTCATGTCCGATTCTGTGCGACCCCATAGACGGCAGCCCACCAGGCTCCCCCGTCCCTGGGATTCTCCAGGCAAGAACACTGGAGTGGGTTGCCATTTCCTTCTCCAATGCATGAAAGTGAAAAGTGAAAGGGAAGTCGCTCAGTTGTGTCTGACTCAGCGACCCCATGGACTACAGCCTACCAGGCTCCTCCATCCATGGGATTTTCCAGGCAAGAGTACTAGAGTGGGGTGCCATTGCCTTCTCTGCATTAGCAGACTAGATTTTAGTAAATCAGAAGGGCCAGAGTTAAGCTTTCATGAGGTAACAGTAGAAGCGGGGGAAGGGTGGGTAAGAACGAGGCATGAACATCAGGGATCCAGGGGAGCCTAAGGTCAGAGACAATAGGTAGAGACAGAGTGGAAGGGGCAGGGGGCAAAATTCACCTCCATAATACTGAGTTCAGAGGCAGTCCCTCCAGCACTCTATCTCCACGAGATAAACAGCCTCCTGTGTTCTGTGCTATTTGTTAACTGTCTATTTTCCGTAGTGGATCTAAAGGGGCAGGAGAGAGAGATTCTGTCTCACTTCTCACTCTATCACCATCCTTCAGATGTAAGGGGCCATAGACAAAACATGTTCTTGAAAGGTCAAATTTAGACTGGAATAAAATACTGGGGGAAAAAGTTAAAAGCTAAAGTGGTTTCAGCTTTTATGTGGTTCCTATGTAATCAAATGCAAGAATTAGCAACATGTACTTGACAGAACATGGAGGTTTGGGTTTTGTGCTCTCTGCAGAGAGAGATGAAGTGATTCTTTGGATGCTGATCAAAATTCCCTGCCTGCCTTGGGGGTAGCTGAACATTGGAATGGCAGGAGTGCTGTGCCATCTTGTGGGAAGATACGTAGCATCAGCATTCATTTGAGGCTTTTTTTTTTTCTTTACCATAGACACACACACACATATTTGCTTTTTACAAGGAAGATTTGAGAACAAAGCCCGAAACTGAGTTGACAACTACAAAAGTACCATCAGTTAAAGATATTCTCTAGAAAATTTCCCAATGAATTAATTTATAAATGAACAGGATTAAAATGTAACAGCTCATTAAATCCTTAGCTTTTCAGAAATAAGTATAATAATAATATCTGATAGCTATTGAATGTGTAGTGGGTGCTAGATAAACACAGGTCTAGGTAATTTACATGCATTAATATATATCATCCTCACAACCACCCTATGAGGTATGGCTAATACCCTCCCATTTTACAGGCGAGGAAACGGAAACAGAGAGAGTCAATAACCTGCCCAAAGCCACACAGTTGGCAGGTGACAGAGCAGGAATATAACCATGATTTTGAACTCATAAACACTATTAGGTTGCTTCCCTGGATGTCATTAAGCCATTAAGCAAGGTCAGAGGACATAAGACTTTGAAAAGCATGTGCCTAGAACAGAAGACTCTGGTTTTAAATTACTTCCCTAAGTAGAATAATATCTCTCTGAGCCTTCTATGATTTGGAACCTTTACAAAAGACTTTCTTAAAATTGTTTTTTATGACATTCCTTTCCAGAATCATAGAATTTGGAAACTAAGTAACTAAGGCAGAAACATGGAAAATCCCTTTATATTCCTGATCATTACATCAACACCACCCTCACCATCACCATCATTGTTGCCATTGCTGAAATCATCACCCTCACCATCACCAGCATTAATTGAGTATTTCCTCTGTGTCAAGCCCTGTGTTCAGTGCCCTGAGACTATATGGATACAAACTCTTGTTCAGTTCAGTCAAATGAAGCACAGTGACCTTGGGAGCCTTGCCTAAGACTCCAGAGTCACACAGCTGATTCTGTAATCATGCACAGCCCAGTGTACTTCCCTCTAAACCAAGTCACATCCCCCACTAGGTAGAACACTCATCAACAACCAACACTGGGAGAATAGATTTTTGTCATTCCTTTGGAAAACCATTATCTTCTTTCTTTTCCAGGATGACATGTTGTCATATCAGCTTGGTTACTTTTGATGCAATTTAATCTGATTTTGCTTAAAACCAGCTATTCTTCTTACATCTGTTTGATTATTCAATAACTAATAGGCATTTCCCACAATTGTTGTTATGAGAAAGACAACAAAAAGTACAGCTCACCTTATATACCCTGATTCATCTGAGCTGGGCGTGAGTCACATATCTTGAAACCTGGAAAATGTCTCCAGACTTCTCCCCTCTCTTTATGGGGGAGAGGCTGGAAACTTGGGTGCCAATATGATAAGCCTGTGCACAAAGCTGCTTGTGGCCAGACAGAACTGGTGGCATGGGAATAGGGAGGTGGGAGCATGTGCCCTCGCCTCAGCTCCCAAGGAAAGAAACCAGACTCTAAAGCTCAGTAAGCCAGCTGTTTTATTAAGATACATGAAACACCTTAAACTGTGAAATTTAAGTCATGGTTTTCTTTGAATAGAGGTAAAAATCATTTTATCCAGAGAGAAAATGAAAAACTTCCAAGATACATCTAGGTAATCTGTGTCCTTCCCATCCCTGAACCCCAACACACTAATCAGACTTGCAGTTCCAGCATCAGGACCACTTGGTCTGTGGTGAGGTCACCTTGGACAGACTCCTTTCAAGAGATAAGCTATCTGGAAGGAGAAGAGAACTTCCTGGAAATGGTCAGATAAATAAAAGTAGAGTGGAGCCTATTTGCCAGGAACCATGCTTTTTCCTGGCCATTTGCAGGAAGGGCTGGAGAAGTAACATTACAGGCCATTTCTCTCCTGAGCTGCGCCAACCCAAGATTCTTTTTTTATTACAAGTGCTGTGTTTCTAGAGGATCATATTGCCATTTTTCTCCTCCCTGTCTAATACCAATTGCACTTCTGGGCTGTTGTTCTCACCGTTGATGGTGTTAATCTCCATAGGAACCAATGTGACTCGGAGGGTCAGTGTGTGCTTGGCAAGTCTTGTTACAATCACTGCCAGCATGATACCAGCAATGGCATCATAATCCACTGTGCTCACATTTTTGTTTTGTGAATTTGCAAAGGAGTCATGCGGCTTAAAGGTGACAGGCTCAAAGGAAATCTTAGGTTAGCACTTTGGAGTAAAACCTATCATAGCATCCCTCATTTCAGAAGTTGTGGAGTCCACTACTTGCTAAGGGATGAGGCTTTCTTGGGTTTTTCTGTATATCAGCTATCCTGGTTTGGGGCCATGCGTTCTGTCTGGAGATAATAAGAGTTATTTAATGGGCATAGCAGTGGTGATGGAAATAACGCCTCTCCTTTTCATCAGAACAATCTCATATTTCTGTTGTTGCTCCTATTATTGTTTTCATTAGATAACACAAAATCTGCCCTGTGGTTTTCCTATAAGATGATTCCAATAAAAAGAAAGCTGTTTGGTCTCACAACTATGAAGGGTCTCACAAAGTCTGAGTGGCTAAAGGCAACATAGAGATTACTAAACCAGCCCCCACCCGATGCAGATGTGCAGTAGATGTGTCAAGAATCTTTTGTATTAGCACAAAGCAGAGTCTTGCTCTCCTCCCTGGGGTGCACCATCTGCTGGTAAATTGCTTTAAATATTAGAAAGCCCCTCCTTACATTGAGCTGAATTGGCGCATGGTAACTTTCACCCACCTGTTACTGCTCTGCTCTCTGGGGAAACACTAAAACATGCCATTCTCTTTGTACTTTCATTTTCTCTCCACCAGGATCCTCTAAGACCCAGCCCTTCCTGCCTCTGCATTAGGACTTGTCACAAGTTTTTCATGTGTCTTTCTCCTCTACCAGGTGAGTTTCTGGAGGGAAAAAATAGGATGTTTTCTTCTTTGTGTAGTGAGTACCAGCACTTGATGACACCCATTTAAATACTTCACACTGGCTTTTATTTATCCCAAGGTTCTGCTGGTCCAGGCTAAATACTTCTGATTCCTTCAACTATCCCTCAAGTCAGCAAGGAGATACTGGCTTCTTCTTCCTTCCTCCCTCCAACAGGAGCACTAATGGGGTGAAAGAAGGCAAATTGGATCATATAATGTTTCTGTGACAAAAACTATACTTTCAAATATCATGCTGTGTGGTGAGGGTAATGAAGTAGTTCAAAAATTCTATAAAGGAGGCTCTGGGTCCTTCAAACAGCCTTGAAATTCTACAATAAATGAAAATTTTACAACAGGAGGAGACTGCAGACATCACCTCATCCAATCAGTACCAAAGAGGTTACGGGGACCCAAGAATCAAACTGAATTGCCCAAGGTCGCAGAGCTTTTTACTGGCAGAACTAAGACTAGAAACTCTCTTCTTTTTCTCTAAATTATGTTCTTTACAACACAGCATACTAATTCAAAGGGAATATTATACCAAACACTTTGTATGCTCCTCAATAAGTTAACTGGTAATTTTAAACATGGAGAGTGCCTTCTTAAATCTTGGGACCTAAAGTTTAGTACTCTTCCCCGATAACATTTATATGAAGAGTGCTACCTCCTGTAGCATTGAAATATTCCAGCAGGGTTTTAAAGCTTACGATGACTGTCCCTGGCAATCTTAGTTTTCATCTCAGAAGACAGAGATCCTGCCAATACAGAATCTCCAGAATGTGATGGAGTCTTTCTTCTTCATACTTATTGTATGTCAGCACTTAGCACAGTATCTGGCAAATGCTAGACATTTAAACAATATTTGCTGACTGATTAATAACTTTGTAATTATTCATTGATGAATTCATGACAAAAGTTCAAACTAAGGCTAAATTCCGCTACCATTCGACTTGCTTCCCATTTCTAGGCCTCATGCCCAATAATCAATCAATTTATGTTCAGGGAATTTAAATACTAATGTTTATACTAATACTAATGTTTATCCAAGAAAGGCAATGCCAAAGAATGCTCAAACTACTGCACAATTGCACTCATCTCACATGCTAGTAAAGTAATGCTCAAAATTCTCCAAGCCAGGCTTCAGCAATATGTGAACCGTGAACTTCCTGATGTTCAAGCTGGTTTTAGAAAAGGCAGAGGAACCAGAGATTAAATTGCCAACATCCTCTGGATCATGGAAAAAGCAAGAGAGTTCCAGAAAAACATCTATTTCTGCTTTCTTGACTATGCCAAAGCCTTTGACTGTGTAGATCACAATAAACTGTGGAAAATTCTGAAAGAGATGGGAATACCAGACCACCTGATCTGCCTCTTGAGAAATCTGTATGCAGGTCAGGAAGCAACAGTTAGAACTGGACATGGAACAACAGATTGGTTACAAACAGGAAAAGGAGTACGTCAAGGCTGTATATTGTCACCATGTTTGTTTAACTTATATGCAGAGTACATCATGAGAAATGCTGGACTGGAAGAAACACAAGTTGGAATCAAGATTGCCGGGAGAAATATCAATAACCTCAGATATGCGGATGACACCACCCTTATGGCAGAAAGTGAAGAGGAACTCAAAAGCCTCTTGATGAAAGTGAAAGTGGAGAGTGAAAAGGTTGGCTTAAAGCTCAACATTCAGAAAACGAAGATCATGGCATCTGGTCCCATCACTACATGGGAAATAGATGGGGAAACAGTGGAAACAGTGTCAGACTTTGTTTTTCTGGGCTCCAAAATCACTGCAGATGGTGACTGCAGCCATCAAATTAAAAGACACTTACTCCTTGGAAGGAAAGTTATGACCAACCTAGATAGCATATTCAAAAGCAGAGACATCACTTTGCCAACAAAGGTTCGTCTAGTCAAGGCTATGGTCTTCCCTGTGGTCATGTATGGATGTGAGAGCTGGACTGTGAAGAAGGCTGAGCGACGAAGAATTGATGCTTTTGAACTGTGGTGTTGGAGAAGACTCTTGAGAGTCCCTTGGACTGCAAGGAGATCCAACCAGTCCATTCTGAAGGAGATCAACCCTGGGATTTCTTTGGAAGGAATGATGCTAAAGCTGAAACTCCAGTATTTTGGCCACCTCATGCGAAGAGTTGACTCATTGGAGAAGACTGATGCTGGGAGGGATTGGGGGCAGGAGGAGAAGGGGATGACAGAGGATGAGATGGCTGGATGGCATCACTGACTCGATGAATATGAGTCTGAGTGACCTCCGGGAGTTAGTGATGGACAGGAAGGCCTGGCGTGCTGCAGTTCATGGGGTCGCAAAGAGTTGGACACGACTGAGTGACTGATCTGATCTGATCTGATCTGAATGTTTATCCATACATGACTATTCCAGTAGTCATGTGTGGATGTGAGCTGGACTATAAAGAAAGCTGAGCACCAAAGAATTGATGCTTTTGAACTGTTGTGTTGGAGAAGACTCTTGAGAGTCCTTTGGACTGCAAGAAGATCCAACCAGTCCATCCTAAAGGAAATCAGCCCTGAATATTCATTGGAAGGACTGATGTTGAAGCTGAAACTCCAATACTTTGGCCACCTGATGTGAAGAACTAACTCATTGGAAAAGACCCTGATGCTGGGAAAGATTGAAGGCAGGAGGAGAAGAGAATGACAGAGGATGAGATGGTTGGATGGCATCACTGACTCGACGGACATGAGTTTGAGCAAGCTCCGGGAGTTGTGATGGACAGGGAGGCCTGGCATGCTGCAGTCCACAGGGTCACAAAGAGTTGGACACGACTAAGCAACTGAACTGAACTGATCCCAACAAAATATAATTTGAAACTTAAATATGCTAAAAAGTACACATACAAGACTACTCCAACTTGCAAATGTGTGATGTTATGAAAGACCATATGTAAACTAGGGATTAAACTCTGAAACATATATTTTCAAGAAGTAAAAGGAGAGAGAAAAGAAAAAGAAAATGCTGTTTCCACTACGTGACTGGAATAATATTTCCTTTGTGTTGGTGAGGCCTGTTATAAAGAATATGATATTGAGTACAAGAAGAACTGTTTCCATTTTTGGTTCTACCAATAATGGCTCTGTGACCTTGGGTTAAATAGATTCCCAGAGCTGAGAAATAAAACACGATTTATGATACTGTTTATATAGGGAACATCAGTCCTTCTTCAGAATGCAAGGAACCCCTGGGAACCCAAATCCAAGTTCCGAAAACAGTCACTTGCCAGGTGAGAAGGAAATGTGTGCCCCACTCTCTGTGATTGAAAGAAAGCTTTCATTAACCCTGAAACCAGCACCTTCTAACATTCCTACCCAGTCACTTCACCAATGTACAACAGATACTTTCTCATTCAATGCAATCAGGAAAATTAAGTGCAAAAGTTGGTTCAAGCAGAAAACTATAAAAAATTACACATTTTAATTCAATTTCGAACATACAAGTATACATTAATGTGTCCAACTCTGGTATATGACCAAGCAGCCACTGCCTGCATTTCCTCAAAGTTCTTTTCATGTAAACTACTCTCAAAATGCCTCCTTTCCAATTGGTAGTTTTGGTGTCTTTAATATCAAAATGTTAAGACACTTGAAAAGAAATCTGACTACATAGACTTCTTGATTTTTATAACATTTTAATCATACTCCATTCTTTCCAAAACATATATTTATTTTTCAAAGAGACAATTCTCATAATCTATCCGTAACATACATAATAATACTGCAAAATTAAAAGCATAATAGACAGTAATGGATTTGGTCAGCATATAGCTCAACTCTTGAGATCAAAAGGACTTGAGCAAACTGTAGATGAACCTACTAATCAGAAGTGTCCAATCAAGCATCCTGTACAAAGGGCACAGAGAATTTGGGTTCATCTGATAAGCCAGTTTCTAAAGTTCCTACTGTATTTATATCAAGGATGCCTTCATAAGCCTCATAGGAGAGCACTACTGCTGCTGCTGCTGCTACATCGCTTTAGTTGTATCCAACTCTGTGCGACCCCATAGACAGCAGCCCACCAAGCTTACCGTCCCTGGGATTCTCCAGGCAAGAACACTGGAGTGGGTTGCCATTTTCTTCTCCAATGCATGAAAGTGAAGTCGCTCAGTCATGTCCAACTCTAGCGACCCCATGGACTGCAGCCCACCAGGCATCAACTGGACTTTGGTAAGACCATCTGAATTAGTTTCCTAGGGCTGCCATAACAAATTATCACAAACTGGGCTACTTAAGCCATTGGAAATTTATTCCCTCACAGTTCTGGAGGCCTGAATTCCAAAATCAAGGTGTTAAGGGGGCCATGATCTCTCTGAAGGCTCTAGAAAAAGGTCCTTCCTTTCCTCTTCTAACTGCTGGTCTCCCAGTGACCCCTGGAGTTCCTTAGCTTATGGCACCATAATTCTAATCTCTGCCTCTGTCTTCATGTGGCTATCTTCCCTCCAAGCTTGTCTTCACATGGCCTTCTTATAAGGACAATAGTCACTGAATTTAGGGCCTGCTCTAAGACCATGTGCTTCATTTTAACTTAACTAATTACATCTGCAAAGAAAAGTTAACATTCTTAGGTTCCCAGTGGACATGAACTTTTCGTGGACACAATTCAATCTGTTACACCACACTATGTCAAGTTCTCTCTAGGCTTCCAGGCCACAAACATGCTGTTTTCTCTTCTAGAAATTCCCTTCTCCCATCCTTTAACATAGTATAAAGTCTCAGTCTTCAAAACTCAGCTAAGGTGTCATCACCTCCTCACTGCCTTCCCCAGCTGGATTAGGTGCCTTCCTGGCTGCTCTATCAGAGCCCAGTCACTGTCTCCCTAACATCACTCATTTCACTGTACCAGCATTGCCGCTCTTCTTCTCTGTCTCCACCATCATATGCACTTATTCAACAACTATTGACTGAACACTTCCTAAGTGCCTGCACTATGCTAGGGGTTGGGGAAATAACAAAGGCTAAGACAGAAGTCCCTGCTCTTTGAAGAGTAGAATGTTTTGAGGTTTTCAAGGTCAGGAACATACATTTGATTGTTAATATCCAGAGCCCGGCACACTATCAGATGTACTCAGTAAGCAAATCATCTGCCAAATGAATTAATGATTAAAAATTTCAGAGGGCAAAGCAAATACTAATGAGAAGGATGGAATGGTTGGAAGATATAAATTTTGGCCAGAATAAAAATTTTCAGGTAACTCAAGATACAATAAAGAAAGGCACTGACTCCTTTCTACTTAAAGCATTCAAGCAAAATCCCCATTAGGAGGTTTGTCTACACGGTTACTAAGGTACCTTCCAACTCTAAGATTTCTTTCATTTTCTGACAGATTAAATGATGGGAAGATGATTTATTTCTTAATTTTTTTTCTTTTTTCAAAAACCTAAATGCTTATAATGTACTAGACATGACATAAGCACTTAAACTCTATTAAACATTAATTAAATCCTAACAATTCATTCAAAGCAAGTAAAATAGCAGAAGAAATGACTAGCTCTTTATCTGCTTCTCTTTTTCCTGAACATATAGCCAGATTACATTTCTTAGTGTCCCTGTGGTTAGGAGTGACCATGTGACTGAGTTCTAACCAATGGAATATAAATGGAAGTGATGTGTGACATATCCAGGCCTGATCCATATACCTCTCCAAGATACGCTCTTGCATTCTCCTTTCCCTTCTAGCACACTAAAATGAAGGTACTTCTAACACATACATTCTCAGTGGGGGTAATATTGCTCCCAAGAAGTGGAAATATTTGTTTGAGGGCACAAAAACCATCTTAGATATTACAATAGCTGATGGCTCTTCAAAACTCAACTCTGCCTGATAATATCTTATTTCTTAATATTTAATTTCTCTCATTAGAGAGATTTTTAATGATTTAGTTACTTAATTTTAATTAATTGGGTTTAATTGATTTAATTTTTCTCCTTAAGGGGGGAAATGACCAAAAAAAAAAATTGAGAAATATTTGCTCTAAAGTAACCTTGAAAGCTGCATGCTGGAGATAGTAGAACTTCTGTCAGCCTGGATCTCTGAATGACTAACTGGAAGAGAGGCTCCTAGGTCACTACAAAATACCATTAGTGAACAGAAATCAGATTTCTATTGTATTTGAGCCATTATCAATTTGGGAGTCTGACATAGCAGTTCGCTTACCCTAAACATTATAACTACTATCTTACCCATTTTACACATGAGGAAACTTGAGCTCAAAGAGCACAGGCTTAAGGTCAGGACTACTGGCGCATGTTAGAGCAGAGATTTGAAACAAGTCTGATTGCAAAGTCTGAGCCATTGATCCTTAGGCTCTGTTGCTTCCCCAGCTGTCAAAAGCTACATATTTCTACTGAATGAGATGATCTCCAGTCTGAGCTATTGAAGAATACTGAATGCATTTGAGGATTAAACTTATATTGTTTTTAGTTTATACTTAGTTTGGTTTTTATACACCCAAAGTTGATAAACACTTCAGAAATAAATCATCACTTTCACTCAGGGTGATGAAGTTATCCTGGGGCAAGTCCCTTGAAATAAAATATGCACAGTAATAAAACATGAAAAGTAGCATATGGAAATAAATTAATATCTGTTTTGAAAGACACAAAAATAAGTTGCATCAGTTCTGGGTGAAACCCATAATAAACTCATGTACAGATGAGCAGCTGTCAAAGGGCTATAGAATTTGGTTTCACATGCACTACAAAAAATCAGAGTTTTCCCATCTGAAAATGAAAAGTTCAGGATGAAGATTTCATGATAAATCTCATCAGAAATTATTTCAGATATTTTGCTTTTCTAAGCATCTTAAAGTAGAAGATCATATTTCAGACAGTGACAGGCTTTGTTGTAAATTTGTGACTCTATGGTTTTCCCAGAGAAACTACATATGATGTGTCCATGTGGAAACTATTTAATTTGCATTGTCTGCAAAAAAGTATTATCAGTTCATAGAGAGGGACTAAGGAGAGTTTCATTATGTATGTAAGTTCAGGCATCTTTAATGCAGTGTAAGTCTTAGAACTGCTGATTTTTTTTCAAAAAGACAGTAAGAAAAAAAATGTTGGCTAACAAAGTGTACTGTGGTGATGAATGGGAAGAACATTGCTCAAACCTTCTAAATTCCTTATATGACTTTTATTGTGTGCCTGTTTCTGATGGTCTTCAGATACACAATTGAACAGTGCTCTTCAGAGAATTTTCCTCTTTTTTGCTTCATTTTACTCCATTGCTTCTTAAATAAGTTAATTTACTGCTCTGAGACTTATATGCATCGCATTCCAACCTGAAATGCCATAAATTTTTTAAAAATGGAACTATTGAATAGTAGATGGAGATTACAGGCTCTTTTAGAAGAAGGTTAGAGAAGGAATTGTCTTTTATTCTTATATTTTTAAAAGGGTACTACAGCTTTTGAACACATTTCCAGATGCAAAATTAACATCATAGAGAAACACCAGGTTCACACTTTTTATCTTTAATGCTAACTCTTCTGTATGCTCTGAGTAGCCCTACCTTTTAGCATTTAAGAGATAAAGCTCTGCTTTAAATTTTCCAATTATTACCTGTCTGGTACAGTTGCAACAGGACCATATCAAGTATTTGAGTTTTACTAGGGAAACGTAATTACAGTTTGAAAAATAGTAGAAAATGCATTCCTATCACATCCTTAGTGGCAGTTTATATGCTAAAAAGAAAAACGCTTAGGGCCTAATTCATAAGAGCTTTATGCTTCATTTACATTTTTCTGTGCAGTTTACTTGGAAAAGAGCATAATGCATGTTTTTCAAGTAAAATATGCCATTTTGGGATTCATTCAACTTGCTTTCCATTGTCCTCACTGAGGGCCAACTGTTCTTTTTTACAATCCTAAAGGGCACCAGTAAATGGAGTGGGTGGAAAGCCCTCAATATTAACTGGAAGAAATGCCTAAAACCGTTGTACAGATTATTTAGAAAATTTATAGCAGTCTCCAGCAGTCAAATCTTGGAAAGCCTATTGTGCTTTTACTATGCAGACTGTTTTCCAAGCCCTTTGTATAGGATATTGAACAAGTTACATGATAATACAGATATTTTTGAGGGCTGCTTAGAATTCACAAAAAGACTGACCATTTCCTGGCTAATCTAGGTTCTTTTACTTAGTTCGGTGTTCCTCAAAACATGGCCTGTAGGCTAGCAAGTATGCACATCAACTGAGAGCCTTTTGTTAAAAATATGATTTCTTAGTGATCTTAAATTTTTAAGGTGGAGACCTGGAATTTGAATTTTACAGGTTATTCAGATGATTCAGAGTTTCCTTTTTAGGTAGGACCACACACTCTCATTTAGTGATCAACAATTTGCTAAACCAAATTTGTTAGCAAGTGTAAGATCACTGAACATGCAGGAGGCTAAAATCACATATGAAAAAGACAGCAATTTGGTACCAAGCAGAAAATTATGACCCATGAGAGTCTAACCTATGATCCTCAGTCTTTCCTACATCTACTGTTTTCTAAGTTCTCCAAAACTGTACAAAGAAAAGTCCAGGCAAAAAGCATTTCTCACATTGTTCACTGACGCACTGGAAAATGAATATTGCAGACAACCAACAGGATACTTATTCTGCTAAGTTGCTTCAGTCGTGTCTGACTGTGCGACCCCATAGACGGCAGCCCACCAGGCTCCCCCGTCCCTGGGACTCTCCAGGCAAGAACACTGGAGTGGGTTGCCATTTCCTTCTCCAATGAATGAAAGTGAAAAGTGAAAGTGAAGTCACTCAGTCATGTTCGAGTCTTAGCGACCCCATGGACTGCAGCCTACCAGACTCCTCTGTCCATGGATTTTCCAGGCAAGAGTACTGGAGTGGGGTGCCCTATTCTATACATTATCAAAACTGCCAGGCCAATTTTCTTCCCTCACTGAATTCACTGAATTTACTGGGTGGTTTTGGCATCATGTTGCAACCACCGTAGCCTGATATCAGAGAAAATTTGAGATCCAACACAGCTGTTCTAAAAATGAGTTGTCTCTGCCATTTTAGAGTAACAGTTTTAACATATTTAGTGGAAGAAAGCCACAGATCTTGACAGATTTAGCTAAGTCTACTCCAAGCTAAAGCTGAACACTTACTTCACACTTCCTCACTGACTGATAAAAGAAAAACCTTACGTAGTAGGAATTCCTAAGTACCACCACAACTGATTTTCCTCTCCTTCCTGGTACGTAGGAAGATGATACCTCCCTGCCCAAGTAAGCAGAAATGATGTGTCACTTCCTGAATAAAATATTTAATTGCCAGTATGAACCTCTCAGCACAGTCCCTCCCTGCTGCAGCAACCATGCAGGGACATGTTCCCAAGCCTGTAGTCACAGGGTGATGGGCATTCAAAATCCTGGACCACTGAGTTATCCCAGAGAGTCACCTGGATTTGCCATCATCATTGTAAGAAAGAAGCAAACTTTTATTCTGGTGAGCCACTGGGATATGTGGTTGTTTGCCACCACAGCATAACTTATCCTACCCTGGTTAAAATAACACAGTGAGATATATTAAGCTACATGGTAATAACAGCTACATGTTAGCATTAGCAAAAAGAACACTCTAGACTGATACCTGGCAGAAAAGTCATGGTGACCAAACAGCTCTTTCTCAAAGAACATTTCATGTCCACTGGAATAGATTCAGTCTCTGGGAGGCAATGAAATGCTCTGAAACATTTTCTAGCTCTGAGAAGGCTTTGGGGATTCAACTCAGAAGAGATTACTTTGAGGACCAAATGAGATAATGTATGCCGAAGTGCTCTGTTTACAGCACGGAGCTATACAAATAGGAATCGGCTTGACAAAGAGCCCATTTAGATTGTACTTAAGTTCACACATTCTAAAGTGAGTACTCCATCATTTTGCTTTCCATTGGAGAGTTTTTTGTTCTGATATTTAAAAGAGAATAAAATTTGTTAGATAAAAGGGGATTCACACGTTATGAATCCGAGTAACATTTTATGTTTTGCCACTATTATCTACATTATAGTCATACCTTTTTTAAAAGATATGTCTATTAAGCACTTGCTGGGAGCACAATGGGAAATGCTGTGAGAGGTAGAAAAGTGGAAGAAGTACCCTTTAAGAGCCCCCAATTTCATCATCGGTATAATACAATTAACAGCTTCTGATCTCCCTCATGTTTCCACCCCAAAATACTCTAAGTAAAAGTACTCCCATTTCTAGCAAGTGCTATCTTTAGAAATTGATTTCATAACAATGGGGTTTGGTCAGTATCTTTAAAATCCAATTTTTATCCATGCACATTTCTTTTGAATGATTTTTTTTCTTTTGAAAAGTGGTTAGGATTAATTAAGCATAGATACCTGGATAAGAGCTGAGGGAGTTGGTAATGGACAGGGAAGCCCAGGGTGCTGCAGTCCATGGGGTAGCAAAGAGTCAGACATGACTGAGCAACTGAACTGAACATGGATAAGAAAAGGTTAACAGAAATATGAAAATTCTTAATTCACTACTACAGCTCTCAAAAGAAAAAAGAGAGAGACTTTTTTTTAGGCTATTCTAAGAGAGACAGTCCATTATACCATTTTCTTCTGTGTCAGTTTGCCCTAAAGGGATGCTGTTTTCTGAGTTTAATAAGGACCCTATTTCTTCTGAGCCCTTACAGTCTATTAATTACTATGGTGGGTGATTTGAGACATCGCAGCAATCATTTGTAAGATGATAAGAGCTCTCCTCATTCTGAGATTTTAGCTATCTAAAATTATCCAGATGAAACAGATGTTGCAAATATGAGTCCTTGTTAGAATGTTTTCTTCTCATTACCCGGCAGAAAGCCATGTTCCTCACAATCCAGCCACACAGAATGGGGCTGCCACAAAAGCTTTGACTGAGCCTTCTGTCTGTGACTCCTGCTACAGGTCATCCGGGCACCCAAAGACATCTGGTTTGCATCAGATATTGCATTTGACACAATACAAAAAGCCAAACCAGAAGAAGCCAATGGAGACCCAAGAACAGTGTCACCCAGGTCCACTCCAAACCCAGTCCCCGTTCCCACAAGGTTATACAAAGTAAATCTGCAACCTTTGCAATCAGGAGGCTAGTGACACACAGAGCTGTTTAGTGAAGAATTAGAGGAAACAGAAAAGGAGTACGTCAAGGCTGTATATTGTCATCCTGCTTATTTAACTTATATGCAGAGTACATCATGAGAAACACTGGACTGGAGGAAGCACAAGCTGGAATCAGGATTGCCAGGAGAAGTATCAATAACCTCAGACATGCAGATGACACCACCCTTATGGCAGAAAGTGAAGAACTAAAAAGCCTCTTGATGAAAGTGAAAGTGGAGAGTGAAAAGGTTGGCTTAAAGCTCAACATTCAGAAAACGAAGATCATGGCATCTGGTCCCAACACTTCATGGGAAATAGATGGGGAAACAGTGGAGAAACAGTGTCAGACTTTATTTGGGGGGCTCCAAAATCAGTGCAGATGGTGACTGCAGCCATGAAATTAAAAGACACTTACTCCTTGGAAGGAAAGTTATGACCAACCTAGATAGCATATTGAAAAGCAGGGACATTACTTTGCCAACATATGTCCATCTGGTCAAGGCTATGGTTTTTCCTGTGGTCATGTATGGATGTGAGAGTTGGACTGTGAAGAAAGCTGAGCATCAAAGAATTGATGCTTTTGAACTACGGTGTTGGAGAAGATTCTTGAGAGTCCCTTGGACTACAAGGAGGTCCAATCAGTCCATCCTAAAGGAGATCATTGGTGTGTTCATTGGAAGGACTGATGCTAAAGCTGAAACTCCAATATTTTGGCCACCTCATGCAAAGAGTTGACTCATTGGAAAAGACTCTGATGCTGGGAGGGATTGAGGGCAGGAGGAGAAGGGGATGACAGAGGATGAGATGGCTGGATGGCATCACCCACTCGATGGACATGAGTTTGAGTGAACTCCAGGCATTGGTGATAGACAGGGAGGCCTGGCGTGCTGTGATTCATGGGGTCACAAAGAGTTGGACACGACTGAGCGACTGAACTGAACTGAAATGACCCGTTAAGCATGCTGTTAGCACTATATGATTGATGTCATACAATGGAACTTTCTTCTGTCTGTGGTGAGTGTCTGTGTGTGGTAATGTTTTTATAATACAAAAAAAAAAAAGGAAAATAAAAGGGAAAAAACCTATCTGGAGACATATCCCAATAAATAATCCATACTATTTCCCTTCCGCCTTTCTCTATCCCCGTGGCATGTCCATTGTCCACCAAAAGTGCAACAAAAACATCAGTTCTTGAGCCAGAACTGACCAACAAAGGAGCCTTGTGTCTACCGAGATGGGATCTGTATTAGTGTCCCTGCCAAACTCTGGTGGGGAGCATTGTGCAGCAAGCATTGACTCACTGCCAAGGCAGGATAGATTCCAGAGCTCAGCAGTTGGGGTCCTTGGTCAAGAACATCCCCTTTTGTAGGACTTCTGCTGGCACATTCTCAAGGCTGCCAAAAAATGGTTAATGAAGAAAATGAGAGGGTCAAGGAAGAACTTATTTTTTAGGATGGCAGATGATCCAGTAGAGAGGATCATAACAAAGCAGAAGAGAGAAGAGCAAATGGGAGAAGCAGACCATGGAAAAGAGGCCAGGGAGTTGGTGTCAGCTGCATGAGTGGGAGTATGACATGAGTTGCGGCTGTGCCTTAAGAAGGGAAACAGGAGCCAGTAGAGATTCAGCAGTTGGGTAAAGTGCTGGGTGAGAGAATGGGCGTGTCCTTTCCTGATTCCTAATGCTTTCTTGGGAAAGTAGGAAGCAAGGCCATCAGCCAAGAGTGCAGAGTAGAGAGGGAGTAGACGGTAAATCATCTATCAATGCTAGAGAACTGGGTTCAATTCCTGGATTGGGAAGATTCCCTGGAGAAGGAAACGGCAACCTACTCCAGTACTCTTGCCTAGAAAATCAGGACGGAGGAGCCTGGTGCAGACTACTGTCCACGGGGTCGCAAAGAGTCGGACATAACTGAGCAATTTCACTTCACTTAATAAAAGCATGAGAATAAAGGAAACATCATGAAGTCCTCATCAGGAGCTGTGGAGAATGACTCAACTAGGAGAATGGGGTAGAATTGCATGCTTCACTGCCTGTACATGAATAGGAAATCACAAAAGTGTTTATTGCAGTATAAAAAAAGATGTTACCAAACAGTAAAATGATTGTAGACTTATGAGTTACTATAGTTAGTGAACCACAGAACCACTGTATCAACAGCTTTTTAACTAATCTGCATAGGTTCTGCAGCAGGACTGTTCAGGCTTGATTTTTCACACACATGTCATATACAATCATCCATTGTCTCATGTACATCACAGTTCGTGACATAAGCATGCTCACCTGGCTGGTGGAGCAGTGGCAGGTAGGGGCAGTTGCATCAAAGACTTCTCTCAATACCTCTACCCCCACCCCCAGGCCCACAAGCCCTGTACCTGTCCAGCTCCAAGACCAAAGGGAGCCAAGAGTCAGCAACAGAGACTCGGTTTAATGCATGAGGGGGCTTAGAAGTCTGAAGCAAGGTCTTGGATCAACACCCCACCTGTGCGGTAGACAACAGGCAGGGGCTGGCAGCAATCTTCAGTCCCAGGGGCAGGGACAGGCTACCAGCTATTGGAGGGATTACGTTAGGTTGATTCATCAGTTATCAGCAGAGGGGACCACCCTTGACTGTCCCTTGGATAAGAACAATCACTAGCTGGGGCATGGGGCCAGTTATGTAGGAAGGTCAGTCCTGTGAGTAGTTTGTAGGTGAAGAAGGCACTGGTCAGCAGAGGATGTACACAGAGCAAGAAAATAGCTGCCTTGAGTGGCCTGAATATACAGCCACTTGACCCAAGGGAGTGAGCTGCCCCCACTCACTCTTCCAAACTCACTTTGAGAGAATCAGCAGGCACCTTCATGTTGCCCTTGAAAGGCAATATTACCTACATGTATCTGGAAAGGACTGGGTAAAGAGTAAAATGTCACTGGTGATCATTGTTCAGATTTAAAGTGAGAATTTGGTGCACAGAATGCATCAGTATTTTTTTTTAACTCTCCAGTGATTCTAATGTATAGTCAGGATTAAGAACCAGTGTGCTAAAAGAGTGAGGCAAAGAAACAATTCATTCCAAGTATAAAAGTGAGTCACATTTTTTGTGATACACTTGAGTTGGTTCCTAAAATAACATTTCAGCCTAGAACATGGAGCAAAAATAAGTTCTAAGGCTGAAGAGAAAACACAAAGATTTAAAAACAAAAAGAAAAAAAAATCACTCCAAGAGAGAGACAGGAATGGTAAGCTTAGCAAATGCTAAGTGTTCCTTGAGATTATGATGCCAAGCACAAGAAGAAATTTGCAGCAACATGGGTGGACCTAGAGATCATCATACTAAGTGGGGTATGTCAGACAGAGACAAATATCATGACATCACTTATATGTGGAATCTTAAAAAATGATACAAATGAACTTATTTATAAAACAGACTTCAAAAACAAACGTACGGTTACTAAAGAGGAAAAGTTGAGGGGAGAGATAATAGGAGTTTGAAATTAACATATCCATCAGTTCAGTTCAGTCGCTCAGTCGTGTCCGACTCTTTGTGACCCCATGAATTGCAGCACACCAGGCCTCCCTGTCCATCACCAACTCCCAGAGTTCACTCAGACTCACGTCCATCGAGTCAGTGATGCCATCCAGCCATCTCATCCTCTGTCGTCCCCTTCTCCTCTTACCCCCAATCCCTCCCAGCATCAGAGTCTTTTCCAATGAGTCAACTCTTCGCATGAGGTGGCCAAAGTACGGGAGTTTCAGCATCAGCATCACTTCTTCAGAAGAAATCCCAGGGCTGATCTCCTTCAGAATGGACTGGTTGGATCTCCTTGTAGCCCAAGGGACTCTCAAGCGTCTTCTCCAACACTACAGTTCAAAAGCATCAATTCTTCAGTGCTCAGCCTTCTTCACAGTCCAAGTCTCACATCCATACATGACCACAGGAAAAACCATAGCCTTGACAAGATGAACCTTTGTTGGCAAAGTAATGTCTCTGCTTTTGAATATGCTATCTAGGTTGGTCATAACTTTCCTTCCAAAGAGTAAGCATCTTTCAATTTCATGGCTGCAGTCATCAACTGCAGTGATTTTGGAGCCCCCCAAAATAAAGTCTGACACTGTTTCCCCATCTATTTCCCATGAGGTGATGGGACCCGATGCCAGGATCTTCATTTTCTGAATGTTGAGCTTTAAGCCAACTTTTTCACTCTCCACTTTCACTTTCATCAAGAGGCTTTTAGTTCCTCTTCTCTTTCTGCCATAAAGGTGGTGTCATCTGCATATCTGAGGTTATTGATATTTCTCCTGGCAATCTTAATTCCAGCTTGTGCTTCTTGCAGCCCAGTGTTTCTCATGATGTACCCTGCATATAAGTTAAATAAGCAGGGTGACAATATACAGTCTTGACGTACTCCTTTTCCTATTTGGAACCAGTCTGTTGTTCCATGTCCAGTTCTAACTGTTGCTTCCTGACCTGCATATAGATTTCTCAAGAGGCAGGTCAGGTGGTCTGGTATTCCCATCTCTTTCAGAATTTTCCACAGTTTATTGTGATCTACACAGTCAAAGGCTTTGGCATAGTCAAGAAAGCAGAAATAGATGTTTTTCTGGAACTCTCTTGCTTTTTCCATGATCCAGCGGATGTTGGCAATTTGATCTCTGGTTCCTCTGCCTTTTCTAAAACCAGCTTGAACATCTGGAAGTTCACGGTTCACATATTGCTGAAGCCTGGCTTGGAGAATTTTGAGCATTACTTTACTAGCGTGTGAGATGAGTGCAATTGTGTAGTAGTTTGAGCATTCTTTGGCATTGCCTTTCTTTGGGATTGGAATGAACACTGACCTTTTCCAGTCCTGTGGCCACTGCTGAGTTTTCCAGATTTGCCGGCATATTGAGTGCAGCACTTTCACAGCATTATCTTTCAGGATTTGAAAGAGCTCAACTGGAATTCCATCACCTCCACTAGCTTTGTTCGTAGCGATGCTTTCCCTGTTTATTTAACTTATATGCAGAGTACATCATGAGAAATGCTGGACTGGAAGAAACACAAGCTGGAATCAAGATTGCCAGGAGAAATATCAATAACCTCAGATATGCAGGTGACACTACCGTTATGGCAGAAAGTGAAGAGGAACTAAAAAGCCTCTTGATGAAAGTGAGAAAGGAGAGTGAAAAAGTTGGTTTAAAGCTCAACATTCAGAAAACGAAGATCATGGCATCCGGTCCCATCACATCATGGGAAATAGATGGGGAAACAGTGGAAACAGTGTCAGACTTTATTTTGGGGGCTCCAAAATCACTGCAGATGGTGAATGCAACCATGAAATTAAAAGACGCTTACTCTTTGGAAGGAAAGTTATGACCAACCTAGATAGCATATTCAAAAGCAGAGACGTTACTTTGCCAACAAAGGTTCGTCTAGTCAAGGCTATGGTTTTTCCTGTGGTCATGTATGGATGTGAGACTTGGACTGTGAAGAAAGCTGAGCGCCGAAGAATTGATGCTTTTGAACTGTGGCGTTGGAGAAGACTCTTGAGAGTCCCTTAGACTGCGGGGAGATCCAACCAGTCCATTCTGAAGGAGATCAGCCCTGGCATTTCTTTGGAAGGAATGATGCTGATGCTGAAACTCCAGTACTTTGGCCACCTCATGCAAAGAGTTGACTCATTGGAAAAGACCCTGATGCTGGGAGGGATTGGGGGCAAGAGGAGAAGGGGACAACAGAAGATGAGATGGCTGGATGGCATCACTGACTCGATGGGCGTGAGTCTCCGTGAACTCTGGGAGTTGGTGATGGACAAGGAGACCTGGCATGCTGCAATTCATGGGTCGCAGAGTCGGACACGACTGAGTGACTGATCTGATCTGATCTGATGCTTTCTAAGGCCCACTTGACTTCACATTCCAGGATGTCTGGCTCTAGGTCAGTGATCACACCATCATGATTATCTGGGTCATAAAGATCTTTTTTGTACAGTTCTTCTGTGTATTCTTGCCACCTCTTCTTAATATCTTTTGTTTCTGTTAGGTTCATACCATTTCTGTCCACATATCCATACTACTATATAAAAATAGATATTCAACAGGGAACTCAGTATACTGTAATAATCCAGGAAAAAAAATGGATTTATGTATGTGTATAACTGAATCACTTTGCTGTATACCTAAAACTAACACAATACTACAAATCAACTATATTCCAATATAAAATAAAAATTAATTTTTATAAAAGGAGTATAATGCTAGGTAAGTGCAGAGAAACAAACATCATATTACCAATTTGACACTGGTAATCAAATGTCAAATCCAACCTATTTTAGGCAATAGGGAGGCACTGCAAGAATTTGAGGATAGGGATGACCAAGTTATAAGGCCATGTGATCTTTTACACAGTCATAACACTAAACACCAACTAGAATTCTGATCCTGTAAAATCATGGGAAGTCTTCTCTAGATAATTTTTCATCTAATAAAAACACATCTTGTCTCACTGTCTCACTAATTCAGCATGTGAAGAGATTTCTTAATAGCTCTTCACTTTGAATCATTTTCCTAAATATTCCTAATTGACGTGAACTGGAGTAACACCCTGGAACTAAATGGGACCAATAATCCTGTAGGGAATGTGTCTATAGGTACAACAAGCCTGCTGCTGCTTCTGCTGCTAAGTTGCTTCAGTCGTGTCCGACTCTGCGACCCCATAGACTGCAGCCCATCGGGCTCCCCCATCCCTGGGATTCTCCAGGCAAGAACACTGGAGTGGGTTGCCATTTCCTTCTCCAGTGCATGAAAGTGAAAAGTGAAAAGTTGCTCAGTCTTGTCCGACTCTTCACGACCCCATGGACTGCAGTCTACCAGGCTCCTCCGTCCATGGGATTTTCCAGGCAAGAGTACTGGAGTGGGGTGCCATTGCCTTCTCCGACAACAGGCCTAATTACCTACTGTTAAAAGGCTTGTATCTGTATCTGGCCTAGCTTCACTGACTCTCTTCAGGTCATCAAGGAAAAAACATGAAACAATCAATTTTAAAACATACACAGTTCTGTGTCCTCGTATGTTTTACAGATCCAACAAAGAGTAAATCATGTTCAGGTAATATCAACCTTGGAAAATCTGTAATTTCTATACATACTCTTAGAATGATTTTCAGTGTTTGCATAGAATATAGTTTCTTGCTTATAATTTTTTCTTCAATTACTATTAAAGGCAGTTTGCACTTTCCTTGAATATACATCATAAGTGGTGTGGAAAATGGAGACTGGCAATACCCCTAGAGCAAATGGAGGGCTGCTGTGCCATTCTCACTTCCCAGTGAATCTGCAAAGTGAGTATTTCACAGGTGGATAACATAGGAGCTGATCATATGTGATAGACCTGAGGACTGTGTTCTGTCTTCATGATTCAGGATGAGAAGAAAAAGAAAGGGTTCAGATTTCTTTGCAAAAGATGTAGATTCAAGAGAATCAATAGAACTTCTTTTAACAGTTTAATATGCAATACTGACTAGGGAAGGTACTTTACATCTCCACAATAGAGCTCTGGGTAGAATGAAGAAGAGTTTCACTCTGAGTTCAGTTATTTGTGGATATTTTGAATGTAGGAGCTCAACTAATGAAGCCTACCTACTGTTAATATCCTGCTTTCATGATGTGTCTAAAAGCTTTGTTATTGTTTTTAATATTATTCATTAACCAAGAGCACGTGAAGAGTAATGTAAGGACCTATCTTAGAAATGGACTTGCTGTCTGGAAGGGAATGGAAATGCACTCAGAACAGATGCTGTTAGCCCAGGATTTGGTGGGAAGTAATAATGCCTGAAGAAAGAAAATCAGCTCCAGCTTTCAGGCTTTATTTTTGTCAAACAAGTTTTCAGGCTGATGCTCCTAGACACTGGAGGACCCTTTCTTCCTGCTGCTTCCCACCTCCAGCCCCAAGTACATTCTGCCTCCTTCCCCTGGGTCTGAATCTGGCCTACCTAGCTGAGACCAGCGCCACTGGACAGGGAATGAACTAATTCTGCCTCAGTGTGCACCCAGAATAGTATTAACAACTCCACATGGGACAAAGCAGCGGGATTCCCAGAGAAGGAAGGCCTAGAGGGAGCAGACCTATGCAAGCAACTCTTAGAAAACCATTTCTTTCTCTTTCCCGAAACTTTACACAACAGAAGCCATTTATTCTGCAATACTTGGAGCCCTGTCTTATCTTTCCTGTTGCTTGCGTTTCTCAAAAGGTGAATTTAGTCCTTTGTCTCTGGTTCCTTTCTACTCTCCTCTCCCAGATAAGATGAAGATCAAAGATCTTCCTTTCTCTCTTTCTTTTTTTCTTTTTTAAACACTGAAGGATGAATCCAACAGGGCTTAGAGGTCTGTTATAAACCCCAGTAGCCCACTGAGTTAATTAACATACAATTCAACTTTAATTTATGTATGGCCCAAGATGTTTCATTGAGAAAACAGTGTGTTTTTTCAAAATAAGCACTTTTACAAAAATATATACTGCCTAGTATACCTTAACCATCTTCAGTGAGGTCTATAATCAACACACATGCCAAAAGACACACAGTTTGAAAAGGCCAGCCAGTTGGGAAGAACTGCTTTGCAGCCTGGAATAGATGAAGGATGTAGCAACCAAACATTGTAACTTAGGCTTTATCACCATTCCCTAGATTAGAACATTTTCATACTCAGATTAAATACATGCTTTGTCTCATATAAAACTTTTTATTAATTTGAAACCATGTTTCAAAAGCTTTGACTCCTGTAAATTTCTCTTAGAAATTATCAGCCTTTTCATTAACCCTGATCAAACTGTTTTTGTATATATTAGGCTATACAAGATGGCTTATTAGTTGTTCTAGGTCTCTTGGAACAAAAGAGGGTAGAAAATGATGGGGACACTGTTGGGGGGACGGGGGTGGGGCATGCATAAAGTGCACTGGAGCATCAGCTCACAGCACCCAGAAGACCTTAAAGAATACACCTGCCTACCAGAGAGCCTACTGAATAACTCCCAACGAGTTGCTCACATGCCCCAGGACTTTTTTGAGAAGAATCCTACAGCCAAATTCCTCTTCTCACAGACACCTATGAATCCATGGATATGTTTTGGGGAAATCTTCATGTATTATGATTATGAAGTACCTGTTTTCATTTCAATGATCTTTCAAAAACAGTGTAAGCACATTCTGGATTATCTGGGTACCCCCTTACATTGAGTATTTCCAAACGGGGATAACCAAAAGTGGCAGCAGTTAACTTTTAATACAGGGCTCCTCAAACCTGAGGTCCATGTGTGGATGGAAGAAAGTGAGCTCAGGTACGGGCACTACTGCTGTGGTCAAAAGCTAAGAACTGAATGACAGCTTTTATCTTCTTATTCTTCACTTTTGGCATGCTCCATACTAATGGGTTCCTCTTTAAAACATTATTTCAAGGCCTGTGGGAATATTTCTTATTTTCCATAATCAAAAATCAAGGGAAATGTTCCTTAATGAATCTGCTTCCATATTGCAAATTAAGCTCAGAGCACGATCCCTTGGCATTTCATTCCTGGTTCTTCATTTTATCCCCTGTTTCAGGTATCTTTATCACCTGTATTGACTAGATCAGAGCTCCCAAACTGATGTAACCACATCCTGTGGTTCAGGAGGTATTGAGAAATACAGGCTAGCCCTACAACAAACTCAGAAGAGCCTCAGGCTCTCAGATAACATCCCAGTAACACTCATGGGTTATCAGTATTCAGAGACTGTGGAATGAAATTCCAGGCAGAAAAATTCATCCTGACTTATGAATTTTCTGGAGTTTATCACGATGAACCAGACTTGGAAGATGTGATTGAAAAAAAGCTCCTAATATCCCCCCACCAGAATAAAATGTGTAAGCCAGCTGAAAACAGGGAGTTGATTTCCCAGACGATTCCTTGGATTGATTTAGATGCAGCCATCTCAAATCTCATACAGTTCTGATTAATACCCACTTTATCCCTCTCTGTTGCTCACTTTCTTACAGATGAATTAAATAATGCCTACCTGTGCCACCCCAAGTCCTGCAGGAGTACAACCTGATTGCTCGGAAGTGGTCTATTACGGTGAGCATGAAAAGCAATCATAATAAATTACTACTTTTAACTCTCTCTCTCTCTCTCTCTCTCTCTCTCTCTCACACACACACACACACACACACACACACACACACACACACACACACACCACACATCCTCCCCCTACCACTGCTGCCTCACAGCAGCCCTCATGCTTCAATAGGCCAATTAAGTAACGTGAAATAAACATGCAAGTTGAAAATGAGCCATCTCTCTTCAGAGTCGCCTGCAAATCGAACAGAGCTTCATTTCATTTGGTGTCAGGGCAATTAACCCAGGTACTGTTGATATCTGACACTCCTTGTGACCTTCAAACGCTGCAGGTAAAGCTGCTCTTTCCTGACCCTTCTTGTTCCCTATCTCCCCTCTACCACTTCTCCCTGTCTTAGCTGTTGCACATTCCCGCTAAGTATTTCTCTTCAACCAAATCAGCTCTTTGACACATGTCTCTCTCTGCTTTCTCTGTTTCTGACTTTCACGAAACATTCAGAGGAAGAAGAACTGAGGCAATGCTGTTTCTAAGAAAGGAAGAAAGAGAGAGAAAAGGAGGTGCTGCATTGTCTTCTAATCACCAGCTCAATCAGAAATTTGGCAGCCTGGAAATGTCATTCATAATATATGGAGCAAGTGCTTTTAAAACTGGATTATGGGGACTTTTTTCCTGATATAAAGCCAGGCAATTTTTTGCTGATGCAGCTAAATAAAATAATCCTTTCTTTGGTCCTTCCCTGAGGGACATTTTCATATCATTTTATGTTATGTGTCTTTTTTATCTTCTTCGTGACTTTCTTTCCCCCATATTTATTAAAAGTTACAAAGTCTTCAAAACTTTTCTTGCAATTTTTGGTACATTTTCCACCATGTTCATGAATACACTGAAAATTTTTTCATTTTCTTCCACTGGCTTCTGTTTTGGTAGACTAATAATGTTGCTTTTAAAAAAAACACTCTGGATCAAAGAAGATATAGTGAGCCTTAGATGTCAAAAGAATAAAGTTTAACTGCAGCTGATAAAATAGTTGAATGCTGTCTCAGGGAGCACGGAGTAAAATCACTGTTCTAGAGAAATAGACCTTAGATACCACTTAGTCCAACCCATGCCTTTGCACACAAATCTGCTAAGTTGTAAGATCTCTGTATAATAGTCTAATATTCACCACATAGAAAATCTATCAACAAGGCCCCTCATGCTACCTTCAAAATATAACCCAAATCCAAATAAATTCTGACCACCTCCCTGGCTCCCACCCCACCCTAGCCATCATTGCAATAGCTTCATAATTAGTTTCTCTGCCTCCACATTTGCTCCCAAGTAAATATTCTATTACTGCAGCCATGTGAGGGCAGTGGGGAGTGGGGCATGGGAGGGCTTTAAAACATGAGTCAGACTGTGTTATTCTCCTACTCAAAACCCTCCAAAGTCTTCCCATCTCAAAATCCAAAGTCTTTCCATGAACCAAAAGACCCTACACAACATGGCCCTGGGTGCCCCTCGGATTCCATCACCTTCCGCTCTGCACCTTTCTAACTCCCCTCCAATCAGGCTGTTCCTTACACACTCAGCAAATACTCCTGATTTGGCCCTTGATTCAGAGTTTTCACGTAGAATGTTCTTTCCACAGACAGTCTCATGTCTCATTCCCATATTTCATTCAAATCTCTGCTCAAATGTCACCTGTTCAAGAGAGGCCTTTTCTGATTCTCTTACATTAAGAGCCACCTTGCCAACATCTTCCATCTCTCTTCCTTTTCCCAGCTCAGTTGTTGTCACAGAACTTATATCTCTAGCCCACATTCAACTACGTATCATCACATTTACTTACTTATGTATTGATTGCAGCCCTCACTCTAAAGTAGATGACCAGAGTCTTTGCCTCTTCCACACAGTGCTGTATTTCCAGAAGAGCCAAACCAGGCAGCAAGTCGCAATCCTCAGACCTGTGGTCCGGTTACAGGTCTCTCTGTATACGGATCTAGGAAAGAAAAGCAAGGATTGCCTGTTCTTCCTTCTGTGGTTTATGAAATGACCAGTTGGGAATGTTTGAGATTTGGTATGAGGAACCAAGGATCTAGTTTTGGCCCATCTGAAATATTAAATGGCAAAACAATATGTGGGAATAAGGTCAAATATTCTTAGTAGCAAACCATCTCTTTGTAAGATCTCCCTAGCATGATATGTCAGTTGTGGGAAGAGGGTGGGTATTTCTGATTTTGAAAATTATAAAAGATTTGTTAAAGTCTTAAAGGGGCATTATTTGACTTTCATGTTGACTAGGTGACAGTAAGGAGTTCTAAGACCTTAGAGAGAGCTAAGTAAGTACTAAAAGTATGTGCCTTGGAGCCAAGCTGCTGGGACCCAAATCTTGGCTCAGTCACTTACACGATACGATGGTTAATTTTATGTGTCAACCTAACTGGGTCATGGGATACCCAGATATTTGGTCAAATGTTATACTGGATGTGTCTGTAAAGGGGTATTTGCATAAAACTGCCATTAGAAGTAGTAGACCAAGTAAAGCAGATTGCTCTCCTTTCTGTGGTGGGCCTCATTCAATCAGTTAAAGACCTGAAGAGAACAAAAAGACTGGTTCTCCCAAGAGTAAGAGAATTTCTCCAGCCTGGTGTTCTTCAAACTGGGATAATAAACTTGATGATACCACTCTAGTGGCAGAAAGTGAAAAGGAACTAAAGAGCCTCTTGATAAAGGTGAAAGAAGAGAGTGAAAAAGCTGGCTTGAAACTCAACATTCAAAGAACTAAGATCATGGCATCCAGTCCCATCACTTCATGGCAAATAGAAGGGGAAAAGTAGAATCAGTGACAGATTTCATTTTCTCGGACTCCAAAATCACTGTGGACAATGACTGCAACCATGAAATTAAAAGATGCTTGCGCCTTGGAAGAAAAGTTATAACAAACCTGCTGCTGCTGCTAAGTCGCTTCAGTCATGTCTGACTCTGTGCGACCCCATAGACTGCAGCCCACCAGGCTCCCCTGTCCCTGGGATTCTCCAGGCAAGAACACTGGAGTGGGTTGCCATTTCCTTCTCCAGTGCATGAAAGTGAAAAGTGAAAAGGAAGTTGCTCAGTCGTGTCCAACTCTTAGCGACCCCATGGACTGCAGCCCACCAGGCTCTTCCATCCATGGGATTTTCCAGGCAAAAGTATTGGAGTGGGGTGCCATCACCTTCTCCTATAACAAACCTAGACAGCATATTAAAAAGCAGAGACATCACTTTTACCAACCAAGGTTCATATAGTCAAAGCTATGGTTTTTCCTTTGGTCTTGTACAGAATTGTTGTGAGACATAAATATGTTACTCTATATCAACTGTTTAAGCAGGCTCTAGCACATAGTAAGCATTAATTATGATGTCAATGTTAGCCATTACAGGGGCACCTAAGGTAGCACTAGAGTTAAAGAACCTGCCTGCCAATGCAGAAGACAGAAGAGATGTGGGTTCAGTCCCTGGGTCAGGAAAATCTGGAGGAGGGTATGGCAACCCATTCCAGTATCCTTGCCTGAAGAATCCCATGGACAAGAGAAGCCTGGAATTCTACAGTCTATAGGGTCGCACAGACTCGGACACAACTGAAGCCACTTAGCAGGCAAGTATGCACAGCCATTACAATTATTCTGGCAGCTGGGATCTTTTTTTAACAAGAGCCATTTTGTATGAGCAGTTTGCTCTAAGTAGAGTTTATGGAAGGGATATAGTAACTTCTGTTTTAATACAGTTTACTCCAAGATCCCAGAAGTTATGATGAAAATATGGAATGCTATGCTATGCTAAGTCACTTCAGTCGTGTCCGACTCTGTGTGACCCCATAGACGGCAGCCCACCCGGCTTCCCTGTCCCTGGGATTCTCCAGGCAAGAACACTGGAGTGGGTTGCCATTTCCTTCTCCAATGCATGAAAGTGAAAAGAGAAAGTGAAGTCGCTCAGTCATGTCCGACTCTTAGCGACCCCATGGACTGCAGCCTACCAGGTGCCTCTGTCCGTGGGATTTTCCAGGCAAGAGTACTGGAGTAGGGTGCCATTGCCTTCTCATACTCATTAACAAAATAATCCCTTTCACTTTTCATTTATTTATTTTTGGCTGTGCTGGGTCTTCATTACTTCATGGGCTTTTCTCTAGTTGTGGCAAGTGGGGGCTGCCCACTCATTGTAGTGCACAGGTTTCTCATTGCAGTGGCTTCTCTTGTTCTGGAGCACAGGACCTATGGCATGCAGGCTTCAGTAGTTGAAGCACATGGGCTTAGTAGTTGTGGCTACTGGTCTCTAGAGCACAGGCTCAATATTGTGGTGCCTGGGCTTAGTTGCTCTGTGGCATGTGGGATCTTCCCAGATCAGGGATCAAATCCATGTCTCCTATACTGGCAGACAGATTCTTTAAAACACTAAGCCACCAGGGAAGCCCCTCCCATTCACCTTTATCTAATATTCCACAACAACACAAATGTCCCCAGCATAGTTATTTTGACTTTGTAAACCAAAGAGAAAAAAATTAGGTATGAACATTTAACAAGTTGTTTTCTAAGCACCAACAGTGTTTAAGGTTGGTATTCAAAGTTCACTTTACAGATAAGGAAGCAAGAGAGGAGGACACTGCCATAGGCAAGGTCATATAAAAGGGGGGACTGCTAACTCTCCAGCCCACTGTTTAACTCACTAAATTCATACAACCAGTGACAAGCCAAATCTCCCTTTTAATGCACTTGGTCTCTGACACCTTGAAGCCACTGGAATCCCATGTTCACTCCGAACAAATATTCATCTTGTGCTACTTCAGCCTCCCCAGGCCAGTCTGGGACTTAAGTTTAATTAAATCCTGTGGAGCTGTATTTTTGAAGGAGCTATTATCTTTAAGTGATTCTGCTTTATGAGTGTCTAAGAAAAGAGGAAGGAGAGAGAAAGAAGAAGACAGAGAGCAAGAGGTGACAGAGATGAGAAAGAAACAGTACAAATCAAGTATCTTTGATCTAAGTTGATTAGTTATGCATTTTTGCCAGCGGTAATTGAAAGACACAAGGAGAATGCGAATTACCCATGGAAAGCAATAGTGTGTGTAGATAGCCTGTCTCCATTACCTATGTCAATGGTAGAACTGAAGTGCTGACACTGCATCATGGTTTTCAAAAGGCAATTTTGGACATCACATAAAACAGTTCTTCACTCTTACAATTTACATTTAGATGCTGCAGAAATAAGTTATGGAAGCAAATCTAAGTAGAGTTTACAGTTTCAATCAAAATTCCTCTTTTCTTGTGATGTTTATTATTCATCGTATACAATGCCATTACACAGTGAGGAGATTTTTCAAGAATAGTGTTTTTGCATTGCCCAGTTTGCCCTAGGCACGGCTAAAACAAGGGGACAGGTCCTTCTGCAAAGTAAAAATTAACTATTCTTTAGCCTTCAAAGAGTGATTTCAGATGAACAAATATTTAGGGGGTTCAGAAAATGGTCAGAGCTAGTCTTCTCCTTCCCAGACATTTTTATTTCTGAAGCATAGAAACAAGGAAACAGCACTTTTCCATGCAAATAGAATGCCCCCAGGCCTTTCTTTGCAATATTTATGATCAAATTATATTTTTTAATGTCTTTGGAACTCAAGAAACAATTGGAACTACATGATTAGCTGACAGTGCTATGTTTTTAGTACATGCAATAAATCTAGGTGTAAATCTCATTTCAAAATTGTATTCTCCGAGGTTGTTAGCCATTTGATCTTTAAATTTCCACATTTGGTGCAATCTAATTCAACAAATGGTAATTGCTTGCTATAGATTGGGTACTGTGTTGGGCACTGTGGTGCTTTAAAATGAGAGCACAGGTTCCTATGCCTAATGAACTCACAATTTAGTAAAGAGATGGGGCTTCTAAAGGAGACAGAAAAAAAAGGCACAGACTAAAGCAAAATGTAGAATAAGACAGCATCATAAAGGTATATTCAAGGCACTATGCAAGGTTCAAATGTTTCTCCCTCAACGTTATGTATCTCAACTCCTTCAAAGTCATGCTACCAGTCTTCTATCATCTTGTTCATCCTACATGTTGTACTTACCTTGAGACTCGCAGGTTAATTTCTTCATCTCTTAAAGACACAGCACCTGACTCACAGTGACTCTCCACCTCTGTTCTTGGTGATTTCAGTGTCTTCTTGGAATTCCTTCCAGTATCTTGGATTTTTAATTTCATTGACTTCTCAGCTACTATGATCTGATCTTTCAGCCCACTTCAGCTTCCTTCTTTTCTATACATAGTCATTACAAATGACTGCACTGCTTCCATCAGCTCAGTTTCAAGTGTTCTGTTCTCTGAGCTCCATATATTATCCCTCTGGTTTATTCTCTCTGGTACTCCAACTCCAGCAAGCTATTTGAACCCATCTATGTTTTCACTTTCCCACCCCACTCTGACCTCGATTCTACAATCCATCATTATTATTACTATTTTGTGCAGGCCCTAACTCCCTGATCATTGCAAACCCACTCTGAATCTGCGCCTGAATCACAGGCATCAAAGCCACTGGGGAGGTGAACACATAATTGTGCTGATTCATCTTGCTTCAAATTCATGATTACAAACTCTACTACTTCTTGACATGCATATTATTATATTTTCCCCAATCCATTCTCAGTCTCCCACTCTTTAGAGGAATATTCCGTATCTTCCTTTCTCTCTCAAATATCCAACACCCCTTCTGTTATCCTTTCTCTGAGCTATGACCTGACTAGCTATTCATTGAGAAAATGGAGGTAGTCAGAAGACCCACATCTTCCTACAGCCATAAACCCACCTGCATCTGTACCCATATACTCCTCCTTCCCTCCTGGTATTAATAAAACAGAGGAGCCATTGACATCCCTTTCAAAGGCCAGTCCCTTGACGTGTGGTTGGATTTCTGCTCTTGCCTAATTGAGAATTTTGTACCCTCTCTCTCCTATATCCTTGAATTTTCCCTCTGGATTAGTCCTATCAGTAAACAAATGTAGAAAATTCCTCCCATATTTCAAATTCCCCTCCAACCACCATCTCTTTGTCCTCCTTTATAGCAAATCTCAATTTTTTTTAAGTTATTTATACCTGCAGTATCACATTCCTCTCTGCTAATGCTCTCTTGACACAGGCTTTTGTGGCCATCATCTCATGGTACCTGCTCTTAATAGTCATCCCAACAATGATCATATCTCAACTCTCATCTAACCTCACATACTGGCAGCATAAGACAAGGCCTATTATTCCTTATTTATTGAAATACTTTCTTTACCTAGCCTCCAGGATGAGGATCCAGCTATAAACTGACAATTTCACAGTCGATATTTCCAGCCATATCCTCTCCCCAAGTTCTAATTTTGTGTCTTCAACTGCCAAGTAGACACTGCCACTTGGATAACTAACAGTGTGTGCATGCCAAGTCATTTCAGTTGTGTCCAACCCTTTAGGACCCTAAGGACTGTAGCCCACCAGGCTCCTCTGTCCATGGGATTCTCAAGACAAGAATACTGGAGTGGGTTGCCATGCCCTTCTCCAGGGGATCTTCCTGACCCAGGGATCGAATTTGCAGCTCCTGAGGCTCCTGCATTGCAGGCAGGTTCTTTACCACTGAGCCACCTAGGAAGTAGATAGCTAACAGGCATCTCAAATTTAACATATACAGCAGTTACACTACATTTTCCCCCTCTTAACTGTTTTTTCCTACAGTTAAGTCCCTCTCCAAAAAAAAAAAAAAATCCATTCCATAGTCCAGTTTCTCATGCCAAAAACTTTGAAATTATCTTTGACCCTATTGTTCTTTCCTTCTACATCCAAACTAAGAGCAAATTTGTTGGTTCCACCTTCAAAATATAACCAAATTCACCACTTCCTATCACCTCCACTGTTACCCTACTCTAAGCCATCACCTAGATTTTTACAATCATCTTCTAATCAGACTGCCTATTTTTTACTTTTAACCCCTACATTTCTCTCCTCACAGATTCACCACAGTGATTTTTTTAATGTTAGTCATTTGAGGTCATTACTCAAAATATTCTAAGAGACCCATATTTCATTCAGAATAAAAGCTACAGCTTTTCTAAGACCCACCAGACCTACATGAACTGGTCCTCAGAGTCTCTCTGAGACTATCTCCTACCTCCCTTCCCTGACTCGCTCTGCTCCAGCCACTCTGTCTTCCTTGCTGTACCCCATACATCTTGGCAAGCATAAGATTGCTTCAGGGCCTTTGCCCCTGCAGCTTCCTTGGCTGGGAACAGTCTTTCCTCAGGTTCACTCTCTCCCTCACCTGACGTCTCTGACCTGCTCACATAATAACTGTGTCAGATTTCCCTGAATACCTGTTGTTACCTCTTGTCTTATCCTACTCTGCCACTTGATTGTGTCTCACTTCCCAAGTTAGCATTACCATCACCCAAAATGTTGCATATGTATTTTTTCTGTCTGCAACAATGAGGAGTACCTAGAGAACCAGGATTTTATTTAGCTCCTTGCTCTATGCCCCATGTCTAGAGGAATGCTTGGTATATTATAGGTACTGAATAAATATGTATAAAGGGAATCAAACTTCTTCATGGGAAATTTCTGCAATACTTCCTTCATAATGTCTCCTGCACTTACCAGCAGCAACAAGAGAAGTGAGAGTGAGAGATAAGCCCTTCCCCATGATTTTCATCAATTCTCTCAACTTTGATTGACATACAAGGTCAATAAAAACGCTATTTTCTCTGCATACACAATCAAGGTAAGACTTCCAGGCTCCCTTCCAACCATACTGTGGCCCCGAAGCCGTGTTTACTAAGGAACTTGAGAACATCCACATCCACTACTTGTACTGTCCCTCCCTTTCCTGCTCTCCAAACCCATACCACTGTCTCTAATATTCCTGTTTGTCTTGAGACACTCATATTTTTATCTTTTTTTGTGGGTTTCTCTTTCTCATCTCTTCCCCTTACATTTTATTTTTCCTGAGATTTTGTCCTTAGCCTTCATTGCTCACTCATCTGTTTCATCTCATTCATTCCCATTAGCTACTATATATTTGTGAATGGCTTGCCCTTCACTATACCCCAGCCCTATATATCTTCCTATTGAGCACCTCTACCTGGTGATCCCACAGGCACATTAAACTCAAGATGCTTATATTAGCCAAAGTAAGCTAGTTTACATTGCAGTAAGAAGCCACCCCCAAACCTCAGTGATTTAACATGTAGAATTTTACTTTTTGCTCATACAAGGTCCCCTCAGACCTAAGTGTCTCTCCAGGGTAACTATTTCTATAGCCAGAACCCAGCCAGGGTGCTTGAATCTCTTAGTCCAGCCATCTTAACACAAAGCCTATGGTTCACACAACAAGGTTAAAGACTAAGTGAACGACCTCACAATAATAACTATGAGCCTTAGCCAAAAGCTGTGTGTCACTTCCACTCACAGCCCATAACTCCATTCAACTGCATACAAAATTCAATCTTCCAAGCTGCTGTGAAGAGAGGTGAACCATCCATAAGCACAGCCATGCTTTCCAATATGTCCAAGACTAACAAGCCAGCATGGGATCATGCAGTATGTAACCAAGGGCCAGGAGGCAAGGCTTGGTCAGAGGCAGCTGTTGCCAATACCATCACCATCACCACCTCCTTAACTTTCACTACTCACATCACATCCAATCATTCTTCAAGCCTTACAGGTTCTACCTCCTTAAATATTGGTGTACTGGGGAATATTAGGCCTCTTTTCTCCATTACTGCTACCACTACCTTACTTTAGCCTCTCATTGCCTTCATTTGCAAATCTGTAATCTTCCCACTCTTAGTCTCCTAATATGAAAGTGAAAAGTGAAGTCACTCAGTCATGTCTGACTCTTGATGACCCCATGAACTGTAGCCTGCCAAACTCCTCCACCCATGGGATTTTCCAGGCAAGGATACTGGAGTGGGTCACCATTTCCTTCTCCAGGGGATCTTCCCAACCTAGGGATCGAACCCTGGTCTCCTGCACTGCAGGCAAACTCTTTACTGTCTGACCCACCAGGGAAGCCCTCGGTCTCCTAATATATGTCCCATCTAAAGAGTGCCATCCATCATGATCATCCAATTTCAAAACTGCCTTTACCCCAGCCACTTTCTACTACCCTGTTCTATGTTTTCTTTTTTCAGATCCCTTGTCACTATCTGAAATTATAAGTGTATCTGTCTACTTTTCCCCACCTCTACTGCTGCCACCATACACATAAACATGCATTGGAATGTAAGTTCCCTGAGATTAGGAAATTGACTAATCAGAGCTTTATCACAGGGCAGATCTTCAATATGTATTTGTAGAATGAATAAACTTTCCATCATGAAGCCCAATTGATGTTTATAAAACAACACTGACCATGTCATTTCTCAACTTAAATGTTCCAGGGATTCCTTATTGCATCTCCAGATAAAATTTCTGCTCCTTAGCAAATTTATGAGACCCTTCATGAAATATCTCTGCTTATTTCTCTGGAATAGATCAGAGAACAGACTATGAACACCTCCTTCTCAAGGGGTTTTCTCTCCCAATAGAGTCTGAAACTCATTTTCCATCTGAGTATAGTACTTTTCAAAGACAATCCCTCCCTTCACTTGGTTAACTCTGATTAGCTCTTCAGGATTCAAGTTAGAAGTGCCTCCTCTAATGGTCAGAGCCTCCCCTATGTACTGTGATATGTAGGGCACTGTGATAGTCACTAGGTTAGAACTAGAAACTCTGATAGACAGCAGGTTAAAACCAGGCCCTGGGCTAGATCCTAGGTTACCACTATAAACATGACAATCTATGTTGTGGCTGCACAACTAGTTGTAAAATCTAACTCTCAAACCTAGCTTAAAGCATTGTTCACGTAGAATATCATTGTTACCTTTATTGTGACTCCTACTATAGTTATACTTTTTTAATCCAATGGCATTACCTATCCAGAATGACCTGAAACTCAGAAGCAAGCAAATGTCTTTGAGTAGCCAAATTGATATCACAAAGCTGATAGACTTTATAATCTGGTCCCCGGATCCTCCCTCAGAACCTTATTATGGTAGAGTGTACTCATTCAAAATACATTTTAAACAACCTTCACTATTTCGTTCACCAGCCCACAAGATGATAGAATCCACCAATCAACAACTATTTTATTAATTGTTTACTACACACAACACACTGTGCTAAGTTGTGGGAATAAGAAGAAAGTATTAAAAAATGTCTTCATTCCAGGGGTTCATTGGCACACTCTATACTTTCTACTCAATCTTCCTGTGAACCTAAAACTGTTTTAAAAAGTAAAGTTTATTGGTTAAAAAATTTAAGTCCCCACTCCCATTCATTATAACCACCCACTTCATTGAAGAGGTAACAGAAATAAGAAGACAGGATAGAGGTAAATACATCACAAAAGCAAGAAAGTAAATATGACTTTTTCAACTAGAGAGGGTACTGGAGTAGCAGGGGAGGAAATGGGAAAATCAGGAACAGCAACTTAATGAGCATAGTAGTTTAGAGCTACTTATTAAAGAGATGAAAAACCCTACATACCTAAAGAACCTCTGATCTAGGACAATGAGAAGGGCACTCAGCTAAGCTTTGGGCTGAATTTTCATCTAGGTCTCTATTTGCCCTCCTGCACAGTCTTCATAAAGTCAGACTAGCTCTCTGGACCTCACTCTCTTCTTGTCTTTTGTAAGGAAGCTGAACCAGATGCTCTTCACCAAGGCCCACAATGCTTTAAAATCCTGATTCTATGTTCAAACTTCTGACCTTGAGCCATCAAAATAAAGGCAAAATATATTCAGTATACTGTGATTTAAAAGGCAGGAAGGAATGGGTATCATATATTTTAGAAGTCTTTATAGAAATGGCAATTTTCTAAAGTTTGCAATTTAGCAGGAAAAGTTTCCGTTATCTAAAAAATCCATTTAAGTGGAACACTGCTATTCCCCACCTAGTGCTAGATAAGTGAAATTTTCACAGTGTTATTTAAACAGCCCATGTTGGGCTGACCAAAATAGTTTTAAGCCAAAGAAACAGAGAGAAACCTTCAAAGAATTCTCCTTTCCCTGCAGTTTCTATCAAAACTGGCCAAAGAGGGTAAATCAGTCATTCCCAAAGAGAGCCCCTTTAAGAAAGCAAGAGTTGCAAGGGTGGAGAAGTCAACTTCTCTAGAAGATGGACAGGCACCAATGCCCTCTACCTAACCACATCCCATCACATCTCATATCACCTGAGCAAGGTACAGATGTGTGCTGCTGAACCCTGGGACTGTGCTTTCTTGCACTAAAAAGCTATCAGCCAGTGCAGGGTATCCAGATGGGCTCCTGTCCAGATGGCTATGTTTTAATGTTTTAAAACTGAAATACCTCTTTCCTTTAGATGGATACATCACATCTGAGAACAACTTCATCTCCAAAGGTGACAAATAAATGAGTTGCTATCTGTACTGGCTCTGCATAGAGGGAGACTGCCAAACCCAGAGAGGCTGCTCACATCCACACCCAGCTGAGCAGAGGAAAGCTGACCCTGCCAAAGCTCACACATTTCTTTACTCATTCATTTGACAGTTTCAGGCCCCTACTATGTGTCTGGGCTTCCCAAGGGGCTCAGTGGGTAAAGAACCTGCCTGCAGTGCAAAAGACGGCGGAGATATGGGTTCAATCCCTGGGTCGGGCAGATCCCCTGGAGGAGGGCACAGTAACTCACTCCAGTATTCTTGCCTGGAGAATCCCATAGACAGAGAAGCCTATTGGGCTACAGTCCATAGGGTCACAAAGAGTCAGACATGACTGAAGCAACCTAGCACAGCACAGCACACTATGTGTCAAGCACTGAATTAAACCCAGGAATTTAATGGTGGAGAAAAAAAATAGCATGATCTTTGCCTTCATGTAATGTAATTTCTGTAAAATTACAAAAGTCTTATGAGCTACCAAAGATTAGTAATATTTCAGAAGAAAGTAAAAGTGTTAGTCACTCAATTGTGTCTGACTCTTTACAACCCCATGGACTATCGTCCACCAGGCTCCTCTGTCCATGGAATTCTCCAGACAAGAATACTGGAGTGGGTTGCCGTTCCCTTCTCCAGGGGATTTTGCTGATCCAGGGATCAAATCAGGTCTCCTGCATCACAGGCAGATTCTTTACCATCTGAACCACAAGATTGGTTCTATCTATGAGCTACTAAAGATTAATAATATTTTAGAAGACTTGGTGTCTACAAAGGGGGAATATATAGGACTTCCCTGTAGCTCAGATGTCCTCCATGGACAGAGGAGCCTGGTGGTCTTTAGTCTGTGGGATCACAAAGAGTCAGACTCAACTGAGTGACTAATACTACTACTACTACTAAGGGGGAGTATGGAAGATGGACTGACCTAGTTGTGAGGTTAAGGAGAAGCAAGGAAGCCTTTCTCTCGAAGAGGCGGCATTTGATCTAAGAACACAAGGTTGAGTTGGCATTAACTTCAAGCCCTCTATATAAGGCAGCCAATCAATTATTTGCCATCATGGATCAATGCTTGTTAGCCTAGTATGCACAAATTCACCCACCCAGGTATACTAGGAAAATACAGTCACTAGATTACTTTGAACAGCTTTCTTTCTGCCAATTTTACTCAAATCTATTAGGGGAAAATTTTCTTATTATATTAAAACCAACACAGATTTATGATGATAGAAAAAAACAATATTTGAAGGTTTTTTAAAGAAAACAAAATTTCTAGATAGTTCTAGTCTTCTGTAGGATTTTTTTGGGCAATACTCAACCCCTCTATTCACTTTCACTTGTCATTAGAGCTACTTCAAGAGAAAAGTACTAGAAACTATTGATATCTCATTATTAAAAGAGTCTCAGATATGATTCAAGATTATTTTTATCACTGACCTTTAAATAACAATGGGTTCATTTCTAGTAGTAGCAAAAGTAGTAGTAATAGTCATAGTCTCAACAGTGTGGCTACTGCAGCTGTAGTAGCTGTTACTGTAGTTATAGTTATTAGCAACAAGTATTAGTAGCAGTGATTGTTGTCACAGTCATAGCAGAAGTAGTAGTGCATAGGTGTGTGCTAAGTCAGTCATGTCCAACTTTTTGCAACCCTATAGACCGTAGCCTGCCAGGCTCCTCTGTCCATGAGATTCCTCAGGCAAGAATACTGGAGTGGGTTGTCGTGCCCTCCTCCAGGGGATCTTCCCAACCCAGGGATCAAACCCACATCTCTTATGCCTCCTGTATTGGTAGGTGGGCTCTTTACCACTAGCACCACCTGGGAAGCCTAGAAGTCATATAAATAGTAGGTAAAAGTGGGCTGGATCTGAACACTACCATTTATCAGTTGAATGAGACTGGACAAATTATTTAAATTTCCTACACCTTTAGAATGGGGTTAATAAAACATATATCTCCTAAGACTGTTGAAAGAAATTAAATATGTATAAAGGAAGATATTGGTACAAAGCTTTCTATATGTAAAGGCTAATTTAAAAGTATTATCTTATTATTAGTATTATTGGTATTATTTTTCAACATTCTGAGAGGAAGTTGGAGTAAAGGACAAAGCAAGTCAGAGGAGTTGAGGAACAGTAAGTTATAAAATAACCTAACATCAATCTGAATCAAACCCACAATCGTCAATAATTTCACTTAGGAAAGAAACGCCCTCCGTGTGAGGTTGCTGTCATAATCTCCCTTAAAGTTTTAAGATGTTATAATCTCCCTATATGCACTAACTCAAGTTAAACTAATCCATGTCGCATTTCCCTAAAGAAAGGTTTATATCAAGCATCATTCATAATAGTATCAAAAACAATAAAACAGGAATAAAGTCAACCAAGAAGTTGAAGAAGACACAAATGGAAAGACATACTCTATTCATGGACTGGAAGAATTAATATTTTCAAAATGACCATGCCACCCAAAGCCATCTACAAATTCAAAGCAATCCACATCAAAATACCAAAGATATTCTTCACAGAAATATAAGAAACAATCCCAAAGTTTGTCTACAGCCACAAAAGACCCAAAATAGCCAAAAAAATACTGAAAGAAAAAAAGAAAGCTGGCAGTATCACCACTTCTGAATTTCAAACTACACTATAAAAGCATAGTAATAAAGAGTATAGTTCAGGAACAAAAACAGACACAGCAGCCAGTGGAACAGAAGAGAGCATCAAAAACTAAATCCTGGCATATTTAGTCAACTGATATTCAACAAGGGAGCCAAGAATACCCAACGGGAGAAAAAATGGTCTCTTCAATAAATGGTGTTGGGAAAATTGGAGAAACGCAGCATGCAGAACAATGAAATTAGACCCCTATATCATACTTCTGGCAAAAATAAAGTTGAAATGGATTAAAGACTTAAATATAAGACCCGATAACTTAAAACTCCTATAAGAACAAACAGGCAAGAACATCATCGATATTGATCTTGGAGATTATTTGAACATGATGCCAAAAGTACAAATAGCAAATGCAAAAATCAACACATGGAAATATACCAAACTCATCTTTTACACTGCAAAAGAAACAATTAACAAAATAGAAGGATAACCTGATAGAAGAAAATTTTTACAAACTATGTATCAAGTAAAGGTTTAACATCCAAAATACATAAAGAACTCAGTCATCTTAATAAAAATAATAGTAATAATTTGATTAAAAATAGGCAGAAGGCTAAATAAGAGACACTTTGATGAGGACATCAAAATGACTAACAGACATATGAAAAGATAACATCACTAATCACCAGGATTAGTGCAAATCGAAACTACATTGGGATATCACATCATACCTGTTAGGACTATTATCAAGAAAACAAGAGAGGTCTAGCTGAGGATGTGGTGAAAGGAAACTTTTATGTATTATCCATGAGAGTGTAAACTGCTCCAACCACTATGCAAAACAGTAAGGAAGTTCCTCAAAAAAATTGAAACTAGATCTAACACACAATTCAGCAATTCCATTTCTGGGTACATACCCAAAGGAAATGAAAACAGAATTTCAATGAGGTATATATACCTCATATATGTTTATCATAGCATTATTCACAACAGTTAAGATATGGAAACAACCCAAAAGCTCATCAAAGGCTAAAGGATAAAAAAAAAATAAAAGATAGTGGTTCATATACACAATGGAATACTATTCAGCCATGAGAAACCAGGATATCCTTTCATTTGCAACAACATGGATAGACCTTGAGCAGACTATGCTAATCAAGATAGTCAGACAGAGAAAGACAACGAAACTAAAAAAGTTAAACCTATAAAAAACAGAGAGTAAAATTTGTTCAATTTTTTAAAAAAGGAAGCAAAAGAAAAAATTATATCAAACGGTGGATGGGGTACTTGGTGTCTTTAAGGAGATTGGACTGGGCATAACTTCTTTGTTTATAGTTTCCTACTTCTGGCTTCTTTCTTCTCTCTGGAGTAGATTGCCAGAGAGGTAATTACCCTCTGGTTTTCTACAAGCCATTCTTTTGAAGAAAAGCAAATCATCTTTAGCGCTTTAATCCTCACTACAGAACCCAATGAGTCAATGTGAGCCTTAGAGCTGCTATCCCTTATATGGTTTCCTATATCCTTACTAAGAGCCTTTCCTCTTCAAAGAATAGTTAGAACCTCCTGTTCTGAAGTCCTGGGTAGCTGGACTCTTAATCATCTTAGCCAGGAGCACAATAGCTTGTTTGCAGACCTGGAAGGAAGTAATAAAAACATTTTGCCCTAAAGACAAACTTAGCATTTAGTCCAACTGCATGCAAATAATTTAATCCTTTCTTTTATTTTTCTTAGCTGCTCAAAAGCAAGCACATTCTCTTTAGAGATTAGCCAGAATGTGATGGCTTAATTCACGTTTACTACTTACATGCCTGGCTTAACATTCTTGTGAATGTGCTTTGAATATTCTTCCTAAAAGCACTGCTGTCATTTTTGCTGAGAAAAGTGCCTGCAAGTCCATTCATTATAGCAAGGGCCCAGAGTCCTGAAAAACGTTCAGATAAGTGGCTGGGTTTCCCAGTTTCAACCACTCTCAGGGAGGCCGCAACAGAAGTCGTTATTGTGCCGGCTCTGGTGGTCACCATGAATCATAGTCCAGGGGCTTGTCAGCATTTTTCTGATGGATGGTGATACACTCTAGTAGAGAGTAGGGAAGCAGAACAGGTTCATCAGCTACACTGGGGTCACTGTTTATAAGTTTGTGCAGGGAAGTTAGTTCTGCTGCTCTTTCTAGGCCTGCCCTGAAAACAGAATTCAGTATAGCTTGTATTCCTTTCTTCATCTTTCCTTAATTTTTTTAACTCTTTTGTTGAGCACTTACTAGGCTCAAGCACGTTGCATATATTAATAATAACATCCAACATTTGTTGAGTGCTACTATGTGCCAGGCATTATTTTAGATGTTTTGTGTAGATTATACTCTTAACAGCCCAGGGCCATAGGGATTGCTATTATCCCCTTTTACAGGTGAAACTTCAGCCCACAGGGATTAAGTATCTTGCGTGTAGTCACACAGCTAGGAAGTACAGTCTGTGCATTTGGGGGAAATACTATCTTAGAGTGTCTATGGAACTTGTTTGAACATTGGCTGTGAACTGGGGGGACAAGCAAGATCTTCTAGGCCAAAATCCTCCAAAAGGTTCTGAGTGAAAAAGAGTATAAGCATCATCCGAAAGTTAATGATCGATTAAGAGAAACCATTACCAAGGGCAGGAGACAACGCTATTCTGGCACACTTGGGCCTACCAGTGACCCCGCTCTTGAAATCTTGTCTGATAGGTGGTCAAAAATTTGGAGGTATAGTTCTTTAGTCTTCAGAAGATCTGAGTTTAGACTCAAAAGACCTGAACTCTATATCCAATTATTAACCTTGAGTAAGTCACTTAAACGTTTTAAGATTCCATTTTTTCTCCAGTTAATGGGGTTATCATACTAACAACCATCATACCTATATAACTTGAATTGCTTGTCAGGCAGCTTAGAGATTCTATAAGAAAATGTTTCATAAACTGGAGTGTTATGCTAATGTGTGATAATTGTGTTGCACTGAAAGTCCTTATTCTATGGGAATATTTTCTATATACCTTCAGAGTTTGCTGCTGTCACTTCCTAAGAGAAAGGAGCTTTAGCTACTTCTGCATGCTGCCCTTGCCATACCCTAAGATGCTGTTTTACCCAGTCCTTGAGCAGAAACCTCCAGCAATTTTTATTTCTGATATTCCAAAGGAATCTTCAGTCTGCCTATCTAAGCCAGGACTTGAATAACTCTGTATGGCCAAGATGGTTTGAGAGAGCCCACCTATCACAGAAAAGTAAACAAGCTTCCCGTGATTGAAGTGACTAAGGTAAATAAACCTGGGAAGAAAGAAGAATAACATTTCCTCTAAATTTCACATGATTAAAAAATATATAATGTCCAAATCACAGATAATCAGAAAATAAAATTTGATTTGAAACAAGAGATATTATTGATGGTTTTGTAAATTAAAGACCACCTAACAGGGACTTTACAGAAAGCAAACCAAATCTGAAGTTTCCCTTGGGAATCACTGGAAAATCACCTTAGAGGCCCAGCCATGTTTTTTCCTCAGATCAAAATTACTATACATCTATAGACTTAATGCACCAATGTCAAATGTAAAAAGCTTTGACAGTCCATGGAAAATGATAGAAAACGAACTAAGATACTAGTACTTGCTCAACTTTTGGATGATGATTTTAAAACATATCCTCTCTGTCATGTTAAGCCTTCAGAGAATTTAAGGAGACAGTAATGGCCCAAAAGGTCTTGCTTATCCTCCCATAGGTCACCTTCAGAGATGAACTATATTCTAGTTTCTCAGAAACCACTTACTAATCTGACTTTCATAAATTTGGCCAACACATTTCAATTCATTTATAATTCCCAATAGGAATGCCCCTTTGTGAAATGAGTGCTATAAATATAGAAATCTCTAGAATAGCGGCAATGACAAATATAATCAACCTACTTGACCACTTTCACTCAATTTTTATGTTGTTCTGGATATAATTATGTAACCCTTGTTTCATACTTAACTCATTTATTTTTGTGGTAATCATTATTACTTACTTTTATTGTCCGTACTACCATAAAAATGAAAAAAAAAAAAAAAAGATTTTAACATACACATGTAGGGACAAATACACAAGAATAGCCAAGAAAAAAATTGGCAAAGAAGGATATTAGGAGGTAACACTAGCAGATGTTATGAAAAGCCAGAGGCACAGAAATTTAAAAATCTCCCTGTAAATTTACTTAACCCTCTCCTGCTCTCAGAGAAAATGAGAACTCAACAGATATCTTGTTACAAACCCTCAGACAAGTCACTTTACATCAGATCAGATCAGATCAGATCAGTCGCCCAGTCGTGTCCGACTCTTTGCGACCCCATGAACCGCAGCACGCCAGGCCTCCCTGTCCATCACCAGCTCCCGGAGTTCACTCAGACTTGCATCCATCGAGCCAGTGATGCCATCCAGCCATCTCATCCTCCGTCGTCCCCTTCTCCTCCTGCCCTCAATCCCTCCCAGCGTCAGAGTCTTCTCCAATGAGTCAACTCTTCGCATGAGGTGGCCAAAATACTGGAGTTTCAGCTTTAGCATCATTCCTTCTAAAGAAATTCCAGGATTGATCTCCTTCAGAATGGACTGGTTGGATCTTCTTGCAGTCCAAGGGACTCTCAAGAGTCTTCTCCAACACCACAGTTCAAAAGCATCTATTCTTCGGTGCTCAGCCTTCTTCACAGTCCAGCTCTCACATCCATACATGACCACAGGAAAGACCATAGCCTTGACTAGGCGAACCTTTGTTGGTAAAGTAATGTCTCTGCTTTTGAATATGCTATCTAGGTTGGTCATAACTTTCCTTCCAAGGAGCAAGCGTCTTTTAATTTCATGGCTGCAGTCACCATCTGCAGTGATTTTGGAGCCCAGAAAAACAAAGTCTGACACTGTTTCCACTGTTTCCCCATCTATTTCCCAATAGCAAGAAGAGATAAGAAAGCCTTCTTCAGTGATCACTTTGCATAGGAAGATGTTATTGTTGACCTGCTAAGTCATGTCCCATTCTTTGGGACCTCCATAGACAGCAACACTCCAGGCTTCCTTGTACTTCTCAATCTCCCAGAGTTTGCTCAAGCCCATGTCCATTCATTTGGTGATACCATTCAACCATCTCATCCTCTGTCACCCTCTTCTCCTCCTACCCTCAATCTTTCCCAACCTCAGGGTCTTTTTCAATGAATTGGCTCTTCACATCAGTTGGTCAAAGGATTGGAGCTTCAGCTTCAGCATTAGTCCTTCCAATGAATATTCAGGATTGATTTCCTTTAGGATGGACTGGTTTGATCTCCTTGCAGTCCAAGGGACTCTCAAGAGTCTTCTCCAACACCACAGTTCAAAAGCATCAGTTCTTTGGTGCTCAGCCTTCTTTATGGTCTGTCACATCTGTACATGACCAGTGGAAAAACCATAGCTTTGACTATATGGACTTTTGTTGGCAAAGTGGTGTCTCTGTTTTTTAATATGCTGTCTAGGTTTGTCATACTTGTTCTTCCAAAAAACAAGCGCCTTTTAATTTAATGGCTGCAGACACCACCCTCAGTGATTTTGGAGTCCAAGAAAATAAAGTCTATCACTGTTTTCACTTTTTCCTCTGCTATTTGCCATGAAATGATGGGACTGGATGCCTTGATCTTAGCTTTTTGAATGTTGAGTTTCAAGCCAGCTTTTTTACTCTCCATTTCCACCTTCATCAAGAGACTCTTTAGCTCCTCTTCACTTTCTGCTAGTATGTTATTATTAAAGTATTACCTTTATGTAAAATAATCATTGAACTTGGCATTCTGTACAAGCAAAATATTTTCATCTTGCACATAAAGTATGTGTGTTTTCTAATTATAACAAGGACAAAGCTAAAAAAAAAAAAAAAAAAACAAATTTTTATCATGTTAGAGCAGGTACATTGACTCCCTATGATACAAATTATTATATATTCCAATATTAGTGAAAGGCCTAAACTCAAGTCCAGCTTCTTATGATTATGCTAATATATGCTCATTCTGACAAAGAATAAGCTGCCTAGCCAAAATGATCATATCAAATAATGACCTGGATTAAAACAATTATATCCCACATTTATTGGTTCATTTTTCTCTAGTGGCTATTTTTGTTTTGACCAATGATATCTCTTCACACTGTGATAAGAAACTTTTCAGCATGAACGCTGTTTACAAATAAACACAACAGCTTTATTCGCTAGTCTACTTGTGTTTATTGTTTTATTATGTATCCAGAAACTTCTAGAGATTAAATCTCTTCTAAACAGTTGGCTCTTTAAAATGTATTCCTTGCATTCTTAGTTGAGCATTAGACTAAAATATCATCAGTTAAGATACCCCTTCCAAGTAACTTGTTGATGTATTTGATCAACAAATACATAGAAGTCCTAAGGCAACAAGCACAGATGTAGGAGTCATATCATTTACCCAAACATTTTGTAATAATTTCAGTATGATTAGTCAACCACTTAGAAGGAAAAAAAAAGCTTCTAAAGCATTCTTGTGCTTTTATTTCTCTTAAAGAGATGGTAATACCAGATTATCCTACCTGCCTCCTGAGAAGCAATAGTTAGAACCAGATGTAGAAAAACGGACTGGTTCAAAATTGGAAAAGGAGTATGTTGAGGCTATATACCATCACCTTGCTTATTTAAATTCTATGTAAAGGACATCATGTGAAATGCCAGGCGAAATGCCAGGCTGAACAAATCACAAGCTGGAATCAAGATTGCTTGGAGGAATATTAATAACTTCAGATATGCAGATGATACCACTCTAATAGCAGAAATTGAAAAGGAACTAAAGAGTCTCTTGATGAAGGTGAAAGTTGGAAGTGGAAAAGCTGGCTTGAAACTCAACATTCAAAAAACCACAGTCATGGCATCTGGTCCTATCACTTCACACCAAATATGGGGGAAAAGTGGAAACAGTGACAGATTTTGTTTTGGGGGACTTTAAAATCCCTGCAGACAGTGACTGCAGCCATGAAATTAAACGACACTTGCTCTTTGGAAGAAAAGCTATGACAAATCTAGACAGCATATTTAGCAGAGACATCACTTTGCTGACAAAGGTTCATATATTCAAAGCTATTGTTTTTCCAGTAGTCATATACGGATATGAGAGTTGGACCATAAAAGCTGAGCACCAAAGAATTAATGCTTTTGAACTGTGGTGCTGGAGTAGACTCCCTTGAACTGTAAGGCGATCAAACCAGTCAATCCTACAGGAAATTATCCCTGAATATTCATTGGAAGGACTGATGCTGAATCTGAAGCTCCAATCATTTTGCACCTGATGCAAAGAGCTGACTCATTGAAAAAGATGCTGATGCTGAAAAGATTGAAGGCAGGAGTAGAAGGAGATTATATAGGACAAGATAGTTGGATGGTATCACCGACTCAATGGACATGAGTTTTAGGAAACTCCAAGATAGTGAAGGACAGGGAAGCCTAGCATACTACAGTCCATGGGGTCACAGAGTCAGACATGACTTAGCAACTGAATAACGATCATCTAAATGATTCATGATTCATGATTTTTATTATTATTTTGTTATACTAAGTTGGCCAAAAAGTTTGTAAGCTCTTACAAAAGAACAAGCAAACTTTCTGGACAACCCAATATTTAGTTTATACAAATTTGTATAGTAAAATGGAGGAGGAAATGACTACCCACGCCTGTATTCTTGCCTGGGAAATCCCATGGACTGAGGAGGCTAGCAGGCTACAGTTTACTGCTACTGCTAAGTCACTTCAGTCGTGTCCGACTCTGTGTGACCCCATAGACGGAAGCTCACCAGGCTCCCCCGTCCCTGGGATTCTCCAGGCAAGAACACTGGAGTGGGTTGCCATTGCCTTCTCCAATGCATGAAAGTGAAAAGTGAAAGTGAAGTCGCTCAGTCATGTCCGACTCTTAGCGACCCCATGGACTGGAGCCTACCAGGCTCCTCCGTCCATGGGATTTTCCAGGCAAAAGTACTGGGGTGGGGTGCCATTGCCTTCCCCGTTTATGGGGTCACAATGACTAAAGTGACATGCATGCACCTATAATAAAAACCAGGCAAAACTAATTTTAAATCTGAATGATTCCTCAAAGTTTTCTTAAATATTTCCTACAATGATGGTTAAAACAACTGAATACAACATATCCTAGGCTCAAGTTCTCCTCTTTGTACTTATATTCATAACAAGCAAATGCTACTTCATCATCCATCTTCTTTCTCTTCCTGAAACGAAATAGAAAACTATCTCCCTATTTTATAATAAATTTTGATTTAACTTGGTTACATAAAATAAGAGTGCTAAGAAACTTTTCTTCTCCCTACATTTTAAAACTTTAATTAAAATGTCTCAGCTGATCTATCTGCTAATGATTATTTGGACAGTGATGCAGAGAATCCTTTTTCTCAAAGGAATGAACACCTTCTGAGCCATGAACAGCTTTGGGTCCAGATGTTACTGTTGTTCATTCTCACCATTAATCACTAAACATCGCAGTAGGCCCCACCATGGATATTATTCAAACAGAGACTCAATTAAATTCAGAGGCAGTCCATTTAATCTTCATCAGCTCAAACAATGGCAACTTCATTTTTCTCAAACAAATGTTGAATCAGAGAAGAGAAACTTCAGATATTTTCATTTCATTCAATATTGTTATAAAGTACCTGGATTTACACTTTGACTTTGGACAAAAAATAAATAATAAAGACAGCCACACCACTTTGCTGGAAGGCAATGCTACAGAGAAGATGGAGCAGCCTGCAGCAGAAGGCACAATTGGTAAGTTTGTGATTAAAAAGTAAAAGATTCATTTGCTCCCTTAAAAGCTATGATAACTGAAGAAAGAAATAAAATATTCTGTTTGGACTCTGCAGTGTGAAGATGGATGTGGGGCAGGGAACGAGAGTGGGAGGGAGAAAGGGGGACATGTCTGACTCTTACATTATTCACTTCATCTAGACCAAGGAGGAAAACAGCTCCTCAGAGAGGTCCAGTTAGAAAGTGGCCTGTGGGCATGATGAATGAGGCATCTATAATTAAGGGCAGGATATAACTACAAGAGACTTTTCTTCCTATGAGTATGACATTGACTTTTTTTTAAGTAGGGTAAAGGCAAGGGGGGAGTGCTAACTGGTATCTTCAGCCATTTGTTTGAATCACAACTGCTTACTCCAAGGGCCTCCATTGGGATAATAAAACCTTCTCTGGGGACCCTTTCTTCATCTTCTCTGTATTAATCTAGTTTCTAGAAGAAACAAAAAACATGAGCAAGATCACTAAGGCAAGAAAGGTATGGCGTATATAATATATGGTAAATAATGCAAGGCAGTAGGCTAAAACTAGAATGGCTAGACAGTAGGCTAGAAACAGAGATAGGACTAAAAACAGTGCTTATGGCCAGACCATAAAGGGCTAGGAATTCTAAGGACTACAAGCTTTCAATTCTAGAGGCAACAGGGAGCCATTGAAAAATTCTTGAACAAGAGACAAAAGAATTAGATATGATCAGACAAAGATTTCAGACATGGCTACACATTGGATTCACCTGGGGAGTTATGAAAAATGAGGATGCCAGGATCCAGCCTCAAGGGATTCTATCTATAATTTAATTGGTATGGTGTATGCTCTGGACATCAATTTAAAAAGCTCCCAGATGACTCAGATGTGCAGCAAAGTTTGAGAACCACCGCTTTAGAAAAATCATTCTGGAATCTCTGTTTTTGTTCCGTTGGAATGGGCCATGGTGATGACAGAGAAACTAATTACTAAGACCTCCTAAGGCAAGCAACTTGTGATGAGAATCTGATCGAGGGCAGATCTCAATAATGGAAGGGATGGTCTCTTCTGAGAAGAACTGTCACAAGGGTCAAATGTGTGGCTGAGATGACTAATTGGACATGGGAAATAACGAAAAAGAACTGGAAAATGATCCCAGGGTTCCCAGCTCAGACAACAGCATAGATGGTGCTGGGGCAAATTGACCAATTTAACAGAAAAGGGGAACTCAAGACGAAGAGCCAAAATGGGAGAGGAAAAGAAGAGAGGACGCTGAGAACATCCTTCAGTCAATCTAACCTTCACCTCCTCCCCTCACCCAGGAGTCGTCACCACTAAATTAAACCAACATTAGTGCTCGACATTTCTGCCAGGGGCCAATGAAAGTTGACAGATTTAAGCTGCCCCAGGATAACAGGACATCTATCCTGCCTCAGATGGCCCTCTCCCAGGACCTCCCTGCCTGAAGAGTCCCAATATAGAATTCCTCCCAAGAGGACTTCAGCATGTCAGCTGTCACCAGCACCTGCCAAGAGAGAGAGGACACAGTGCAGGAGTGAGGATCCAATCACTACGAGCCCATAGATCACAATCTCCACCTCGACTCCTTGAATTGTATCCCCAAGCAGATGGGAAGCCAGCGCGGAACCCAGAGCACAGATGCCGCAAGTTCACATGGAGCATGAGTGAACTGTGCGGTTCTTCTCTTTAATTTCTTATCTGATAACAAGTTTCCAGTCCCCAGATCAATATTGCCAGCATGCTGCTGTGCACCCCACCAGCCACACATTGTTGTCTCTATTACTCTTTTTAGGGGAATCATTATCTGTGCACACTCCCATGTAAAAATTATAGTGTGTTCTTTCTCTCCCCAAATGAAACAATTAAAAAGCATATTTTTAAGAGGTTTGCCTCTGCCTTTCACAGTAGAAGCTTACTGAAAAAAGCTGCAGTTTTGTAAAAGTAAGGTTTGATCCCCTAGGATCTGTAAACAAAGGCTGTGAAAGTAGAAAAGATGTGGCAGAGAGGGTGTAAGTCAGTCATTTTCACCCACAACGTAATGGCCTAAGGACAAAATACATCATCACACGTCCAAACAACCTTCAGAATGGCCGGCTTTAGCAAAAGCACAGCTTGATCTGCCTCTTGGCTACCAGAAGAGGCAGAATCAAGAGGAACGCCAGAGCACTTGACAGTCCTCTCGGAGTGTAAGCTGTAAAGTGGCTCCTTGACATGCTTTCCCACGTGGATGGGGGGGTTGACTATTCCAGTGCTGGCCACCAGTAAGTCAGGGACTCTCTCCCCTGCTATGCGTTACTTGTAGTGTCTCTGAGGGGTGCGTGTGAGCGATTCTTTGCAGTATCCTTGCCTGCCTCTCTTCTTTCTACAAGGTTTGGCAATGTCCCCCTGGAACCACAGAGTGGAATCTTCTCTCCCATTGCCAGTCTTGTCACCCAAACATTCTTCCTCATTCAAGTTAGAGAACTGGGATGATTCTTTTACAAAGAATTGGGGACTGGTTCTGCCACTGAGTAAGCTGGTGGCCTTAGGCAAGTATTTAACCTTTCTATACTCTGGTTTTATCATTTGTAAAATGGATTAGTAATGCTTCCTAGTATAGAGACCGATATGAAGATTAAATATACATAAGCATACATAAGTAAGTGTGATGTCTGACACACAGTGATTGTCCCAAATATATTAGTTGCTGTCACAATTTTTCTAAGATGCAATATAGCTTAGTGACTAAGAACATGAATTCCAAAGCCAGTTTGCTTGGGTTCAAATTTTGGCATCACCACTTTTCAGCTATGTGATTTAGGATAAGCTATTAGCTTCCCTATGCCTTTATGTTATTTAACCTATAAAAGAATAATATAGTATCTATCATAAATGGTTGTTTTGAAGATTAATCCTCATATATATATATATATATATATATATATATATATATCTCCATATATATATGGATATAAACTGAATATTTGTGTCCCCCCTAAAATTCTTCTATTAAAACCTGTTCCCATACTGACACTTCCTAGGTAAGGTAAGGTGAAGTCTCTCAGTTGTGTCTGACTCTTTGCGACCCCATGGACTGTAGCCTACCAGGCTCTTCTATTCGTGGGATTTTCTAGGCAAGAGTACTGGAATGGGTTGCCATTTCCTTCTCCAGAGGATCTTCCCGACCCAGGGATTGAGTCCAGTTTTCCTGCATTGTAGGCAGACGCTTTACACTTCTTGCTGCTGTTGCTGCTAAGTCGCTTCAGTCGTGTCTGACTCTGTGCGACCCCATAGACGGAAGCTCACCAGGCTCCCCTGTCCCTGGGATTCTCCAGGCAAGAATACTGGAGTGGGTTGCCATTTCCTTCTCCAATGCATGAAAGTGAAAAGTGAAAGTGAAGTCGCTCAGTCGTGTCCGACTCTTAGCGACCCCATGGACTAGAGCCTACCAGGCTCCTCTGTCCATGGGATTTTCCAGGCAAAAGTACTGGGGTGGGGTGCCATTAGGGGCCACTATAATTACCTCATTAGCATAAACTCAGCTGGGATCCCTGGGACCCACAGTAAATAACAAAGACACTTTTATCACTTGGGAAATCCCAAAGGTTTAGAAGCTCCCTCTCAAGAACTCAGGACAAAGACCAGAAAAACTCTTAATTATACAATGGATGAGAAGCTTATAAAATTGAATTTCATTCTTCTACTCAAAACAGTTTAAGACTTTATTTTTCTGGGCTCCAAAATCACTACAGATGGTGACTGCAGCCATGAAATGAAAAGAAGCTTACTCCTTGGAAGGAAAGTTATGACCAACCTAGATAGCATATTCAAAAGCAGAGACATTACTTTGCCAACAAAGGTTCATCTAGTCAAGGCTATGGTTTTTCCAGTGGTCATGTATGGATGTGAGAGTCGGATTGTGAAGAAGGCTGAGTGCTGAAGAATTGATGCTTTTGAACTGTGGTGTTGGAGAAGACTCTTGAGAGTCCCTTGGACTGCAAGGAGATCCAACCAGTCCATTCTGAAGGAGATCAGCCCTGGGATTTCTTTGGAAGGAATGATACTAAAGCTGAAACTCCAGTACTTTGGCCACCTCATGCGAAGAGTTGACTCATTGGAAAAGACCCTGATGCTGGGAGGGATTGGGGGCAAGAGGAGAAGGGGACGACAGAGGATGAGATGGCTGGATGGCAACACTGACTTGATGGACATGAGTCTGAGTGAACTCCGGGAGTTAGTGATGGACAGGGAGGCTTGGCGTGCTGCGAGTCGGACACGACTGAGAGACTGATCTGATCTGACCCTTCTTGATTAGACAAACTCAAAAAGGAACTACACTGAAACCTTTTTCCCTAGTCGTAATCATATTAAACAAAAATATATTCCATTGCAGACATATGCATCTCCACTTTCTAAAGTTAATAATACTAATAACTATAATTTATTGAACACTTAGTATATGCCAAGCACTTTACCTCACTGAAATAAACAATGAATCAACTGACAGAAAAGGAACCGAGAGTTGGCGAGATGAAGTGTTGACCTAAGATGAGAACTGGCAAACTATGGCTCACAGTCCAAATCTAGCTCATCTGCAGGCTAAGAACATGGCTGCATGCTAAAAATGATTTCTGTATTTTTAAATGATTGAAAAAAGAGAAAAGAATAATATTTTGCAACATGTTAAAATTACATGCAATTCAAATTTCAAGTCTATAAATAGTCTTATTAGAACACAATCATGCCCATTTGTTTCCACCTAGACTAGAGCTATGTTCACTACAATGACAGAGACAAATAGTTGCAACAAAGCCTGTGTCCTGCAGGGCCTACAATATTGATTATCTGGCCCTTTACGGGAAACCTGCTGATCCCTAACAGAAGGTCATGGCTAGTGAGTGGAGAAGTGGAATATAAAACTAGGTTTCTCTGGTTCTAAAGTACATAATCACAGGGGCAACATCTCCTCATTATTCTGAGCCTACTGTGTGTTCCAACAGTCACACCATGTTCAGACATCCCAGTTCAGCCTCAGAAATTACTGATGCTCTTTCTACATAAGAGAACTGAACTCAGAGACCTTAAGTCATTCACCTAAGGCCACCGACATGCCCTGCACAGCTCTGTGCTCTTGTTTTTATGATGCCCCTGCCTGAACTCCACTCTATTGCAGAACAGAACAGAGAGCTTCCTAAATTTCATGTTTTAACACTGCCCAGGAAAAAAAATTAAAAGACAGTTCCCTTTCCTAAGGTGCCAGCACTTTGCTATCTTTGGAGTGGAAAGAACAGGAAAATTTGAACTGAGGTTCAGACCCAGAAGCGACACAGGGTTGGATTCAGCCAGAAGGACATCATTCAGCCAATGGCTGCAAGCCCCAAGGCCATGTGCCCAAAAACTTTTACTTTCTTATTCCACTCTGGGAGGCAGACTCTAGAAACCTACGGCTGTCATACATTTGGGAAAGAACTCAGAACAGCAAAACCAATGTGATTGAAGGTCTAAAGATAAATACCCCAGGTTCACAACAAAAAAGGCAGGGGGAAAGCATCTATGAATATTTGAAAGATCATACATCAAAGGAGGAATGAAATGAGAAATTGCTTGCTGTTATCCGAGGAAAATTGTAAGCTGATAAAGTGGAGCATCAAGAAGTGTAACCTATTCAGAAGCACAGAGAATGTGTGGGCACTGGGCCCAAAGCAAGTTTTGTTTAGCCAGTCCCTTCTGGAAGACGTGGGATTCAAGAAACAGTGTACCTTTACATTTCCAGTTGGGGTTTACTCAGTTGTTCCATTATAGTGCAGATTCTTTTGAAAACTGTATGAAAGTGACATTGAGAATGGCTGCATCTTACAGTAGAATGAATGAACCCTGGTCTAGGAGTTAACTTAAGTGGGTATAGGCTTAGATAGGTAAGCATTTGGCTATGGATGACACCCCTGCTCACATGCAGGGGTATCTTACAAAGCTCTCATACAGTATCATAAGTCTCCTGTGGGGCCACTTTGGGATGAGATGGTGGTAGGGGACTGCTTATACTTAGGAGAAGAGGGAGAATATTTTGATGAGGTGAGGAAACTATAAATGAAGACATTGATCAGAGCAGGGTTATCGTCCACTGGGATCCCTTGGACAAGTTTTGGATTCACTGGTCACAAGTAGATCTACTTTAGGGACCTATAAGTGTATGGCTGAAAATGAGGAGGCCCTTTGTCCAGCCTCTGCTGGGATCTAGCTCCGTTCTGGTGCCTCAGAGATGGCACTTCCACATGGACACTGGACTCTCATGATGTCAGTGCCAGCAAGCCAACGCCTCTCCAAAGGGTCTGGACATACCAGGTGTGGACAGGTGGGAGCCAGCACTGGAAAGGAAAAAGCGGAAGGATAGATGTTAATGCTAGTGATTTCAGTCAACTGACTACCATTTTGCAAAGAATCCCAGAAATGTGAGAAATGTGCTTTGGATGAGGGAGTCCTAAAGTCTTGTTACTTCCCAGGCAGGATAATACTGAGCTAGCCAAGACAGGGGCTACACATATACAGACTAAACAATAAGCATTTTGGTGCACTGTCAATTCTGATTGTTCATCACTACACAAGTAGAAAAACCTCTCCTGGAAGAGGCTGCCTGTTGCTTGTCTGACTTGCTCTTGTATGAGGCTCCTTATTCTGTGCTCCAAGCTCCTCCACAACCACTCGCATTGGCTGCTTATGGTATCAGATCCTTTCTCTCAGTTTCTCTCAGTCCTCAGTTGCTCAGTGTTCACATGTTAAGTGCAGCAGCTTCATCAAATGCAGTTCTCAAACTATAAAGAGACTCATTCTTGACTTGCCGTTACTGCAGATAGCTATGTAATAGACTGGGTTCTCCTCCTTTATCTATTCCCCATTATCCAGGAAATGGATTTTTTCATTTTGTATGATGCCTCTATTTGTCTCCTGCTTAGTCTGTCTCACTCTGTTCTGCACGAATTTTATGTTTCATGATGTAAAATTCAGTATGGATTTTTGGTGTGTGTCGGGGGGTGGGGGAGGGGCGGCGGGAAGATGTTCCAAGATGCCTCTTACCTGACAAAAATATTTCCTGCTATATAGAAACAGGTAATATCCCGAGTCACACCATCAAACATCTCATAGCACAAAGTAGCCTAGAACTTTCTGATGAGGCTGTGCCTGCCCCATATTTATATCTGACACATACTATAAATTTTGCATAACAAAATGCACATTGTGAAATTCTGTGTTTAAAATTATAGAAAACAGTCTAAAAACAATAGAATAGCCAACACCTATTAAGAAACTACTTTTTTCTAGAAGCATTACTACTTTCATTACCTCTTCACAATAACTGTAACTTAGCCATTATCTCCATCTTACAGAAGAGAAATCAGAAGCTCAAAAGGTTTAAGAAATTGGCAGTCTTTTCAAGGCCAAACTATAGATAAGAATGCTGAGAATCCAACCTGCAGCATCTGATTCCAAAGATGGGCCTCAGGCTCACTGCTGCACTGCCCAGGAAGAAAACAGTAGCAGGCTATAAGGGAACACATTCTAAAATCTCAGGGCCATCCTGAAGGAGCAAGGGCAGCCATTGCATTAAATAAATGATTAAGAACTAAATATCACCTTTTTATATCTCTGCCAATTTGATCAAGAGGAATGATGTTTGATTTTAGCTCATAGATCTTTGATTACTAATGAAATTTGAGGGGTTTTTTTTTCCATTCTTATTGGCCATTCATTTTCTTCTTTAATGAACTGCCTATTCATTTACTTTGTTCTTTTTTCTACTGTGATTTGAAAGTTTTTCTTATCAATTTTTAAGACCTCCTTATCTTTAAGGCCATTAATCATTTATAACCATTGTGTTTGTCACAAATATTTTATCCCAATTTATCATTTTCCTTTAAATTTTTATTGTGCTGATCATTTAGGTAAGAAAGTTCAGAATACTTTTACAATTAAATCTAAGTCTTTAGATTTAGCTTTACATACAATGTTCCTTTACCTTTGTGCCAAATTTCCCCATGAGTAGTCAGGTCCAAGTAGGATTATGTTGCATTAACCACAGTTTCATAAATGCATTGATAAATTAAAATACTGACATATTAATTTACAGTACACACCAGTAACCCACATACCATACAGACAGTGTACAAATAAAGTCAGTTTGCTCCATTCTTCTAGATCTTGGGAGTCCATATTATATCAAGACCTATAGAACTTAGTATTATTACTGCTTTATAACAGAGAAAGAGATTCAAAAATGACTCATGTCTTTAGCAGCATAAGTAGAACAAGCATCCAAGTCTTTTCTTCACTGTTTAGTTAAAAAAAAAATGTGAAATGTACATTTTGATAAGAGCATGGTCCTTAATTGTACCAAGCATGAAAAAACAACACAAGCATTTTACTTTGCTAAACATATAGATCATTTAAAAATGAGGGAAATAGATGTAAAATTGTCTAGGAAAGTGGACAACTTTATGATTTGTTTGTCATCATCTCCCTCCTCACCTTAACATAATATGCAGCTCATCCCCTGACAGCTCATAAAGTGCTCCACCACCACATCACCAAATCACTAGCTTTTATGGAGACAGTAATGAACCTAAGATACCTCAGTAAGAGTTATAAAAATGTAGACACTTCTCACATTAAAAAAACAAGTGGAAGTATTTTGTAAACCAAAAATATTCAAATGTCTTGAGAAACGGGGATGCTGGAACCAAAACTACTACATAAATATTTGCAGTTTCACCCACACGCTATTTCCCCGGGATTTACAACTGTTCACCATTTTTAATGCTCCAGCTCTGACCTGCTTAAAAATAGTTTGCAAGTGCTCGTAAGTCCCAGTTGATTTTGAAGGGGAAAAGTGTCGGGGGACACTGAAGAAATCTGTACAGGCAAATAAACAAGGTTGCCCCCACCCGGTAAACGGTCTGCCAGCTCAGCTCCCTTTGCTCTAAGACCCTGCCTGCCCTTGGACAGACAAGTTTTTCTTAAGTAAAAATGATCTCTCCTTCTTCCTCTTCCACATATGAAGGATTAAGACATTTCAGTCTCCTCTGAGTTCCACAACTGTGAAAGCTCTCTGGCATCTCAGATATTAATATGGCTTGCACTGATGCGACCTAAAGAGCCTTTTTAAAATCTAATCTACACTACTATGCTTATTTACTGTTCCTTGACAGGTCCCAGATCTGATTGAGAAAGAGTTTCTCCAAACACTAAGTATTGGGAACAGTCAGGTAAAGATAAGAGGAATGTATTAAAGGATTAAGTGCAAACAGAAAATGAAGAGGAGGGCAGGCCTGAGAAAATTAAAATAGCAATGAAGAGTGAGATTTGAAAAATGGCATTTATGAGGCCAAATGAAATTAGCCAAACTTAACTCTATCACAGAGCAGCACATTGTTGGCAGTGTTTAAAACATGTTTTCCTGCTTCACTGAAACAAGTTTCACCCAAGTGTTTCTCATTCCGGGTGCTGCTAATTAGCACTTTTATTTCTATGCTATTTGCTGGTGCTCTTCGTTGCTGTCCAGGACAGCCATGTGAAATTCGTGTACATCCTTATCCTAAGGAAGGAACAGGGCAAGTAATGTTGGACGATGTTCCACAGCAAAAAATACAGATTCCACATGATAAACAGTACCTACACTTCAATTCCTCATTCCCTGTTCACCACAAATGGAAACATCTTCAAAAGGTACTTATTTCCAAAAGCCTCTTTCCTTCTCTTTCAAAAGAAAATGTATTTTCAAATCCTTGGAAAGGCTTTACAGAGAGCCCTGTGACCTCCTCAGTTAAAGGGTCCATTCAGCCCACATGGCAGCCATCAGCAGTTCCTGGACTTGAGCCACAAGGCTCTTACTCTGCCACTCCTTGAGATCAGCAGGGAAATAGCAGGCATATTGTCAGATGGAATATTATACCATTTTGGCCCCCAAAAGAGATGTTAAGAGCTGTCAAGCTGTAGCATGTTGCTCAAGAAAGAAGTCAGCTTTAGTAACACTGCTGCTGCTGCTGCTGCTAAGTCACTTCAGTCGTGTCCGACTCTCTGCGACCCCAGAGACAGCAGCCCACCAGGCTCCCCCGTCCCTGGGATTCTCCAGGCAAGAACACTGGAGTGGGTTGCCATTTCCTCCTCCAATCATGAAAGTGAAAAGTGAAAGTGAAGTCGTGTCCGACTCCTAGCGACCCCATGGATTGCAGCCCACCAGGCTCCTCCGTCCATGGGATTTTCCAGGCAAGAGTACTGGAGTGGAGTGCCATTGCCTTCTCCATTAGTAACACTACCGAAATGCAAAGAAACTTGTTTTTCTTTTCAACAAAGAAATCCAAAGCAGAGACCATTACCACTACCTATTCAAGGACATTACCCACTTTCTGAAAATCAAGCTTCTCCAATAACCTGCCTACTGAATACCTACAGAGCTTACCTATCCTCTACACCAATGACTCTCAAAATGGTAACCGCAGACCAGCAGCAGGGCTTCCCAGGAGGCACTAGTAAAAGACCCTCCTGCCAGTGCAGGAGATGCAAGAGACTCGGGTGGGCTGGGAAGATTCCCTGGAGTAGTAAACAGTAACCCACTCCAGTATTCTTGCCTGGAGAATTCCTTGGACAGAGGAAGGAGCCTGGAGGGCTACAGTCCATATAGTCGAACAAAGAGTCCGACGTGACTGAGCAGACACGCACAGACCAGCAGCAGCACCTGGGAACTTGTTAGAAATGCAGATCTGCACCTCAGACCTACTGAATTAAAAACGCTTGGGGTTGGGCCCAGAAATCTAACAAGTCTTCCAGGTGGTTCTGATACACACTAAAGATGGAGAAAGCACTACTCTCTGCAATGCTATTTTTTAACCCTCATCTAAGCACAGAAAACATCATTATAATTTTTACAGTTAGCACACCTGGCCAGAGTAAATAATTTCAGCGGTCTCTGTTATTGAGTTTCCCAGGTGGCACCTGGGAAAGAACTCGCCGACCAAAGCAGGAGTCATAAGCAATACAGGTTCAATCCCTGGGTGGGGAGGATCCTCTGGAGGAGGGCATGGCAACCCACTCCAGTATTTTGCCTGGAGAATCCCATGGACAGAGAAGCCTGGTGGGCTACCATCTATAGGGCCACAAAGAGTCAGACATGACAGAAGCAACTCACACACACACACACACACACACACACACACACATCTCTGTTATCATTGCTTTTCAGCAATGTTGTCACAAAACCCTGTAAGAATCTGAAGACAAACCTCTGAGAATCTAGGGATAAAATGCAAAAAGGCATAAAGGCAAATTTCACATTCAATTTCAGGAGGTTCCTGAATACACATGAAGCCTGTCCATGGTACCCCAGTATCTATTTTATCTTTCTCCAACCATTTTCATCTGCTCTTCACAGTAATCTGCAAAATCAACAAGATAGGTATTAGTATAACTTGTAGAAGAGACCTCTGAAGCTCAGAGACAGAAGGGTCTTGCCCCAAATCACAGAGCTGGTGACAAGCAGAGGAAGCTCGTATTTGTGGCTCTGCTCCATCTGCAAACTCTCTACATTTCAGTCTTCTCCCTGCTCCCTCCTATTGAAGTTGTTGGAAATAATCATAATAGAAATAGCAGTGACTGGCCTGTCTTGCCAGAATAAAATAGAAATGTTCTGTCACTTAGTAATAAAAGTACATTTTTTTCACTGAAACAAAGAAGCTGGGGAGACAGCCTCCAAATATCCTTTGGTAGATGGTTGGGAAACCTGGAATAGGTCATTCAATGCACAGCTATCCATGAAGTCCCATTTTTATCTCTAGATAAACTAGTTAGTATAGTCAAATTTACTTCATTGAAAAATAGTCATATAGGTTGTTGATGACTAAAAGGCTCAGTTTTTCATTTTTCAATTTGTCAATTTGGCCCAATATAAACCTACTTTCAGTACTGAGGCGTGTCTTCAATTTTACACCTATTCAGTAGCCACTGTGTACCAGGACTGTAGTAGCTAAAGGAGGATATGAAGAGATATTAAAAACTTGGCCCTGCTCTTAGGAAATTTACAATTAGGTAAAATGGCACCCCACTCCAGTTCTCTTGCCTGGAAAATCCCATGGACCGAGGAGCCTGGTAGTCTGCAGTCCATGGGGTCGCTAAGAGTCAGACACGACTGAGCGACTTCACTTTCACTTTTTACTTTCATGCATTGGAGAAGGAAATGGCAACCCACTTCAGTATTCTTGCCTGGAGAATCCCAGGGACGGGGGAGCCTGGTGGGCTGCCGTCTCTGGGTTCGCACAGAGTCGGACACGACTGAAGTGACTTAGCAGCAGTAGCAGCAGCAATGAATTCTAAAAGTGAAAAAAGATGCCATCTGAACACCTGCATTGCTATTATGATAACAAGAATCTAGGAAACACCTAACTTCTTCCCCATGCCTTTCTGATGATAATCAGATATTCCCGTGACTTTGTCTCATTGACCTCCCAATTTGCTGTATTCCATAGGAGCTTCTGAATCAAAGGCAGGAAGCTGCCCCAGCTATTGTAGTCTCTTGATTCTGGCTCTGTGGTTGTGTATCTTTACTCACATACTTTTTTAATGGAAGCCTGATTTCTACAACCTGATTAGCTCCCTGAGCTGTCTGTGTGTCTATATCAGGCTGTCCTCTCTCACCTAGTCAGGGACATCATGCAATTGTGTTCCTCTCCCTCTCTCATCAGTTCAGTTCAGTTCAGTCGCTGAGTCGTGTCTGACTCTTTGCGACCCCATAAACCGCAGCACACCAGGCCTCCCTGTCTATCACCAACTCCCAGAGTCCACCCAAACCCATGTCCATCGAGTTGGTGATGCCATCCAATCATCTCATCCTCTGTCGTCCCCCTTCTCCTCCTGGAATCTTTCCCAGCATCAGGGTCTTTTCCAATGAGTCAGCTCTTCACATCAGGTGGCCAAAGGACTGGAGTTTCAGCTTCAACATCAGTCCTTCCAATGAACACCCAGGACTGATCTCCTTTAAGATGGACTGGTTGGATCTCCTTGCAGTCCAAGGGACTCTCATCAGCACCACTGATTTTTCACTCTATCACCCCATCACCATGCAACAGACTATAACATCTCCCATGTTTAAATATCTTCTTGCGACCTCATATGTCCCCTCCAGCTACCCTGTCCCCAATATATTCCTTATAGGAGCAAAACTATTCAAAAAAAAGTTTTAAATAGTCTGTTTCCTGTCATTCTTTCTTGAATCTGCTCCAGTCAGGATTTAAATCCTAATACTCCACTGCAGCTAAAGCTATCAACCACTGGGATGTAAAAATACAGTGGTTATTTCCCAACCCTTATGTCACTCAATCCTCAGGATAATACATCTTCTCCCTGAAACACTTTCGCTGCTTGGTTTCCAAGTCAGCCTCTCTCAGATCTCCTCCTACTTCACTGCTTTCTACTTCTCAGTCTCCCTTAGTCTGTTCCTTCTCATCTTCCCAAATCCAAGCATCAGCAAGTCTCAGGGCTCAGTCTTTGAACTTCTCTGTTGACACTCACTTGCTGGGTGATCTCATTCAGTTCCGTGTTCTCTAAATACCATCTGTGTGCTGATGTCTCCCAAATATTTATCTCTACACCATCCTTCCCTGCTGAGCTCTAGACCATTTATGCAACTTCTCAGTGGTGTCTCCATTTGGATTATCTAATAAGCTTCTTCAGATCAGTCGCTCAGTCGTGTCCGACTCTTTGCGACCCCATGAACCGCAGCACGCCAGGCCTCCCTGTCCATCACCAGCTCCCGGAGGTCACTCAGACTCGCATCCATCGAGTCAGTGATGCCATCCAGCCATCTCATCCTCTGTCGTCCCCTTCTCCTCCTGCCCTCAATCCCTCCCAGCATCAGAGTCTTCTCCAATGAGTCAACTCTTCGCATGAGGTGGCCAAAATACTGGAGTTTCAGCTTTAGCATCATTCCTTCTAAAGAAATTCCAGGATTGATCTCCTTCAGAATGGACTGGTTGGATCTTCTTGCAGTCCAAGGGACTCTCAAGAGTCTTCTCCAACACCACAGTTCAAAAGCATCAATTCTTCGGCGCTCAGCCTTCTTCACAGTCCAGCTCTCACATCCATACATGACCACAGGAAAGACCATAGCCTTGACTAGGTGAACCTTTGTTGGTAAAGTAATGTCTCTGCTTTTGAATATGCTATCTAGGTTGGTCATAACTTTCCTTCCAAGGAGTAAGCGTCTTTTAATTTCATGGCTGCAGTCACCATCTGCAGTGATCTTGGAGCCCAGAAAAACAAAGTCTGACACTGTTTCCACTGTTTCCCCATCTATTTCCCATGCAGTGATGGGACCAGATGCCATGATCTTCGTTTTCTGAATGTTGAGCTTTAAGCCAACCTTTTCACTCTCCACTTTCACTTTCATCAAGAGGCTTTTTAGCCCCTCTTCACTTTCTGCCATAAGGGTGGTGTCATCTGCATATCTGAGGTTATTGATATTTCTCCCGGCAATCTTGATTCCAACTTGTGTTTCTTCCAGTCCAGCATTTCTCATGATGTACTCTGCATATAAGTTAAATAAACATGGTGACAATATACAGCCTTGACGTACTCCTTTTCCTATTTGGAACCAGTCTGTTGTTCCATGACCAGTTCTAACTGTTGCTTCCTGACCTGCATACAGATTTCTTAAGAGGCAGATCAGGTGGTCTGGTATTCCCATCTCTTTCAGAATTTTCCATAGTTTATTGTGATCCACACAGTCAAAGGCTTTGGCATAGTCAATAAAGCAGAAATAGATGTTTTTCTGGAACTCTCTTTCTTTTTCCATGATCCAGCGGATGTTGGCAATTTGATCTCTGGTTCCTCTGCCTTTTCTAAAACCAGCTTGAACATCAGGAAGTTCACGGTTCACATATTGCTGAAGCCTGGCTTGGAGAATTTTGAGCATTACTTTACTAGCGTGTGAGATGAGTGCAATTGTTCGGTAGTTTGAGCACTCCTTGGCATTGCCTTTCTTTGGGATTGGGATGAAAACTGACCTTTTCCAATCTTGTGGCCACTGCTGAGTTTTCCAAATTTGCTGGCATATTGAGTGTAGCACTTTCACAGCATCATCATTCAGGATTTGGAATAGCTCCACTGGAATTCCATCACCTCCACTAGCTTTGTTTGTAGTGATGCTTTCTAAGCTTACCATATTCGAAACTGAATTATTGGTTTTTAACTTACCACCACCACTAAAATTAATACTCCTATTGTGTCCTCCTCCTTAGCTGTTCTCCTTCTCACTTCTCTTTGGTCCAGCGGCTAAGACTCCATACTCTCAATGCAGGGAGCTCTCTCATTAGATCCCACATCATGGAACTAGATCCTACATGGTGCAAATTAAAACCCACATGCCACAACTACAAAGACAGATCCCGCATGCTATAACTGAAAGATCCCTCATGCCGCAACCAAGACCTGGCACAGCCAAATAAATACTAAAAATAATTTTTTTAATTTTTAAAAACTATTCCCCTTCTCAATAAATATCAGTTCCATCCTTTCAGTTGCTCAGGCCAAAAACTCTAGTGTCATCCTTGCCTCCTCATCCACTCTCATATATGAATACTAATTTATGAGCAAATCACCTCAGCGGCACCTTGGAAAGTCATCCAAGCTCCAACAACTTATCACTTCCACTGCTACCATCTTGTTAAAACCATCTGGATTGTTACAACATTATTGTAAAATTGTAACATTTACTTCAATAGTCCCCTAACTTGTCTCCTTTCTTCCACTCTTGCCTACTATCTATTTGCAATACCACTGCCAAAGTGCCCTTTTCAGTTATGTCAGAGAATGTCACTTCTCTGCGTAAATCTTTCTGATGATTTCTGATCTCACTAGAGGAAAAACCAAGAAACCCTATAATAGCCTATATTACCCAATATGATGGACTCTCGCTATCGCTCTGGTATCACTTCTTTTCTCGGGCTCACTCTGCTCCAGATACACTGGCTTTCTTGCTCTTTCTTAAGCACTGAAGAACGTTTCCGCCTCAGAGTCTTAGCACATGCTGTTGCCTTTGCCTAGAATGTTCCCCAGATGTCCACACTGCTTGTTCCTTCATTGCCTTTTAAAAATGTCTTCACTGAAAGTATTCACTCCAACCACTGTATAAACAAAAAAGTTCCTTAGACAGAAACTCACTCTCTCTCCACTTCCTCTGCTCTATAGTTCATCATTACCCTCATCTCTGTTCACATAATTTATATTTATTTCTGTCTTTCCCATTGAAATGTTATTCTGTGACCATAGTAACTTTGTTTTGTTTTCTGGTAAATCTGTGGTTTAAAATAGTAACATAGCCATGAGTAACTGTTCAATTAGTATTTGTTTCATAAATGAGTAAATATTATTATAGTCAACTATTTATGGTCTATCCACTCAGTTCTAACCCAGTTTTTTGAGTGTGAATCAATTCTCCAATTCAGACCATTTTTTAATTAGCTATCACAAGGAATCATAGGAAGTTCCCCTTTTTCTGTCCTTAATGGTGTGAATTCTGATAATGACAGTGATCTGTAATCTTACTGTCAATAATAATAATAATAATATTAATGATAATATTTACTTGCATCAATCAAAAATCTAAACCTTAAACTTTATCTCTAGTTTTCATGCAATCCTGCAAGTTGTGTATTATCATCCTAGTTTTCCAGATAAGCAGACTGAAATTCAGAAGTGTTATTTGACCCATCTACTGAGTATCAGACCCAGGACTGGCATCCAGTTACTTCAGGCAAAAAAAAGTCTGCCCTTTTTAAAATCCCTATCCTTTTCATTCATTACTGGCCTATCTAGAAACTTTGATTCCTTTTTGCTTACTATAAAGAAAATGTAGTATAAACCAAGAATAAAATGATGACTTTATCAAATAATTCTACTGATCATAACTGGCAATGTCTAAAAGGAAGACCCCTTACAAAATGTCCAAGCTAGAAAGTTTAGAAATAATTGAGCTTAACTTCTTTATCTAGTCCAATTTCTATACTGTATAGAAAACTGATACTCACAGAGGTTGATTTGCCTAAAATTGGTTTGTTGATGTGGGAGGGGCTGAGTGACATGGTTCGAAGTCAGACAGCCTGGTTCAAAGCCAGGTTTTACCTCTTGTGTGTGCCCAGGGACAAGATTCTTAACCTCTTGAGCCCTTGATTTCCTCACTTTGAAATGGGGAAAATACCTACTTCATCGAGTTGTTTTGCAAATTATGATATATCTATGTATATATACATATATCCATATACATATATGTGACTATGTGTGTGCACATGCTAAGTCACCTCAGTTGTGCCCAACTCTTTGCAACCCTGTGGACTGTAGCCCGTCAGGCTCTTCAGTCCATGGGATTCTCCAGGCAAGAATATTGGAGCAGGTTGCCATGCCCTTCTCCAGAGGATCTTCCCAACCCAGGGATCAGACCCACATCTTTATGTCTCTTGCATTGGCAGGCAGGTTCTTTACCACTAGTGCCACCTGGGAAGCCCCCATATATGACTATATATATATATATATATATATATATATAACTTAGCACAATAAATTGAAGCTATTATTATGTAGTAAAGCCATTAAAAGCCATCAAGTCCTCTAACATGCAGTCAAGTATACCTTATAAATCAGTCTTTTCCTCAAACAGAACAAAAAATTAATCTCTGCAGGAAGGCACCTACAACTGAGTCAGTGTTCAATCCCCAAATCCAATCTTTCAATCTTTTTCAAGACTCTAGTTTAAAACAGTGTGAACCCAAATGATAATACTGAGAATAGTTTTGCTGCTTTCTAATCTGGTACAGCACTGACTTTAATTGCAGCTTTCTAAGGAGATGAGAGAACAAAAAGAGGAGAAAACAGAGCCTGCTAAGATGATGGAATGAACTCTCTCAAACACATGAATGTAGATGCACTAAATTTCTAAGTAGTTGAAATGTACATTTGAAAATATGAATATATATTTTTCAAGATTTCTCAACTTCTTCCAGTAATGGTATAAACTGTGCTCAGAAGGAAAGGAAAGAATTGTTTTGGTCATGTCTATTAATACGTTTCAGGGTTGAGCATAAAATTCCCTCCTACATTGTAAATACAGCCAATTTATGATGGAATTTATATATGACAAGAGGTTTAAAAATAAAATGACAATTGAAAAATAATCAAAGAAACTGAGTAAATATGTCCATACCCTGCTTAAAGCCTTTACACGGCTCCCATGATCCAAGAAGAAAGCTCCCACCCATTGGCATGGCATCAGTGCCCCCTGAGATCGGGCCTCACTCCATGCTGTTCAGTCTTCATCTTTAGTCACTCTACTTCTTACTCCTTAGGTACCAGCCTCCAGACCTTCGTGTATGCTGTTACCTCTGCCAGGGATATGACTTCTTTAAAAAGCTTTCTTGAAAAAAACAAAATGAAGATGCAACTGTTTCAAATTCTGGCAGAAACAAGATGAGTTTTTTGAGGTGCAGGGTTTGTTCTAATAAGTAGAAATTGTACTAACAGTTTGGAACAAGAAAATCTGCACTTGACAATTGAACCATTTAACAAATTATGGCATGTAGAGTTAATTTAAAATGCACAAAGGTAGAAAGTGATTAGCACTATGCCAAAAAGAATTGTGGTCTTTTAAAATTCCATTACTCATCAACCAAATTATAGAAAACTGTGGTTTGCATGTAAGTTATGTCAGGAGCCTCATTTTTTAGTCCTCTTCCTCATTAGCAGTGAGGAAATAAAGAATTGCATTGCAGCTGACATGGTACCCTCTAACCATGGCATATTAGAGTATTTGGAATAAACCAGACTGCAGGACTAACATATACCTTGTGACTTCAGGGGTTGTTGTTGAGCCGCTAAGTCACATCTGGCTCTTTTGTGATCCCATGGACTGTAGCCACGTGACATGAGAGGTACACCTTGAATATTTGTAAATTATAGAAATGACCATCACAGTTCCTTTATAAGTTGGTTCTGACCAAATGTTAATGTACAATCTGGTCACTGAGTAATACTTTTTGAAAGAGTTCAATTCTTTTTGAATCAATACACATACACCTCATGTTCTCAGGCAAACACACATATACACACACAGAGACTGAAAGGAGGTTATGCAAAAATAATGCTTTTGAAGTAGCAGTATTTGGGGTTTTATTTAAATCCTCTAGGTTTCTGTGTAAAGTAAAAGTACCTATGTAATAAACGGCATGAACCTGTCTTGCCACACACTGGCTGTATAATTTGTGCCAAGTCATCTTAAGCTTTATTAGCTTCATTTAGAAAATTAAGATCATAATTCTGATCTCACAAGATTGATATGTGGACTAAAAGATATATTTTATTTGAAAGTGCCCTGTAAACTCTAAAGTATGATCCAAAAATAAATTATTATTATAATGGCATTAACATTCAAGTATTCTCTTTTCAAATGTCCCCTCCTTAAAGACAGACCTTCCCTGAGGTCCCTATCAGGGAAAAACTCCACCAAAAACAAACAATTCACCCCAATAATATTATCATCTTTTCTCTTAGCACTTCTCATTCTCTGAAATTATCATTATAACTAGTGTAGATGTTTATTGCTTCCCACTAGAATATAAGCTTCATGAAAGCAGAAGCTCTGTCTGTTGCTGCTGAATCACCAGCTCCTAAGAAGTACCCAGCTCAAAATGGTCACTCAGAAAATATCCAGAAAGCATATACAAATGTAATTTCCTCATCTCTTCAAGAAGGTTTCAACAAAATGGCCAAAGGAAAACAGACACATAGTGGGTAAACTAGCAAGAATCAGCTCTCTGAGTGACTCCTAGTTTACCCCAATCCTCAGAATTCAGTGCAGCATCCAAGAGAATATAGTCTATTTAAGAGACATAATTTTTAGTGCTATCTCTTAGAGCACAAATCTATTCTCATATCGAAATAAGGTGAATTGTAAACTCTACTCCTAAGATGCTGCTTTGTACAACCGTCTGATCCTGATATTCTTTTCTATTGGTCTAAGTGTTTGTGTTTGCTCATTCCTCTCTAGTGGATTTTAAAATCCAAATCACTGCAGTAATTCATTTTTTATTGTTCTCTTGCTCAGCTTCAACACATGTACAGTAGTAGTGTTCACTCTTCAGGGGGATAATGGCATTTTTGGAGATTTTACTGTAGTCATTACTCTTACTTCTTTATTAAGAGACTTGACTTTAATCTTCTGCTTTAGCTATGTGGTTTATCTTATGAATATTAATATACAACCCAAAGGGATCTATCCAGTGAATGTGAATTAGAAAGGGCTTTTTTATACTGAAGAAACAGAAAGCCATTTTCTGGTGTGCACATCTTTCCAGGGTGTACGAGCTCTAATTTAATCAGCATGTAGTCATCATGTATGCCACCAGCACTCCAGGCCACGAAGTAATTGAAATGATTCAAGCTTGTTTAATAAAGTAATTTCAATTATGGCAGGAGTTGAGTCAGAAAATGTCAGCTGTACAAAGTTTATGCTGCCTGGAATCAGCAATAGGGCACCCACTGCTCATAGAGCAAGCACCATTGCAGAAATGAGCTGTCCTTCTTGAGGCTATGAAATACCTTTGTTCACAAGAGATCAGCTTCTCATGGGTGATCTGTTACTCATGAAAGCCACATTTAATTTTGTCTTAAAAATAGTGTAAAGAAATTTACTTATAGTCAGGAACTTAGGACTGAAGGGGTCAGGAAGTTTATCCTCTTCTATCTGAACATAACTGGTGGCTGACACTTCACCACAGTCTCTGCCACTCTTTAATGGCTCAAGACAAGTTATTATTTACATTTGCAGCCACTGATGACAACCACACTACATTCTCTCCTCTAGTATATTGAAAAGGAGATTCCACAACTTTTTATTATAAAATGTGATTGTGTAAAATACACATTTAAAGTCATTTTTCCATCACCAAATAATACAAAGATATTATAGAAGAATATGCCTGTGATGCAGGAGACCCAGTTTCAATCCCTGGGTTGGGAAGACTTCCTGAAGAATGGCATGGCAATCCACTCCAGTATTCTTGCCTGGAAAATCCCCATGGACACAGAAGCCTGGCAGGCTACAATCTGTGGGGTCACCAAAAGTCAAACATGACTTAGAGATTAACATTTCCATTTACATAAGTTCACAAAATGGTATTCTCAGTAGTTAGTAAATGATAAACATTAAAAGATGCTTGCTCCTTGGAAGAAAAGCTATGCCAACCTAGACAACATATCAAAAAGCAGAGACATTACTTTGCCAACAAAGGTCCATCTAGTCAAGGCAATGGTTTTTCCAGTAGTCATGTATGGATGTGAGAGTTGGACTATAAAGAAAGCTGAGCACTGAAGAATTGATGCTTTTGAACTGTGGTGTTGGAGAAGACTCCTGAGAGTCCCTTGGATTGCGAGGAAATCCAACCAGTCCATCCTAAAGGAAATCAGTGCTGAATACTCATTGGAAGGACTGATGCTGAAGCTGAAACTCCAACACTTTGGCCACCTGATGTGAAGAACTGACTCATTTGAAAAGACCCTGATGCTGGGAAAGGTTGAAGGCAGGTGGAGAAGGGGATGACAAAGGATGAAATGGTTGGATGGCATCACCGACTCAATGGGCATGAGTTTGAGCAAGCTCTGGGAGTTGGTGATGGACAGGGAAGCCTGGTGTGCTGCAATCCATGGGGTCACAAGAAGTTGAACATACTGAGCAACTGAACTGAACTGAAACTCCAACAGGTTTTCCATTCTCTTTCTTCCACTTTCTCTTTTCCATAATTTTCTTTATTCTTCTAAGCTAATACTTCTAGCACATTTTACCCATTTAAAGGGCTGAGTAGTTCTACTACCCTCAAGATCTTTAATTCCTGAATTATAATGTTATTGTTGTTATTCTTTTATTTATACTTTTCTTTGATTAAGGGACATATTGTTATATAGAAATTATTTGCTTTTTACTTACCATCTTGCAGCTTCCAGTGCTGCTCCTTTTCATAACTGTTAAGTAGTTAAACAGTTGGAACATCTGTCTGCAATTCACCATTGTATAAGCAAGAAGACCTTATTCAATTATTTTTACTTAGGTTTATCTGTTATTCTCCAAAAAACAATTCTTTCCCACCTGGATCACATTTGGTTTAGATTAATTTTGTTAATGCTGCTAATGTAAATAATGATCTATCTTAAATATGAAGTCACAGTTGCCTCCAAAGACAATAGGCCTCCTGCAGGTCTCATCAGCACTGCCACTGTAGAATCCTCTTTTGGTCTAATTCTGGGAATCAAGACCAAGGGACATTAGAGGTTTGTTATTATTCTAAATGAAGACAACATCTATTCTGAAAATACACCTTTCTAAGTTTCCTCCTACTAAACACATCTCCTAAACAACTACAGCTGTCTCATAGCTCAAACAATCCAACTTCAGTTGAGACAGTGAGGACATACATTGAGATAGTAATTAGAATAATTCGTGTCTAGTATATTTTTAAAATACTGTATATGCATGATCATACAGAAAGGTCATCTAATATCCCACCCGAATGAGTAGGAGAATTAAATTTAAGCAGACTATATTTTTAACAAAGGCTAAACAATCCCTGAAGTTGAGTATCAGGATTCTCAAGTGAAATTTCCTCTTATGAGTTGGAGGTATATGATTTTTGCTATGGAAACATTCCAAACATATTGGAAGCCAATGGGATTACATAAGTTAATATATAAATATTTGCTCTCTGCACAACTTTTAGGTTAACCTTTCTTTAAAAATCCTACTTCTAGCTCCTCATTGATACGTTCTGAACCCTAGGTAAGTAATACTCTCAGTTGAAAACTATAAAGAATAAAGATTTCCTGGTTTATATGGTGCCTTCCCTTTATAATCCTCAAAGGAGTATATAAATGCAAGATCATTATGAGTCCAACCTTATACTTGAGGAACTTGAGGCTCAGAGAGAAAAAATAAGATTATCAAGGTCAAGTAGAAGTTGAGTTTGAAAGGACCCAGTCCTCCTAAATTTTAATTTGCCTCACTTACACAGAAGACCAGGGTAAAGAGAATGTGCTTTTATAAGTATTGACACTAAACTTCCCCTGCTTAGTACTTCAGAAAAAGAGAAGTGAGAAATTAAAGGTTAGAATTCTTTGGGAAGATGAATTGCTTATGACAATGGTATTCTTTGCTAAATAATTTTTATATCATTTCAGAAGAAATTCTCCTATATTCAGAGGATTTCTGATGTACTAAGCTAATGATACCCATTCCTTACTGAATAGAAATATCTACTTCTGCTCTTCTTATGGCTTCAAAAAGAAGTGTTTTTTTTTCCTTAACATGACATGAAAAGCTTCAAAAAGGTAATAGTTGAATTCAGAGTAGAAATGCAGACAAATTGCTGAAATTGTGAACAGATAAGCTATATACAGAGTTCTTTCAATGCAAATCTTTCCAAGGAAGAAAATACAACAAAATTAAAAAGTAAAAAAAAAAAGTTTCATACTGATGTAATCATCCATAAAGTCCTATGAAGTACTTAGAAACAGTGCCCTGCTCTGAAGTACTTAGAAACAGTTCCTTAGAGGGCTTCCCAGGTGGTGCCAGCATAAGGAACCAACCTGTCAATGTAGGTAGACATAAGAGACACGGGGTTCAATCCCTGAGTCAAGAAGATCCCCAGAAGGTGAGCATGGCAACCCACTCCAGTCTTCTTACCTGGAGAATTCCATAGACAGAGGAGCCTGGCGGGCTGCAGTTCATAGTGTCACACAGAGTCGGACACAACTGAAGCAACTTAGCATGCATGCACCAATTCTTATGGAGCAACTGGACAAAGAAGAATGATGTGTAACACCCACAGAGGTGCAGTAGGCAGTGTCAACCTCTCCTGTCTTCCATCTGGCTTCTGAGTTAATGAGAATTTACCACAACTCAGGAGATCTTTGTCCACAACTTTACAACTACAGGCAATATTAGAGCCCATGTGTCCCGGTGCTACATTATTGTTGCCTTCAAAATAACATCTCAATTCAGAGAGTACACCATAATTCTATAAGCATACATGCTGTCTGATGAAGTCACAGACCTAGAGGATTTATCATGATAATAATGATGGAGAATAAAATTAAATTCTTTAACTTACTGAAATTTACAATTGTGATTTGAAGACACATCTGATAACCTATAGCCTAGTCTGAATAATAACCACATTCTTTAAGCTCCTTTTTTGCCCACTCTCAGTAGAAAACTTTAACTTCTACTTTAGAGACAATAATGTCAATGTCATTCAGCTAAAGTTATTTTCTACTCACCCTCTCCCACATACCTTGCATGCAACCACGACACATGTACCTGCATCCATACCCAGTCATACCTCCTACTCTCACTTGTGGGGGAAAACTTTCCCTTCCTCTGATCAGAGGAATTGATGTCATCAAAACCTGTCTTTCTGAGAGAAGTGCTAAATATAGATGATTGTCAAGCGATCATTTTGATATAGTTCAACACTGAATTTGTACAACCGAGGCTGTTCTTGCCTCTCCTTCATGGTAACTATGAAAGTTACATGAATACTCAGTGTCACAACCTCTATTATTCTAACTATTATTACTATGCAGAATGGGTTGTTGATAGAAGTTTGTGGATAAAGATGATAGCAAGTACTCTTTGAGAGTGAAAACTGAGATAACTTTTCTGTTTTAGAGTATTCATTCCTGAAAATTTGGAGAGGGTAGGTCTTTGGGGGCCACTAGGAAAGAAACAATATACTTTTATAGAAGTAAAATGATATTTGAGTTAACATCAAGAGAACCTCTGTAGAGAAAATTTAGTAACCAGAAGCAAAAACTGGATATGAGAAGAAAAATTCAGTCTTGGTCTTTTCACTGGCTGTAGAGAAAAGGGCATGTTTTAGACTAGATGTATAAAACACACGTTAGAGAATATTCATCACCACCAAGTGGAATAGTTTTCTTCCCCTCCAGCTGCCTTCCTGAGTCACTCCCCATACTTAGTCACTCGGCCATGTCTGACTTTGCAACCCCTTGGATTGTAGTCAACCATGCTCCTCCATCCATGAGATTTTTCAGGCAACAATTCTGGAATGGGTTGCCATTTTCTTCTTCCAGAGGATCTCCCTAACCCAAGGATCAAACCCAGGTCTTCTGTGTCTCCTGCATTGCAGGCAGATTCTGTACCCACTGAGCCATCAGGGACTTCCCAAGTTCTTCCAAATAAAGATGACAGAGGATAAGATGGTTGGATGGCACCACCAACTTGATGGACATGAGTTTGAGCAAGCTCTGGCAGTTGGTGATGGACAGGGAAGACTGGTGTGCTACAGTGCATCGGGTCACAAAGAGTTGGACACAACTGAACGACTAAACTGACTGTCCCAACTCAGGCAGCAATCACCCTGATCACTAAATCCTTCCTCAGCATTGAAGACATGTTCATTTTTAAATCCATTCCTGGTATAAATACCAAAAGCTATCAAACTCCACAAAACACAGGAATGAATCCCTTCTCCCAGAGAATGCTGCTGCTGCTGCTGCTAAATCGCTTCAGTCATGTCCAACTTTGTGCAACCCCATAGACGGCCTCCTACCAGGCTCCTCTGTCTCTGGGATTCTCCAGGCAAGAACACTGGAGTGGGTTGCCATTTCCTTCTCCAATGCATGAAAGTGAAAAGTGAAAGTGAAGAAGCTCATTCATGTCTGACTCTTAGCGACCTCATAGACTGCAGCCTACTAGGCTCCTCCATCCATGAGATTTTCCAGGCAAGAGTACTGGAGTGGGGTGCCATTGCCTTTGACCATAAATGACATGCCCAACATTAGGGACTCTAGATCAGCATGACCTTCCGCAGTTATTCTACCCCATCCCAGAAAAGACTTCAAGGCAGAAGTGCCCCCTCAGACTCTCCATCTGGCAGCAAATGGGATCTGCTTGTGTATTAGACTTGTAGTTACCAGGCCCATGTTGGTACAGCTAAAGTTATTTTTCTAGCATCTATCACTTTAAGAAAAGGGCCTTCATAAAAATTGCTCACTCTTATACAATCCACTACAAAATCCACTAATTTCCTCTACCCATTCATCTTTCAGAAATCCTATATCCAAGACAAATGGGATTTAGTATAGCATGTTTTCAATGAGCAAGACTATTTTAAGAACTCTATTCATTAGTTCTCAATAAATATTATGATACTAGCACTTAGGCATTCTAAAGTGACTTTCCTGAGCAGATCTCAAGATCTTTAGCAACACAAATGCATTAAACTTCCTAATTCCCTTGCAAAAACAAGCTAAGAAGCCAGAGCTAAAACATGATTTTACAATGCAACTCCATGGCAGGTTACCTGGAAATAGCCCCTCTTTTAAGAAAAAAAAGGATAGGGAGGGGATTATGGTAACTGCAAAACGATTAGAGTACTAGCACTCTCTCATCCATTTCCAAGTCCAGTGTACCAGGAAATGTTGGGTAACCGTAAAGGATTCACTTGCTTGTCATTCAGCTATTTAAGAACTGTTTGTTAAAGCTATAGTGTGCTGGGCATTGGATTACACCTTGGGGATATAATGGGGAAAAAAGCTATTTCCATCTAAAGTATGCAGTAAGTAGAGCAAAAATAGCTATTAAAAAAAAGCAATAAAAGACCATGTAATAAATAAAGTATATCTAGTATGTAGAGATAGCACATAGGCAACAGTGGATAACTTCCTTTGTGTAAGGGAATGAGCAGATATTCCAGAAAAAATTGCCCTAAGATGCAATACCCAACATGGAAGATTGAGTAGGAGCTTGACAGTATTGTGAGTATTCTCTTTCCAAAGAAAAGGTATCCTTGTTGATAGTAGTGAATGGGTTGCAACAAATCTTTGTGGCTTCCCTGAAGATAGACTGAAAGATCTGTGTCTGTTAGAAGATAATGGCCCTTCCTGCCTCCATCTGCTACTTCAACTGTAGTCTTATGAGGACCTAACCAGGAAATCACAAAAAGTACCTATTTTTATAAAGATAGAACATCTTTATAGTCTCCATTTCTTCTCCTCTCATAGCTGCTTACAAAACAAAGATGGAATTAAAGCAGGAAAAACATTCTGCCCTCTCATTTTATAAATGAGAAAATAACATCCCCAGGAAGTTAAAAGTTTTCCCTCAAACTTGCAAATTGATAAAGTCCAAAACCCAGAGAAACCAGTCATTTTGAACTCTTATTATGTTGAGAACCTAAAATTTATAGGTCACTTGATTTAACAGTCACATGCTCAAAAGTGAATCATACCTGTCCTTACTTTGCATAGACTATGAGATGTTTTGGAGAAGGCAATGGTAACCCACTCCAGTACTCTTGCCTGGAAAATCCCATGGATGGAGGAGCCTGGTAGGCTGCAGTCCACGGGGTTGTGAAGAGTCAGACACGACTGAGCGACTTCACTTTTACTTTTCACTTTCATGCATTGGAGAAGGAAATGGCAACCCACTCCAGTGTTCTTGCCTGGAGAATCCCAGGGACAGGGGAGCCTGGTGGGCTGCTGTCTATGGAGTCGCACAGACTCGGACACAACTGAAGCGATTTAGCAGCAGCAGCAGCAGCAGAAACCCAGTCCTCTATTTATTTATATCCTAAACCTAAAACACTTCTCTCAAAAGATACAAAAGCCGTTTTCCTCGAGATATTATTTTAACCTGAAGAACAAGAAAAATTATGAAGCAATAAAATATAGCTCTAAAAGTTCCAGAATCCAGTTGTAAACATGGAGACAGTTTTGTTTGGGAATCATTTCCAACATTGTTAGATAAACAGTACATTTCCAGAACTGAGAATTTTCTATTTTATATTAATTTACAATAGACTCATATCAGGGCATGTACCTGACCCCCACTAAGATATACCTAGATTTCCTTATTGTTGTAGCCATAGGAAGGGAACTGCCAAGGGACAACAGAGGACATTCTTCATAGAAATTCCATGGGATTTTCAGTAATATATGAATCACTGGAAAATTTTTTGTCATTTCTGGCCAAATGCTGGCCCTTTTTTACTAGATGCTATTAACTTTGGGGTTTTCCTGAGCGCTCAGTGGTAAAGAATTTGCCTACAATACAGATGAAGGAGACACAGATTTGATCCTCTGAAGGATGAAATGGCAACCCACTCCAGTATTCTTGCCTGACAAATCCCATAACATAGGAGCCTACAGGGCTACAGTCCAAAGTGTCACAAAGAGTCAGACATGATTATGCATCTGAGCCATACATAATTAACTTTAACTATAGGAAATTATTTTGAAACAACTATAACATTTTATAGCAACATTTTATCCCAATCTCAAGTTCAAAGTTTTGTAGATACCTGCAAACTGATACAACATTTCTGAAAAACCAATTTGACAATATGAATGATTAGTCTTTAAAATGTTCATATGTTATGACAAGTAATTTCCTTTATAAAAATCAATCCTAAAATAATGATGACAAAGATTTCACCATGAGGAAATTCATGCAGCACTATTTATCAATGGGGAAAACATCAGACAACTTAAATGTCTAATTTTGGAGAAAAGATTAAGCAAATTAAGTTATGTCCATATATGGAGGTACTATGCATCTATTAAAACAGATGATTAAAATTCATCATTATCTATCAAAAATTTTAATGATTAGTCCTTTGAGCCAGCATTTTCACTCCTAGATTTCTATACTACAGAAAAGCTTTACAGATGTGCAAAAAATGTTTGCAAGGATATTTGCTGCAGCATTTTTTTTAATATCAAACATTGAAAAACTTGGATTAGAGACTATCTAAATAAAGATAAATCTACAAATTCTAACAGACAACGTTCAAATTTTACTAATATTAAGGGAAAATAAGTAGTAAAACAGCAAATGGATTAAAAATCTCATTTTGAAAAAAAAAAAAAAAGGATTATCTATTTATAGGCCAATAACAGGTCTGGTTGGGGAAGTGGTTTTCTTTACTTAATTTTATTCAGCTGTGTGTTAACATTATATCATAAGTATGTGTCGCTTTAATTTACATTTATTTTTTTCATTTTAAAACCTAATAATGATTAGATTTCCAGGGGCTTCCAAGGTGGCTCAGTAGGTGAAGTCTGACTACAGTGTAGGAGATGCAGGAGATGTGGGTTCAGTCCCTGGGTCAGGAAAATTCCTGGAAGAGGAAGGGGCAAACCACTTTAGTATTCCTGCCTGGAGAATCCCATGGACAGAGGAGCCTGGTGGGCAACAGTCCATAGGGTCACAAAGAGTTGGACACCACTAAAGCAACTGAGCATGCACACAATGATATAGAGACAATGATATAGACAGACACATTGATATAACAGACACAATGATATAGAAAGTGACAAAAAGAAAAGATTATTTTAGTTATATGGGAAAAAAGCTACAACAGAATGTTAAAATTAAAACACAGGCAATATAATTTTGTGTGTATACTATTATGTAAAGTATATAAAACTATCATAGTAAAAACATTGGACATGTATATCTGTAGATAGAGATCAGAATATTAATAGTGATTTCCTTTTGGTAGTAGGATGGTTGGTGGGAAGACTGATAGAAACATAATTCTGCTTCCTACATTTTTATGTACATTTTGTATTTACTACTTGTGTAATCAGGGAATGGGAAAGAGCTAAAAAACAGAAACACATATTTAAACAAGAAAAAACATCAAGGTCAGCATAAATCAGAAAGGATCAGAGAGGCAGCACTATTTTTCCTACAGATGCTCCTTATTAAAACCCTTTCCTTTCACTTAGGTCATCTATCTTTTCACTCCATGTTTTCATATAAATAAATAAAACCACTTGGTCCTTGAAACCAACAGATGCAACTAGAATGATGTACAACTAATTTTTCTCTAGCCCTTGTAGTCTTAAAACATAGCCACAAAGTTTTTGATACTTCTCTCATTAACATGTGAATTATAACCCCACCCCCCTTGAATTGAGTCAAGTTTGTGATTACTTTAATGAATAGAACTTGTAGAAGTGATCCTATATACTTTGGAGGCTAGATCATAAAAGCTCATACAGATCTTTCTTCCTCCTCTGAAACACTCTTGGAGCCCCAAGTGTGAAGTCTGACTACTCTGAGGCCACCATGTTGTGAAGAGGTCCAAATCACATGGAAAGGACACAAGTAGTCCAACCAATCAACCATACCAGGTGAGTCATGTCTTCCATTTATCCCAACCCAATCCGTTTATCCAGTGCCAGACAGGTAAGTGAGGAAGCCTCCAGATGATTCAAATTCCCAGACATCTGAGTCTTCCCAGGTGAGACCCTCCAGACATCATGGAGCCAAGACAAGACAGTCTATGCTCTGTCCAAGTTCCTGACCCAGAGAAACCATGCACAAGTAAAATAGTATTATTTTACTCCTATACATTTTGGAATGATTGTGAAACATCAATAGATAAGTGAAACATATCTTCCCCTGGTACATAGACATATATATGATTTTTTAACACATTATTAACTGGGGTATTTCAACACTGGTGGCATTAGTACATCTCCAGTCAATAATGTGTTAATAAATAGTCAATCTATAGATTCAATGCAATCAATCCATATCAAAAAAAAATAATGGTATTTTTCACATAATTAGAACAAATAATACAAAAATTTTATGGAACACAAAGACCCCAAATAGCCAAAACAATCTTAGATTAAAGGACAAAACTTATCATGCTCCATGATTTCAAAATATACTACAAAGCTACAATAACTACAGTAATCAAAACAGTATGGTGCTGGCACAAAGACAAACACATAAATCAATGGAACATAATAGAGGGCCCAAATAAACCCACACATATATAGGCAATTCATCTACAACCAAGGATGCAAAAATACAAAAAAAAAAAAAAACAGCCTCTTTAATAAATGATTCTGGGAAAACTGTACAGCTACATACAAAAGAATCAAAATGAATTATGTCCTCAAATCATATACAAAAATAAAATGGATTAAAGAGTTAAATGTAAGACCTAAAACCATAAACTTCCAAAAGAAAACACAGGCATTATACTCTCTGACATGGATCTTAGCAATATGTACTTTTTGGATATCTCTTCAGGCAAGAAAATTAAAGCAAAAATTAATACTGTTCTATGTTTCATATAAAAGTTCGTTGTTAAGAGAGTAAATCCTAAGAGTTCCCATCACAAGAAAAACAAATTTCTGTTTCTTTAATGTTTTATCTGTATGAAATAATGGATGTTCACTAATAATTTTATGATATATGTATTAATAAGTTTATGATGTACACCTTAAACTTATACAGTGTTGTATGTCAATCATACTTCAATACAACTGTAAGAAATAAAATGGTCAATAATATTTTTTTTAATATAGAAATAAACTTTTCAAGAGTTTTCTACTTGCTTTGAGTACCTTTGAAATTATATAGTTATTCATTGTCTGAATGAGTCATTGAATGACTGGATCATTTTTACATTTGTTTCTAAGTTAGACATTATGATAATCACAAAAGTATTACTCTTCCTCTTCCAGTTATTTGAATATAATTCTCAATAACAACAGTGGATCACAAAAAAACTATGGAAAATTCTTAAAGATGTGGGAATACTAAACTATCTTACCCGTCTCCTGAGAAACCCCTATGCAAATCAAGAAGCAAGAAGCAGTTAGAACATGGAACAACTGACTGGTTCCAAATTGGGAAAGGAGTACAACAAAGCTATATATTGTCACCCTGCTTACTTAACTTCTATGCAGAGTACATCATGCAAAATGCCAGGCTGGCTGAATCACAAGCTGGAATCAAGATTATCAGGAGAAATATCAACAACCTCAGATATGCAGATTATACCATTCTAATGGCAGAAAGTGAAGAGGAACTAAAGACTCTCTTGATGAGAGTGAAAGAGGAGAGTAAAAAAACTGGCTTAAAACTCAACATTCAAAAAACTAAGATTGTGGCATCTGATCCTATCACTTCACAGCAAACAGAACGGGTAAAAGTGGAAGCAGTGACGGATTTTCTTTTCTTGGGCTTCAAAATCACTGTGGATGATGACTGCAGCCACTAAATTAGAAGTGTCATAGCATTCCTTCAAGCTATGACAAACCTAGACTGTGTATTAAAAAGCAGAGACATCACTTTGCTGACAAAGGTCCATATAGTCAAAGCCATGGTTTTTCCAGTAGTCACATATGGATGTGGCAGTTGGATCATAAAGAAGGCTAAAGGCTGAAGAATGTATGCTTTCGATTGTGGCGCTGGACAAGATTCTTGAGAATCCCTTGAACTGTAAGGAAATCAAGCCAGTCAATCCTAAAGGAAGTCAACCCTGAATATTCACTGAAGCTGAAGCCCCAATACTTTTGGCCATTTGATGCAAACAAGCCAACTTTTCAAGTTCATGAAAAGACCCTGATGCTGGGAAAGACTGAAGGCAAAAGGGGAAGGGGGCAACGGAGGATGAGATGGTTGGAAGGCATCACCAACTCAGTGGACATGAATTTGAGCAAACTCTGGGAGATAATGGAGGACAGAGGAGCCTGGCATGCCACAGTCCATGGAGTCATAGAGTCTGACACAACTTAGTGACTGAACAATAACAAGAATAATAAAAGTTAGCATATATAGAATGTTTAGAAAAGTTTTTCATAAACTCTAATTGAGTTTAACCCTCCCATTATTTTGATTCATTAGATATCATTAATATCTTCCCATTTTTAAGTAAGAGGAATTAAGTAGTTTACCCAAGGGCACAGACTGGTAAATGGCAAATCCAGGATTCAACCCAGGCAGAGTCCAGCCAGAACCTTTGCTTAAAACTACTGAACTAAATTCCCTCACTTCCTCTCTTTCTGCTTCACATAAAAAAATCCTAAGCTGCCAGGAAATATACATCTCAGAGCTAGCTGTGGACACATGCCAGAAATCTCACAGTATGCTTCATGAAAGCTAAATAATGTTGGTATTTTACTACAGCTTTTTGTGGAAAAGACAAAAAAAAAAATCCAGAGGTCTAAAGCTATATAAATTAAAGGAAAACAAAGATAATAATATAAGCAAAAGGTGGAGATGAAGCCCTTATGCATGGATCCACATGAGTGACCAAGAATTTCCAGAATGAGGGATTCTATTGGTAAGTCAGCTTCAAAGTATTTATTTAAATAAACTTTAAAATTAGGAAGAAGTAAGCGAAGAAGCAGAAGGGCTGGATAAAGCACTAGCTGGAATCAAGATTGCCAGGAGAAATATCAATAACCTCAGATTTTCAGATGACACCACACTTATGGCAGAAAGTGAAGAGGAACTAAAGAACCTCTTTTTTTTTAATTCAATTTTATTTTATTTAACTTTACAATATTGTATTGGTTTTGCCATATATCAAAATGAATCTGCCACAGGTATACATGTGTTCCCCATCCTGAACCCTCCTCCCTCCTCCCTCCCCATACCATCCCTCTGGGTCATCCCAGTGCACCAGCCCCAACCATCCAGTATCGTGCATCGAACCTGGACTGGCGACTCATTTCATATATGATATTATACATATTTCAATGCCACTCTCCCAAATCATCCCACCCTCTCCCTCTCCTAGAGTCCAAAAGACTGTTCTATACATCAGTGTCTCTTTTGCTGTCTCGTATACAGGGTTATTGTTACCATCTTTCTAAATTCCATATATATACTGTATTCGTGTTTTTCTTTCTGGCTTACTTCACTCTGTATAATAGGCTCCAGTTTCATCCACTTCATTAGAACTGGTTCAAATGCATTCTTTTTAATGGCTGAGTAATACTCCATTGTGTATATGTAGCACAGCTTTCTTATCCATTCATCTGCTGATGCACATCTAGGTTGCTTCCATGTGCTGACTATTATAAATAGTGCTGCGATAAACATTGGGGTACATGTGTCTCTTTCAATTCTGGTTTTCTCAGTGTGTATGCCCAGCAGTGGAATTGCTGGATCATAAGGCTCTTGAAGAAAGTGAAGAGGAGAATGAAAAGACTGGCTTGAGACTCAACATTCAAAAAACTGAGATCATGTCATCCAGTGCCATCACTTCATGGCAAATAGATGGCGAAACAATGGAAACAGTGACAGATGTTATTTTCTTAGGCTCCAAAATCACTGCAGATAATAACTGCAGCCATGAAATTAAAAGACGCTTGTTCCTTGGAATAAAAGCTATGACTAACCCAGACGGCATATTAAAAAGCAGAGACATTACTTTACCAACAAAGGTCTGTCTGGTAAAAGCTATGGTTTTTCCAGTAGCCATGTATGGATGTGAGAGCTGGACCATAAAGAAGGCTGAGCGCTGAAGAATTGATGCTTTTGAACTGTGGTATTGGAGAAGACTCTTGAGAGCCCCTTGAGCTGCAAAGAGATGAAGCCAGTCAATCCTAAAGGAAATAAGTCCTTAATATTCACTGGAAGGACTGATGCTAAAGCTGAAGCTCTAATACTTTGGCCATCTGATGCAAAGAGCCGACTCATTGGAAAAGACCTTGATGTTGGGAAAGATTGAAGGCAGGAGGAGAAGGGGACAACAGAGGATGAGATGGTTGGATGGCATCACTGACTCAATGGACATGAATTTGAGCAAGCTCTAGGAGATGGTGAAGGACAGGGAAGCCTGGCGTGCTGCAGTCCATGGGGTCCCAAAGAGTTGGACACAACTGAGTGACTGAACTGAACTGAAGGAAGGAAGAGAAAGAGGACAGAAAGGGGTAAGGAGATTGGAAAAGAAAGAACACAGAAGGTAACTGAGGTTAGTAATAATGGAAGAGTTGAAGAGATTCAAGGCCACTGTGTGTGAAAGAAGATGAATAATTGAAAAAGTAAGTTGAAAATAGGGAACCAATTTAAATCCAGTTTGAGAGCTTAAAGAAGACTTCAAAGAGGGAGCATGAGATATCTGCCATTATATAAATTCAGATCACTAACAAATTTCCATTCAGTTAGTTTTAGGTGGGGAGAAGTGCTCTGCAGTGGCGGCCAGAAAAGGAAACATGTGTGTGCATCTGGAAATTTTACAGGACTAAGTTAAAAAGCTGGTTATTTAATAATCTGTGACCCAGTTATACCTAAATGTATTTCCGATTCTTGTTCAGTGAAGGAACTAGCATAGCAAATAAGATGGAATGTGTTAACATTTAAGAAAATATAATTTCAATATACATATTGATTTATCTAGGAATGAGGAAGTTAATCTTTTAAAGAAATATGAAACATAAGTCAAAGAAATTTTATAAAACTAATAAGAGATAAAATGCAGAATTTTACAGAAAAAATATAAAGTCCTTAAGGAAGCTATTTTTTTAAGTATAATGCAAGAGTCATCATACATAAATGTCCATTTTTTAAATTATTCATGTATGTAAGAAAATATCACTTCTGAATATTATTTAGTAATAACAAAAGAAATAGACTTCTGGAATATCTCTTTTCTTAGGAAGTGTTTTTGAATTGAAACACTTTGCAATTCAAGCAGAAAGTAACATCAAAATACTCAATGATTTATGAAATATTTATTAAGTACTCATTATGTACCAGACACATTACTAAGGCACTGGGAATCTAATAAATAACTGACTAAATCCTCCTCAAACATTTTTCAAAGAATATAATATGAGAGAAAATCTCTAATGCACCGATTTTCAGTTTAAAAACGTGGGTCAGTTTTCTAGTGCCCCCTCATATGTAATGCTAAATATTTTTCGGCTGTAGGAGAAACATTCATTCATGATCCATAATCAATACCGTTTTATCCATGTGACTTTACAAAGGTTGTAGAGAATGTCAAGCCAGTAGGATAAAAGGTTACTGGTCTCAGAGAAAAATATTTTGTGAACAGAGCCCGAAAATAAAAACATATGTCTTCTGTCCACTGCAGGACTAAGCCAGTTACTTGCTACAAGTTAAGCAATCTTTAGATTCTTGATAAAATAAGTAACATTTATAAAACTTCAATTTCATTTTACAGGAGAAGAAGACCTAGAAATGTTTAGTGATTGAACTGGGATTAATAACCTAGGCTTGCACATTAGAATCCCAGGGACGGGGGAGCCTCGTGGGCTGCCATCTATGGGGTCGCACAGAGTCAGACATGACTGAAGAGACTTAGCAGCAGCAGCACATTTTCTATTTGCAAATTCATGCTACCTCTATTTTTCATATAGACTGTCAGCACATTTCATAAGAAAGAACATCTTCAATTGTAACAAAAATTCAACCTGAACTTCTTAAAAGGCATTTATTGTCTAACATAAACTAAAAAAGTCCAGAGGCACCAGGGATTCAGGTATGGCTAAACCCAGCACTTGATTTATATTGTTTACTTGGTTATTACTTTCTTTTCTCTCCTGATTTTGCTTATCTCTGTGGTACCATTCTCAGGCTGGTTCTCCCCATAGTCATAAATCAGACCTCCAGTTGTTATACCAAAATTCCTAGGATTTTCTTTTATTGGATCAATTTGTGTCTGTGACAATTTTCAATATCTAGAAAGTAGAGTTATCCCAACCTAACCACATAGAAAGGTGGAGGAGAAATAGTCCTACCCAAGGAAGTTCAGAATGCTGATATCAGAAGACTGGAAAATGGATGCTGGGAAGGCAAAAAAGTCAACATCCATGCTACTCTTCTATAGCCCTAATTACATATGTCTGCCATTTGTATCAAGATTTCATTAACTTTCACTAGATACCTTCATTCTTGGGTCACATCTTTGCTTTGATTTATTGGATTTACTCTGGAAAAGTTCCAATAAAGACAAGTCTGCATGACATATATATAGCTGAGCAACTGTTTGCAAGTATAATTTTGCTGAATTACAGAGCAAGAATACTTAAAATAAGCTTTCACATTTTTAATTTTCTCCAAATAGGAAAGTGGAGTTCATCTTACACTTAAGTCAGGCCTGAAAAATGATGTGAGTCAGGGGAGGACTGGGAAAGTGAAGAAAAGGATGACTCTGCATTGATGACTCTTCTATCTACATGTCTTCACCTCTGGAAAGAAATAACTATTATCACTTTAACAGGACATGATGATTACCCATCCAGGACTCTTTCTCCAAGCATCCTTACACCCAGGTGGCAAGAGCTATGGTGAGATCCACTTAGCATCCTGTGCACTTACCAGAGTACATGCAGCCCATGTGGTCAAAAAATAAAGACATTTGAACAAACTGGTGGCAGTCTACAACAGGTATGTTCTAGCTCCCAACTATATGCTATTTCCATGGTTTGAGCAATTTAGATGACTATGAACACTTTGAGTTGCCCTTCCCTGTGGTTACTGTTCAATTCTTTGTCATTTGCTTTCTCAAGTTGTTTTTGACATTTGGAGTTCAGCCATTTATGTATACAAAAATAAATCATTTTACAGGACATGAAACTAACCCAGTAAGATGAGACTAGGATTGAGTTTCAGATAACAACTCTCCACTTTAAGCTTTTCTCTGTCTCACTTTAAAAGTAATGCTAGAAAGTTTGAGGTTGCCAATTACATACCTTCATAGTATGGATTTGGAACCAGCTGAGAAATAGTGTGGGTCACTGGATATCAAAGTATCCCAGAGTCAAGACTACATCTAGCCTATACGGTTTTCCTAACACTTCCCTTACAGAACAAACCTATCTACCCTTTACAATACTAGGAACAAACTTAACACATAGAGGTAAAGAAGGAAAAGACAAATGTATGAAGTGCAGGCCAAGAGAAAGAAGAAGGGTAACTCTCATCACCTGAACCTCACCCAGAACAATGTGGATAGTGGGTGTCCAACTCTTGCCACCTCATTGAAAATGTAAACACTTCCTGGAGAAATAAGTAAGAGATGGAGAATGGATATTGAAAAGGGGATCTGGCTTTAGATGGCAGACAAACACACAGAGAGTCATAAAATTGTTCTTTCGTAGGCAAGGAAATGGGAATTTACTCATGAAAAATAAAGTTGGAAATAATGGGTTGTCTCCTAAAAAATACAGAAAATGGCATCAAGTGTATCAAGTACTTGAATTCTATTATTCATTAAAAGACTTCTGTTATTTTTATCCCTCTGTTAGAGATGAGGAAACTAAGTTTCAGAACATTTAACAAACTTTCTCTTACCACTGTATCACAATGTCCTTTAGAAGATTTTTATTATTGATTTTTGCTGCCCAGAGTCTAAACCCCTGGGCTTCCTTGGTAGCTCAGCTGGTAAAGAATCCACCCGCAATGCAGGAGACCCTGGTTTGATTGTTGGTTAGGAAGATTCCCCTGGAGAAGCGATAAGCTATTCACTCCACTATTCTTCAGCTTCCCAGTGGCTCAGACGGTAAAGAATCCTCCTGCAAAGCGGTAGACCTGGGTTCGATCCCTGGGTTAGGAAGACCCCTTGGAGGAGGGCATGGCAACCCACTCCAGTATTCTTGTCTGGAGAATCCCCATGGACAGAGGAGCCTAGTGGGCTACAGTCCATGGGGTTGCAGAGAGTCAGACACGACTGAGAGACTAAGCACAGCACACATCTAAACCTCTTTCCTGAACTGAGGGAGTCCTACCATTGTGTGAGCTTTGGCAGTAGGCAGGGGCCACCCCATTCCCAACGTGGAAAGTAAATGGGCTAGACAATTGCTCTCCCTGAACACACAACCTAGACTTGGCCAATCAAATATTTGTACATGGGTCAGTGACTCTAGTAGCTACTACCAGCTGTCCAACTGTTCCTGTTGTGTATGGATCATCTGTGGTTCAGGCCCACAGATCCACTTGATCCCTGCCTGGGAAGGTCTGCATTATAGTTCAGTGAATATTTACTTCATTCACCTCCCACCGTCCCACTATAGGTCCAGGATACCTCCCCACCACACAGATGTCTTGCTTGGCCATGTGACTTGCTTTGGTTACAAAGGAACATTAGCCAGTGCGATGCACTAAGACATACATGTGCTTCTGTAGTTTGGCTTGAAGCGTGTGCTCCAGGGATTTGTCACAAAAAGATTATGCCCTGGGGGCAGTCCTAAAATGGCAGAGGAATAGGATAGGAAGACCACTTTCTCCCCTACAAATTCATCAAAAGATCATTTGAATGCTGAGCAACTTCCACAAAACAACTTCTGAACACTGGCGGAGGACACCAGGCACCCGGAAAGGCAGCCCACTGTCTTCAAAAGGAGGTAGGACAAAATATAAGACAAAAAGACAGAGTTAGGGATGGAGACCTGTCCCAGGGAGGGAGTCGTGAAGGAGGAGAACTTTCCAAATACCAGGAAACCCTCTCACCAACAGGTCTGTGGGGAGTTTTGGAATCTCAGAGGGCAACATAACCGGGAAGGGGGAAAAAAAACTCACAGAATATGTGCCTTAACCACAACTCCCAGTGGAGAAATAGCCCAGACACTAGTGTCTGCCACCAGTGTGCGGGGGAGGCACAGGTTGCATGCTTAGGGTAAGGAGCAGGCTTGAATGCCCTGAGGACAATCTGAAGGAGCTAATGTGAGATAGCAACACAAACTGTAGGATAGCCAGAGAGAAAAAAAGAGCGAGAGGGAGAGAAAACTTTCCCACAAAAAGCTCTAACCTAAGGCACAGCCTGGCCGGCTCACAGGACAAAGATTGAGCAAATACCAAAGGAGAGCTAGCTGGCTGAGGACCAGCCTATCCCCCCAGAAATACAAAGGCTCATAAGAGACTACTATCAGCAACTATATGCCAATAAAATGGACAACTTGAAAGAAATGGATGAATTCTTAGAAAAGTATAAATTTCCAAAACTGAACCAGGAAGATAGAAAATTTAACAGACCCATCACAAGCACAGAAATTGAGACTCTAATCAAAAATCTTCCAACAAACAAAAGCCCAGGACCAGATGGCTTCATAGGTTAATTCTACCAAAAATTTAGAGAAGAGCTAACAGCTATCCTACTTAAACTCTTCCAGAAAATTTCAGAGGAAGGTAAACTGCAAAACTCATTCTATGAGGCCACCATCACCCAAATACCAAAACCAGACAAAGATGCCACAAAAAAAGAAAACTACAGGCCAATATCACTGATGAACATAGATGCAAAAATCCTTAACCAAATTCTAGCAAACAGAATCCAACAACATATTAAAAAGATCATACATCATGACCAAGTGGGCTTTATCCCAGGGATGCAAGGATTCTTCAATATTTGCAAATCAATCAATTTGATACACCACATTCATAAATTGAAAGATAAAAACAATATGACTATCTCAATAGATGCAGAGAAAGCCTTCCACAAAATTCAATATCAACATACAACATCCAGAAAGCAGGCATCAAAGGAAGATACCTCAACATAATAAAAGCCATATACGATAAAACCACAGCAAACATTATCCCAATAGTGAAATATTGAAAGCATTTCCCGAAAAGTCAGGAACAAGACAAGGGTGCCCACTCTCACCACTACTATTCAACATAGTTTTGGAAGTTTTAGCCACAACAATCAGAGAAGAAAAAGAAATAAAAGGAATCCAGATTGGAAAAGAAGAAGTAAAACTCTCACTGGTTGCAGATAACATGATCCTCTACAAGAAAACCCTAAACACACCACCAGAAAATTACTAGAGCTAATCAATGCATATAGTAAAGTTGCGGGATATAAAATTAACATACAGAAATCCCTTGCATTCCTATACACTAACAATGAGAAAACAGAAAGAGAAATTAAGGAAACAATTCCATTCACCACTGCAATGAATAAAATAAAATACTTATGGATAATTCTACCTAAAGAAACAAAAGGTCTATATATAGAAAACTATAAGACACTAATAAAAGAAATCAAAGATGACACAAATAGATGGAGAAATATACCATGTTCATGGATCAGAAGATCAATATAGTGAAAATTGAGTATATTACCCAAAGCAATCTATAGATTCAATGCAATCCCTATCAAGCTACCAATGGTATTTTTCAGAGAACTAGAACAAATAATTTAACAATTTGTATGGAAATACAAAAAACCTCGAATAGCCAAAGCAAGCTTAAGAAAGAAGAATGGAACTGGAGGAATCAACCTACCTGACTTTAGACTATATTACAAAGCTACAGTCATTAAGACAGTATGGTACTGGCACAAAGACAGAAATATAGATCAATGGAACAAAATAGAAAGCCCAGAGATAAACCCACGCACCTATGGACACCTTATCTTTGACAAAGGAGGCAAGAATGTACAATGGATTAAAGACAATCTCTTTAACAAGTGGTGCTGGGAAAACTGGTCAACCACTTGTAAAAGAATGAAACTGGAACACTTTCTAACATCATACACAAAAATAAACTCAAAATGGATTAAAGATCTAAATGTAAGACCGGAAACTATAAAACTCCTAGAGGAAATGAGGCAAAACAGTCTCTGACATAAATCACAGCAGGATCCTCTATGACTCACTTCCCAGAGTAATGGAAATAAAAGCAAAAATAAACAAATGGGACCTAATTAAACTTAAAAACTTCTGCACAAAAAAGGAAACTATAAGCAAGGTGAAAAGACAGCCTTCAGAATGGGAGAAAATAATAGCAAATGAAGCAACTGACAAAGAATTAATCTTAAAAATATACAAGCAGCTCATGCAGCTCAATTCCAGAAAAATAAACGACCCAATCAAAAAATGGGCAAAAGAACTAAACAGATGTTTCTCCAAAGAAGACATACAGATGGCTAATAAACACATGAAAAGATGCTCAACCTCATTCATTACCAGATAAATGCAAATTAAAACCACAATGAGGTACCATCTCATACCAGTAAGAATAGCTGCTATCAAAAAATCTACAAATAATATATGCTGGAGAGGGTGTGGAGAAAAGGGAACCCTCTTACACTGTTGGTGGGAATGCAAATTAGTACAGCCACTATGGAGAAAATTGTGGAGATTCCTTAAAAACTGGAAATAGAACTCCCATATGACCCAGCAATCCCACTGCTGAGCATAAACACCAAGGAAACCAGAATTGAAAGAGACACATGTACCCCAATGTTCATTGCAGCACTGTTTACAATAGCTAGAACATGGAAGCAACCTAGATGTCCATCAGCAGATGAATGGATAAGAAAGCTATGGTACATATACACAATGGAATATTACTCAGTCATTAAAAAGAATGCATTTGAATCAGTTCAAATGAGGTGGATGAAACTGGAGCCTATTATACAGAGTGAAGTAAGCCAGAAAGAAAAACACCAATGCACTATATTAATGCATATATATGGAATTTAGAAAGATGATAACAATGACCCTGTATGAGAGACAGCAAAAGAGACACAGATGTAAAGAACAGAATTTTGGACTCTTTGGGAGAAGGCAAGGGTGGAATGATTTGAGAAAATAGCACTGAAATTGTATATTATTGTATGTTAAATGCTCAAACTACCGCACAATTGCACTCATCTCACATGCTAGTAAAGTAATGCTCAAAATTCTCCAAGCCAGGCTTCAGCAATATTTGAACTGTGAACTTCCTGATGTTCAAGCTGGTTTTAGAAAAGGCAGAGGAACCAGAGATCAAATTGCCAACATCCGCTGGATCATGGAAAAGGCAAGAGAGTTCCAGAAAAACATCTATTTCTGCTTTATTGACTATGCCAAAGCCTTTGACTGTGTGGATCACAATAAACTGTGGAAAATTCTGAAAGAGATGGGAATACCAGACCACCTGATCTGCCTTTTGAGAAATCTATAGGAAAGTTATGACCAACCTAGATAGCATATTCAAAAGCAGAGACATCACTTTGCCAACAAAGGTTCATCTAGTCAAGGCTATGGTCTTTCCTGTGGTCATGTATGGATGTGAGAGCTGGACTGTGAAGAAGGCTGAGCACCGAAGAATTGATGCTTTTGAACTGTGGTGTTGGAGAAGACTCTTGAGAGTCCCTTGGACTGCAAGGAGATCCAACTGGTCCATTCTGAAGGAGATCAGCCCTGGGATTTCTTTGGAAGGAATGATGCTAAAGCTGAAACTCCAGTATTTTGGCCACCTCATGCGAAGAGTTGACTCATTGGAGAAGACTCTGATGCTGGGAGGGATTGAGGGCAGGAGAAGAAGGGGACGACAGAGGATGAGATGGCTGGATGGCATCACTGACTCGATGGATGTGAGTCTGAGTGACCTCCGAGAGCTGGTGATGGATAGGGAGGCCTGGCGTGCTGCAGTTCATGGGGTGGCAAAGAGTCAGACATGACTGAGCGACTGATCTGATCTGATCTGATGTGCAGGTCAGGAAGCAACAGTTAGAACTGGACATAGAACAATAGACTGGTTCCAAACAGGAAAAGGAGTACGTCAAGGCTGTATATTGTCACCCTGTTTATTTAACTTATATACAGAGTACATCATGAGAAACGCTAGACTAGAAGAAGCACAAGCCGGAATCAAGATTGCTGGGAGAAATATCAATAACCTCAGAGATGCAGATGACACCATCCTTATGGCAGAAAGTGAAGAGGAACTAAAAAGCCTCTTGATGAAAGTGAAAGTGGAGAGTGAAAAAGCTGGCTGAAAGCTCAACATTCAGAAAACAAAGATCATGGCATCTGGTCCCATCACTACATGGGAAATGGAGAAACAGTGGAAACAGTGTCAGACTTTATTTTTCTGGGCTCCAAAATCACTGCAGATGGTGACTGCAGCCATAAAATTAAAAGACACTTACTCCTTGGAAGGAAAGTTATGACCAACCTAGATAGCATATTCAAAAGCAGAGACCTTACTTTGCCAACTAAAGGTTCATCTAGTCAAGGCTATGGTTTTTCCTGTGGTCATGTATGGATGTGAGAGTTGGACTGTGAAGAAAGCTGAGTGCCGAAGAATTGATGCTTTTGAACTGTGGTGTTGGAGAAGACTCTTGAGAGTCCCTTGGACTGCAAGGAGATCCAACCGGTCCATTCTGAAGGAGATCAGCCCTGGGATTTCTATGGAAGGAATGATGCTAGAGCTGAAACTCCAGTACTTTGGCCACCTCATGTGAAGAGTTGACTCATTGGAAAAGACTCTGATGCTGGGAGGGATTGGGGGCAGGAGGAGAAGGGGACAACAGAGGATGAGATGGCTGGATGGCATCACTGACTCGATGGACGTGAGTGAACTCCAGGAGTTGGTGATGGACAGGGAGGCCTGGCATGCTGCAATTCATGGGGTCGCAAAGAGTCAGACACGACCTAGCAACTGAACTGAACTGAACTGATATGTGAAATAGATCGCCAGTCCAGGTTCGATGCATGAGACACTGGGATGACCCTGAGGGATGAGATGGGGAGGGATATGGGACGGGGGTTCAGGATGGGGGACACATGTACACCCATGGCTGATTCATGTCAATGTATGGCAAAAAACCACTATAATACTGTAAAGTAAATAGCCTCCAATGAAAATAAATAAATTAATTTTTTTAAAAAAGATTATGCTCCAAGAAGCCTCTTCCTTTTCCCAGAGCCTGTGGAAAGACACACATGCTGTATACTGCACCCAATTCAGAGTCTGGAGCTGAGGAACCCAGGCAACCTGCACCTCAAAGCAGAACTACTAGTGTCCCATGAATTCTGTAGCAGAAATCTGGTATTTCAAAAAAAACAAAATTTACTCTCTTACAGTTCTGGAGGTCAAGTCAGTTTTGCTGACCAAAATCAAGCCATCAGCAGGCCAAAATCAAAGTATCAGGTCCATGCTCCATTCAGAAGCATTAGGGGAGAATATGTTCCTGCCACTTTAAACTTCTAGAGCTGCATTCCTTGATTCATGGCCCCTTTTCCTATCTTCAAAGCCAGCTGCACAGCTTCTTCAAATCTTCTCTTTGGCCACCATACATCACCTCTGCCTTCTGTGTCAAACCCCCTCTGCCTCCCTCTTATAAGGACATTTATGATTGCATTTAGGGCTCACTGGAGAAGGAAATGGCAACCCACTCCAGTGTTCTTGCCTGGAGAATCCCAGGGATGGGGAAGCCTGGTTGGCTTTCCCACAGCAAGACCCTTAACTTAATCACATCTACAAAGTCTCCTTTGCTACATAAGGTAACACTCACAGGCTACAAGGATTAGGACCTGGACATCTTGAGAGGGCCATTACTCAGCCTGCCACACCAGCGGAGTCCATCAAGGACCCACCAAACCACAGTCAATCTGTAGATTCATGAGAATGGGAATAAATGTGCATTGTTTAAGCTCCCGAGTTTTAGGGTGGTTTATTATGCAACATAATTGTGGCAATAGCTGATTAACACATGGTTCATTTTCTAAAGCCTCCTTCCTTGATTTTATGAACCACTCGGCATCTCCAATAAATTCCCATTGTACTTAAATGAATTAGAATTGGTTTCTATTAACTGCAATCCAAACAAGCTACCTGATATTTACTAACCATAACAACTTTGAGAAATTCAGAGTAGAATATCAAATGATAATACTGAGAACGTAAGACTTAAACTGCATGTTTTTCTTAGTACTTATACCATAATGATCTGTTTGGAGAAAACTGACAAAATATCAAAGTCAGTAGAGGAGAGATATTTAGATGACCGAAGCACTTTAAGTGGATAGTACTTCTTTTCTAATCAAAGGAAACTAAATCAAAACCCTAACCTTCAGGTAAAAGAGATAAGTAATTAAGATGGGTGTTTTAACAGAGTGAGAAAGCAGTTGTTAAAATGATTACAATAGTGTATGCTGTCCCAAAGAGACAATGACAAGAACTCTGACAAGACTACTGAATCAAACTGGCATTTTTTTTAAACTTTATTTTAACTTCTACTCATTTCTATCCAGAAGAGATTCCACAGGTCAGAGAAGTGGCAATGAATTAATGTCATAAAAAAGGTATAGAGACAGCAGGAAATTGCAGACCATTAGTTAAGCCCAGTGATTCTTTGCCCTCATTTTACATCTTAAACCAAGTAAAAAAGGACACTAGATGGAAGGTAACTTTAAAATGTGCTGCTTTGTAAAGGCCAGCCAACAGAGCTTCGAGACATTTATTTGAAATCAGGACATTAGTGCCAGAGTGAATAAAGGGAATGTAATAGGTTTACATTTTACAAAGGAGCCTGACAGATCTATATCAAAAGAAGAATGTCCAAGAGACAGAGTGATGGGATAATAGGAAGTGGAATTAAAACTTGGCTTCCAAGGAGACAAAAAGCAATAACTTGGAGTGCTTCCAAAGTAACTTGGGAGTAATGTGTGGAGGTGAGGAGCAAGTTAGAGCAAAGCCAGCTCCAATATTGGGTGAATTTAAGCAACAGAGATTCCCCTAGTAGAAGACCTGTGTCTGCCTTCTTGAAAACAAGATCTGCACCATTTCACTGGAAGAAGCACAGCTCTTCTTTCTTGAACAAATTACTTAGAATAGAAAAGTCTTCCAGACTTTTGAACTAAGCTGATGGGGATGGATGAAAGTGAAAGAGGAGAATGAAAAAGTTGGCTTAAAGCTCAACATTCAGAAAACTAATATCATGGCATCCAGTCCCATCACTTCATGGCAAATAGATGGGGAAACAGTGGCTGACTTTATTTTTCTGGGCTCCAAAATCACTGCAGATGGTGATTGCAGCCATGAAATTAAAAGACACTTACTCCTTAGAAGGAAAGTTATATACTTAGACAGCATATTAAAAAGCAGAAACATTACTTTGTCAACAAAGGTCCATCTAGTCAAGGCTATGGCTTTTCCAGTAGTCATGTATGGATGTGAGAGTTGGACTATAAAGAAAGCTGACTGCTGAAGGATTGATGTTTTTGAACTGTGGTGTTGGAGAAGACTCTTGAGAGTCCCTTGGACCGCAAGGAGATCCAATCAGTCCATCCTAAAAGAGATCAGTTCTGGGTGTTCATTGGAAGGACTAATGTTGAAGCTGAAACTCCGATACTTTGGCCACCTGATGCGAAGAGCTGAATCATTTGAAAAGACCCTGATTCTGGGAAAGATTGAGGGCAGGAGGAGAAGAGGACGACAGAAGATGAGATGGTTGGATGGCATCACTGACTCAATGGACATGAGTTTAGGTAAACTGCGGGAGTTGTTGATGGACAGGGAGGCCTGGCACGTTGCAGTTCATGGGGTCGCAGAGTCGGACACAACTGAACTACTAAACTGAACTGATGGGGCGGGACCCCTCCTCTTAAAAAAAGAGATGAAATGAATCAAATATGACCCCAAAAATGCATAACTGAGTTTGAAATATATAAATAGAAATATCCAGGTGATTAAAAACAAAAGGAGATTTCACAGGGCACGAAATATATACTAATCTCACAGCATTTCAGTAGAGCTCTGTTCCTGGATGTAGATCTCAGGTCTGAGGGTAGGATGAGGCAAGGGTTCCAGAAGGCAGAAAAGTGGGAATTGGGCCCCTGTATCAGTCCCTGGGTCGGGAAGGTCCCCTGGAGAGGGAAATGGCAACCCACTCCAGTATTCTTGCCTGGGTAATCCCATGGACAGAGAATCATGGCAGGCTACAGTCCCCGGGGTTGCAAAGAGTCAGACACAACTGAGCGACTTTCACTTTCATCAGTCCACATGCCTCAAAGCACAGTGATAGGAAATATCAATAATATGTATATTAGTAATTCTCTCTCGGGACTTCCCTGGCTGTCCAGTGGTTAGGACTTCACCTGCAATGCAGGGGGTAAGTTCGATCCCTGGTCAGGAATCTAAGATCCCACATGCCTGGGGGTCAAATAAACCAAAACATAAAAAGAAACAGAAGCAATATTGTAATAAGTTCAATAAAGACTTTAAAAATGGGCCACATTAAAAAATCTTTTTAAAAAATTCTCTTAAATGGCTACCACTTAACCGTCTGGCTAGATAAACCAAAACTCTTCATAACCTTTGCAAAATCCACTAACTAATGACCCTGTCTTGACTAGTAAATAATTCCTTTCTACAACCATTTACTTCTGCTTTCATTGGTTGCTATGCCTACTAAGGGTAAATAGCACTATTTCCTAAACCAGTCACTGCCTGAGTACTTGTAACTTTAACTCCATAATTTAATTAAATATTAAGATAACTGATGTAATGTGAGTGTGTAAAGAGAGGGGTCTACTGTTTCTATAGAAAGCTTGAATTCTTCAGAAAATTCAACAAAGGTGAGTTGCTAAAAATACTGCTATCAAATTAGTTATGAATTATGAAACTTTAAGACCATCAGGGAGTCTTAAAATTTTAGAATTACTCTGCTGTCAGATTGCTAAACAAATATTTTTCTTTCACTCTAGTACAAGTCCTTTAAAGAAAGTAGAATCAAAGATGATACATTATGGATGTCAGAGACATCAATAACTGGCAAATTAAAGTACATTTGCCACATTTAAGGTCAAATAAATACTTAAGATTTTTTTTAATTCTCTACATTAACATGTGGTGGAAATCCTTATTCAAAAAGTGAGTTTTTTAAAATACTCATGTCACATCTGTCAGAATGGCTACTATCAAAAGGACAACAAATAAGAAGTATTGGTGAGGACATGGAGAAAAGGAATCCTTCATGCACTGTTTGTGGGACTGTATATTGGTGCAGGCACTATGGGAGAAGTGTGGCGATTCCTCAAAAAATTAAAAATAGAATTGCTATGTGATACAGCAATTCTACTCCCGGGTATTTACCCAAAGAAAACAAAAACACTAATTCAAAAAGATATATGGGGACTTCCCTGGCAGCCCAGTGGTTAAGACTTTGCCTGCCAATGAAGGGTGTGCAGGTTCAATCCCTGGCTGGGAAGATAAGCCCCCACATGCCTCCTGGCTGAAAAACCAAAAACATAAAACAGAAGCAATACTGTAACAAATTCGATAAAAGACTTTAAAAATGGTCCACATCAAAAAAAATGTTTTTAAAGATATATGCACCCTTATGTTTACCACTGCATTATGTATAACAGTCAAGATATGGAAGCAATCCAAGCCTCTATTAATAGTTGGATAGATAAAGAAGATATTATTTATACACACACACACACACACAATGGAATACACATCAACCATAAAAAAGAATGAACTCTTGCCATCTGCGACAACATAGATGGTAGAATACTAGGATAAATGAGTCAGAGAAAGACAGACAGTGTATGACTTTATTCAGAGGGCTCTAAAATACAAATGAACAAACGTAACAGAAAAGGAGTTAGACACAAAGAACAAAAACAGGTGGTTATTAGAAGAGAGAGGTGTTGAGGGAGGAAAGAAATAGTTGAGGGAGATTCAGAGGCATGAACTTTCAGTTGCAAAACAAATGAGTCACAGGTGTGAAATGGACAGTGTAGGAAATATAGTCATAACTAAGTAATACCTTTGTGGAGACGTATTGTAACCAGACTTATCATGGTGATCATTTTGAAATATATAGAAAAAAATCACTGTATTTTGAATAGAAATGAACATAATGTTGTAGGTCAATTATACTTCAAAACAAATTAACAAATATATAAACAAACTCCTGGAAAGATATGACTTGTGGTTACCAGAGGCAGAGGGTAGGGGGAATTGGATGAAGGCAGTCAAAAAGTACTACAAACTTCCAGTTGTAAGATAAATAATAGGGATGCATAACATGACAAATATAATTAACATGACTGCACATTATATACGGAGAAGGCAATGGCACCCCACTCCAGTACTCTTGCCTGGAAAATCCCATGGATGGAGGAGCCTGGTGGGCTGCAGTCCATGGGGTCACGAAGAGTCAGATACAACTGAGAGACTTCACTTTCACTTTTCACTTTCATGCACTGGAGAAGGAAATGGCAACCCACTCCAGTGTTCTTGCCTGGAGAATCCCAGGGATGGGGGAGCCTGGTGGGCTGCCGTCTATAGGGTCACACAGAGTCGTACACGACTAATGTGACTTAGCAGCAGCAGCAGCACATTATATATGAAAGTTGACTGTTAAGAGAATAAACCCTAAGAGTTCTCATCACAAATGTTTTTCTTTTTTTTCTAAAGATGTGTCTATATTGAGATGATGGATGTTCACTAAACTTATTATGATAATCATTCCATAATATAGGTCAAATCATTATTCTGTACACCTTAAACTTACATAGTTCCTTGTTTAGTCGCTAAGTTGTGTCCAACTCTTTGCAATCGCATGGACTGCGGCACACCAGCCTTCCCTGTCCTTCACTATCTCCAGAAGTTTGCTCAAATTCATGTCCATCAAGTCAGTGATGCTACCTAACCATTTCATCCTCCACTGCCCTCTTCTCCTTTTACCTTCAGTCTTTTCCGGTATCAGGATCTTTTCGAATGAGTCAGCTCTTTGCATCAGGTTTTGTCAATTATATATATGCCAATAAATCTAGAAGAAAAAATAATAAAGTAAAAATATCCATATGTGTGTTAACCGCTCAGTTGTGTCCAAATCTTTGTGACCCCATGGACTATAACCCATCAGGCTCCTCTATGAAATTCTCCAGGCAAGAATACTGGAGTGGGTTGCCATTTCCTTCTGCAGGGGATCCTCCCGACCCAGGGATCAAACCTGGGTCTCCTGCATTGCAGGCAGATGGTTTGCCATCTGAGCTACTAGGGAAGCCCATAAAAATATCCAGGGCTGAATCTATCTTTAAATGGAAGTCACAAGACGCTATCATACTAAACTTGATTTCTGACTGGGAAAAGTCAGTCAAATATTTTGGGCAATTTTTAAATCCACAGAATGAGGGGAATAGACAAGATAATTTCTTAGGATGCCTCCAATTGGCATATTCTACTGTGTTATTATTCCCTTTTGTGAGCCAGCCTATTTGGAAAACAATTGGGATTCGGGTTAAATTTAAGTGAAGAACCAGGTCTTCCTGGCAAAGGGATCTCCCTCTGGCTGTCAGTAGTTGCACAGCACTGCAGATAACAGAGAGGTCACCTGGGAGTAAAACATATTCAAGTAAATGAAAGAACTAACTTCAACACACTAATCCAGAAAATACAGAGTTAAGATGGAAAACCTGTCCTGGTGCCCAGCATTAAGTAAAGCTTTTTGTCTTCTTTTCCCCCACCACAACAGTGCCAATTAAGAATAGAGTGTCAGCTGAGAGAGGTGTATAATGGAAAATGCTGACAGATTCTTAACTCTAACAGACAGAAGAGAGTAGCTTTAATAAGGTGTCTGGAAGCAAAGGAATTTTTTAAGGAGTGAGGAGAAAGGGGAAATTACTAAACAAAATGAGATGAGCTGGAGGTAGGGATGGGAAACTTGATAAGGGAGTCCTGAGACTGACAGAAAGCCAAATCAAATCATGCTGTAAGCAACATCTCTCCCATTGCTTTGGACTCTGCCACAACCCACCTGGTTCATTCCTGGCTGAACTCTGTCCTATCCCAGAAGCCAGTGGCCTAGCTGTGAGCTGATCCCTGGCCCTAAGGCTTTGCCCTGTCTGCACACAGAGGAAATGCCCATGTGACAAAGACATTTAAAAATAAAGTCGTGTTTAATGTAATACTTTCTAAGGTCTCTTCAGCAAGAGTCAGGTCAAATTAAGTAAGGAAGACATCTCAAGGGGAAAACCAAGCCAAAAGAAATTCTGAATGATACCATGCAATATGATCACCCTGAAATACAGTGTGATTCCTCCCTGATCCTACTTTGGGGATTTGTCTTTTACTTTTTAATTATGGAAAATTTTAAGCAAGCTAAAAATACAGTGAATAGGAAAATGAGCCATATAGCCATCATACTGCTTCCATAATTATCAATATATATCAATCTTGTTTTTATCTGCATACATCCCCATATCCCCCTTCCTCTACTGGACTATTATAGAGCAAATCCACACAGCAGATTGCTTCAACCCAGAGTATTTTGGCATGTGTCTCTAAAATACATCTATATTTTTTAATATAACCACAATATCACTATCACACCTCAAAAAATGGGCTTCCCAGGTGACACTAGTGGTAAAGAATCTGCCTTCCAATGTAGAAGAAGTAAGAGATGTGGGTTTGATCCCTTGGTTGTGGAGATCCCCTGGAGGAGGGCATGGCAACCCACTCCAGTATTCTTGCCTGAAGAATCCCCCTGGACAGAGGAGGCTGGTGGGATCTGGTTCATAGGGTCGCTGCTGCTGCTGCTGCTAAGTCGCTTCAGTCGTGTCCGACTCTGTGCAACCCCATAGACGGCAGCCCACCAGGCTTCCCGTCCCTGGGATCCTCCAGGCAAGAACACTGGAGTGGGTTGCCATTTCCCTCTCCAACACATGAAAGTGAAAAGCGAAAGTGGTCGTGTCCGACTCTAGCGACCCCATGGACTGCAGCCTACCAGGCTCCTCCATCCACAGGATTTTCTAGTCAAAAGTACTGGAGTCGGGTCATAGGGTCCCTAGGGGTCAGATATGACTGAAGCAACATAGCATGTGCACATGCCCCTCAAAAAATAATAATAACTCTTAATTATAAAATTCCATCACTGTGCAGGCTTCTCTGGGGCATTTTTTACAATAATCAGAGTCAGGCAATAGAGGAGAAGCTGAGAGCACTACCAATCAATGCTAAAGAATAATGACAGTAATAGCAAAATAAAACAAACAACCTTGAGACTCGGACAAAATCACATCATAAACACTCCCTAAGCCAACAAACAGCTGACAGTCAGCAGCCAGGCAACACCACCTCCTGCCTCCTTCTGCACATGCCCTTAATCCTCAACTCAGGTTCATTCTACCATGGCTTATCTGCTTGTTCCTTTGAGGCTACTTCATATGATACTTATTTTACAACCAATTTGACCTATGTAAAAAAAAAAAATGGAAGGAAGACCTCATATTAATTATCACAGCACTATAGCAAAACTTAAATTTTGTCACCCAAAAAGACTGGTGTTGAACAGATCCAATCACAGAGCACTAAATAGGACTGTTTGAAAGGGTCCATTTGCACAAACCATGATGAACCTGTCAAGCAATGGAGAAAAAAGAATGACCCTTGGTGAATGAGTGATGATGAAGAAAAAGGGCTCTTGAGTTGGACTATCTGGGTTCCAATTCCAACCCTGAGCTTACATTCTGAATAATCTTAAGCAAACTGCTTATCATTATATTTGCACCTGGATTTCCTCAAACGTTGAGTGAGGTCAGTAGCAGGATCTATCTCATAGCCCAGTTCTGAGAATTAAAAAGCATAATGCTAAAACTGGGACAGCAGCAGGCAAACTGGCATGGCTGGTTACCCTGTAAAAAATGGTAAATCGAAAGTGTTCAATAAATATTAACATACCAGTAGTAGAAATAACTGAGGTAGAAGTAGTGTTAGTTCCTAATCAAAGGAGATAATAATAGCTAATTCCTCAAACTCCAAAATACAATTTGCTTTTCCTGTAAGTGATGATTCCCCCCAATCTGGAAGAATTCAAACACATTGAGAAAGAGTATGTGTCCAGTTTAGTGGACTTATTCCATGGTTCCCAAACCTAACTGACCATCAGATTTTCTGAGGAGTTCTCTCAAAATACAAATGCTTAGGCCCCTTGAATTCACATATTTCTTTGGGGATGTGGGAATCAATAATCCTGTTAAAGATCCTTGAAAGTGAAAGTCGCTTAGTCCTGTTCAACTCTTTGCAACCCCGTGGACTATACAGAATGGACTATACAGTCCATAGAATTCTCCAGGCCAGAATACTGGAGTGCATAGCCTTTCCCTTCTCCAGGGGATCTTCCCAACCCAGGGATCAAACCCGGTCTCCTGCATTACAGGTGCATTCTTTACCAGCTGAGCCACAAGGGAAGCCCTAAACACTTTCTTCCAACAACACAGAGATGACTCTACACATGGAAATCTCCAGGGGATCTTCCCAAGCCAGGGACCAAACCCAGGTGTCCCTCATTGCAGGTGGATTCTTTACCAGCTGAGCCACAAGGGAAGCCCAAGAATACTGGAGTGCATAGCCTATCCCTTCTCCAGTGAATCTTCCCAATCCAGGAATTGAGCAGGAGGATTCTTTACCAACCGAGCTATCAGATAAGCCCCAAAAGTTTCTTGGTTGATTCTAATCAACAGTCAGATCTTGACTACTTCCAAAATTTCCTCTATTCCTCAAGCTTTATGACTCCAAGAATCTCCCAAACTCTCTTGTTTCAAAGCCCAAACTATATATATATTCCCAGGAGGACCAAACATCTGAGTCTTAAAACTTCCCAAAACTAAAATAAAACTTTACCTGAGTGTTTTGGAGGTTTTGAGGTGTTTTCATATTTTTTTTAATTGGGCAAAGTGAAAAATTATACCATCTGCTTCTGAGTCTCTGGTGGATTTATCCAAGATAATTCAATCATATCAGAAAAAAAATGAGTAACTGATTGGCTGATTATTCTGACAAGTGACACAACTCTGTCCTGTTCTCAAGCCTGTAGCAAGACACTGGCTATGACACTGGAGACAGTGGTGAATGCTTCAGCAGCTGTCTTGCCCTCAGGGAAATGGAGACATGCATGTGATTTATACCAGGGCACACAGCAAGCCAGGGGGCAGTGCCAGAAATAGGAGCTCCCACTCCCGCCTGGCAGACCATGCTCCATGTCGTACACCCTGAGGATATGGAAGCGAGGTCTCTCATCTGAGCAAAGAAGCAGATAAAGAGACTTCCATTTAGAGGTTCATAAATGCTACTCTGAAAGGAGGAAGAAAATTCGCCTTTCATGTTCAATCAAGCCTAAACCAAGGTGAGAGAATGGGGAAATGTTATTTATTTTTGTAAGATGAAAGAGTGTTGTATTTATTCGCTTCTTGTCAGAATCACAGAGGGGCTTCTTTTCCCTATCATTCTTCATGCCTGGTCTCACGCAGTGCTGCTTGGAAGGTGCAGTGGGGCCAAACAGATAGGGGTGATGCCTATAGCTGGCCTAGAAAAAAAGAGATTTTTGTGTGTTTTTTTATAAGGCCATATCATATTTGAGTTGATTATATTTCTAAGTGCTGGCTCAATGCAGAAACTTCAAAAATATAACAAGGGAAGTGCTAAATGTCACTGGAGAAGCTGAAAAAAAAGATAAATTTCTTTTCCTGACAATTTTAACCTATTCCTAAGAAATGAATCAATCTCTTTAGGCTGAAACTTTGTGTAGTTATACATTTCTATTTAAAATATTTCCATCTTTTTCACATGTCTTTCTGACATGCAGTTAATTGATTCCTCAAGGGGAAGAATGAAGCTTGCTTTTACACACATGCATGCGGGTGCACACACACACACACACACACAACTTCATAGAACCCACTACAGTGTTCCACACTCAGGGTACTTAATTCATATCTTATAATTATTCAATTATAGAAATAAATGAATATACTAAATAACATATATTTAACTATATTAAAAGAAATATGAGTTGGATGGCAGTAAGTAAGTGTTGAGGGCATGGTGGAGGAGAGAAATGTTTAAAACTTACTTTTTACATTTCAAAACTTGGATAAAAATAATGGTAGAACTATTGGTGGGGTTTTCTATGCTTTTCTATATTCTTAACGTATATATAAAGGACATTTGTTTGCTTCATCATGCAAAAAAGAAACAAATGTTTATAAAATTGGCAAGTATTAATCATAGCACACAAACACAAGTATACAAGAAATATGTAGTACAATAGTTTCTATAACTAACTTACCTTCTGACGCCATAGTCCCTTTTTACTGGACAGATGGAAATTTTATCCTCAACCATTTCCCTGGTGCCAGGGAAATGGAGGAAGTGAGGGGACGCCAGTCCACACCAGTTAGACATATGCTTATTTCTTGCAGCACAGTAGTGATCTCTCTCTACCAAGTCAGGGTTGAGCCTTAAAGATGGGGTTGAGATTCTAGGGGTCAGCTGGGCATGAAATAAACAAGGCAGGGACATGGGTGTAGTGGAGACAGGGGAACAAAGAGTAAAGGACACCAGCTGCTGCTACTGCTAAGTCTGCTGCTAAGTCACATCAGTCGTGTCCAACTCTGTGCGACCCCATAGATGGCAGCCCACCAGGCTCCCCCATCCCTGGGATTCTCCAGGCAAGAACACTGGAATGGGTTGCCATTTCCTTCTCCAATGCATGAAAGTGAAAAGGGAAAGTGAAGTCACTCAGTCGTGTCTGACTCTTCACAGCCCCGTGGACTGCAGCCTACCAAGCTCCTCCATCCATGGGATTTTCCAGGCAAGAGTACTGGAGTGGGGTGCCATTGCCTTCTCTGAAAGACACCAGAGAAACTCCCAGATTCCCACTTAAAGCATAGTCCACTAAGACAATCCTATATCCTACCATCCTGAAGATGGTACAAAGGATCTATTTGATCTTTCATCTCAGTGATCTTCCCCACCATGTGGGGATCTCATCAGAAGGAATTCTAGGAATTTCTGCTTTTCCTGGATCCCTTCCATTTCCCTCAGCTCCCCAAGGTCCACTTTCATCTCATTTTCATCTTGGAGTTATTTTGCAATGTCACCAAAACCAGAAACATCAAACTCTGTCCTTGTTGAGTAGAAGAAGAACCCTACAGTTCACCAAAGGAAAAAAGCTTAGATCTTTTATATTTTTTTACAGTTGAACAAGACAAACACTTATGCTAATACTGACTGCCTCTCATAGGCATGTTGTGCACAGTCGCTGTTTCTTTACTGTCATTGACGAAGACCTTCTTTCCACCAAGATGAAGGGGAAGAAAAATTCCATCCTGCCTCAGAAAGACAGAAAAGAAATGGAAGATAAGGAACTTAGGTGCCTACTTTTTACCCAGGGCTTCATGAAACAGAGTCGATGAACACATCCTCATGTTCTCAAAGAGCTCATTGTCTTTGTAGGTAACTGAAAGTAGCACAGTCGTGTCCAACTCTTTGCAACCCCAGGGACTATACAGTCCATGGACTTCTCCAGGCCAGAATACGGGAGTGGGTAGCCTTTCTCTCCTCCGGGGGTCTTCCCAACCCAGGGATCAAACTCAGGTCTCCCGCATTGCAGGCAGATTCTTTACCTGCTGAGCCACTAGGGAAGCCCAAGCATACTGAAGTGGGTAGCCTATCCCTTCTCCAGCAGATCTTCCCCATCCAGGAATCGAACCGAGGTCTCCTGCATTGCAGGCAGATTCTTTACCAACTGAATTATCAAGGAACCTCTTTGTAGAAAAGATAGATACACATATCTAGCTACAATATAAAAAGAATTTATAAATTGAAAAAGAATTTTTAAATTGCAGTGGAATCACAGATTGGATAGTTATATCTGCCTGAAGGCATCTGAAAAGACTTCATAGAGGAGAGACATTTCAACCAAACTTCCAAGCATGACTCAGAGATGGGCAAGTAAGGACAAAAAAATCATATGTGCAAAGCATAAAAAGCTGAAACCATATGACTGTTATAGACTCTCAGGTAGAAGAGTGTATCTAAATACAGGGGTGATCAGAGAGAGAAAGACAGATTTTTCACCACATGTATTCTATGAAACTTTCCAGGTGGCTCAGTGGTAAAGAATTCACCTGCAACGCAGGAGACAAGGGTTTGATCCTTGAGTCAGGAAGATCCCCTTGAGAAGGAAATGGCAACCCACTCCAGTATTCTTGCCTGGGAAATCCTATGGACAGAGGAGCCTGGTAGGTTACAGTCTGTGGGGTCACAAAAGAGTCAGACACTACTTAGCAACTAAACAAAATTGTATGTGATCCCTGTACAATTGGGCAGTTCTGCAGTCTCATAAAATAGTGATCATAAAGGCCTCACCTAATCCCAGAGTAGGGACATCTAGAGCTAAGGTATGAACTGGAATTATGTCGCAAAGACAAAGAGCAAAAAAATAATAATAAATATGTCCATAAATGGCTGACCTGCCTCCTACTCTGTTCAGGAATGTACTATCTCTTATTCACTCCTCATTCTTTATTTTTGCTTCTCACTGAACTGAAGAATTTCTTTCCACCTCACTCCCCATACCCTCTCAAGCCAACTATCCCTCCTCCAAAGGATGAATTTAAGTTCAATATCTGCATCCTTATTAGAAAAGGTAAGAAACGGTCTTTCATTTTTATTTTTCCCCTCAATTTGCTAATGATAATATTAGAAAAAACTGCAATAGGTATTGACGCCTCCTCTTCCTATATATGCAGTTTCTAACAATTGCAGTCAAAGCCCAATAGCCAGAGAACAAGGACTAGAATAGTCAAGCATCTAGCCCAATAAATGTTTATGCCAGTTCAATAGCTGATATACTTCTTATCTGAAATAATGGAACTCTGGCCAAAAAAAAAAAAAAATCAATCAGCTTTTGTGAAAGGAAAAAGCTAAAAACATTCCAGAATTAAGTCCTAATTGGAGGGGTAACTGGTGTTTATGGCAAGGTTCTCTCAAGAAACAAGGTGTTCCTCATGTCAGATCCAACCATTGCTGGTTTCTCATGTGCATCTGTGTTTGTGTGTCATAAGCATGGATGTTTTAATTTTAGACTTAGAGAAATCGTCTAAGTCTAAAAATTGTCTTATTTTTTCAATATTTTATATATTTGATTTTTTATGAATTTATTACTTTATTGCTGTGTCCTAATCTCTACTTGAACCTCTCTTGGAGAATCTAGGGAGAGGACCCTGGGAGAATATGGAAAAAGTTACATGGTGCTTGGTAAGTCAGCATTCCTGATATTTCCACAATTGATTTATCCTTGAACCAACAGCATTTTCAGCCAATTCCTACTGTAAGCAGAATTAACCTACCCAGGTTTGAGAGCATTCCCATTTTCCTTACACAAGAAATTATCCTGTAATAACTAAAATAATTTTTATCAAGGAAACTAAGACTTTAGAAAGGATAAAAAGAACATTATTTAAAACTAAGAAAAGATTTTAAGGACTGTTGATTAAAGGTTTGTAAATCGCTGCTACCCATTTCTTATTAAGCAAAGTGTTAGAAAAAAATTTTGGAGAGAGTAGCAGCAAAAATCTTAAAAACAGGAAAGACTTCACTCACCACAAAAATTGTTGAACACAGAAATATCCTCCCAAATATAGCCAGCTCAGTTGAGTACATTTCCATTTTATCTGTGAATGTGCCTCAAAAAGGTAAATAAAATCATGAACATAAAGAATTTCTGATTTCCTCTCTCCTCTTGGTAATTTGTTTTTATAGGAAACACCTTTATGATTGTCCAAATACAAACAATAATTGCAACAATAGAATAAAATGGTCATCTCAACATGCCATTTCTCTGATATAGTACAGGCATGACGAACTGTCCGGCCAGCTCTGGAGAGCAGCCGCCAGCTGCCAACAACCCTAAAATAGCACAGACACTGCTGTCATTACAGAACACAGCAATAATTCAGAAAGCATTCAAGTGATGGAAAATAAAATCTTTGAAATGCAGAAAGCGGTAGATTTAATCATGAGTGATCCCTGCACAATTGGGCAGTTCTGACGTCTCATAAAGTAGTCCACCATAAAAGGCTTGCCTGATCCTAAAGTAGAGGTAAGCATTGGCCACGAATTATAAAATCAAAATGGCTGCTGCCTTTGCTGCCTCACAGTCAGAACCTTGTATAATCAAATCATCACAAAATATTTCAGCTTCTGGAAAATGCCATAGAGAAAAAAGTCCAAGCCCTCAATTTACAGGTAAGGAAATTGAGTCCCAGAGAGTCTCGGAAGCTTGCCCAAAACCACTAAGAGCTAAAATCTCCCATTCACTCAACTCTCTTTAACTGATATAGCAAATGCAGTGGTAAAGAATATTCATTCTTCCTGTCCTAATTCATTCATCCATTGTATCATAGAAAAAGCAAGAGGATTCTAGAAAAACATCCCTTTCTGCTTCATTGACTATGGTAAAGTCTTTGACTGTGTGGATCACAACAAACTGGAAAATTCTTAAAGAGATAGGGATAACAGACCACCTTATCTGCCTCCTGAAAAAACCTGTATGTATGTCAAAATGCAACAGTTAGAATCTGACATGGAGTAACAGACTGGTTCCAAATTGGGAAAGGAGTACGTCAAGACTGTATAGTGTACTCTGCTTATTTAACTTGTACGCAGAGTACATCATGCGAAATGTGGGGCTGGATGAAGCACAAGCTGGAATCAAGATTGCCAGGAGAAATATCAATAACCTCAGATATGCAGATGACACCACACTTATGGCAGAAAGCAAAGAGGAACTAAAGGGCCTCTTGATGAAGGTGGAAGAGGAAAGTGAAAAGGCTGGGTTAAAACTCAACATTCAAAAAATGAAGATCAGGGCATCCAGTCCCATCATTTCATTGCAAATAGATAAACAATGGAAACAGTGACAGACTTTATTTTCTTGGGCTTCAAAATCACTGCAGATGGTGACTGCAGCCATAAAATTAAAAGATGCTTGTTCCTTTGAAGAAAAGCTATGACAAACCTATTAAAAAGCAGAGACATCACTTTGCCAACAAAGGTCCATCTAGTCAAAGCTATGGTTTTTCCAGTAGTCATGTATGGTTGTGAGAGTTGGACCATAAAGAAAGTTGAGTGCCAAAGAATTGACGCTTTTGAACTGTGGTGTTGGAGAAAACTCTTGAGAGTCCCATGGACTTCAAGATCAAACCAGTCAATCCTAAAGGAAGTCAATCCTGAACGTTCATTGGAAGGACTGATGCTGAAGCTAAAGCTCCAATACTTTGTCTACCTGATGTGAAGAGTCGACTCATTAGAAAAGACCCTGATGCTGGGAAAGATTGAAGGCAGGAGGAGAAGGGGATAACAGGGTACAAGAAGATTGGATGGCATCACTGACTCAATGGACATGAGTTTGAGCAAGCTCTGGGAGATGGTGAAAGACAGGGAAGCCCGGCTTGTTGCTGTCCATGGTGTCGCAAAGAGTCGGACATGATTAAGTGACTGAACAACAAATGCCAAATATAATGCTAAAAGTTTATATCTGTTGAGAAAACATGTGTTACACTAAATAATTAACATTAGTATCTAGGTTGCCTCTTTTCAAATAAAATGCTGATAGTTTTCACTATAAAAGTAATATATATCATTGATATAAATTTTGGAAGTGATAGAAAAGTTGAAAAGAGGAAAAAGATCACCTGCCACCCACTGAAAAGCACTTTCAACATCTAGTATATTTCTTGCCAATCTTTTTCCTGAAACAAGTTTTCATCCTGTATTTCTTTTCTTTCTTTCAAAAAGCTACGATCATCCTGTATATACAATCATGTGTCCTATCTTGTAGCCTGTCCTCATGTTACTAAAGATTCTCTGTAATTATCACTTTTAACAACTGCAAAATATTCCATGAAGGTGGATATGGTCATCTATCCAATGTTATTTCCACTTTGGGGAGTGTTTGCATTTAAATTATGAGCATCTTTAAAAAAAAAGTTTCCATATTTGGGAATACTTCCTTGAGAAAATGAATCTATGACTAACTGACTTCTCAAGGGTATTTAGCTATTTCCTAAAATTCCCAGAATTCTTACACAAGTCAGAATGTGTGGCCCTCCCAGAAACATATCACTTCATTGTTTTTTGAAAGGAAACTTTTACTGCCACTTGTCACTTTGACACCACTGGCCTGCCCACTGCTTTCTTATGTTCAACATTCTCAACCACTGATTAGACTAGGGTAGTATATCCTGACTGTTAAATTATCTGTCATTATTGTAACAGAGTGCCCTGCCTTTTAGAGTCAATGAAATACTGGACACCCAGTTAAATTTGACTCTCAGATAAGCAATGAATAATTGGGACACATAAACACTAAAAAAAATTTATTCACTTTTTATTGGAAGTTCAAATTTAACTGGACATTCTGTATTTTTACTTCCTAAATCTGGCAATCCTATCAACTCTGCTTCTGCTAATTATTGCTATTGTTTAGTCACTAAGTTGTGTCTGACTCTCCTGCAACCCGATGGACTGGAGCCCACCAGGCTCCGCTGTTCATGGGATCTCCCAGGCAAGAATACTGGAGTGGGTTGCTTTTCCTTCTCCAGGTGATCTTCCCAACCCAGGGATAAGACCCACATCTCCTGTACTGGCAGGTGGATTCTTTACCTTTGAGCCACCAAGTACACCCCCTGCTAATTGTTAGACTTGGGTAATTTTCTTACATAACTCAATCTTCAGGGAAATGAAGAGAATCACCTCCATTTCACAGAAAGACACACAAAAAAAGCACCTAGCACATAAAGTGTGCCTTCCTCCATTCCTCCACACTGTTTCATATCCTTTTCTTCTCCTTTACCTACCCCTTCCCACAACTCTGGGGCTCATCTGATTTTATCCCTGCTTCCCTATAGTAGGTCTGGGACTCCCAACCCAGCCCCACTCCCCTACCTATCACCCTTGCAATTGTGAGTTTGAGGCTTGGCTCCAGGAAATGGCTCACATCAAAGCTTGGCACGAGAGCATCTGGGATATCACAGTCCAGTGCAACAGTGAATACTAAGCATACGTATTACGGGGATACATATAGTAAAGAGGCCTAACCCAGATTATAGAATCAGAAAAAGCCTTCTGAAGGAAGGAATATCTAAATTGAGAATTGAAGGACGAGGAGGAGCTGGCACAGAAGGAGAGAAGGCCAAGAGTGCATAGTCTTCAAGGCAAAGAGAACAGCATATGCAAAACCTCAAAGGTACCACAACTGGCATGGAACTGACAAAACACAAAGAACAAGAGGAATGTGTTAAGAGAGGGGGACTTGATCATCTAAGGGCCTGTGAACCATGCATTTTTTTTTTTCACACTTGCTGGCAGAGGTATGCTATTTTTTTTTAATTTAAATTTATTTATTTTAATTAGAGGCTAATTACTTTACAATATTGTATTGGTTTCGCCATACATCAACACAAATCTGCCATGGATGTACACGTGTTCCCCATCCTGAACCCCCTCCCATCTCCCTCCCAGTACCATCCCTCTGGGTCATCCCAGTGCACCAGTCCTAAGCTTCCTGTATCCTGCATCGAACCTGGACTGGCGATTCATTTCTTATATGATATTATACATGTTTCAATACCATTCTCCCAAATAATCCCCCCTCCCTCTCCCACAGAGTCCAAAAGACTGTTCTATACATCTGTGTCTCTTTTGCTGTCTCACATACAGGGTTATCGTTACCATCTTTCTAAATTCCATATATATGCGTTAGTATACTGTATTGGTGTTTTTCTTTCTGGCGTACTTCACTCTGTATAATAGGCTCCAGTTTCATCCACTTCATTAGAACCAATTCAAATGTATTATTTTTAATGGCTGAATAATACTCCATTGTGTATATGTACCACAGCTTTCTTATCCATTCATCTGCTGATGGACATCTAGGTTGCTTCCGAGTCCTGGCTATTATAAACAGTGCTGCAATGAACATTGGGGTACACGTGTCTCTTTCAATTCTGGTTTCCTTAGTGTTTATGCCCAGCAGTGGGATTGCTGGGTCATATGGCAGTTCTATTTTCAGTTTTTTAAGGAATCTCCACACTGTTCTTCATAGTGGCTGTACTAGTTTGCATTCCCACCAACAGTGTAAGAGGGTTCACTTTTCTCCACACCCTCTCCAGCATTTATTGCTTGTAGACTTTTGGATAGCAGCCATTCTGACTGGCATGTAATGGTACCTCATAGTGGTTTTGATTTGCATTTCTCTGATAATGAGTGATGTTGAGCATCTTTTCATGTGTTTGTTAGCCATCTGTATGTCTTCTTTGGAGAAATGTCTATTTAGTTCTTTGGCCCATTTTTTGACTGGGTCATTTATTTTTCTGGAATTGAGCTGTAGGAGTTGCTTGTATATTTTTGAGATTAGTTGTTTGTCAGTTGCTTCATTTGCTATTATTTTCTCCCATTTTGAAGGCTGTCTTTTCACCTTGCTTATAGTTTCTTTTGTTGTGCAGAAGCTTTTAATTTTAATTAGGTCCCATTTGTTTATTTTTGCTTTTATTTCCAATATTCTTGGAGATGGGTCATAGAGGATCCTGCTGTGATGTACGTCGGAGAGTGTTTTGCCTATGTTCTCCTCTAAGAGCTTTATAGTTTCTGGTCTTATGTTTAGATCTTTAATCCATTTTGAGTTTATTTTTGTGTATGATGTTCGAAAGTGTTCCAGTTTCATTCTTTTACAATTGGTTGACCAGTTTTCCCAGCACCACTTGTTAAAGAGATTGTCTTTAATCCTTTGTATATTCTTGCCTCCTTTGTCAAAGATAAGGTGTCCATAGGTGCGTGGGTTTATCTCTGGGCTTTCTATTTTGTTCCATTGATCTATATTTCTGTCTTTGTGCCAGTACCATACTGTCTTGATGACCATGGCTTTGTAGTAGAGCCTGAAGTCAGGCAGGTTGATTCCTCCAGTTCCATTCTTCTTTCTCAAGATTGCTTTGGGTATTCGAGGTTTTTTTGTATTTCCATACAAATTGTGAAATTGAACCATGCATTTTATCAGCAATATTCCATGTGCTATAGAGGCATAAATTAAGCAGAGGTGTAATATGATCCATGTATACATTTAACTTGTATGCAGAGTACATCATGAGAAATGCTGGACTGGAAGAAACACAAGTTGGAATCAAGACTGCTGGGAGAAATATCAATAACCTCAGATATGCAGATGACACCACCCTTATGGCAGAAAGTGAAGAGGGGCTAAAAAGCCTCTTGATGAAAGTGAAAGTGGAGAGTGAAAAGGTTGGCTTGAAGCTCAACATTCAGAAGACGAAGATCATGGCATCTGGTCCCATCACTACATGGGAAATAGATGGAGAAACAGTGGAAACAGTGTCAGAATTTATTTTTCTGGGCTCCAAAATCACTGCAGATGGTGACTGCAGCCATGAAATTAAAAGACGCTTACTCCTTGGAAGGAAAGTTATGACCAACCTAGATAGCATATTCAAAAGCAGAGACATCACTTTGCCAACAAAGGTTCGCCTAGTCAAGGCTATGGTCTTTCCTGTGGTCATGTATGGATGTGAGAGCTTGACTGTGAAGAAGGCTGAGCGCCGAAGAATTGATGCTTTTGAACTCTGGTGTTGGAGAAGACTCTTGAGAGTCCCTTGGACTGCAAGAAGATCCAACCGGTCCATTCTGAAGGAGATCAATCCTGGAATTTCTTTGGAAGGAACGATGCTAAAGCTGAAACTCCAGTATTTTGGCCACCTCATGCGAAGAGTTGACTCATTGGAAAAGACTGTGATGCTGGGAGGGATTGAGGGCAGGAGGAGAAGGGGACGACAGAGGATGAGATGGCTGGATGGCATCACTGACTTGATGGGTTTGAGTCTGAGTGACCTCCAGGAGCTGGTGATGGACAGGGAGGCCTGGCGTGCTGCGGTTCATGGGGTTGCAAAGAGTCAGACACGACTGAGCGACTGATCTGATCTGATCTGATCTGATACATAAGAACAATCTCTCTGGCTTCATGGTGCAGGAAAGATTAGAAGACAAGACTAAGGGACAAACAAGACTAAAGACAAAGAGACCAATTTTGAGGAATATTGCAAGAATTCAGTCAAAAGACAACATAATAATGGAGAAATTACATTCTGTATGATGCACGTAGATACATGATACATGTAGGTGATAGATACATGTCATTATACATTTGTCAAAACTCATAGAATGTACAGTACAAAGAATGAACCCTAATGAAAACTATGGATTTGGGATGATAAAGGTGTCTCAATGTAGGCTGATCCATTATAACACATGTACCACTCTGGGTATGTGGTGGTGGGAGAGTCTGTGCATGTGTAGGGAAAGGGGATATATGGAACTCTCTACACTTTCTGCTCAAATTTGCTGTGAAACACTGCTCTAAAAAACTATTAACGTTTTAATTAAGAAAATGTTCAAACCTCAAAGTTTCAACCGAAGTCCTAAGACCAGACTTCCCTTACTCTCCATGTCCTCATTCTACTGCCTCTGTGCTAACTCCATTCTCAGACTCCACTTGTTACCATGACGGCTGCCCCAGACTCTCCATCCCTACCAGTAGAAATGAAGATATGCTTCTAGGCCAGTGGTCCCAGGAAATAATTCAGGACATTTAAGAAGTATGATGAGATGACATCATCCTTCCCAAATAAATGTGGCCAGATCTGGAACGTATGTTGGGAATGGAGGCAGTTCTAATGGAACCTCTTAGATGGAGGTTCCATCCTCCATCCTCTTAGATGGAGAGGGATGAGCCCCCCAAAATATCTGGGGGCTATTAAAACAGGGCCAATACATGCTGGGCAGGTAAAAATAATAAAAGCCCATTACACATTGTTCATCTTCAATTTTGAAAACCCCAGGTAGAACTGAAGAGAAAGGTACAGCAAGAACACTGTAATAGTTGAGAACCCAAATGCAGCCAGTACATATCTTGCATGGCAAGGGAGGGGTGACAGTCAAATCTTTAACAACCAGTACGATACAGGGACTGACAACTCAGAATGGACGCCAGCTGTTATGTCTATCAGAGGGAACTGGCGCATATCAGTCCTGCCTGCAGAGGCTATCCAATTTGTCAGACTGGGCTTGATGGATTTGATGCTTAGGAGTCTCCAAACCAAACAAAAAGGAACACTTTAAAAATTTAAAGAAGGAAAAGAGAAAGCAAAGGAGGGGAGGACACAAATCATCTTATATACCTAATTCTTTTAAAAATACTCAAAATAGTTCAAATTAAAGATTAGCATTTTTCACAATCATTTATTCCCATCATCCATGGTAAGCAGTTCAATGCTCTTATCCTTTCCTTCATTTTCCTTTCAAACCTGGAAATCATAAAGGCCAGACACAGCTAATTAAATAAGAACTTTAATATTAGAGTTGACAAGGGATGATGGTGCCTTACATGGTTCCAGTTTCCCAAGCAAATATTCACAAGGAGCACAGAGCACATTTTCTATAATTTTTTACATGAGCAAATGGTTCTCTAAGGTGATTACTCCATATATCACTCTGCTGAATGTGTACACATGAAATTACGTCAAAATTGAATTTTGTTAAATCTAGCTGTGTTTCAAAAGTAGTCCAAACACAGATCCTTTTTGGTAAAAAGAAAAATGTAATTTTATAAAGCAAATTGGAATCCTGTGTTTTGGTCACCTAATTTACCAACGGTCATCGTAAGGGATCAGAGAGCAATAGCTATTTGTTGAGGGTTGGCCTACATGCCTAGCATTTTGCTGATAAAGAGAGAGGGTATCAAAAGAAACAGAAAAACGCATTTCCTGCTGTTAAGGGGCTCATAACTTTATTAGGGACTCAAATCCTTTACACAAATGGAACATTTAAAGAAGAAAATAGAAACATATAAGAGCAATATAGGTGCTAAGTGGTGTTGTACATACTGTAAGGGCCAGAGAGACCAGAAGGAAAAAGATTTCTGCTCAAGAAATGCTTCAGAAACCTCTGATAAAAGCGTGTGATGGACACAGCCATTATCTGCTCCCAGAGGCGCTAGAATCCAAATCACCCCCGCAGGACCGCGGACTTTAATCTCTGGCCTGTCACCATCTCATTCTTCCACCTTTGGCAAATTTCCTCGCCTCTCACTGCCTTTCCTTCAAAATGGGAGTAGCAATTATCAGCCCTATTCTTCAGGGCTGATAAAGAATGAATAATAAAGAAATGGGAGACTCAGTAAAAGATGAGGGCCTAATAAATCCTGACTAGTTAGTGTCCAGCCCCACATGGTACACTTCATGGAGCATATGGTATCTCTGTTTGTAGACGGTTATGTATCACCCGTGTGGTTGCCTTTGCCAAGGAGGTGAAAGGGTCCACTTACACAGTCTGTTATTAATTACTGTGAAAGATATTTTCAACATTAAAATGTAGATAATTTCTTGGATTAAGTGCAGACATCTGCCCCCATTGTAATACGAGAGCATAACTGTCATCAGCAAAACCATGTTTTCCTACGTTGAAATGGAAGAATGAAGTACCGCAATTAAATACTTTGAACAACACAGTGATTAAAGGCATATTTATGCTGCAGGGGTGGTTTCTAAATCAATTGTGTGTGCTTTCATCTTATTATACAAGTCATATGGGAGAAGTCTAGTTGTTTTACATACACAAACTTACTTTAAAAAAAAACTTTTTAAAGAAAAAAAGCATTTTTTGGAAACTATGCTCGTAATAGCTTTGATGTGAAGTCTTTATCTTTGATGTTGTTGTTGTTAATATTAAATATACACAAAGGAATATTTATAATGTTCAAGAAATGAAGGATAACAAGGAAGTGATCCACCATGTATCAACCACCTAGCTTAAAGAAATAACATCAGCTTCACACCCCCTGTGTACTCCTCCCTAAACTCAACCCATTAACCAATATTCTTCATTATGTATTCATCAATCTCTTGTCTTTATAGCTTCATACATATCTGTGTATCCCTAAGAAATATGATATATAATTTTCCCATGTTTTTGGACCTTATACAAAATTATTACACTGCATATATTCCTCTATAATCTGTTGAGTCTTTTTTTTTTTTTTCATTTGACATTAAGTCCGTGAGATGCATCCTTGTTGTTGCGAATAGCAGTGGTTCATTCGTTTTCATTGCTATATAGCATATCTAAGTGTGAATATTTGGTATTATGGACTCTGGTGTTTGAAACATTCTTTTCTGTGTCTTCCAGACATGTGTGAGAGTTTCTCTAGAACAGAGCTCTCTAGACAAGATTCACCCATTAGTGAGTCAGTTTAGTGAATCTCAACCAGGAGTTTACACTAGAATAAAAAATACCATGAACTCAAAATGGCTTAAAGACTTAAACATAAGACAAGACACTATAAAACTCCTAGAAGAGAACATAGGCAAAACATTCTCTGACATATGCTATGCTATGCTATTCTAAGTCACGTCAGTCGTGTCCGACTCTGTGCGACCCCATAGATGGAAGACCACCGGGCTCCTCCGTCCCTGGGATTCTCCAGGCAAGAACACCGGAGTGGGTTGCCATTTCCTTCTCCAATGCATGAAGGTGAAAAGTGAAAGTGAAGTCGCTCAGTCGTGTCCAACTCCCAGCAGCCCCATGGACTACAGCCCACCAGGCTCCTCTGTCCATGGGGCTTTCCAGGCAAGAGTACTGGAGTGGGGGTGCCATTGCTTTCTCCTTCTCTGACATAACTGCACCAATATTTTCTTAGGTCAGTCTCCCAAGACAACAGAAATGAAAAATATCAGAGCGTAAGGCAAGTCATCTGGTAAAAATTGCTTTAGGAAATTTCATATCACTGTGTGTGTGTGTGTGTGTGTGTGTGTGTGTGTGAGACGTTGGAGAATGTACTTCTTCCTCTAGACTTTAAGTGTCTATCAAAAATGTCTAAGAAAGTGCCCTAGCAGGGCTTCTCAACTTGTAATGTGAACACAAATCACCTGTGAATTCTGATTCCACGGTAAGAAGTGGGGCCTGAGATGCATTTTTTAACAAACACCCAGGTAACCAACACCAGATGCTGCTAGTTGAGGAACCACCCTTTGAGCCACGAAGCATAAGGCTAAAATATGTATGCTTGTTTGTAGGATGTACATATCTATATGAGCTAAATCCAAGTCATTTCCCAAAGCTGCTGGGCCAATTTTCAAGTTCCCACTTATCCATATTTTCAACAAAAATTGGTATTAATAAACTTCAACTTGTCAATCTGACAAATATAAAATTTCTTTACAATTCTCATTTGCATTTCCCTAATTACTTGAGGGATGGAATGTATTTTCATAAGGCTGTTGGCTACTCATGATTTCTCTTGAATCAAATGCTTAATGAAGTCTTCACCTATTTTCTATTGGATTCTCCTTTTCTAATTGATTAATGGGAGTTCTGTATATATTCTAGACAATCACCCTGTGATGGTTAGGTATTGAAAATATATTTTTTCTCACTCTTTGTCATGTTCTTAAAGCCAAAAAGGCCACTGAATTCTAATTCTTTCCTTTTGTCTGTAGTCTTAACAATGCACCAAGATGCCACGAGGCAGAAAGATAGGATCTGACATATGGGCAGCCTGCCTCAGTGAGAAGGAACAGGGTCCTCTTAGGGTCATTAACCTCTATACCCCTGGACAATGAGGGAAGCTGAGAAAGCCCTAAAGATGAAACTCCTAGTGAGCAAATTAAGCGTTTTGAAGACACAAACACCATATACTTAGGGATCAACAGAGGGACACACACCAGACAATGCCTCTAGGCTAAGTGTTGGGCAGGGCCACCACCAGGGCCAACTTTGCAGCTGTATGATCTAAGCAACCACAGGGTCCCACACTCAGAAGAGCCCTAAGCTTGGCTTAATTCTCTGTTGTCACAGTCTTGAAATCCTTCCTGATTTTTCAACAGAGAGCCCCCATTTTCATATTGCTCTGGGCCCCAAAGATTATGTATTCAGCACTGTTTATGGTGGTGCTGGGTTGGAGGATGCACAGGATAATAAAAAAAATAAAAGCAGGAAAGTCCCATGAGAGCTCTAAGAAAGTCAGGACAATTTTATACCACCAGATTTGACATAAATGTATATTTTTAATGCCTAATGATATCTGTAGGGAGTAACTCATTAGCAAACCATAAAAAATGGTTCCCATTCTTACCAAGAATAGGTATATTTTACAGCTATTCCTGTTTTATTATTAGTAGAAAGTGTTTACTGATAACTGTAAAAATAGATTTGAGAGATGCTAAATTTTATACTGATCCAAGACCTCCTCTAAGAAATGGAGTAGCCATAATGGTCAACAAAAGAGTCCGAAATGCAGTACGGGGATGCAATCTCAAAAATGACAGAATGATCTCTGTTCGTTTCCAAGGCAAACTATTCAATATCACAGTAAATCCAAGTCTGTGCCCCACCAGTAACGCTGAAGAAGCTGAAGTTGAGGGGTTCTATGAAGACCTACAAAACCTTTTAGAACTAACACCCAAAAAAGATGTCCTTTTCATTATAGGGGACTGGAATGCAAAAGTAGGAAGTCAAGAAACACTTGGAGTAACAGGCAAATTTGGCCTTGGAACACAAAATGAAGCAGGGCAAAGGCTAATAGAGTTTTGCCAAGAGAACACATTGGTCATAGCAAACACCCACTTCCAACAGCACAGGAAAAAACTCTACACATGGACATCACCAGATGGTCAACACCAAAATCAGATTAATTAGATTCTTTGCAGCCAAAGATGGAGAAGCTCTATACCGTCAGCAAAAACAAGACCGGGAGCTGACTATGGCTCAGATCATGAACTCCTTATTGCCAAATTCAGACTTAAATTGAAGAAAGTAGGGAAACCACTAGACCATCAAATCCCTTATGATTATACAGTGGAACTGAGAAATAGATTTAAGGGACTAGATCTGATAGATAGAGTGCCTGATGAACTATGGAATGAGGTTTGTGACATTGTACAGGAGACAGGGATCAAGACCATCCCCATGGAAAAGAAATGCAAAAAAGCAAAATGGCTGTCTGGGGAGGACTTACAAATAGCTGTGAAGAGAAGAGAAGAGAAGTGAAAAGCAAAGGAGAAAAGGAAAGATATAAGCATCTGAATGCAGAGTTCCAAAGAATAGCAAGAAGAGATAAGAAAGCCTTCTTCAGCAATAAATGCAAAGAAATAGAGGAAAACAACAGGATGGGAAAGACTAGAGATCTCTTCAAGAAAATTAGAGATACTAAGGGAACATTTCATGCAAAGATGGGTTTGATAAAGGACAGAAATGGTATGGACCTAACAGAAGCAGAAGATATTAAGAAGAGATGGCAAGAATACACACAAGAACTGTACAACAAAGATCTTCACGACCCAGATAATCACTATGGTATAATCACTGACCTAGAGCCAGACATCCTGGAATGTGAAGTCAAGTGGGCCTTAGAAAGCATCACTATGAACAAAGCTAGTGGAGGTGATGGAATTCCAGTGGAGATATTTCAAATCCTGAAAGATGATGCTGTGAAAGTGCTGCACTCAATATGCCAGCAAATCTGGAAAACTCAGCAGTGGCCACAGGACTGGAAAAGGTCAGTTTTCATTCCAATCCCAAAGAAAGGCAATGCCAAAGAATGCTCAAACTACCACACGATTGCACTCATCTCACATGCTAGTAAAGTAATGCTCAAGATTGTCCAAGCCAGGCTACAGCAATATGTGAACTGTGAATTTCCTGATGTTCAAGCTGGTTTTAGAAAAGGCAGAGGAACCAGAGATCAAATTGCCAACATCCACTGGATCATAGAAAAAGCAAGAGAGTTCCAGAAAAGCATCTATTTCTGCTTTATTGACTATGCCAAAGCCTTTGACTGTGTGGATCACAATAAACTGTGGAAAATTCTGAAAGAGATGGAAATACCAGACCACCCGACCTGCCTCTTGGGAAACCTATATGCAGGTCAGGAAGCAACAGTTAGAACTGAACATGGAACAACAGACTGGTTCCAAATAGGAAAAGGAGTACATCAAGACTGTATACTGTCACCCTGCTTATTTAACTTCTATGCAGAGTACATCATGAGAAACGCTGGGCTGGAAGAAGCACAAGTTGGAATCAAGATAGCCAGGAGAAATATCAATAATCTCAGATATGCAGGTAACACCACCCTTATGGCAGAAAGGGAAGGAGAACTAAGAATTTCTTGATGAAAACGAAAGGGAGAGTGAAAAAGTTGGCTTAAAACTCAACATTCAGAAAACAAAGATCTTGGCATCCAGTCCTATCACTTCATAGCAAATAGATGTGGAAACAGTGGCTGACTTTATTTTTCTGGGCTCCAAAATCACTGCAGATGGTGACTGCAGCCATGAAATTAAAAGACACTTGCTCCTTGGAAGGAAAGTTATGACCAACCTAGATAGCATATTAAAAAGCAGAGACATTAGTTTGTCAACAAAGGTCCATCTAGTCAAGGCTATGATTTTTCTAGTAGTCATGTATGGATGTGAGATTTGGACTATAAAGAAAGCTGTGCGCTGAAGAATTGATGCTTTTGAACTGTGGTGTTACAGAAGTCCCTTGGACTTGAGAGTCCCTTGGACTGCAAGGAGATCCAACCAGTCCATCCTAAGGGAGATCAGTCCTAGGTGTTCATTTTAAGGACTTATGTTGAAGCTGAAACTCCAATATTTTGTCCACCTGATAGGAAGAGCTGACTCATTTGAAAAGACCCTGATGCTGGGAAAGATTGAGGGCAGGAGAAGAAGGGGATGACAGAGGATGATTTGGTTGGATGGCATCACCAAATCAATGGGCATGAGTTTGGGTAAACTCCAGAAATTGGTAATGGGCAAGGAGGCCTGGGGTGCTGTAGTTCATGGGGTTTCAAAGAGTCGGACACGACTGAGTGACTGAACTGAACTGATATCCCCTCTGTGACTTACTACTTATAAGATCTTGAATGAATGACTATTTTTCTATGCCTCAGATTTTCCTTCTGTAAAATAAGGCACACCTGACCATCTTACCTGCCTCCAAGACTCCCCACTTCCTTGACCTCAGGAGGAGGGCCCTGTACCCCCTTATTGGTTCACCTTTTGCTGATCCTGCTACCCAGTCCCTGCTCATTCCCCTCACCCACATAACCCATTCACTTTTTGCATCTTCGATAACATGTAACACTCCTCACATGGAAATACTGTATACACTAGGGGTTAGCTGTACACCCTCTGGAAACAGACTGCAGAGGCTGGGTCTTAGTGACAATGATTACTAGCCATTGACGCACATTGGGACTCAATTTCCTCATCTGTAAAATGGGGTTAACTGTACCTCTTACACATGGTTGTGAAGACAAACGAGTGCTATGATAAGTAATAATCATTTGCTACCATTTTATATTCTCTTTATAATAAGAAATAAAACAAGATATTTTAACACTTGGCCATCCTGGAGCACTTTGAAAGCCTCTTAACAAATCTTTCAGTCAGTGTTCTTGGTCCACTCCAATCCATCCTTCACATAACTACCAGCAGAATTTAGGTAAAACGTAAAGCTGACTTTTTAAATCCCCTAATTAAAGCGTTTGAAAGGCTTCCATTACTTAGGATAAGTTCTCAGCTCCGCAGCAATGCATAAAATGCCTTCCATGACCTTGCCTCATATACCTCTATAGCTAGTCTCTCTTATTTCCAGCCTGGAACCTGACTCATGGCATCAGATTGCACACAGATCCTGGAATATGCCAAGATAAGTGTCACTTCTTTACCCTTATCCATCCTCATTTCCATTGTTGGAATTTTCCCTGCCACCAAACTGGACTAATTGGAGCTCAGTCATTATACCTAAATTCAGAGATGGTCTGCTGCAGAATCCTACAACCAGCTCGGTCCCTGCACAGTCCACTAACACTCTGAGCAACTCTTTATCATTGCAGAACAATATAAGTGTGCAACCTTTGCAAACACACTACCTAGGTCTGAATGGTCTGAATCCTAGCTCAGCCACTCATTTGCAAAGTGACCCGGGGCAAATTTCTTAAACTATCGTGACTCAGTTTCCCTTATCTATGAAATGAGGATAACAAAAGTACTTACTTCTGGGGACTGCTGAAAGGACTATACTAATTAAAGGCCACTATATTAAGGGCTTAAAGTAGTGCATGGAAGAAGATATCATTCAGTAACTGTTAATAACATATTAATTTTCCATTTGTGTGTGTCTGGTTCCCTGGACTGTGAGCTCCCAACAATAAGACTATTCTTATTCATTTTTTTAAACTTCCAAGATCAGATCAGATCAGTTGCTCAGTTGTGTCCAACTCTTTGCGACCCCATGAATCACAGCACGCCACGCCTCCCTGTCCATCACCAACTTCCAGAGTTCATTCAGACTCAGTCCATCGAGTCAGTGATGCCATCCAGCCATCTCATCCTCTGTCGTCCCCTTCTCCTCCTGCCCTCAATCCCTCCCAGCATCAGAGTCTTTTCCAATGAGTCAACTCTTCGCACAAGGTGGCCAAAGTACTGAAGTTTCAGCTTGAGCATCATTCCTTCCAAAGACATCCCAGGGGTGATCTCCTTCAGAATGGACTGGTCGGATGTCCCTGCAGTCCAAGGGACTTTCAAAAGTCTTCTCCAACACCACAATTCAAAAGCATCAATTCTTTGGTGCTCAGCCTTCTTCACAGCCCAACTCTCACATCCATACATGACCACAGGAAAAACCATAGCCTTGACTAGACGAACCTTTGTTGGCAAAGTAATGTCTCTGCTTTTGATTATGCTCTCTAGGTTGGTCATAACTTTCCTTCCAAGGAGTAAGCGTCTTTTAATTTCATGGCTGCAGTCACCATCTGCAGTGATTTTGGAGCCCCCAAAAATAAAGTCTGACACTGTTTCCACTGTTTCTCCATCTATTTCCCATGAAGTGATGGGACCAGATGCCATGATCTTCATTTTCTGAATGTTGAGCTTTAAGCCAACCTTTTCACTCTCCACTTTCATTTTCATCAAGAGGCTTTTGAGTTCCTCTTCACTTTCTGCCATAAAGGTGGTGTCATCTGCATATCTGAGGTTATTGATATTTCTCCCAGCAATCTTGATTCCAGCTTATGTTTCTTCCAGTCCAGCATTTCTCAGGATGTACTCTGCATATAAGTTAAATAAACAGGGTGACAATATACAGCCTTGACGTACTCCTTTTCCTATTTGGAACCAGTCTGTTGTCCCATCTTCAGTTCTAACTGTTGCTTCCTGACCTGCATACAGATTTCTCAAGAGGCAGGTCAGGTGGTCTGGTATTCCCATCTCTTTCAGAATTTTCCACAGTTTATTGTGATCCACACAGTCAAAGGCTTTGGCATAGTCAATAAAGCAGAAATAGATGTTTTTCTGGAACTCTCTTGCTTTTTCCATGATCCAGTGGATGTTGGCAATTTGATCTCTGGTTCCTCTGCCTTTTCTAAAACCAGCTTGAACATCAGGAAATTCACAGTTCACATATTGCTGAAGCCTGGCTTGGAGAATTTTGAGCATTACTTTACTAGCATGTGAGATGAGTGCAATCATGTGGTAGTTTGAGCATTTTTTGGCATTGTCTTTCTTTGGGATTGGAATGAAAACTGACCTTTTCCAATCCTGTGGCCACTGCTGAGTTTTCCAGATTTGCTGGCATATTGAGTGCAGCACTTTCACAGCATCACCTTTCAGGATTTGAAATAGCTCCACTGGAATTCCATCACCTCCACTAGCTTTGTTCATAGTGATGCTTTCTAAGGCCCACTTGACTTCACATTCCAGGATGTCTGGCTCTAGGTCAGTGATTATACCATAGTGATTATCTGGGTCGTGAAGATCTTTGTTGTACAGTTCTTGTGTGTATTCTTGCCATCTCTTCTTAATATCTTCTGCTTCTGTTAGGTCCATACCATTTCTGTCCTTTATCAAACCCATCTTTGCATGAAATGTTCCTCTGGTAGCTCTGATTTTCTTGAAGAGATCCCTAGTCTTTCCCATTCTGTTGTTTTCCTCTATTTCTTTGCATTGATTGCTGAAGAAGGCTTTCTTATCTCTTCTTGCTATTCTTTGGAACTCTGCATTCAGATGCTTTATCTTTCCTTTTCTCCTTTGCTTTTCACTTCTCTTCTTTTCACAGCTATTTGTAAGGCCTCCCCAGAGAGCCATTTTGCTTTTTGCATTTCTTTTCCATGGGGATGGTCTTGATCCCTGTCTCCTGTACAATGTCACAAACCTCATTCCATAGTTCATCAGGCACTCTATCAGATCTAGTCCCTTAAATCTATTTCTCAGTTCCACTGTATAATCATAAGGGATTTGATTTAGGTCATACCTGAATGGTCTAGTGGTTTTCCTACTTTCTTCAATTTAAGTCTGAATTTGGCAATAAGGAGTTCATGATCTGAGCCACACTCAGCTCCTGGTCTTGTTTTTGCTGACTGTATAGAGCTTCTCCATCTTTGGCTGCAAAGAATATAATCAATCTGATTTTGGTGTTGACCATCTGGTGATGTTCATGTATAGAGTCTTCGCTTGTGTTGTTGGAAGAGGTTGTTTGTTATGACCTGTGCATTTTCTTGACAAAACTCTTTTGCCCTGCTTCATTCTGTCTTTCAAGGCCAAATTTGCCTGTTACTCCAGGTGTTTCTTTTTTTTTTTTTTTAATTTTATTTTGCTTAACTTTACAATATTGTATTGCTTTTGCCATACATCGAGATGGATCCGCCCCAAGTATACACGTGCTCCCCATCCTGAACCCTCCTCCCCTCTCCCTCCCCATACCATCCCTCTTGGTTGTCCCAGTGCACCAGCCCCAGGCATCCATTATCAGGCATCGTACCTGGTCTGGTGACTCGTTTCAGATATGATATTATACACATTTCAATGCTATACTCCCAAATCATCCCGCCCTCTCCTGTTCCCAGAGTCCAAAAGTCTGTTCTATACATCAGTGTCTCTTTTGCTGTCTCGAAAATAGGGTTATTGTTACCATCTTTCTAAATTCCATATATATGCGTTAGGATACTGTATTTGTGTTTTTCTTTCTGGCTTACTTCACTCTGTATAATAGACTCCAGTTTCATCCACCTCATTAGAACCAATTCAAATGTATTCTTTTTAATGGCTGAATAATACTCCATTGTGTATATGTACCACAGCTTTCTTATCCATTCATCTGTGGATGGACATCTAGGTTGCTTCCAAGTCCTGGCTATTGTAAACAGTGCTGTGATGAACATTGGGGTACACGTGTCTCTTTCAATTCTGGTTTTCTCAGTGTGTATGCCCAGCAGTGGGATTGCTGGATCATAAGGCAGTTCTATTCCCAGTTTTTTGAGGAATCTCCATACTGTTCTCCATAGTGGCTGTACTAGTTTGCATTCCCACCAACAGTGTAAGAGGGTTCCCTTTTCTCCACACCCTCTCCAGCACTTATTACTTGTGGACTTTTGGATTGCAGCCATTCTGACTGGCGTGAAATGGTACCTCATAGTGGTTTTGATTTGCATTTCTCTGATAATGAGTGATGTTGAGCATCTTTTCATGTGTCCAGGTGTTTCTTGACTTCCTACTTTTGTTAGTTCTAAAAGGTCTTGTAGGTCTTCATAGAACCCCTCAACTTCAGCTTATTCAGCATTACTGGTTGGGGCATAGACTTGAATTCCTGTGACCTTGAATGGTTTGCCTTGGAAACGAACAGAGATCATTCTGTCGTTTTTGAGATTGCACCCAAGTACCGCATTTTGGACTCTTTTGTTGACCATGGTGGCTACTCCATTTCTTCTGAGGGATTCCTGCCCGAGTAGTAGATACAATGGTCATCTGAGTTAAATTCACCCATTCCAGTCCATTTCAGTTTGTTGATTCCTAGAATGTCAACATTCACTCTTGCCATCTCTTGTTTGACCACTTCCAATTTGCCTTGATTCATGGACCTGACATTCCAGGTTTCTATGCAATATTGCTCTTTACAGCATCAGACCTTGCTTCTATCACCAGTCACATCCACAACTGGGTATTCTTTTTGCTTTGGCTCCATCCCTTCATTCTTTTTGGAGTTATTTCTCCACTGATCTCCAGTAGCATATTGGTTACCTACTGGCCTGGGGAGTTTCTCTTTCAGTATCCTATCATTTTGCCTTTTCATACTGTTCATGGGGTTCTCAAGGCAAGAATACTGAAGTGGTTTGCCATTCCCTTCTCCAGTGAACCACATTCTGTCAGATCTCTCCACCATGACCCACCCATCTTGGGTTGCCCCACGGGCATGGCTTAGTTTCATTGAGTTAGACAAGGCTGTGGTCCTAGTGTGATTAGATTAACTAGTTTTCTGTGAGTATGGTTTCAGTGTGTCTGCCCTCTGATGCCCTCTTGCAACACCTACTGTCTTACTTGGGTTTCTCTTACCTTGGGCATGGGGTATCTCTTCACTGCTGCTCCAGCAAAGCACAGCCAATGCTCCTTACCTTGGATGAGGGGTATCTCCTCACCGCAGCCCTTCCTGACCTTCAACGTGGGATAGCTCCTCTAGGCCTTCCTGTGCCTGTGCAGCCACAGCGTGGGGTAGCTCCTCCCACCCACTGCCCCTGACCTTGGACACGAGGTAACTCCTCTCGTCACGGCCCCTTAAACTTCCCAATAGTAAGCAAAATGTCTGGCATTGTGTTGATTATCCTTTCCTTCCTGTATATACAATTAAAATACATTTCCCATATCCATCTTGAATCTACCCACTGCCAGCCTGGAACAGATAACCATATGACTGAGTTCTATCCAATGGAACATGAGTGCATGTAATATACAGCACTACCAAACTTAGCCATAATACATCCTAAACAATTTTTCAAAAATTCTTTATTCGTGTGGTTGGAAGCAAAGAATTCTTATATCCCTTAATATGGCAGGACCACGGCATAGAAGCGATCAAATGTCTGGATGATAGTTATGAGGTGAGTGGTCTCAGGAGGAACATTCACACGGGACTTTAGGTGAGCATGAAAGTCCACAGCAAACTACCATGCTAAGCTATGGAGATTTTTATTTCAATAGTTAGCATGACTTATCCTGACTGATATGATAGGTGTTCAATTGAATCTTGTGGAAATAAATGGCTGGATGAAAGAATGACTCAAAAATTAACTGAAGTATTTAAATGAGTATGATGAAACCCAAGAGCAAGAAAGGCAAAACTAAGAATGAAACCAGAGGTCTCTGAAAGAAGCCTAGAGACAAGACAGAGGCTAGGAAAACACGAAATGTGTGGAGCATCCCTACTTCTGCCCCTGCCCATGTCAGAAGCAGAATTCACTTTGCCTGCTATTCTCTGACCTCCTTTTATCAAACAGCTGCAAAACAAAAATCATAAACAGAGAAGAGTCTGAGATGAAGTTTTTGCTTCTTGCTGGACAACTTTCCGATCCCCTGGGGTGAGAGAATATAGCAGTGGAGATTTCAGGGTGAAGTAATTGGGATACTTTAATAAGTATACACAGGCAGCTTCTCAAGGGGGAAGAAAACGTTTCCCAAGAGTTTACTTTCTTCTATTTTCAGATGCTATTGAAGATCAGATAACTGGTAATATACCATGAATACCTACTGTTCTAAAAAGATCACATTAATTTACAAAAGGCATCAGAAATCTAGAAGGAAAGGGGAGGGTGGTTAGACTTTTCCAAAGGGGAAAAGGGAAGAGCTCTCCATATGACTGAAGAGAACTGTTGAGAAATTTTGTGTCTGCCCAGAACACTAGGGAGAAAGAGAGGAGAGATAGTGAAGACAATGACACAGCAGGGGTCCTTGAAGGGCATTCATCCAACCCTAATATCAGAACACCAGACCAGATGTGCCCTTTTTATGTTTTCCTATGTGAGAGTTGGACTGTGAAGAAGGCTGAGCACCAAAGAATTGATGCTTTTGAACTGTGGTGTTGGAGAAGACTCTTGAGAGTCCCTTGGACTGCAAGGAGATCCAACCAGTCCATTCTGAAGATCAGCCCTGGGATTTCTTTGGAAAGAATGATGCTAAAGCTGAAACTCCAGTACTTTGGCCACCTCATGCGAAGAGTTGACTCATTGGAAAAGACTCTGGTGCTGGGAGGGATTGGGGGCAGAAGGAGAAGGGGATGACAGGATGAGATGGCTGGATGGCATCACTGACTCAATGGATGTGAGTCTGAGTGAACTCCAGGAGTTGGTGATGGACAGGGAGGCCTGGCATGCTGCGATTCATGGGGTTGCAAAGAGTCGAACACAACTGAGTGACTGAACTGAACTGAACTGAAAGGTTGAAGGTAGGAGGAGAAGGGAACAACAGAGAATGAGATGGTTAGATCGCATCACTGACTCAAAGGACATGAGTCTGAGCAAGCTGATGGTGAAGGACAGGGAAGCCTGATATTCTGCAGTCCATGGGGTCACAAAGAGTCAGACACGACTGAGTGAGTGAACAACAACCTTTGTGTTCATCTCCCCTATTCTTACATTTGTTCAAGTGTACAAATTGTGGAGATTGTCCTGAAGGAAGGCCAACTGTGATGGATTCTCTGTGTGTTGATGAAAGCTACAAGAGCAATGTTGGGAGTAGACTGGTAAGTAGGGCTAAGTCTAAAAAGGAAAAAAAAAAAGAATATAATGAGAAAAGTTTTTGTTTCCTTACCATTTTGTCTCAGGCTGTTTCAAAGAGTGAAGGCTACAGGATCAGTTTTAGTGATAATTCCTCTCAATAAATACGAAGATTTTGTCATGTAACAAGAATTATGCTAAATGCTAGGAATACACAGGTAAATGTGGCAGGTTCCTGGCCTTCAAAGAGTTTATAATACAACAGAAAAAAATAAGAAATATCCTATTAGTTAAAAGAAAATTTAATATGGACATAATAGCAACATGACTGGCAGTTTCAACCCTGAATATTCATTGAAAGGACTGATGCTAAAGCTAAAACTCCAATACTTTGGCCACATGATGCAAAGAGCCTGCTCACTGGAAAAGCCGTTGATGCTGGGAAAGATTGAAGGCAAAAGGAGAAGGGAGAGACAGAGGATGAGATGGTTAGATAGCACCACTGATTAAATGGACATTAATTTGAGCAAACTCCAGAAGATAGTGGAGAACAGAGAAGCCTGTAGTGCTACTGTACATGGGGTCCCAAAGAGTCAACTGAACAACAACAATAGGAGAAATGAGTATAGAAAAGGTTAAAAAGTTAAGCTACACCAGTTTTTAAAGAGCCTTGAATTCATGTCAAAAATTTATATTTTATTCTGAAGGTGCTGGAGATCAAGAATATTTTTTTCACGTAGGAAGATCACTCACACATCAACTAGATGTGAAAGTGTGAAGTGTTAGTTACTCAACCGTGTCCAACTCTTTGTGACTGTAGCCCACCAGTATCCTCTGTCCATGGAATTTTCCAGGCAAGAATACTGAAGTGGGTTGCCATTCCCTTCTCCAGGAGAATATTCCTGACCCAGGGATAGAACCTGGGTCTCCTGCACTGCAGGCAGATTCTTTAATATCTGAGCCACCACATTCAAAAGGTACCAGATGAGAGGCAGGGAGCTGGGTTAATGGACTATTGCCTAAATTAGGAAGGTGGTAAAGAAAATGAGGATCAAAGAAATATAAAAACTATTTCTTCAACAGAATTTGATGTTTTTGTATCAGATAGGAGGGGGGTGATTCCTAAGCTTGGGCAACTGGGTGGATACTAGTATTGTACAGTTTTATCACTTTGCCTCCATATTATATGCAACCTTCAGACACCAGTTATGGGATCCATATGCCAGTTTTTCCTTCTCTCACTGATGGAAAGATAACCACATCTGTATTCTTTTCTATAAGAAAGGTGAATGGATACTGCATTTATACAAAGTCTGGTTGTAAGTATTTTCTCACAGGTTTTTTAAACCAAGGGGTTAAAAAAAAAAAAAAAAAAGGCAAAGAAATTCAACAACAAAATCTTCAAAATCTTGGTTTTTAAAGCCCTGGGATTCATTTGAATTAACTGTTGCCATGGTTTCAAGAGTCTGAAATCAACATTTCAAGGTAATCCAAAGATCTAGATATTGTCACAGTGTTCAGGTATCAAGGAACAATCAAAGCGTTATACCCCATTAGTGACCGAACTCAGTTAATGCTGTGCAAATGCCTCAAATTGGTATTCAGCTTAATCACTGATGCTGTATTACTAATTATAGCATGACACTATGCAAAAGTGGGACTTTTCAAAGGCTACAAAATGGCATTATTTTAATAAGTCATTAGGAAATTGCTCTTTGAGGATGCAATGAAAGTATAAGTATCTTAATTAGAGGAATTTTGTGAAATTGATGAGAGATTTGAGCATGCATGATGTGCAGCGAACAATCCATTTGAAACATACCAAGCCATTGGGAGGGCTGGCTAATGACAAAGAGGATGATCTGATTCATTGTATGAGAAAAATGATAATGGAGGCTATAAACGAAGGGCGTTGAAAGACTACGCAGTGTCTCCCAACGACACCCACCAAGTCCTACTGGCCCTTCATTTTGTATTTAGAGCTGAAATAAAGATATCAATATGGACTCTAATCTTTGAGAGAATTAACCAGCCTCCTCTAACTTGTCTACCAATACTTGTGGGCAAAAAATATATATGATTATTAGTTAATTGGACAACACAAAAATATTGATGTTCTGTCTGAGGCTCATTTGTAAATTGGGAAAGAATTATTTGAGACAGGAAGCCAGATGAGAGAAGATGACAAATACAAGAATATTAATAAAAGATCTTTGAGTTCTTTCAATGCCAGATAAAATATTTTTATTCTGAAACTCTCATCCAGGGAAATTCATACCTAAACTTTAAAGAGCATTATGTAGACTCTACGTGAGTGTGGGTAGGTGGGGAAGGAGGGAGGGGACAGGAGAGAAAGTGGTAAGAGAGAAACTATATTTTCTTCTTTATTTTCAGTTCAACAAAGTATTCATGTTACAGCTCAAATTACAGGTTTCAGCATTTGGAAAGGCTCAGAAATGTTTTCTTTAACCATTCTTGAAACGTCCTCTGAGAAACTGCCTGCTTTCTAAGGCTCAGTTATTGAACATTCTCAGAAATGGGTTTCTATATTTAATAACCTAACACATTCCTCTAATATTAAATTTTTCACATGGAAATTGGTAGCCCTGCTTGAATTCGTTTAGGCTCAATAAGCCCATTGTCTGCAATGATTATCATTCTCAGCAGATTCAGAAATGCTTGCACAATTCATGTCCAAAGACTTCTTCAAAATCTTTTTTTATAATCTTTACTTTTGGCTTCATAAAAGAACTTGGGTTTGATAAATGTGTTCCAAGGTCCCCCAATTTGTCATCTGTAGGAAAGATTATTTGAAGCTAAGTAGGAACAAGACTGATTAACAAACTGGGATCTGATAACAACTCTTAGAGTGAAGGGAGTTTCATATAAATGTATATATGCACAAAATAGCATAATTATCAAAATTTCTTAGAAGGAAAATATCTGGTGATATTAACAGGAAAACATAAATGGCTCAGGGCCTGTAAACCAAACTTTTACTCTCTAAAATTTGTCTTTAGGGCAAATTTTGATTACCAAAGACCCAGAGTTCAACTCTGCTTTATTAGGAATTAAACTATGAAATAACATTCTTAAAAATAAAAAAGACCTTAAAGCTTCTAGCCATTCTGTTAGATTTTTGACATAATTTTGTAGTCTGAAGATACTGCACCTTTGGTCCTATATCAGAGCAAAATTCATAGAATGACTCGGCTGTTCTCAGCATGAAGCAGAGCAGACACATTTTTCAAAAGAAGCAATTGACTTGTTAAAGGTTTGACATATCACAAACATTTTGATTTTGTGATCAGACTGGATGGTGATTTACTTATCCTCTGACTTCACTGTTGGGTAATTTATAATTTTAGTTCTCAGCCAAAAACTGTGGAAAATCTTAGGAGGAATTGGTAGGGCAAACAGGAGAAAAACATAAAGCTATAATAAAGCTATAGTGGTGGCTAAAAATGACTAGAAAAACAAATGAAAATATTTGATTTGTGCTGCACCTACCTGTGAGAGAAAAAAATTATGGCCTCTTTTTGCATCTGAATCTCACGGTCTATTTTGAGGCTTGAGATGTGTATGAGGTACCTGACTCACTCTTCTAAAACAGCCTTTACTTTAAGAGAACGCAGCTGTGAAATTTATCGAAATTCTTTCGAAGCTAAAATAAAGTTCAAATTCTTTAGCTTTTGACAATTTTTGCCTTACTTCTCTATAATTTAGAGATACAATGTGGTGTGGCATGATTAAGATTTCTCAATACATACCTGCCATAATAATTAGAATAATTGGTTATACAGCACTTTCATCCAAGGAACGGGATCTCTTTATCAGTCTCATTTCATTTACCTTCCTTTGTTTGCTAGAAGATTCTAAGATTTGAGACAGTAAAAGGCAAAGTGCTTGGCTAAGGGAGCCAGTTAGAACAATGGCAGAGGGACCAGTACTAATGGCTCTTGTTAATACCTGTTGCTGCTGCTGCTAAGTCACTTCAGTTGTGTCCAACTCTGTGCGACCCCATAGACAGCAGCCCACCAGGCTCCGCCATCCCTGGGATTCTCCAGGCAAGAACACTGGAGTGGGTTGACATTTCCTTCTCCAATGCAGAAAAGTGAAAAGTGAAAGTGAAGCCGCTCAGTCGTGTCCAACCCTCAGCGACGCCATGGACTGCAGCCTTCCAGGCTCCTCCATCCATGGGATTTTCTAGGCAAGAGTACTGGAGTGGGGTGCCATTGCGAGGTCTTACCAAAAGCCATCTGCTTCAGTTAGGGTAGGGCATTACTAGTTTACACTTGCAATGGCATCCCACTCCAGTACTCTTGCCTGGAAAATCCCATAGATGGAGGAGCCTGGTGGGCTGCCGTCCATGGGGTCGCTAAGAGTCAGACACAATTGAGCGACTTCACTTTCACTTTTCACTTTCCTGCATTGGAGGAGGAAATTGCAACCCACTCCAGTATTCTTGCCTGGAGAATCCCAGGGAAGGGGGAGCCTGGTGGGCTGCCATCTATGGGGTCTCACAGAGTCAGACACACTGAAGCGACTTAGCAGCAGCAAAGTACTTAAACAAGGAGACAATTAGATTGAGGTGGTTCTAATGTCTTGATAGACTATGTAAACACACCAAAACCTAAGCTGGAGTCAATGCCGTTAAACCCAAGAAAGTGAAACTTAAAGGCAGCCAATCACAAACAGCCAACTAGACTTTCCCAAATAAGGAAACCAAATAAAATATACCCCATTAAATAATTTATTTGCATTACTGCAGCATCTTTTCTATATAAAACCTCTCCACTAGCTCCTGTGAATGGAGAGCTCCTAACCACTTTAGATTTGGCACAGCCTAATTCAAATCAACCTATACTCAAATAAACTCTTGAAAATGTTAATGTGCCTTGGTTCATCTTTTTACATAATGGAGCATCAAATTGGTTATTCGAATTTTAGCCTAGTAATCATTCATCTGATACTTATTGTTATGCTCCTCAATAATAGTAATACATTCATATCATTCACTTAAACAAGTAAAATATCTTCGGAATATCAACTTGTGCCAATCACCATATTAAGCACAAGGAACCCAAAAATGAGAAAGATATGGATGGTGTCTACTACAGAGCTCAACCTCATGAGGGTGCTGCTGCTGCTAAGTCACTTCAGTCATGTCGGACTCTGTGCGACCACAGAGACAGCAGCCCACCAGGCTCCTCTGTCCCTGGGAGTCTCCAGGCAAGAATACTGGAGTGGGTTGCCAGTTCCTTTTCCAAAGCATGCATGCATACTAAGTTGCGTCAATCATGTCCAACTCTGTGTGACCCTATGGACAGCAGCCTACCAGGCTCCTCTGTCCACAGGATTCTCTAGGCAAGAATACTGGAGTGGGTTGCCATTTCCTTCTCCATCATGAGGGTAACAAACATGAACGTTAATAAACACACCTTGAAAAGGCAGAGAGAGAAACACAGTAGTATAGGAGTTCAGTGAAAGATACAATTAATGTCAATTAGCTATGATTTTGTTTTTATGGCTTGCTACACCCCATTTTCAAGCATGGCACTGGGCACATACAGACATTTGATAAATGGTATTGGATGGGTAGATGGGAAGAGTGAGTGAGCGAGCGAGTGAACAGGTGAATGAATGACTGAATAAATGAAAGTAAATTGAAAATTTAGGGGAAAATATCCAGTGATGGATCATGTATTCTCATTTTCTCATGTGACAAGGGAAAGCTGGTAAAGGTAGTTAGAAAGTATGAGAGGAAATCATTGCCATAACTAAATGCTCAGAAAGGCTGGATAGAATACCACAGATAATGAAATATAAAGTTAGACAGTCAGTTAGTTGTTTTTCTATGAATATATAAACTCAGTTAACTTCACCTTATTTATTTATTTGTTCTTATCTTTACTTCAAGTATCATTTCTTCAGAGGTAAACTTTACAGATCCCCAATCCCACAAACAGTCAAGGTCAGGGTATCTGTTAAACACTTTCACAAAATTGTGGACTATTACTTCAGCTTGATTTTCAATGTATAACAATTTGTATGATTTATTTTTAGATTGACACCAATTTCCCCAAGTAGAATATAAGATCAACAAGAAGAGTAGGGGGCATATCTATTTTTGTTTTCCAGCAATAGCTCCAACACCTAAGACAGAGCTTGGCATGTAGAAGGTACTAAACAAACATTTGTTGAATAAAGAGAAACACAGAGGTCTCACCAACAGCCATACTGTGAGTATGCAAGAAAAGAATTCTTTTTCAGAGTTCTGTAACTGATTTTAAAAAGAAAAGTTTTTTACTGCTCTTATATAGATACTGAAGAATTATGTATGTCTTTCAGGAAAAATGGGATATGATTTCAGTTTAATCAGATCGGTCTCAATCATCCAGACAACCCCAGCTCACTGGGGGTTAGAGAATGTCACTGTTGTGGTTTTAGGGAGTCAATAAAAAACATCCATTTCTTCCTTCTCCTAGTTGAGGGCCAATGGATAAATAAAGGTGACACAGTGATAATTACATGTAATGCAAAAACGTATGAGCCTGCTTTGTCCCTCACCTATACTAGTTCTTGGGAAAGCCTATCTAAAGGAAGGGTTGGCTTTGCGTGACACATACACCTGTCTCCTCATTGTATTGAGGGTAATACAAAAAGTAAAAGAACATATCCCCAGAATCTGAATCTTTGAGAATCATGGACCAGTGGATATTATTCAGGAAATTCACAAGAAATAATGAGTGGGACAAGAAGCCAAAATGGTTGGAAGGAAAGTTATGACCAACGTACATAGAATATTTAAAAGCAGAGACATTACTTTGCCAACAAAGGTCTGTCTAGTCAAGGCTATGGTTTTTCCAGTGGTCACGTATAGATGTGAGAGTTGGACTATGAAGAAAGCTGAGCACTGAAGAATTTATGCTTTTGAACTGTGGTGTTGGAGAAGACTCTTGAGAGTCCCTTGGACTGCAAGGAGATCCAACCAGTCCATTCTGAAGGAGATCAGTCCTGGGTGTTCTTTGGAAGAACTGATGCTAAAGCTGAAACTCCAATACTTTGGCCACCTCATGCGAAGAGTTGACTCATTGGAAAAGACTCTGATGCTGGGAGGGATTGGGGGCAGGAGGAGAAGGGGACGACAGAGGATGAGATGGCTGGCTGGCATCACCGACTTGATGGACGTGAGTTTGAGTGAACTCCGGGAATTGGTGATGGACAGGGAGGCCTGGCATGCTGCAATTCATGGAGTCGCAAAGAGTCGGACATGACTGTGCAACTGAACTGAACTGAAGTCCCTACACATGGAAACAATGAGGCTGGAGAAAAGGAGAAACCTCCCTGCCACCCCGTGACAATCTCATGGTAAATATCTCTTTCCCAAACCACGAGGTCACAGCACATAAGTCGCAAATGAATGTGGGAGACGGGAGAAAATGAAATAAACATTTGTTCTTCCAGGTGGTGTAACTCATGCAAATTACTACCCTTCATTTTTGTATAAGTATGTGATAGTTATACTTTTCCTTTGCAAGAGGTTGTGTATGTGTTAGTCGCTCAGTTGTGTCTGACTCTTTGCAACCCTATGGACTGTAGCCTGCCAGGTCCCACTGTCCATGAAATTCTCCAGGCAAGAATACTGGAGTAGGTTGCCATTTCCTTCTCCAGGGGATCTTCCTGACCCAGGGATCAAACCTACATCTCCTGCATTGCAGGCAGATGCTTTTACTGTCTGAGCTACTAAGGAAGCCCTACGAGAGGTGTGGAATAATTTAAAAGAATACAAAGACCACAGGCTCAAACAATTCAAGAGTTTCTGATAAAATGTCTAGGTAGAGACCACGGGAACTGGACATTTGTGTTTCTGGCCTGCTTCCACTAACTGCTTTTCAGTCCCCTCCCAGTTCCTTTCAACACCAGAACAACACTCATCACACAAATCTGTGGTAGATTGATGCCATAAAATGTGGCATTAAGTATAAGAGGAAGAAATAGGAGATCCATTTGGTACAATGACATGTGCTCTTGACTCAAAGATATTTGGCTTAGGAGAACTCCTCCCATTTTATTGTAACCTCTCAGCTTCCAGTGACTTTATGCTTAATTCCTTGGTACTTACATTCTCCTATACACCTACCATTATATAATAACAGTACCTACAACTTCCTGAATACGACACACTGGTAAACACTTCATGTAGGTTCTCAATTTTCACAATCTATGCAGTAGAATGAATACCCCATTATAAAGATGAGAAAACTGAGACTTGCAAAAACCAATCTATTGCCCAGTTTCACACAGCTAGGCCACAATAACTGAAGGAACTAGACTGAAAAAACTGGACTCCTAAACCTGCACTCCACCATCACAGCCACAGAAGCTAGGAGAAAGGAGAAATATCTGGAAAAACCTTCTCAGAAAAGAGTGTGGGTTTTCACTGCTGACTCTGTTTAATAAATTAGAAAATTTAGGAGAGTGGTAGTATTACACCATTTTGGAACAGCTTTTACCTCCAACCCATTCCTCTTACCAAGAGAAAGACCTAAATACCCACTTCTGACTCCAACTGAAGTCACGCTCAGTGATAACCAATGAAGACGGTCACTGAGAAAGGGCAAGACAGAACTTTTTAAAGAACAGTTCAGTGAAATGTTGCCTTTGTTTCTGCTCTAGATGCTTGTGATAGTCTCCAAAGATGGTCCCAAGGACCACATTTTATTTAATATAACCACAGTGAACCTAGACTGTGGTCCTATAAAACACTCTATTAATAGAATGTGGCAGGTGTGATACTGTGTAACTTTCAAGGCTGGGCTCTCCTCTTTCCTCTCTTGCAACATATGCTATTGCAGCTCAGCCACCATGCTTTAAGAAGCCCACATGGAGAAGTCTGAGGTGTTTCTGTCAACTGCAGAACTCCAAGCAGATGGCCAGCACCTCCTGCCAGCCATGCAAGTGCACGAACTTGGATGTTCCAGCCTAGGTGAGTTCCCAGATGACTGAAGCCCCGATGACATCATGTGAAACAGAAGAACAGCCCTAACTGAGCCCTGCTGCTGCTGCTAAGTCGCTTCAGTCATATCTGACTCTGTGCGACCCCATAGACAGAAGCCCACCAGGCTCCCCCATCCCTGGGATTCTCCAGGCAAAAACACTGGAGTGAGTTGCCATTTCCTTCTCCAATGCATGAAAGTGAAAAGTGAAAGTGAAGTCGCTCAGTTGTGGCCAACTCTTAGTGACCCCATGGACTATAGCCTACCAGGCTCCTCCATCCATTGGATTTTCCAGGCAAGAATACTGGAGTGGGGTGCCATTGCCTTCTCTAAACTGAGCCCTGCCAACCCACAAAGTTGTTACTATTGATAAAATGCTTGCTATTTTCTGCCATTAGGTTTTGGAGTGGTCTGTTGCACAGTGGTGACTGGAACACAGCCCCTCTGGTCCTTGGGTGTCTGGAACAGAATTGTCATTATTCTCATCACCTGCTAGTGAAGGCTACACTTACAACATCATTTATTTAAATGAGAAATTTTTCCTTTGTTCAGTTATCCTTGCTGAAAACATACAGCTTAAAAAATTCCAGAGCAAATTATAAGTATTCTGTTACCTGACCATTCCACAAAAAGCTTATGTGTGAATAGTATGTTTCAGATGAGAGCTATTTGGAATTAGCCTCAATCCTTTAATGAACAAAACCTCCAAAGACTAGCCAGTGGTGAGACTGGAAAGCTAGTAGGTAATTTCAAGGAGGAAAATGTTTATCTTATGATCCTGCCGCATCTTAAAACCCAATTTTGGCTAATGTCTGCAAATGGAGAATAGCTATTAGCAAATCAATTAATTAGGGTTTTGTTGGCTTTAATAGTGTCAACTCTAATTATCTATTTGTCTGATCTGAAGTATCCTTAGATTATTTACAATCAGTCCTGCCAACCAACAAAAGATAATAAGGTGGACTCTCACCAAGTATGTGGGGAATTTGAGGATAGCCTTTTTCCCAGATACTCAATTTGAGGCAATATTTTTAGAGCCTGAGCCTTTTTGTCAAGACAAAGTCTCCTTCTGGAGTTAACAAATGACTAACTTTCACAATAAATTTTCAAAGAAGGCAATAACTAATTAATTTGCCTGGAGGAAAAAACTCCCTAGAGCAAAGGACATTTGTTCAAAATCAAGAGATAGGAGTATTTCTTTACATCCCTTTTTTTCTTTTTCAGCACTTATTTTCTTGCACAGTGTCTAAAGAAGAAATCTCCACTTCTGAGGGAAACTGAGGGAGGGAACAAATAATCACTCTGTTCAAAAGTCGTGAGTACCCGCTGGCAGTATTCACAACCTGAGAAAGTCTAATTCTGTCTTCATTTCTCAAGAGCACACTTGTTTCTTATCAATACATAAGTCAAGGTTATTTTTCTTCATTCTAAGGCTCAATCTCAGCCTAATTCTATATCTGATCATTTTTATTCCACTTTGTTCTAAAAGAATAAAATCCAGGTTCCATTTTTAGCTTAAGAAAAATGGAAAATTCATTCTCTCTAGCAAGCTGAAAAGCAGTTCTTATAACAGAATAATTACCTAATTAAAGTGCTCAATTGAATCAGTTACCACAAGTCCAATTAAATCAAGCTGCCAACAGGAATATATTATACCTGATAAGAGGAGAGCTAGTGAATAGATCGACACAAAGCATGAAGATCATGCTCTCCATTAAACTTAGGGAAGAAGTTATTCTTTCTTTCCTTTCAAAGATGGTATATCTTCCCAATGAAACATTGTTTCCTTAATATTTTAATGATGCTACGTATCCTGCAGTAAGAAGGCAAAGTATCTACATGCTAATTCAGGAGCTCAAATTTAGATATCTACTTTTTCAATGAACCTCTAGCCATATGTTCCTGAAAATTAAAGCCATTAGTGATTAGCTTATCATGAGACCACCTTGGTCCTTTTCCCTCACAGCGGGTGGTGGTATCAGTGATCATTCAGTGTGAATGATCATATGAACAATAAAAAGAATATCAAACTTGGATCAGGATAGAAACAATAGGCCACTATAAGCAAAGAAAGATATCTTTTTTCTTCCTAATCAGACAATCCTATTCTTTCTCTGAGTTCTGTTATTCTTTCTCATGCTCACATCATTCTTTCTACAGGCTGGAATCTTGGGATTTTCTCTTTATTTCTACTTTCAATCTCATCTATTCTGCTTGCCTCTGCATTGAGAGGAATATCCAGGACACTCATCATTTCTAACCTCTTCTGCCAGAGGTGCTGCTCCAGTGGAAGAAACAGAAAATGTTGGCAAACACGAGGGAAAGACTATTGAACAAGACATGTAAGTGATGGTGTCTACTATTGGCCAGTTGGAAGGAAAAGTACTTTGGAGAAAAAATACAAAAAAAAATGACTGCAGAGAGTCAGTCTCCAGAGCCTCACTGACCCTATTTCTGGTTCCTGTCTGCAGATACCATAATATATTACATTTGCTTTTTTCCAAAGGTGCCTGAATGAGTCTCACATAGATCTCCAACCTGTAAAACAATATTATGAATACAACTAGTAACTATCAAGATCCTACATTAAATTTAAAACAACTGTTTCTGAGAAATTTAGAGAGTTCAGAGAAATTAAGAAAGTATCTTCTTTAAATTGTATATACCATATATCTTTTTCAAAATAGTTTGAAACTTTTACATTCATATTATGAAAATACTATGGTAGATATTTGGCATCTATAAAGCAGAAATCTGATTTAAAGGATTCCATCTTTATGCTTTTTATACCACAGCAGAACTCAAAATTTCTTCCCAGAAGGATGAGTGCATTTATCAAGTATTATGAATTTACAAGAGCTTTTTTCCTACTATCAAAGGAGAATTTTGTGACATTGTCTGGCAAGTACTCATAACATCCATTCATTGTCTGGGACTGATATCCATACTTTAAAATATGACCAATGCTTTTTTATAAATCCAAAATATCTCTGAGAAACTTCTGGAAGAATATTTCTCACTTTACCTCAGAGCCCTTTTAAGTCAGTGGAAGCTCTGTGCTTGAATCAGCCCTATAGAGTGAGAAGCCAGAGGAAAAAAATGGGGCTAACACAAAATATACAAACATACAGAGTGAGACTTTCGTATCCATGATGTGTCCCAAAAGGATGAGCTAAGAAACTGTTCTAAGGAGAGAATTCTTCAAGGAAAAGAAAAATAGTTTCAAAAAATAACCAAGAGCTAGGCAAATAGGAAAAAATCAGCAACTTAAAATGAATTTTAATGAACACTGATTCCAATTTCCAGGAATTGAAAGAGGAAGACTTAGTCTTGATTATAGTTTAAATATAAGGTCGCTCAGAAAGCATGATTTTGAACTTAATAGATCCTCTCACTTCACCTCCAAAATCCCTATTTCCAAGCTCATCCCCAAAATCTCTTCCCTACTGATAGCTAAAACATCCCCATTAGTAATTAATTCCTTTAAATAATTCCTCCTCTGGTGGTCTTTTATAAAGCAAATTCTCTAGGAACAAGGTTCCTTGGGTTCTTGGGGGTTTTGGTGGTATTAAAACTAGGGAATGTTACAGACTAAATGGTGTGCTGCCACAAAATTCACATGTTGAAGCCCTAACTCCTAAGGTGGCTATTTGGAGATAGTGCCTATAAGGACGTGATTAAGTTTAAATGAAGTTATAAGGGCTGGGTCCCTGATCCCATAGGATTACTGTCCTTATAAGAAAAGATGACAGGGGGAACACACCTGTTTTCCTCTGTCCCTTCATCCTCTCTCCCCACCTCCCTTCTCTTTCTCATAAACACAAAGAAAAGATTATGTGAGCAGACAGCAAGATGGTGGAGGTCTAAAAGTGAAGAAAAGAGGTCTCACAGTCTATGCTGCTGGCACCTTGATTTTACATTGCCCAACTTCCAGGACTATGAGGAATAAATTTCTGTTGTTTAAGCCACACAATCGGTTGTATTTTGTTATGATAGCCTGAGGTAGTTAAGACAGTAGGTAATAAGGCAAGGAGAGGCATCCTGTAGAGCTGTTTGAGGGCAGCATGTCCTCAGCAACACACAAACAGTTAAAGCAAATATTTTTGAAGACAGTTATCCTTCCAGAAAGTAAATTCCTTCATTCTCCTCTGCTGTCTTCCTGAGGCCTTTCAGGAATGACTATTAGGAATGTCTTTTCAGACCATATCTCACCCACTCTTTGAGAACTTCTGTGTCCACTCACATTATGGGACTGCGGTATAATAAGAAATAAATATTTCATCTTTTTCCCCAGTTCCTGGCACAGAGTTCATAAAGAATTTGGAATCTTCTGAGTGTCTTTTATATGCTTGCAAGATGGTACTTGGTAGAAGAACCCCCAAGAAAGCTTCAAGATGGGGACTTGACACCAAAAAAAGGCCAGTCAGATGACTATAGGGTTAGAACATTCAGCTCCACTCCCTACACTACTGAACAACCAATGAGTCACAGAAGAAATCAAAAGGGAAATCAAAAGCTATCTTGAACAATATCACACCTGTTAGAATGGCTAAAAAGACAGAAGGTAACATTGGGGAAGATGTAGAAAAACAAGAGACTTTCTGCAATGTTGGTGGGAAGGTAACTTGCTGTAGCCAATATGGAAAACAGTATGGAGAGTCCTTAAAACTATCATATGATCCAGAAAATCCAATTCTGGCTATATGCAAGGGAAATTAAAACAGGATAGTGAAGATGTATCTGCAATCCCAGGTTCACTGAAACATTATTCACAATAGCCCAGATATGGAAACAACCTAAGCGTTCAATAACAGATGAATGGATGAAGAGCTTATGGGGTGAGTATGTCTATGTACACAGACACATATATTTGTATATGTGTGTGTGTGTGTAGAGAGAGACATACATATACACACACAATAGAATATTACTCAGCTCTGAGAAAGAAGGAAACCTTGCCATTTGCAACAACATAGATGGAGCTTGATGGTATTATGCTAAAAGAAATAATCCAGACAGAGAAAGACAAATACTGTATGGTATAACCGAGAGTTGGTGATGGACAGGGAGGCCTGGCATGCTGCGATTCATGGGGTCGCAAAAAGTCAGACATGACTGAGCGACTGAACTGAACTGAACTGAACTGATAACTTATATATGAAATCTAAAATAAGTCAAACTCACAGAAGCAGAACATAGAATAGTGGTCACCAGCTGGTGGGGAGATGGGGAAATAGGAAAATATTGGTAAAAGGGTACAAACTCTCAACTAACAAGATGAATAAGGTCTGATAATCTAATTTATTGATATAACATGGTAACTGGAGTTGATAACATTGCATGATATAATTAAAACTTGCTATTTTTCTGGGCTCCAAAATCACTGCAGATGGTGACTGCAGCCATGAAATTAAAAGACGCTTACTCCTTGGAAGGAAAGTTAAGACCACCCTAGATAGCATATTCAAAAGCAGAGACATCACTTTGCCAACAAAGGTTCGCCTAGTCAAGGCTATGGTCTTTCCTGTGGTCATGTATGGATGTGAGAGTTGGACTGTGAAGAAGGCTGAGCGCTGAAGAATTGATGCTTTTGAACTGTAGTGTTAGAGAAGACTCTTGGGAGTCCCTTGGACTGCAAGGAGATCCAACCAGTCCATTCTGAAGGAGATCAGCCCTGGGATTTCTTTGGAAGGAATGATGTTAAAGCTGAAACTCCAGTATTTTGGCCACCTCATGCGAAGAGTTGACTCATTGGAGAAGACTCTGATGCTGGGAGGGATTGGGGGCGGGAGGAGAAGGGGACGACAGAAGATGAGATGGCTGGATGGCATCACTGACTCGATGGATATGAGTCTGGGTGACCTCCGAGAGCTGGTGATGGATAGGGAGGCCTGGCGTGCTGCGGTTCATGGGGTCGCAAAGAGTCGGACACGACTGAGCGACTGATCTGATCTGATCTGAAGACAGTAAATCTTGAATGTTCTCACAAAACAAGATAAATATGTGATGATGGATGGATAGACAATGAATATATAAATCATGATACTAAGCACTTTATTAAATTTTATGCATTATTTATCCCTTGAAAAAGCTGGAAAAAAGTCTTTGAGACAAGCAAAGATAGAAACATAAAATAAAAACTTATGGGATGCAGCAAAAGCAGTTCTAAGAATGAAGTTTATAACAATAAATACCTATATCAAGAAAAAAGATCTGAAATAAACAACCTAACTTTACATGTTAAGAAACTAGAAAAAGAACAAACTAAGCCCAAAGTTAGTGGAAGGAATGAAGGAAATAACAAAGATCAGAGTGAAAATAGACACCACTAAGACAATAGAAAAAAATCAATGAAACTAAGACTTACTTTTTTGAAAAGACAAAATTGACAAATTTTTGGCTTGACTACAAAAGAGAGAGAGAGAAGACTTGAACAAATGAAATCAGAAATGAAAGAGGAAATACTACAACTTCTAATTCAGAAATACTAAAAACCGTAAGACACCACTATGAATAATCATATGCCAACAAGTTAATCTAAAAGAAATGGATAAATTCCTAGAAACATACAGCCTTCTTCTAAGACTGAATAATAAAGAAATAGAAAATCTGAACAGATTTATTACTAGCAAGGAGATTGAACCAGAAATCAAAAACTACCCAGTGAAAAAAAGTCCATGGCTTCATGGGCTTCATGGCTTCAGTGAAGCAGATGGCTTCACTGATGAATTTTATCAAGCATTTAAAGAATTAATGCCAATCCTTTTCAAATTCTTCCCAGAAATTGAAAAGAAGGGAATAGTTCCAGATACATTTTACAAGATTGAGTATTACCCTGATACCAAAGCCAGAAAAAAAACACCACAAGAAAATTACAGATTAATTTTTAGAACACTTTTGTTACTGCCAAAATCCTCAATAAAATATTAGCAAACTGAATTCAACAGTATGTTAAAAAAAAAGATTACTTTCTGGTGATCAAGTGGGATTTATTCCTGGGATGCAAAAAAAAAAGTTTCAATATATACAAATCAATAAATGTGACATACCACATTAACAAACTAAATGATAAAAATTATATGACCATCTCAGTAGACACAGAAAAAGCATTTGACAAAACATAGCATCTTTTTATGATAAAAAAACCTCAATAAATTCAGTGTAGAAGGAACACACTTTAAAATAAAAGTCATGTATGCAAAACCCACAGTCAACTTCATATTCAATGTTAAAAAACTGAAAGTTTTCCTTCTAAGACAGAAACACAGATACCCACTCTTGCAACTGCTATTTGACATAATACTGGAAGTGTTAGCCATTTCTAATCACCAAGAAAAGAAATAAAAGGCATACAAATTGGAAAGGGAGACTTTCCAATGGCTAAGACTCTGGGCTCCCAGTGTAGAGGGCACAGGTTCAATCCCAGGTCAGGAAACTAGATCCCACATGCCACAACTAAAATATCCTGCATACCACAAGGAAGATCAAAGATCCTGTGTGCTACAACTAAGACCTAGCACAACCAAATAAATAAATAATTTTTTTTTAATTGGGAAGAAGAGAAATTGTCACTATTTGCAGATGACATGACATTATATACAGAAACAACAAAAGATACCATCAAAAACACTGTTAGAATAAACTCAGTAAAGTTTCAGGATACAAAATCAATATACAAAAAATAGTTGCATTTCTATACACTAACAATAAATTATCAGAAAGAGAAATTAAGAAAATGATCCCATATGCAACAGCATCAAAAAGAATAAAATTCTTAGGAATAAATTTAAGGAGGTGAAAGTTCTGTAAACTATAAATAAAAGCTATAAAACACTGATGTAAAAACTGAAGAGACACAACTAAATGAAGATTTTTATGTTCAGGGATTAGAAGAATTAATCCTGTTAAAAGGTACACACTACTACCCAAAGCAATCATCAAATAAATGCAATTCCTATAAAATTCCAAAGGCATTCACAGGAATAGAGAAAACAGTCCTAAAACTTGAATGGAACACAAAAAACCCTGAATCACCAAAGCAACCTTGAGAAAGAAGAACAAAACTGGAAGCACCACACTTCCTGATTTCAAACTGTAACACAAAGATATAGCAATCAAAAAATTATGGTGTTTGCATAAAAATAGATACCAATAGAACAGAATAGATCAATGGAGTAAACAGCTCAGGATTAACCCATTAAAATATATTGTCAATTAGTTTTCAACACAGGAGCCAGGAATATACAATGGGGAAAGGATGACTTCTACAACTGTGTTGAGAAAACTGGACAGACACATGTAAAAGAATGAAATTGGACCACTGCCTTACATGATACACAAAAAGAAACTCAAATAGAGACTTAAACATAAGATCTGAAACTATAAAACTCCTAGAAGAAAATATAGGGATCGTCACATTGATAGTGGTAATGCTTTTTTATATTAATACCAAAGCAAAAGCAACAAAAACACTTAGGACTAAATCACACTGAAAAGCTTCTGAACAGCAAAGGAAACTATTAATGAAATGAACACACAACCTACTGACTAGGAGAAAATTTTGGAAACCACGTGTTTGATGTCTGAACAGAGATTAATATTGAAAATACAAAAGGAACTTATACCACTCAATAGCCAAAAATCAAATATCCCAGTTTAAAAATGAACAACAGACCTGACTAAACATTTTTCTGAAGGAGATATACAGATTATCAACAGGTATATGAAGAGGTGTTCAACATCACTAATCATCATGGAAAGGCAAATCAAAACAAAAATGAGATATTGTCTCACACCTGGTAGGATGTCTGTTACTGAAAAGACAACAGATAACAAATGCTGGCAAGGATGTGGAGAAAGGTGAATGCTTATACACTGTCGGTGGAAATGTAGATAATACAGCCATCACAGAAAACAGTATGGAGGTCCTTATGAGATTAAAAATAGAACTACTATCTAAGATCCAGCAATCCCACTTCTGAATACATGCTCAAAAGAAAATAAATTGCTATCTCAAAAAGATATCTGTGTTCCTATATTCATAGCAGCATTTTTCACATTAGTCAGCCTATGGAAAAAAACCTAAGTGTCTGCAATGGATGAATGGATAAACAAAATATGGTGTGTGTGTGTGTGTGTGTTCAGTTCAGTCGCTCAGTCGTGTCCGACTCTTTGCGACCCCATGAATCGCAGCACGCCACGCCTCCCTGTCCATCACCAACTCCCGAAGTTCACTCAGACTCACATCCATCGAGTCAGTGATGCCATCCAGCCATCTCATCCTCTGCCGTCCCCTTCTCCTCCTGCCCTCAATCCCTCCCAGCGTCAGAGTCTTTTCCAGTGAGTCAACTCTTCACATGAGGTGGCCAAAGTACTGGAGTTTCAGCTTTAGCATCATTCCTTCCAAAGAAATCCGAGGGCTGATCTCCTTCAGAATGGACTGGTTAGATCTCCTTGCAGTCCAAGGGACTCTCAAGAGTCTTCTCCAACACCACAGTTCAAAAGCATCAATTCCTCGGCGCTCAGCTTTCTTCACAGTCCAACTCTCACATCCATACATGACCACAGGAAAAACCATAGCCTTGACTAGACGGACCTTTGTTGGCAAAGTAATGTCTCTGCTTTTGAATATGCTATCTAGGTTGGTCATAACTTTCCTTCCAAGGAGCAAGAGTCTTTTGATTTCATGGCTGCAGTCACCATCCGCAGTGATTTTGGAGCCCAGAAAAACAAAGTCTGACACTGTTTCCACTGTTTCCCCATCTATTTCCCATGAAGTGATGGGACCAGATGTCATGATCTTACTTTTCTGAATGTTGAGCTTTAAGCTAACTTTTTCACTCTCCACTTTCACTTTCATCAAGAGGCTTTTTAGTTCTTTTTCACTTTCTGCCATAAGGGTGGTGTCATCTGCATATCTGAGGTTATTGATATTTCACCCAGTAATCTTGATTCCAGCTTGTGCTTCATCCAGGCCAGCGTTTCTCATGATGTACGCTGCATATAAGTCAAATAAGCAGAGTGACAATATACAGCCTTGACGTACTCCATTTCCTATTTGGAACCAGTCTGTTGATCTATGTTCAGTTCTAACTGTTGCTTCCTGACCTGCATACAGATTTCTCAACAGGCAGGTCAGGTGGTCTGGTATTCCCATCTCTTTCAGAATTTTCCACAGTTTATTGTGATCCACACAGTCAAAGGCTTTGGCATAGTCAATAAAGCAGTAATAGATGTTTTTCTGGAACTCTCTTGCTTTTTCGATGATCCAGCAATGTTGGCAATTTGATCTCTGGTTCCTCTACATTTTCTAAAACCAGCTTGAACATCAGGAAATTCACAGGCTTCACAGTATTGCTGAAGCCTGGCTTGGAGAATTTGAGCATTCCTTTACTAGCATGTGAGATGAGTGCAATTGTGCAGTAGTTTGAGCATTCTTTGGCATTGCCTTTCTCTGGGATTGGAATGAAAACTGACCTTTTCAAGTCCTGTGGCCACTGCTGAGTTTTCCAAACTTGCTGGCATATTGAGTGCAGCACTATCACAGCATCATCTTTCGGGATTTGAAATAGCTCAAGTGGAATTCCATCACCTCCACTAGCTTTGTTCATAGTGATGCTTTCTAAGGCCCACTTGACTTCACATTCCAGGATGTCTGGCTCTAGGTGAGTGATCACACCTGTGTGATTATCTGGGTCATGAAGATCCTTTTTGTACAGTTCTTGTGTGTATTCTGGCCACCTATTCTTAATATCTTCTGCTTCTGTTAGGTCCATACCATTTCTGTCCTTTACCGAGCCCATCTTTGCATGAAATGTTCCCTTGGTATCTCTGAATTTCTTTAAGAGATCTCTAGTCTTTCCCATTCTGTTGTTTTCCTCTATTTCTTTGCATGGATGGCTGAGGAAGGCTTTCTTATCTCTTCTTGCTATTCTTTGGAACTCTGTGTTCAAATGCTTATATCTTTCCTTTTCTCCTTTGCTTTTCGCTTCTCATCTTTTCACAGCTATTTGTAAGGCCTCCCCAGACAGCCATTTTGCTTTTTTGCATTTCTTTTCCATGGGGTGGTCTTGATCCCTGTCTCTGGTACAATGTCACGAACCTCATTCCATAGTTTATCAGGCACTCTATCTATCAGATCTAGTCCCTTAAATCTATTTCTCACTTTCACTGTATAATCATAAGGGATTTTATTTAGGTCATACCTGAATGGTCTAGTGGTTTTCCCTACTTTCTTCAATTTAAGTCAGAATTTGGTAATAAGGAGTATGTGTGTATATGTATATATATATTTATATATATTTATCTATCTATATATACATACATGTATGTATATATACACATATATATAATAAAATATTATCCAGACTTAGAAGGAAATTCTACCACTGTGACAACAGATGTAACCAGAGGTTATTTGTTGTTCAGTTGCTCAGTTGTGTCTGACTCTTTGCGACCCCATGGACCTGAGCAAGCCAGGCTTCCCTGTTCTTCACCATCTCCCAGAGCTTGCTCAAACTCATGTCCATGATTCACGGATGCCATCCAACTATGTTGTCCTCTGTTATCCCCTTCTCCTACTGCCCTCAATCTTCGCCAGCATTAAGGTCTTTTCTAAAGAGTCTGCTCTTTAGATCAGGCAGCCAGAGTAGTGGAGTTTCAGCTTCAGCATTAGTCCTTCCAATGAATATTCAGGATTGATTTATTTTAGGATAGACTGGTTTGATCTCCAAGGGACTCTCGAAAGTCTTCTCCGACACCACAATTCAAAAGCACCACAATTCTTTGGCACTCAGCCTTGTTTTTGGTCCAACTCTCACATTCATACGTGACTACTGGAAAAACCATAGCTTTGACTAGACGGACCTTTGTTGGCAAAGTAACTTCTCCACTTTTTAATGCTGTCTAGATTGGTCATAGCTTTTCTTCAAATGAGCAAGTGTCTTTTAATTTCATGGCTGCAGTCACTATCTGCAGTGAATTTGGAGCCCAAGAAAATAAAGTTTGTTACTATTTCCATTGTTTCCCCATCTATTTGCCATGAGGTGATGGGACCAGATGCTATGATCTTCGTTTTTCGAAAGTTGAATTTTAAGCCAGCTTTTTCACTCTCCTTTTTAACTTTCATCAAGAGGTTCTTTAGCTCCTCTTCACTTTCTGCCATAAGGGTGGCGTCATCTGCTTATCTGAGGTTACTGATATTTCTCCCAGCAGTTTTGATTCCAGCTTGTGAGTCATCCAGCCTGGCATTTCACATGATCTACTCTGCCTATAAGTTAAATAAGCAGGGTGACAATATACAGCCTTGACGTACTTCTTTCCCAATTTGGAACCAGTCCATTGTTCCATGTCTGGTTCTAACTCTTGTTTCTTGACTTGCATACAGATTTCTCAAGAGGCAGGTCAGGTGGTCTGGTATTTTCATCTCTTCAAGAATTTTCCACCATTTGTTGTGATCCACACAGTCAAAGGCTTTAGCATAACCAATATAGCAAAAGTCGATGTTTTGCTGGAATTCTCTTGCTTTTTCTATGATCCAATGGATGTTGGCAATTTGCTCTCTGGTTCCTCTATTATGTTAAATGAATGAAATAAGTCAAATGAAATCAAATACTGCATGGTATCCTTATAAGTCAAATCTCTAAAAAAATTAAATACAAAGAGAGAGTAGAATGATGATTATCAGTGACCTGGGGGAGTGGGGGGAATAGGGAGAGACTGATCAAAGGGTACAAACCTTCAGCTATAAGATGAATAAGGTTCTGACAATCTAATACTTAACATGGTAACTATGATTGATAATAATATTATACAGTTGAAATCTGCTAAGAAAGTAGAACTTTAAGTGTTCTCACCATGAATAAAAAAGAAAGTTTGTAAGGTGATGAATATGTTAACTAAATCCACAGTGGATATGCTAACTATGGATATGGATATGTTAACTAAATCCACTAAATCCACATATACTTTTGCAAAGTATATGTATATCAAATCGTCAAATCATCATATTGCATACCCTGCTGCATGCCAAGTCACTTTGATTATGTTCAACTCTTTGACACCCTGTGGAATGTAGCCTGCCAGGCCCCTCTGTCCATGGAAATTCTCTAGGCAAGACTGTTGAAGTAGTTTGCCATGCGCTCCTCCAGGGGATCTTCTTGACCCCAGGATCAAATTCGCATCTCTTACCTCTCCTGCATAAGCAGGCAGGTTCTTTACCAATAGTGTCATCTGGGAAGCACCACTGTATATTTTAAATATGTTTTAATTGTATTTGTTAATTATACCTCAAGCAAGTTGAAGAAGCAATTTCAAAAAGTAGTAAAATTTTATTGCTCTTTGCTTTTGTCTTCAATCTAAGATCTCATCAAGAAATTACACAATACATTTGATTGTCATTTCTCTTCATTCTCCTTTTATCCAGACTAGTCCCTCCTGCCTTTTTTAATCATTCAAGAAATACCTTAATTTTTAAAATTACTAAGAAAAAAACTGTCATTTATAATTGCAAAATGTCGTCAACTGTACGATGCATCCTGCTAAATGTTAAAATCTGATCTGTTAAAACATGAGGAATAAAAGTGCCTCTTAGAATCAATGAAATATGACATTTCTGTGTAGATTTGATATAAAAAGAAAGCTGCAGATAACAATCAGAACTTTGAAAAACATGCCGATAAGAGAGGGGTGAAAAAAACTGAAAATACTTAGCTGGAAGAATAGGATAAAAGGCAATTTAACAAGCTTAAATTTATGAAGAATTCTTAAATGAAAGAAGGTAACTAGTTTTTGTCATATCCTAAAAAAACAAAAGAAAATAATGAAAGCACATGGACTTAAACCATAAAGTAAGGTCTTTGATTTAGACAAATCAAAGGAATTTCTTCTGCCCAGAGATACCTTTAAAAAATTATTACAAACAGTTGGTCAGTCTCTTGCTCCAGAGATGTGATCAGAATATGCTAGGCTGGGAATTAGGCTTTTGGACAAAGATATGTGGTGGAAGAGGGGACGAAAAAACACTTTGAAGGTGAAATGTCAAGGGCTGAGGCCCAGAAGTCATTTTTTAGCAAGTCTGAGACATGACAACAATTTGTTCAGTTGAAGAAGAAAACTCCAGAGGATTCTGAGAAATGTGTTTGTTAGGGTTAAAAATGAAAGAACCAGGATTTTATTAACAGAGGGACGGAGAATTCAATGGTCAGTAAAAGATCATGGAAGCCAGACAGATGTGTCTGTGATGGTGAGAGTATAATAGGCAGTCACTCCTGATTTAAGACGTGTGACAAAAATCAGATTTAATGAAGCTTTTTATTTTCTAGGACTTATGTGTAGGTTGGCTTGGAATAAGAAAACAGGATTAAGGGGACCAGCTAGAGTCATCACGATGAGTCAGCTTTGCTGTTGACTCAATATATAACCATCTGCCTTCCAGTCCCTCCTGTATAGATAGCAGGAGCCTGAAAGTCCACCGTGTAGAACATTTTTCTCTGGCTTCATGCAAACCCACTAAGCTACTGTCTTTTTTTTTAAACTGAGTATGATTCTGTTTCCTCCCTGAAGAATAATTAAGAAAGAGTAGGTGGGTAAGATCTTTCAGACCCAGAGAGTCCAAGGCTACAGATTCCAAAGCCAGGCTTGAACCACCTAATAATTTTGTCTACTTCTGGGTACCATGATGGAAGTAGAAACAAAGGAGTTTTTCCTTGCTTTTCTCATTCTCGTGGTATTATAAACCGGGATTCTGTACCTACTGGACACATTTATTAGTTGTAAGGTCAGGTCAATCTTAACAATATGAAGCATGTTCCAAAATCTATTATCTAAAATATAATTCAAATCTCAGCTCCACGCTTCTTTAATTTTTATAATGAGCATTTGGTGTTCAAGGGTATGTAGTGTTGTAAAGTGAGGCAGCTAATAACCCTAAGAATTAGCTCCTTTGAAATCAGTGACAAGAGTGCCCTCTCAGGTTTTTATTTTTTTCTCCTGACCTTGATGTTCCACAACTGCAAATATTGCTGATGTCTTTAATTTTCTAGATTATAGTTCTCCTTTAAGTGATTCCAAAGAAGATTGTGTCTCTGGAAATAGTCTCTGATTAAATATATCACATCCATCAATTCATCAAAATCTTTGACTCATTCTGCCCTTGACCCCAGAGCCTAGATTTGCCCACAGGTAGATAATGAAAGGGGGAGAGGAAGAGAGAATTCAACACTAAAGTTAAAGGTGCCCTAATGGAATGGCCACCATCAGAAGCTGATTAGTTTATCAACTCTTTACAGATGGGGCTGGTATTTCTATGATATAAGCCCCCTCTCCCACTGGAGGCACTCAGAAAATGTGTACTAGCCTAAAGAAAATCCTCTAATGAGCATGAGAAGGCATCAAGGGGATTTAAGGTATATTCCAAGAGTTCCTTTTTACTGATGAGACCTCCTAAGAAATTGCCACCAGTCACCTCAGAGGTACTCGACTCAGGTGCGAATAGAACCTGCTGCCACCAAACGCTATGCAACTGTTGCCTTGAACACAATCTGCTCAGGACTTCTCCAGGACAGGGCACACCATTCACTGACAAAAAACATACTTTCTTCATTACAAATCTGAAAATGAAATGCACCCTCCTTGTTCACTCTTCAGGGCCTTCTTATGCCCCCAAAGTAATTTTGAGGCATTCTATTTCATTTCCATGATAACAGATTTATGAATATTTACCAGCAGCAAGCAATGGCTATCAGAAAGCCCCAGAAGAGGGCTCAACTTTGCTGCATTAGTTTTAACAATAATGGAAGTTTCAAAGGAGTCAAGGTGCCTTCCTTAGCTCATTACAAATAACATGCCACAGCTTAAAGATCTCACAGTAAATGGCTGAAACAATAAAAGATAATAAAGTAAAGAAAGAGGGAAAAGTCATCTCTCCCTAAAATTTTTTTATTGTTCCAGAGGTTAGGAAAACTGCTATAGGTCAAAAAGTGACTTAAGATGGCAACCTAGATGTAAACCAGTTGCTTTCTCTTCCTGGACTCCCTTTAGTCCTGTGATCAGGGTCTTTAATGTGCTTTTCATTTATATGTAGATTTCTTTTAGCATGTAGATTTCTACTTCCAGTGGGTTTTGCAACAACTCCATATTTTGAGATATTTGGAATCCCAGATAGACTTTTGCTGCTTTCTGGATATTTTTGAATCCAGGCTTTTCAATAACCAAGATTGAAAAGTGTTTGAGAACCTCAAAGTTTCTATACAACAGTAACATACTGTTATTATTCTATCTAAAAACCAAGAGTGAAATTTAACAAACTAAATAATTCATCCACAATTTTAACAGGGAAGAACAAACTCTGACTCCACGTTGGATCTACTTCTTTTACTTTAACCTTTGCTTTCCATTGCTTTTGTTACTATAATTACTAAAAGGGTGGTGTTTATAGCAATTGCTGTTCAGTCTCTAAGTCATCTCCAACTCTTTATGACACCATGAACTGCAGCAAACCAGGCTTCCCTGTCCTTCACTATCTCCCAGAGTTTGATCAAACTCATGTCCATTGAGTCGGTGATGCCATCCAACCATCTCATCCTCTGTCGTCCCCTTCTCCTCCTGCCCTCAATCTTCCCCAGCATCAGGGTATTTTCCAGTAAGTCAGCTCTTCACATCAGTGGCCAAACTATTGGAGCTTCAGCATTAGTCCTGCCAATGAATATTCAGGGCCGATTTCTTTTAGGACTGACTGATATGATCTCCTTGCTGTCCAGGGGACTCTCTAGAATCTTCTCCAGCACTACACTTTGAAAGCATCTTCAGTACTCAGCCTTCTTTATGGTCCAACTCTCACATCCATACATGACTACTGGAAAAACCATAGCTTTGACTATACAGACTTTTGTCAGCAATAAGTATAAAAGCTTATACTATGTATCTTTTATACTTATACTATGTATCTATAAGTATAAAAGCTTGTCGTCAGTAACACAATCATACTTGAATTCAATGTGTTTTTTCTGAGTGATTATTACGTGCCAAGCACCTTTCGAAGCCCTGAGGACTCAACAATAAAAAAGACAGAAGAACTCTTGCTCAAGGAGCATACATTGTGCTGGAGGAAGACATAATAAACAATTTTTTTAAAGTAAGTAGTGGGCTTCCCTGGTGGCTCAGTGGTAAAGTCTGCCTGCCGATGTAAGGGATGCAGTTTTGATCCCCAGAATCCAGGAGGATGCCACATGCTGTGGAGCACGTAGGCCCATGTGCCATGACTATTGAACCTATGGCCTAGAGCCTGTGAACCACAACTACTGAGCCCAAACACTGTAACTTCTAAAGCTCTGCACCCTAGAGTCTGTGCTCTGCAGCAAGAGAAGCCATCACACTGAAAAGTCCACACACTGCAACTAGAGAGTAGCCCCCACTCGCTGCAACTAGAGAAAAGCATGCACAGCAACAAAGGCCCAGCACAGCTGCTGCTGCTGCTGCTGCGTCGCTTCAGTCGTGTCCGACTCTGTGCGACCCCATAGACGGCAGCCCACCAGGCTCCCCCGTCCCTGGGACTCTCCAGTCAAGAACACTGGAGTGGGTTGCCATTTCCTTCTCCAATGCATGAAAGTGAAAAGTGAAAGGGGAGTCGCTCAGTCATGTCCAACTTTGCAACCCCATGGACTGCAGCCCACCAGGCTCCTCCACCCATGAGATTTTCTAGGCAAAAGTACTGGAGTGGTGTGCCACTGCCTTTTCCAAGACCCAGCACAGCCACAAATAAATTATTTTTTTTAATTTTTAAATAAAAGTGTAGTATGTGATAAAGGTATAAGGGCTAAGAATTAAAATAAAGTCAGGAAAGGAGTTAAGGAATGCCAGTAAAGGACAGAAAGAGCAAGAAATAAGAAACAGCATCACTGGTAAACTTACCTGCAAGCAGAGGTGACCTTATGCAGGAAGCATCTTCAACATGACTGAGCCTAACAATCACAGAAAAGCTAATGGGGCTGGACTCAAGTGGGCAAGGAGAGCCTAGGAGGAAACGGAGTCAGAGAAAATATGAGGCCAGATAGGACTGGGCTTTGCAGCCAGAATCTGGCTCTGTCTGGCTGAAACTTGGGATGGAAGTCCATGGAGGCTACTGAACCAGAGAGAGGGGGAATACTCTTACTTCCTGCTAACTGAAATCATCTTTAAGCAGTTATTACTACTAACTCTTAAGCTTTATTTTAAAATAATAATTTTTAAAAGCCTTATTCTAAAACCAGGATTGTTTCACAACTCATTCTTTACTCTTTTATGAACTCATTGGAAAGAGAGAAATTAGCTTCCAGTCTGTCTCAGAAAATATACTATGGAAGTACAAATTCTACATATTGATTTTCAAACAGAATTAACTGCTTTGGGAAAGAAAATAGCTCAGACCTACTGTATACACACACTTCTCTTAGGCAGAAAGGTAGATGGATGAGATGGTCCATAAACACTGATAGAAAACCTATTAGCTGAATCACATTAGATTAGCCAAGTAGTGTTATTGAGGGCGTCTGAAAAACCTCAAATGCTAACGTCAGTGTATTATGCATTAAATAGAGGTGAGATACAACGCCTAGAAGGACAAATGGAAATTCTCTCATTATTTAAAATAAATGTATCCATACTTGTAAGCAACTACCGATTCAGTTGATCATACAGGGGGAACACTTCTTATCTGTCAGAAGACAGTTACTAAAGCAAAAATGCAGGCAGATATTTGATGGTTTGATACACAATTTCCTGGCTGAAATGACCTCCATTTGAGTCTGCCATTGTGCCCAGAATTAGATATTCCTTTGGGCTAAGTCATTATCTTGCTAAAAGGCCTTTGCAAAGGCTAATAGCTTAGTTTAGCACATTAACTTCCCAGGCCTTGGGATGCACACTAGCTAGCTGAAACCTTGGCAAGCAGAGCCCTAAAGGGAGAATAATGTAAGTGGGCATTGGCCCCAAAACAGTACTTTTTCATTTTTTTATTAATACTATTTACTGAGCTCTTACTATGTGCCAGCTTCTAATCCTAGAACAGCCCAGAGGTAACTATTATTATTATTATTAAAGAGGTTGAGTAAATTTCCCAAGGTTCATAGTTAGAAGTGACTCTAGAATCCAAATCTAGCATTTAACACGGCACTTGGCACATAGTAGAGGTTTAGTAAACAATCCCCAAGTGAATGAATGAATGAAATGCAGATCTGTCTGATTCTAAAACTCAGATTATTTATTCAGTGCTTTACCATATGTGAACCGTGAACTTCCTGATGTTCAAGCTGGTTTTAGAAAAGGCAGAGGAACCAGAGATCAAATTGCCAACATCCGCTGGATCATGGAAAAAGCAAGAGACTTTCAGAAAAACATCTATTTCTGCTTTATTGACTATGCCAAAGCCTTTGACTGTGTAGATCACAATAAACTGTGGAAAATTCTGAAAGAGATGGGAATACCAGACCACCTGATCTGCCTCTTGAGAAATCTGTATGCAGGTCAGGAGGCAACAGTTAGAACTGGTCATGGAACAACAGACTGGTTCCAAATAGGAAAAGGAGTACGTCAAGGCTGCATATTGTCACCATGTTTATTTAACTTATATGCAGAGTACATCATGAGAAATGCTGGACTAGAAGAAACACAAGTTGGAATCAAGATTGCTGGGAGAAATATCAATAACCTCAGATATGCGGATGACACTACCCTTATGGCAGAAAGTGAAGAGGAACTAAAAAGCCTCTTGATAAAAGTGAAAGTGGAGAGTGAAAAGGTTGGCTTAAAGCTCAACATTCAGAAAATGAAGATCATGGCATCTGGTCCCATCACTACATGGGAAATAGATGGAGAAACAGTGGAAACAGTGTCAGACTTTATTTTTCTGGGCTCCAAAATCACTGCAGATGGTGACTGCAGCCATGAAATTAAAAGACGCTTACTCCTTGGAAGCAAAGTTATGACCAACCTAGATAGCATATTCAAAAGCAGAGACATTACTTTGCCAACAAAGTTTCATCTAGTCAAGGCTATGGTCTTTCCTGTGGTCATGTATGGATGTGAGAGTTGGACTGTGAAGAAGGCTGAGAACCGAGGAATTGATGCTTTTGAACTCTGGTGTTGGAGAAGACTCTTGAGAGTCCCTTGGACTGCAAGGAAATCCAACCAGTCCATTCTGAAGGAGATCAACCCTGGGATTTCTTTGGAAGGAATGATGCTAAAGCTGAAACTTCAATATTTTGGCCACCTCATGAGAAGAGTTGACTCATTGGAGAAGACTCTGATGCTGGGAGGGATTGGGGGCAGGAGGAGAAGGGGATGACAGAGGATGAGATGGCCAGATGGCATCACTGACTCGATGAATGTGAGTCTGAGTGACCTCCGGGAGTTGGTGATAGACAGGGAGGCCTGGAGTGCTGCAGTTCATGGGGTCGCAAAGAGTCGGACACGACTGAGCGACTGATCTGATCTGATCTGATTACCATTTTTAGTACTTTATTCTGTAGTGACCCTGGGGTAGAAACAGTTCTACAGCACTATTCTCCTCAATAAAGCACTTCTTGCAGCATACTCCCACTTCCCCCAGCTTATTCTATATGACCCCAAGACAACCTGGAGAAAATCTGAAACATGAGGAATACACAAGGCAGGATGTTGCTTGTGGGGAGCAGAAAGGGGAAGAGGGGTCACTAGAACATCACAATAAGTTGTACAAGGGCTTTGCAGATAAAGGGCTAGGAGGACACATGAAGACAGAGGGGTGCTGTGGTAATTAAAGGGCAGGCTCCAGAGTCATTCAGGCTTGGGTTGAGGGCCAGCCCCATGTCTTAATAGCTGTATGACTTAACCCTTCCGCACCTCCATTTCTGCATCTGGACAACAGAGAAAATTGTACCTACCTTACTAGATAAGGTAATACCTAGTATTAGGTATTACTCATTACAATGAGATTATGTGAGAATCTGTGTAAAGCACAGTGTCTGGCATGTAGTTAGTGCTCAATAAAAGTTAGCTATTTTCATTATTAAAGAGTAAGATGGTGGTTCCCATCAACAAAGGTCACAGTTGAACTTATGGTCCTAATTGGAGCCATAAACCACCATAGCTGCCACCCTTGTTGTTGTTCACTCAGTAAGTTGTGTCCATCACTGTGTGACCCTGTGGATTGCAGCATGCCAGGCTCTTTTGTCCTTCACTATCTCCCAGAGTTTGTGTTCACTGAGTCCTTGATGCTATCCAACCATCTCATCCTCTGTTGCCCTCTTCTCCTTTTGCTTTCAATCTTTGCCAGCATCAGAGTCTTTTTCACTGAGTTAGAACTTTGCATGAAGTGGCCAAAACACTGGAGCTTCAGCTTCAGTATCAGTCCTTTCAGGGAATATTCAGGGTTGATTTTCTTTAGGATTGACTGGTTTGATCTCCTTGCAGTCCAAGGGACTCTCAAGAGTCTTCTTCAACACCATAATTCAAAAGCATAAATTCTTTGGCATTTGGCCTTCTTTATGGTCCAACTCTCACATCCATATATGACTAGTGAAAAAACACATCTTTGACTACCTGGACATTGGTGACAAAGTGATATCTCTGCTTTTTAATACAGTCATGGTTTGTCATAGCTTTTCTTCAAGGAGCAAGTGTCTTTTAATTTCATGGCTGTAGTCACTGTGCAGTCATTTGCTAGTCCAAGAAAAAAAAAATATCTGTCATTGGTTTCACTTTTTCCCCATCTATTTGCCATGAAGTGATGGGACCAGATGCCATGATCTTAGTTTTTTGAATATTGACTTTCAAGCCAGCTTTTACACTCTTTTCCTTCACCCTCATCAAGAGGCTTTTAGTTCCTTTCTACCTTCTACCATTAGAGTGGTATCATCTGCATATCTGAGGTTGTTTATATTTCTCCCAGCAATCTTGATTCCAGTTTGTGATTCATCCAGCCTAGCATTTCACATGATATACTCTGTATAGGAATTTAAAAAGAAGAGTGATAATATATAGCCTTGACATACTCCTTTCCCAATTTGGAACTAGTCAGTTGTTCCATGTTCAGTTCTAACTATTGCTTCTTGACCTGAAGACAGGTTTCTCAGGACACAGGTAAGGTGGCCTGGTATTCCAATCTCTTGAAGAATTTTCCACAGTTTGTTGTGATCCACACAGTCAAAGGCTTCAGTGTACTCAGTGAAGCGGAAGTAGATGTTTTTCTTGAATTCTCTTGCTTTCTCTATGATCCAACAAATGTTGGCAATATGATCTCTGGTTCCTCCACCGCTTCTAAACCCAGGTTGTACATCTAGAAGTTCTTGGTTCATATACTGCTGAAGCCTAGCTTGAAGGATTTTGAGCATAACCTTGTAGCATGTGAAATGAGCACAATTGTATGGCAGTTTGAACAGTCATTGGCATTGTCCTTTGGGATTGGAATGAAAACTGAACTTTTCCAGTCCTGTGGCCACTGCTGAGTTCTCCAAATTTGCTAACATACTGAGTGCAGCAGTTTCACAACATCATCTTTTAGAATTTGAAAAAGCTCAACTGGAATTCCATCACCTCCACTAGCTTTGTTCATAATGATGCTTCCTAAGGCACTTGACTTTACACTCCAGGATGTCTGGCTCTAGGTGAGTGAACATACTCTGGTAGTTATCCAGGTCATTAAGACCTTTTTGTACAGTTCCTCTGTGTATTCTTGCCACCTCTTCTTAGTCTTTTCTGCTTCTGTTAGGTCCTTACCATTCCTGTCCTTTTTTGTGCCCACCCTTGCATGAAATGTTCCTTTGATATCTCTAATTTTCCTGAAGAAATCTCTAGTCTTTCCCATTTTATTGTTTTCCTCTATTTCTTTGCATTGATCACTTAATAAGACCTTCTTATCTCTCCTTGCTATTCTCTAGAATTCAGCATTCATTTGGGTATATCTTTCCCTTTCTCCCTTGTCTTTTGCTTCTCTTCTTTCCTCAGTTATTTATAAATAATGGTTGTACTAAGACAACCACTTTGCCTTCATGCATTTTATTTTATTTGGGATGGTTTTGTGACTGCCTCCTGTACAATATTATGAACCTCCACTCATAGCTGTTCTTCAGGCACTGTCTTCCAGATCTAATATCTTGAATCATTCATCACCTCCATTCCATAATCATAAGGAATTTGATAGGTCATACCTGAATGGCCAAGTGGTTTTTCCTACTTTCTTCAATGTAAGCCTGAATTTCATAATAAGGAGCTCATGATCTAAGTCTCAGTCAGCTTCCAGTCTTGTTTTTGCTGACTGTATAGAGCTTCTCTATCTTCAGCTACAAAAAATATAATCAATATAATCAATCTGATTTCGATATTGACCATCTGGAGCTATCTCTTGTTTTGTTGGGAAAGGGTGTTTGCTATGACCAGCATGTTCTCTTAGCAAAACTCTGTTAGCTTTTGCCCTGCTTCATTTTGTACTCCAAGGCCAAACTTGACTGTTACTCTAGATATCTCTTGACTTCCTACTTTTGTATTCTTGTCTCCTATAATGAAAAGGACATCTTATTTTGGCGTTAGTTGTAGAAGGCCTTTTAGGTCTTCATAGAACCATTTGACTTCAGCTTCTTCAGCATTAGTGGTTGGAGCATAGACTTGGATTACTGTGATACTTAATGGTTTGCCTTAGAAATGAACAGATATCATTCTGTCATTGTTGAGATTGTACCCAAGTACTGCATTTTTGACTCTTTTGTTGACTATAAGGGCTACTCCATTTCTTCTAGGGGATTATTGACCACAGTAGTAGATATTAATGGCCACCTGACAAAATGTGGTCCACTGGAGAAGGAAATGGTAAACCACTTCAGTGTTCTTGCCTTGAGAACCCCATGAACAGTATGAAAAGGCAAAAAGTATGACACTGAAAGATGAATTCCCCAGGTTGGTAGGTGCCCAGTATGCTACTGGAGAAGAGTGGAGAAATAACTCCAGAAAGAATGAAGAGACAGAGCCAAACAAAAACAACACCCAGTTGTGGATGTGACTGATGATAGAAGCAAGATCTGAAGCTATAAAGAGCAATATTGCATAGGAACCTGGAATGTTAGGTCCATGAATCAAGGCAAATTGGAAGTGGTCAAACAGGAGATGGCAAGAATGAACATCAACATTTTAGGAATCAGTGAACTGAAATGGACTGGAATGGGTGAATTTAACTTAGATGACCATAATATCTACTACTGTGAGCAAGAATCCCTTAGAAGAAATGGAGTAGCCATCATAGTCAACAAAAGAATCAAAATGCAGTATTTGGATGCAATCTCAAATATGACAGAATGATCTCTGTTCGTTTCCAAGGCAAACCATTCAATATCACAGTAATCCAAGTCTATGCCCCGACCAGTAATGCTGAAGAAGCTGAAGTTGAAGTGTTCTGTGAAGACCCAAAAAAGACATCCTTTTCATTATAGGGACTGGAATGCAAAAGTAGGAAGTCAAAAGATACCTGGAGTAACAGGCTAATTTGGCCTTGGAGTACAAAACAAAGCAGGGCAAAGGCTAACAGAGTTTTGCCAAGAAAACACATTGGTCATAGCAAACACCCTCTTCTAACAACACAAGAGAAGACTCTACACATGGACATCACTGGATGGTCAATACCGAAATTTTAGTTCACTGATTCGTAAAATGTTGATATTCACTCTTGCCACCTCCTGCTTGACCACGTCCAGTTTATCTTGATTCATGGACCTAATAGTCCAGGTTCCTATGCCATATTGTTCTTTATAGCATCAGGCTTTACTTTCACCACCAGAACTGAGCCTCATTTACAACCCACCCTTGCTTCCACTTTGGCCCAGCTGCTTCATTCTTTCTGTAGCTACTAGTAACTGCCCTCTGCTCTTTCCCAGTAGCTTTTTGGACACCTTCCAACCGGGGGACTCATCTTTTTCAGTGTCATATCTTTTTGCCTTTTCATACTGTCTAATGGGTTCTCAAGGCAAGAATACTGGAGTGGTTTACCATTCCCTTCTTCAGTGGACCACGTTTTGTCAGAACTCTCCACTATGATACGACCATCTTGGGTGGCCCTACAGGTCATGGCTCATAGCTTCATTGAGTTACACAAGATCTTCATAAATTAAGAAATATCTACCTAACCTAAAGGATTTTACAGGATACTACTGGAGATCAGTGGAGAAATAACTCCAGAAATAATGAAGAGACAGAGCCAAAGAAAAAACAACCCCGAGTTGTGGATGTGACTGGTGATAGAAGCAAGGTCTGGAGCTGTAAAGAGCAATATTGTATAGGAACCTGGAATGTTAGGTCCATGAATAAAGGCAAATTTGAAGTGATAAAACAGGAGATGGCAAGAGTGAATGTCAACATTCTAGGAATCAGTGAACTAAAATGGACTGGAATGGGTGAATTTAACTCAGATGACCATAGTATCTACTACTGTGGGCAAGAATCCCTTAGAAGAATGTGAGTAGCCATCATAGTCAATAAAACAGTCTGAAATGCAGTACTTGGATGCGATCTCAAAAATGACAGAATGATCTCTCTTCATTTCCAAGGCAAATCATTTAATATCACGGTACTCCAAGTCTATGTCCTGACCAGGAATGCTGAAGAAGCTGAAGTAGAACAGTTCTGTGAAGACCTACAAGACTTTCTAGAATTAATACCCAAAAAAACAAAGCAGAGCAAAGGCTAATGCACTGGTCATAGCAAACACTCTCTTCCAACAACATAAGAGAAGACTCTACAAATGGACATCACCAGATGGTCAATATCAAAATCAGATTGATTATATTCTTTGCAGCCAAAGTTGAAGAAGCTCTCTATAGTCAGCAAAAACAAGACTGGGAGCTGACTGTGTCTCAGATCATGAACACCTTATTGCCAAATTCAGACTTAAATTGAAAAAGTAGGGATAATCACTAGACTATTCAAGTATGACCTATATCAAATCCCTAACAATTATACAGTGGAAGTGAGAAATAGATTTAAGGGGCAAGATGTGATAGACAGAGTGCCTGATGAACTATGGATGGAGGTTCATGACATTGTACAGGAGACAGGGATCAAGACCATCCCCAAGAAAAAGAAATGCAAAAAAAGCATAATGGCTGTCTAGGGAGGCCTTACAAATAGCTGTGAAAAGAAGAGAAGCAAAAAGCAAAAGAGAAAAGGAAAGATATACCCATCTGAATGCAGAGTTCCAAAGAATAGCAAGGAGAAATAAGAAAGCCTTCCTCAGTGATCAGTGCAAAGAAATAAGGAAAACAATAGGATAAGAAAGACTAGAGATCTCTTCAAGAAAATTAGAGATACCAAGGGAACATTTCATGCAAAGATGGGCTCAATAAAGGACAGAAATGGTGTGGACCTAACAGAAGCAGAAGATATTAAGAAAAGATGGAAAGAATACACAGAAAAAGTGAAGTCGCTCAGTTGTGTCCAACTCTTTCCAACCCCATGGACTGCAGCCTACCAGGCTCCTCCCTCCATGGGATTCTCCAGGCAAGAGTACTAGAGTGGGTTGCCATTTCCCTCTCCAGGGGATCTTCCCGACCCAGGGATTGAACCCGGGTCTCCTGCATTCCAGGCAGAGCTTTAACCTCTGAGCCACCAGGAAGCCACCAGGAAGAAGAACTGTACAAAAAAGATCTTCATGATCCAGATAATCACAATGGTGTGATCACTCACCTGGAGCCAGACATCCTGGAATGTGAAGTCAAGTGGGCCTTAGGAAGCATCACTATGAACAAAACTAGTAGAGGTGATGGAATTACAGTTGAGCTATTTCAAACCCTAAAAGATGATGCTATTAAAGTGCTGCACTCAATATGCCAGCAAATTTGGAAAACTCAGCAGTGGCCACAGGACTGGAAAGGGTCAGTTTTCATTCCAATCCCAAAGAAAGGCAATGCCAAAGAACGCTCAAACAACTGCACAATTGCACTCATCTCACATGCTAGTAAAGTAATGCTCAAAATTCTCCAAGTCAGGCTTCAGCAAACATGAACCATGAACTCCCAGATGTTCAGGCTGGCTTTAGCAAAGGTAGAGGATCAGATCAGATCAGATCAGTCACTCAGTCGTGTCCGACTCTTTGCAACCCCATGAACTACAGCCCGCCAGGCCTCCCTATCCATCACCAGCTCTCGGAGATCACTCAGACTCACATCCATCGAGTCAGTGATGCCATCCAGCCATCTCATCCTCTGTCGTCCCCTTCTCCTCCTGCCCCCAATCCCTCCCAGCATCAGAGTCTTCTCCAATGAGTCAATTCTTCGCATGAGGTGGCCAAAATACTGGAGTTTCAGCTTTAGCATCATTTCTTCCAAAGAAATGCCAGGGCTGATCTCCTTCAGAATGGACTGGTTGGATCTCCTTACAGTCCAAGGGACTCTTAAGAGTCTTCTCCAACACCACAGTTCAAAAGCATCAATTCTTCGGCACTCAGCCTTCTTCACAGTCCAGCTCTCACATCCATACATGACCACAGGAAAGACCATAGCCTTGACTAGGCAAACCTTTGTTGGCAAGGTGATATCTCTGCTTTTGAATATGCTATCTAGGTTGGTCATAACTTTGCTTCCAAGGAGTAAGCGTCTTTTAATTTCATGGCTGCAGTCACCATCTGCAGTGATTTTGGAGCCCAGAAAAATAAAGTCTGACACTGTTTCCACTGTTTCTCCATCTATTTCCCATGTAGTGATGGGACCAGATGCCATAACCAGAGATCAAATTGCCAATATCCGCTGGATCATGGAAAAAGCAAGAGAGTTCCAGAGAAACATCTATTTCTGCTTTATTGACTATGCCAAAGCCTTTGACTGTGTGGATCACAATCAACTGTGGAAAATTCTGAAAGAGATGGGAATACCAGACCACATGACCTGTCTCTTGAGAAATCTGTATGCAGGTCAGGAAGCAACAGTTAGAACTAGACATGAACAACAGACTGGCTCCAAATAGGAAAAGGAGTACATCAAGGTGGTATATTGTCACCCTGCTTATTTAACTTATATGCAGAGTACATCATGAGAAACGCTGGCCTGGATGAAGCATAAGCTGGAATCAAGATTGCTGGGAGAAATATCAATAACCTCAGATATGCAGATGACACCACACTTATGGCAGAAAGTGAAGAAGAACTAAAGAGCCTCTTGATGAAAGTGAAAGTGCAGAGTGAAAAAGTTGGCTTAAAGCTCAACATTCAGAAAAGTAAGATCATGGCATCTGGCCCCATCACTTCACAGCAAATAGATGGGGAAACAGTGGAAACAGTGTCAGACTTTATTTTGGGGGGCTCTAAAATCACTGCAGATGATGATTGCAGCCATGAAATTAAAAGACGCTTACTCCTTGGAAGAAAAGTTATGACCAACCTAGACAGCATTTTAAAAAGCAGAGACATTACTTTGCCGACAAAGGTCTATAGGTCCATCTAATCAAAGCTATGGTTTTTCCAGTAGTCATGTATGGAAGTGAGTCCTGGACCATAAAGAATGCTGAGCACTGAAGAACTGATGCTTTTGAACTGTGGTGTTAGAGAAGACTCTTGAGAGTCCCTTGGACTGCAAGGAGATTCAACCAGTCCATCCTAAAGGAAATCAGTCCTAGGTGTTCATTGGAAGGACTGATGTTGAAGCTGAAACTCCAATACTTTGGCCACCTGATGAGAAGAGCTGACTCTTTTGAAAAGACCCTGATCCTGGGAAAGATTGAGGGCAGGAGGAGAAGGGGACGACAGAGGATGAGATGGTTTGATGGCATCACCGACTCAATGGACATGAGTTTAAGTAAGCTTCGTGAGGTGGTGACGTACAGGGAGGCCTGGTGTGCTGCAGTCCATGGGGTCCAAGGAGTCAGACACAACTGAGCAACTGAACTGAACTGAAAGAATTTGAAAACTGTCACCTTCCTGAAAGCAGGAGCCAAATTGGACTTCTTATTTCACCGAACTCCAATGCTAAGACGTCCCAGTTTCCAAACCCCTGTCTGAAGGAGGTTGAAGTGTGTCTTCCTCCAATAAAGCTTCCCCTTTTAGAAATTCTGTTTCATGACAGTGTTAATTTCACAGTCCTTAGTGTTCTTTCTATTATTCATGAGTTCGCTGCAATTCAATTTTACAAAGCAAAGGAGGGCAAACACAGATATGTTTTCCCCTTTGAAAACAAAACAGTTTTAGCCTCTGTGGAACTGAAGCCCTGCTGATCAGATGAGTCCCATGTAGCCATAGCAATTGGATTTAAGTCTGTTTCTTGAAGACAGCCCAAAGACAAATTCTGTACTTTGCATTTACATTTGGGGGACATTTTATATTGCATTTCTTTTAATAAGAGTGTATCAATTCCCTGAAATTTACTGCTTTTCTTTGTAATCAGCTTCCCTACCTTTACTAGACAACCATGAGAGCAGCATACAAAAGAAAGGGGAGAAGTAAAGCAAAATCCCCCATCCTACCTCTATTTTCCCTGCTTCCAATAAGCTTCCCAAAATGCAATCACGATCCTTCATGATCCAGGAGTGTCAGACTTTAATGCTAATGGAATAACTTGACCAAATGAATTGCCATTAGATTTTAATTCAGCCCCTGTTCTGGCTATGCAATGTGCAGTAGAACACATAGCATCTGGATGTATAAGGATTACAGCATATATGGGATCTTTGTGCAGAAAATAAAGTCATTCCTCTGATGTGAAGAGTTTGGCAAACAGTGCCTTCTTGCGATTTCTTTTTAAAAGCATCCCTTCCTCAAGACTGTCTGTCTTGAAGCACAGGCTGTATTTCAGCCCACATTCTTCCCCATGGCTCTGTCCTCAAACACGGAAGACAACAGCCCTCTGCCATCCTTCATCCACTGTCTTCCCACCTATACCCGGTCAAGAGCTTTGTTGGGGGAATTTAGGAAGCTTAGGGACTGGTTTGTAAATCTGTCATTTCATTCTGAAAATGAAAACAACTACCCAGCTTACTTTGCTGGAAGAGGGGTTGATTTGCTCAGAGTAAAGCATAATAGACTTGCTGTGATTTAACCCTGGACATCCCTCCATTCTGGCTTTCCAGGTATCTCAGTGCTAAAGAATCTGCCTGTCAATACAGGAGACACAGATCGAGATGTGAGTTTGATCTCTGGGTCAGGAAGATTCCCTGGTGTAGGAACTGGCAACCCACTTCACTATTCTTGCCTGGAGAAACCCATGGAAGGAGGAACCTGGCAAGCTATAGTCTATGGGATCACAAAGCATTGGACACAACTGAATAGACACTTGCACATCCCTCCACTCTGGAACATGTTTGGTGCCACAGACTAATGTATAAACATCTAGTACTTCAGCTCCTGTTTCTGGGGACACAGGACACAAGGATATGTGAACGATTTTAATTGCTATAACCAAATACTTACATGGGCCAGAGCGTGTGACCGGGGGATTCAGAAGCTATCATATCCAGTTATCACATCTCACCCCAGACAAGCCACTATGGCTGCAGCTTCACAGAGATTCTGGTAATGACAGAGCCACAGACTGTTACAGAGAAGGGAGCATTTGCTATTTGTCCCTTCACCACAGTGAAGAGCATCGAAATTAAAGGAAAGTATTATCAGAAGGTGGCACCAGGGGTAAAGATCCCACCCGCCAATACAGGAGAAATAAGAGACACAGCTTTGATCCCTAGGTCAGAAAGATCCTCTGGAGGAGGTCATGGCAACCCACTCCAGTATGCTTGCCTGGAAAATCCCATGGACAGAGGAGCCTGGTGGGCTACAGTCCATGGGGTCATGCAGAGTTGGACACGACTGAGCAACTAAGCACAGCACAGTACAGCGTTATCAGAAATGGAAAGGGAAGAGCATGGTACACAGATATGACCACCTCTAGTTAGAAGTAACAGGCTCAGAAAAGAATTATCAAGAAAATAAGAGTCAGAGAAATCACCTTAAGTACTACTGTCTTGATAGGAATCAGAGATCTCCTCACATGCCGATAACTGGACGTCTTCCTACCAGTTTCATGACTAAGGCAACCCGGCCCAGGCTTCCTGGGTCACACATCTCAGTCAAGGCGGGGTTGGGCCTCAGATACAGCCATGTGTAAGCAGGTAATGTTTTGCTATGGGGGCAAGTAATGAGGGGAACACTCTTTTTCAGAGGCCTCCACTGTTCCAAAGGGACACATGCCCCCAAGTGCCAAGTTCTTCCTAATGAGAAATAGCTTTTATGCTGCTGCTAAAACTCAGGAACCATTTGTCATCATTCTACACTGATGACAAACAGTGATCCTCATACTTCTCATCAAAAACACCCCTCAGTCTAGAGGTCACTGTCATACTGACCAGGGCCTTCTAGCCCCAAGATAAAACAGGCCCACTCTCTTCCCCTTGCCTGCCTGGGTCTAGACTCGCTCTCTTCGATTTGTGGCTGCCCTCTTAATTCTGTTTAAGCCATTGAGTTAATAAATAACTCAACAGAACTCTCAGCAAAGACTGAAAGCAGTGCTGAGTGTAATCTTGATTAGATCAAATGTTCAGCGTTCAGCTAAGTCCTCTAAGACAGAAATTGAAATGAAGTTGAATTTTTTTTTTAAAGTACTGAAATTTAGCATTCAGAGTCAAGTGTTAGGCCCCTGGTGATAAAGACAAAGAGCAGACAGCTCCCTTGTCGACCTCCGTCTTTTTCATCTTTCTTCCACCATGAGCCCATTTCTCTCTCTTAACACCTACTGCTCAGATTTGGCAACAAGGAAAAGATACAGAAAGAAAAGCCATGGGACTGGGAGCACGTGTGTGTCCCTACCTGTTTCTTACAGTGCTCCTGCATCATTCTCCCACCCATCCCCGCCCTGACAGCACGTGTGAGTGTGTGTGTGCGCACATGCACACACACACACACACACACACATACACACAATTAGCCAGTGAGCACAAAAGTAATATTCAAGTCCCTCATCCCTCAGTCAGGGGGATGCTAACCCAACATGCATTTTTAAAACAAGTCCTGTTCTATAGAAACAAACACTCCTGCCAGAAAAGCACCCTGTAATTCACTCGGCATTATTACCAGTGGATAAATGAGAGGTTGTGATTTCAGCTTCTCCTTTTGATTGCCCTATAAAGTGGCATCCCCACTGATGTTCTGGCTACCCTGCTATTCTTGGAATGTGCAAACCACCCCTCTTCGCCTCTATTTTGAAAATGGCCATTGTGATGCAAACAAAATGACTTTAAAACTTGACACTCCAAAATATGGTTGCTGCGCTTTGTGAAAATTAATTGCCTTCTCATGTAGGAAACAAACAAAACACGAAAAGAGCATATGTAATTAAGACACTCATTTCCAGTTGGCTCTGAATGGCTTCTACAGAAAGGAGACTCTCAGCCTCCCTTGCTGTCTTTGCTCCCCTCCAGAGCTCTCTCAGCAGCATCCTTCAAGGTCTGCTGTGTCAAGGCACTGGCACTCATACTCATCACCTCCAAAAGAGGAAAGAAATAAGCCACTGAAACCTGACTTCCTCCACCTTCTGCAAGAATCTTCTGATCAGCAGTAAATACAGACTGCTGCTGCTGCTGCTAAGTCACTTCAGTCGTGTCCGACTCTGTGTGACCCCATAGACGGAAGCTCACCAGGCTCCCTTGCCCCTGGGATTCTCCAGGCAAGAACACTGGAGTGGGTTGCCATTTCCTTCTCCAATGCATGAAAGTGAAAAGTGAAAGTGAAGTCTCTCAGTCGTGTCCGACTCTTAGCGACCCCATGGACTGGAGCCTACCAGGCTCCTTCGTCCATGGGATTTTCTAGGCAAAAGTACTGGGGTGGGGTGCCATTGCCTTCCCCGACAGACTGCTAATAAAGTTAAAATCATTAAATTGTAGTTACTAATTGGTCTAGAGCCAATAGACAGTTATGAAAGGAAAAAATAAAAAGCTATTTTTCCCAGGACTAACTTAAGAATGAAAACACAGCTTTAATATGTAATGATTAACATCAAACTAAAAAGCTTCTGACAGCAAAGGAAAAAAAAAAACAAAATGTAAAGGCAAACATGGAATGGGAAAAAATATACAGTCTATACATTTGACAAGGGATTACTATCCAAAATGTATATAGAACTTATACAATTTAAGTGCAAAAATACCCACAAATAATGTAGTTTTAAAGCGGGCAAATGACCTGAATAGAATTTTCCCAAACACATCCAAATTGCCAACAAGTACATGAAAAGGTACAATGGAAACAGTGACAGATTTCATTTTCTTGGGTTCCAAAATCACTACAGATGGTGACTGCACTCATGAAATTAAAAGACACTTGCTCCTTGGAAGAAAAGCTATGACAAACCTAGACAGCTTATTAAGAAGCAGAGACATTACTTTGCCAACAAAGGTCCATATAGTCAAAGCTATGGTTTTTCTAGTAGTCATGTACAGATGTGAGAGTTGAACCACAAAGAAGGCTGAGCACCAAAGAATTGACACTTTTGAACTGTGGTGTTGGAGAAGACTCTTGAGAGTCCCTTGGACTGCAAGGAGATCAAACCAATCAATCCTAAAGGAAATCAGTCCTGAATATTCATTGGAAGGACTGATGTTGAAGCTGAAGCTCCAATACCTGGCCACCTAATGCTAAGAGCTGACTCATTAGAAAAGATGCTAGTGCTGGGAAAGATTGAAGGCAGGAAGAGAAGGGGACGACAGAGGATGGGCTGGTTGGATGGCATCACCCAAGTCAATGGACATGAGTTTCAGCAAGCTCTGGGACAGGGAAGCCTGGCATGCTGCAGTCCATGGGGTCACAGAGTCGAACACTACTGAATCACTGAATTACAACAAGAAAAGCAACTTAACATCACTAATCACCATGGAAATGCAAATCAAAACCACAATGAGACATTAACTCTTACCAGTTAGAAAGACTTTTATCACAACTACTTGAGATGATGAGTGCTGGCAAGGCTGTAGAGCAAAGGAAATCCTTCTGTTCTGCTGATGCAAATACAAGTTGTTACAGTCATTATGGAAAACTGTGTGGAGGTTTCTCATAAATTTTTAAAAGAACAACCACAGGAGCAGCATGAGAGTTTTGACCTGCTCCATCTCTGATCTGGGCTGACTCATCCCTCCTTAGGCAACTTGGTGGTCCCCGGCCTCTCAGAGGTCGCCATGTTCTTACCAAACTTAGCACACATACCAGATCATCAGTAGACTGGTAAGAGTTTAAGACCCAAAAGCTAGGCCTTGGAAAAAAAAAAAATCTATGCTCCAATCTATTCAGGAGATGTTTTTTGGCACTTCCATTTGCAGGGAACATTTAAAGCTGCAAAAATGTATTGGGTCAGGATTCTCTTTGCTCCCCACCCCTCCTGGGCCACCACCAGAGTGGTCAGCTGAAGCAGGCATCAGTCATCCTATCTGGAGTCCTGGTGCCTGTTCCCGTCACCCAAGCCCCTGGGTTCAGAGGATGGTGAACCCAACTCCGATTCACCTCTCTCCTCCACCAACTGTTCATTGAATGGTAGCAAAGCCATCAAACATCACCTGACCATCCTCAGGAGGCAATGAGGCAAACAGATGACAAGTTACACTCTCCTCATGTTCTGACAGGAAGAGAAAAAGATTCTGGAGCCTTTGCCCATGTTCCAAACCTTATGAACTCTTACTCCCACTACCCCATACTCTTCCTGGTTCATAAAGCCTTGGGCTAAGAGGAGTTTCAGTGACAACGTATTCTTCAAATAGCTTATGAATCCCGGGAAAAAACTAAAGTACACAGAAAGATGTTAAGCCCAGATTCCCCAGCATTGTCCCCTATACAATCAAAAAGTAGAAACTACATATAAAAACAGAGAGTGAGAGAGAGAACACTATGGAGAAGGGAAAGAATGCAGAAAATAGAGCTGTTCTTCTGCCAAAATAAGTAATGGTTCTAAGTCGCCCCTAGCTTAGTTTAAATTGTACCGTTTTCTTGAATATGTGCTCAAACCCCATCACCTTCATTCAAGCCCTCGCTAAAACTTTAAATGAGTTATTATACACATTAAATTGTCATTTAATCGTACCCAAGCACTGTCATAAAAGCAAATGAAGCAAGCCAAGCAGCACTGGAATAAAAAATACTACACTAGTTACATTCTGAAAGCACAAGCTGAAAAATGCTTACTGTCACCTCACACAGGGGATGGGGAGGCCTGCCATCACAGGTAATAAATGGCTCAGGAGACTCTGGCGCTTCATTTTTTCACTTGTAGCTTGAGAGCTGATGGCTGCCAACCAGCAGTAAGACTCAGTTTCACCTAACTGTCCTGGGGTGCGTTGCCTTGACTTGAGGTTGTCTGCTCCAAAGGCCCAGGTCAGAAAGAGGCGATCAGGTACCAACACCATAGTATGTTCTCCTGTGTTCTTTTTTAATTAAGGTATGGAGGTGAAAGCCTTTAAGACATTTTTTAAGAGGATGATGGAAAAAGATGATTCTAAGAAGTTATGCTGTACATTGTAAAGGTAAATCTCTTTTTAGTTTTGTGGTTGCTCTTTGTCTTGTTCTTTGTATTTTTGAGAGAGTGCTTGTTTAAAGATTAAAATTGCTTTTTTCAAATATTTTTGAAATTGCAGACAAGTGTCTTTTATTTTTAAAGCCTGTGTTGAAACTGGTCCATAGAGTGACTATATCTTACACAGTCATGTTTAGATATTTATATTTGTTTGGCCTTTTCCTTAGAGTAATTTATTCAATGTATTTAGTATTTGTTAGGTGTAAAACACTCAACCTGGCCTGTAGAAAATTTAAAGATATCAGACAAAGGTACCTGTTTCCAAGGAGTTTAAGCTGGTATAATTACCATTTAATGATTATGACAATTATATTCTATTTCAAAGCTGATACAGAAAGAGAAACAGAGATCAGACTCTGTAGAAGCTCAGAATAGGGACAGAGGACTTACAGCTGGGAAGGAAATCATAGGAAAAGAAAACCATTATGAATTACAGAATGCTTCATAGATGGGCTTTAAATGATGGGTAGGCTTTGGGTATGCAGAGAGAGGAGGGAATGAAAGATCTTTTAAGTAAAGGCAAAGGATTCCAAACTGAGAGAAAAGCCTAAGCAAAGACTAGGAGGAAGAAAATATGGCGATGATTAAGTAAATAGTGAAAGGTTCTGTTTAACCAAAGCAAAGGCTATAGAGCAACTTGTAGGAGGTGAAGGTAGAAAGGTACTTATGAGCAACCATAGAGAGTCAGGATGCCATGCTAAAGAGCTTAGATTTGACTGAACAATCAGTTGTGGAGGATGCAAGTGGCGGCTGAAGACTGAACAGTATGTTCCTCAAACAGGACATGCTTCATGACTCTGTGTTCAGGGCCCGCCCGCCCCTCAGCCATATTGTTCCCTATCCATAATCATTTCAGATTTTCCTTAATAGCAACTCCAAAAAGATATTACCAAGTTTTCAACCAGGTATTCCCTGAGACTTTGGATAAAAGGGTTGAATGGTCTCTGTCAAGAAAGAAAACTCTCTAGGAAGCTGAGCTATAAGGCAGTGTTCCCCAGTATGACTGCCATTACTGTTTTTTTTCTGCCCAGCCAGGAAAGGTATGAGTAGACTAGAATATATTCTCCTGCCCCTACCCCCAGGACCAAGCATAAGTCCAGTTGTTCTGAAGGTGAATGTGGCCATTTGCATAGGTACGTTTCCACATGCTGGTGGTTTAGGAGACGTTAAATGGTAGCTGAAACTGAGTTCAAGGTAAAGGCTGGGTGACAGATGGCATAAGTGCACACAACCTTAGGAACACTGAAGGTCCTAGAACAATGTGCTGGGACACATAGGGAAAGTCCCAGGGGGATCTGATGCTGGTATCATTAGAGAAGGAGTTTCATTTCCAGAAGAAGTTTGTTAGAACTGAGAGCTGGTCATTGGAGGAGTGAAGAGCTTTCACACATAGTGTATACCCATCACTAATCATGCTCCAGTTGAAATGGCAGGCTTCCCGGTATAGGGCCTGTACCTCTCTGATTCACTACTGTATTCTAGAATCATTCCTATACATACAGACACTCAATACATTGTCTTTCAGTCACTTAGTTGTATCTGACTCTTTGCAAGTCCACGGACAGGAGCACACCAGGGTTCCATGTCCTTCACTATCTCCTGGGGTTTGCTCAAACTCATGTCCATTGAGTCAGTGATGCCATCCAACCATCTCATCCTCTGTCCTCCTGCCCTCAATCTTTCCCAGCATCAGGGTCTTTTCCAATGAGCCTGCTCTTCACATATTGTGGCCAAAGTACTGGAGCTTCAGCTTCAGCATCAGTCTTTCCAATGAATATTCAGGACTGACTTCCTTTAGGATTGATTGGTTTGATCTCCTTGCAATCCAAGGGACTCTCAAGAATCTTCTCCAACACCACAGTTCAAAAGCATCATTTCTTTGGTGCTCAGCCTTCTTTATGGTCCAACTCTCACATCTGTACATGACTACTGGAAAAACCATAGCTTTGACTACACAAAACTTTGTCAACAAAGTAATGTCTCTACTTTTTAGTACGCTATCTAGGTTTGTCATCTCTTTTCTTCCAAGAAACAAGCATCTTTTAATTGTGTTGCTTCAATCACCATCCACAGTGATTTTGGAGCCAAGAAAATAAAACCTGCCCCTGTTTACATTTTTTCCTCATCTATTTTCTAAGAAGTGGTGGGACTAAATGCCATGATCTTAGTTTTTTGAATGTTGAGTTTAAGCTAGGTTTTTCACTCTCCTTCATCAAGAGGCTCTTTAGTTCCTCTTCACTGTCTGCCATTAGAGTGGTATCATTTGCATATCTGAGGTTGTTGATATTTCTCCTGGCAATCTTGATTCCAGCTTGTGATTCATCTAGCCTGGCATTTCACATGATGTACTCTGCACAGAAGTTAAATAATCAGGGTGACAATATATAGCCTGGACATACTCCTTTCCCAATTTTAAACCAGTCTGTTGTTCCATGTCCAGTTCTAACTGTTGCTTCTTGACCTTCGTACAGATTTCTCAGGAGACAGGTAAGGTATTCTGACATTCCCATCTGTTGAAGAATTTTCCACAGTTTATTGTGATCCAAACAACACATTCATGGAATGAATGACTGGGTGAGCTAGTGCAGCCTACTGAGCAACCTTCTAGGATATCGTAGAGAGGATTTCTGTATTGGCAAGAGAGGCTGGACTCGATTTCTAAGATTCCTCCCAACACAAGGACTGTAGTCCTCCCCTAAATACTGAAATTTAGTCTATATCTGTTTAACACTTACTATGTATCAAACAACATACTAAGCACACAGAAAACAAAGATGAAAGAAAGAGAGCCCTTGTCCTCAAGGAGCTCATAGTCTAGCTAACATGACAGTCAGTGGCTTGGCAACACCCTTCTCAAAGCAATTAGAGACTGTCAAGATCTCTAAATTATCCATTTAGTTTTGTCTAGAGATCTTTTACCTGTTTATGGGTTTACTTACTAATAACCACCTCCTTAGACAGCTCGTATGGTAAAGAATCTGCCTGCAACACAGGAGACCCAGGTTCAATCCCTGGGTTAGAAAGATCCCCTGGAGAAAGGAATGGCAACCCACTCCTTTATTCTTGCCTGGAGAATTCCACAGACAGAGGAGCCTGGCAGGCTACTGTCCATGGGTCACAAAGAGTTGGATACAATTTTCACTTACCTCCCTAGATGCTATATTTCTAAATTTCCTCTCCAACTAAAAAGATGGATGAGGATGTCAAACTTTAATTTCAAAATGCTTCCAGAAGACAACCAATTGCCTAGAACAATAGAATTTTACTCTAATGGCTTATCATTCTACTACTGTATATTCTTTTATTGGACTTCATGAAAGAATTGTAGGATCCTAGAGCTAACAGGGAATTTAGAGCTTATCTAACACAACACTCTGAGGAAATAAAAGCCCATGGAGTCAAATAGTCTCTAGTTACCGACATAGCTGAGAATGGAACTGCAACTTTTTGCTCATAGCTAATATTTCTATGCCATACCAAAATAACACACTTTCTAAGTGTTAGGAAACTTATTATGTCCTCCATGGATCTATATTATAGCTTTAAGTCTTTATTTCCATAATCTAAAAAGATAATGAAATACTTTTCTTGCTTCCCAACCTAGGAATCAAACCTGAGTCTCCCACATTGTAGGAGAGTTCTTTACTATCTGAGCAACCAAGGGAGCCCCAGAGGATCAGGACAGGAACTTAAATGTATAAAGCAGGCCAAATACAAGACTACAAGGCAGAAGTAGGAAACTGGAGCGTTCATATTCCTTTAAAAGGCATTCAAATACAAATTTAAAAAACACAAAATAGTGTAGATCCAAAAGACAGGCCTGTGAGTCAGATATGCCCATAGTCAGACAATTTAAAACCTCTGAACTTGAAGCTTAGATCCCTTCCCTCTATAGTCTCTAATAGGTATGAAAATAAATGGTTATCAGAAGTCAATGTTTTGATCCAAGTCTAATTACTATTATTACTAATTATTACTATTTTTACTAGCTATTACTATCTTCAAATAAATTATTTATGTCAACGCCTCCATGATCCAGAAATACCTAATCATTTTCCTCACACTTGTTGTGCAGCTTTCAATAGTTTATATAGTTTCTCTGTGCCGCAGTTTGTCATTAGCTAAACAAAAAATTAAATTGCTGACCATTCTTATGGGGTATGGTATAAATTAATTAGCTAATGTTTTGGCATAAATGCAATGGATATTCATTAATAAAATATATCTTGTACACACATATTCTTCATAATCATTTGCCTTGATAGTTCTTTTGTTGGCATCAACTTTTATTGACTGTTCTGCATAATTAAAACTGCAAGAAATTGATTGAAAAAGACCAGGAAGGGTGTGTAATAGAGGACTGCCAACACTAATGAAATAATTTAAGTTGGAATTAGACAAAAGGACAAATTAAACTCAGCAAATTACTCAAGGACTAAAGAAAGGCTGATTGTTCAAGTGTAATTAAAATATACAGCTGGAATAGTAACTGCTAACAGAGTGATCTGATCAATGAACACAGTAGCTATAAAAATTTAATGCAGTGTGAGCAGCCTATTTTTTAAAATGAAAATAATCAACCCAAAATGCAGCCGCCTATTATGAGGCCAACATGCAAAAACTAACAAGCTCAGGGAAACTGTACTGATGATTCAGAAGAAACAGGCTGCTATAAGACTTCAAGAACATTGCTCTTGATATCAACACCACCACTTAATCATAAAGATTAATTTTTCTAAAAAGGTGGTTGAAGTTCATAGTCAGAACTATAGGAGTATTTATTCCCTCAGGCCAATTCTTTACCTGATGCCTGAGCTGAGCAGTGATATATGCCACACCTCCTCGCCTACACTGTCCAGGTTACACCTCTTTCATTACCACCTAGACCATTTTTCCCACATAGTGTTCGGACTTTTAGATCTAAGTCTTCAAATTAGCATAAAAACAAGATAAAACTTAACTCCATAAAATTTACAGACATATTTGAGAAAGACCAGAAGGAACAAGTGACTAGAGAGAGTGGTGGAATTTTAGATCATTTTTTCATTATTTCAATCATTTTTATTATAAAAGTGTACAATCAACTATGTAACTTGAATGTCCCAGATCTCACCAGGTCATGGGTATGAACAAGGTCATATTAATATTAACTGGATGTATTTCATCAGCTTTAAAGCTCTACTTGCTAATATAGAAGCACCAGTCCCTGGCAGAGCTCCCATTCCTCCTCCAAGATCTCTGAGAATCCCCTTCTCCACCACCTGTATGAATTCTGGTGAACATGGAGAGTGTTCCTTTCAGGGGAGGGTTTGTCCCTGCCATCAGGGTTTGGCCTCAGCTGCAAAGAGCCATGTCAATCAAGGGCACACCCCTCCCAAGGCAGCCTACACCCAGCAGCAGGTGGAGTTAGTGTTAGTCACTCAGTCATGTCTGACTCTTTGCAACCCCATAGAGTATAGCCCACCAGGCTCCTCTGTCCATGGGATTTTCCAGCAAGAATACTAGAGTGGGTTGCCATTTCCTTCTCCAGGGGATCTTTCCTACCCAGAAATCAAACCCAGGTCTCCTGCCTTGCATGCAGATTCTTTACTGTCTGAGCCACCAGGGAAGCCTAGTGGCAGATTAAGGAGGGATGTAAAGGCTCGACCACTTCAGCCCACTCAAAGACAACTCTGATGAACCACATGCAACCCAGAACTCTCAATGGGACTGACCGAGGCTTTGTCTGGCCTCCATCAGTTTATCTTCTCTATCTGACCAATCCTATATCCTGCCGCTTCCCTCCTCAGGCATTGATTCCGAATAAATATCCTGCATAGTAAACTCCACCCCAGCATCTACTTCCAGAGAACCCAGCCAGTGACAGGAAGTCATCCTGGCTGTCTTTAGCACCTGAGTTGCCCCAAAGGGCCTGAATTGCTCAGCACAATCTTCTTCCTCTAACCGCACTGAGACCCACATCTCTTGTGGTCATCCCAGAAACCAATCCCTCGGTCATCAATGCCCTGTGAGTGCTCCACAGTTCTCTGAAATAAAGGAAGGCTCTCTCTTGCTCTGCATTTTGCTCCATTAATGGGTGATGTGTCTGGTTTCAGACACAGTTTGTTTCTTCCCAAGTCAAGGATACACTGCCACAATAGTCAGGAGGATACATTTGGTTCCCAGCCAGCATCTTGCACCTGGAATCTACTCCTCTCTACACCTCAGAAATCTGTATTCCTAGATAAGCTAGACTCTTTCTTTGTGGTAAATTCTCTCTTAAATTTCTACCCCATCCCCACAACACTTTTCTTGAGATATGGCTTCAGTTTATACACACATAAGTACATTTAACATACCAAATGGGTCGGAACCAAACTGTGGTAAATGCTAAAGGGTTTGGAGGCTCCTCACCTACCATGGGGGCTTCCCAGGTGATGGTGATGCAGCGGTAAAGAATCCGCCTGCCAATGCAGGAAACAGAGCAGACGTGAGTTCAATTCCTGGGTCAGCAAGATGCCCTGGAGGAGGAAACGGCAACCCATTCCTGTATTCTTGCCTGAGAAATCCCATGAACAGAGAAGCCTGGCGGGCCACAGTCCATGAGGTCGCAAAGTGTCAGACACAACTGAGCATGCATGCACACACCTGCCGTGAGTATAATAAATACACTGTGGAGCCTGGTGAGGAAGGAAGGAAAGTGGTTTTTCAGCTATATACAGATATGAATATTCATTTAACAAACTTACATGGAAACTACCTTTGGGACTGTTCTAAGGCTCATATATATTAACTCATGCAATCTTAAAAGAGCCTTATGAGGTAATTAGGCCCATCCTACACACGAGAAAACTGGGGCACATAGAGATTTGGTGACTCAAAATCACACTAGAAGCGAGTTTTGAGGATGCTCTGGCTCCAAGGCCTTGTCCTTAATCATTATTCACATGGCCCCTCAGGCCAGGCTGGTTCCCCACTCCACTGTGACAGTGATAATATTCCACTGGGGGAGAAGTCAAGGTGCGAAAATAATAATAAGTGAAAAGTCTACATTCCTTGGTTTCCTTTTCTCCATTTCACACAGGTAAATGGCCATGGCTAGAAAAATCTTACTTCCCCAAGAACCTTAAAAGCTGTAGGTATCTGAATAAACCCATACTGATGGCACCACATATTACATATTTTAGGCCATTCTCCTGATACTGGATTTCCCCTTAGCCCCTCTCTTCTCACCCCAGTACCCCAGCAGTCCTTGGGGGAGGCTTAAGTGGGTCAGGTAGGGACACAGCACTGGCCTGAGCTCTGCCTGATGCCTCTGGCCTTATCTGTGACAAAGCAGCCATTGCATGGTGTGACACAATTCTCAGAGGTCGCTGGAGGCAGCTGCAAGCTTGGCTAGAGTTAAACACATTTCGTTAAGCAGGCGATGAGTCCTCTAGAGCCTGGGGACTGCCTGCACAGCCAACATACTGACACTATTCAAGCGGTTTCCTTCTGTCCTGGTCTCGGTAGCCCATGCTACGTACACCAGGAGTTCACACTGTTAACTTGAAGTTCTATTACTATAATGCTATGAAGGCTTACAGTTCAATTCAGCAACTTTTTTTATATTGACTAAGAAGGGGATAGTGGAAGAGACAAAAGGCAGCAGCATTAACATTTATTGAGTATCTACTGTATAGAAGGTCCTGACAGGAAATTTCAAATATGTTATCTTAGTTAACCTTACAATATTATGCAGTATTACCACCATTTTTAAGATAAGGAAATGAAGAGAAGACAGGAAAGTGATGTAATTAAGATCTCATAAAGAAAAAGCTAGATGACTATGGGTATAGAGAGGCCTTTTAGATACAGCACCAAAGGCCCAATCCATGAAGGAAATAATTGATGGGCTGGGCTTCATTAAAATTAAAATTTCTACTTTGCAAAAGATGGTATGAAGAGAATGAGATCAAGAAGAGTTCTCGGGGAAGTATAAGTATAGAGGCCCTAGAAATGAGTTAGCCCCGTGTTCTAACAGACATCCAGAAGACCAGGAATTGCAATAGAGTGGGAGAGAGGGAGAGCAGTGCATATGAGACAGAGAAACTGTCAGGATCGACTCATGTAAGGTCTTATGGAGCACAGCCGTGTCCGGGGGTACTGTGTAAAGGAAGAACTTCATTATCATGTTTAGGATAAGGTTTATATTTATTTTTTCATCCCAGTTTGTCCATTTTTTTAAATCAAAACTTAGGTTAAAAGCACAAATGATCAAAAGAGAGAGAGAGAAATGAGAGGACAAGTCACAGAGCAAGAAAAAATGTTTACAAAATATTTATTACATCTAATAAAGGACTGCTCTCCAAAATATACAAAGGACTCTTAAAACTCAACAATAAGAAAACAAGCATTCTGATTGTAAAAATGGGAGAAAGATCTGAACAAACACCTCATCAAAAAAGATATACAGATTATATGAAAAGATGTTCCACATCATTTCTCATGCGGCAAAGGCAAACTAAAATCACAAGGAGATACCACTGTGCTCCATCGCTCAGGCGTGTCTGACTCCTTGAGAACCCATAGACTGTAGCCCTCCAGGCTCCTCTGTCCATGGAATTCTCCAGGCAAGAATACTGGAATGGGTTGCAATTTCCTACTCCAGGGGATCTTCCCGACCCAGGGATCAAACCCATATCTCCTGAATCTCCTGCATTGGTAGGCAGATTCTTCACCACGGCCTGGCCTGGGAAGCCCAAGATACCACTACACACCTGTTAGTTAGTGGCCAACATCCAGAACACTGACAACACCAAATGCTGGTACAGATGGGGAGAAACAGGAGCTCTCATTCATTGCTAGTGGGGATGTAAAATGGTATAGTCACTTTGGAAGACAGTTCGGCAGTTTCTTACAAAACTAAGCATAGTTACAAAAAAAAAAAAAACATAAGAAAACTAGGTAAAGAATATGTTGGAATACTACATATCTTTGCAAATTTTCTGTAAATTCAAAAATATTCTAAAATTAAAAGTTCATTAAAAATATAAATATAAATATGATCAGACTAGCCTACCAGGCTCCTCTGTCCATGGAATTCTCCAGCCCAGAATATTGGAGTGGGTAGCCATTCCCTTCTCCAGGGGATCTCCAACTCAGGGATTGAACTCAGGTCTCCCACATTGAAGGAAGATTCTTTACCATGTGAGCCACCAGGGAAGACCATCTCTTACCATATGATCCAGCAATTGTGATTCTTGGTATTTACTCATAGGAGTTGAAAACTTATGTCCACATAAAAAGTGTACACAGACATTTATAGCAACTTTATTCATAATTGCCCAAACTTAGATGGGCAAGATTGTAGGTGAATGGATAAAGAAACTGTGGTCTATCCAGATAATGGAATATTATTCAGCACTAAAAATAAATAAGCTATCAAACCATGAAAAGACAGAGGAAACTTAAATGCATATTACTAAGTGAAAGAAGCCAATCTGAAAAGACTACATACTGCTTAATTTCAACGATATGACAACAGGCAACGCTATGGTGACAAAGATTAGTGGTTCCTAAGGATGGAACAGTGGGGAGAGATGAATACATACACCAAAAACAATTTTCAATGCAATGAATTATTCTGTATGATATGTTAAAATAATAGGTATCTGTTATTACACAGCTCAAAACTATGAATGACCTCATGGAGGAGATCCCTATTGCCCAGCAGGAACACCCACCTTGAACAGTTCAATGAATGAGAAACATACAAACCTCTATTGTGTTTGAACTCATTGTGCATTTTGGGTCTACTTGTCACAGGAGCTTGTGTTACCTGAATACAGGTAGCATATTCAGGCAAAGATGAATAGAGATGTATTCATGGAATATACTGGGAGTTAACTGGAATCCTAAATGGTGGCAAGGTTGAGGTGGGTCACATTAAAGAGCTGAGGTTCCTTCTGTTAGCAGCAAATCAAAGCAAATCCATACTCTGACAAAATTAAACAGTATGCAGGTACAATATATTCTGAAGACTACCCATATAAGCATGTGACATTCAAAACTGAACTTTGGACATTCACATGAGTATCTTCTTATACCATCAGTCTTTTATTTTGCAAAGAAGTAAGCCTCTTGAAATGATGTCCATGCTTCAAGTTTTGCACTTGCCATTCCCTTAGTGAGCACTCACTGGTTCATTAATGTGTGTTAGTTTTAGTTCCGTGACAAATGCTATAATTAGCCCCTGACAATGGAGAAGGATGCCCAAGTCAGGAATACAGAAGCACTCCTACTCTAAGAAAAACTGAAGAAAAAACAAAGATTGCAGCTGGCATTATGCTGTCAGAGAAAATGGAATGTTGTAAAAGATATTACTATGCTCTTTCAGGCATACTTTTCCCCAGGCCAGAAATGTGGAACACAGACCAAGAAAGACTGGAGATAACAAGTATATAAAAGCAGTACTGAAGGAAGGAACAAAACAAAAATTAACTTGAAGCAGAAAGCAAGCACTTAGTGTGACCTCACTTTTCTGAATCAACCTATCAATTTATCTTTCAACCTGCAAGATAAATGTTGGACATGGTCAGAAATTGTAATAGGGTTAGAAGAAGCAAAGGAAAAAACTGTTTCTCAATTGAGAAGAAGCATGAGATAGATTTTGAGAAGCCAGATTTTACTAGACTCCAAGGGAAGTTGGAGTCTAGGACTTCCTTGTAGCTCAAAGGGTAAAGAATCTGCCTGCAATGCAGGAGACCAGGGTTCCATCCCTGGATCAGGAAGATCCTCTGGAGAAGGGTATGGCAATCCACTCCAGTATTCTTGCCTGGAGAATCCCATGAACAGAGGAGCCTGGCGGGCTACAGTCCATGGGGTCCCAAAGAGTCAGACACGACTGAGCAACTAACACACTCAAGGAAAATTAGCATGAGAAGAGAAAAAACAGGAATAGAAGTTAGAGTGGAAACAGTGTAAAGGCAAATGGGGAGATTCAAGAACAGAATGAGCTAACAGAAGAATGGAACATTCAGTCACGTGATTACACCTAACTCCTGGGAAACCTAAGAGATGTAAGCCAACTGTGTGCCCCAGAAGAAGAGAATATGAGTTTTCACAACCAAGTGTCATCCTCCGTCATTATGTTCCTCTGTGATTCTATCACTTCGCAAATGCAGTTGTCTCTGAATGAAACTGTCTGTCCTCTCTTTTCTATTTTAGAGTGTAGACAGATTGGCATTCTTCAACATATAGCTATTGAGTAAATAGGTGTAGCTAGCAATATCAGCATTTCAGAATTAGAAAGAATGCATAAGACTTGATCCCAGCTCAGAAGGACCTTATTGTGGAAAGACTGTCCTGTGGTGTGGATAATAAGCAAAAGAAATGAGATCCCGGAAAACTAGTATTATAATTTTTATTTTTATTACATACAATTTAGATTGTTATCAGCCTTGTTGCGCTAGCTGAGTTTCTGTAACAAAGGACAGAAATACAGGGGCTTAAACAAGATAGAGCTTTATTTCTCTGTCACATGATAGTTTGTATCAGTCAGCATGATGGCACTCCAGCAGGAAAGGAAAAAAGAAAAGGTGGGACAAGCTTCTTTCCTTGTAAAGGAATGATCTTAATTTATATGTATTACTTCCTCTCACATCCCATTGGCCAAACCAATTCATGTGGCTAAACCTAGTTACAAAAAAGGCTGAGAATTGTGGTCTTTTGCTGAGCAGCTGTGTAAAGCAGCAGAAAAATTTATTGTGATGAAAAAGAGGAGGAAAATGAAATAGATACTGGAGATCAACACGTGTTAACTTCCAAAAAAAAAAATCAATATAAGTTCCCATTCATAAATTGAAATTTTAACACTAATAATTTACTAGGCTGGTAGAAAATCATAGCCATGTTTATAATGATATAAACTTCACAAAGAATGAGAGCCTCAAATTCAGTTCTGTGAGAAATGGACTCTAGAAATACTGTCATAGAAAAAAAAAAGTACACCATCCAGAGCAATTGTTTCCAGTATCACTGAATGTCAGGTCACCTGTAGAAATTATTGCTAAATATCCAGGTTCTACACATTTTGAATCTGGATGGGGTTTGGGGTCTAAATTTTTATGTCCACAGGACATATGTCCACAGAAGTAGCATGCACTCTCAGGATCAAAGCCAACAATAAAGAGAAATTCGAAGATAAATGTTCAAAGCCTTCAAAAATCTTGAACTGAAAATTTGATTTTTTTAAGTATAGATGATTTACAACATCTCAGGTATACAGTAAAATGATTGTTATACATATACATATTATTTTTCAGATTCATTTCCACTATAGGTTATTACAAAATATTAAATATATTTCCCAGTAGGTCCTTATTGCTTATCTATTTTATGTACCTGTAAATACTAAATTTCAAATTTATCCCCCCCCCCAACTTAGTAACCATGGGCTTCTCTGGTAGCTCAGCTAATAAAGAATCCACCTGCAATTCAGGAGACCTAGGTTTGATCCCTGGGTTGAGAAGATCCCCGGGAGAAGGAAACGGCTACCCACTCCAGTATTCTGGCCTGGATAATTCCATGGACTATATCTATGGGGTCGCAAAGAGTTGGACATGATTGAGTGACTTTCACTTTCTCTTGGTAGCCGTAAGTTTGTTTTCTATGTGTGTGAGTCTATTTCTGATTCATAAGTTCATTAGTATCAGTTTTTAGCTTCCACATATAAATTATATCATAGAGTATTTGTCTTCCTCTGTTTGACTTACTTCACTTAGGATGATACTCTCCAGGTCCATTCATGTTACTGAAAATGGCATTATTTCATTCTTTTTTATGGCTGAATAACATTCCATTGTGTGTGTTACACACATACACACACACATATCATCTTTATCCATTCATCCATTGATGGACACTTAGGCTGCTTTCTGTTTTAATTTAATCAGATGTGGGTGATCTCCGGGAGCTGGTGATGGACAGGGAGGCCTGGCGTGCTGCGGTTCATGGGGTCGCAAAGAGTCGGACACGACTGAGTGACTGATCTGATCTGATCTGATTTTACTTTATTTTTAATTTTAATTTCATATTGGAGTATAGTTGATTAACAATGTTCTACTTGTTTCAGGTGTACAGCAAAGTGATTCAGTTATACATACATATGTATTCATTCTCTTTTCAAATTTTTTTCCCATTTAGGTTATTACAGAATATTGAGCAGAATTCCCTGTGCTATTCAGTTGATCTTTGTTGGTTACTTACTAATATATTAAATATAGAAGTGTCTACATGTCAATCCCAAATTCCCAATCTATCCCTCCCCCTATACCCTTCCCTCCTAGTAACAAAGCATTAATTCTCTAATCTGTGAGTCTGTTTCTATTTTGTAAGTTCATTTTTATCATTTTTTTTAGATTCTGAATTTTTTTTTAGATTTAAGTGATAACAAATGATATCTGTCTTTCTCTATCTGACTTATTACTTCACTTAGTATAATAATATCCAGGTTCACTCATGTTGCTGCAAATGGTATTATTTCATTCTTTTTTATGGCTAACATTCCAGTGTGTGTGTGTGTGTGTGTGTGTGTAAATACACACACATCATATCTTTATCCATTCATCTTTTGATGAACATTTAGGTTGCTTCCATGTCTTAGCTATTCTAAGTGCTGCAGTGAACATTGGGATGCATGTATCTTTTCAAGTGAGTTCCCTCCAGATACATGCCCAGGAGTAAGTTTTGCTGGATCATATGGTAACTTTATTTTTAGTTTTGTAAGTGACTGCAAGGAGATCCAACCAGTCCATCCTAAAGGAGATCAGTCCTGGGTGTTCATTGGAAGGACTGATGCTGAAGCTGAAACTCCAGTACTTTGGCCACCTCATGCAAAGAGTTGACTCATTGGAAAAGACCCTGATGCTGGGAGAGATTGGAGGCAGGAGGAGAAGGGGACGACAGAGGATGAGATGGCTGGATGGCATCACTGACTCAATGGACATGAGTTTGGCTAAACTCTGAGAATTGGTGATGGACAGGGAGGCCTGACGTGCTGTGATTCATGGGGTCGCAAAGAGTTAGACATGACTGAGTGACTGAACTGAACTGAACTGAACTGAAGGGACCTCCATACTGTTTGCCACACTGGCTACACCCATTTGCATTCCCACCAGCAGTTTAAGAGAGGGGTTTCCTTTTCTTCACACCCTCCCCAGCATTTATTATTTGTAGACTTTCTGATGATCACCAATTCTGACAGGTGTGAGGTGACACCTCACTATGGTTTTAATTTGCATTTCTCTAATAATGAGTGGTGTTGAGTATCTTTTCATGCACCTGTTAGCCATCTGTATGTCTTCTTTTGAGAAATGTCTATTTAGGTCTTCTGCTCACTTTCTGATTGGGTTGTTTGTTTTTTTGATACCGAGCTGTATGAGCTATCTGTATATTTTGGAAATTAATCCCTTGCTGGTTGCATCATTTGCAAATATTTTCTCCCATTCAGTAGGTTGTTTTTTCACTTTGTTCATAGTGAAAAGACTGACTTTTAAATAAATAAATATTGTAGGACTTTTCTGAGCAACCTCAATCAAAAGGATTTCAGATTACAAAAGATTAATTATGAAAGTATACAACAGGCTTGTCTCCTGTTTCTGCCACTGACAGGCCTTGGGCAAGTTCCTAAATCATTCTGAGCTTTATGTCCCTCATCTGTAACATGAGAACTTCAGCCGGAATGATTGCTTGCAGCTTCTATGATCCCACAGATTTTCACTTTCTGCTGGCCAGTTCTCTTCATTCACCAACATATTTTGAGTAACATCAAAATAAAGTTAAAATCATTAACATTCAGCAAATATTTACTGTGCTAGCTCTGCTAGGAATAAAAAGAGAACAAAGATAAATGCAGCCTGGCCTTCTTTCTCATTTGTGGACCTTACAAGGTAACAGCTGCAAAAGATTGTATGGGGTTTTATATAACATTGTTCAGAAGACTACTGATGGCCACCTTTGGGTGGTAGGAATATATGCAGGTATCTGTCTCTCTCTGCCTTTCTCTCTCTATCTGTCTTCTCTTTCATACATCTCACCCTCTTCTCCCCTCTCCCCATGTCTATAAGTCTATTCCCTATGTTTGTTTCTCTATTGCTGCCTTGTACATAAATTCTTTAGTACCATTTTTCTCGATTCCATATATATGCATTAGAATACGATATTTATCTTTCTCTTTCTGACTTACTTCACTCTGCATAACAGGTTCTAGGTTCATCTACCTCATTAGAACTGACTCAAAGGCATTCCTTTTTATGGCTGAGTAATATTCCATTGTGTATATGTACCACAACTTTTTTTTACCCATTCATCTGTCAATGGACATCTAGGTTGCTTCTATGTTCTAGCTATTGTAAATAGTGCCACAATGAACAATGGGATACTTGTGTCTTTTTCAATTTTGGTTTCCTCAGGGTATATGCCTAGGAGTGGGATTGCTGGGGTCATATAGTCGTTATTCCTAGTTTTTTAAGGAATCTCCATACCGTCTTCCATAGTGGTTGTATCAATTTACATTCCCACCAACAGTGCAAGAGCATTCCCTTTTCTCAACACTCTCTCCAGCATTTATTGTTTGTAGACTTTTTGATGACAGCCATTCTGACCAGTGTGAGGGGATAGAGCATTGTAGTTTTGATTTGCATTTCTCTAATAATGAGCAATGTTGAATATCTTTCCGTGTGTTTGTTAGCCATCTGTATGTCTTTTTTGGAGAAATGTCTGTTTAAGTCTTTGCCCACTTTTTGATTGGGTTGTTTGTTTTTCTGGTATTGAGTTGTATGAGCTGCTTGTATATTTTGGAAATCAATCCTTTGTCAGTTGTTTCATTTGCTATATTTTCTCCCATTCTGAGAGTTGTCTTTTCACCTTGCTTATAGTTTCCTTTGCTGTGCAAAAACTTTTAAGTTTAATCAGCTCCTACTTGTTTACTTTTGTTTTTATTTCCATTATTCTAGGAGGTGGGTCATAGAGGATCTTGCTTTGATTTATGTCATCGAGTGTTCTGCCTGTTTTCCTCTAAGAGTTTTATAGTTTCTGGTATTACATTTAGGTCTTTCATCCATTATGAGTTTATCTTAGTATATGGTGTTAGGAAGTGTTCTAATTTCACTCTTTTACATGTAGTTGTCCAATTTTCCCAGCACCATTTATCAAAGAGGCTGTCTTTTCCCCATTGTATATTCTTGCCTCCTTTTTCAAAAATAAGGTACCCATAGGTGCATGGGTTTATTTCTGGGCTTTCTGTCTTGTTCCATTGGTTTATAATTCTGTTTTTGTGCCAGTACCATACTGTCTTGCTTACTGTAGCTTTGTAGCATAATCTGAAGTCAGGAAGATTTATTCCTCCAGTTCCATTCTTCTATTTCAAGATGTTTTGGCTATTCAAGGTCTTTCATGTCTCCAAATGAATTGTGAAATTTTTTGTTCTAGTTCTGTGAGAAATGCCGTTGGTAATTTGATAGGAATCACATTGAAGCTGTAGATTGCATTTGGTAGTATGGTAATTTTCACAATATTAATTCTTCCTACCCAGGAACATGGAATATCTCTCCATCTGTTCATGTCATCTTTGATTTCTTTCATTAGTATCTTATAATTTTCTGTGTACAGTTCTTTTGTCTCCTTATGTAAGTTTATTCCTAGATATTTGTTTTTGTTGTAATGGTGAATGGGATTGATTCCTTAATTTCCCTTTCTGATTTTTCATTGTTAGTATATAGAAATTCAAGTGATTTCTGTGTATTGATTTTGTATCCTGCAACTTTGCTAAATTCACTGATTAGCTCTAGTAATTTTCTGATACTATCTTTAGGGTTTTCTATGTCCAGTATCATGTCATCTGCAAAAAGCAAGAGCTTTACTTCTTTTCCAATCTGGACTCCTTTTATTTCTTTTCTTCTCTGACTGCTGTAGCTAGGACTTCCAGAACTATGTTGAATAATATTGGTGAAAGTGGACATCCTTGTCTTGTTCCTGATCTTAGGGGGAATGCTTTCAGTTTTTTACCATTGAGAATCATGTTTGCTGTAGGCATATCATATATGGCCTTTACTATGTTCCTTCTATGCCCATTTTTTGAAGAGTTTTAATCATAATCATGGGTGCTGAATTTTGTTAAAGGCTTTTTGTAGAAAGCCCTTTAAAAATTATTTTGAAATAGATTTTCAACTTCCTGCTCTCTTTTGCAACAGAGATATCAAAAGTAAGTAAAATGTAGGCAAAGAGATACTTACAGCTAAGAGAACTTATGCAAAGGCTGAGTCTCCCTTCCATTTCCATAGCTTTCAGGAAAGGAAATGCAGGTCCAATAGAAATGTCATTGTGTGTGTATTTCTGTGTGTGTATGCTTGTATGTGTGTGAACACACATGCATGTACATCTTTCATAGAACAAAGGGGCAACAAAAAGAATGAGTGCAAATAAAAGACAATGAAGAAGGAACAATGAAAAAAAGAAAAATAACTCTGCTCAAAAACAATTAGCTCCTTTTTCTATAAGCCAAACAGCCTTGGCAACTGAGGTTTCACAAGCAAGTCCTACAGTATTTTCTCAGTTTTCTCTGGTAACCTCCACCTTGCTGTGGATATTAAATGCTGCGAGGCTAACTACTGTTTGTTTCTTGGATACAAAGGACATTGCATTCTCTCTGAGTGATTCTGGGCTTCTCCTAAGCCTGGCAAACACCCTCCCCCATCAGGAAGCAATTGTTCTGCTACAGGAGAAGCACTATAGGAGGGATTATTCAAAAGACCAGAGAATCCAAAAGCTCTGGAATGTGTGGTGTGATTATTATTTTCTCAGCTGCTTCCCTTTCCTTCCTATGTTTTGTTTAGGTTCAGATATTTTTCATTTCCTAGAACACACTGAGAGGAAGAAAGAGAAAGATAGCCAAGAACAGGACAGGCAGTGGGGCAAGCTGACACTAGATTGCCAATGTGCCTAGCATGACACCATGTAAACTTTCTGTATTTCATTTCTGAAAAGGGCTCACTGTGAACTCTATTGTAAACATTAACCTCGGAAACTCCTATGACTTATTAATACATTTTATTGATGCTTATTTATTATTAAGTTGTAGCATTAACCATGGGACTTACTGTTAAGGCATTGCTCTTTAATCAGTATCTAGTAGAACCTCCATTTTTCATTACCTAGTAAGTTCTTCTAACAGTATTCTCCCTGGTGACCCTATAGATCAAAGAAAGGGAGGGGGGAGTACTTATATTTACTGCTATACTGAGTAGTCTACAGCATTTTAATGGCCACTGTAAAAATATGTTGAACATCTATATATGAAAATGTAATATCCACATATATCAAAACTAAGCAGGAACACTATTAAATGTTCAACATTATTGTGTTCAGAGTAGAAGTGTTTTGACCCTTTCACAAAAAATTTAGTATGACATGTATACAGGAAAGCATTAATGTTTATGTTTCATCTAAATCAGTGATTCTGAACATCTTCTGAAGCCTGAGGATGATTTTGGTCCCCAGGGAATATCTGGCAATGTCTGGAGACAGTTTTGATTGTCACAACTCAGAGGCAGGGGTGTGGGCAACTGGTATCTGATGAATAGAGGCCAGGGGTGTTATTAAACATCCTACAATGCCCAGGACAGGCCTCCCACAGCAAGCACTATCTAGCCCACATGTCAGTAGTGCAGGGTTGACATACGTATTTTCAAGATACCTTCCTGAAGCACTTAAAGTGGGAGAGAAAATGGGAAACTTTTTTCCAAAACCCCAGTTTGTTTATGAACATTGATGCCCACCCCTACACCTGGGCACCACAGTTTTCTCACTCCACATCATTTGTATATTCTCAGGCCAGAACAACCTGGCTGCAGAGTGGAAGAGTAGTGTTTTTCCACTATATAAAAGTGTTCTATGGCTCTACAACAAGGCTTCTCATCACTGGGTGTGGGGAGGCAAAAGCCAGAGATACCTGCTAAGCTTTTTCAAAATACCGCCTCCCACCAATTCAAATGTGTCTCTTAGTCTGGGGGGAGTGAAGGATATGTGATCATCAACACACATCCCCAGCACCATGCAAAGTAAATATAAAATAGGATTTAGACGGAGGTCCCTGGTGGGCCGCTGTCCATGGGGTCGCTAAGAGTCGGACCCAACTGAGCGACTTCATCTTCACTTTTCACTTTCATGCATTGGAGAAGGAAATGGAAACCCACTCCAGTGTTCTTGCCTGGAGAATCCCAGGGACGGGGGAGCCTGGTGGGCTGCCGTCTATGGGGTCGCAGAGTCGGACACGACTGAAGCGACATAGCAGCAGCAGCAGCAGCAGGAAGATGACTGATAAGTAAAGAAAAAGCAGCATGCATAAGATCACCAAGCATTCATTACCCTACTGACTTGATGAGACTGGATGCACACAGTGAGCAAATCAGTCCAGAGGGATCCACATACTTACACTGAAAGTGATAGTGTAAGTCGCTCAGTCTACCCGACTCTTTGCAACCCCATGGACCATACAGTCCATAGAATTCTCCAGGTAACAATACTAGAGTGGGTAGCCTTTCCCTACTCCAGGGGATCATCCCAATCCAAGGATCGAACTCAGGTCTCCCACATTGCAGGCAGATTCTTTACCAGCTGAACCACCAGGGAAGCCCAAGAATACTGGAATGGGTAGCCTGTCCCTTCTCTAGCAGATCTTTCCAACCTAGAATCAAACTGGGGTCTCCTGCACTGCAGGCGGATTCTTTACCAACTGAGCTATCAATGAAGCCCTTACTTACACAGAGGGAATAGCTAACTGCAGGGAGTTCCTGCTTCCAGAAATGATATGGAGACTCCAGAGCACAGCCCTGTTCTTCCCATGAGTGACTCAGGGCTACAGAGCCAGCTCTCTACTAAGCTAAAAAGAGACAACAAGCCTCCAGAGACATTTAGATTGGTATCTCCTTGGAAAGAGAATGGAATGGAATGGAATGGGCAGGAGAAATCACAATGCATTGCACATAGTAAAAGCACACACTAGTTTCTGAAACTTACATTTTGATCGTGTAGGCGCATGTGCCTGGAAAATGTTTTTTGCTGCTAAAGTTGCTGCTGTTGTTACTTTGGCTCTGCTCCCTCACTGATCAGTCTCTTTCATTTATAAAAGTACTTTGATGTTAGACACCAACAGACATAGATCACGGAAATGCCCAAATTTCTGTTCAGGACTTTGGCCCAGTGTTTATTTCAGCCTTACAACTGCTGCTGCCGCTTCACTTCACTCACTACCATTGAGACTGTGATTCCTTCAGGGAAGCTTCGAGAGACTGCTTTATGAATATTTGAGGCACTACTGGGCTCACTCCAAGACAGAAGTTTACATGATTCATGAGAGTTGTGCCTGCAGTTGACAAAGACAAGGCAAAATGCACAAGAGCAGCTCATCCCTTACATACCTTTATGTGGCCCTTTGACAATGCAGGCAGCTAGCATGGAATTCAGTAACATGAAAAAATAAATAAATAGAATTTTTTAAATGTAGGTGCACCAAAGAAGTCAAGACAAATATTTAAAGAACAGTTATACCCAAAAGCAATGTCAATGTGATAGCGACCAGGTGATAAAAATAAAATAGGTACAACATTTTTTAGCCACGTTTAGAAATAGTCCCTTCAAGCACCAGACCATTTTCATGTTCAAGGGGATACACTAAAGAAAGAGTGGTTTTCTCCACATAGAAGCCTGGAAGAGTTTTTTATGCTCCTGACAAAATGAATGTTGTATGGTGCTTGATGTTGCTGAATAATGAAGATGTTAGCTATTTCTCTAGTGCTATTAGAAAGCATCGCATTACACAGATAAAAGTTGTGTAACTACACTAGGTCAGTGCAAAAGATATGATATTGTTTGGAATGACAGTTGTATCCTTAGAATGCATTCTACTGGCATAAAGATATAAATGAGTCTGTTTCAGAAGGCCGGTATGCTGCCTGAGCCAGAATGCCCAATCATATAACCCATCTAGGCTTTCATACTTTTGCTGTTGATAAAGTCATAAGCCCATTGCCTGCCCTTTCAACACAACTGCCCATTCTCCAACCAAATGTATGGTTTAATTTTAATTTAATTTTATCCCCAAAGCCCGTGTCTTCTCTTCTACAAGCTGTAGATTTTTGCATCTCTCTCCACCCCAAGCTTCTGTCCCTCCATTTTTTACCAGGCAACCTCCTCTACATCATTTAAAGTCCATTTCAAATGTCATCTTTCAATGAAAACTGTTATGGGCCCACTCCATCCAAACTAGACAGGATCATTCCATGTAAACCTCAGTAATGCCTAGTCTGAACAGTTTCTGTGACATTGTACCCTGACTTTCCTTCACTTATTTTATTTACTTATCAATATTTATTTTTCCTCTATTTTAGAGCATTTTAAGGCATTTTATGTCTTAATCCTCTGTGTACTATCTGCAATATCTGGCATTATGCTTTGCACTTGAAAATGCTCAATACCTGTGGCTTCACTGATCAATAACACTTGCCCTTTGACAATCTGGGACTTGATAGTCATCCTTTTATCATCTCTGTACTTCCCTTCTCACAGGTGCCCATAGGAATCAGTGCACAGTGACCTCAGCTATGCCTTGAAAATACTAAAAGATCCAAAGTTAGAAATTTGACATTCTTTGTAAAAAAGCTGCTACTCCTCTGTCTCCCTAGGTCTTATGTGATTCTAGATCTTAAAGTCCTTAATATTGATATAATGTCCAAGTCAGGGGTTAGGTGAACACCCCAATGTCATATATAGGGCAGAACTTAGACTAAAATCTAACGTGAGAATGAGATCCATTTTTGTTCAGTCATGTTGTCATAGATATGGTTAGTTTTTCTCTTTAGGGATCTTGAGCTGATTCATTCCAGGAATGTGATTTTTAAGTATGAGCCTAAGAGTATTAATTTGCCAAAATAATAATATTTAAAAGAAACTTTCATTTACTTATACAGCCAGCATGCTCTACCTTGACCCAAAGTTTCAATGATGAATATATCAGATTTTACTATGTACAAGCCTATGCTTGCCTGTGACAAAAACACTCCAGGTTCTATTGGTTCTATCAGATCAGATCAGATCAGTTGCTCAGTCGTGTCCAACTCTTTGTGATCCCATGAATCACAGCGCGCTAGGTCTCCCTGTCCATCACCAACTCCCAGAGGTCACTCAGACTCACGTCCATCAAGTCAGTGATGCCATCCAGCCATCTCATCCTCTGTTGTCCCCTCTCCTCTTGCCCCCAATCCCTCCCAGCATCAGAGTCTTCTCCAATGAGTCAACTCTTCGCATGAGGTGGCCAAAATACTGGAGTTTCAGCTTTAGCATCATTCCTTCCAAAGAAATCCCAGGGCCGATCTCCTACAGAATGGACTGGTTGGATCTCCTTGCAGTCCAAGGGACTCTCAAGAGTCTTCTCCAACACCACAGTTCAAAAGCATCAATTTTTTGGCGCTCGGCCTTCTTCACAGTCCAGCTTTCATATCCATACGTGACCACAGGAAAAACCATAGCCTTGACTAGATGGACCCTTGTTGGCAAAGTAATGTCTCTGCTTTTGAATATGCTATCTAGGTTGGTCATAACTTTCCTTCCAAGGAGTAAGCGTCTTTTAATTTCATGGCTGCAGTCACCATCTGCAGTGATTTTGGAGCCCAGAAAAACAAAGTCTGACACTGTTTCCACTGTTTCCCCATCTATTTCCCATGTAGTGATGGGACCAGATGCCATGATCTTCGTTTTCTCAATGTTGAGCTTTAAGCCAACTTTTTCACTCTCCACTTTCACTTTCATCATCAAGAGGCTTTTTAGTTCTTTTTCACTTTCTGCCATAAGGGTGGTGTCATCTGCATATCTGAGATTATTGATATTTCTCCCAGCCATCTTGATTCCAGCTTGTGTTTCTTCCAGTCCAGCATTTCTCATAATGTACTCTGCATAGAAGTTAAATGAGCAGGATGACAATATACAGCCTTGACGTACTCCTTTTCCTATTTGGAACCAGTCTGTTGTTCCATGTCTAGTTCTAACTGTTGCTTCCTGACCTGCATACAGATTTCTCAAGAGGCAGATCAGGTGGTCTGGTATTCCCATCTCTTTCAGAATTTTCCACAGTTTATTGTGATCCATACAGTCAAAGGCTTTGGCATAGTCAATAAAGCAGAAATAGATGTTTTTCTGGAACTCTTTGCTTTTTCCATGATCCAGTGGATATTGGCAATTTGATCTCTGGTTCCTCTGCCTTTTCTAAAACCAGCCTGAACATCAGGAAGTTCACGGTTCACATGTTGCTGTAGCCTGGCTTGGAGAATTTTGAGCATTACTTTATTAGCGTGTGAGATGAGTGCAATCGTGTGGTAGTTTGAGCATTCTTTGGCACTGCCTTTCTTTGGGATTGGAATGAAAACTGACCTTTTCCAGTCCTGTGGCCACTGCTGAATTTTCCAAATTTGCTGGCATATTGAGTGCAGCACTTTCACAGCATCATCTTTCAGGATTTGAAATAACTCAACTGGAATTCCATCACCTCCACTAGCTTTTTCGTAGTGATGCTTTCTAAGGCCCACTTGACTTCACATTCCAGGATGTCTGGCTCTAGGTCAGTGATCATACCATCATGATTATCGTGGTCATGAAGATCCTTTTTGTACAGTTCTTCTGTGTATTCTTGCCACCTCTTCTTAAAATCTTCTGCTTCTGTTAGATCCATACCATTTCTGTCCTTTATCAAGCCCATCTTTGCCTGAAATGTTCCTTTGGTATCTCTGATTTTCTTGAAGAGATCTCTAGTCTTTCCCATTCTATTGTTTTCCTCTAACATCCAAAAAAAAAATGAAGTTCAAGGAGAAACCTTTTGCTGATTTTATTCTCAGTAGAACTCAACCACAAACCGAAGTCACTGATAAATAATGTTTTGAATGAAGAGAAAATAATGAATCAATAACATGACTGGAAAATTCTGGAAATGGATCAGAGTTTTGAAAAATCTTCACAGCAGATTTTCTTCCAGGGAGCAATCGCAGCATCCAAATGCATTTATTATTGGCTCACTGTGATTTCTGTGGAGCAGAAATTGAGCAAGTTCCTTTTGTCCACTTTCATTGGTCATGTGGTTGGCTCTTATCTCACATTCCCCTATTCAAGCACTACCTAAAATCTGTCTTCATCACACTAAATTAAGAGATTTTCATATCCTATGATTTGCTGACTTTGTAGCTTCCTTACACCTGAAAGTTAGGATAACCTTTTGCCCTAAGATTGTTTTCACTAAAGGTATTTACCAAGTCTCAGTTTCTTTATGATGCCTGTGTGTGCCATTCTCTATTAAGGTGATTACCATGTAGGTGAGCATTACATAGATCTACACAACGTTTCTCCAATGTCATAGGTTCAATAACAAAATCTTGGTGATTGTAATTAATTATAATAAAGACCACTGGAGCTATTGAACACAAACTCCTACAGGCCTATACAGCCAAACAAGAGCAACTACTTTTTCTGAATTTAGTGGTAAATTCAGAGCCTTGAATGTACAAAATCAAGAAAATTTCAATAAAGGGAGATTCATCTTTTCAGATCTCTGTAGGTAATAAGAAGTCATACCTATGATTTGCTGCATAACAAAAGCATCTTTAGTCAACCTATGTATTAGCCTAGACAGATGTTTAGGGGAAAGTCCATGCAAAGCAGAATGCCAAAGGGTTATTTAAAGTGTATGAAAAAATGCAGATTATAAGGAAAATCTTTTTAGTTTTGGAAATGATGAAGCCTGAGTATGAAATAACACGAGCAGCTTCTAACAGCATGACCAAATGTAAATCCTGATTGAAATAGTTATTGTCCTTTCAAAGTGATCATCTTGGGAGACTATACATATTCCAACCACACTGCTTTTGTTCCCAAAATGTCATGCTTTAAAGGGGTTTCAGGAGTACTTTCTGTGATCCTCATCCTTTTAAGTTGGGCTTGATTTTTGGAAAAAATCTGCAACAACAGGCAAATTCTAGGGTGCCCCATAATCTCATTCCCTCTGTGTTCCTAGGGTGATACCCTCCCTTCAAGTGTGGGCAGGGTTTGTGACTCACTCCTAGCAATAGAATATGGTAAAGGTAGCAGTATATACAAAACTGCATGCCCATGATTATATTACCTGAGGCCGTAACCCATCTGGTTAGTAGACACTGTCTCCTTTGCTAGCTTTGAGGAGCAAGTCATCATGTTGAACAAGTCTATACTGTAAGAAGCTAAAGGTGGCTTACAACTGACAGCCAGGCAGAAATTGAAGCCCCAAGTCAACATCTGGAAGGAACTGAATGCTGCCAACCACCATGTGAACTTGGACATAAACCCTTCCCAGCCAAGCTTTCAGATGAGATCACAGCCCTGGCTAATAGTCTGCAACCTTGAAGAGGTGCCAGCTATGCCATGCCCATGTTCCTGATGCATATAAACTGTGAAATAATAAGTGTGTGTTGTTTTAAGGTGCTAAGCTTGTGACACTATTATTACACCACAGAAAATAACTAATATACAAACTTCGATTGTTCTGACCCAGGATTAGCCAATATGCTTTTTATCCCAGCTATCATTCTCAAATCTTGTCCTCTTAATTATTTTTTCTTTACCTTGCTTTCCCACCTATTCACTCCTAACAAAATCAAAAGCTCCCCTGAAAGGGAAGTACTTTCAAATCCACTTAATTCTTTATAGGTTTGATTAATAGCATATAGCATTTATAGGACATTTATTATGTTTCAGGCACTGGCCTAAACACTATACATAAACTATTAGTCCACACAATCTTATTAGGTAGAAATTCTTATGAGTCTTAGGATTCTAAAAGATAGAAATGGAGTAAAATAATTTTCCTAAGGCCAGAAAGCTAGCAAACAGTAGAGTTGTGAAGATAACTCAAGCAGTCAACTTCCAGAGCCTACACAATTAATACATATCCTATAAAAGATCTCCACAAGCATTATCTCATTTAATCCAAACAAAGGCCCCACAATGGAGCTATTCTAGTGACCAGACTTACAGATGAAGAAACTAGGCTTTGAGAGTTTAAGAGATGAAGTCTCTTAACTTGTTAGTGGTCAAGTGGAGGCTAAAAGAACCAAAGTTTTGCTGATGCCCTAATCCAGTGCTCTTTCTTACCACAAGAACACCAGTCAGTTGTTGCTCTGCAGTCCTGAGGCTGATTTCTTGTGAGCAGGTCTGGTAATGTGAGTACAGCAATAACCAAAAGAAAAGCTCTGAAGCTGTTTTGAATGAAGACACCATCATCAAGACACTTAAGAATAAACACACCCAAGGGTTCTATTGTGAAGATAACACTCATCTCCAAGCAATATTTTTATGATCACAAAATTAAAATTGTATTACTTTATAGTCATACCTCATAAACAGACACATTTTGTGCCTAGCCTAAAATGTGTTTTCTCTAAAGGAGGAGTGCTAGCCATGGACGGAGGAGCCTGGCAGGCTACAGTCCATAGGGTCTCAAAGAGTCAGACATGACTGAAGCGACTGAGCACATACATAGAGAAGATCAATATTTCTCAAAGTATGTTCCTGGGGACACTAACCCCACAAGATGTTAAAAAGTGTTCTGTAGGAAAAAATGTATAGGATACAGGGATGGTCAAATAAGTTTATGCTATTTGCAGCCCTCTAAGAGGATTATGGTCCACATTAGAACTTAGAGGCTCTGAGAAGTCCTGCACTAAAGAAATCTATGAACCTCTGCTGAACCCAGTAGCTTCAAAAACTTTTTAACTACATAATCTTTTTTCCTGAGAACACTCATTAATGTCTGCTAGGACTCTCATTTCTACCTGGGAAATTCTGTAAATTTACTTGAAGGTTAATTTTCATTTCACAGGAGGTTAAAAATGAAGTTTGACCTATAAAGTGAGTTAGAGGTAGTTTGTTTAAATTATAAAGAACTTAGGAGGCAATTGCAAATGTCCCCAAGAGCACACATTTTCTTCGGGCTCCCAATCCATCAATTTTAGTTGCCCATTATCTGTTCATTCTTCTCAAGGTACCTTGAGTTGATGATTTTTGATGAATCTGAGAATATAAAATAACATTTACAGATAATCAACCCATTTCCAGAACACAATTTCTGGGTATAAACCATTTATTCTACCAGTTTGCTTCAAGTAATCCTACATTTGCCACAAAGGAAGAGAAAAAGGGTAAATACATTAGGTTTCTATTACAAGAGTAGTCTGTGAAGTTTCCCCCATGCCATTTCCTTATTTCAGGTAAAATAACTATGTTCAAAGGCTATATTAATCCTATTGACCTTTTCAAAACTCCTGAGCGAGATCTCACCTTTTTTATTTTTCTTTTTCTCCATATTAAAGTGCTTGATAGAATTTCCTCACCCAAGTCGTTTTCATAGTCTGTAAAGTGGAGACAATAACTTGGAGGCTTAATGATTCACGTCAGTTTCCTTTCTCAAGTCACTGCCCACACAGCCAAGTGATTAGTAGCAGATAAAACAAGGACACCTTCAGGAAAATTGTGGGTGCTGCTTTACAGCCATTCTTTAGCTCTATGAGTCATTCTAGCTTTGGTATCAACTTTAGGTAAATTGTTTAACTTTTCTTAGGCTTTGTGTTTTAACCCTCTGTTTCCTCATCTATAAAATGGACTTAAAATAGCTCCCAGAGTTGTTGAGAGGAGTAAATGCGATAGAGTATGGGAAATACCAATCAGTTCATCTATTGAAAGAAGTATTCTTATGCCTGACTCTGCTTTTAGGGATGCTCTACACTTAATGCTTATAATAAAACTCCTACGGTAGCTCCCCTTTATAAAAGGGGAAACAGGAAAAATTAAGAATTTTGTTCCCAATCACCAAGCGTGGGAACATGGATTTGAGCTCTTTTCTATTTGACTGTTCTTTCCATTGCACCACACTGATGCTCAACAAACTAAAGGTGCTGTGTCCCCTTAGCATGTATTTGCCAAGATGCAGAAGGGGGAAAAACAAAACAGAACAACTTAGTCAAACCTGACCCTAGGCAAAGCTGTGACATAATAAGCAAAATTGATCTCCTCTATCCTTGATGCCCACATCTAGGGAACAGAGTCTTCACATTGCCCCTGCAAGCCCTGGGATTTTCCCACAATGCTTCACTAGGACTACGTACCGAGACAGTAGCCAATCTTCCAGAGCAGTGCTCCTGTATAGCTGGTCCATCAGCTGTTTGTTAGCAGACAATGACAAAATGAGAGGTTTGTACTTGAATGAATGTCAATTATGCTGCTTCCTTCAATTAGAAAAGTCACAATACCAAAAACGAAATCATTTTAATTAAAAAGAGTGCTTAGTAGCCCTGCAAGCTACTAATCACATTATAGACCAGGGGCAGTCCCCAGACTACTTTTTGAGCAGCAGTGTTCTAGAACATGCCTAGCTTCCTCTTCTCTCTCTTCCCTCAGTAGAACATAACTATTTATGCTCATTTCCCATAAGTTTTATTCTTCTCAATGACTAACATAAAAAAATAATTCATGTAAAGGTTCTGGTGTTGCTTATAGTTAATGCTTGGTGTCTCTAGAGAAAATTTTTATTATTTAAAATGGATCTACTATAGACATTCCTTAACACAGAGAATCATTCAACAGTGGGAATCTTAGGTACCAAGCAAGGGTGTGAGAAACAAACATTAGGAAGATACATGGTAATTCAGGTGCTACTTAAGCCACATCAAACTGGCCCACAAGTGTGTGTGCAAGCAGACACATGTGTGACCTGTGGTAGTGTGGTAAGGCATGGAGTGACTACAGTGATGTGAGGGTCAGGGAAAGAAGCTGCTTGTTCTTAAGTCAAAATATCTCCTCTGAGTTTGCCAAGGACAGGCAGGATGAATTTAAACCTCACTTCTCTATCAGAGTCAGATGTGTTTTCTCCCTCCTCTTCCCTACTTTTGGTACTGAGGGAGGCTATGCATCCAGGGTGCCAAGAAGAGTGCCTGGCATATAGTAGGCACTCAATAAACATACTAGTCCCTCAGCAAACATCCACTTGGCACTTGTTTTGTGCCAAGCACTATTCATACAACTGAGAATGAAACACATAAAGACCCTGGTCCTCATGATGCTCACATTGCAGTGGGAGAGACATCAAATACAGGAAGAAAGAAAGTAAGGAAGAGCCTTTTGAGATGCCTGAGTCAGGGCAAAAGGAGGACAAAGCATACTAAATGTGCCTAGCCTAAAATGTGTTTTTTCTCTTACTGCTGCCGCTGCTAAGTCATTTCAGTCATGTCTGACTCTGTGTGACCCCATAGACGGCAGCCCACCAGGCTCCGCCATCCCTGGGATTTTCCAGGCAAGAACACTGGAGTAGGTTTCCATTTCCTTCTCCAATGCATGAAAGTGAAAAGTGAAAGTCACGTCACTCAGTTGTGTCCAACTCTTCGCGACCCCATGGACTGCAGCCCACCAGGCTCCTCCATCCATGGGATTTTCCAGGCAAGAGTACTGGAGTAGGGTACCATTGCCTTCTCCAGTTTTTCCTCTCAGACATATTCAAATGTTATGGTACCATGATACTTTCACAGCAGGCAGGCCTGAGTTTGGGTATTTAAATTACTCAAAGAGACAGTTGGATTGTGTTTAAGGAAAAATTTTCTTTCTGGGATAGATTATCAAGGAAAGGTACAAATTCCATTCCCTGAGTTCTCAAGACAAAAATAACCCTCAAAATGAGTGCTCTGAATCCAACCCTTACTAGGAACCATTTGTAGAAGAAAGAATACTGGACAATAAAACTGAGTCCCTGCTGTGCCATTTAGAAGCTGGGTGAGTTTGACCAAGTCACCCCACCTCTATAATCCTCACTGTCCTCATCTGTGGAAAGAGAAGGGAACATTCGATGACCTCTGGGTTGTCTTTCAACCTTGCAATATCAGTGACACTAAATTCTTTCAGTCTTTTCAAGTTCTCTTTTTCTATATTTTCATTATCATAGGTTTTCACTGGAAAAAAATAGGCTACCTCACTTCTGAAAATGCAGTGTTATAGTCAAGATCTTTTAAAAAGTATACCCCACTGCTAGGACTATAATTGTACAGAATGTAAGAGAGACAGAGAAAGAAAGAAAGAGAAAACCCTCAATAACATCATCATGTCTGTATTTGCCAGGAAGCTCTCAATGTGGCTCTTACTATCGTACAGGGCATCTTCCACACGGTCATCATACAAGTAAACCAATCTTTATACAGTCAATACTGCTGAAAAGCCATGGATAACCCAATCTGGGTCACTGAAAGAACATTGCAGGGCTTCCTAGGTGGTGCTAGTGGCGGGAGACACAAGAGACACAAGTTCGATCCCTGAGTTAGAAAGATCTCCTGGAGAAGGAAATGGCAACCCACTCCAGTATTCTTGCCTGGAGAATCCCATAGACAGAGGAACCTGGAGGTGTGTTTGTGGCGGCAGTGGGGTGGTGTATGTTGAAGTCCATGGGGGCTCACAGAGTCAGACAAGGCTGAAGCAACAGAGAGCAGACACACAAAGCATATCGCAAGTATGCTAGAAAAATTGCTATCAAAAGAAAACTATTTTATCATCTTTTGCAATGTAAATAAACACCCATGGTTCATTTTTTGTGACAATCTAGGTTTGTATGAATTTAAGCTTAAAATTATAGCCAGTATTTACCAAAGACCCACTCTGTGTCAGGCTTTATGCCAAAAGGTAATAGAGTATTGCATCTAATACTAAAAATATAATTTTGAAATTAGTGTTATGATTATCACCATTTTATAATGGGGGAAAATGCAGCTCAGAACAGCTAAGCAATTGATACAAACTCACTGGTGGGCTGCCGTCTATGGGGTCGCACAGAGTCGGACACGACTGAAGTGATTTAGCAGCAGCACATAACCAGCAGGAAGGAGAACTAGAAGGCAAAACTACGTATATCAGATCCAAGAGCCTAAGTTCTTAACCATTACTCTACTGTGCCCATGAAAACTGAGGCAAGGGTCTACCCTGGGCACATGTGGAATCTTGGGTCTCACTTTATCTTGTGGCTTCTATTTTCTTAGCGCCGAAGTCCTTACACCATTTCTCAGCTACAAAACTTCATTTCCACATCTGGCAAATGGGAAGGAGTCTCCAGGCATAGATGCTGCTCTCAGAAACCCAGGTCGGTGAGCAGAGATAAGTCATAGCAGGCTCAGAGAAGAGTGGCTAGACCACAAGAAGGCTCAAAGCCATATTATTTGGGGATAGTTGGAAGAGGTGGGCAGGACTGGAATGGAGAGGAAAACCCTCAGGGAATCATGCTATTAATTTAACATAGTCTTTTCACAGTTCAGTGGTCTCATTTGACGAAGTCGGTTCAGCCAGAAACAGCAGAATCTTGGAACATTCAGCCACAAAGATACATCTTTAAAACATAGGAAGAAACAAAATGTGGTCTGTACCACAATGCCACTTATTTAAATTAAAAATCTATTACAAAAGAACAATGCCTGATTTATAAGAAGTCACACAAACAGAAGGATACACATCCCACATATTAGAAAGCTTGCCTATGAGGAGCAAAGTGAAAGTGTGATAGTGAAAGTCGCTCAGTCATATCCGACTCTTTGCAACCCCAAGGAACAGTCCATGGAATTCCCCAGGCCAGAATACTGGAGTGAGTGGCCTTTCCCTTCTCCAGGGGATCTTCGCAACCCAGGGATCAAACCCAGGTCTCCCACATTGCAGGCAGATTCTTTACCAGCTGAGCATGGGGAGCAAAGTGGCATGTCAAAGGATAGACTTGTCTTATTTTATTTTAGTCTGAATATATGAAGAAGGATGACGTGTGTTAAAAAAAAAAAAAAAAAAAACACTCCAGGGATAGAGTTAATCAGCAGGTCAAACTTTAGGAGCACTATTCAAAATATGTCCAGGACCCAAACACTTTCATATCTCCCCTCATCCAAAACACTATCATCTCCTGTCTGAACTATGGCCAACAACCTCCAAATTGCTCTAAGTCTACCCCTTTCACTGTACAGTCTCTTTGCAGAGCAAATCTTCTAAAACATAAGTCAGATCATATTAGTCCCTAGCTCAACCCCCACCAATGACTCCCCATCTTATCTGGAGTAAAATCCAGTATCCTTTCAATGACCCACAAGGTCCCACATGACCTGGCTCCCATTCCCTTTCTAATCTCACATTCCACCACTGTCCTGTTTGTATTCCCCACTCCAACCACACTGATCTTGTTGCTACTCCATGAACAGATCAACACACCTCTACCTCAGGACCTTGGCACTTACTCTTTCTATTGCCTGGAATGTTCTTTCCCCAGAGATACTCACATGGCTTATTCAGTACTTGACTTGAAAGTCACTTGTCAGTGACGCCCTTCTTGACCACCTAGTTAAAACTGCCAAGTGCCCACCCTTGCACTATCTTCCTTTCTTACTTATCTCCTGTCATGCTCTTCATTTTATGTGCTGTTCTTCACTCTCACCCTTCCACAGAAAGCAAGCTTTAAGAGCTCAGGATCTCTGTATCTTCTGTTCATTGCTATATCTTCAGAATATAAATAATACCTAGCACCTGGAACATGGTATGCACACCGTAAATATGTTCGAATGGATTTTTGTTCAACATAAAAAACGTCCTACATGGGAATTCTCTGATAGTTCAGTGGTTAGAACTCTGTGCTTTTACTGTCAAGGGCCCAGGTTCAATCCCTGGTGGGGGAACTTACTCTCCAAGCATGTACCTGGAACAGGGGGAAAAAAAAAAAAAAACTTCCTATGTATCCATTCATAGATAAAGTGAAATACCTCAGGAGATAATGAGCTCCTTATCCCTGGAGTTATTCCAGTGAGGCTTAGTGACCTTTTGGTAGAGATACCAAAGAAAGGCCTGGAAAAGGGAACAGCAACCCACTCCAATATTCTTGCTTAGAGAATTCCACAGACAAAGGAGCCTGGTGGGCTACAGTCCACGGGCCTGCAAAGAGTCGGACATGGCTGAGCAACTAACACACACACACACACACACACACACACACACACACCCAAAGAAAGGACTCAAGCTCTAGGTATTTGGGCTAGATACTAATCCAAGCTACTGTCAACCCTGAATGAAATACCATTGTTCTGTGAATCCTCACAAAGATGCTTAAGAAACCAGGGTCATTTTTCCAGTTCCCTGTCCCTAGTGAATTAAACACCACTAGTTTGGGTTTTTGTTTTCTTTCCTTTTGTTTCATTTTTAATGTAAATCTTTTAAACCCCATGAGTCCATTTGGTAACATTTTCTCCTGAATACAAAAAAAAGCTGCATACATCTAATTGCAAATGAGAAATTTCAGGACAAGCCAGTGCTATCAAATAACTGTATTATCCGGAAAAAACTCATCATCTCATGTAATTTAAATTCTTGCCCTTTGCTCCTTTGTGTATATTTTTGCATTTAAGAAATCTGCTTAAAATTAGTTCAATTCTTCCCTTTGGGGTAGATTTTTAAACAAAAACAAGGGAGGATTAAAAACAGGAAGAAAATGACTGATAGCTAAGATTTTTTTCTATAGTCTCTTGATTCCTATATGATAAGAAGGTAGGAAGCATGTGTGAAAAGACTAAAAAAAGAGAGAGAGAGAATGTATGTTCTAGGCACCACACAAATTAGTGATGTCTTCCCTCCAGGGAAGAAAACACTTTGATTGTCTTTTTTATAGAGATGAGAAAACTGTAGGACCCAAGTCCCTTCTAAATGTGGGCTAAAGTAAAATCAAGGTATTTCCTGTACTACCTCTGTCCTCGGCTAGAAGATGTGATTCTTTAGTTGCATGAATAGTCCAGGGGTCCTACAGGTAACTGTGTGAAGACAACGAGCATGGTCCTCTGCTCTACAAAGAGAAAACTCTGAAGCTGACCTGGAGACTCTTAGAGCAAAGAAGGTGTTTCGCCCCTGTTTGGACTTGCCTCAGCACAGAGATTGGCGACCCACGGGAATATCCAACTACAACATGCTATTCCATCTGAGATGGAGGGGCAGACCTATCCCACTCCTCTATAAACAAAGTTTTGAGTTTGTGATTTTTCAGGTAACACACACTCTCCTCCCTGTTGCCAATATGTAGTCTGTTTTGGAAAGGAGTCCCCAAATGGACCACAACAGAGAACAGGCACCAATAATTACCACTATTCACCACTCCCTGCCAGTACAGGGATAGCTCAAGTGATCTTTTGAGGAAATTCCCTAACATTGGGCTGAAAAGTATCCATAAAGTCACCATTCCTTTTCCTGACATTTTATCTTTCATGCTACCCACACAGACTTGAACCCTGATAATGGAGCAGTTCTTCATTCTACAGAACATATGCTTTATTATGGAAATTGACACTCTAAGAAAAAATGTTTAGTAGTCATTCAGTAGTAGATTCTGAGCACTTTCTACATGCCTAGCACTATGATCAGTACAGAGATGGAAGACTGACGGCCGGGGGAATGAGGGAAGGCAGGTACAATAAAGGCAGATTTCTTCACACTTACATGAAGCGCATGATCCATCAGGCAGACAAGACTACCATCATAAAATAATTAAAGAGTAACATAATCTGGTGCTTCATGCCATTAAAAACAACAAGCAGAGTTAGCACTGGATTCTGAGACGAGATTCTGTGTGGTTTAACTGGACTGGGCTCTGAATGATAGAAGAAACAGAGAAGCTAGAGGGGTCAGGTTCTAGATAAGCCTGGCCAAATTCAACTAGACAACAGTCTGTCCCTCCACTGGTCCCCCTTCCACAGTGCAGCCACAGGGTATAGTAGGGGCCCCAAATAACCTCAGGGGGGACCAAGCCACAGGTTTCTGTCCCACTTTAATGTTCCCTCTTTGGATTGTTCAGCATGTAGAATCCAATTCTCAGAAAACACACAATTAAAATAATGCAGTTAAGTCAACAAATTTTTCCTTTTCTATTGAACCAGATGATTCTATGCATGTAATTGTGATTGGCTTTCCTCCACAAGGAGAATTTTAAATGGGAACCAACTGGCAAGAAATTTTGAAAGCAGGTACAAGATCAGGGCCAAAAGGCTGGGTCCCAGAGAAGCAGGAAGGAGTTACTGCTTACATTCAAATAGAAGGAATCAGTTCTCCAAGCATGGTGCCGCCCCATCCTGGGAGTGACAATCTCCTATTAAAGGTCTTAGGATTCTCCCTCAGTGTGACCGTCAGGCCCCAGGAGACAGGCCCCCGCTGTTTGACGGCAGGCACGTGAACTGCTCTCTGCGGAGAGTGGGGTAATCCTACCTACCTCCAGGAATGTGGGTGTTAGAGACAATACAGACAGAGGCACAGCACAGGGCCAAGCCAGAACTTACTTGAGTGGCGCCTATTATTACCGTTGCTAATAACTATTTTATTATCACCCTTCCTCTCCATCAAAGCTTTTTCTTTTTTTTTTTCTGACTTTTTTTTCTTCCTATACTCAAATAACTAAAAAGTAAATGCTCAGATCCCTACAGGGTTTTCTTCTCCTGTTAGTGCTGTGGGTCATCCTGGTTTAATCAGTCCTTTTAAAGAATCACCAGCCATTCTTCCAGCTGACATTTTAATCAGGTTTTCCCAAGAATCCCAAAGGAGGGGGGAAATGGAATTGCAGTGAAAAAAATCCACTTTTCTCTATATGCCAGTAAATTATAACTTCACAGCCACTTCAGAAAAAAGAACAAAAGACACATGGCAGAACATTTTTCTGGTTGAAAAAAAAAAACTGACAGCAGAAGAACCAAATTTCTTGCAGTATTAACAGTGAAGGGGGAGAGGGGCCAGGCAGGGACAGGGAACAGATACGGCTGCGCAGAACCTCGTCCTCAGTTACTCTAATGCCATGCCCAAAATGTTCACAGGACACCTCTATAGGGTCAAAATGCCTCCTTCTCTCTACAGATCCTCACAAAGAGTAAAAAGGAGCACACCTTTAAGTACCCAAAACAGCAGGTAATATTCATACAATCCATTTAGGACTTTGTGCTCTGGTGCTGACTCATCTTCTGTGATTTAGTGTTTCTCTTTGAGAGACTCTTCCCATCCCTGTACATCAGGACACCCCTGCAACAACTCTGGTCCCTAAGTTGGTCCCAGGATAGATGTCTGTTCTTTGGACATGATCCAGTCTGGCTGCAAGGGCAGAGGTGGCAGAACAGAAGTCAGACAACCTGAGTTTGCATACTGGCTCAACACTGACATACTCTGTGTCCTTAGGCGAGTTACTTAACCTCTCTGAATCCACCGTCACCTTGCCTATAAAACAGAGATATCAATATTACCTCCCATTCAGGCTACATGGAGATTAAATGGAGTGATACATGTAAAGAGCTCAGCACACTTAATAAATATTTGGTGGTAAGAAGGAGGAGAGGCAAGAAGAGATAAGCAAGGACTGTAACATTCTGATGGTACCTGTTGGCTCCCATCCTCCCTCCTCCCTCTCCTACACCATGTCCGTTGCACTCACTGACTGGAGCTGGAAATCACAATCTGTAAGTAACAACGGCCACTTATATCAGTTTGCCAGGGCTGCCCTATCAAAGTACCATAAACTGGGTGGTTTAAACAACAGAAATTTGTTGTCTCATAGTTCCGGAAGTGGAAGGTCTGAGCAAGGTGTGGGCAAGGCTGGATCGTGCTGAGGGCTGTGAAAGAGATCTGTTCCATGCCTCTCACCAGCTTCTGGTGTTTTGCTGGCCATTTCTGGCATTCCTTGGCTTGTAGAAGCATTGCCCTGATCTCTGCTTTCATCTTCACTTGACATTCTCCCTGTGTGTACATGTCTGTGTCCAAATTTCCCCTTTTCATAAGGACAACAGTCATATTGAATTAAGATGCATTCTAACGACCTCATCATAACTGATTACACGTGCAGTGACTCTATTTTCAAATAAGGTCACATTCTGCTGTTCTGGGAGTTAGTTCTTCATCCTATGAATTGATGTGGCAGAAGTAGGGATACGATTCAACCCATAAGATCGCTAAGCCATGTGACCCGGGGGCAAGTCACTTGTACCTCTGGTTCCCCAGACCTCTGGTTCCTCAGGGTCGGTGCACTCCCACATGCTCTTGGGCCTTGCCAATGTGGGGCAAGAAGCCAGAACTTCAGCTGTTTGAGGGCTTTCTCTGGCAGCCAAAGTCATTCTGCCTCTGCCACACAAAGCAGAAGTTCCTGAGAATGAATCTTCCCCAGGAGAGGTCCTTAGCCAGTCCAAGACACACATGAGCTGGTGTTTGCATACCCACCTTTTATTGATTGCCTGCCCTTTCCCATCTCACTTTCCCATTTCCTTACTGAGGTTTCTTCACCTCCCAAATAAACTATTGATACCAAATACTAGTTTTGGGTAGGCTTCTGAGAAAACCAGCTGAGATTAGCATTAGTTACTGTGATTATTAAATAAATAATTTAGAAGAGAACCTAGTTAGTGCTGCATAATTATGGACTATTATTATTCTTACCATCAACATTGTTTTAAATAGCATAGCTAGGCCATGCTGCACCAGTCCCAAGCAGCAAAGCCATCAGACAGGGCTGTTTTACTCCCAAGCCTACCTTGGCACATGGGTAAATGGGGAGGCAGCAGGAGCTTACTCTTCTCCATCTGATGTGACTGTCCTCTCACTAGGGAGACACAGGAACCAGCAAGACCTCTCAGCAGTCCATTTTCCCTTATGGATGAGAACAGAGATCACTGAGGCTTCAGCGGCATAGCTGATCAGTGGAGAGGCAATGAAGTGTAGCATTCAAGATCATGCGCTCTGACCTAAACAGGCCTGAATTTCAGTGATGGTTCTGCCACTTTCTAGCAGCATGATCTTGAGGAAGTTCTTGATCTCTCAAGCCTCAGCTCCCACCTCTGGAAAAATGGGCATAATGATAGTTGGTCTCAAGGACTGAATAAGGTAAAGCATACACAGACAATAGTAGGAGCTCACTAAAGGTTAATTATTACTCTTACTCACCTATTCATTCTTTTTTTATACTGTAGATATGAGTCTGGGCATTTCTACAACATCTTCCTCTTTCACTAGGCCTTCTCATGTCACCTTTACTCCTCTCCTACATGCCTGACATATAGTAGCTACTCAATGAATGCTCCAAATTGTGAATGACTAAATGAATGATGCAAGGAAGATTTAAGCTATTATTCATTTCTAACATTCTGTCACTTCCAGAAAGGATTTGAGAAAGTTGATGATTTAATTATATGAGTTAGAGTTTATCTATTCTGACAACCACCACAGAAGGTAAAACATACAAAACTTCCAAAGAGCCCAAGACTGGGAGCATTAATTAACTAATGCTAACTGAGCAAAGGCCTCAGGCTAATAACATTCTAAAATTGCTTAAAAGCAGTTAGTCACAAAACTGGGGTACACCAGAAATCCACTGGGAGCTTTAATAACATTACACCTGAGTCCTTTATGTCAGGAGGAAACTCGAGAGACCATTCACAGGCTGAAGCAAGATGGGGAAAAAAGCCTCACTCAGCAAATAACATGCCATTAAATTAGCGTGTGTGGATGGTACTCAGGAAAGCAGTAATTGAGTCAACAAAGAATCAGAGTGGATAAACAGGCCAAAATGTGGGAGGGGGTGAAAACTGCCAATTCCCAAGGAAATACAGGATGAGACAAGTTGGAATATGCGATACAAGATATCATTGTATCTTAAGTACACTGCACACTGAAAAAAACGGCAGTAGTAATATGATGATGATGTGATGGGGGTAGTAGTCAGGGAATAACAATGGCCAGAGTAGTGTGTGCTTACTATTTCCAAAGCATTATTTTAAGCACCTTGCTGCTGCTGCTGCTAAGTCGCTTCAGTCGTGTCCGACTCTGTGCGACCCCATAGACAGAAGCCCACCAGGCTTCCCCGTCCCTGGGATTCTCCAGGCAAGAACACTGGAGTGGGTTGCCATTTCCTTCTCCAATGCATGAAAGTGAAAAGTGAAAATGAAGTCGCTCAGTCGTGTCCGACTCTTAGCGATCCCATGGACTGGAGCCTACCAGGATCCTCCATCCGTGGGATTTTCCAGGCAAAAGTACTGGGGTAGGGTGCCATTGCCTTCCCCGTTTAAGCACTTTATTTGTACCTAATCTTAATTCAGTCATCAAACAGTCCCACAAGCTATTCCATAATAATCCCCATTCTGCATTGAAGGGACCTGAGGCACAGAGAGGTTCTGAAACGTATTTTTCATGTATTATCTCATTTAAACCTCACCACACTGCTTTTAGGGGATCAGCATTATGTGTCCCCATTTTACAGATGAGAAAACTGAAACACAAAAAGCTTAATAATTTGACCAAGATCCCACATCTAGGAAACACTAAACCAGGGTTCACAGCCATCAACTGACCCCAGAGCCAGTACTAATAGTTATGACATGAAATATATTTAAATTCACCACAAGGAATATCATGGAGTTTGGTTGTATATTCATAGTAATATTAACAGCAAACCCTAATATAGAATCCACTGTGTGAGCCAGGAACTGCTTTCAATAGTTATCCTTATGACAGCCCTCTGGAGCAGCCCATTTTACAGATAAGAAAACTGGCGCTGAGCAGAAAAGGGCCTGGCACAGAGTCACACAGTAAAGAGTGGAGCCAGAGCATTTGAAGTGTTTGTTTGTAAACCACTCTGTTCCCCTGCCTAAGGATGATGTGTGGAGGCTGTGGTGAACCGTATGGTGATGGAACATGATAAAAAAGAAATCAGTGACAGCACTGAATTCCCTTCCAAAGCTTCATCTTATCACAGAGGGGTATTCACCTCATCATTATGTTTCAATGCCAGTAATTCCTTTTAAAACTGTTGTTCTAACCTGAGAAAATATCTTGCTCCCAAAAATGAGAAAACATACAAACAGAAGCGCAATGCTATACTGCAGACCATGAAAAGCCGCAGAGAACTTGCTGCAGCCTGGACACCTGTCCCCTCTGCCCTAAGCAGCAAAGGCCTCCACTGTCCAGCAGGTGGGCAGTGGCATCACGACTGTTGATGCTGCCCACGAGCGACTGGGACTGCTGTTCCACTGTGTCCTGCCTGCCTCTGGAGAACAAGCCATGACTTTCATTTTTTCTATGCCCTGCCATTTCTTTTCTGTAAACACTATTGTGAGAAGAGACCCATACAGGGATAAAGCTGGAAGACACAGGCCTGTTTAAAATGCCTTTTGTACCCACAGAATGTGAATATGCCTGCCACTGCTGACTGTGCCGAGAGGAGGCCTTTCTGAGCGGGGAGCACTGCTTGTTCTCCCTGCTGCTAAAACATATTCATCTGCAGAGCATGTTGCAGAGAGGCAGTCACAAAAGAGGAAACAAAATGGCTGGAAAGGGCTGGTCTCCCTTTTCATTCATGTTCTAAGCTCCAGGAAGGCCCAGATGCCCCAGCAGTGGGGTCTGTCCCACAGGGTGTCTGTCTGTTTTACCCTCAGAGTGACCCATGCTTCCCTTTCTCATCAGCGGTTCCTACCTACTAAATCTGCTGGGAAGAAGGTCTTGCACAGAGTATGCCTGGGGTCCTCAGTTGAAAGGAGCGGTACAAAGTCCAAATTTGGATGCCTTTACATGCCTCCTTCTGGATTCCCACACCAAGCTGTGTTTACCTCATCTCAATACATGTCAGTCACACTGTATTGAAATGGCCTGGGAACATGGTGGTATTTCTCACCCAAGAGGCAGTAATTGGGTTTAATTGGGAATACCAGACTACCTGATCTGCCTCTTGAGAAATCTATATGCAGGTCAGGAAGCAACAGTTAGAACTGGACATGGAACAACAGACTGGTTCCAAATAGGAAAAGGAGTACGTCAAGGTTGTATATTGTCACCCTGTTTATTTAACTTATATGCAGAGTACATCATGAGAAATGCTGGACTGGAAGAAATACAAGCTGGAATCAAGATTGCCGGGAGAATTATCAATAACCTCAGATATGCAGATGATACCACCCTTATGGCAGAAAGTGAAGAGGAACTCAAAAGTCTCTTGATGAGAGTGAAAGTGGAGAGTGAAAAGGTTGGCTTAAAGCTCAACATTCAGAAAATGAAGATCATGGCATCTGGTCCCATCACTTCATGGCAAATAGATGGGGAAACAGTGGAAACAGTGTCAGACTTTATTTTTCTGGGCTCCAAAATCATTGCAGATGGTGACTGCAGCCATGAAATTAAAAGATGCTTACTCCTTGGAAGGAAAGTTATGACCAACCTAGATAGCATATTCAAAAGCAGAGACATCACTTTGCCAACAAAGGTTCGCCTAGTCAAGGCTATGGTCTTTCCTGTGGTCATGTATGAATGTGAGAGCTGGACTGTGAAGAAGGCTGAGCGCCGAAGAATTGATGCTTTTGAACTGTGGTGTTGGAGAAGACTCTTGAGAGTCCCTTGGACTGCAAGGAGATCCAACCAGTCCATTCTGAAGGAGATCAGCCCTGGGATTTCTTTGGAAGGAATGATGCTAAAGCTGAGACTCCAGTACTTTGGCCACCTCATGTGAAGAGTTGACTCATTGGAGAAGACTCTGATGCTGGGAGGGATTGGGGGCAGGAGGAGAAGGGGACGACAGAGGATGAGATGGCTGGATGGCATCACTGACTCGACGGATGTGAGTCTGAGTGACCTCCGAGAGCTGGTGATGGACAGGGAGGCCTGGCGTGCTGCAGTTCATGGGGTCGCCAAGAGTCGGACACGACTGAGCAACTGATATCTGATCTGATCTGAGGCAGTAATAGCTCTGTGATCAGAAAATAGGTTCATTTTTGTTTCTGTAGAACTCGACACCATATCTAGCTGATAGAAGCACTCAATAAATACAATGACTCAGGAGGCAGCTTATAGGGTTAGCACCAGCCCCAGCTAAAGGCAAAAACGTCAGAAAGAAAAATATAAATATCGTATACTGACACATATATATGGAAGCTGAAGAAATGGCACTGATGAATTTACTTTCAGGACAACAATGGAGAAACAGACCTAAAGAACAGACCTATGGACGGTGGGAGGAGAGGAGGGAGAAGAGGAGTTATATGGAGGGAATAAGATAGAAATTCACAAGACCATATGTAAAATAGACAGCCAGTGGGAATTTGCTGTATGACTCAGGGAACTCAAACAGGGGCTCTGCGACAGGCAGAAGGGTGGGATGGGGCAGGAGGTGGGAGGGAGGTCCGAGAAGGGACATAGGTGAACTTACGACTGATTCTTGTTGATGAATGACAGAAAACCACAAAATTCTGTACAGCAATTATCCTTCGATTAAAAATGTTAAAACACACACACACACAAAAAGGGGGCTTCTTTTCATCATCATGAGTGATGGCTTCACTGCACTAGACATTTTGAGGATGGACTGTCTCATTTATACTCACAAGCAACCTTATGTGATTATGTTATATATGTAATGTATGTATGTATGTTATGTAATAACATAATTATCCTTGTTTTACATACGAGCAAATGGAGGCTTAGAAGGGTTAAGTACCTTGCCCAAGATCACACAGTGAGTTAGTGGTATGAGCTGGGATTTGAAACCAAGAAATTTGACTCCAGCTTGCATGAAATCAAACACACCTTTCCACACATCCCCTTAAGATACAAGTTCCATTTTCACTTTCCCCCTTCTTCACCTCACCCCACCCCACCCTGCACAGCCCACCCACCCAACTTATCATTAACTTGACTTAGGTAAAAAGGCTGGAGTCAGTACCCTTAGAGTCAGCACTCTAAACCTGGATCCAGATCTTATATTCCAGAGCAGACCAGACAGGCCTAGGTTAGAACATCTCCATCCTGAGACTCCATCTCTGAGATAGAGGAAGAGGCACCTGTTTTAGAAGCATATGCTCCAGCCCCCTTTGAGGGAAAGCGTGCTCACACTCTCCATTCTTGAATCAAAGAATAAAAATTGCCTTTGCTTCTGAACCAAACTCAGGCTTGTTCTACTGGTGCAAGAGACACTGGGCAGAAGGACCCTTGCTGGGGCTCCATTCAAAAGGCTCGGTAACTCTCTCTGCCAACATGAGAGGAAGGTGGTGTCAGGATCCAACAACTCTCATTTAGACAATGGAGATAAATTGCTTTTATTCACTTGTTTTTTGTATCCAATAAAAAAGAGTAAAAAAGGAAACTTCCTTTCTCTCCAACAAAGATAGAGACACAGAAGGACAGAAAAAGAGAAGGATAGCAGAGAGATGGCACATAGGCAGTGAGACAGGAACTGGGAAACACAGACTGAGAGAGAATCAAGAGACAGAGACAAAAGGCTAAAGACGGAGACAAAATCAGAGAGGGGAGCCAGGGAGAAAACTCAAAGCCAAGACATGTCTCATGTCTGTTCGATAGAGGCAACAGGTAAACTGTCCCAAATTGAGCACCAACCTGATTTTAATAACTTAAATTCTCTCTTCCCCCAACTGGCTGACCTTGAACTCCCTCCTTGGTAGCAGGCCCTCTCCTGCTCCAGTCCTCAATGCACATCAGTTACATAATCACTCAGATGTATATGGGGTGGGAGGGAGTCTTGTTCAGAAGAACCATGCTGCCAAGGGAGGAAGCCATTCTGGTTGCACAATAGCACCTGCTTGTGCGCCTGGTTTGTGACTTGGCATTTTTCCATCTGGGTCTCCTGGAGTATTCACAGCTCAGCATCTTACCTTCACTGCTGTTAACAGCCCCTGAGCGAAAAAAAAAAAAAAAAAATTGCTGGTCATCTTGGAGTTCACTGATGGGCTTGAGGTTAGACTGCTCCAAGTTAAATTAGAGACAAGTGCCCAAACATTCCAGCCAATGCTCAGGTGAGGTGAGGACTACCAACCTCCCACAGGCCCAAGAAGGACAAGCCCAGTTCTGAGTAGTAACAGTGATGTTTTCTTCTGCCTGAAGGACAAAGGATAGGGCCCACATCTGTGGTGGGAACATTAAGCCCTCAGCCCAGATCCTAACAACCTGCTGACTGACTCTTCCAGCAGCCTAGCTCCTGGCTGTTGCTGATCACCTCAAAGACCGCTCATGCAGGCACCCTCTTCATATCCATTGTTGTTGCTGTTGTTTAGATGCTAAATCACATCCAGTCCCTTGGACTATAGTCCCCCTTGGACTGTAGCCTGCCAGGCTCCTCTGTCCATCCCAGGATTTCCCAGGCAGGAAGACAGGAGTGGGTTGCCATTTCCTTCCCCAGAGGATATTCCCAACCCAGGGATCAAATCCACGTCTCCTGCATTGGCAGGTGGGTTCTTTACCACTGAGCCACCAGGAAAGCTCCTTTATATCCATTGCTGATACGTTTCTTACTTCCTGCTGCTGCTGCTGCTAAGTCGCTCCAGCAGTGTCCAACTCTGTGCGACCCCATAGACGGAAGCCCACCAGGCTACTGTCCCCGGGATTCTCCAGGCAAGAACACTGGAGTGGGTTGCCATTTCCTTCTCCAATGCATGAAAGTGAAAAGTGAAAGGGAAGTCGCTCAGTCATGTCCAACTCTTAGTCACCCCATGGACTGCAGCCTACCAGGCTCCTCCGTCCATGGGATTCTCCAGGCAAGAGGACTGGAGTGGGGTGCCATTGCCTTCTCCTTCCTAGATGGAAGTAAATAGCCACTTGCCTTATACTTGTCCCTTGCATTGCAGTTTCCCTGTCACAGACATCTCATCCTCACAACCTCCTGATAGAGTGATAAAGATAAGGTTCAGAGGAGCATTTAGATTGCTACTTACTACTCAGTGAGCACCTACTACATCAGGTATGTCTGAGGCCATTACAAAGCCACCTCATATAAGCCTCTGATTCTAGCTGCAAGGAAGTTATTACTTACTCCCAGTTGAGAAACACGGAAACTGAGACTCAACAAGTCTTTAACAGAGAGCCATGGCTGGGATGGAAACCGTTGAGCCCACACTAGGGCACATCCACAGATCTCTCTATATTCACCTCGACAAGATTTCAGAAGTAGATTTATAAAGAAAAAAATCTCATAGAGGATAGACCAGCCTTGTGCTGCCAATTAGAGCTTGGAAAACAAAGTTCTAGAGCCAGGAACAATCACTTTGACTTGCCACTTCCCCTCTCTGTGCACTCAATAAAACCAAAGTGCAGGCTCGTTATAGAAGAGGCTTCTAAGAAATCCAAACCTTACTTGTAGTAGTATCCTTGCTACAAATTACTTTCCTAAGTGAAACTAGACTCGAGTAGTTTGTTCTACCCCATTATCTACACCACTAGTCATCCAGTTGGTGTAAGTGCTTGTGTGATTTTTTTGTTCAAAGTTCCAAAAACAACCCGAGGAGATAATAAAATACCATCCTCTTTATTAAAGTATGAGAGTCCCTAAAGCTGAATACTGCAAATTGTGTTGTTTGATTGCCCTAAATGAAAATGTTTAAAGATAGAGAATTCCCTCAGTTCTAACCTTCAAGGAGCAAACCATGCCCACAGGCAACCAGTCTAACACATTCTCCCTCTGCTAAATTCCACATTCTGCAAAAATTCTCTCTTCTCCCTACTTCAGTGCAGAAAGCAATCAATACGAAAACACCAGGTTCATCCTAAGGGATCCCAATTGCAAAACAAAAAGTCTAAACAATTCAGTACCAAAACTTAAATGGTTGATCTCTTATTCTCTGTGTGGCACCCTCTTTGAGATATTCATATATGTTGGTTTTCAAAGTGAAAGCTTGTTCTAATGAACCATGGATTGTGTTATGAGAGCCTGGTATAAAGTAAGGCCTTGGTAACCAAATGGGGAATCTTTGCTACGGGAACCTTTAGGAAGGACAGGTTAGGTGTATAGCTCCCTCTGACAAGACCATCACCTTACAACACCTAAAATACAATGATGACCCTCTTCAGTGATTCAATGTTTATCCTTCAGGTTGAAGTTAAGAAAATGCTCCATACTATCTCCAGAATTCACCGGAAGAAAGCCACTATAAAACAACCATAATAAGTCACATTGCTCATCAGTCCCACTTCCCTTCCTATCACTGTTACAGGATGTCCCAAGAAAACAGGGAAATGAAAAAAGACCAATTAATGTGACACCACTTAACATGGAGGGCAAATTTGAAGAGTAAACCAAGGTGGGCAGGGAGAGCTTGATTAGATTAAAAACGTAAGTGTGTATTAAGAGAATATGTGCATATCATATTTAACACAATACAGCTTCTAAACATCTTTATATATTATTTTTTTAAATTTTTTTACATATTAACTCTTAATGTGGAAGAGTTTCCATTTTTTTCCCCCAAATAATTGAATGACTACCCAATTTCAGATCCATCAATTTCCTTCTGTCCTATAAAGAATGATCATAAAGAGTCTTTGCAAAAATATTAAAGGTTTCTTCAGGTATCTCTTGGGTCTCTCTTTTCTTTTGATATTCATATCATTCTCTTTTGAGGCATTGTTTTATTTGCTATGTCTGCATAACAAATTACCCCCAAAACTTAGTACCTTAAAATAACAACACCTAGCTTGTTCACCGGAGAAGTCAATGGCAACCCACTCCAGTACTTTGCCTGGAAAATACCATGGACGGAGGAGCCTGGTAGGCTGCAGTCCGTGGGGTTGCCAAGAGTTGGACAAGACTCAGCAGCTTCACTTTCACTTTTCACTTTCATGCATTGGAGAAGGAAATGGCAACCCACTCCAGTGTTCTCGCCTGGAGAATCCCAGAGATGGGGGAGTCTGGTGGGCTGCCGTCTATGGGGTCGCACAGAGTCGGACACGACTGAAGCGACTTAGCAGCAGCAGTGGGAAGAGCTTGTCACTCTTCCTCTGTCATCAGCTGGAGCCGTCTGGGGGCCGAGATCATCTGCCAGCGTGCTCATTCATATGTGTGGCACCTGGGCTGGAAACACTCGGCTGGAGGCCAAAACAGCAAGGGCTCCTCAGGTTTTTTTTTCTCACTCACCCTGATCTCACCACATGTCTTTGTAGCACATGGCTTCAGACAGCTGAATTATATATATGAAACCTCAAGGTCCCTAAAAGAAGGCAGAAGCCATATCATTTTTCATAACCTAGCCTCGGAAGTGACATAGCATCTCTTCTGCCTCACTATATTCCTTAGGCAAACCTCTAAAGCCAGCTTATTTTCAAGGGGAGAAGATTTAGGCTCTACCTTTTTAAGAGGCGTGTCAAAGAATTTGTGAACATGCTTTTAAATTACCGAAACCATCCATCATGTCTTCCTTGATTTTCTATTCTGATTGCAGCCTGGTTCAATTCTGTCAGGTCTATATGTCATTGGTTCTGTGTAAATTTGGTATGTTGGATCCATGAAGGCTGGGATTTTTATCTGATTTATTCAGGGCTAGTCTGCAATACCTAGTACTAGTACCTGAAACGTGGGAGGTGCCCAATAAATATTTGCTGACTTGACAGTTCTGCAATATCAGTTTTGTTACCTTCATAAAATCCTGCATTCTTTACGAGATTTGCAATTTTACCCTGCAACTGTTTTTTTATATATATAATATTGTCTGAAGTTAACAACTTAAGGCAATCAACAAGAGACTAGTTTAAAATGTTAATAAGATGAGCAGAGATAGAAGCTAGTATTACCCAAGGAAGGTCATGTACACACTGCTATATTTAAAATGGATAACCAATAAAAATCTACTGTATAGCACTTGGAACTCTGCTCAGTGCTCTATGGCAGCTGGATGGGAGGAGGGTTTGGGGGAGAGTGCATACATTTATACGTATGGTTGAGTCCCTTCACTGTTCACCTGAAACTATCACAACATTGTTTATCAGCTATACCCCAATACAAAATGTTTTTGGTGTTAAAAAATAAAAATAAAATTTTTAAAAAGAAGCTAATATTACCCAAGGATATTGAAATGGGATAAATATTATAAGCAGTCACTTCATTTGTAGGGGAACAAAAGGAGCTCTGTCTCCTGCAGGAAAGCTTGTAACTGCAAAGGCCCAGATAATGAAGACTTAAATAACAAGGACTCCCAGATTACCTCTGAGCAAATCAAAATCTCTCCCAGCTTCAGGTTTTTCAGTTTTTCAGTTTTCACCTTATCTTTATGATTTTAGAACTTGGAATATTAGGCCTGGGCCATAGATATAGATATTTAGCATCATGATGACAAATTTATAATTAATAACACTGGATAGCACATTCTCTGATTTCAAACTATATAACAAAGCTATAACAGTCAAAACAACATGGTACTGGCAGACTCATAGATCAGTGAAACCACATGGTCAATTAATTTATAACAAAGGAGCCAAGAACATACAATATTCTTTTCAATAAATGATGTTGGGGAAACGAGACAACCACAAGCAAAAGAACAAAATTAGACCACTATCTTACACCATGTTTTTCCAATAATCATGTACAGATGTGAGAGTTGGACCATAAAGAAGGCTGAGCACCAAAGAATTGATGCTTCCCAACTGTGCTGCTGGAGAAGATTCTTGAGAGTCCCTTGGACTGGAAGGAGATCAAACCTGTCAATCCTAAAGGAAACCAACCCTGAATATTCATTGGAAGGACTGATGCTGAAGCCGAAGCTCCAGTCTTTTGGCCACCTGATGCAAAAAGCCAACTCATTGGAAAAGATGCTGATGCTGGGAAAGACTGAGGGCAAAAGGAGAAGAAGACAGCAGAGGATGAAATGGTAGGATAGCATCACTGACTCAGTGGATGAGAGTCTGAGCAAACTCCGGGAGATAGTGAAGGACAGGAAACTGTGGCATGCTGCAGTTCATGGGATCACAAAGAGTTGGACACAACTGAATAACAACAAATTTTACATCATGCACAAAAATTAACTCAAAATGGATTAAAAATTTGAACATAAGATCTGAAAGCATAAACTTTTAGAAGAAAACAGAGGCAATAAGTTCTTTGACATCAGTCTTGGCATTGACTCTTTGGATCTGACACCAAATGCAAAAATAAACAAGTGGGACTATATAAAATTAAAAGCTTCTGCATAGCAAAGGAAACCATCAACAAAATGAAAAGGCAATTTACTGAATGGGAGAAAATATCTGCAAATAATATAACTGATAAGGAATTATACCCAAAATATATAAAGACTTCATTCAACTCGATAGCAAAAACAAAAAATTTAAAGATATGCAGAGATTCTGAATAGACACTTTTCCAGAGAAGACATACAGATGGCAAAGTGGTACATGGAAAGATGCTCAACATCACCAATCACTGGGGAAATGCAAATAAAAACCACAATGAGCAAAACTACAATGAGGTATCACCTCACATCAGTCAGAATGCCCATCATCAAAAGTCTATAAACAATAAATGCTGGATAGGGTGTAAAGAAAAGGGAACATTTCTACACTGTCAGTAGGAGTGCTAACTGGTACAATTACTATGGAGAACAGTATGGAGTTTCCTTTGAAAAGTAGAAATAGGCTACCGTATGACCCAGCAATCCCACTCTTGAACATATATCTGGAGAAAGCCATGATCCAAAAAGAAACATGCACCCTATGGCATCACTGCAGCACTATTTACAATAGCCAAGACATGGAAGCAACCTAAATGTCCATCAACAGAGGAATGGATAGAGAAGATGTGGTACATGTACACAATGGAATATTACTCAGCCATAAAAAGAAGAAATAATGCCATTTGCAGCAACATGGATGGACCTAAAGATCATACTAAGTGAAGTAAGTCACACAGAGAAAGACAAATATCATAAGATATCACTTGCATGTGAAATCTAAAAGATGATACAAATGAACTTATTTACAAAACAGAAACAGATTCACAGATGTCAAAAACTTCTGGTTACAAAAGGGAAAATGGGGGCAGGAGGAATAAATTATGACTTTGAGGTTAACAGGTTTACTATAATAAAACAGATAATAAACAAGGACCTGCTGTATAGTGCAGAGAACTCTACCCAATATTCTGTAATAACCTATTGGGAAAAGAGTCTGAAAAAAAATAGATATATGTATAACTAAATCACTGCTGAAACTAACACAACATTGTAAACCAACTACATTCCAATATAAAATAAAAAATTTTTAATAAAAATTTTAAAAAGTTAGTATATTAATCACCCACATACACACAATAAATCCACAATGTAGTATCACCTCGTGTGTGTGTGTGTGTGTGTGTGTGTGTGTGTGTGTGTGTGTATTAGTTGCTCAGTTGTGTCCAACTCTTTGCGACCCCACACACTGTAGCCTGCCAGGCTCCTCTGTCCATGGGATTCTCCAGGTAAGAAAACTGGAATGGATTTCCATTCCTTTCTCCAGAGGATCTTCCCAACCCAGGGATCAAACTCTGGTCTTCTGCATTGCAGGCAGATTCTTCACCATTTGAGCTACAACTTAGAATGGTTATTACCAAAAAAGCAAATAGTGGCTCAGACGGTAATACCCACTCCAGTATTTTTGCCTGGAGAATCCCCATGGGCAGAGGAGCCTGGTGGGCTACAGCTGCTGCTGCTAAGTCACTTCAGTCATACCCGACTCTGTGCGACCCCAGAGACGGCAGCCCACCAGGCTCCCACATCCCTGGGATTCTCCAGGCAAGAAACTGGAGTGGGTTGCCATTGCCTTCTCCAGAGCATGAAAGTGAAAAGTCAAAGTGAAGTCGCTCAGTCGTGTCCGACTCTTAGCGACCCCATGGACTGCAGCCAACCAGGCTCCTCCATCCATGGGATTCTCCAGGCAAGAGTACTGGAGTGGGGTGCCATTGCCTTCTCCAGGTGGGCTACAGCATGAGGTCACAAAGAGTCAGTCCCGACTGTGTGACTAAGCACAGACAAGTAATAACAAACACTGGTGAGGATGTGGTGAAAAGGGAACCCTTGTGTACCACTGGTGAGAATGTAAATTGATGCAACCAATATCAAAAGCAGTATGGAGGGTCCTCAAAATATTTTAAATTGAACTATCTTATGACCAGCAACTCCACTTTTGTATTTATTCAAGGAAAATTAAAACACCAATTTGAAAAGATATATGCACTTCAGTGTTCACTGTAGCATTATTTATAATAGCTAAGACATAGAAAACTAAATGTCCTTTGATGATGAATGGATAAAGAAAATGTGGTATTAGTATGTATGTGTGTATACATATATATGGGTACACGTGTATAGATGTGGCATGTGTGTATGTGTGTGTGAGAGATGGAATATTATCCAGTCATTAAAAAAACTGAAATTGTGCCATTTCTGACAACATGAAAAAACCTGGAGAGCACTATGCTGAGTGAAATAAGTCAGATAGAAAAAGATAAATATAATACAATCTCATGTACATATGGAATCAAAACCAATAAAAACAACAAAAAATCTCATTGATATGGAGAACAGATTGATTGTTGCCTGAAGTGAGACGGCGGGGCGGGGTGGCGGGGGGTGGGGGGTGGGAGGTGGCGTTGTCAATGAAATGGATGAAAGCGATCAAAAAGTACACATTTTCAGTTATAAAATGTATAAGTCATGAGACTGTGGTATACAGCATGGTGACTGTAGTTAATAATACTATTAATATACTGAATATTTGAAAGTTACCTAGCTAGAGGATCCTGAAAGTTTTCACCACATGGGGAAATTTTTTGTAATGAAGTATGGCAATAGATGTTAACTGGACTTGTTGGGGTAATCATTTTGCAATATATATATGCAAAATGAAATATACATATGGAAACATTACACTGAATCCCTAAAAATAATGTCAATTATAACTTGATTTTTAGGATTTTTTTTTTTATTTTTAGAAATTTTAATAAATACTGATGTTTAAAATAGTTATCTACTACTTACTATGCTATCACACATTATGCTTTTTATGTATTATCTCATATAATCTTTGTAGCAAGTCGATATAGGTGTTATTATTTCCATTCTTCCAGTGCTCAAACAAGCTACAGACTTCCTCTGATGTGATGGAAACAGGACCAAACTCAAGACTAACAACAGAATGTATTCTGATAACACAACTGCCTTCTCACTTCCCGTTTCCGCACTGCAGAATGATTATTTCAGGCCTGGCTGTGAAACTAGTCAGACTGGAATAGGGAGCCAACAGAAAGGGTCTGTCTCAGGCCTCAGCAAAGGACATTAAATTACAAGAAATGCAGCATATTATAATGTTATAAGGCTACATTACAGATTACATTGCAGTTTCATAGACAGCTTTCTGCAGATCTGCCACATATCCTTCTCTTTCCTGGTTCCTCAACAGATTTTCTGAATAACTCTAATTCAAAATCTCTTTTCAATTAACTAGAGTCCTTTTTTTCCTGGATGGTTGAGTCACTTCTTCCATTCTATCCTGAGATTACACAGAAATAAGGGTTTGACTCATTTTTAAGTAGTGTATTTAGAATGCCATATTTAAAAAACAAGCTAGAAATTAGAGATAACAAGGGTCTTTGTCCCCTAAAGCTGATCCCCAAAAGCTCAAAATAGTTCACAGACATTATCTAATTCACTGTCACAACAAAGCTGCCATTATCTTTTCCATTTTGTACATGGAGAAACTGAAATAAGAAAATTATAGCCTGACTTTGACACTGTTAAGAGGTGCTTCTATTAACCCTCTTGCAGGAGGTAGCTAGGGGAAGCCTGGAAAGGAGCCTGACTCACAGTGCTGTAGCCTGGTTTTCAAGCCAACTTCATCAAACACGACTCAAAACTGAAGGTAAAAGGATGGCTAGGTGAGTCAGACCCTCTTCAAGCAGAGGAGCTCAGCTTTACATAGATTTTTATCAGCTTTATAGATCAGGCTTTTGAGAAGGATTTTCTTAAGGGATCAACTTTTTAAAATTTGATAAATATTGCCATTGATCTGGCAATATTTAGGTTGTGCCACCTTAAAAAAAAAAGTTTAGTTATATTCAGTGGTTATTCAAAAGCCCAATTGATTATATGTGCGTGCTCAGTCCTGTCTGACTCTTTGCAACCCCATGGACTGTAGTCCACCAGGCTCTTCTGTCCACAATTTCCTAAGAATACTAGAGCAGGTTGCCATTTTCTTCTCCAGGGGAGCTTCCCAATCCAGGTATCAATCAAACCTGCATATCCTGCTTGATAGGCAGATTCTTTACCACTGAGCTTCCAGGGAGGCCCTCAAAATCCCAAAAGTAATCATTAATGGCAAACCTGAACTTTTCCTATGTGCCCACACCTACGGTAAGCACATGACAAGAATTAACTTATTGCATTGTGGTAAATTACCATTTTACAGATAAGGAAACTGAAGCTTAGAAAAGATAAGCAACTTGCCCAAGATCATCAAGTTGGTGAGTGGTGGAACCAAGATAAAACCAACCAGCCTACACTCTTTTTTTTTCTTAGAGGCTATAGGCAGGCTCCTGGGGTGCCAGTCCCACATCTGCCAAGGTCCAAAGCCACAGCGACTCAAAACACGTCATTTCTTTGTTGCAGGGGTCAGCTGTCCCAGCAGGGCCTGGCAGCAGCCAGGGCCCACAAGTCATCCCAGGAGACCATCACTACCAATACCTGGCCCTTCTCCACTGCTGAACAGCCACAGAGCATTGCTCTCTCTTTCTGATCCAACCCAAGTGCAAGCAAACTATGATGGGGCAGGCTTCCTTACCAAGCCTCTCAATTAGGAATGCTTTCTTCTGGGGGCCTGGTCTAAGTAGGTGAAATGTGGGGTCTTCCACAAAGAGAAGCAGACCATGATGGAGCCTCCAGGGTACACTATGTGGCTACAGGAGATGATATGGAAAGCATGGCTGAGTCCAGACATGGAAGCAGGAAAAAGATGGCAGTGGATAAAGTAAAGGTGGGAAAACAAGGGCCGAGGTACTGCCACCTACTCTTGCCAGACACACAGCCTGATCTCGCAGGATCTCGTGGGAGTTGAGTAAGGGTGAGCCAGAGAGAGCTGGAATGAGAAATACTGTTATCAGAGGTCCCTTGTCCTGGACTTGTCAGTAAGGACTATGGCTCATGCTACCTCAGGCACACCCCAAGCCTCACAGACAATTTCCCACTCTGCCAGCCACCCACAATCCAGTCAGTTCACAGTGCTTGCAGCTCACCCCAAGGGCTAATTTGGGTATGGGACACCAAGCATCCTCCTCTTGCCCTGTGGAGGTACAGGGGCAGGACCGCCTGTGCTCTGGTTTGGGTAGTGACCTATGCAAATGCAGCCACGAGTTTATAGGCCTGTGGGCAGCCCAGGGCAGGGGCTATGGTGGGGACTATGAAGGAGCCAATGTAAGGCCAAAAGGCAGCAATGCGGCCAAGGTCCAAAGGGGCAGCAACCCAAAACAGTCCTTGCTGTTAACCATTCTGCTACCCGGTCTGTAACCCAGTTAGAGACCTCAATCCAGTCCTGAAGTCCCTGTTAAAGATGGACAGAACTAGCTACTTGTACTCCTTACAAAGACTGCAGAACCAACAAAAGCAAAAGCAAGGTGTTATATAACAAAGAGGGCTTCCCAGGTGGCGCTAGTAGTAAAGAACCCACCTGCCAATGCAGAAGAAAGAGACCTGAGCTTGATCCCTGGGTCGGGAAGATCCCCAGAATAAGAAATAGCAACCCACTCCAGGATTCTTGCCTGGAGAATGCCATAGATAGAGGAGCCTGGTGAGCTACAGCCTATAAGGTTGCCAAAGATTCGGACATGACTGAAGCAACTTAGCACACCATATAATAAAGAATTTGTCCTGAGTTCCTGGAGGGATGCCTCTAAATACTTGGAATTTCCAGAGTAATAGGAGTGTCTTTGTTATTCTTAGTGGATCATGATAGTTTATGCTAACAAGATCACTGAAGGGGAACCCTATATAGTTTAAGCTAATGACAGGACTCAGGACAGGGGAGCCGGCTACACCTAAAATACCAACCGTTTGATTAGAGGATTGGGGCTTTGAACCATAGTGCTATCTGGCTCTCTGGGAAAGAGAGCCAGAGACTGAATTCTTCATTTTGACCAATAATTCAGTGAATCATGTCTACATGAGGAAGCCCCAATAAAAACTCCAGACACAGAAGCTCCAGTGAGTTTCTCTGGTTAGCAGTACCCTGCGTGTATTGTTACACACTGATGAATCTGGGAGAAAGACGCATCCTGACTCAGGGGAAGCATAAACCTCATGCTGTGCATCTTTTCTGGCTGGTTCTGATTTTTATCCTTTTTGTTATAATAAATTGGTAATTTTAAATATAGCACTTTCCTGAGTTCTGTGAGTCATTACAGCAAATCATCCAAATTAGTGAGCACTGCAAATTTGTAACCAACTGGTCATAAGTAAGCATGGCCTGGGAACCCCTCAGCCTGTGACTGGTGTCTGAAGTAGGGAAGTCTTGTGAAGAACTGTGCCCTTAACCTGTGAAGTGTGGCCTAAGTCTGAGCAATTAGTATCAGAAGTCATTGCTCAAGGCTTTGTGGAAACTCCTATATCCATCTCTCCAATTGGCTAAAAAAATATTTTCAGGATTCAGAAATCAACTATCACATACATGGCTTTCATGAGCGACAGTATTTTCGGGCTGTTGCTTCTATGTCCATGTTTCGTTATTCCACTTGTCCATGCAATCTCACTACAACCCAACAGACTCAGAGTTCATTCAGGATAATGTTGAACCACAGCAGCTGCTTTAAGACCCTCACCAGATGGGAATCTCTGCTCATTGTCTCTGTGAGTTTTCTTCCCTTACATTTTTATTCCTTTTGCACTGCCACTGTGAAACAATTTAAGATTTTCTAAGATTTTATTCCTCTTTGGAATAAAAAGGAATCTAACATTTTTTGCACTGTTCTACAGACTTCCGGACTTCCCTGGTGGCTCAGGCGGTAAAGTGTCTGTCTACAATGCGGGAGACCCGGGTTCGATCCCTGGGTTGGGAAGATCCCTCAGAGAAGGAAGTGGCAATCCACTCCAGTACTATTGCCTGGAAAATCCCATGGACAGAGGAGCCTGGTAGGCTACAGTCCATGGGGTCGCAAAGAGTCGGACACGACTGAGCGACTTCACGTTCACGTTCACAGACTTCTAACTGGCTATAAGTGGACTCAGGCTTTAAAAATACTAAGTGAGTAACTTCACAGGTGGCTCAGTGGTTTAAAAAAAAAGTCCACCAGGCAATGCACAAGACACAGGAGACACAGATTCAATCCCTGGATCAGGAAGATCCCCTGGAAAAGGGCACGGCAACCCACTGCAGTATTCTTGCCTGGAGAATCCCATGGACAGAGGAGCCTGGTGCGCTGCAGCTCATGAGGTCACAAACAGTTGGACATGACTGAGCAACTGAGCGTGCACACATAAGTATATTATTTATTAGAGGAGAAGATACAGCATAGAATAGTTCAATGAGTGATTTACTGTAAGATTTGAACTATTCAAAGGAAAGGGGATAGAATCTCAAAATTATAGGGTTAATGACACTCATAAAGAACTAAGTAACAAACTTGGGAGCTATAAAAGTCCTCAGAGATTATCTAGTGCAAGACCTTCCTTTTGGATGTTAGTGAGACTCATTGTGGTGATCATGTCACAATATATACAAATATTGAATCATTATGATGTGCACCTAAAGCTAGTGTAATACTATGTGTCAATTATACCTCAATGTTTAATAAAAATATTTTGCGAGTAAAGAAAGTAAGACCCAGAAAGGTTACCATGAAATGTCTTCCCCTAAAATACAAACTAAGGATTCTTCTGAAGACAGTATTTTCTTGAAATGTATCTCATTTTTAGAAGTCAAACTTGCTGAAATTCTTTTCTCCAAAGCAGAAAATTCAAACCATCAAGATGCTATCTTATTCACAACACAATTTTTAAAATTACTGTTAATAGTAGAATGATCTCATAATTATGTTACGATTTAATGCAGCAATCTTCTGGGTTTTTGGAAAGAAGAGTCTCAGTTTTTACTTCTGTGAGAGCTATTCTCTTTTTAGGAGAGTAAGGGAGTGAAAATCAGGTATCTTACATCCTCTTTCTAGAGCTACAGAGAGTTTCTATACCTTTTTTCTGAATTACTCTTAGTTCTTCAGTTATAAAATTAGATGATATAAAACATGGCTTCTTTTCATAGTAGATGTATTTCTGAGAGTGTTTCAGTAATGTCCTTAATCCAGCAAAGGACTTAGCAATTTAAAGAAATCCTAATGTGAATTCTTTTATAAAACCAAAAAGAAAAATTTCCCTAATATAAATAACCTCCCCACACTTTTTCTATTTTGTAAATACTGCTTTCTGTATGTAGAAGATTTTATTAATGAGGTTCCCCTGAATCTTCTTCTTATCTTTCACTTATTCTGGGATGACACATGAAGAAGGCCGAGGAATAAGGCAAAGTGCTTGGATAGCCTCACAAAAAGTCACCTGATTCAGGCAGAGCAGGCAAAAACACAAAGGTTTCATCTCCTTTATCCTGAACTAGCAAAACTGTTTTTCAAGATTCAGTCAGAACAAATAGAAGCAAATAGCTTGCAAATGTTTAATACATGATCGAGTACACCCCACAATTTCACCCAAACACCTAATGTATAATTCTAGTAGACTATGAGAGACAAGCATCAATCAACATTCAGGCTATCTCATCCTTTCCAAGGTGAAAGAACTAAAACAACTGTATTATCTGTATGACTATCACTCCAGCTTTATCTGGAGCAGCGTTCCACTCTGACCATCAGAGAAGCAATGACATAGTTTTACTGCTACTCTTATTAAATATTATTACTGTGGTGCAAGCTTGATGGTCGAGAGAGGAGAAAAAGGAGGCAGCTTCATTGCCCAAAGGAGATCTAGTAATCAGATGGTCTGCAGCCTGAAAAGCACATCAATCTTGTGAATCCAATTCTAACAACACACTTTAGCAGCTTACTGTATGGTCTCAGTATAAAATGTTGACAGTATTAAGGCAATTGCTAACCTAAAAACTATGTATTTGAGAAAGAGAACAAAAGGGAGGGCTATAGAAATTGAGAACAGTGTTAAGAATACTAATTGAGATTTTTTTAAAAAAAACAGCACTGAGAAAATATACTGGACTCACCATCAGATTTTTTTTTCTCCCATTATAGCCCTTTGTCTCTTTTTTTTTTTTTTTTTTGATGGTAGTATAGCATCCAACCTGCCCACTTCCTGTCCTGATTTTGAGGAATACCTACCTCTCACCTCCTTGAGCATTCTCTTAAAGAGTTCCCAGAAGCTCTTACAAAGGAAGCTATGGAGGCTCCATCCTTCCTCTCCCCACCCACTTGGTAGGCAGTGCCAGCTAATAGTCAAGGCTCAGCATGTCAGATGTTGTCACCATCTGAACTCTGAGTAAGTGAAGCAAAACTAAAGGGTTGGTTTCTCTCATATGTTTATCATTGCCACTCTATGTGAGGCATTTTTCTATTGTTACCTATCCCTCTGATGGGGTGAATTCCCAGTAGTAACTGGGAAAGTGAAATGATTGGTAACATGCTATAGACCTTTCAGTAATCCCATCTCTGCAAATGAGCCCAATAGATATCCCTTAGGACTGAAGTAGAAACAAAGAAATCCAACAAGGGATGCAAAGATTTGAGACTGGAAGAAGAGTAGGCTTTTTACCCTAACAGGAAGCTGAACTAGAGTGATGACCTTCCTAAGAAGGGTCCTTCAACTATAGAGGCTCCAGAACCTTAAGGGAAAGCATCCCAGACGTTGCCCTAACCCCAAAGAGTAAAGAAGCTTAAGTGTCGCTGAAAGCTGTAAATGAAGGGTATATGAACAAGGAAAGGGGAGAGAGCACTAGATAGCCTATATTCCAGGAAAAGACTGTGTAAACCACAAAGAGAAGAGCCTCCTGCATTCAGGAAAGATTGCTTGAGTGGCTATACAGATGAAGGAAAGCCTAACCACAAAGGGAATAGTGATAGGGCTCACGTGCAGAATTAAATGCTCAGAAGTAAGTCTCAGCAATGCCAACAAGAAACTATCCGTTTAGTCTGCTTTAGATAATCGTGTACTCTGAAAACACATGTCCATGTTGCATATATTTTAGGGTACATGTATGTAGTTATTTGGGGGTTGGTGTTGATTGTTTTCCATTTATGTCCTGCTAAAATAGCCCATCCCACTTGTCTTTTCTGAATTAAGAGGGAAGGGTCTCTGGAAGAACTACCATACTCAACTTGACCTTGGAATAAAGGAATACTGAGAACTCTGATTAGGCTTCCCTGGTGGTCAGCAGTAAAGAAACTGCCTGCCAGTGCAAGAAACACGGGTTCAATCCCTGGATCGGGAAGATCCCTCGGGGAAGGAAATGGCAATCCACTCCAGTACTCTTGCCTGGGAAATCTCTTGGAAAAGGAGCCTGGCAACTATAGTCCATGGGGTCGCAAGAGTCGAACACGAACACTTAGAGACTAATCACCAACAGCAAGAACTCTAATCATCAGTACTTGCTGACTCTTCAAGCTAAAGAAAACACACACACACACACACACACACACACACACACACACACACACACGGACACATGCAAACCAGAAGGGCTGGAGCCAGATCAGTTCTCACTGAAGCCAAACTGGCAAATGAAATCTGAGCTCACAGAAAGCTTGAGTCATTACAACCAGTCCATAGGAAATACACAGAAACTAAGTGCCAGTGGCTCCGTAAGAATACATCTTCAAGGCGGTGCATCTACAAGGACATCTGAAGAGACTCAACTCTGCAAAACAATGAAGTCCCCAGCTAGGGGCATAGAGCACTCTAAGAACATAGGCCAAGGAGTCAACCAGACCTGAGTATGCCACCCACCTGTGTGACCTCAACATGTTACTTAATAAATAAACTAAAGGTAATAACATCCTGGTAGAGTAAGGGTAATAACATCCACTTTGATGGGCTACTTTGAGATTAAATGAGATATATGTGTTATAGACTGCACATTTGTGTCTCAAAAAAATTCATGTCAAAACCCTAATTCTCAATGTGATGGTATTAGGAGGTGGGGCCTTTGGGAGGTAATTAGGTTTAGAGAAGGTCATGAAAGTAGAGCTCCCATGATGAGATGAATGTCTTTATAAGAAAAGACAAAGGTTAAAGCTCACTCACTCCACCACCTAAGAATATAATGAGAAGGCAGCTATTTGAAAACCAGGAGGAGAGTCTTCACCAGACACTGAATCTGCTGGGACCCTGATCTTGAACCTCCCACCTTTCAGAACTAGGAGAAATACATTTCCACTGTTTAAGCCACCCAATCTATGGTATATGATTACTGCAGACTGAACTAAGTATATAAAGCTTTTTGTACAGTTTCTGGTATATAGTAAATGTTCATAAAAATAAGAAAAGTATACAAATAAGAACACAGATAATAAAAATAAATGAAGCCACTGACTAGGCAAGTCTGGATTTCAATGAGATTCAGAAAAGATTTCACTTACACCACTAATCTAATTCCAGGAAAACAGCTGGAAACAAGAACGAGGATGAACACACTTTTTGAATAACTTATCTGCAGTCTTTATCTTGAAGAAGCGGAAGCAGCAGCTGCTAGCACCGCCACAACAAGCCAGGCAGTTGACGAGTACTGAGGAGGCTCCGTCAGGGGAACAGCAACTCTCCAGCCAGCTTCATGTGGGAAATCAGGAGGACAGATTTTCTTAGGCGGTTTTTCTCATTCATTCTGATTTCTGCTTGGCTAGAAAGACTACATAAAGCTGTTTGTCTCAAATGAACGCTCCAGTAGATAAAACACTAAAAGGGGTTTGGGGAAACATAACAAAATAAGCACTGCCACACTGGCTTAGACAAGGTGTCTGACAATAGCACCAAGAGACATTTTGTAGGAAAGAGTGGTAACTTCCTCCATAATCACAGCCTCACAAGCTTAGAAGCAATTTCTAAATGTCCTTAAATTCCTCTTAAGGCTCTGTCACCAACAACTTTACTTAAACCCTCCATGACTTTCGCACTGGCATTTCCAGCTAATATGTGCATGTGGCAATGAGTTTCTTTATTTAACTGACTTTTATTCCTATGTTTTGTTCTTCTTGATTGCAACCTTGACTCACTCTATAACCTGAAGCAAGTCCCCAATCTGATTCTGTCTTAATATCTCTATCTATAAAATGGAAAAATAAGGGTGGCTCCTTGCTAAGTCAGCTAAGTCACTTCAGTCATGTCCAACTATATGTGACCCCATAGACGGCAGCCCACCAGGCTCCCCCGTCCCTGGGATTCTCCAGGCAAGAACACTGGAGTGGGTTGCCATTTCCTTCTCCAATGCATGAAAGTGAAAAGTTAAAGTAAAGTCGCTCAGTCGTGTCCGACCCTCAGCGACCCCATGGACTGCAGCCTACCAGACTCCTCCGTCCATGGGATTTTCCAGGCAGGAGTACTGGAGTGGGGTGCCATTGCCTTCTCCATTGCCTGGCTCCTTGCAAGGTCACAAATAAAATGAGGAAAGATTCCTAGAGCCACATTTGTCTTTGCTATGAGCTCTGCAAAGGAAAAAAGAGGCTTCAGACCAAACGCTTAAGTTTCACTTTCTGTGCTAATTCATATTAACCCCACAAGACTCAAATAATGGAATAATGGAAGAGAGAAGTGAAAGAAATAAGGGAACTAGAGAATATCTTGGCTTCAGATTGAAGTGTAAGCCATTGAACCCACAAAATTGTGTCTATAACTGAAAGCTATTAGGACTAGATTACTCACCTGGAGTATAATACTGCAGAATATACTACTACTGAATGGTCATTTATAAATAAAAATGTATGGTGAAAATAAGAATAAAATGGCAATTTTTTTCCCTTTTGAGCTAGAGAAAATCCAAAGACAAGTAATGTTGAATTATCAAAGTAGGGAGAATCAATAACAGGCTACATGTATACACCTAAATCACCCAGATCACATTGAAATTTGACAAGAAGTTTGTATTATATATATCAAATTGATTCTAGACATGAGTTACTTTAATCACCCTTTTATGTCAGGTAGGAGTAATTATTAGGAGATTTAATATGTTCTATTCAGGAGGAAGAGCTATGAGAAAGCACAGTTATAGAGAAGTTAACATGCTAGGCAGGACAGAGTGAGCGATTAAATGACACAGTGGTCTCTCCCATGCTTCCTTATTAAAGACCAAAGAAATCTTTAATAAAGCAATGTGGTCGCTTCCAGAAAGCCAAAATGCATCCAGTGTGAAACATTTGTATGTAACCAAGTTATCTTAGTTTCTTTGGAATTGAATTCTAGAATTTATTGAGAAAATAATAATTAAAAGTAAATATCTTCTAAATAATTTATTATAGTCTTATGATGCTCATATTTGTTAACTAGGTAAAGAGGCAAAATTTTGCTGCTAGAAGAACATATATTATAGCTAAGGTAGTTATTCTATGTGTTATAATGCTGAAAAATGTTTTTAATTAAGTGATATCAATATAAGTGCAAATAGAATTCTTTGAGGCCGTTTCCCCTTATAAAGAGGTTCTAAATATTAAATGAAGGAAAATGCAAATTACCTTAGTTTGTCCATCTTAAAGATGAAAGTTGTATGACCTTGTGTCAAGGGAATGGAATGTAGATTAATTAGCTAATTAGGTCTTTGTTGTATCCAGTGCTTTGGAAGGCAAAGTGTGCCTGAGGCCCTGGCTCAAGCCAACCATTTTATCTGAAACACTGAGACATTTAAGTCAGCACAAGGGACTGTCACCAGATCAGGGCAAACAAACAAATAAACCATAATTAAAGATGTGGTTTAGTTCTTGGAGAAGCAGGGGAACTTGCTCCTTGCTGGTGTTGTGGCCTCAAGTCACTTGATGCCTATGGGACTCAGTTTCCTAATGAGGAAAATGAGAGGGGTTGACCTTCAAGGAGTTTTTCAATACTAAAATTTTATGGCACCCAATTTCTAATACCTAAGCATGAGTGCTAAGTCGCTTCAGTCATGTCTAACTCTGTGCAACCCTATGGACTGTAACCTGCCAGGATCCTCTGTCTGTGGGATTCTCCAAACAAGAGTACTGGAGTGGGTTGCCATTTCCTTCTCCAGGGATCTTTCTGACCCAGGGATTGAACCCATATCTCTCACATCTCTGCATTGGCAGGCAGGTTCTTTACCACTAGCACCACCTGGGAAGCCCCTTAATACCTAAGAGAAGCAAACAAATCACTCTCCACATGAAAGACAGGTGCCAGCTTGTAGAGAATGGTACCATACTGTGTGCCAGTCTATGTGAGGTGAAGGTCAAGTGTCCAGAAGTCCTCCCACCATTGAGCTGCCGTCCACTTGCAGACAGTAACAGACCTGGGAAGCCCAGGAAAATCCATAGAGGCTGAGAACTGAGAACCTAGTGGCAAATTGCCTAGATCTCCAGCAAGGTAGATCTCAAAGTAGTACCTGTTCATCAATTTCTTCTTGACCTCTATGACTCTGTTTCCAATCTTTCTGCAGATAACTGAGTTGCCCCTTTGGTTTGTAACACTCATAATGTCTTCTGTTCTTCACTCACACAAATGACATGTTATGATACTTTCCTCTTGTTCATTCATTCATTCACTGGTCTAGGACTTTTTGAGCACCCATGATGGGCCCCTGTCTTCACCAGGTCTTGATCTCCTTTGACTAGAATGCTGTGTATGTAAAAGCAGCATGTGGGTCTGCTGGGGCCAGCAGCGTCTTTTCTGGAGTTAGACTGAGTTCAAAACCTAGCTCTCCCACTTGCCTTGAACAAGTGCTTCAACTTCCTTGTGGCTCAGTGCTCTCATTTGTTCTTGTTTGTGATTAATAGTAGGGACCATCTCACAAAATTTTGTGGAGGGCAAAAGAAGTCAATCTGTGTTTGGTGCCTCAAAAAGCACTTGAAAAGATCCAAAAAGCACTCAATACAGATTAGTTCTTATTATCTCCACACTATCTGCATCCGTCTGAGATCAGCAGCCCTCTGGCTGAGGTGCTGATGACATTTGAAACAGTGCCTTTTATTTAAAACATGATATTTCATGGCACCCCCACCCCAGTACTTTGCCTGGAAAATCCCATGGACGGAGGAGCCTGGTAGGCTCCAGTCATGGGGGCAGGGACACGACTGAGCGACTTCACTTTCGCTTCCACTTTCATACGGTGGAGAAGGAAGGCAACCCACTCCAGTACGGAGACCAGGGACAGGGGAGCCTGGTGGGCTTCTGTCGTGGGGGCCATTGGGAGCGACTTAGCTTAGTAGAGTTGTTTGTCCACTTCAAAGGGCCATTGGGATGGATTTGAGGAGCATTTGTCACTGACAAGGATTAGTGAAGCAAGCAGAATTGCTACCTCAGAGAGCTCAGGGCAGTGATAGCCACTTTGTCCATGCCTGAGCAGTAGCAAAAAGATGGCAACAACCCCAAAATGAACCAGACAAGAAAGTATTGCCAGGCAAAAAGCCAAGAGGACCTGAGAATTTGCTCTAGTTGCCCTTTTTGAAGGCACAGAAGTTGGTGTTGCATATTTATCATGATGGAAGCATTTGCCATGCCAGGACATTGATAATAGTGGTAGTGATAGTGATAGTAATAATTATTGTAGTAGCAATAGTAGAATCTGAAATAATAGTGATAGTAGCAAAGGCATTCAGTGGTAATAGAAATAAAAGTAACTGTGATAGTGGTAGTAACAGTAGCAGTAATCGTAGTGGTGGTAGCAGCAATGGGGTATTGTTATCAGAACAGTGGTGATAACCATGGCAGGATTAATAACATCCAGAGTAACAGCTGTAGAGTAACAGCTACACTTTTACAGCACTATTCAAAGCACTTTACATTTATTAATTCAATTCACAACTACCCTATGAAGTAGGGATTATTACAAGTGTCCTTTTTACAATGGTTCCTACAACATTTTGAATTATTTCAATCCAACTGATACCAAACTTGATTATGCTAGTTCCAAATATCTCAGTAAGACTATGATCCTTTTATCTCAATGCCTTCAGATCTCACTCACTGAAACCTCCTCCCCACTTGAGTAAACTGAAGCCCCAGGACCTCTGCGCCCTTGTAGCTTGCTTCTGCTTGGAAAGACATTCATTATGCAATGTAAGATTACTTGCTTGCTTTCAATAGAGGCATCTCTTGCCCCCCAAAAAACAAATAGTGTGGGGAAGGTGGTACCCTCTGATGATGGGTACTTTATAAAGCAGTTGGTTAGAGTGCCAGAAGGACAAGAAGGAGAGGAGACATTGTCCCTCACTTCCCCTCCTGGGGAGGCAGAGTCATCACACCTCCTCATTGTCAGAGAGCCCTGTCCTCGAGTTTCTGTCACACGTGCCTTAACATCCGACTTGTTCTTTCCCTTCAATGAATTAAGAAGTCTCTAGAAAAGTTACTGCAAGTAGTGCTTAAGAGTCTGATATACTGGTGTGCAAATATCAGTTCCCTCACCACCTGAATGGCTCTCCCAGACTCAGTTTCCTCCTCTGTAAAATGAGAGTAATTATTACTCCATTGAGCTGTTGTAAGAAATGAGAGGGAAGGCACATTAGGAGGCTGACCCAGCACTCAGCCCATATTAAGCCTCAGTAACCATCAATGGCAACCCACTCCAGTGTCCTTGCCTGGAGAATCCCTGGGGACGGCGGAGCCTGGTGGGCTGCCGTCTCTGGGGTCACACAGAGACAGACACAACTGAAGCAACTTAGCAGCAGCAGCAATCATCACCCATTACTGTTACTGTGGTTACTGCCATCATTCTTTTCCTTCAGACCACTAAATGCACTATTGTTATGAATAAATATCCAAGTAATTCTCCCCCTCCGCCAAATCTTATTTAACTGTGCCACCAAATAATTCAGAAAATAAAATTTTAGGTTTTTGGAATCAGGGAATCATCCAGATCTCCACTTCTCAACTTCTCAAGAGAGCTTCTGTGGTGGCTCAAACGGTAAAGAATCTGCTTACAGTGCAAGAGACCAGGGTTCAATCCCTGGGACCAAAGATCCCCTGGAAAAGGAAATGGCAACCCACTCCAGTATTCTTGCCTGGAGAATCACACAGACAGAGGAGGCTAGTGGGCCGCAGTGCATGGGGTCACAAAGAGTCAGACATGACTGAGCAACTAACAGTTTCAGTTTCCACTCCTCACACTTCCTGTATAGTCTCCCTATAGACTTAGAACAATTCAAAGTCATTACCTTACAGTTCTGGAAATCAGAAGATTAAAATGGGTGGTCAGGAGGCTCTAGAAGAAAATATGATTCTTAATCTAGAAAAATGGTATAGATGACCTAATTTGCAAATCAGAAATAGAGACACAGACATAGAAAACAAATATATAGGAAACAAGGAGGGAAAGGTGGGGTGGGAGAAATTGGGAGATTTAGATTGGCACATATATACTTTTGATATCATATCAGATCAGATCAGTTACTCAGTCGTGTCCGACTCTTTGCGACCCCATGAACCACAGCACACCAGGCCTCCCTATCCATCACCAACTCTTGGAGGTCACTCAGACTCACATCCATCGAGTCAGTGATGCCATCCTCTGTCTCATCCTCTGTCGTCCCCTTCTCCTCCTGCCCCCAATCCCTCCCAGCATCAGAGTCTTCTCCAATGAGTCAACTCCTCGCATGAGATGGCCAAAATACTGGAGTTTCAGCTTTAGCATCATTCCTTCCAAAGAAATCCCAGGGCTGATCTCCTTCAGAATGGACTGGTTGGATCTCCTTGCAGTCCAAGGGACTCTCAAGAGTCTTCTCCAACACCACAGTTCAAAAGCATCAATTCTTTGGCGCTCAGCCTTCTTCACAGTCCAGCTCTCACATCCATACATGACCACAGGAAAGACCATAGCCTTGACTAGGCGAACCTTTGTTGGCAAAGTAATGTTTCTGCTTTTGAACATGCTATCTAGGTTGGTCATAACTTTCCTTCCAAGGAGTAAGCGTCTTTTAATTTCATTGCTGCAGTCACCATCTGCAGTGATTTTGGAGCCCAGAAAAATAAAGTCTGACACTCTTTCCACTGTTTCTCCTTCAGCGATCAATGCATAGAAATAAAGGAAAACAACAAAATGGGAAAGACTAGGGATCTCTTCAAGAAAATCAGAGATACCAAAGGAACATTTCATGAAAAGATGGGCTCTATAAAGGACAGAAATGGTATGGACCTAACAGAGGCAGAAGATATTAAGAAGAGGTGGCAAGAATACACAAAAAAACTGTACAAAAAAGAGCTTCACGACCCAGATAATCATGATGGTGTGATCACTGACCTAGAGCCAGACATCCTGGAATGTGAAGTCAAGTGGGCCTTAGAAAGCATCATTACAAACAAAGCTAGTGGAGGTGATGAAATTCCAGTGGAGCTATTCCAAATCCTGAAAGATGATGCTGTGAAAGTGCTGCACTCAATATGCCAGCAAATCTGGAAAACTCAGCAGTGGCCACAGGACTGGAAAAGGTCAGTTTTCATCCCAATCCCAAAGACCCCCCCCTCGCGTCTTTAAAAGGCAATGCCAAAGAATGCTCAAACTACCGCACAATTGCACTCATCTCACACGCTAGTAAAGTAATGCTGCAAAATTCTCCAAGGCAGGCTTCAGCAATGATGTGAACCGTGAACTTCCTGATGTTCAAGCTGGTTTTAGAAAAGGCAGAGGAACCAGAGATTAAATTGCCAACACCCAATGGATCATGGAAAAAAGCAAGAGAGTTCCAGAAAAACATCTATTTCTGATATCATATATAAAATAGATAACTAATGAGAACATACTGCATAGCTCAGGGAGCTATACTAAGTACACTGTGGTGGCTTGAATGGGAAGGAAATCCAAAAGGGAGAGAAAATATGTATATATATGGCCGATTCATTTCACTGTTACAGTAGAAAGTAACACAACGTTGTAAAACTATACTTCAAAAAAATTAATTTAAAAAGAAAATATGTCCCTTGCCCTTTTCAGCGTCTAGAGGCTGCCCACCATCCTTGGCTCACAGCCTCACATCACTCCGATTTCTGCTACCATAGTCACATACAATTTTTTTGAATCCCCTACCTTCCTCTTAACCTTACAAAGACCTGTGTGATTCCATTGGGCCCACCCCTGATAAATCCAGAGAATTTCCCCAACTTAAGATCCTTGCCTTAATTACCTCTGCAAGACCCACTCTGCCTTATAAGTTAGCATTTTCACAGGTTCCAGGAGTTAGGATGGGGCTACCTTGGAGGGACCATTATTCTACATACCACGGAGGACTAAGCATGGAAGACACAGAGTTGTCTCTGCAGAGTTCCCCACTCCTTAGTCAATGTTTACACATTCGGGTCTGATCCTCAATATGTTACCTAACTTCTCTGAGGGTCAGTTTCCATGTATGTCAAAGAGGAATGCCCACTCTGTATTTTACCTACTCTGTAGGTTATCTGGGGAATAACACATGTAGTTGGGTTGTAAAATGTTTAGAAAGTTTTAGATTAAAAATGTTGCATAAAATGAACAAGCCGTAATTTAACTGCCTCACAAGTCAGTTAATAGACTCAAACTGCTTTGAGATCCTTGGATAAAAGGCATTCTTCTGACACCAAGTATATGTTGGTGTTGTGCCTTTGTCCTCACTTGCAGCCATATATCAAAAGCACACTTTAGTTCATTTCTTCTCTTTGAGATAAACGATCTAATTTTCTACCCCTGTGGTTTTCCTGAATGTCTCCCTCCCCCAAAGCCTTCCAGTGGGAGCAGTGTAGCTCATTTTCTTTGCTGGGTGTTCTGTGGGTGGATGGATGTGGCCTCTTTGACTAGTTTCTTTCTCTCCCTTTGTTCTTTCGCCTCCTCTGACTTGGTTTTCTGCTGGGTAGTTGTGACTTTGCCACCTCTCTTTTGAGCCTCATCAAGGGCTTCTCTGTCCTGATACATAAGTTTCTTTCTAGTTTCACAGTCTCCTGGGGGAAATGGAGTCTGTGTGGGTTGTTCACCTGCTGAGTTAAGAGTTTGCCCTCATACACATGCCATATTTTTTTATTCTAGTTACAGGGATCATGCAGCGATTGTACTTCCATGGACTCCCATATGAAAATGGAAAAGAAGCCACTGTGTGTCCTTCAGCATCCCTTATGCATTGCCTTTGCTGTCTGCAGGTGGGCAGAGATATATACCTCATATACCCAGGAAAGAAGATACAGATGACTCCACCTTTGAAGTAGAGCTGCCCCAGAAACCAAGACCTGCAGAGAAGCAAACCTCCATTTACTTTACAAAAAAAAAAAAAAGTTGCATCACATTTTTTTAATGTCTAAAAAGACACAACTTCATTTAGAATAATGTGATGTTCCCCTTTATCTCCTTCCCAGGAAAAATAGTTATGTGGATGTATCAGTCACCATTTAGATAGTTCAGACAGAGGAAATTTAATACAAAAAATTGACAACAGTAATAAAAAAGAAAGCTGAGCGCCGAAGAATTGATGCTTTTGAACTGTGGTGTTGGAGAAGACTCTTGAGAGTCCCCTGGACTGCAAGGAGATCCAACCAGTCCATTCTGAAGGAGATCAGCCCTGGGATTTCTTTGGAAGGAATGATGCTAAAGCTGAAACTCCAGTATTTTGGCCACCTCATGCGAAGAGTTGACTCACTGGAAAAGACTCTGATGCTGGGAGGGATTGGGGGCAGGAGGAGAAGGGGACGACAGAGGATGAGATGGCTGGATGGCATCACTGACTCAATGGATGTGAGTCTGAGTGACCTCCAGGAGTTGGTGATGGACAGGGAAGCCTGGCGTGCTGTGATTCATGGGGTCGCAAAGAGTCGGACATGACTGAGCGACTGATCTGATCTGATCTGAAGGGGAAAGTGGCATTACCTAGAGATTGGCAATTGCAGAAAGTAGCCATTACTCCCAGAGTTGGAGGAGTGAGGAGTGAATGTGATGTCACCCAGAGTCCATCAGCACACATTCCCTGCTGAGGTTCCACCCAATGGTTGTGCCATTACATTAGTTATGAATTGCTATTGCATAAGAACTTACCTCAAAATGTAATGGCTTGAAACAATACACATTTACTATCTCACAGTCTCTGTGGGTCAGGAATCTAACATGGTTTAGCTGAGTCCTTTCTCTACACCAGGGTTTCTTTAGAAAACTGTCAAGGTGTCAGGTTATAGTCATCTGAAGTTTCAAATGAAGAAGGATACACTTTCAGGCGAGCTTCCCAAGTGGCTCAGTGGTAAATAATCCACCTGCCAAGCAGGAGACACACGTTCGATCCCTGGGTCAGGAAGATTCCTGGAGAAGGAAATGGCAACCTATTCCAATATTCTTGCCTGGAAAATCCCACGGACGGAGGAGCCTGGCAGGCTACAGTCCATAGGGTCCCAAAAGAGTCAGACCCTACTTAGTGACTAAACAACAACACCACCGCTTTCAGCCTCATGTGGATATCAGTAGGATTCAGTTCCTTATAGGCTGATGGACCTCAGTTCCTTGCCGGCCATTGGTCAGAGTTCACCTCAGTTCCTCGCCATGTGGGTCTCATAAACAGGGTGGCTTGCTTCATAAAAGCATGAAAGCTGAGGGACTTCCCTGGTGGTCCAATGGTTAACAATCAGTGCTTCCACTGCAAAGGGCATGGGCTCTATTCCTGGTCATCAGGAAACTAAAATGCTATATGCCATGCAATGTGGCCAAAAAAAAAAAAAAATCATTCAAGCTGAGAAGACAACGGAGCAACAGAGAGAGTCTTCTAGGAAGACAGCAGTAGTCAAAATCTTCTGCAACAAATCACAGAAGTGGTATCCCTCAATACTTCAGTACTGGTCAGCAGCAAGTGACTTTAGGGGAGAAGATCACACAAGGCCATGAATACTGAAGCAAGAGGCCACTTTGGAGGATCTTGATCCTGGCTGCTTAGTAAGGAATCCAGGAGCCCAAGCTCCTATTGATGAAGCTAGAATCACCCCAGTGCTATGGGAGCTCCAGTCACCCATGGCACCACCCACTGCTACCACCATCACAGCCAAATGGTCTTCCATTCCTATGACTTTCCAATCTCCCACAAATGCTTACATTGACAAACCCTACCTAGAGTCCAGCTACCAATGGAGTCTAGGAGAGTTTTCAGAAGCTTGCAATTCAGAGGAGAGGAAATAAGGACCGGAATAGGACGAACAACAGACAATAGCCAGCATTATAGGAAAAAGTTGTTTCCAGTCATGTCCTGCCTCTCTACCTTCTCCTGGTCATCAAAGCTTAGCTCTCCTATGTTCCCTGTCCTTCTCTGCTCAGAACTCTCACTTTTGCCAAGTAGCATTAGATAATAGCAGTAAGTTTTTAAGGTGATTCAGTTCAACAAAGTCTATTACCAAGATGCTATGTTTCAAGCATGCTAGGGGCTAAGAGATGCAAAGACAAAAAATAAATAGTTCCTGCCCTTGAAGAGTATGCAGTTATGCCAGGGACACAGATGTCTATAAAACAAAGTGATAAGTGCTACACTACCGGGACATTCTGACAGATTGATTGACAAACCATTCAGATCTGTCCGATTGGCTGCAGGTTATCTGCACTCTTGGTTCTTGCTGGAGGAAAAAATGCAACCTTGAACTCTCAGTCATAAAATCCTTATCAAGTACACTTACAATAAATAATTTATGGAAGTTTACCTAAAAGACAAACAGCTTATCTATTACTTTAGATAGCCTAAAATTTACTATTTATATACATGGAAGCATAATTCAGTTTGAAGAAAAATCTATGAAGAACTAAGACATGAGCCACAGTCTTGTTTTCATACCTCAGTGAAGCAGCTTTTACTTGATTGTGCTTTGATGTCTCATCGTCTGCCAAGATTGAGCAACATTTTAAAACTGCTGACTGAAGTTAAATTCACAACCAGTGTAGGCATGTTGAAATTGTCCTCCTCTACATCACACTGCACTCATTTTCTTAGGACCTCATGGAGAAGTTCTTCTCAGATCTCAGATTCAGGAAGTGCTTTCTCAGAACAGCTCATTTGTTTTTGTTTTACAGACACTAAAATACTATAATTCATTGTGTTTCCATTTTTGCTTTAGCCGCCAGGAGCTTAGGTCCAATTCTGCAGTCCTCTTGAACAACTGTACCAGAGTGGGTGGCAGGCATTTATTTTGCTGTTCTTGTTCCCCCTTGACCCCAAGTTCTCCTTTATTCTTTTGTAGATATGTTGCCAATCTATCTCAAATTCTCTACAGACCGAGTTTTGTGCTAATTAAAAATGAATTGTGGGGGAGGAGCTAAGATGGCGGACGAGTAAGACGGGGAGAATACTTTCTCCTCCACAAATCCATTAAAAGAACATTTGAATGCTGAATAAACTCGATAAAACAACTTCTGAATGCCGGCAGAGGACATCAGGCACTTAGAAAGACAGCACATTGTCTTCAAAACGAGAAAACGAGCCCTGCGGTAACTCCTTTTGTGGAGAACTGGCGCGGACACCAGCATTGCTATTGGCAAGTGGGGGCTGGGCTAGGAGGAGCGGCGAGGCCTGCATTGCTTTGAGAAAGGATTTGGCCTGGCTATCTCGGGCGCTATCTGAGCGAAATAACCAGACTGTCGGTTATCTACTACATCAAAAGCCAGCCCTAACTTAAGACACCACCAGGACTACCTACGGAACAAAGGGCTGCACAGAGTTGGCCGGCTGCAGGCCGTCCCCTCCCGTGACACGCAGCCAGGGCCAGAGGCGGGCAATTATAGCCCTAGAGGGACACTGTCTAACGGAACTGTGAGTAGGTCTCTGTGCTGACTCACGCTTCTTGGGGCTCTGGATGGTCAACATCTGCCTGAGAAAGTGCGCTGTTTGTATCCCAGAAAACTGAGGGCGGAGAGGGAAGTGAGCACCTGCGCCGCTGAACATCATCACCTGCGCACCGGACTGGGAAGGGCATACGCAGACTCAACCAAGTCTGTGCTCGAGGAATCTGAGTGCTGAACCTGGCCGGTTTAGATTGGGGTTCATCTCCACCCCATTCAAGGAGAGAAGATGAAAAGACCTGAACGCCCAATAAAGAGAATCAACAAACTACCAGAATATAGTAAGGACACCTATTGCATTAACAAAATGAAGAGAAAAAGATACCCAGCAGCTAAAGGAACAGGATAGATCCCACAAACCAAAAGGAAGAAAGATCACCTGATAAAGAGAATTTTAAAATAAATAAAAAGAAAAGTAAGAGTTGGAGACAAGGAGAGAAGATGAAGAAAGGTTTAACAAGGGCCTAGAAGAAATAAAAAAGAGTCAACAATAATGAATAATGCAATAAATGAGATCCAAAACACTCTGGAGGCAACAAATAGTAGAATAACAGAGGCAGAAGATAGGATTAGTGAACTAGAAGATAGAATCCTAGAAATAAATGAATCAGACGAGAAAAAAGAAAAACGTATCAAAAGAAATGAGGACATTTCAGAAACCTCCAGGATAACATCAAACGCTACAACATTCGAATCATAGGAGTTCCAGAAGAAGAAGATAAAAAGAAAGATCATGAGGAAATACTTGAGGAGATAATAGTTGAAAACTTCCCTAAAATGGAGAAGGAAATAACCACTCAAGTTCAAGAAATCCAGAGAGTCCCTAACAGGATAAACCCAAGGCGAAACACCCCAAGACACATATTAATCAAATTAACAAAGATTAAATATAAAGAACAAATATTAAAAGCAGCAAGGGAAAAACATCAAATAACTCACAAGGGAATTCCCATAAGGATAACAGCTGATCTTTCAATAGAAACTCTCCAAGCCAGGAGGGAGTGGCAAGACGTAATTAAAGTGATGAAGGAAAATAACTACAGCCTAGATTATTGTATCCAGCAAGGATCTCATACAAATATGAAGGAGAAATCAAAAGCTTCACAGATAAGCAAAAGTTGAGAGAATTTGCATCACTAAACCATTCTCCAACAAAAACTAAAGGACATCCTAGAGCAATACAATAATAGTGGGAGACTTTAACACCCCACTCATATAATCTGGCTGTAATAGACAAAGTAAAGAGGAAAACATAGTTACTTATGAGCCTCAAAAAATTCAGTTCCTCAGGAGAGTTTAAAAAAAAAAAAAAGACTTATTTGCTCACTCTGTAGAGGTTTATTGACTATTTTGTGGGTTTGGTACCACTTTGGGTAGTAGGGAGGAAGAGGTGACAAATGTGATCCTGTCCTAAATAATATATTGTGGTAAAGATAGATTTACCAATACAAAATACCAAGATGTGCCTAAAGATGAGGACACCCAAATTGGACTTTTGTTTTCTGGACTTTTCATTTGAGAACAAACCTCCTAATATAAGATGAACTCACCATGATTTTTTAAGTGTTCTTTGTGATTAAAAACAGAAAGCCATTGGTTAAGAAATTACATATACTCCTCCCCACCATCACTCCCCTTCTTTCTTCCCATTTCCCTCCCACCCTCATTGATCCTTTCCTTTGTCCATTTTCCCCTGCAAAAAAAAAAAAAAAAATGAATTGTGCAGGTATATGTCAGGTGCTGTTTCTACTTAGGAAGAATGATCAGGAAAATGATAGGAAGAAGTGATACTTGATCTAAGCCTTGGGAAATTATTCCAGGCCAAGAGAATAACATGAGCAAAGAACTTAGAGGCATAAAGATGCACATGGGTTTATAAGACCAGATATAGAAGAAGGGAGGGAATAATACTTACATGTTTCTTTTTCCTGGGAATGTATTATCCCTCCCAGTGAGAAGCACACTTAGCCTATTGAAATGCATCTTTAAACTCATGAGTCCTTAAGGAGTGACTCTACTGAGAGTGGTTTCTATCAAGAGGAAAAAAATGTATTTTTTTATCAAGTAAGCATTTTTTACTTATTTATTCAAATTACAAGGACTTCCCAAACTGTCCAGAGATTGGCTAACCTAGACACTGCCACAGCCTCTCCCTGAGTGGGCATAGTCATGGTAAAACCAGAAAGCCCATCCTCCAAAGTCCAGGTCACAGCTTTCACCTCCTGCAAAGTCATCTCCCACCCTACCTTAGCCTGTAGTAAGGGCAAAAAGAACTCCAGAGGATCTCTTTGGAGGGCAGAAGATTTTAGACATGCAGGGTAAGGGGCTGCTATGTTGTTTGCTATCCAGAAAACTTTAAAGAACTTATTTTCCCCTTGCTAGTCCTCATTTCATCCTTTCAATTCAGATGTCTGGGACCCTATGTTTTTAGCTGATCTCATTATTATATTATAACACTGCCTATCTTGACAATCTGTGATATTCATTGATTTTCCCAATCTATAAACCATCTACTACATACATCACCATAGACTCCCAGTAGCTAGAGATGATTTTAAAAATGAGTCATTCACCATGCTTCAGGCAGGAAATTAAGGCTTGTAATGTTGAGATATGAATAATTTTAGTACTTTTCATTACTTTGATTTCTTTTTTTCTGGTAAACACTACAATTATTTAGGCAGCTAAAAATGTCATGTTAAAATGTCAGTAAATACAGTAACAAATCTAACTGTTAAGTGAGTCCCCCGCCTAAGGCATCAGGCAAACAGCAATTTGCAGGTATCACATGTGAAAAACAGGGGGCTATTTGAGGATTTGGGGCGATTTCCAGTCTGAAAAGTAGCCTATTTAAGAAGAAAGAACCATCTCCAGGAAGGCATTAATAGGGCAATGGTTTTTTGTTAGTTAAGTAAATTTCAAGGTTTTAAGTATTGCCTTTTAGAAGTACCAAAAAAGGAAAATGGAGTTAAGTCTAATTGTGGTTTTACCATTAGCTTTAAGAGAGAGCTTTACACCAGCCTGGGAGCCAAAATGAGGGAAAGTATCATGTGGGGACCACATAGGGTATTCAAAAGGAAATATGTCTATTATGCCCAAGAGAGTCTGGTGCTGGCTAAACGAGCATCCCTCTGAATGCAAGCAAAGCCCTGGCCTGGAAAAGCATTGGCAGCAAAAAGGAACTAATGCCCTCCATGCACAAGCAAGAAATAACAAAAGAGCCTCTGCCATGAGACTTCTAGCTCTGAGGTGCTCACATACACATCATCATTATTACTCCCACCTCACCTAGCCCAGACTGCCCCTCCCACTATGCCTTTATCCCACCACCTCCAACCATCATCTGTGCCCATGACATTGAACTAAGTACTCAGTAACTATCTCCAGATGGTCTTAAGACTTCGTCTTCCCTTATAGGTTTATGTGTTCAGGTTAGGTCTTTCTAGGTTATATCCTCTGAGATTCGTGCATTTTTCACTGGGCAACTAGCTATGTATAACCATTGTCTTGACTTTCCCCAGGTAACTTAGACTGAGAATGTAAATACTGAGAACATTTATTTTTTTCAAACCTACCTAAAAGGCTAAATTTCTTAACAGATGAAAAACTTTCATAGTTCATAAAAAAATTCCCAACAGTTTTTGGAAAAGCAAATATATGAAGAGACATTCAACTGAAAAAGAAATGCAAGAATCTTTAAAACATGAGAGGGTGTTCAACTCTCTCAAAATGAAAGAAAAACAAGTTAGAACAATGAAACACTGTTTTTTTGCCTGGTAGAAAACACTGGGGGTTTTTTTTCCTGTTTTTTAACCTGGTAGAAAAAGATTAGAAATTTTATTATATACATATATATACATATACATATAATATACATATTATATATATACATATATATATATGAACACAGTGAAGCTGCTCAGTCATGTCATGGACTGTAGCCTACCAGGCTCCTCCGTCCATGGAATTTTCCAGGCAAGAGTACTGGAATGGGTTGCCATTTCCTTCTCCAGAGGATCTTCCCAACCCAGGGTTCGAACCCAGATCTCCTTTGCAGGCAGGCACTTTACCGTCTGAGCTACCAGGAAAGCCCCTATATATATGTATATGTATATGTATATATATATATATATATATACACACACATATATATATAGTAAGGCAGAGAGGAAACCAGAAGTTTCATGAATTATTGATAGAAATATACTTGTTATAATCCCACTGTAGGGCAATTAGGTATAATAACTATTGAATTTCAAATCCATATATACTTTGATCCTTTACTTTCACATTTAAGAATTTATCCTTCAAAACTGCTATATTACATGAAAGTAAACTTAGGTTGCTAGGATACTTAGTGGAATATCATCATAATAGCAAAATCAGAAGCTGCCAGGCTCCTCTGTCCACGGAATTCTTCCGGCAAGAACACGGAGTGGGTAGGCATTCCCTCCTCTGGGTGATCTTCCCAATCTAGGAATCAAACCTGCATTGCAGGCAGATTCTTTACCATCTGAGCCACCAGGGAAGCCCCAGCAAAAACAGCATACACCACAAATGACAACCAACATTTGGAGACCTCCAAATGTCCAAGATTCCACCCAGTTATTAAAATGTTGAGGTAGATCTCTTCCAAAAGACATCCAATGTAGGTTGTTATGTGTTAAAAAAAGGCTTGACAATGTCACAAACAACATCTTGTTATTTGTCCCCAGTACAAAGACCACCTCTAACTTTGTCATGTATGGATGTGAGAGTTGGACTATAAAGAAAGCTGAGCACAGAAGAATTGATGCTTTTGCACTGCGGTGTTGGAGAAGACTCTTGAGAGTCCCTTGGACTGCAAGGAGATCCAACCAGTCCATCCTAAAGGAGATCAGTCCTGGGTGTTCATTGGAAGGACTGATGTTGAAGCTGAAACTCCAATACTTTGGCCACCTGATGCAAAGAGCTGACTCATTGGAAAAGACCCTGATGCAGGGAAAGATTGAGGACATGAGGAGAAGGGGACGACAGAGGATGAGATGGTTGGATGGCATCACCAATTAGATGGACATGGGTTTGGGTGAACTCTGAGAGTTAGCAATGGACAGGGAGGCCTGGCATGCTGCAGTTCATGGGGTCGCAAAGAATTGGACACGACTGAGTGACTGAACTGAACTGAACTTTGGGCTCAGAACTCTTTGATGCAGTCGAAGAATCCCACCTCCAGCCAGCATGTCAAGGCAGTGCAGGTAATATCTGGATATTTGCTAAAGATTAAAGAGCAAGTAAAATTCCTCAGGAAAGTATCTATCTCTTGGTGTCCTCAAATTTCCATCTTACTGTGCTGAAAATAAGCCAAAGTCTAATTTTTCCCAGAGAGAAGAGACTGCCTAAATTTGGCAGGCCCTACAACAGTGTCTTATTTCCATAATAAAAAATTAAGATAAGCTTCAATGAAATTAAATTAAATATAGAAATCTTTCTAACTGATGTGTTAGTACAGATAAACAACAAAACACTAATTATGAATAGTTTTCCAAGACATTTAAGTAAAGATAGTTTAAAGCAACTGTCTTTCACAAAACTTCAACTCTTTCCTCTCATTGCATAGTAAAAATTTTTTTCCTTGCTTTAAGAAAAAGCTTGAACTTTCCTTCACTAAAATTCGGATAGCACGTCCATAGTCCCCTGGGTACTAGCTTAGGGCAGCAGCTCTCGGAGTTCATTGATTTGTTGCTAGCAAATTGGAAGGTTAAAGGTACGACTTCCCTGTGTTGCTAGTTGGTGATCAGGTTTCACTGGAGTCTCTTCAAATGGGAGAATTGCTTCCTGCTAATCTCAGGCAGCTGCACTGCATCCACATCCATTTCCTCACTGATCTTAAACAGAAAGAATACAGAGAAAGATAATGTTTCATTCCTCCACAGCGTCTACATAAAACCCAACTGCGGTCCCTTTCTGATCAGCAAGGTGTTACCTTGGCAACTACTTTGTACAGCTCTTACTCCTCCCTCCTTTGAAGCTCATCATTTGTGTAAAAGTTGTTTTGCCTCCTAATGACTAAGACAAGTCATTAGCTAGCCTGACTGGTTCCCTGGTTCTTCCAGATAAATGTTATAAAATTGGCAGCCCAGGGGCCAAATTCAATACTTGGGCATGTTTGACCAAACAAAAATTTTGGTTTTTTTGTTTTTTCTTTTAATGTAAACCAAGATGTACAAACCAGAAGATTTGACATGACAATCCAAATTTCCAGTTCTCTTTAAAATATTTAGACTTGAAAACCCTGGGCCCACATTCTCAATGATCAGCTGTAGCTGAGTAGTTTGCTTCACTCTCCTCAGCTCACTTCCCTTGATTAGACCATCTAGTAGGCATTTGGGTTGTGACCCCTGTTCTAGGATATATGCTCTTTAAACAATGAAAATATATAGAACTGAACAAAAGTTATATCAAAGCAAAGATGTTTCTCCTCAAAATTCAGTGGAATTTCAAACTCACCTAATTTCTTCCCAACAGCACAAGTTTTTCTAAATTTATTCTTAACTTTCAGTCATCATTCCTAACTAAAGCCAGCAATTAAAAGCCAGCGAGGGTGGCAGTGAAGTCAGTAAAGAAGGCAGTGATCCTCAAACTGCAGCATGTATTAGAATCACCTGGAAAGTTTGTTAAAGCACAGATTTCTAGATCTGAGTTTCTGGTTAGGTAGAAGGCAATGGCACCCCACTCCAGTACTCTTGCCTGGAAAATCCCATGGGCGGAGGAGCCTGGTAAGCTGCAGTCCATGGGGTCGCGAAGAGTCGGACACGACTGAGCGACTTGACTTTCACTTTTCACTTTTATGCATTGGAGAAGGAAATGGCAACCCACTCCAGTTTCTTGCCTGGAGAATCCCAGGACAGGGGAGCCTGGTTGGCTGCCATCTATGGGGTTGCACAGAGTCGGACACGACTGAAGCAACTTAGCAGCAGCAGCAGCAGATCACATTCAATGTGAGAATATGCATTTCTAACAAGTCCCAGTGATGCAGATATTCCTGATCTGGTGACCATACTTTGAGTATCACCAAGTTCTCATGAATCAAATATATCTGTAAACGTATAGTGGCCAAACATAATAAAAGTTTATTTCTCTTTCATGAAACAATCAAAAGCAAATTTTCTTTCATTCAGTGTTCAGGGACCCAAGTTACTTTAACCTTTTACATCTCTACTGCCCACTAGGACCATCTATACAGATGGAAAGGGGAAAGATATCCAGAAACCAAAACACTTTCTAAAAGCTTTGGCATAGAAGTGTTACATATCCCTTCCACTCACATCTCATTGGTGAAAACTAATCACATGATCATATTTGGATGCATAAGATGCTGAGAAATATGGTCCCTGGCAGGACAGTCACTTCCTAATTCCACAAACTAGAAAGAAGACCACATTTTGTTGTGGACATCTCCACTGCAGCAGCCACAAATATGGCTTGCTCTTCCTCTGCTAACTTCCTTCCCCATTACCAGAAGGATCCTTCTGGTTATATTTCGCTTCCACCAGAATTCCGAATAAAAAAAATTCTAGTCATTTATCTTGGTAAGTGGATAAAGTAACTTTCTTCCAAAGATCTTATTGTTTCCTTGAGGATATTTATTATCATCATTGTAACTTTAAAGAACAATGTTCATTCTTCTCCAGTTAATCAAAGGAAAATATAAGCTGTTTGCATTTTGAATGTTTTTGATTAAAGACTTGAGTCAAGTCTCACATCAAATTATCTTTCCAAATAAATAGACAAAGGAAAAATGCCATGAAAAGTGCCTAAAATTATTAATAATGCAACAGTATAACCTACCTACATTCCTTGTGATGAATTAATTTTTCTGAAGTCATCACTAACTCCTGGGAGCTGGAGTGAGTTATAGAGGTGATCTGTGAGCTTCTAAAATCAATTAAACCAAATAAAAATAAAACTGTGAAAATAAAATGAAGAGAGGCTCCTTTACTGTTGCAAGTAGCACAAAACTGAGTACAGACTTAAGCAAAAACAGAATTTATTGTTTCACTTAAGATGAAAAGTCCAGAGGCATACTAAGCTTCAGTCACGGTTGAAAGCTGAGCTCAAGCTATATCAGCAGGACTGTTTCTCTCCATCTCTCAGCTTCATGATGAAGTGGAATGGCAGCAATGGTTGTAACTCTTATACCCTCTTAGGTGTCCAACAGAGAAGATCAAGAGTTCCTCAATGAGGAAAACATCACTGCAGCTCATTGGATCCGATTAGGCCATATGTTCACCTTGAAACTTATTATAGCCAAGGGGAACTCATTGTGGGTCTCATGAATGGAATCAGTTTCATGTAATCCAAATTATGAGTTGAAGAAGGTGGTTCTAAATAGGGGAAATAGGGTATAGATGCTGTTGGGATTGGAGAAGTCTCAATACCCCACACTTGGAACTAGTTGAAGGATCCAGGAGCTAGGTAGAGAGCTACAAAAATGTCACCTTTATGATACGTCTTCATATCTGTTAACCAAGTTGGCTTGCTAACTCCTGAATTAGATGGACCTGCCACATCATAGACATTCATTCTCCCACTGTGGACTGCTCTTATCAGATTTATGGCATGGAGCAGCAGAGAACACTCTCTGCAAATTGTAGGTGATGAAGAAAAATACAGAAAAGAGGGCTGAGTTTAATGTGCCTGGTCACTGCACCAAAACTCATCCATCGGGTAAGTCATTCTTCCTTCCTTGGAGCAAACGGAGAAGGTGGGCACAGTGGGTAAAGAAGCTTGGATTATTACTCTGAAGAAGTTCCTACACACAACAATGGAGAAATGAGGAGTAAATTTCTCCTCTCAATACTTAACAAGAGTGAATGAATGGTAATAGCAAAAAGAGATGTCCATTACCAAAAAAAAAAAAAAAAAAAATGACTTACTCTTAAAAACACAGAGCGAAATATATACTTCCAGATGGTTAGATTCCTAAATCTTTTTAGTTATAAAAGGATATTAATCCCACCTACTATGGAAGCACCATAATACCCTTTAGATACTGTTCTTCACAATTGTTGTTATCTCTTATCTGATTTGGTGTTTATCTATAGATGAAAGATCAGATCAGATCAGATCAGTCACTCAGTCGTGTCCAACTCTTTGCGACCCCATGAATCGCAGCACGCCAGGCCTCCCTGTCCATCACCAACTCCCAGAGTTCACTCAGACTCAAGTCCATCGAGTCAGTGATGCCATCCAGCCATCTCATCCTCTGTCGTCCCCTTCTCCTCCTGCCCCAATCCCTCCCCACATCAGAGTCTTCTCCAATGAGTCAACTCTTCGCATGAGGTAGCCAAAGTACTGGAGTCTCAGCTTCAGCATCATTCCTTCCAAAGAAATCCCAGGGCTGATCTCCTTCAGAATGGACTGGTTGGATCTCCTTGCAGTCCAGGGGACTCTCAAGAGTCTTATCCAACACCATAGTTTAAAAGCATCAATTCTTCGGCGCCCAGCCTTCTTCACAGTCCACCTCTCACATCCATACATGACCACAGGAAAAACCATAGCCTTGACTAGATGAACCTCTATTGGCAAAGTAATGTCTCTGCTTTTGAATATGCTATCTAGGTTGGTCATAACTTTCCTTACAAGGAGATGATAGATAGATGAAAGATCAGATCAGATCAGTCACTCAGTCGTGTCCGACTCTTTGTGACCCCATGAACTGCCGCATGCCAGGCCTCCCTGTCCATCACCAACTCCCGGAGGTCACTCAGACTCACATCCATCGAGTCAGTGATGCCATCCAGCCATCTCATCCTCTGTCGTCCCCTTCTCCTCCTGCCCCCAATCCCTCCCAGCATCAGAGTCTTCTCCAATGAGTCAACTCTTCGCATGAGGTGGCCAAAATACTGGAGTTTCAGCTTTAGCATCATTCCTTCCAAAGAAATCCCAGGGCTGATCTCCTTCAGAATGGATTGGTTGGATCTCCTTGCAGTCCAAGGGACTCTCAAGAGTCTTCTCCAACACCACAGTTCAAAAGCATCAATTCTTCGGCTCTCAGCCTTCTTTGGAGAAGGAAATGGCAACCCACTCCAGTGTTCTTGCCTGGAGAATCCCAGGGATCGGGGAGCCTAGTGGGCTGCCATCTATGGGGTCACACAGAGTCGGACGCGACTGAAGTGACTTAGCATAGCAGCCTTCTTCACAGTCCAGCTCTCACATCCATACATGACCACAGGAAAGACCATAGCCTTGACTAGGCGAACCTTTGTTGGCAAAGTAATGTCTCTGCTTTTGAATATGCTATCTAGGGTGGTCATAACTTTCCTTCCAAGGAGTAAGCATCTTTTAATTTCATGGCTGCAGATAGTCAAGTATAAAAAGTGGACTTTATGTTGATGCCCTGGGACAAAGCAGAAATAAGCAACCAGAAAAATATGGTTGAAAACTTGAGAAAGTGATTCAAACAAGATCAAGATGGGATTCATATTAACCTGGATGTGATTCTAGAATATAAGATCCATGAAAACAGGCTCCTTGTCTGACCTGCTCACCACTGTATGTTTTCCCAGTATCTAGAATGGGGTTTCTGGCATACAGCAGGTGCTCAATACACACTTGTGGAATGGGTGAACTGGCAAAGAGGATGATCTCAGGGGTGACTGTGTTTTGAATAGGAGGAAAACAGAATCTTGTTAGGGGTTATTGTCACCATGAAAAAAGCAGTATCAGTTTGGATCTAAGACTGTATATAACTAAAAGGATCCTACTACAATGCAAGCTAAGAATTACTGAGTTGAACTAGAACAGTGTAAGAATTATAGGAGCCAAAAAAATATTTGAAATAAAATGACAGAGGTCTTAGAAATAATCCTAATATATTACTTCTGACAATGGCTGCACATCTGAATCACCTGGGAACTCTAAAAATTCCAATACCCAGGCCTCACTTGCAAAGATTCTGATCTAAGCATCCATAATTTTCAATATTTCTCAGATGAATCTGACATGGGGTCAGGGCTGAGGACTACTGGTCTATCACTACCCTATCATCTTACAGAAGAGGGTGAGCTTGAAAGGCAAAAGATTCAGAATGTACCTCGATAGCCAAAGTTTAGATATACTTTAAAATCATAAATAGGAAATAAACTGTTCTTAATGTCAATCCTCATCAATTTCTGAAATGAACAGGTCTGAATCTCTCAAAATGTTACCAGAACCAACTATTTTTGTATGTAGAAAAGGACCATCATTCCAGCCCAGTTCTTGTCCTAGAAGCCATGGGAGGCATTGACAAGTTTTTCAAGAGTGCATGTCATGATGAAAAGGTGGTTTCCAGAGACAGACCTGGCTAGGGTGGAAGGATGGATTCAAAGAAACAGATATAAAGACCAGGAAGTCATGCAGTTATCCAGGAGTGCACGAGCCCTTGGTCATCTAACATGAGATGGAGATTGTGAACATGAGCAACACCATGAAAAGCTATCAACAGGGCTATAGGACTTATGGCCTAGGAAAATACAGGGTGAAAGTGAAGTGAAAGTGTTAATTGCTCATTGGTGTCTGACTCTTTGTAGCAACCCCATGAACTATATAGCCCACCAGGCTCCTCTGTCCATGGAATGCTCCAGGGAAGAATACTGGAGTGGGTAACCATTCCCTCCTCCAGAAGATCTTCCCCACGCAGGGATCACATCCATGTCTCCTGCATTGCAGGCAGATCCTGTACCCTCTGAGCCACCAGGGAGGCCCAAATAGAGTGAGCCGGAGCCCAAAGCAACTACAGGTCCAAGACATTGACTTAGTCCAGCTTTGCATCCTAAATGCTTGCCTGACCAGTAACCACCAAAAGCCCCTTTGAAGGAGGGGAAAGAAGGGAATAAGGCAAGAGAGTACAAAGCCCTCGTGGGGCCCAAATCTACTTCATTTTGTCTGCCCAGGGTGCCATGCCGTTTTGTGAACAGAAAGAAGTAGAGAGAAGGGACAAAGATGGTTATCCCCAGAGAAGCCACTTCTTGGTGACTTGTGTCCAGAACACTGGGGCCCTCAGGGAGAGAGGTTTGGTGGACCTTGACCTGATTTATCACCATGTTTCAAAAATTAAGCACGCTAGCTGAGTTAACCTATCCACCTCAGACAAGACTCCCTCAAAAGTATTTTGCAAACCATCACCCAACCAGTGAAAATTTTGTTTTCAAAATTTCTCTTATGGGATCTGACTGTCCCTCCCACCCCTGAGGGGCTGTGGAGTGTGCTGCCTGTATTTACAGACGTGCCTACCTAGCGCCTTCCTTTTACAGAGGCAGAAATCACTCCAAAAGGAAATGATGCCTTTGTGGAGGAACTTGTGTTAAGTGTTCGTTCCTATAGCACAGGAAGAGTGGGGGTCCAAGCAGTTAGCCCCAAGCCGGCGCTGGTGGGGCTGGGTCCTGAGAGGAAGCGATGAAATTCCCAGCAGCCCCTCCCCCACCCACCCCCGCCCCAGAGGTTACCAGGGCCCCCTTAAACCCTCCGGTAATGGGGCTTTCGGAACTTCCCTTGAGGAGAGCCTGCCAACGGCTAATAGACACCACTGTCGGGAAGACTTTTATGCTGCGCAGCTTACTTTTTCCTTTCCGCAGTTTCAGCTCGTTGCTCCTAATTACCTCCCTTTGGACTGCCAGGCTGGCGTAGGGGATCAGAGCCTGGCCTGCCTCAGCACCTCTCCACCCGAAAGGTTCTTCCTTCAGAATGGCCCACTTAAAATGCAGCCCCTCACAACCGCGCTCCAACTCAGTGACAGGTCTCAGGAGTTGGCCGGCTTTCGTGACCCTCTGATTTGCTTGGGGCGTCCTAGTGGTTAAACCCGGGAGCCCCGCAGGTGAGAGTACACCATCATCTCCTCCCTCCTTCTCTGCCCACCTGGGCTTCCTCACCTTGTCGGTTCCTACAGCAGCTGAGGCACGGCTGATGGGGGCAGAGCTCTCCTACCTCCACCCAGGAGCCCCAACATGAAGTATTCTTCTTCAAGAAAGGTGTGAGGGCTGTGCCCTGCAATGAACGCGGACCTAATGTATACAGTCAGCATTACAACCCCAGGCTGCAAAACAGGGGGTGGGGTTCTCATTCAATTCCTTCACTCCTCCTGTGCCTTTTAACTAACTTTGAAATTCCTCACCCTGCTGCAGGTGCCTCCACGCTGTTTCCAAGAAGTAGAGCTCGACATAGATTTATTTGGTAACCATTGCAGGAATTTCAAAAAATGAGAACCAGAGGAAGAAGCCAGACCTGAGGTAATTAAGATAATTTGTTTCACATGATTCAGGTGAACACAAAGGGGCTCCTGAACACAAAGAATAGAAGATCAAAGAGATGCCGATCTGAAGGTGGGAGCCCAGCCCCGCTGCCAAGCGAAAACCCCTCTCTGTGTTTTTAGCTTCTGCCAGAGATCAGACAGGAAGATCATTTTTTAAAAAACTCTTGCTTTCAGTAGTTGGCTTCCAGAAGAAAAAATTCAAATGTACATGCCATATTTACAAGGTCACAGATCTCCCCACCTGAGATCATTTATCTGTGGAAAGCAGCCCACTATTCAAGCCCCAGGAATCCCACCGCGAGAATGAATATTCCTTAGAAAGCACCAAGCCTTTGCAGGCTTAGTGATGGCTCTGGAAACTCCTCTCCAGTGCTGGGATCTCCTCCTTCCCATGGCACCCAGCCAGCCATGGGAAGTGAAGAGGGGGGTCAAGCAGGAGAGGAGCAGAGCCCACAGGGGTGCGTGTGAGCTCTTAAAAAAAAAATAATTGAGGCATGTGGAATATTCAATCTTCTTTAAGGCATGAGGGATCTAGTTCCCCAACCAAGGATCGAACCTGGGCCCCTCTGCACTGGGAGCGCAGAGTCCTTAGCCACTGGACCAGGGAAGTCCTTTTAAACCTACCACATAGTATTTGGCCATGTCTTTCTCCTTTGCCACAATATTGATCATCAAGAATAAAACATCATGTTCTTTTCCAACACTTGGATACACTTCAGACCTTCTGATCTTTTGCCATGACAAAGAGATTCCTATGTCTTCCCGGTTAACTAGCCTGATGGCCTCCAGCTGACCTGAAGCAGCCCCACCTCCCCTCCTAGCTCATATTTTGCCCAGAGTCCCTCACAGGCCCTGGGAAGTTAGGCTTGTTTGGCTCTCCTTAACACAAAGACAGACCTAGAATTGAAACTCGGGCTCTGGCAAAATGAAACAGAAGCCTTTTTCGTCTTTGTGGTTATTGTTTCTCATCTCTTTTCCATCAAGTGACTTCAAGATTCCTTCCACTCCTGAAATAAAATTCTTACCTCCTGTAGAGATGACTTTAAATGCGTGATACAGAGTGTTAGACAGGGTGAATACTAAGCTTAGTATTTAGTACCCCGTGAGTACCATTCTGATAATTGATTTTAAAATGGAGAAACTAAAGACAGAGAGGTTAAACACTTGCACCCAGTCACAGAATTAGCAAGTGGGGAATAAGGGTTTTCCACTGCGTCTGTGAATAAGTACCTGAATTCCTTCAATACCTTAAGACTACATTTATCAGAAGCTTCCGAGTTATAATGGAGACTCAACTGACTAAGCAGTGGGACACCCAGGAGGTAGTGTTTTCCAATGAGGTTTTGACAGAATTGATTGAAATTGAATGAGTGTTCCTTTGCCTGGGAGGCTTCCTGGTGCTTTGAATAGGGCTTTTTCACAGGAGGCTGCTGCCTGCTTGCTCCAGGCCCCCGAGGGCCTGCACACCAATGGTCAAACACTATTGGAGGTATTGACCAGGCTTGCGGAAATAAACAAATTGACTAGTTCAGCAGTACCCCACCCGTAATGCACTGTCTTATCCCCTCGTTCTATGCAGAAGGTCCTTAACATTCCTTCTCCGTTCAACCATCTCAGAAATATAAGAGTCCCCAGTCATTCTGCCCTAATCCAGAAAAGCCCAACAGAGCCCACATTGATGTCTCAGCTCCAAGGGACAGGGATGTCTTGGAACTTTCTTTCCTGAGCTAGACTTGAATGGAGTTGTTCCCTGTGATAGAAGAAGATGGCACAGACCATACAGCCGTTTCTGTGCTGTACCAGTGCTTCTCAGGCTTCTACAAACACACAAATTACCAGGGAGCTTGTTAAAATGCCATTCCAGTACTCTTGCCTGGAGAATCCCATGGGCAGAGGAGTCTGGCAGGTTATGGTCCATGTGGTTGCAAAGAGTCAGATACGACTGAAGCGATTTAGCACACCTGCAGTAATAATGAATCAACACCCTGAAACCAGCTTGGTGGGACCTCAAAAACTAGCTACACAGGGACTTCCTGGTGGTTCAGTGGCTAAGACTGCATGCTCCCAATGCATGGGACCCCGGTTTGATCCCTGGTCCAGGAACTAGATCCCACATGCTACAACAGAAAGTTCACATTGTCACAACTAAAAACCTTACTTGCTGCAATTACATAAGACCCAACACAGCCAAATAAATAAATATTTTGGAAAGAAAAGGAATTAGCTTAGAGACATCCAAGAGAAAGATAAAGCTTGAGGAGTAAGAGCTGCATCTTTAAGTCTCAGCTGCAGTTCTTACATGCAGATTTCCCCCTCCTTTGCCAAATACAGAAAATCTAGGTTTGATCATTAAGGAAGAGAGAATATTAAAAACAGAGACATTACTTTTCTAACAAAGGTCTACCTAGTCAAATTATGGTTTTCCTAATAGTCGTGTATGGATGTAAGAGTCGGACTATAAAGAAAGCTGAGCGCCAAAGAATTTATGCTTTTGAACTGTGGTGTTGGAGAAGACTCTTGAGAGTCTTCTCTCAAGAAGGAGATCAAACTGCAAGGAGATCAAACCAGTCAATCCTAAAGGAAATCAGTCCTGAATATTCATTGGAATTACTGATGCTGAAACTCTAATACTTTGGCCACCTGATGGGAAGAACTGACTCCTTGGAAAAGACCCTGATGCTGGGGAAGATTGAAGGCAGGAGGAAAAGGGGACAACAGAGAATGAGATGGTTGGACGGCATCACCAACTCGATGGACGTGAGTTTGAGCAAGCTCTGGGAGTTGGTGATGGACAGGGAAGCCTGGCGTGCTGCAGTCCCTGAGATCTCAAAGAGTCGGATACAACTTAGCCACTGAAATGAACTGAAGAGAGAATAAGGAGCACGACGCTTTAAAAAATAATATAAGTCTCAAAAACTCTATTCTTCAGCGTTGCTGGTAGACATAAGCTATGCCAGTATTGTGCCTAAAGACAAGGATGACACAGTTCAAGAACAGGTGACTGGGAGTCAGCTCAAGAAGCCTGATGTAGCACCCCTAGTGGAGAAAAAGAGTAGCATTCATGGTCCCTGCTTCTGATTAGCTAAGGGACTTGACCATTTTGATTCCTTGAAAGGTCATTTCTCTAAAAAGGAATCAACCCAAGCTCTGATCTTCCCTAATAACATAACTACTTGATGCACATTTTGCAACTAAATAATGCTATTGTTTATTAAATAATTCTGGTCCAAAGGGAAAGAGGCCATGGCCAGATCAGCCTTGAGCAAGCATCCCAGGGCCTGGGCAGACTTTGAAGGAACAAGCATATTGAGACATTTACTTGAAGCTCAGAAACAATAGGTGCCTGCGCCCTCTAAGTGGCTCGTGTATTACCAATCTGACAAGTCTCATTGATTTAAATGGCTGGGGCACTGCTTGGATATTAATCTCCTTCACCCTTATACGAAGGAGGTCGCTGTTTAAATGCTTTTACTTAATAATGTAAACACCTGTCACATGCCAGGGCAAAGCTATTAAGGAAAAGGATTATTTAAGGCAATGCTCCTGAATACCACACTGCTATTATTGTCTTATCCTCCATTGCCAGTGTCTGAGCAGGGCTTCTTTCTTAAGCTAGGAGGCAATAGCTGAGTCACCTAGTGCTCTGTCCCCCAGAGAGGTCTGCAGAGGTTCCTCTAAAATGCTCATGGAAGAGGCATCTGCCCACATATTGTCATGTAAAGGACCCCCAATATATGACCTGCCAAGACTCATCAAAGTAGTGTCTACCAAAGTCTCTTGTTAAAATGGAAAACTCTTTCCATAACGAGCTTGGCTATCCTGGAGCCATCAATACAAGGCACACAAACTAAACTCTTCACCAGTATCATCTCTTTTATACCTGCGACAACCCTAAGATTTAGTGCTATCATTATCTCCACAATCTGCTGTACAGAGTGGTTAAGTAACTTTCTCAAGGACACACAGAATTTAGCAGGAATCCGATCAAAATCTAAGGCTGCCTTCACAATATGCTCTTAGTTTACTACATAAACTGGTAAGCCTAGAGGAATGGTACAGAAGAGAGTCAATGAGAAAAAGCTAGAACCTGGAGGACTACTGGGGAGGAAGGCCTGAGGATGTACTCTAAGGCCCGGACTGCAGACTTCTGAACAGAACACTGTATTGGCATCAGGAGGCCAAGAGTTAAGAGCAGAAGAGCGAAGGGCCCTTAAGACATTCAAGAAGATGCCAGAAGATGTGAGAGCACTACCTAGAGCCTAGCTTGGAGGCAGGGCTCCCCCTGCTCCCTACTCCCACTTGTTCCTTTACCCACACTGCCTCATCCAGGTAGCACACCTGAGGCCTCAGCATAAGCCCCTCCTCTCCATACCTGCCTACATCTTCTGCAAGCTCATCATAGCTGCTGGTCTTAGCAAGAACCAGGTCAGCCTGTGCCCTGCTTTGTGGTCAGTCCACTCCAGGCAGCTGTTCTCTTGCTCTCTGTTCAGTCCCTGCTTGACTAGTGCCTGCTTCATCTACACTCTACTCGCATGCCTGACCTTCCCATGAACTTGCACCAGGTCCCAGCTATTGATTGTTCTTATCAAAGGGGTGGGGAGGGGTGTTCCCTTCTGCTGGTTTTCCTGGTAACCAAATGAGCCAACCAGATGTCAGTTCCTCCTGTAACTGGCAATCTCCCGGTCCCCCTGAGAGTGAAGACTGCTGCCCTCTCCTGCCCACCATATGCCTTACATGGTGGGGTGTCGCTCCAGGACCTTGCTTCAAACACATAAGCTTCCCCATACATTAGATCATTGACATTTCTGACACTGACTCTGGGCTCCTTCTTCAGTCTCGAAGCTGAGCGAGTACAGGACTTATAGGCTTGCAGGTTGCAGCCCACCACCTGCCAACAGTACCCAAAGCCCTGATATCCTCTAACTGTAGACTAGACACACTGGCCCTGGGGAGGAGGGCACACTCATGGGACAGCACAGGCCCCAACGATCACAGGACTTCATCCAAGCTACTGATCAGATACTGGTCTCCTTCACAAACTCATTTTGGCAACAAAAGCCAATCTGGCTTAGTCTCAGCAATTGAATTCAGCAGTGCTTTGCAGGAAAAAAAAAAAAAAAAAAACCTTTAATCAATACAGAACAAGAAGAGAGAAAATGATTCATTCATTCATTCAATAAATATTTATGGAGCATCTTTCTGGTAGAACCTGCCTGGTAAAGAATCCGCCTGCAATGCAGGAGACCCTGGTTCGATTACTGGGTCAGGAAGATCCCCTGGAGAAGGGAATGGCTACCCACTCCAGAATTGTGGCCTGGAGAATTCCATGGACTGTATAGTCCATGGGGTCACAAAGAGTCAGACATGACTGAGTAACTTTCACAATATAGCAGGCACTGCCCTTGGTACTGTGGGCAAAACAGAGAATAGAGGCATCATTGTCCCTCCCCACATAGAATGTTCAGTCATATAGGGGACAGGAAGGAAATCCATAAAGAGGGAAAATATAATTTTATGTTTGGAGAGAACGTAATCTTGTTTCTCCAAGAATGGTGCCCAAACCAGCAGCAGCAGCGTCACCCAAGAATTTGTTAAAACACAGCTCCTCACACCCTTCCCCAGACCTGCTGAATCAAACACTTTGGCATGAGCCCCATCAATCTGTGTTTTAACAAGCTTGCCAGGGGACTCTGATTTGTGCTTAAAGGTTTAAGAACCACCTGGTTGGAAAGTAAGGTGGGGAAGAGAGCATCTTTAGAGAAGATGATCAGGAGAGGCCTTTTCTGACATTCAAACAGAGACTGGAGAGATGAAGAGAAACATGCCATGCAAAAGCCAAGAGACAAGAAAATTCCAGGCACAGGGAACAGCAGATGCAAAGTCCCTGAAGCAGGGGAGAATTTACCATAGTCAAAGAACAGAAAGGAGAAAAGTATGACCAGAGCATAATTATTGAGGGGTAGGTAGGGAGAACAGGGCTTGCTTGATCAAGGAATCAGAGACCTCAGTAAGGAGCAGGAATTATAAACTGACTTAAATGTTCTAAAGAAAGAAATATGCTCCTGTGAGAGCATGTAACACATGAATCTGACTTCAATTAAGGTCAAGGAGGGATTCCCAGAGGTAATGATGTTTGAGACAAGATATCAACAGTAAGACCCTGATGCTGGGAAAGATTGAAGGCAAAAGGAGAAGAGGGTAGCAGAGAATGAAATGGTTAGATAGCATCACTTACTATGCTATGTCAGTGATTCATATCAATGGACATGAATTTTAGCAAACTGCAGGAGATAGTGGAGGACAGGGAAACCTGGCGTGCTGCAGTCCATGGGGCTGCAAAGAGTCAGACAAGACTTAGCAACGGAATAACAACCTCAACAATAAGTACAATAACAAAGGAGGCAGGGGAATCGTCATTCGCAAAGGCTCTGAGACAGGAGCAAGCATGTCACTGTCAGGAAAAATGATGATGAAAGACTTGAAGATAGGCAAAAAATGATTACTGGATATTCTGTCTAGCATACCCTTCCTGGTTATCTGTGCCTTTTATTATTGTTGGCCTGTCTTACAACCATTGCAAATTGTATAAAACTGATAGTAAAGTCCATAGAAATGCAAACTAATTTAGTCCAATGGAATGAAATTAATTGTTGCTCTATGAATATGGCTAGTTTTACATTTATTAAAAATTTCATTTCAGCATTTTATGATGTGTGTGTGTTTGTACTGAGATCTTTTTTTAGCCAGTAGCGACATCTTACTGGTTCTCTCATTAATGGATGAGAGAAAAAAGTCTTTGACATATGTTTAGTATATGTTTCTATGAGTTACGATTTTACCTTTTTAAGAAATTACTTTTAACAATTATATTGTTGTTGTTTTCAGCCACGAGGTTGTGTCCAGCTCTTTGCGACTTCATGAATTGCAGCACACCAGGCTTCCCTGCCCTTCACTATCTCTGAGAGCTTGCTCAAACTCATATCCATTGAGTCGGTGATGCCATCCAACCATCTCATTCTCTGTCGTTCCCTTTTCCTCCTGTCCTCAATCTTCTCCAGCCTCAAGGTCTTTTCCAGTGAGCCAGCTCTTCACATCAGATGGCCAAAGTAGTAGAGCTTCAACTTCACCATCAGTCCTTCCAATGAATAAATATTTGGAGTTGATTTCTTTTAGAACTGACAGGTTTGATCTCCTTGCTGTCCAAGGGACTCTCAAGAGTCTTCTCCAGCACTAGTTCAAAAGTACCATTTCTTTGGTGCTCAGACTTGTTTTCGGTCCAACTCTCACATCCATACGTGACTACTGGAATTTGACTATACAGACCTTTGTCAGCTAGGAAGTGCAAAAAGCTAGTGTGGTAGTGGGTTAGCAGCTAACAAGATATGCAATTAAGTTTGAATTCAGATAAACAAGAACATTTTTATTTAAATATGTCCCAAATATCACATGGAACATATTCCCAGTTTTTTAAAAAATCAATGTTTATTAAAAATTCAAACTTAACTGGCCATCTGTATTTTCATTTGCTAAATCCTACAGTCCATGGGTGGGAAGTTGGGAAGCTGACCTGCTGCCCCCTCAGCCCCTATCTTCTCCCAGGGTCAGGAATAGAAAGAAGCACCTTTCTCTGTCTTTGACTTCTGCTCAGTTGCATCAGTGCACCTCCTCACCAAATTTCAGAGCAAAATTTTACTTAGTGCTTTCCAAAAACAGCTTAAATCATCCCCCTCATACAGGAGCAGGTGCAGAGGGCTTTCCCCAATGATCCTGCTTCCAGGCTCAGACTTGTTGAGTTCCAATACTCTTGGAAAAGTTTCTGTCTTACTTTCCACCAACCTATAAAAGCCTTCCTTTCTGCCCTACAAGAGTGTTTAAGATGCCGTATACTCTGGGGACAAAAGAGAAAAGAAGGGCTAGTTCCATGGAATACACACTGTAGGATTTGATAATGTCTCAGATCTCACACACCCTCGCCCCCATCCAAAATTGCCCATCTCTTCCCCAGTGAGGCCTCCCAGCTTCAGGCTGAAACTCTTCCATATTCAAGCCATCTATTCAAATGCAAATATCCCTGCTTGAAAACATCCTAACATCCGCTAACATTTTAGCAGAAATGGACTGACAGGACATGTTACACAAGCCAAGCACTTGATGAAAGGCAGAATAGCAGCTTGGAAAGGGGTGCTGGGGGCCAGGAAGGAGAGAGACCCCAAGGGAGGAGAAAGCTATTCCAAATATGCCGGAAACCCAGAGTCACATTTTAGACCTCAGGCCAATCTTGCAGGCAAAGCCAGTAATATAAAATCCAGGAAAAGTCATTTTCAATTTGAGGCCAAATGCTCTTGTTATTTTATCTGCCTTTCCCTACAATGTGATATAGGATACCCCCAAAAGGAATATTTTCATGGTAATATATTTTTGACTCAGTGGGCATCCCCACAGGCTTGCAATAGAAAGACACCTGCAAAATGTATAAACCCCCTGCCACAGGCAGTTCCCATCACCAGCAGGACTCTGATCACATCCTCCTGAGCCTCGAGCCCCGTTAGGTCTCAGAGGAATTATTATCACTTTCCAAACACAGAGGACAATGAACCGGCCTGGCTCTTCGTGGAATGTAGGAGTGGGAGCCTGGTAGATTCTCTCCAGATTGAATAAATGCTGGGGGGCCTGAGGGGGGGGGGGGAGGTTCACAGTCCCCAGGAAGCATCCATCCCTTTTTAAGCAATGGCTGTGCACACCGACTTTGGCTCCCAACCTCTGTGATATTTCTCCCTTATAAATTGGACAGCACAGCATGCGGTCAAGGAGCCATTGCAAGCCCTCTCAAACTAGATTTTTTTTTCCCAGGGACTTAATTTCTTAAAATGTTGGAGCCATCGTTCTCTTGGAAAGTAGGACAGTCTCTCTTTGAGCCTGCCAGACAAAAACAAAACTAAACAAAACAAAAAAAAAGCAAAGTCTCCGAAAGGATCACTGGCAAGCAGGCTTCCTTCGGAGCACCTGGAGGCCCCTCCCTCCTAAGCTGAGGCTGTGAGATCTCTCTAATGAGAACAGATGGCTCTCGTCGGGAGATGGGCTCCATGTTCTGTGTCTCCCGTGTCCTCTTTCTGAAACGAGATTTTGGCAGATCTTTTTTTTTTTTTTTTTTTACAGAGAATTGGAGCCCCTTGTTTAAGTGGTAACCTAGATGAGTGCCAGGGAAGTGGGATGTTAATACACACTAATACGTTTGCAGCTAACTTTGGAAAGTTCAAAACACTTCCTAATGGAAAAGGTGAAGTCTTCAAAAGGCCGACTCGCTTCTGGGATGGACGCAAAGGGCGCCATGAGCACCCGGAAGGAGGTGACTATTGTAGGTTATTGGCAGAGAGGAAACGGCACCCTTGTCAGCCCCGACTGTGTGACTTCAGCTACCTATTGCCACCCCAGGACTGGGGCGTGGGACAGTCCCAGGGCAGAGACGCCACACAGGGGTCAGGAAGGTCATTCCGGGTTGAAGAGGCCAGGCTGAACCTGGTGACTTCCTTTGACTCCACTCCCACCCCACCCTTCCAGGTGGGTAGGAATCACCTGCTTGAGTGTGGTCGCTGTTTCTCATCCTCTAGGGCTGGGCAACTGAGTCTGGGGTGACCTCAGAGACACCCCCTTCCCAGAGGTATCCACAGAACGAAGGCGAAGAGAGGGTTACGTTTCAACAGCAGGAAACGCCTGAATTTTAAACTCTGCTTTTCACAAAAGTTGTTTCATTGCCATCACACTCGCCAAATTTAAATTACCTCTATTTTCAGGTCTCAGGAACCCATTAAGAGAGAAAGGAGAAATTTTCAAGGTGAGAAACGAGAAATGATGAGGGGAAGAGGGTAGCCTGTGGAGCAGACTGAAAAAAGAAAATCGTTTCTGGAGTTAGCTGCCTTGGAGGTGTGTGAAAAGGAAAGGGCAACAGCACCAGGTGAGTGGACGGAGAAGGGGAAAGGCAGTGAGTGTGAGCCGTGAGCTTTGATCAGGTCACAGGTCCAAATCAAGTTCTAGGAAGAAATTTTTCAGTAATGGTCTTTATTTTCTTTAACGATTTTTTCAAAAGATACGCCTTTGGCTGTGCCAGGCCTTAGTTGTGGCACAGGGGATCTTTTTAGTTCTGGCATGCGAAATCTTGGCAGGGTCATGTGGAATCTAGTTCCCTCAGGATCGAGCCCAGGCACCCTGCATTAAGAGTGCACAATCTTCCCTCAATGGTGTCTTAAAATACGAACATGACTGTAGACACTGATATGATGGTGTTTACTGTGCCTGTGAGCCATGTTTGCAAAAGATGGGGACTCAACACTCAGAATTCTAGGTTTTTTTATCTTTTAAAAAATAATAATAAAAGCAAAAAACAAGAGTCATCAGAGAAACGATAGTCAATCAGTGAGGCCTTGCCACCTCCCCAGAGTACATCAGCAACAAAGGCTGAAATCCCTGTGCCCTTTCCTGTTCTTGGATCAGCTGAGAGTGTGTGCTGCTGCTGCTAAGTCGCTTCAGTTGTGTCCGACTCTGTGCGACCCCATAGACGGCAGCCCACCAGGCTCTGCCATCCCTGGGATTCTCCAGGCAAGAACACTGGAGTGGGTTGCCATTGCCTTCCCCATTGTGTGAAAGTGAAAAGTGAAAGTGAAGTCACTCAGTCGCTTCCGACTCGTAGCAACCCCATGGACTGCTGCCCACCAGGCTTCTCCACCCATTTTAAGCGTGTGCATTTCTCAATAATTTTTAAAGGCCGTGTTTGTGCGTATGGACATATACTTACATATCAGATCAGATCAGATCAGTCGCTCAGTCATGTCCGACTCTTTGTGACCCCATGAACTGGCGCATGCCAGGCCTCCCTGTCCATCACCAACTCCCGGAGGTCACTCAGACTCACATCCATCGAGTCAGTGATGACATCCAGCCATCTCATCCTCTGTCGTCCCCTTCTCCTCCTGCCCCCAATCCCTCCCAGCATCAGAGTCTTCTCCAATGAGTCAACTCTTCGCATGAGGTGGCCAAAATACTGGAGTTTCAGCTTTAGCATCATTCCTTCCAAAGAAATGCCAGGGCTGATCTCCTTCAGAATGGACTGGTTGGATCTTCTTGCAGTCCAAGGGACTCTCAAGAGTCTTCTCCAACACCACAGTGCAAAAGCATCAATTCTTCAGTGCTCAGCCTTCTTCACAGTCCAGCTCTCACATCCATACATGACCACAGGAAAGACCATAGCCTTGACTAGGCGAACCTTTGTTGGCAAAGTCATGTCTCTGCTTTTGAATATGCTATCTAGGTTGGTCATAACTTTCCTTCCAAGGAGTAAGCGTCTTTTAATTTCATGGCTGCAGTCACCATCTGCAGTGATTTTGGAGCCCAGAAAAACAAAGTCTGACACTGTTTCCACTGTTTCTCCATCTATTTCCCATGTAGTGATGGGACCAGATGCCATGATCTTCGTTTTCTGAATGTTGAGCTTTGAGCCAACCTTTTCACTCTCCACTTTCACTTTCATCAAGAGGCTTTTTAGTTCCTCTTCACTTTCTGCCATAAGGGTGGTATCATCTGCATATCTGAGGTTATTGATATTTCTCCCAGCAATCTTGATTCCAGCTTGTGTTTCTTCCAGTCCAGCATTTCTCATGATGTACTCTGCATGTAAGTTAAATAAACAGGGTGACAATATATAGCCTTGACGTACTCCTTTTCCTATTTGGAACCAGTCTGTTGTTCCATGACCAGTTCTAACTGTTGCTTCCTGACCTGCATACAGATTTCTCAAGAGGCAGATCAGGTGGTCTGGTATTCCCATCTCTTTCAGAATTTTCCATAGTTTATTGTGATCCACACAGTCAAAGGCTTTGGCATAGTCAATAAAGCAGAAATAGATGTTTTTCTGGAACTCTCTTGCTTTTTCCATGATCCAGCGGATGTTGGCAATTTGATCTCTGGTTCCTCTGCCTTTTCTAAAACCAGCTTGAACATCAGGAAGTTCACGGTTCACATATTGCTGAAAACTGGCTTGGAGAATTTTGAGCATTACTTTACTAGCGTGTGAGATGAGTGTAATTGTGCGGTAGTTTGAGCACTCTTTGGCATTGCCTTTCTTTGGGATTGGGATGAAAACTGACCTTTTCCAGTCCTGTGGCCACTGCTGAGTTTTCCAGATTTGCTGGCATATTGAGTGCAGCACTTTCACAGCATCATCTTTCAGGATTTGGAATAGCTCCACTGGAATTCCATCACCTCCGCTAGCTTTGTTCGTAGTGATGCTTTCTAAGGCCCACTTGACTTCACATTCCAGGATGTCTGGCTCTAGGTCAGTGATCACACCATCATGATTATCTGGGTCGTGAAGCTCTTTTTTGTACAGTTCTTCTGTGTATTCCTGCCACCTCTTCTTAATATCTTCTGCTTCTGTTAGGTCCATACCATTTCTGTCCTTTATCGAGCCCATCTTTGCATGAAATGTTCCTTTGGTATCTCTGATTTTCTTGAAGAGATCCCTAGTCTTTCCCATTCTGTTGTTTTCCTCTATTTCTTTGCATTGATCGCTGAAGAAGGCTTTCTTATCTCTTCTTGCTATTCTCTGGAACTCTGCATTCAGATGTTTATATCTTTCCTTTTCTCCTTTGCTTTTCGCTTCTCTTCTTTTCACAGCTATTTGTAAGTCCTCCCCAGACAGCCATTTTGCTTTTTTGCATTTCTTTCCCATGGGGATGGTCTTGATCCCTGTCTCCTGTACAATGTCACGAACCTCATTCCATAGTTCATCAGGCACTCTATCTATCAGATCTAGGCCCTTAAATCTATTTCTCACTTCCACTGTATAATCATAAGGGATTTGATTTAGGTCATACCTGAATGGTCTAGTGGTTTTCCCTACTTTCTTCAATTTCAGTCTGAATTTGGCAATAAGGAGTTCATGGTCTGAGCCACAGTCAGCTCCTGGTCTTGTTTTTGCTGATTGTATAGAGCTTCTCCATCTTTGGCTGCAAAGAATATAATCGATCTGATTTCGGTGTTGACCATCTGGTGATGTCCATGTATAGAGTCTTCTCTTGTGTTGTTGGAAGAGGGTATTTGCTATGACCAGTGCATTTTCTTGGCAAAACTCTGTTAGTCTTTGCCCTGCTTCATTCCGTATTCCAAGGCCAAATTTGCCTGTTACTCCAAGTGTTTCTTGACTTCCTACTTTTGCATTCCAGTCCCCTATAATGAAAAGGACATCTATTTTGGGTGTTAGTTCTAAAAGGTCTTGTAGGTCTTCATAGAACCGTTCAACTTCAGCTTCTTAAACATGGTCAAACATAAATAAACTTACTGTTAACAATGACTGTCTCTGGATGAAAGTTATGGGTGATCTTTAATTTCCTTTACATTTTTCTAAGCGACTATACAACTGTATCTTTTCTAATCAAAGGAAAAGAAGATAGAATGTAATTTTTATTTTATAATATTTGTATAGGAAGTCCTCTCCACTAATCATTTCTTTGTAAAGGAACCCCAAAATGTCCACTCATACCTACCCCCAAGCCTCAGATCTGTGTTATTGATAGAACTCGGGCCCCACCTGCATTATTTTTATCATCAATCCCATTGTCCTTCAAAATTTTTCTTTCCAAGGACTCTTAGAATATCTGTGGTATATTCATAGGGTGGAATCATGTCTTAGTCATTTCCATACAGCCAGTGAATCACAAGCATAGTGCCCAACATAAAGTAACTGCTCAATCAGTGTTCATAAATTAATAAGTCACCAACCTTTTATTCCCCAAGTCAGATTATCACATTTATTCCTTAGTCTATGTTACATTAGTTGTTGTTCTTATTGTTTAGTCACCAAGTCATGTCTGACTCTGTGAAACCCCATGGATTGTAGCCCTCCAGACTCCTTTGTCCATGGGATTTTCCAGGCAAGAATACTGGAATGGGTTGCCATCTCCTTCTCCAGGGAATCTTCCTGACCCAGGGATCGACCCCACGTCTCCTGCTTTGCTGGCAAATTCTTTCCCACTGAGCTACCTGGGGAAGTCCATTGTATTAATAAGATCAAGAGAAATGCACAGTAGCAATGCACAGCACTGTCTTGTTCCTCTTGTGATGTTTCCAGGAGTGCGTTTGGCACCTGCATCCTACGAATCATCACATCCACACCGCCATATTCATCCCCCCCATGTCACTCAGCAAAGACATGAAGGCCCAAAAAAAGTCCCAGGTCACCAAGCCCTTGGTGAAGCTGGACAGATTCAAGAGGAAAACCGCATGTCTGGTCTCTTGACCACCTGGGCCATCTCAGTTTCAGCTTAGCAATGGGCATGGGGGATCTGATCAGAGTTTTTGGCTAGGGTCACCTGCCCCCGGGCATCCACTTAACATAAAGTGGCAATTCAGAATCCCCATCAGAATCGCCAGGAAGCCATCCAGTCCACTGTATATTCACAAAGCGCCAGGACATGGGAAGATAAAGAGGACCGCTTGCTGCCATGTAGCTCTTGCAGCCATTGGCCATGTGAAGGACAAGATGATGGCATGATGTCAAATAGCTGCTGCTACTGGGTGAGCTGATGTGAAAGAACCAAGAAAAACATGATCAGGCAAAGCCCACCAGCTTATATCACTGTTGGAAACACCCATACCTTTTGACTCATTAACACTATTCCATGAAATTTATTCTACAGAAATACTTCATATGTACGAAAGTATTTGTAAAAAATATTGATCACAACAACATTTACTTTAAAAAAAAAAAGAAAGAAATCACAATTTTAATGTCAAGTAATGGGAAACTGGACATAATATAAAATATTATCAAGGAATAAAGAGACCAGCTAACCCTCATGTAGCACTCATACAACATATATGCCAGAATCTAAGTACGTTACATTGTTAGCTCATTTAGTCCTCCAAGTATTCTATGAGGAAGGTTACTGTTACTAACCTCACTTTACAGGCAAAGAAACAGTAGCACGGACCAGTTAAGTCTCCCTGGATCCAACAGTTAAGTTCCCATCATCACTCAGCTAAAATGTGAAGGATCCAGGATTGATTCAGAAAGAAAATGGTATGTATCTGAAGTCCACACTATTAACACATCACGCAATACCAAAATGTGAACAGGATCCAAAGTCAGCTCCGTGGCCAGTCTAATAGACAACCACCAGCAAGACTGAGTCCAATTGTAATGTCCCAGGATAGAAAGATAAATGCAACATATCTTTCATTTAAGTGAAAAAAGAAAATTGCAGAACAATCTACACATTCCCACTGTCACTTTTTAGAAATCTAGACAAAAATAAATGCATAGACAAAACACCTGAAGATTCTCACCAGATTTCCAACAGTGGTTACTACCTCTGGGAAAAAGGACTAGAAGGGAACGTGAGGAGGCCAGGGAAACTGTCACAATCTATCTTAGACCCTCGCATGTATTTGAATTTTGTGAGCATGTATTCCTTTGATAATTTTGAAAGGAGAAGAAAATCAATAAAGAAAAAAGAGTTGCCCAGGGAGAGCCTGTCCAATAAACTGCCTGTGTGAGGAAGGTGGGTTTAGGGGATCTGCCCTCCAGTATAGGGGCTTCTTCCACAACATGGCAGAGTCACAAGGGCACAACCTAAGTCTGTGGGTCCCAAGCAGAAGTGCGGTTGGTCGGGCATGCCATGGGTCATGGATCTGATTTCAGATCCGGTTTGCCCAGCAGCTGCTTGGTGTATAGGATGGTATGCTTTAGCAGGAGGAGCGCTGGGTTTAGGATCACAGGGCCTGGGCTGGAATCCAGCTCAGCTCTGTGGACCTTGGTGCATCTTGTGTAAACTGTATATAATAATATCCAGTCCACAGTGTTGCTCTGAGGTTACAATGGGAAGCCTTGCTGGTGTCAGCCTCGAGGTCCATGATTTCCTAGGCAGGCCATTGATGTCGTGAAAGATGACTAAATGGGTCACAGAACTGGAACCCTACCTCCTGACCCCTCACTCAATGTTCTTTCCATTAAGCCCCAATGTCCTGTTTGCCCAGGTCCTTGCTTGGATAGGAGGCACAATGTGACATGGTCAGCCCAACTTGGAGCCACGTTCAAGATGCCCTTGAATTTGTGTTCTTTGAGCCTCTAACTTGTGTTTACATTGAAGATTTTCTTGAAAGGAGTTATATCACTGAAACACAATTCCCAGGCTGAGGACTACATTTTAGAAACCTTAAAGATTAATAGCCCTACCAGGGCACCTCATGACCAAGCCTTTTTGGGTGTCCTACTATGCCATGAGGCATATACTGACCGATCTCTCAGTCTCCTTGTCTACAAAGAGGAGGATAAATAGTCTCTGCCTCCTTTCTAACATGGAGAAGGAAACGGCAACCCACTCCAGTGTTCTTGCCTGGAGGATTCCATGGACAAGGGAGCCTGGTGGACTGTGGTCCATGGGGTTACAGAGAGTCAAACACAACTGAGCAACTGAGCACCTTTCTAACAAGGTTGTTGAGAGGCTCAAATGACTTGATGGAGATTAACAGCTATGGCAGAGACTGCCAGCTGCCCACCACTATCCATTCCCATCTGTTTCCTCGGCAATAATACCCCAAATTCCAGCTAAACACACACTGCCCACTCAGAGACTACAGATTCCAGGCTTCACTGAAGCTAGGCGTGGCCAAGCAACCAACTGCTGGCCAAGGCAACTTAAAGACAATAGATATTTTCAGACCACATCTTTAAAAAGGAGTCATTTGCCCTACTTTATCCTCTCCTTTCTGCACATTGGAAGTTGGATGTGATGGTGGCGGGTCATCTTTTACCCTAGAGGATGATGGATGAACAAAACAGAAGATGTACAATCTCATGAAGCAGGACTGTCTACCACCCCTGGCCCACCTACCAGCTCATATTTCCATGGGAGAAAGAAATAATCCTCTTATACTATTAAATCCACTGTTATTTTATTTTCTGATATAGCAACTGAGCCAGTATCTTAATTATTGCAACATCCTTTGAATACATAAGCCGTTATGCCAAGACTTGATATTGTTCTTATTGTTAATTACATCTGCTATCTTGATTTGACAACTGGAGTTGTCACAAAGCAGTCAACCTTTTTACTCAGAGGACTACAATTTCTGCCTTTGCAGGTCTTGAAGGCTGCACAACGAGACATTCAGATGTCTTGCATTCACATGTGAGAATTGCTCCTAGCTCCCCTCTGGCACAGTTCCTTCTGTTTCTATACCAAGACCCCAGTAACTTTCTTTCTTAAAAAATGAAACTTTCCGTTGAGCACTTGCAAGGTTGGCAAATACCAGGTCACAGCCCCTGTAATAACTAGCCTCACATGTGTTGTTTTCCCCAACCTGACTTGGAGCAAGCAGAGATCATCACTTTACTTCTAAATAGCCGTCAACCAAGCAGTTGGAAAGGTTGCTCATGGGTTGGGTTTGGGGTTGTTTTTTTTTTTTTTTTTTTGGTTTTGTTTTGTTTAATGCACAGAGAGATACACCCTGCCATGTCTGCCTCAGAGAAAGAATGCAGGGGAAATAACTAAAAGGCAATTTAATCCAGGATGTTTACTTCTCCTATCTCATTTCTCATTATACCATCTTGCATTCTATGACCAGCCATCTGGAAATACATGTAATTTCCAAACTGACGTGCTATTTTGCACCTTGAGAGTTGTACTCTTTACCATCCCTGCAAGTTCAGTGCAATTCAGTTCAGTTGCTCAGTCGCATCTGACTCTGTGACCCCATGGACTGCAGCACACCAAGCTTCCCCATCCATCACCAGCTCCTGGAGCTTACTCAAACTCAAGTCCTTCGAGTCAGTGATGCCATCCAACCATCTCATTCTCTGTCATCCCCTTCTCCTCCCCACCTCAATCTTTCCCAGCATCAGGGTCTTTTCCAAGGAGTCAGTTCTTCACATCAGGCGGCCAAAGCATTGGAGTTTCAGCTTCTGCATCAGTCCCTCCAATGAACATTCAGGGCTGATTTCCTTTAGGATGGACTGGTTGGATCTCCTTGCAGTCCAAAGGACTCTCAAGAGTCTTCTCCAATACCACAGTTCAAAAGCATCAATTCTTATGCGCTCAGCTTTCTTTAGAGTCCAACTCTCACATCTATACATGACTACTGGAAAAACCATAGCTAGACAGACCTTTGTTGGCAAAGTAACGTCTCAGCTTTTTAATATGCTGTCTAGGTTGGTCATAACTTTTCTTCCAAAGAACAAATGTCTTTTAATTTCATGGCTGCAGTCACCATCTGCAGTGATTTTGGAGCCCCCAAAAATAAAGTCTGTCACTGTTTCTCCATCTATTTGCCATGAAGTGATGGGACCAGATGTCATGATCTTAGTTAAGCCAACTTTTTCACTCTCCTCTTTCACTTTCATCAAGAGGCTCTTTAGTTCTTCTTCACTTTCTGCCGTAAGTGTGGTGGCATCTGCATATCTGAGGTTACTGATTTTTCTCCTGGAAATCTTGATTCCATCTTGTGCTTCATCCAGTCCAGCATTTTTCATGATGTATTCTGCATATAAGTTAAATAAGCAGGGTGGCAATATATAGCCTTGACGTACTCTTTTCCCTATTTGGAACCAGTCTGTTGGTCTATGTCCAGTTCTAACTGTTGCTTCCTGACCTGCACACAGATTTCTCAGGAGGCAGTTCAGGTGATCTGGCATTCCCATCCCCTCAAACTGACCTGCTTCATCCTATACATCCTCTGGTCTCAGTTTGAACTTCCAACAAGCCTTTTCCAAACCTCCAAGACTAAGTCAAGGCAGCCAGTTTCACTGATTTCTCTGTATTAGAATTGCCTCCTTACTTGGTGTCTCCACCTGGCCTATAAGCATCTGTAAGGTAGGAATTGTTTCCTATCCACCTCTGTATCCAGTGCCAGCTCTGGCACAAAGTAGACACTCAACAGACACTGGCAGAATGAATGAAGGCATCATGCCCCCAACAAAGTTCTTAGTAGTTCTTGCTCCACACCCAGAGACAGCAGGCCCTGGTAACTAATAATGTGGCACACGGATAGGACTATACTGTGTCTCCTACAATGTCCACGCAGGTTGAATTTCAGGTACCCAGGGAAGTCTGGCTCAAGGCCGGAAGCTTTGGAAACAAACCTTGCCCTACTGGATACAGTGTTCAGGATCAGGAAAACTTTCCCAGCCAGACTGAAAGTTTCTGGGTCCACATCTGCCTGTTAGCATAGTTTAAAAGGAATTTCTCCCTTAACACAAAGGGTATCCCACCTATACTCCAGCAGTAGTGGAATACCATGGCAGTGGCCCTGTTAGAGATTTACTCTGGCATGTGTAAGCATCACGCCGTCGTTCTTGCTGACTGTGCTGCAACTAGTTGCCGGATGGTTAAGCATTGTTAACAAGAGATGTTTCAGTGGGTGGTGGGTTTGCAAATGTGCTACTTTAATGGCTATTCATATTAGCTCCATGTTAAAAGGTCCCAGGTTATGTCTCCATCTAGTCTGCTGTTTATTTAGTGCTCAGAATTAGAATGAGTAATAAGCCCCTTAGCTTTGTGACAGATTGTTCTTTAAACACCAGACTCATTGGCAACTCTGCCCTTGAGTTCCTGCTAAACAGAGAAGATTCCCAGGGAGTAACTCCTCAGCCCCACGGGAGTTTGTGAAATGTGAAATTGGAGGTCGATGGCAGCGTAAACAAATCTGAAAATAGCTCTTGTGAAAAATCTTTTGCTCTCCAGTGTAGGAACCCATTCCTGCTAAAACTGGTTGAGACCCTCCATGGGCCCCGGATCCCTGCCCCTGAGACTAGCAGGAGGTGGAAGAGATGTGGAGTTAGCACCTGCAGCTGACTTAGAAACACCAAATTTGGATACAAGTAATTTGTCACAGGATTTTTTTTTTTAATCTTGGGGTTTGTTTTCCTACACCTCTGAGATGACAGAAATAGATAAGATACTGTGACCTTTATTAATGGAGAAAACAAAGCATAGAAAAATTAACAACCTGGTCCACGTGGGAGGCGCTGCCTCCCACATGTAAGTCAGTAACAACACTTAGGGTTGGGCCTAGGTCGGAGCCTAGAACATGAATGACCACTTGCTCATGGGCCTGACACAGTGCCCAGCACATGACGTGTGAAGGTGAAAGTTTTAGTCACTCAGCCAACTTAGCGACCCCATGGAGCACAGCCCACCAGGCTCCTCTTTCCATGGAATTCTCCAGGCAAGAATACTGGAATAGATAACCAGTCTCTTCTCCAGGGAACCTTCCCAACCCAGGGATCGAACTTGGGTCTCATGCATTGCAGGCAAATTCTTTGCCATCTGAGCCACCAGGGAAGAGCCTCGTGATGTGTAGACATATAATAAATGTTTATGGAGTCAATGAATGAATGAAATCAACTAAACTAACATCTCTCAAATTTGAGCAATCTGAGGGACTTCTTTTGCAGAAATAATAGTCTCTTGACCCCAGAGATTGTCTACAAAACCCTAATTTAAATAACATAGCTCATTCTTATTTGAACATGTCTCTCAGTAGCAAATTATCATTGTAAAAAAATATAATTTCAATCCTTATAACTGATAAAAATATTTTTATTATTGAAAGAGAAACAATGTTTTAAAGTTCTCATAGAATTCATGTACCTTAGATAATGCCAGTAAACCTTATTTGGAGAAAGACTGGACTAGACTGTGAGCCCTTGACAGAGGGCAAGTCTGAGTGCTGTCCAGCAAGAATCCTCAGTGCCTTGAACTGGCAGCCTTTCTCCCACTATTTGAGAGGGATGATGATGAAATGACTGTGGCCACCCTCCCACCCTAACCAGGAAGGACAGCTCGAGGGGCCAGCCAGGGAGTGGTGAGCACCACCGGAGAGTTCTGGAGAATGACGGGTGGATGCGGCTCAGCAGAGCTCCATCCAGCAAGGACTCAGAGAGGGTGTGCCGTGGAGGTGGAATGTGAACTGGGCCTGGGGACATGAAGACAACTTGGTGTCATACAAGGAGGAGGGCTCTAGACATGAGGAAAGAGGTGTCTTTTCCTTTCCTGCTTCCTCTTAAATTGGAGTTGCCACCAAAGACAGGCCTTGAGGACATGTATCAGAGATCTGTCCAAATTTCAAAGAACTGGATGGGTTTTAGTGATGCTCAGCCAGGCAGGACACACTAGAAAGATCATTAAAAATTTAAAGAAATTCTCTTCCTCAATGAAAATAGCATCCCAGAGAGCTGTAAGAAAATTATTCTTTTCTACCACTCTTTGTCTCCTTTCTCCCCACTTCTTAGTATGAAAACTAGTTTAGGCCACCCAGATCTTGTTCTCAAAATATGAAGTGTGTCTTCTAAGAGGCTCTGAAATTTGCCTGTCTATCTTTTCATACATGTCTTAACCCACTGTCCCACCACATGCCTGCCCGGTGGGTCCTTGAGGTCAACTGTGTCTATTTCATGTTTATTTCCATATCCTACTACTGAATCATAACATGTTGGCTTAAAGAATATTGTTTGCCCAAATAAATGCCCAGATTTCTCCTATTACCCTAGCATTTATCCAGTATCGAATTCTACTCCTAGCAAAGGAGTTGATCAATCCAGCCACATTCAGTTCTAACTAACACCACTTAGTATGTTGTCCTGCCCAGTGGCATTTGAAATACCATGTAGGTAGAATTTTTTCGTATGTTCACAAACAGATCTGGGAGAGAGTTCAAAGCTCAAGACGTGATTTTTTTTTTTTTTTTTTTTGGTTTCTAAGCAAAGAGGTATATCTTTTTTAAGCCTGGCTTTGAAGCCACCTCTTATCAAAAAGATAAAGTGAGATTCTGGCATACCTAAAGGAGGATAGTAAAGTTTGTCCTGTGATAACAGATATGAACTACAAAGAGCTGCCTCAAAAAAATGAAAGAAAGAAACTACAGTTCACATCCTAGCTACACTTATTAAGATGAGATTTAACCAAAGACTAAAAATCTTAAATGGTAGATAATAAGGTCAAGTCAAGTTACTATTTTCAGCTCAGAACGGATGACAAGACAGGAGGACATATATGGAAATTAAAAGAAAAGGGATTCAGAACGGATCAGAAGGTTACCAAAAATAATCAATGGCTGAAATGACTTTCTGGATTCATTCACTTGTGCTGAAAATATTGGGTCATTGAAAAAGTAATGAGATGATATTCTTGGGAAATGGAATAGTTAAAATGAATGACTCCAGATGGGCCCAATGACTTTAATCATTCTGAAGAGAAACACTTGCTGGGACACTCTCTCGCAAACCAAGTCGAAATTTCATTCTAGAAAGACAACTGTGTAGAAGAGAACAGGACTTCACTTTCCACATTCCATGGGTATCTACAGCTTCTTCAAAGTTATAACAGTATTCAGTATCAAGGGATCTTTATGAGTAGTGTCTCCTACCAAATCTTAACAAGAGAAACAGACAAGACAGACACTAAGATATGGAGCCTTGGAGTTTGATCTCAGCCAGGCTTCCATCCTAAGATGAAATCTCCAAGTTCATACCTGTTACATATCTTCCAATGAATGATTCCAGGACCAGGACAAATCAGAGGGAGTCTAATGTGCTACTGTATCATTTTCTTTTCTTTTTTTTTTTTTTTAGCTTTTCTACTATGGGCAGTTCTGTTAGACAGCTGGAATTGTTTCTGACGAGTCTGGCCTCCCTAGTTTCCCCTTGGGATCTAGTATGTCATTTGGAGCTACACCACATGCGTCTACATGGTTACCCAGAAAACATTTAAAAGCGGAGCAAACTAAGCTTTCTCTTTTCCAAGCTAAATATCCCCATTTCCTTCATATGACATGTTTTCTAGACTCTGCCTTCCTGGCCACCATCCCTGGAAAAACACCAAATGTTCAGTCATGCACATACACACACACACATGCACACACATATCCTAGAGCAGAGTGTCTCAGATTGAACATGTGTCCCTAGATGAAGCTGAGAGTGTAACAACTACCTCCTTTGATCTAGAAAGACGTATTATATTAATACAGCCAAATAACATTAGTAGTAACTACAATTCATTGTAGCCCATCACATGTCATATACTGGGCTAGCCTCTATGTATATAACTTTTTTCTAATCAGAATTACAACCAGTTTTACTATTCCCATTTTAAGGATGAAAAAAAATTGAAACTCAGCAAATAACTTACTCAGGTTCACAGAACTAAAAAATAATTAAGCAATGACTCAAATCCAGCCCCGTGTGACTCCGATGTTGTCAGTCTCTCTGTCGCTGCCTAATATTTTCTTAATGACTGCTGCTGCTGCTGCTAAGTCGCTTCAGTCGTGTCCAACTCTGTGCGACCCCATAGACGGAAGCTCACCAGGCTCCCCTGTCCCTGGGATTCTCCAGGCAAGAACACTGGAGTGGGTTGCAATTTCCTTCTCCCCTGTTTTTTCATTAGAACTTCTGGTCAACTACAATCTCCAGACATCTTTGACCTTCACCTATTTTAAGGATTTGCACCCAGCAGGAAGTCAGTTACTTTGTAAGCTACTGGCATTTATTGCAAAACATGCCAGGAAAAGGGAGCTGGGCCCAGCCTGGGAGAGCTGCAGGGCTGTGTGGCCTCAGTACAGACCATCAACCATCCAAACTCTAATCCATACATCGCCAACACAGCCTATTTCCACGGGTCTAAGAAAGACCTGTGCAGAGACCAGAGCAGGGACACAGCTTCAGAGGTATAAAATATTAACTATGAGAATGTCAAGCCAACTCAAGGTCCCACACAGAAATCTACCTCCAGCAGAGCTTAGTGAAAGTCACTCAGTCGTGTCCGGCTCTTTGTGATCCTCTGGGCTATACTGTAGCCCGCCAGGTACAGGATACTGTGCAGGCTCCTCTGACAGGCTCCTCTGTCCATGGGATCCTCCAGGCAAGGATACTGGAGTGGGTTGCCATGCCCTTCTCTAAGGGATCTTCCCAACCCATGGATCGAACCTAGGTCTCCCACATTGCAGGTGGATTCTTTACTATCTGAGCCACCAGGGGCACCCAAGACTACTGGAGTGGGTAACCAATCACTTCTCCAGGGGAACTTCCCAATCCAGGGTTAGAACTGGGATCTCCTGCAATGCAGGCAGATTCTTCACCAACTGAGCTACCAGGAAGCCAACAGAGACTTAGAGAACAGTGTAAAAGCTACAAGGAGGATAAAGCAGGGCTTTGTCCATCTGGCTCAAGCCCCATGATCTAAAAAGGGATGAACAATAAGAAAACTCTAAGATCTAAACAGAAAGAGGTTAGGCCCAAGCTTGTAAAGCCTGACCTCTTGGGCAGTAAAGGGTTAACCCAGATGGCTTGGGAGCCCAAACTCTGCACTTTGCAAAGGAAGGCAGGGCCTTGAGTGGCTCTGGGCGATAACCTGTAATCTATTGGAACATCCTGCCTGAGAAGACTATCTTGTATACCAGAGGCAGGGGGCCAAGACAGATAATTTATGCTACTGTGATATCTGGGAAATGCTTATTTTGGTTCATCTGGGACAGACTCTATCATTTTGACCTCTGGGGAGGCCAGAGACTGAGTAGCTAAGGCCAATCACTACATGCCTACAAGACTGACCCCTCATGCAAACCCTACATGCTGTGCACTCTTCTTAGCTGCTCAGTCATGTCCAACTCTTTGCAACCCATGGACTGTCGCCTACCAGGCTCCTCTGTCCATGGGGATTCTCCAGGCAAGAATACTGGAATGGTCTCTATGCCCTCCTCCAGGGGATCTTCCCAACCCAGGGATCGAACCCAGGTCTCCCACATTGCAGGTGGATTCTTTACCATCTGAGCCACCAGGGAAGCCCCAAACCCTACCTACCGAGATTTAATTTGGCAACCCTTCATGTATGCCAGCAGGCATCAATGCAGGGGGAATTGTGTAACTCCACTTCCAGGGTGGGGCCACCCGGAAGCTCATGCCTGGTTTCTCCTGGACTCTACTCGATATCCCCTTTGCCAGTTTTAATATGCATCCTTTCACTATAGTGAACCATAACTGTGAAAGCAGAAAGCAGCTTTTCTGAGGTCTGTGAGTGCTTCTCGCAAATTGTCAAGCCAGAGGGTAACCTTATGGACCTCACACAGACATCCCAATGGCAGACTTTGTGAGGGGGTGGCTGTGATCAGCAGCCTTGTTGGAAGGCATAGAACTCAGACGTAGACCCCGACACAAAGACTAATTCTAAAGCTCCCTCTTGGCAACCATATGGAACCTTATGTAACAGTCCCAGTGGCCTCTCACCAGTAGCTGGGGAGAGGCATATCTGCCTACAGAAAACACAGTTGTAACTTGCCGTAAATGGGGTGGATCCAGGACAGGGGCAAAAATTCACACAGATATCCCCATCTGGTCCTCTTCTGTGTGACTGGTTTTTTAAATAAGTTTGTTAGCAGGATCTATGGTTCTAATTGTGCAAGCGATACATATTCATTGTTGAAAATCTGGAAAACATAACAAAATATACTAAAAAAAAAAAAAAATAGCCCACTGGAATCCCACATTCCAGAGGTAAGCATGGCTAATACTGTGGTACAGTTTTTTCCAGTCAATTTCTTTTTCATGAATATGCAGCAGTGTCCCTGATGAGACAGAATCTTTAAAAAATTTTTCGTTAGCAAGAAAATCTGCAAGTTAAAAGTTGCCAGCCACTTCCATGTCTAACAAGTCATCTGGGGACACATTTTTGTTCTGGAAACCATCACACAGGCAGTTTCTTTCAGTTTTGCGGATGTAAGGCAGAGACCTACCAACCAGAAGCAAGAATGCCAGTCACAGGCAATGCTTTTCTTAACAAAGGCTGTCCATCAAGTGCCCCATTACTAAGGCCAGCACTGGGGAATCAGTGAGCCAATTTGAGAGAGCCCAGAAGCTTCCTAGGAGGAAAGGAAGCAAGACCCCCAACAACTTCTCCCGAGGTTCACTTTTTTCAAATGTCTCTGATGAGTTCAACAGGTCTCATGCAAGAGCCTGGACTAGTGAATTCTCGGTGTGGAGGGGAGGCAATTTCATGCAGCACGGGGCCAGCGCGGAAGGCCTCTACTGCAGCAGTCCCTGAGGCACCAAGGGCAAGTCTGGGGAAAACATGTAAAGGGTAAACTAGGAAACTGAAGCACTGGGAGCCCAGGCCATGTGCACACAGAACAATGAGGAGACACACCCTCCTCCCAGAACCATGAGAACCACGCCCTGATCAGTGGTGACAGCAGGGCCCAAGGAGGTGGTGGCCGGCTGCTTCCACCAGACCCCAGTGCTGGGAGCAGCAAACGCAGGCCATGGTGAGCCAGTCATATTCTCCCAGGTCGTCTGCACAAGGCAAGTGGGAGCATCACTGATTCTTAATAAACGGAACAGAGGAGCCTTCAGCGTCTCACAGGATGGGGATCACTGGGAAAGAGAAAGGAATCTTCATGTGCACTGAGACGGGGCCTCTCCTTAGCTCACTGGAGACGTGTGACCACAAGTATATCCCAAGCTGACCAAGCAGAAGATCCAAACTACAGACAAACACAAATGCACATAATGTGTAACAAAATAAGATTAAACTGCATAATGTAGACTTTTTTCCCCACTTACCATTATATACTGAGCATTTGCGAATGACATTGAGAATATTTTAAAATGTAATATTAATAGGCCATAATAGAATGTAGTGCTTATATAGCATTTACCATGTGAGGCAGTATTAGTAAGCCTATATTTCACCATGAGGTAGTATTAGTAACCCTATATTCTAAACAGAAGGCTTCCCTGGTGGCTCAGATGGTAAAGAATTTGCCTGCAACGCGGGAGACCTGGATTCGATTGCTGGGTTGCAAAGATCCCCTGTAGAAGGGAATGGCAACCCGCTCTAGTATTCTTGCCTGGAGAATTCTATGGACAGAGGAGCCTGGCAAGCTACAATCCAATGGGTCACAAAGAGTCGGACATGACTGAGCGACTCACACACACACACACACACACACACACACATACACACATTCTAGAAAGAGGCATACAAAGACAATGTAACTTGTTAATAACAGCTAGTAAATGGAGAAATGGGGATTTAGACCCAATTTTGAATACACAGGATATTTGATCATTTTCCAATAGTTGGATATTTCATTTTCCCTATTTTTTCACTTAATATTTTTACAAATATGGAGACATAAATATCCTTGACCATAAACATCCCTGAACATAAATCTTTGAAAATCAACTTAAATGTTGGTCAATCAACTTAAATGTTGAAAATCAACTTAAAATGTTCCCCTAAATATACAACTTCACATTTATTGAATTCTATTGCTTTTTTGGAGGGGCCATGCTATGTGGCATGCAGGATCTTAGTTCCCCATGCCCTGCTTACATTCCTGTAGCATTTCGTACATAATTCTACTTCAGACTGTTCACCCTGTGTTATATTTAGGTGTATGTGTGATCTCTGAAGGAATCTAAGCTCCTTAGGTTGATGACCATGTCTTAATCACCTCTGTTTGCCCAGAAACACCTCAGTTCCTGACATAAAACAAGTATTTAACAAATGCTTCATATCACTTCGTCCTTGGGTATTATTCCATTCTGCAAGTCTTGTGACCCTTTCAAACATATTACTTTTGGAGCCATAGCTGACCAACTCCAAACTAAGATCCAGTGATATGTAAGATGCAGAAAGTCTCAGTAACAGAGGTGGTAACTTCTGATGGGGGCGGGGGGTGGGGTGGGGGAAGGGGGCTTGAGTCTCTCTGCTTCCTCTCGGCTTCTATCAGTCCCCCAGGGATGCCCACTCAGTGCTGCTGGTCCTCTCTGCAGCCTATCTTTTCTTTCTTTGCTTTAACCACCCTCCCTTATTGAAATAGCTGTAATTCTAGACTGGCTCAAAGTGAAGAGGCCACTGAAAGGATACAGGAAAACCTTCAGGAACCAAGGGCAGAGAGCACTGCTGGGTTTCTTGAGAAACTGGAAATGAAGATATTCTGGGACATTCCCCTCTTTCTTCCTCCCTTGATTCAGCTGGCTGCCTCTGTTGACTCATCTTTCACATACCCCTGCCCCAATTTAGGTGACTTTTCAGCTCAGCCCTCCATCTTTTGACTGCTGCTGCTAAGTCACTTCAGTCGTGTCCAACTCTGTGCGACCCCATAGACGGCAGCCCACCAGGCTCCCCCGTCCCTGGGATTCTCCAGGCAAGAACACTGGAGTGGGTTGCCATTTCCTTCTCCAATGCATGAAAGTGAAAAGTGAAAGTGAAGTCGCTCAGTCGTGTCCGACTCCTAGCGACACCATGGACTGCAGCCCACCAGGCTCCTCCATCCATGGGATTTTCCAGGCAAGAGTACTGGAATGGGTTGTCATTGCCTTCTCCATCTTCTGACTAGACCAGCCTTTTCAGTATTTCAGTCCCAAAATCACAAGAGAAGACTTGGATCATCTCACCGCCACTCCAGTTCTGTAGCTTCGGGTCAGGCATCCTGCCTAGCTCCAGTCATCCAGGGCTGGGATGGAGACTAGGATCACGTGGCCAGATGTGCTTCCCGCATCACAGGGGCAAAGGATGCAGCAGAGCAAGAAGGAGCAGTTAGATTCAGTCACTGCATCTCCAGTTCAGCAATGGGTAAGGACATTTTCCAATCTTGGACAAGCCTTGAAAGAGAAACCCCAGTTGTTTGGGTAAAGCGTTATCAGCTCAAAGCATTGCTAAACAAGATACAAAGGCTGCCCACCACACTCAGTGTAACAGCCCAAAGACTACTTGCTAAACATATTTTCTAAGCAGCCTCTGTTGGTCTGGCAAAATGAAGAAATGGGTCCATAGCTCAGAAGGGGAATTTGAACAGGACATAAAAACATGACTGTCATCAGGATTCAGTTCAGTTCAGTCACTCAGTCGTGTCCGACCCTTTGTGACCCCATGAATCACAGCACGCCAGGCCTCCCTGTCCATCACCAACTCCCGGAGTTCACTCAAACTCACCTCCATCAAGTCGGTGATGCCATCCAGCCATCTCATCCTCTGTCATCCCCTTCTCCTCCTGCCCCCAATCCCTCCCAGCATCAGAGTCTTTTCCAATGAGTCAACCCTTCGCATGAGGTGGCCAAAGTACTGGAGTTTCAACTTTAGCATCATTCCTTCCAAAGAAATTCCAGGGCTGATCTCCTTCAGAATGGACTGGTTGGATCTCCTTGCAATCCAAGGGACGCTCAAGAGTCTTCTCCAACACCACAGTTCAAAAGCATCAATTCTTTGGCGCTCAGCCTTCTTCACAGTCCAGCTCTCACATCCATACATGACCACAGGAAAGACCATAGCCTTGACTAGGCGAACCTTTGTTGGCAAAGTAATGTCTCTGCTTTTGAATATGCTATCTAGGTTGGTCATAACTTTCCTTCCAAGGAGTAAGCATCTTTTAATTTCATGGCTGCACTGTTTCCATAGTGATCAACAAATGCCTGTGGTTGTTGAGAAGGTGGTGGTGGGTTTTGGCTCCAGGCACTTAATCAGGTTCCTCAGGGAAGGTGGGGAGAGTGAAAGTGAAAGTCACTCAGTCTTATCTGACTCTTTGTGACCCCATGGACTATACTACGGTCCATGGAGTTCTCCAGGCCAGAATACTAGAGTGGGTAGCCTTTCCCTTCTCCAGGGGATCTTCCCAACCCAGGGATCAAACCCAGGTCTCCCACATTGCAGGCGGATTCTTTACCAGCTGAGCCACCAGGGAAGTTGAGAAGGTGCCAAAGATAGAATTCCGGCACCAGGGACATTTAAAGGGTTGGCAAAGGAAAGCAAATTTCTGAGAATAGAGAAAGGAACCGCGAGAGCGCTGGAAGTGAGATAGATCTTGGAGGCAGGAAGAAGGTGCCAATTCTAGGGAGATGCAAAAATTAAGGATGAGCTTCTGAGAAGTGGAAGGGAGTGGGTGGAAGAGTGGTGAGGGGGACTGAGGAAGTTGGCCAACCTAAAGCTTGGTGCTGGGGGCAAGGTGTCTTGAGAGACACAGGTAGACAGAAGAGAGGAGCTTAGCGTCACAAAGATTCTCTCCCTCCCTTCTGCCTGAGGTTTACTCGAAGATGTTTAAAAGGTGATAGGATTCAGCACGATTGAGAAGCAAGGAGGGGGATGGGTGGAAGGAGATTTCTGAGCGTAAGGAACCCAGAGCACCCCTGAAGGAGCCCACAGAGCCGGGAAGAGGAAATGGCAGCCGTCACCTGCAGCGGCGGGTCCCAAGGTCAAGCCGAGGACGCGGGCGGCGCGGGACGAGCAGGCCTCTGTCCCGTCCCGGCTCCCGAGCAACACGTGACGTCGGTGCCCTCTAGCGGCGATAGTCGTAATCGTAGGGCACGCGGAGGCCCTGCCGGAGAGAGAAACCGGACCCGAGCGGCTTGGGGACACGGGGGTCGCCGAGGATAAAGTTCACGGCACAAAAGGAGTGGTGGAGGAAAGCATTTCGATAGGGTACGTTTATCCGCCTTTCCTGCACTTCTTTGTGTGTGTTAGGGGGCGGAGGGAGGGGTAGCGATCTGGGCCAATTAGTCAGCCAAAGCAACGGTTGTGCCTGAAGCCACAAAAACACCTGAGTGAAACCCATGCTGTGGATTCAGATCTATTGTAGCCCGCCAGGAACCGACCAACTGTAGATGGTGCGGCACAGCGAGCCTCCGGGAGTCTGGAGGAGCTGTTACTTGGCGCCGCGCGGCCAAACACTGAGAAGACTGGGACGGGGAAAGTGGGGCCGGTGCGGAGGAGAGGGTCCATCGGCTGCACAATGCTGCCATCTACCGGGCAAGTCTGGGAATGCTCGGCCAGCCCGGGGCTGAAGGGCAGGAAGGGCCACGGGAGCGGGAGGGCTCGCAGTTAAATGCCAAGGGAGCAATGTCTGGCTCTACAGTCGCACCGGGGCCTGTTCTTAGAGTTTTCAGGCTCAGCAACACTAAAACTTAACCGCTCACAAAGCAACTCGGGAAAATATGCAGGTGTTTTGTGTTTGAGGGTCATAGGTTTTGGATTTCTCATCTTTCAGTATACTCACTAGTCGTATCCGACTCTTTGAGACCCCATGAACCGCAGCACACCAGGCCTCCCTGTCCATCACCAACTCCCGGAGTTCACTCAGACTCACATCCATCGAGTCAGTGATGCCATCCACCCATCTCATCCTCTGTCATCCCCTTCTCCTCCTGCCCTCAATCCCTCCCCGCATCAGAGTCTTTTCCAGTGAGTCAGCTCTTCGCATGAGGTGGCCAAAGTACTGGAGTTTCACCTTTAACATCATTCCTTCCAAAGAAATCCCAGGGCTGATCTCCTTTAGAATGCTCTGGTTGGATCTCCTTGCAGTCCAAGGGACTCTCAAGAGTCTTCTCCAACACCACAGTTCAAAAGCATCAATTCTTCAGCACTCAGCCTTCTTCACAGTCCAACTCTCACATCCATACATGACCACATCCATACAGACCATAGCCTTGACTAGACGAACCTTTGTTGGCAAAATAGTGTCTCTGCTTTTGATTATGCTATCTAGATTGGTCATAACTTTCCTTCCAAGGAGTAAGCGTCTTTTACTTTCATGGCTGCAGTCACCATCTGCAGTGATTTTGGAGCCCAGAAAAATGAAGTCTGACACTGTTTCCCCATCTATTTCCCATGAAGTGATGGGACCAGATGCCATGATCTTCATTTTCTGAATGTTGAGCTTTAAGCCAACTTTTTCACTCTCCACTTTCACTTTCATCAAGAGGCTTTTTAGTTCCTCTTCACTTTCTGCCATAAGGGTGGTGTCATCTGCATATCTGAGGTTATTGATATATCTCCCTGTCCATCACCAACTCCCGAAGTCCACCCAAATCCACGTCCATTGAGTTGGTGATGCCATCCAACCATCTTATCCTCTGTCGTCCCCTTCTCCTGCCCTCAGTCTTTCCCAGCATCAGGGTCTTTTCCAATGAATCAGATCTTCGAATCAAGGGCCAAAGTATTGGAGTTTCAGCTTCAACATCAGTCCTTCCAATGAACACCCAGGACTAATCTCCTTTAGAATGGACTGGTTGGATCTCCTTGCAGTCCAAGGGACTCTCAAGAGTCTTATCCAACACCACAGTTCAAAAGCATCAATTCTTCGGTGCTCAGCTTTCTTTATAGTCCAACTCTCACATCCATACATGACCACTGGAAAAACCATAGCCAAAACCATAGATGGACCTTTGTTGACAAAGTAATGTCTCTGCTTTTTAATATGCTATCTAGGTTGGTCATAACTTTCCTTACAAGGAGTAAGCGTCTTTTAATTTCATGACTACAATAACCATCTGCAGTGATTTTGGAGCCCAGAAAAATAAAGTCAGCCACTCTTTCCACTGTTTCTCCATCTATTTGCCATGAAGTGATGGGACCAGATGCCACGATCTTCGTTTTCTGAATGTTGAGTTTTAAGCCAACTTTTCACTCTCCTCTTTCACTTTCATCAAGAGGCTCTTTAGTTCTTCTTCACTTTCTGCCATAAGGTTGGTGTCATCTGCATATCTGAGGTTATTGATATTTTTCCCAGCAATCTTGATTCCAGCTTGTGCTTCCTCCAACCCAGTGTTTCTCATGATGTACTCTGCTTATAAGTTAAATAAGCAGGGTGACAATATACAACCTTGATGTACTCCTTTTCCTACTTGGAACCAGTCTGTTGTTCCATGTCCAGTTCTAACTGTTGCTTCCTGACCTGCATACAGGTTTCTCAAGAGGCAGATCAGGTGGTCTGGTATTCCCATCTCTTTCAGAATTTTCCACAGTTTATTGTGATCCACACAGTCAAAGGCTTTGGCATAGTCAATAAAGCAGAACTAGATGTTTTTCTGGAACTCTCTTGCTTTTTCGACGATCCAGCGATGTTGGCAGTTTGATCTCTGGTTCCTCTGCCTTTTCTAAAACCAGCTTGAACATCTGGAAATTCACAGTTCATGTATTGCTGAAGCCTGGCTTGGAGAATTTTGACCATCACTTTACTAGCATGAGTGCAGTTGAGACATGAGAGATGAGTGCAGTTGTGCGGTAGTTTGAGCACTCTTTGGCATTGCCTTTCTTTGGGATTGGAATGAAAACTGACCTTTTCCAGTCCTATGGCCACTGCTGAGTTTTCCAAACTTACTGGCATATTGAGTGCAGCACTTTCACAGCATCATCTTTCAGGATTTGGAATAGCTCCACTGGAATTCCATCACCTCCACTAGCTTTGTTCGTAGTGATGCTTTCTAAGGCCCACTTGACTTCACATTCCAGGATGTCTGGCTCTAGATGAGTGATCACATCATCGTGATTATCTTGGTCATGAAGATCTTTTTTGTACAGTTCTTCTGTGTATTCTTGCCACCTCTTCTTAATATCTTCTGCTTCTGTTAGGTCCATACCATTTCTGTCCTTTATCGAGCCCATCTTTGCATAGAAATGTTCCCTTGGTATCTCTAATTTTCTTGAAGAGATCTCTAGTCTTTCCCATTCTATTGTTTTTCTCTATTTCTTTGCACTGAATACTGAGGAAGGTTTTCTTATCTCTCCTTACTATTCTTTGGAACTCTGCTTTAAACATCAACAAAGAGGCTTCTAGGAAAAGAAGAGCTCCTATTGGCCAAATGAGATAAAATCTCCAAAGAGTTTATGAAACAAAAAACAGATGGGTCTCTGGGTCCGGAATGGTATAGGTGACAGTCTTAAGGGCCAAGATCATTCTCACTCAGCCTTACAAATCTGTGAAGTGCGCGGAAAGAGGGTTGGGGGATTAAGTCTGTTAGTTCTCTGGGTTCAGTTGCTTCATCTGTAACATGGCAGTAAAGTTGGTCTCGTAGGAATGCCTGGAGGATCAGATATGCTGATCCTTGGGAAGAGCATGGAAAGTATAAAACAGGTCCTGACTACGTGCGAAAAACAAAAATTCTTATTCCAAATCAAATATGACTGAGCAAGGTGTCCCACATTCAGCAGTTGCTAGGAAGGAAGAGAGAGATTGAGTATCTCTATTCCATTTTCCCAGATATTTTTTCAATAAAGCCTGACTTTCCTAAATGGTTCTCAGATACCATCCCTAGGGATTTCAAAAGGAAAAATTAAATCACTTAAATAGAAAGCTTGTCTTTGTTCCTGGAGAGATTGCGATGAGGTCATTCGGTTTTTGGAGTTGTACTTGTTAAGTCCAAACATGTGTCCATCTTATTTTTCATAGCTAAACAGAACAAATGCCTGGCATTTTTTGCAGTGAGAATGATTTTCTCCATACTGCATAAGAGAAAACTGAGCTTCATAGAGGTTAATTTGCCCAAGGTCATGAAGCAAGTAAGCAATGGATGTAAAACTCACAGTGGGGAAACAAAGAATCAATAAACTTTGAACAAAGTTGGCCATGGGCATAAGCAGGATAAGGGCCCATCCATAACATCTTTTTGAATGCAATATGATGACTTCCCTGACTTAAAAAAGCACTTTCTATGCCTGCTTACAGAGAAAATGTTACCATTAGACAGTAATTCCTCAGGTTTAAGACATTTTTGTTCCCTTTTTTAAAAAGCAAATTCTCCTGAGAATGGTAATGACTTTAAGCTTCTTTAGTCATTTTACCTAAGTAAGAAAAAGTTTATTATATTCATCCCCAGAGAGCAGCTTTTGATAAAGACTTGGATGGAAAGCACATAGAGTCTAAATGCTTGCAGGGAATAAAAAAGAAAAGGGGTATAGAAAGGGAGCCAGGTTGCCCAAAATTGTCTATTTCACTGTTTTACCTAGAGTTTTGGCTTTATTGATAGGATATATTTTTGACGCCAAAACATCACATATTGAAAAAGATCAGAGTTGAAGGGCTCACATTTCCTGACTTCAAAACTTATTTGCAAGCTACAGTAATCACATGGCAGAAGTTTATTATGGGCAAAAGGATTGACATATAGATTAATGGAATAAAACTGGAGTCAGAAATAAACCTTAATACCATGGTCAACAGATTTTTGACCAAGATAAAAACAGATAAATTGGACTTAAAATTTGAAACTGGTACTTCAAAGGACACTGTCAAGAAAGTGAAAAGATGCCTTATAAAATGGGATAAAGTATTTGCAAATCAAATATCTGATGAGGAAATTGTATCTAGAATATATAAGGAGCTCAAATACATCAATAATTTAGAAGATTGCCCAATGTTAAAATGGGCAAAGAATTTGACTAGATGTTTCTCCAAAGAAGATATAAAAATGGCCAATAATCATAAGAAAAGGTCATTAGTGTCATTAGCTATCAGAGAACCCACCTCACCCCCCACCAGATGTGTGTGAAGAAGCCTGTGGATGATTCCAGTCCGCAGCCATCCAAGTCTTCCCACTCAGACGTGGTGGAGCAGACAAGCTGCTCCGCGTGTGTCCAAATCCCTAACCCGCAGGACCCATGCATATACAGCACAGCTGCTCTTTAGGGTGGTGCACAGAGCAGTTCTAATCTAAGTGCTCAGGCTCTGACCCTCTGTCAACCTGATTTACTGGGACAAAGGAACAAGAGAACATAGGAACCTCCCCATGAAAAGTATTCACCATGGCAACAGAAACCACTAATTCGACACCTGTTGTGTGTTAGACTGGTGCTTGATGCTTTCTATACTTTATCATTAATTCCTCCTGGGAACCCACCTAGTACACAGTGTGAGCCCCACCATACAGACAAGAAAGCTGGGGTCTGGCAACTCGGAATGACTTGCCCAGGGTCACACAGACAGTAGACAGCCAAGACTGACATCCACGCTAATCTGACCACACGGCATCCAAACCCCACATGCTTACATCCACGTATGGTACCCACCCCCAACCCACTCCTAGGCTCTCCCCCAGGAATGCAAGACATTTCTAAAACTGCAAATGTGGTATTGAGTTATATAAAGAAGGATGACATTTTTTGTTTCACTGTCAAAACTTCATAAAACATACATGATGCCAAGTGGCAGAAGTGTTCGAGGTGTTCATTTTTGCTCATTCGTCTTATCAAAAGAAATTTAAATAATAAAAAGGAAATGAGGGGGACAGAAAAACAGAGCAGACCTCCCCTGCCTGGGGTAGAGTGGTAAAGGCACGGGAAGAGCCTACCCACTCTGGCCCAGACTTAAGGTAGAAACTTGGCTGCTCATGTCCTGCCCTGTGGACACAAGGAGGTGGCCAGACTGGGGGAGATGACCCAGTGGGCCAGGATGCTCTGGGGAAAGGCCAGAGCCTAGGGTAACCCTGAAGATGGTGGAATAGACTATGCCCCTAGATATTCCGTATCAGCTCACCACATGCCACATCCCTAAGCAGTTATATAATTATCCAGTACATACACTGTTTAGTGTCTGGATTCATCAGGATTCTCCAGAGAGAGATAAAGAGATTTATTACAAAGAGTTGGCACATATGACTATGGAAGCTGAAAAAAAGCCTCAAGATTTGCAGCCAGCAAGCTGAAGACCCAAGAGAGCAAAAGGTGTAAATTCCAGTACAAATCCAAAGAAGGAGCAGACTGCTGTCCATCTCAAGGGGTCACTGCTGAAATTCCTTCTCACTCAGCCCTTTTGTTTTATTCAGACCTTCCAATGATTGGATGAGGCCCACCCACATTGAGGGTGGCAATCTGCTTTACTTAGTCTCCAGATTCAAATGTTAATCACATCCCAGAACACCCAGAATAATGTTAGACTAAATATCTGGGCAGCCCATGGACCAGGTCTTTTGACACGTAACACTAACCATCATAATGTCCATTGCCCCACTTTGATACTAAGCCTTTAAAATTCACGCAGCATGTCTCAATTTGGACAAGCCAGATGTCTGAGCACTCACATGTGAGGATGATGACATCCTCTGAAACCCTGGGTATTTAATCAGCCTGACTTGAGTCTCCATGGGGTTAGATGTCCATGTCCCCACATCTTCTCTGATTGGAGGAAAATCAGAAGCAGAGTCACCACAGACCTAAAGGCTGTGGAGCCAGATGGGGCCAAAACGTGGCACCTGCCCCACGGCTCATAATAAGTGAGACCTGGGACGAGTCACTCAACCTCTCCAGGTGCCCATGTCCTCTCAAATGACGTGGAGCATTGCTTCAAGAATCAAGTTTCAACAACCCAAACCTCATACTCCTCTTCCTGCACAAGGCATGGATTCCAGGCTAACCTCCCCAAACATGGAACTAAATGGGGGTTCCTGCTGTTGGCTTCTTGCACAGAATGTCTAAGGATTGACTTTAAAAAGAAGAAAACTGTATAATAAGCAGCAATGTGGATGCACCTTGAGGACATTATGTGAAGTGACATAAGCCCAGACACAGAAAGACAAGCGCTGCATGTTTCCACTTATATGAGATACCCGAAAGAGGTTCATAAACTCAAAGCCTGGAATGATAGTGACAGATGTAGAGTTATTAACCAACTGGCATGAAGTTTCACTTAGGTAAGATGAGTAAGCTCTAGAGGAGCTTCCCAAGTGACGCTAATGGTAAAGACCCTGCCTGCCAATGCAGGAGACATAAAAGAAGGGGGTTCAATCCCTGGGTTGGGAAGATCCCCTGGAGGAGGGCATTACAACCCACTCTAGTATTCTTGCCTGGAGAATCCCATGGACAGAGGAGCCTGGCAGGATACGGTCCATAAGGTCACAAACAGTTGGACACGACTGTGTAGCTTAGCATTTTTGCACACAAGCTCTAGAGACCTGCTGTACAACATTGCACCTCTAACCAACAATTCTGTATGCATTTCAGATTTGTTAAGGGGATGGATCTCATGTTAAGTGTTTTTACCAAAGTAAAAATGTTTTTAAAAAGAATGGCCAAGGCTTGAAATGGTTTTTGAAAGGGACTTCCCACTTCTCTAGGACTCCCCTAGTCCCCTTCATGGGACTCCTGCTAGTGTACAAGAGGCCCCCACTGGGTGGATTTCATGGTTGCCCTCCATGGAGGGAGCTGGTGGTCTCTTCCAGCCCCTTACATGGGCTTCTAGCCCAGATACAGGAGATTCCATGTAGAGCACGTCAATCACCAGAAGACAGAGTCAGTGGCCCTCTCTGTCACGTGGCCAAGTGGTGCACATGTGCTCCCTCTCTGCCGTCTTTAGAATGATTCAGGGGCTCAGAGAGAAGCAGACCGGAACACTCATAAATGTGGGTGTCTCTAGGGAGTGATGCCCAAATCAGAGGAAGACAGGCACCAATCCAGCTAGGGGCCCTCCCAGCTGTTTCCCACCCTCTGCCCATAATCAGGCTTCCTATTGCCCACACATTTTCAAATTTCCGACAAGAGCAGCTTCTGCATGCCAAAGACATTAGAAATCTACCGTCTTCTCCTAGTCTCTATATTGTACATTGGTTTCCCAGCACCCTTGACATTCACCTCCTCCCAAATGTTATCACAACCATGTTCCCATTCGTGATCCATCAGCCTCTTTATCTCTTGGAGAGGTAACAGAGGGAAAAGAAACCAGCCCAAATGGCTTTTTTGGCGGCCCATGGTGTTCTTGGAAATCTGTTCGCAAGGCATGCAAGCCTCCTCCCTATTGTTAGTACCAGCTGGCGGGCTACAGGCCCACAGTGCATTCACCAGCATCTGTGTTGTTCTATTCAGCAGAATAGAGCTGGCTGGTTTTCCTCTCTACCAAAGTAAAAGAGGAGTCATGAGTAACTGGCAAATTATCTGAATGAGATTTTTTTTTAAAATGTTAAACTTCCTGCTTACATAGAACTGTACAGACAACAGCTGAAGCGCACACACTTCAGGGGATCTGTGGGCTCTCAGGACTATGGGGGGGAATGGGAGTTCCAGAAGGAGCAGGTGGAAGAGAAGCAGACTAATGGAGGATGGAAAGAAGATGGGAAAAAAGTGGAAAAAAGAGAATGGTTCCAGTGGTCAGAGAAAGCATTTTGTTGGGTGCCTACCTGGTAGATGTGAAGATAAGCACCTCCAACCCAGCCTTAAGGGAGGGCCTGGCTGCTATGCTCCAGGATTGTGGCCAGCAAACAACGCCAGACGTTAGCTCAGGACTTGCCTCTGATGAAGGAGCAGCCTCGCCCCAGGGTGTGCCTTTCTCAAGGCAGCCTCATCAGGTGGCTGAGTGAGGCAGGGATGGAGACAGCTAGCCATCTCAGCCCCTCATGGAGGAGTCACTCCAGGTCTCGGGGGGGCCTGCCCTGCAGCCCAGCTCTCCCTCTTCCCAGGCCTGCCTCCTCCCCTTGCCACTCACAGGAGAGGAGCCCTAGAGAGGTCATGTACCCCAGACTCCATCTCAGCATATGCTTCTGAAAAACTCAGTCTGCAGTTGTCTAGATTTGATAATACCTCCTCTTGATGGGCACTATTGTGTGAAAGAGGGTGATAGAGTAGATAGATAGAGATAGAGAGGGAAAATAGATAATTTCCCTGTTACAAGTGAGGACAGCAAGGCTCTAGGAGGTTTGGTAACTTGCCCATGGGTCACACGCTGGCAGAACTGAAGTTGAACTCACCCAATCCAGCACCAGTATATGCTACTGCCAGGGGCTTGCAGATGAGAAGACCCTCAAGATTAATTCTAATGACCTATAGTGCACCAGAGGGCTTCCCAGGTGGCTTAACACACAATTAAGCCCACCAGGGCTTCCCAGGCGCTAGTGGTAAAGAACCTGCCTGCCAATGCAGGAGGACTTAAGAGACGCAGGCTCAATCCCTGAGTGGGGAAGATCCCCTGGAGGTGGGCATGACAACCCACTCCAGTATTCTTGCCTGGAGAATCCCATGGACTGAGGAGCCTAGAAGGCCAAAGTCGACAGGGTCACAAGGAGTCAGACAGGACTGAAGCAACTTAGCACGCACACACGCACGGTGCACCAGAAAATCTGGGAAGGAGTGAGCCCCCTTAAAGGAAGAGCAGAGGTGGGAGAAACACTTCAGACTCACCACTGAGAGAGATTTCAGGGTTTCTTAGATGGTCCCCTGTACCCAAAATACTCCCCCGACCTGGCCAACTGCTAACTACAGTCCCTAAATAGGAGAGGAAAAATTCATACATAATCCTGAGAAAAGTACTGAATTTACATAAATGTATTTGTATGGCTAGGTCTGCAGGCCCCCAGGCACCCCTTTCTGTGTGCCTTTCTGTCATTTTCTGCTTTGCCTCCTATTCCTATCCTGTCCTCAAGAGAAGTGAGCTGATAAATGAACTCCTTCAGAATGACATGCAGATGTGTGTACATTTTGCAGGGTAACTCAGGGAGCGGTGAGTGTCTAATCCAAGCACAGGGACCCTAGGTTGGGAAGATATTTTAAAGCAAGAGGATCATGAGATTTGCTTTCACTTAATAGGTTTGAGTTTGCAAGTCCAACACTCCTACAGCTGTTTATTTCTCCCTTCTTATGTTGCCCATAATTAAGATAAGGTAGATAATGGTCCTTTAGTAATTGTCTGGTGGTAAAAATCGCTCTTCTTTACCTGGACCTGGTTAACATAGGTATTTTCTAAAAGCCAAAATAGAGTTCTTCATTAAGCTGCATCATTAAGTACTAGTCTCTAAAACATAACACACAATTAAGGGGAGATTTTTTCATAAAAATAAATAAAATCATTTGAAATAGTAATTCTTAATCTAAGCATATCTTCCCATGGGCTGGATGACTGTTACCCTGACTCTCTCACCCTAAACCTTGTGACAATGTACTAACAGACATCTGAGTTTCATCACCCTTGATGCTGGCAAGTCTCTGATGCCAGTGAAGGCATCCAGAATATGCCACCCCCCAAATATGCCAACATAAAGATTGTTTTGAGCTAAAGGCAATTGAGAGTCATTAGATGCAGAAAGAGTTTTCTGCCTTCCTCTTACCCACTTACAAGCAGAGCACACATTTCCCTTCGTGAAGATATTCCCCTTCCCATCCCATACCAGGAAGGGAAGAGCATTCTTATTACACTGAGAAGAGTTTGCAGAAACAGACCTTACTAAATAACCTGGGTCTTCCATTAGTTCCCCTGGTATGTTTCCTGGTCGCTTCCCCATGATTTGCATCCCTTGAAGCCCAAACCCACTTTCCTTTGTTAAAATGGCATATAAGCTCCCTATAATGGCATATAAGCTCCCTAGTCTCACTATGTCTTTGAGTTTCACTTCTTTTCTCTGAACTTGTGTGCAAATAAAATATTCATAAGATTGTACTATTCTCTCCTGCCATTTGGTCTTTTGTTAGTTTAATTTGCATACTCCAGATACTGAACATAAGAGGCTAGGGGAAAGTCTTTCCTCCCCAACACCAGATACAACCTTTTATTCCAAGGCAGAGAGGCTTTTGATTACTGTTGACTTTCCCTATCATGAGGCTCAAGATTCATTTTACTGAACAGTGCAAACTCCTTGTTCTCTGCTCTGAAGGCAAACATTTTCTGGATAACCTGGCTACTGAAAGGGCAAATTTGCAAACCCCTGGGACTATACTTCTCTAGGAGTGGAAACCTTGGAGACACGTGAAGGACAAGCCTAGAAGTCAAAAGATTTGAGTTCTTTGCTAACTCTGCTCTATGACCTTGGCACTAACCAACCTGGGGCTCAATTTTCTTACAGAGGGGATGCAGGAAATGGAGAAGACAGGAGTTGATTCTAACCCCAATTCTTCTGCTTACTCTCAGAGTCACCTTGAGCCAGCCCCTCACCTCTCCAAGTTTTAAACTAAGAGAAAGGGAAGGTGCCTAGAGCAGTGCTTCCCAAGGTGAGGTCCTCCATACCAACATGACTGGCAATTTATTAGGAAGGCAGACACATGGGCCATGTGTCAGAACTACTAAATGGCCAGAACTATTAAATCAGAGTCTCTAGGATGCAGCCCAGAAATCTATTCTAATAGAATTTCCAGATGATTCTCCCACAAATATGAGAACCACTGGCCTAAATAATCTGGTCTCTTCCAGATTAAAAACCTCAAACTCGAGTCAGACAGAGAAAGACAAATATTATATGATATCACTTACATGTGAAATCTAGAAAATACAAGTGAGAGAATATAACAAAAAAGAAAGCATACTCTCACAGAAATAAGGAACAAACTAGGGACAACCAGTGTGAGGGGGAAAGGGGCAATATATCCTTGAAGATGTATTGTACAGCATGGGGAATATAACCAATATTTTATAATAATTGTAAATGGAAAGTAAGCTTTAAAAACTGTATAAAATTTTTTAAATTTTTAAAGTGTTTAAATAGTCTGGGGGAGGATAAATACCTCAAATTCTTTTTGCTCCAACCTTAGGGTATCTCTTTCTCTCAAAACAAAACAAAACAAATGAAAAAATGAACACCTGCTCCAAACTTCTCTCCTCTATGCAGATGACTAACTTCAAGGGACTTAAAATAAAATTTGCATCCAGTCATTTCCATAGCAACCTTAACAAAACCATTATGATGCTTTTGTTCTTTAATACATCTGCTCCTTTCTTTTACAGAAACTTGTGTTCCTTTTCCAGTTATAAAGCCAATCTTATCTAAGGATAGCTCTTAAAAACATTTCAGTAGTACATAATTACAGTCCCAGCCAGCAGTGCAAAGAATGTCATTTAAATCATACCACTTCATTGATCCTCTATGCCAGCTCTTCTGAAAGCCAGCTTTCAGGATGGAACACACTCTATAAACTTCTAAATCCAGATGAGAGAGTCTGTCTCCTTAAGTAGGACTCCATACACCTTTATTGATTTCACAGTCCACTTATTGGCCCTACTTCCAGAAATAGCTGCCAACTCTAATTGGTGAGCCATCTTGTCCCACCCTCAGATCACAATGTTCTGGTGAGCTGAGTACACTTCCAGCTCCAAGTTTGGCCAGTAAAAGCCTTCATGACCCTGGGTACTCTCACTGATTCACAGATGGGCATGTGACCCATTAAAGCCAAAGAGACATTGACTAAAACTTCAGGGATAGAAATGTGTGATATTCCTCACTACACCAGAAGCTGAAAGGATGAAGTTGTTTTAATTCCATAAAGGAAAACTTGCCTGAGGAAGTAGAGCTGCGAGGCCAGGAGAGAGAAACTGATGCCAGATGACATCATTTTGGAGCCTGGATCGAACCATTCCTCTCAACCTTTGGTACAAGGTCCATTAAATTTTCTCTCTCCACTTTGGATTGACTTTTCTGTCACATGACACCAAAACTATCTTAATGGGTAACAAAGCATATATCATTACAGCTTTCGTTAGGTAATTTGTCAATATCTATTTAAAAAAAAACTGTGCAATAACTCTTATTCTAGCAAGTCTAATTCCAAAAATATCAGAAATGCTCTCACAAGTATGAAAATGTATATATGTATAATCCTGAAGTTCACTGAAGCATTGTCACAGCAAAGAGTTGGAAACAGCCTGCTGTCATTCAATATAAACCTGCTTTATTTTAGGCATTTATGATGTTAATGAAGACTAAAACAACCCTTATAATAGGGTCAAGGACTCTTGGAGTTCGAAGGCATCTTAAATCAAGTATTCCACATCCATCTCCTGAGAGACGCAAATTCTGAAGCCCACAGAGGTAAAGTGACTTGGCTAGTGTCACTCAAGCTGAAGCATTGATGCTTCATTGAGCACCGAAGAATTGATATTTTCAAACTGTGGTGCTGGAGAAGACTCCTGAGAGTCCCTTGGACAGCAAGGAGACCAAACCAGTCAATCATAAAGGAAATCAACCCTGAATATTCATTGGAAGGACTGATGCTGAAGCTGAAGCACCAATATTTCGGCCACTGATGCAAAGAGCCGATTCATCGGAAAAGACCCTGAAGCTGGAAAAGACTGAAGGCAGGAGGAGGAGGAGGCGACAGAGGATGAGATGGTTGGATGGCATCATTGACTCAATGGATGTGAGTCTGAGCAAACTCCAGGAGACAGTGAAGGACAGAGAGGCCTGGCGTGCTACAGTCCATGGGGTTACAAAGAGTCAGACACAACTGAGCGACTGAACAACAAACTGTCACTTGAGCTAATTCTTCAAAGAGCCAGGACAAGACCCTTTATCTTCTGGCAGCCATTCATCCTCTGTGTCACACTGGGTCTGAAATTCTAACCATGGTGGTCATTGTTAGACAATGGCGGGTGTCTGGCTTTTCACTGTAAAATCAATACCCTCAAATGTAAAAGTTAAATCAACATTACCCTCAGTATCAGCGATAACAAATTAAACTGCTTCAAGCTAGCAAAAATAGCTTGTTTCCTAAGGGCAACTTTTCTTTGCTTTTCTTCCCCTTCACTTCTCCCAAAACTCATACTGATGCTAGACACCCCAACAGAAATGGCAGTTCAGAAAACTGCAGCAACTCAATGACAATCCAAGCAAAGCCCTATTCTCAGTCACAGTAATAAAAGCAGTTCAGAATGTTGAGCATTCGAGTCACAAAAGATATGATTTCTGCCTGAGATTGTCCGATAACAGAAATGAATGATGGTTCTTTGCCTGAAAATACATATTGATTGTTGGCTGTGACTTTCACCATGGATAATGCGCAAGTCACCATCCTTCAAATGTGTGTGAGTTGAAGTTGCTGTTGCCTATTGCTCGCAGGATGATTTGCAGCAAGAGACAAGACAAGGCAGGAGAAATTTCTACACCCGGGTCAGGCTGGATGCTCTGCAGCCAATTTTCCATCCTGGATTGTTTGACCTTCCCTTTAAAGGTCCCGATTTATCACAGGCAAAGGGCAGATTGATTGTCCGCGTTTGACCAAGATAAAGGCATCTTCATATTCTTTAAACTTTTGTAGAACTGAGTTCCTCAGAAGTCACCCCATATTCCAGGCCCAGCCACCATTTACCAACTTAAATCTCTGATGTCCTGACCTCCCGCAGGCTGTACACAGTTTCTGCTTGACTGAGGATGGGACCAAATGCAACACAGCATATATACCAGCGGTCATCACCTCCCCTCTCCCCAGGCCAGACCAAACTTCATCCTTGCTGCTTAAATGCACCAATCGTTTTTATCACTTTCTGATGAATTAAGAATTACTGGCTAATTTGGCTACCAGAAGTATTGTAAATGCTGCAGAAGGTAGTTAGGCCAACAGCAGATGAAATGGTCTGTCTGTCTGAGCCCCATTCTGTTCACAATCCTAGGACATCGGAGACCAGTGAGCTCAGGGACTTTAAGAATGAAGTTGCTCACAGAATAGAGTTGAAGGGCCCCTAATGTTTACCCTTAAAACCCTTCCCCAGGAGCCTATTGGACCTAAAACTTTACCATTAAAAATGTGCTTCATTACACTTCAGTCAAACGGGGTTTCCTCGATGGCCCCTATGAAATTCTAGTACCACAGCTAAATATCACCTTAGCAGAGATGTCCTCTAAATAGGCACTGGGCACAAGGCTTTATGAGAGTATGAAACATCCCGAGTGGGGACAGACCCGAGAATAGGAAGAGAGTCTCAGAAAAGAAATGCAGAAAGACCCTGCAGATACCTACTTTCCAGGGTCAGTCCAGGTAAAACACCAATCTGGTTCATAAAGAAAATCCGTCCCAGTGAGAGGTTCTGTAGACAGAAGTAAAATGCCACAGGACATTGCTGGAGCCTCGCTAAGTCTGCGAAGAGGTTTTTCATGCCTTCCCAGTCTTGTAGTTCATTTCATGGGGTGCTTCCAGGTACCTAATGAAGGAGACAGGACTGGGGGCCGACAGACTTGAAGTGTGGAGGACAGGAAGAGGAGAAACATACCGTACCAGTCAACATCTTCCAGTGTCGGTGGAAACATTTTTAATGCTTTATATAGTCAGCAAGACAAATCCGTTGACATCACTTTCTTTTTTTAAAAGTGTAAAATACTGCTGTTAGAGCAGCACACACACCAAAAAAATCCCTTTAGATATATCAATGCTTAATCATTGTTGTCAGCTCTTACTTTGTCTAGCTAATGACTTAATCATCTTTCTCTTTCCCCCAAGAGCAGAGTCGTTCCCCCGACTCAGTTGAGACTTAGATGAAGTGAGTATTCAAGGCCTCTTTATCATCTCTCTTCAGCAAGGTCTCTATGACAGAAACTACTCTACACTAAATGGATCCAATAATTGCCCCCAAGCTTCCAAATGCATTGTTTCTTTTCTTTTATAGATACAGGTGGTGCCAAATGTGTAGGCACTTCCATCCCACCTACTTCACATGTATCAATTTTACTCCTCCAGTTTCTATTACTAATCAGTTCTGCGGCCTCCCATATCCTCAGTTAGCACAGCAAAACTCTAGAGCCCAGCCTTCTCAGAAAAAGACGGAGGGAGAGGGGAAACCTGTGATTACTGACACATTAATATTTTTGGTGTTACCAATTCGATCGTATCTGTTTTTTTCTAAATTTTTTAATAAACGTGTTTCTTTTTTTCCAATAAAGCACAGAGTGTCTTTCAAATGTACCTTAAGACAGTGGTGCCCAGATTTTAGAATTTTACAGACACGTACAATTCTAATGAAAATCCTGAGAACTAACACAGGGTTAATAATTTTATATTTAGCCTCCCAAAAGATTTATTTAATCTGCTATCCTCATTATTTCATAAAAGGAAGAATTTTTTAACAACTATACAAGTAGGGTAGGTATCCCATGATGAAAAAAAAATGGTTTATATTATTCATTCATTTGGCTTTGCAAAAACTCACTGCAGGGTGATTCATGCTTTCTCTCACCACTTGCCATGTACTATGGACTTTGTTGGGGTCCAGGGCTGCTCTGAGCACTGGGATTGGGGGACCACCAGCTGAGAAGTGGTGGAAAGTACAAGAATGGAGTTGGAGCAGACTAGAGAGTATAGAGAAAGAGATGAAGATTCGGAACCATCAGACAATGACCAGACAGAGCAGCTTCAGGGCAGGAGGAGAAAGCTGGCTGTGGGTCTTCCGGCTCCCACTTCAACCAGAGAGACCTTACTCTCATTCTACACATATGAGGATTCCACCTAGTCAGGCCACTCAAGGACAGATGGGCTCTCTGGTCTGGTGAATGGTTCATGCCAATTCTTTAAATATTGAGAGAAAGTATATAGTCAGAGTAAAAAGAAATGAACTGATTTCTGTTGATAAAAATTATATATGTTTTTTATGTTCAGAACAACAGACAATCCCATATACTTATCATTAACATAATACTTCAACTTACTTGCAGTTGTCTTTCACTGATTTTCCATTATTCCTAATTGCTAAAGTATTGTGCCCTCAGACCCAGCCCTTCAGACTCACTGGGATAAAAGCAGCTTATGTGGCTTTTTCAGTGAGCTTTTATCCTCTTTTGTTTTGTCATTCTGTTAACAAAACGTTCTATTTTTCTGAAATGTTTGTTTCTTATTTAGGATGCAAATCTGGATGTAGCCAAGTCAGTCATATTTTAGGAGACATTCAAGGGCTTAAAATTCATGTGATAAAATAAAGCATTTGTCCTCAGTAAGCAGGACTCAGCGACATGTCTTTGGGTTTCACAATTTTGGCCAGTTGCTGGCTGGCCAGCCAGGCTTGGTGGGGGCAGAGTGAACTCCATGTGTGCTGAGGTCACAAAAACAAAATTGGCCATCACCATCCGAAAGTGTTTTTGTGCTTTTGTTTTTGTTTCCACATGAAGGCCTCTACTTCACTAGAATTAGAAACAATGAACATTTTGAAGCTTCTGAAGATAACAGCAAGTGGAAACCTGAGTTTAAAAGTACCCTATTTCTGATTTATTCCAGAATCCATTATAGTTGCCTCCCTAGGAAGTAGCTCAGCTGACCTGCTCCCTAATCCAGCTCTATAAAATTCACATGAATAAAGGGTTTGACTTTTAAGTTTAACAACCACGGAAGCATAGGCGTGCACATCAGAGCCCACCAGAGGGTGACAGAACGCAGTTGTAAAATGAAGAGTATTTTAAAGTCTCACAGGGTTATTGACTACCAACCTCCGTGTCTCTGATGAGAACCTCATCCAGCCCAAGCTGATAGCAATTGCTTTCCATCTGAGGTCAGCTTTGATTACTGCCAGGTGTGGAAGGGAAAGAAGCAATGAAGGGAAGAAGAGCCCAGGCGATGGCTGACAGTGCATCCGCTCTCTTCCCCAGGGAAGTGAAGAGAAAGGAGACTCTTCTGCCTACCCCCACCTTCCCCACCTTGTTGCCGGCCAAACTAGCCCCTGTGGAAAATATATGCAGAAGCAGCAGTTTCTTCCCTTCCCTCGAAAATCTGCACCCATTGTTTGTGTGGATGCAGACATTTCATTTGATGTGCAGAGACGATCCCACCCAGAAGTAAGAATCAAGCCCAAATTCCTCTCCAACATCTTGAGGAGCAGCCTGGCTCCATCGCCCCCACCTCCCCACTGGCAGCATAGCCCCGTGGACGAAAGATCTAGGTGGGTAGGACCTGGCACTCACTGGAGCTGCCCTCTGAAGTTCATCCAATAATCCACTCCACTGGATGCAAGACGTATGGAGATAATGACTATTTCCTGAATATCGTGCTGTTTAAACAGCCCCACTGCAGTGTTTCGCGAAATTCAGGATGTTTTTGCATCCCAGGTGCTGCTGGAGCTGCCCAGCTAAGCTAAACGCAGTGCACAGGCATTGAGAACAGGTGGTGGCTGGCCAGATTGCTGGCAGTCAGGATGGCAGTGGTTGTTTTTCTGTTCCAGCAGTTGGCAGAGGAAGGCGTGCTTCAGTACAATCAGTAGCTTTCCACTCTCATAAAGGAATGTTTTCCCAGACACTAGAGCATGAAGACACGCTCTACACTGCTCAAAAGCCCTTTCAGAGACAGAGCGAAGTCCAAAACTGCAGACTGCCATCCAGAATCTTCCTCCATTTATCCCTGTTCTTAGTTGAAGCATTTTGGCTTGCAGAATGGGAGGCCCAGTCTGCCTAGCTCAAAAGAGGATGTGTACGTGTGTGTGTGTGTGTGTGTGTGTGTATGTGTGTCTATGTGTGTGTGTGTGTGATAACTACTTTCCTGCTTGTGGCCATGGGCCCTCTGCCCACTTGCTTCTGTCACCTTCTTGGAAAGGCCTTCCTTGACCCTGCACATGGTGATATCTATCTCATCCAATTATACTCCATCAGATGACCCTGTTTTATCATTCCATTTCCTTTATCACTGCAATGTATCAAATGTTTGTGTCCCCTCTCCCCCACACAACTCATACTTTGAAACTGAATCCCCACTGTGATGTTATTTAGGGTGGGGCCTTTGGTAATTGGACCATGAGGGTGGAGCCCTCATGAATGGGATTAGTGCCCTTAGAAGACAAGGCCAAAGAGAGATACATAGCCCTCTTTTCACCATGTGAGGGTATAGCTAAAAGAGAGCTGTCTGCAATTCAAGAAGCAGGTCCTCACCAGAACCTGACCACTCTGGCACTCTAATCTCAGACTCCAGCCTCTGGAACTGAGAAAAACAAGGTTCTGTAGTTTATAAATCACTCAGTCTATGGTACTTGGTTATAGCAACCCAAACTGACTAGGACAATGACCACTGACATTTTCTTATTTGTTTGGCTGTTTCCCCACCTTAACAAAAGCTTGATGAGGACAGGACTTTCTCATGTGTATTGCTGTAGCCTTAGGCCCTAAAACAGCATGAGGGGGTAGCACTCTGTAAACTCATGGTCTTTCATACCCAGCACCCTCTGCTGTGAAATCTCTGCAATCATTGGTTCAAATTCCCAAGAGAGATCATGTGCTTGGTGCTCTAGCCAACCTATGGACTTGTGCCTTTAATTTTGACACCTGCCCTTGGTCCAATCAGCCAGGTCATGGAGGAGGGGTCAGAGACTGCCCTTCCCAAAAGAATGGGAGGTGCTGGGTCTCTAGAGGGATCTCTGGATGGAGAAGATACTGAAACCTGTCTCAGAGGAGGCTGGACACTTTGCAGTTACCTCCTACTACACACATATGTACACAAGTGTGTGTGCAACCCATTCTCCATCCCATTCACATGGGCCAAGTACCATGCAGACACCTGTCTCAAACTACACACTCAAAAATTTTTATTAAAAAACATTTTTGTTTGGTCACTCTGTATCCCCTACTTCCAGATCTTGCCTCAAGCTGTTCCCTCTCTACCAGAAAGGCCTGCCCCAACTAGCCCCACCCCACTATTGGTCTGTAGATGCTATAGCCTCACTTCAGAATTCACTGAGATTTCATTTCTTTTCTGGATTCTGCAATTCTAAGTTAGTCACTTCTTCCCCCACCAAAGGACCACCTTGTTTTAACTTCTATTTGGGACTTACTCCAGGCTTCTTTCTAAGAGAAAGACAAGAATCAGGTAATAAAATGCCACACAAAGACCCCAAAGTTGGTAACCCAAAGACTCACAGTAAGCTAGAGATGAAATGTGACATCCATGCCAGGTGCAAGAGGATGCACCATGAGTGTGTTTTTGGAGAGGGCACGGATTCCTAAGAGGCTACTGGAGATTGCTGCAGCAGCTCACAGGACATGGACAGAGGCAGCAAGCTACTGCTGCTGTTTAGTCACTAAGTTGTGGCCAGCTCTTCACAAACCCAAACTGTAGCCCACCAGGCTCCTCTGTCCATGAGATTTCCCAGGCAAGAATACTGGAGTAGGTTGTCGTGCCCTCCTCCAAGGGATCTTCAAAGGTGACATAGATTAATTGTACATTTAACAACCAAGATAAGCCCAGCCTTTATCCAAATGCAGGTGTCACTAGACCATTCCCCTGAGACCAGTGATTAATGTCACCTTGAGTAGTTTTGAAAGCTACCCAAGTCCAGACCCCAGTCTAGAGATTGTGACTTAACTGCTCTGAGATAGGGCATGGTCATGGAGAAGCACTGGCCTGAATCCGTGTCAAAACACCTATCATTAGAGAAAGAGAGGGGCTTTGCTTCCAAAGCATGAATTCCAACTCCACCATTTACCAGCTTTGCCATCTTTGGCAAGTCTCTTAAAATCTCTAAGCCTCCATATAGGTGAGATGGTGCTAATAGTTCCTGTTTAGTATGATTATTGTAAGGATTAAAGAAAACATGTTCAAAATGCCTAGAGCATAATGGACCCTTCGTGAAATGGTGAGTATAAGTATTATTAATGTCTCCCCCAATCTGTTGCAGATTGATATTTAACACTGTATGGTTTAAACACGTAAGGCAATGTTACCTACATGACAAAATACTAGTGCTTTAAAGGCAGTTTTGTTTCTGTATGGTTCACCTCAGCCCAGGCATATAGGAAAACTGTTTGTCAGGCTAGATGCACACTTTTCTGAAAATTAACATCATCCAGAATCTGTCTTTTCATTGAGGTGATATGCCCTTAATAAATAACATTTGCATCAGCAACTCCAGACCAGGGCACAGCTATTCTGCCACAAAGCAACTGACGTGGATGTCAGTGACTGCTCTTGAATAAGAGTGCTGTGCCCACAGAAAGCAACAGGATGCACTACGGGAATGGATCATGAGCGTGGGCCAGGCGCGTATTGCATTTAACAAGCACATTTGTATATGAGGGGAAATCCATTGCCATGAATCAAAGGTAAGGAGAAATATCCGTCTTGTTTTTTCACCAGCAAAATAACAATATTCAGATCCCAGGTTCCATTCAAGAAATGCTTCCTGGCTTCTTCACTGTGCTTGATCCTCTTCCCACCTCAAACTGCCACTAAATCTAAAACACAAGCGCATGAACTGAGACTTGTAAATTCCAGCCTGACTTTGGGCAACTTTGTGTGTAAAATAAGTATGTTGTCATTATAGTCTAAACCAGCAAAGAGAATTTTTAATCAGGATAATTATTTGTGGACTTCATTTAGACTTGTGGAAATGATGAGCCTCAACTCCCAATTTATTTTTTTTCACTTTTTATTTATTGCTTACACAGTGAGGCTTGTTTGTAAATCTTAGTTCTCCAACCAGGGATTGAACTTTGGCAGTGAAAGCACAGAGTCCTAACCACTGGACCACAAGGAAATTCCCTAGACTCCCACTTTCTTTTTTTTTAATTATGAAAATATGATGACACATTTACAAGAGACTTCGAAAATATAGAATAAGGTTACATATATAGGACATTATATAGGACAATTATTTTTTAAGTAAATTAAGATTTTTAGTTGGAGTTTCACTATCAAACTCTCAAAAGTTAGTAGAATATACAGAGAAGTAGAAGGATATAGTGGGCTTCTCAGGTGGCACTAGTGGTAAAGAACCCACCTGCCAATGCAGGAGACATAAGAGATGCAGTTTCAGTCTTTGGGTCGGAAAGATCCCCTGGAAGAGGGCATGGCAACCCACTCCAGTATTCTTGCCTGGAGAATCCCATAGACAGAGGAGCCTGGCAAGCTACAGTCCATAGAGTCACAAAGAGTCGGACATGGCTGAAGAGCCTGAGCATGCACACACACAGAAGGATATAGTAGATTTGAAAAGCACTATGAACCAATTCAACATAATTAAGATTTATACAGTTTTCACACAACAGTAGTATACAAATTCTATTCAAGTTCCTAGACTATAAACTAGGAGACACTTATATCCAGGGATATAAGACCAGGTGCAAAAATTTGATGGTCTAAAAGTATCGTAGACATCCATTTTAAAATGCAAGATGTGGGAGGAAATTCCAATGTGAGGCTCAATCAATTAAGACAAACTATTGCAAAAGGCAAGCAAAAAAAAATCTATGATAACAAAAATTAGGACCCCAATCAGATCCTAACCGATCAATTGACCAATTGATTTTTCTCAACTGTGGACTTAGCCAGCGTTTGGTTATAATCATCAATAGTAGACTCAGCAAACTACAGCCCATGGGTCAAACCCCGAACTCACTACCTGTTTCTGTAAATAAGGGTTTGTTGGAACACAATCACATTCGTTTGTTTGCCTGTCATTTCTGGCTGTGTTCATGCTACATCAGATCTGTATAGTTTCAAGATCATACTGCCCACAAAGTTGAAAATATTTCCTATGGGCGTGCGTGCTAAGTTGCTTCAGTCATGTTTGACTCCTTTGTACCCTATGGACTGTAGCCTGCCACGCTCCTCTGTCCATCGGGATGCTCTAGGCAAGAATACTGAAGTGGGTTACCATGCCCTCCTCCAAGGAATCTTCCTGCCTCCAGGGTCAAACCTGTATCTCTTACCTCTCCTGTTCTAGCTGGTGGGTTCTTTGCCACTAGTGCCATCTGGGAAGCCCTACTTCCTATGCAGCCCTTAACCAAAAAGTTTACCAAACCTGCTCTTCACAAGCATGGCATAATGTCATTTCCCCACCCAAAATACTTAGGTTAGACATGATATCTTACGTAAAAATATATTAAAATATGTGCTTGAAGATTTATGCTTTATATGGAGTACATCAAATAGCAATAATGTATTTATTTGTTACATATTGGCTGAGAAAAATTACTAAGTAAAACTACCTTATACCACTAAGTATTTTTATATAGGTAGGAGTTATGATAACAGTAAAGATTTCATTTCAGTCTTTATTAGTAATTACTAAGTGGTTAATTATTTTCACCTATCAAGGCAACTTGGAAAAGAAATATAGTTCATATTATTTCTGTCTTAGTTTTTCCACAGATTAAATGTAAGGAAATGGAATTGGTATGTTTAATTCAACTCAGCACTTTCTAACAAGGATGAAATAGTGTCAATTATATGCACTGCAGTTGTTTTAAAGCAAACTGAAACATAAAATATACTCAATTTAATTAAAGCATAAAAATAAAATGAGGTATCAATAGTAAAAGAGTAAGAACAGCAGTATTGGTATGGTAATCTTATTTATGCATCTGGATTTACTGCATCCAAAACTGTGTGGGTTTTAAACAGTCATTAATGGGAATCTGGCTAAAATAGAGCAACAAAGAAGGGGGGAAAACAATTTAAATAAGTGACATTTTTCTTTTTTGCATTTAACCATCTTCTAAAGAAGGGGCTATTAAAATTTTAAATCAGTTTTTAATCAAAGTTTAGTGGTACAATATTTAATTGAAAACAACACCAGATGTTCTTGATCAAAACATCTTTCATAAGGGCTAAATCAAGGTCTGAGAAGTTATTTAATGAGATAATTATCAGTCTGTGAATACAGCACCAATTTCTTTTTTCCCTCTAACACTAAAAACACACAGGTTTGAAGGTTAGCTCTGGTTCTGTTGACCGCTGTCTGCTTCTCATGGCTCTTCCTGTGTGGTCCAGACCAAAATGGGCACTTGGAACATCAAACCTCAAAGTACAAAACCAACAGATGAGTCCCAGGTATCTGTGCCCTGGGAGACTGGCACCCTCTTTAAACCAATGGAAAAATTCCACTGATAAGACAAAGCACAAGCAGCAAAGTTCACAGGTACATAAAAGTAATAAAGGGAAACCACAGAAGCCTGGCTTCAATGAAGAGTTAATTTGAGAAAACAACACTTGATTACTGTTATAGGCAGAATTCTAAACTGACCATCGAAGATTTCCCACCTAAATCTCCAGCACTGTAAATATAATAAGATATCATGTCCCTGATTATATTATCTGGCAAGAGATTTTACAGATATAATTTAATTATTTCCAAACAATTGGCTTTGAGTTAATCAAAAGGAGACTGCTCAGATGAGCCTAGTGCAACCACATGAGCCCTTTAGAGGCAGAGAGTTTTCTGTGATTGGTGGCAGAAGAGGAAGTCAGAGAGATTTGAAGCACTAGAGGGATTTGACAAGTACTGGCTTTGAAGATGGAAAAAGCCACAGGCAAGGACCAGAAAGCTGACCACCCAACAACCAGCAAGAAAGTGGGGACTTTAGTCCTACAACCACAGGAACTAGATTCTGCCACAACCTGAATGATTTTGGATTCTTGCCCCGAATTCTCCAGATAAGAACCCAAACCAACCCATACTCATTTCAGCCTAGGCAGAGAACCCAGTCAATCGTGCAAGCTGCTATACTTATGTTAATTTGTTAGGCAAAAATAGAAAGCTAATACAACCACCACCCCTTCCATTATTCAGGACAGAATGACAGGACCTGTCCAAAGTATCTACTGGCTTTTCTCATCAAGGTTCTGCTTCATCAAATTCCTAAGACACCATCCCCCCAACACCCACTATAAAATTAACAATGTTTCCTCTCTCTGGAAGAGAAGATGGAACTGAGAATCTACAAATATTAAGCAAGTTAATCTCAGATATGCAATCACCTTTTCCAAAAAGGCAAATAGTGCAACAGGTGGAACATGTAATGCCTTTCTGATTCCTGGGAGACCTCTGTCCACAAAGTTGTGTCCGTTTACTGTTCAATGCTGCTACTACAGAGCAGAGGTGGACTTATCTATGAAGGGGCTTCCAATGAAGTAATTAAATTCAAATTGGATGTTGACACTAATCATCACTTCTGCCACATATGAGATAATAAAAAGGGATACAAACAGCCCCGCCCCAACCCCTTTGAATCAGCCTCTGTTTGTGAGCAGAACTCTCTATCCACTCTGCCCTTAAAACTTAGAGCTATTACGGGGAAGGCAATGGCTCCCCACCCCAGTACTTTTGCCTGGAGAATCCCAGGGACAGGGGAGCCTGGTGAGCTTCCGTCTATGGGGTCGCACAGAGTCGGACACGACTGAAGCGACTTAACAGCAGCAGCAGCAGCAGAGCTATTTAGCTTATGGGGAAAAAGGGTATCTCACCAGTAGGGGGCTGAAATTGGTGTGGGGACTATTCAAATGTCATTTCCTACTCTTTGAGAATTAAAGAGCAATGGCACCCCACTCCAGTACTCTTGCCTGGAAAATCCCATGGACGGAGGAGCCTGGTAGGCTGTAGTCCATGGGGTCACGAAGAGTCGGACACTTACTGAGCGACTTCACTTTCACTTTTCACTTTCATGCATTGGAGAAGGAAATGGCAACCCACTCCAGTGTTCTTGCCTGGAGAACCCCAGGGACAGTGGAGCCTGGTGGGCTGCCATCTGTGGGGTCGCACAGAGTTGAACACGACTGAAGCGACTTAGCAGCAGCAGCAGCAGGAAAGCCCTTTGATGCCTTGGAACCTCGGCCTTTTTGTTTCTTTTAAAAGAATGAGAAAGCAGGATCCACAAACTTCAGTAGGTCCTAAAGCAGCAACCCTGAAGAACTCCATGGGCATGGAGAAAGCAGTGCTTTTCAAGAAATGCAGACTATTGTCCAAAGGACTTTCCATTAGCAGTGGCTCAGAGATCCAGCCTGTAAATCTTACAAGTCAGGCTAAGAAGACCAGCCCTACACAAATGAGTTTTCATCTTGTCCCAGGCACCATTTTATTAGCATTCATGTAAGGTTGTGTTTTTCTGTTGGCTTGTTGTTTTGTTTTCTTTTTTAATGGGGAGGTCCTTGTAAAACTGTTAAAACATCTTCAAACTTAAGTCTCAAACCTCAGGTATCCCTAATATCCTAAATGTGGCTTGCAAAGCCATTTAGCCCTAAGGGCTACCAACAGAGCTATCCACCCACCCTCCTCAGTACCCCGAGTCCCACCAAAAAACACCTGAGGAGTCAAATGCAGAAGCAAAGAAACAGGAAAATAAAGCTGTGCTCACATAACTCCCCCCAACCTAGTGAGAGGAAAAGGTCCAACTATGTTTTATTCCATCAATTTTGAAAAAATCATTGATTTAGTAACCCTATGAAAACAGCAGGGAATGTACAGGAAATGATTGAAAATAACATTTATTGGTGGTTAATTGGATGCCAAGTACTATTCTAAGTGTTCCATGTGTATTAGTTCACTTGATGTCCCTACAACCTCATGAAGTAAGTGCTACTCTTATCCTCACATTATAGATGAAAATTCTTAAGCACAGAGAGGTTAAGTTACTTACTCAAGATCATACAGTTAGAAATGACTGGAATAAGAGAAGAAAGGAACTCCCTCAGACACACACACACACACACACACACACATACACACACACACAGTCTAAAGAAAGTATGGTGACTGAGATGTCTTTGACAACAGACAGCTCACCGGTGGAAGGTATATACAGCAGCCATTCATTCCTGCATTAACTCACGCATACATTCATGCTCCTATTAGGCTGACTGCTAGAGCATTCGTAGTAAATCAGTTTTTAAAGCCGGTCAACATCCTTGAGATTGCACAGTCTGTTGGTTGGATACAGGGCAATGAAGCTAAGGGGTAGAATATGGCCAGGAGAGGCCACTCCACCAGACCTGAGGGTAAGAGGATGTTCTTCCCACGGAGAGCAATGTCTGAGCTGAGACCCAAGGGAGAGGCAAGGAAGCTCTAGGGGATCAGAGCAGAATGCCTTAACCCTTTGAGAATGGTTTTCACACACCCATCCACCCCCTCCCTCAAGCCCTGAATGTCTTAAAAATAGACTCCAAAAGAAAAGAAGATTCTGACAAGCAAATTCCAGTCAGAGTTTATTTTTCCTCCTACCCTCAAAGCCCCCATGGAAAGAGAAACTCCTTGGTAAAGGCAGGATGGGTGGATTGGGAAAGCCTGGAAGCTGGGATGCGATGTGCTTACTGAAAGGAAGGAAGCCCTTGGGGGCAAACCAACTCAGAGGATGTGGGGGGACACAGCCTGAGGTGTAGACATGTACATGGAGAATATGATACACATAGATGACAAAGTGAGCCCTCAGAAGAAAGGGACTGAACTTGTGGAGTGAACAACACAGAGAGCATGTGGGCAGGCAGGCATCAGACAGGCCTGCCAACAAACCGTGGGAGTTCAGACATGGCTGGAGTTCAGAAAGACCACTCCCTGACGGGAAACAGGCAAAGGAGGCAGACAGAGAAAGCAGGATCGTGGGAAAGAGATGAACGCTCAGTTTCTCCAGGGAACAACATAAAGCAGAAATAGCACATGAGAAGTCTAGAGAAGATGGTATGTCCAATAAACTGGAAGCCTTTCGGTTTGGCAAATCAGGGGAGTCAAAGGAGAAGGGTGGAGGGATGCAAATGAAGGACAGGTTTTAAGTATCTTATAAAGAAAACTGTCAGGAAATTCCCTGGTGGTTCAGTGGTCAGGACTCCACACTTCCACACTACAGGGGGTAAGGGTTCAATCCTTGTTGGGGAAAGAAAGAAAGAAAATTGTAAGAAGTATTGCATTTTTTTCTATCAACTGGGGTTGGTAAATCAACAGTATTTATTTGAGAATAAAACCTCGACTAACCAGAGCTGCCTCAAGAGAACCCAGGTAAAGAATTTTATATGTTCTAAATGGTTGATGCAGCTATACCTGCTGCTGCTGCTGCTAAGTCGCTTCAGTCGTGTCCAACTCTGTGCGACCCCATAGACGGAAGCCCACCAGGCTCCCCCATCCCTGGGATTCTCCAGGCAAGAACACTGGGGTAGGTTGCCATTTCCTTGTCCAATGTATGAAAGTGAAAAGTGAAAGTGAAGTCGCTCAGTTGTGTCCGACCCTTAGCGACCCCACAGACTGCAGCCCACCAAGCTCCTCCGCCCATGGGATTTTCCAGGCAAGAGTACTGGAGTGGGGTGCCATTGTCTTCTCTGGCTACTGCTAAGTCACTTCAGTCGTGTCCGACTCTGTGTGACCCCATAGACGGAAGCTCACCAGGCTCCCCTGTCCCTGGGATTCTCCAGGCAAGAACACTGGAGTGGGTTGCCATTTCCTTCTCCAATGCATGAAAGTGAAAAGTGAGAGTGAAGTCGCTCAGTCGTGTCCGACTCTTAGCGACCCCATGGACTGGAGCCTACCGGGCTCCTCCGTCCATGGGATTTTCCAGGCAAAAGTACTGGGGTGGGGTGCCATTGCCTTCCCCGGTCTTCTCTGGAGAAGAGCTCTAATTCAGTTCCCAAAGAGCTCTTCTTGCAAATGCTAGTGCAATAGAATCACATTAAGAATGTGCCCCAGTGGGGCTCTCCTGGTGGTTCACTGGTAAAGAATCCACCTACCAATGAAGGAGAAACAAGTTCCATCCCTGATCCAGGAAGATTCTACATGTCGAAGAGCAATTAAGCCTGTGCACCTCTCCACAACTACTAAGCTTGTGCTCTAGAGACTGGTAGCTGCAACTACTGAACCCACGGGCCACAACCACTGAAGCCCAAGAGCCCCAGCCCCTGTGCTCTGCAACAAGAGAAGCCGTCACAATGAGAAGCCCACATAGCAACGAAGACCCAGCAAAGCCATAAATAATTTTTAAAAAAGAATGTGACCAAAAAAGATTTAGCAAGATGGTTTCTGAGAGGCACATGAAGCTGGAAGGTGTCACTTTCCCACAGTAAGTCAATTTCCTGGGTCCTGGGATGGCCATCACCTCACTGCCATGGCTAAAGAGGTGGAAGGTTTTCCCACACCTACATCATTGCCACTACAAAGCCCCTCCTGCCACTCACTGCACACCTATCAGGACAACTCAGCAGCTCTACTTCCCACCCCTGAGGAGGGTCAACCCTCCACTAGAGCTCCCTGCTGTGTGCTAACCTGCCAAGTGGATTCCTAGACCTGGGACCACACACAGTGACTTCACTGAAGGCCAAGGAGTTCCTTTCTCTTAAAGTGATATCCTCTCTCCCCTCTCTTGACTATCTCATCCCCAAATTACTTTTTCTGCAGTAAGATCACTGGGAAACCTCCCCCACCCCTGAAAGTTTTGACTTTCAAGCCAACCCACCAGTGTATCTCGTGGGCTTTCAGGATAGTTTCGAGCCCAAAATTTTCACCTTTGAACCTTGGAGAAAACTATAAAATGTTACTTCTCAAGAAGGCATCAGGAATATACTCAAGTGACCTGGGATAATTCCACTCAATAAGAATAAAAAAGAAGAAGGTCTTACACTTTTCCAGGATTCCCTCTGTTCTGGCCCATTACCATGTCTCTTAAAAAGCAAGCATTTCTACTAAACTATGAGGACGTACTAATGGGAAGTGGCTAGGCATGAAGGGATTTGAATTTGAAATTTGATAGTTATGGAGTTTGAAGATACTGGAATTAGCTTGTTATTCCCCTAAGAGGCAGACATCCCAGTGAGGTAGCTCCATGGCAGAAATATAATAAAGCAACAATCATGTCCTTTGGGTAATCAGCTTTTCAAAAAGTCAATCTTTAGCATCACTGAAAGGAATGTTGCTATTCTAATCCCTTAACAAGCTTAGGAAAAACCAGCATCAATGAAAGAAAATGTGTTACTCAACTTCTTAACATTGTAACTGATGATCTGTTCAGAAGGGAAGGGATCTAGGCACTCAGCATAAACATCGTCACAAATTTTCAAAGACACCCATGTAACCCCTTCATGAGCACAGTTGTACTCACAGTGAAGTTTGTGACTGAACCCTTATCCCCTGAAAATGATTTTCCCTCCTGGTTTCACATTCTGCCACACCACTTACCTTGAGGAGCCATTTTTTACTTGTCATTCTTCTACTTTGCCAAGGTGAATTATGGAATCAGGCAACTGGAAGATTAATGTGAGGGCACTGCATCATTTACCACCAAATGATCATATCATTTCCCCCACAACAAAAAAGGATGGAGCCTAATTATGGAATAACCCAAAGAGATTTCTTCCTACTTGTTGTCACAAAAAGCAATGCTCTCTAATTTATTTTATACAGGAATGTAAATGTAAAAGTCTACATCAATTCAAAGTTAAGGTGTAAAATAATGAATTTTAAGCCGGGAAATGAAACTCCTAGAGGTTTCAGATCCTCACGTGATATATCTACTACAGTAAGCCAGTAAATGAGGCTCCAAAACTTAAACCTACATTTTCTTTGCAACTCTGTATATTTGGAAGTTGGCTTATTATTCACTGACTTTCTTAAATCTTGAAAGACTGTCAAATAACAGAGCAAAATACAAACAAGAGCATCTTCCTCGATGATCTCTTAGAGTTCTCAGTTATCTCTGTGCCCCTGATGACCTACGATCGGGGCTAACAGCACACCCGCGTCAGCTAGCTTTCAATGACCTCTAGAGAAGTCCTACAAGTTCTGTCTCTAATATTGAATTTTATAGGCTATTATCGCCTTTTCAATTATATCATTAGCTATTTCCCTGCATAGTGATAGGTCTTTTAGGAGGTCAGATATAGAAAGCTGATAAGAAATCAGCTTCTGTCCTTTATTAAACAATAAGATTTTATCATTGAGAGACTTCACATACAGAGAAAACAAACTTTAAGGGCTGACTCTTAGTCAGGGCCCTGATATAATTATTAGAGAACTTCTCTTGCTTTGCTTTCTAGAACTGTCCAAAAAGGACAGACCTGCTTTTGTAGAGAATTAGCATGGCCAGGAACTTCCCTGAGAATCTGCTTTGCAATGCAGGGGATGCAGGTTCGATCCCTAGTTGGGGAACTAAGATCCCACATGCCTTGGTGCAACTAATCCTGTGCACTACAACTGCTGAGCCCACGCACCACAACTAGAGAGTCCGTGCACTGCAAAGAAAGATCCCACATGCCACAACTAAGACTCGATATGACCAAATTAATTAATTTAAAAAGAATCAGCATATTCAAAATCAGTGACCTCTAGAGAGTCCTCCAAGTTCTGTCTCTAATACTGAATTTTATAGGCTCTTCAGTACAGTTCAGTCACTCAGTTGTGTCCGGCTTTTTGTGACCCAGTGGACTGCAGCATGCCAGGCTTCTGGTCCATCATCAGCTCCCGGAGTTTACTCAAACTCATGTCCATTGAGTTGGTGATGCCATCCAACCATCTCATTCTCTGTCGTCCCCTTTTCCTCCCACCTTCAATCTTTCTTTGCATCAGGGTCTTTTCCAATAAGTCAGTTCTTTGCATCAGATGGCCAAATAACTGGAGCTTCAGCTTCATATAGGCTATTAACACCTATAAATGGCTATCTCCTTCCCCCAACACAAACCTGCTTCCACAGCAGCTAATATCTCATCTTCCATGCAAGAAATGTCGAGGTTTCTCTTGAGTTGCTTCCCAGTTAGATGCTTCCTGAGGCCTGATAGATTTACCTCTTAAAGATCCCTCAACCATCCCTTCCTCTCTGCTTAGGAGGACCATATGTTCCTGGTGTCCAGGACGATCTTGATTTATGCCTGTTGTCCAGTGTAATTATGAACAGTGCCCCCCTTGTGCTCACAAATGTGTTGAGGAAAGATAAGAAATGATATGGTCCATTCCCTGGAGTCCCACAGCCCTGACTTGCTCCAAGCTCTCATTGATTTCTGCCTGGATGGCAGTAGTAGTTGGCAGTAGTGGGTGGTTGAGGCTGTCCAACTGATCTTCCCTTTCATCCATTTACTTTCTGAGCTTTTTAATTGAGTGCCAATTCTGAACCAGACAGTGTTGGCACCAGGGCAAACTTCTCTGTAAGGCTTTGCACACTGCACAAGGGTGCCCAGCCCAGGGAACAAGTGAGGCTAAAGTTCAGCCTTCCCTCCACCTCCCAGGCCATACACCATGGTGGAGCTTGGTCCTCTTCTCAGGAGAAAGATGTTCCTTGTTTTTGGTGCCAGCTGCTTGCCAATCTTGTACCCTCAGTCCTGCAGCTGCTCATTTGGGGTGCTGTTTTGTAATTCCCAGGAAGCCACTGCATAGGCTTCTGGGAGTCTCTGCACTGTGGACATTACATTCCTTCTTCAAGTCCATCTCCATTTGAATCCATTTCCCTTCTCTGTATTGATCTTCCTACATTGCAAACCTGATCTTGCCTCTTCCCTGCATCCTTGAGCAACTCACTGTCAGCTAGAAGTCACAATTCAAAGTCCTGGGCATGATCTGCAAAGTCCTAGGTCATCTAATATCTCCCCTCTTTCCAGACTTATTTCCCCCTATTTTTCCCAATACACACCTTCCTTCAGCTGTGCTGGACATTTTCTGGTTGCTGGAATCTTCATTCCTTTTTATGTGCTGTTTACCTGGGCTAGGATGGTCACCCATATCCCACCCCACCACCTGAAAATCTTACTGATGATGATGAAGAAGGAGGAAGGAGAGGGGGGAAAGTGAGATGATGATAAAGATGATAGATAATTACTATAACAGACTGTTGAATAGAACAACTTTTCTCTTGCCTGAAAATGACACTAAGATCCACAACCCAAAATAATATGTCCCCACATTCTGAAAAAGGGCCACCAAGAACTGGAGCAGACTATTCCTCTAATTGTTCCTAAATAGCCCTACCTCAATCAACCCCAGCAGCACACTAACCCCCACTCTATACAAGGAGGTTGGGGGGGTAAAAGCCTATTGGAGGATGCAAGGGGCTTCTCCTCCTCTCCCATGCCTCTCCCCACCCATACCCAAAGAAGCCAAGTAAGGAGAGTGGGAAGCCAATGTATTTGTGATTATTGCAATACAGGGAGACAAACATTCCATTTTCCAATTAGACATTTGGTGAGAAGGTGGGCACAGAGAAACACAGCAGGGTAGGCTGCATGGCACCAGGGGTTTTCTACAAATGCCACTGAAGTTTGCTGGCCAGAGAAGTCTCAAAAATGCCCCACCAAGAAGGATGCCTGCCACGTACGAGGACCCATTAGTGAAGGGTATTAGAGTGTACTATGGATTGGGGCTAAAGCTCAGCTGGTAAAGAATCTGCCTGCAATGCAGGAAACCCCAGTTCAATTCCTGGGTCAGGAAGTTCCCCTGGAGAAGGGGTAGGCTACCCACTTCAGTATTCTTGGGCTTCTCTGGTGGCTCAGATGGTAAAGAATCTGCCTGCAATGCAGAAGACCTGGATTCGATCCCTGAATTGGGAAGATGCTTCGAGGGAGAGCATGGCAACCCACTCCAGTATCCTTGCCTGGAGAAACTCCATTGACACAGGAGCCTGGTGGGCTACTGTCTATAGGGTCACAAAGAGTCAGACACAACTGAGCCACTGCACATACATGGATTGGGATTGAGAAATTTTTGCTGAAGTTGGATAGAAGAGAAGGGGCTAAAAGGAGATAGCTCACGTGTCATTGCCTTTCATCCAAAGACCACCAGGAAAATACCTGTAGTCAAGTAAGGTGGGTTTATTACTCATCATAGCAAAACAGAATAGACTCCATACAGAACTGCTGGGAGTCCTATTAAGAGGGAGTTAGAAAGAAACTATTATGGGATTTGGCGTTGGTTGGGAAAGGTTCAAAGAAGTTGGCACTTGCCCTAGATAGAAATAATTCAGTGACTGAGTATCTCAATACATCATATCTATAAGAAAGGAAGATGAGCAATATAAAACTATAATTGGTAAAGCAGCAGTCTTGTTCAGTGAAGAGATGAAGGTTCTTAGTATTTTATGGGTAGCAACTTGTCTGAAGTGGGGAAGATCTTACCCTTATGACTCTCACAGGAAACCAACCCTGCTGGCACCTTGATCATGGACTGCCAGCCTCCAAAACTGTGAAAATAATCAGCCTCTGTGATACAAACCACACAGTCTGTGGTACTGTGTTATGATAGCCATAGCAAACTAACACAGGCCTATAACAAGAAAATAGACTGCAATAATAACCAAAGACTTCCAATGAAGAAAAAGCCCAGGTCCAGATCGCTTCACTGAATTTTCTGTTCAGTTGCTCAGTCGTGTCCAACTCTGCGATCCCATGGACTGCAGCACTCCAGGCCTCTCTGTCCATCACCAACTCCCAGAGTTTACTCAAACTCATGTCCATTGAGTCGGTGATCCCATCCAACCATTTCATCCTCTGTCATCCCCCTCTCCTCCCATTTTCAATCTTCCCCAGCATCAGTGTCTTTTCAAATGGAGTCAGCTGTGACCAAAGTATTGGAGTTTCAGCTTCAACATCAGTCCTTGCAGTGAACACCCAGTACTGATTTCCTTTAGGACAGAATGGTTGGATCTCCTTGAAGTCCAAGGGACTCTCAAGAGTCTTCTCCAACACCACAGTTCAAAAGCATCAATTCTTCGGCTCTCAGCTTTCTTCACAGTCCAACTCTCACATCCATACATGACCACAGGAAAAACCATAGCCTTGACTAGATGGACCTTTGTTGGCAAAGTAATGTCTTTGCTTTTGAATATGCTATCTAGGTTGGTCATAACTTTCCTTCCAAGGAATAAGCATCTTTCTATTTCATGGCTGCAGGCACCATCTCCAGTGATTTTGGAGCCCAAAAAAATAAAGTCAGCCACTGTTTCCACTGTTTCTCCATCTATTTGCCATGAAGTGATGGGACAGGATGCCATGATCTTAGTTTTCTGAATGTTGAGCTTTAAGCCAACTTTTTCACTCTCCACTTTCACTTTCATCAAGAGGCTCTTTAGTTCTCCTTCACTTTCTGCCATAAGGGTGGTGTCATCTGCATATCTGAGGTTATTGATATTTCTCCTAGCAATCTTGATTCCAGCTTGTGCTTCCTCCAGCCCAGCATTTCTCATGATGTACTCTGCATGTAAGTTAAATAAGCAGGGTGACAATATACAGCCTTGATGTACTCCTTTTCCTATTTGGAACCAGTCTGTTGTTCCATGACCAGTTCTAACTGTTGCTTCCTGACCTGCATACAGATTTCTCAAAAGGCAGGTCAGGTGGTCTGGTATTCCCATCTCTTTCAGAATTTTCCACAGTTTATTGTGATCCACACAGTCAAAGGCTTTGGCATAGTCAATAAAGCAGAAATAGATGTTTTTCTGGAACTCTCTTGCTTTTTCCATGGTCCAGCAGATGTTGGCAATTTGATCTCTGGTTCCTCTGCCTTTTCTAAAACTAGCTTGAACATCTGGAAGTTCACAATTCACATATTGTTAAAGTCTCGCTTGGAGAATTTTGAGCATTACTTTACTAGCATGTGAGATGACTGCAGTTGTGCGGTAGTTTGAGCATTCTTTGGCATTGCCTTTCTTTGGGAAGTCTTTCACTGAATTTTACTTACCATTTAAAGAAGAATTATATCAATTCTTCACAAACTTCCAAAAAAAGCAGAAGATAAAGAAATACTTTCTGATTCATCCTACAAAACCCACTATTATCCAGATACAAAACCAAAGACATCACACAAAAAGAAAATTATAATCCAATATCTCTTATGAAAACAGATGCAAAAATCCTCAGCAAAATATTAGCGAATCCCATCTAGAAACATAAAAAAAAAAAGGGCTATATATCATGGCCAAGTGAAATTTTATTCCAGGAAGGCAATTTTGGTTCAACATTCAAAAATCAATTAAGTTAATACATTATATCATAGAATAAAATACATCTTTATTGATCATTTCAATAGATGCAAAAAAAGGCATTTGACAAAATGCAATACCTCTTCATGATAAAAGCACTCCACATATTGGATCAGATCAGATCAGATCAGTCGCTCAGTCGTGTCCTACTCTTTGCGACCCCATGAACCGCAGCACGCCAGGCCTCCCTGTCCATCACCAGCTCCCGGAGGTCACTCAGACTCGCATCCATCGAGTCAGTGATGCCATCCAGCCATCTCATCCTCTGTCGTCCCCTTCTCCTCCTGCCCTCAATCCCTCCCAGCATCAGAGTCTTCTCCAATGAGTCAACTCTTCGCATGAGGTAGCCAAAATACTGGAGTTTCAGCTTTAGCATCATTCCTTCTAAAGAAATTCCAGGATTGATCTCCTTCAGAATGGACTGGTTGGATCTTCTTGCAGTCCAAGGGACTCTCAAGAGTCTTCTCCAACACCACAGTTCAAAAGCATCAATTCTTCGGCACTCAGCCTTCTTCACAGTCCAGCTCTCACATCCATACATGACCACAGGAAAGACCATAGCCTTGACTAGGCGAACCTTTGTTGGCAAAGTAATGTCTCTGCTTTTGAATATGCTATCTAGGTTGGTCATAACTTTCCTTCCAAGGAGCAAGCGTCTTTTAATTTCTTGGCTGCAGTCACCATCTGCAGTGATTTTGGAGCCCAGAAAAAGAAAGTCTGACACTGTTTCCACTGTTTCCCCATCTATTTCCCATGCAGTGATGGGACCAGATGCCATGATCTTCGTTTTCTGAATGTTGAGCTTTAAGCCAACCTTTTCACTCTCCACTTTCACTTTCATCAAGAGGCTTTTTAGCCCCTCTTCACTTTCTGCCATAAGAGTGGTGTCATCTGCATATCTGAGGTTATTGATATTTCTCCCGGCAATCTTGATTCCAACTTGTGTTTCTTCCAGTCCAGCATTTCTCATGATGTACTCTGCATATAAGTTAAATAAACATGGTGACAATATACAGCCTTGACGTACTCCTTTTCCTATTTGGAACCAGTCTGTTGTTCCATGACCAGTTCTAACTGTTGCTTCCTGACCTGCATACAGATTTCTTAAGAGGCAGATCAGGTGGTCTGGTATTCCCATCTCTTTCAGAATTTTCCATAGTTAATTGTGATCCACACAGTCAAAGGCTTTGGCATAGTCAATAAAGCAGAAATAGATGTTTTTCTGGAACTCTCTTGCTTTTTCCATGATCCAGCGGATGTCGGCAATTTGATCTCTGGTTCCTCTGCCTTTTCTAAAACCAGCTTGAACATCAGGAAGTTCACGGTTCACATATTGCTGAAGCCTGGCTTGGAGAATTTTGAGCATTACTTTACTAGCGTGTGAGATGAGTGCAATTGTTCGGTAGTTTGAGCACTCCTTGGCATTGCCTTTCTTTGGGATTGGGATGAAAACTGACCTTTTCCAATCTTGTGGCCACTGCTGAGTTTTCCAAATTTGCTGGCATATTGAGTGTAGCACTTTCACAGCATCATCATTCAGGACTTGGAATAGCTCCACTGGAATTCCATCACCTCCACTAGCTTTGTTCGTAGTGATGCTTTCTAAGGCCCATTTGACTTCACATTCCAATGTAACAAGAACATCTATGAAAACATAGATGTTTAACATCTTGCTGCTGCTGCTAAGTCGCTTCAGTCGTGTCCGACTCTGTGCGACCCCACAGACAGAAGCTCACCAGGCTCCCCCGTCCCTGGGATTCTGCAGGCAAGAACACTGGAGTGGGTTGCCATTTCCTTCTCCAATGCATGAAAGTGAAAAGTGAAAGTGAAGTCGCTCAGTCGTGTCCGACTCTCAGCAACCCCATGGACTGGAGCCTACCAGGATCCTCCGTCCATGGGCTTTTCCAGGCAAAAGTACTGGGGTGGAGTGCCATTTAACATCTTACTTAATGGCAGAAGACTGAAAGCTTTCCCTGTGAGATCAGGAACTAGGAAAGGATGCCTACTCTCAACACTTCTATTATATATATCATATCAGATCAGATCAGTCGCTCAGTCATGTCCAAGTCTTTGCGACCCCATGAACTGCAGCACGCCAGGCCTCCCTATCCATCACCAGCTCTCGGAGGTCACTCAGACTCAAATCCATCGAGTCAGTGATGCCATCCAGCCATCTCACCCTCTGTCGTCCCCTTCTCCTCCTGCCCTCAATCCCTCCCAGCATCAGAGTCTTCTCCAATGAGTCAACTCTTCGCATGAGGTGGCCAGAATACTGGAGTTTCAGCTTTAGCATCATTCCTTCCAAAGAAACCCCAGGGCTGATCTCCTTCAGAATGGACCAGTTGGATCTCCTTGCAGTCCAAGGGACTCTCAAGAGTCTTCTCCAACACCACAGTTCAAAAGCATCAATTCTTCGGCACTCAGCCTTCTTCACAGTCCAACTCTCACATCCGTACATGACCACAGGAAAGACCATAGCCTTGACTAGGCGAACCTTTGTTGGCAAAGTGATGTCTCTGCTTTTGAATATGCTATCTAGGTTGGTCATAACTTTCCTTCCAAGGAGTAAGCGTCTTTTAATTTCATGGCTGCAGTCACCATCTGCAGTGATTTTGGAGCCCAGAAAAAGAAAATCTGACACTGTTTCCACTGTTTCTCCATCTATTTCCCATGTAGTGATGGGACCAGATGCCATGATCTTCGTTTTCTGAATGTTGAGCTTTAAGCCAACCTTTTCACTCTCCACTTTCACTTTCATCAAGAGGCTTTTGAGTTCCTCTTCACTTTCTGCCATAAGGGTGGTATCATCTGCATATCTGAGGTTTTTGATATTTCTCCCGGCAATCTTGATTCCAGCTTGTGTTTATATATATATATAATGTAATGCTAGAGGTTCTAACTAGGGCATTTAGGCAGGAAAAAGAGATACAGGGCATCCAGATGAAACAGGAAGAAGGAAATTTTTTCTATTTGCAGAGAACATATCTCGTCTACATATCTAGGCTTTTCGTCTCACCAGAACTGAAGCTGAATGGGAAACAGTATCTTCCTTCTTGGAAGGCAGGAGTTGTCAAGTTTCTTTGTAAAGACTCCCCTTTCCTGCCTTTTCTCCTTCTTCTGAATAACCACATCACTGTATTTTCAAGTCCTCCAGATTGGTATCATCACACAGAGCCAAGGCACCCCCTTCAGTGATAAAAACCCTGCTTGCCCTTCCACTTGCTGGGCAATGAGGTTCCCCCATCAAAGAGACACTACTGTGCCATGCGTTTGCGTTCTTACTGCTGACTCCACTCAGGGTGTGAAAAAGCCCGTGAGGTACAGCCCTGAGTGGTGCAGCTGCTGTCAGTGCCTGCCCCTACTCCCCAGACCCTCCCTACACAAAACTTTATACAGTCTGAGGGCAGATGAACCTGGTCACAGAGCCCACCCTGCCCAGAGCAGACTTGATAATCAATCATTTTTATTGGCTGTCTTCCCTCCTGCTCACCTCCTCCTGCCTCTGCCCCCTCCCCTCAGTTGATGCATCCTGACCTCAGGTAAACGACTTGCACAGGAATCCTTGTCTCAGGTTCTGGAGATCTGAAAACTACAATAGTCACAGCGGGTCATGAAGTCAACTTAGTAGACCTTGACCAGGGAATTCATAAAATTGAAATAGAATAAGCAGTATCAGAGTGCCCTGTCTGCATTTGGTTCAATTTGGGACAGTAGACTGGGTCGTGTAAACTCTATAACTGGGGGACAAAGGTAAGATCACTTACGAAAAATCTGTAAGACTTTTCATTGTTTTATAAACAATTTTCTTGTCAACATAGACCTTTAAAAGAAAAAAGTGCCACTTTTCTAGAATCTGCTAAGGAGAAGCCAGAGAATAAGAGCTAAGTTTTCCCGATAGGAGGGCCCTTGATATTTTATTCTCTGAATTTTGTGACTAATTTTCCCAAAAAAATGTACAATAATTATCCTAGGAAACTCTGGTGAGAGTGACATCTAGAGACTGCTGGTGGTATGGTGAACCGCACACTTTTGAGTTAGCAACCCTAACCCTTGGATTTATGCTAAGAAAAAAGAATTCAAAGAATTCAAATGCAATGTGTAGAACGGCACACACGGCAGTGCTGTAAGTTTCATAAACATGGAAACAACTTAAAAGTCTGCTTAATAAAAGGGATTTATGGAGCCCTTTCTCTCGGAAAAAAGCTTTGAAGTTGAGTTTCCAGAGTACTTTTCAGAAAGACTGAAGAGGAGTCGTCAGTCGTTTATATAAAAATAAAAACCTCAACAGAATGACTGGTGAAAATTGGGGCTCTCTAGGGGCCTCAGTGGCTGCAACCCTGCCCCCCCCCCCCCCCCCGCCAAGTCGTGCTCAGGCCTCCAGAGGGGTTTGATGGCAGTCAGCAACACATATTATAAACTGAGAACACAACCAGCTCTCGCATGGATTCCAGTACTCAAAGATAAAACTTGACATAAGAAAGCACAAGGGGAGCAGGCAGTTATGAGGTTCCAGAAAGAGGAGCGGTTGGCAACAATTTGTCCTTTAAGCTTGGCACCCAAGACCACACCGGGCCTGTGGCCAACCGGGACACAAAATCTCCAAGTGGGGTTTGGAAAACGAATTGTTCCTAAAAGAGTTTCGCAAACCGCAGAACGATCAATACTCAGGTCTCCCAGACCCACGAGAATATAATGGGTTACACAGGAGGCCATCTCAAAGTTGTTAACAAGTAGGCATATTAGGACTACGAGAGAGCCGAGGAACAAGGGTGTTAGGGAGCTGTTTTCACTGCGGGCGATTCCCCAAGGATGGGATGCACGCAGCCCTGGGGAGCAGGGGGCCGAGCAGGACCCGGCGGGGTGCCCTCGGAGCTAAAACCCAAAGCCAAGGGGCGTGAGACCGAGCATCCCCGGGCCCGCGACGCCGCGCCCGGCCCCGCCAGCAGGGGCGCGCTCGAGCCCCGCGGTTCCGGGCGGGGCGGCGCGGGCCAGGCGGCCCGGCTCTCGCCGCCCCGGGGTGTGGTTCCCGCGGCCGGGTTTAAAACGCTGGCCTGCGGGGTCCGGCTCACTAGCGCTCCCGCCGCCTCCACCGCGCCCCGCCATGGAGCGGCCGCCGCTGCCCGCCCTGCTCCTCGGCGCCGCCGGGCTGCTGCTCCTGCTCCTGCCCCTCTCCTCTTCCTCCTCTTCGGACGCCTGCGGCCCCTGCGAGCCGGCCGCCTGCCCGCCCCTGCCCCCGCGGGGCTGCCAGCTGGGCGAGACCCGCGACGCGTGCGGCTGCTGCCCGGTGTGCGCCCGCGGCGAGGGCGAGCCGTGCGGGGGCGGCGGCGCCGGCAGGGGGCACTGCGCGCCGGGCATGGAGTGCGTGAAGAGCCGCAAGAGGCGGAAGGGTAAAGCCGGGGCAGCAGCAGGCGGCCCGGTTGTGAGCGGCGTGTGTGTGTGCAAGAGCCGCTACCCCGTGTGCGGCAGCGACGGTGTCACCTACTCCAGCGGCTGCCAGCTGCGCGCCGCCAGCCTCAGGGCCGAGAGCCGCGGGGAGAAGGCCATCACCCAGGTCAGCAAGGGCACCTGCGAGCAAGGTGGGCACCTGCGCTTTCCCCTTAGATCCCGCCCCGCCCCGCTGAGAGAGCCGGGCGCCCCCTCGCGGCGCAGAGCTAGCAGGGCGTCTGCGGCCTGCGCGCGCGGCTGATTCCCGCGGCTCCTCCCGTGGGCATCCCAGGAGACAAGAGCTGGGGGAGCTGGCGGTCGTGGGATGCCGGGAGGGAGGGATGGACGACGCCTCCTCTTCTCTCTTTTTTCTTTTTTTGGTGATTTTATTTTGAGAGTTCGGTGCGTGCGCCAAGAAAGTGAGGACTCGTGGAGCGAACGAATATACAAAAAAGATTTCCCGAAACCATAGACTCTCCCGTCCCCAAAGCCCACCCAGCTCATACTAACAACTGGCAAATCGATTCACGAAAGCTGCCCCCACTCTTTGGAGAGCCCAGAAATACATTTTCGCCTCATTCTTTCTTGGCTTGAGTGTCTAGATAGAGATGAAGGCAAGAGATAGGGAAAAGGAGTTTGACAATGAAATACAGAATAAGGACTTTCAGAGAGAAGTTGTCTCGTGTTTGATGGACTAGATTGTAAGAATTTTAAAAATTAGATTTCATGGTTTCTTAATGTTAAGGAAAATAATTCACTTACTGGACTTTACAGATTCTCAAACAGTAATTTAAACTAGCTAGTTATTTGTGGGGAGAAAAAAAGCACCTCTTTAAAGATGTCGTATATATTATGAACCTTATAACCATTTTGTTTTTTTTTCTTTTTCTTTCTTTCTTTCTTCTTCTTCTTCTTTTTTTTTTTTTTTTTGAATAATTTGTCCCCAGGATGCACTTTTCAGCAGGAATGCCTTTGAGGTTATGTTTGTCATTTATTTTATTCCAGACAAGCCCAAGCTTGCCGTAAATGAAAGGGGAAAATAAAGAGAGTCTGGACTTGCAAAATAAAAGGAGGGGGCTTTTAATTCTCAAGTCTGAAATAACATTTTCCATAGAAAGCAGTTTCAGGGGAAAGTTAGAAATCCAACCTTGGCAGCCCCAATCCTGGTCCCAGCCAAGGCAGAGAAAGGGAGAGAGGAGGCAGTTCTCCTGAAATGACAGAAGCAGTTGCTCCTTTAACACAGCTCAGACTTTCTCCAAGCTCCCAACCAGTTATTTTGTTAGAGTTTTTCCCAGAAGTCCAAATGGCAAATAGGTCATCTGTCACTGATTGAAAGCTTTAAATAGTGTAACCAACTTACCATTAACTATTTATATTATCATCACCTTAAACTTAGAAAAACCACAATGCAAAGTAATCCACATGCTCTTCCAACAGAAACAGTCATTTGTTCCTTTGGATCTAACTTATCAGTCATACCATGAAAAGAGAAATGTGCATAGTTGAAGAATTCATTCCAAATATTGACATTTTTCTTACACATTCCAAGGGGAATTTTTCCCCACAGTCTCCAAATGAATGGAATTTGCCTTATCAGAGCAGAAGGTTAGCTTGGAGATTATTTTAAGTATTATGGTCACTTCTAGCCTGTAGCTAGTTTTATTCATCTTCTCTCATTGCTGTTTACATCTCTAAACATTCACACAATGAAATTATAAAATATTGAGACTGACAGTCATGTAGAAGTAGTCATGTAACCTCATTATCATGTAAACCGAGATCCTCAGCATCTCTCCAGACTGCAAACATCATGAGGATACAGACCTAGTTTTCCTTTATGTTTGGGAAAATATTAAGAGAAATAGCTTCTGAAACTGGAAACTTTGTCATAAATTAGTTCCTCCCCCCCAATCTAAATTTAGAGTTAAGAAGTCTAGTTCCTGAGACCATTTTACAGAAAAAAGCCAGGGAGAGCAGAAAAGAATGTGAGGTCCACCAGAGTACATTTCCACAGCAGAGATAAATGGGACTAAAAGCCAGATCTAATTTATTTCTCCTAATTCCTGAATGTGTTTTGACACATCACAGAAGCAAACCCATCAGAGTGCCTTTAACCTCTGTGCCATTTAGTTCTGGGACTTTGCAAAGAATAGAAATGCATTTTCTAGGTTCTTCCAGTCTAGAAAGTGTTCTTTTTCTACCCTCAGAAGAAACTCGAGTTATGCCTCCTTAAGTATTGAGATGGAGAGGGCATCACTGTTTGTCTCACTTAACCTGCATTTACTGAGACCATGTGTCAGGTGTCGGCACTCTTGCTAGATGCTGTACAGTTGAAGATGCACAAGAGAAGTCTGGTCTTGCTGATTAACAAAGTATCCATATGTGCTCCTGTCACCCGGAGCACTTTGCCTGGAGCCCTAGAGAACCCTGATCTAAAAGGTAGTGACCTAGTAATCTCACCTAAGACTGTCATCATGAATTTAGTGCCATTATATCTTATTGTGAAGAAGGCAATGGCAGATCTTATTGAGGTCCCTGAAGTCATGAGTAACTAGAAGAGATTTGAAAATTCAGTTTAATTAAAAGTTAATAGAGAGACTTCCCTAGTGGTCCAGTGGCTAAGACTCTGTGCTCCCAATGCAGAGGGCCTGGGTTTGATCCCTGGTCAAGGAACTAGATCCCAGTTCAGTTCAGTTCAGTCGCTCAGTCGTGTCCGACTCTTTGTGACCCCATGAACTGCAGCACGCCAGGCCTCCCTGTCGATCACAAACTCCCGGAGTTTACCCAAACCCATGTCCATTGAGTCTGTGATGCCACCTAACCATCTCATCCTCTGTCATCCCCTTCTCTTCCTGCCCTCAATCTTTCCCAGCATCAGGGTCTTTTTAAATGAGTCAGCTCTTTGCATCAGGTGGCCAAAGTATTGGAGTTTCAGCTTCACCATCAGTCCTACCAATGAACATCCAGGACTGATCTCCTTTAGGATGGACTGGTTACTGCAAATAAAAGTCCACATGCCACAACCAAGACTTGGTACAGCCAAACAAATAAATACAAATAAATTTTTAAAAAGTTAATAGAGATGCCAAGATGTATAATAAAATCTCACAGGGAAGAACACCATGCCTCTTTATTCTGGGTCTTGGTTACTCCTTTTGTGCATAATCCTTTATATCTGAGTTACCTGGCAATCCCTTGGTCCTTGTGTCTCATTCCCTCTTCTCCCTCAAAATTAATTTTTTACTTGTAGAATCAGAATTCATTCTTAAAAGACTCTTTCTTGCTAGTACTTTTGTTGTTTGCTATTATTCCATCGTTAAGTCATGTTTCCAACTCTTTGTGACCCCATGGACTTCAGCACACTAGACTCCATTGTCCTCCACCATCTCCTGGAGTTTGCTCAAATTCATGTCCCTTGAGTCAGTGATGCCATCCAACCATCTCATTATCTGCTGCCTCCTTCTCCTTTTGCCTTCAATCTTTTCCAGCATCAGGGTCTTTTTCCCATGAGTCAACTCTTCAAATAAGTTGACCAAAGTACTGGAACTTCAGCTTCAGCATCAGTCCTTCCAGTGAATATTCAGGGTTGATTTTCTTTAGGATTGACTGGTTGGATCTCTTTTCTGTCTAAGAGACTCTCAGGAGTCTTCTCCAGCACTACAATTTGGAAGCATCAATTCTTTGGCACTCAGCCTTCTTTATGATCCAACTCTCACATCTGTACATGACTACTGGAAAAACCATAGTTTTGACTATACAGACCTTTGTTGACAAAGTGATGTCTCTGCTTTTATATACATTCTCTATGTTTGTCATAGCTTTCCTTCCAAGGAGTAAGTGTCTTTTAGTTTCATGGCTGGAAGTCACCATTTGCAGTGATTTTGGAGCCCTAGAAAATAAAATCTGTCACTGCTTCCACTTTTTCCCCATCTATTTGCCATGAAGTGATAGGATCGAATGCCATGATGTTATGCCATGAATTTTATGAATGTTGAGTTTCAAGCCACCTTTTTACTCTCATCTTTCAACTTATCAAGAGGCTGTTTGGTTCCTCTTTACTTTATGCCATTAGGGTAGTATCATCTACACAACTGAGGTTGTTGATATTTCTCCCAGCAATCTTGATTGCAGTTTGTGATTCATCCAGCCCAGCACTTCACATGATGTATTTTGCATATAGGCTTCCCTGGTGGCTCAGACAGTAAAGAATATGCCTGCAATGCAGGAGAACCAGGTTTGATTCCTGGATTGGGAAGATCCCCTGGAGAAGGGAATGACAACCCACTCCAGTATTCTTGCCTGAAAATTCCATGGACAGAGAAACCTGGTGAGCTACAGATCATGGGATCGCAAAGAGTTGGACATAACTGAGCGACTACAAATAAATAAGTAATACTTTGCATATAAGTTAAATAAACAGGGTGACAATATACAGCCTTGTCATACTCCTTTCCCAATTTTGAAGTTGTTCCGTTGTTCCATGTCCAGTTCTAACTGTTACTTTTTGACCGCATACAGGTTTCTCAGGACACCTATCTCCAAGAATTTTCCAGTTTGTTGAGATCCACACAGTCAAAGACTTTAGCATAGTCAGTGAAGCAGAAGTAGATGTTATTCCCTTGCTTTCTCCATGATCCAACAAGTGTTGGCAATTTGATCTCTGGTTCCTTTGCTTTTTCTAAACCCAGCTTGTACATCTGGAATTTCTCAGTTCACGTACTACTGAAGCCTAGCTTGAAGGATTTTGAGCACAACATTGCTAGCATGTGAAATAAGCAAATGACTCAGACAGTAAAGAATCTGCCTGCAATGCAGGAGACTACTGTTCTACCCCTGGATCAAGAAGATCCCCTGGAGAAGGGAATGGCTTCCTACTCCAATATTCTTGCCTAGAGAATCCCATGGACAGAGGACTGGCAGACTACAGTCCATGTGGTCGCAGAGTCAGACTATACTGAGTGAGTAGCACTTTCACTTGAACATTCTTTGGCATTGCCCTTCTTTGGGATTGGAATGAAAACTGACCTTTATAGTGCTGTGGCCATTGCTGAGTTTTCTAAATTTGCTGACATATTGAGTGTAGCACTTTAACAGCATCATCTTGAAGGATTTTGAATAGCTCAGCTAGTACCTCTAGGACCAAGTTAAAACTACCTAGCACTTCACAGTAACTCCCTTATTTTGATTTTGGCCTCTTCTCTCCAGCCACCTTTATGGTCCAGCCACAGTAATTGTTTGCTCTTAGCTGTTGTTTGCAGTCACACCTTCACTTATCTTTCCACTCTTGGAACTTTTAGCCTTCAAGGATCAGCTGGTGTCATTGTCTTTATGAAACCCCTTGTCTCTCCCCTCCCCTCCCTACCCTTCATAATTATGTTCTTGTCCTTCTTCAGCTCTGTGTAGGCTTCCAGGAATCTTTTTTATTTTTAAATTTTCTGAGTCTGTTTATATATTCTGTGGAAGGTGGAGGGTGTTACTTTATTTTTTATTGGGGTAACATTGGCTTATAACATTAGATGCATTTCAAGTATACAACATTATATTTCTACTTCTATATACGCAACAAGGTGCTCACCACCAAAACTTTTGTTTCCATCTGTCTCCATACAGTTGACCCCCTTTACTCATTTTGCTGTCTACCCGCCCCCCCCCCCCGACACTGATCATCACTGCTCTGTTCTCTATAGCTACCTGCTTGTTTTTGTTTGGCTTGGTTTGTTCATTTATTTTGGGTCTTGGGTTTTTTTTTTAATTACACATAGAAGTGAAATCATACAGTATTTGTCTTTTTCCTTCTGACTTATTTCACTTAGCACTGTACTCTCAAGATTCATTCCATGTTGTCACCAATGATAAGATTTAATCTTTTTATGGCTGAGTAATATTCCATTGTGTATATGTGTGTGTGTGTGTGTGTGTGTGTGTGTGTGTGCACGTGCCACATCTTTATCCATTCATGTGTCTCTGGGCACTTAACACGTTTCCCTATCTTGGCTATTGTACCATTGTAAATAATTCTATGATAAATTTAAGGTGCATATATCTTTTCAGACTTTGTTGTTCAGTTGCTAAGTTGTATCTGACTCTTTGCAGTTCCATGGACTGCAGTATTATAGGCTCCTCTGTTCTCTGCTATCCCCCAGAATTTGCTCAAATTCATGTCCATTGAGTTGGTGATGCTATCTAACCATCTCCTCTATCTTTTCAAATTAGTGTTTTTGTATTCTTGGGGTAAGTAGCCAGAAGTGGGATAACTGTATCATATGGTAGTTCTATTATTAATTTTTTGAGGAATATCCATATGGTTTTCCATAGTTTCTGCACCAGTTTACATTCCCACCAACAGTGTACAAAGGTTCCCTTTTCTGCACATCCTCACCAACACTTGTTATTTCTTGCCTTTTTGGTAACAGCCATTCTGACAGGCAAGAGGTGATACTTCATTGTGGTTATGATGTGCATTTCCCTAACAATTAGTGATGCTGAACATCTTTTCATGTGCCTATTGGCCCTCTGCATGTCTTCTTGGGGAAAGCAGCTCCTCTGCTTTCTAGCTAGTATTTATTGCACATGTACGCATGTATGTGAGCACAAGGCATTCTAGCGGAATGGTTAAGATGCTGAGGGCCAGAACCAGACTCCCAGGTGTAAATCTTAACTCTGCCACTTACTTAGCTTTGAGCATGATCCTTGACCTCTTTGGACCTTGGTTCCTCACCTGTAATATAAGAATTATAATCATACCTATCTCATAGAACTGTTGTGAAGATTCAATAAGATGATCCATAGAAAGCACTCAATGAATATCCATTGTTGTCATTTTTCAACTTGAAAACCAGCTCTATGAGGGAAGGGGATTTTCATTCCCTCTTCTCTCCTCAAGGGCCTAAATCAGTGCCTGGCATTAGTAAATGCTTTGAATATATATTGAATGAATGAGTATATGAATTTTTAAGTGCTCTTTCTAGTCTCAGGGTAAGCAGCCTTGAATAAGATAGACAAGATCCCTCTCTCATGGCATCTATCATAAACTTTAAACACAAGTAAACAGGTAGTTTCACATGGTATGTACTGTGAAGGATGTACACAAGGGAAATAGGATAGAAACTAGGAGTGGATGAGCAGCTTTAAGTGGGGGTGGGCCAAGCCATGCTGAGGGCCCTTGTGAGGATTTCAGCAATGGAGCAGAGCTCCTGGAAGAAGAAGGAGCTCTTCTAGTTAGTCTAGCACCTTCCCCTGCCTGAAAAGGGCTCTTTGAATGTCTGTCTTCCCCACTAGACTGGGAGCATCCTAAAAGAGGGACTCCATCTGGACAACTCCCCCTCCCCAACAACCACAAGTTGGTTCTCTTGTCGCTGAGTCTATTTCTGTTTCATAGATAAGTTTTTGCCATATCATAGATTTCACATATAAGTGATACAATATGTCTTTTCTCTTTCTCCTTTAATGTATATGATAATCTCTAGTTGCATCCATGTTGCTGCAAATGGCATTATTTTGTTCTTTTTTAATGGCTAAGTAGTTAGGGTTAGTTCTTGCCTGAAGAATCCCAGGGACGGGGGAGCCTGGTGGGCTGCCGTCTATGGGGTCGCACAGAGTCGGACACGACTGAAGCGACTTAGCAGCAGCAGTATTCAACTATATACATGTACCACATCTTCTTTTGAGGCTTCCTAAGTAGCTCGGTCTCCCGTACTCTTGCCTGGAAAATCCCATGGATGGAGGAGCCTGGTGGGCTGCAGTCCATGGGATTGCTGAGTCGGACATGACTGATCGACTTCACTTTCACTTTCATGCATTGGAGAAGGAAATGGCAACCCACTCCAGTGTTCTTGCCTGGAGAATCCCAGGGACGGGGGATCCTGATGGGCTGCTCTGAGGTCACACAGAGTCGGACACGACTGAAGTGACTTAGCAGCAGCAGCAGCAGGTAGCTCAGTGGTAAAGAATCCACCTGCCAACACAGGAGAAACTGGTTCGATCGCTGGATTGGGAAGATCCCCTGGAGGAGGAAATGGCAACCCACTCTTGTATTCTTGCCTGGGAAATCCCACGAACTGAGGAGCCCAGTGGGTTGCAGTCCATGGGGCAACAAAGAGTCAGACATGACTGAGTGACTGAGCATGGACCATATCTCCTTTATCCCTCCATATGTCAATGGACTCTTAGGTTTCTTCGTATTTTGGCTATTTACAATAAACAGCGCAGCAATGAATATTTTGGTGCATATATCTATTGAATTATGATTTTCTCTAGATGTTTGCCCAAGAGTGGGATTCCTAGATCATATGGTAGCTCTATTTTTCATTTTTAAAGAAATGTCCATACTGTTTTCCATGGTGTCTCTAACAGTTTATATTCTACTAACAGGCAACGGCAACCCACTCCAGTACTCTCACCTGGAAAATCCTATGGACGAAGGAGCCTGGTAGGCTTCAGTCCATGGGGTCACAAAGAGTAAGACATGACTGAGCGACTTCATTTTTACTTTTCACTTTCATGCACTGAAGAGGGAAATGGCAACTCACTCCAGGGTTCTTGCCTGGAGAATCCCAGGGACGGCAGAGACTGGTGGGCCGCCATCTATGGGGTCTCACAGAGTCGGACACGACTGAAGTGACTTAGCAGCAGCAACAGTGTAAGAGGGTTCCCTTTTCTCCACATACTCTCCATCATTTATCATCTGTAGACTTTTTGATGATGGCCATTCTGACTGGTGTGAGGTAGTACATCACTGTCATTTTGATTTACGTTTCTCTAATAGCATTGTTGAGCATCATGTGCCTATCGGCCGTCAGTATGTATTCTTTGGAGAAATGTCTACTTAGGTCTTCTGTTCACTTTTCGATTGAGTCATTTTTTTGTTGTTGTTAAGTTGTATGAGCTGTGTGTATATTTTGGAAATTGAACTCTTGTTAGTTGCAACACTTGCAAATATTTTCTCCCATTCCATATGTTGCTTTAAGATTCTTTTAGAGGAAAGTAATCCAAAGAACAAGTTAATGTTTCTTCATGGTTTAGGAATTAGTTATTAAATGGAAGGTGCCTGACCTACTGTTCTACACTTCTTCAGGAGACAAATTAACAGGCTTGAAATTAAATAGCCACGAGGCACTTTTAGATTATGCACAAGTAAGAACTTGCAGTAAAAGCTGTTGAATACTGTAATGTGCTCTGGTGGGAGTCAGAAGAATTCTGTTTCATAGATTCTTTTTTTATGAAACAAGAGATAACCTACAGGAGGAGGGGAAGTGTCTGGGAGATGATGTTATAAGGTTATAAAAGGTCTTTTAAGACGTTGTACATTCTAGACGTATGAGATGGCGTGATTGAGCTGAGAAGACATTTATTTAATGCCCTTAAATATGCATTCCCATCTTTCTCTAGAGCTTGCCCTCTGGGTTTGTCATAGATTTGCCTTCTAGAAGAAACTGCCTTATAAGGCTCTCTTTTGTGTAGTTTAGTGACAGAACTCCCTTGAATAGAATCCAAGGCCAGCCAGCCTTCCCTCATTCTAAATTCCTCCCCCAGTGGATAAGATTATGGTGCTTCCTTTACTTTAAGTTGCCTCACAAATGATCTCACCTCGTCTGTGTTTTTAATTGTAAGACAGATAACATTTTGTTTTTAGCCAACTGTTTGGGGGGAAAAAAAGAGAACCTTGAAATATTGTCAAAAGAACTTTTACGCCAGGGACCATAGGAGTGTAACCTTTTTTTTGTAATTTAGATCCAGGAGCGGCACTGTTAAAAAGCTTTGAGATGGAAGAAGACTTTGGAAGAAGATTTAGGAATACGTAAATGAATGAGCCTAGTTATGTTAGGAAATTTTAAAGTTTTCCCAGTGAGTCCTTTACTCTTTATGAGGGGCATAGGAGAATGGGAAAGACTATAGAAATACCCAAGGGAAACTTTGCCAAGCCTGATCTGTGTGGCTCTTTCAGGCTGATTTAAGACCACCACCCCACCAGTATCCCATCACTTCCATGAAGCCTCTGAGAGAAAGTGAGGAGGTCAGGAAAAAGAAAAAAGGTTGATATCAGGGGGGAGTGTTTATTTACGACTTAAAATTAATGTGTAAAATAGTTGAATTTTGTTTTGTCCCAGGTTAGATTAACGGCAAATGATCTGATGCCTTTGAAAACACTAACTTGGGCTCCCCTGGTGGGCTAGTGGTTGGGAATCCACCTGCCATTGCAGGGGACACAGTTTCAATCCCTGGTCTGGATGCCAAAATCCCACATGCCATGGACAACTTAGCCTGTGTGCCACAACTACTGAAGCCCACACACCTAGAGCCTGTGCTCTGCAACAAGAGAAGTCACCGCAGTGAGAAGTCCTTGCACTGCAACAAAGGGTAGCCCCCGCTCACTGCAACTCGAGAAAGCATGCATACAGCAACAAAGACCCAGTGCAGCCAGAAATAACTTATGAAATGAAGGAACTCAGAATAAATGGACATGGATTCCCAAGGCTCGAGAAATTTCTTCTTATTTTAAATAGTGCTTTTAAAATATTTAACTTGTTGAGTTTGACTTAACCATCCTGCAAAGGAAAGCAGGGTGAGGTTAATCAGAAATAGCTAAAGCCTAGCAAGAACCCTGCCCTCTCAGTGCCTCCACCAAGCCATGGCTTACAGAGAGAGGAGTCATGCATGAAATTGCCTGGGTCTGAAAGTAGGTCCAGGTTGCAAAGTCTGAAAAGTAAGAAAGGTTCAGACGAGGTAAAACAGACCTAGTAACCCAGGGTTGACAAAGCCCCATTCAGATGCTATGAAGTTATTTACAGAAGAGTGTTGGCAAGGCAAGGAGAGCTGACATGTTCAGAGTAGAATTTACCACTATGAAAAAGCAACCCCCTCAAAAACCTCAGAATAACATTATATAGATAGATAGATATAGATATATTAATTATATATACTTAAATTAGTATATATAAATTAAGATATATTATTATATATAAATTGCATAAATGAAGGCACAGTGTATTCTCCCTACTTCACAGAATTATCACAAAGGTCAGATTATAGAATGGACATGAAATCATTCTGTAATACTGTGCAGCACCAAAAAAAATGTAAAGACCCATTATTGACTAATCTGTAAACTCCTTTGGGCCAAAACTCTACAGAGTGCCTTGTAGGGTGTGATAATGACAACTGGTGTTTGTGTAATGCTTTACTGAGGGTTTCCGTGGATGTTTCCTCGGAAACCACACAACAGCCTTGGAAGGTAAGGGGAGCTATTATCCCAGCTTCCAAATAAGGGAACTGAAGGTCAGCTGTCACACAGCCAGTAACTAGCAGTTCTAGGACATAAATCTAGGTCTTCTTCTGCAGCCTTGCCATTCACAGCGTGGTATGTAGACCAGTGGCATCAGCTTTCTGCATGTATTGTCCTTCTCTTCTGTAAACCTGAAATTATTTCAAAAGTAACAACTTAAAAGTGATTCACAAAAGTCAGACTCCTGGGTGTGAAAAAGTGTTAGGAAGACCTTAATGAATTTATCTTCTCTTTTCCTTTTGAAGAGTTAACAAAAGAGATACAAGATACATTCCTGTCTAAACTGCTCTGAAAGAGCTTTTTCAGTAGCATAAAAGAGAAATTCTGTATGATAACAGAATTGATGTCATGGTTCAACTGGCTTTTTGTGGTAGTGTGGTGCAACTTGTAATAAATATGTTACATTCAGCGAAAGATGGTATGCCTTCTATGAATGGATGTTTCCAAGGGGACTTTGTATGGTCCCTGAGTGCCCAGTCTAGAGTTGGCCCTTCGAAGGTCAGATTGGAAATCTAAGAGCAAGCCTCTTCAGTTGCAACCAGTAGGCTCTTTCTTAACCACTAGACTACCAGGGAGATTCCTCAACCAAGAGGCTCTTAAAGGTCCAGTATGCTAGAGGCAGCTGGCATGAGGATTCTCCCAAGCAGGACCTCTTGGGAGATACTATTTGTGTGTGGTGTTTGGTCATTGGCCAGGCCTTTCTGGTAACTCTGAGTAGGGTATAGGAGAAGATCCCCAAGAAAACTGCCAACCCCAAGAAAACTGCCAACACACTCAAGTGTGGACTTTTGTCTGAGGTTTCAGCCCCCAGTGCTGACTGAGGCCTGCCCCTCCAGCACAGAACCATCAATATTCCTGGGTGGGATAATAATATTTGCTCCACATTTGAGCAGTAGTTCATCATACATAGGTCCGTATACTCTCTTTAGGGAATTTGCATTTTTAGGGACTGGAGAGTATTTTTTGTCAGTCAAGTGACAACTTGCCAAAGAAGAAAAATCCATGTAGGAGTTTGAGGGCTCAATTAAGTCTAATCCATTGTGACTTCCTGAGAAAGAAAAAAAAGAGCACTTTAATAGTCTTAACAGGCATAAACGCAGCTGACTCCAATCACTCTGTTCTTTCATGTTGTTTTTCTTGAGGAGGGGATGACTCCAGCTTTTTGGGAATCTTGTCTTTTTCTCTGAGTGAGAAAAGCTCCAAGACATCTCATTTACATCCGGGCAGATTAGCAGGCCAGTGGTCAAGTGGCTGAATTGAGAAAGCTTCAGATCTAACATCTGTTCAGCAATTTTTTGGCCTGACCCCAAGCATGAGAGAAAAATTTTTATCAAGAAGTAGATCTCCTGGCACCTTCAGAAGGTTTTGAAAGAGACCACACAGAAATGAGGCTTTAGGAATTTGTCGGAACAGCCCAAGCCTGAAGGATGCAAAGCCCGCTTCTTCTCCGTGGGAGCTTTCAGAACTTCCTGCTCATGGAACAGAAATCCAAGAGTGAATTTCAATAGCAGCTGTAGCAATTACACTGCAGCCCTGGCTTCCAAAGAACCCCCTCAGGAAGCCGTGGAGCCTGTGATCCTGAATGAAGGGCTTGGGTGGCAGCGCAGCCCTGAGTGAGAGGAGTCGGAGCGAGGGATTCTTGCAGTGAGGCCGCTTATTAGAGATGCTCAGCCCAGCTGGAGAGGCAGGGCCAGGGCAGAAATCAAGATGCTGCCTGAGTTTTGACAGGTCAGGACTGTGGAGCCGGAGGCCCCTCTCTGCTCAGGTGTGTCTCAGATCAGAGCTACAGAGCAGGAGGCAGAAGAGGATCCAGCTTGGCTCTTGCTGCACCACTGAGCCTGTGGTTCATGAGAAGATAACTGTCAGTGCCACGGCGGGCCTGTTCAGGACCCAGTCGTGATGTGGGCAAGTTAGCAGCCCCCTCCTACAGTCCTGCCTCATCTGAGGCTTCTTTCTTTTCACCTGCTCTGCCTGGCCTGTCACTACAGGCTGCTCTTTTTTCCTGTTTGATGGTGTGCAAAGAAAGGGGGTTTTCTTTCTCCACCTCTCAACCCTTTCTTAGCTACAGAGCCTGGCCAGCAACTTTATAAATGGTGAGCTCTGCTCTGTCTTCTCCCTCAACTCCATCCCCAGACTCGTGAGCCATCTTCTGGCTTCTCGCAGAAGATGGTGAATAAGCAAACACTTGACATCCACCCCTAGAAGCAGCCAGATCAGCCCACGTCATGCGGGAGATGGCTGTCCCCTCTTGTCTTGACACTCCTTTGGGAGAAAGCTTTCTCAATGTTTTAGGAGCCTAATCCATTCCGTGCATCAGCCCCAAACCCTGTGACCCATTTCAGGTCCAGTCCAGGGTATGGGAGAGACAAGCACACCCCCTGGTGACCATGGGTTTAACAGATCCCCAAGGTTGACCCCAGATCTGACCCTTGTCTTCAACCCTTATGACTGTGCTGGTCACACAAAAGCCAAAACGTGGCTGGTTATTTGTAAGGAAATATAGCAGAGTGGTCAAGAGTGTGGACTTGGGACTCAGACCACCTGAGGCAAAGTCCTCTCTGCCTCTTAACTATGTGACTCTAACCTCCTCGATTCAGAGTTTTCTTACTTTCAAAACAAATATAATAATAACGTCTGCCACTTGGGGTTCTTGGGAGCTTAAGTGAGATTCATGGAAAGCCCTGATACCTGGCATACAGTAAAATCTCATTAAATACAATTTCATTTTAATTTTTGTTGGTATTAGCATCATAAACCCTGGTATGAGTTAGTTTATAAGTCCCTTGACTGTAACATGTGATGTCTCACTTTAACCAATCCAGACTATCTTCAAGTGAGATCTGAAACCAGAGTTTGTGAAGTCGCTCAGTCAGGTCTGACTCTTTGTGACCCCATGGACTGTAGCCTACCAGGCTCCTCAGTCCATGGAATTTTCCAGGCAAGAACACTGGAGTGGGTTGCCATTTCCTTCTCCAATGCATGAAAGTGATAAGTGAAAGGGAAGTCGCTCAGTCGTGTCCAACTCTTAGCAACCCCATGGACTGCTGCATACCAGTGTTTAGATCTCTGCAAACAAAAAGGCAGGATAATGTTCTTATAAACAAATCCCTGGAAACGTCCATCGAGCTTTTGTCCTTGTTCTTCAAGGATTCCAGGGCAGGGAGTCCAAATGCAGACAATCACATGGGAACCCCCCAGGATGCTGGCCAGAGGGTTCACTTTGTTTTCACAGCATGGAATATTTCCATGTTCCAGCTCAGGTCACACACAGTATTTTCTAATAACATCTTTTATGCATAGAGGACTTTTTGGATTCAGGAGACACTCAAATTCAGTGATTACTGGTCTGTTTCTTCCCTGCGGCAATCCACTCCAGCACTCTTGCCTGGAAAATCCCATGGACGGAGGAGCCTGATAGGCTACAGTCCATGGGGTCGCAAAGAGTCGGACACGACTGAGCAACTTTACTTTCTTCCCTGTACATAAAGGAAATGTGCGGTTTTGTTGGCTGGTTCATTGTTTAGAAATGAAGGTACTGTCTCCAAAGAGGAGGGTGAACCAGAATCACAGAGATTGGCAGAGGAAAAGTATGATCAGTATCCATTATGTACATATTGACATTTAGAGACTCACTGGTAGAAATAATAAAATCTTTTGCTTGTGATTCCTGTATCTCTGCTTTGGCTTTCATATGTAGCCTTGGCAGGAGCTCATTTTAAAAAAATGAAATGTTTAACTATCAATGGGCATATTTAGCCTCAGGAAGGTATCCACTTAGGTTGGTTCTTTGTATCCATCAGAAAAGTGATAATATCCACCTCCCAGTATAGAGGGGAGAGCACAATAAATGAGAGTGTGGAGAAAAGATTTAAGAAGCTGGATACCTTTTCAGATTCCCCAAGCATTAGTCATTTTGAATAAAAGCGGACAGAACACTGGGACTAATGCCTCTCCATGCACTAGGTACACCGTCACCTTCTACAGTGGTAGTTCTGGACCTTGGCTGGATACCAGATCACCTAGGGAATTGTATAAAATGCTGATGCCTGAGTTCCAGTGCCAAGATTCTGGTTTCACTGGTTTTCTTGTTATCTGGGCAGCGAGCCTTTTAAAAGCTTCCCAGATGATTTTAAGGTCCAGGCTAGGTTCAGAACCAATGTCCTAAAAAGACTTACTGTGTCTTTGAGGGAGCATCATTTCCTTGGGATAATTATAATAACAAGAGGCCAATTATGCTCAATTTATCCAGCTTCTAGTGTTTTACAGCAGAGATGACTTTTCAGGCTATCTGATACATGGTAGGAAGCGAAAGCCCTAGAAAAAATGGTCACTGGATACAGCACAAGCAGGCTGATGCTTTGGCGGCTTTTTATCTCCTTGACTATTTCAGTGCCGTAATCTGAATCTACAGAATGAAAATATTTCTACATCTATCAGTACTGTTGGAAGTAATGAAAGTTTGAGTACCACAGTTCTTTAGGTATTCACCTACATCTATACAATCCAGTCTTTCAGTCATGTCACCAGAACCTAAGTTCCATGAGCTCAGTGCTTTTGGTAATCTGTTTTGTTGAATTCTCAGTGGTATTAGACTGCAAAGCTACAGTGGGAGACCAGGATCAAGAAGGTGGAATGTCATCTTGTTTGACCTCAGCTGGGGCCTCACAGTTTTTGCCACTCTGTGCAGGCCCAAGGATGATCTTATTTGGCAGGGGGTGTGTGTGTGTGGGGGGGGGGGGGGGGTGGTTATAAATAGATTTTAGCAAGTAGGTGGATTTGCACATACAGCACTCACGAATAATGATGATCAACACTATTGGGAAGGGTCAGATCAGTGATAAGCGTTAGGGAACTGCCAGGGTTTTTGAAATCAGAGCACACGTAGGGGTTATGCCTCCTTTGCTTAGTTCTAGTTCCTAGAGGTGCTTGTTTAACAGGCGTTTAGAAGATTCTTCTTGGAATCTTGACCCAGGTTAACAAACACATGTGCTATCCCTATGTTGACTGCCCCCGTGGCCAGTCTCTAGTTTTGCCCTGTACCCCGCTGCAAGCAGGACTCCCATTCCACAGGCACCAATGCCAAGTGCAGATTTTACTAAATCTTCACAGGGTGCAGGAAGGCCCCCCCAATTCTCCCTCCAGCCTTCCCACCAGCTGACCTCCCTCATGCCCTTCCTCCCCTCACGCAGAGCCAGGCTCAGGGTATCATCCCTCACCTCGCCTGCAGCCAGGCCTCTCCCCCATCTCCAGGTTTATGCTTAGCAGTTAAACTCTGCCCTGGCCTAACTGAGCTCACCCATCACTTAGCTCAGGAAACAAAAGTTGCCTGATCTTCACTGTCATAAGAAGTGGAAAATTATAATGATTTCCCTGTCAGTCATGTCAAGTGCCTGCTTTTTGTAAATGCTGTGCAAAGAACCATCACAAGGAAATTTGCAGTGAGGAAAAAGATAATGCCCTTTCTCTAAGGAGCCCACAAACCTGTGGTCCAGCTGGTGGTTTGTGAAGTGTGGCAAGGCAGAAGTGGCAGTTAGGCTAAAACAAAAAAGCTCCTTGTAAATCTGGTCAGTAAGAATGCATGGGAGCAAAGGATACACACACATATATGTAGTCATCTCAACTCTTTATCATTGGAAGTATATATTTTCTGTGCAATTCGTACTGGAAGGGAAAAGATGATCAAAGTTACATTCATTTTTGTGGCCTAAGAAGACATCCTAACTACAGACTTAAGGGCTTGTAAATAATATACTAGGCCTAAAGATATAATATAAACTTAGTTATTACTTTGCCCAAAGTGACATTCTGGAGAGATGAGTAAATTTTGTTTTCATCGGCTCAGAATTGAAGAATAGAATATTGATCCAAAATAATCTTTAAGATGGTGTTTAAATACATCGGTAACACTAAGAAAAAATATGCAGTAAATTCACCTTGCCCTGGCAATGTGTAAAAGCTAAGTTTTAAACAGGTGCAATGACCTATTGAGACCAGAAGGATATATTTTGCAGTTGTTTAGCTTTTTGGACAAACCACAGTGGATTATAAATTCTAGACTTACATAGCCTTGTTAATTAAATTAATTCCCAGAATTTCATTTTCAATAAAGATCTTTTTTGTTATTTAAGAAAAACATTAAATAAAATTGTAGAATTCATTGAAATCATTAATGTTTTTATTCTACCAAGTTCATATTTTATTTTATTCTAGTATTTTTCTAGGCATATATTATATAACCATTTTGACAGTATTTTTTACATCTTATTTTTATTTATAATTATTTTCCATATGTTTAAAATGTTTTATAAATATATATGATGTTGCATAAGCATTTGAATGAGCCATAATATATTCCAGTTTTCCTCTATCAAAAATAAACTTTATTTATTTTTTTATTTTCTTAACTTACAATATTGTATTGCTTACTATACATCAAGATGGATCCGCCGCCAGAATACACGTGTTCCCCATCCTGAGCCCTCCTCCCTCTCCCCTCCCCACACCATCCCTCCAGGTCGTCCCAGTGCTCCAGCCCCAGGCATTTGTTATTGGGCATCGTACCTGGACGACGCGCAGATATGATTTTATATATTTCAATGCTATTCTCCCCAATCATCCCACCCTCTCCCGGTCCCAGAGTCCAAAGTCTCTATACATCATGTCTCTTTGCTGTCTCATAATGGGTATTTTTACCTCTCTAAATTCCATAATTGCGTAGTATACTGTATTTGTGTTTTTCTGCTACTTCACCGATATAGGCTCCAGTTCCATCCCCCAGAACTGATCAAATGTATTCTTTTAATGGTGGAGTAATACTCCATTGTGTATATGTACCACAGCTGCTTATCCTCACTGTGGATGGACATCTAGGTCTCCAGCTGCTATTGTAAACAGTGCTGCTATGAACTTGGGTACCGTGCCCAATGCTGTGTGTATGCCCAGCAGTGGGATTGCTGGATCATAAGGCAGTTCTAGTCCCAGTTTTTTGAGGAATCTCCATACTGTTCTCCAAGGTGGCTGTACTAGTTTGCACCCCACCAACAGTGTAAGAGGATTCCCTTCTCCGCACCCCTCCAGCATTTGCTTGTGGACTTTTGGATGCAGCCTCTGAGGCGTGAAGTACCCAAGTGTTTTGATTGCATTTCCTGATATGAGTGATGTTGAGCTCTTCATGTGTTTGTTAGCCTCTGAGTCGGAGAAATGCAGTCTGCCCAGATTGGGGGTAGAAGTGTAGATAGTTTTTGTCTGTTGCTCTGCTATTATTTTCTCCCATTCTGAAGGCTGTCTTTTCACCTTGCAGTCCTGTTGTGCAGAAGCTTAGTTGATGGTCCTATTTGTTCTCCGACGGGGGGGGGAGGGCGTGATGTAAGTCAGAGAGGAAAAATAAACTTTAAATTCACATCTTTGGATTTATAGATCTTATTTCTTCTGCATTGTTTCTTTAGAATAGATCCCAAATTAGATTTACTTATTCAAAGGTGTGAAGATTCTTTTAAAATGTTGATATATGTTGATATTGATGGATTTGTTTAAAAGTCTTTCCAAAATAATTTAAACACATTTTCTGAAAACAAAAGCCAAAAGCAAAACATTTTAATATGCCATTGAAATTACTTTTTAATTATCTTCAGATTTGGATTATACTTGTGACCCCCTCTCTGATGGCCTAGAGACCATTGAGAGTTGTTCCTTAAGCCCAGTTCCTATTTATGAGATTGATAATGACTGGCCAAAAACCCAAGGGCCCTAGTTTGGATCCAAGACTTCCAGCCATTGAGAGTAGATCAGATCAGTTAGAACTTTTCTTCCATCACTGAACTGGGGTTTATAAAAAGTCCGTGCAGCCCTGCCAAGGTAGCTTAAAAATGTTACAGTGGCAGCCATCTATGTGAGACGTAAACAGTAAAAAACTGTGAAATTTGGAAGGTTTGTCTTTAGTATTTTTTCACAGAAGAAAAAAAATAGCCTTCACAACTCTGACTACATACAGTCAAATATACATATAGTTGATTCTTAGCATCTCTTTAAATACAAGTTCTGTGCATAATACTGAGACCATGGTTTGACCCCTGTTTTGTCTCAGGGTGAGATGCACTATTTCTCCCCACCTCTCTGGGAGAGCCTGTGGCCTGCTCCACTTCATAAAACTGGAAAAGGACCTACTTACAACATTTTACTACACGTGTCCTTGGAGCTCTCCTTGGGTTCTTAGAGACTGGCAAAGCCTCGTTTCTTTTTTTCCTTAAATCCTTTAATCTGCAGTAAATTCAGCAACAATAGTCCTCTGTAAGGCAGTTATTCCAGCTAAGAGAATAACTAAACAGTGTAGAAAATATATTTATAAAATGGAGAGGCTGTGTGTAATTGTTCTGGTGGAATTTTTCCCATATTTGACTGGGAGAGAGGAATACTAACAAGACCTTAACTCAACATAGCACAGTACAGTTTATAAGAATTTTCACATACGTGCACACATATAACACCTTTTTAATCCCCACCAGAACCCTGTGGTGTGTTGTCCTCACATTATATATTAGGCACCCATGATTCAGTTTGAGTGCCCAAGCAGAGCCTAATTAAGTGGAAAGGGTTTCAGGTGAGCTGTGTGTCGATGGACACACACGTGTACCCACATTTAAAGCCACAGGAAGCTAAAATTGAGTTTCAGAGACAGCTAAACATAAGAAATATTTCATTCCAGTTCTTAATCTGTGAATTTCAGTTTCCATTCCTAAACTTGTGTCTCCTTTAAACTGCCTGTATTGCTATTATGCTACGGTTCCACAATTTTCAGTTACTCTGATTATTACTAAAGTATGGAAATGTATATACTTGTGCTTGTTTTGTTAAACCATATATGTGTTTTTGAAGAACACTCTCCAGAGATCCTAAAGCTGTTGCTTTAGTAAATAACTGAAATTCAAGGTTTGGTAGTAGCATCTGTCTAATATAGCATGATATAATTGTTCCCCAAGTGCTTGAGATTAACTTGGTTAATTACAGGTGAACCAATTCCCAAAGCAAGCACACTGCCTGGATCCATAAGCTTTGCTCAGTGAAGTAACCAACCAATGTGCCATTCAGTGTTCTGAAGAAAATGCAAAATAAGTTAGAAAGGTAACCAGGTAAATCTCTGCTTTCACATGTGTTCTAAAAAAATAAAACCAATATCAGTGAAGAGCATAAGAACAAATTAAATTTCTAATGAATTGAATAAAATTGAGACTCAGAGAGTTTTCATATTTTTTTCTTGTGTTGCATGCATTCATGTGCATCTGCTTCATATCTCTGTGGAATGTGACCCACTGAGAGATCCCTAAAACCAACGGAGTGCATCGTAAGAACTACAAGATCTTGACCTCTGACACTGCCCAAAAAAGTGGGAAATGGTAGGTGCCTCATGGAAGCGTGACATTTATCTCAGACTGAAGAAATTCTTAGGCAGAGGTGAACACTTGTCAGCGATTTTCAGAATCAGTCATGTAATTGAATGTGCATTATATTTCAGTTTGTAAGTACTTTTATGTTATGTATACCTGATGTCAAAGTGCCATTCTATAGAGAAGCAGGTGATAAAACAGATCATGAATGAAAAAAAAAAAAAAAAGAGCTTTCTAGAAAAATGTCATTCCCAGAAATCAGTGGGAAGAGGGAAGAAGTCGTATATGAAAGGTGCCAAAGATCTTCGTAGAGACCATTTTGAAAGAAACAATATTTCACTCCTTAAGTCTCTTTAACAGAAATGATGGCTAACAGATTTGTGAGTTTGTGCCTCATTTGCTTTAATATGTGGAACTAACATAATGTTGCTGCTGCTGCTGCTAAGTCGCTTCAGTCGTGTCCGACTCTGTGCGACCCCAGAGACGGCAGCCCACCAGGCTCCCACGTCCGTGGGATTCTCCAGGCAAGAACACTGGAGTGGGTTGCCATTTCCTTCTCCAATGCAATGCATGAGAGTGAAAGTGAAGTCGTTCAGTGGTGTCCGACTCTTAGCGACCCCATGGACTGCAGCCTACCAGGCTCCTCCGCCCATGGAATTTTCCAGGCAAGAGTACTGGAGTGGGGTGTCATTGCCTTCTCCAAACATAACGTTAGTAGGTCAATTAAACTTTAATTTAAAATAATAATAAAAATTTAAAAGAGAGGATATGAATATATGGTATTAAGAATAAAAAGGACAGGGTAAAACTTATGATAATTTTTATAAAATATTTAAAATTTTTTAAATAAGAAACTAACCTGAGAAGAAAACAGCCCTGATTGTACATTGACTAAATGTGTGATTATATTACTTAACCTCCCAGGCCTGTCCATTTCCTCACTGTGAAGTGACGCTATCAGGGCCTGTATTCAAGGGTTAGAGTCAAGGGAAAGAAATGAGGTAATGGATTTGAAGGCTTTTTGTAAAGCCCTATATGAATGCAAGATTGTATTCCCTTTGATCTCACCAATTACTATAACAACAACTCTCAAATTTGCCCAATTAACTTCCTTGTGTACATCTGTGTTAAATGTCTACTTTTTAATAGGCCACCCCATGTATACCTTCCCTTCAAATCACTACCAGCAAATAATGCCTGGGAACTGCTTATTTTATAATGTCAGCCTGAACCAGAGGTAATTAGTAAGGAAATCTGCCACAACAAACTCATACACAGCAAAATATAAGGTACTTCAAAATCAGCATCCATTTGAGCTAGTCTCTCCTTCCCCCGCCCTCCATTAGTTGGGTAATCAAGAGTTGGCAGCGCTCTCCCACCTAGGAGCTTGCGTTGCATATTGACCTGGAAAGGCATCAGTCCAGATAAAGATGGCAACTTTTATGTTAACCATCAATCACTTTAATGAGTACAAGAAAGCATCCTATCACCCTGCCAAAAGGAACAGGAATTAAGAATGACTCCTTCATTGGTTAGGCATAGGAGTGTTTTCTTTCTATCAGGTGCTACCCTGGCACTGTGGGTATGGAACACAGGCTCCAGTCTCCAAGAGTTAGGATTTAATAGCAGGGCGGTGGCAGCAACAGAGTTTGTTGATCTCTCTGAATTCAATCCCCTCAGAAACAGCCAGGAGAAGGATGGTTGCCAAGAGCTGGGGGAAAGGAGGAGTAGGGAGTTGTTGAGTGGCTATAGATACAGTTTCAGTTTTGCGAGATGAAAAGAGTTCTGAGGATCTATTGTACAACAATATGAATGTGCCTAACCCTATGAACTATATGCTCAAACATTGCTAAGATGGTAAGTTTTATGATGTGTATTTTACCAGGGCTTCCCTGGTGGCTTAGACAGTAAAACGTCTGCAATGCGGGAGATCTGGGTTTGATCCCTGGGTCAGGAAGATCCCCTGGAGAAGGAAATGGCAACCCACACCAGTACTCTTGCCTGGAAAATTCCATGGACAGAGGAGCCTTGTAAGCTACAGTCCATGGGGTCCCAAAGAGTCGGACATGACTGAGCAACTTCACTTTACTGTTTTTTAAAAGTAAAAATAAAGCCACTAGATAACCAAAATCAAAACCCCCTGGACAACACTTAACCACACAAAAGGTAGCAAGCTAGCCCTGTAAAGTAAGTGGGTTAAAGCAAGCCAGCTCTGCTGGAAGACCTGCATGATGTCAGCAGCTTTGTAGATGGAAGCAGAGGAAAATAATGAGGTGATGACAGACCTGATAACAAGAAAATTTCAGAAGAGCCAACAAGTACTCGCTCCTGCAAAGTGTGATACACCCAGTCCATTAGTCGGTGAATGCAAGGGAACCGTGGAAGGCCCTGTGGAGCTGAGCGGTATGAGCTCCGTGAATTCTCACAACTGACCCGCTAGGGCTCCCTTCCAGGACAAGGTCCTTCACCCAGGAGAAATTTCTGGAAGTAGAATCAAAAGTGAGCAGGAAAGAGACAGTAGAGAGGAAGGAAAGACAGAGCCAGTTGGGGAGTGATTTAGGTCCTTGTGATTGCAAGACAACAACAACTGGAGAAAAGGAAGAGGTTTAAATACAGTTTCTTGACCGATATATCAAAATGATCTTTGCATTATGGCAGGATATAGAAGGAATAAGGTATGATTTCTATCTTTAAGGTTCCTGGACTATAATAAAGTATAGTCAACCACATTCAATCCTGTGACATAGTTTTATTGTCTAAGTAGAATTATTCTCAAGAAGTACCTGGGTTGCTTGTGAAGTTATTCTCCTGGGGCTCAACTCAGCACCAATTACATAAAAATTTTAAAAATTTTCCAGTGGAGAGGTGAAAAAGAGTTTGAGAGAGAAATATAACAGGAAATCACAAAAAAGCAAATTATCTTTATTTTTTGTTAATTAATTATTAATTAATTGATTTGGTTATTTCTATGCTATTAAAGATAGAATTAACCAAATTAATTAACAATTAATTGCTTGCATGCTCACTCAGTTGCGTCCAATTCTTTGCAACCCCATGGGACTCTAGCCAACCAGGCTCCTCTGCCCATGGAATTCTCCAGGCAAGAATACTGGAGTGGGTTGCTGTGCCCTTCTCCCGGGGATCTTTCCAACCAAGGGATTGAACCCAGGTCTCCTGCGTTGGCAGGCAGATTCCTAACCACTGAACCTCCTGGGAAGCCCTCCTTTAGGTTACTTGCTTTCAGTGCTGCTACCTGAAAAACATGCATCTCTTTGCTTTTGACATTGTTGCCTGTGGTTGAATACTTTTAAAAACAACATCTACTAATTGAGAAGGGTTCATTTCAAATCATCTAATTTCCATAATTTTGTAATCTCTGGGGTGCTTTGCCTGATGAAGGTCTTATTTATCATCCTTACATTCTCCTGGGTCTCAGGGTCTCTACCTGTGTAGCATGTATAAGCTTGATGAAGCATTTTTAGAAACTCTGATGGATCCTCAGTTGGTTTCTGTTTTATCTTCTGAATTTTGTTTAAGATATCTTTTGTTAAGATATCTCTTTTGTCTAGATAACCTGTTGGGTTTTCTCTCAGACCTCCACACCATAAGGTGGTAAGTCCTCTGACTCCTTTTTGTCCTGATGCCATAGTGTAATGCATCTCTTTTTCCTACTCTTTTGCCAAACATTTCTAACTGAGAGATCACATAATAGTTGAGTGAGCCATTCAAGGGCCATTGCTCTTAAGCAAAGATATTTTAATAGCACATAAAGTGATAGGGTGTATTCCTGTATTAATGTAGAATGTGTATGTGGTAGGAAATAGGGTAAAGTGTTTGACCCTGAACTCCAAATAGGAAAAAAAAAATTTTTGAACAAAAAATTCCAGTGGGATTAAAGGATTAATTGCAAAAAAGTAAAAGTAATAAAACTGTTCTGATAACCCAGAAATCATAAAGGAGAGGATTGACAGATCTGGGTACATAAAAGTTTTAAGCTTATGTATTCTTCATTCAGTCATTTTTATTGAGAACCGACTATGTGCTGGGCACTATTTTAGATGCTGAAGGTATAGCGGCATACTAAAAAACCAGTTCAGTGCTCTCAATGAGCTTACAGGCTACGTGACAACCAGTACCACAAATAAATGGGGCTTCTCTGCCCCACTCCAGTATTCTTTCCTGGAAAATCCCATGAGCCGAGGAGCCTGGTAGGCTGCAGTCCATGAGGTCGCTAAGAGTCAGACACGACTGAGCGACTTCACTTTCACTTTTCACTTTCATACATTGGAGAAGAAAATGGCAACCCACTCCCAGTGTTCTTGCCTGGAGAATCCCAGAGACAGAGGAGCCTGGTAGGAGGCCGTCTATGGGGTTGCACAGAGTCGGACATGACTAAAGTGACTTAGCAGCAGCTGCTGGTTCAGCAGTAATGAATTTGTCTTCAATGCCTGAGATGTGGGTTTGATCCCTGGGTCAGAAAGATCGCTTGAAGAAGGAACTGGCAACACGCTCCAGTATTCTTGCCTGGGAAATTGCACAGACAGAGGAGGCTGGCAGACTGCTGTCCTTGGAGTCGCAAGAGTCGAACACAACTTAGCCACTAAACCACCACCACCACCATCACAAATAAATGGTGGTGAAAAAACAAAAACAAACCTGAAAGACATTTGTAGCATGGAGGAATTATTTGCAAAATATATGACAAAGAGTAAATATCTGTAATAAACAAGAGTTCATATACAATGATTTTTTTAAAAACCCAAATATGAATAAGCAAAAGTTATAGTGAATTAAAATGAAAACAACTGCCAGTGGCCAATAAACATGTGAAGAATTGCCCTGATAAGTTGCTGTACTTCACAAGTAGTCCTGAAAATGCAATTAGAACAACAGTTTCTAATTAGAACAGCGTTTCCCCCTTCAATTGGGCCTAATTTTTAAAAATTCCTACCTCCCACTGCTGGGAAATATGTGAGGAAATGAGCACTCTGGTATATTATCACCAAAGACAAGAATCCCTAACAACTTTTTTGAATGTAATCTAAGAATGTCTATGAAAACTAAGCATTCTCACACCCTTTGACTCAGAAAGCACTTTTCTTGGTGCCTATCCCACAGAAACAAAAGGACTAATACTAAGGACATATATGTAAGAATATTTATTGTATCATAGTCTGTATGCAGAAAAAAAAAAAAAAAATGGAAACATCCTGAATGCTTTTAAAGAACTACACCCATGTTATGGAACATTTTGTAGTTATTGAATGAAGTTGTTTTATGTATATTGACCTAATAAATCATGAGACACTGATTGTTCAATGACAACAGACAATGTGTTGGCTAAATATGAAAATTTTAATTAAAAAAATAAACTGAAAAAGTATGTGGATGTATGAACTGTTAACATAGGTTACTGTGTTAGTCGCTCAGTCATGTCCGACTCTTTGTAACACCATGACAAGGCTCCTCTGTCCATGGGATTTCCCAGACAAGGATACTGGAGTGGATTGCCATTTCCTCCTCCAACAGGTTACTGTGGTGTTAGGATTATCATGAGATTAAAGTAGACAATTTACTGCCTCTTTATGTACTGTGTATTGTTTTAATTGTTACAATGAGCATGTTTTTTTTATCATCTTGAAAAACAATTTAATTTATTCCATGATGTTTTGGAGAATGGAACTGTAATCAGTGGTGGAGGTTGCAGGAAGGCTGATTTTAGTTCACCTAAGGGAAAACTTTCTAACAACAATGGTGATGCAGCAATGGATATGGAAACCTTAAAGGAGGGTCTCTGGAAGTTTTCCTGCAGAGAACCATAAATTGGTAGAGAGCAGACTTTTGTATCCAGTTTGAGGGTTGGATTAAATGACTCAAGATTGCTTCCAACCCCAACAGTTGATTTTTTTTTTTTAATTTTTTTGGTCTGTGATGTACAAAATATGGATATTAGTTCCTCATCAAGGAATTGAACCCATACCCCCAGGAGTGGAAGCTTGGAGTCCCCACCACTGGACCACCAGAGAAGTTCCCCCAACCTCAAAAGTTTTATAATAGCTTAGTATTATATAGTGAGATTTATAGTCATTTTTGTTAAAGGTCTTTTTATTGAGATATAATTGACATACAATATTACATTAGTTTCAGGTGTACAACATAATGCTTCAGTATTTGTATATATTGCAAAATGGCTACCACAAAAGATCTAGTTAACATCCATCATCACACATAGTCATACTTTTCTCTTGTGATGAGAACTTTTAGGATCTACTTTTTTAGCAACTTTCAAATATAGTATTATCAATGTAGTCACCATGCTGTACATTATTACATCCTTGTGACTTATTTATTTTGTAACTAGAAATTTTTGCACCTTTGGTCCCCTTCACCGCACCCCTACCTCTAGTACCCACACTCTGTTCTCTGTATCTATGAGTTCCATTTTTGTTTGTCTTAAATTCTACATACAAGTGAGATCATGATGGTATTTGTCTTTCTCTGCCTGACTTATTTCACCTAGCATAATGCCTTCAAGATCCATCCCTGTTGTTGCAAGGCAAAACTTCCTTTTTACAGCTGAGTATTATTCCTTTGTGGGCTTCTCAGGTGGCACAGTGGTAAACAGTCCACCTGCCAATGCAGGAGACACAAGAAACAAGGGTTCGATCCCTGGATCAGGAAAATCCCCTGGATCAGGAATAGGAAATGGCAACCCACTCCAGTATTCTTGCCTGGAAAACTCCATGGACAGAGGACTCTGGCAGCTACACTCCATGGGCTTACAAAGAGTTGGACGTGACTGAGAAATATCAATAACCTCAGATATGCAGATGACACCACTCTTATGGCAGAAAGTGAAGAAGGGCTAAAAAGCCTCTTGATGAAAGTGAAGGTGGAGAGTGAAAAGGTTGGCTTAAAGCTCAACATTCAGAAAACGAAGATCATGGCATCTGGTCCCATCACTGCATGGGAAATAGATGGGGAAACAGTGGAAACAGTGTCAGACTTTCTTTTTCTGGGCTCCAAAATCACTGCAGATGGTGACTGCAGCCATGAAATTAAAAGACGCTTGCTCCTTGGAAGGAAAGTTATGACCAACCTAGATAGCATATTCAAAAGCAGAGACATTACTTTACCAACAAAGGTTCGCCTAGTCAAGGCTATGGTCTTTCCTGTGGTCATGTATGGATGTGAGAGCTGGACTGTGAAGAAGGCTGAGCGCCGAAGAATTGATGCTTTTGAAGTGTGGTGTTGGAGAAGACTCTTGAGAGTCCCTTGGACTGCAAGGAGATCCAACCAGTCCATTCTGAAGGAGATCAATCCTGGAATTTCTTTAGAAGGAATGATGCTAAAGCTGAAACTCCAGTATTTTGGCCACCTCATGCGAAGAGTTGACTCATTGGAGAAGACTCTGATGCTGGGAGGGATTGAGGGCAGGAGGAGAAGGGGGACGACAGAGGATGAGATGGCTGGATGGCATCACTGACTCGATGGATGCGAGTCTGGGTGACCTCCGGGGAGCTGGTGATGGACAGGGAGGCCTGGCGTGCTGTGGTTCATGGGGTCGCAAAGAGTCGGACACGACTGAGTGACTGATCTGATCTGATCTGAGCATGCACATGTACAGAATTATTCCATTGTGTATGTACACCACATCTTCTTTATCCATTCATCCACCAGTGGACTTTAGGTTACTTCCACGTCTTGGCTGGTGTAAATAATGCTGCAGTGAACATAGTGCATGTATTTTCAAGTTAGTGTTTTTGCTTCCTTCAGACAAATACCCAGATGTGGAACTGCTGAATCATATGGTAGTTCCATTTTTAATTTTTTGAGGAACCTTCATACCTTTTTCCATAGTGACTGCACCAATTTACATTGCCACCAGCAGTGCACAGGGGTTCCCTTTTCTCCATGTCCTCACCAACACTTGTTATTTCTTCTTTTTTCTTAACAGCCATTCTAACAGGTGTGAGGTGTTATCTCATTGTGGTTTTGGTTTGCATTTCCCTGATGATTAGTGATAGTGAGCACCTTTTCGTGTTTCTGTTGGCCATCTGTGTGTCTTCTTTGAAAAAAAATGTCTGTTCAGATCATCTGCCTATTTTTCAATCAGATTTTGTGGTTTTGTTTTTTTTTTTTTTTTTTTTTTGCTGTTGAATATGAATGCTTAATATATTTTAGATATTAACCCTTATGAGATAATATGATTTGCAAATACCTTTTCTCATTTGGTAGGTTACCTTTTAATTTTGTTGATCATTTCTTTTGTTGTGCAAAAGCTTTTTAATGTGAGGTGGTCTCACTTGTTTTTGTTGTCAAATTTGAAAAATCACTGCCAAAAATCAATGTCAAGGAGTTTACCCACTATGTTTTTTCTATGATCTTTATGGTACCAGGTCTTACTTTCAAGTCTTTTATTCATTTTGAGGTAATTTGTGTGTGTCTGGTATAATATGGTGGTCCAGATTCATTCTTTTGATGTGGCTCTCCAGTTTTCCTAACATAGCTGTTAAAGAGACTATTCTTTTCCCTTTGTAAATTCTTGGCTCTTTTGTCTTAAGTTAATTAGCCATAAATGTTTGGGCTATTTCTGGGCTCTCTATTCTTTTCCATTGATCTGTGTGTCTCTTTATTATGCCAATACCATACTTTTTTGATTACTACAGCTTTGTAATATATTTTGAAGTCAGGACACATGATGCCTCCAGCTTCCTTCTTTCTCAAGATTTCTTTGGCTATTCAGGGTCTTTTGTGCTTCTATACAAGTTTTAGGAATTTTTTCTATTTCTACAAAAAATACATTTTGATAAGGATTACATTGACTCTGTAGATTGCTTTGGATAGTATAGACATTTTAACAATATTAATGCTTCCAACCCATGAGCAATAGATGCCTTTCTTTTATTTGTATTTTCTTCAGTTCTTTTCATCAGTGTCTTATAGTTTTCAGTGTGTGGATCTTTCCCCTCCTTGGCTAAATATATTCCTAAGAATTTTATTCTTTTTAATGCTGTTGTAAATGGGACTGCTTTTCTTAATTTCTCTTTCTGATAGCTTATTGTTGGCATATAGAAATGCAACTGATTTTTTTATATTTACTTTGCATTCTATAATTTTACTGAATATTTTTATTAGTTCAAACAGTTTTTTGGTAGAGTTTTCAGGTTTTCTCTATGTAACATTATGTCATCTGCAAAAAGGGCAGTGTTACTGCTTCCTTTTTAATTTGGATGCTTTTATCTTTCCTGCCTAATTGCTCTGGATAGGACTACCAATGCTATGTTGAATACAAATGCGATGAGAGGGTATCTTTGTCTGGTTCATAATCTTTAAGGAAAAGCTTTTATCTTTTCACCATTGAGTTTCTTAGCTATGGGTTAATCATATGTGGCCTTCATTATGTTAAGGTATGTTCCATGTATAGCCACTTTGTTGAGAGTCTTTATCATAAATAATGTTGATAAGCATGTACTTTTGTATTTTGTTAAATACAAACAAAATTTTAAAAAATACTATACCGTTACAGTGTTGGTGTTCCCTTTGTAACATGATAAAAGCTGCTAAAGTTGTGAAGGTATTTTCTTTCCCTTCTTTTAATTAACGAAAAAACCTAATTAAAGTGTAGACTCATAGATGTAGAATGGTTCTCAGGTGATATTTTAGTTCACCATTAACTATCCACTACCCACTTCTCTGTATCATCCCAGTCTATGAGATTGCAAACATGACAACTCTAAACCATCTGTCCTGGAAGAGTCCTCTTGGACAACAGTTTAAGATACATACTGGTCTAGAGGGCAAAATTTCAGAGTGTCCTTTGCAAACCCATATTGTTCTCAGGAAAGTCTTTCTTATTGTGACTGATGTCCTTTGGACTGAAGCTTATTCCTATTTTCTCAACTTTAGATATTAGAGGCAAAAATCAGAAATTATTCCTGGCCCCCAAAGGACCTCCAAGATAATTGCTTCAAACCTCTCATTTTAAAGATGCAAAAACTGAGGACAAGTGGAATATGTAACCTGCCTCTGGTGAGAACTGGTACCAAAACTCACTTATCATACCTGCCAGACCAGTGCACTTTCTACTGCCCTAGTCATAACTTTCTCTCTCACACACACACCAGCATCACCTAGTTTATTCTACATGCAATGCCTGTCAGCTACAGGGTCTGATAGATACATACTACTTACAAAACTTCTGAAGCTGAAACTAATTTATCAATATTGAAGAACAAAAAAGTCAAAGCAATTTGCCTTCCTACTCCAAAGTAGGAGTGTTTTGGAGCAAGGATAAAACTCTGAGTTTTTCATTTTCTGCTGAGGACCTAGAACCTCCACTGGTTCCAGGCTCTATGCTAGAGCTTTGTTTTAAAATCAAGGTCCCCCAGGATTTTTTTTCATACCTATTCAAAACTGAAGCCCTGACACCATCAGGAAGCTCAGGTTCTTTGCTCAGATTCTGCTTGTGTTTGGGCTAAGTGAAAAGTCCTGGTTGAGAATGGATGCTTCCAACACCAAATGGTTTCTGCAGAAAGTCCAAGTATTTCTCCTGGCCTGATAGGAGGTTTACACCACACACCAAGAAGGATGTGACTAATACTAAATGTGACTTCAGAGACTCTGCAAGTCGAGACAACTTCTGATAAACATTTAAACAGAGGTCAAGAATGTTTTCCTTTCTGAGGGGAAACTATGCAGTCTATGGTGTGAGTGGGAGGGAGCAGAGGGGAATAAATCCAAACAGCAGCTTCCTCCCTCCATAATTCTTAAGCATTTTAACAGCAGCCATTTTTAATGGCTAAGTATAAAGGCTTTTATACTTAGAACCCATACCTGGGTGCTTGCCAAAAAAGAGGAGAAGAATGAGATCTGTGAAGATCAGACAACTCCAGAGTGATTACCAGCAAAGTTTAGAGCTAAGCGAGGCAATTAGGTCAAGTTTCGCTGGTTCCCACCCAGAGGCCAGGAGTGCTCCAAAAGACATCCTCTTAAGGCACAATGTAAGTACCCCAGTTGGGATGCTCACTTCCTATGCTGACAAAAGCGGGAAGCTCTGTAGAGGAAATTGGCCTTGCCTCTCATAGGAGGAAAGGTGAGATGGACCAGATGGCACCTCTCAGCGTCCTCAGCCCACCCAAGGAATTCTGGGAATGCTGGCCCAGGACAAGAAGGAGAGATTGAAGAGCATGGAGCCAGCATAGATGTCCCCTTCATGGGGGGAAAGAAAGCAGCATGGTTTCTGTGACCCAGAGCACTTTCGTTGGTAGTGCTGCACTTGAGCACGTTCACGCCCATGGGTCGTTTGGGTGTGTGTTGGCAGGAGGAGATGTGGGTAAAGATTGATATTCTCTCACCCCAATACTAAATAAAAAGTAAGAAGAGTAAATGTTACTCAGCAAGCTCCCTCTAAGGGAGGAAGGGAGTTCGGTATTGGAAGAAAAGACATTGATGTTAACTTTAGTGAAAACCTTCATGTCTCTGAAATCAAGGTTCTTTTGAATATGTCAGCTTCGGTTATTTCAGCCATTATGCCTGTGGCCAGGAGCACCAAGAACCAACGGAGGTAGAATGCAATCGTGTCAGTTCCTCTCTGCTGAATTTTAAAGATGTGGAGGAAAGATCTCATTTTGAAGTCATGAGAATGCCCATAACTCAATTTTAGACATTTCTTGGTGTTCTAGCAGAGAGAGAACTTTACTTGAAAAAGTCTTCAGAAAGCACATTCTCTTGTTTATGGGCTTGTTCCTTCATGTAGTCGTTCATTCATTCAAATGCCCTCCAAGCCCTGTGGTGGGAGGGTCATGTCAAAGGGCCATTACTCAGAAAACTGGGAATCATGATCAGGATGAAAGTTCTGGAGTTAAACCTACTGTAGACTCCTGGCCCTGGTACTGACTGATAGGCTCTGTGTGAGTTATTTACCTCTCAGAGCCTCTGATTTCTCACCCAAAAATGGGGCTAATATACATTCGATTCTTGTAAGAGTTTCCTGAAATAATATGGGAAAGCCTGCACCATGTCTGGCATATATTAAGCTCAGTAAATGGTGGTAGAGGCAGTATTAGTGGCGATGGTAAGAATAGTAGTAGTTTTTATTATTACTGATTATCATCATTATTAATGAGACCACTAGCACAGGAGTGCGAGAGCAAAGCAGAAGTGATAGGTTTCAGCAGGGGAGAGATTGTCGGACCAGAGACCTTGGGAAAATTTCATAGAAAACTTGACTTGTGGGCTTTTTTTCCCTTGAGCCCTATTATAATTGTCAATCACATCTTAGTGGAGAAATTGGGAAATTCCTTTCCCTTTGCATTCCATTTTCTATTACATTCCTGAAGACTGACGCCTTGGTGTAGAATTCAACTGAAGACTGCATCCCAGCATTTGCATTGACGTTAGAGTGCTATGGTAATTATTATGTCAATTATTTGACTTTTAAAGTGTGCTTACCTTGAAGAACCTCTGCGAAGGAGAACCATGTTAATGTGTAACATGGAGATAAGCAGGGTGGCTGCTCCTTTTTTTCTACTTTTTTCCCTGGCTGTTCAACTGGAAAACTGAAATGGTTCTATTTGCATCTTATAGAGCCTTGTTGAAAGGTGGGGTGGGGGGGGGGGGGGGGGAGAGCTTTTACTAATGAAGTACAGCAGAATGTGAATTTTAGCAACACAAAATGCAAGGGACCACCTGCAATTTGTTTTCATTTTAAGAGAAAAAAAAAAAAATCACAAGACAATGTAATACCTTGATTGAAAAAGTGACTGGAAGACCACAGAGAGGATACTCTTGTGCTGAATCAAGTAGCTGTGTACTTCTGTTGTAGATGGAATGAGTGGCCCCTACTTGCATGGAGAGCAAGGTCGTTTTTCTAAAAGAGAGGGCATTAGCCATCAGTGCTGGAGGAAACACGTGGAACAAGAGGAAATGAACAGCCGCAGCCAGAGGCATGGAGTTGGTTGATCAGGAAGACTGGGTTCCCTATGGGTGGGGAGCCAGCAATGCCCCAGTGGCAGCTCCCAGGCCAGCAGGGGTGGGGTGGTGGAACTGGTCCTCTCAAGTCCTGACAGCTTTATTGGGAACTTTTCATTGTTAGAGCAACCCCCTCATCATCACCTAAGTGCATTTCTGAGATGCCTGACTACTCAGGACTCTGTTAAGCTCAGGGTTAGCCAGCCCTCCAGGGACCTGGTCTGTATCACTAGCAGAGGAACTTGGTAGAGTCAAGTTTTTTAACCCTAAACCCAGAAGTGAATGGGAATGCATATTTATATCACTGGTGCATCAAGGGTAAGAGTGTTCTGTGGAAAGGGAGGGAGAGAAATTGATGATTAGAAATGAAGCTCTGGGGTGTAAAGCTGGAAGATCTACGATGCAGACTGAAAGCACGTGCTGGATCTTGTACCACTGTTTCATCAGCTGCAGCACACAGTTGACTGTATCTGGTTGGTCCATATGTTGAGGCAGAGCTTTAGGTTACTTATAAGATAATATGGGATGCTGGCTAGGAACCTACATTCTAGAACCAAATTGCCTGGTTTTGAATCCTGGCTCTTCCATTTATAAGCCTCGTGACTTTAGGCAAATCACTCAACTTTCCTGTGCCTCCGTTGTCTGCTCTGTAAGACGGGAGATAGCCCCAACCTCACGGAGTGGTTGAGAAGGTTAAATTAGTCACACATCTGAATGCCCATGGTGCAGTCAATGAATAGGCCTACATATTGTTGTTAATGCCATGGATGGGGAGGTGAGGGGCATGACTGAGTTAAGAGGGGAAACAGTTAACATGAAATGGGTTAATAATAGAATATGATGGTTAGACTCTATGAAAGTCATTTGGTCCAGCTTCCTCCTTAACCAGGAAAACAAATCCTATCCCACTTTAAAATAACTATTTTGAAATCATAAATAACAGTGACCATTTATGGAGTGCTCATTGTGTGCCAGAAAGCAGGGAAGCCCTGTGCTTGTAACACAGCAATCCCATGAGACCTGGGTACTTATTATTATCCCATTTTGTAGGTGAGAAAACTGAGGCTCAAAATGTTAGATAACTTACCCAACATCACCTAGATCTGTCTGAATCCAGAGATTATGTTCATAACACAGCAGTTCTGTTCCCTTTAGTTTCTATTTTCTATCACTTTCCCAAGACTAACGCTTTAGGACAGAATTCAACTGAAAGGATTCATCCCAGCATTTGCATTGGACCCGGAGGGTCAGGGTCATTGTTCTGTCAATTATTTGACTTTTTAAAGTAGTCTTTCCTTGGAGAACCTCTGCAAAAGCAGGACTGATTACTGTGTTCTAAGTTCTCTTTGAAGCAGATATTTAATATCCGTGAATACATGCCTCCTTTGGTTTTTGCTCCATATAAATCAGGGCACCATATTTTGAAAAATACTTTCATTCTATTAAACTTGAGTAAATTATTTCCCAGTGCTATGTTAACTGTTTCAAAGAAATGATAATATCAGATAATAAGAAAGTTTCCTTTGGAATCAGTTCATCGTTTGACTGGATTTGATTGCAATTGTGAATAAAATAAAGAATTCATCTCTGGCAACTCAGCCATTGTTCATCCATGCATGAATGCACTTTAAGCAGTTCTGTTTATTCTTAGATATCTTTAACTGCTGATGAATGCTTTGTTACCTTGACCTTAAATATGTGATGTGTCTTTGATCTTAGTGCTTCCTTCAGGAGTAACTAAAATCAGGATTTCTCATGTCATCCCTTCAGATGTTAGAAGATATTTGACAGGTAGTCCCCCATCCCAGGCATCTCTTCTTTAAGCTAAACACCCACACCATCTTCTGTGTTGGTTTTCAGACCCCACACCAGTCCTTGATGGGTGGCTTCCACTCTTAACCTCTTGAACAAGACCCAGGGCTGCAAGACTGGCCAGAACAGAACAGAACACACTGGAGCCAGAGTCACACAATTGCAGACCCAGACACTGACCTCCAGCCTCCCAGACTCACTGATGTCATTCTTGACTCCATGGTTAAATTATAAAGGCAAGGTGATATGGGGGCTTCCCAGATAGCTCAGTGGCAGAAAATCCACCTGCCAGTGCAGGAGACACTGTTCTATTCCTGGATCAGGAAGATCCCCTGGAGAAGGAAATGGCAACCCACTCCTGTATTCTTCCCTGGAGAATCCCATGGACAGAGGAGCCTGGCAGGCCACAGTCCATAGGGTCGCAAAGAGTCAGACATGACTGAGCAGACGTGCAAGTGATAAGCAGCAGCCAACAGAAGGATTTTCCCCAAACACTTTCTGAGTGGTCCCTGGTAGAGGCTGAGTGTCACTGCTATTGTTTGTACTTCAAGTGAGAGTTCCTACTATGCTGGTATAACAAAGAGATCCTTGGTACTCAAGATTTGTTCCTAAATTTTCAGGTACAAGTTCTAAAAATGAAGAGCTATTCCTTCTTTTCATACAAGGGGACATTTGTTGACATGTTTATCACAGGTCCATGTTCCAAACAGACAGGGATGCGTGGAAAGGAGATGTTGAAGAGCGGGTCCGGAGGTCACCAGGCAGCTCCTATTGACCTCACCCCTACGCTGCTCCGCTTTGTGTCCACCCTTTTTCTCAGATGTGAAATTGTTGAGCTTTATTTTTTCCACTTGTCAAATTCTCTTCAACTTTTTAACTGCTGTGTTGAATTATTTTCCTTAAAGGCATTTGATTATTTTTTTAATGTTTTTGCTTCACTGAAGCTTAGTGTGCTTTTTATGGTTTTATAGTTACCTTGCAGAAATCTCATTAGAAAAGCACTTTAATATATTACTTGGCAACGAGACGTCTGACAGTGTTCTAGTTCATTAGTTAGGAAACCTCCCCAAGCTTGGAGGGACGGACATTCCTCTGTGAACTAGGAGGCTCTGATCTCTCCTGCAGGGGCCAGGATTTATTTTAATGCCTTTAAGGGGGAAGGGGAAGAGGTACGCTAAATCTGGCAAAATAAAAATAACACTGATTAAGAAAACAATGAAACATCCTTGAAAACAAATTACACTTCAGTTAATATTATTCTATGGTACCTTCTGAGTCCTTTGAAGACAGTGCTTCATTTTTTTAGAAAATGGGTCTCTTTCTGTGGCAAGAGCCTAGTTAAACAGACTCACACCAGATCACAGATTACATCGAAATGATCCTAATGAGGATAGACTTTTCAAAGCGATATTCATTTTACCATGAATAAATGGATTCAAGTCTTATTCGTGGGTTTTTAATTTTCAACTTCGAATTTGCAAACTATCAAATTCCTTCAAAGCCATGGTGTGCAGAGAAGGCTCTAAGTAATAGGATTGCTTTATTTTTTAAAGAAAGATGCCCTTTAGCAAAGCACTAGGCTTTGAAATGTGATCAGTCAAGGGTTCAGTGGGCATGGATTTCCCCCACATGACACTGTTTCTTGTCAAGTTCCAACCAGATTTAATACCTCTCATACAAAAACGCTACCCCAAGGGCTTCTAGTGCATTAAAGTAGATAATGCTATATTGTTTTAACATAGATTATACAAAATGAAGTACGAGTTCCTAAAGCATGGCAATACTTAGGTGCTGGCGACTTTTTTTAGGAGCTGTATCTTTTTCTTTTAATTGAAAGACTTGATGCAAGCAGTCTGAAAAAGTGTTAAAAAAAAAAAAAAAAAGAGGGCTCAGTTATTAGAATGAAGGCAGAAAGCAAGTGATTGTATGAAAGGAGGGCCTCCTTCAATTTCAAGAGATAAAGGGAAAGGAATGGAGCGTTTTGGCAAGAGTGATGTTAAGCCCCTTAAGTCAGGCTGGAGAGGAAACTGGAGCATCCTGAACACTGACAGACATAAATGAGAGAAGCCAGTGGCGCTTTTAGACGTGTCTGATTGACAGGGAGAACCCAGACCCCAGTAATGGCTCGCTTTCACCTTTTAATACCAAGGCAGGTAGGAGAGAGGAGTGGAAAGGCAGAGACAATAAAGATCGTTTAGTTTTGGGTTTGAAGTACGTTTTCCAAAGAGGAAAGCAGGGCAGGCCATTTGGACATCTGCATGCTCAGACCACGACCTGCTGTGTGAGCCGCTGGCCTGGGCAGGTTACTTAGTCCCGATCACCCCCCACTGCCATCCCCTAGGCCCACCCCCTCTCCCCTGTTTCCTCACCTCCATGCATTAGGGTCACAGAGCCTCCCAACCATCTTCAAAGCACTGTGCTGTGGGGCAGGTAAGATAACACACTTTAGAAATTTCTCCACAAGTGGGCAGTGACATGGGGACATTGGAGGCAATGGTTATGACTGTGGTGGCGTATCCAGCCGGATGCAAAGCCTTGCCAGTTCCCTTGCCGCTGTGCAAGCTTATAGGGCTGCCCCGGAGGCCCATCCCACTGCCCCTGCAGATCCAGAGACCTGGTAATCCCAGACAGTCTGAGGCTTTCTTTATGGCCACCTCTCTTCCTGAAGGAAGGGTTCACAATCCTCAGAGAAAAACTCTTCAAGACAACTTCTCCTCAGTTGAGTCCAACTCTTTGCGACCCCATGTACGTGGCCCACCAGGCTCCTCTGTCCGTGTGATTTCCCACGCAAAAATACTAGAGTGGGTTGCCATTTCCTTCTCCAGGGGATCGTCCCAGCCCAGGGATCAAACCTGCATCTCTTGAGTCTCCTCCTGCATTACAGGCAGATTCTAGACCACTGAGCCAACAGGAAAGCACCACGTGTTTTATAATTCCATTTTTCAAACTAAAGTATAGTTGATTTACAATGTTGTGTTAGTTTTAGGTGTGCATCACAGTGATTCCCTTATAGGTTATTATAAAATATGTAGTTCCCTGTGCTATTCAGTAGGTTCTTATTGGTTATCTATTTTATATACGGCAGTGTATAAACATATGATTCTATTTGTATGGAATATCTAGAATAGGTAAGTCTGCAGAGACTGAAAGTAGATTTGTGGTTGCCAAGAAATGGTGGGGATAAGGAATAAACTTGGTGTGGGATTTCTTTTGGGGATGATGAAAATATTCTAAAATTCTATTGTGATGATGGCTGCATAACTCTAAATACACTGAAAATCACTGACTGATACACTTAAAACAGGTGAATTGAATGGTGTGTAAATTACATCTCAATAAAGCTGTTAACAAAGAATATATAGGCACACCTCAGAGATACTGTAAGTTTGGTTCCAGACCACCACAATAAAACAAATATTGCAATTAAAAAAAAAAAAGACAAGACCTCCTAAGCAGACTCAAAGTTTTGAAACCTAGTGTGGACCTGCCTTCCTGAGTACCTAGATATCCTCCATGCCAAGCACGGTCGGCCCTCCATATCCACAGATTTTTGCATTCTCAGATTCCAAGAGCTGCCTGTATTCATTGTATTGAATCATTCCATGTAAGGGACTTGAGCACCTGTGGATTTTGATGTCCACGGGACTCCTAGTACCAACCCCTGAACGGATACCGAGGGAGGACCACGTGCATTACAGCAGTGTGGCTCCCTCAGACCCGCCATGATATTGACTGAGGCCAGCCCTTTCTGCTGGACTGGGCACCAGCAGTCCCCCAGTGCCTGCTATTGGGGGACTCTGCCCAATGAGTGACCACCCAGGAAAACCCAAGGGAGACTCTTACCTTATGTGTGTTGGAACCCACCAGTGCTGGAATCTGGGGATGCTTAATCTAAGCCTGAATGATCAAGAACTAGGGACAGTGCCAGATGGAAAGCGAACCTCCGCTGGTCAGCACAGATGGAGAAGAGAAATAGACCTGCTGATGTGAGAGGCACAGCAGGCGTCCTGCTGGCCAGTTCTTCTCTCCTTGCCCATGTAGAACTCGGCTGATTCAGTGAGACCTGTGTGTACTCAATGGCAGCTTAGGATGTAGTGTTTGACTAGAAGAGGCTTTCCAAAGGCTGTAGCAGGAGGAACATTCTTTGGAAACTCCAAGCTAGCGTTTCAGACCCCAGATGTATAGATGGGACCATCAGCAGGACCTAGAGTTGTGTACTGATCAGCATCACTTTTGGCTCAAATATATTTGTGCTGCATCTTGTACCCATTCACACACCTCTTCCAGCCAGGTTTCACTGCCATCATATGCAGATAGACTGAGGGGCTTCATTAACCAGGTGAGCCTGGTGTGTTCAGAGCAGAAGAAATAGAACGTAGTGTAAAATGAACACATGTAAGGAGAGCCCATGTGCAGAAAAATTGGCCTTTTCAGTTAGCAGTTTTATTTCAATAAAATTGTTTTTTTCTGGCCACACAGCATGGTTTGAGGGTTTGTACCCCAACTAGCGTTTGAATCCATGCCCTTGGGAGTGAAAGCCCAGAGTTCTAAACACTGGACTGCCAAGGAAGTCCCCTCAATAAATTCTTTAATACATTATGTTGTACCATTTAACACTGATCTTCAAGATCAATTGCATTTGTTTTTCAGGAGGAAGTAATCTTAATCTAATAGAAAAATGCACTGCGCCTCTTTCCCCATCCCATGCTCATTGCTTATTACTCCTCCCCGCAGTTTGTGAGCTGACTCAAGTGTTCTTAGGCATTCAGAAGAGAAGCATTCTTATGTTAGCTTTTGGTGGTTTATTTTGCATAGTGTTGAGAACGATTGTGGTCTCATAGAGGTTCAGTACTGCAGTCAGAGATTGAGTGGTTTCCATCATTATAAATGTGGCCTGGGGCACCCACCTCATTTTAACTAGAGCTTAATGCAGAGGAGTGACTGGGGCCTGACTTCTTCCTCCCATAAACTAATCATTTTAAATGATGTGCATGTCTTTCTGTCCCCAAAGGGATCCATTAAATGTGATTTTCAGTGGGAAATGCGCTTTATTCAATTTGTCAGCCATAATGGAAATGCATAGATAAACAGAATCTGTGTGAATATAATAAGCTCATCAGACTTGGGAGGAGAGGACAGAATAGAGGAAACAAAGAAAAAACTCTGTCAAACATGAAATGAGTGTCTCTTTGTTTTTCATTTTTATTTAAGCCAGCCTCCTCTTTATAAAATTAATTTCTTAATAAGACATTATACAGTGTTCTAAGCATTTTGCAGAGACACTGTCTTGCTCTGGGAGAACTTTTTTTTTTTTTTAATTTTATTTTATTTAACTTTACAATATTGTATTGGTTTTGGGAAGACTTTTAGAAGAAACTCACTTAAGATTCCTGCAGGAGATCTAAAGAGAACTCCTGGTGCTGAAGCCTCCTGATGGCCAGCTTCCTGTCTGGGTTTTGTTGTGAGGAACCATAAACAACCTAAAGAGAGAGAGCCCAGTAACTGGAGGTTCCCCTGTGGCTGAACCTCTGGTTCCTCCCCAGCTTCTGCTCATTAACCATCTGTTTCTTTTCTTCTAATGAATATTCATGAAATAACTGAATATTCATTGGAAGGACTGATGCTGCAGCTGAAGCTCCAAAACTTTGGATATCTGATGCAAAGAGGTGACTCATTGGAAAAGACCCTGATGTTGGGAAAGATTGAAGGCAAAAGTATAAGGGGCCAGCAGAGGATGAGATGGTTAGCTGGTATCACCCAATGGACATGAACTTGAGAAAACTCCAGGAGACAGTAGAGGACAGGGAAGCCTGGTGTGCTGTAGTCCATGGGGTCACAAAGAGTCAGACACAACTGGGCAACTGAACAACAACAATTCTTCTCTTCTGCTCCATCCAGCCTCGCAGATGGCCCAAGAGACTCAGAGAAGCCCTAATGTTTGCACATTAATGTGAGTTTTCCTCCTGGACAAGTCAGTGTGTCTCATGGTAACATTCTGTCCTGAAGTAATACAGTAAGTCATCTACAGTGAACAAGTTTAACAGTTCCAGAGCACACTTGTAAATCTAATTTGTTCATAAGTCCAACAAAGTTAGCCTAGGTACCCAACTAACACAATGGGCTATATAGTGCTGTACTGTAATAGGTTTATAATACTTGTCACACAGATAATACATTAAGAAACACAAAAAATAAAGAAAACATTTTTAATCTTAAGGTACAATACATTGAAGAGTATAGTAGTACAGTATGACAGCTGACACACAGGGACTTGATGGCATCTTTGAAAGCTCACAGCTTGAAGGTTCGTATGTAGGGGAATTTCTGTACAAGGAGAGGATATAACAGTCTCCTTCACCCTGACTCCTGGGAGCACCGCTCGCAGAAGCCACCCACCCTGAACCCTCTGATATGTCTGAGTAAGAGGCTCAGAACACATCTCTAGTCTTGGCCAGAAAGGCCTCCTTAGAGCTTTGGCTTTTCTCTCATGTCCTTCAGACAGATCTTGCACCCCAATTGAAAAGCTTCACAGAATCAGCTTTTGATGTTTAAAAAAAAAAAGTAGCAAGCTAAGGAATGACTAAAGAGAAAGCACGCTCCAGACAACAGTAACTTTGAGAGCATTTATATATGTTCTAAAATTAATGTGTCCCTTTCTCCTTGTTTAACACCCAAAGTTTCCTTTCACTTCCTCCCTACCTTCCACTAACCCCATTCCTGGTTGACCTGGCAACGATAATCAACCCTTCGTATACTATTTCCTCTCTTTTGATATTTTCATTCCTTTTTATGGAAAATGATATAACAGAATCTCACTATCTGTATGTTCCTCATTTTTGACCCCTCAAATCATGTCTTAATGAATAGGAAGTATTCCAGTCTTCTTATTTTTCTCTTCCATCACTGATGTATTAATAGGCTTCTCCCATCTGGGCATTAGCTCATTGCTTAGCTGAGTCTTCACTGGCTTGTGTTTTGCCTTGATCTCTTGGGCATTGTGTCTACAGGTCTTGGCTCTTGTGGAGAATTAGATAGTGACCTGGTGACAGCAATCCTTTAGAATTTAGCATTTCAAATACTCAGATGTTTTTAAAGACCACTTCTTCTGAAACCTCAACATATCTTCAGATCCATGATTTCCAAACTTCTGGGAATTGCAGGATCCTATCCTTATGTCTGGTTTGAATGAGATACCCCTCCTTATCCACCCTGTGAATCCTGCAGGAAGAAGAGAGAAACATTTCTGTTTTTAATATAGAAACAAGTAAAACTTCTTTAGGCTTGAGGAGTTTTGGGGAGCATATGACACTCAATGGTGTGTTGAAAGAGGCATGGAGTGTTGCAAAAAAGGAATCACTAATAAGTAGGTCATTTTAATCTCACTGTTTCCTTTTTTAAAAAATTAAGGGTGAAAACACATAACATAAAATCTACCATCTTAACAAATGAAGTGTACGTACAGTATTGTTACATAGGTGCACACTGGTGTACAGATTTCTACAACTTTTTCATCTTTCAGAAACATTGAACTCCCCACTTCCCCTCCCCCTAAACCATGGCAGCCACCTTTCTACTTTCTGCTTCTGTGAACTTGACTACTTTAGATCCCTCATGTCAGTGAAATCATGCACCATTTGTCCTTCTGTGACTGGCTTATTTCACTTAGTGTAGTGTCCTCAAGGTTCATCCGTGTTGTAGTATATGGCAGTTTAATCTCTCTCACTATTTCCTAAAATGGAAATACAAGACTCTTAAGGAAAAGAAGTCCCTTATATTTCCTATGGGCTGTTTAAGGTTACAAATGCTCACAGTTAAGGCTTATGTTTGGAGGATCCTAGGGAGATGTAAGGTGCAATATTTTTAATATGATGATAAAGTAACATAAAAGATTCTAGGATAGCATGTACAAAGAACAGTTCTTGAAAATACGTAGTATCATTATTGTAATCATCTCCTTAGGACTGAGCCATAATGACCCCAAAGCAGTAAAATTCCCTCCATGCGGACTATATAAATATGAGTGGTTTTGCCCTAACCTTTGAGGAAAGGACTTTATGACAAAAACAAAACAAACAAAAAAATCTCCTTCTCTAAAAAGAGATGATGAACAAGGGATAATTCTAGTTGATGGTTCAACTAAAAAGTTGAAAGATGTTGCATTCTAGTTATGTACGCAGATCAGATCAGTTGCTCAGTCGTGTCCGACTCTTTGCGACCCCATGAACCGCAGCACGCCAGGCCTCCCTATCCATCACCAGCTCTCGGAGGTCACTCAGACTCACATTCATCGAGTCAGTGATGCCATCCAGCCATCTCATCCTCTGTCGTCCCCTTCTCCTCCTGCCCCCAATCCCTCCCAGCATCAGAGTCTTTTCCAACGAGTCAGCTCTTTGCATGAGGTGGCCAAAGTACTGGAGTTTCAGCTTTAGCATCATTCCTTCCAAAGAAATCCCAGGGTTAATCTCCTTCAGAATGGACTGGTTGGATCTCCTTGCAGTCCAAGGAACTCTCAAGAGTCTTCTCCAACACCACAGTTCAAAAGCATCAATTCTTCGGCACTCAGCCTTCTTCACAGTCCAGCTCTCACATCCGTACATGACCACAGGAAAGACCATAGCCTTGACTAGGCGAACCTTTGTTGGCAAAGTGATGTCTCTGCTTTTGAATATGCTATCTAGGTTGGTCATAAACTACTCAATAAATTAGTCCAAAACTTGCAGACTAAATAAAGCAACTATGAATATCTGTTATCTCATACAGTTTGTGTGGGTCAAAAATTTGGGACTGGCTTATCTAGGTGGTCTTTGGCTTGGGGGTCTCTCATGCGGTTGCAGTCAAGATGTCAGTGGGTACTACTCATCTGAAGGTTTGAGGTTGGAGGGTCTATTTCCAGCTTGGCTCACTCACATGACTGTTGTTATGAGGACTTAGTTCCTCATCACGTGGACATCTCTATTGCACTTCTTGAGCATCCTAACAACATGGAGGCTGACTTCCCCCAGAGCAAATGATCTAAAAAGAAGCAAGAAGGAAGCTGCAGTGCCTTTAATGACTTAGTCTCAGAATTCACACATTGTCTCTTCCATCACATTCTGTTTGTTAGAAGGGAGTCACTAAGTCTAGCTCACATTCATGGGGAGCAGGGTTCAGCTCCACCTAAAAAGGGAGGATTTGATAAGGAAATGGAAAAGTCACGTTGCAGAAGGGATAAACAGGACTCAGACCAGATACTCTAGTGATGCCTGGGAGGTAAAGAGAAAGAGCAAGTGGACATAACTCTCATCTGTGGCTGGCATGGGGGCCAAGAGGGAGGGAGGGGAGATAGGAACAACTGGCCAGGCAACCAGAAAAGCGATAGAGGTGAAAGCACAAGGGTGGATGCTCCAGGCCAGCCCAGGAGCCTGGCACTCCTGGATGCGGAGTACTTTTCACCAATCTCACTTTGCCCTTGAGGAACTTGAGCAGTGCTATTAGGCCTTCTTCACTGGAGATGCTTCTTCAGCTCAGCAAGGCACTGGCTCAGAAACCAGACTCCACATGGGAGGAGGGCTGACATCTTGATGCCGTTTGCCTCTGGAGCTGCCCCTTTGAATGCGACCATCTGTTGGCATTTTCAGGATTCCCTGCCGTAGCAGCCCTTTTCTGTTTTCATTATGGAGTTGGATTCCAGGGATAGTCTCTTTGTTTTCTCCAAAGCTTCTTTCTGAAACCCAACTTTTGTTTACTTCCTAAATTGCCTTCCTAACCTCCTTAGACTGAGTAGATTTGTCTTGATGGATGAATCAGAGTCTTGAACTCTTCTCTTTGGCTCCAGCCCTCTTGGCAGAGAACATGGGAAGATAGTTTTTGCTTATGTGCATGTGTGGGGAAGACTTTTTTCTTTGTTTTTCTGTCTCAACCACAAGCTGCGGGTGAGCCGGCACCTGGGACCTTGACAAGCCTCCATGCATGCGTGGGCTGAGGTCATCTGGGGAGGTCTACCCAGGACCATTTGCCATGTCCCCGAATCCCTGAGCAGACTGCAGTTTGCCAAATCCAAGGCTCATGGGAATGGGGGGAATTACTTTTCTGGAGCCAGTTTTATCTTGTCCATGTTCCATTCATGCAAATTGGACATCCTCCCACAACTAAACTGTGCGCTGCCCTTCTGCTTGGGAAATGCAGCTGTTCACGCTTAATGCTTTTGCTCAGCGCCTTCCTAATCTCTCAGCTTCACACTGTTTAAACGGCGGCCAGCTGATTGAGAGCAGATAATGTTTTTTCTGATTATTAATAAAGTACAAGGAGACGAATTCAAACGGTTCTAGTTCCATTTCTGCCAGCATCCTGGCAATGATGAGTGAGTAGGCAAATGTTTAATCATCCCCTCCCCATCCCCAAGCCTCATCTATAAAGTGAGAATTTGGACAAGATGGATCTTGGGGTCCTCCTACATCTAAGGTCACTGGCTATTTGATAATTTAAGAATGAGGAAGTATTCATCAGGTAGGAGTTATTTACCCCAAGAGGAGAATCTCAGTACTGTCTCCTGCGATTATTCTCCTGGAAGGGGCCTGTCTGTCAGCTGGAGCTTTTCCTCTGCATGTGGAATCAACAGTTCTTCTTTCACATTTGGAAAACAGACTATTAAGTTGACCTTTTGTACTTAAAACCTCATATAAATGTTTTTAACATCTTTAGGGGACTGGGGTTTATGCTTTGCTGGTTGTTTCTTTTAAATCCATCTTTTCCAATATAATATTATTGCTTGTCAACACAGACTTGCACTTTTGTACTTTTAAATAGTTGCCCCCAACTTCTCCTACTAAAAGTCTGACCAATGACCCTCAATTTTAAAATCTTATAAATTGACTAATAAAGCAGCATTTTCCTAGAGGGTCAGCCTTTATCTTTGATCTCCTGGGTTTTATCTAAATTTTAAATGAGATTACTACTTTTGTAGATATTTTTAACATATGATCCATGTAATGTAAGTGGAAAAATACGGCATCAGCAACTCTGGCCATCTTATTGCTCTAGTTGAGTAGCTGGATCAGAAACATAATAAGCAAGGCCTCCTAAACATTGGCCTGTTTGTTCCTTTGCACAGCTGAGGACCAATGTTTGAATAGCCATAGTAATCAAAATCTCTGCCCAATGACACGCCTTTTCACAAATTCTGTGATAAAAGTAGTTATAGCCTCACAAAATCCACAACAAAGGAAGCCAGTCTCTTGGAGTGCTTCCTAAAATCTTCCTAAAACTTTGAATTGGAAGTACAAAATCTGGTGTATATTTAGTGCTTTCTAAAACTTTGAATTGGAAGTACAAAACCTGGTGTATATTTAGGTATTGGCATCAGTTCACTCAGCTACTCAGCTTTGTTAATCTACTTAGCTCCAGGCACTGGGATACAAAAAAGAACTAGAGAGAAGTTGGCCTGTCCTCACCAGCATTGATCCTACAGTATAGTGGGGTTCACAAACACAGTTACAGCCCTGAGAAGATGCCGTGATGAAGGAAAATAGGAGAACCAGAAGATGCTGCATGACTGGCACATAATGCTCGGTCGCGTCTGACTCTGCAACCCCACGGACTGTAGCCCACCAGGCTTCTCTGACCATTCTCCAGGCAAGAATACTGTAGTAGATTGCCATTCCCTTCTCCAAAGGGAATCTTCCTGACTCAGGGATTGAACCTGTGTCTCCTACATTGCAGGCAGATTCTTTACCATTTGAGCTATAGGGAAGTCCTTTACAGAAGATGTTGAATGATGGTAAATGGGCCTCCTCCTCCCAGAAGGAGGCCCGTGTTCTACGTGGGTCTGGAGAGGAGGATAGGAAAAGAAGGGTTAAGGGAGGTTTGTTATGCAAAAAGATAACTACACTGAGATTCCAAGGCAAAGATGGGGAAGAATGGGAAAGGGAGAGAATTTTCCAGGAAAAGAAATGAAATGCACAAAGGCTTGGGGCCAGGGAGAGTAAGACATATTTGAGGAAGACAGAAGTTCATTAGGGGTCGAGCTCAGAGTTCAGGAGGGATGAAGCAAGAAATTAGGCTGAGAATGTACTCAGGACCAGATCTTATTTATTCTGGATTTTATACTTTAGATAAATGTATCCCCTTTCTGGCTGTTAAAGTTTTTCTCAAAATAAGGATGTAAATCTGAAACATATCCAATCCCAAAGAGGAAATATTTTCACTAATATGGGAATTGCTTGGTTCTGCCCAGGAATGTTTACTAACTGTTAACACTGACTTTTAAATGTTTCATAGGATTGCTGTCTATGTAAGGTGCTTTCTAAGAAGATGGCATCTTCTTAATGATTTGAGAAACAAAACATGAGGTGTATTTTCAAATACTGATGTTCACAATAAACATTCATTGAAACCATTAAAATCTAATGAAAAGTTCTGGAGTTCCCAGATTGCTTTGTTCTAATAAGACATGGGTGGGACTCTAAGCATGTGATCACAGTAGGGTTAACATCTACTCAGGATTCAGTATGTGTGGTGCTAAGTCGCTTCAGCCATGTCTGACTCTTGGAACTGTAGTCCACCAGGCTCCTCTGTCTGTGGGATTCTCCAGGCAAGAAGACCAGAGTCAGTTGCCATGCCCAGCTCCAGGGGGTCATCCCTGATCCAGGGATGGAGCCCAAGTCCCTGCATCTCTTGCGTTAACTGGGAGGTTCTTTACCACTAGCACCACCTAGGAAGCCCCAGCATTCAGTATAAGGAGGATAATTCTCACCTATCTGGGGTTGCCATTCCAAACCGCTTACCCAGAACAACTCGGAAAATACCTGTGAAATAGTTTAGGCCAGAATATGAATGGTGAGCCATGACCTCTGTTTGTGATTCTCATAATTGTGTAATCTTTTCTCCAAAATACATGAATGTTTTTATTCTCTTATTTTTCTTGATGATTTCCTTGGCTTGATACTAAAAATGTCTGCAATTATGTCTGGTCTCCAGTTCTCAAGATTTCTTTTCCTTTTCCCCAAACCCCTCATGCTGCACGCTCAGTCGTGTCCAACTCTTTGTGACCCTGGACTACATCCCACCAGGCTCCTCTGTCCATGAGATTTGCCAGGCAAGAATACTGGAGTGGGTTGCCATTTCCTTCTCCAGGGGATCTTCCTATCCCAGGGATCAAACCTGTGATTCCTGAGACTTCTGCATGGGTGGGCAGATTCTTTACCACTGCGCCACCTGGAAAGCCCCCATATCCCTCATCTCTAAAAGAACAAAGCAAGATAGAACATTTCACTCATCCTGGATTATGTAGAGAAGCACCGCAGGAGCCTAGGAAGGCTCTGGGTTTGGACTTAGAAAACACAGATTTGTGTTCCAGGCATACCACTTCCAGGCTGTGGACTTAGCACAAAACAGTTAACCTTACTGAACCTCAGTGTCTTTATCTGTAAAATGACTGGCTGAGCTCACCAGACTATGGGGAAAATCAAAATGAAGTAATGAATATAAAAACTCTGTGGGCTGAAAACCCTAATACCAATAGAAAGCCACATTCCACCTCTTTGAGCAGGCTGATCCTTTCCTTGGAATTTCCTCACCAACTCCACCCACTAGCTTTAACTTTGAAAGCCCTTTTCCTCTTCCATGAATTCAGTTCTGACCTACTTGGTCAGAATCCTCGTTTAAAAAAAAAAAAAAAAAGTTTATTTAAATGGCTGTGTCAGGTTTTAGGTGCGTCACACGAGGTCTTTCCTTGCAGCACAAGGATTCTCTAGTTGTGGCACGCAGGCTCAGTAGTTGCAGCACGCGGGCTTAGTTGCTCCAAGGCACAGGGGATCTTGGTTTGCCAACTGGGGATCGAACCTGCATCCCCTTCTTTGCAAGGTGGATTCTTAACACCTGGAGTACCAGGGAAGTCCCCAGATGCTTTTTATATTTATATCATAGGACTAGTCACACTCCTCCCATGTTATAATTGCTTCTGTACTTACATACTTGTCTATACTTTGTGTTTTGTAAATCCGCATCAGGTAGGAGTCCAACTCCATCATCTTTTTTTTTTTTTTTCCTTGACAACCCCATCATCTCTCCATCCCTCGTGTCACCCAGCGCAGCACTTAGTTCATGGATCCACTCCACGCTTTTACCTGCTTAGTGCTGTGCAATGCTGAAATTCGATTTAGTTTGTATCATTGTGAATCTTTCTCAACTTTTATACCTTTTTCCACAGAGATTTTCCTTCAGTGAGTAAATTCATCTAGGCAATAGTAGAAATTAGTGTTCTCATTACAGGAAATGAATATCAGTGATGAATAGATGACATTTCTCTTTCTTATTAGGGATGAAACCTCTGGGCAGTCGAGTTTTATAGCTGATGACAGAAAGATCCATTCTTTAATCATCTGAGCATGTTATGACCTTGAGAAAGCTGTCCAGTGCTGACACTGTGGAGTATTTGTGGATTTGTTATTCCTCATTATTGTTGTGTAGGTTAAAATGCTGCTTACTTATTTTCAAAAAATTATTCAGAACTGTCTGTGAGTGGGATTAAGCTCTCTCAGCTCCAGAGATCATGACCCTCAATTTCCACAGCGGCCAAGGTCCCATGGATGTGTGAGTGGAGGCAGGTTACATGACGTCATACTTGTCAACTTACCAAGCTGTCATACTTATCAATATCATATTCGTCCCAGGGGTCTTGTCATATATTATCTATTTGAGTCTACTTTGACTTTTCTTCTCTTCAAGTGTCAATTTAACTGATTTCCAAGCTCAGAGACCATCATCATTTCCCATGGACTAGACAAGTCTGGACTGCTTTCCAGCTCTTCCCCTTGTTCACAAGCAGAGCAGGCATCAGCTCCTTTACAAACCAGTTTCATCTTTGAAGCCCCCACCTTCCTAAAGGGGCCACACATTTGCTAAAGATTTCCTGAGAATATACCCAAAGGCAAGGACTAAGGAGGCAAAAAGCACAGCTTCTACATCAGTTTCAGGAACCTCAAGAACATTTTCTCCCCCAAGTTTGTCAAGAATGAGTTTCCTACTTTTATGTATGGCTGCTCTGAAGAGGTGCCAAGTCTGAAATCCCAGCTGCTGCTCTGAGGAAATTATTTTTCTTCACTTAAACAAAAGAATAAAATTTCCAAGGCTAGAGCTGATGGCTGCTCTAGAAGGAACACCTGCGGAGGGAAAGGATGCTTCAAGCACCGGCCCCGTGGGTTTCCTTGCGTGCAGTTGCTCCCAGTCCTCGTAAAGATGCCGTGTCTTCACCTTTAAAACCCAGTTTACTACTGAATCTATGAAAGCTCCTTTTCCCCCTCTGCATTATAAAAGGAATTTATAACTCAAGGAAAACAAAACTCAAAAAAGAGAAAGTACCACTAATTATAGAAAATAATCACTGTCTGAAAATCAATCAAAATGCCAAAGTAAAACTGTCTGGTCCTATAAATACCAGTAAGAGGGCTTCCAAGTGGTGCTAGTGGTAAAGAACCCAACTGCCAATGCAGAAGACATAGAATCACAAGTTCAATCCTTCGGTCAGGAAGATTCGTTAAAGGAGGGCATGGCAACCCACTCCAGTATTCTTGCCTGGAGAATCCCATGGACAGAGGAGCCTGGTGGGCTACAGTCCATGGAGTCACAAGGAGTCGGATACCACTGAAGTACAAAAGCAGCAAAGAGCCTTCTCATACCCCCAGGGACCCTCCTTCTAGGGTAGTCACCCATGCGGTGACATAGCTTTCCTTTACCTGGTTTCCATTTTTCATAGCTCACACCCAGCAGGGTGGGCCCCAGGTCAGCCTCCACCAAATAAGAGCAAGCAAGACTTGCCTCACTAATGAAAATACAAAACCTTTATTCAAGTCCCCCAGTTCCTATGGGAGAGGCCCTCATCCCCCATGATCAGAGGGACATAGCCATTTCGCTGGTTTCCAGAGCTGTGTTTCCTGACACTTCTGAGGCTCCTTGAGCAATCCAGCCCTTCCCAGCTCGGGTAGTCTATAGCACCCACATCTAGCACCTTCTGTAATATGAATTTCCCCTCAGCACTCAGAAAAAAGGTCTCATTATACTGGGAGCACACAGCATGTCCACAAAGCGAGTGCACTGTAGCAAATATCGTCCAAGTACTCAAGACACACCTGAGAAGAACTAGCCCACAAAGTGAGAGAAGTGTTCTGCTCTGGTCTGAGCCTGGAGGGCAGCGCTGGAAAAATGCAGAACGTGGGAGGAGTAACGCTGAATCCTAGGAGAAAGCTGGGAGGAAATCTGAGAACACTCAGCAAAGCAGAGATAAACAAAGAGTGAGACTTGGGGTAAATAACTGTGAGCTTTCAAGTCTGTGGAGCTCACAGAGGAGTGCAGACAATAACCAGAGGGCACCAGAGAAGGAGAGAAAAAACCCTGAGAAAGTGAAGGGAGGAGCTGTTAGGCACGGCTGATGAGTGTCTGGGGTTGTCAGCCCAGGAGACAACTGTAACCACGAGCGCTCTAGAGGCCGGGGCCTGACGGGCACAGACATCACCAAGTTAAAACCCGCCAGGCTCGGCTGGCACTGCACACCCCACGCCGTGTCCTGTGGCTGGGGGTGGGTATGGGGCGGGGGGTGCCTCCCTTGTGTTTTTTCTGGCTCTGGGCCCTGGCAAAGCCAAGCTGAACGTGTCTTAGCAGAGAGGTGACCTGACTCTAAATGGCCAAAGGGTCCAGATTCAGTGAGCTCTTTAGTGAGACTCACAAACGCGCGCAGAGCCCCATCTCTGGTGTTGCCATTAAGGGCGGGAGGGGGCGGGGGCGGGGCTGGGGCTATGAGCCAAATGCTTTATTTTTAGGAAAATGGAAAACAGCACAGAAGGAGTACTGCTAAGACTCTGAGAGCAGGCAACTCCAAGCTCCTGACAAAGGAGGGGAAGTCAGACATGGCCCACCATCCCCCCAGAGAACTAAGGTGGTAATAGTAACACTAAGGAGCGTTGTTATGGGGTCTCTACATGCTTCACGCCTCCCAGTTCCAGGGACTGTCCGCTCTTCTCCTTGAATCTTGGCATCTTCCACTGTCCTCGGCCTCTCCCTAAGAAGACTTGGGAGTGATGTTTCTCCAAATCTCTCCTCTCTTACTCTCCACCTTTGTGTCTTCAGCATCTGAGCATCTCCTGCTCTGCAGCCATGTTTTAGTTGAGTGGTTTTACCTGGGGAGTGGAAAAAAATAATTCCAGTGCCAGGCTCCACGCCCAGACTGAGAAACTCTGGGAGTGCAGCCCAGGCCTGGGCTTGCCCAGTTAAACATTCCCGGAGGAGCCCAGTGAGCGGCCGGGCTTGGCAAGCACGGCGGCATAGGAACCTTCTTACAGGCCAGTTCCCAGGTGGCCGGGGCTTGCCCCTTTGGCTGTGTCTGGCATCTGTTATTCCTGCAGACGCCCCTCTGTGAGATCTCTTCCAGGCTGCAGGACCTCCAGCAGCTGAACACATCTCCTCTTCTTTTTGATAACTCCTAATCTAAAGAAGGACCCTGCTCTGTCAGTTCCCACAGGCTGCTTCCAGAGCCATCAACCTGGACTGAGGGATTTCCCACCACATAAGTCTCCTTGAACAAAGTGGAATTGAGGGCTTACCTAGTTCTCCAGGAGCTGATGACTTTAGTCTTCTATGAAATATCCCGGCAGGAAACTCCCTGGAAGTCAGGCTATCCTGTGGACAAGAAACAGCAGGAGTGGCCCCATGGTGGTATCCTCCTAGGGCCTCCTGGGAACTCAGGTCTTAGCTTTCTTCAGCTTTCTAAAGTGTTCTAGGCTACTGCCTAGAACTGGTTGGACTGGTTGGCCAGTCCAACCCTCTTTGAAGTCGAAGGCCACCTGACAGTCCCTCATATGCTTCCCTCCAGGGTCAGAGGTTCCAGAACATCTCTTTTTTTTGGATCTGCCCAGACTGCAGCCCTTGTCAGTCAGCTTAGGGCCTGTGGACAGAGACTAAGTTCTGAGGGGCAGGTAGCCTCCAGTTTCTGGAAGACTTCCTCTTGCAGCTCGAAGCTCGGTTCAGGAAATACTTCTGATGCTTGACAATGCCAGGCACTGGGAGACAGGGAGGCAAAGATGAAGTATCCTTGGGGAACTCACTCTCTGGGTTTCTAGAAAGCCCAGATTCAGGTGGCAATAAGTGCCCTCCTGTGGAAACTTCCCCACCCAGTTCTGTGCTGGTAGAATAGGAAAAACTGACCCAAAATTATAATATGTTGGGTTTAAGGTGAGTCATAGTCCAAACAGGACAGGCCCATGAAATGCAGGGGAAAAATTTCCAAGGCTCCATTAGCAGAACAAGGTACACTTACATAACTTGAGAGTTTCCGTTCATAAAGGTACTCTGTATGAAGTCAGTTCTTCCTTGTGCTCAAACCAAGTAAAAATTTAGCCTGCTCATTTAACTTGTGCAGATGTCAGTCAGTCCAGTGTCATACAGGCAGTCTAGCTATTTCAGCTTCTGTGGGAACTCTCCCGAATACATGAGCTCACCCATGGGCAATGTTGCTGACACAGCCCCAGGTTAGCTCAGCCACCTCATGGTTGCCTGAGTGATCTCTTCACCTTACACGTCTGAACTTGGCTTTGAATCTTTCATGGATTTCTTTTACCTAATGCAGGACTCGTCCAAGGATAATCTCAGACTTGATGTACCAGAATCACCCGTGCATGGGAATCTCAGCCTGGAGTCAGACCCTTAGTCATTATTCTGTTCATTTTGTGTTGAGCTCTTCCGTGTTAGGGGAAAAGAATAAGAAGACATCATCAAATACAAGATTGGTTTGTAAGCAACAGATTTTAAGAAGTAACTTTCTGTTTATGTTCCATGGTCAGTTCAAACCTGTGATAATTTTGAGACTTTGCAAGATTCAGTCAGAGAGAGACATCTGAATACTATGATGTCTACTACAGAAAACATAGACTAAGAAGATTTTCAGCATCAAAGATTGGAACCAAAATGGGGTGTCTCCTTAACCCAGAGGTAACTAGCTGTCAGATAAGAAATGCAATTCTCAGGATCTGTGTTTGCCATCTCTAGGGTTGTATCATACCAGACAGTCTGCACTCAGATGAACTGCCCCTGCAGGTAAGTGGCAGGTTGCTAAGCAGTGTCTTAGCTGTCTGCTGCTGCTAAGTCACTTCAGTGGTGTCCGACACTGTGCGACCCCCATAGATGGAAGCCCACCAGGCTCCCCCATCCCTGGGATTCTCCAGGCAAGAACACTGGAGTGGGTTGCCATTTCCTTAGTTATCTACTCCTCTGCTTTACCTGGGATGGTGTGCGGTGAGAATGGGCCAGGTGTCAGCAGTGAGCAAATGGAATGCCCTCCAGAGAAGCTGTCCAAGGAAGAGCCAGGAAAGCAGTTTTCCTTCTATACCAGGGAACCCACCGAGCCTTCCAGGGCTAAAGTGTAAAGTAGACCGTGTTTACCTTAGTACCACTGGTCCCTGTCTGTTTCCTTTCTCTCTGTGGGATTCGTACCTCCTCATTGCCCAGGGTGATGCCTCAGATTCAGCTTCTCTTCCTGGTGTCACAGCCCCCTCTTAAACTTTTAACTCATTCCCTCTTCCCATATCCAGTCAGTTCCTGGCTAGTGTTGGTTCTTCCTGAATAATCTCTCAAGTCTGCCCCTTTCCTCTCTGTTCCCATTAGTTCAGTTCAGTCGCTCAGACGTGTCCGACTCTTTGTGACCCTGTGGACTTCAGCACGCCAGGCCTCCCTGCCCATCACCAACTCCTGGAGTCCACCCAAACCCATGTCCATTGAGTCAGTGATGCCATCCAACCATCTCATCCTCTGTCGACCACTTTTCCTCCTGCCCTCAATCTTTCCCAGTATCAGGGTCTTTTCAAATGAATCAGCTCTTGAAATCAGGTGGCCAAAGTTTTGGAGTTTCAGCTTCAACATCAGTCCCTCCAATGACCATTCACGACTGATTTCCTTTAGGATGGAGTGATTGGACCTCCTTGCAGTCCAAGGGACTCTCAAGAGTCTCATCCAACACCACAGTTCAGAAGCATCAATTCTTCTGTGCTCAGCTTTCTTTATAGTCCAACTCTCATATCCATACATGACCACTGGAAAAACCATAGCCTTGACTAGACAGACCTTTGTTGGCAAAGTAATGTCTCTGCTTTTGAATATGCTATCTAGGTTGGTCATAACTTTCTCTCCAAGGAGTAAACATCTTTTTATTTCATGGCTGTAGTCACCATCTGCAGTGATTTTGGAGCCCAGAAAAATAAAGTCTGACACTGTTTCCACTGTTTCTCCATCTATTTCCCATGAAATGATGGGTCCGGATGCAGTGATCTTAGATTTCTGAATGTTGAGCTTTAAGCCAACTTTTTCACTCTCCTCTTTCACTTTCATCAGGAGGCTTTTTAGTTCCTCTTCACTTTCTACCTTAAGGGTGGTGTCATCTGCATATCTGAGGTTATTGATATTTCTCCCAGCAATCTTGATTCCAACTTGTGTTTCTTCCAGTCCAGCATTTCTCATGATGTACTCTGCATAGAAGTTAAATAAACAGGGTGACAATATACAGCCTTGATGAACTCCTTTTCCTATTTGGAACCAGTCTGTTGTTCCATGTCCAGTTCTAACTGTTGCTTCCTGACCTGCACACAGATTTCTCAAGAGGCAGGTCAGGTGGTCTGGTATTCCCACCTCTTTCAGAATTTTCCACAGTTTATTGTGATCCACACAGTCAAAGGCTTTGGCATAGTCAATAAAGCAGAAATAGATGTTTTTCTGGAACTCTCTTGCTTTTTCCATGATCCAGTAGATGTTGGCAATTTGATCTCTGCCTCTTCTAAAACCAGCTTGAACATCTGGAAGTTCACAGTTCACATATTGTTGAAGCCTGGCTTGGAGAATTTTGAGCAGTACTTTACTAGCATGTGAGATGAATACAATTGTGCGGTAGTTTGAGCACTCTTTGGCATTGCCTTTCTTTGGGATTGGAATGAAAACTGACCTTTTCCTGTGGCCACTGCTGAGTTTTCCAAATTTGCTGGCATATTGAGTGCAGCACATTCACAGCATCATCTTTCAGGATTTGAAATAGCTCCACTGGAATTCCATCACCTCCACTAGCTTTGTTCATAGTGATGCTTTCTAAGGTCCATTTGACTTCACGTTCCAGGATATCTGGCTCTAGGTGAACGATCACACCATCGTGATTATCTGGGTCATGAAGATCTTTTTTGTACAGTTCTTCTGTGTATTCTTGCCGCCTTTTCTTAATATCTTCTGCTTCTGTTAGGTCCATACCATTTCTGTCCTTTATTGAGCCCATCTTTGTATGAAATGTTCCCTTGGTATCTCTAATTTTCTTGAAGACATCTCTAGTCTTTCTCATTCTGTTGTTTTCCTCTATTTCTTTGCATTGATCATTGAGGAAGGCTTTCTTATCTCTCCTTGCTATTCTTTGGAACTCTGCATTCAGATGTTTATATCTTTCCTTTCCTCCTCTGCTTTTGGCTTCTCTTCTTTTCACAGCTGTTTATAAAGACTCCTCAGACAGTCATTTTGCTTTTTCACATTTCTTTTTCTTGGGGATGATCTTGCTCCCTGTCTGCTGTACAGTGTCACGAACTGTAGTTCATAGTTCATGAGGCACTCTATCAGATCTAATCCCTTAAATCTATTTCTCACTTCCACTGTATAATCATTAGGGATTTGGTTTAGGTCATGCCTGAGTGATCTAGTGGTTTTCCCTGCTTTCCTCAATTTAAGTCTGAATTTGGCAATGAGTTCATGATCTGAGCCACAGTCAGCTCCTGGTCTTGTTTTTGCTGACTGTATAGAGCTTCTCCATCTTTGGCTGCAAAGAATATAATCAATCTGATTTTGGTGTTAACCATCTGGTGGTATCCATGTGTAGAGTCTTCTCTTGTGTTGTTGGAAGAGGCTGTTTGCTATGACCAGTGCATTCTCTTCCAGAGCTCTATTAGCCTGTTCCCAATACTACCACCTTGATTTACGCTCCTAATCCCTAACCCATCCCAGTCCTGCTGTCAAGGCATCTAAAGTCAACTCCCAAAATGCCAGTTGAATCTCTGACATTCAAAGACACACTGGACCCCAAAGCCCGCCCCCTCTGCCTTCCACTGTGCCTGGCACCCGATGCTCAGCTCTTTTACCTCACTCTTCCCTAGCCGGACTGGGCTGCTCACTATTCCATCAGCCAGTTTGTGTTTTCCTGCCTGCACACCTCTGCTCAGGCAGGTCTCTGAAAGTGAAAACCTTTCCTTGAGAGGAGGCTGACTCCTAAACTTCAGGGCCTGCTCAAATGCCAGCTCCTTTCCCAGCCACCCCCTGCCCCAGTCATGTGTCCTCTCCATTCTTTGAAGAAGCAATTTATATCAGCTTCAGTGATAAGAATTTGCTTTGAAATTAAAGCAGTAACTAATACTGGGGCTTCCCTGGTGGCTCAGCTGGTAAAGAATCCACCTGCAATGTGGGAGACCTGGGTTCAATCCGTGGGTTGGGAAGATCCCCTGAAGGAGGACATGGTGACCCACTCTAGTATTCTTGCCTGGAGAACCCCCAGGGACAGAGGAGGCTGACAGGCTATCAACCGTGAGGTCACAAAGAGTCTGATGCTACTGAGCGACTAAACACAGCACAGCAATGCTTACTGACCTAGCACATGCCAGGTCCTGTGCTAATTGCTGTATCTTGTTTGATCTTTCTGATAATCTAATGACTTGGGTATTATCCCATTTCACAGATGAATAAACTGAGAAATGTCAAATAGCTTCTTCAGTGTCACGTAACTCAGAAGTGGTAGAGCAGAATTCCTGATTCCAAAGTCCATGCTGCAAGCTCATCACAGTCTATTGCCTCTCTAGCATTTTGATCTGTCTGTATGTGTTAAACATCTCCCATCTCACCTCAATACATTGTTATCTGAGGAAGAGGAATCATTTCTTATATACTCTTATCCCAGCAGTGCTTGAGAGAGCCCCATCATGATAAGGGGTTCCCCAGTGGCTCAGCAATAAAGAATCCACCTGCAATGCAGGAGATACAGGAGACATGGGTTCCATCCCTGGGTCGGATAGGCCCCTGGAGAAGGAAATGGCTACTTACTCCAGTATTCTTGCTGGGAAATCCCATGGACAGAGGAGCCTGGCAGGCCGCAGTCCATGGGGTTGCAAAGAGTTGGACACGACTGAGCAACTGAACATAAGCATGAGCATCTTCACTCACACTAAAAGGTAAATGACCAGCTGGAGCATCCATAACCAGATGATTTTGCCTTAAACCAAAACCCTGAAATTACATTTGGGCTCTGATGCTTACAATATAGTAATTTCTTCCCCTGCCCTTGCTGCCCTTGCACCCATAAGACTGTGTGCCTGATTCCCCTACCTAGGGTCAGCTGCTGCACCACCCCACCTCTGAAAGTTCCCGAAATGACTTGCCTTGGCAGATGGCTCTGCCCTTTAATTAGCCATTCAGTTCCTGCTTCCCCTTATTTAATATCAGGAAGTGTCCATGTGTTTCATCCCCTTCCCCCTCTTGGACATAGTGCCTTCCTACTATTCTTTTCCCATTTTGTACTTTTGTTTGGTGCTTTTCCCTTCAGTGTGTTATCGGAATCCAATCTGGGGATTTTGCCAAGTTGTCTGAATATTTTATCTCCATATGTGGTATCTCACTTCGTTTTTAAACCCTCCTTTTTTGGTATGAATGCACATACTCTCTATGAGCTATTTTAGGACCCAGCATCATTAAGGGACAAGATTAGTGTGGTCTGCAAATCTACCATAACTTGGAGAAGTCTTTACACTTGACTCTCTTAGCCACATTAATCAATACTCAGTGAGAGTTATGATGTCAATGATATAACCCTGCATATTGTAGAAGTCCTGTTTTTGATGTGAGGATGACTGATGATCTTTCCCCAAAGTAGATCTACCCTTCTCATTGGGGACTTGCTTGGCTAACATAGATTTAAATTATTTTGCATCCCTCATCATATGCAAATTCATTGGTGAATGGACAATAGCCAAGAAGGAAGAGGAAGTCAAGTGGAAGATTAAAGAAAATCACAATGAATAATCTTCTAGCTAATAAATAAGAATTGGCCACCTCATGCAAAAAGTTGACTCATTGGAGAAGACTCTGATGCTGGGAGGGATTGGGGGCAAGAGACAAAGGGGACGACAGAGGATGAGATGGCTGGATGGCAACACTGGCTTGATGGACGTGAGTCTCAGTGAACTCCAAGAGTTGGTAATGGACAGGGAGGCCTGGCGTGCTGCGATTCATGGGGTCGCAAAGAGTCGGACACGACTGAGCGACTGATCTGATCTGATCTGATAGCACCACTTTGGTTAGGTACCTTGGCAATGTGTACACTGGTGTATTTTCAAGATAATGGCCATCTTCTTAGTTCCATGTAACTAGTCATGTTTTGTTCTGAGTTTTCTGCTGCCCTTTTCCCACTATATACAATCTTATCTATCCCTCCTACCAATGAACAGGAAGTATATCTGATTCTAGAGTTTCTGGCTCAGTTATGATTCTATAAGGAGATTGGCATTTCTCAATTAGCCCTGCAGGGGAAAGCGTTAGAGAACAATGATGCACTAAGCTGCATGGCACTAATTCTGAGTCCAACAAGATTTCAGAGAATTAAGAGGGAACTGGAGCTGTAAAAAAATTTCAATAGGGAGATGAAATTTCAGCCTTACAGCTCCAAATAAAGAATAAGATACAGATAATAGATGAGAGGAAGGAGGACATTCCAAGTAAGCAAGTGCATCAGCACAAGCAAAGGTTCTAGAAGTAGCAATAAGCATGTAATGAGAGAGTGGGCATGAATGCTAGGAGCAGAGAATGAGTTTTGGTGAGAATAAGAAAGAAGGGTGAATTTGTAGGACAAACATCGGAGAGATGATGGAAGAAATGAAGAAGGCAGTGAAGAGGAAAATGTAGTTGAATAGTATATCAACAAAATCAGACAAAAATTGACTATTAGGAAGAATTTGACTTTTGACCATTTCCCAGGTTCAATGGAGTACATATCAGATCAGATCAGATCAGTCGCTCAGTCGTGTCCGACTCTTCGCGACACCATGAATCGCAGCACACCAGGCCTCCCTGTCCATCACCAACTCCCGGAGGTCACTCAAACTCACATCCATCGAGTCAGTGATGCCATCCAGCCATCTCATCCTCTGTCGTCCCCTTCTCCTCCTGCCCCCAATCCCTCCCAGCATCAGAGTCTTCTCCAATGAGTCAACTCTTCACATGAGGTGGCCAAAATACTGGAGTTTCAGCTTTAGCATCATTCCTTCCAAAGAAATCCCAGGGCTGATCTCCTTCAGAATGGACTGGTTGGATCTCCTTGCAGTCCAAAAGCTCTAAAACATGACCTCTCCTAACATCTTCTGTGCAACTTTTTCATATTAATAAATTAGTTATCTTGGTAACCATGGATACCTTGATAATTAAAGCTCTGTTTTTTCTTGATCACTGGAAGAATGAACTTTGTTATGAGTCATGTACATTGCATTTAGGTAGATGAGGTGGTGCACTAGACTGGTTTGTGAGACACGAGAGCTCCCAGAACCAGGCAGTGGAACCTCAAAACTTCATGGATGTTAAAGATGCCATATGAATGCGCTCTAGGACACATTCATGATGGGTACATTCACTTCCAACCCAAAGGAAAATTCTCAGACCTGCCCCAGTTTCTTCTGTACAAATGGGTTAAGTGGCTTGTCTAATGTCTCCTAGCTATAAGCGGTAGACAGGCATCCAGGGCCAAGCGTTCTCTCACCAAAAGAGCTCTGGGGGTTTTGTTTGTTATTTTAATGATAACATGGTGAGGGCATCTCAGGTCATGTCTAGGGAGTGTTTTGTGTTCTGTAAGAGACTAGGAAATTGTTCACATATTTCTCTTATAGTATTCCCATGCTTTTTATAGGACAACAAATTTTAACTGTCTCCTCTCTACTACAGCTCTGTATAAGATTGACTTAAATGAATTGCTTGTCAAGTTCAAAGTTAATCCTATTTCAGGATCTTTTCCTCATGACACTTGTGTGTTTTGTGGGAACTACCCTTCTTTAACTCTTCAGAATCAAATTGAAATATTCCAAATTTAAATCTGTCAACAGTTCTTCCTTTTCTGTATCTTTAGTGATTTCTCAGAACATTGCTATTTATAGCAGCAAGAAATCTGTAGTCTGTCCGTCATTCATCTAGAACTTAATTAAAAGTCTCTAAGTGGATATTTCCCTGGCAGTCCAGTGGTTAAGACTCCAAGCTTCCAGTGCACAGGGTGTGGGTTTAATCCCTAGTCGGGGAATGAAGATCACACGTCACGTGGCACAACCAAAAAAAAAAAAAAGTGTCTGAGGGAGAGAACACAGGTGGACATACCCTAGGAGGATCTGACTCTTTCCAGGTACTTTTTAGTGACACTGACTCATTAAATTGAATTTTACTTTTCTTCCAAACTTAGAACTTTCTTCTTCCTTACAGCTTTAAGATCTGGGTCTTTATGTATTTCATTTTCTCTTTCTTCTCCTTCTCCTCTGCCTCCTCCCTTCCTCCCTTCTTTTTCTTCCTCTTTCCCTTCAAGGAATGATTGAAAGGAAGAGACCACCTAAGCTTACCAGGCAAGAATTATAAAAAATAAGGGAGCAATATAATAAATTTAGAGAGCTGAGAAAGATCAAATGAAATGGAAAAAGAACTAATTGAGTTGAGAAAGATAAGAAAGAAACATGGAGTACCCTGGCTGGAAGCACTCATCTGGAACAGAAAAGTAGGGAGCGTTGGAAGTTAGGAAAGTCTTGGGATGGATTTTTCCCTACTCCAGCCACCAGGCATCACTGCTACAGCTTGGTTGCTGCCTGGAGTTGTCCACAGTGGGGAAGGGGAGGAGAGACGCAGTGGGAAGTTATTCTGTACAGGATGTCTGCTAGACCTATGTTTGAGTGGCTTGAAGTCTTTACTGGAACAAAGACAAAGATAAATAAATAATTGAACCTGAACCTATCCGGGTGTTTGTCCCTATATGTTTAAATAGTCTGTGACTCGTTTTAAATGGAATCCAAACACAGAGCATGATTTAGATGGCAATTTTATTACCCTTGGCTTGGCCTTGAGGACTGATTTTGAGCTTTCTGCCCGAAAATAAGTTCAGAATGAACTAGAAGTTCCTTTATCCTTATAAACAGAAATAATTGTGGATCTGCTTTGGCCTTCCTGGGGAAAAAAGGCAACATGGAAAGAGTTAGAAGTTATTTGGTAAAGAGTCATTTTGTCAGCTGCTCTGATGAGGTAGGACAGAAACTTCAGGAAATGAATTGCATGCTACACATGCAATTCGAGGTAATTCAGGCGGTGAAACTGCTTGTTAATGGAATATGTGGGATGGTGGTTCTTTAGAATGGGGGTGGGGTGCAGTGTTGGATCTGCCACCACATCAGCCCCTTCACTTCCATACAAATCAGGTCCACTTGGTATCTCTGTGGGTCAGCATTTGTTCAGGGACGTTTGAAACAGCCAGGGTTTTCATAAATGTTGTGCAAGGAACTGGTCCTAATGGTTCCTCCTTTGCCTCTCCACCTCATCAACTCAACAGGAGTCAGTGAGTAATACAGATTTTCATGGTATAGAATTCTTGTAGAATTCTAGGCATGGCCTGGTAGCAGAATTGACAGATTCTGGTCTGAATATTCACTCAGCCCATTCACCTGAGGTTGGATATATATTCAAAGAGTTGGGAGGGAGAGAGGGTGAGAACTCACAGCATGATTTGTCTTTATCTGAATGCTCTGAGGATGGCTCTTATTCAAAGTATTTCTGGGTAGGGCTTGCCTTGTGGCTCAACTGGTAAAGAATCTGCCAGCAATGTGGGAGACCTGGGTTCGATCCCTGGGTTGGGAACATACGCTGGCAAAGGAAAGCTATCTTCTCCAGTATTCTGGCCTAGAGAATTCCATGGACTATACAGTCCATGGGGTCACAAAGAGTTGGACATAAAAGAGCAACTGTCACTTTAAGATGTTTTTAAAGAATTTTTGCTCCTCCTGAAATGTTCTGCCTCTTGGAATAAGGACAGAATTGAAGGGAGATGGATATAATGGATCTAGCCTCCATTCAGTACTTTAGTTTTAATACAGTTATTTCTAAATCATACCATGGTTGTTGGTACAAGGATAAATGCAATGGAACTGAGTAGAGAGTCCAGAAATAGACTCGCATATAAAAAAACAAAAGACGCTTACTCCTTGGAAGGAAAGTTATGACCAACCTAGATAGCATATTCAAAAGCAGAGACATTACTTTACCAACAAAGGTTCGCCTAGTCAAGGCTATGGTCTTTCCTGTGGTCATGTATGGATGTGAGAGCTGGACTGTGAAGAAGGCTGAGCGCCGAAGAATTGATGCTTTTGAACTGTGGTGTTGGAGAAGACTCTTGAGAGTCCCTTGGACTGCAAGAAGATCCAACCAGTCCATTCTGAAGGAGATCAATCCTGGAATTTCTTTGGAAGGAATGATGCTAAAGTTGAAACTCCAGTATTTTGGCCACCTCATGCGAAGAGTTGACTCATTGGAGAAGACTCTGATGCTGGGAAGGATTGAGGGCAGGAGGAGAAGAGGATGACAGAGGATGAGATGGCTGGATGGCATCACTGACTTGATGGGTGTGAGTCTGAGTGACCTCCGGGAGTTGGTGATGGACAGGGAGGCCTGGCGTGCTGTGGTTCATGGGGTCGCAAAGAGTCGGACACGACTGAGTGACTGATCTGATCTGATCTGATAAAAAACAATGGATTTACTTCAAAGGCACCATTTACCATAGTAAAAGGACAGTCTTTTCAACAAATGATGCCAAAGCAGTTAGTTGTCTTTTGGGGAGGGGTGATGAACTTTTACCTCTACTTCCTAACATTAGTTCAGTTCAGTTCAGTTCTGTCACTCAGTCGTGTCCGACTCTTTGCGACCCCATGAACCACAGCACGCCAGGCCTCCCTGTCCATCACCAACTCCCGGAGTCCACCCAAACCCATGTCCATTGAGTCGGTGATGCCATCCAACCATCTCATCCTCTGTTGTCCCCTTCTCCTCCTGCCCTCAATCTTTCCCAGCATCAGCTCTTCACATCAGGTGGCCAAAGTATTAGAGTTTCAGCTTCAACATCAGTCCTTGCAGTGAACATTCAGGACTGATCTCCTTTAGAATGGACTGGTTGGATCTCCTTGCGGTCCAAGGGACTCTCAAGAGTCTTCTCCAACACCACAGTTCAAAAGCATCAACTCTTCCACACTCAGCTTACTTTATAGTCCAACTCTCACATCCTGACCACTGGAAAAACCATAGCCTTGACTAGACAGACCTTTGTTGGCAAAGTAATATCTCTGCTTTTGAATATGCTATCTAGGTTGGTCATAACTTTCCTTCCAAGGAGTAAGCATCTTTTAATTTCATGGCCGTAATCACCATCTGCAGTGATTTTGGAGCCCAGAAAAATAAAGTCAGCCACTGTTTCCATTGTTTCCCCATCTATTTGCCATGAAGTGATGGGACCGGATGCCATGATCTTAGTTTTCTGAATGTTGAGCTTTAAGCCAACTTTTTCACTCTCCTCTTTCACTTTCATCAGTAGGCTTTTTAGTTCCTCTTCACTTTCTGCCATAAGGGTGGTGTCATCTGCATATCTGAGGTTATTGCTATTTCTCCCAGCAATCTTAACCAGCTTGTGCTTCCTCCAGCCCAGCGTTTCTCATGATGTACTCTGCATAAGTTAAATAAGCAGGGTGACAATATACAGCCTTGATGTACTCCTTTCCCTATTTGGAACCAGTCTTTTGTTCCATATCTAGTTCTAACTGTTGCTTCCTGACCTGCATACAGGTTTCTCAAGAAGCAGGTCAGGTGGTCTGGTACACAACAATTAATTCAAGATGGACCAAAACCTAAATATGAAAGGTAAACCCATGGAGCTTATAGAAGAAAACAGGAGATCGTTATGGGTTGGTCTGGTCCAAAAACAAAAAATCTAACAGAACACAAAAAGCATCAATCATAAAAGAAATAATTTGATACATTGGACTATATTAAAACTAAGGACATCTTAGTTTTAAAATTAGGCTGTTAGAGAATCCATAGCATGTCTTCAAGACATGTGACAGAAAATCGGGCTAGAGTTCTTCCATGTGGGCTCCAGAAACTGCCTTGGCTAAGACCAATGACCCTGCTCCTTGCTCCATCTATAGAGAACTGGCTGCAAGTTGAAATAAGTGGCTCGTTGCAAGGCTGAGGCACTCGAATCTCATAGGAATCTCCTCATGTGGTTTTGCTACGTGAGAGGCAGCTTTGTTCCAGGTCCCCTCCAATCTCTGAACACTGGTGCATTCTTCTCAGAACACTCCCTTGAGATCCCCTGAGCTTTGAGGTTGTCCCGCCAAGTCTGTGTGGGAAGGACAGAGCCTCACGGGGCCCTCAGGCTTGAGCCAGATCCACTGTGTGGTGTCCAAGTTCTTTGGGTCCCAGGGCCCTAGAGGGAGCCGAAGATGTGGTGCGGGGCCTTGTGTTGGTGAGGACAGATGAGGAAGCACAGGAAACAGAGCCAGCAGTACACACAAACGCAGCCCTGCCGTGCTCACTGTGCCCACGTTTGCCAGAAAAGACTAAGACCCCTGGCCAAGAGACATGCTTCCTTTCAGACCTAGGCTTTAGAGGGAAGGAAGCAAGAAATATATTTAGAGCTTTCAAAACTATGTTTTGCCTATTCTTACAAAGGGAAAAAATAAAACTACCCTGAGGGATTTTTAAAAAATCAGCTTTCAGTACTTGAGATGAGTGGGAAAACTCGTACATGCTGTTGTCATTTCCTTTCTGTTTCAAGAAATTAATTGTGGGCTGGAAATAGCCTGTTGCAAGAGGGGAGACTTTGTGCCCTTTGAATGCGGATTATGCCAGAAAACTTTCCAGGCCCCAAGGGAAGGTTGTCCCTTTCCCAGGACTCTGATGCAAGATGTCCCTGCAGTTAGATACTTTATTCAGCTCCAAGGCCCAAAGCATTGGAGAGCTGAAATTCAGAGGGAATAATTAACTCATTCTTTGAAGAAATGGCCCCGAGCTTTGACTTTGGGCCAGGTTTGGTTCTGGAAGTACTGTACTGTCACCCCGGGATTCCAGGCTCCTTCCCTCCAACGTGGACTCTCTCAGGCGCCTGGGGCTGTGCCTGTGAATTAACAGTGGAGTGCATTTGCAAAATCTTCTGAGACTTTTTTTTCTTCCATTACCCAAAGAGTAAAGATTGGTTGTTGCCCCCCACTCCAATCAGAAATACTAGTATATAAAAAAGAAAAACATTAAATATTTTGGGAGTTCACTATATTAATTGGAAAATTTCAGATAAGCAAAACAGCTGGCAAATTAAAACTCATTTAAGCGTGAATCACAGAAGAAAATTTTGTAAGCAATAAATTTTTCTTCCTAATTGTTTTCTGACTGTCAAGATGTATGCATCACCAAAGTATAGCTTAAAATCCTGCTGGTGGCTGGGGGAAGCTAGTCTGGTCTTTGAAAGTAACTTCACATAACCAATGGAGAGGACAGTCTCCCAAACAGAATCAAGTATTTACTTCTAGTAATACTTACAGATTTCTAGCGTGCTGGTGGATGTTAAAGACTGTTTAAAAACATGGTTTGGCTTTGTGCCCCCTCCCATAGGTCCTTCCATCGTGACGCCCCCCAAGGACATCTGGAATGTCACTGGTGCCCAGGTGTATTTGAGCTGCGAGGTCATCGGAATCCCCACCCCTGTCCTCATCTGGAACAAGGTCAGTGGCAGAGACTTCAGGAAGACACCCTAGACTGACCAATGAGTAGTTACACTGCATAGGAGAGTAATGGCCTAAAATCCTCAGCCAGTTAAGGCTTTCTCACAGTCTTCCGGACACCGGTCCTGTGTCATCAAACAAATTCTCTGACCTCTGGAATAGTCCCTGTTGTGCTCTTGTTAGCAGTCCCCACGCACCAAGCCTCAGGGGCTGGAGGAACTGTGATGCTGGGCACACATCCCACCCTCTGAGTGCATGTGTGTGTAGCTCAGTATAACATAATGGTTAAGACTGTGAGTTCCTTAGGCGGGCTGGCTGAGTTCTAAGTCAGGGTTTCTCGGCATCAGCACCACTGGCATTTTGAGCCAGATGGTTCTTTGTTGCCGGGGCTGCCCTGTGCACTGTAAGTAGTTTTGCAGTGTCCCTGGCTTCTACCCACTAGATGCCAGGAGCATGTGTGCATTCTCACACATGTGCGCACGCGCGCACACACACACACACACACACACACACACACACACACACACACACACACTCCACTGTGACAGTTAAAAATGCCTCCAGACATTATCAAATGTTCCCTGGGGACGAGGTCACCCTAGACCTCAATTTTTCCACTGTGTGATGAACGTAGCTTGGAATTCTTGTAAAGACTACATAGGAAGTCGCCCAGCTAAATCACTGGCGCCCAGGCGATATTAGCTACTCTTTCTGAAAATGTGTCCCTTTGAAGAGCGTTATCTTGTATATGAGTGTTATCTTCGCATATGAAAGACAACATATTTCTTGCGCACCTGTAGAAGGGAAAAGATTGGCCAAATCAGTTGATACTGAACACTTCACAGTCATAATGTACATTACATTAGTGCTCTTATACTTTTCGACTTGTTTTAAACCTCACAGCAGTCTGTGGAGTATATATCATCAAGCTCATGCTAACAAAAGGGAAACCTTGTTGAGAAGCATAGCCAGAAGCCCCTTTTCAGCTGATTTGCTTCTCCAGCAAGCTTTGAGATGGATGACATCTGTCCTAATTATTTGATTTGCTTGGTGTCTGAACAGAGGAGCAACTTCTGGATCTCCAGGAGTGATTGTGGCTCCCATAGTCAGAACTCTTTCTGTTGCAAGTTGTAGAAACTCACTTCACACTGGTTTAGGGAACAACAACAAAAAAAACTGGGGTGGGGGAGAGGGATGATTCTAGCCTCAAGGGCATCTGAGTCCAGGTGCCCAGTGGGGTCAGAACTCCAGCTCTTGGCTCATTGTTCTCAGCGTGAAAGTGAAGTCGCTCAGTCATGCCCGACTCTTTGGGACCCCATGGACAGTAGCCTGCACCAAGCTCCTCTGTCCATGGGATTTTCCAGGCAAGAGTACTGGAGTAGGTTGCCATTGCCTTCTCCAGGGAATCTTCCCAACCCAGGGATCGAACCCAGGTCTCCCGCATCGTAGACAGATGCTTTACCATCTGAGCCACCAGGGAAGTTCTCAGTGTAGGGGATCTCATTTTCTCCTTGTGCTTCAGAAAGATTCCTCCGTGCTGTAGGCAATAATTGTCGCTGGCAACTCCAAAGACCTCAGAGCAAAGAGGGTATCCCCGTGCTACTTTGTAAAATTCCCACTGAAGGACTCTGACCCAGGTTGGGTCACCTGCTAACCTCTGGCTCCCCCATGTGGCCAAAGGTGTGTGGCGCCCTCGTGGAGCCTTGTCATTGGAGCAGAACAAGGGTGACTCCAGAACCTGCCTGGGGTAGGGGCAGACAGAGGTGACAGAAGCTGTACTACAGCTGCCCTTTACAGCTGAAATTTCTTTAGATGGAGGGATGAAATTTTACCTCAGTAAACTACTTTTTTAAAGAGAAGGCAGGAGCAGTGAAGAGCATAAACTCAACTGATAGATGTATTCCTCTTGGCCTTCAGTGAAAGCTGCAGGTGCTCCTCATTGCTTATTTGGAGGTTTCTGGTTTGTTCCAGGGGGTGACGAGGTAAGGAACAACTTTTTCAAAGAATTCCCATAAAAAGCTCTGTGCAGCTCTCTAAGGATCACACAGTGAGAAGCCAGGGTGACTCAGGTGTCATGAAAGATCTTGACAAGACCCAAAATCATGACAGATCTTGGCAGAGAGGAGTTCAGTCCTTTGTCTACCCATCCTTGCAGCTAACATACCCACACACAGGGAGCAAATTAGCCTCAAGAGTCTTTTCCTTTAAACTTTGAGATCCTCTGGGATTGATCCCTTGAGAGCTTGTCAACTGGAGACGAGGGGAGTTCTAGGGGAGGGTGGGAATGGATGGAGTGGGAGCGAGGAGAAAGAAACAGAAACAAATTTTTTTTCTATAGACCTTCAAAAACAAACAAAAACCCTACTTCTAGGTTCTGCTGATTTTCTTCCATCTTCATAATATAATTTGCACATGCATGACCTAAAGCAGTATTGTTCAAACTAGACCATGACCCATCAGTGAGTCTTGAATTTAATGTAGAGGTCACAACCAGTATTTTATTAAAGACTAAAAAGCAGAACAGAAAATACCTTAGGTAAAGGCACATTTAGTAAAGGTATTTCTTATTTATTTATATTTGGTTACAGTCTTTGTTGCTGCACGCAGGCTTTCTCTAGTTGCAGTGAGTCGGAGGTTACTCTTCGTTGAGATGCAGAGGCTTCTTGGGGTAGCTTCTCCTGTTGGGGAGCACAGGTTCTAGGCGCACAGGCTTCAGCAGTTGCAGCACGTAGGCTCAGTACTTGTGGCACATGGATTGTGCTTGCTCTGAGTCATATGGGATCTTCCTGGATGAGGGATCCAACCCATGTCCCCTGCACTGGCAGGTGGATTCTTATCCACTGTACCACCGGGGAAGTAAAGGTATTTCATAAAACTTTTCTTCTGTATACTCCAGATAGCAATGCAAAACATGTTTCTTACTATGGGCCATGTCAGAGCACTTTGAAAGTCACTGGCCTAGAGAATTAAACAGGCCATTTGTTTTCTCCTCCACTCCCCTTGTAACCAGCCTGTTAAGAAATACAGGTTTATATTTAAGATCACCTGTCAAATCCAATTTAAGCATGGAACTGCTTTTTGGACATAAATGAATCTTAGAATCTTCCCTTGTTAAACTGAGGTTCCAAGAAGGTAGCGTGTCTTTCTTGCTCAAAGATTCTTAGCAGCAGCAGAACTGACAGGCGGACTCTCCTCTCTGAGACCCTCCTGCTCCAGTGACAGTTCTCCGGCAGACCCAGTCTGGGGAGAGGCCTGTGCCATTCTGACCAGTACCTATCGTGTGACCTTAAAAAGTCCCATACATATATACTAAAAAACAAAACAAAACAAAACTCCTGGGATTGGCATATATACTACTATGTATAAAATGGGCTTCCCTGGTGGCTCAGACCATGAAGAATCCACCTGCAGTGCAGGAGACCTGGATTCAGTCCCTAGGTTGGGAAGATCCCCTGGAGGAGAGCATGACCATCCACTTCAGTATTCTTGCCTGGAGAATCCCCATGGACAGAGGAGCCTGGCGGGCTACAGCCCATGGGGTCGCAGAGTTGCACACGGCTGAGTGACTAAGCACAGCACAGTATGTGTGAAATAGTAACTAACAAGACCCCACTGTAGAGCACAGGGAATTCCACTCAGTGCTCTGTGGTGACCTAAATGGGAAGGCAATATTAAAAAGAGGGAACATATGTATCAGATCAGATCAGTCGCTGAGTCGTGTCCGACTCTTTGCGACCCCATGAACCGCAGCACGCCAGGCCTCCCTGTCCATCACCAACTCCCGGAGGTCACTCAGACTCACATCCATCGAGTCAGTGATGCCATCCACCCATCTCATCCTCTGTTGTCCCCTTCTCCTCCTGCCCCCAATCCCTCCCAGCATCAGAGTCTTCTCCAATGAGTCAACTCTTCGCATGAGGTGGCCAAAATACTGGAGTTTCAGCTTTAGCATCATTCCTTCCAAAGAAATCCCAGGGCTGATCTCCTTCAGAATGGACTGGTTGGATCTCCTTGCAGTCAAAGGGACTCTCAAGAGTGTATACATATAGCTAATTCACTTTGCTGTACAGTGAAAAATAACAACATTGTAAAGCAAATATTGTTGTCCATTCGCTAAGTTGTGTTCGGACTCTGCGACCCCACGGACTACCGCACGCCAGGCTTCCCTGTCCTCCACTATCTCCTGGAGTTTGCTCTATAGTGAGCAGCTATACTCCAATAAAAACTTTTTTCTTAAAAAAAAAAAAAAAGCCCCACCCTACAAAGATTACAAGAGCCATATTTTGAAATGAGGAAATGAACTGAAGAAGCTGTATTTACCTTAACTCTGGTAAGTCAGAGGGACGCTTTCAGGGAAGGTGAGACCAGAATTCTTTCCAAACATTTAGATGTTTCCAAGATTAAGAGGCCTTTCTATTCCATTCTTTTCCTGCCTGAACATTTTTTCAGATTAGGGCTCATGACCTCTAAGAATATTCTTTTTTCAGTTAAAAAAAAAAGAATGATTGTTAAAGGAGAAACTATCCAAAGATGTTCATAATGTCCTACCTCCTTCCACTCCTTGAAATAAAGAATATGAACTTTGTATCTTTTTATACTCCTATTCATGCCTATATGTATACAAACACATATTCCCAGAGTATGGGTTGAAATGAGAATAAAGTTTGCAATTACTCTGAAATTGTTTACTTCAAGAAATATTTCATGGGCATCCCTCCAGGCCTGCTTCTCAAGGACTACATAATATTCCAACTGTGGGTGTTCCATAATTATTAAACACAATTTCTGTGTTTCTAACTTTTCATCACCTTAAATAAATATCACCTTAAATATTTAAGTATACATTTCCTACATGCAACTGACTTTTTTCCCTATAGGATAGATTCCCCCAAAGATACAGGATTAGGTCAAAAGATTTATTTTAGTCTTAATAGATATTGTCAGAATATTTTCTCTTAAAAAAAATTTACCACCTGATTTTAATAATTATGAAAATGTTAAACCTTTTGGAGGTACTGTACCTTTTGAGAGAACTCCTTCAGATCAGATCAGTCACTCAGTTGTGTCTGACTCTTTGCGACCCCATGAATCGCAGCACACCAGGCCTCCCTGTCCGTCACCAACTCCCGGAGTTCACCTAGACTCACATCCATCGAGTCAGTGATGCCATCCAGCCATCTCATCCTCTGTCGTCCCCTTCTCTTCCTGCCCCCAATCCCTCCCAGCATCAGAGTGTTCTCTAATGAGTCAACTCTTCACATGAGGTGGCCAAAGTACTGGAGTTTCAGCTTTAGCATCATTCCTTCCAAAGAAATCCCAGGGCTGATCTCCTTCACAATGGACTGGTTGGATCTCCTTGCAGCACAAGGGACTCTCAAGAGTCTTCTCCAACACCACAGTTCAAACGCATCAATTCTTCAGTGCTCAGCCTTCTTCATAGTCCAACTCTCACATCCATACATGACCACTGGAAAAACCATAGCCTTGACTAGACGAACCTTTGTTGGCAAAGTAATGTCTCTGCTTTTGAATATGCTGTCTAGGTTGGTCATAACTTTCCTTCCAAGGAGTAAGCGTCTTTTAATTTCATGGCTGCAGTCACCATCTGTAGTGATTTTGGAGCCCAGAAAAACAAAGTCTGACACTGTTTCCACTGTTTCCCCAACTATTTCCCATGAAGTGATGGGACCGGATGCATACCCTCAATACAATAAACATTTATTATCTGCAATGTCTTATGCATTCTGCTAGTCTCATTGGTTCCTGTCTTCAAGGAATTCTGTCTGGTTTCTTTTCAATTGAAGTATAGTTGATTTACAACGTTGTGTTAATTTCCGTTTAGCAGTGATTCAGTTATAGATACGTGTTCTTTTTTTTACATTCTTTTCCATTACGATTTATCATAGGGTACTGAATATTATTATCTGTGCTATACAGTAGGACCTTGCTGTTTACCCATTCAGTATGCATTAATAGCTTACATCTGCTCATCCCAACTTCCCAGTCCATCCCTCCACAATGCCCCTTCCCCTCTTTACAACCGCAAGTCTGTTCTCTGGCCCTGTTTCTGTTTTGTATTAATAGATAGGTCCATTTGTGCCATATTGGATTCGACATGTGGAGTGATACCATATGCTGTTTCTTTTTCTGATTTACTTCACTTGGTGTGATAATCTGTAGATCCATCCATGTTACTGCAGATGGCATTATTTTGTTCTTTTTTATGGCTGAGTAGTATTCCACTGTATACAAATCCACATCTTTATCCATTCATCTGTCAATGGGTATTTAGTTGTTTCCATCTCTTGGATATTGTGAATAATGCTATGAACATAGGGGTGCACCTATCTTTTTGGATTATAGTTTTGTTTGGATATATATCCAGGAGTGGGATTGCTGAATCATCAATTAAAATTCTAGTTTTTTGAGGAAACTGCATACTGTTTTCCATAGTGGCTGCACCAACTAACATTCTCACCAACAATGTAGGAGGGTTCCCTTTTCTCCACATCCTCTCCAGCATTTGTTATTTGTAGAGTTTTTAATGATGGCCACTCTGACTGGTGTGAGGTGATACCTACCACTGTAGTTTTGATTTGCATTTCTCTAATAATTAGTAATGTTGAGTATCTTTTCATGTGCCTATTATGATTTGTATTTCTTTGGAGAAATGTCTATTTAGGTCTTACCACTTTTCGATTGAATTGGGGTTTTTTTGTTGTTAAGCTGTACGAGCTGTTTGTATATATTTTAGTGTACAGAGAGAGGGTATATTCTAAATTCATTGATTTATGTGAGGCTATCCAACTTTCCCAATACCACTTGTTGAGGAGACTGTTTTTCACATTGTGTATTTTTGCCTCCTTTGTCAAATATTAACTAACCACAGGTGTGTGGGTTTATTTCTGTGCTATCTGTTTCATTGATCCATATGTTTTTGTGTCAATATCATGCTGTTTTGATTACTGTAGCTTTGTAGTGTTGTCTGAAGCCTTGGAGGGTTATGCCTCTTGCTTTTTTCTTCAAGACTGCTTTGACAATTCTGGGTCTTTTATGGTTCTATATAAATTTGAGGATTACTTGTTCCAGTTCTGTGAAAAATAGGTAATTTTTCTGTGTCATGGGTAATTTGATAGGGATTGCATTCCATCTGTAGATTGCTTTGGGTAGTATGGCCATTTTAACATTAAATTCTCCAGTCCAAGAACATGAGTGAGTGAGTGAAAGTTGTTCAGTCATGTCCGACTCTTTTCCACCTCATGGACTATACAGCCCGCCAGGCTTCTCTGTCCATGGAGTTCTCCAGGCAAGAATACTGGAGTGGGTAACCATTCCCTTCTCCAGGGGATCTTCCCATGTCCTTGAATCATCTTCAGTTTTCTTTATTGTTTTACAGTTCTCAGAATATGTCTTTCACATCCTTGCCCAAGTTAATTTCTAAGTGTTTTTATTTTAGGGGATGCAATTTTGAAAGGCATTTTTTTTTTTTTTTTTTTTTTGGCATTCTCTTTCAGTATTTCATTGTTAATGTCAAGAAATGTAACTGATTTCTGTATGTTATTCTTGTATCCTGCTGAATTCATTTATCAGTGCTAGTAGTTTTATGGAATTGTTAGGGTTTTCTATATACAGAATCATGCCATCTGAATACGACAATTTTACCTCTTCCACTTGGATTCTCTCTTCTTTTTCTTGTCTGATTACTGTGGTGTCAGATTACTTTCTAAATTCATTGTAGCAGTTCACCTGCCCCCTCCGCAATGTATGGGTATCATTTCCCTGCATACTCACCAGCACTGAATATTACCCCTTTTTAGTTTTTGTTAATGATGAGTAGAAGTATCATTTCATTATTGCTTTTATTTCCTTGACTACATTGAAAATATTTTCATATTTAGATTTTCTTTTTATATGAGTTATCTGTTTGTAGCCTTTACTTTTTTTCCACGGGGTTGATTCTTATCATTTTGTGGTTTTTTTGCACATTCGGGATAATGACCCTTTGTCATGTATTACAGATTCTTTTCCTAGACAACCCTTTTGTCTTTTGTTTACAGTAGCTGTGGAGCTGAAAATTATGAGTTATAGATTCTATTTCATCATAAAGTTCTGAAACTTCACCAGAAAGGCACAGCAAATATGTTCTAAGCTGCATAAAAGATCCCTGAAAGTCAGTGAATGCTTGAACATCAACCTGTAGGAATCAGACTAATGCATCATTCTGCAGTCATTGGCACTTTTTTCTTAGTTATTGCTTGTTGCAGCTAAAATACAACTGGAGAGGGCTGCGATGACTTCCTGGGTCTCCCTCTCCTCTGGTTCTCCTCCTAGTTGAGTCTGTGGTGAGCAGTGACTTCTAGGCAGTTTTTTCTGCTGTACAAACCTCCAGTCCATGCACATATGTAGAACTTTTGTCAGCCCAGCCTGCATCTTTTTCTCAAACTGAAAATGTATTTATCAACAAGTTCCCCTTACGTAAGTAATGTGGTAAAGGAGTTTGCTGTATAAAAATTTTCCATGTAAAAATAATTTGTACTTCTTTCTATATGTTTTCTACATGGTATAAAACATTTATAATATGTTAATTAAATATGAGTTTTGTTGAATATAGGTATTCATTTTCCAATCAAGTACTTAAAAGTTTCTTGGGACAGAGTGAGTCATTAATTGGCAGGGAATGCTATTTACTGAGAGCTACGTGAGCTGAGGAGAAACAGCTCAGTTGCCAAGATTCACCATTTGATGCAGTAGTATTTTTCTGCTTTGGTCACATACAAAATCCTTAAAGAATTCTGAATATCAAGACCAGAGATATATTACTTTAACCACTGAATCAAATTAATACTTAAAACCATTATTTAAAACCATTTCTAAGTAACTGCTTCAAAATCTGCACTGGTGTAAACCACTTATGCCAGCTACTTGGGAAGGGAAGGGGAAAAGAGGCCTATTGAATTTATCTGCCTTTATAAAATTCATTTGAGAAAAATACTAAGATACCTAATTTTCTCTAATAGTGGCAAAATGGGGACTCTCAGAGGGAAAAAAAGCAAACAGGTGAAAACCAGCCACTCCACATCAGTAACACCTAGGGTTTGTTTTTCTTACTAGAGTAGGAGTTAGCCTAGATTCCACATGGTTTGCAGAGTGCCAATCCCGGTGTCAAGAAGCAGAAAAAATAAAAGGGTGGTTTTGATGCTGAGACAACAGCTTAGTAGCTGTGTGGTGGCAGTGGGCTCACAAGAGAAGCAACTCTGATGTAAAGTGTCCAAAAAAATTAGATACTATGGTCTAACTCAAGATTTGCTTAATTATAAGAGGAAAGGAAAACTACCTCTTTGAGAATGTAAATCCATCTTTCTAATTACAAAGGTTAATAGCAATAAACATCAACCTAACTCTTAAAGATGGCCTGGGATGGAAATAAACATTGCCTCGTGTATTCTTTGATATATATTTTTAAACCTATCGTTATCATAAGCCTTAAAATATTTATACTGTGTCTCAACAATTCTGCTTCTAGAAATTTATGCTAAATGTATATATATGGAGAGGTTATGGGCAAATTTTATTGTTTTGTGAATCTTTATGTAATATTTTCCAAAGTTTATACAATGAACATGTATTAACAGTTTGCCTTTTTAAATGAGGGGAGGAAAGTAGTATTCACTAGTGGCCTCAAGCCAAGGAAACTGAGTTTTTCTTCATCTTTCTGAATCTCATCATGACATGCACAGGGATACGCACCACGTTTTGTTGTAAGAGAACAATGACAGCTTGTACTTGACAGGCAGTTTTGCTCTCAGGCCTTTTAGTAAATCATTTTATGAACAAACCCTTAGCCCTCTGAAAAAGTGATGGTATTGGCTTTGGACTCATTATTTTCTATTGATGAGGCTGTTAGAGGAAGAGCTCCAGGAGTTGGGCTCTTACACAAGGTCCCAAGTATCAAACCTAAGACGGTGACAGTTTGTCAAAGCGGCATATGGCAAACAAGGCCCAACACTGACAAGCAGGCTTTACAGGGGTGTGAGAGAATGATGGTGGCCAGTGGCAGCGAAGTATGAGTTTATATTCCCCAAGCATGCAAAAAATACATTAATTTTAAATATGCAAGCTTAGAGGAAGGAATAAAAGAGAATGTATATTCTACGTAAGTAATTAGGAGACAGTAACATGGAAACTGCTAGGCTTAATCCAGTTGGAAATTGCCCTGTGCAATTCTAGAAATACTGGCCACTTCCAAGTTGATGATTCAGTGCAGAGAACTCAGACTATTCCCCTGCCTCCCCACTTTTTTTGCAGGTAAAAAGGGGTCACTATGGAGTTCAAAGAACAGAACTCTTGCCTGGCGATCGAGACAACCTGGCTATTCAGACCCGGGGTGGTCCAGAAAAGCATGAAGTTACTGGCTGGGTGCTGGTGAGTACCAAAAGCTGACAAATATTTCACTCTTAGAATTAGGACACAGTAAACCTGGTGAAGGTGCCTAATGTACTGCCAGGTTCAAAGTGTTTGCCTGCTCTTCCACATCTCTTTAGAACAGTCTTACCACAGAGCAGCTATTTCTCTTTCAGAGGAAACGTAAAAAAAAAAAGCTGGAATTTATTAGGATGTTTTGGAAACAACCAAATAAATGAGAACCAATTTTTGCCCCCTAGGTGTTCAAAGCAAAAGCTAAATGACCCAAGCATTATTTTAATCAGTTATTACTTTATTTTACTTGACTTTTGATAACCATGGACATGCAAGGCTAGTGTCCCTAGTTCTTAGATCACATTCCCTATACCAAGGTCTCCCTCAAACAAGGATATGTGCACCTAGCCTGTTTTTAACCTATGCAGTACAATCTAAAGTTGTCCATGGCTTTTTCTCAGAGTAGGAATCCTCCTGGCAGAGCATTTGATAGCTACATAATTACTCCTAGCACAGGACTAGTACTATTTCTAGCGGTATCTTTACCATGAACCCTCTTGATCATGTTAGGAAACCTATGAAATGTCTTAATGGAGGCCACTGGAAAAAGATGACCACCACAGAGAAACTGAACATCTTTTTTTCTTTCACAGGTATCTCCTCTTAGTAAGGAAGATGCCGGAGAATATGAGTGCCATGCATCCAATTCCCAAGGACAGGCTTCAGCATCAGCAAAAATTACAGTGGTTGATGCCTTACATGAAATACCAGTGAAAAAAGGTAGGTAATAAACCTCATAAGCATTTAAAAATGACTAGTGCTTTTGTTTGGGCTTCCCTGTGGCTCAGGCAGTAAAAAATCTGCCTGCAATATGGGAGACCTGGGTTTGATCCCTGGGTTGGGAAGATCCCCTGGAGAAGGGAACGGCAACCCATTCCAGTATTCTTGCCTGGAGAATCCCATGGACAGAGGAGCCTGGTGAGCTACAGTCCATGTGGTTGCAAAAGAGTCAGATACAACCGAGCAGCTAACATTTGTTTACTTAGTGCCTCTGTTTAATAAAGCACAAAACCAAGTATAAAAGTATCAGACAGCTCTTATGAAATTCTGTTGATGTTAGGAATCCACAAAGGAATGGCATTAAGTATGTAATCAAAATTTAGAGTGCATGGCTCCAAAAGAACATTCAGTGGTTGATGGAATGCTATTTGTATGACTTAGATGCTTTCACTTTATCTTACATGTAAGAGTCAAAACTCAAACCTGATTAGAATGGTTTATATTTCCCATAACTTTCTATCTATCTTCACTGTATTTTCCTTGATGTTTTGACTACTATATTAAATTCCCATTTAAAAGGAAATGATCTGTAAACAATTCTGGTCCTTCACTTTGAGCTTTTATAAGAAAAAAACCTGAAAGAGTATATTGGCAGATATTCAATTCTATTCTGCCTCTATCCACTTCACTGTCAAAATCTTCCTCTTAAGCACCCATCCTGGCGGTATGAGAGTCATGCTACTTTCCATTTATATAGTTCTGTTAGACTGATGTCTGAACTGGTTTTTTCTTAAGCTAAAAATAAAAACAAAATTTATTGTGAGCATTTGTAAAAACCATTCTATTGTGTGGACCATTCAGCTGTGGTATGAAAGGAAGAAATATGAAGTAAAGATGTGTTTGGTCAGATTCTTTTCAGCCAAGATGTGTAAAGCCAAGTGATGGAACAAACAGCAATAGCTCAGAGGCATGTGTCTGAGCCTCAGCTCTGTCACTGATTATTCCACTTTCAATTCTGAATAAGAACTGGAAGACAAAGCAAAGTTCCTTAGTCTCTCTCTAGCTTATCTTGCTCATCTATGAAATGTGCTTCTCCTAGTTCTATAATAAGGTCCCTCTCTTACAGATGGACCAATTCAAAAAAATCACCTTCCGTATCTAAAAATCATATACAGGTAGTTCAAATTCAAAGAGAACTCCCAGCCTACCATATCAATTTATCCTCATACATTCTTTATCCCCACATTTTAACATCTTCATTTATTTGGAAACACTACACTACCTCAAAATTAGAAAATAAAACCATATCCATATGTGTAACTAATTTTTATCTTTTTTTTTTTTTAAACAGGTGAAGGTGCTGAGCTGTAAACCTGCAGAATGTATTAGTCTGCATAGCTAAAGTAGTCATGGGTAACTACAGCCTCCTGTTCTTGCCTAGTAACCAGTTTCTTTTTCATCCAGTCCACTAACACTTTAGCTATATTCACTGATTTTACACAGTGAAATACGAAATTAAGATAACACACCAAGACTATCTACAAAAATTTATTGTCTATTTACAGAAGAAAAGCATGCGTATCATTAAACAAAACAAATAAAATGTGTTTTCTCATAGCACAGTATTTTTGTTTAAAAAAATTTTTTAAGCTGTATCACAGAAACAAGACACAAAGATTTTTTAAAAGAGCTAAACACTCATCATTCGAGGTGCAATACTCATGGACATGAGTTCCTGAAACAACAGTTTGCATGCATAAGGCATTCGAACCAAAGAGATCTGGGGAAGGAGAAAAAAGAGGTAATTAGCAAAGCTGTATTGAAGCAACCCCACTTTCCTACCCCCAGGAAAAGCCACAGACTTGGTACTAGAGGCGATGAACACATGAGTGGGCTGCTAACACTCATCCTATCTTGGCCCACGGTGGCTCTTTCTCCTAACAGGCTTTGGTACTTTACCCTTTCTGTCAGACTTAATTTATATTCACCCTTCTCCATGAAAAGGTTTAAAAAAAAAAACACTCATTGTTTAAAATTCCTTGTACAAGACCTTATTTTTTCCAAAAGATGAACAGCTTACAGAAATTACCACACTAAAACTTAAATTAGCTTTTAGAAAAACAGACTTGATATCTTTTTCTTCATTTAAAACCGGGAATCTTATAGAAAAATGCTACCAAAATTGTAAAGAAAACACCAATCTATTCACCACACTAAATCTGCCTGGATGATGAGGCAAACATGGTTATATCCTGAATAGATAATAACTGCCAGGAATGTCTGTACATACCTGGGTTTTATTTCGGCAGCCCCTGCATTCGTATGTATGGGTCCTGGTGTTCGCAATTGCCATTATTCCACAAAGATTGCAAACGTGAACCTGATATGGATCTGACGCTTCAAATAACCTCTCCCTTAGAAACTGGGCTGCTCCATGCGCGATCTGACAGTCTCGTTCCATCTCTCCAAAACGCAAGCCACCATCACTATTACGGGAAGAAACAACAGGCTATTTTGTACTGATTTTCTATTATCAATACCACTTTGACTAATGGCAAGTATAAAAAGTAACATTCGTAAAGAATGGAGATGGCACCCCACTCCAGTATTCTTGCCTGGAAAATCCCATGGGCAAAGGAGCCTGGTAGGCTGCAGTCCATGGGGTCGCTAAGAGTCAGACACCACTGAGTGACTTTGCTTTCACTTTTCACTTTCATGCATTGGAGAAGGAAATGGCAACCCACTCCAGTGTTCTTGCCCGGAGAATCCTAGGGACGGGGGAGCCTAGCGGGCTGCCGTCTATGGGGCCGCACAGAGTCGGACACGACTGAAGCGACTCAGCAGTAAAGAATGAGAACTAGACTCCAATTTTTCTACTCTTGTATTCTGTCAACATGGTTAAGAGGGTAAGAAGTCTACCAACTATTTGATGTGCACTAAAGGTCCCCAAACAGAGTAAACACATTAGTATATACTTTTTCAAATAAAATACAATGACGTACAGAATAAAATCTTGTAACATTATCATTTAACTTATTCAAATTCATCTGTATGCTAAAAATTTAATAATAGAAGTTAATCTAAATAAAGTAGCTTCTCCATGAATGAGACTCCCAAGCAATCAAACCTAAAACAATAAATGACACTGACACAAGTAATGGAAAGAACAGGTGACTCAGTCACAGGTTTCCCCAGCTGAGTAAGTGAAATGAAATGCATTGTTCTGATGGGCAGGCAAGTAGATGGTGATGGCTTCCTTAATATTCTTCTATATAAAAGATAAAGAATGGTTTCATGGGAATATATATATCACACACACACACACACACACATATATATATATTAATAAAAAACATATGATTAAAGAGCTTCTAATGATATTACCAAAAACAAAACACTTGATCAGCGTTAGAGGATTCTAAGTAACAGACTCATTTTGAAAACTGGTAAAGCATTTATCATGTCTTTTACTATATGAACCATGTCACCAGGTAACCAGATGATGAAACAAAATTTCTCTCTATGAACGTATTCCAGCTAATAAATGAAGGAATGATAAAATTAGAATCTCATCAGTCTGCAATCCCTATTTAATTAAAGGTTTTAGGTAATAAACATTAATGATCATTAATAGCTACTAAAGTCACAAAAGAAAAACAACCAGATATGGAAAGTATACAGTTTTGAATACTGCCTTTTAAGTATTACTATTAAAGAACACAAATCCTTCACCTCATCAAGGCTCTAAATCTAATTAGCTATTTACAAGAAACAGGCACACAAAGCCCAGGAATGCAATCAACAAAAATCCAGACTGTGAGAGGGAATTCCCTGGCAGTCCAGTGGTTAGGACTCAGTGCTTTCATTGCTGGCACCCAGGTTCAACCTCTGGTTGGAGAACTAAGATTCCACAATTCAAAAAATCCAGTCTGTGAGAAACCCTCCATGACAAACAAAGTGCAAGGAAAAAAAGTTAAAGGGTAACCCATAGATTAAGAAAAAAAAACTTGAGACACATCAATCAACTATAAACCATGGGCCTTATTTGTATCCTAATTGAAACCAACAAACGTTTTTTAAAAACTATGCAACTGTCAAGAAAATCTAAACACTAGATATTTAATAATATTAAGGAGGTACAGTGATTGCTTTTATAACTTTCCTATCTTCTAAAACAGGAGTTCTGAGAATGTGGTCTGTGGACTCTTAAGGGTGAAAACTGTTTTTATATTAACACTAATGACACATTTGCTTCTTTCACTGTGTTGACATTTGCACTGACAGTTGCAAAAGTAAGTGAATAAACTGCTGGCACCTGAACACATCAGGTGGGTAGAACCATACTTTACTAGCAATCATATTCTCCAGTGTATCTGAAGGGTGATAAAACCAGTTTTATATAAAGAATGTCATTCATGAAGCAGTAAAAAAATGATTAGTTTTATTCAAGTTTGACGCCTGAGTACATAGTTTTTAGCAGTCTGATAAAATGAGTTCTCATAAGGCACTTTAGTTGTATACTAAAGACGGTGGTCTTGAAGTGCTTGCACAATTCTGAACTAGTCACTTTTACCATGAAATATCTTTTATACTTGAAAAAACAGCTGACACCAATCATGGTAATTTGCCAACATTAGCACCAGCTATGTTAATTCAGCCTTAAGATATTTGGCAGACATTTTTTTCACTCAAGGAAAACAATTTTAAACATTTGTTGTAAATGATTAAAAATTAGAGTTTCAATCAAAGTGGAGAATTTTAGAAAAAGAAAACCTCTATCCAACACTCTGAGCTTGATAACTTCCCAATACTTAAAAACTTTCTGATGACATGGTGGTGATATTCACAAATGTGAAATTTTTTATATATATATATAATGAAATGTGTCAACATGTAAAAATCTACACAACTCAATGAAATATTTTCCAAATAACCAATTATGAGACTACGAAACTACGTAAGTATAAAAGATACACTCAAAGTATAAGACAGGCCAATGTATTTCAATATAAAAGATTCATTTAAGTGGTTCCAGATTCTACATCACAACTAACCTTTCAGAAAGGACAACTTGTCACTCTAGTGCAGCATCAAAAAAAAAAAATTCATAGTCACCTGAAAATTACTAAAATATTCTTCCCTTTCAGCCATAAATCTGTGTGGGGTCACATAGTTAATTATAAGAAATAAAATCCTGCAATGGATTAAATGCAGAAGCAAACACAAGAATCAAGAATCTAGCTATCTTCACACAAACCAGTTCATTAAGAAGATTTGCAAAAACATAAACAAATGTCACTTATCACTAAATTTATCTGGAAAATATTTTTCACTTAAAATGTTATTTATGTTAATGTATAATGAATTTGTTACTGTTATTTTTTAAAACAAGTAATAAATATTTTAAACCTTTCTCGGTTTTAATTTCTAACATGATAAATACCAAAAGATACCAACTCCCACACAAAAGCCTTTTAGGATCCTGGAATCAAGAAATATGAGAACCATTCTTTTACATAAGATCGATGATGCAGCTCTCTTACCGAGATCTACCCTCCATCGGCTGTCTATTAAGAATCTGAATAGGTCCTCGAGCACGAGAATGAATCTTATCATCCACCATATGCTTCAAACGCTGGTAATAAGTAGGGCCAATAAAAATCTGTGATGTGATTTTTCGACCAGTGAATCCATTGTATAAGACCTGAAACAAGCAGATTTTTAAGTACAGACTTAGATATGAAGGTATGGACTGGAAGGAGACACAAGACAGCATCAGGCATAAAAGGATTCTGATAATTTTGTTTAAGATCTGGGTGCCATTCACACCTGTGTTCACTTGATGAATATTTATCAACCTGAACATTTATGGTTTATGTATATATTTGAAGTATGTGGTATACTTCAATGAAAGATTTATTTTTTTTAAGAATGAAATAACACACGTGCAAAAAAAGAGTATACTTAACAAATTACCAATGTAAAAGCAAACATACCTCATTTCCTCTGAGATGGTAGCCATAATCAGATAAAAGATTAGAAATCTTCTGCACATTAACAGCATCATTGAATGGAGTGGCATCACCAATTTCACCCTTGTTAGCTGATACCTTTAAAAAGAAAAGTAATGTTTAAAAGGTTGCTTCCTTCTTTCTCTCTTTAGAAGTTTATGTTAATACAAATATAGTCAGTTAAAAAAAAACAACAACACCTTTTTAAGAAAGGGAAGATTGGGGTCATGGAATTGGGGTCACCATGGTAAGGAGCATTCCAGCTCACTTCTACTCCTGGCTTTTGGACATCTTTGAATATGTCCCATTAACACTATCACTGACTCACCTACTTGGGTGTTGCAAGAATTGAATTAAAATTGTGCAAGAATGCAAAAAAAAAGGAAGATTATGAACTTAAGATTACAAATTAACTTAAATATCTATATTATGGAAAGCTATAACATAAGGTTCATTTTATTAACATCTTACATAAAATAGAACAAATTACCTATTAAGTCTTCAAATAGGAAGCTCTCTGTGAGACCACATACAAAAAGAACGAGACTCAAATATTTCCTATGACTCAAGCAAGATGACATTTTAATTCTTAAAACCAAGCCACCCATGTGTTAAGCTGTAGCTACTCTACCTTAATAATCCTTAAAAATAGAAAAGCTCCACTGAAAGACACATGCATAGCTGATATTACAGCTATAAAACCATTAGGTTCACAATGAACTAACCACCACTTACAGAAAAGAACCAATCAAAAGAATAACCATATATTCAAAGACTGGATATAGTAAATTTTGCAAGAATTTTTTAGTCATAACTTTGCAAATCTTTGCAAAAAGAAAGATATAATCAAACCAATTTAAAAGCAGGAAAAAGTAAGTGTCACACTGGCTTTTTCCACAGTACCCTGGCTCAGAATGAGAGAAATCACCTAAAACTTTGGAAGAAACATCAATTTGAGATCTATATCGGTAAAGAAAATCTCTTACCTTCCCTTGAAGACATTCAATCAAGTGACCAATGGTCATACGAGAGGGGATGGCATGGGGATTTATGATGATATCGGGGGTGATACCTTCACAGGTGAAAGGCATATCCTATAAAGGAATTTTTGAAAGACACTTGAAAAACTTAAATCTCTTAGCTACAGAACTAGAACTGATTCCCCTTCATCTGAAGTTTTCTATGTCCTAAACTCTGTTCAACATAGTATGCATGCTAAGTTGCTTCAGTTGTGTCTGACTCTTTATGACTCTATGGACTGTGGCCTGCGAGGCTCCTCTGTCCATGGGATTCTCCAAGCAAGAATACTAAAGTGGATTGCCATGCCCTCCTCCAGGGGATTTTCCCAACCCAGGGATCGAACTTGCAGCTCTTATGTCTCCTGCACTGGCAGGCAGATTCTTTACTAGTGGTGCTAGTGGCACCTGGGAAGCCCTCAACATAGATGTTCACCTACTTGTTCAGCACTACAATTAAAAGTCAAGCCTTTACTGCCTCTGGGCTCTTAAGTTAAAGCACATTTTAATAAAATGGTCAATAAAACTGTGAGTCTGAAGTGATAAAAGATACCTACCTCCTGTCTATACTGAATACCACAAGTACCCTTTTGACCATGTCGACTAGCAAATTTGTCTCCAATCTGTGGAATTCTAACAGAGCGTACCTGAATTCACATAAAAATAAGTTAGTCAGGTCATTCTGGTTTACTTTCTATAAACAACAATGTGACAAAGCTATACTTACCCTTATTTTACAAAATTTATATCCTTCTTGGTTGAGAGTTACCATAACCTGATCCACAATGCCCGTCTCACTAGTCCTGAGAAAAGTGCTACAGTCTCTCTTTGTATAGCGTCTATTAGTGCCCTCCAATTCATCTTCATTTTCAGGCAAGGTGACTGTTTTGCCTATAATAACATCATCTCCTGATACACGAACTCCAGGAGCTATCAAACCATCATCATCCAGCTTGTCATAAATAGCATGTCTCATACCTGAGAAGAAAGAGAATTTTCTGAAATGGTAATACCATAAAGAAAAGTATTTAAAATGTCACATAATCCCTCTCTCAAAAAGATTAAAAAGCAAATATATACATCAGTTTTAACCAGAGAGAAGTTCATAGGAATATCTAACACATGTTACAGTAACATGCCCTTATTCCAAACATTACAAACGATTCTGAACTTTTAAAAAAAGGAATTGGACTGAGTACTGGAAAATCAAGATTCTCCATTTGCTAAGTGACTTTGGATAAATGTATTGCCATCTTTTGCTCCCTATATGAGAAAGCGTCATCTATGTCCTCTATACAAAATCTCCCACAGAAAACTTGAAATCTAAACTGTAACCTTAACTCCACTGAAAATCAGTTCACTACTACACAGAAGCACCCACAGGAAATGTGAGTACAAAAACGTGTTACTTCATGCAATACTATTAGAAGCCAAAACTGTAGCAGATATTCCCCCAGGACATCCCATCCATCCCAAAAGCTGTAATAGCTTATAAATGTCTATAAAAATAGTAACTAGAAAATAAATCTGAGTTTTTCAGAAGAAACAAAATTGTAGACATTCTCTCATTATTTATCTGCTAAATATATACATATACTGTGGCCAGACAAATACTATGGTCACATCAGAATGTGAAGAGGGGAGGAAGTTCCCATGAAAATACATAAACTAAGGGACAGGACACGGTACAAGTAAGAATGAGGCTGGGTGTGTCCCATGCAATTACATGGCCTCTCTTCTTTCCTAAATCCTTTCCTCAATGCAGGACCTAGCAGAATAGGAGGACTATAGCAAGCCCACTCCAGGTGTAAAGACTTCTGGTAAATATATCTATTTCCTTAAATATAAGTTCTAAGAATGACTAGCAAACATACTCCCACACTGCATAAAGGAGGGTGGGAAGACAAAACCCAGAAAAACTAATCAGGAGTTAACTTTGAATTCCATAATTTCACTGTCAGTATCACTTACCCTGGCAAGTTTCACGTGTAGGCTTCTCAAAAACTTCTTCTTGATCAAACCCTTTTTTAGATTCCTGTTCCTTGTATGATCGATAGAAAACAGACCTAAAAATACATGGTTCTAAAGTGAACTTTATTTTCCTTTAATAATACAACTTAGAACATACCAATAATTTTTACTTAGTTGATATCTTGTAATTTTAACCACAAGGCTTCCCTGGTGGCTCAGACAGTAAAGCGTCTGCCTACAATGCAGGAGACCCAGGTTCGATCCCTGGGTCGGGAAGATTCCCTAGAGAAGGAAATGGCACCCCACTCCAGTACTCTTGCCTGGAAAATCCCATGGATGGAGGAGCCTGGTAGGCTCTGTCTATGGGGTCGCAAAGAGTCAGACTCTTTAATTTTAACCACAGCAATTAAACTATGAACCTAGGACACGAGTTAACTGTATGAAGGGTCAAACTTAAGTCCTAAGAGCTATTACATAGGTCACCCATGTAACATTTGATCCTTAACACAGTTTGAACTGTGAGAACAGGAATACTAAGTCCAACCCTTGACCAAAATAAGAATCCCTCCCATAACAACCCTCAGAGATGGTCACCCAGGATGTGCCCCAGTATTTCTATTGAGAAATTTATGATACTAAGCTATAATATCCAACTCTGGTTGGATAGCCTCTGACAACTATACAGAAAAAATCTATCCTCTCTTCTAAATTCTCAGTTTTTTAACCAATTTTCACATGCCATGGATTTGTGATTAATGTTTGACAGTCAAACTGAATAACAGAAAATAAGACTGAAAAAGAAAACATACTATAATTTTAACAGTAGTTATTTAAGGGTCCTAAAACTCTTAGGTTTATCTTTACTTCTTCTTTAGATACTTCTATATTATCTAAATGCAAATATTTATTTGCTTACAAAAAGAGGTGGAGGGGGCACAAAAATATTAGTACCTGAAAATATTCAGATACAAGAAGCAATGTCTTAGCTGTTCAGGACCATCAGTCAGGGCTTCCACTTTTTGGAGCAGGACACTGATTTCATCATTTTAACCCCTATACAGGCAACCATACAACAACCCATGTCTGACAGGTATCCACAAAGTTTCATGAATGGAGACAGATTACCTATCTTAACAGAAAAATTTCTCTGCTGTCAGATCAACATTTCTTCTTGCCTGATACTCAAAACCACCAAAAAATTTGGACACACACAAGTCACACCTTTTTTTTTTTTTTTCTTTTTGGCTGTACCACGTGATACATGGGATGTTAGTTCCCCAACCAGGGGAACCATGCACTCTGCATTGGAGGTACAGAGTCTTAACCACTGGACCACCAGGGAAGTTTACACACCTATTTTTAAAAAACTTTTTTAAAAAATTAAAATATTAGTATTTCCACTATATGTGTATTTTGGAAACTATTATAAATAGCTGACCTGAAAAAGCCTCGGTCTACAGCTGAACGATTCATGATAACAGAGTCTTCTTGATTATATCCAGTGTATGATGCAATGGCTACAATTGAGTTGATACCTGTAGTATATTCAAACAGCAAACATTAGAGCATCACATGAGAAACAAAGAAAAATCACCTCTTTCTTTTAAATCTATCCTATTTAACTATATTTACCGCAAATGTTTTCACCATGGTAACTGTCAAGGTCTACTCCTCCTGGAAGAGCAATCTGTGAGAAAACTACTCTGATGGTTAAATGTTTAATATAAGCAAATCCTAATAGTAGTCACTCCCACTGTATCCACTTTCTAGTCAGTGATTATATACAAGTAACTGTATATTTATAAAGTCCCTCCCCTAACCAGGTTTCATGATTCTCACCACAACCCTGTGCCATAAACAAGGCAAGTATTATTATTTGCATTATTAGAAAGATCTAACAAAATAAAACTTATCCATGATCTCAAAGTTAATAAGCAATAGAATCAAGTCCCAGCTCATGTCTCCTGACTTTAAGTTTGACCTGGTACTACCCTGTTCCTCTCTTCGCAGCCCTGCTCTGCTCCTAGATCCTCTCCCTATACTACAAAGAAAAGTAGTATTATCTTTTCTACTTCAATTTTATTTAGTTGCTACTGCCAAAGCTATTTTTGATGAGACCTTAAGACTTAAAATATCAAGCATTGATAAACAAAACTGATAAACCTTTAGCCACACTCATCAAGAAAAAAAGGGTGAGGGCACAAATCAAAAATTAGATATGAAAACAGACAAGCTACAACTGACACCACACAAATATAAGGAATCAGAAGAGACGACGACCAGTGACTATGTGCCAATAACATGGACAACCTAGAAGAAATGGACAAATTCTTAGAAAAAGACGGAACCAGGGAGAACTAGAAAATACGAAGACAAATCACAAGTACTAAAATTGAAACTGTGATTTAAAATTTTACAACAGACAAAAGAGTAGGACCAGATGGCAACAGAGGCAAACATTTAGAGAAGAATTAAGACCTATCCTCCTGAAACTATTCCAAGAAAGTTGCAGAGAACAGAACACTCCTAAACCCATTCATTCTATGAGATCACCATGACCCTGATATCAAAACCAGAGAAAGATACCACAAAAACAGAAAATTACAGGCCAGTATGCCTGATGAACACAGACACAAAAATCTTCAACAAAATATTAGCAAACTAGAGAAAAAACAAAACAAGAGTTACCACATAATCCAGCAATTTCACTCCTGGGCATATACCCAGAAAAGATGAAAATGCAAATTCAAAAAGATACATGCACCCCAATGTTCATAACTGCACTATTTATAATAGCTAAGGTATGGAAGCAATGTAAGTATCCATCAACACGGTCAAGCTGTATAATGCAGAGAAAGTACATAAAGATGCAGGATCCTCAAGGTAGGGGGGATCTGAAGATAGATGACAATTTGCAGAAATCCCAGGGTCTTGGGAGATGTGATGTGCTCCTACTGCTATGGAAGCCAGCAGGAGGACTTACGTGACGTTTGTGATACATGGAATGGGCAAGACTTCCCTTGCACAGTCTCATGACATCCAGTGCTACCCTATGGCCTCCCTCTCGTCCAGGTGACATAGCCTGGAGGTGCTAAATGGTCTTGGCCTTTGTAGGGCTTTCCTCCTCTGCTGTGACAACCCTGAGAGCCCACACACGCTATATCTACTGCATCCCAGGAAGCAACCTCCTCCATCCTACAACCTTTATCCAAGATACGCAGGCAAGTCTGAAAGATCAGCTAAATTTAGCTAAAAGCAGTAAACTACTGAATTTTATTTCTAATACTTTCTTCTTAGCTTAAAAGCCCCAAATCAAAAAACAGTGTAGTGAAGAGGAAAGAGAACAAAAAAGGAAAATGGAGGAAAGACCTATTTCTGGTCTTAAAAAAAAAAAAGCCAGAGTTTGCATTCTGGGTTTATAAAATAAGCTGTACAACTTCGGGCAAATAACTTTTCTGATCCTGTCTCCACATTTGTAAAACAGAGAGGATACAACCACCACTATTACTAATCAATTAATATTTATTTTTCCCTTATTAACTGGTAGGCACAAAGCCATGAGTTTTAAGTGGATGTAACCATTTAGTCATCACAAAAGCTTTGAGGCAGTTTGTAGGTGAAAAAACATCACAAAACTTTTATGATGCTTACAAATAATATGTGTGAAGTACTTTGGATGGTATTTCACAAACTGCTCAAAAAATACCAGTAATATTTAAAACATTATCTGTTATCCCAAAGACTATCAACATGTGAAATCTAGGATTACAATTCATCTGTCAGTCAGCCTGTCCCCACCTACTTCAAACCTCAGCTCTAAGTACCCTGACCCACTTTAAATCAAGGTGAACTTCTGTCACAAGGATCTTTGCTCCCAGAAGATACCATCCAAGTTAACAGTACCCTATAGAAATAGGAATGATACTAATCAAAAGATCACTTAAGATAACCCAGTCTGCCCCTTCCCCTTAGACATCAGAATCTGGTCAATGCAGCTGGCATATTAGGCAGGGACAGAGCTAATTATTTAGCCAGGAGGATCAGGAGATTGGTTACATCAGTGTGTGAAGCTGCTCAGTCGTGTCCAACTCTTTGCGACCCCATGGACTGTAGCCTACCAGGCTCCTCTGTCCATGGGATTTTCCAGGCAACAGTACTGGAGTGGACTGCCATTACATCAATAGATGTAGCAAATAACTCAACATACTGGGGACAATGAGAGCCAGGTTTCTCACTGTCAGAGAATGGAATTCTAAAATAAACACTACAGTGTTGTACTGGGAGATATGGTATAAACTCACGGTTCTTTAGTATATATAAATATAAAAATAGTTAAAAGTGAGAGGAGTATATGCATACATATATTTTCCTAGCTCCAGCAGCTGAGAGGACCTAGAAATGATGACACTTTAATACCAAGGACCAAGCCCAGCACCCAAATTTTGGTTTCCACACACTATCCTTCACTAAAAGAAGAAATGGCCAAGTCCAAGTTTAGGGGAAGAAAGGCACAAGATGAGACAAAAGGTAAGGAAGTGCTTAAAGAATGATGAGGACCTAACGGAGTCATCTTGAAGATGCTCTCACTGGAAAATCTGGGATTTCAGCATCAAAATTTCAGCACCAAATTTCAGCATCAAAAAGGAAAGAATGATAAAATTAGAAGATCATCATTTGGCAACACTTACACAGTAAACTAATGGCAGAAAGTGAGATAAAAAATGAGATATTTACATCCTCTCAAAGTATCTTCTAACAAAGACTTCTTACTTAATAAGATTGCTGGAAGAAATATCAATAACCTCAGATATGCAGATGATACTACCCTTATGGCAGAAAGCAAAAAGGAACTAAAGAGCCTCTTGATGAAAGTGAAAGAGAAGAGTGAAAAAGCTGACTTAAAATTCAACATTCAGAAAACTAAGATCATGGCATCCGGTCCCATCACTTCATGGCAAACAGATGGGGAAACAATGGAAACAGTGACAGACTTTGTTGGGGTTTTTTTGGAATCCAAATGCAGATGGTGACTGCAGCCATGAAATTAAAAGACGCTTGCTCCTTGGAAGAAAAGCTATGACCAACCTAGACAGCATATTAAAAAGCAGAGACATTACTTTGCCAACAAAGGTCTGTCTAGTCAAAGCTATGGTTTTTCCAATAGTCATGTATGGATGTGAGAGTTGGACCATAAGGAAAGTTGAGCACTAAAGAATTGATGCTTTTGAACTGTGGTGTTGGAGAAGACTCTTGAGAGTTTCTTGGACTGCAAGGAGATCCAATTAGTACATCCTAAAGGAAATCAGTCCTGAATATATATTGGAAGGACTGATGTTGAAGCTGAAACTCCAATACTTGGGCCACCTGATGCAAAGAACTGACTCACTGGAAAAGACCCTGATGCTGGGAAAGATTGAAGGCAGGAGGAGAAGGGGATGACAGAGGATGAGATGGTTGGGTAGCGTCACCAACTTGATGGACATGAGTTTAAGCAAGCTCCAGGAGTTTGTGATAGGGAAGCCTGGCATGCCGCAGTTCATGGGGTCACAGAGTCGGACATGATTGAGTGACTGAATCAAACTGAGCAAGTACACAATACTTATATTTAATAAAATGTGGAGGAGCCTAACAGTCACTACATTAATTACATGATAAAAGTTAGAATCATTAACAATGGGACATAGAGACAGCATATGCCTCCTGACATGATGCCCTGAGAATGAAGCCACTTCTGTTAGCCCTGCCAAGAATTCATAACCTGAATATGAACCACAGGAAACAACAGTCAAATTGAAATTGAGAGACAATGTATAAATTAACTTGACTGGACTCTTTAAAAAAGTGAAGGTCGTAAGAGACAAGGAAAGACCAAAGAACTGTTTCAGACTAAGGAGACATGCAGAATCCTGGATTAGACCCTAGACCCATAAAGGACATTATGAGGACAACTGGCAAAATCTGAATTTGAGGACTACTGATTAGATGGGGATCAGTGTTGACCCCCTGATGGTGACAGATGTACTGTGCAGAGTATCTTTGTTTTTAGAAAATATACACTGAAAAATTAAAGAGTGATGGGGCTTCCAGGCCTGCAACTTACTTTCAAAAGGTTTAGGAAGAAAAAGAAAGGGAAAGAACACTGCAAGTGTGGTAAAATGTGAACCCAGAAATCTGGATGGACAGTATACAGGAGTTCTTTTTAACAGTCTTGCGACTTTTCTGCAAGCTTTAAATTATCTCAAAATAAAGTTTTAACACAGCTAACAAGATTAAGGCATGAAGCAGTAACAAAACTGAAAGGCATGTGGTCCCTACCAGCCATGCCCTTACCACTTATCAGTGCCAAAGGAACATTCCATTTCAAATTCAATCCTTCACCAATATTTCTTTTCTTCTCTAGCCATAAAGAAACTATCATCTAAATGTCAAAGAAAACACCAGCACTGCAAACACAGACCAAAGATACCGGCACACTGCAGACAAAGTAACAGATTCTGTTTTTCTAGTTTCTTTTTCTAGACAAGAGTAACCCCTTGTGGAGGACTCTTAAATCATTCTAAGCTGCGAGAATCTGCTATCAAAATGCTAGATCCCGTATTAGAGTAAAGGATTTAAAGCCACTATTTACAAGGTACACTTTACTAAATAACGTTATCCACAGTCAAAGCCAAAATTCTGCTAATAATATGGTAAGACAACAATTGTGTGGAAGAACCATGCTGTCTCCTTTATATTCAACTCTCATACCCTTCAGACTTCTCTGCACTATTTCAAGAAACCATTATTCTGAAATCTCTTCCTTGAAATTCCAGGGTTTTCTCCTTATCAGATTCATCTCAAATCTCTTCTCCTGATTTCTTTTCCCCAAGTTCTGGCTGTCTCTGACTTTATTCTCACTCTGAATTTTCCCTGAGCAATTTCACTGCTGCTGCTGCTAAGTCGCTTCAGTCGTGTCCGACTCTGTGCGACCCCATAGACGGAAGCTCACCAGGCTCCCCTGTCCCTGGGATTCTCCAGGCAAGAACACTGGAGTGGGTTGCCATTTCCTTCTCCAATGTATGAAAGTGAAAAGTGAAAGTGAAGTCGCTCAGTCGTGTCCAACTCTCAGCGACCCCATGGACTGAGATTCTCCGTCCATGGGATTCTTCAGGCAAAAGTACTGGGGTGGGGTGCCATTGCCTTCCCCGGAGCAATTTCACAGTCATCTATAATTATCATTAACATATCAAAAACGTCACAGCTCTTGATTTGACATTTCTTCTAACTATATTTGCAACTCACTGTTGGAAGACAATTCCTGAGATGATGTGGCAGCAACTCAAAATCAACATGTCAAAAACTGAACTTGTTATCTTACCTCTAAAACCTCTCCTTTCAAACTAAAGAGGTCCCCCCCCCCCCCCCCCCCCCCAACGAGAGTGATGCCCTTCTTCTATGCTCTAACTTCCTTCCAAGGAGCAAGCGTCTTTTATTTCATGCTGCAGTCACCTCTCATTCCACATCTGACACTTTTCCTTTTCCCCTTTTTCCCATTATTCCAGTTGTCTTGTTTTCTGTTCTCCCTTTCATTCCCCTTGTATGTATAACTGACTCACTGTGCTGTACAGCAGAATTTAACACAATACTGTACATCAACTATAATCCAATAATAATTAATTTTAAAAATAAAACCTCTTTCTTCTAACACGCTCCCAGTCTTACTAATAGTCTCTCTCTCTGCTAGATCACCCAAGCCAAGAAGACCAACAATACTTCCAAGTCCTTTCTTCTCTCTCTTCATAATTTCACATCCAAACAGTAATCAAGTCCTATCAAATGTATTCCAACAGGTGTTTCAACCCCTTATACTTTTTCACTTCTTAGTAAGAATGGTACCAATTCTCACTTAAACCACTGCAAGAACCTCTAAGTTATCTCCCTACTTAATACCATATCTGACTCTATTTTTTAGGTGGCAGCCAGCATGACATCCAAAATAAACTTCCAATTGTATTATTTCCTTGTTCAAAAAGGCTAGACATTCTCAAAATAAAATTCAACCCGCTGTCTCCATCTCATGAGATCAAGCATCATGCCCATGCATTTACACTCCAGCCATACTAAACTGACGTAAGTACTAACAGTTACCTTCATGCGTCCAGGCCCTAGTTCAAACCATCTCTCAAATTCAATTACCCTTTCATCAACTTTAGGTCAAAATGCTACCTCCCCCATGAAATTGGCACTAGACTCCAATAGGAATCAATTATTTCTTTCACTCTGTGCTTCCAAAGGATTCTATATCTCCATCATCACACTTTCTACACATTAACCTTTTTATTTAATTGTGCTCATATTTTCCTGCCACATTGTAAATTCTATGAGAACAGAGACTGTGTTATATGCATTTTACTAATCCTTCAAAGCACCCACAAAAATGCCTTAACCATGGCAGGATCTTACAAAATGTAGAACAAAACTGAACATACCTGCTGGCAGCTCTCTAAATCGCAGATACTCCATAGACCGTGTAGTCACAAGTGGTTTTTGAGGATAATACAGAACATGGGCCAACGTATCCATACGAACATGGAAGTTGGTGATATAAACCCCCATAGCCTGCTTACCCATAGCAGACTGGTATGTGTTTCTAGGGGACTAAAAGTAGAAATGAAAAGCACAATCAATGAAAATTTATTTACTTCTAAATAAATAAACAGACTCTACATAGTACTTCATAAATCAGAAATATGGTTGGTAAAGTTTCTACTTTTTCTGGAATAAGCAATTATGGCTCTTAAGAGTCAAACACAAGAATTAAGTACATTAAATGTTGTAATCCATAGGCTTTACACTACAAGGCTTTTCTTTCAGAAGAAACTATAGACTAATTTCTAATTTGTATTTTACTTTGCCCCAATTCCTCAAAAAGCATAAAAACTGGTACCAACCTGGTTATGATCAGGAAAAGGAATAATAGAGGCACAGACACCAAGAATCATTGATGGATGAATTTCACAGTGTGTATATGTGGAACAATAAGCTACTTCTTTCTCCTGTAAATCATCTGGGGTCATCGCAAGCATCACTGTTTCTTCTTCGAGAGTATCAATATATTCTACCACCCCACTGGCCACAAGATCCTGCCAACTAAAAAAGAAGAATTCATTTAATTTCCTTAGGCTCCCTACTTAATAAAGAGTATTCCTGTATCTGTATGTACTCATATAGGAAGAGTCTTAAAATATGTATATTACTGTTAACAGTGGGAAAAAAAAAGTTACTGAACAATACACATAAAGTATGGCTCTGTAACTACTATTAGTTTGTTTTTATCTGCTCTGATCTAAAGAACCTACTTGTAAGGCTACAGGGTAAGTATATAAAAACAAAGAATAAGGTCTGGAGGAATATATACCCCAGTTGGTAACAGTGCTTACTTTCGAAAAGGAAGGTGTGAACTGGAGGCTTTTATATATTTTATTACATCTATTTTTTGAATTTTTTTTTACAACAAAACTATATACATTCATATATCACTAATAATAAATTGCAAAAGATTCTTTTTATTAAACTTATTATATTATTCATCTTACGTTATATATTACTTCATCACATAGGTTATTTCTTTTTCTTTGGCCACACCACGTGGCATGTGGGATTCCAGTTCCCTGACCAGGGATCAAACCTGAGTCCCCTCCAAGCAGTGGAAGCTCAGAGTCCTAAGTAGGTCATTTTTTATTAGTAGAGATAGTCTTTACCATGTCACAAAGACTTTTATTCTTAAATAAGACCATACACGTCTCTTGAAAGAAAGTGTTAAGTTACTCAGTTGTATACAACTGATAATGGCCCCTTGGACTGTAGCCTGCCAGGCTCCTCTGTCCATGGAATTCTCCAGGCAAGAATACTGGAGTGGACAGCCATTCTCTTCTCCAGGGTATCTTCCCAACCCAGGACTGAACCTGGTCTCCTGAATTACAGGCAGATTCTTTACTGTCTGAGCCACCAGGGAAGCACCAAGTCTCTTACTTAAGAAAAATTAAGAACACCAAATGTTATTGCTTATGAGTTCAGAGTTTCTTTGTTTTTTGGGTCAAAGAAAATATTCTGGAATTAGATAGTGGCAATGGTTGTACTATCTTGTGACTATACTAAAAACCACTCAATGACACACTTTAAAATGTTTTATGTCATGTTAATTATAGCTCATTTTTTTTCTAACTGTATGTTCTCACCTGTAATTGTTATATTCTCTCTCTTTCAATTGATCAATGTGTCTCTTCTTCAAAAGCAGCTTTTGTTTTTCCACAATTAGAAGGGGTCTACAAATACGGCCTGCATCTGTATAGATCCGAATCTCCCTCTCTCGAATATCTCTGATCATAGAAACCTATACATAAGAAGACAAAATAGTCTCATGAACGTATATCTTCTCTGTATCATTAAGGCTGAGATAAAATAACATTAATAAATTATCAGATAAAACTAATACATCTTAGTTGATCATTGTTCAATATGCTAAAAACCTAGGTATAATTTAAAATTTTATAGAAGATAAATATTTAACCTTGATAATTATAGAACTGAACAACATCTGGTAGTAACGTCATGCAAAATAAAATATGAATAAAATGTATTTTGGATATCAAAACACTAGTATGTGACAATTTCTTATTTTTGTCTCTGATAATTACACATACTTCACTGTGTAACCTTTCAATATCCAGCCCTGTGTCATTGCTTCAATCAAGCTTTGCCAGTTGTAAGCTTGACTTCTCATGATAGTCTATCAGCAAATGGTTTAAAATCTATATGTTTAATACAGCAGTCACTAGCCACAGATCACTACTAAACACCTGAAATGTGACCATTTTAAAAGGAGATATGCTTTAAGTATAAACTACTTACTGAATTTCAATGATAAAATTTATCACTAATAATTTTCCATGGATTATATGTTAAAATTGTACTATTTTTGATGTATTAAGCTAAATAAAACACATTTATTTTCATCTATTTCTTTTTATCTTTTCTTTTTTTCTGCCACACAACGTATCTCATGGGATCTTAGTTCCCCGAGCAGCGGCTGAACTCATACCCTCCCTTGGCAGAGAAAGCACGTAGTCCTACCACTGGATCACCAGGAAATATCCTTTTCTTTTCCTTAATTTTTTTAACATGACTACTAGAAAAATTTAATTGTCTATGCAACTTACATTGCATTTCTACTGGATAGTGCTAGAAAATATATTCCTGGAAAATATCAAAAATAATTTGGAAAAATTTACAATAAAGAACATAATATTAAAAGCACTACAAAATTTCAAGTGCCAATATCAAGAAGAAAACAAATAAAAATTTCCAGTGAATTTTCTAGATCTAATATATAATCTTAAAAGTCAACTAAGAAATGAATTGCTAATGAGTTGGGAAATGGAAAAACAGACTGGTATTTCTACATAAAAGTACTTTCAAAAAGTGAAATCACAACTGGATATTTTTATTTAAGAAAAGATTGGGTAGGGAATTCCCTGTTGGTCTGTGCTTTCACTGCTGGGGCCCAGGTTCAATACCTGGTGAGGGAACTAAGACCCAGAAGCCACGTGACGTAGCCATAGACAAAAGAAAGGACTAGGTTTATTTAAAGAAAAAGTTTGGATTATTCAGTTTTAAAACAACAGTAAATCATTAAAGCTTAATCAAAAAATACTAAGTTCTCCCAAAGTGTAAAGAGTCAAAAGCCAAGAAAAAGAAAATGTCCCACATTCTTAGCCCACTTCCCATCCTTAGAAAAAATCTGAGATGAAACTGTGTGTGTGAGCAAAAACACCATGAACAGCATTCTCAAATGCTTTCCTTGAATCCTTAGAGAATTCCTAATATAAAATATTATATACAATAACAGAATATAGCTCTTTTGTCTTAACAGAAAGACATATACTGAGCTGTGTCTCCTCAAAGGCCAAACAGAATCTTGTATTCCAAAGGAAATAGGTATTCTCGAGAAGACTACTGACAGGAAAGCCTAACAGGTCCAACACAAAGCTAAAGTTAGAAACGGATAAGATGAGAACCTCTGGTTATCAGAAAACATAAAGGAAAAAAAAAGTACTAGACTCCTAAAAAATATATACAATTCTCCTACTAAGAGGCTCCTAACAACATTCTCTAATAGGAGATTAAACAGCCCAGTTCAAGGACACAGGGCTGATTTATAGTTCAAACACTCACTCACTGTCAGACACTACATATCAGGCACCACACTCAGAGCTGAAAATACAAAGTCATATTAAGACACATTCCTTGCCTCTGAGACGTTAACAGTATAGTGAGAGAAGCAGGCACATAAATCAATAGTCACTATCTGGTATATGCATTCTGTCATAACTTATTTAAGGAAAATATGCTATATATAGTCACAGCTGCTGCTGCTGCTAAGTCGCTTCAGTCGTGTCTGACTCTGTGTGACCCCACAGACGGTAGCCCACCAGGCTCTGCCGCCCCTGGGATTCTCCAGGCAAGGACACTGGAGTGGGTTGCCATTGCCTTCTCCATTGTGTGAAAGTGAAAAGTGAAAGTGAAGTCGTTCAGTCGCGTCCAACTCGTAGCAACCCCATGGACTACAGCCTACCAGGCTCCTCCGTCCATGGGATTTTCTAGGCAAGAGTACTGGAGTGGCTTGCCACTGCCTTCTATATAGTCACAGAGACGGGAAGGGCTTCAGTGAAGAGCCCAACAGACCAAAAATGCCCTTACCTGCCATCTATTTTTTAAAAAAAATAAAGTTATACTGATTTGTGTACTGTCTATGGCTACTTTTCACTACAACAGCAGAGCTGAATACACAACAGACACTGTAAGGTGAACAAAGACTAAAATATTTAATATCTGCTCCTTTAAAGAAAATGTTTGCCAACCTCCGATCTAAATCAAACTGGGGGGTCAGGTAAAGTATCCTGAAGAAGACAAGAGTTAATACTAGAGTTTTTCAGAATTAGTGAGATTTATCTTAAAAAACAAAAAAAACACCTTCTTCCTATTACCCATTTTTGAGGAGGCATGGGACAGGGAGCACAATCATTCCAGGTTGAGGGAAAAGGCCCATGGAAAGGTAAAGAGGTCGAAACAGCATGAAGAACTTAAACTTTATCCTAGAAACCACAGCAAACCTCAGCAGAAACAGACTTTAACAAAATTTTCAATCATAAAAAACACAATGCTGGTTCTTGGGCTTTCTCTTATCTCTGCCCACTGCCCTCAAGCTTGCCCTCAAGCAAGCTGCTCCTGACTTCAAGCTCTGAATACCCCTGGCTCAAAACCCAGAGAAGGCAATGGCAAGCCACTCCAGTACTCTTGCCTAGAAAGTCCCATGGACGGAGGAGCCTGGTAGGCTGCAGTCCATGGGGTGGCTAAGAGTCGGACACGACTGAGCAACTTCACTTTCACTTTTCACTTTTACTCAGTGGAGAAGGAAATGGCAACCCACTCCAGTGCTCTTGCCTGGAGAATCCCAGGGACAGGGGAGCCTGATGGGCTGCTGTCTATGGGGTCGCACAGAGTCGGACACGACTGAAGCGACTTAGCAGCAGTAGCAAAACCCAGAGTCTGCCTGCTAGAGGAAGACTTGGAGCAGCCAAACCTTGATTCTCTGCTTTGATAGGTAAACAGGTGGCCAGCTTAAGTGTGTTAGTTTCTCTCCAAATCCACTTTCACCCAGAAAGACCCAAAGGTGCAGATTTGGGGCAATCAAAAAAAACCTGAGCCCAGCCCTCAATGTATTACACTGAAAGCAAAAGCCCTCCTTTTGGGGAGGAATAAAGTTCATTTGGTATTTTGATGATTAAAAAACAAAATCCTATACCCAGAGCACTTCAACATCCACCTAAACATAAAAGAATCTAATAGAGGTATATCACATTTCAAGAATCAATCTCTGGATTCCAACAAAGCAGGTTACCAGAGATGATCATTCCTTTTTTAAAAGCACTGTCAGCTTCAAAAAACGATTCTCAAAAGAATACACTTTAAAATGTAATCTGAATTCCAAAATATAATTTAGTAATAAATTACATGTCAAAACTTTAGATGTATACATCTAAGGCATTAAAGTAAACAATACCTTATTATTAAATCCAGCTCAAAACATCATCTAGACTTTTGACAACGTACTTTAAAATTCAAAGGACACCAGTTCAAGAAAGATATCAATGCAAAGATAACTTTCACTTAGCCTTATGCCTCGTTGAGAAATCCCAGAGATCATGTCCTCTTAAATAATTAAAGAGTCTTACTTCAGACACAATGATGTCCATCTGACGCCGCAACTTCCGTAGTGTGTTCATAAGTTGTTCAGGATCTTTATGTATTCCAACCCAACAGCCATTAACAAAAATCTTGGTTGCACTAAAATAGAAAACCACAAGTATTTTGTAGTTAGTAACTCTGTAATAAGCTATAACCAAAAATTAACAAGTTTCTTTTTTTAATTGCATCTATACACACTCAGCAATAGCTGCAGGAGAAATTTCTTCTAAATTTTCCATACTCCATTCTTCTAAAAATTCCAGAATTGGAGAAGGTTGAGATCCAACTGAAATATAAGCCATCAGGGCTAAATTCTTCACAAGTCCTACAGCATGGCCCTTGGAATAAATAAAGTACATATTACTCATACTGATTTAACATGCTTTCAAAATTCTTTTCCACACTTCCCCTCCAATTTGATTTCAGAATATATTACTTCCTAAAAACAAAATTATAATATCTTAGTTCTATACTACATTTAGATAATCAAATAAAATTAAAAGTTACTTATAAAACTAATTGTACTCTACATGATAATTCTTGTACTTTTTGTCTTGAACATAAATTCTAATATATTACCTCTGGGGTCTCAGCAGGACACACCATTCCCCATAATGTATTATGCAATTGTCTAGGTTTTGCTAGTTTGCCATCTCTACCAATGGGAGAATTTAAACGACGCAGGTGAGAAAGAGTAGATGCAAAAGTCAGGCGATTTAATACCTAGAAAACAATAACAAATCTTTATAGAGCTTGGGCATTTCTGTTACACTATCATATTTTTGGCAAATACTAAAATGAGGCAAAGTCATATTTTCCACATATAATCCACTCAGTGTCCAAATGTTTCCATCCTTCCTTTCTCCGATCTGCCCTGGATAATTCTGTTCACTCTTGTAACTTAACTGACCCTTACAGTAAGGATGGCAAATATATGACATACAGTTCTAACATGCCACATATATGTTTTATGGCCTATCTCCAAACATTTGGATGTTAGTGGGGTTTTTTTAACTTGTTTCGTTCTCTGTTGTATCCCAGTACCTAGAACAGTACTTAGCAAACATCAGGCACCAAGTGTTATATGCTACCAACTCTCATTCCTTTGACCATAGCAAACATCACTAACCCATCCCAGAACTTTTCCAGGTTGAGGCCTCTGAACCCAACACAGAGATTCAATATTTACAGAACACTAAGCAAGGTAATACTTGTGTAAGTACAGTAATATTTAGAGAGATATAAAGTAATCAACACAATCTCATGTACCTAATCACACATCACCTCTTTCCCCACACCTACAACAATCCATCCTCCTTCCTCTTCCTCAATCTCCTATCATGGTTAATGGTGTATGGTGTCACCCTTCCCCTTTATCTCCCAACCTAGAAATCTCATGGTATCTTTGTCTCTGACTTCCTCCTTTCATGCATCAATAAACATATCCTGTCAACTCTATTTCCCAACTTCCCGAAAAAACTAAACCGTCCATTCCCAACATCACAGCAAAAAACCAGCTCCTCACCTCTTAACCTGTACTACTATCATTAGCTCATAAGTCCCTGCAATGTCCTCTCCAATCTACTCTGCTCAGTTACCAGAATTATTAAAACACAGATACTAGTAAGTTCACATCACTCACTGAATTAAAAAATATCAGACAGTTCCCCACCAGCTAAAGGAGCATGACACTGAAGCTCTTTTCAATGAAGTCCCAGACAACCTTCCCCTACCATAGTCTTCAGAACTCCTGTACACCATCCACACTGCCGAACACTTCTCACCTCCACAGCTGCCACAGGATGGAATGCACTCCCCCTTCTGCTCTGCTTGGTGAAATTGTACCACTTCTATAGAAGACATCTGACCACTTCCAGGAAGAACTGTTCTCTTTTCTCTGTTCTATGGAGTTTTCCATCATTCATCTAATCACAAAGCTTTCCAAACTTCCTAATATTTCTCAAATCTGACTCCACTCTCTACCTCCATAGAACTGTTCTACTGCAGGCTCTAACCATTTCTCACTGAGCCTGTTGCAACAATTTTTCTGCCACCAACTATGCCCTTCTCAAATCTTTTCTCCACAATGACATTTACTGTGAAGCTACCTAAAAAGCAAAATGAATGCCCCTCTACAAGGTGCTCCCAAGCTCCCCTGTCCAACCCCACCTTTCTAACTCTCCCACTTTGATTTGAAAACACTAGAATGATCTAGCTCCTCCCATACATGTGCCCTTTTCTCCTTCTGTCCCTTTGTTCAGGATATTAAGAAATTTTCTCCAGTTTTCCTATGAGCTATCAGTTCTACCCTCCTCCAAGGCTTGGGCTTTTTCTCAACTACCCTTCAAGACCCAGCTCACATGCCACCTCCTAAAGAAAACATTTCTGTTCACACTCTCAGGCAGTGCTATATGCCTTTCTCCAGCATCCCCACAGAGCAAGCATGCATAGCTCTCATTTAATACTCCCTGTACCATGCTGTAATATCTATTTCCATCTGTAAGTACAGACTGTAAGCTACTAAAGATCAAGGATCATGTTTTATTCATTCTTTGCAGATCCAATGTGTGAGAGAGCTCTTGGCACATCTTAAAACCCAGGAACTGAACTCAACTGGCAGGATGGCATTTATCATAATTCAGCTCAAGGCATAGTGAGATATATAAGGACAAATGTTTCCTCTAATAGATGGTGAGCTCCTTGAGGGCTGGAATCAACCTGTGAACCCAGCATCACAAACACCAACTAGAGTCAAAAAATCCTTACTAAACTAAAAAAAACTAGAAATTTAACTGGGTTATAAGCATCCTTCCATAATTCTTAAGATACTTAGACTTCCAGGAATTAGGAGGTTAAAGTTCATGTCTGAATGCCAAATTAATCAGGTGATACTGGTACAGGCTTGTTTTAAAAAAAAAAAACAAAGCAAATAAGGGGGAGATCCCTTCAATAAAGCTAAACATGTACATGGTAAGTTTTAAATCTCATATGAAAAGTAATTACGAAAAACAAATAAAAACACCTGGTAAGACATTTTTGTAAAATGTTTCCCCCATTAATCATTGAGAATACCTACTGCAATCATTGTACATAAGACAGGGCAACATACAAAAATTAGTTTAGAAGTATTACATTACACAAAATAATTTATTCCCTGGGTATCAGTTTCTAATATGGAACTTTTAAGACAAAAATTTCATGAACATAGACTGTTTCACCTCCTAAGAACCTATGTGAATTTATTAAATATCTTGATGAGAGTCAAAACTTTAAAATCTCTTAGTAATGCTAACAGCTAACTTAAGAAAATTTTCACTTTCATAATTCAAAAGCCTCCAACTGCTTTTATATCTAACCAGGGAAAACAATTTACATTCAATAAATGAAGATTCTATTAGTTTCATAATGTTTTCTAACCAAACCTGTAGTCAGAGTTGACATCCTTACCTGAGATACTCCAGCTCTGGCTTGATGAGCTTTCTTTTGGTCACCCCAGTTTCCAGTAGCTAAAGAGTATTTTAGGCCATCAGATATAATCCTTGTTTTAATTGCCAATTCCAAGTTAAAATCCTTTCCACGATCAATAAACTTCTGGGCATAGATCCGTACTTCTTTAAGCAAATTCTTAAACATTCTGCCCAATAAAATGTTTTAAACGTGTCAAGGTCTGTAATATGAATTCTTTAACAAGGACACTGTTGCCCACAAGGAGGCGAAAAGTGGTTGAGATGGGGGGGGGGGGGGTGGTTATTCTTTTTTATATAAAAAGCACAGATGCACATACAGTACAAAAACATACACAAGCAAAGCAGTAAGGGAAAAAATAGTTGAAAGAGGGTCCTTAGTGGGGTGGTAAAAAACAAGATTGAAAAACTCTAATATACAACACAATAAATAACAGAACATGCACAAAACACTGCTAATATCTTTTTTGTGCTAAATTGTCTACATAATTTTTAAAAATAAGTTTTTCTAATTACAGAAGTAGTATATGTTCATTATAGAAAATATAAAAACATATTAAGAATAAAATAAAAATCATGTATAACCTTAATTCTGACACAACCACTGCTTCCTCTCTAGCTTTTGTGTTTTTATAAACTGCAAAGCAGAACTAACAAAATTCCAATATCAGCACTCAGAAAGTCAATCAATAATTGAGCTTTCTCAAATGCTTTGCAATGGTGGAGAGGAATAAAGAAAATGTAAACAAGTGATAAACGTTCCCACAATCTTGAAATTCTCAAATATAAAGCAGAACTAAACTGCACAACGGGCAAAGAACATAAACATTAGCTCACGTCACATGTGCCCATTATGCAGGCTAACGTCACATGCGCCCATCATGCAGGCCAACGTCACATGTGCCCATTATGCAGGCCAACGTCACATGCGCCCATTATGCAGGCCAAGACTGTTTGTTAGCGCCTCCATGTGCCATAACCAATCTAAAGTGAAATTTGTCTACTTTTAACCGTATCATTCTATAATCTCTTACCCTCTAAATAAGAATGCAAGTAGTGGTCCAGCAAGGTCCAATCTTTTGTTTCCATAGTGATCTCTGTCATCTAATTCTCTTCTACCCAAAGCTGCTAGCAGCAACCTATGAACCATGTACCTTTAAAAAAGAAAAAGAGAAAGCACACGGTTTTGGCTTTCCTTTTTTTTTTAAACATATATTAAAAACATCAATTTTGACATTTTCAGCTTTAAGAAAAACTTCATCTCAACCACATCTTGGCAACGAACTTAAAACAATGAAATATGACATACCCCAAGAAATAAGCTTTCTTGGTCTCACAAAAATCACTGACGCCAACATGAGGGAGCATTTCTTTCTGTAATACTTCCTTGGCATATTTAATTCTTTTCTCTTTGGTAACACCAGGCTTTGCCCCTCTTGAACCAATGAAATTTAGTGCAACATTCTGTTCTTGGATGACAAAAGCTTCATCGAGTGATGGTTTAACCTATCCGTTAATTAAAATAAAATTATTTTTGAATTCATCATCTTTAAAATAAGGCAACTGTCAACTTATAATATGTTAAATATCCTATGAACACCTAACTAAATATGCAAATATTTTTAGAAATTCAAGGAACCACAAAATCCTAGAACTTAAAAACATCTTATTGATCTTGGGAACTCTGAAAAAAATGATCAGCATGGACAATCATACTTTCTAGAAAAATACAAATAATTCCATTATAACAGAGCACAGTGGGTTTGAGTTTTGTGTTTTTTTTACATTTTAATAATAGCTTAAAAAAGTTCCTTTCAAATATCTAAAATCAATTTAGAGAAGTTTAACACTCAAACTAAGCTCAAATGAATAAATGTGTTATAATGTTGTCAGTATTGGTTTAAGAGGTTTATCCTTTCTTTTAACTATCTAAATACTTATCTTTAAGTATTAAGGGGAAAAAAGTGTAACTACTGCCAAAAGCTTAAAGTAAAATCTAAACAGAATCCATTTTGTCATGTAATCATATCAATAAATACTCTAATAACTAAAATATACTTCAATTTCTAACTTTGTAAACAATGTTTAGCCTATGTTTTACTTTATTCTCTGCAGTCTTAAAGACTTTGGATAATTCAGGACAATTTTAAGAATATCAAGTACTCCTTAGACAAAGATGGTTGATGAGGAAATGTGTATTTATCTAGACTCAACAAACCTTCCCATAAAAGTAATAACTTTACAGTGGAAGAACTTAACAGCTGCCGCTGTGAAATTAACATTACCAACGATGGGACAAAATGACATCATGTGACTCCTGACGTGATGCCCTGGGAAGCACACACTATGATCTCTAGATTTGTCCTGCCAAGAAATGGCGTAAATTGAATCTAATCCTGAGGAAATATCAGAAAAATCCAAGTTGAAGGATATTCTATAAAATAAATGGCCTACCCGCTCCAAAAACTTCAGTGTTATGAAACAACAGAAAGAGACAGGGGAAGATTAAAAGAGACTAAGCAAACATTAAAAACAACATGTAATGAATGATTGACTGGATTTTGAACCACGAAAAAAAATGCCATTAAGGACATTATCAATATCTCTGGCAAAAACTTGAATAAGATCTCCAGGTTAACAGTATATACTACACCAAAATACCAATTTCAAAAACTTCACTATGATTATGTGAGTAAATATCCTGATTCTTATGAAATATATACTGAAGTCAAATGATCCAGAAAAAAACAATGTATATACATAGATAAAAAGAATCCTAAAACAAATGTGGCAAAAGGAACAGCTGCTAAATACAGGCAGACTATATAGGAGTTATTTATAACTTTTCTGTAAGTTTGAAATGGTTTAAAAATATAAGTTTTTTTGTTTTTTTTTTTTAAGATATCAACTCTTCTTTTCCCCTTACTAAAGTGCATTAGACTACTGTGCCTTTATGATTTTCCTTATTACTATTTCTTCCTTATGTTGTCAATGAACTCTGGCTTCCTCTAGTTTTCAGGTCAATTTTACATAGAATTGTCAGGCAAAGAAGTCAAGGCAGGGCTGAAGGCTTTTGCTATATAGTAAACAGAATGGGGTTTACAACAGCTAAATTGATCCTTAGAGCAGCTTTCTTTTGTGTTTTAGGATTAACAGTCGGTAACTTTAAATCTCTTGAAAAACACTATGAATACATTTTGCATGCACATTACCATTTCCATCATCTCTGGATCTTCAAAATCATAAATAATATGCTCTAAAATATCTCTGTCAGACACAAAACCTAACGCTCTAAACACAATAATGATGGGAACTTCTTGCTTGATATACGGTAGGGTTGCCACAATACGTTGACCAATAGCACTCTTTTTTGCACCCTAGGAAAAAAAATCATTAGAATATGAGAACACAGAGATTACAGCCATATATAAACATCATAAGAACCATTTCATATAAATTTCCATTGTATGTATTTCAAAAAAAGCATGCCTCTCATACTCTAAGGAATGTCCTATGGCTGCTTTTCAAAAACCACTGCAACAGGTTTACTTATTTGACAGACAGGCTGGTCATTCAGACCTGAGAGAATTTCCATTCTCTACTCTGTTTGCCAAGATTCTCTAGAATACCTCAAGACTGTATCTGGAAACTCTGGCCACAAAAGAATATAAACACAGACTACCCTTCGTCCTTTCCCCCATCCAAAAAAATTAGAAAGTTTGGAAGAAATAGATGAAGGGAAGCTAAGAGAGACAATAGACAGGCAAATGTGGGAAAAAGTTAAGAAAAGAACGAAAAATAAACTGAGAGTTGGTTGGTGAGGTATCTCCAAATATGAATAATTATTCAATATTAAAAAACAGTCTCTTTCATATAGGCTTCTCTTTTACAATTTCTCTCTTCAATTACATACAGAAATGAAATTAGTCACCACCATTCACTGGCATACAAACACCTGGTTTCTCAATTTTAATTAAATTTCTTTCCTTTACTATCAAACTCTACCTTCTCTTGGTCTCATAATCCTCCATTATCATGGTCCATTTAATAACTGTTGCCTTCTTCCTCCTACTCCAGGCCTCCTTCCTTAGAAACCTTATTTCATCTCATGAGTGTTCAGTAACAACTTTTCACAACTGATATCTAAATCTTCATCCTTGTCTTTCTCCTATACCCACAACCCTCACAACTCCAATTGCCATTTGGTTGTTTCAACAATTATTCCACCTGTTTCATCATAGACGTTTTTCAAAATATGCAAAACATTTAAAAAGAAGGCCTACACCATGTACTTCTCTCATCACTACATTCTCTCTAAAAATCAATTCTTGGAAGTTCTCTATTTTATCTTGAACCTCAGGATAGAACAAGACAATCTTTTTTTTTTCATGGCTGCCTATAGGCTACTGACACTCATAACCACAGTGTTCCCACTTCAGGCAGACGGACTAGTGGGGCACACACACTTGAGCTTAATAAGGTACAGGAAATTCAATGGCTGAGAATACTAATTTCAGTCTCTGTCAGCAAGCCTCAAGTCCCAAGGCAAGTAACTAAACTCCATTTCCTAATTTGTAAAGTTAGAGAGGTGAGGGAAGGTTTCAGATTGTTATCAAATAGCTACTGTGGGCACTAACAGGCGAAACAGTGAAGCCCTGGGCAATGATTATACAAAGCTTGGTTGATGCAAAGAGTTGTGAGATACCAAGTGTCTGACACTTGGCCAGATTTGACTACAGAGCACGGCAAAAGCATACAGAGTATGGGAATGGGCAGGTGGCTACACCTTTTAGCCACAACTTCCAAGTTGACAGAATCACTATGAACAATTATCTGTGAATTTAAAAAAGTTAAAAACACTACATAGAGGAAGTTGCCCACTAGTCCAGTGGTTAGGACTTAGCCCTTTCACTGCTGGGGCCTGGGTTCAATCCCTGGTTAGGGAACTAAGATCTTACAAGCCACAAGCCACAGTCAGAAAAAGCAGGAGCAAAATCCCCTAAAAATAACTACACAGAAATATACATGTATATTGAAATGTCAACAAAATAAAGACCATACACCTAAACTGTTCATTTCATTCCCTTTAAAATGTTATCCTTTTAATTTTATTTCATGATTATAAGACAAAGACCTTATGTTTTTGCTTAGTGATTTTCAACTCTGGCTTCACATGAGAATATTCCAGGGAATTAAATACAACAACAAGGGTCCCCAAGCCCCATTCCTCAACTGATTAAATGAAAATTCTAGAAAGAACCATAGGATCTTGACTCATCCTCATATTATATCAAACTTTATCAATAAATCTAGATGATTTTCCTTTCTCTGCCTCTGATTAAGTGATTTTGCCCATAGCATCCATGATAATCTCCCTAATATACTGTGTTCCTTACACTTCTGGCCTCCATAATCCAGGCCAACACTTATCTATTAAGAATCCACATCACGATCACCTGGGGATCTTCCTCAAACACTTGTAGCTGGGCTCCATTCTACCCCCAGTCACAAGAGAAAACCATTTTAATTCTTTAAAACACTTATTCTACATGGGATTTTTAACTTGAGGCCCTTAAACCTCTTTTTTCAAGTTCTTCTTTATAAAACATCAAAGTGACATTACACTCTGCCGAAGTGTTTATAAGAGCACAAGACTGGAAACCTAAACATCCATCACAAGTTCAGTTCAGTAAGTCGCTCAGTCATGTCTCTTTCATCTCTTTGGGACCCCATGAACCGCAGCACGCCAGGCCTCCCTGTCCATCACAAGGGAATGGCTCGATAAATTATATTACTTCCATACATGGAGTATCACATCTCAGAAATAATGTGTATCACATCTCAGAAAAAAACTGCTGATCTAAACTTGTTTTTAAAAGATACCAGAAAGGTGCAAACATTGTTTTTGAATTAAGACTATTTCTGAATGGACTCATGACAAATTATCAAAAGTAGCTGCTTCTGAGGGAAGAGATTTGGAAATCAAAGGAAGACTACTTTTTGTACTTTTCTGAACCACTTTAATATGCATATATGACTTACATTAAAAATTTTAACAAATAAAAATAGACATGAAATTAGTTACAACAAATTTCCAGGAGAACCATGAAAATTAAATCAAGTAACCTAAGTAACATAGTTGGCACACAGCTATAGTCAAGAAATGCTATTGTTAGATTACATTATCGTAAGTAACATGCCTATGCTGGGTGGCTTCTTGATGGCGCTCAATGATCTCTGCCTCTATTACTGCCTTGTGTGGTCCCCCTGGAGAATAGACTGGATGTGCTGAATTGCACCTAACAAAAAGAACATGGCAAAAACGAAAGGACATTGCTTTGAAGATTAAGGCATAAAAGATGGCAATTTCCATGTTGTTCATATGCCCTGTGCTATGCTATGCTATGCTAAGTCACTTCAGTCGTGTCCGACTCTGTGCGACCCCATAGATGGCAGCCCACCAGGCTCCCCCATCCCTGGGATTCTCCAGGCAAGAACACTGGAGTGGGCTGCCATTTCCTTCTCCAATGCATGAAAGTGAAAAGTGAAAGTGAAGTCGCTCAGTCGTGTCCGACTCTTAGCAACCCCATGGATTGCAGCCTACCAGGCTCCTCCGTCCATGGGATTTTGCAAGCAAGAGTACTGGAGTGGGGTGCCATTGCCTTCTCTATGGCTCTGCTCAATTACTGTGACAAGCAAGCTGCCATGTTGTCAGGGGCTATATGGAGGCGCACCACGTGGCAAGGAACTGAATTTTGCCAACAACCACAAAAATGAGCCTTACAATGACTGTGACCCAAAAACCTTGATTGCAGCCTTGTGACCAGAAGACCCAGCTAATCCATATCCAGAAACTATGACATGATAAATGTTGCTACTGGAGTAATTTGTTACACAGCAATTAGTATTAATAAATAACAAAGTTGGATCATGGAAAAAGGAAGAGAGTTCCAGAAAAACATCTATTTCTGCTTTATTGACTATGCCAAAGCCTTTGACTGTGTGGATCACAACATACTGGGGAAAATTCTCAAAGAGATGGGAATACCAGACCATCTGACCTGCCTCTTGAGAAACCTGTATACAGATCAGGAAGCAACAGCTAGAACTGGACATGGAACAACAGACTGGTTCCAAATAGGAAAAGGAGTATGTCAAGGCTATATATTGTCACCCTGCTTATTTAACTTCTATGCAGAGTACATCATGAGAAATGCTGGACTGGAAGAAGCACAAGCTGGAATCAAGATTGCCGGGAGAAATATCAATAACCTCAGATACGCAGATGACACCACCTTTATGGCAGAAAGTGATCAGATCAGATCAGATCAGATCAGTCGCTCAGTCGTGTCCAACTCTTTGCGACCCCATGAACCGAAGCACGCCAGGCCTCCCTATCCATCAACAGCTCTCGGAGGTCACTCAGACTCACATTCATCCAGTCAGCGATGCCATCCAGCCATCTCATCCTCTGTCCACCCCTTCTCTTCCTGCCCTCAATCCCTCCCAGCATCAGAGTCTTCTCCAATGAGTCAACTCTTCGCATGAGGTGACCAAAATACTGGAGTTTCAGCTTGAGCATCATTCCCTCCAAAGAAATCCCAGGGCTGATCTCCTTCAGAATGGACTGGTTGCATCTCCTTGCAGTCCAAGGGACTCTCAAGAGTCTTCTCCAACACCACAGTTCAAAAGCATCAATTCTTCGGCGCTCCGCCTTCTTCACAGTCCAGCTCTCACATCCATACATGACCACAGGAAAGACCATAGCCTTGACTAGGCAAACCTTTGTTGGCAAAGTGATGTCTCTGCTTTTGAATATGCTATCTAGGTTGGTCATAACCTTCCTTCCAAGGAGTAAGCGTCTTTTAATTTCATGGCTGCAGTCACCATCTGCAGTGATTTTGGAGCCCAGAAAAATAAAGTCTGACACTGTTTCCACTGTTTCTCCATCTATTTCCCATGTAGTGATGGGACCAGATGCCATGATCTTCGTTTTCTGAATGTTGAGCTTTAAGCCAACCTTTTCACTCTCCACTTTTACTTTCATCAAGAGGCTTTTGAGTTCCTCTTCACTTTCTGCCATAAGGGTGGTATCATCTGCATATCTGAGGTTATTGATATTTCTCCCGGCAATCTTGATTCCAGCTTGTGTTTCCTCCAGTCCAGCATTTCTCATGATGTACTCTGCATATAAGTTAAACAAACATGGTGACAATATACAGCCTTGACGTACTCCTTTTCCTATTTGGAACCAGTCTGTTGTTCCATGACCAGTTCTAACTGTTGCTTCCTGACCTGCATACAGATTTCTCAAGAGGCAGATCAGGTGGTCTGGTATTCCCACCTCTCTCAGAATTTTCCAGAGTTTATTGTGATCTACACAGTCAAAGGCTTTGGCATAGTCAATAAAGCAGAAATAGATGTTTTTCTGTAACTCTCTTGCTTTTTCCATGATCCAGCGGATGTTGGCAATTTGATCTCTGGTTCCTCTGCCTTTTCTAAATCCAGCTTGAACATCAGGAAGTTCACGGTTCACATATTGCTGAAGCCTGGCCTGGAGAATTTTGAGCATTACTTTACTAGCGTGGGAGATGAGTGCCATTGTGCAGTAGTTTGAGCACTCTTTGGCATTGCCTTTCTTTGGGATTGGGATGAAAACTGACCTTTTCCAATCTTGTGGCCACTGCTGAGTTTTCCAAATTTGCTGGCATATTGAGTGCAGCACTTTCACAGCATCCTCTTTCAGGATTTGGAATAGCTCCACTGGAATTCCATCACCTCCACTAGCTTTGTTCCTAGTGATGCTTTCTAAGGCCCACTTGACTTCACATTCCAGGATGTCTGGCTCTAGGTCAGTGATCACACCATCATGATTATCTGGGTCGTGAAGCTCTTTTTTGTACAGTTCTTTCGTGTATTCTTGCCACCTCTTCTTAATATCTTCTGCTTCCGTTAGGTCCACACCATTTCTGTCCTTTATCGAGCCCATCTTTGCATGAAATATTCCTTTGGTATCTCTGATTTTCTTGAATAGATCCTTAGTCTTTCCCATTCTGTTGTTTTCCTCTATTTCTTTGCATTGATCGCTGAAGAAGGCTTTCTTATCTCTTCTTGCTATTCTTTGGAACTCTGCATTCAGATGTTTATATCTTTACTTTTCTCCTTTGCTTTTCGCTTCTCTTCTTTTCGCAGCTATTTGCAAGGCCTCCCCAGACAGCCATTTTGCTTTTTTGCATTTCTTTTCCATGGGGATGGTCTTGATCCCTGTCTCCTGTACAATGTCACAAACCTCATTCCATAGTTCATCAGGCACTCTATCTATCAGATCTAGGCCCTTAAATCTATTTCTCACTTTCACTGTATAATCATAAGGGATTTGATTTAGGTCATACTTGAATGGTCTACTGGTTTTCCCTACTTTCTTCAATTTCAGTCTGAATTTGGCAATAAGGAGTTCATGGTCCGAGCCACAGTCAGCAAGTGAAGAGGAACTAAAAAGCCTCTTGATGAAAGTGAAAGTGGAGAGTGAAAAAGTTGGCTTAAAGCTCAACATTCAGAAAACAAAGATCATGGCATCCGATCCCATCACTTCACGGGAAATAGACGGGGAAACAGTGGAAACAGTGTCAGACTTTATCTTTCTGGGCTCCAAAATGACTGAAGATGGTGACTGCAGCCATGAAATTAAAAGACGTTCACTCCTTGGAAGGAAAGTTATGACCAACCTAGATAGCATATTCAAAAGCAGAGACATTACTTTGCCAACAAAAGTCCAACTAGTCAAGGCTGTGGTTTTTCCAATGGTCCTGTATGGCTGTGAGAGTTGGACTGTGAAGAAAGCTGAGTGCCAAAGAATTGATGCTTTTGAACTGTGATGTTGGAGAAGGCTCTTGAGAGTCCCTTGGACTGCAAGGAGATCCAATCAGTCCATTCTAAAGGAGATCAGTCCTGGGTGTTCTTTGGAAGGAATGATGCTAAAGCTGAAACTCCAGTATTTTGGCCACCTCATACGAAGAGTTGATTCACTGGAAAAGACTCTGATGCTGGGAGGGATTGGGGGCAGGAGGAGAAGGGGACGAAAGAGGATGAGGTGGCCACTCTGATGCTGGGAGGGACTGGCGGCAGGAGGAGAAGGGGATGACAGAGGATGAGGTGGCTGGATGGCATCACCGACTCGAAGGACATGAATTTGAGTGAACTCTGGGAGTTGGTGATGGACAGGGAGGCCCGGCGTGCTGCAATTCATGGGGTCGCAAAGAGTCAGACACAACTGAGTGACTGAACTGAACTGAAAGTGCCTTTCATATAACACTGATAATATGTTCCAGAAACTTTTTGACAAAGCATGCAGCCTGGTAACTTACAGAACTAGATTAGAAGGAATAAACCAAAACAATATCATGTAATATTCCATACCTGTCCTCCTCTCGCCAGCATGCTAACCCAGATAGTGCTGGTGGGTCGAGAAGAATTCTCCAGACATGATCTACACTCTCCTGTGTAGGCATATTTGGAATCCTTTTTGGCAAACACATAGACTGTGTTTGTTGCCATTTTCTCTTGAGCAATCAGAACCTACATGGACAATAAAAGTTATAGCCATAAAACACACAAGGTCTTTGAATTACAAAGAACAGTGAAAGCTGCATCTTAATTTAATCTGACTGTACAAGCTCACTGAAATAACAACTCTTAAACTTTACATATTCCATTTTGCATAAACACTTAACTGCAACATATTAAGCTCAAATTGTCAAAACTTCTAGTGTATACTATATATAGCTAAACAAAGTTTTGGTTTAATATAAATTCAGCTGTCACCTGCCTAATAATTCAACTGCTACTTCCAGATTATTACACAAAATTTACTTTTTAATTCAACTTTCATGAGCTTAATGATCATTTGTTATTTTTTATAAATAATGCTATTATACCTTTTCTGATCCGTTAATAATGAAGTAGCCACCAGGATCCAAGGGGCATTCATTTAACTCACAAAGATCACGATCAGTTAAGCCATTCAAAAGGCAGTAAGTTGAACGCAACATAATTGGAATTTTTCCTATAAAAGTTTTCTGATGCTGCGTCTGAAGTTGTTCTTCACCTTCTTTAATGACTGTTTTTGTTATGTCAACATAAAGTGGAGCAGAGTACCTTTGAAAATAAAAGTAGATCACAAGTTAATAATAAGGTATTTGCTAAAACTCTCAACTGGCCAAAATTTTATTTTCTGAATTTTATTTCAAAATTAGCTGCTGGAAAAGAAACATGGTTTCTTACGTGAGATTTCTTAATCTGGCTTCATTTGGCATCATTGGTGATGGAGCACCATCTCTTTCCCAATGGGTGGGCTTGGAAAGGTAAATCTGTTCAAACTTCAGCAAATATCTTGGCTAAAATGAAACAAAAACCATGGAAAAAAGTAAATAATTTTTTCCATAAAAAATTTAACGATTCAGTTTTAATCAACATTAACATTTTGAGTAGAAACAGCTCTACTCTAGAAAACGCCAAAGTTTATCCACTTTACTAAAATGGTGACTCTCCATAGTCACTATCCATATTCCACAGACATCAAGTTTTATACTTCATCACTCTCTTAAGATGGAAGACAAAAAGAGACTGTAAAGACTAAGCATATATCATATGCTCTGAACTCATGTCAAACAACTAAAATGGATTTGCATTAATGATCTGTACAGCTGTTTCATGTGCCCTCTCCTTAGCTGAGGTTAGGTTAACAAAGTTACCAGAAAACAAAGAAAAGATAAATTCATACAATTAGAAACGTGTTCTAAACTAATCAACAGGACACGGGAAAAAGTAAACCTAACTCTTCAATTAAACATAACAGAACATGTCAGCACCAGTTGCAGGGCAAAATGGAGGTGCTGATTTTGAAACCCTTCCTGTATACTGGTCAAAGACATCTTTATTCTGGACAATGAAGGAGATCAACTTTTTGCCACGTACAATGACACCTGTACCAGCATCAAGAAGCAAAAGGCCTTTGAGAAGAATATTTTCAACAAGACCCATAGGATTGACAGTGAAGCTGCCCTTTTAGAAAGCCTGAAAGTGGTATACAAAAGCTGTATCAATCTCTATTTCTGTATGATTGGCAGCTCCTATAAAAATGAGCTGTAGTTCATGGCTGTTTTGAACTGCTTCTTCAACTAATTGAGACAGATGCTGAGGGAAAATGTAGAAAGCAAGCTCTGCTGGTGAACATTCTTCTTGGCAGTGGAAGAAATCAGATGCAGGGGTGATCCGAGACAGTAATTCCCATAAAGTGGTATACCCGGTGGCATTAACGAGCAGATCAAATATCAGGTGCTGCAGTCAGCCAAGAAAAGATCCAGCAGTCACTCCGGTGAAGACCACCGTTCCTGGCTTTTCAGTTCAGTTCAGTTATGTCCAACTCTTTGCAACCCCATGAAGTGTAGCACACCAGGCCTCCCTGTCCATCATCAATTCCCAGAGTCCACCCAAATCCATGTCCATTGAGTCGGTGATGCCATCCAACCTTCTCATCCTCTATCGTCCCCTTCTCCTCCTGCCCTCAATTTTTCCCAGCATCAGGTCTTTTCCAATGAGTCATATCTTTGCATCACGTGGCCAAAGTATTGGAGTTTCAGCTTCAACATCAGTCCTTCCAATGAACACCCAGGACTGATTTCCTTTAGAATGGACTGGTTGGATCTCCTTGCAGTCCAAGGGATTCTCACGAGTCTTCAGCAACACCACAGTTCAAAAGCATCAATTTTTTGGCACTCAGCTTTCTTTATAATCCAACTCTCACATCCATACATGACCACTGGAAAAACCAGAGCCTTGACTAGTTGGACCTTTGTTGGCAAAGTAATGTCTCTGCTTTTTAATATACTGTCTAGGTTGGTCATAACTTTTCTTCCAAGGAGTAAGCATCTTTTAATTTCATGGCTGCAATCACCATCTGTGGTGATTTTGGAGCCCAGAAAAATAAAGTCAGCCACTGTTTCCCCATCTATTTCCCATGAAGTGATGGAACCAGATGCCATGATCTTAGTTTTCTGAATGTTGAGCTGGCTCCTCACTTCCTCAAAAAATCCAAGAAGAGCTCCTGGGTGACTTCTCATCTAGTCCCGCAAGTGATGCTTGCAGGATCATCTTGGGGTCACAGGGATTAAGACTCCATCATGTCTGTAGGTGCCCCACCCTCACACCAACCTGTACATGCTTCCCCTTTCTTCTCACTCCTCTCTGTCGGTACTGGAAGGAAAGCTCTGAGCACATCTGACACAGGGCAGAGGAAACACCCTCTTTCTTCTTTGACTGGATCATGCTCTTGGGCTCTCCTAGAGCCTATATTTTCTCCTTCACTTCTGTGCCCTGTGATGCAACTACACTTCAAAGCAGGAGAAGGAACGTGCTAAGGGCTTTCCTCCTTTTGCCTTTACACAGCCTTCATCCCAACAGCAAGGGGAGGGAGAGAGAATTCTTTTGTATAGAATAAGTGGGGGTGGGGAATGGCATTTCAAGTCTCGGTATTTTCCCCTATTTCTTCTTACTGCCCAGACCTCTAGTCTTGAAAAAATACTGGGAACATAGGAAGGGACAGCATGGAAGCAATGATTTAAATTTTATCGAAGAGGGTCTACAAAATTCTGTATTTCAAACACAGCTGAATTTTTTTTTTTAACCCTGATCCTGGCTTTTCAATTCTCTGCCTTGGGTCTGTGAACTCTGCTGCTTAACGCTGTCCTCTTCTGCCTCAACCTAATCCAGGCAATAGGTCTGGGCACCACTCATCCCGAGGTCATCGAGAGAGGTGCCCTTCTTCAGAAAACCTTTGGGATTAGAATTTCCCCAGGAAGATGAAGGATGGAATGCTCATTGTTGAGTTTCATCTCTCCCTTTGACCCAAAACTTCCCACAAAAATGTCTCAAGAAATCTTCCTGAGACTTAGCATTCTGCCCCATTCACTAACTGCCAATTCCCATGGGCAGATAACTGTGAATCCTTGAGGGGGCATTTCTGTGTAAGAGATGTATGCAATCAGTATGACAGCCACCTTCTTACAATACTGTGTGCAAAGAGGAATAAAAAAAAAAAACAACAGAAAATCCTAATTACTATTCTACATAAAGAAATGAGAATTTCCAACCATGGGTGACTATAGCTTATTTCACAGTTAAAAAAGAAAAGAAAGAAAAATTTTCAATTAAGTATCTGCTACCCAATAAAACAAGATCCAAGAGAACTTTTCGGAGTTAAATGGATACAGAATTTCTCTCTAAATCAAACCTCAGAAAAGGAAAAGATGGAACTAAGCAGATCAGTAAAGGAAAATCATTAATACCCAAGTTTCCCAAGCTGGAGTAGGTAAAGAGCAAAAAGAACTACTGGTGATAATGAAACAAAAGGAATTCAGCCATCCAACTACTCATTTCCACTATCACCTTAGTTTAGGACATTATTATCTGAAACTTAAGCTATTTCAAAATTTGTATCTGACTCTAGTCTCTTGCCATTCCCAGTAAACACCATTTCCAAAGCAACCTTTTTTAAAATAACACTTTATATACATTCTTTGACAGTCTTTCCACAATTTCCCATGACAGCCAATGACATCCAAGCATGTGACAACTTAGTTCCATCTTATCTTCCACTATCAAAAAGAGATCAAGTCAAAAACAATATACTGACTACAGTGGTCCCTCCATTCCAACCACAATTCAAATTCATGAAGTATCTTTTGCTGAAATGATTAAATATCTTTTCTCTACTAAAACAAATGCCCTTCATGGTCAGCTTAAGTCCCTCCCGTCTTTTTCACTAAGCTCTGATACCAAAGCTTGAGAGATCTCTTCCTTCCATAGTACTTATTTTGGAACTCTGAATATGCTATGTTATCTCTCATTTTGAAAAGACCATATAGAAAAAAATGTCATACATTAAAAAAAAAAAAAAAAGATATTTTATACCTGTTTTTCCAACACAGTGCCAGAAGAGTCAATTATTTTTGTTCTCAAGAGCAAAGTCTATGGAGTATCTCCACCTAAACACCAGCCCTTATGAGATAACCTACGGAAAAGAGGGACTGATCTGGCAGGAAATAATCATCTCTTCCTCTGTCTACTTCTACTTCTTTTCTACCTCATTTTGGTTTTTAGTTTTCCCTGTCCCTCAAGACCGATCAAGCTGCCTCTCTACTCAAAAACTAGGAACATGCAATTCCCTGGTGGCTTAGTGGCTAGGATTCTGGGCTCTCCCTGCCATGGCCTGGGTTTGATCCCTAGTGGGGGAAACTGAGATCCCCCGACCCACACAGCCAATAAATAAATAGTGCTTGAAAAAAAAAAAAAAACTGGAGTGGGAAGAAAGTTCATGAGGCAGGGAAATACGTGTACCTATGGCTGATTTATGTTGCTGTATGGCAGAAACCAACAACACTGTAAAGCAATTATCCTCCAATTAAAAATAAATAAATTAAAAAAAAAAAAAAAAAAACTAGGGACAGTCATTGTTTTCGACTACATACACACTTCTTTACAATCACTCACTTAAAACTAGATTCTAAAATGATAGCCCTGCTATGATTTTAACAATGCTGAAAACATGAATGTGTTAAAAAAAAAAAAAAAAGAAAAAAGACTACAAATGAATTCAGAAAAATTAAAAGAGCTGATATATTTGGGTGATTTTCCCTTATCTCTTATATTGATATAATAATGTATTTCATGCAACAAATAATGAAGGTGGAAGTTCTTCACCTACTTTTTCTTTTGATTCCTTACACTTGGAAAGACAAAAGGAGGATTTTCTGAAGTAATATGACTATTTCTGGCTTGCTTCTCTTAGTAGCTCATCATATCTCTTAAGATTCCTCTTCCTATTAAATACTTACTATCTGAATAAGAATTAACAGTTCTGCATTACTTGCAAAAATGCACTTCTCCATTAGTAAGAATAAATCAGGAGCTGATAGAAACTGTTATAAGTACACTACAGAAAACACCTACTTTCTTTTTTAACCTTTAAGCCAGGTGAGAAAAGGATTGAAATTTCGAATCAATACCCTTATTTATGTTACTTTACTAAAATAACCATCTTACCGGTTCTTCAACTTCTCCACTAGCATGCTGAGCTTCAGCTTGTAGGTCTATAGGTGGAGCATCTTCCACAATTCTTTGAACAGACATCTGAATAAACTCATCAAAAGAATCCAGCTGTTGTCTCACCAAACCTTTCTCATCAAAATAGGAACTGGGAAAATATGAGTTTACAATCAGTTACAACTCACTGATGTTTTCTAGCATACTTCCCCATTTTCATTATCATTAAATTCACAAATATTAATCATAAAATAGAAATTACTCTTACCCATCACTATATAAAATACTATCATGTATCTAAAAAGGGGATGAGACCAGGAACAATTTCTTTGTAGAACTTATTGTTAAGTCTGGGGAAATGAGACTTATACTTGTGGGTAAAATTACTAAAACACAATGTAAGAACTATAAGGAAGCCCTAACTTATAAATATCCCTTATAAACTTTATCCAATCTCTTTGAAACATTTCTTGAAACTAAGAAAATGTATAGTCAAAAAGAAAAATGTTAACATGGATGGGCCATGAGAATATTACACTAAGAGAAATAAATAAGAGAAAAACAGATAGCACATGATTTCACTCATACGTGGAATCTTAAAAAAAAAAAAAAAAGGAAAAAACCCAGACCCAAAACAACAAACAAAAGAAAAAAAACTCACAGACATAGAGAACAGATAAGAGGTTACCAGAGAAAGAAGGCGGTTAGTGTTATAGGTGAAATGGGTGAAGGGGGTAAAATGTATGGTGATACAAATGATGGATGATAACTAGACTGTGGCGGTGATCCCTCTGTGGTATATTCAGATGTTGAACTATAACGCTGTACACCTGAAACTTATATAACAAAAAAAAGCATGGAAAAAAAAGATAAAAATAAGAACTTTAATTTTAATAAGAAGAAAGATGATGTTGTCAATGACTAAAATACAGCATGTTAAGAATTTCAATTTTAGGTTAAAGATTATCCTATTCTGTATATGTTAAAGGTAAAATGAGGCAAAGTCATTTAAGTGAAAATACTCAGCAAATGACTGATCATTAAAAATGGAGCACGGTTGAGAGATCAGAGCTAGTGGTATAGACACAGAAATCAAACAGTGAAAGCCCTAATGAAGGACAGAGGCTCAAAAAGAAACAACTCATTATTTGTAAGAAGACTCTTTCCCCTCACCACCACACAGGAAGAGCTGCATAGCTGGACCTAGCTTCTAGCCCCTTTTGCTTATTAACTAGCTCCCTCATCTCACACCAATTTTCTGAGAGCCATGCATAGCCCAACAAACCATCAGCTTCCCGATTCCACATCAAGAGATCATCTATAGGCTGGCCAGCCTATAGATTGTCTGGCTTTCAGTCCCACCCTGATTCAGTCACCCATGGCTACCAATATCAGAAGTTCTCTATGGCAGAGAACACAGGAACAATCACTCATATATAAGGTACAGCTTCAAGAATGATGGAGGCAGAGACTTCCTTGGTGGTCCAGTGGCTAGGACTCCATGCTCCCAATGCAGGGGGCTAGTTTTGATCCACCATCAGGGAACTAGGTCCCACAAGCCACAACTAAGAGTTCGTGGGCCAAAATTAAAAATTCCCACATGCCACAACTAAGACCTGGTACAGCCAAATAAATAAATAAAAGTAAGTAAATATTTATAGAATGGTGAAGGTAATTTCCTTCAGTAGAGACTGTGAGCTAACAGGAAAGAAATTTTTCACAACCATTTGGGACAGCCATTGGTATATAAGAGACACATGGAAGGCACTAGCTATAAAGTAAACAACAATGGTTTTATGGACAATTTACAATTAAAAATCTTTTAAAAAACTAAGGACAAGTTTCATCCTCCCAGGAAGCTGAACCATAGCTACTTTTCCCCAAATCATCAGAAGAGTACCTTATTAGAATGCCACCCTTTTAACACCTAAACTATAGTTCTTATTTATGAATAGTTCTTATTTATGGTATCTACTACTATGATGGGCTTCCCTGAATTCCCAGATTCAGTTGTGAAGAATCCACCTGCCAATGCAGGAGATGTCGGTTCATTCCCTTGATCAAAAAGATCCTCTGGAGAAGAAATGGCAAACCACTCCAGTATTCTTGCCTGGGAAATCTCATGTACAGAAGGAACCTGGCAGGCTATAGTCCATGGGGTCACAAAAGAGTCAGACACAGTGACTAAATAACAACTACCATGATTGATGTACAAGAAGTCATCTTACTAAAGTTACTATGATATTAAGTATTATCACATTCACAAGCCTGGGAAGATCACTTGATATCAAATAGTGGAAAAACAAAACATCACCTCACCATAGTTAAAGTACCTATAATCAATTAAAATATAAAAATCAAACAACATTTTATTCTGTAAGAAACATTAAATGCAAGGACTTGTTAAATAGTGTATTTAATCCTTCAGCAATTTGCCACATAAATTGACAACTATTTTTTTGGCTAAGATCAAAACATTCTTTCTCCCTGGCGATCACCAAATACAGGCATCCTCCAAACACCTAGCTGGTTACTGTTTCCTAGTAAAATGTCTCTTGGTGTTTAATACTAAAAATCACAGAAGATGTAAATGTCTCAGTATGAAGTTTACAGTCCACGTTTAATAGGAAAAACACTTACATCCCATAAACCCAATACATTTTTAACAAAACAATCTTCAGCAAAGCTTCAGTTTTACTCCAAACACAACTAGCAGAATCTAGAAGCATGTATTCTTCAAAAGGGAAGAGGCTGAGGCATCATCATATTACTATATATAAAGCAACTGTCACTTTGGTAAGAGAGGAGAATTGTAGCATTTTACATCCTAACATACCAAGAGGTGACTTAACTACTTAAAAGTTATTTTTCTTACCTATATGTAAGGCTTCCTGCTCAGTTTTATTAACAGTTTAATTACACTTAGACTTGGATGGGAATGCGGGTTGAAATACAACCTGTTATAACTTTATCCATTTAAAACAGTGAGAAAATCAAGAAATCAAATTAACAGCACCAGTAATGTTACAAACAGGAATCATATGCCATCTGATATAATGCACTGAGAGCAGAACATCACTGTTACCAAAAGTAATCACCTAACTATGAGCATCAGACAAACCCAAACTGAGGGGCAGTCTATAAAGCAATTACCCTGTATTCTTCAAAAATGTCAAGGTCAAAAAAAAAAAGTGAGGCCATGGGACGCTTTGAAGAGATAGTGGGTTTCAGAACTGCCCCCCCCCCCCGCCCCACCAAAAAGAGGAAGACTAAGGAACTGTCCTAGGTTATAGGAGACAAAAGAATAAGTCATGAAAACTAAATGTAATATATGATCTTATGTTGGATCCAGGATCAGAAAATTTTTGTTTTGTTCCAAACAACTTTAGTGGGACACCAGCAAAATCTGGGTAAGGTCTCTAAGTTAAATAAGATTACTATATTAATTTCCTTATTTTAATAACTTAGATTATGATTATATGAAAGAATATTCCTAGGTAAGTCACTAAGTCTCAAATATTTCAGAAAAAAATGCAGATAGATAAATAAGGCAAAGAAAACATAGCATAAGGTTAACCTTTATGGAATCTAGGTGAAGTATATACATGAATTCTTGCATAATTTTCCTATAAATCAAAATACCTTGCAAGTTAAAGTTAGATACTTAAATAAATAACAAGCCAGCACTCTTGAAGCCTATTCACAAAAAACATCTAATTTTCAAGCAAAGAATAAGCAGGAAATCACTGTATGGTTTACAGTGCCTTTTAAAACTTTTTCAGTTTGATCTAAAACATTACCTAATTACAATCCAGCAAGCCTCTTGCCATAAATCTGGGGTGATTTCATCATCATCTTCATCATATTGCATATCTGCAAAAAAAAAAAAAAAATCATTCTCACTTGCAATAAATACTAGTTCACATCTCCTATCATGTGAGGTAGCAGAAACACATTTATCTATACTAAATAAAAAACAATTGCTTTACCTCATTTCTGTAACATCTCAATCATTACTTGAATTGTAATGAAATAATGTATGAATATATGAATGTATGTACATGAGTCTGTGTCACATAGGTATTCTCCCAATTCACAAAGAGGTTTCATGAGAAAGGTTCAGTACAAGTCATAGTCATAGGAATTTATAACTGTTCCATCCTCTCCAGAAAGCTCATGTAACTCTTATTAACAGCTAAATATATTATAATAACTAACAGCAAGCTCACAGTCCTCTGATCCAAAGTCAAAGATAAGGCTAAGACGTAGGAGTCAGCAAAGGATTCCAATAGCTGGGCAATATATTAAGGTGCAGTGTCTATTACAGCAACATTTCATACATGGACAGGGATGGCAGCCTCTATTTTCCAAAGGTGGCCACACTGTATCTTCCATTTTACATGTTCTTTTATGAAGTGATTTTAACACTCCTACCATCAAGATATAAGGGCAGGGGAGGTTGGTCTATGCTTCTTTCCCTTGATTCTAGATGGGTTTTTGAATCTCCCATAACTAAGAGAATACAGTTGAACCAATGTTACACAATTTTAGAAGCTTTAGATCAGGAAAAGCAATGCAATTCCACCTCGTTTGCTGAAATACTTACATTTGGAGCTGTGATTAAGAAGCCCTACTACTTTAAGGCTGGTATACTTAGGTGAGAAAGCCTAAACAGAGAAGCCACTCAGAGATGTTCCAGTCAGCAATCCTAGTCCTTGAATTTTCCTAGGTTAGACGCCAGATGCACTGAAAGCAGAGTGTGAGTAAACACTCCAGATCACAATCCCCAGCTGTCAATATCCAGCCTTTGTGTCCACCAACCACCAGCACCAGGCAACAGTCAAGCCATTTCTACTATGCTCTGACCAAATTCCTAGCCCATTCAATTCAAAATAATTTCTAAGCAGCCAAATTTTGGGGTAGTCATGCAGCAACAGTCATGTGTGCAATGGGACATTTGAAAAATCAGTGTGCACTGGTCCTAATATTAGTCTCATCTTTTTTTTTTTTTTTTCCAAGTGTGGGTTTATTTTGAAATTATGAAGATTTCTACATTATTTTTTATTACATACAATAAATCAATGCTTAGCTTAAAGTAAAACTTCCACATTTAAAGTTTTTATTTTAAAAAGATATTTTTATTTATTTTTTAAATAAAACATCTTTTTATTTTAAAAAGATATTTTTAAAATGTAAACACGTAAAAGCCACCAAAAAAGTTGATCATATCTTGCAGTGTAGGTTTATCCTTAAATATTTACATATCAAATGCTGTTTAGAAAAGATTTAAAAACTGGCTAAAAATCATTTACAATTGGCAATGATTAAAATATTCTTGTCTCTGAAAAGGCGTATTAATGGCACATAACGAATTTACTGTCACAAGCACTTAACAGTTTAATGGGTATGTAGTCTTATCAGTATACAAAATGTTCTTAGATGATCAGTGCAGTTGTTCTGGAGTGATCACTGTAACAGGAAAAGGCCAAAAACAGAACATCGACTTTCAAAAAGGTCTTTTCAAACAGTCTCCTTCTTTTCAAAGAGTTTTCAGCTCAAGAGAGAAGAACAGCATTTAATTACTGCATCCCTTGCATATGGGATGTATGACAGACTATACCAGGTCATCGACAGGAACTGCAATCTGCAGAATAATACAGCCAGTCCCTTCTCATGCCACCAAAGAGCAGCACACAGGTTGAGCACGAAACACAAAAGCATAACTGTTGCAAGCAATCTCATTGTTTCAAACATTTTCTTCAGTTGTTTCACAGGTCCCATGGAAAAGCATGTACTGGCTAAGGCAGCAGTATTTCCAAAGGTATAAAACACTGCAAAAAGCTTTATGCCTCCAGGGAGACACAGTAATCCAGTTCCAAGGATGCAGAAGATGCCACTGACGAAGCATATGGCAAACCACTTCAGCCTGGTGTTGAAACTAAGGGATGAGGCATCAAGGACCTGCAGGGTCAGGCCCTGTTCCTCCTTGTCCTGGCGGGGTAAAAAAACTAAGGTATCTAAAACGGCTTAGAGATTTCTAGCTTTGATGACACACTAGATGTAAATATCACAAGCACTCTGCTGCTGCTGCTAAGTCACTTTAGTCGTGTCCAACTCTGTGCGACCCTGTAGACGGCAAGCCCACCAGGCTCCCCCGTCCCTGGGATTCTCCAGGCAAGAACACTGGAGTGGGTTGCCATTTCCTTCTCCAATGCATGAAAGTGAAAAGTGAAAGTGAAGTCGCTCAGTCGTGTCTGACCCTTTGCATGGACTGCAGCCTACCAGACAGGAGAAGCTAATAAGGCTGGAAAAGGAGCCGTAATAATCAAGTTAGTTTTATATTTATTGATCATTTATCCCTTTTAACATTTTTCATGTCTTCTAGCTTGTGAGAAATGAGACTGTATCACCTACTAAAAAATTAAGCTAAGATTTTTTTTTGAATTTTTTTTCGCAGATAGAAGTTAAGAAAAAGAATACAATGATACTAATAAATTTCTAGATGCAAGATAAAAATGAGACACAAGTTTAAACAGCAGACCTTAACTTTCTGCTTCTATTTTCTCTATGAAGTAAGCGAAGGAACAGAAGAGTGAGGGGCAACCAGGAGGTTGGGAGCTAGAAGAAAATGAACTCTGAAAAAGGAGTTGTGGAGAATGGAAGAGGGAGCATTAAAAATTTAATACAATGAAAATACACTACTCATGACTAAGATTTCTACATGTAAAAAGAAAAAAAGACATAGCGTTCCTGTTCAGTAAAATGCATACCATTGAGAACTGTGTCATCTCGTGGTAAGAGGAAATGTAAATATCACCTTTTAAGATAATTTACTTACGCATATAGCAACATGAAGAAATGCCAAACTGGATCAAACCCTGCCCCCCCTCACCCCAACACACACATATACAGAAACTATATTCTTTGTCCCAGGGGTATTACCAGAACCTAGCACAATGTTTGGCACAGGCCGTCGCTCAAAAACTATTCAACAAATCCACTAGCTCTGGCCTTAACGTAAATTTGAAAAGGAGCTCTGCTTCAGACGAAATCAAAACAAAACCTGTCGTATGGTTCTGCAGGCTACTTTCAAAACGGGAAGGGAGCATCAGATTCAATCAAGAGAACAAGAGTCCCCCTGACCGAGATCATAAAGGCTACGTTCCCTGCACCCTCCGCCTCTCAAAATCTCGGATCCGGCCTGGGGATGTGGGGAAACGACTGGGGACATAGTGGGGCAAGCCGGGGAAGGGGCCGCAAATCCTTCATTCGTCCAACTCTCCACGTTTTCCCCCCGTAAATGTGTCGCCGAGGAGTACCCTGACTGGTCACCTACCCTCGTCCGCGTCGTACATCTTGGCAAACGGTTCCCGAGCCCCTCAGTCTAGAAATCACACACACAGAGGAGCGCAGCTGCCACCAACCACGGCAAAGCGAGGCGAAGTAATTTCCGTCTCCGGCGTACCCAGAATACTCTGCGTCCCACACGAAGCCCCGCCCATAAAGGTTCCAATTAAGGTCTGCGCCTGCGCGAAGGGCGGGGGGGGGGGAGCGTGATTTAAGGGTTAGTGTTGCACATGCGCAGTTTGTGGGTTGAGGTTTCCTTTTCTTGAGTGGGAGGATCGCTGCTTACAGTCTCCTAGTTGGCTCCTGCCAATGAAGTTTTGTTTTCTTGTGTTGTTGCACAAATAATGGCACCAAAAGATTTAATAATAAAAGGTTTAATTGTCGCCGTGCTCTATTTTTTTCAGTTCCAAAGATTTAAAAACACGAAGCTTTTAAGCATTTGTGTACAACTATGCGTCATATTTTTTAAATGTTTAAGAAATATGATTTTAATGCTGTTGCATGAATAATAATACCCGAAAAAAGCCAAGAAGATGTATTAATAAAAGGTATTAATTGTGGCTGTAAGCCTGCGACATTGATTTTTAATTTTCCAGTTCAAAAGACAAACACGTAGCTCCTAACAATGTGACTTCTTAACAGCAGGTGGTGCCACGGAAAAGCCTCACTAACTAGCCTGTTCGACCGATCTACGCTAATCTAAGTCCCGGGTATTGCTTTAAGTAGGTTTCTGGGCCACAGGGCCTTCATCGCGAGAACTCACGAGATTAGACGTGAAAGGAGGAGCTTCGGTGCAACGCTGAGGAATGACGGCTCTCAGGTAGTCCGGGCCTGTCTCTGCTGTTTTACGCTCATCTGGGGCCACAGAGCACGTGCGAAAAGGTGGCTCCGCCCCTTTGCCCACTCCTGCATTTCTCATGCTGCCCGCGCGCCTAGCTCGCAGGCTTCTCTGCGGCTTCTTGCGGGGACCCACTCCCACTGTAACCCGTAACGGCGTCCGGGAGACGCTCCTCGAGAGGAGATGCGCTACCGATTACTCCTCCCGACACTCAGCGGGCCTGGGACGTGGCCTTCCTCGTGGCGCGACGGCGACTGGGGGTTACCCAGGAGGGGCTGACTTGGAGGAGAGTTTTCTGTTCCCTGAGTACGTCCTGGATTCGGAGTCGGAAGCAACCCTCCAGGACCAGCTGCGGGAGCTGCAGCAGCGGCAGGAAGAGGAGGAGAGACGGATAGAGCAGCAGCGAGAGGAGAGGCGGCAGCAGAAGTTTGGCGCCGGCCGGCGGGTACACCAAGTGGTGGGGCACCCGGACCCGACGGTGCCGCCCAGCGGCCAGAACTGTTCTGGCTGCGGTGCGGAGCTGCACTGCCAGGACCCCGGCGTTCCCGGCTACCTGCCCAGCGAGAAGTTTAACAGCGCGGTGGCGGAGGAAGGGGGGCTGGAGCGGACTGTATGCCAGCGCTGCTGGCTGCTAGTGCATCACCGGCGCGCCCTGCGCCTTCAGGTGAGCCAGGGACAGTTCCTGGAGCTGGTGAGCGCCGCGCTGCGACGGCCCGAGCCAGCTCTTGTACTGTACATGGTGGACATACTGGATCTGCCCGACACCTTGCTGCCCCACCTGCCCGCCCTGGTAGGCCCCAAGCAACTGATCGTGCTGGGAAACAAGGTGGACCTGCTGCCCCAAGACACTCCCAACTACCGGCAGCGGCTCCGGGAGCGACTGTGGGACGAATGTATCGGCGCCGGGCTCCTGCCGCCCCGCGGCTACCGAAGAGCTCAACGTTCCAGTGGGGACCGGCCACTGGGCGGGGAGGACAACGCGAATCTTCCGTCGAAGTCCAGCACGGTGCTCAGAGACGTGCGGCTCATCAGCGCCAAGACTGGCTATGGAGTTGAGGAGTTGATCTCCGCGCTCCAGCGCTCCTGGCGCTACCGGGGCGACGTCTACCTGGTTGGCTCAACCAACGCTGGCAAGTCCACTCTTTTCAATACGCTTCTGGAGTCCGATTATTGCATCGCCAAGGGCGCTGAAGCTATCCACAGGGCCACCATCTCTCCTTGGCCTGGTGAGCGTCCCCTTCGTTTTCTGAAAAGCTGGTAGTCTGATCGTGATTCACTCTCCTAGTCATGTATTCTTCCTTAATGTTCTTCAGGGGCTGGCGGGAGGCTTCCCTTTAAAAATTCTCTACCTACTTTGTTCACATTTCTCTTCCGTGGCAGCTTAGTGCTTGCAAATTCAGTATATGTTGTAGTAACTTTTCAATAGAAATAGAAATACTCAATGGAGTATTCCTATGTTCAAGCCACCGTTCTAAGTACTGCAGGTTTCCCTTGTAGCTTTAGTCGTTTGTAAGTTTCTCCAGAAAGTACTTTGATTTTTGTGGAGAAAAGCCTCCTTCCATCCCTCAGTCTTACTCTTCATATCTTGAGTTTACTCATGAGAATTCTATAGGTTTAATATATGAATAATTCACTGATGCAATATGATGTGTGGCTTCGTTGAAAATAAGTCAACTTTTATTTTCAGTCAAGAAACATCTTTAGTAATTACAGAATGAATCCTTCTGTGACCTGTTTTTATGTAACAGTTGGCAAAATGAACTACTTCATTTGTTCCTTTGAAACTCATCTTTAACTTTGCTTGGTCAACTGTATTCTCTGTCCTGGACTTTGGGAGACTTATATACAGAAATGCTTTTTATACCTGTTAGTAGTATGCAGAAGATGGAAAGAGATCAGGCCTGTAGATTTGGCATTCAGATCCTAGTTGAGCCTGTGAGCCAGTCTTTGAGCCTATTGCCTTATCTGTAAAGTAAGAATAATTTTCTAGAGGGTTGTCATGAAAGTTAAGAGAAATAATCACAGTACTCAAGATGGTACAGATCCTCTTAAATGTTTTATTCCATTTTCCTGTACAATGTTTATAACAGTGTATATATTTGGTATTTCAGGTACGACATTAAACCTTCTGAAGTTTCCTATTTGTAACCCAACTCCTTACAGAATGTTTCAAAGGCAAAAAAGGCTTAAAAGAGATGCAACTGAAGCAGAAAAAGATCTTAGTCAACAAGAACAAAATAAACTGAATCTCTTAAAAAAACATGGTTATTTAGTAGGTAAGTGTCTTCTATAGGATGGCAACCAACTCCAGTTTTCTTGCCTGGAGAATCCCAGGGGCAGGAGAGCCTGGTGGGCTGACGTCTATGGGGTCACACAGAGTCGGACACGACTGAAGTGACTTAGCAGCAGCAGCAGTGTAACTGTATGCTAAAATTTTTTGTTGAGCATCTTGAAATACTGCTCTCTAGGGCTAGCCAGTTTTTTATGGGAAGAGACACTCCCTCTTTTTAGAACATAGAGACCTTTTAGAGGCAAGGCTGCTGTTTGGAAGTCCAGAATTCATTGATTGCACTGGGAAAATTGAGATGGTAGATACTTGAAGAAATCCAGGAAAGGAAATGTGAATAACTGCCTATCTTGCTATTGTTAGAAGTAGAACCATTTGCACTAAGATGCCAGCCCCCTCCTTGCAGACCATACAAGTTGTTGAACTGTAACAGCTTTAAATTGGATTGTCCCCCTTTCCTTAGTATCTCTTTCCAACCTTAATTTACAAAAAACTGATTTCCAACACTCTTCTGCTCCACCGAATGTGCACAGCCAGCCACACGCATTTCGTCATTACAAGAGTCTGACTCCGGCTGCATTTAGAAACAGAGCAAAAGTATCACTGTAGTCTCACTTCCTTCCAAACACTACAGTTAGTCTTAGTAACTTGTTTGAAGCAAACAGAAAAATTACGAGTCAAAAGCTTTAAAAGAGTGACTACTAACTTCAATATAACTTATTCTAGGAAGGGTTGGAAGAACATTCTCATATTCAGAAGCACAGAAGGATAAAACTGCCTTTGAATTTGATGCTGATTCATTTGCCTTTGACATGGGAAATGAACCTGTTCTGGCTACAGATAAATCCACCAAACGAGTAGAACTGACCCCAGAAGATGTGAAAGATGCCCACTGGTTTTATGATACCCCTGGAATTACAAAAGAAAATTGTGTATGTATTTCATGTCTTTTAGAAACATTAACTTTCAAGTGCAGGAGTACTATTTTAATCAGAAGGGAAAAAAAGGCATCCTTTCATTTTAGACTCAGTTCTGATTCATTCATCAAACTGTTTCCTTGATGAATCTATATGCCATTTGGTAGGCGTCACTTCTGACAACCTGTTTCTATCTTTTTCATTTTACCTTAGTTACAGAAATATTTACAGAATCCTAGATTTTAAGGTTGGAAGAAATCATAAATGTCACTGCAGTCCAGCCACATGTCCCATACTTGAATTCCCTCCATAACATCTTCACCAAAAGGTGCACCCACCTTGAACTGAAGTAAGGAGGGACTCACCCTCAGCTAAAGCAGTGTCACCTCACATCCCAAGGTCACCCATTTGATCTTTGACCTGCTCTTTATATTGAGCTGGGCAGTCTCCCTGTACATACTTTGTACTTATTGTTCCCCAAAGGTGTATGGAATAAATGTAATGTCTCGGTCCCTTTGCCAGACATTGAAATGTTTTAAAGTATAATGTCCTTTCTTTCTTACTCTACGCTTTTCTTCTGTGTCATTTATTCATCCTACGAACATGGGGGCTGTGCTGACATAATCCAGATGATTTGTCTTCATTTCCTGGAGCTATTCTGAGAATAGGCTATAAACACAGGACACTTTCCACCATGAGTTCTAATTTGTTTTTGTTCTTGAAAAAGTGACACAAAGTACTAAATTTCTTAAGTAGGTGCCCCCTCAGATGAACCTAATTTAGAATAGGATCAACTCATTGTTTATGTCCAATCTTTACTCCCTTAGCAATTCAGAACTTTACAGAGTAAAGAAAAAGCCAAGGAGTACAAGAATTTTGTAAGATTTAAATCAAAATCTGACTTTAAAAATTTGAGAAAGTAAAAAAAAAAAAAGGCTCAAAATCTTTTGCAAACTTGTTTCTTAAAGAGAAATAAAAAGAAAATTTTTAAAAATGTAATATCTAGCAAGATTTGAAAGAAAATAACGTAATGGGGTGGCAAGTAGTTTTCTTCAGTATTTGTGTTCGAAAAAGCACATGTAGGAAAGAAATATTTTAACACTTTTACCAGAGACTTTAATACTTCCATTTCACAATAGAGTTCCTTGCTTCAGCTTAGGAAACTGGCTCCCACTACTACTGAACATTACTACTGCTTCCTAGTAATGTTCTATCACTTTAACTTTACCCACTCATCTTTAACTTTTAGGCTCAGTTAGGGCAATGACATGGAGAAGGCAATGGCACCCCACTCCAGTACTCTTGCCTGGAAAATCCCATGGGCAGAGGAGCCTGGTAGGCTGCAGTCCATGGGGTCGCAAAGAGTTGGACACGACTGAGCGACTTCACTTTCACTTTTCACTTTCATGCATTGGAGAAGGAAATGGCAACCCACTCCAGTGTTCTTGCCTGGAGAATCCCAGGGATGGGGGAGCCTGGTGGGCTGCTGTCTATGGGGTCGCACAGAGTCGGAGACAACTGAAATGACTTAGCAGCAGCAGGGCAATGACATGACTGAAGTGACTTAGCAGCAGCAGCAGGTCAGGGATAGCAGTTCCTTTAGTCAGGTATACCCTCTTGTCAATTGGTCAAAAAGGCAAGAATTTGCTAACTACTATAGCCAGCACTGAGACCCTCAAGTTTTTAGATACAAAAGTTCTCTGAGGCAGTTTGATTCTCGGTCAGTTTATTGATATATTTATTTAATGCCTTGAACCAGTGTTTCCCAAGCTAAAGCAAGGAACTTTGTTGTAAAATGGAAGTATGAGGGTCTTTGCTAAAAGGGTTAAAGTAATTATCTCTTGCCAGGAGCTTTAAATGTGCTTTTCAAACACAAGTACTGAAGAAAACTACTTGCCACCCCCTTACGTATTTTCTTTCAAGTCTCCCTAGATGTTACTTTTTTTTTAAATTTTCTTCTTACTTTCTTTAAGAAACAAGTTCACAAAAAGCCATTTTTTTACTTTCTCGAATATTTTTAGTCAGATTTTGATTTTAGTCTCACCAGAATCTTGTACTTCCTGGCTTTTCTTTTCCATTTTCTCTAGTCTACTTAGGAATCTTCATCCTCAGAAGTCATAGAATCCATACCTTTGTGTTTTTGTTGTTGTTGTTTTTGCTGAGTATTTGTAGGAAATAAGGAAAGTGAATATTGGAATTTAGAAAAGGTTCTTCAAGCTTTTTACTTGAGCCTAGAATGGGGTGATCACTCTCACTTAATGCATGCATAGCTGCCACAAGGACAAAACACAGCACATTACCTTACCATTACCTGAGAATTGCTGCTCCCTAGAAGCTTTGACAGGGGAACATATTTTTTTATCCTGGGATTGAATCATCAATGTGTTCACATCACACCAAATTTGACAGAATTCAGAGGATGCTGTTGTTTCATATACCTGTATACAACCATTACTTAAGATTAAGTTGTGAAACAAGAGTAGAGCCAACTATAAATTGATTCCATGAGACAGAAAGAAGCTATGAATTTTATGTGCAGCAAATTCTGGAATACATACTTTGATGTATTGTGAAGCCTAGAATATATAATCATAACTTTTTATCTTATGGGTAAAGCACGATACAGCATTTGTTCATTGAAAGTAATTCTCAAAAAAATCTGCACTTTGCTTTACAGATTTTAAGTCTTCTAACAGAAAAAGAAGTAAATATTGTATTGCCAACACATTGCATTATTCCAAGAACTTTTATGCTAAAACCAGGAATGGTTCTATTTTTGGGTGCCTTAGGCCGCATAGATTTTCTGAAGGTAAGGAAAGTCTGTACCATTGAAAAATGACTTTATTTCTGGGATTTACTTTAAGCAAGCAGATATTATCAAGACTAGCAAAATGTTGATAACTAGGTCATGACTGTTGGGGTTGATATCCTTTTATGTCTGTGTTTTAAAATGTCTGTAATAGAAACCTGGAATAATGAAATGGTGGGAAAAAGTAATAGGTCTTAAAAAAAACTGCCTTCAAAAAACAGCTCAATGTCCCATACAGCTTGACATTAAAAAGATAGTTTCCCTCTCCTGTGGTATTATTTTCTGTGGAAATCAGAGGGCATACGTTTAGGGGCAGGGTTAATATGGCATTAAATTAATTCCACACTCTATATCTGATGACACATATACTTTTATACATGTATTTTTTTGGTTTGGTATTCATTTACATAGCATCATTTAGAGATTTTAGAGCATCTATAGAACTGCTCCCCATTTTTGCCAAAGTGAACAGGAAAATGGAAAATGAAAGATGGATATGTCTAACAACACTCAGTGCAACCTGTGGCCTTAGCACATGTCTTGGTTCATAATTTGTTGAAAATTTGGCCTTACATACTTGAAACATTACATACATTTTTAGAGACCATACAATATTAACATTTTAAACCAAATTTTATACAGGGACAATTAAAGCAGATGGTATATTCACTTGTTTTTCATAAAAGTAGACATTTGATTAAGTATCCACGAAGTGTATATAAGGTGTCATAGGTTTATTTACATGGGTGTAAGTGTGTTGCTTCTGCTGTGTTTTTCCTACCTTCCTTTTTTTTTTTTTTTTGGCCACACCACATAGTATGCAGGACCTTGGTTCCCTGAACAGGGCTTGAACTCAGGCCACTGCAGTGGAAGTACAGAGCGCTCAGGACTGGACTGCCAGGGAATTCCCCAGATTTTTAAAATTGTACCTTGTAATGTGCTGGTTTTCGAAGTTTTCATTGTACAGATAAGTTCTGTCTTTGTTTTTTAAGGGAAATCAGTCAGCCTGGTTTACAGTTGTGGCTTCCAACTTCCTTCCTGTTCACATTACTTCGTTGGACAAGGCAGATACTATGTATCAGAAGCATGCAGGTCATACGCTACTGAAGGTGAGCCAACATGATTTGATGGTTGAATAGTTAGGTTAATACACCCTGATAGTCCCACAGCCCTGATAAAAAGCCTTTGTTGGACAGAACCATCTTTGTTACCCCATCAGCTAGCTCTCCCTGACCTTGTTCACCTTGAGGATTTTGGCTATAAAGTGAGACGGGCTCTGATAACAAAAGGAATGTTGGATTGGACTGACCCCGGGATACTGACAGAGCTGGGTTTTCTCTGGGTGACACTGTCCAATATGGTAGCCACATGTGGGTATTTCAATAAGTTAATTAAAATTAAATAAACTTTAAAATTTAGTTCTTTGCTTGCACTAGCCACTTTTCAACTGCCCAGTGGTCACATCATTTCAAAAAGTTGCGCTGGATAATGTGAGTGAGGAGACGTTGGATTTTCTCACAACTGGGTGATGCTCCTGGCATGTAGTGGGTGGAGGCCAGAGATGATGCTAAACATAATGCGTGCACAGGACAGCCCCTCACAACAGGGAATTATCTGGTCCACATGTGAGTAGTGCTGAGCTTAGAAGCCCTTGTCTGGGTAGAAAAGCTCTCCTCCCAGATTCTTAATCACAGACACTTAGAGACTATCGTACGTCTTCTCTCCTGCTTACTTGATCCTTCCTTTGACCTGTTAAGCAGTGTGGGAAAATTTCTCTGATCGTTCAAAAACAAAACAAAACTCAGTGTCCCACTCCTTCCTCTTCTTTACAATCAAGCTGACTCCTGCTCCTCACCTCCCATCCTCTGCAGTCCCTGCTGTGCCCTTTTTGTGCCACTGAAATTGTTCCATGTTCACCAAAAACTGAATGGGCCCTGTTGATAGTTCTTTAACCAGACCTGCATACACACTGTTGGCTAGCCTGTAGTGTATGATGGTTAAGATCACTGGAGCTAGGCTGGGTTCAAATCCTACTCTGCTCCACCACATAGTGAGGCTGTGCAACTTTAGGCGAGTTTCCTTTACCTCTGTCTGTTGTGACCACACCGTGGGTTGTGGAGAAATCCAGTGCCAGGGCACCATTGTCACGCTGTGTAAGTATTTGTGGCGATGAGGAGGGGGTTGGGATATGGCTCCTGCAAAAATACCAGGTGCATCCAGTGCAGATGTGATTTACATTAATGAATGCTCATACAGCTAAAAATAGGTCAAAATGCACACCTACCCTTCAACCAGAATAAAACCAACCTGACTTGAGAAATAAATGCTTCTTTCTCTCTGGACTAAAAAAAGCCAGAGTTAAATTAAGACTCCATTGAAATAACTGGCCTAAAATTGATGCTACAGACAAATGTAGGATTTGAGGGGAAGGCTCCACCTTCATGCATCTGTGTAGTCTTCAGGGTGGACTCACTGACGCTTCTCAAAGCGACACCCAGGCTTCTCTCCCCTCGTAATACAGTTTCTTGGGCCACTCTGTGCCTCCTCCTTGCCTACTGGTTTTCATTCATCTCCCAAGTCAAAGTCAATCCTGCCTCCTAATCATCACTGAGACCAGCCTCACAGTCCAAACTGTAGCCTGCTTTCTGAGATTATGAGGTATAATCTAGACTCGTTTGATTGTCTTCCTCCTACCCCCACTCCACTACAGCTGTAGTTCTCAACCAGGCTTGACTCTTACCGCAAGGCAACATTTGGCAAAGCCTGGAGACAGTTTTGGTTTTCACAACTTAATGGACACTGAGTAGAGGCTGCTAAAAATTGTGGAATGCACAAGACAGCCTCCCCCAACAAAAAATTATTTGGCTCAAAAGGTCAATAGTGCTGAGGTGGACACATCCTGCACTGTACAGATTTTTCCAAAATAAAAAGCAGGTCCCAGTATTCTCTTTCATTCTTTTTTCTTTCCTGCTTATAATTCCTTGTTAGTTCCACATTACTGAGAAGTCGAAACTGAAAGCCTCATCACTAATACACACACATAACACACTCTGCACAGTTAAACTACAATTCTCTGAACTCATCATCCTTTTTCCAATTTCTGTGTCTGTACATTACTCAGAATACCTTTCAACACTGAGTAACTTTAATCTATTTTTCAAAATTCTGCTCATTAATGATTTCACCTGACCAAGCCACATTATTCCTTTCACTACCATAGTACTTAATAGATTGCCTCTCATTACATATCTTACCTTTTATTTACACTGAGTAACTTTAATCTATTTTTCAAAATTCTGCTCATTAATGATTTTACCTGACCAAGCCACATTATTCCTCTCACTACCATAGTACTTAATAGATTGCCTCTCATTACATATCTTACCTTTTATTTACTTGCTATTTCCACCTTCTGATCTCAGGAGCAGGGACCATACTGTAACGTCTGTTTGTGTTCTTAGTGATAAACACAGAAAAATCCATTAATAAATAGGTAAATTATTATCCTCTTATTTCCAATAATGGAAACACCTGTAAACATAGAGCTGATGTTAACCGTTATCCATGTACCCTTGATTTCTAATGAGGCAGGGTTTCTAATGAACCTGTGTCCAGACTGGCCTGTTAGTTTAATGGTTTTATTTTTGATACCTAGACAGTATTATCAGTGCCTTACTTAATATTAGAGTTATCAGGGGTTTCATTTGAATTTCCAAATAACTTTATCTCCTCCCAACTGAAGGTACCAGTGGGTGGAGAAGAAAGAATGGCAGGATTTCCTCCTCTTGTTGCTGAAGACATCACATTAGATGAAGGACTTGGGGAATCTGAAGCAGTGGCTGACATCAAGTTCTCCTCTGCAGGTAATTTTACACCATGCACAAGAGTTTATCATATTTTTATACAGATTTGCCTTAACTGACATAAGCCAAATATTTTAAGAAATACATGCTAGATTATCCATAAGATGCAACCTGCTCTGAAAATGAATCTGTACATTTTCACAAATGCATTGATGCTTTTTAAAAAAATAGTGAGGCAGCAGTAGCCTCCTTTGGGTCTCCATCTGGTGCTGTGTTTGGTGTTTTTAATAGGATGGTTGCTAACACCGTCTGTATTTTTTCATGTGCCTGCATAGGTTGGGTAGCAGTAACACCACAGTTTAAGGACACACTGACCCTCCGAGGCTATACACCTCAAGGGACAGTCCTGACAGTCCGGCGCCCTCTCTTGCCACATATAGTTAACATCAAAGGAAAGCGCATCAAGGGAAGTGTGGCGTATAAAACCAGAAGGCCTCCTGCTCTTGTGTACAATCTGCAGAAGAAAAGATAGATACGTGAAGCTGACCTCTTCACATTGAAGATGAACTATATAGAACATTCTGTGTGCATCGCACCGCATTTTATTAAATACTGCTATAATAAAGCTCCCTCACCCTTTTTAAACTACCAAGGACCATGCCTCTTTTTAATGAATGGAGTTTATAAACATGTTATTTTTTTTAGTAGGATACATACATGTGTGTATCTGTGATTCAAACATACCTAAAAGAGAGTTCTGCTACATTGTTTTCTCCCACTAGTATTTGAGACCAGATGGCACTTCTCATTTAGAATCTAATTGAAAGAACAGCTTAGCAGTTGGCTTAAGAGAAAATGGCAGAAAGTTAATTTCTCCAAAATATGCTGGCTTAAAAAATCAGAGAGGTGAGTAAGCGGCTGCACTTCATGTAGTCAGCCAAGTACCCATCTGGGGAACACACCATGGCTTCCATCTCTGGGTCTAAGGTGGTTGCTCAAGTTGTCATCCTTTCACAGCAATGGGAAGAAGAGAAGAGTGTGAAGAGCCTGCAGCTACCGTACTGAAATGAAGGGAAGAGCTACAAGTTGCCCACATCACAGTGTCCAGTGGTCAATATTTCTATGGCCACACCCTGCCATGAGGAAGCTGGAGGATGTAAACGGAAATGCGGAGTCAGATTTTTATTACTTAGGGGAAGCAGCAGTGAAAGAAATCTGGAAAACAAGTAGAAATTTCCCTTACATAATCTAAAAGTGCCTGAAAATCTTAGAAAAGGATTTATGTTATATCCGTTTGGAATCTGAGATCTATTCTGCAAGGATCAGAGCACAACTATTTTATCATTTGTCTGTAAACACTATACATAAAACATTACACCAGTCAAAAGTCTTTACCTTCGAGTATTCCTAGTTGAGTGCGTGGCCCTATAGCTGTGGACAATGAATTGGCAAGTCAAGTCCCAGGTCCCATGATGAGATGAATGCTGTGAAGTTAATTGGCCTGAAACAGATCCCTGAACTTCCTATAGACTTAGGGTTAGCATTAACTTTTTAATAGTCCTGTATTCTCTGACAACATATACACACGAGCCCCCTCTCCCCCCTCACTAAGTAGGTCATTATAGGATAAATGGTCAGTATTTTAAAATGCAACTTGTAGGGCTTTTTGGTAGCTCAGTGATAAAGAATCTGCCTGCCAATGCAGGAGACATGGGTTCAATCCCTGATCCGGGAAGATCCCATGTGCTGTGGAGCAACCAAGTCTGTGTGCCTCAACTACCGAGCCTGTGCTCTAGACACACTGTGCAGCAACTACTGAAGCCCACACACCCTAGAGCCCATGTTCTATAAGAGATGCCACCACAGTGAGACACCCATTCACTGCAACTAGAGTAGGCCCTGCTACCCACAACTAGAGAAAAGCCAGCTTCACCAACAAAGACCCAGCACAGCCAAAAAGAAATAAAAATTTAAAAAAAACCTACTACTTGTAAAAACGTAGGTCTCACTTTCATTATGTTTCAAAGTGAATACTACTGGCATCTTGGGGAAAGTGGTTCTATACGTGTATCCTTCACCCCCAAATACCAAATGCCACTAGCAGCACCCTGCCCCATTCCTCACTGTGACAATGGAGAACCCTGACGTTTCTAGACCTACCCTCTAGAGGGCGGTAGCTCCCCAAGTTAAGAAAAGGGTAGCTGATTTCTAGTTTATTTTGGAGAAAATGAAATACTGTAAATTTCATAACTTAAAACTGTGACCATTGTATTTGTGTACTGTTTGCAGTTTGGAGCTTAGGCCTGAAACCTTTAAAAAGAAGAAAATATGATAAACGTGCATTTATGGAAAAATATAGAACCCAAAAACTGATGCTGTATTTACTCTTATAACTTAATGTATTTTAGAAAGCCTAACATTTCTCCCTCCTTACCTTTTCTTTAGGCTTTCAGACATCTCAACTAGCAGAAATTCCATTTTTAAATGTTCAGAGTTTATATTCTCAGGTTTCTCTTACCTCTAAAATTCAATGATTATGTTTTTACTAAGGCATATCTAAAAATGGTCCAAGGTACTTTGCTAGCAGTTTTAAACTGCAATTTACTAAGTAAGTTTCAGTTTCCCTGGCTTTAATCTCTTTGGGTCTTCATTTTCTCATCTATAAAATGAGGGAATTACACTATGTATTTCTCAGTCCTAACTTTATAGAATTCTCAGCAAAAACAGGCAGGGAAGCCAAGAAAGGGTGGTTACAAGACATCAGATGAAAAAAGCCCTCTGAGCATAGACAACAGAGACTGGTGCTAGGTTTTGTTATTAATGTACACTACATTCTGCCAACCTAGTGCAGCCCAGATCACTGCTGGTCTATCCAACTGATCCACAGTGGATATGCTATTAAGAAAGTTCTCTGTGTTGGCTTCTTAGTATAAGCAGGCTTACTAATACTTCTTAATCCACCGGTCTGAGTATGAAGAGTACCCTTCATTAATCATTTATACCATGGCAGCACGCAGGAGTCAGGAAAGAGAAGTTAAAGGCAAGGTGTCAGGACAGCCCCTCACGTCCACAGAATAGGGGTTGAAGTTCCATCTTCTCTTTTTCTCCCCTTTTAAAATAGCAGCATTTTCTTCAAAGTTTCAGTGAAGTTTAATGTATTTTGTATTTCTAATCACCAAAAACAGCAAGCCCTACCAATCACTGGGGCTTGACTGTGTAGTCCCCAGTGTCTAATTTGTCTGTTACCTGCAACACTTGCCATGACAACCGAGAAGTGCAGCACAGACGCAATCCTGTGTGCTTGTGCTTCTTCATCACTCACTCTCTGCTAAATGGAAATCAAGGCTGGTTTCCTGCAGATGACTAACTTGGAGCTCCCGTGGCGCCAAACATGGCAGACCTCTTATTGCTTCACAGAATAGGCACCCCTGTGCTCCAGCTGAGGTGAGATGTTTTGTAGAGGGCCTCTGATCATTTACCCTGGCTTCCCTCCCACCTGGCTGTGTCTTGTGAAGCAATAGAATCATTTCCATTCTTTCTCGGACTGCTCCATTTTCGCTTGGCTCCTCTCCTCCTCCCCGAGGGATTGTTTTCTCTCAAATGTCAGAGTAATGCTTTAACAATAAAAACAAGACTTCGGACTCCTGTGAATCCAACAGATAGCACCTCTGCCTGCTCTTAATCTTTGTCCTGTTGTCTGTCTCACTGATGCCCTGTAGTGGGTAGGAACAGCTTAATAATTTAACATCATGTATGAACGATGCATCACTTTTCCCCATCATGTCAAAGACCACAGATATTCTCTCATTTAGTACAAGAGCTTCATGATCTGAAAATTCCAAAGTCTAGAGTTTTAGAGCAAATACCTATGGCTTGGAGCTTCAGGTTCCTGTTTTTCAGAAGCTTCCTTTTGTTTCTCATTTTGTTTCTCAGAATTTGCCTTGAGTAATAAACCTAGTGGAAAGATTTCTTTGGTCTTTATATTCTCACTGGTAGATACAATAGGTATGATGCTTAATCACAGACACTGAGTACCTCTGGCCAGGAGCATTGGTAGATCTGAGAAAACTGAGGCCACATACACACAGAAAGACATATTATCTGTTTCTTAATGTAGGGTAGTGACCACATTATCAGGTGAGTTTGGACATGTGAGACAGCCAAAGTTCCTAACTTTTCACTAAGTCCCCAGAAAATAGCCATATGCATTCAACATATGAATGAATTAGGAGAACAAAGGGACTTTCCTGAGGGGTTGATTTTTCCCTTCTCTGAAAAATGGAAAGCTGACTTAGCATTGACACTTTTCTAGGGTTTCTTCCCATCCTGCCTAAAGGCAGTACCTCAGGACAGTTGTATATGAGAATATTCATTGCTGCTATGATCATATAATGACTTCCCAGGTGGTACTAGTGGTAAAGAACCCACCTGCCATATGACACTTGGGAGGAGACATATGAGACTTGGGTTCGATCCTTTTGTTGTGAAGATCCCCTGGAGGAGGGAATGGCAACCCACTCCAGTATTCTTGCCTGGAGAATCCCATGGACAGAGGAGCCTGTAGGGCTATGGTCCATTAGGTCGCAGAGTCGGACACTACTGTAGCAACTGAGCACGCACACAGCCCTTATTTAGGACAGTGAGCCAGGAACTGTTTTAGGCATTTTTTTTTTTTTTTTTATATATATATATATATATATATATATATATATATATATATATATATATATAATATTGACTGAGTCCTTAGAACAACCCCATGCAGGAGGTATATACTACTATTATCTGTATTTAGAGATGGAACTGAGGCACAACTAACTAGCCAGGGTCACCTAACTAATGAATGACAGAGATGTGATTCAAAATTCAAACACAAGCTTCTAGCACCTTTATACAGTGAAACTGACTTTTCCCCTTTCAACATAGTTCTATGGATTTTAAATATATACATGCATGTGTGCTAAGTCACTTCAGTCGTGTCTGAATCTTTATGACCCTATGGACTGTAGCCCACCAGGCTCCTCTGTCCATGGGATTCTCCAGGCAAGAATACTGGAGTGGTTTGCCATGCCCTTCACCAGGGGATCTTTCCAACCAGGGATCAAATCAGAGTCTCTTACATCTCCAGCATTGGCAGGCAGGTTCTTTACCACTAGCACCATCTAAGAAAATCAACCCACTTGAAGACCTCAAAGGTAATGACACAATTTCCTTGGAAACCCTGTGTTACAGGCACTTCCTAGCTTCATTTTAATCCTCTCATATAAAATCCCAGTCTGAGAAGAATATTCCTCCAAAATACATACACACACACATTTTAATTTAAAAAAAAAAAAAAAGAATATTCTTCATAGGTAGGGGGTGTATGTGTGTTGGGCTGTACCCTTACCCAATCTATACAAGTGTTCTTCTGTGATTTCTATGCTGTCTTACCATATTCGGTAGTTTTAAATGAAAAGTGCTTTCAGGGAACTAAGATAAACCGTATTGGGGAAGAATATGAAAAATGTATATGTATGTATAATATACACATTATATGTGTGTATTTGGAAATAGCCCAAGCCTGGGAGGAGGGTAGAATCAAGTTTTCAAGAAAACCTCTTAATAACCTGAACAAAGGGAGAAAAGGGCACAAGTATGTGGGAGGAGCTAAAGCATCCTAGGGTTTTCAAATCAAAGTGGGAGTGTTAGGAAGGAGGGGTTGGAAAGGGGAACAGGTAACACCTCATACAGGGGTGTATCTATATATATAGATATAGTTGTAACTGAATCACTTGTACAGTATAAGTTAACATACTGTAAATCAACTATACTTCAATAAAATAAATTTTTAAAAAACAAAAAAATTCAAAGTACTTTCACGGCTGGCTAAAAATCTTTACACATTGCTAGTGATCTTTGCCAAGTACCACAGACAGATCACAGCATAAAAGGAGATCCTAACCCACAATTCTGATTACTAGGAAATAACATACACAGGAAATTTGGAATGCAAACATCCAAAGCATTATACCATAGGAAATAAACTATCCTAAAAGAAAAACTGATCTAAAACCCTGATCCTTTAGTGACATAGGAAAACTGGTGGTCCCTATGTATTCACAAATCAAATAGCTCCAAAAACCAGATTTGGCCCTGAACTTGTTCAAATGGCCCTGTCTTTTCTACTTGTGTAGCACTCATCCTGTTTCCTGTTCCTGTTCCCATTTAAATAAAAAGGGATCCTGGTTGCCCAATTTTCCTCAGCATTTAACACTAGGCCTAAAAACATTTATTTTTCCTATCTTTGACTTTAAATTATGGTTACATATTCAACAGGAAGGAAAATTAGTATTCAAAAGAAGGAAAATGGGGACTACTGTCCCTAAAATATCAGATAAAGGATGTATTTTATTGAAGTATTAGTTTAAGAAAATGTCTTTTTCACTGGACAACTAAGGCTACCATGTAAAGTTAGTTCTGAGGAATGTGTTGAAGATTTGCAACAAGGGAACTTGGGTAAGATTGTTCAACAAAACAAAGCTTAACTGCCCCACTTACCCATTAACTCCTCCATTCAGTGTGGCTTCAGTCACTTCTAGGTATAATTACTCACTTGTCAACTGGAAACACTTCTTTTTTAACTAAATTGAAGGCATAATTAGGTTTGTATCCACATCTAATGGCTCAGTAACTAACCACCTCAAAACTTAGTGAACTGAAAGACGCTTTGCTCTGATTCTTTCATTTGGCAGTTTAATCTGGGCTCAGCTCAGTGGTTCTTCTGCCCACTTCTTCTGGGGACATGCATTTGCAGACCTCAATCCATGTCAAGAACTTCAGCTGGGATGGCTGTAACAGCTGAGAAACCTGGGTCTTTTCCCAGGGGTCACTCTCTACCTAGGATCTCATCCTCAAGTAGGCCAGTTCTGGCTCAATCACAGGTGGTATTCAAAAAGAGCGTGAGTAGAAGCTGCAAGGCCTCTGGAGGCTGAAGCTCCCAAATCACACAATGTCACTCTGCTGTATTCTATTGGTCAAAGCAAGTTACAGTGGCAGCAGAAACTCAAGCTGACTGGAAGGGCTGCCAAGAATCTGTGGCTACTTTCATCCACCACAGTTTCAGCATGTTCATCACCCTGAGGCAAATGCAGTATAACATGCTGTATGTTCTGACCTATATGAAGAGAACCCACTGTAAATTTATCAAACAAGAAATTTGATGATGGGACTTCCCCGGTTGTCCAGTGGTTAAGAATCCGCCTAGCAATGCAGGGGAAGTGGGTTCGATCCCTGGTGGGGAACTAAGATCCCACATGCCACAGGGCAACTGAGCCTATGCGCCACAATGAAGATCCTGTATGCCGCAACTCTGACCAGATGCAGCCAAATAAATAAGTGAATAGGAAAGAAAATTGATGCTGACTTAGATTTACCTCAGGAGTCAGATACATAGAATAGCTACATGATTGAAAAAAGGAGGGAATACAGGTTGTACAATTTTGATTTCATCATAAATCTTTTAGGAAGTTTTTAAAGAAAAGTGTGCACTATTACTTCTGTAAATTTAAAATGCAAAAAATCCATTCAGATGCAAATGTAGGTTATCTCCTCTCCCTTACCATATCAATGCTGAATGCTACATGAACATATTATCCATCGTTGTTATTTTAAGCCACAGTAAATTAAACATCCCAAATATATACATCTTCTGTTAAAAAAAAAAATAATCAAGAGGACAGACTTGATCACTATCAGCAAGTCTGAAATAAGTTCTATTTTAAGGACACAAATATAACCATAACTTGTAAGGTTGTAAGATATTATGGGTTCCACTTCACATGCCCATCCACTCTCAAAGCATTTCCAGACTATCAACCAGTTTTGGCAATAATTAATTTGATAAAAACCAGATATATCCATACAATAAAACACTGTACAACAGAATGAAAATAGTCCTAAAAACTAGTGCTCTCCAAATTCTACTCACTGCAGAATAATCCCAGTTATGTAAACAGCCCAGAAATCAAACATTTTAATATGCATACACATATGGAGGTAGAGTTAATATTAACTATTAACAGTAATTAAGTCTGCAGAAGAAACAAGTGAGACTAAGAGGATTAATAGGAAGACAGCTAGTCAAGATAGATTTTAACTTGTTATGAGTTTGCTGTTGTACCTGCATTATGTGACCTTTAAAAAGTAATTACAGCACACAGAAAAAGAAATCAAAGGTGCAGTATTTCAAAATCAATGTTATTAGGACACTGGTCTCTAAAATTGCCCCTTCTAGTGGCAGAATCCTGACCACTGGTAAGTTTCCACAATTTAATCCTTAAGACACTCTTTCAAGCTTTCATAAATTTTATAGTACTGTTATAAGCAAGGAGAAATGTGATATATGAGTTTTAACTGTTCAGTGTAATAGTCTTACTCTTAAGAATCTCATTTAGAGAGCCTGAAAGGGTGTCCCTCTCCCCTTCCATTGTATGAATGGGGGTAAAGTGCCAGTTACCATAGGAAACAAGACCCTGAATCTATGGGTAAAAGGGAAAGGAAGCTCTTACTGATAAAGAATATCAGTTACCATAAAAGATATAATTGACTCAAGCAAGAACCAATAGATGAGAAAATCACTAGGTTTGTTGAAGGATTAAGATAATTTCACTATATCATCCCATGGAATATTAATTATAAGGGGAAATAAATAATGTCGGTGGAGAAATCTAGTAGACAATACATTAACCAAACAATGAAAGTTAACACAACCAATAACAGGATCGTGTGCCTTCTGATGTAATGTACTGGTATTGACTATTCCTGCCAAGACACATAACCTGAACTGAAGCATGAGAAAATAATTATGATACTATAATTCAAATTAAGAAACATTCTTTAAACAGTTTCAAACTCTTCATGTTGTGAAGCACAAATGCTAAGGAGTTGTTCCAAACTAAAAGAAATGAAGATATGTGACAACCAAATACAACAAGGAATTAGGAGCAAGGAGATATGTAAAGTTATTAAGATATTTGGCACAATCTGAACTTGACTATACAGACTACACCAATCTTTAAAGTCATGAATTTAATTACAGGATGGTTGTATAAGAGAGTGCTCTTATCCTTAGGAAATACAAATATTCAGAGATGAAGAGGTATGCTTTCAACTTAATTTCTGGGCTTCTACCACATAATATATATAATGTACAGAAAACAAACACTGAGTGGTGGATCCCAAATAAGGGGTACACAGGATTTCAGGGTACCATTCCCACAACTTCTCTGTAAACTTAAGCATTTCTCAGTTTCTTAACAAAGTCACCTTCTCAAGACTTGATATTTTCTGCTACCTGAGTGAACTCTCTCCTTGCCTTGTTAATGTGCTCAGACAATACTCAGTCTATGAAACAATATTTATCTATCACCACAGTTTTTAAATTACAGTAAAATGACCACTGTATATGAATTGGTTGAAATCAAGAACACACCCACAGAAAAATATCACACACACAACACACCTGTAGCCCTGGCCTTCCAAGGGCCAGATATTGTTTTAGGTACTTGGGTTAAGCAGTGAGAACAAAATTATTCTGACTCTAGTAGCAATTATATAATTTGACACAAAAGCCCACATACTATTTTAACATTAAAAGCTACTATAAAAGACATACAAGACAGGCAGGTGGATTACACACCTTAATTATGCCAAATAGAGGAAGCACTTTTATATATTTCAGGATACTTACTTGCTTTGTTATTAGTGGAAAAGGTCTTAGTACTAAAATTACATGTCAAGCACTTAATACTAAAATTATATGTCAAATTACATGTTGTCCCCTTCTCCTGCCTTCAGTCTTTCCCAGCATCAGGGTCTTTTCAAATGGGTCAGTTCTTCCCATCATGTGGCCAAAGGACTGGAGTTTCAGCTTCAACATCAGTCCTTCCAATGAATATTCAGGACTGATTTCCTTTAGGATGGACTGGTTTGATCTTGCAGTTCAAGGGACTCTCAAGAGTCTTCTCCAACACCACAATTCAAAAGCATCAATTCTTCAGTGCTCAGCCGTCTTTTTCCAACTCTCACATCCACACATGACTACTGGAAAAATCACAGCTTTGACTATATGGACCTTTGTCAGCAAAGTAATGTCTCTGCTTTTTTAATATGCTGTCTAGGTTGGTCATAGCTTTTCTTCCAAGGAGCAAGTGTCATTTAATTTCATGGCTGTAGTCAAACAGTCTGCAGTGACTTTGGAGCCCAAGAAAATAAAGTCTGTCGTGTTTCCATTGTTTCCCCATCTATTTGCCATGAAATGATGGGACCAGATGCCATGATCTTAAGTTTTTTGAATGCTGAGTTTTAAGCCAGCTTTTTCACTCTCCTCTTTCACCTACATCAAGAGGCTCTTTAGTTCTTCTTCACTTGCTGCCATTAGGGTGGTGTCATCTGCATATCTGAGGCTGTTGATATTTCTCCCAGCAATCTTGATTCCAGCTTGTGCTTCATCCAGCCCAACATTCTGCACATTAAGTTAATAAGCAGGGTGACAATATACAGCCTTGACGTACTCCTTTCCCAAATTGGAATCCATCTATTGTTTCATGTCCAGTTCTAACTGTTGCTTCTTGACCTGCCTACAGGTTTCACAGGATGCAGGTAAGGTGGTCTAGTATTTCCATCTCTTGAAGAATTTTCCACTGTTTGTTGTGACCCACAGAGTCAAAGGCTTTAGCATAATCAATGAAGCAGATATTTTTCTATGATCCAACGGATGTTGGCAATTTTATCTCTGGTTCCTCTGACTTTTCTAAATCCAGCCTGAACATCTGGGATTTCTTCATTCATATGCTGTTGAAGCCTGGCTTGGAGAATTCTGAGCATTATTTTGCTAGCCTGTGAAATGAGTGCAACTGTGTGATAGTTTGAACATTCTTTGGCATTGCCCTTCTTTGGGATTGAAATGAAAACTGACCTTTTCCACTTCTGTGGCCACTGCTGAGTTTTCCAAATTTGCTGGCATATTGAGTGCAGCACTTTAACAGCATCATCTTTTAGGATTTGAAATAGTTCAGCTGGAATTATATTTAACACTCAGGAATTCCCTGGCAGTCCAGTAATTAGGACTCAGCCCTTCCAATGCTGTGGCCCAGGTTCAGTCCCTGATCAGGAAACTAAGATTCCCCCAAGCTTGGTGTAGCACAGTCAAAAAAATATTTTAAAAAACCAACAAAAGCATTTAATACTTAAGAGTCACCCTATGGATACAAGTACCATATGACCTCATTTTCAGGATGAAGAAACACATTTAACAAAGTTAAAAGTATTTGCAAAATTATAGTTGTAAGGAAGAGAGGCCCACAGTGAACCCAACCCTAACTGCAAGGGTCACAGAGCACTTGATACAGCAAACATCAATAATAATCCTTTAAATAAGCAATTTTGTTGACACTGAAACTTCCCCTGATTACCAAAGATCAGTACACTGTTGTTACACTCTTCACCAACCTACTTGTATGGAGCTGAGGCCGAGTACCCTTGGAGAGGGGCCCACTACGGTACCGTTAACTCCCCCTGGGCAGAATACAAGGAGGGCCAAAGATTAAGTGAAAAACAGATACTTGTAAAAATCATAACAGGGTGAGCCTCTGAGAAGGGAATAGCAAGGGACTGGAAAAACGCACTTGGGGTAACACACTTAAAGGTAACAAACAAGTCGCACATCAATAACATTTAAATATCCTTTCCTAAATCATGAACTTTTAGGTCACTTATTCCATCAGGACAGAATGCAATCCAATTGTTCTGATGTTTCTCCAATTTGTTCTCCCTTTTCTCTCAAGTCCACAGAAATATCTAAGAAATACCTAGGTCTTCAACACTGTTTTTCAACATACAGCACCGTCATTTCCAGTAACATAGGAAGCAGAACCTTATAATATGGCTTATCACTTTCCCTTGGACTTCATTTCCTTCTCAGACTTCCATTAGAGTAAAATTAGAGTCAAATAGTGCCCTAGCACTCAGAGAACACTCTGTAACTCATCTTATTTTCTGTTCAATGCATCTTTTTCCAGTGAGTGAATATTTACTGATAGCAGGCTTACTACTGAGAACAGACATGTAGATGATGACTGTTAAGGGACCTGTGATTGGGAAGTATGTAATTTTCTATAAATTGTCTTCAGGTTGTTTCTCCCCTACCTACTACATATCCACTTCCCAGAAAGCAGATTATAGGAAGAGAGGCTTTGGATTTCTACCCACAGACTGGTTATCCCCAGAGATTTTCAGTACCTTTCTATTTACCCTGGGTTATCAGAGTGAAAATGTTTTGAGAACTATTAATTTACTTCTAGTTCCAGCCAAATAAATTTGGGCTCCTTGACATTTGATGTACCACAAATAAACAAAGGCATAACATGCTTTTTAAAACTTTATTTCAACATTACTATGCTTACAGAAATACACTCATATGGGTTAATAGAATGCAATTTAACTTATCCTACACAATTGAGACCAAAAACCTAGTACATGGTTTGCTTCAAAATACAAAAACAATAAAAAGGATTTGCAATCTGGTTTTTCATCTATTAAAAATGTATATAAAAGATTCTCCATCAAATGCTACTAAAGCAAACAGCAGGAACCTTGAGAAATAAACCTTTGGTTTGTCTCTGAAAAATACCACGTATTGCACTGTAAAAGTTTATACAACTGGTACAGCAAAACATTGCTGTAATGTTTCAACGCCAGTTCACAAAGTTCAATAACTAATGATGTTGACAAGGGTAGGAAGAGCCTATGTATACATGTGAAAATATAAAAAAGCTATCTGGTCTAGTTAATATTACATGTAGATCCCAAATCTATTCAAACCAAGATTCAGATAATCTCTTAAATCTGAATTAACACTATCAATCCAGTTCATCAGCTGAAGTCAAAAAGAAAACTCTGCACAGTAGCTGTTTTTCTGATTTGTGCAAAAAAGAAAATGAAGTTTCTTCCCCAGCTTTTTAGTCCAGAACTACAGCAAAGTATTTCTTCCATTGTCAACATTCTTGGGGTGACAGGCAATGAGGTTACTTAGGCTTAAATCTGAATTAGCACTCAGATACAAGAGTCCCCAAAGTTAAAGACCATGTGACTTTAGAAGTGACTAAAAAATAAAATGGCCTTTCTTGGAAGACTAGAGCAAAACATCCGGCAATAATTTAAAAAAGAAGCCTAATTTAAAAAAAAAAAAAAGAGTAGCTCTTTATGAATTACACTTCAATTTTTTTTTTTTAAAAAGCCTCAATGAAGCAGCTCTGAAAAGAGGAAAAAAACTTAAAATATCCTGAAAAGCAATGAACATAGGTTCAGAAGACAGTTAAGAGATATATTTCACAAAGCTACCTAGGATTAGGCTTACAAAGGTGTTCTACGTATTTCAACCTTTAATGTTAAACATCAGTTTACAAACAACATGTTTACTTTTTATTCCTTTATCAAAAGGGCAAAGTCTAGCTTCAATCCTATCCAATGGAAGGGAAACTGAGAAAAAAAAAGATTCAAATAGTCCCATGCAAACAGCACATTTTTCAAATGGAAGAACTAGACCAGAAGTTCATATTACTAATATACTTTTCAATGAAACAAATTTTTTAATCAAATGATTTTTAATAAGAACAAATACATGGCACTAAGGTTCAGAACCTAATATAGGCCTGACAAACAAGTCCTTATTTTCTGGAAGAAAGGCCTTAAGTCCATTCAATTTCCAGTAACAATGTTTTCACAAATCACTTTAATGAGGGGTTTTAATTTCTTTCATATTTTTGGTTTTGGCATTCTAGTCTTAAAATCTAGATAAGAAAATATGTTCAATTCCCCAGAAGTCAATTTTTTTTCTTTTGAGGTATCAAAGAATCCAAACTGATTCCCAATCTCCAAATTTGTACTTAATATGAATATTTCTGTATGTACTGGAAAAGGTAACGTTTTAATATACAATGTACTCGTGAACATTAAATCTAGTTTTTAGAAAGGTTTAACTAGCTTTATAATTTAAGTTTTAAAACATAAATATCTGCAGCTTGATCTGTTTGACAATGATTGTCGGAGCTGAGAATTCACCTAGAATTCAACATCATTTACAAATCCCTATTATGTACAGAAAACACACAACAGTAATACACAACTTACTCATATCTTGAGAAAATTTTCTGCTTCTTTAAATCTTTGGCCTCCCAGTCAATTCCAAGTTCAAATGTCCTTTACCTTAAATACCCACTCTCAGAATAACTAGTTTTCCAGACACAGTTTAATACTTTTGCCTAATTTTTCATGTTGCATTGCCAAACCCTGAAACCTGCCTCAGAGATCCACCAGACAAAAGAAAACAAACAATACATAAAGTGATTACTTCAGAATAGAACCTGGGAGGATAAAAAGAATCAAGGTTCCTTACTGGAATCATACTTTATTTTACAAGGAAAAACAAAAAACCTATGTTAGATTCTTTCATATTCTTTGGTGACTGGCCAAAGAACCTACCAGCAACTTTGGGGCACATACTCTTTTCCATACAAAGTAGTCCTGTAGGAACACCAAAATAGCTATTCATTTGAGGCCTCACCTGTAGCAAAAGGCTGTCCCAGTAATAGCCAGGACACCCACTAGTTGGAGGAGATCCCTGAGAAAGTGTGATTTTTTAATCTGGACTGAACTTCAGTTTTCGCCAGCCTTTTTCACTATGTTCACGGGAAGGAGCATCTGATCTACCAGCACTCATACTACCTTTCTCATTCTAGGTTTTCTGTGTAATTGCTATGGCTTTGGAATCTCACAAACTGATGCTCTGTGTAACTTGAAGGAGTAATTATGACTCCTAGTTTCAGATTTGCAGCTTCCAAATTAAAATTATAGTTCTTTATTCAGCGGAGCAAACATATAAATAAACACCAACCATCTAGGAAAAGAGGTTTCCTATAAGATACAACTTAACACCACACACTGAGGAAGTAGATGTACTAAGACGGGCCAAAAAGTTTACTTATGGTTGGTATTTGAGATAAAAATCCATTCAACATAGATCTAGTGGTTTATTTACTGCAAAGTTCAAACTGAAAGGTGTGAACTCACTACATCAATTTAAAATAAATAACTTATATGAAGTACAGATTCTGGCATAGATGTTAAAATCAAAATCAATGGACTAAACCTCCATCTTTCATTTTCTCACAAATTTGCACAGACTACTATTCTGCAAAAAAGACAACTGCGGCAAGGAAAAAGAAAACTGCATCTTTTGCAAACAAGACTAAAAAGCATCCCTCCAGAGAGATCAAAATAAACATGCATATATAAAGTATTACAATGCAAATGCTATTTCTAGAAAAAATTTAACTGCATAGGTTAAAAAAAAAAAATGTGCAACATCTTAAGGCATTAAAGCACCAAAACAAAAACAAAAAAAACACCAAAATCATTGTTTTTATGACAATTAACACATACACAAATAAACATATATATTGATCAAAATTCAGGAAGGTAAATACCTGGATTGATAGAACATCCATTGTTGGGAGAATTTCTCTTCAAATTCAATGTCTCTCTTATCGCTAGAACAATTTTAAAGTGCTAACTTTATATAAAGCAGGCAAATTCTTCAAGTCATTTGCTATTTAAGTAAGCCAATTTTTATAGGGCTATAAACAAAGAGTAAACAAAGTGAAATAGGAAGACAGACATGAGGAAAAAACTGGAAGTTATATAGCTGAACAAATTGATAGAATGCTCTAATACCACCTTGGCCACCTTAGTTCAATTAAAAGTAAAAACAGATAAAAAAAAAAAAGCTTAGATTTAGATGTCTGCTCAGTAACTCCCTTGGATTTACTAAAATGTGTACATCAGTAGGTACACGGAGTCCTAAGAAAAAGAGTGGGACTTAAAAATCAAGACTGGACAGTAATTGATTTTAAAAACAAAAGGCTGTCTACTACTCCAAATGAATATAAAATGTCAGAGACCTTATACACTAAGAACTGATGCCTTGACCAGAGTTTCATTACTCCTGCCCTTGAGCTGCCTTTTCAAGGAAGTATACATTAACCAAATGGCGATTGAGGTGTTTGCTGTAATCTTTTTCCCTTCGAAAAGAACGATCACAGAAGATACAAACAAAATCTCCCTCGGCCACTTTGACAGCCAAGGCATCCTTTCCATCTTTCCCACTGGTCTCTTGTGGAACTGGCCGAGCACCGTTCAATCCAGAATCATCACTGTCCTCTGACGTGTTGTCACTTAGGTCACTTCCATCGTGACTGTGGATGCCTTCGTCTTCATCCATTTCCTGAGACTCATTTACTGCCACGGTGACAGGAGGTGAGGCCACAGCAGTTGTGGACACGGCTTCATGTTTTTCTAGCGGTAGAGCAGGAAGTGGTGGTGAAACTGGTTCTTCAACTGCCGAGTCTCTGCTGGGGAAATTCTCTGCTTTCTTCTCATCAGTGTCCATCTCCATTTCATAGAGCATAGCTTCAGCTTGATGTTTATCCTCTGAAGTTTCACCCTCTGGCATATTCAAGTTTTCTTCAGAGGATGAGGTGTTGGCAGATTCCTTGATCACAGCAGCAACACCAGCTAGACTCTTATCCACCTCTTCTGTTTCCACTTTTTGAAGAGGGGCTTCTTTATTTCCTTCGCCTGCAGGGAATAAATTTTGGTCTTTCGATTCTTCCCCCTTTAAGCTTTCCTTTGGCAGGGGTGGTGATGGTGGGAAGAGATCCTGTGCACTGGCACTTTCTTTTAGAAGCTGTTTGTCTTTAACAGGCACTAAGCCAACCTCAATAAGGACTTGCTCCTTCCGTGCCATTTCACTCAGCATGCTGGACTTTTCCTTTCTATTATCTTTTCGAGGAGACCTTCTGGGGATCGGCTCCATGGGAGGAGGAGGCTCTGTCTCAACAGGCCCCTTCTGAACAACCTCGATCTCAGCATCCCCCACAGGAGGAGGCGGGGGAGGAGGCTCTACCTGAACAGATCCCACCTGAGCAGGCTCTGGGGGAGGAGGAGGAAGAGGAGGAGAAGGCTCCATCTGAACAGGGGTCACCTGAACAGGCTCCATGGGAGGAGATGGCTCCATGAGAACAGGCCCCTTCTGGACAACCTCGACCTCAACACACCCCACGGGAGGGGGAGGGGGAGGAGAAGGAGGCGGCAGCGGCTCCGTCTGAACACACCCCACCTGAGCAGACTCCATCTGAGTGGGCCGCCTCTGAGCAGGCTGGCTGCTTTTCTTACATGATTTACTTCTCACAGTTTTCTTCTTTGTACTGTTTTTCATGCAAGTGTTTTGCTTTTTATTCTCCTCTACTTTGCTGTCACCCTTTGGCACTTCTTGACTATTTTTGGATTTGCTTTCTGCCTTCTTTTTCTTTTTAGTCACAGGTTCCTCATCATTAACAGGCTCTTGTAAGGAATGGGCTTCAGCTTCCACCTTCCTTTTGCTTCTCTTGCTTTTGCAGCTTTTTTCTGAATTGTTTCCCGGGGACACATCCACTTCTTTAGCTTCCATGGCCGATTTGCGCGTTCTGGTGGTCACTTGGCTTGAGGCATTACTACAAGGCTTTTCTCTTTTGAAACATTATCTTTCTTCTCCGCTTTTACAGACCTCTCATTTTTCTTCCCAGCCACATCCCCCTTGCCTTTGGTCTGCTCTGTTTCTGTTTTCTCACTGGTGATTTTGTTGTCGGGCAAGTCAGCCTCTCGCTTCTTGGTTTTCTTTAGTTTCACCTTTGAGACATCCATGGTTTTATTAGGACAAGTAGGATGCTTAGATTTGAAATGATACTGCAGATTACACTTCTTAGAAGCTGCATAGTCACATACAGGGCAGTTGAACTGCCGTGGATTAACATGTAGCTCCACGTGTTTTTTGAAGTTACTTCTGTCTGCTGTTTTGTAGTCACAGTGTGGGCAGTTAAGAGGTTTAGGCCCATTGTGAACCTGTCTTGCGTGGCGGGTTACTTCATGTTGATTAGAGGCCACATAACTGCACTGGTCACACTTAAATGGCTTCTCACCTGAAGGTAGAAAAGAGATGTTACAGAAGGCACACATTAAGAAATGAATTCAAGATTTATTCAAATATGCTCATCAAGAAGTGGAGATAGATATAGAGATATACATATATATAAATAAAATAAAACCACCAGAACTATTTCATGAAGACTTTATCATGCAATTTATATTTACCATATTTATTTGTATATCTTTCGTATTTATTTGTATATCTTTCCTCTATCCCTTGACTTCTGATTCTAATCCTAAATAAAGGAATAATTATCTTAATCATCTTCTAAAAAGTTCATCAAGTTAGCTCAAACACTCTTAAAGAAAACAGACATCAAGAAATATACAATTACTGAAAAAGTGACTTAGGCTCTTGATGCTAATTCTTGGGCAAAGGCAATCAAAAAGGTAACATATTAACGTTTTTATGTAGTTAAATATATAAAGGAACAGAACATAAAATTCCCATACATTTAAGATAAACCTTGAGACTTCAAAAGAAATACTTCATACTCTAGGCCACACTCCCAGACCTTTATGTGAAAGCTGTAAAACAATGCTTTGACCCTTTGTTCATCATAGCAGAGCTGAATCAGATTTCACTCAGCAAATTTTTCCACTGCCAGAGCTGCTATTCTACAGCAAAGTATAAAAAGTCACAAATCCTTTCTAGATTTTCTCCCACTTTCTTCTAACGAATGAGCAAAGAAACCAGGGGCATACAAATAGATATGGCATATAAAATAAGCACAAGTTATAATCACAGGCACATACAAGACCAGAAGCACTCCCACCCCCAAATTAAAAGCATAAGATTTAACTCATTCTACCTGAATACATACCCATCTAGATCACACTCTAGCAAATATTACCAAACGGTATCCATACCCCACTGGTCCAATGGAATGCATAGCAGAAAAATGGAAATTGACATTTATGAAAATTCACCTCTCAACATTCTCAAATTCACGTAAAATCTTATTAAATTTTTTCGTAAAGCAAAACTACTCAGACATTAGGTAAAACCATAGATAGTAAGCTTTACATGATTAGAAGATATCTGATTACAGAATACTTGACCACAAAAACAAAAACTTATCCAAGTATGTCAAACTATAAGCTCTTTTCCACATTAGTCCAGTAACAGATTGATAAAGAGAGGTTTCTAACAACATGCTACATTACTCTCCACTTGGCCCTTTCTTGTCCTTTCCATTGAATGACTTCAATGGAGACAAACATCTACTTAATATATATAGAAACAGAATGGCAGAAACAAGATATGTGACATAACAGTTCAGAGCTTGTTCTACAGTAAGAATACTACAGGGATCAAGTACGGGCTCTGCAACTTACTGTGAGGTCTTGAGCAAGGTACTGAAAACTCTCTAAGGCTCAATTTCCTCATCTGTAAACTATTCTTATGTGTTGTAAGCTATAAATAATCTAATCCATATAAAGCACTTAGTGTAGTACAGATGGCCAAACAGTCAATACATATTACCTGTAATTTATGACTTTTGGAATGAACTAGTATATTACAGCGGGGAAGGCGATGGCACCCCACCCCAGTACTTTTGCCTGGAAAATCCCATGGACGGAGGATCCTGGTAGGCTCCAGTCCATGGGGTCGCTAAGAGTCGGACACGACTGAGCGACTTCACTTTCATTTTTCACTTTCATGCATTGGGGAAGGAAATGGCAACCCACTCCACTGTTCTTGCCTGGAGAATCCCAGGGACGGGGGAGCCTGGTGGGCTTCCTTCTATGGGGTCGCACAGAGTTGGACACAACTGAAGCGACTTAGCAGTAGCAGCAGTATATTACAGAACGGGTAAACACAAAGGAAGATTTCAGGTGCTTATCCTGCCTTACTATATAAACCTTACCTTTAAGTAAACAAAGAGCTGATGAATGAAGTTGATCTCGTTAGGAAAATATTTGTGCTCTTAAAAGAATTATAAAGAAAATGTCACCACTTTATAAGCCCTAATGAATGAAAGCATTTTCATAGCCAGCATGAAGCAAGATGCAAGCATCCACCTGTGAAATGATCAAGGAATGGAGTTCCTAGTACTCTGTTTAAAACTCCAATGGCATCATTTATTTGCTTCACTCACCCCACCCCTATTTTTGCTTTATTGCCATTAAATCTGTTGCATTGGAAGATCAATTCATCAAGTTGATTAGTTTATTAATACCTGCTGCTGCTGCTGCTGCTAAGTTGCTTCAGTCATGTCCGACTCTGTGCGATCCCATAGACAGCATTATTAATACCTAGCTGAATGAAAATTCTTTTGCCCTGTATCAACAGTTTTAACTTAATTTCCTTTTCCAGTTCTAGTAAAAATTTTTACCTGTTTTTCATCTTTATAATGTGCCAGGTGTCTGTTTTATTCTTCCCAAGTTAATTTATAAATGTAAGGCAAATTCAAACAGAGAGTTTTACAAGCTTATACACATTCTTATCAAGTAGAGCCCAGATAGAATAATAAGGGCACTTTTAACTCAAGAGTACTAGGGGTGTACTACTCAGCAATAAACACAACATTCTAATAACACAGCATGGAATGACTCTCAAAAACATTTTACAGAAGGATGTTAAATCTTTAATAGAAATCAGAGTATCACTTGATGGAAGAATATGGGAGTACTGACTAGAAAGAGTAAGGAGGGAACTTTTCTAAGGGTAGTAAAAACATTCCATGTCTACACCAAAATGGCAGTCAAACAAGAGAAGCATACATAAAATCACTGACCTATATGCCTAACACATGTGCATTTTTGTGTGGGTAAATTAAACCTTAATAAAATATGTTTAAAAAGGAGTTATTCTAGGGCTTCCCTGGTGGTCCAGTGGTTAAAAATCTGTCTTGCAATACACAAAGGACACCAGTTTGATCCCCAGTCTGGGATGATCCCATATGCTGCAGAGCTACTCAGCTCATGTGCCACAACTACTGAAGTCCATGCACCACAACAAAGAGTAGCCCCTGCTCGCTGCAACTAGAGAAAGCACAAGTGCAGCAACAAAGACCCACCACAGCCAAAAAACATAAATAAAATGAATCAATAAACATTTTAAAAATTACTCTAAACTTCACAAAAAGACTCTCAAACCATAATATGTTTCAATGACCCAGCTATTAAAAATAGTGCCTTCAGGGAATTAACTGGTTGCCCAGTGGTTAGGAATACATGTATCCACTGCAGCGGGCACAGGTTTGATCCCTGGTTGGAGAACTAAGATCCTAAAAGCCACCTGGCCAAGAGGGAAAAAAAAAACACAGTGCCTCCACAATAATCACCAAGTACTCAGTGGAAGGAAAACAGTTTTTGCTGAATAAATTATTTTTCCATCTTAAAAATAAGTAGTCCATGACAGAATTCAGTAAGATGTTAATTCCCTTTAACATTCACTGTGCTCATAACTGGAAAATATTCAAAATGAATCCCTATGCTAGCAAAATGGAAGAACTATCCAGTATACCTACAAAAATATTACAAAGGACATGCAAATCGGATGCATTCCCTCCAGTTCTAAATATTTCATCCAAGATGAAATGGTAACATATCTACTGCGAATTTGAAAAGGAAGAGTTGTGGATCATATCAGGACCTCCCAAGGGTCAGTGTGGCAAAAATGAAATAATTATCCATTCAAGACCACCTACACAAATACTTTTTAACTTTGCCATCTCCATACCTTAATAGGGGCCAATTCTGGACAGTGATCATGGTCGTTTCAGTTCTAGAGTGGACAATTCTCCCAGGTGTTACAGTCCTATATTTTATTTATTATAAGTGAGTAAATTGGATCATGGATTATCAATCACTCTTTAAAAGTTTAGCTTTTGTAAATCAATCTTTGGAAGCCTTAACAATTCTCAAGAGAACAAAACCAAATGTCAGGAACTAAACAACTAACAAGGAATCCCTGGAACCCAGCAACAACACACTGAAATTATATTAAAAAATATATAAATATCCAAATTACATTAAAAATAAATCATAAGTAATGACCCAGTTCCAGGTATAGAACAACTTCTTAATAATGGTAGTTTACTAAAAATGATAGAAAAGTTCCCATTTTTTACCAACCTGAATGAGTACGCATATGCCTGGTTAAATGAGTCTTCTGAGAACTTGAGTAAGGACAAAGTTCACATTTATATGGACGTTCACCTACAAAAATACAGTGATTAATGTTCAAATGATAAAATAAGGCAATTATAATTCTCACTAACAATACGTACATTATTTAATACTGAGTTTTGGGGGGTTTTTTGGCTGCTCAGTTCCACATGTGAGACCTTAGTTCCTAGATCAAGGATCGAACCCATGCCCTTTGCCCTAGGAGCATGGAGTTAACCACTGGACCACCAGGGAAGTCCCAGTTATACTCATAAAGCCACAGAGATTGACAGCAACTGAAGATAAGAGAACTGTGATTTACTACTAAGGAATTTAAGTCTCAAAGGCAGAAAACTTGTGTTTTTTGGACATGGGTTGTCAACCACAAAATATAGTAAAAAAAAAATCTTGACATTTGTCTATTTTTTTGGCCACAAGATAACTTCGGACCTCAGGCAAGCTTGCTCATCTATAAAAGTAACAGTACCTCCACTTTCTAGAACTGTGAGAATTTAAATTAAGATAATACATGGATAGCCTTCAGCCCTGTGCCTGACACATAGAGCCTTCAATAAATGTGTTATTCTTCTGTCTATATTATGCATTACAGCAACAGATGTACCTAGTAACAAGGGACAAGGAGGAACTTTCCTGGCAGTCAATTGATTAAGACTCCATATTTCCACTGCAGGGGGCACAGGTTCAATCCCTGGTAGGGGAACTAAAGATCCCACATGTCATGTGGCTTGGCCAAAAACAAAAAATAAACAAAAAACCCATGGAACGAGGAAAGGAAAAGACAAAGCAAAAAAAAGAAAGAATGTGGTGATAAGTGTGAAATGTGTTCCTAGTAACTATCCAGCTATTATTAGCTGGTACCTGTAGATTAGACATAAATAGCTCATGGCAACAGGATGCCTACTTTAGCCTGGAAGAATTCTGAGATAACTTAAAAAATGTTGAAATGAATTTCTGTAAAAAGATACATAATTGCCAACAAGTACATGAAAAGATGCACAATATCATTAGTCACAACAGAAATGTAAATCAAAACCACAGTGAGATGATTTCATACCCACCAGGATGGCTATAATCAAAATAACAGATGTTAACATTATGTTAGGTTCTGGAGAATTTAGAACCCTAATACAGTGCTGGTGGGACTGTAAAATAGTGCAGCCATTTTGGATAACAGCTTGTCAGTCCCTCAAATGATTAAACATAATTACCATATGGCTAAGCAATTCCACTCCTAGGTGTCTATTTACCTAAGAAAAATAAAAACATATGTCTACACAAAACCTTTCATAAGAATGGCAATAGCGGCATTACTCACAATAGCCTAAAAGTGGAAATAATCCAAAAAGCCATTAACTAATAGAAAAACAAAGTGTTGCTTATCCATTTTAGAGTAGTATTTGGCAACAAAAGGAAAACAAGTACTGTAAGCTTGATGTGGCTCAACCTTGAAAACGTAAGTGAAAGAAGGTAGCCACTGAGAGCCAAGTATTATCTGATTCCATTGATATGAAGGAACCTTGAAAACATAAGTGAAAGAAGGTAGCCACTGAGGGCCAAGTATCATCTGATTCCATTGATATGAAGTGTTCCAAACAGTTCAATTCACAGTGAATTGTATGGTGTATCAACTGTGTACCAGTCAAGTTGTTACGAAAAAAAGCTAAGAAAAATTTAATACCCTGAAGATTAACATGTAGAATTAACTACAGATACTTTACTTTTAAATTGTTCATAACAAAATAGATTGCACCTATTTGTGCCACTCACCAAAAGAGGCATAAATACTCTAGAAACACTAGTAATTTTTCACTCACACGTACAGGCAAAAATGTCATCTTTCAAAGAAGAATTTGTGAACTGGTTAAGATAGCAAAACCACAAAATGAAAAATCTACTGAAGGCTCAAATGAAAATCCTCAGCCCCCTACCATAATAATTATCTATAAAAAAGATACAGAACTTTGAATCTTAGCTGTATGTGACCCTGGGTACAATACTTTAGGCTTTCAATAAACATTTACCTGTTTTCCTTAGCATATTTTTCTGACAATTAACCCACTCCACTGTACTGTTGCCTGGAAAATCCCATGGGCGGAGGAGCCTGGTAGGCTGCAGTCCACGCGGTCGCTAAGAGTCAGATATGACTGAGCGACTCCACTTTCCCTTTTCACTTTCATGCACTGGAGAAGGAAATGGCAGCCTACTCCAGTGTTGTTGCCTGGAGAATCCCAGGGACGGGGGAGCCTGGTGGGCTGCCGTCTATGGGGTCGCAGAGTCAGACATGACTGAAGCGACTTAGCAGCAGCAGCAGCAGCAGAGTAGAAGAAAGCACCTAACCCTGAGCACTCAATAAAGTAACATACCAGACTTGGTAAGTGAACCTGAAAAGTTGGCTACCTAAGTGAGAGATAAGAAATAATGGATTCCTGCTGATGATCATTTATCTTTGCTCTTCAGCACTCGATGAATTAATTTTTCCATAAATACAATTTTTAGAACCATGCCTTTAATACCACTGATACTCTCAGATTTTAAATAATCAAAATAATAACCTTCTATTTATGTACCAACTAACTGCTTACAAAAAATTTTTTTAAAAAACCACAAATAAGTTAATACAAGCAGTGAGGGAGCTTTTAAAAAGCTTATTATCAAAAAAAACTTATTACCAAATAAGTTTAACACTAAATGTGAAATGAGATACATACAACCAGAGTTAGCTGTCTAAGTCATAACCTTAATTGTGGAAATATCAAATTTAAATTAATATAGAAAAAATATTAAGTAATGATGAAATATATAAAAACAGCCATTAAAATTAGTTGCCTAGATTGCAATTAAATGAAAATAAACCGCCATAAGAAAAAAAGAAATGGCAAAAAGTAGAGACCTTATGTTTTATTTATTTTTTTAAGTATATATAAGAAATTGGAAATATATACCAAACTGACATTGTTCCAGTTCTCTCCATTTTCCTTAACTCTGAAAATCTCTTAAATCAACTAATTTAAATTTTTTGTTCAAACATTTTTAGATTTTGGGGGAAATCTTTAAATTGTTCAGGGACTCAACAATTTTGAAAGTATCAAAAAATATAAGTGACACCACAAAAAAATTTAATAAGATAAAGACACTGGTATTATTTTTTATGCTGACTTGCATGGTGGTTTTAAGTATATATATTTGTAAAAATTCATCATTGTCAATAATACCTCTATTTTTAAAAATTCATAAATATGTACACATAAAAGTCATGTACTTCACCGTGTATCACACTGATTATTAAAATCTCTACAGATTATGGCCAATTCTATGATAAATTAGGCCCCAGTTTTCACAGGACTGTTAAAGGAACATGAAGTACTTAGGGCTAAAGTGTATATGGTATCTGGGATTTGTTTTATGATACTGCAAGTAAGGTTAGTTTAGTCTAACCTTAATCTAACAGTTTGTTTAATTAAAACTCTTAAGTGATTAATGGTGTAGGATTTTCCGGTTACTCATTTCCTATGCCATGTAATTTTGAAACTTTTTTACTTCTGAGATAAAATGGTTGCAAAGCCTAGAGACAATCACAGATTATAACAAATTCCAAAGAGATTTCAAATTCTTTTATATAACTAGATTTTAAGCTTTAAATTACACAGAAGCCATCTGTTGGGAGTTTAGAAATCTTGCTACACATGTCTTTCTTGTAATGGAATTTCATCTGCAAGTCTTCTTGTTTATGTCTACCATTTCAACATCAATTCCTCTCCTCACTGGGACTCACTTTAGGGTTCAGTGCTGCAGAGTGACAACTACTGCAAATAGGATCTGATGCAAACAGCATTCCACAGCCCTTCTCACTGCTGATGTGAGAAGCAGAGTAAGGTTACCCTATCCATATTATTCAGACCAGCAAACGGTCCTCAAAGTTACCAATTCTTACCAGGAAAATGGCAACTATCAATATTATAAACATTGCTTTCAAAAAATAAGACCCGTTAATTACAAAGATTTCAAAGTCAATTTAAAAGTGAATAAATAAGGGGTATTGGGGAAAATGGGGAGCAACCACTGAGAGGTGCTTTCTTTTGGGGTGAGGATGTCCTAAAATTGACTGTGGTATGGGCTGCACAATTCTGCAAACATACTAAAGCAAACGCATTCTAACATTAAATGGATGAACTGTGTGGAAGTGGAGTATATCTCAATAAAGCTGTTATTTTAAAACATGAATTGTCAAATGTGATAAAATATTAGTAACTAATAACTGTTTGGTAGAGGTGATGGGTACCTGTGGGTACCCATCTTTACTTCTTACTTTTGAGATGTAATTTACTTCCAAGATGAGATTTATTCATCTTTAATTCTCTTTACTTCTGAGATGTTTGAAACTTTTCACATTTTCCATTTTGGGGGGTACAGTACACTTAATACATGAGAAAGGTACTCTTACCTGTATGAGTTCGAACATGCTGAACATAATTGTTTTTTCTGTCTGAAAAATAGTTGCATTTTCCACATGTGTAAACTTTCCTTGGAAAATGGTTTCTCAGGTGTTTCCTCCAGTGATATTCACTCACTGTGGTGTACGTGCATATGATACACTTGTAGACTCGCTCATTGTCCCCGGCTCGGGTGTGATGTTTCAGGTGAGCAGTATAGTGATCATAGCGATTGGTATTGTAGCCACAGCGGTCACAGCGGATGGGGCCCTTGGAGAAATCGCCCTCTTCCCCAGTGGAAGAGCCCGATTCCCTGGCTTTTGCTTGCTTCTCGGCACTTTCCTCCACAAAAAATTTCTTGGCGCTATGAACTCGGATGTGATGCACAAACTGCTCTTCAGATTCTGCTTCATACTGGCATGGTTTACAGCGGAAGGGTTTGGTCTTCAAGTTCTTGCACTTGTCCTCTGCTACGGGTGTTTCCTGAGGAAGGTCTTTATTTGAGCTGTACGTTTCTGGGGCAGCTGCTACCTCAAACACAGGCCGTGGCTGCACAACATTGAGTTCCAAACTTTCCAGTTCCATGTTCTCCAGCCCACTGGGTTTGCCTTTCACCTCAGGGGACTCCTCAAGTCCTTCTCCATCACTATCTGAGAAGTTGCTATCCCCAACAGGCATCAATTCTGCCATCTGTCTTTCTTCGCCAACCAGGTAATCACAGCAGCCGCCATTTACTTCCCCAGTTAAGGCCACGTTTGCCAACATGATGAGCTGAGGCGCAGCCAGTTCAGCTCGAGAGAGATCAGGCAAGTCATACATGTCGTTTGGCAAGGCCATGCCCATGGTGCCACTGCCGGTGAACAGCCCTCCTCCTCCGGAAGACTGCCCCATTACCTGGGTGGCCATATCTGTGCTCTGCATTCAAAACAAAACAAAACACACAAAAGCACCAGTTTAAGCACAACGTTTACCAGTCTAAAACTAAAACATCACTGTAGTTCTTTGTAACTTAATACATTTTCCCACATAATCTTTAAACTCAATCAGCTTCATTAACTACTGAAAGTCATTGTTTAAAATCATCTCGTAAGTCCAAACCCTCTTTGCTGCAGTCATCAAAAAATTTTCTGTAATCCCTATAAGAAATTCTATCAAGTGTTGGACACAATTCATCCATCAACTAAATCTACCAACAGTGTGCCTTCCCTTAAGCACTTACTGTTTCTGGTGGGAAAATGTAAGTAACCTTCATTTTTAGTGCTAATTAAAATTAAATCGACCTTTGTACGAATGGGTTAGAGGCACCTACCCCCAGTGCAGTTAAAAATCGCATCTTTTTGGCTCTACAAAAACTAAGAGTACCAATAGTCTACTGTTGACCAGAAGCCTTAAGGATAAGTCAGTAAACATGTATTTTGCATGTCACATGCATTTATATAATAGATAAATGAAAAAGTTGTTAAGAAAATCATAAGGACTACATTTCCAGTACTGTATTTATAGTCAGTTTATACCCCGTGTACCAGATGAATTACACCTGTCATACCTTTACCAATACTGTATGATACAAAATACTGCAGATATTATACATATTGCTAACACTAGTCATCAAAAAAGAAAAGATATTGTGAAAAAGAAATTCATACTCATTTACAGTTACAACAAAGCACTGACAACATTGAAGCAACAATATGACTGCTTTACTGAAATCTACTGCAACTGATAGGACTGCTTCCCAGTCGCCAAGCCGATATGCAAATAAATGAGCCATAAAATTTTTATGGCATATAGTGTAAGGCATTTTCATAACATAGTATTAGAAATCGTTTTTTTTTTAACTGCATTTATATATGATGGGCTGATATGCTGTTTCTCAAACAGCATATAGTAATGTAACTATTATATATTTTTTTAAATTTATTCTTCTATGAAGACCTACAAGACCTTCTAGAACACACAAAAAAGATGTCCTTTTCATTACAGGGCACTGGAATACAAAAGTTACAAGTCAAGAGATACCTGGAGTAACAGGCAAATTTGGCCTTGGAGTACAAAACGAAGCAGGTCAGATGCTAACAGAGTTTTGCCAAGAGAACACACTGGTCATAGCAAACACCCTCTTTCAACAACACAAGAGAAGACTCTACACATGGACACCATTAGATGGCCAACACCTAAATCAGATTGATTATATTCTTTGCAATCAAAGATGGAGAAGCTTTATACAGTCAGCAAAAACAAGACCGGGAGCTGACTGTGGCTTAGATCATAAACTCCTTATTGCCAAATTCAGACTTAAATTGAAGAAAGTAGGGAAAACCACTAGACCAAACCAAATGGATTTAGGTCAAACCATTCAGGTACAGTGGAAGTGAGAAATAGATTTAAAGGCCTAGATCTGATAGATAGAGTGCCTGATGAACTATGGAATGAGGTTCGTGACATTGTACAGGAGACAGGGATCAAGACCATCCCCATGGAAAAGAAATGCAAAAAAGCAAAATGGCTGTCTGGGAAGGCCTTACAAATAGCTGTGAAAAGAAGAGAAGCGAAAAGCAAAGGAGAAAAGGAAAGATATAAACATCTGAATGCAGAGTTCCAAAGAATAGCAAGGAGAGATAAGAAAGTCTTCTTCAGCGATCAATGCAAAGAAATAGAGGAAAACAACAGAATGGGAAAGACTAGGGATCTCTTCAAGAAAATCAGAGATACCAACGGAACATTTCATGCAAAAATGGGCTCGATAAAGGACAGAAATGGTATGGACCTAACAGAAGCAGAAGATATTAAGAAGAGGTGGCAAGAATACACAGAAGAACTGTACAAAAAGAGCTTCACGACCCAGATAATCATGATGGTGTGATCACTGACCTAGAGCCAGACATCCTGGAATGTGAAGTCAAATGGGCCTTAGAAAGCATCACTACGAACAAAGCTAGTGGAGGTGATGGAATTCCAGTGGAGCTATTCCAAATCCTGAAAGAGGATGCTGTGAAAGTGCTGCACTCAATATGCCAGCAAATTTGGAAAACTCAGCAATGGCCACAAGATTGGAAAAGGTCAGTTTTCATCCCAACCCCAAAGAAAGGCAATACCAAAGAGTCCTCAAACTACCGCACAATTGCACTCATCTCACATGCTAGTAAAGTAATGCTCAAAATTCTCCAAGCCAGGCTTCAGCAATATGTGAACCGTGAACTTCCTGATGTTCAAGCTGGTTTTCGAAAAGGCAGAGGAACCAGAGATCAAATTGCCAACATCCGCTGGGATCATGGAAAAAGCAAGAGAGTTCCAGAAAAACATCTATTTCTGCTTTATTGACTATGCCAAAGCCTTTGACTGTGTAGATCACAATAAACTATGGAAAATTCTGAAAGAGATGGGAATACCAGACCACCTGATCTGCCTCTTGAGAAATCTGTATGCAGGTCAGGAAGCAACAGTTAGAACTGGTCATGGAACAACAGACTGGTTCCAAATGGGAAAAGGAGTACGTCAAGGCTGTATATTGTCACCATGTTTATTTAACTTATATGCAGAGTACATCATGAGAAATGCTGGACTGGAAGAAACACAAGCTGGAATCAAGATTGCTGGGAGAAATATCAATAACCTCAGATATGCAGATGATACCACCCTTATGACAGAAAGTGAAGAGGAACTAAAAAGCCTCCTGATGAAAGTGAAAGTGGAGAGTGAAAAGGTTGGCTTAAAGCTCAACATTCAGAAAACGAAGATCATGGCATCCGGTCCCATCACTACATGGGAAATAGATGGAGAAACAGTGGAAACAGTGTCAGACTTTATTTTTCTGGGCTCCAAAATCACTGCAGATGGTGACTGCAGCCATGAAATTGAAAGACGCTTACTCCTTGGAAGGAAAGTTATGACCAACCTAGATAGCATATTCAAAAGCAGAGACATTACTTTGCCAACAAAGATTCGCCTAGTCAAGGCTATGGTCTTTCCTGTGGTCATGTATGGATGTGAGAGCTGGACTGTGAAGAAGGCTGAGAGCCAAAGAATTGATGCTTTTGAACTGTGGTGTTGGAGAAGACTCTTGAGAGTCCCTTGGACTGCAAGGAGATCCAACCAGTCCATTCTGAAGGAGATCAGCCCTGGGATTTGTTTGGAAGGAATGATGCTAAAGCTGAAACTCCAGTATTTTGGCCACCTCATGCGAAGAGTTGACTCACTGGAGAAGACTCTGATGCTGGAAGGGATTGGGGGCAGGAGGAGAAGGGGACGACAGAGGATGAGATGGCTGGATGGCATCACTGACTCGATGGATGTGAGTCTGAGTGACCTCCGAGAGCTGGTGATCGACAGGGAGGCCTGGCATGCTGCAGTTCATGGGGTTGCAAAGAGTTGGACACGACTGAGCGACTGATCTGATCTGATTCAGGTATGACCTAAATCAAATCACTTATGATTATACAGGGGAAGTGAAAAATAGATTCAAGGGATGAGATCTGATACACAGAGTACCTGAAGAACTATGGACAGAGGTTCCTAACATTGTACAGGAAGCAGTGATCAAGACTATCCCCAAGAAAAGGAAATGCAAAAAGACAAAATTGTCTGAGGAGGCCTTACAAATAGCTAAGGAAAGAAAAGATGCCAAAGGCAAAGGAGAAAATGAAACATATATCCATTTGAACGCAGCGTTCCAAAGATAGCAAGGAGAGATAAGAAAGCCTTCTTCAGTGATCAGTGCAAACAAACAGAGGAAAACAACAGAATGGGAGGATCTAGAGATCTCTTCAGGACAATTAGATACCAAGGGAACATTTCAAGCAAAAATGGGCAAAATAAAGGACAGAAATGGTATGGACCTAACAGAAGCAGAAGATATTAAGAAGAGGTGGCACGAATACACAGAAGAACTACACAAAAAAGATCTTCATGACCCAGATAATAACGATGATGTGATCACTCACCTAGAGTGAATCCTGGAGTGCAAAGTCAAGCAGGCCTTATTAGGAAGCATCACTAACAACAAAGCTAGTGAAGGTGATGGAATTCCAGCTGAGCTATTTCAAATCGTAAAAGATGCTGTGAAAGTGCTGCACTCAATATGCAAGCAAATTTAGAAAACTCAGCAGTGGCCACAGGACTGAAAAGGTCAGTTTTCATTTCAAGCTGAAAGAAAGGCAATAAATACCAAAGAATGCTCAAACTACTGCACAACTGCACTCATCTCACACACTAGCAAAGTAATGCTCAAAATTCTCCAAGCCAGGCTTCAACAGTACATGAACCGTGAACTTCCAGATGCTCAAGCTGGTTTTAGAAAAGGCAGAGAAACCAGAGATCAAATTGCCAACATCCTCTGGATCATCAAAAAAGCAAAGTTCCAGAAAGACATCTATTTCTGCTTTATTGACTATGCCAAAGCCTTTGACTATGTGGATCACAACAAACTGTGGAAAATTCTGAAAGAGATGGGAATACCAGACCACCTGATCTGCCTCTTGAGAAACCTATATGCAGGTCAGGAAGCAACAGTTAGAACTGGACATAGAACAACAGACTGGTTCCAAATAGGAAAAGGAGTATGTCAAGACTGTATACTGTCACCCTGCTTATTTAACTTATATGCAGAGTACATCATGAGAAATGCCAGGCTGGATGAACCACAAGCTGGAATCAAGACTGCCGGAAAAAATATCAATAACCCCAGACATGCAGATGACACCACCCTTATGGCAGAAAGTGAAGAGGAACTGAAGAGCCTCATGATGAAAGTAAGAGATGAGAGTGAAAAAGTTGGCTTAAAGCTCAACATTCAGAAAACGAAGATCATGGCATCTGGTCCCATCACTACATGGGAAATAGATGGAGAAACAGTGGAAACAGTGTCAGACTTTATTTTTCTGGGCTCCAAAATCACTGCAGATGGTGACTGCAGCCATGAAATTAAGATGCTTACTCCTTGGAAGAAAAGCTATGACCAACCTAGATAGCATATTAAAATGCAGAGACATTACTTTGCCAACAAAGATCCCTCTAGTCAAGGCTATGGTTTTTCCAGTAGTCATGTACGGATGTGTGAGTTGGACTATAAAGAAAGCTGAGTGCTGAAGAATTGATGCTTTTCAACTATGGTGTTGGAGAAGACTCTTGAGAGTCCCTTGGATTGCAAGGAGATCTAACCAGTCAATCCTAAAGGAAATCAGTCCTGAATATCATTGGAAAGACTGACACTGAAGCTGAAACTCCAATCCTTTGGCCACCTGATGTGAAGAACTGACTCACTGGAAAAGACCCTGAGGCTGGGAAGGATTGAAAGCAGTAGGAGAAGGGGACGACAGAGGATGAGACTGGACTGAAAATTTATTTTTGGCTGTACTGAGTCTTCGTTGCAGCGTGTTGGCTTTCTGTACTTTCAACAAGCAGAGGCTGCTCTATAGTTGCAGTGGCTTCTCTTGTTGCACTGCTGGGACTCTAGAGCCCAGGCTTTAGTAGTTCCAGCCCATAGGCTTAACTGGTGCTCGGCATGTGGGTTGGATCCTCCCAGACCCGGGACTGAACTTCTATCCCCTGCTATGGCACGTGGCGGAGAAGGCAATGGCACCCCACTCCAGTACTCTTGCCTGGAGAGTTCCATGGACGGAGGAGCCTGGTAGGCTGCAGTCCAGGGGTCGCGAAGAGTCGGGCACGACTGAGCGACTTCACTTTCACTTTTTACTTTCATGCATTGGAGAAGGAAATGCCAACCCACTCCAGTGTTCTTGCCTGGAGAATCCCAGGGACGGGGGAGCCTGGTGGACTGTCATCTATGGGGTCGCAGAGAGTCAGACACGACTGAAGCGACTTAGCAGCAGCAGCATGGCACATGGATTCTTAACAACTAGACCACCAAGGAAGTTCCAGGTAACGTAATTGTTTAAAAGCAAAATTATACAACAGTGGAAAAACTAATACATTATAAATTTCATATTAAATATCACTTTAAACCTTTCTCAAGTCTTGCACACAATGAATTCTTAGGTAACAATGGTGATGACACAGTGTCTTCCAGCTCTTGGTGTACAATTACTAGATTTTCACAAGACACTCATACACTTACATGACAGATAAGTTTATTAACTGAACGGTGTGATTAACATTCATTAAGCAGAAAAGTGGATCATCATCAACGTCTTCATCCTCCTGTCTTCTGGTGAGTAGGGGGTGGGGGGAGGAAGGGTTGCTCTTGCTGAGTCAGGAGTGGCAGTGAGAAGAGGCAGAGGAAGTGTAAGGGAAGGCAGAAGGAGGTGCAGAGAGAGAAGAGGTGGAGGAAGTGGAAAGAGGCCTAACTTGAGAGAAACATATCTTAAATTTCTGTCCAAATTTTGCTTTTCTACTTCTCTAAAAATGTTTCAATTTGGTACTAATCCTTCTACCACAGGCTTTAGTTTTAGTGTCTGTATCATACAAGGGACCAAGTTGTAAAAGAAGTCAAAAGTAGTCTTCAATAAAAGGAACCTTGCTGCCAGACTGCCTAATGTCAATTTGTTTTCTGGCACTGCTTCTTCCATGTCTTTTTCCTTTTAAGTCTTGCACTGGTTCTAAAGGACTCACCTCCAAATTAACTTCCATGAATTACTCTTGTATGCTATCTATTAACTCTTGAATATTCCCAAAATATGTATCTTGAAGCCTTTTATCCACCCCACCCGCAACCTTTTTCCAATATCCACTATCTCTTTCATGACTTCTTTGATTGGCTGTCGTAAATCCTGTGAATTCATGCACAACGCGTGGACAGTCTCTTCTAGCAGAAATTTGTTTTAGGCTTGATGGCCTTCATAGTTTTTCCTATCACAATGATAACATCTTCAACAATATGGTCCTTCTAGACTTTCATGATGTTCTATTGGGGTTGTCTTCCACAGACAATCCTTTCTAGAGTATCATGTGTAATGAGACTTCAAGGTCCTTAAGATACCTTAATATAGGCTTTACTCAAAGACACTGTGTTTGGGAACCACTTTGACAGACTTCCCAGGTGCTGCTAGTGGTAAAGAACCTGCCTGCCAATGTAGATGTAAGAGAGCTGGGTTCAGTCCCTGGGTTGGAAAGATCCCCTGGAGGAGGAAATGGCAAACTAGTCCAGTATTCTACCTGGAGAATCCCATGGACAGAAGAGCCTGACAGACTGCAGTCCATAGGGTCGCAGAGTGGGGCACAACTGAAGCAACTTAGCACACGTGCATGAATACCACTTTGACACCTTCAATGTTGAACACAGGGGGTTAAGGTGGCCAGGGTCACTGTCCAATACCAAAGAATCTTAAAATGCAGTCCCCTTATGCAAAGTACTTCATAATCAGGGATAAAGCATCAATGGAACCAATTTAGATAAGTATTCTCATTGCCCTGGCCTTCTTGTTATACAACCAAAAGAATAGTAACTGGTGTTTAAGGATAGTGGGCTTATGAAATTCCCTGGTGGCCTAATGGTTAGGGTTCTGGGCTTTCACTGCAGTGGCCAAGGTTCAGTCCCAGGTGGGGGAACAGAGATCGTGCAAGCCAAAAAAAGAAAAGAAGACAAAGAATGAAAGTAAAACAATTCCATTTAAAAAAAAAAAAAAAAGTGGGCTTGGCAGCTGTATAGATAAGAACAGTCCTGATCAAAAACTCAATTTGCACAAAACAAGTTGTCTTCAACCAACCTTAAATCCAAATTAATGCTCACTTCTCTTCTTTAGTAATGAATGAGCTTTTTGGCAACTTTTTCCAGACTAGGGCACATTACTCTGTACTAAAAACCTGTTTAGGCAGACAGCCTTTCTCTTCAATAATTCTGTTAACAGCATCTGGGAACTCAAAGCTGGTTCTGCTATCTTGATGTTTTTTCAGCCAAAACTCTTTCTAAAATTACCAAACCATTCTCTGCCAGCATTAAAGTCTCCAGATTTAGAAACTTCATTTTCCTTTTGCTTTAAATTGTCATACAATAACTTCACTTTTTCTCGAATCAATTTACTCTATAGTTACTTTCCATAACTATACCCACATGAAAAATTCATTTTCTTTTTTTTTTTTTTTTTAAGGTTACATCACACAGCTTGGTGGCTTGTGGTATCTTAGTTTCCCAACCAGGGATTAAACCTGAACCCTCAAGCAATGAAAGCATGGTGTCCCAACCACTGGACAACAAGGGAATTCCCAAAAAGGCATTAATATCAGACAGAAGGCATTTTACAAAAAGTGTAAGGCTTTCACATCTGCTGGCAAAATGCAGAGATAGTCTCCAAATTTCCTTTTTTTTTTTTTTTTTTTTTGCAATAACCCTTACACTAGATTCACTGATCTTGAAGTGGTGAGTAATGGAAACTGCAGAACTTGATATGGTCAATATCAAGCAATTTAACTTTTTCTTCTAATGTCATGACTTTACTGCTTGGGAGCATTTCCAGCATGGCCAGTGGTACTTTATATGGGTCCCATGGAGTCATTCAAGGTTTCTGGTATCCCACTAAACACAATAAAAAACACTCGGAAATGGGAGAGGTGGCTTTTTTTTCTGCAAGCACAATTTACTGGAGAGAACTGCTCACCCAGATATGATTAGACTTACAAGATGTTTTAAGTGGATACCTCCAACACTTGAGGCTCACCAAAATAGCAACAAGAGGTAGCTATGAAATGATTACAGATCTACAGTATGGACCACAGTTAATATGCAGTTATGGGTGAATGATAGATCTTTACATTTGTTTACATCTCTCTGGACAGGAATGGTGCCATGGTTGTCTGTAATTTTTGGTAACTTTTATTAGATTTGTATATGTTTTACAGTAGTAAATGATAAAATACATTATGTATACTTTATGCATTCATGATGTACCTTTTTCTAAATTTTCCATATTTCTAGGCTATCATCTTCTGAAAAACGTTGCAGATCTATAAGAAATTTTCCAATATATTTCTTGAAAAAAATCCACATATAAGTGAACCCACGCAGTTAAAATTCCTGTTGTTCAAGGGTCCAATGTACTTTGAAAAAGTACATAATACCACTAAAGTATTACTTAAGTTTCTTTTCTTGATGATCTGTTTAAAAGTAAACAAAAATTAAAGGTCTTTTTTCCTGTGAAAAGGGAAGCTTAGTGTACTCAAATATACACAAATGAAAACACAAGAGCTTTAAAACACCCATAACTGAATAACTCATCTTCAAATCAGCAACTTTCTTGCCTTGTGTTTGATCTGACTCAACTGCCTAGGGGAGCCATAATAAAATCACTTTGAAAAAACGGTGGGCTTTTCAATAAAGTGTCTTAACCTCATTACTTTCTAACCTAAAAAGTGTTAATTCTCAAATTAGATGTTCTCTTGCGAATTAGAAAAAGCAAAGTGGCAAGGGCTCAAAAATTTTTACACCCAAAATACCAAAAGTAATCAGTTTCACCCAAGCGCATAAACACAAACTCGTTGAGTCATAGGTACCAACGAAAGTTGGAATCAAATGCCATCACACATCAAAGGCTGTCCAAGGCCTTAACGAAACAGCCCAAGCGACTGGTAATTCCTAATTCTCCCCAAACCCTAACTACCATCCCCACAGGTATTTTCCACGTTGCTCAGGAAGGCCGTCCGCGCACAGCCCGAAAGCCCAACGAGCCGCTCGGATCCTACGTGCTGCCTTCACCAGCGCCGGCCTCGGCCGCGGCATTCCTGACTGAAATAGGCATTCGGCCATTTTCTCAAAATACGTACCAAACACAAAGCAGCTCTTCGCAAACTCCGGCGCCCTCGCTTCGGCCCGCTCACTGCACCACCGACACACCAAGTCGTCCCGAAGCGTTTCCTGGGCTCCCCACCACTGAAGACGGCGAGACGAGCAAAGTCGGGGCGCCGTTGGGCCAGACCGAGTCTTCCCAGTCCAGGCTGCCCCCTCCCGGCCCGCGCGCCCCAGTCCGGGAAGAGTGAGGAAAGTTGCCGCGTCGTCGTCGTCCCCGCTCCTCGCCCGCCCAGGGCTCGCCCTCCGCAGGGGGCCGGGAGCCTCCGCGGGCGCCCTCCCGAGGCGCCGGGCCCCGAGCGCAGAGGGGGCCCCCTGCGCCCCGGAAGTCTGAGGCTCACTCCCCCACGGCGCCCCGCGGGACTCGCGCCCCGGCCCCGCCGACTCCGGCGGCCAGACGACCCCGCACGCAGGGCCTCGGCGGCCTGGCGGCCCGAGCGCAGAAATCGCTGTCCAGCCCCATTGGCGGAACCGCCCGGATCCCCGGCTGACTCAACCCGCCCGGCCGCACTCAACGGCGCCTTCCGGCGAAAGGGAGAGGCCGGGGAGGGAGGAAGACGCGAGGGCCGCCGGCAGGCTAGGGGGCTGCGGCGGGACCTGGAGCAGGAGGAGCACGAGAGGAAGTTAAAGTTTCAGAACTAGGGCCCCAAGCAGCTCCGCTCCTGGCCTCAGGACAAGACATCCCCGCTCCTGCGCCCACTCGGACGCAGCGGCCCGGCCTCGACTGGGGAAGGGTCCTGGCGACGCGCCGCTCCCCACCGACGCCCCCGGCCCAGCCCCCCGGCGGCGACGATGTAACCCGATCCCGCCCGGCCGCCCGCCCCCGCCCGACGCGGCGGTCGCCGCCGCCCGAGCCACAGTATCTGCAAATCAGCCCTGGACAGCGCCTCGCTCCGCGTCCTCCCGCGCCCTCCCCTTCTCGCGGCCACGGCCGCCCGGCCGGCCCGCCGCCCCCACCCGACCGTGTCTCAGACCGCGCCGCGCTTACCGGCCTTCCTTGGCGAGGAGGGGCGACGACCCGCGTCGCCGCTCCTTCACGGACTACTTTTCTTTGTTGCAGGAGTTTCGGGGGAGGGGAGGGTGACGGTGGAAAAGTTGGACGCTGGGCTCGTCGAGGCCCGTGAAGACCCAGTGGGGCTGCACAGAGTGTTCAGGCCGTTGGCTCTCGCCCTGCGGTTCGGGCCGCCGGCACCACCCACAGCAGGTTCTGGGGCCCCAGGCCTCGGCGGCGCTTACTCCGCTCCTGCGCCCTGAGCTCGCGGGAGACGCACATTCCAGCACAGGAGGCTGCGCGGCGCACCAGACCCGCGCCGCCGCCGCCACTCCCGGGACACGCCCCCTCACCGCCCGCGCGCGCCCGCCGGACACGCCCCCTCCGCAGCCCTCGCGCGTAGCCGCCTGGCGCGCCCCGCCCCTGGGCGAAGGAGTCTGCTGGGGGCCCGGTCTTTGGATTGGGGGAGCGCCCAGACGTAGCAGCACCTAATTTCCCCAGTGTCTCGAACTCGGGCTCTGAGGTCAGAAAAGAAGCCAACTCCGCTTCCTTTGTTGATTTCCTTCATAAATTAACAGAAAAGTTATCCCCCAGCCCTGGAATGCACGCAAGAGACTAGCGCTCTTAAAAGGAGCGGTCTTAGAGGTTTTGTCACCTCCCTTTCAAGTCTAAAATGCTTGAAAAATACCTTTCAGAATCTCTTCTAATCTCCACCCATAGGCACCCTTAACTAATTAAGCTTCGTTTTGAGTCTACATTAAAAAAAGAAAAGCTTTCCAAATTTTAAGCTATAAGCCAGGAAAACAACAAAAAACAAAAAGAACAACAAAAACGCAGTAAGTTGTGAAAACAAAGTATTTCAGGAACGAAGTGGATTCAAAATTGTGAGAATGAGGACAGAGGGGACAAGTCCCTAGACGTGGAAGGATCAAGTCATTGAGGAGCCTTCAAAGCACCATTTCAGTGTAGCAGTTACCCTCAGATTACAGAGGGTAACGAGGGTGGTGAGGACTTTGAGGCTTCTTCCTGAGCCAGTTTTGGAGAGTAACCTGCGTCCATGTTTATAAAGTGGAGTAACCACGCCTGCTACTTGGCACACAGTAATAGGCTAGAAAGAGGCAGGGAGGGAGAGAGAGAGAGAAAAAAGTTTCTTTTTGCCCCAGAAATGCCTAAGTATTGTAATTCACAGCTATCCTCTGAAATGTAATGATTCTCTTAAACTCCTTAGTATGGCATTCAAGGCCCTGACTACCCAGATCAAGATAAGTTGGACTATCACTAATAGTATAAAAGAGGTAGCAGCAAGTGCTTTGGGGGTTTAGAGGAGGAAGTGAAGTGAAGTCGCTCAGGCGTATCCGACTCTTTGCGACCCCATGGACTGTAGCCTACTACGCTCCTCTGTCCATGGGATTTTCCAGGCAAGAGTACTGGAGTGGGTTGCCATTTCCTTCTCCAGAGGATCTTCCTGACCCAGGGATTGAACTCAAGTCTCCCACTCTGTAGGCAGACGCTTTAGCTAGTTTCTAATAGGATCTAGAAACAGTCACAGTAGATGATTATCTGATCTGGTCTTGAGAATTGGGAAGATTTCAACAGGTGGAAAATAGCAGAAAGAACATTATACACAGTAAAAACAGCAAGCTCAAAAAACACCTGAGACTTCTGTACCTTCTACTCAGTTTACCCAGTTCCTTCTCTTTCAAGTTCCTTTACTTTTTTATTAGAGAGCTGCCACACTCTATGTTCCTGGTCTACTCCTTAGGAGCCCTGTCTAATTGTTGACAGTACATTATTAAATAACGTACAGGGTCAAATGGAAAATGGAATAAAGGTCCTCCATGCTTAACTACCAAAGGTTTTGATTTGTTGTTCAGTCGCTCAGTGGTGTCCAAATCTTTGTGACTCCATGGACTGCAGTATGCCAAGCTTCCCTCCCTGTCCTCCAATATCTCCCGGAGTTTGCTCAAACTCAAGTCCATTGAGTAGATGATGTTCCAGCCATCTCATTCTCTGTCATCCCCTTCTGTTGCCTTCAATCTTTGCCAGCATAACGGTCTTTTCTAATGAATCAACTCTTCAAATCAGATGGACACAGTATTGGCACTTCAGCTACAGCATCAGTCCTTCCAATGAATATGCAAGGTTGATTTCCTTTAGGATTGACTGGTTTGATCTCCTTGCTGTTAAAATGCAAAATCCCCCCATGAATCAAACTTAAGACGCATTCATTTTCATTGATCCTAAAAGAGAAAGAAAGAAATGCAGGAGGGAATGGTGAAAAAGAAAAAAGAGTTGGGATAGGGAGAAAAAAATTAAAGGAAGGAAAGGAAAAAAAAAAACCTTTGTAGGCCTGGTGCAAATTTTTTCTTTCTTTCCTTTTTTTCTTTGGCCGCTCTATGCGGCTTCCTGGGTAGCTCTAATGGTAAAGAATCGATTCGGGAGACCTGGATTCGATCCCTGGGTGGGAAGATCCCGTAGAGGAGGGCATGGCAACCCACTCCAGTATTCTTGCCTGGAGAATTCCATGGACAGAGGAGCCATGGAGTCACAAAGAGTCGGACACAAGTGACGACTACCACTTTCACTTTCATGCGGCCTGTAGACCCAGGAATTGAACCTGGCCCCTGGCAGTGAAAGTGCCAGGTTCGAACCACTGGATGGTCAGGGAATTCCCTAAACTTTTCTACCTTTATTCATTTTTAAAAAAATAATTTTTTTTTAAATCCATATAATGCTTGCAGGATTTTTTAGATGCTGTAACCCTGGGAACAAATCTGGCCTCTGTCACAGCCTGCAAAAATATAAACTTTTTCCCCTTTTTCATGTCCAAAAAAGACAAAAATGAAACATTTCTTTTTAAAACTTACTAGATAAACGTCCTTCATTTCCTCAGTCTGACTGCTTACTGGAAATGTTTTATTAATTGGGAATTATTCCAACATATTGTGATGCAAAATAAATGAATGACAAACAGGCAGCTGCATTCATTTAAAATTAGCAGAGGTCCTTGTTTCAGAGATGTCATATTCAGAGTGACCCAAATCATCATGATGTGAAGGCCACAGGTCAAATTTAAGGCCAAATTTATAAATTAATAGGAACTCTCCTTGGAGGAAGCTGGTTCTATAAACTAATTACTAATTGCTTTTCAAGAGGCTGTATTTTACTTTGCTGTATCCAAAATTTAAGATCTTTTGAGAAAAAAAAAAAAGACTTTGAACTGTGACTGAGTTCTGTTGTTTTCTTGTTTGTTTGTTTTAACTTTTTTGGGTGACTCACAGTATGTAGGCTCTTAACTCTCTGATCAGGAATTGAACCATCACAGAGTTCTAACCACTGGACCACCAGGCAAATCCATCAGATGTTTTTTATTCTGTTAAATTTTGAATCTAGTGCAGGTATTTCCTAAAACAATCATATATGTATTTTTTTCAGTTCAATATACCTGGCAGCCCTTGTTTCTTCTCTGCAGCTTCTTTTGCACTCTGTGGGGAAACCCACCAGTGTAGGCCTTGAACCACACTGGCTTTAGGACTGTTGGTGTCTGGGGACTTCCCTGGCAGTCCAGTGGTTAAGATTCCACAGGTTCAACACCTGGTCAGGGAACTAAGACATCACTTGCCATGTGGCACAACCAGAACAACAACAACAAAAAGATTAATGGTGTCTGAAGACAGATTTAAGGCCAGGTCCAACATCCGCTGGATCATGGAAAAAGCAAGAGAGTTCCAGAAAAACATCTAGTTCTGCTTTATTGACTATGCCAAAGCCTTTGACTGTGTGGATCACAATAAACTGTGGGAAATTCTGAAAGAGATGGGAATACCAGACCACCTGATCTGCCTCTTGAGAAATTTGTATGCAGGTCAGGAAGCAACAGTTAGAACTGGTCATGGAACAATAGACTGGTTCCAAATAGGAAAAGAGTACATCAAGGCTGTATATTGTCACCATGTTTATTTAACTTATATACAGAGTACATCATGAGAAACACTGGACTGGAAGAAACACAAGTTGGAATCAAGATTTCCGGGAGAAATACCAATAACCTCAGATATGCAGATGACACCACCCTTATGGCAGAAAGTGAAGAGGAACTCAAAAGCCTCTTGATGAAAGTGAAAGTGGAGAGTGAAAAGGTTGGCTTAAAGCTCAACATTCAGAAAACGAAGATCATGGCATCTGGTCCCATTACTTCATGGGAAATAGATGTGGAAACAGTGTCAGACTTTGTTTTTCTGGGCTCCAAAATCACTGCAGATGGTGACTGCAGCCATGAAATTGAAAGATGCTTACTCCTTGGAAGGAAAGTTATGACCAACCTAGATAGCATATTCAAAAGCAGAGACATCACTTTGCCAACAAAGGTTCGCCTAGTCAAGGCTGTGGTTTTTCCTGTGGTCATGTATGGATGTGAGAGCTGGACTGTGAAGAAGGCTGAGTGCCAAAGAATTGATGCTTTTGAACTGTGGTGTTGGAGAAGACTCTTGAGAGTCCCTTGGACTGCAAGGAGATCCAACCAGTCCATTCTGAAGGAGATCAGCCCTGGGATTTCTTTGGAAGGAATGATGCTAAAGCTGAAACTCCAGTATTTTGGCCACCTCATGCGAAGAGTTGACTCATTGGAGAAGACTCTGATGCTGGGAGGGATTGGGGGCAGGAGGAGAAGGGGACGACAGAGGATGAGATGGCTGGATGGCATCACTGACTCGATGGATGTGAGTCTGGGTGACCTCCGGGAGTTGGTGATGGACAGGGATGCCTGGGCTGCTGCAGTTCATGGGGTTGCAAAGAGTTGGACATGACTGAGTGACTGATCTGATCTGATCTAGCACTGTTGGCAGCAACTTTATCTACCCTTGCTGCCAGTTGAGCCCCAAACTTTTGTTCTGGTTCTGGTAATCAGAATACAGTCTTATCCATGACAGTATCTAAAAATGCTGAGAGAAGGGAAGGAGGGGAGCCAGGGAGCTCTGGAAGGAGCTGGGCTCCTCCTGCTTCTCCTCCTGCTGTCTTAGGCAGCCCAGATGACATTTGGCACTACTCTCCCCGTGTTCCTCTTCCCCTCAACTCCCTGGCCTCCTTGAACCCTGGCTACTAGAACTTGCTGTTCTTTATCTAAAAGACTATCCAGTACCTCTCTGTCCATGCAAGCTCATTCTCTCCGCTCCTGGGTCAGATGGCAGCTTTTTCTCAGCGGCCACAATCTTTAGAATTACATCTCCTCCTCTTTGCACCCAATCCTACTGTCCTTCCCTGCTGTTAGCATTTATTGCTAACAAACATGCCATGTATTTTATTTATTTACCATTTATTGTTTATCTTTCCTTACTAAAACTGTTGCAGCAAAAACAAAAAAGAGTAGACAGCGTTTGACACATACCAGCCAAATATGTCTGCAAGAGTTAAATAATCTTGGTTATTCTTTAGGTGTTACTACTGACAAACAGTTGTAGATGGATTTGTCCTTCACAAAGCTAATTACTATCTGATTCCACATAAATTATACTCTGCACCTGGCATTTTTCTCCCCCTACACTCTCTAGTAGGATTCTGTATCTCAAAAGGAAGAAGTTCTTGGCCTATAACTTCAGGGATTACCAGATCAGGTTACTGAGCCGCCTGACTCCAGCTTTTGGCTGTCAACTTGCAGGAAAGAAAAAAAAAATTTTTATATATATCTACATACACACAAGACCTTCATGAGGGTAGAAAACCCTCTCCCTATTCCCCAGGGAAGAGGAGCTTAGTTCTCGAGGTGCTAGCCTGCTGTGTATTCCTCTGTGCCAGGCAAAGATAGAGTCATCTTCCTATTTCCTCTGAATTCTGTCTCCATATTCTTTATTCAACACTGGTGGACAGGGGGCCAAGATTTTGGAAACAGAACTTAACGTCCAAAAGAACAAAGAAATTAGTCCTTATCTCCAATGCCTATAATGTGGTAGTTGCTCAACACGTGTTTGTTAAATTTACAGGATCCCAGCTTGGTGTCACAATCTCTCACAGTTGGGCCCCTCATACCCCCAGTTCAACACCCATCACAGACTTCCCTCATGCTGAATGCTGGCCTAGCTCTTTGTCCCCTAAAATATTTCCTTTCAATAGCTATTTGTTGAATGGGTAAAAAAATGCTCTTAGGTCACTGGTTCCTCTGCACTGCCTTCCTGTTGAAAATCTCCATTCCTGCTCTTCTGCATGTGGTACTTCTAGTACACTCCTAGTTCCACGTACCAGTCTTTCCTTGGATTTTCCTAGGTAGAATTTAAGAGTCTGTTTGGGCCTCAAGGCTCCCTCTATTTACCCCTGTTTTTGTTGTTGTTTCTTTGTTAGCTTTGTCACCATGCAGCTTGCAGGATCATAGTTCCCGGACCAGGGACTGAACCCAGGCTCTCCGCAGTGAAAGTATGGAGTCCTAACCACTGGACCGCCAGGGAATTCCCTGCCCCTTTTTACGTATAAGCCACACCTCTCTCCCTGCACAGCCCTGCCCCTCCCCTGCATTCTATCTCTTTGCTCTGGCCTTCCCTATTGTCCTTCTTCCCAAAATTCTCCATGTCATATGCAGCCCACAAAATGTCACAACTGAAAGAGATCTTAGGGATCCAAGCTCTGTTTTATAGAAAAGACAGGCCTGCAAGCATTTGACTTGTCCAGGTTTGCTCACCTAGTTGGGTCACAGCCAGAACTTGGGCCCAGGGACATAGATTTCCAACTGGCCTAGTGCTCTTCCAGTGTGCCTTAAACTCTAATCGCTGGCAGCAGCTCACCCTTACCTAAAACATCTTTTACTGTTTTGGACCTGATGAGCTACTATGTTCAATGGACATACAGACAGTATATATCTGAGGTTAAAACACTCTTTAGATCCACATTTCCTTAACTCTTGACCCTATTTTAAGGTTAAGATTAGTTATCTCCTGGCAAGCGAAACCCTTATTTTCCTCCATTGCTTTTAAAATACTCCAGCCACAGTTTTGACATTTTAACCTATAGAGTTAATTGTCAATTTAGGGGAAATGGGACTTGATTCAAAATACAACTTATGGCAGTCTTCTCCTGCCTTCCAGAAAGAGGCAAAAGCGTCCAGAGTACCATGAAAGATATACTGTTGTACATATTTTCACTCCTGTTTCTGACCTGACTACAAGGACCTGAAGAGATAAGGAATTGTGTTCTTATTTCTGACATAGTCAATAAAATTAAACTTGCAACAAAGTGTATCAACCCAGTCAAAGCTAACACACAGTGCTGGTTTTATAAATAAATGTTTCTTCAATGGACATTTCCTTATTTGTCTTCAAATAATCACTTTATCCACCAAAATGACTGAAAGTAAAACAGCTAACCATATAGGGTGCTGATGAGGACACTGAGCAACCAGAACTCTCATCTACTGATAATGAAAATGAAAACTGGTACAACTGATAGGATCGGGGATCCTCAGAGAAAGAGAACCAGGCGTGGTTTTCTTGAAATAAGAGAAACCAATTTGGCCTAAGCTTTTTGCATCTAGGCTGGCCCCGTGCTTGCCTCAATAATCAGTGATCTTAAGGGAAGTTAGGGGAAGCAGGAACAAAGGAAAAGCAGTCAAGAAACAATAGTTCAGAGATAAAACACAGTTTTAGCTCCTGCCCCTTGGGGTTCCTTGTTGGCTGAGTGGTAAAGAATCCACTTGTCAATGCAGGAGCTGTGGGTTCAATCCCAGAGTCAGGAAGATCCCAGGGAGAAGGAAATGACACCCCATTCCAGTATTCTTGCCTGGAAAATCCCATGGACAGAGGAGCCTGGTGGGCTACAGTCCATGGAGTCACAAAGAGTCGAACATGACTTAGAAACTAAGCAATGAGGAATATATATAACACTCTGTTACGTATCTTTGTATCTTTTGAGTTCTGCAGGAACCAATCCCCCAACCCAGGTGGAGGATGAAATGATGATTTTTACCTCTTCTGAATTCTATCAGCTAAAGCTTGGACTCTGTCTACCTTTGTCCCAATTCTATGTGGAATTTTCTGCTCTAACCCCTTCAAGAATGTGCATGTACCCTTAGCTTAAAAGTTTCCCATTTTGCTGTTTGTGGAGACACTGCATTGGAAAAGACCCCAGGTGTTCTCCTTACTTACTGCAAGTAATAAATCCTTACTTCTCCCAAGCTTTGGTTTGTGTCTTTTGGCCCAACATCTCCCAAAACAACCATTTTGGAAAACAGTCTTGAAGTTTCTTATAGAGACACATAGAATATAATATAGGTATCCAATTCTAGGTACTAACTGTGGAGAATTGAAAACTTATGCCATGCAAAAAAAAAAAAAAACCAAACCCTGGAGATTACTGTCCAAAAAATGAAACAACTCTAAAACCCAACTGATGAAGGGATAAACAAATTTTAATACACTCATACAATCAAGTGTCCAGGAGTTAAAACTTTTCCTGTTTAACTGCCCTACACTGTTGGTGGGAATGTTAGTTAGTGCAGCCACTATGGAAAACAGTATGGAAACTCCTCAGAAAACTAAGAATAGAATTACCATATGATCCAGCAACCCCACTCTTGGACATATATCCAGACAAAACTCTAGTTCAAAAAGATACATGTATCCCTATGTTCATAGCAGCACTATTCACAATAGCCAAGACATGGAAGCAACCTAAATGGTCCATAGACAGATGAATGGATAAAGAAGATGTGGTACATATATACAATGAATACTGCTCAGCCCTAAAAAAGAATAAAATAATGCCATTTACAGCAACATGAAAGGATCTAGAGATTATCATACTAAATGAAGTCAGAAAGAGAAAGTAAAAAATGCCATATGATATCCTTCATATATGACATGAATGAACCTATTTGCAAAACAGAAACAAACTCAGAGACATAGAGAACAGACGTGCAGCTGCTAAAGGGGAGGAGGTTGGGGAAAGGATAGAGTGGGAGATTGGGTTTAGCAAATGTAAGCTATTATATGGGCTTCCCTGGTGGCTCAGACAGTAAAGCGTCTGCCTGCAATGCAAGAAATCCGGGTTTGATTCCTGGGTTGGAAAGATCCCCTGAAGAAGGAAATGGCAATCCACTCCAGCACTCTTGCCTGGAAAATCCCATGGACGAGGAGCCTGATAGGCTACAGTCCACGGGGTCTCAAAGAGTCAGACACGACTGAGCTACTAGCTACAAGCTATAATATATAGAATTGATAAACAGCAAGGTCCTTCCTACTCTATAGCACAGGGAACTTTATTTAATATCCTATGATAAACCATAATGGGAAAATATTTAAATATACTTATATCCATAATTGAATCACTTTGCTATACAGCAAAAATTAACAAAAATTGTAAATCAACTCTACTTCAATTTTAAAAACCACCACAACAAAAACTTTCCCTGTACTTTCTTGATTGGGGTCGTTTGAATTCAGTTGACAAAAGACAGATTAACAAAAGACAACATTTAATCATCATATTTTCATTAAGGTATATAGAGAGTGCACAGAAAAAGTGTGACACAAGGGCAGTTAGAATTTATACATGGAGGGCTTATGTAACATCTTTATAGGGGAAGAAGAGGAAGAGAAAGACACTAATGGGAAAATAAATGAGTTCTCAATTAGGGAAGGGGAGGAAGAAGGGAGCTTATTCAAAAACAAATGACATTTTGGAAAGATAAATGTGCATCAGGAGAATAGATGGGAGATAGGATCAATTTGTGACGATGTCTGTTTACATTGTGAAAACTTATCTTTGCTCATGATAAGAGTCAGTCATCCCTGGTAGACTCCAGGGATGGCCTCTAGTGGAGGGGATTTATGACAATTGGTTCTTAGTTCTGCTTTTAGGACTACTGGAGATTTTATAAACTCAAATGTATTTTAATAAAAATAATTTTTTATGTCACAGTGAGTGGGTATTACTGGCTTTTTCAATAATGAAACAGGCAGGACCTAGTGGTACTCCTGGTATTAAAAACCTTTCTGTGTCCCCTGTTTATAGGGAATAAGCTTCAGTTTCCTGAATTTCCCTGAATTCCAAAGGGCAGGTACAAACAGTTGCTAATCAGGGAAGGGAGTGGGTGCAGAGACAAAGGAGGAGCAGTCAAGGAACAGTAGTGCAGCCTTGGGGCAGGGTCCTGGTTCCACTTCAAGGAATACAAGGCATAACAATATATTTAAGCTCTTTACAGAATAGGAGAAGGCAATGCCATCCCACTCCAGTACTCTTGCTTGGAAAATCCCATGGATGGAGGTGCCTGGTAGGCTGATAAAATCCAACAAATGGATTATGTCAGAGAAGATAACTTGAGGCCAGATTAAAGAAAGCAGAAAGGCTCATCAAGAAGATTACCTGAGAACAAATTAGAGAAGTGCAGAGCCTGGACACACCTTGATCTTGTCAACAACTCCACCCTTAAACTACTGCTATGAAGTGAAAGTGAAGTCCTGTCCAACTCCTTGTGATCCCATGGACTGTAGTCTACCAGGCTTCTCTGTCCATGGGATTTTCCAGGCAAGAGTATTGGAGTGGGTTGCCATTTCCTTCTCGAGGGGATCTTCCTAACCCAGGGATCAAACCCAGGTCTCCTGCATTGCAGGCAGCTTTACCCTCTGAGCCAAAGATCAGAGATCAGATCAGATCAGATCAGTCGCTCAGTCGTGTCCGACTCTTTGCGACCCCATGAATCACAGCACACCAGGCCTCCCTGTCCATCACCAACTCCCAGAGGTCACCCAGACTCATATCCATCGAGTCAGTGATGCCACCCAGCCATCTCATCCTCTGTCGTCCCCTTCTCCTCCTGCCCCCAATCCCTCCCAGCATCAGAGTCTTCTCCAATGAGTCAACTCTTCGCATGAGGTGGCCAAAATACTGGAGTTTCAGCTTTAGCATCATTCCTTCCAAAGAAATCCCAGGGCTGACCTCCTTCAGAATGGACTGGTTGGATCTCCTTGCAGTCCAAGGGACTCTCAAGAGTCTTCTCCAACACCACAGTTCAAAAGCATCAATTCTTCGGCTCTCAGCCTTCTTCACAGTCCAGCTCTCACATCCACACATGACCACAGGAAAAACCATAGCCTTGACTAGGCGAACCTTTGTTGGCAAAGTGATGTCTCTGCTTTTGAATATGCTATCTAGGTTGGTCATAACTTTCCTTCCAAGGAGTAAGCGTCTTTTAATTTCATGGCTGCAGTCACCATCTCCAGTGATTTTGGAGCCCAGAAAAATAAAGTCTGACACTGTTTCCACTGTTTCTCCATCTATTTCCCATGTAGTGATGGGACCAGATGCCATGATCTTCGTTTTCTGAATGTTGAGCTTTAAGCTAACCTTTTCACTCTCCACTTTCACTTTCATCAAGAGGCTTTTGAGTTCCTCTTCACTTTCTGCCATAAGGGTGGTGTCATCTGCATATCTGAGGTTATTGATATGTCTCCCAGCAATCCTGATTCCAACTTGTGTTTATTCCAGTCCAGCATTTCTCATGATGTACTCTGCATATAAGTTAAATAAACATGGTAACAATATACAGCCTTGACGTACTCCTTTTCCTATTTGGAACCAGTCTGTTGTTCCATGACCAGTTCTAACTGTTGCTTCCTGACCTGCATACAGATTTCTCAAGAGGCAGATCAGGTGGTCTGGTATTCCCATCTCTTTCAGAATTTTCCACAATTTATTGTGATCTACACAGTCAAAGGCTTTGGCTTAGTCAATAAAGCAGAAATAGATGTTTTTCTGGAACTCTCTTGCTTTTTCCATGATCCAGCGGATGTTGGCAATTTGATCTCTGGTTCCTCTGCCTTTTCGAAAACCAGCTTGAACATCAGGAAATTCACGGTTCACATATTGCTGAAGCCTGGCTTGGAGAATTTTGAGCATTAGTTTACTAGTGTGTGAGATGAGTGCAATTGTGCGGTAGTTTGAGCACTCTTTGGCATTGCCTTTCTTTGGGATTGGGATGAAAACTGACCTTTTCCAATCTTGTGGCCACTGCTGAGTTTTCCAAATTTGCTGGCATATTGAGTGCAGCACTTTCACAGCATCATCTTTCAGGATTTGGAATAGCTCCACTGGAATTCCATCACCTCCACTAGCTTTGTTCGTAGTGATGCTTTCTAAGGCCCATTTGACTTCACATTCCAGGATGTCTGGCTCTGGGTCAGTGATCACACCATCATGATTATCTGGGTCGTGAAGCTCTTTTTTGTACAGTTCTTCTGTGTATTCTTGCCACCTCTTCTTAATATCTTCTGCTTCTGTTAGGTCCATACCATTTCTGTCCTTTATCGAGCCAATTTTTGCATGAAATGTTCCTTTGGTATCTCTGATTTTCTTGGAGAGATCCCTAGTCTTTCCCATTCTATTGTTTTCCTCTATTTCTTTGCATTGATCGCTGAAGAAGGCTTTCTTATCTTTTCTTGCTATTCTTTGGAACTCTGCATTTAGATGTTTATATCTTTCCTTTTCTCTTTTGCTTTTCACTTCTCTTCTTTTCACAGCCATTTGTAAGGCCTTCCCAGACAGCCGGTTTGCTTTTATGCATTTCTTTTCCATGGGGATGGTCTTGATCCCTGTCTCCTGTACAATGTCACGAACCTCATTCCATAGTTCATCAGGCACTCTATCTATCAGATCTAGGCCCTTAAATCTATTTCTCACTTCCACTGTATAATCATAAGGGATTTGATTTAGGTCATACCTGAATGGTCTAGTGGTTTTCCCTACTTTCTTCAATTTCAGTCTGAATTTGGCAATGAGGAGTTCATGGTCTGAGCCACAGTCAGCTCCTGGTCTTGTTTTTGCTGATTGTATAGAGCTTCTCCATCTTTGGCTGCAGAGAATATAATCGATCTGATTTCGGTGTTGACCATCTGGTGATGTCCATGTATAGAGTCTTCTCTTGTGTTGTTGGAAGAGGGTATTTGCTATGACCAGTGCATTTTCTTGGCAAAACTCTATTAGTCTTTGCCCTGCTTCATTCCGTATTCCAAGGCCAAATTTGCCTGTTACTCCAGGTGTTTCTTGACTTCCTACTTTTGCATTCCAGTCCCCTATAATGAAAAGGACATCTTTTTTGGGTGTTAGTTCTAAAAGGTCTTGTAGGTCTTCATAGAACTGTTCAACTTCAGCTTCTTCAGCGTTACTGGTTGGGGCATAGACTTGGATTACTGTGACATTGAATGGTTTGCCTTGGAAACGAACAGAGATCATTCTGTCATTTTTGAGATTGCATCCAAGTACTGCATTTCGGACTCTTTACTTGACCATGATGGCCACTGCATTTCTTCTGAGGGATTCCTGCCCGCAGTAGTAGATATAATGGTCCTCTGAGTTAAATTCACCCATTCTGAGCCAAAACTCCTTATTAAATCCTCCCAAGTTGGAACACAGAGTTTTCAGAAGCAGAAGCCTGCTATGTTCCCCTTTGCCTAGAAATTCAAGAAAACCATTCTTTTCTACTTCATCCAAAACTCTGCCTCTGAGATTCAATTCAGTACTGGGTGCATAGAGAACACGTTTTCAGCATCAACACCATGAAAACTTACCTGAATCAAGTGTATTGATCTGGACAAAAATGAAATCTAAATTTCCATATTGTGCTCAGAATACAGAATGCTTACAGAAGAAGCTAGTTAGCAAGTAATCTAGAAAAGAGAAAAATGAAGGGGGAAAATTTGGTTGTTTACCTAACACTATCCACAGAGCATTGAGACACAATCTGACAAAGGTGCATGATCTAGGCTTAGAACAAGCATAGGATTTTTTTTTGACTCAGAATAGGTGCGAAGATTATCCACATATATGCTTCTCGGCATGTGGGATCTTAGTTCCCCAACCAGGGATTGCACCCATGCCCTCTGTGTTAGAAGGATGGAGTCTTAACCACTGGGTCATCAGGGAAGTCCCTAGATATAAAAATTATTTCTTCTGACATTAACCCCGTGCTCACAAAGTGACTTAGTAGCTAATAACATACCACACTTTTTATACCATACTTTCTGTTTGTTTGTTTTGTTTGGCTGCATCAGGTCTTAGTTTGGCATGCAGGATCTTTAGTTGCAGCATGGGAATTCCTACTTGCAGCATGTGGGGTCTAGTTGCCTGACCAGGGATTGAGAATCTGGTCCCCTTTCATTCAGAGTGCAGATTCCTAGCCACTGGACCCCCAGGGAAGTCCCAAATATTATGTATTTTTAAAAACTTAGAGACTACATTTTCTCACTTCCCAAGAAATCCTGCTGAGTATGCAGAATGATTATTGGGAAATCATGGCTGATAGGTTAAATTAAATCAGATCAGATCAGATCAGTCGCTCAGTCGTGTCCCACTCTTTGCGACCCCATGAACTGCAGCACGCCAGGCTTCCCTGTCCATCACCAGCTCTCGGAGGTCACTCAGACTCACATCCATCGAGTCAGTGATGCCATCCAGCCATCTCATCCTCTGCTGTCCCCTTCTCCTCCTGCCCCCAATCCCTCCCAGCATCAGAGTCTTCTCCAATGAGTCAACTCTTCGCATGAGGTGGCCAAAATACTGGAGTTTCAGCTTTAGCATCATTCCTTCTAAAGAAATCCCAGGGCTGACCTCCTTCAGAATGGACTGGTTGGATCTCCTTGCAGTCCAAGGGACTCTCAAGAGTCTTCTCCAACACCACAGTTCAAAAGCATCAATTCTTCGGCGCTCAGCCTTCTTCACAGTCCAGCTCTCACATCCATACATGACCACAGGAAAGACCATAGCCTTGACTAGGCGAACCTTTGTTGGCAAAGTAATGTCTCTGCTTTTGAATATGCTGTCTAGGTTGGTCATAACTTTCCTTCCAAGGAGTAAGCGTCTTTTAATTTCATGGCTGCAGTCACCATCTGCAGTGATTTTGGAGCCCAGAAAAAGAAAGTCTGACACTGTTTCCACTGTTTCTCCATTTCTCAGGTTACTTAAAATCCAAATATTTTAAAGAGAAAAATATTAAATTATTTCCATTTTGTGTGTGTGTGTGTATATATATATATATAGTATTTGATATGGGGGCATTCAAAGTTGATTGGTAGGATATAAGGAAGAGCCTTGAAAAACAAAAGTGCCTGAGGCTCCAGAAGCCTAGACAGTTCTCTCCCAGAATTTCTTAGTAGTGATACAGGGTGTTTACATATGCTAGAGGAAAAAGAAGAAACAAATAAACTAAAATTGATTTTGAAAGGTTTCTATATTGAAAGCATATTATCATCTCATTTTAAAATAACCCTAAAAATTGGATGGAGGGTAGAAAATACCAGAATTTCTTACTTTGTATGCTCCCAAGTTGTTCTAATTTGTCTCAAAAGGATGTGTACTTTTATAATATGGAAAACAAGAATTTTTTTAAACAGATAGATACTTTCGTTGGCCTCTCTCTCTGTTTTGTTTTTTGCTGCTCTGGGTCTTCACTGCTGTGTGCAGGCGTTTTCTCGTTGCAGCGGGCAGGGGCTACTCTTCACTGTGGTGCCCGGGCTTCTCGTTGTGATGGCTCCTCTTGTGGAGCACAGGCTCTAGGCACACAAGCTTCAGTAATTACAGCATGCCGGCTCAGTAGTTGTGGTTCGTGGGCTTAGTTGCTCCACAGCATGTGGAATTTTCCCACACCAGGGATCAAATCCATGTCCTCTGCACTGGCAGACAGCTTCTTACCCACTGCACCAGCAGGGAAGTTGGGAAAATAAGCATTTTAAAAGTAAAATAAAACAATCTTGGAATTTCTTACAACAGAATGTTTGAGGGAGTGAAAATGTTACAGCTTTTTTGAAGAATAAGTTGGCACTGCCAAAATAAACACACATATACACATAAACTCACAAGGCTTCTGACCCAACAAAACCTCCTACAGTGTACATTGATATACAAGAATATTCAATCCAGTTTTTTTAGTAAAACTAGTGGTCAAAATTGGAGAAGGCGATGGCACCCCACTCCAGTACTCTTGCCTGGAAAATCCCATGGATGGAGGAGCCTGGTGGGCTGCAGTCCATGGGGTCGCTAAGAGTCGGACATGACTGAGCCACTTCACTTTCACTTTTCACTTTCATGCATTGGAGAAGGAAATGGCAACCCACTCCAGTGTTCTTGCCTGGAGAATCCCGGGGACGGGGAAGCCTGGTGGGCTGCCGTCTATGGGGTCACACAGAGTCGGACACGACTGAAGTGACTTAGCATAGCATAGCATAGTGGTCAAAATATTAACCAAGATTACTTTGTGGAATAGGCTTATGGCGGGGTACTTTCACTTTCTATAATATACATTTCTTTATTATGCAGCTTATGTTATATTTAAATGAAAGGACTCAAATTTGCTTATGAATTATTCATTACTTATGATGTGTCTTTTGAATCTTCCCTCACCAATGCAAATAAGATGACTAACTGAATGCTTTCTTGTACCAGGGAATCTACATGATGCAGAAAATCTAGGTAGAAGATTAAATGTTGTTGTTTAGTTGCTATATCATGTCTTGACTCTTTTCTGACCCCACAGAATGCAGCCCACCAGGCTCCTCTGTCCATGAGATTTCCCAGGCAAGAATACTGCCATTTCCTTCTCCAGGGGATCTTCCTGACCCAGGGATGAAACCTGCATCTTTTGAACTGGCAGGTAGATTCTTTACCATTGAGCCACCAGGGAAGCCCAGAAGATAAGATAGAGGATGCTATTTGAAGAGTTCCTTGATCACAATCATAAGAAACGCCTGGCACAGCAGTCACTTCAGAAAAGAAAGTAATAGCTAGAGCTAATGCCTTTAACTGTCAACCGTCACCCTCCAAGATCTAGAGACCTCAGACTGAAAATCAATAGAATTACCTCACCACTCACCCACCTTCCACAATGCAGAGTGCTAACCAGTATATGATCACAGCCTACCTTCCATATAATCGTTTTAGTGAATATAAACTGTCATCTTTGCTTTCTATATTTAGAATCTATTAAATAAGTAACAGTCCCCAGCTTAAATAAACCAACCCAGGACTTCTTCAAGCTTATTTTCACATGTAATATAAATCATAAATAGGTCACTATATGGCCACTTGGTAGTTTATGTAGACAACTTTGGTAACACTGATGATTCAATGTCAAGTAAGAGTTAAGAAAAAAAAGAAACGATCAGTGATTAGGAATGTGGGACCAATATAGATTCACTTTGTTCTCACAACATCCACTTTATAAAAAGCATTGATAAATATAATTCATATATGGGGACCCAGAAAATGGAAGGCACTGCAGCAGCCGGCCCCAGGTCACAAATCTAAACCTAAGCCAGGCTGCACTTCCAGAAAATGCCCCACTGTCGAGGAAACCTAACCTACACCCATCACAACCCCCTAGCTCAGCTTTAGCTAGCTCACCTCACCCCGGAAAATCGGACCTGCTAAGCTTATAAGCTGAAGCTCCAATACTGTGGCCACCTGATGCCAAGAGATGACTCATTAGAAACAACCCTGATGCTGGGAAAGACTGAGGGCAGGAGGAGTAGGGGACGGCAGAGGCTGAGATGGTTGGATGGCATCACTGGCTCAAAGGACACGAGTTTGAGTAAACTCTGGGAGATGGTGAAAGTCAGGGAAACCTGGCAAGCGACAGTCCACAGGGTCACAAAAGAGTCGGACACGACTTAACAACTGAACAACAAAAACAAGCTTATAAGGAAATGACTGACCTCCTAGGTCATCTTGCCCTCTTTTCTGTTTCCTCTTTGAAGGTCTATAAACTTGCTCTTGCCCAGACTCCCTCAGGAAGAGTGCTCTATTGTCTATGAGGCAGTGTACTCCTCAATCCGTGGATGGTTTTCCCATGGATAAGGGACGTCAAGCTCATGACTAAATTGTATTATTTTTGTCATTTGACAGTATGGACTCGCAATTTACAAAAGATTCAAACAGAGGTTCCATGTCTTGCCCCTGGTAAATGCCATGGAGTCCAGAAATCTGACATTATCTATGACTATGGCAATCAGTCCAGACACCACCCTGCTGAGTCTACCAGGCTGGGATCCAGAGGATGTCGTGTGAGTATGAGAGCCCCAGGAAGCTCTGGACAGGTTTCCATAGCTAAATTAATTTCAAAGGCCTTGAATTCGTACCTGTGTGCCAACAGTTCTAAAGCATTATTTATATAAAACTGTTTATTATAACATTCTCAAACACCTCAAAGTAGAGAGACTATATCCATAATTTAGTATGGCACAACTTTTTTAAAATTTGAAAACTCACATATGAGGAGGTCCATGATAAAAGGTAGCAAGAGAAAAATACACAATTGGTTTGTAGTCCTAGTTCTGCTATATATAAGCTCAGTTCAGTTCAGTTCAGTCACTCAGTCATGTCCGACTCTGTGTGACCTCGTGGACTGCAGCATGCCAGGCCTCACTGTCCATCACCAACTCCTAGAGCTTACTCAAACTCATGTCCATTGAGTCTGTGATGCCATCCAACCATCTCATCCTCTGTTGTCCCCATCTCCTCCCACCTTCAATCTTTCAAGGTCTTCATCATCAAGGTCTTCTCCAATGAGTCAGTTCTTCACATCAGGTAGTCAAAGGATTGGAGTTTTAGCTTCAGTGTCAGTCCTTCCAATGAGTATTCAGGACTGATTTCCTTTAGGATGGACTGGTTGGATCTCCTTGCAGTCGAAGGGACTCTCAAGAGTCTTCTCCAACACCACAGTTCAAAAGTATCAATTCTTCAGCATTCAGCTTTCTTTATAGTCCAACTCTCACATCCATACATGACTACTGGAAAAACTACAGCTTTGACTACACAGACCTTTGTTGGCAAAATAATGTCTCTGCTTTTTAATATGCTATCTAAGTTGGTCATAGCTTTTCTTCAAAGAATCAGTGTCTTTTAATTTCATGGCTGCAGTCATCATCTGCAGTGATTTTGGAGCCCCCAGAAATAAAGTCTCTCACTGTTTCCATTGTTTCCCCTTCTAATTGCCATGAAGTGATGGGACCAGATGCCATGATCTTAGTTTTCTGAATGTTGAGCTTTAAGCCCACTTTTTCACTCTCCTCTTTCACTTTCATCAAGAGGCTCTTTAGTTCTTCTTCGTTTTCTGCCATAAGGGTAGTGTCATCTGCATATCAGAGGTTACTGATATTTCTCCCGGCAATCTTGATTCCAGCTTGTGCTTTATCCAGCCTGGCATTTCTCAAGATGTACTCTGCATATAAGTTAAATAAGCAGGGTGACAATATACAGCCTTGACATACTGCTTTCCCAATTTGGAACCATTTTGTTGTTCTATGTCCAGTTCTAACAGTTGCTTCTTGACCTGCATACAGATTTCTCAGGAGGCAGGTAATGTGGCCTGGTATTCCCATCTTTTTAAAAATTTTCCTTGGTTTGTTATGATCCACACAGTCAAAGGCTTTGACATAGTCAATAAGGCAGAAATAGATGTTTTTCTGGAACTCTCTTGCTTTTTCAATGATCCAGTGGATATTGGCAATTTGAACTCTGTTTCCTCTGACTTTTCTAAATCCAGTTTGAACATCTGGAAGTTCATGGTTCACATACTGTTGAAGTCTGGCTTGGAGGATTTTGAGCAAGCTAGTATTGAATGAGCAAGCTAGGATGAATAAGCTAGTATTGAAAAAATCATGATGACTTGTTCACTGAGACATAAAACCTGGAACCTGAAAGGTATGTGTGGGGACTTTCCAGATCTGGTATCCTATACTTTGATTAGAAAGTTCTGTCATTCACTCTATATACAAGCATTGGTGTGGTGTTAGTTGCTCAGTTGTGTCCGACTCTCTGCAACTCCATGGACTCTAGCCCACCAGGCTCCTCTGTCCATGGAATTCTCCAGGCACAAATACTGGAGTGGGTTGCCTTTTTCTTCTCTAGGGGATTTCCCCGACCTGGGTTCAAACCCAGGTCTCCCGCGTTGCAGGCGGATTCTTTTTCCATATGAGCCACCAGGGAAGCCCATATACAAACATGAAGCCACTATTATCTCTTGCCTTAATTAACATCCCTTGCCCATTCCTGCTCCTCTACATTCCATTCTTCACCTAGAAGACTTATAAGGTAAACTGTAAAAAATGCAAATCATTTCATCTGATCACATCATTCCTGTGCTAAAATCCCATCCGAGCCTTCTCATTTCTTGTAGGGCAATGTTTGAGGTGCTTAACAAGTTCAGTAAGGAGCTGCCTGGTCCAGGCTGCTACCTCTCCTGCCACCAGCTCCTCCACATTGGCCATTTCCAGTCTCAAAACCATCTCCACTTGCTGTTCCAACTACCTGGATGGTAGTTCTGGGAATCTATCCCTACTCCAACAGGGACCCACTTGGCTTGGGTGACTTGATCTCATTTCAGGAATTTGCTTAGACATCATGTCTTCCAGAAAAACTTCACCTGAACTATATCAAGTCTTACTATGCCTCTATGAGCTCTATTAGCACCTGGTACTTGGATGTCATGGTCATAAGCACCATTTATTTAATTATGTGTGCCAGCCAATGACATCCATTGATAATATGCCTAACCTAGTCTGGACCAGGACAGACTAACTGAAGGAGACAGTGACTCTGTAAACAGATAAGGGAGGGGATCCCCAAAGAGAACCAGGCATGGTTTTCTTGACATAAGAGAAGTCATCTTTGGTATAAGCCATTTTGTGATCTAAGCCTGGCCACAATAACTGCCCTTGAATGGGTCTCAATAATTAATGGTCTTAAGGGAAGTGAGTGAATGAAGGAACAAAGGAAAAGCAGTCAGGAAACAACAGTTCTGCAATAAAACAGAACTCTATTTCCTCCTCAGGGAGTATACATAGCAATCTGATACATACCTTTGAGTTCTGCAGGAACTAAGGCCCCCACCCAGGTAGAGGATCAAATGATGATGTCAACCTTTTCCAACTTCATTCCACTAAAGTTTGGACTCTGTCGATTTTGCACCAATTTTAGGCTGAAATCTCTCTTACTCAATTCTCCCTTCATGAATATACACATACCGCCCAAGCCCTTTCATGAGTATGCACGTACCCTTCACTTAAAACTTCCACATTTTGCTGTTTGGGGAGACACTGCTTTGGGAAAGCTCTCTGGTGTTCTCCTTATTTGCTACAAGTAATAAATCTGTTGATGGAAAATTAATCAGTTGATCTAAGAAAGAAATGGAAAATGTTATCTGAGCCAAATTGGAGGATTACAGCCTGGAAAGAGCATCTCAGCTCCAAGAACTATTACATCCTTTAGAAGTAAAGGCATAGTTATATAAGCTTTTTGAGACAGAGGGCTAGATATCAAATGAGTCACTGTGGTAGGTCATATGACTCCTTACAACATCAAGAAAGAATGTTATCTTTTAAGAAGTCTTCTTTGTGATGCTAGAAGAAGTTGCTCTTTAAGGTTGAGCAGGTACTCCTCCTCCCTTTTCAGGGGCAGGGAGGAGAGGAGGTTTGGTAATGCATAATGCAGATACACAATGCACAGTGCAGCTGCTGCTGCTGCTAAGTCGCTTCAGTCGTGTCCGACTCTGTGTGACCACATAGACGGCAGCCCACCAGGCTCCCCCGTCCCTGGGATTCTCCAGGCAAGAACACTGGAGTGGGTTGCCATTTCCTTCTCCAATGCATGAAAGTGAAAAGTGAAAGTGAAGTCGTTCAGTTGTGTCTGACTCTAGCGACCCCATAGACTGCAGCCCACCAGGCTCCTCCGTCCATGAGATTTTCCAGGCAAGAGTACTGGAGTGGGGTGCCATTGCAGAGAGGAGTCCAAAGGGCTGAAAAGATTTCTTGTTTAAACTTCTCCTGTTTAACCACAAAAATATGACTTTTATTTCACAAATCCTTACTTCTTCCAATCTTTGGCTTGGTTGCATCTTTTGGCTCAACACCCACCAAAAGGCAAACCCAGTTTCTGGTAACAACTTTGTGGAGGAAATCCATCCAACAAGCCTCACACAGTTTTATATGTGGGAAGGGGTTCACTGAGGGAGGGGAACTGTCTCAATGACCTTTCAAGAATATTCAGATACTGACATGGATAGCCTGCCAGACTAACTTACCCTGTGGTCAGGTACCATCCATTTTTCTCACTCATAGAATAAGTGGTAAGCAGAGCAACTACTGGTCAGTACCAAGTTAGGCTGAGTTAGCAAATGAGTAGGAACTGGGTAAGCCTTTTGTTCCATTTTGACCGAATCATGCAGCACGTGGAGTCTTAGTTCCTTGACCAGGAATCAAACCTGTACTCCCTGCATTCATGGGAGGGAGTCATGGAGTCTTAACCACTAGACCAACAGGGAAATCCTAGTATGACCACAGAAAGATCCCTGGGCAAAGATTGCCCCAAATTGGCCTTGGATACCAGGTTAAGAATTTTTTAATTTATCCTGAAACCAAAGAACCATGTACTCAATAATCAGTATGACCATCACGCCTATGTGAAGCTCTGCTAAACACTAAGTTTTGAATGCAAGTTTAAATGGCCATAAAACAAGCCAGTGGAGAAGTCAAAGTCAAAGTTCTATGTTTAGAGTTAAGGGAAGAGGCCTGGGCTGACAACGTAAATTTGGGAGTCATTTGCATCATTAAGAAGATATTTAAAGTCATGAGGATAAACAGGGAGGGATGAAGGGAAAAGATGAGAGAAGAAATAAAGACCAACAGAGATTAATTGACCTGTTGTTGTTCATTCCCTAAGTCATGTCCGACTCTTTGTGACCCCATTGGACTGCCGCACTGCAGCATGCCAGGCTTCCCTGTCCTTCACTGTATCCCGGAGTTTGCTAAAACTCATGCCCATTGAATCAGTGATGCCATCCAACCATCTCATCTTCTGTTGCCTCCTTCTCCTGCTCGCAATCTTTCCCAGCATCAGGGTCTTTTCCAATGAGTTGGCTTTTTACATCAGGTGGCCAAAGTATTGGAGCTTCAGCATCAGTCCTTCCAATGAATATTTAGGGTTGATTTCCTTTAGGATTGACTGGTTTGATATCCTTGCAGTCCAAGGGACTCTCAAGAGTCTTCTCTAGTACCTCAGTTCGAAAATATCAATTCTTAAGCTCTCAGCCTTCTTTAAGGTCCAACTCTCACATCTGGACATGCTGCTGCTGCCGCTGCTGCTAAGTCACTTCAGTCATGTCTGACTCTGTGCAATCCCATAGATGGCAGCCTACCAGGCTCCTTCGTCCCTGGAATTCTCCAGGCAAGAACACTAGAGTGGGTTGCCATTTCCTTTTCCCAATGCATGAAAGTGAAAAGTGAAAGTGAAGTCACTCAGTCGTGTCCAACTCTTTGTGACCCCATGGACTGCAACCTACTAGGCTCCTCTGCCCATGGGATTTTCCAGGCAAGAGTACTGGAGTGGGTTGCCATTGCCTTCTCCACATCTGGACATGACTACAGGCAAAACCATTACTTTGACATATGAACCTTTGTCCACAAAGCAATGTCTCTGTTTTTTTATTATTCTGTCTGGGTTTGACATAGCTTTTCTTTCAAGGAGCAAGCGTCTTTTAATTTCATGGCTGTAGTCCCTGTCCACAGTGATTTTGGAGCCCAGGAAAATAAAGTCTGTCACTGTTTCAGCTTTTTCCCCATCTATTTGCCATGAAGTGATGGGACTGGGTGCCATGATCTTAGTTTCTTGAATGTTGAGTTTTAAGCCAGCTTTTTCACTCTCTTTCATCCTCATCAAGAGGCTCTTTGGTTCCTCTTCACTTTCTGCTATTAGAGTGGTATCATTTGCATATCTGAGGTTATTGATATTTCTCCCAGCAATTTTGATTTCAGCTTGTGATTCATTCAGCCTGGCGTTTCACATGATGTACTCTGCACAGAAGTTAAATAAGCAGGGTGACAATATACAGCCTTGATGTACTCCTTCTCCCAATTTTGAACCAGTTCATTGTTTCAGGTCTGGTTCTGTTGCTTCTTGACCTGCATACAGGTTTCTTTGGAGACAGGTAAGGTAGTCTGGTATTCCTAGCTCTTTAAGAATTTTCCACAGTTTGTTGTGATACAATATCAAGCTGGAATGGAGAATGAAGATGTAGCAAAAGGAGACTGGAGAGGGAACAGAGATATCAGAGAACAAAATGGTACAGTGTCAGAGAAACCAGAGGGCTGGGTCAAATGCTGTTGAGAAACAGTGTCAGATTAGTAGAAGGCATATATTAGATTTGGCAACATAGGAGACAGCCAGGGCTTTAAAAAGGTCACTTAGGGGACTTACTTGGTGATCCAATGGTTAGGAATCAGTGCTTCCACTGCAGGGAACATGGGTTGGATCCCTGGCCCAGCAAGTAAGATTCTGCATGCCGCATGTTGAAGCCAAAAAAAAAAAAAAAAAAGTCATTTCATGTGAGTGATGAAGTCAGATGCCTGGTTGAATCTGAATGGGTTGAAGGGTAAATGAAAGTTAAAGATGTGGAGATAGTGAAAGTAGAAAACTTACAATGCAGATGTACCTGAGACTTCTGGAAGATATTTAGATTCTACAAACATTAATTACATTCCTAGAGGAATCCTGATGATTTCACCTACAAGTTTGGATGCCTAGTACACACCCTACTGCGCTACGATATTGAAATACTGAGAGCAAAACTTGAGGAAGTTTCGAATGTGGATTCTAGACCCTGACCACCTGGGCTCCAATTCCAGCTATTTCACTAACTAGCTCAATGACGTTCTGCAATTACCACAACTCTGAGTCTTGGTTTCCTCATCTGTAAAAAAGGGTAGTTAGTAGACTCTGGTTCATGACTCTGTTGTAGAGATAATATCTTGAATAAAGACCATGTCTGTCATCCTATGCTTGAAATCTTTCAACTTGCATATAACTGCCATGAGGGACAGAGGGAGGTCCAGATAAGATAAAGACTTGGCTAGGGCTTTGTTGGAATTATCTAGCTATTTTCCTCAGTAGTGGCTTGTGTGTTGTTTATCTATTGCTAATAGATACCTACATAGGAAGAAAGGAGTGATATTTAATAATATGTCAATCTGATCAAGTTCCTTCTTGTTTTAAATCTACAGTATCTCTCCATAGTAAAGCATGTCTGGTTTAAGATAGTTTCTATTCATATTCTTTTTTCAAATTTAATAAAATTTTATTTTTGGCTATGCTGGGTCTTCATTGCTGCTTGTGGGCTTTCTCCAGTGAACTCAGGGCTACTCTCATTGTGATGTCTTCTCTTGTTGCGGAGTACAGGCTCTAGGCATGCAGGCTTAGTAGTTGCGGCACATGGGTTTAGTTGCCCTGTGGCATGTGCAATCTTCCTGGACCAGGGATTGAACCCGTGTCCCCTACACTGGCAGGTGGATTCTTAACCACTGGGCCACCAGGGAAGTTCTATTCATATTCTTTTCACTCTTAAATGTCCCCTTAGAAAAAGTCTTCCTCTGTTAATCCATTTGGGCTTCCCTGGTGGCTCTGTGGTAAAAAATCCACTGGCCAATGCAGGAGACTTGGGTTTGATCCCTGGATCCAGAAGATCCAAAGCAGCAACCCACTCCAGTATTCTTACCTAGGAAATCCCATGGACAGAGGAGTCTGGTGGGCTACGGTCCATGCCGTCGCAAAAGAGTCAGACATGACTTAGTGACTAAATAACAATTAATCCGTTTAGTTCCTGCTTTTGAGATATCATTCCACTGAGTTTTAAGAATTCTCTGATCTAAAGTGTTGGTTCACAGAGTGTAGCCGATCAATCAGAAACACTGTCATCACCTGAGAGTTTAGTAAAAATGCAGAATCTGAAGCCCAACCCAGATCTAGTGAATCAGAATTGCATTTTGACAAGCTGTCTGTGCACATTAAAGTTTAAGAGGCACTGTTACAAAGGAGGTAAAAGGAACTTTGGAAGACTTCCAGGATCCAAGAAGTTTTGCACTGAAGTAGGACAAATTAAAACTAAACCTACCATGTAAATGTTTTCCAAAATCAGGTGTACAAGTTCAGAATATAACTTGTGACATTTTGTCTACTCATTCCAGTGACTTGCCACAGCTGAATGTTTAAACTTCTTTTTAAGTATTCAACTTTTTTTGAGAGTTGGCCTTTTTTATTGATAAGTAGGACTTAAATAATGACAACAGAAAGGACACATTATTTTAAACTTAGCCCTGGGACAAAGTCATCTCTAAGAACATAAGTCAAAAAGAAGAGGTCAAATGGCTTTCTTTGCCATAGCTTCTTTTTTATTTTCCCCTTCCAGAGTCAATGGTAGCCACTTTAAAAAATTTTCTTTTTCTATTTCTAAAGGACTCAACTTTTACTGCTTGTAGACAAACCAGTGTTCTCTATGACAATTTGTTTCTTGTATTATTCCACATAAGCATTTGACAATTTTAAAATGTCCTTTCTGTGAACTTCTTAGTTTCAAAGATTTTTTGTAAACACAACTACTTGCAACTCTAGTCACCATGTTTGCAAGTATAGATTGCCAATTTTAAATAATGTTAGGAGTGAGCTCAAAAAGACATTAAGAATTTTATGATGAGTATAGTTTATATTTTGGGCATATTTGAAGTGTAATGAATTGTGGAAGGCAGTGGGAACCCAAAGTACAACTTTATCCAGTATGACAGGCATCTAGTGTTTATCTTACTGGGAAATGGCCAACAGCGGAAACCTGGAGAGTTAGGGTCTGAAAAAGGAGCCTCTGGTCCTTGATTAGTTGTTGCGGTATGATGGGGCTGGGGATCAGGACCTATTAAACTTAAAAAAATTTATAATCAGGTACTTTAAATAGTCTTAAATTTTCAGTTATTTCCCCCAAACCAGGATGAATTAAAGGTGAGCATTTTGTTCCAATATAACTAAAGTAATATATTGGATGAGACTATTTTATGCCCATTCCTGTGAATGCCACTGTCCTGGTGTATTTACTGAGATACTGTCCCAAACAAGCCAGTAATCTTGACTCCTACTCCCTTTCCCCTCTTTCCCTGTATGAGAAAGAACATGATTTTGGAGTCTAGGGATCTGAGTTTAGATCCCAAGGTAGCTTCATTTTTCCTCATCTGTAAATTAGGTCTGATAATATTCTAGAACTAAGACAGATCTGTACAACCTTTCACCTATAATCATGAACCAATAAATGTTAGTTCCTTTCTCTGGCACTGCCTAAAATGTCTTAATCCTTCAAGAATGTTGGGTATAGAAGGTAGAAATAGTTTATGGAAGCCCTTAGGGCACTAAGGTACTGTTATTGGCCTAGAAAGCATCTCCTCTTTTCTCTACCTGCCCTCGGAATTCCCCAGCTACAGTCTTGCAATGTTAAGAATCACTTTGCCCAGAGCAGAGGCAGTAAATCCAGTGAAGATGTGAGATGAAACTGCTGCCGCAAATGGTATGTTTTGCCCATGTGATGATGGGCATACATTTTAGAAAGGAAAATAATATATATCAGTAAAAACAAACCCTTAGAAGTTCCCTTTGCTCTCAGTATAGCTTTCAGCAGAGCCTGTAACCTCTGGCACTATGGACACTACCTTTACTGAGGCAATAGTCTCCATTGTTGTGGGCAGCCTCCCAGAGTAATTGACAGTGGCAGGGGTTAGGAGAGGAAGGAAGACTACAAAACAGACATCAAAGGCAATTATCGCAAAACCCAGCTTGTAGTGAATGGAAGCAGTCACTCAGAACATCATTTGGAAATAAATTCCCTGGGCAGATTAAATGTTTTGATAGTCACTAGAGTAAAAATATGACCCTGGAGTTTTGACCACATCTGCTTCCTGGGGTTGAATAGTTCCTGATTTTCAAAAGCATGCCTCCCTATACCTCAAAAGCTGTTTGATTAGATTTCCAAGGTAGTGACATCTGTTTTCCATTCCACGGTGAGTTCTCATACACCTCTCTTGCTTGCAGCAAAAAGTTATGCAGTACCTACTACGTGCAAGGCATTGCTTAGGTAAATGACAATTTGACCATAGAGGTGGGCAGATGGGCACAAACCAGAGACCTTACACAAATTATCACCCTGTCAATTATTTTTGCCAATAATAGCTCCAGGCTACCAGGAAAACTTCTTCTCCAGGTGGCTATAAAATCTGATAGATCTAATGTTTTGAAGACCCCCAGAAAATTCAGCTCCCCTTATTTTCCTTATCTTAATATTGGGGAATAGATCTCAATTTTTTTTAGTATTTTATATGCTTATATGTTCTTGTATATACTTCTGAACTTCCTTTTTTTGGTAGTACTCCTACATATGCCTAAAACTGAGATCCCTATACCTTATAGGGCTTCCCTGGTGGCTCAGTGGAAAAGAATCTGCCTGCCAATGCTGGAGATGTGGGTTCTTTGAAAACTAGACAAAATTGATAAAGCTTTTAGCAATGTTCATTAAGCAAAAAAGAGTGGGCCCAAATAAATAAAATCCCAAATGAAAGAAGTTATAATCAACATTCAGATCAGATCAGATCAGTCACTCAGTCGTGTCCAACTCTTTGCGACCCCATGAACTGCAGCACATCAGGCCTCCCTGTCCATCACCAACTCCGGGAGTTCACCGAGACTCACGTCCATCGAGTCAGTGATGCCATTCAGCCATCTCTTCCTCTGTTGTCCCTTTCTGCTCCTGCCCTCAATCCCTCCCAGCATCAGAGTCTTCTCCAATGAGTCAACTCTTCGCATGAGGTGGCCAAAATACTGGAGTTTCAGCTTTAGCATCATTCCTTCCAAACAAATCCCAGGGCTGATCTCCTTCAGAATGGACTGGTTGGATCTCCTTGCAGTCCAAGGGACTCTCAAGAGTCTTCTCCAACACCACAGTTCAAAAGCATCAATTCTTCGGTGCTCAGCCTTCTTCACAGTCCAACTCTCACATCCATACATGACTACAGGAAAAACCATAGCCTTGACTAGGCGAACCTTTGTTGGCAAAGTAATGTTTCTGCTTTTGAATATGCTGTCTAGGTTGGTCATAACTTTCCTGCCAAGGAGTAAGCGTCTTTTAATTTCATGGCTGCAGTCACCATCTGCAGTGATTTTGGAGCCCAGAAAAATAAATTCTGACACTGTTTCCACTGTTTCTCCATCTATTTCCCATGTAGTGATGGGACCAGATGCCATGATCTTTGTTTTCTGAATGTTGAGCTTTAAGCCAACCTTTTCACTCTCCACTTTCACTTTCATCAAGAGGCTTTTGAGTTCCTCTTCACTTTCTGCCATAAGGGTGGTGTCATCTGCATATCTGAGGTTATTGATATTTCTCCCAGCAATCTTGACTCCAACTTGTGTTTCTTCCAGTCCAGCATTTCTCATGATGTACTCTGCATATAAGTTAAATAAACATGGTGACAATATATAGCCTTGACGTACTCCTTTTCCTATTTGGAAACAGTCTGTTGTTCCATGACCAGTTCTAACTGTTGCTTCCTGACCTGCATACAGATTTCTCAAGAGGCAGATCAGGTGATCTGGTATTCCCATCTCTTTCAGAATTTTCCACAGTTTATTGTGATCTACACAGTCAAAGGCTTTGGCATAGTCAATAAAGCAGAAATAGATGTTTTTCTGGAATTCTCTTGCTTTTTCCATGATCCAGAGGATGTTGGCAATTTGATCTCTGGTTCTTCTGCCTTTTCTAAAACCAGCTTGAACATCAGGAAGTTCATGGTTCACATATTGCTGAAGCCTGGCTTGGAATGGTTACTATGAACAATTAGAATCAATCAAATGGATAACCTAGAAGAAATGAACAAATTCCTAGAAACGTACAATTGTCTAAGATTGAGTCAGAAATTCAAAATGTGAACAGACTCATTACCTGTAATGAAACTGAATCAGTAATTTTAAAAACTCCCAGCAAGCAAAGGTCCAGTGCCGGACAGCTTCATAGGTGTATTCTATCAAACATCTAAAGAACAGTTAACATCTATCCTTCTCAGATCAGATCAGGTCAGTTGCTCAGTCATGAGGTGATAAATATGTTCAGTTCAGTACAGTTCAGTCGCTCGGGCCTCCCTGTCCATCACCAACTCCCAGAGTTCACTCAGACTCAAGTCCATCGAGTCAGTGATGCCATCCAGCCATCTCATCCTCTGTCGTCCCCTTCTGCTCCTGCCCTCAATCCCTCCCAGCATCAGAGTCTTCTCCAATGAGTCAACTCTTCCCATGAGGTGGCCAAAGTACTGGAGTTTCAGCTTTAGCATCATTCCTTCCAAAGGAATCCCAGGGCTGATCTTCAGAATGGACTTGTTGGATCTCCTTGCAGTCCAAGGGACTCTAAAGAGTCTTCTCCAACACCACAGTTCAAAAGTATCCTTCTCAAACTATTCCAAAAAATGAAGGCAGAAAAAGAAACCCAAAAAACCTCTTGAAATCATCCTACAAGGCCAGCATGACCCTGATACCAAAACCAGACAAAGACAACACAAAAAATGAAAATAACAGGCTAATGTCACTGATGAATATAAGTGCAAAAATCCTCAACAAAATATTAGCTAACCAAATTCAACAATACACAAAAAGAATTGTACACCTTTAAAAACATTAAAGTTATAGTTGATTTACAATGTTGTGTAGTTTCTGGTGTACAGCAAAGTGATTCAGTGATATATATATGTGTGTGTATATATTCTTTCGGGGAAGGCAATGGCACCCCATCCCAGTACTTTTGCCTGGAAAATCCCATGGACGGAGGAGCCTGGTAGGCTCCAGTCCATGAGGTCGCTAAGAGTCGGACACGACTGAGCGACTTCACTTTCACTTTTCACTTTTATGCATTGGAGAAGGAAATGGCAACCCACTCCAGTGTTCTTGCCTAGAGAATCCCAGGGACAGGGGAGCCTGATGGGCTTCCGTCTATGGGGTCGCACAGAGTCGGACACGACTGAGGCGACTTAGCAGCAGCAGCAGCATATATTCTTTTTCATATTTTTCCATCACTGATTTTTACAGGACATCGAATATAGTTCCCTATGCTATACAGTAGGACCCTGTTGCTTATCTATTTTATATATAGCAGTTTGTATCTGCTAATCCCAAATTCTAATTTATCCTTTCCCCATCCCCTTTCCCTTTTGGTAACCAAAGTTTGTTTTCTACATCTCTGAGTCTGTTTCTGTTTCATAAATAAGTTCATTTGCGTCATATTCTAGATTTCACACAGAAGTATATGTATACTTATCATATGGTACTTGTATCTTTCTTTCTGACTTACTTCATTTAGTATTGATAATTTCTAAATCTATCCATGTTGCTGTAAATGGCATTATTTCATTCTTTTTAGGGCTGAGTGGTAGTCCATTATATACAAACCTTTTTTTTCTAGCTGCACCAGCAAGTTCTGGAGAACAGCATGGTGACTATAATGCTGTATTATGTATTTTTAAAATGCTGAGAGAGTAGATTTTAAAGTTTTTCATCACACACATACACAATTTATGATTACGTGAGGTGATAAATATGTTCAGTTCAGTACAGTTCAGTCGCTCAGTCGTGTCCAACTCTTTGCGACCCCATGAATCACAGCACGCCAGGCCTCCCTGTCCATCACCAACTCCCAGAGTTCACCCAGACTCACATCCATTGAGTCAGTGATGCCATTCAGCCATCTCATCCTCTGTCGTCCCCTTCTCCTCCTGCCCCCAATACCTCCCAGCATCAGAGTCTTTTCCAATGAGTCAACTCTTCGCATGAGGTGGCCAAAGTACTGGAGTTTCACTGACCTTATTGTGGTAATCATTTTACATACATTTTATGTATTAAATCATCATATAATATACTTAAACTTTAACAATGTTATACGTCAGCAATATCTCAATAAATCTGGAGAACAAAATAAAAAATGAGAAAAAAATTCACTTTATAGATTTCAAAGACACAAATTTTATTTAAAAATATTAAAACAAACCCCCACATTCTCCAAGTCCCAATCCTGGCTATGCTTTCCCTAGTTAATGACCTTGGATAACTTTCTTAACTGCTCTGGGCCTTGATTTCTTCATCTATGAAACAGGAGTAATACTTATACTTAACTCACAGGAGTTGTGAGAATTAAATTATATAATACCTACAAAGGGCTTAGGAAAATGCCTGGCACATAATCATAATGGTTTGTGATAATGAGGATGATGGTGAGGGAGGAGGAAGGGAAAGTGAGAAGAAGGAGGAGAAAGTTTGTGTCAACGATGACTGCCTCTCCAGGGTTTGAATTCTTCTCTTTTTTAAAAAATATTTATCCATTTGGCTGTGCTGGGTCTTTAGCTGTCACATGTGGGATCTAGTTTTCTCACCTGGGATCAAACCCAGGCCCTGGGGCTTCATTTGCCAGACCCACCATTAGAAAGTGAGGATGAAGATGAGGAGGGAGCCACAGCACACTGAACAACCACAGCTCTATTCCCATGGACCCAGAACATGTAGAGCTGGTGAAAAGGACGATGGCTGGCTTACGCCTGCCTGCACCAGGGGTTCAGGCCTGGGCTCAAGAGATGTCAGATGCCCAGCAGGAAGATGTGGTACAGAAGGCCCTCCAAGCTCAGCAGGCCGCCCCTGCCTAGAAGTGACTACCCTGAAACCTGCCTTCAGATCAGATCAGATCAGATCAGTCGCTCAGTCGTGTCTGACTCTTTGCAACCCCATGAAATGCAGCACGCCAGGCCTCCCTGTCCATCACCAGCTCCCGGAGGTCACTCAGACTCACATCCATCGAGTCAGTGATGCCATCCAGCCATCTCATCCTCTGTCATCCCCTTCTCCTCCTGCCCTCAATCCCTCCCAGCATCAGAGTCTTCTCCAATGAGTCAACTCTTCGCATGAGGTGGCCAAAATACTGGAGTTTCAGCTTTAGCATCATTCCTTCCAAACAAATCCCAGGGCTGATCTCCTTCAGAATGGACTGGTTGGATCTCCTTGCAGTCCAAGGGACTCTCAAGAGTCTTCTCCAACACCACAGTTCAAAAGCATCAATTCTTCGGCGCTCAGCCTTCTTCACAGTCCAGCTCTCACATCCATACATGACTACAGGAAAGACCATAGCCTTGACTAGGCAAACCTTTGTTGGTAAAGTAATGTCTCTGCTTTTGAATATGCTATCTGGTTGGTCATAACTTTCCTGCCAAGGAGTAAGCGTCTTTTAATTTCATGGCTGCAGTCACCATCTGCAGTGATTTTGGAGCCCAGAAAAATAAATTCTGACACTGTTTCCACTGTTTCTCCATCTATTTCCCATGTAGTGATGGGACCAGATGCCATGATCTTTGTTTTCTGAATGTTGAGCTTTAAGCCAACCTTTTCACTCTCCACTTTCACTTTCATCAAGAGGCTTTTTAGCCCCTCTTCACTTTCTGCCATAAGGGTGGTGTCATCTGCATATCTGAGGTTATTGATATTTCTCCCAGCAATCTTGACTCCAACTTGTGTTTCTTCCAGTCCAGCATTTCTCATGATGTACTCTGCATATAAGTTAAATAAACATGGTGACAATATACAACCTTGACGTACTCCTTTTCCTATTTGGAACCAGTCTGTTGTTCCATGACCAGTTCTAACTGTTGCTTCCTGACCTGCATACAGATTTCTCAAGAGGCAGATCAGGTGGTCTGGTATTCCCATCTCTTTCAGAATTTTCCACAGTTTATTGTGATCTACACAGTCAAAGGCTTTGGCATAGTCAATAAAGCAGAAATAGATGTTTTTCTGGAATTCTCTTGCTTTTTCCATGATCCAGCAGATGTTGGCAATTTGATCTCTGGTTCCTCTGCCTTTTCTAAAACCAGCTTGAACATCAGGAAGTTCAAGGTTCACATATTGCTGAAGCCTGGCTTGGAGAATTTTGAGCATTACTTTACTAGCGTGTGAGATGAGTGCAATTGTGCGGTAGTTTGAGGATTCCTTGGCATTGCCTTTCTTTGGGATTGGGATGAAAACTGACCTTTTCCAATCCTGTGGCCACTGCTGAGTTTTCCAAATTTGCTGGCATATTGAGTGCAGCACTTTCACAGCATCATCTTTCAGGATTTGGAATAGCTCCACTGCCTTACCTCCCTGCATTCCAGGCAGGGACTGAACAGCACAGGATTGAACACATTCTGGTGGTCACATCCATCTTCATCCTCCCTGGCTCCCCTCTACACCAAGGCAAATCAGACTTCTCAGAGACTCACTTTATTCAGTTCTGTACATATGGGAACATCAGCCCAAACCCAACCCACCTTAGCATGTATCACTCTGAGGAGAATAAAGCACCCTATGTACACAGCCAAAAAAAAGAAAAATGTCTGGCTTCCCTGGTGGCTCAGTCAGTAAAGAATCCACCTGCAATGTGGGAGACCTGGGTTCAATCCCTGGGTTGGGAAGATCCCCTAGAGAAGGGAAAATCTATCCACTCCAGTATTGTTGCCTGGAGAATCCCCATGGACAGAGGAGCCTGGTGGGCTACAGTCCATGGGGTGGCAAAGAGTGGGACACAACTGAGTACAGCACAGCATAGTTAAAATGTCAATTCATTCCCACTAGATGGCAGTTGCTTATTGAAAGTCACTCAGTCGTGTCTGACTCAGAATAATGGAGTGGGTAGCTCTTCCCTTCTCCAGGGGATCTTCCCAACCCAGGAATCAAACTGGGGTTTCCTGCATTGCAGGCGGATTCTTTACCAACTGAGTTACCAGGGAATCCCTAAATGGCAGTAGACATCATCAACTACAGCTGAGCTCAACTAAACAAAGAGCTCAGATCAGATCAGATCAGATCAGTTGCTCAGTCGTGTCCGACTCTTTGAGACCCCATGAACCGCAGCACGCCAGGCCTCCCTGTCCATCACCAGCTCCCGGAGGTCACTCAGACTCACACCCATCGAGTCAGTGATGCCATCCAGCCATCTCATCCTCTGTCGTCCCCTTCTCCTCCTGCCCTCAATCCCTCCCAGCATCAGAGTCTTCTCCAATGAGTCAACTCTTCGCATGAGGTGGCCAAAATACTGGAGTTTCAGCTTTAGCATCATTCCTTCCAAACAAATCCCAGGATTGATCTCCTTCAGAATGGACTGGTTGGATCTTCTTGCAGTCCAAGGGACTCTCAAGAGTCTTCTCCAACACCACAGTTCAAAAGCATCAATTCTTCGGCGCTCAGCCTTCTTCACAGTCCAGCTCTCACATCCATACATGACTACAGGAAAGACCATAGCCTTGACTAGACGAACCTTTGTTGGTAAAGTAATGTCTCTGCTTTTGAATATGCTGTCTAGGTTGGTCATAACTTTCCTTCCAAGGAGTAAGCGTCTTTTAATTTCATGGCTGCAGTCACCATCTGCAGTGATTTTGGAGCCCAGAAAAATAAATTCTGACACTGTTTCCACTGTTTCTCCATCTATTTCCCATGTAGTGATGGGACCAGATGCCATGATCTTTGTTTTCTGAATGTTGAGCTTTAAGCCAACCTTTTCACTCTCCACTTTCACTTTCATCAAGAGGCTTTTTAGCCCCTCTTCACTTTCTGCCATAAGAGTGGTGTCATCTGCATATCTGAGGTTATTGATATTTCTCCCGGCAATGTTGATTCCAGCTTGTGTTTCTTCCAGTCCAGCATTTCTCATGATGTACTCTGCATATAAGTTAAATAAACATGGTGACAATATATAGCCTTGACGTACTCCTTTTCCTATTTGGAACCAGTCTGTTGTTCCATGACCAGTTCTAACTGTTGCTTCCTGACCTGCATACAGATTTCTCAAGAGGCAGATCAGGTGGTCTGGTATTCCCATCTCTCTCAGAATTTTCCAGAGTTTATTGTGATCTACACAGTCAAAGGCTTTGGCATAGTCAATAAAGCAGAAATAGATGTTTTTCTGGAACTCTCTTGCTTTTTCCATGATCCAGAGGATGTTGGCAATTTGATCTCTGGTTCCTCTGCCTTTTCTAAAACCAGCTTGAACATCAGGAAGTTCACAGTTCACATATTGCTGAAGCCTGGCTTAGAGAATTTTGAGCATTACTTTACTAGCGTGTGAGATGAGTGCAATTGTGCGGTAGTTTGAGCACTCTTTGGCATTGCCTTTCTTTGGGATTGGGATGAAAACTGACCTTTTCCAATCTTGTGGCCACTGCTGAGTTTTCCAAATTTGCTGGCATATTGAGTGCAGCACTTTCACAGCATCATCTTTCAGGATTTGCAATAGCTCCACTGGAATTCCATCACCTCCACTAGCTTTGTTCGTAGTGATGCTTTCTAAGGCCCATTTGACTTCACATTCCAAGATGTCTGGCTCTAGGTCAGTGATCACATCATCATGATTATCTGGGTCGTGAAGCTCTTTTTTGTACAGATCTTCTGTGTATTCTTGCCACCTCTTCTTAATATCTTCTGCTTCTGTTAGGTCCATACCATTTCTGTCCTTTATCATGCCCATCTTTGCATGAAATGTTCCTTTGGTATCTCTGATTTTCTTGAAGAGATCCCTAGTCTTTCCCATTCTGTTGTTTTCCTCTATTTCTTTGCATTGATCACTGAAGAAGTCTTTCTTATCTCTTCTTGCTATTCTTTGGAACTCTGCATTTAGATGTTTATATCTTTCCTTTTCTCCTTTGCTTTTCGCTTCTCTTCTTTTCACAGCTATTTGTAAGGCCTCCCCAGACAGCCATAAAGAGCTCAGGGAGTCGTGAATTCCTTGTGATCCAGTAGTTGGGCTTCCCTTGTGGCTCAGCTAGTAAAGAATCCACCTGCAATGAAGGAGGCCAGGGTTCGATCCTAGTCCATGGGGTCGCAAAGAGTTGGACACGACTGAGCAACTGAATGATTTTCACTTCACTGCCACAGGCTGGGCTCAACTCTTGATCAGGAGTAGGATAAGAGCCCACAAGTTGAGTGGCCAAAACATAAAGCAAAACACAAAAAAACAGGACAGTTTTCATGCAGTTACTCACTAGGCCTAGTCCCACTTCTGTAATTATACTGAAATGGGGCTGGAACACATATATTATTTCAAATGAGTGAACTTCTTACTTGGCCTTAGGAATCTTTTGTTTGATGTAGATTGTAAAAAAAAAAAAAAAGATTATTTTTTATTAGAGCACCTATTCTAGATCCACGTTCATCTTTAGTTTCCATCTTCAGCTCTGGAGATTCTCACATACTCCTATGCTCTGGCCTAGTCCCTTGTTACTAAAAGTGTGGTTAGTGCATCAGCAGCAAGGGCTTCAGCTGGAAGCCTGTAGAAATGAAGACTCTTAGGCCTTAGCTTGACTTACTGTATCTAAGTGATTTGCATGCATGTCAAAGTCTGAGAAGCACAGTTCTAGCCACACTGAACTTCTTAAAATTCTCTAAAGGAGTCATGAAGCCTTTGCACATGTTGGTCTTCCCAAATGGGAAAGACCCTCTTCCCCATATGCTAGGGAAATTGGCTTCTTATTTAGTCTCCTCGTTTAATTAGTGAGGGAACCAGCAAGATGGTAAGTCCAGTTCAAGAAGGATAGAGGAGACTGCTAAACACGTTCTATGGAAAAAAGATTGCTGGAATAAGATTGAAAATTAAATACAACACTGCTTTTTATTGACACATTTTGCTTAGTCACTCAGTCATGTCCAGCTCTTTGTGACCCCATGGACTGTAGCCCACCAGGCTCCTCTAGCAATGAGGATTCTCCAGACAAGAATACTGGAATGAGTTGTCATGCCCTCCTCCAAGGGATTTTCCCAATCCAGGGATCAAACACAGGTCTTCTGCCTTGCAGATAGATTCTTTACCATCTGAGCCACCAAGGAAGCCCAAGAATAGTGGAGTGGATAGCCTATCCCTTCTCCGGGGGTCTTCCTGACCCAGGAGTCAAACAAGGGTCTCCTGCATTGCAGGCAGATTCTTTACCAGCTGAGCTACCAGGGAAGCCCTATTGACACTACTATTACTACTAACTGTTGACACATTAGGAAAACAGTAACATTTAGCATAATCTTTTTTACCTCACAAAGTCATTTATAACTGATCTTCTACAAGATCTAATTTTACAGAATAATAAAAAATAATTATTATTTACTGGGTAAATAATAAGCCATATAATATGACAGCCTCTAGAATTTGAAGATCCCCTTCAAGTTTCTTAGAGAATGCTCTAGTATGACTTTACAAAAGCAGATAGTAATATTTTGCTTTATTCCCAAATTTGGGATAATTTTTCTTAAAAGTTTAAACTTGATGGTGCTGGAGAAAACTCTTAAGTTCCTTGGATGAAAGGAGATCAAACTAGTCAATCCTAAAGGAAATCCACAGCGAGTATTCATTGGAAGGACTGATGCCGAAGCTGAAGCTCCAATACTTTGGCCACTTGATGCGAAGAGCCGACTTATTAAAAAAGAACCTGATGCTGGGAAAGATTGAGGGCAGGAGAAGGGGGCGACCGAGGATGAAATGGTTGGATGGCATCACCAACTCAATGGACATGAGTTTGAGCAAACTCTAGGAGATAGTGGAAGACAGGGAAGCCTGGCATGCTACAGTCCACAGGATCCCAAAAAGTCAGACACAGCTTAGTGACTGAACAACAGAGGCAATAGGAATATACATGCTAGGCTGCTAAAGTTCACTTAATACAGCAGAATTCTACTTATGTTAGTTTCAGAGTATGAAATGAATATCTATTACATTCTAGAGCTGAATAGAAAGGAAAACAAGATCAAATTAGCCTTGTCCTTTACATCTTCCTGACCATTTTGGCCCTACTTACATTAAATATAAATTGGGAATAGCATTTATTTCATTTGGCAATTGATCTTCAAAATTTGGTCTTGGAGTCCAAATAGATTTTTAACATTTTAAAAAATTATTGAAGATCCTAAAAAGTGTTTCCTGTTATGGCTATCAATATTTAATGTTATTAGAATTAAACTAAGCAATTTAGAAAATATTTATTAACTCATTTAAAATAATAATATTCATTACTTAATATAAACAACAAAATTTTTGTGAAAAGGAACTACATATTCCAAAACCCCACAAAGGTTTGGATTTGATACAGGGGGAGCCAGTTAAAGTTTTCCACAGTGCCTTTGGTGCTTCTGCAACTTCTGTTTAGATGAGATTTGATAACATGGTGGTCTAAGATGGGCCTAGGAGTGATCATATACATTTTGGTATTTATACAGCCTGATTTACTACACTGATTAAATTTTTATTTTTACTTTATTAAAAAAAATATTTGTGTATTTATTTGGCTGTGCTGGCTCTTATCGGTAGCCTACATGATTTCCAGTTGCAGCAAGTGGGATCTAGTTACCTGACAAGGTCTTTAACCTGGGCCCCCTGAATTGGTAGTGCAGAATCTTAGACACTAGATTACCAGAGAAGTCCCTCATTAAATTAAAAAATTTTTTTAATTCTCTAGGGGACTTCCCCTGTAGTCCCGTGATTAAGGCTCCACCTTCCAATTCAGAGGGTTGCAGGTTCAATCCCTGGTCAGGGAACTAGGATCCCACATGCTACAGGAAATGTCCAAAAAGTTAAAAGAAAAAAGAGTTCTCTGATCCATAGGTCTTGTGTAATCAATTAAGAGTAGGTATACATTGATTGTGAACATTATTTGAACAGTTTGTTGCTGTTTTAACTGGGCTTTTTATCACAGTAAAATCATTATAATGTAAGCTCCTCGAGGGTAGGGGTTTTGATTCTGATGTATGTTTTATTCACTGCTAAATCTGGTTCCTAGGACAGTACACATGTAAATATTTTGTAAATATTTGTGGAATGAATGAAATTAATGTGATATTTCTAGGACTGTACTTCCTTCTGGATAGTAGGGATGGTTTCATCCAAAAGTAATTATTTATCTTAAATTTTTCTTTTTTGGAATTTCCAAATATGATTATGCAGAGTATCTACTTTTAAAAAGGTGGGCGGAGGGACTCTAAAAACACCTTTGTGGTAAGAGTCAAAAGTGCTTGAGAATTCTTTTCAAAGATGTACAATTTACATGTACTGATAGTTTTTAAAAATTCTGAGAATCATGCATGTAATAAGCTAGCAAAAATGTTTTCAATAAATTCTCAGTTTTGACCCCTGTATCTCTCTGTTTTCCAGTTAACTAGAAGCATCTGTGATTTTTGAGATCTCTTTACATATTCTAGATACAAGTCTTTTGTTGGATACATGGTTTGCAAATATTTTTGGCCAATCTATAGTTTGTCTTTTCATTCTCTTTACAAGGTTTTGTGCAGAGCAAAATTTTTTACCTTTGATGAAGTTCAATTTATGTTTGTCTTTTCATGAACTATACCTTTGTGTCAAGTCTATGAACTCCTTGCTTAGGTTCTGAAGATTTTCTACGTATCTCTAAAATTTTAAAGTTTCACTTTTACATTTAAATTCACATTCCATTTTGAGTTAATTTTAGTGTAACAAGACTTTCTTTTTCTAAGCTTATAGATGCCTTTTAAAAGCCTCATATCAATAATTAAATATGGACTGGATAATTTCCTATGATAGGGTTTGTATATAAGATCTCTTGTTTGGTTGTAGCATGAGAAATAGTAAAAGTATCTTCATATTGCATAATTTCAGAAGATTCACCAGTACCTGTAATCAAGGCAGACTAGCAGTAAGTAACAGACACTAAAGTTAAAAGTCAGACTTCCCAGAGGCATAATTAACCAGGTGATTCAGGATAAAATGAAAATGTATTTAAATGAAGTGACCATATAATAGGACTAGAAAAAAATTTTTGTCAAAATTTCCTAGACACTTCATCAAATGTTCATTCATTTGGAGCTGTAGAGATCCAAGTAGTAGTGAGTAACTAAAGGAGGACTAAAAACAAAGCCACAAGGATTAACTTCAGAACACATCTCCTAGCTTGCTCTTGGTGTTACTAACATGCCAATGGCTGCATTTACCATTTTTATTTGCCATGTTTGTCCAGGGGTCAGTAAATTATAGCCCACAGTCTAAGCATGGCTTGCTGCCTGTTTTTATAAAGTTTTGCTGGAATACAGCCACGTCCACTTGCTGACTCACTCATAATCTGCCTGCTTTTGCACTACAATGGTAGAGGTGATCAGTTGTGACAGACTGCATGACCCACAAAGTCTAAAGTACTTATTCTCAGGCCCTTTACAGAAAAATTTTTGTTATTCTTATTCTTGGCTGACAAATGCTGATACAGTTATGTGAAAAGTACCCTGGTATGAAATATTTCTAAGGTGTGATATCAACTGTTTGGAACAAAAGGACAAAAAGGCAGCAGTATCAATTTATAAGAAATCTACCTTGAGGGGTAAACGGTTTTCTTTTTGAAGCTGAAATTCCTCCCAACACAACTCTAAGCATTGTTCCTGAGTCTGTGCTCAGATATCAGTTTGTGTTCCTGAACATCAAAGATGAAGATGTTTATAAGCAAGTGTCTATGTTATTAACATCTGGTAACAGAAATCCCACAGAGTTGAGAAAATATTTTGGTATGAAAGCAAAAAAACATATTTATGACCAAAATAAGTCATTTTAAGACCACTGTCCAAAGAATTTACATTATATATCTCAGAAAAGTATAAACACGTTTCAAATTTACACTCTGGCCTCAACAGGACACTAGCCAGAACTCTAGCCGAGGGTGCCTGGCGCACACTGTCTTATTGTCCCTGTACCTGAGGTTGTTGACATCAAGGGGTGGGCATGTGATGGCACCAATCATTAGGTTGTGGTATGTCATCTCTAGAAGGACTGATGCTGAAGCTGAAGCTCCAGTACTCTGGCCACCTGATTCAAAGAACTGACTCATTAGAAAGACTCTGATGCTGGGAAAGATTGAAGGAGGAGAAGGGGACGACAGAGGACGGCATCACTGACTCAATGGACATGAGTTTGAGCAAGCTCCAGGAGATGGTGAAGGACAGAAAAGCCTGGCATGCTGCAGTCTATGGGGTCACAAAGAATCAGACATGACTGGGTGAGTGAACAACAACCACAAGCTCTACACCCAGCCTTTTAGACTCTGTGATGACAGAATTCTGCAGACCTCCCATCTGCTTTGCTAGCTGGCTTTTTGTGCCAATAGGATGTGTATGGGGGACACTGCAAGTCAGGGTAACAGAGGAGGGACTCACTGTTTCTTTTAGTGGTGCCCCAGCTTTGGCCCTTCACTGGCAGTGGCAGCTGGTTGCAGTCTCAGCTTAATTTTAGAAATTACTGTATTCACTTGTTGTGGAGTTCCCTGTGTAACCCCATCGCCAACACCTACACTAGAAAAGCTTCTAGAGAGCCCTGACCTCCTTCGTTAAGTTCAGCCCCCAAACAGTTTCTGGGACATAGAAGATGCTGAAGAACCTGGGGTTGACTGACACTCACAAGGTTATCCAGGGCTCTTACAACGTTCTTCTTTGCTGCAGGGACGGGTCGCCTTAGTTGCTTTCTCCTATAGAAGGGTTGGGGGCGGGGGCAGGTAGAGAAGTGGGAAGCTAGTAACCACCCTCCTCTACCTTCCTTTCCCCACTTCCTCCATATCTTCTCCTCGCGTCCATCCTTGCCTGGCCCTCCTCCCTCCTCCAACCTGCTCTGTTCCTTCTCTTCCCCCTGCCCGCCCGCCCTCCTCCTACTTGCCTTTCCTTCACAGCCCTCTGTCACGTGTCCAAGCCGAGGGCGCAGTCAGTGTCGCGCGCGCAGGCGCTGGAGCGCACTGGGACCCGACCGCCGGCCAGGCGGGAGGATGGCGCTCGTGGGGCTGCGCTTGGTGCTATTATTCTTGGTTGGGGACTCGGCAGGTAATGGTCACCAGTGGGCTTGGCAGCCAAGGAAAGCGGAAGAGTTACCTGGGGGGAGGGGGGTCTCATCGCTTCTCGGCCTTTTGACTGAGATCAAGTGTAGAGGGAGGGGTCTCGCTAACGACTGCCCCTCCACGCACCCGTTACTGGCGGTTCCAGGCCCGCCCCGCGGTTGTCTTAAGGACACGAACTTGGGGGTGTGCGCGGGTCACATTTTGGAGCCACAGTGTTGTTGCTTGGGCTTTACTAGTGACCCTGCTGCCTGCGCTTTCTCCCCTTAAAGCAGATTTTCTGGAGTCCAGGATCAGGAATCGGGTTTTTATGTACCCGGGGCCCTACAGAACCTTGGCAAGAGATGTACAAGAATCAGGAATTGTGAATGCCAAGTGTGCCAGGCACTCTGGGGCTCATGAGAAAAGGGCCTCAGGCCAGCCAGACTTGACACCCACTTTAAAATGAAGTTAAAATGGTAACATCTAGTGGTAAGCTTTGTATTTATTATCCTGAGCAACAAAGGAAAAGAATATCATGAATTTTTGAGTTATTTCTCTGACTTTTGGGTTCTTTTAGCCAGGAAAATTGATTTTTTTATTTCTTAAATACTGTGAAGGAAGAGAAGGGAAATGGTCCCCAGATGATGGAGGGCTGTGGAGCACAGAGCTAGGGATCCTGAGGCATTAGGGAAGCCCTGGGGGCAGTAGTCAGGGTCTTCCTGCAGTCACTTTTGTGAATTAGCTGGTGCTCACATCTCTTGGCTGGCATACCTCTGAGGTAGGTGTCAGTCAGTACCGGCTGTGAGTTCATCTTCCGCTGGCTCTGAATGTCCTGCTGGATACAGGGACCCATTCTGCGGGGACTAAAGCTGCACTAAGTTCTGTCGCAGCTGAAGCTCCATCCTGTTCCTCTTGGAAGCCCCCCTCAAGGAACAGTAGGTGGACCATGGGACATGGCCTCTTCTGCTTTTGTTCCAAGGGTTGGGTAAGCATTCTCCCACTGAGGCTAGGGGAGGTTCCCTCTGATCTCTAAACTTCCATTGGCTCCTCAGGATTCCTAGCGGCTGGTGGGGTGAGGGGAGAGGATCACCAACCCTGTGCATGTATGTATCTGAGGAAGGCATGAGAGCCTCTTCTCTGACTTTTGTTATGTAGCTCCAAAGTCCTCTCTCAAGCAGACCTATTAAAGTGGTCAGTTATAGAACTGGTACCAAACGTTTTCTGTGTTCCTGCTAAGAGAGGTGCCAGAATACAACTGAATATACTTTCTACATGTTCTTCAAAAGCTGGACATGGGAGAGAAAGGGAGAAGGTGCAGCTTGTATAAATTATAAGCTGGATTTAAAAAAACCCCTTATGAAGAAGAACTGACCTTAATCATATCCTTTTAAATGTCTGTTTTCTTCTTGCAGCCTCTTTGAATGCTCAATTTAGTCAACATTCAGAACAAATAACAGTAAGTAAGAAAGCACTTTTACTGTTTCTACTAATACAATGAAGCCCACAAAGGTTGGGGTTGGAGACTGGTTTTCAGGTCTGACATGCCACTTTGGAAACAGTTGACTGAATCTTTAGAAATCAGATTATCAGGCAGGCTTTTTGATGCAATGTAAATTTTGGTTGAAAAAGGCTCAGTCCTTGGGACTTCTCTGGTGGTCCAGTAGCTAAGACTTAGAGCTACCAATGCAGGGGGCCAGGGTTTGATTCCTGGTCAGGGAAATGCATGCCCTAACTAAGAGGTTGCATGCCACAAACTAAAGATCCCACATGCCACAACCTGGCACAACCAAATAAATAAATTTTTAAAAGAAAGGAAACAGCTCAGACCTTGGGAGCCTCAGGGCTTTGTTTCCTTTGATGATTCAGAAGGTCTTGGGCCTAATAATTATACATCATACTAAACATTTTATGTATATTAATAAATTAGATTGTGTGAAAGTAAGGAAGACCAACCAAATGAGAACAAGAAAAAGGAGTTATTCAACATGTACTTCAGTGTTCATTGCAGCACTATTTACAATAGCTAAGACATAGAAGCAATCTAAATGTCCATTGACAGATGAATGAAAAAATTAGATTACACACACAAACACAGAGGAATATTGCTCGGCCATAATAAAGAATAAAATAATGCCATTTGCAGCAATATGGATAGACAAAGAGATTATCATATTAAGTGAAGTAAGTCAGAAAGACAAATATCATGTGATATCATTTAAATGTGAATCTAAACTATGACACAAATTAACCTATCAATGAAACAGAAACAGACTCAGATATGGAGAATAGACTTGTGGTTGCCAAGTGGGAGGTGGAGGGAAGGATAAATTAGGAGTTTGGGATTAACATATACACACTACTATATATATAACAGATAAACAAGAAGGACCTGCTATATAGCATGGGGAACTATAGTCAATGTCTACTAGTGATCTATAATGGAAAAGAATCTAGAAAAGAATCACTTTGCTGTACACTGAAACTAATACAACATTGTAAATAACTATACGTCAATTATCGTAAAAAGTTAATCAAAAAAAAGATCTAGTTATTCAGAGCTTGATGCAGCAAGTGAGTCAGTCATGTCATTTGTGTTTTAGCTGAGACTCAAAGGCAGAGGAGTGGGAAAGCTTTATAATGGAAAAAGGGAAGGCATCAGGTGTGCCCTGATTGAGGCTGTTGGCATGGGGAGGCTGGAGGTGGGAAACTAAAGGCAGGCATAGTATGTGAATGATTCAGAGGGCATATCTGGCTTTCTCTAATTGGGCCTAAGTTGGAAGCAGGGGTAAAATTTAGGGAAAATACCAGTTGTTAATCAAGCCTTGGCCATTTTGGGCCAACTGTTACATAGCTTACTGTTTGACTACCTGGATGTCACTAGAGATAGCTGTCTGATTTCTTACAAGTCTGATTCACAGCATGTTGGCTTTCTGGACTGGTTATTCTAAATAATGGGTTGGTTTCCTGGCTAGCTTTCTAAGGTTTTGGGTGATAGTTCTGTTTTAATATTTGGTCTGACATTGTCCATTTTTACATGCAATCTCTGTTCTCACAATGACCTTGTAAAATAAATAGAGATGATTATTTTACATACGTGAATATTGACCTCAGTGGGTAAGGTAACTTTGAGTATTCATGTCAGTGCAGACCATTTCCAGGAAATCTTACCACCCTGTTTTCTTCCTCCAAAGTAGACATAAATGTACTTTCTCTTTGTTTCCATTCAAACTATACATCATCATCATTACCATACTAGTGTAGGGGAGGAAAAAAATCTTCCCTCTACCCTTCTAAGTTTTCAGCTGGGGCCTATACAACAAAGGAGAGATTAACCAGAGAAAAATAAACAAATGTTTATTAACAAGTGTATTGTGCATACACATGGGAGTACTAAGAAATGTGTAACTCAAAGAGGTGGCTTAGAAATCTGCCTTATCGTGCATATTTAACAGAAAGCAATAAATTTGTGAAAGATACACCCAACTTTATGCAGAGTTCCAGAGAATAGCAAGGAGAGATAAGAAGGCCTTCTTAAAATGAGCAATCCAAAGAAATAAAGGGAAACAAAATATTAGGTAAGACTAGAGACTTCTTCAAGAAAATTGGAGCTATCAAGGAAATATTTCATGCAAGGATGGGGATGATAAAGGACAGAAATGGTAAGGACCTAACAAGCAGAGGAGATTAAGAAAAGGTAGCAAGAATACACAGAAGAACTATACCAAAAAATTTTAATGAGCCAGATAACCACAATGGTGTGATCACTCACCTAGAGCCAGACTGGAGTGTGAGTGAGGTCAAGTGTGCCTTAGGAAGCACTACTATGAACAAAGCTAGTGGAGGTGATGGAATTCTAGCTGTCCTAAACTATGATGCTGTTAAAGTGCTGCACTCAGTAGGTCAGCAAATTTAGAAAACCCAGGCTTGCACACAGTGTTTCCAAGCTAGGACTGGAAAAGGTCAGTTTTCATTCCAATCCCAAAGAAGGGCAATACCAAAGAATATTCCAACTACTGTACAATAGCACTTATTTCAGATGCTAAAAAGGTAATGCTCAAAATCCTTCAAGACTGGCTTCAGCAGTACATGAACCAAGAACTTCCAGATGTACAAGTTGGGTTTAGAAAAGGTAGAGGAACCAGAGTTCAAATTGCCAACATTCATTGGCTCGTGAAGATAGCAAGGGAGTTTCAAAAAACTTATGCTTTATTGACTACACTAAAGCCTTTGACTGTCTGGATCACAACAAACCAAGGAAAATTCTTAGAGATGGGAGTTCCAGACCACCTTACCTGTCTCCTGAGAAACCTGTATATGGGTCAAGAAGCAACAATTAGAACTGGAAATGAAACAAATGACTGGTTCCAAATTGGGAAAGGAGTACGTAAAGGCTGTATATTGTTACCCTGCTTATTTAACTTATATGCAGAGTATATCATGTGGAATGCCAGGCTGGATGACTCACAAACTGTAATCAAGATTGCTGGGAAAATATCAGCAACCTCAGATATGAGATGCTACCACTCCAATGTGAAGAGAAACTAAAGATCCTTTTGATGAGGGTGAAAGAGGAAAGTAAAAAAGCCAGCTTAAACTCAACATTCAAAAAACTAAGATCATGGCATCTGGTCCCATCTCTTCATGACAAATAGAAGGGTAAAAAGTGGAAGCAGTGACAGATTTTATTTTCTTGGGCTCCAAAATCACTGTGGCTGGGGACTGCAGCCATGAAATCAAAAGATGCTTGTTCCTTGGAAGGAAAGCTATGACAAATCTAGCCAGCGTGTTAAAAGCAGAGACATCACTTTACCAACAAAGGTCCATATAGTCAAACCTATGGTTATTCCAGTAGTTGTATACAGATGTGAGAGTTGGATCATAAAGAAAGTGCCAAAAGAATTGATGCTTTCAAATTGTGGTGCTGGAGAAGACTGTTGAGAGTCCCTTGGACAGCAAGGAGATCAAACCAATAAATCCTAAAGGAAATCAACTCTGAATATTCATTGGAAGGACTGTTGCTGAACCTGAAGTTCCAATATTTTGGCCACTTGATGCAAAAAGCTGACTCTTTGTAAAAGACCTTGATGCTGGGAAAGATTGAAGGCAAAAGGAGAAGGAAGCAGCAGAGGATGAGATGGTTAGATAGCATCTTCGACTCAGTGGACATGAATTTAAGCAAGCTCTGGGAGACAGTGAAGGACAGCGGAGACTGGCATGCTATATAGTTCATGAGGTTGCAAAGAGTTAGACATAACTTAGGGACTGAATAACAACAACATTTGTAGATAAATGACAGGACAAAGGAAAATTGTTTTAGGCTTCCAAGAGTGGCAAACAGTAGGAAGATAATTAATGGGAGGAAACTAATGGAATAAAGTTTGTTTGCAGGTTCCTTAGGTGCCATTTCTGGGCTGATAAGAAGCCAGAATCATTTCCAGTAAATGAGAATTTATATTCTGCCTTTAGGCAGAAAAGAGGAAGTCAAAACTGCATGTTGACTGCCTTTAGCTCCAAGTACGCAATGGCACCCCACCCCAGTACTTTTGCCTGGAAAATCCCATGGATGGAGGATCCTGGTGGGCTCTAGTCCATGGGGTCGCTAAGAGTCGGACACGACTGAGCAACTTCACTTTCACTTTTCACTTTCATGCACTGGGGAAGGAAATGGCAACCCACTCCAGTATTCTTGCCTGGAGAATCCCAGGGACAGGGGAGCCTGGTGGGCTTCCGTCTATGGGGTCGCACAGTCGGACACGACTGAAGCGACTTAGCAGCAGCAGCAATGTTTATGTCAAGGAGTTATATTTTGGGGTAACATAGCCTGGGTTTCTTTCAACAGTAAAGGATACCAATCAGTGTTCTAAATTCTTTATATAGAATCACTCACTTAATCTTTTACAGCACTGACAGTGGGTACCATTCTTATCTCTCTGGCCAAGGTCACATGGAAATGGTGGAACTATAGTTCCAACCTAGGCATCTGACTCCAGATCCAGTGCTTTTAATTACCCAGTCATAGCAGTGAATTGTAATTGTCTGTCTCCCCCTAGTAAGCTGTATATTTTGTGATGTCTTATTGTTTGGTGCCAAATTTTCAGCATTTAATGAGTACCTGTCAGGAAGCATTTAACAGGAGGCTTCCTGTGTGCTGTTTTGGATCTGTCATGAATCCTCTGTTCCTTATCAATTCCTGAATATTCAGGAATTAAGAGGAGTGGCAAACCAAGGGCCAAGGAAGGCATGCATTTCCTTTGTTAGTTTTTCCATAAGGTGATAAGTAACTATTTACGACCCTCTTCCTTTTTATGAACCATAGGGTAAAAGTGATTATTTACAACCCTCTCTCTTTGATATGGATTGCCTTATGTTTCCTTGATAATTTGTAAGTCTGGACTTTTGATCTTTATCTTTGCTGAACAAAGCTACCTTGTAAGACAGTATATATACCCACACTATGTTGAATAAACAGAGAAGGCAATGGCACCCCACTCCAGTACTCTTGCCTGGAAAATCCCATGGATGGAGGAGCCTGGTAGGCTGAAGTCCATGGGGTCGCTAAGAGTTGGACACCACTGAGCGACTTCACTTTCCCTTTTTACTTTCATGCATTGGAGAAGGAAATGGCAACCCACTCCAGTGTTCTTGCCTGGAGAATCCCAGGGACAGGGAAGTCTAGTGGACTGCCGTCTATGGGGTCACACAGAGTCGGACATGACTGAAGTGACTTAGCAGTAGCATGTTGAATAAAACACTCTTGTTCCTTCAGAGCTTGGGTCCCTGTGTCTTTCTTTCTTTCTCTCTCTCTTCTCTCTCTCTCTTTCAGGCTAATTCTTTGGAGCACAGAAGCCCACTGAGCTCACTTTCTTGCCTGGGTTTGCAAGACCCTCGCAAGAGGGTGCCCTGTGCCTATGTGAAGCAGTGCAAGCCACGTGTCAAGGTCTTTATTGGTTTTCTGTGTAAACGAAGGAATATCGGCCTCTTTCTTTTATTTCTTATCATCGACTCTGGACCATGCGGTTCCGGTCCATTAAAGGACCTCAACAAGTGGCACCCAGAACAGGGGCCTGGTATACATGGCATATTCAGACAGAGTGACTCAAGGACCTATTGAGGTCAGTAAGTACTAAGATATGAGTCAAACGGCTGGAAAGCCCCATCACTTTTCTATTTTACTTCATCACTTAAAGTTTAAGGACTTTCAGTTTCACACCAGCAAATAGAGGCTTGCCTTCAGACAGTGGTTGAATGTAACCCTTGGTTCCCTGATGAAGGTAGTTTTGATTTAGAAATTTGGCACCAGGTCAAAGAGAATGTTGAACAAGCTGCCAGACAGGGAAAAAATATTCCAATAGATTTCTGGCCCCTATGGGCTCTCATTAAAGCTGTGATTCTGCCATTTCAAGGTAATTCTAGCCCTCCTGATATTCGACAACAGGCAGAACACTTATTACATAAATATGAATTAGATGATGAAACCTTACAAAAGGCCCAATTAGAACAACATAAAATATTTTGGAATTTTCCTACAAGCCCTGCCCCGGTTGCTCCAAGCACTCCTTCCCTGCCAGTGGGCACAAATCCCAAAGTCTCTCCCTTGCTAGACCCTAATGATTCTGGCAACGACTCCCCTAAGACACCTTTTGACATTAAAACTGACAACACCTTTCTGAATAACAATAATAAGTTTTTACCACATTCTCTTAATTGTAAGAATTTGCTACCTACTCACTCTCCTTCACGACAGAAGCTCTCTGAATTGCTGGCCTTGCCATCACAAGTCTCTGAAGCTGATGGTTTCTCTGCCTTTCCAGTTTTTAGAAATCCTGATGCTCAAGGGCACATAATACCTCAATATGAGGATATTAACTTTTATCACATGCAACAAATTAAAAAAGCTATAACTATGTATGGCCCACATTCACCTTTTACTAAAGTACTTCTAAATTCTATAACATCCTCTATTGGAAATTTTATTCCCCATCATTGGCGAACTTTAATAAAAGGTCTCATTAAACCAGGGGAATATCTTCAGTGGATAATGTGGTTTCATGATATAGCCAGAGATCATGCTAACAGAAATACTCGAGGTGGCGTGCCCCAAAATCAAATTACTTTTGAGATGCTAACTGGTACAGGACAGTTTGACTCTGTAGAAGCTCAAATACAGTGCCCTCCTTTGTTACATGGACAATTAAAAACAGTGGCCCTTGAAGCTTGGGATCGAATTACTCCTCAAGGGGAGCTTACAGGTAGCTACACTATAATATTGCAAGGACTTAATGAAAAATATACTGATTTTTTAGCTAGATTAGAAACTGCTATTTCTCATACTGTAATTGGAGAAAAAGCCAAAAGGCAACTAGAGAAATTACTTGCTTATGAAAATGCAAATTAGGAATGTCAAAAGGCTAATAGCTCCAATTTGTGAGACAAGGATTATTATTGATTATTTGAAGGCTTGTCGAAATCTAGGATCAGAAACTCAAAAGATGCAAATGCTAGCTGAAACAATGGTTGCTGCCTTAAGAAAGGGAAATGAAGGAACTTTACATGTGGAGATAAGAACCCTTTAAAAAGGGACTGCCCTAAGAAAGCTAATAAAAAGCCTCCAAAAATCTGCCCTTGCTGCTGTAGAGGAAGGCATTGGGCCAATGCATTAGATTTAGATGTAAATCTAAATTTGACATTGAAGGGAAACCTATTCCGGGAAACTTCCAAGCAGGGGACCCCCCAGGTCCCCGTCACCAAAAACCAGGAGCAAATTCCATCTTCTCCCTCAAACCCTCAACATCCAGCAGTGCTGCCGTCAATATACCAGCCCTAAATGACTTTCTCCTTTACCCTCAAGCAGTCCCCTCTAGAATACCTACTGGACTTTTTGGACCCCTGCCCCCACAAACCTTCAGTCTTTTACTTGGCCAATCTAGTTTGACTTCTAAAGGAATTACTGTCCACCTTGGAGTAATTGATTCAGATTATAAAGAAGAAATTCAAATTATGATGCCATCTCAGATTTTATGGCAATTCAAAAAGGGGGATAAAATTGCTCAATTACTTCTTTTACCTTACATTTCTATTAACTCCTCTAATGATGTACGGATGGGCAGATTCGGCAATACAGATCAAAAAGTCCTTTTGGACATCATTAGTATCTGAATTTGCCCTACCGACTATAAATATCAAAACTAATGGTAAAAGATTTTCTGGTCTCCTTGACACTGGCTCTGATATTACTACTATTTCCAAACATTTATGGCCCAAATCCTGGCCTGTACAAAAAATTTCTTGCCAAATTGCAGGGATTTCTCAAACCAAAGTACAAGAGGTTTATCAGAGTACTCAAATTTATCCATGTGAGGGACCAGAAGGCCAAACTGCAACATTAAGACCTTATGTGATAGATGCACCCCTTAATCTAATAGGAAGGGCCTACATATGCAATGGCAAACTCAGATATACATTCCACATTTTTCCTAGGGGCCACTGCTCATTTAACAAACGATACAATTATTAAAATAACTTGAAAGAATGACGAGCCTATTTAGACAGAGCAGTGGCCCCTCATGAAAGAGAAATTACAGGTGGCTAAGGAACTTATAGATACACAACTAGAATTAAAGCATATTGAAGAATCTTGTTCTCCTTGGAACTCTCCTATTTTTGTTATAAAAAAGAAATCTAACAAATGACGTCTCCTAACAGACCTTAGAAAAGTTAATGCATCTATGAAACCTATGGGTGCGTTACAACCAGGAATCCCATCACCTATCTTTATTCCTCAAAATTGGCACATTATTATCATTGATTTACAAGATTGCTTTTTTAATATACCTTTACACCCTTTAGACTGAGAGAGATTCGCTTTCTCTCTCCCTTATCCTAGTCATATCAGACCTCATAAATGGTACCAATGGACTGTACTGCCACAAGGGATGATGAATTCTCCCACCATGTGTCAGTACTATGTAGCTAAAGCCTTTGAGCCTGTGAGAAAACAATTTCCTAACTTTCTTGTTATTCACTATATGGATGATACATTGTTTTCAGCTCCATCTATCTTAGAAACTCAACACATGTTTGATATAGCTCAACTATGCTTAAAAAGCTCTGGATTAATCATTGCCCCTGAAAAAATTCAAACCTCTACACCTTACCATTACTTGGGGTTTGTTGTTGATAGACAACATACTACTCCCCAACTAACTCAGATCCATACTGATAAATTATCAACCTTAAATGATTTCCAAAAGCTCTTAGGTGATATAAATTGGATTAGACCTTCTTTAGGCATTTCTAATGGAGAAGGAAATGGCAACCCACTCCAGTGTTCTTGCCTGGAGAATCCCAGGGATGGCGGAGCCTGGTGGAGCCGCCGTCTATGGGGTCGCACAGAGTCAAAAACGACTGAAGCAACTTAGCAGCAGGCATTGCTAATTATCAACTGAATAACCTATTTAATACTTTAAAAGGAAATCTTTGAAAACTTTTCTAAATGTCTGCCCTCTTCCACTAATTTGGAAACTTTAGCTGAACAACTAGCTGATCAATTATCTGGGCTAGACCCACAAGGATGGTTTCAAAATATTGCCCACAGCATCGGGTCTGGAACTGTAACTTTGGTGATTGTCATGGCAATTACATTTGTTGTTTATCATTGCCTTTCTAGAAGGTTGGTTACTACTAAACAAACTCAATTGGTCAGGACCTTTTTTACAAATATAATAAAATAGGGGGAAATGTCAGGAAGCATTTAACAGGAGGCTTCCTGTGTGCTGTTTTGGATCTGTCATGAATCCTCTGTTCCTTATCAATTCCTGAATATTCAGGAATTAAGAGGAGTGGTAAACCACTCCTGGGGCTGAGGAATGCATGCATTTCCTTTGTTAGTTTTTTTCATACAGTGATAAGTAACTATTTATGACCCTCTTCCTTTTTATGACCCATACAGTTAAAGTGATTATTTACAACTCTCTCTCTTTGATATGGATTGCCTTGATAATTTATAAGTCTGGACTTTTGATCTTTATCTTTGCTGAACAAAGCTACCTTGTAAAACAGTATATATACCCAAACTATGTTGAATAAAACACCCTTGTTCCATCATAGCTTGGGTCTCTGTGTCTTTCTTTTTCTCTTTCTCTCTCTCTCAGGCTAATTCTTTGGAGCACAGAAGCCCACTGAGCTCACTTTCTTGCCTGGGCTTGCAAGACCCTTGCGAGAGGGCACCCTGTGCCTACATGAAGCAGTGCAAGCCCCGTGTCAAGGGCTTTATTGGTTTTCTGCATAAACCAAGGAATATTGGCGTCTTTCTCTCTCTCTTTTACTTTCTTATCTTCAACTCCAGACCACCAGGTTGCAGTCCATTAAAGGACCTCAAGAGGTACCCAATAATATTTTTGCTCAGATGACTCAGTTTTTCCTGGGTTTGAGTTTCTTTCAGAAAATGGGGATAATAACAGTGAAAATTCACTCTGCCATCCTCCATTTAAGCAACTCACAAATGACCCTGTCCTTTCTCTCTGAATAATTTCCACAGGAGACCGATCACTGACTGGTTGTAGATTAGTATCTTGTATGACGCCTCTCTTATAAAGTGGACTATTTGCCATCAGTGGAGTTATATTTTTCACCAAGACTCAAGTGGCTGTGTTCACAAGCCCCTTATGAGAGTTTCCAGTCTTATTTTAATTAAAAATGTAAAGATAGTATAAACATGATTATAAAGAAATAAAGCCATTTATATGAGAACTGTGTCAAATACTTTTGAGACTTGCTCAAAGACAAATTCTAAAACAAAATAATTGCTCTTGAATTAGGTGTAGGTAAAACAATAGTAAATAATTGGGGAATTGTTTTTTAATTGTACAATGTCTCTAAATTCTTGCCATATTTAAAAGTGGGTAGTTTTACCCCCAGGAGATATGTAGACTGTCATCTTGATTGTCATGACCAGGGAGTTGTTGCTGGCATCTAGTAGATAAAGAACAAAGACAATACTAAACATCCTACAATGTACAGGACAACCTCACACAGCAAAGAATTATCTGGTCCAAAATATGAGTGCAGTTGAGAAATCCCTTCTAAACAAAACAAAACAAGAAATCGTAGGTGATTTATTATGGGTATGATTTTTGCAGTGATAGCACATAGAACTCAATTAGTTGAAACATTAATAGGAAAAGTCTTACTTAGATCTAGTGTCAGGTAGAGTTAGATTCAGGTGCAAGTAGCACAGATTCAAAATAACAGCTCACAGAGCTGCCATCTTAGGATGTGGCTTTTATCATCCTGGTCTGTATAGGGGAGGGTTTCATGCACCGAGGAACAGGATAGAGAAATGAACAAAGGAGACTAAAAATTAGGGGAAGCAGAGGACAGGCTCAATTTTCCTTTAAAGGAGATCCTCAGAAGCTACTACACAATAATCCCATTTGTATCCAGTCAGCCTAATCTTGATCATGTGGTCATACCTAGCTGCAAGGGAGGTTCTCTTAGTGTAAGTAGTATTACCCCTGGCCATGTGCCTTGTGTCTTACATCAAAAAGATTGGCAATCCTATTTTCTGTTTGAAGATAAAATGCTTAGGGTATGTATTTTTTGTTATTGTTTCCCTGCTTTAATTGACTTTTTCAACAAAATGACCAATAACCTTGTCCCAATCTCATTGGGAAAAGGGTATCTAGTCTCCTGTGGAAGCTGTCCTGGAAGCCATCATCTTAGTGAGCCTAGAGCAGGAAGAACACATAAGGCTCCTAGAAGGGGATAGAATCCTGAACAGAGGATGGAAAGGATTAAAAGTTTTTCTTTAGTTCAGAGTTTGGCCAATGCCCTGTCCTACTTAGGTCTCTATGAATCCATATAATATGAAGAAAAAGGTATATTTCATTTATTCAGAATACTAAACACTTGTTCTGAAGTGAGGAAAGAGGATCACTATTACTAAAACAAAACAAATACAGCAGGTCATATATTCAACCTGTTATTAAAGTGAGCCTCTACATGGTGGTCACACGACCACTGTGACCAGTTCTAGTCTTGGTCCTGCTGGAGACTAGAGGATATGAGCAAGACATATTACCTCTCTGGCCTCAAGTCCATTAAATCTGAGGGTTGAATTCCATGATCCAATATCAGTTTGTAAGGGCTGCTGTAATAAAGTCACAAACTGAGTAACTTTAACAACAGAAATGGGTTGTCTCACAGTTCTCAAGCCTGAATGTCCAAACTAAAGGTGTCAGCAGGGTTTGTTCCTTCTAAGGGCTGGGAAGGAGAATCTTCCTTCCATTCCCCTCTCCCAGTATCTGGTAGTCTCAGGCATTCCTTGTCTTGTAAATGGCATTCTCTTGTTGTCTTCACATGATTTTCCCTGAGTGTGTGACTCTGTTTCCAAACTTTCCCTTTTATAAGAATACCAGTCATATTAGATTAGGACCCACTCTCCTAAACTTATTTTAACATAATTTCCTTATTCCACATAAGGTCACATTCTGAGGTGCTAGGGGTTAGGACTTTAACACATCTCTCTGTGTGGACACAGTTAAACCCATAACAACCCCAAGGGTCTAATTCTGAACATACTACTTTCTTTAATGATGTTGTTCAAATGCCAGTATATTAAAAGTCCAGAGAAAAAGATTCCTGAGCATGTCTTGGTGTTATGCCAAGGCATTAGGTGGAATGGAACAGGCCATTCTCATGTAGGTGATAGTGAAGAGCAAATTATGAAGCCGGAGGATAGATAGTTAAGTAGGTTTGGTGGCAAGTCTTGGACTTTCATTTTAAAAATCAGCCATATTGAACCTTCCTTTGAGGTCCTTTTCTTACATAGCAGATATTGATCCATTGCTTCAACATCGCATCTGATTTTTGTATTAGAAAAAACATTTTTGTGTGGGAAAAAAATCTTTTTGTAGGATATTTCCAGGAAATCTAGGGAAACTTAGGGCTTTGTCCTCCTCTAAACTGCTGTATGATGAGAATATCTCAAGTTATTCTCCAATTTCTGTCTTCCTTTCTCTTTTCTAGCCAAACTGCGATCAGTATAAATTACCAGGATGTCCCAGGGACTTCAGCCCTGTGTGTGGAAGCGACATGTCCACTTATCCCAATGAGTGTATTCTGTGCATGAAAATCAGGTAACAATTTTATAATATAAACTAGGCGCATTTTCTTTAGTTCTCCTCTTGCATTTTGATTACTTAGCAAGTTGTGACTCTTCTTGGACATAAGAATCAAATGTGACATAAGTAGCTCTGTTTTAAGACTGACATTTAAAAAGACCCAGAATCTTTCAGTGTATTTTCTAGGTCAAGGTTAGAAAAATAAGTGTGTGATTAATCAATTATAAATGAGATAATTAAGTAATGTACTATCCAGGGATGGGTGGTTTCCCAAAATTTATTTAGGATTGTAGCAGTGGTGCTGCTTGCAGTCCCATCATTCAAGTCTGTGCTGAGCACCAAGAAAGAAGACCTGGGTCTGTCATCCAGGGTTATGATTCAGTGTGTTTTCAGAGGAATGAAGGAAGACAAGGGAAGGAATTATAGCTGTTTCTGGGTTTTGAGGCAGATCATGGAACTGAGGCACTGCTATGTAAAAAAAACCCTAGCCCATTATCAATTCCACCCATCCTGGCATAGCAGGAAGGGGAGCAGGGATATCCCAGGCCATCAAGAATGCTTTGTCCCTCAGGAGACAGGATGGCAAAGTGGTAGGACTTAAGCACATGTCCTCTCATGAAAACACCAAAATCACAACTAACTGCTGAACAACCACTGACAGAAAAAACTGGAGCCTACCAAAAAGATATTCTACATTTAAAGATAAAGAAGAAGCCACAACAAGACAGTAGCAGGCATGCTTTCATGATATAATCAGATCTCATACCCTCCAAATGGGTGACCTGCAAACTGGAAAATAGTTATATTGCAGAGGTTCTCCCACAGGAGTGAGAGTTTGAGCCTCATGTCAAGCTCTGCAGCCTGGGGAGTCCAGCATTGAGATGAGATTTAAGACCATCTGGCTTTGAAGGTCAGCAGGGCTTCCATGGAGGAGCTCCACAGGACTGGAGGAACAGAGACTCCACTCTTAAAGAGAACACACAAGGTTTCACATATATTGAGTCTTAGGGCAAAGCAATGACTCCATAGGAGCCTGAGCTGACATACCTCTGGGTCTGGGATAGTCTTCTGGGGAGGCAGGGATCAGCTGTGGCTCACTGGGGAACAAGGACACTGGTGGCAGAGACTTCGTGGAACATTCATTGGTATAAGCTCTCCTAGAAATCACCATTTTGGCAAAAATTCCTGGCCCCACCCAATAGCTGGCAGCCCCACCCATCAGCAGACAAGGTGCTTAAAGTTGTCCTGTGCCAACATCTGCCTATAAATACACCTCTTGACACAGCCTGTCTACCAAAGGCACAAGACCCAACTCCACCCACCAGTGGGTAGGTACCAGTTCCTCCCACTAGAAAGCCTGCACAAGCCCCCGGATCAACCTCATCTACCAGGAAACAGATATTAGAAGCAAGAACTCCAGTTCTGCAACCTGAGGAATAGAGACCACAAATACGGGAAGTTAGACAAAATAAAATAGAAGAGGAATAAGTTTCAGATGCAGAAACCAGAAGAAACCCCAGAGACACAACTAAGTGAAAGGTCAGATCAGATCAGATCAGTCGCTCAGTCGTGTCCGACTCTTTGAGACCCCTTGAACTGCAGCACGCCAGGCCTCCCTGTCTATCACCAACTCCGGGAGGTCACTCAGACTCACATCCATCGAGTCAGTGATGCCATCCTCTGTCTCATCCTCTGTCGTCCCCTTCTCCTCCTGCCCCCAATTCCTCCCAGCATCAGAGTCTTCTCCAATGAGTCAACTCTTCGCATGAGGTGGCCAAAATACTGGAGTTTCAGCTTTAGCATCATTCCTTCCAAACAAATTCTAGGGCTGATCTCCTTCAGAATGGACTGGTTGGATCTCCTTGCAGTCCAAGGGACTCTCAAGAGTCTTCTCCAACACCACAGTTCAAAAGCATCAATCCTTCGGCGCTCAGCCTGCTTCACAGTCCAGCTCTCACATCCACACATGACCACAGGAAAGACCATAGCCTTGACTAGGCGAACCTTTGTTGGCAAAGTAATGTCTCTGCTTTTGAATATGCTACCTAGGTTGATCATAACTTTCCTTCCAAGGAGTAAGCGTCTTTTAATTTCATGGCTGCAGTCACCATCTGCAGTGATTTTGGAGCCCAGAAAAAGAAAGTCTGACACTGTTTGACTGTTTCTCCATCTATTTCCCATGTAGTGATGGGACCGGATGCCATGATCTTCGTTTTCTGAATGTTGAGCTTTAAGCCAACCTTTTCACTCTCCACTTTCACTTTCATCAAGAGGCTTTTTAGCCCCTCTTCACTTTCTGCCATAAGAGTGGTGTCATCTGCATATCTGAGGTTATTGATATTTCTCCCAGCAATCTTGATTCCAACTTCTGTTTCTTCCAGTCCAACATTTCTTATGATGTAATCTGCATATAAGTTAAATAAACATGGTGACAATATGCAGCCTTGATGTACTCCTTTTCCTATTTGGAACCAGTCTGTTGTTCCATGACCAGTTCTAACTGTTGCTTCCTGTCCTGCATACAGATTTCTCAAGAGGCAGATCAGGTGGTCTGCTATTCCCATCTCTTTCAGAACTTTCCACAGTTTATTGTGATCTACACAGTCAAAGGCTTTGGCTTAGTCAATAAAGCAGAAATAGATGTTTTTCTGGAACTCTCTTGCTTTTTCCATGATCCAGCGGGTGTTGGCAATTTGATCTCTGGTTCCTCTGCCTTTTCGAAAACCAGCTTGAACATCAGGAAGTTCACGGTTCACATATTGCTGAAGCCTGGCTTGGAGAATTTTGAGCATTACTTTACTAGCGTGTGAGATGAGTGCAATTGTGCGGTAGTTTCAGCATTCTTTGGCATTGCCTTTCTTTGGGATTGGGATGAAAACTGACCTTTTCCAATCTTGTGGCCACTGCTGAGTTTTCCAAATTTGCTGGCATATTGAGTGCAGCACTTTCACAGCATCATCTTTCAGGACTTGGAATAGCTCCACTGGAATTCCATCACCTCCACTAGCTTTGTTCGTAGTGATGCTTTCTAAGGCCCACTTGACTTCACATTCCAGGATGTCTGGCTCTAGGTCAGTGATCACATCATCATGATTATCTGGGTCGTGAAGCTCTTTTTTGTACAGTTCTTCTGTGTATTCTTGCCACCTCTTCTTAATATCTTCTGCTTCTGTTAGGTCCATATCATTTCTGTCCTTTATCGAGCCCATCTTTGCATGAAATGTTCCTTTGGTATCTCTGATTTTCTTGAAGAGATCCCTAGTCTTTCCCATTCTGTTGTTTTCCTCTATTTCTTTGCATTGATCGCTGAAGAAGGCTTTCTTATCTCTTCTTGCTATTCTTTGGAACTCTGCATTCAGATGTTTATATCTTTCCTTTTCTCCCTTTGCTTTTCGCTTCTCTTCTTTTCACAGCTATTTGTAAGGCCTCCCCAGACAGCCATTTTGTTTTTTTGCATTTCTTTTCCATGGGGATGGTCTTGATCCCTGTCTCCTGTACAAAATCACGAACCTCATTCCATAGTTCATCAGGCACTCTATCTATCAGATCTAGGCCCTTAAATCTATTTCTCACTTCCACTGTATAATCATAAGGGATTTTATTTAGGTCATACCTGAATGGTCTAGTGGTTTTCCCTACTTTCTTCAATTTCAGTCTGAATTTGGCAATAAGGAGTTCATGGTCTGAGCCACAGTCAGCTCCTGGTCTTGTTTTTCCTGACTGTATAGAGCTTCTCCATCTTTGGCTGCAAAGAATATAATCGATCTGATTTCGGTGTTGACCATCTGGTGATGCCCATGTATAGAGTCTTCTCTTGTGTTGTTGGAAGAGGGTATTTGCTATGACCAGTGCATTTTCTTGGCAAAACTCTATTAGTCATTGCCCTGCTTCATTCCATATTCCAAGGCCAAATTTGCCTGTTACTCCAGGTGTTTCTTGACTTCCTACTTTTGCATTCCAGTCCCCTATAATGAAAAGGACATCTTTTTGGGGTGTTAGTTGTAAAAGGTCTTGTAGGTCTTCATAGAACCGTTCAACTTCAGCTTCTTCAACGTTACTGGTTGGGGCATAGACTTGGATTACTGTGACATTGAATGGTTTGCCTTGGAAACGAAGAGAGATCATTCTGTCGTTTTTGAGATTGCATCCAAGTACTGCATTTCGGACTCTTTAGTTGACCATGATGGCCACTCCATTTCTTCTGAGGGATTCCTGCCTGCAGTAGTAGATATAATGGTCATCTGAGTTAAATTCACCCATTCCAGTCCATTTTAGTTCGCTAATTCCTAGAATGTCAACATTCACTCTTGCCATCTCTTGTTTGACCACTTCAATTTGCCTTGATTCATGGACCTGACATTCCAGGTTCCTATGCAATATTGCTCTTTACAGCATCAGACTTTGCTTCTGTCACCAGACACATCCACAGCTGGGTATTCTTTTTGCTTTGGCTCCATCCCTTCATTCTTTCTGAAGTTATTTCTCCACTGATCTCCTGTAGCATATTGGGCCCCTACTGACCTGGGGAGTTTCTCTTTCAGTATCCTATCATTTTGCCTTTTCATACTGTTCATGGGGTTCTCAAGGCAAGAATACTGAAGTGGTTTGCCATTCCCTTCTCCAGCGGACCACACCCTGTCAGATATCTCCACCATGACCCGCCCATCCTGGGTTGCCCCACGGGCATGGCTTAATTTCACTGAGTTAGACAAGGGTGTGGTCCTGATGTGATTAGATTGACTAGTTTTCTGTGAGTATGGTTTCAGTGTATTTGCCCTCTGATGCCCTCTTGTAAGACCTACCGTCTTACTTGGGTTTCTCTTACCTTGGGCGTGGGGTATCTTTTCCCGGCTGCTCCAGCAAAGCACAGCCATGGCACCTTACCTTGGACGAGGATTCTCTCCTCACTGCCGTCCTTCCTGACCTTGGAGGAGGGGTATCTCCTCACTGCCGCCCTTCCTGACCTCGGTAGTGGCGTAGCTCTCCTAGTGCGCCGCAGCAGCCGGTGGGGCGCTCCTAGTGCGCCGCGCAGCCGGCGGGGCCCAGCCGGCGGGGCGCTCCTAGTGCGCCGGTCGAGGGAAAGAAAGGTAGAGAGAGGCAATCTGCCTGGAAAGGGATTCATAATAATGATAGTAAAGATGATCCAAGATCTCAGAAAAAGAATAGAAGCATAGATGAGAAGACATAAGAAATGTAATGGAGAGCTAGAAGATTTAAAGAACATATAAACAGAGATGAACGATACAATAAGTGAAATGAAAAATGCACTAGAAGGAATAAATAGCAGAATAAATAAGGCAGAAGAACAAATAAATGAGCTGGAAGACATACTAGTAGAAAATACTGCTGCAGAACAGAATAAAGAAGAATGAAAAGAACTGAGACCGCCTAAGAGACCTCTGTGACAATATTAAATGCACAAATATTTTTCATTATAGGGGTCCTAGAAGGAGAAGAGAGAGAGAGAAAGGGCCTGAGAAAATACTTGAAGAGATAATAACCAGAAATTACCCTAACATGGGAAAGGAAACACTCATTTAAGTCTAGGAAGTGCAGAGAGCCCCATACTGGATAAACACAAGGGGGATATGCCAAGACACATATAAATCAAACTGATAAAAATTAAAGACAGAGGAAATAAAGGAATAAAGAGCATAAACGAAACGAGAAAAGCAACAAATGACATACAAGGGTATCCCCATAAGATTATCAGTTGATTTTTTTCAGCAAAAACTATCCAGGCCAGAAGGGAGTGTGTATTTAAAGTGATAAAAGGGGAAAACCTAGGACCAAGAATATTCTACCCAGCAAGGCTCTTATTCAAATCTGACAGAGAGACCAAAAGCTTTATAGGTAAGCAAAGTGAAGTCACTCAGTCATGTCCGACTCTTAGCGACCCCATGGACTGCAGCCTACCAGGCTCCTCCGTCCGTGGGATTCTCCAGGCAAGAGTACTGGAGTGGGGTGCTATTGCCTTCTCCGATAGGTAAGCAAAAGCTAAGATAATTCAGTGCCACCAAACCAGTTTTACAACAAATACTAAAGGAACTTCTCTAGATGAGAAAGAAAAGGCCATAACTAGAAACAAGAAAATTACCAATGGCAAAGCTCACCAGTAAAGGCAAACACACAGTAAAGGTAGGAAATCATCTACACACAAACTTGAAGTCAAGACAGCAACTGTGAGAAGAGGAGAGTACAAATGCAGGATACTGGAAATGTATTTGAAATTAAGAGACCAGCACCTTAAAACAATCTTGTATATATCTCTGTCTATCTATATCAGATCAGATCAGATCAGTCGCTCAGTCGTGTCCGACTCTTTGCGACCCCATGAACCCCAGCACGCCAGGCCTCCTTGTCCATCACCAGCTCCCGGAGGTCACTCAGACTCACATCCATCAAGTCAGTGATGCCATCCAGCCATCTCATCCTCTGTCGTCCCCTTCTCCTCCTGCCCTCAATCCCTCCCAGCATCAGAGACTTCTCCAATGAGTCAACTCTTCGCATGAGGTGGCCAAAATACTGGAGTTTCAGCTTTAGCATCATTCCTTCCAAAGAAATTCCAGGATTGATCTCCTTCAGAATGGACTGGTTGGATCTTCTTGCAGTCCAAGGGACTCTCAAGAGTCTTCTCCAACACCACAGTTCAAAAGCATCAATTCTTCGGCGCTCAGCCTTCTTCACAGTCCAGCTCTCACATCCATACATGACCACAGGAAAGACCATAGCCTTGACTAGGCGAACCTTTGTTGGCAAAGTAATGTCTCTGCTTTTGAATATGCTATCTAGGTTGGTCATAACTTTCCTTCCAAGGAGTAAGCATCTTTTAATTTCATGGCTGCAGTCACCATCTGTAGTGATTTTGGAGCCCAGAAAAAGAAAGTCTGACACTGTTTCCACTGTTTCTCCATCTATTTCCCATGTAGTGATGGGACCAGATGCCATGATCTTCATTTTCTGAATGTTGAGCTTTAAGCCAACTTTTTCACTCTCCACTTTCACTTTTATCAAGAGGCTTTTTAGTTCCTCTTCACTTTCTGCCATAAGGGTGGTGTCATCTGCATATCTGAGGTTATTGATATTTCTCCCAGCAATCTTGATTCCAGCTTGTGTTTCTTCCAGTCCAGCGTTTCTCATGATGTACTCTGCATATAAGTTAAATAAACAGGGTGACAATATACAGCCTTGACGTACTTCCTCTTTTCCTATTTGGAACCAGTCTGTTGTTCCATGTCCAGTTCTACCTGTTGCTTCCTGACCTGCATACAGATTTCTCAAGAGGCAGATCAGGTGGTCTGCTATTCCCATCTCTTTCAGAATTTTCCACAGTTTCTCGTGAACCACACAGTCAAAGGCTTTGGCATAGTCAATAAAGCAGAAATAGATGTTTTTCTGGAACTCTCTTGCTTTTTCCATGATCCTGCAGATGTTGGCAATTTGATCTCTGGTTCCTCTGCCTTTTCGAAAACCAGCTTGAACATCAGGAAGTTCACGGTTCACATATTGCTGAAGCCTGGCTTGGAGAATTTTGAGCATTACTTTACTAGCGTGTGAGATGAGTGCAATTGTGCGGTAGTTTGAGCATTCTTTGGCATTGCCTTTCTTTGGGATTGGAATGAAACCTGACCTTTTTCCAGTTCTGTAGCCACTGCTGAGTTTTCCAAATTTGCTGGCATACTGAGTGCAGCACTTTCACAGCATCATCTTTCAGGCTTTGCAGTAGCTCCACTGGAATTCCATCACCTCCACTAGCTTTGTTCGTAGTGATGCTTTCTAAGACCCACTTGACTTCACATTCCAGGATGTCTGGCTCTAAGTCAGTGATCACACCATCGTGATTATCTGGGTCATGAAGATCTTTTTGTACAGTTCTTCTGTGTATTCTTGCCATCTCTTCTTAATATCTTCTGCTTCTGTTAGGTCCATATCATTTCTGTCCTTTATCGAGCCCATCTTTGCATGAAATGTTCCTTTGGTATCTCTGATTTTCTTGAAGAGATCTCTAGTCTTTCCCATTCTGTTGTTTTCCTCTATTTCTTTGCATTGATCGCTGAAGAAGGCTTTCTTATCTCTTCTTGCTATTCTTTGGAACTCTGCATTCAGATATTTATATCTGTCCTTTTCTCCTTTGCTTTTTGCTTCTCTTCTTTTCACAGCTATTTGTAAGGCCTCCCCAGACAGCCATTTTGCTTTTTTGCATTTCTTTTCCATGGGGATGGTCTTGATCCCTGTCTCCTGTACATTGTCATGAACTTCATTCCATAGTAATAATTACATCTGATTCCCATATTGTAAAACACTTGACCAGCTCATGTGACCATGACTTCTCCTCCAGGTATGCTGGTTTATATTTCAGGGGTCCATTCTCTGACCTCAGTCTTAAGTGAGTTACCTAGGTCTTCTCAAGAGTGATTTCTTGGAAATGTTAACAGTTCCCTGTACCTTAGGGTTAGGAGAAAAATAGTAGAGTTGGGCTTTCACCCTCATTGCTTCCTAGATTTAGCTTTAAAAATGACTGTCACCCTGGAGAGAATATAATGTATAATGACAGTGGGGCAGTTTCAATATGACAGATAATGTTTCAGTATGGTGGCCCTGGGCAGGCTACCCCAAAATGTGCCACAATAGCATATTAAGTATTGTATATTAAAGTTGCTTAAGAAAGAGCCAATGCATGAGGGATGCTTTGACCCTTTTGTCTCTCTCTCTGAAAGCAGGAAAATTAATGTCAGGTGAACGATGTTCTTCCTGCCTTTGAAGGTAGAAAAGAAAGTGAAGTCGCTCAGTCGTGTCTGACTCTTTGTGACCCCATAGACTGTAGCCTACCAGGCTCCTCCGTCCATGGGATTTTCCAGGCAAGAGTACTGGAGTGGGTTGCCATTTCCCACTCTTATATCAGAGATTGGGAATTTAAAGCTAAAAAGCCTGTATAAACAAAGTTTGTTACGTTTTAAATTTACTACCCCAAGCCAAAGCTCTGTACAGATTCTTCACTTATTAAGTACCCAAAGCCTAAGTTTCTTTCTCTTGTCAATTCCTCACAAATGTATTGCTTCTTTGTCTAAAAAGAATAAAAGCTGCCTGATTTGGTCACTTATTAGGTCCCATTTCCATGAGACCTCTGTGCACCCTGAATAAAAATTTTTCTTTTTCTCCTGTTCATCTGTCTTGTGTCCATTTTATTATTAGTCCAGCCACAAGCACTCAAGAGGGTAGAGGGAGAAATTTCTTCTACCCTGACAGCTGGTGAGCCAGGAAGAGCCTGGTTGGAACCCGCTTCCCGCCCTGAGGCTACTGCAGCTGAGAGATCCTGGGCCCTCTGACAAAGACCAGCAGAAGGTAAGATTTCTTACCAACTCAGCTTCCTGGATCTCTCCCTGCAAGGTCTGGTGGAGGGGGAAGTTGGCAAGAGTTCCTTATTTCCTCTCTAAATTTAGATTAGCAGGAGAAAATATTTGTCGAGTTAGCTCCTTGTATTTAGTAACTCTTGGAAATTCTTTTCTTCTCAGAGATGGTCACTGCTTTTTGTCTCTGTCTGTTGTGTTGTTTGCCATAAGAAGGAAGAACCATAGCGCAGCATGCAGGCACATGCCCTATAAGCCTGTTGTTTGAGTTGACCTCACAGACTGGTGAGCTAATGGTTCTCACCAGACCTGCATCTACTTAAACAGACCTTCCTGTGGGTCTTCCATATAAAACCAGATGTGTTCTTCCATCTTGTTTTATGTTCCGAGAGCTCTGCCATTTGAAAGGTGTATCTGGTGGTCAGTTGACTAGACTTAAGTTCTGAGACACAAAGTCAGTACTCTCTTTGTCCGGCCATACCAGCTCTCAGGGGCGTTTGTCATGGGGTCCCTATCCATAATGGGCTGTTGTTGTCTCAACTTTCATTGCCTTATTTCCTTAGACTAACAATAGGAGTGAACTTTCTAATCATGTGAGAGCTATATCCTTGGAAACACCTTTTTATCTTTTGTTAAGCCATAAAAAAGGCTTACTGGTTTGAGTCTGTATTTGAAATTAATATAAAATCCTACTCATCAATGGACAAAGGATCCTTTTTAAAAAAAAAAATAATTTATTTTTAATTGGAAGATAATTGCTTTACAATATTGTGTTGGTCTCTGCCATACATCAACATTAATCAGCCATAGGTCAAAAGAGCCTTTAAGTAGGTTGTATTTAAGAGGAAAAAAATTTGAAAGCTCTCATAGTAAATAACTGTTACTTGGTACTTATGAGAGGAACAAATTGAAAGGAAAAATAAACTATAATGGTGAGCCTTAGAGAATCCCTTATTAAGATGAAAAAACAGAAATTAGACTTAAAAGTAAGATCCAACATAAATTCCCCTTTTAAAAAAATCACCCACCTCCTCTACAATTCCTCAGGCCCTCCTAGGAATAACCAGGAAGTAGATTAGCTGGAAGCTTAATACAAACAATTATCAAGGGCTAATAGAAACAAATTTTTTTGCAAAACTACAAAATTAGAAATGCAACTGTAGAAACAAATCAAGACCCATTTGTTTTTACCATTCCCAAAAGCTTACCCGTTCCTCTTAAAATGCCTTCTAGATATTATAGAAGATCACAGTATTGGAGCAAAACTGTCCTGTACTTTAAAAATTATTTTAAAATAATAATTACCCTAAGGCTTATAATAATAGATAAATATAATCCAAAACTCCTATGAGAAAACTGAACTTAAAAGGCCTTTCTTTGGCCTTAAAAGTTATAAATATTGTCACATCTTTGAAATGTAAACACAGCCCACCTTGCCTGAGATTAAGCCTCGATTGGCTGAATTGGTAGAACCTGAAACCAAAAAAGAAAAAGAAGGAAAGATGCCTTTTAAAACACAAACTGCTGAAAGGATCTCTTGCCCAAATTCGAGTAAATCACACCCCTCTACAACTATTTGTCAAGGACAAATACAGAACTTAAGTCCTTCTCACAAATAATAAAAGATGTTAGCCATCTCCGTGAGTAAACTTGATTTTCTAAATTCTTCAGTAATTTAATTTACACCCTTAGAGTTTAGTAAGTTAAATGATGGGAGGTCATTGGATATCTGTATCATTTCCAAAAAAGAAGTGTTGGAGTGTGTGGGATCTTTGTTGCACCATGCGATCTTTTGTTGCAGTGCACAGACTCTCCAGTTGCGGCACACTGGCTCTCTAGTTGTCGTGTTTGGACTCCAGAGCACGCAGGCTCAGTAGCTGTGGGCTTAGTCACTCTGTGGCCTGTGGGATCTTAGTTCCCCAACCAGGGATTGGACCCATGTCCCCTGCATTGCAAGGAGGATTCTTAACCACTGGACCACCAGGGAGGTCCCTCTTGTGCTTTATTGAAAAATTGTGCCATGAAGTGGCGTTTATTTCTAGAAATTATGAAATGTACTTATGTTTGCCAAGTCACAAGATATGGTTCACAGTTGTTTCATTATTCACCCCCAAAATTTAGATTTCAAAGGATTAATAATTCTAATTAATATATGCAGTGAACGTGAACATGAAGTCGCTCAGTCGTGTCCGACTCTTTGCGACCCCATGGACTGTAGCCTACCAGGCTCCTCTGTCCATGGGGTTTTCCAGGCAATAGTACTGGAGTGGATTGCCATTTCCTTCTCCATATGCAGTTAAAGGTTCCAGAAATGAAAAAAAAAGTATTAAGTGTTTGGGGCTAAGAAAAGGTAAGGAGGTGCCTTTGTTAAGGAAAAGGAAAGAGATTTTGTCCTAAAGCAGGCTATTTCTAAATGTGAAAGAAAACAGGGACAAATAAAATGAACACAGAAAATTGCAAAAGGTTTATGAAAAAATAATCTTAAGGAATTTTATGTGTGATTAGGACTAAGACTGGAATGAGTTTAATTAAAGAATATCAAAAGTAAACTGATGCAAAATTAAAATCTGGTGTTTATTTCTGTTAAAAAGTTTTCTTGTTCAAAAGTACAAAGTTCTCTTAGATTGTTGGTCTAGTCTTAATAAGAAATTGTAAAAGAAAAAAGTTTTCTTTACCTTTAATATATCTGTCTAGAAAACCAGATTCTATATATTGTCTTTATCAGGTTTTTGATCACTTAGAAGACACCCACAAAAAAACTCCTAAGTCTTTTCAATATTAAAAGAACTAAAGCTTTTTACAACTATATAGATTTCTGTATTTGCCAGGGACATGTTTGTCACTGATTATATGGATAGCTAAATATTGTTTCACAGTGACCAATAATCCTATTTGACTGTTTCAAAAATGTTTGATATTTTTGACAAACTCTGCAAAATTCCAAATGAACTCTTATTGAACTGGATATGACTTTGGGGTTTTCCACAGGGCCCCTTGATACCTTGATCAAAAATTTATTTTCTGTACTTATAAAAGAGCTATTAAACTAATTAGGCTTCTTTTTTATGTTAAATTACATAAGAAGCATTTATCAAGTAAATGATAAACCTTCTTAGGTTGTATTGTATGGATAAATGTTATTAACCTAAATGTTCTAGAAAATAAATGAAATCCTTAAACTTTGGATATGTCATTATATGTTAGCCATAATTCTAGTTATTATCTTAAAATGATAAGTCTTAGAGATAACCGAATTTTCTTATCAATTCCATTATAATGAATCAGATCTTCACTAGTGGACATTTTAAAGTCATTTATCATTTACACACAGTTTACTGAACTGAACTGAACTCTTTTACTCAGATGCTTCTACAAAGGCTTTCTGCAAATGTGTTTTATTTTCAGGGAAATTCATGGAAAGAAATCTAACAAATATTCTAGAATATAGGTGTCTGATGACTTTCAAATCATACCTGGATAAGAATTTACAGAACCCTAATGGAGAAACTGATGGCTTCAAAAATTTTTTAACAGAAGATCAAGTGGAACAAGAATTCACTATGAGACTAAATAAACTGAGGAATTTTTATTAAAATGAAACATTGCTGAGTTTTAAAAATGTTTTCTCCAGATTTAAGGAAATCTTTTTGTCTTTTCTCTTAAGCTAACTATGACTTAGAGCAATTTGGTCCACTATACATTTGTAAGCAGCACTGAAACATTTCTTTTTCTCTCTGCTGGATCCCTTCAGAAGTCAGAAACTCTCAGTGAGTATTCTTTTTCTTGGCAATATAGTTATTTGCATAAGTTCAGTAAGAATCTGCTTTTCTTACAACACAATTGGAAACACTGATTATAGTATCAGAGCTTTGACTGGAATGTCATATTGGTGAGAGACATGCATAGACTCAAATATGACCAGATAGCTTTGAGGAACTAAGGTTGACTTTATGGAGCCAATAAAGCCCTTTGGAAAAACAGCCTAGAATCTTACTTTCAGGTTTTCCAGCAGCCTTACCAGGTAAGTAAGGAAGGTCATTTCCTGGGACCTTTAGGAAACAGTATACTTTGGAGTCTTGTGTGAAGAGAGGAATTCACCCAAATCTGTATCTATTGCAGACAAAGTCTGTTGGTGAATGCTTGGCTTGGCTTCTTATCCTTGAGAGGCTATTAAAAATTCAATCTGAAGTTCCTCATAAAACGTTCCAGCAAAGCAGATTTAAGAGCATCTATGTGGTCAATCACTATTCTTGCTGTACTTATGTAAACAACCAGGCCAAGTTTATTGAATCTAGACTTATTTTATGAAAAAATTAGTCTGATTTGGCCATCTGTGGTAATAATTGTAGAAATAAAATTATCTTTCAGCAGAAACTATAATACACACTATAAAACAGATTTTAGTTCTGTTCATGGTCTTTGAGGTTTTTGTTATTTACTACCGTAAGCAGAAACTGTTACAGATTCTTTACTAGTTTTAAGCAGCCAAAGCCTAAGTTTCTTTGTCCTCTTTAATTCCTCACAAATGTACTGTTTGTCTAAAAAGTATAAAGGCTCTCTGCTTTGGTCACTTATTAAGTCTCATTTCTATGAGACCTCCATGCACAAGAATTAAAATTGCTTTTCTTCCTGGGAATCTGTCTTGGGTTCATTTTATTTTTATTCCAGCCACAAGAACTCAGGACAGTTGCAGGGAGGGATTTAATAATAAATGTGTTTTTATGGTTGTTCAATTTGCAGGGATGATGGTCATGATATTAAAATAATCCGAAGTGGACCATGCTGATGGAGCAGTTCACAGAAGACGAATTGGAGAAACCACCTTCCACTGCACACTAAATGAACTTCATTTCCCCTTTTCTCTTTTCCTCTATTTGCATGAGATTTTCTGAGATGAGTTGTGTAAGAGGGCAGTGACTGATAAAACAACTACAAAATCCTCGTTTTTGGCTTTTGTCCTTTTAGTTAAGCTTATTGCCCAGATGACCTATGCATTGCTTTATTTAGTTGGAATAAAATCAGTACTGTATTTAATCACCACGGTTCACTATCGACTGTCCATTCTCACTCAGCAGCCTCATGTGGATCTTTTCCTCTCAAGCAAGGGTGAATTTCACTAAGGGAGAAGTGGAGTCATTTTCAAGAGGGCAAGGTTTATTCTTCCTCATTCTCTGAATCTTGAAAGCACAATGTATGTGTAGCTGGTACAGCATTCTGCACAGAGCAAATAATATGATAGACTGGAGCTGACTTTAGCCAGAGTTGGTAAAGTCAAAGAATCATCACAAGATACAAAATACAAAAAGATAATCTCCTTTCAGTACAATTTTCCTTCAGGGTTAATGCAAGAAATTGCTTTTTCCTTTCTTTGAGAGCAATGATTCTCAACCCTGGATGAATTTTCCCCAGAGGACCTTTGGAACTATACAGGCATTTTGGGTGTCACAACTTGAATGGTAGATGATCCTGACATCTAGTGGGCAGAAGCCAGGGATGCTGCCAAACACATCCAGCTCCCACAACAAAGAAATTTTCTGTCCAAAATGTCAAGTTGTTCAGTTGCTAACTTAGGGCCAACTCTTTGCAACCCCATGGCGTGCAGCACACCAGGCTTCCCTGTCCTTATCTCCCAGAGTTTGCTCAAACTCATGCCCATTGAGTCGGTGATGCCATCCAACCATCTCATCCTTTGTCGTCCCCTTCTCTGGCCTTCAATCTTTCCCAGCATCAGGGCCTTTTCAATGAGTTGGCTCTTCATGTCAGGTAACCAAAGTATTGGAACTTCAGCTTTAGCATTAGTCCTTCCAATGAGTATTCATGGTTGATTTCCTTTAGGATTGACTGGTTTGATCTCCTTGTGGTCCAAGGGACCCTCAAGAGTCTTCAGTACCACAATTCGAAAGCATCAATTCTTTGGCACTCAGCTTTCTCTATGGCCCAATTCTCACATCCATACATGACTACTGGAAAAACCATAGCTTTGGCTAGAGGGATCTTTGTCAGTAAAATAATATCTCTGCTTTTCAATATGTTGTCTAGGTTTGTCATAGCTTTTCTTCCAAGGAGCAAGTGTCTTTTAATTTCCTGGCTGCAGTCATCATCTGCAGTGATTTTGGAGCCCAAGAAGATAAAGTCTGTCTGTTTCCATTGTTTCCCCATCTATTTGCCATGAAGTGATGGGAACAGATGCCATGATCTTCATTTTCTGAATGTTGAGATTTAAGCCAGCTTTTTCGCTCTCCTCTTTCACCTTCATCAAGAGGCTCTTTAGTTCCTCTTCGCTTTCTGCCATAAGGGTGGTGTCATCTGCATATCTGAGGTTATTGGTATTTCTCCCTGCAATGTTGATTCCATCTTGTGCTTCATCTAGTCCATTATTTTGCATGATGTACTTTGCATATAAGTTAAATAAGCAGGGTGACAGTATACAGCCTTAACATACTCCTTTCCTAATTTGGAACCACTCAGTTGTTCCATGTCCAGTTCTAACTGTTGCTTCTAATCTGCATACAGATTTCTCAGGAGGCAGGTAAGGTGGTCCCATATTCCCATCTCTTGAAGAATTTTCCAGTTTGTTGTGATCCACACAGTCAAAGGCTTTAGTGTAGTCAATGAGCAGAAGTAGATGTTTTTCTGAAATTCTCTTGCTTCTTCCATGATCCAGCAGGTGTTGGCAATTTGATCTCTGGTTCCTCTGCCTTTTCTAAATCCAGCTTGAACATCTGGAAGTTCTAGGTTCACATACTGTTGAAGCCTAGCTCGAAGGATTTTGAGCATGATCTTACTAGCATGTGAAATAAGTGCAATTGTGTGGTAGTTTGAACATTCTTTGGCATTGCCCTTTTTTGGGATTGACCTTTTCCAGTCCTGTGGTGACTGCTGACTTTTCCAAATTTGCTGGCATATTGAGTGCAGCACTTTAACAGCATCATCTTTTAGGATTTCAAATAGCTTAACTGGAATTACATGACCTCCACTAGCTTTGTTCATATTGATGCTTCCTAAGACCCACTTGATTTCAATACTCCAGGATGTCTGGCTGTAGGTGAGTGATCACACTATCATGGTTATCCAGGTCATTAAGACCTTTTTTTGTACAGGTCTTCTGTATATTCTTGCCACCTCTTCTTAATCTCTTCTGCTTCTGTTAGGTCCTTGCCATTTCTGTCCTTTATTGTGCCCATCTTGGCATAACATGTTCCCTTGGTATCTCCAATTTTCTTGAAGAAATCTCTAGTCTTTCCCATTCTATTGTTTTCCTCGATTTCTTTGCACTTTTCACTTAAGGAGGCTTTCTTATCTCTCTTGCTGTTCTCTGGAACTCTGCATTGAGTTGGGTATATCTTTCCCTTTCTTCTTTGTCTTTCGCTCCTCTTCTTTTCTCAGCTATTTGTAAGGCCTCCTCAGACAACCACTTTGCCCTCTTGCATTTCTTTTTGTTTGGGACGGTTCTGGTCACTGGCTCCTGTACAATAATGCTGAGGTAGAGACATCCTGTCTTCAAGTATGACGCAACATACATAGAGATGTAGCAATAATAAAAGTGACCAAAAATTAATTTAGAAAAAGATAGTGTTGTCCAGGTAGAGGATTTTGAGTCGAGTCTTGGGTTTAATTGAATTCTGGGGCCAGGTAATTGAGACGTGAGGCAGGAGGTGGCTGGGAGAGTATGTAGTAAAAAGAACATTGCTTTGGGGAGTGGGCTTAACATGAATTTGAATTCTGATTCCAGTACTTACTTGGGCTTCTGTTTCTTATCTGGAAAAGAGGGATCATGCTCAACTCATGGAGTTGCTGTGAGAAAACTGCTTAGCACCACTCTTGGTCCATGGAAACTACTGCAGTAATAGCTACTGTTACTTCAAATACCCCTCTTAGGAAGAAAGAAACTGAGGCCCACAGAGGCAAGCCAACTTGCCAAAGGTTATAGAATACATGTAAAACAGTGTGGCCTAGAAGCCTGGTCTCCAAATATCCAGACCTCTGTTCTTAAATGAATAGAGGCAATAAAGTAGGAAGTTGTATAACATAAATGTGCCACAACTACATTATGTCTGTAGTTATTTTTGGCTTAAAAGTTTTATAAAAGTATAATAGAAAACAAAGTATAAAATTTTAGGAAAGCTAAAAATACACAGAAGTATATTTAAAGATGAAAGTCTTACCCATACCAGCCTCCAGAGGTGACCAATAACCTTTTGGAACATAGTCTCCCTACATATGTGTGTATATATAAAATCACACACATACAGAAATACACCCTGTCTGTAAACTTACTTTTCTCCTTATATTTGGGTTTTTAACATCAATATATGTAGTTTGTCCTTTTAAAAGTTACCTAGAATTTTATTATTGTGCCATAAGTTACCCAGCTCTATTGATCTGTATCTAAATTATTAGGAGTCTTATGGCTGAAATTGAAAGACTCCCAACTCAAGCTAGCCTTAGGTAACGAAGAAATTGTCCAATTTAGTCATATTTGCAGAAGAGCTGAAGGGTAGGGGTGGCATTAGCCTAAGAGGGTGCCTAGGAGGGACTCTAATGCAGGGACTCTAATGAATTAAGACTCCTTGTCTCTTCATGTTCATCTTTGCTTATTTCAGCATAAACAACTTCATTCATAGACTAGCTTTACCCCCCTGAGTTGGAGGCAAAATTGGCCGCTCTAGATCCTATCGTAGCAACTTCCTAACCTAACAGGAAATGAGTCTTTTGCAACAACTCCAGGTGAAAAAGGCTGCTGGAGTCACAGTCCCACAGCCTTATTAATTTAAAAAAAAAATTAATTGGGCCAAGACCCTGATTGGTTCATGTTGATCACACACCCACCATTTAGGCCCAATTGTGGTCATAGGAAATAAGGTGATATATGATTGGTTCAGCTGAGATGAGATACTGAGTGCAATGTTCCCAGAGGGAAAATAGGGAAAAATTCAAGAAGAAAAAAATAAGTAGATTTTAACTATAATTGCTTACTTGTACTATTACAATTTTTAATGATAATAAAAGTTTCAGAAAATATCCTTCTTAACACATTCTTGGCACTTGAATACACATATACACGATGAAAATAGCTTTAAAAAATGTTAAGTGGACATTTATGCTCATGTAGCAGGCACCCCACTCCAGTACTCTTGCCTGGAAAATCCCATGGACAGAGGAGCCTGGTAGGCTGCAGTTCATGGGGTCGCTGGAGTCGGACATGATGGAGCGACTTCACTTTCACTTTTCACTTTCATGCATTGGAGAAGGAAATGGCAACCCACTCCAGTGTTCTTGCCTGGAGAATCCCAGGGACAGGAAGCCTGGTTGGCTGCCATCTATGGGGTCGCACAGAGTCGGACACAACTGAAGTGACGCAGCAGCAGCATAACCATTTGGTTTGCCCAGCAATTCTCCCTTCTTCTGCTCCAAAAAAGCATTTTTTTTCTAGCTGCAACTGTCCTTCTCCAGTCCACTCCTAACTTCTGGTTGAATGGAACCACTGCCTTCTTCGTCAATCCCATATCCTGTCCCTGGTGACAGGTTGAAGAGTGAGCACCTAGTTCAAATCAAACCAATCAGGACCAGTAGTAATTCCCACTACCCTGGTCACAGAGGTTTGTCTGCAGTATGTTTTTGACCATTCAGAGTCCTTCCTCAGAGAACAGCCTTTTCCTTTTTTGGTGGGGTCAACAGTCTGGGTCACTGGAAGCTGCTGGAAGCCGTGATCCCTCACTACAAAAAAAGACTGTGGTAGGAGAGCATGAGGCCAACACGCCATGGGGAACAGAGACCAAGGGCCCACAGAGTCTTAGTGGAGCTCAGCATTCTGGTTTGAGGCCTTAGGGTCTCTGGGGCACCTCGGTTTTCTACTTTGCCATGGCTTATACTTAGTTGATCAGCTTTTCCTTTGATTCTGTGAGCTGACCTGCTGTCCATTCAATACTGCCTCCAACACTTTTTCTTTCTGCTTACAGCAGTTGGAGTTGGGTTGTCATCATATAAACTCAGCTAATAAATTCAAACAATTCAGAAGTGTGTGAAGTGTAAGAGTTTCCCTGTTTTAGTCCCATTCTCCTCTCCTGAGTAAACAATTATTTCCCAAAGCAATGACCATGGAAGACCATGAAAAACTGATAATGTATTTCAAAAAGAAACTCAAATGTATAAATATGTATTATAAGGGTTTTGTGAAAGTATTGTTTTTATGACACTGAACTATCACCACTTCCGTGCTTTTCTGTACAAACGTCTCTTGTTATAAAACACACGTATTCTATAAAGTTGCTTTTCTCCTTTATGTTTGTTTTCATGTCAATATATGTAGTTGCTTCTTTTTAAGAGCTGCATAGTATTCCATTATATTGTTGTCTCATAATTTATCCAGTCTATGTTGATCTCTATTTGGATTGTTTCTGAGAATTCTCTTGATTGAAAGTTGAAAATTCCAACTGAAACTCGTCTAAGCTTGATAGAATTATGTAATTGGTTCCTGGATATAGCAGAGGGACTTAGCACATGAGTGCAAAGTCAGGTATCTGTGTTCATTAAGCAAGTTACAAATTTAAGTCAGTTTCTTCATCTGTAAAGTGAGAATAGTAACGGTACTTACCTCACAGGGCTGCTGTGAAGAGTAAATAAGATCAAACACATAAGGAGCTCTGAACACTTGAAAATGTTGGCTATTATACAAAACTATAACTTTAAAGAAAGAGTAAAACCAGTAACCTGATTTTTGGCCCTAACCCTGATCCTGTAACAATATATCATGGATGTTTTCCCAAGTTAGTACATTTAGATCTTCTCCATTTTAAAGAAAATGGTATTATATTCTATTATATGAACATACAGTGACCTATTTATGCAATTCTCAAGTGATGAACATTTCAATTATTTTTCATTTTCTACCATCACAGATAATGGTGCACACATATATATGTCCTTTTTTATTTATGCAAGCACTCTGTAGGATAAATTTTAAAAACTTGAATCACTTGGTTAGAAAATAAACAAATTTAAAATGTTGAAAGGGACTGAAAAGGTGTGCTTATTTACATATTCTCTGTGGTAAATTAGTGCCTGGTCTTCTTTTCATTTTGTGCAATGGAAGTAGTGCTGCCCAAATACGCTCAGTGTTATACTGGAAACTCAGATTTGTATCTATCCTGTTAAAGAAGTCTCTTTTTATACCTTCTTAAAAATGTTCTCATTATAAAAGTGATATGTAGTGATTATAATCACCCAAAATAAGTGTAGAAAAAAATAGCCCACCAATCCATGGAAAGTTCTGAAATAGAAGCTGCTGGGGTACAGAGATCTTCCCAGGCTTACTAATTGTGTTATCTTTGGTGCTTGGATGGTGCCTAGCACAGTGTGTATATTTATTTTATTTCCATATTTTTGGCTGTGCTGGGTCTTCACTGCTGTGCAGGCTTTTCTCTGTGGGGAGCGGGAGCTAGTATCTAGTTGCGGTGCTCGGGCTTCTCATTGCAGTGGCTTCTCTTGTTGCAGACACAGGCTCTAGAGTGTGCAGGCTTCGGTAGTTGTGGCACGTGGACTCAGGAGTTGCGGCTCCCGGGCTCTAGAGCACAGGCTCAATAGGCGTGGCTCATGGTCCCAACTGCTTCACGGTATGTGGGATCTTCCTAGACCAGGGACTGAATCTGTATCTCCTGTATTGGCAGGCAGATTCTTTACCAGCTGAGCCACCAGGGAAGCCCACAGTCCATATTTATTGATTAAAGGAAGAAAAAAAAACAGCCCAGAAGGCCTCACAAAATAATGACAACAAAATCAGTAACCTCTCTGAATTCCCTCCTTCCCCCAAACAGACAAATACACAATCCACATGCCACAAAGGAAACAAAGTTTTGATTCTTGGCTAACAATAAATTTCAATGTCTTCCTTCATTACTCTGAAAAGGGGAATGAGACTGAATGTCCAGATGATCTTGAACAATTCTTAGACCATACCTCAAACTTGATTTAGGTTTTTTGTTAAGTATCCAGTTTACATCTGATTATTCTCTCAATTATGCCATTCATATTTGCAGATATCTATTACATGTGCTGAGCACTGAGTATACAGTGATGAATGAAGCATTGCCCTGTTCATGCAGAGCCTAACTCTCACTTCTGGAAACTGAAAACCTGGTATCTGCTATAGACTGTAAATTCCATGAGCCTAGTACCCTTACTTGTCATGTTCTTTACTATATTCCTAACTTGGCACACAGTAAGTGTTTGGTACATACTTGTGGGCTGGCTACTTTATATCAGTTCCATTCTGTTGGCTTCTCTATTCTATGGCCAGATTTAGGAAGGTAAGAATATTTTGAACAGCAGCAGAATCTGAAATTCAGGCATTAAAGCAGGTCAGACACAAATCACCCCATTCAACCTTCAGGGACAGCCACTTCCTCACCAGGAGCTGGAGGTAACTCACCTGGCCATGAGCCTTGATGTAGGCATCCTAGTTTATCAGAATAGTTGATCAACAGTAGTTACTTTTAATTAATTAATTGGAGTCTAGTGATCTTAGGTGTGGCATACATTGCACAGATTCTCTCTAGTTGGGGCATGCAGGTTCTCTAGCTGTGGGGTGAAGGCTCTGGAGTGTGAGGCTTCAGTAATTGCAGCAAGCGTGCTTAGTAGCTCCACAGCATGTGGGATCTTAGTTCCCAGACCAGGGATCAAACTTGCGTACCCTGAGTTGCAAGGCAGATTCTTAACCACTGGACCACCATGGAAATCCAAACAATATTAAGGGAGTACTTTGTTATATTCATCATTTTTTTAAGGGATACAGTTATTTTGAAATACTTTTCTTCTTCTTCTTGACTAAACCAAACACTTTGTCCGTGAAGCCCAAATATAAAATGCATGCCCCTCGGACTTCCTGGTGGTCCCAGTGGTTAAGACTCTGTGCTTCCATTGCCAGGGGCACAGGTTTGATCCCTGGTCAGGGAACTAAGATCTCACATGCTGAGTGTGACCAAAAAAAAAAAAAAAACCAAACTTGAAAAAAAAAATGCTATCCTTTACATTTTAAATTATGTAAGAAAAAAAAGAGGCAACTCTTAATACTCTGGCATATCCAAAAGTTGATTTTCTTATTATGGATAAGAGATCATATTTACATAACACTTATGATAAAATTAGATTCAGTGGTTCTGTGGTCTTTTTTTTTTTTTTTTTTTTCTGTCTCCAAGTAAAATTAGGTTTTTTTACATGGAGGAAAAAAAATACAGAGGAAATACATCAAAATTTAGCAAAAAGTGTTTACACAAAATTTTCTTCGAGGAGAATATTTATTATAATTATAATGTGCTATGCTAAGTCGGGGAAGGCAATGGCACCCCACCCCAGTACTTTTGCCTGGAAAATCCCATGGACAGAGGAGCCTGGTAGGCTCCAGTCCATGGGGTCGCTAAGAGTCGGACACGACTGAGCAACTTCACTTTCATTTTTCACTTTCATGCATTGGAGAAGGAAATGGCAACCCACTCCAGTGTTCTTGCCTGGAGAATCCCAGGGACGGGGGAGCCTGGTGAGCTTCCGTCTATGGGGTCGCACAGAGTCGGACACGACTGAAGCGACTTAGCAGCAGCAGCAGCATGCTAAGTCACTTCAGTCGTGTCCAACTCTTTGCAACCATGGACTAGCCCACCAAATTCCTCTGTCCATGGGATTTTCCAGGCAAGAATACTAGAGTGGGTTGCTATTTCCTTCTCCAAGGGATCTTTCTGATCCAAGGATTGAACCCGCATCTCTTATGTCTCCTGCATTTGGCAGGCAGGTTCTTTACCACTAGCGCCACCTGGGCAGTTCTTAATTATAATAAATATGCCTTTTAAAAATTTGCTGTTTTAAAAGGACGATTACAATTTAAAAAGCCATAAGATGACAGGAAATCTTAATTGAAGCAACAAATTAAGAGCCAGAAATAGCCCACCAATAATCTTTTACAAACTTTTGCCAAGTGTTCTCTCTGTCATGGAATAATTCCTGGCCAGCACTGAGACACAAGGGGGCAGTGGCTCCCTGGGAACTGCCACTTCCAGCAAATGCCGCTAAGCCTGAAACCAGCTGAGTGACGTCTCTCTAGAGCATTGCCACTGGTCTGGGAGAGGCACACTTGACTTGCAAACTGCTCTTAAAGACTCAAGCTTTGATTTTTTTTTTAATTTATTTTTAATTGGAGGATAATTACTTTACAATAATGCTTTGATTCTTTGAAGACACTATTTCTGTGACTAACACTGAATGAATGGTCCAGTTGGAGCTAATTGGGGTCAAGGATCTAGGTGAATTAAAAACAATGACAAATAAAAACAAGTTTACCATCTGGAGCAGGAGTTAAGCACATGCTTTCAGATCGTGGCTCTAAAAGCTGGAATTTGCAAAGCTGCCAGAGGAGGAGGCTACAAGCTTGTCTGACTTGAGCAGAGAGCTCTGACCTGACAGGCCTAAGAGGAGACTGCTTTTCTGTGGTGGGCAGAGTTATAAAAAAGCCACCAACTTTTCTTTTCTAGGTTTTCTGCCTCCCTATCCCCCTCTGGTTCAATAATTTTCATCATAACTAAAATTCTGCCTGGGTGATATTCATTAATTCAGAAAATCCATAATATCAAATATTAGCCTGGCCATTTACAGTTTCCAAACTCATACTTTATGCTTTCTTAAAATATTTTTTTTTATGTTTTGGTTGCAAGGCACGTTAGGATCCCAGTTTTCCGACCAGGGATTGAACCTGTGTCCCCTTCACTGGAAGGCAAAGTCTTAATTACTGGACCACCAGGGAAATCTTGTATAGCACTTTCATGTATGTTTTTCACTCGCCATTTGAAACACTTTGACTTTTGACTCTTTTTTTTTTTTTTTTGCTGGAAATAGATTGCATCATACTGACCAAAGCTAATATAAAAAATCAGTGGAGGACTTTTCTGGTAGTCCAGTGGCTAAGACTGTGCTCTCAATGCAGGGGGCCCAGGCTGGTCGGGGAACTGGAATCCACATGCCACAACCAAGGTTGAAGATTCCTTGGCTGCAACCAAGATCCATCACAGTCAAATAAATAAATTAATAATAATAATAAAAACCAATGAGAGGTTGGGGACCCAGTGCCAAGGACATTGCATTGGTTTGGCAACACAGACCAAGCTGTAGGGCAAAGGGTGTGATGTGGGCAGAATGGAAGTGTCAGAATCTGGTTTATGGTATTCAGGGACATATTTCCTTCTGAAGAGAAAAGGAAGGGTAGGGCAACTCTGTATAAGCATTTGCCATGCAAAGACTTTCAGAGGCACCCATGCATATGAAATTGGCAATGAATATTTGTGAGACAGATGACCCTAACTTGCAATGTGGTATGTTAGTCTTTGTAGGAGTGAAGAAATCCTTTGTTTGCCATAGGGTTGAGTTATTAGGAAAACTTGTCTCCTAAACTCTGTATTTTGATAAATAGCAACGAGTCTAAGCCTAAGTGAGTAGACACAGGGTCTGCTTCTACCAACACTCAAGGCCAGCCCAGCCATCCCTCAACTCTTCTCTCCTTCCAATCACTAATGGGCCAGAGTCTGTTCTCCTTCCTGCTTGCTTTTTATAGATACACACAGTGCTCACTACCCCAGCGGCAATCCAGCTCAGCACTAGGCAGTGAAAACAAGTACCTTCTAGCTTGCTCCCTGCAGGCTTCTTCCTGGACACATTCTGTCTTGCTGCATGTGTCAGACTGGCTTTTGGTCTGATGTTTCTTAGTCCTAATCAGACAGGCCAAAAAGGGCTGATCCATGTGTTTCAGTTCAGATCACTCCAGTTCTCACTGAGTTCCCAGCCCAAGCTCAGCCAGCAATGAAGGCATAGCAGCTACTCCTGGGAGTAAAGCATCAGTGTACCTTACAGACTCTACTTGCTAAATGGGGAGGGACTTGCTTAGATGTGGCTAAATGGTCAAGAGCAGTTGGTCTGTAGCTGAGGGGACTGAGGAACATAGAAGTGGACTTGAACTTGAGAGGATGCTTGGCCCAGTACAAGGGCACAGTAGGGGCTCAATACCTGTGGACTGAAGTGATGACTGAGGTTGGAAAGACATAAGAAACACACAGTGAATACTGTTTCTCACCATGTAAGAACATGTCATCAAATACCACACTATGAGACAGAGTCACATTTGTCAGGAGATTGTACTAGTCCTGGTTGCCACTGCAACCAGGACTTCCACAAATCTGGCTGAAAGAGGACAGAAGTTTATTTCTCTCTGATATAACAACCATTTAGTTTACACTACCAAGACAGCACTAGTCTGAGAGGTCATTCAGAATCAATCCTTCTTCCACCACTGCTTAGGACTATGGTTCCCAAGTTGTCCCAAAGAGCCTCGGTAAGCTCACAGGATGTGTCAACATTTTGAGGAAAACACAGTGACCCTCAGCATCTAATATACACCATATAAACTACTAGCTCAAGGTTCACAATTTCAACATCAGAGAGCACTGCCTCCTCTTCATGACATGAGATATCTCTGAATCTAGGTTTTTGGTGGGTGCCACGATAAAAAGCTGGAACTCTGAGAAAATCAGTATGCAACAGGGAATGGGGTAGTGCTGTCCAATCTGATTTGAAGGTTTGAGGAGTTGTGCAGTGCCCTGTAGGTATACATATTCTATCACCAAGTGACTGCAGTTGTTAAAGTAAAATATTTATCTTTCAATGTATGCATATTACTTGTTACAAATAACAACTGAATGCTGAGAGACAATTCTCCATGAATCTCATGGTTTTGCATATATTGTAAACAAAGGCAGTGACTGGCTTTGATCCAGACTATCTTTTCAAAAATGCTTGTATAGGCAGCCCTTGAAAACACGGGGGGGTTAGGGGTGCCAACACCAATGGAGTAAAAAATTCACATGTAATTTTTGACTCCTCCAAAACTTAACAACCAATAGGCTACTATAAACCAGAGCCATACAGACAATATATACAGTCAAGTAAGACATATTTTATATGTATTATATACTACATATCGGAGAAGGCAATGGCACCCCACTCCAGTACTTCTGCCTGGAAAATCCCATGGGTGGAGGAGCCTGGAAGGCTGCAGCAGTCCATGGGGTCGCTGAGGGTCAGACACGACTGAGCGACTTCACTTTGACTTTTCACTTTCATGGATTGGAGAAGGAAATGGCAACCCACTCCAGTGTTATTGCCTGGAGAATCCCAGGGACGGGTGAGCCTGGTGGACTGCCGTCTATGGGGTCACACAGAGTCGGACACGACTGAAGCGATTTAGCAAATACTACATATATACTATTAATATTATATAACAGTATAATACTATTATATGATAATAATATTATTACACAAAATACATATAAACTATATATACACTATATTATTGTACTCCTGAAATTAGATCGATATATTCTTTGCAGCCAAAGATGGAGAAGCTCTATACCATCAGTAAAAACAAGACCAGGAGCTGACTGTGGCTCAGACCATGAATTCTTTTTTTTAAAATTTATTTATTTATTTTAATTGGAGGCTAATTACTTTACAATATTGTAGTGGTTTTTGCCAAACATCGACATGAATCAGCCACGGGTGCACATATGTTCCCCATCCAGAACCCCCCTCCCACTTCCCTCCTCATCCCATCCCCCAGGGTCATCCCAGTGCACCAGCCCTGAGCACCCCGTCTCATGCATCGAAACTAGACCAGCAATCCGCTTCACATATGATAATATACACGTTTCAATGCTACCCTCTCAAATTATCCCACCCTTGCCTTCTCTCACAGAGTCCAAAAGACTGTCCTTTACATCTGTGTCTCTTTTGCTGTCTTGCTTATAGGGTCACTGTTATCATCTTTCTAAATTTCATATATATGCATTAGTATATTGTACTGGTGTTTTTCTTTCTGACTTACTTCACTCTGCATAATAGGCTCCAGTTTCATCCACCTCATTAGAACTGATTCAAATACATTCTTTTTAATGGTCGAGTAATATTCCATCGTGTATATGTACCACAGCTTTCTTATCCATTCGTCTGCTGATGGACATCTAGGTTGCTTCCATGTCCTGGCTATTATAAACAGTGCTGCATGAACACTGGGGTACACGTGTCTCTTTCAATTCTGGTTTCCTCAGGGCATATGCTCAGCAGTGGGATTGCTGGGTCATATGGCAGTTCTATTTCCAGTTTTTTAAGGAATCTCCACACTGTTACCCCACACCCAAGGTCAGGCGTGGCGGCTGAGAGGAGCAACCCCACATCCAAGGAGCAGTGGCTGTGCGGGTGCAGGAGGGCCGAGAGGAGTTACTCCATGTTCAAGGTCAGGAGGAGCGGCAGTGAGGAGATACCCCTTGTCAAGGTAAAAGAAACCCAAGTAAGGTGGTAGGTGTTGTGAAAGGGCATCAGAGGGCAGACACACTGAAACCATAATCACAGAAAACCAGTCAATCTAATCACACTAGGACCACAGCCGCGTCTAACTCAATGAAACTAAGCCATACCATGGGGAGCCACCCAAGATAGGCAGGTCATGGTGGAGAGGTCTGACAGAATGTGGTCTACTGGAGAAGGTAATGGCAAACCACTTCAGTATTCTTGCCTTGAGAACCCCAGGAACAGTATGAAAAGGCAAAATGACAGGATACTGAAAGAGGAACTCCCCAGGTTGGTAGGTGCCCAATATGCTACTGGAGATCAGTGGAGAAATAACTCCAGAAAGAATGAAGGGATGGAGCCAAAGCAAAAACAATGCCCAGCTGTGGATATGACTGGTGATAGAAGCAAGGTCTGTTGCTGTAAAGAGCAATATTGCATAGGAACATGGAATGTCAGGTTGATGAATCAAGGCAAACTGGAAGTGGTCAAACAGGAGATGGCAAGAGTGGACGTCGACATTCTAGGAATCAGCGAACTAAAATGGACTGGAGTGGGTGATTTTAACTCGAGGACTGTTATATCTACTACTGAGGGCAAGAATCCCTTAGAAGAAACGGAGTAGCCATCATGGTCAACAAAAGAGTCCAAAATACAGTACTTGGATGCAATCTCAAAAATGACAGAATGATCTCTGTTCGTTTCCAAGGCAAACCTTCCATATCACAGTAATCCAAGTCTATGCCCCAACCAGTAACGTTGAAGAAGCTGAAGTTGAACAGTTCTATGAAGACCTACAAGACCTTTTAGAACCAACACCCAAAAAAGATGCCCTTTTCATTATAGGGGACTGGAATGCAAAAGTAGGAAGTCAAGAAACAACTGGAGAAACAGGCAAATTTGGCCTTGGAATACGGAATGAAGCAGGGAAAGGCTAATAGAGTTTTGCCAAGAGAATGCAGTGGTCATAGCAAACACCCTCTTCCAACAACACAAGAGAAGACTCTATACTTGGACATCACCAGATCAGATCAGGTCAGATCAGTCACTCAGTCATGTCCGACTCTTTGCGACCCCATGAACCCCAGCATGCCAGGCCTCCCTGTCCATCACCAACTCCTGGAGGTCACTCAGACTCACGTCCATCAAGTCAGTGATGCCATCCAGCCATCTCATCCTCTGTTGTCCCCTTCTCCTCCTGCCCTCAATCCCTCCCAGCATCAGAGTCTTCTCCAATGAGTCAACTCTTCGCATGAGGTGGCCAAAATACTGGAGTTTCAGCTTTAGCATCATTCCTTCCAAAGAAATCCCAGGGCTGATCTCCTTCACAATGGACCGGTTGGATCTCCTTGCAGTCCAAGGAACTCTCAAGAGTCTTCTCCAACAACACAGTTCAAAAGCATCAATTCTTCGGCGCTCAGCCTTCTTCACAGTCCAGCTCTCACATCCATACATGACCACAGGAAAGACCATAGCCTTGACTGGGCGAACCTTTGTTGGCAAAGTAATGTCTCTGCTTTTGAATATGCTATCTAGGTTGGTCATAACTTTCCTTCCAAGGAGTAAGCGTCTTTTAATTTCATGGCTGCACTCACCATCTGCAGTGATTTTAGAGCCCAGAAAAAGAAAGTCTGACACTGTTTCCACTGTTTCCCCATCTGTTTCCCATTAAGTGATGGGACCAGATGCCATGATCTTCGTTTTCTGAATGTTGAGCTTTAAGCCAACCTTTTCACTCTCCACTATCACTTTCATCAAGAGGCTTTTTAGTTCCTCTTCACTTTCTGCCATAAGGGTGGTGTCATCTGCATATCTGAGGTTATTGATATTTCTCCCAGCAATCTTGATTCCAGCTTGTGTTTCTTCCAGTCCAGCGTTTCTCATGATGTACTCTGCATATAAGTTAAATAAACAGGGTGACAATATACAGCCTTGATATACTCCTTTTCCTATTTGGAACCAGTCTGTTGTTCCATGACCAGTTCTAACTGTTGCTTCCTGACCTGCATACAGATGGGCAACACCAAAATCAGATTGATTATATTCTTTGCAGCCAAAGATGGAGAAGCTCTATACAGTCAGCAAAAACAAGATCAGGAGCTGACTATGGCTCAGATCATGAACTTCTTATTGCCAAAGGGAAGGGGAAGTCACTTAGTTGTGTCCGACTCTTCGCAATCCCATGGACTGTAGCCCACCAGGCCCCTCGTCCATGGGATTTTCCAGTCAAGAGTACTGGAGTGGGGTGCCATTGCCTTCTCCGCCTTATTGCCAAATTCAGACTTAAATCGAAGAAAGTAGGGAAAACCACTAGACCATTCAGGTATGACCTAAATCAAATCTCTTATGATTATACAGTGGAAGTGAGAAATAGATTTAAGGGACTAGATCTGATAGATAGAGTGCCTGATGATCTATGGACGGAAGTTCGTGACATTGTACAGGAGACAGGGATCAAGACCATCCCCATAGAAAAGAAATGCAAAAAAGCAAACCGGCTGTCTGGTGAGGCCTTACAAATAGCTGTGAAAAGAAGAGAAGCAAAAAGCAAAGGAGAAAAGAAGATATAAGCATCTGAATGCAGAGTTCCAAAGAATAGCAAGAAAAGATAAGAAAGCCTTCCTCAGTGATCAGTGCAAAGAAATAGAGGAAAACAACAGAATGGGAAAGACTAGAGATCTCTTCAAGAAAATTGGAGATACCAAGGGAACACTTCATGCAAAGATGGGCTCGATAAAGGACAGAAATGGTATGGACCTAACAGAAGCAGAAGATATTAAGAAGAGGTGGCAAGAATACACAGAAGAACTGTACAAAATAGATCTTCATGACCCAGATAATCATGATGGTGTGATCACTGACCTAGAGCCAGACATCCTGGAATGTGAAGTCAAGTGGGCCTTAGAAAGCATCACTACAAACAAAGCTAGTGGAGGTGATGGAATTCCAGTTGAGCTATTTCAAATCCTGAAAGATGATGCTGTGAAAGTGCTGCACTCAATATGCCAGCAAATTTGGAAAACTCACCAGTGGCCACAGGACTGGAAAAGGTCAGTTTTCATCCCAATCCCAAAGAAAGGCAATGCCAAAGAATGCTCAAACTACTGCACAATTTCACTCATCTCATTATGTAAAGTAATGCTCAAAATTCTCCAAGCCAGGCTGCAGCAATATGTGAACTGTGAACTTCCTGATGTTCAAGCTGGTTTTAGAAAAGGCAGAGAAATCAGAGATCAAATTGCCAACATCCGCTGGATCATGGATAAAGCTACAGAGTTCCAGAAAAACATCTATTTCTGCTTTATTGACTATGCCAAAGCCTTTGACTGTGTGGATCACAATAAACTGTGGAAAATTCTGAAAGAGATGGGAATACCAGACCACCTGACCTGCCTCTTGAGAAATCTATATGCAGGTCAGGAAGCAACAGTTAGAACTGGACAAGGAACAACACACTGGTTCCAAATAGGAAAAGGAGTACATCAAGGCTGTATATTGTCACCCTGTTTATTTAACTTAAATGCAGAGTACATCATGAGAAATGCTGGGCTGGAAGAAGCACAAGCTGGAATCAAGATTGCTAGGAGAAATATCAATAACTTCAGATATGCAGATGATACCACCCTTATGGCAGAAAGTGAAGAGGACCTAAAAAGCCTCTTGATGAAAGTGAAAGAGGAAAGTGAAAAAGTTGGCTTAAAGCTCAACATTCAGAAAACGAAGATCATGGCATCTGGTCCCATCACTACATGGGGAAACAGTGGAAACAGTGTCAGACTTTATTTTTGGGGGCTCCAAAATCACTATAGATGGTGACTGCAGCCATGAAATTAAAAGATGCTTGCTCCTTGGGAGAAAAGCTATGACCAACCTAGACAGCATATTATAAGGCAGAGACATTACTTTACAGAAAGGTCCATATAGTCAAAGCTGTGGTTTTTCCAGTAGTCATGTGTGAATGTGAGAGTTGGACCATAAAGAAAGATGATCGCCAAAGAATTGATGCTTTTCAAATGTGGTGTTGGAGAAGACTCTTGAGAGTCCCGTGGACTGCACGGAGATCTAACTAGTCAATCCTAAAGGAAATTGGTACTGAATATTCATTGGAAGGACTAATGCTGAAGCTGAAGTTCCAATACTTTGGCTACTTGATGCAAAGAACTGACTCATTGGAAAAGACTGATGCTGGGAAAGATTTAAGGTAGGAGAAGAAGGGGACAACAGAAGATGAGATGGTTGCATGGCATCACCGACTTGATGGACATGAGTTTGAGCAAACTCTGAAGTTGGTGATGGACAGGTAAGCCTGGCATGCTGCAGTCCATGGGGTCGCAGAGTCAGACATGACTGAGCGACTGAACTGACTGATTGTACTCTTTTAATAAACTAGAGACTATCAATACTGATACCACAAGTTAATATCATCTGTTTACAAGATTAATTATCAGCATCTTCATCCGTACTATGCATATGAGATAAAACACTGTAGATACAATATGAATTTCTAATTCTAGACATTACAAATGAAAAGACAACATGAAAAACAAATTCACATTTATATATATATTCACAGATATAAAGACTCATGCACTGATAATGAAGCAGCAGCAATATGATTACTTTATGGTAAGCTTAGTGTAATTGATATAATTGTTTCACAGTGGCCTAGCTTAGACACAGTGAATGAATCCTTATAAAACATTTATGGTATACAGTATTACAGTCATACTCATAATACAGTGTTGGAAACACTGTTAAACATTTAAAAAAATCCACCTACCTATGACAACAGGCTCATACACAGGTTCTCCAATTAGAAGGGAGAGAAACACATACGTATGATATGATAATGGATGATAATGTAATTCTTTGAAAGCAAATTTTTAAAGCAGTAGGAAAACCAACACATTATTAATATCAAATGTCACTTACCTTATTCCTATATAAGGTAGGCTATCCACTTCAACACAAGTCTTGCACATGATGTTCTATATGGTGAATCCTTAGGTGATGATGATGGTAATGACACAACATCTCATACAGTTCTTGGAGTAGTTATTAGACTTTCATACAATAACACACAAACATACATAACAGATATGTTGATTAACTGTAGGACATGATGATTATCTACTGTTCATTAGGTGGAAGTGGATCATCACAAAGATCTTTATTCTAGGTGTCTTTGATTCCTATCAACTAGGCTGAGGAGGAGGAAGAGGAGGGATTGGTTTTGCTGTCCCAGGTATGGGAGGGGAGGCAGGAGAGGCAGGTACACTGGGTGTAACTTGATGAAAATACACCCTAATTTCTGACTTTTTTGCTTTTTAATTTTTCTATAAATGTTTCTATAAAGTACGAATCCTTCTTCCACTGTGTCCTTTAGTCCCAGTACCAGTAGCATAGAAAGATCCATGCTGTAAAAGAAGTCAAAAGCAGTTTTTAATGATCAGAACTCTCTTCCTAGTTAGTCTAATGTCAGTTTGTTTCCTGGCACTGCTTCTTCCTTCTTCCATGTCTTTTTCCTCATCATGTGGCACTGGTTCAGAAGCACTCTGTCCAAGCCATCTCTTGCTAATTCCTCTTGTATCATGCCCATTAGCTCTTGAATTTCTCTAAGATCGCTATCTTGAAACCCTTCATCCCTACCTTTTTTGCCATTATCCAAAATGTCCTTCATGATTTCCTTGATTGGTTCTGTTGTATATCCTGTGAAGTTATACATAACATCTGGACACAGTTTTCTCCAGCAAGAATTTATTGCTTTGGGCTTGACGGTCTTCACAGCTTTTCCTATCTTCAATCATGTAGTCCTTCCAGACTTCGATGATCTTTCCATGGAGTTCTCTCCCATAGCATTGATAATCCTTTACATAGAGTACTACGTGTAATGAGCCATAATGGTCCCTATGACTCCCTGATCTAGAGGATGAATTAGAGATGTTGTATTTGGAGGCAGCAAGACCATTTCAACACCTTCAGTGTTGAATTCATGGATTCTGGGTGGCCAGGGGTGCTGTCCAATAAAAAGAAACCTTTAAAAGGCAGTTCTTTACTTGCAACGTAATTACTGACTTCTAGGACAAAGCATCAGTGTAACCAATCTAAGAAAAGGGTTCTCATTATCCAGGCTTCCTTGTTGCAGTACAACCAAAACACTGGCAGCTGGTGTTTTATCTTTTCCCTTCAAGGCTTGTGGGTCAGCAGCTTTATAGATAAAGTGAAGTCACTCAGTCGTGTCCGACTCTTTGTGACCCCATGGACTGTAGCCTACCACACTCCTCCGTCCATGGGGTTTTCCAGGCAAGAGTACTGGAGTGGGTTGCCATTTCCTTCTCCAGAGGATCTTCCCAACCCACGGATCTTATAGATAAAGGCAGTCCTTATCCTAAACCCCACTGCATTTGTGCGTAACAGGAGAGTTAGCCTATCCCTTCCCGAATTAAAACTAGTACTCGCTTCCCTTCCTTACTGGTAAATATCCTTTGTGGCACTTCCCCCCTGCCCGCGTCCACTGAGAATAGGGCTCTTTTTGTCTACATTAAAAACCTGTTTAGCTTGTTATTGTTCCTCCTCAATGATTTTCTTAATGGTGCCTGTGAACTTATCTGCTGCTTCTTGGTCAGCAGAAGCTGCTGCTTCTATTATCTTGACATGTTTTAAGTCAAACCTCTTTCTAAAATGATCAAATCAACCCTTGGTGGCATTAAGATCCTTCACTTTCCACTTAAGTCATTATATAATAATGACTGCTTTTTCTCAAATCATATTAGTAGGTATGCTTTTCTTATAGTAATTCTACATCCACATAAAAGCTGCATTTTTGATATAAGATAAAAAGTTATTTCGAAAAAGGTACATCTTCATGCATGCTGGCATAGGTGTAATGATGTTTTCACATATTTCCTTTCTTTTTTTTTTTTTTTTACAATGGTCTTTATGCTGGTTTCATTTATCTTGAAATAGCTGGCAACTGCAGCTGCAGACCTCAATCTACAGTATACATCAAGCAATTCAGCTCTTCCTTGAAATGTCATGACTTTTCTCTGCTTCATGGGAGCATTTCTAGAATCACTAGTGGCACTTCATATTAATCTCATGGTGTTATTCAAGGTTTACAGTATTGCATTAAACACAAAGAAAAATATACAAGAACTGCAAGAGATCACTTTTTACTGTGATATGCAATTTACTGGAAAGATGAAGTGCTCAGGTGGAAATGATTAGTGTCTCATGGCATTTTAAGTGGATATCCCCAGAGGAAGAAATGGCAACCCACTCCAGTTATCTTGCCTGAAGAATCCCATGGACAGAGGAGCCTTCTGGGGTGCAGTCCATGGGTTGCAAAAGAGCTGAACATGACTTAGCAACTAAACAGCAACAAACAACAAAACACACTTGAGCTTACCACAATATTAAAAGATTAATTGTAAGAGTACACGACATTTAATTTTATGCAGTTATGATTCAATATTGCATCATTACATGTTTATATTTTCCTTGATGGCAAATGATCATGTACTGTCTATAAGTCGTTGCACCCATTTTGGTAAATTTTAACTTCTTATAATAGATTATTATATATTTTATGGTAGAAAATGATCAAATAAACTAGTATCTAAATATATTTTATACATTCATGACATATCTTTCTTATTTTTTTCAATATTTCTAGGTTACATGGGTAGTCTATGATGTTTTTCAAATGGTTCCAAATCTCCAAATAATTTTCTAATGTGTTTATTGAGAATAATCCACATATGGGACTTCACTGGCAGACCAGTGATTAAGACTCCACGCTGCCACTGCAGGGGGCACAGGTTCAATCCCTGGTCAGATCTCGTATGCCACGTAGTGTGGCAAAAAAAAACCCCAAAAAAACCACATATGAGTGAAACCATGTAATTTAAACCCGTGTTGCTTAAGGGTTAACTGTATATGACAATTTCTTATTTTGCCTCTGATAATTATACATACTTCACTCTGTAATCTTTCAATATCCAGCCCTATATCACTCTGCCTTGATCAGGCTTTCCCAGTTATAAGCCTATAACTTAACTCCCAGTCACAATCGCCTATCAGACAAATGGTCTACAGTCAAGCTGTCTAACAGAGCAGTCACTAGCCACAGGCCATCACTGGGCATCTGAAATATGGCCACTCTGAAATGAATTATGTTGTTGGTATAAATTACACACTGGACTTCAAAGATATATCACATACACACAAATTATATAAAATCTTATTAATAATTTTTACATTGATTATATGTTGAAATTAAAATATTTTGGATTACCATGTCAAATAAAAATATTATTAAAATTATTTTCATCTATCTTTTTTAGTTTAATATGGCTAACTAGAAAAATTTTAATTGCTTATGTAACTTATATTTTATTTCTACTGAGAAGCACTTAAAATATATTCCATGAAAATATGCAATAGAGGACATAATAATTATTAAGAGCATTTCAGATTTTGAAGAATCTGTATATAAAGATGGGCTTCCAAGGCAGCACTAGTGGTAAAGAATCTGCCTGTCAATGCAGGAGACTTATGAGATACCAGTTCGATCCCTGGATAGGGAAGATCCCCTAGAGGAGAGCATGGCAATCCACTCCAGTATTCTTGCCTGAAGAATTCCATGGATAGAGGAGGCTGGAGGGCTAAAAGTCCATAGGGTTGCATAGAGTCAGAAACGACAAGTGACTTAGCATGAATGCATGCATACATAAAGATATAAGTCAAAAAGTAAACAAATAAGAATTTCCAGTGAACTATTTATATATAATATATAATCTCGGAAGCCAACTAAGAAATGAACTGCCGGTTAGTTGGAAAATGGAAAAATAGCATTTTCCCACAATAGTACATTAAAAAAGTAAAATCACATCTGGATACTTTTATTTTAAAAAGATCAGGTTTATTAGGAAAAGACTTGGATTAGTAAGTTTAAAAACAGCAGTAAATCATAAAAGCTTGATCTAAAACATCAAGTTCTCCCACAGAGTCCAAAGTCAAGAAACAGAAAATGTGCTACATTCTTAGCCCCCTTACTGTCCATGGAAAACAACCTAAGATGAAACACTGGGAGCCAAAACAGCATGAGTGGCATTCTCAAATGCCTGCTTTGAACCCTTAGAGAACTCAGAACAGAACATACTGCTGCTGCTAAAGTCGCTTCAGTCATGTCCGACTCTCTGCAATCCCATAGACAGAAGCCCACCAGGCTCCCCTGTCCCTGGGATTCTCCAGGCAAGAACACTGGAGTGGGTTGCCATTTCCTTCTCCAATGCATGAAAGTGAAAAAGTGAAAGTGAAGTCACTCAGTCGTGTCCGACTCTTAGCGACCCCATGGACTACAGCCTACCCAGGCTCCTCCATCCATGGGATTTTCCAGGCAAGAGTACTAGAGTGGGGGGCCATTGCCTTCTCTGAGCATAGAACATAGAATATTATATTCAGTTCAGTTCAGTCGCTCAGTCATGTCCAACTCTTTGCGACCCCATGAATCGCAACACGCCAAGCCTCCCTGTCCATCACCAACTCCCGGAGTTCACTCAAACTCACGTCCATCGAGTTGGTGATGCCATCCAACCATCTCATCCTCTGTCTTCCCCTTCTCCTCCTGCCCTCAATCCCTCCAAGCATCAGAGTCTTTTCCAATGAGTCAACTCTTCGCATGAGGTGGCTCAAGTACTGGAGCTTCATCTTCAGCATCATTCCCTCCAAAGAACACCCAGGGCTGATCTCCTTCAGAATGGACAGGCTGTATCTCCTTGCAGTCCAAGGGACTCTCAGGAGTCTTCTCCAACACCACAGTTCAAAAGCATCATAGAATATAACTGTTGTCTTAATAGGAAGAAATAAAGTGAGCTGTGTTCTCCTTGAAGACTAAACAGTATCATGTGCTCCAAAGGAAATATATGAGTTTCAGTAGGTCTAGAAAGGACTATTGACAGGAAAGTCTATTAGAAATGAGCAAAATGAGGACCTCTGGTTATCAATAAATATAAAGGAGGAGAAAAGTACTAGACTCATGAAAAATACACACAATATTCCTACTTAAGAGTCTCCTAAAACTCTTCAACAGGAGATTAAAGAGCCCAGTCCAAGGACACAGGGTCCATTTATAGGTTCAACAAACACTCACTATCAGACACTACGTGTCAGGCACCATGCTCAGAGCTGAAAATACAAAGTCCTATTAAGACACATTCCCTGCCTCTGAGAAGTGAATAATACAGTGAGTGAAGTAGGCATATATACCAGTAATTACCATCTGGTATACACATTCTGTCAGAATTTATTTAAGGAAAATATGCCATATACAGTCACAGAGATAGGTCTAAATCAGGGGCTCAGAGAATAGCCTGCAGGCCAAATCTGCATTCATCTGCCACCTACTTTTGTAAATAAAGTTTATTTGATTTCTGTATTGTCTATGGCTGCTTTTCACTACAATGGCAGGGTTGAATACACAACAGACACTGTAAGGTAAACAAAGACTAAAATATTTAATATATGACCCTTCACAGAAAATGTTTGCCAATCTCTGATCTAAATCAAACTGGGGGGTCAGGTAAAGTATACTGAAGAAGATAAGAATCAATACTAAAGTTTTACAGAATAAGTGAGATTTACCTGAAAAAAGTAGTAAGCACCCCTCTTCCTATTACCCATTTTTGAGGAGGCATGGGGAATAGGTTGCACAAGCATTCCAGGTTGAGGGAATTTGCCCATGGAAAGGTAAAGAGGCCTAAAACAACATGAAGAACTTAATTTTACCCTAGAGAACACAGAAAAGCTGAAGGCAGTTCTCTTCAGAAATACACACATTAAGTTCTCAGTCATAAAAACACAGCCTGTTGGTTATCAGGCTTTCTCTTATCCCTGCAAGTGAAGCATGCTGCTTCTGAACTTCAAGCTATGAAAATACTCATGTCAAAACTCAGAGTCTATCATCCACTGGAGTAAGACCTGGAGCAGCCAAATCTCAATTCTCTTCTTTGCTACATAGACAGAAGACCAGCTCTGGCTAAAGGGTGTTACAGTTTCTCTCTAAACCCATTTTCACCAAAACAGACTCCAAGATGCATATTTGAGAGAATCAAAAGCCTGAGCCCTATCCCTCAAAACAGTACGCTCAAAGCAAAAGCCCTATTTTGGGGAGGAATAGAACTGATATTCTATTTTAATGATTAAAAAAAATTCACCCTAATCCCAGGGTACTTTAACAGCTATCTAAACATGAGAAAATCTAGAGGTGTATAACATTTCATGAATGAATCTCTGGAATAAGACAAAGGGGAAATCATAGAATGCTCATCCATTTTTCTCTGTTTCTCTCTCTTTTTAAAAAAAGTTTTTGGCTAAATTTTTGGCTACCTGCTGCATGCAGGATCTTAGTTCCACGACCAGGGATCAAACCTGTGGCCTCTGCAGATTCTTAACCACTGGATTACCAGGGAAGTTCTTCATTCCTTTTTTAAAAATATTGTTGTCAGCTTTACAAAAAGATTCTCAAAAGAATTTTTTACTTTAAAATATAATTTGAGTTCTAAAATATAATTTAATAACTTAAATTACATGTCAAAAATTTAGATGCATATATCTCAAGCAATAAAGCAAGCAATATCTTATAATTAAATTTAGTTCAAAATATCACTTAAACGACTATATTTTACAATTCAAAGGAAACCAGTTTAAGAAAGATACAAATACAAAGATAACTTTCACTAGTCTTATGCCGTGTTTGGAAATCCCACAGATCTTAGTTAATTAAAGACTCTTACTTGAGACACAGTGATGTCCATCCAATACCACAACTTCCACAGAGTGTTCATATACTGTTCAAGATGTTTATGTATTCCAATTCAGCAGCCATTAACAAAAATCTTGATTGCAATAAAATGTAAAACCAAACGCATTTTTTACTTAGTAACTTTATAATAAGCTTGAAATTAAAAGACGCTTACTCCTTGGAAGAAAAATTATGACCAACCTAGATAGCATATTGAAAAGCAGAGATATTATTTTGCCAACAAAGGTCCGTCTAGTCAAGGCTATGGTTTTTCCAGTGGTCATGTATGGATGGGAGAGTTGGACTGTGAAGAAAGCTGAGCGCTGAAGAATTGATGCTTTTGAACTGTGGTGTTGGAGAGAACTCCTGAGAGTCCCTTGGACTGCAAGGAGATCCAACCAGTCCATTCTGAAGATCAGCCCTAGGATTTCTTTGGAAGGAATGATGCTAAAGCTGAAACTCCAGTACTCTGGCCACTTCATGCAAAGACTTGACTCATTGGAAAAGATTCTGATGATGGGAGGGATTGGGGGCAGGAGGAAAAGGGGACGACAGAGGCTGAGATGGCTGGATGGCATGACTGACTCAATGGATGTGAGTTTGAGTGAACTCTGGGAGTTGGTGATGGACAGGGAGGCCTGGCATGTTGCAATTCATGGGGTCTCAAAGAGTCGGACATGACAGAGTGACTCAACTGAACTGAAAGATTAACAATAAATTTTTTTTGCATCTATACATACTCAGCCACAGGGAGAGGAGAAATTTCTTCACAGTGGCAGCTGTTCGGTTGCTCCACTGTAAAATAAAGTTACTACTTTTGTGCAAAGTTTTATTCAGTTCAGTTCAGTTCAGTTGCTCAATTGTGTCCAACTCATTGTGAGCCCATGGACCACAATACGCCAGGCCTCCCTGTCCATCACCAACTCCTGGAGTTTACCCAAACTCATGTCCATTGAGTTGGTGATGGCATCCAACCATCACATCCTCTGTTGTCCCCTTCTCCTCCTGCTCTCAATCTTTCCCAGCATCAGGGATTTTTCAAATGAGTCAGTTCTTCACATCAGGTGGCCAAAATATTGGAGTTTCAACTTCAACATCAGTCCTTCCAATGAACACCCAGGACTGATCTCCTTTAGGATGGACTGGTTGGATCTCCCTGCAGTCCAAGGGACTCTCAAGAGTCTTCTCCAACACCACAGTTCAAAAGCATCAATTCTTCGGTGCTCAGCTTTCTTTATGGTCCAACTCTCACATCCATACATGACTACTGGAAAAACCACAGCTTTGACCATATGGACCTTTCTGTAAAGTAATGTCTCTGCTTTTTAATATGCTGTCTAGGTTGGTCATAACTTTTCTTAACAAGGAGCAAGCATCTTTTAATTTCATGGCTGCGGTCATCATCTGCAGTGATTTTGGAGTCCAAGAAAATAAAGTCCATCACTGTTTCCATTGTTGCCCACCTAGTTGCATGAAGTGATGGGACTGGATGTCATGATCTTAGTTTTCTGAATGTTGAGCTTTAAGCCCACTTTTTCACTCTCCTCTTTCACTTTCATCAAGAGGTTATTTAGTTCTTCTTCTTCACTTTCTGCCATAAGGGAGGTGTCATTTGAATATCTGATATTTCTCCCAGCAATCTTGATTGCAGCTTGTGCTTCATCCAGCCCAGCTTTGAGTCTAGATAAATATGAATTTTCTCATCAATCTTTTCCATTTATGAATATCAAGTATGCCTTAGACAAAGATCATCAGTGAAAAAGACTGATAAGGAAATGCATATTTATCTAGACTCAATAAAACTTTCCACAAAGATAGTAACTTTACAGTGAAGGAACCTAATAGCTGCCACTGTGAAGTTAACATTACCAATGACGGGACATAATGACATCATGTGACTCTTGATATGATGTCCTGGGAAACACACAATATGAATTCTAGATTTGTTCTGCCAAGAAATGGCATAAATTGAATATAATCATGAAGAAATTTTAGAAAAATCGAAATTGAAGGATCACATCAGATCAGTCGCTCAGTTGTGTCCGACTCTTTGCGACCCCATGAACTGCAGCACGCCAGGCCTCCCTGTCCATCACCAGCTCCCGGAGGTCACTCAGACTCACATCCATCAAGTCAGTGATGCCATCCAGCCATCTCATCCTCTGTCGTCCCCTTCTCCTCCTGCCCTCAATCCCTCCCAGCATCAGAGTCTTCTCCAATGAGTCAACTCTTCGCATGAGGTGGCCAAAATACTGGAGTTTCAGCTTTAGCATCATTCCTTCCAAAGAAATTCCAGGACTGATCTCCTTCAGAATGGACTGGTTGGATCTCCTTGCAGTCCAAGGGACTCTCAAGAGTCTTCTCCAACACCACAGTTCAAAAGCATCAATTCTTCGGCACTCAGCCTTCTTCACAGTCCAGCTCTCACATCCATACATGACCACAGGAAAGACCATAGCCTTGACTAGGCGAACCTTTGTTGGCAAAGGCATGTCTCTGCTTTTGAATATGCTATCTAGGTTGGTCATAACTTTCCTTCCAAGGAGTAAGCGTCTTTTAATTTCATGGCTGCACTCACCATCTGCAGTGATTTTGGAGCCCAGAAAAACAAAGTCTGACACTGTTTCCACTGTTTCTCCATCTATTTCCCATGTAGTGATGGGACCAGATGCCATGATCTTCGTTTTCTGAATGTTGAGCTTTAAGCCAACCTTTTCACTCTCCACTTTCACTCTCATCAAGAGGCTTTTTAGCCCCTCTTCACTTTCTGCCATAAGAGAGGTGTCATCTGCATATCTGAGGTTATTGATATTTCTCCCAGCAATCTTGATTCCAACTTGTGTTTATTCCAGTCCAGCATTTCTCATGATGTACTCTGCATATAAGTTAAATAAACATGGTGACAATATGCAGCCTTGACGTACTCCTTTTCCTATTTGGAACCAGTCTGTTGTTCCATGTCCAGTTCTAACTGTTGCTTCCTGACCTGCATGGAGATTTCTCAAGAGGCGGATTAGGTGGTCTGGTATTCCCATCTCTTTCAGAATTTTCCATAGTTTATTGTGATCTACACAGTCAAAGGCTTTGGCATAGTCAATAAAGCAGAAATAGATGTTTTTCTGGAACTCTGTAGCTTTTTCCATGATCCAGCGGATGTTGGCAATTTGATCTCTGGGTCCTCTGCCTTTTCTAAAACCAGCTTGAACATCAGGAAGTTCACGGTTCACATATTGCTGAAGCCTGGCTTGGAGAATTTTGAGCATTACTTTACTAGCGTGTGAGATGAGTGCAACTGTTCGGTAGTTTGAGCATTCTTTGGCATTGCCTTTCTTTGGGATTGGGATGAAAACTGACCTTTTCCAATCTTGTGGCCACTGCTGAGTTTTCCAAGTTTGCTGGCATATTGAGTGCAGCACTTTCACAGCATCATCTTTCAGGATTTGGAATAGCTCCACTGGAATTCCATCACCTCCACTAGCTTTGTTGGTAGTGATGCTTTCTAAGGCCCACTTGACTTCACATTCCAGGATGTCTGGCTCTAGGTCAATGATCACACCATCATGATTATCTGGGTCGTGAAGCTCTTTTTTGTACAGTTCTTCTGTGTATTCTTGCCACCTCTTCTTAATATCTTCTGCTTCCGTTAGGTCCATACCATTTCTGTCCTTTATCGAGCCAATTTTTGCATGAAATTTTCCTTTGGTATCTCTGATTTTCTTGAATAGATCCTTAGTCTTTCCCATTCTGTTGTTTTCCTCTATTTCTTTGCATTGATTGCTGAAGAAGGCTTTCTTATCTCTTCTTGCTATTCTTTGGAACTCTGCATTGAGATGTTTATATCTTTCCTTTTCTCCTTTGCTTTTCGCTTCTCTTCTTTTCACAGCTATTTGCAAGGCCTCCCCAGACAGCCATTTTGCTTTTTTGCATTTCTTTTCCATGGGGATGGTCTTGATCCCTGTCTCCTGTACAATGTCACGAACCTCATTCCATAGTTCATCAGGCACTCTATCTATCAGATCTAGGCCCTTAAATCTATCTCACTTCCCCTGTATAATCTGATCTGCCTCTTGAGAAATCTGTATGCAGGTCAGGAAGCAACAGTTAGAACTGGTCATGGAACAACAGACTGGTTCCAAATAGGAAAAGGAGTACATCAAGGCTGTATATTGTCACCGTGTTTATTTAACTTATATGCAGAGTACATTATGAGAAATGCTGGACTGGAAGAAACACAAGCTGGAATCAAGATTGCCAGGAGAAATATCAATAACCTCAGATATGCAGATGATACCACCCTTATGGCAGAAAGTGAAGAGGAACTAAAAAGCCTCTTGATGAAAGTGAAAGTGGAGAGTGAAAAGGTTGGCTTAAAGCTCAACATTCAGAAAACGAAGATCATGGCATCTGGTCCCATCACTACATGGGAAACAGATGGAGAAACAGTGGAAACAGTGTCAGAATTTATTTTTCTGGGCTCCAAAATCACTGCAGATGGTGACTGCAGCCATGAAATTAAAAGACGCTTACTCCTTGGAAGGAAAGTTATGACCAACCTAGATAGCATATTCAAAAGCAGAGACATCACTTTGCCAACAAAGGTTCGCCTAGTCAAGGCTATGGTCTTTCCTGTGGTCATGTATGGATGTGAGAGCTGGACTGTGAAGAAGTCTGAGCGCCAAAGAACTGATGCTTTTGAACTGTGGTGTTGGAGAAGACTCTTGAGAGTCCCTTGGACTGCAAGGAGATCCAACCAGTCCATTCTGAAGGAGATCAGCCCTGGGATTTCTTTGGAAGGAATGATGCTAAAGCTGAAACTCCAGTATTTTGGCCACCTCATGCCAAGAGTTGACTCATTGGAGAAGACTCTGATGCTGGGAGGGATTGGGGGCAGGTGGAGAAGGGGACGACAGAGGATGAGATGGCTGGATGGCATCACCGACTTGATGGATGTGAGTCTGAGTGACCTCTGAGAGCTGGTGATGGACAGGGAGGCCTGGCGTGCTGCAGTTCATGGGGTCGCAAAGAGTCGGACACGACTGAGCGACTGATCTGATCTGATACATCAAGACACAACTTTTTAGTATATCCATACAAACTACGTATCTGTGAAAAAAAAATTAGGATGTTCTCTATGTACTGATATGAAACTCTTTTGGATATAGATATATAAAGCAAAAAATAAAAGTACAGAAAATGTGAAGTTACTTTTGGTCTGTAAAAGCAGGAAAAATAGAATACTATTCGTATTTCTTTGAATATAAGTGAAGCATCTGGAGAGCTAAGACTAGAACAGTGGTTACCTACAGAGGAGATGGTGGACAGGACAGGATGGTGGAAAAGATAAGACCTCACAGTTAACATTCTCATGGTTTATCAACCATTAGAATATATGACCGACTCGAAAATTGAGCTAAAAAACGGTTTCAATTTTGAATGTAATGATTTCTAGACTCAAGATTAAAAGGTGATAGAAATAAATAGTAGAGTTTAAGCTTCTTCTATTTTCTCCGTGAAGCAACTGAGAGAATAAGGAAAAATGAAAGGGTTGAAAACGGTATAAGGAGCTAGAAAAAAACGACATATTAAACAAGCTGTAGAGAATGAAATTGGGAGCTTTGGAAAATATACTAGATATGACTAAGAATTCTACATATTAAAAAAAAAAAAAGATACGTTGACCATGTTCAGTAAAATATGTGCCACCTAGTGTTATCTTGTGGAAAGAGGATATGTAAAAGTCATCTTTTAGGATAATTTACATACGCACATGGCATCATTAAGAAATGCCAAACCAGATCAACCCCTGATCCCCACCGCCCGTCTCATTCTTTGTCCCTGGTGTATTTCCAGAGCCTAGCACAGTGCTGGCAACCCACTCCAGTGTTCTTGCCTGGAGAATCCCAGGGACGGGGGAGCCTGGTGGGCTGCCGTCTATGGGGTCGCACAGAGTCGGACACGACTGACGCGACTTAGCAGCAGCAGCAGCACAGTGCCTGGCACGGGCTGACTCTCAAAAATTCAACAATTCAATAAATCCATTAACTTTGGCCTTAAGGGAAATCAAGAAGGCAGCCCTTTGTATCAAAGTCAGAACGGAATTTGTCCTGTTTCTGTACGCTATTTTCAATACGCGAAGGGAGGGTCAGATTTACTGAGAAGCAGACAACGGAAAGAAGAGTCCCTCCGACGGAGATCATAAAGACTGCGTTTCCCGAACCCTCCACCTCTCAAAATCCCAGACTCCTTCCCAGCCTGGAGAATGTGGGTAAACGACTGGGGACGTGGTCCGACCAGCCCGGTAAAGTGAAAGAATGTTGGTCGCTCAGTCGCCTCCGACAGCAAGGACTGTAGCCTGCCAGGCTCCTCTGTCCATGGAATTCTCCAGGCAATTCTCTGGAATACTGGAGTGGGTAGCCATGCCCTCCTACAGAGGATCTTCCCTAACCCAGGAATCCAACCCGAGTCTCCTGCATTGAAAGATTCTTTATCACCTGAGCCACCAGGGAAGCCCAAAAGGTACCCTGGATCAGGAAAGTGAAAGTGAAGTCGCTCAGTCGTGTCCGACTCTTTGCGACCCCATGGACTGCAGCCTGCACCAGGCTCCCCTATCCATGGGATTTTCCAGGCAAGAGTACTGGAGTGGGTTGCCATTTCCTCCTCCAGGGGATCTTCCTGACCCAGGGATCGAACCCAGGTACCCTGGATTGGGAAGGAGGCCACAAATCCTTCATTCGTTCAGCCCCCCATGTTTCCCCCCTTAGATGGCTCGCCGCAGAGTGTTCTGAATGTTCACGTACCCTTGTGTGTGTCACACATACTGATTAACGGTTCACGACACTCTTAAAATCACAGACAGAATGGCCGAGCAGCCACACACACACACACGCGGCGTCAGACGAAAGCACCTCTGCCTTCGGCATTCCCAGAATACTCTGCGTCTTACGCTGGAGGCGGGAGGGGCGCGGAAGGGACTATAAATTATGCGCCTGCGCAAAGCGTAGGTTAAGGTTTCCTAACGGCTAGAAATTCTGCACACGCGCAAATTGTAGGCGGACGCTTCAAGCTTTTTATATACGGGGAGGATCGCTCCTACACGCTTGGCCTCGGATATAGCCAATGAAAAGTTTTTGCTTTTTAGTGCTGTTACATAATGACACAAGGGTTCCTTGGTGGCTCAGCCATACAGAATCCGCCTGCCATGCAGGAGACGCTGGTTTGATCCCTGGGTCGGGAAGATACCGTGGAGAAGGAAATGACTACCCACTCCAGTATTCTTGACTGGAGAATCCCATGGACAGTGAAGTCTGGGGTCGCAAAGAGTCGGACACGACTGAAGCGACTGAGCACGCACGCATAATGACTCATGGGAAAAAGCCAAGAAGATGTATTAATAAAAGGTTTCTATTGTGGCTATAAGTCTGAGGCATTCGATTTTCAACTTTTTTTTTTCCTCCTAGTTCCAAAGACAAAAAACACGAAGATTTTAAAAATAAGATTTTTTATTAGCGGGCAGTGCCAGCGGCGGCCCGCTGAAAAAGCCTGAAAATGAACAGACCCTCACTCGCAAGCCTATTCCACCAACCCACTCTAGTCTTAAGTCCCCGATATCTTTATCTCAGCTTCAAATGGGTTCTTGGGCCATAGAGCCTTCATCGAGAGAACTCACGCGATTAGACGCGGGAGAAATAGCTTCAGTGCGACGCTGACGAGTGACAATTCTCAGATACTCCCGGCCTGTCCCTGTTGTTTCACCAGCTACAGTGCTCCTGCCCCAGGTGGCTCCGCCCCTTTGCCCTCTCCAGCGTTAATTATGCTGCCCGCGCGCCTTGCTTGCAGACTGCTCTGCGGCTTCCTGCGGGGACCCACTCCCACGTAGTACTCCCATGTAGTGCGCCACGACGTCCGGGAGACGCTCCTCCAGAGGAGATGCGCGGCCGACTCCTCCTCCCGGCACCCAGCGCCTGGGACGTGGCCTTCCCCGTGGCGCGACGGCGACTGGAGGTAACCCAAGAGGGGCTGACCTGGAGGAGAGTTTTCTGTTCCCCGAATGCGTCCAGGATTCGGAGCTGGAACTGACCCTCCAAGACTAGCTGTGGGAGCTGCAGCAGCGGCGGGAGGGGAAGGAGCGACGGCGGCTGCGGCGACGGCAGGAGAGGCGGCAGCAGAAGTTACGGGTCAGCCAGCAGGTGCTCCCGGACCGTATGCCAATACTGCTTAGTGCTGGTGCATCACCAGCGCGGCCTGCGCCTTCAGGTGAGCCAGGAACAGTTCCTGAAGGTGGTGAGCGCCGCTCTGCGGTGGCCGGAGCCCGCCCTGGTGCTGTACAAGGTGGAGCTGCTGGATCTGCCCGACGTCCTGCTGCTGCACCTGCCCGGCCTGGTGGGCCCCAAGCAGCTGATCGTGCTGAGAAGCAAGGTGGACTTTATGCCCCAGGACACTCCCGACTACCAGCAGCGACTCCAGGAGCGACTGTGGGATGGCTATCGGCGCCGGGGTCCTGCCGCCCCGTGGCTACCGAAGGCCACATCTCAGCGGGCACCGGCCAGAGGATGGGGAGGAGAATGCGAATGTTCCGTCCAAGATCCGCACGGTGCTCAGAGACGTGAGGCTTATCAGCGCCAAGACTGGCTATGGAGTTGAGGAGTTGATCTCCGCGCTCAAGCGCTCCTGGCGCTACCGCTGTGACGTCTACCTGGTTGGTGCCACCAACGCTGGCAAGTCAACTCTTTTCAGTACACTTGTGGAATCCGATTACTGGATCGCCAAGGGCGCTGAAGCTATCGACAGGGCCACCATCTCCCCTTGGCCTGGTTGGCCTTGGGGCACTCATCTCCTTTGTTTTCATAAAAGTTGTAAGTCTGATCATGTTTCAGGCACCTAATTCTGTATTCTTCAATGTCCAGCAGGGGCTGGTGGGATGCTTCCCTCTAAAAAATTCTCTCCCTACTTTGGTCACATTTCTCTTCCATATCAGCTTAGTGCTTGTAAATTCAGTATAGGTTGTAGTAACTTTTCAGTAGAAATAATTAGAATACTCTGATGTTCAAGCCACTGTTCTAAACACTGAACCAGGGGACATGGTTCAGTGAACCAGGGGACAAAGCAGTGTCTGCTCTCTTGGAGGTTTCCCTTGTAGCTTTAGTCCTTTGTTTCTCCAGAAAATCCTTCTTTTACTTTCTACACCTCCTCCACTCCTGTCTTCCTCTTTATATCTTGAGTTTACTCATGAGAATACTATACAGATTTTTTATTATTATTATTTACTTATTTCGGGTTGTGCTGGGTCTTTGTTGCTGTGTGTGGGCTTTCTCTAGTTGCAGCCAATGGGGACTACTCATCATTGCAGTGCAGGGGGCTTCTCTTGTTGATCACAGGCTCTAGGGTACATGGGCTTCAGTAGTTACCCCTCCCAGGCTCTAGAGCACTGGCTCAGTAGTTGTGGCACACAGGCTTAGCTGCTCCACAGAATGTGAAATCTTCCCCGGATGGGGGATGGAATTCACGTCCCGTGAATTGGCAGGTGGATTTTATCCATTGTACCACCAGGGAAGTCCCTACTATATAGATTTAACATTTGAATTCTTCACTAATGCAATATGATTTGTGGCTTTGTTGAGAAGAAATGTCAAATATGTGGCTTTAAGAAACATCTGTAATTGCAAAATAGGTGCTTCTAAGACCTTGTTTTTATTTCAGTTTTATATTGGTTGGTAGATTTTCATTGTATAAAATAAGTTCCTTCTTTCTTTCTTAAGGGAAACGAGTCAGCTTGGTTTACAGTTGTGGCTTCCAACTTTCTTCCTGTTTTGCTGGAAAAGCTGGATACTATATATCAGAAGAAGCACACAGGTCATACGCTACTGAAGGTGAGCCAACATGATTTGATGGTTGAATAGTTAGGTTAATACACCCTGGTAGTCCCACAGCCCTGATAAAAAGCCTTTGTTTATCATCTTTGTTACACCATCAGCTAGCTCTCCCTGACCTTGTTCACCTTGAGGATTTTGGCTATAAAGTGAGATGGGCTCTGGTAAGAAAGGGGATGTTGGATTGGACTGATCCCAGGATACTGACAGAGCTGGGTTTTCTCTAGGTGACACTGTCCAATATGGTAGCCTTATGTGGCTAAATAGCCAACATGTGGCTATTTCAATACGTTAATTAAAATTAAATAAACTTTAAAATTTAGTTCTTTACTTGCACTAGCCACTTTTCAACTGCCCAGTGGTCACATCATTTCAAAAAGTTGCGCTGGATAATGTGAGTGAGGAGACATTGGATTTTCTCACAACTGGGTGATGCTCCTGGCATGTAGTGGGTGGAGGCCAGAGATGATGCTAAACATAATGCGTGCACAGGACAGCCCCTCACAACAGGGAATTATCTGGTCCACATGTGAGTAGTGCTGAGCTTAGAAGCCCTTGTCTGGGTAGAAAAGCTCTCCTCCCAGATTCTTAACCACAGACATTTAGAGACTATCGTACGTCTTCTCTCCTGCTTACTTGATCCATCCTTTGACCGGTTAAGCAGTGTGGGAAAATTTCTCTGATCTTTCAAAAACAAAACAAAACTCAGTGTCCCACTCCTTCCTCTTCTTTACAATCAAGCTGACTCCTGCTGCTCACCTCCCATCCTCTGCAGTCCCTGCTGTGCCCTTTCTGTGCCACTGAAATTGTTCTATGTTCACCAGAGACTGGGGCCTGTTTATAGTTCTTTAACCAGACCTGCATACACACTGTTGGCTAGCCTGTAGTGTATGATGGTTAAGATCACTGGAGCTAGGCTGGGTTCAAATCCTACTCTGTGCCACCACTTAGTGAAGCTGTGTGACTTTAGGCAAGTTTCCTTTACCTCTGTCTGTTGTGACCACACCATGAGGTTGTGGAGAAATTCAGTGCCAGGGCACCATTGTCACTGCTGTGTAAGTGTTTGTGGTGATGAGGAGGGGGTTGGGACATGGCTCCTGCAAAAATACCAGGTGCATCCAGTGCAGATGTGATTTACATTAATGAATGCTCATACAGCTAAAAATAGGTCAAAATGCATATCTGCTTTTCAATCAGGATAAAACCAACCTGACTTCAGAAGCAAATGACTCTTTCTCTCTGGACTAAAAAAGCCAGAGTGAAATTAAGACTCCATTGAAATAACTGGCCTAAAGTTGATGCTCTAGACAAATGTAGGATTTGAGGGGAAGGCTCCACCTTCATGCATCTGTGTAGTCTTCAGGGTGGACTCACTGACGCTTCTCAAAGTGACACCCAGGCTTCTCTCCCCTCATAATACAGTTTCTTGGGCTGCTCTGTGCCTCTGCCTTGCCTTCTGGTTTTCATTCATCTCCCAAGTCAAAGTCAATCCTGCCTCCTAATCATTACTGAGACCAGCCTCACAGTCCAAACTGTAGCCTGCTTTCTGAGACTATGAGGTATAATCTAGACTCGTTTTATTGTCTTCCTCCCACCCCCACTCTGCTACAGCTGTAGTTCTCAACCAGGCTTGACTCTTACCGCAAGGCAACATTTGGCAAAGCCTGGAGACAGTTTTGGTTTTCACAACCTGATGGACACTGAGTAGAGGCTGCTAAAGGTGATGCAGTACACAGGACAGCCTCCTCCGACAAAAAATTATTCAGCCTAAAAGGTCAATAGTGCTGAGGTTGACAAACCCTGCACTACACAAATTTTTCCAAAATACAAAGCAGGTCAAGTATTATGTTTTATTCTTTTCTCTTTCCTGCATATAATTCCTTGTTAGTTCCACATTACTGAGAGAAATCTCAACTGATAGCCTCATCACTATTACACACACACACACGTACATCTAACATACTCTACACACTTAAACTACAATTCTCTGAACTCATCATCCTTTTTCCAGTTTTTTTGTCTGTACATGATTCTAACCCACAATACCTTTGCACTGAGTACTCTATTTTTCAAAATTCTGCTCATGTTTTCCTTGACCAAATCACATTAATTACTCTCTTCTCAACCATAGTACTTAATGGATGACTCTCATCACTTTTCTTACCCTATAAATTATTTACTTGCTACTTCCACCTTCTGACTTCCTGTGGGATCAGGGACCATATTGTAACATCTTTGTGTCCTTAGTGCTAAACACAGAGAGATCTATTAATACTTCCAATACATGGAAACACTTGTAAACACAGAGCTGAATCTTACCCATTTGCCATGTACCCTTCAATTCTAATGAGGCAGGGAGTAACTTCTGTCTAGCTAGGCCTGTAAGAACTAAGGTGTTTGGAAGGTTGTTGCCTTAATTGCCCAGTTACTAAGTCTAAAGCTTTATGCAGGGCTGTCAAAACAGTATAAGCTAATAAAACAAGATTCTGCTGTCTGGAGGTGACCACCAGATAGATGCCATGGGGCCCTTGTCACTGGGATCTGTAGGCTTCATCCTGTCACAGAGCTCCTGGCCTTTTCATTTGATCTAGAAGTGATTGAGGGTCTTTTTCAATATTTTAATGTTTAAAAGGGTTTTATTATTGATACCTGTTCAGTACTATTGTATCAGTGCCTTACTTAATATTAGAGTTATCAGGGGTTTCATTTGAATTTCCAAATAACTTCATCTCTCCCAATGGAAGGTTCCAATGGGTGGAGAACAAAGAATGGCGGGATTTCCTCCTCTTGTTGCTTAAGACATCACATTAGATGAAGGATTTGAGGAATCTAAAGCAGTGGCTGACATCAAGTTCTCCTCTGCAGGTAATTTTACACCAAGCACTTTTCAAAAGGGGAATAATGTAGACTTCCTGATGTTTTGGGCTTCCCTGGTGGCTCAGACAGTAAAGAAACTGCCTGCAGTGTGGGAGACCTGGGTCCATCCCTGGTTCAGGAAGATCCCCTGGAGAAGGAACTGGCAACCCACTCCACTATTCTTGCCTGGAGAATCCCATGGACAGAGAAGCCTGGTGGATTACAGTCTACGTGGTCCCAAAGAGTTGGACACGACTGAGCGACTAACACACGCTGATGTTTAGCATATTTTTATAGTCATGTATAAAAATATCTATTTTATGCATAAAAATATGCATGTATATGTTGCCTTAACCGACATTAACTGAATATTTTAAGAAATACACGCTAGATTATTCATAAGATGCAACCTACTCTGAAAATGAATCTGTACATTTTCACAAATGCATTGTATGCTTTTAAAAAAAAATGGAGTGAGACAGCAGTAGCTTCCCTTGGGTCTCCACCTGGAGCTGTGTTTGGTGTTTTTAATAAGATGGTTGCTAACACAATCTGTATTCTGTCGTGTGCCTACATAGTTGGGTAGCAGTAAGGCCAAAGTTTAAGGACTGCACCTCTGATACTACTATATACCTCAAGGGACAGTTCTGACATTGTACAATCTGCAGAAAAAGAAAAAAAGATAGCTGTATGAAGCTGACCTGTTCACATTGAAGATCAACTATACTATACTATACTATACTGTGTACATCACATTGCATTTTATTAAGTGTCACTATAATAAAGCCCCCTCACCCTTTTTAAACTACCAAAGACCATGCCTCTTTTTAATGAATTGAGTTTGTAAACATTTTTTTTTTTAGTAGGGTATGTACATGTGCGTATCTGTGATTCAAACATACCTAAAAAGGAGTTCTGTTACATTCAGGTTTCTCCCACTAGTATTTGTTATTGAGACCAGATGGCATTTCTTATTTAGAATCTAAAGAGCAGCTTAGCAGTTGGCCTAAGAGAAAATGGCAGAAAGTCAATGTCTCCAAAATACACTGGCTTAAATGAAAGAGAAATGAATAAGTGGCTGTGCTTCAAGTAGTCAGCCAAGCACCCAACTGTGGAACACTCCATGGCTTCCATCTCTGGGTCTAAGGTGGTTGCTCAGGTTGTCATCCTTACACAGCAATGAGAAGAGAGTGAAGAGCATGCAGCTACCTTAGTGAAAAAAAGGGAAAAGCTGGAAGTTGCCCACGTCACAGTGGGCAACAGTTCCATAGCCACACCACCCTCCCCATAGGGAAGCTGGAGGATGTAGACGGAAATGCAGAGTCAGATTTTTATTAAGGGAAGAGACAGTGAAAGAAATCTGGAAAACAAGTAAAAGTTTCCCTTACATAATCTAAACGTACCCGAATATCTTAAAAAATGATTTATATCTTTTTGGTATCTGAGATCTATTCTGCAAGGATAAGAGCACTTCAACTATTTTCTCAGCATTTGCCTGTAAACACTGTACATAAAACACTACACCAGTCAGAAGTCTGTACCTTTATGTATTCTTAGTTGAGTAAGTGGCACTATAGCTGTGGACAATGAATTGGTGAGTCAAGTCCCAGGTCCCAGTGTTGAGATAAATGCTTGTGGAGTAGCCTGGCCTGAAATGCAGATCCATGAACTTCCTGTAGACTCAGGTTTACCATGAACTTAATACTCCAGGTTCTCTGTCAACAGGTACACTCTAGCCCCCTTCCTAAGTAAGTCATTGTTGGATAAGTGGAATTTTAAAATGAAACTGGTAAAAAAAAAATAAAATAAAAACGTCATAGATCTCACTTTCATCATGTTTCAAAGTGAATACTATTGGCATATTGGGGAAGGTGGTACTATATGTGCATCCTTCGTCCCTAGATACTAAATGCCACTAGCATGTAGCATAAATGCCCTGCCCCATTACTCACTGTGACATTGGAGAACCCCCCTGGCATTTCCAGACCCACCCTCTAGAGGGTGGTGGCTTCCCATGTTGAGAAAATGATTGATAGTTGATTTCTAGTTTATTTTGGAGAGAATGAAATACTGTTAACTTTACAAGTTAAAATTGTGACCATTATATTTCTATGTACTGTTCTTAGTTTGTAGCTTAGTCCTGAATCTACACAAGAAGATAATACGGTAAATGTGCATTTTAGAAAAATACAGAACCCCAAAACTGATGCTGTTATTTACCTGAAAACTTACAGGCTTTTAGACATCTTGACAAAGATTCCATTTTTAAATGTTCAGAGTTTATATCCTCAGGTTTCTCTTACTTCTAATATTCAATGGTTATGGTTAGATTGAGGTATATCCAAGTGTTCCAAGGTATCTTGCTAAGTTTCAAACAGTAAAATTTACTAGGTAAATTTCAGTTTCACTGGTTGTGTTAGTTAATCTCTTTGGGTCTTCATTTTCTCATCTATAAAATGAGGGAATGACACTAAATATTTCTCAGTCCTTTTTATGATTCTCAGCAAAAGCAGACAGGAAAGCCAAGAAAGGTTGGTTACAAAACCTCAGACGAAAAAGGCCCTCTGAGCATAGACAGTGGAGATGGTGCTAGGACTTGCTATTAATTTATAACACATTCAGTCAACCTAGCGCAGCCCAGAATGATAGCCCAGTTGCTCTATCCAATTGACCCAGTGTGGATTTGCTTTAAGAAAGTTTGCTTCCTGTGTTGGCTTCTGAGCATCATCCAGCCAACTGATAGTTCCTAATCCACTGATCTCAGGATGAAGACTGACTTCCTATCTCTAAACATTTATACTGTGGCAGCACCCAGCAATCAGGAGAGTAGATATTAATGGCAAGGTGTCAGGACAGCCCCTCATGTCCACAGAACAGGGGTTGTTTTGAGGGACTAGAAAATGATTAAGCAAATTTTATACTAGTTCGTTTACTTGGTTCTGCAGACTTGTGTTCAGCATGTCACCTCTTTTGTATTCATGACACTTTGGATTTGATTTGGATTTAAGTCACTTCAGTCGTGTCCGACTCTGTGTGACCCCAGAGATGGCAGCCTACCAGGCTCCCCCATCCCTGGGATTCTCCAGGCAAGAAAACTGGAGTGGGTTGCCATTTCCTTCTCCATCATGACACTTTAGAAGAAGTAAAAAATGTGCAAAGAGATTTTGACTTCTGTGATATTAAATGCAGTTTTATCTTTTTAAAGTTCCATTATCTTTCCTCCCTTCTGTAAAACAAAGCATTTTCTTCAAAGTTTCTGAGACAAAGTGATGTTTAACACATTTTGTTTTTCATCACCATAACCAGCAAGCCCTACCAATCACTGGGGCTTTACTGTGTAGTTCTGTTTGTCTCTGTTACTTGCAACACTTACCATGACAACCGAGAAGTGCAGCACAGATGCAATCCTGTGTGCTTGTGCTTCTTCATCACTCTCTCTGCTAAATGGAAATCAAGGCTGGTTTCCTGCAGATGACTAACTTGGAGCTCCAGTGGCACCAGACATGGCAGACCTATTGCTTCACAGAATAGGCACCCCTGTGCTCCAGCTGAGGCTAGATGTTTTGTAGAGGGCCTCTGATCATTTACCCTGGCTTCCCTCCCACCTGGCTGTGTCTTGTGGAGCAACAATCATTTCCATTCTTTCTCAGACTGCTCCATTTTCTCTTGGCTGCTCTCCTCCCTGAGGGATTGTTTTCTCTCAAATGTCAAAGAGTGACGTTTAAACAATAAAAACAGACTTTGGGCTCGTGTGAATCCAACAGATAGCACCTCTGCCTGCTCTTAATGTCTTTGTCAGGTTGTCTGTCCCACTGATGCCTGGTAGTGGGTGGGAATGGCTCGAGATTAGTATTTTAACATCATATAGGAACGATGGTTCACTTTGTACCTTCATGTCAAAGACCATCAGTATTTTCTCATTTAGAACAGAAGTTTCATGATCTGAATATTTTTAGGTCTAGACCATCCTTAAAAAACCCATGTCTTGGAGCCGCAGGTTCCTGTTTTTCAGAAGCTTCCTTTTGCTTCTCAAACAGTTCTCAGAATTTAACCTGGTGGAAACATTTGGCTGTAGGACTCTCACTGGTAGGTATAAGATGATGCTTAATCACAGATACTGTCAGTACCTCTGGCCAGGAACATTGGTAGAGCTGAGAAAACTGAGGCCAGACACACACACACATATGTGCTAGAGACCACATTATCAGGTGATTTTGAACATGAGAGATTACCAAAATCCTTCCTCGGTTTTCAGTAAGTCCCTGGAAAACAGCCAGCATGAATGAATGAATTAGGAAAAAGAGACAACTTTTTTGTTTTGGCAATTGGTTTTGCCTTCCATAAAAAATAGCAAGACAGCAGAATTAAATTTGCTTAGTAGCACTGATACTTTTCTAGTGTTTCTTCCTATCCTGCCTAAAGACAGAACCTCAGGACAGTTGTATTTGAGTTTATTCACAGAAATGGGAATATCAGACCACCTGACCTGCCTCTTGAGAAACCTATATGCAGGTCAGGAAGCAACAGTTAGAACTGGACATGGAACAACAAACTGGTTCCAAATAGGGAAAGGAGTACGTCAAGGCTGTATACTGTCACCTTGCTTATTTAACTTCTATGCAGAGTACATCATGAGAAACCCTGGGCTGGAAGAAGCACAAGCTGGAATCAAGATTGCCAGGAGAAATATCAATAACCTCAGTATGCAGATGACACCACTCTTATGGCAGAAAGTGAAGAGGAACTAAAAAGCCTCTTGATGATGGTGAAAGAGCAGAGTGAAACAGTTAGCTTAAAGCTCAACATTCAGAAAACGAAGATCATGGCATCCGGTCCCATCACTTCATGGGAAATAGATGGGGAAACAGTGGAAACAGTGTCAGACTTTATTTTTGGGGGCTCCAAAATCACTGCAGATGGTGACTGCAGCCATGAAATTAAAAGACGCTTACTCCTTGGAAGGAAAGTTATGACCAACCTAGATAGCATATTGAAAAGCAGAGACATTACTTTGCCAACAAAAATCCGTCTAGTCAAGGCTATGGTTTTTCCAGTAGTCATGAATGGATGTGAAAGTTGGACTGTGAAGAAAGCTGAGCGCCGAGGAATTGATGCTTTTGAACTGTGGTGTTGGACAAGACTCTTGAGAGTCCTTTGGACTGCAAGGAGATCCAACCAGTCCATTCTAAAGGAGATCAGCCCTGGATGTTCTTTGGAAGGAATGATGCTAAAGCTGAAACTGTAGTACTTTGGCCACCTCATGCAAAGAGTTGACTCATTGGAAAAGACTGATGCTGGGAGGGATTGGGGGCAGGAGGAAAAAGGGACGACAGAGGATGAGATGGCTGGATGGCATCACCGACTAGATGGACGTGAGTTTGAGTGAACTCCAGGAGTTGGTGATGGACAGGGATGCCTGGCGTGCTGCAATTCATGGAGTCGCAGTCGGACACAACTGAACTGAACAGTTACTATGATCATATGATAACCCATAGAGCGCCTATTTCTTTATAGTCTTTTAATACTATGAATAGATCTTATTTAAACATGTACAATGAGCCTGGCACTTTTAAGCACTTTATATTAACTGAATCCTTCCAACAACCCCATGCTGGAGGTATTGTTATTACTTTCATTTAGAGATTGCAAGCTAAGGTTCATGTAATAGCCCAGAATTAAGGCGTGATCGATGTGTGATTCCAAACAAACCTAAGCAGTTGTGCTCTAGCAGCTTGTGGGTTTAATTATACAGTAAAACTTCATATTTTCCCCTTCTGATGTACAGTTCTCTGGATTTTAATGTATGTATAAGCTCATTAACCACCATAATAAAAATACGTAACACTTCTAACAGCACCCAGTTTTATAATCACCACACAACAGTCCCTGTATATACTAGAATCCATCTCAAATCTAAAGGTGAGAACTTTTCAACCTTAGGAGGGACACATCTCAAAAGCAACCCATTTTGAAGATCTCAAAGGTAGTGACAGAATTTGCTTGGAAATTCTGTTACTGCCACTTAGTTCTCTCTTCAGCTTCCTTTGAATCCTCCCATATACAATTCCAGCCTAAGAATATTCCTCAGAGCTAGCATGTGAGTTTGAGATGGACTGCACCCTTGCTTACTTCAGCAGTGTTGTCCAAACTGTCCTACTGTGAATTCTGTGCTGTCTTACCATCTCACATAGTTTTAAATCGAAAGTGCTTTCATGACTGGCTGGGAATCTTTACACATTGCTAGTGAGCTTTGCCAAGTACCACGGACAGATCACAGCATGAGTGGAGATCCTGACCCACAATTCTGATTAACAGGAAATTACACACACAGGAAATTTGGAATGCAAATACACAAATACACCAGTAAACTATCCTAAAAAAGAAACTGATTTAAAAAAAAACTAGTGGTCTCTACTTATTCACATATCAAATAGCTTCAAAAACAATTGTTTAAAAAAATTATGGCCTTAAAATTGTTTAAAATGGCCTTGGCTTTCTCCTTGAGCACTCATCCTATTTCCTATCCCTTTTCATATCTTACTGACTTTCACTAAAAGTGGATCTTAGTGGCACAACTAGAAGCCTTTTATTATCTCCAGTTTTCTCAACATTTAACATCTAGCTGGAAGAGATTTATCATTTCTATCGTTCACTTTAAGGTTAAATATTCAACAGGAAGAAAAATTAGAGAAATGGTGACTACTTTCCTTTAAATATCAGATAGTGTATTTTATTGAAATACTTGCTTAAGGAAAATGTCTTTTTCACTGGATGAAAAAACTATTATGTAAATTAATTCCAAGAAATAAACACATTTATAGCATGGGAACTTGGATGAGATTGCGTAACAAAGGAAAACAATGCTTAACATCCCATTTGCTGCTGCTGCTGCTGCTAAGTCGCTTCAGTCGTGTCCGACTGTGCGATCCCATACACGGCAGCCCACCAGGCTCCCCCGTCCCTGGGATTCTCCAGGCATGAACATTGGAGTGGGTTGCCATTTCCTTCTCCAATGCAGGTAAGTGAAGTCGCCCAGTCGTGTCCAACTCTTTGCGACCCCATGGACTACAGCCTACCAGGCTCCTCCATCCATGGGATTTTCCAGGCAAGGGTACTGGAGTGGGGTGCCATTGCCTTCTCTTAACATCCCATTTACCAACTCACTAATTCAGCATGGGTTCAGAAAGTTCTAGGTACACTTGCTCATTTGTCAATTGGAAATGCTTCTTTTTAAACTACATTGAGGGCATAATTAGGTTTGTATCTACACTTGTTGCTGAGTAACTAACCACCCCAAAGCAATAACTTTAAAAAAGCTTTGCTCTGATTCTTCGTTGTTGTTCAGTCACTAAGTTGTGTCTCTTTGCAACTCCATGAACTGCAGCCTGCCAGGCTTCCCTATTCACTATCTCCTGGAATTTGTTCAAATGACTGTCCATTGAGTTGGTGATGCCATCCAACCATCTCATCCACATCCGTTGCTGAGTGACTAACCACCCCAAAACTTAGTGACTTGAAACAAGCTTTGTTCCAATTCTTCGGTCTAGCAGTTTAATCTGGGCTCAGATCAGTGGTTCTTACACTCTATGGGTCATGCATTTGCAGACCTCACTTCCCATGTCAGGAACTTCAGCTGGGATGGCTGTTAGCAGCTGGGAAGCCTGGGTCTTTTCCCATGGCTCACTCTACCTAGGACCCCATTCTGAAGTAGGCCAGTTCAGGCTCGTTCACAGGTGATGGTGTTCAAAAACAGCATGAGTAGAGGTTACAAGGTTGAAGCTCACAATTGCACAATGTCATGCTGCTGTATTCTATTGGTCAAAGCAAGCTGCAGTGGCAGCAGAGACTCAAGGTGATGGGAAAGGCTGCCAAGAATCTGTAGCCATTTTCATCCACCACAAGGTTTCAGCATGTTCATCACCTTGAGGAAAATGCAGTATAACATGCTGAATCAATTACTAGATAGGCTGATAAGTCCAGGGTCCCTGAGGAGGAGAAAGGGGTCTGGGGCTCTCAAGGAGAGGACAAACATTTTTTCCACATTGCTTTGTCTTAGTGAATATAACAATGTGTCTTGCATCTTTTAATTTCATGGCTTCAGTCACCATCTGCAGTGATTTTGGAGCCCCCAAAATAAAGTCTGCCACTGTTTCCACATCTATTTGCCATGAAGTGATGGGATCGGATGCCATGATCTTTGTTTTCTGAATGTTGAGTATTAAGCCAACTTTTTCACTCCTCTCTTTCACTTTCATCAAGAGGGTCTTTAGTTCTTCGCTTTCTGCCATAAGGGTGGTGTCATCTGAATATCTGAGGTTATTGATATTTCTCCCAGCAATCTTGATTCCAGCTTGTGCTTCATCCAGCCCAGCGTTTCTCATGATGTACTCTGCATATAAGTTAAATAAGCAGGGTGAAAATATACAACCTTGACATACTTCTTTTCCTATTTGGAACCAGTCTGTTGTTCCATGTCCATGCTACAGTAATCAAAACAGTATGGTACTGGCACAAAAACAGAAACATAGAACAGGAAAGAAAGCCTGCTGGGCATATAAAAGCTATGTTTAGCTTCTGGTTAGATATTATGAACTAGTTAGATATTATGATAGAGGGAAGGCTGCTTAGAGAGTACCCTCTTTATCATGTTAATATAAATAACAATTATAAATTGAGAACCTTCAGATTAGACTGAAATCCTTTTCACCACCACTCCTAGTTGCTCCATTTACCACAGCATCCATCTCCCCATGTAATATTCTTCACTTAATCAGAAAAGCAGTGTGGCACACATCTGCCACACTGTGTGACACTACGCAGTTTGCTTGTCTGCAGGAAGCAAAGTGGGAATACCAACCTACTTCTTGGGGATGTTGAGAGGATTAAGAGTTAATGCAGTGTGCTCAGAAGAGTGCTTGATACTTAGAAAAGGACTCCTCCTGCATGTTCATGTGACATCTACAGTTCCCTGCAAAATTTTTCCCAATTATTTCCAGATATCCCCAAGGGTGGATCACATGGATCATGAATAAGGCTAGCCTACTCGTATGTGAAGCCAGCCAGTCCATTCCTCTCCAACAACAGCTCCCTTTAGTGTAATTTCACACTCCTACACAAAGGCCACAGAGCAGAAACATGCAAGTCTCACCACTGCCCTGCTGCCATGACTAACCTGCAGAAAATTCATGTTCATTACTACCTCTACCAAAGAGGCTAGCTCAGTACTAACACAGCAGTGCAGATTCCTGCCCTTGACTCCCTCCAGTCCCTGGGTAATGCAATCACTATAGCTGCCTCTGCTCCTGTTAACTGCAAGGCCCCATGCTTGCTACTAGGTAAACTTCTCTGCCTTACTCTCCATATATGTAAGATGTGCTGTATCACATCAGAAAAACCTTTGTTCTTCCATGCAGATAAAAATCCTGCTGGCATCCCCACACTAGTTCACCACAAATGGCAAAATTCCAGCTACTATTGTAGCTCATGCTCAAGCAGGGACCTCTATCTTAATTTGCAGCTGATAGCTCAGTTGGTCAAGAATCTGCCTGCAATGCAGGGAACCCTGGTTCAATTCCTGGGTTGGGAAGATCAGCTGGAGAAGGGACAGGCTACCCACTCCAGTTTTCCTAGGCTTTCCTTGTGGCTCAGCTGATAAAGAAGCCACCTGCAATGTGGGAGACCTAGGTTCCATTCCTGGGTTGGGAAGATCCCCTGGAGAAGGGAAAGGCTACCCAGTCTTCTGGCCTGGAGAATTCACTTAGCTTACAAGGGTATCCCCCACTACCAAATAGGGTAAAGTGAGTAACTCAGCACATGAAACAAGAACTTAGGTCTATGGGGGGGGGGGGGGGGGGGGGGGAGCTGCTCTTGATAGAGAATACCAGTTACCATACAAGTTATGTAACTGATTTAAGCAAAAATCAGTAGATGCTAAAATCAATGGGTGTGTTGAAGAATAAGATAGTTTCACTATATCATCCCACATAATTATAAAGGGAAAAAATAACTTTGCAATGGAAAAATATGATGGACACCACCTTAATCAAATAATAGAAGTTAAAACATCAATAACAGCATCATGTGTCTTCTGATGTAATGTACCAATACTTACTATTCCTGCCAAGATGCATGACCTGATCTGAAGCATGAGCAAACAATTACAATACTCCAAATAAGGAACATTCTTTAAACAGCTGGCATGTACTCCTCAAACTCTTAATTTTGTAAAGGACAAAAGCTATGGAGTTGTTTCCAATTACAGAAAACTGACAACCAAAGGTGATGAGGGATTGGGAGCAGGGAGGCTGTTAAAGGTTAGTATTTCATGTGGCACACTTTGAACACAGACTATGGATTTAAGTCACTTCAGTTGTGTCCAACTCTGTGTGACCCCAGAGACGGCAGCCCACCAGGCTCCCCCGTCCCTGGGATTCTCCAGGCAAGAACACTGGAGTGGGTTGCCATTGCCTTCTCCAATGCATGAAAGTGAAAAGTGAAAGTGAAGTCGCTCAGTTGTGTCCGACTCTCAGCGACCCCACAGACTGCAGCCTACGAGGCTCCTCAGTCCACAGGATTTTCCAGGCAAGAGTACTGGAGTGGGGTGCCATTGCCTTCTCCGATTAAAGACTACACTAATCTTTAAAGAAGGAATTACCTGGTAGTTCAAATGGTAGTCTGCCTGCAATGTGGGAGACCTAGGTTTGATCCCTAGAGAAGGAAATGACAACCCACTCCAGTATTCTTACATGGAAATTCCCATGGATGAGAGTCCGGCAGGTTACAGTCCATGGTCACAAAAAGTCGGACATGACTGAGTGACTTCACAATGTTTAAAGTCCTGAATTTCATCATTATAATGTAATTGTATAAGAGAATGCCCTAGTCTTTAAGAGCTACTAATGGAAGTATTCAGAGATGAAGAGTTATGCTTCCAACTTAATTTCTGGGGTTCCACTACATACTGCATACATACTAGGAAGGAAGTATGAATGGTGGATCCCAAAGGGGTACACAAGATTTCACGGTATACCACTCTTGCAATTTCTTTATAAGTCTTAACTTTTCTCAAGCTACAGTTTAACAAAATCTCTCAAGACACTATTTCCTGCTACAATGACTTTTTAATGCATTCAGAAAAATATCCTACTCTATGAACAAAGAGATTTCTGCATTATCAAAACCTTAAAATTACAACTACTACTGAATATTAATTAGATGAAATCAAGGAAACGTACAAATAGACACCACAAAACACCACCCACACAATTATTCTTGGCCTGGGCAATTAACAACTATTTGCCCTTCTAAGGGCCAGATACTATTTTAGGTGCATGAGCAAAGCAATGAACACAAAAGCATTCTTATGGACACTACAATATAGTTGAGTAAAGTTGTGGCTATGGTTGTTCAGTCACTAAGTCACTGAGTAAATTAGTGGACACAAAAGCCCACATGCCATTTTAACATTAAAACTTTACTATTTTACAAGACATGTTAAGACAAGTAGGTGGATTACACAACTTACTCATGTCAAATAAAGGAAGGACTTTATATATGTAAGGGTATTTACTCTCTTATCTAATGGGAAAAGTCTTAACACTAAAACTACATCCTAAGCACTAGACCAAGTGCTCAGCAAGTATTCAACATTCAAACCCACTCTATGGATACAAGGACCATATTACCCTATTCTCAGGATGAAGAAAACAGATTTAATAAAGTCAAAAATTATTTGCCCAATTACAATCATAAGGAAGAGAGGCCTATTGTGAACACAACTCTAACAAGGGCCACAGAGCACTTAATACAGTGAACATCAAAATCCTTTTAAAAGGCACTTTCGGATAACTAGTGGGAAGGTGCAGTGTAGCACAGGGAGCTCAGCTAGAGGGGTGGGATGGGGGCATGGGAGGGAGGGTCAGGGAGGGGATGTATGTACACATATAGCTGATTCACATGGTTGTACAGCAGAAACTAACATTAAAAAGCAATTATCCTCTGATTTTTAAAAAAGGGCAATTTCATAACACTGAAACTTCCCCTTAGTACTGATTACTAAACTTAGTACTGATTACTAAAGATTAGTACATTGTTCTTACTACTGTTATTAATAGCATCTTTGCCAACCTGCTTTTATGGAGCTGAAGATAAAAGCTGTGAGGTAACATTGAAGGGGAGCTCATAATATTGTACCATTAACTGTACCTACAAACTAGGGTCAAGCCCTTAGTGAGACCATGGGCAGAATCCAAGAATGGCAAGAGGTTAAGGATAAACAAATGATACAAGTAAAAAATTATAAATGGGTGAACCTCTTGAGAAAGGAGTAGCAAAGGACAGGAGAAACACACTTGTAACCAAATACACTGATAACTTAAAGGTAACAAACTAAGTCACATATCAATAACATTTATATATTCATGATATCAGATCAGATCAGTTGCTCAGTCGTGTCCGACTCTTTGCGACCCCATGAACCGCAGCACGCCAGGCCTCCCTGTCCATCACCAGCTCCCGGAGGTCACTCAGACTCGCATCCATCGAGTCAGTGATGCCATCCAGCCATCTCATCCTCTGTCGTCCCCTTCTCCTCCTGCCCCCAATCCCTCCCAGCATCAGAGTCTTCTCCAATGAGTCAAGTCTTCGCATGAGGTGGCCAAAATACTGGAGTTTCAGCTTTAGCATCATTCCTTCTAAAGAAATTCCAGGATTGATCTCCTTCAGAATGGACTGGTTGGATCTTCTTGCAGTCCAAGGGACTCTCAAGAGTCTTCTCCAACACCACAGTTCAAAAGCATCAATTCTTCGGCGCTCAGCCTTCTTCACAGTCCAGCTCTCACATCCATACATGACATGATAAATTCCCCATATATCCTTACATCATGCAGAAAACTTTGTATTCCTGTTATTAATTCAACCGTGCCAATAAAATAAATGCTTGAAAATTCATTTTTCTTTTTGCTGATAAAGAGTCTTACAGGAGGAGAAAGGTGAACTGCTCATCAATTCAACAAGAAAAATCCATTCTTTTCTGATTCATGATCTTATAGGTCATTTGATGCATCAAGACAAAATGCAATCCAGTTGTTCTGATGTTTCTCCAACTTGTTCTCCTTCTTCTCTAAAGGCCGCAGAAATATCTGAGGCTTCAACATACAGCACAACTGTATATTTCCACTAACAAAGGAAACAGAATCTTACTAGAATATGGCTTATCCATTTTTCATGGGTTTCATATTCTCAGATTTCCACTGAATACAGGAAAATCCTTAAACTAGTAAACATTCAATGTAACTTCTAATTTTCTCTTCAGTACATCTTTTCCCAATTATGAGTCAAAATTAGTATCAGGCTTGCAAGCTGTGATGGGGCATGTACATTAAAACTATAAAAGGGACCTATAGTTGGAAAGAAATTACTATCGAAAACCTCCTATACATCGTCTGCAGGTTTTTTCCTCCCTGATCTTCAGCTCCACCTCCCAGAAAACAAATTATAAAAAGGCAGGCCTGAAAGTACTACCCACTGGGACTGTTAGCCCAAAGAACAGTGTCTGCCACATTCTTTTTTTTTTTTTTTTTCCACAATCTTTCTACTTACCATTAGTTATTGTTACCTTGGGTAAAAGATTTTGAAAATTATTAATACACTTATAATTTCAGCCAAATAAATTTGACTTACTTGATATACCAATAATAAACAAAGCCATAAAATGTTTTAAAACTTTATTTCAACATAACTATACTTACAGAAATATTCATATTGGTTAATAGAATGCAATTTAACTTATCCTATACAATTTGAACCAAAAAACTTGGTACATGGTTTGCTTTAAAAAAAGAAAGAAAAAGGATTTGCAGTCTGGTTTATTTTTTATCTATTACAAATGTATATAAAAGATCTTTCATCAAATGCTGCTGAAGTAAACAGCATGAACCTTGAGAAATTAAACTTTGGTTTGTCTCTGAAAAATAACATGTATTGCACTGTAAAAATTCATAAAGTTGGTGCAACAAAACATTGTTGTAATGTCTCAATGCCAGTTCATAAAGTTCAGTAACTAATGGATGTTGATGAAAACAGGGAGAGCCTATGTATACATGTGAAAATATAAAAGCCATCCAATCTAGTCTGAATTAAAACTAGAAGTCCAGTTTACCTGCTGAGGTCAACAAGGAAACTCTGCACAGTAGCTATTTTTCTGATTTGTACAAAAAAGTAAATGAAGTTTCTTCCCAAGCTTTTCAGTCTAGAACTGAAACTACAGGAAAGGTATTCTGTCCATTGTCAATATTCATGGGATGATATGCGATGACTCAAGCTTAAATCTGAATTAGTACTTACATGCAAAATAGTCCCCAAAGTTAAAGACCACTTGACTTCAGAAGTCACTTCAGAAGTCACTTCGAAAGTCACAATAAACTTATAATGGCCCTTCTTGGAAGACTAGAGTAAAATACCCAGCCATAGTTGTAAGAAATCTTTCAAAAAATGCAGCCCGTTGTAAATGACACCTCAATTAAAAAAAAAAAAAAAAGAGGGGGGTAGCCCCACAGAAGCAGCTCTGGAAAGAGAAAAAATATATAACTTAATATATCTTAAAAACCAATGTGAATATAGGTTCAGAAGATAGTTAAAAGAGATATTTTTATAAGGCTACCTAGGATTAGGCTTATAACATATTCTAGTCTTTCAACTTTTGCTCTAGGACTAAATATCAACTTACAAATAACATGTTCACCTTTCATTCCTTTATTAAAAGGGAAAATTCTAGTTTCAATCCTATCCAGTGGAGGGGAAACAGAAAACAAAAAGACTCAAAACAGTTCCACGTAAATATCACATTTTTTAAATGGAAGAACTTCCAACTAGACCAGAAGTTCTTATTACTAATACACTTTTCACTGAAACAATTTTTAATAAGTACAAATACATGGCATTAAGTTTCAGAACCTAATATAGGCCTGACAATCAAGTCCTTGTTTTCTGGAAGAAAGGCCTCAAGTCCACTCAATTTCCAGTAACAATGTTTTCACAGATCATTTTAATAAAGGGTTTTAATTTCCTTCATATGTTCACTTTTGGCATTCTAGCCTTAAAATCTAGATAAGAAAATTAACCAAATTCCCCAGAAGTCAAATTTTTTTTTGAAGTATCAAAGAATCCACAAAACCTCTTTCCCAAACTGATTCCCAGTTGGTAATTTGTACTTAACATGAATTTTTTCACATATACTGTTAAAAGGTAACATACACAATGTACCCATGAACATTAAAAATAGTTGTTAGAAAGGTTTAACTAGCCTTATAATTTAAGTTTTAAAACATAAATATTTGCAGCTTGATCTTTCATTGACAATGATTGTCGGAGCTTAGAATTCAACATCATTTACAAATCCCCATCATGCATACAAAACACACACCAGTAACACACAACTTACTCATGTCTTGAGAGTCTTCTGCTGCTTTATATCTTTGGCCTCCCTGTCAATTCCAAGTTCAAATGTCTTTTATCAAACTTTAATCTATGATTTTTTTATCAAGTTTCCCACCAATACTTCAATACTTTCCTAATCTTTCACGTTGCATTGCCGAACTCTGAAACCTTTCTCAGACATCATCAGACAAAAGAAAATAAATGAAATATAAAGTGGTAATTTCAGAAAAGAATATGGGAGGGTTGAAATTATTCCAGGCTCCCTATCAGGATCATACTTTACTGGACTACAATGAGTAACTGCTATCAATAAGAAAAATCCTTTGCTGGATTCTTTCATACTCTTCAGTGACTGGCCAAAGAATCTACCAACAAAGTTTGGGAGTATATACTCTTCCATACAAAGTACCCTCATAGGAACACCAGAATAGCTACAACTCATTTGAGGCCTCACCTATAGAAAAAGGCAATCACAGGAACAGCCAGGACACCCACTAGTTGGTGGAGATCCCTGAGAAAGTGTGATTTTTTAAAATCTGGACTGAACTTCAGTTTCACCAGCCTTTTCTACTGTCTTCACAGGAAATAGCAGCTGGTCTACCATACTACCTTTCTCATCCTAGATTTTCTGTATAACTGCTATGGCTTTGGAATCTCACAAACTCATATTGTGTGTAACTTGAAGGAGTAATTATCCCTCCTAGTTCCAGATTTGCAGTTTCCAAATAAAAATTACAGCTCTTTATTCAGTGGAGTAGACATAAACAACAACCATCTACGAACGAGGTTTTCCTCTAAGATACGATTTAACACTGCACTTTTAGGAAGTAGATGTACTAAGACACGTCAAAAGTTTACTTATGGTTGATACTTGAGATAAATATCCATTCAATATAGACCTAGTGGTTTATTTATTGTAAAGTTCAAACTGAGAGCTATGATTTCACTACATCCACTTAAAATAAATAACATTTGAAATGCAGACTCTGGCATATATATGAATTGAACCTACATATTTCATTTGCTCAGAAATTTGCACACAATAATATTCTGCAAGACAATTGCAGCAAAGGGGAAAAAAAAAAAAAAAGCCTGCCCTTTTGCAAACAAGAATAAAAGCATCCCTCCAAAGAGGAAAAAAATAAAATGCCATATATGTATAAAGTGTTACTGTTCAACACAAATGCTAATTCTAGGGAAAAAAATGTAACTGCATAGATTTAAAAAGTGCAATCTTAAGCCATTAAAGCACCAAAAACAAAAAAACACACCAAAATCAGTGTTTTTTTTATGACAATTAACATATACACAAATAAGAAATACCTATTGATCAAAACTCAGGAAGTAAATACCTGAACTGATAGAACATCTACTGTTGGCAGAATTTCTCTTCAAATTCAATGTATTTTCTCATCTTTAACACAATTTTAAAGTGCTAACTTCAAATAAAGCAGGCAAATTTTTCAAGTAATTTGCTATTTAAGTAAGCCAATTTTTATAGGGCTAAACAAGGAATGAAGAATATACTAAAGTGAACAGGAAGACAGACATGAGGAAAAAACTGTCAAGTTATTGCTGAACAAATTGATAGAATGCTCTAATCCCACCTTGGCATCCTTGGTTCAGTTAAAGGCAAAAGATAAAAATATTTTTAAAAAGCTAACAGATTTAGATGACCACTGGTTTAGTACACTAAATCCCTTGGATTTGCTAAAATGTGTACATCAATAGGTACACGGAGTCCAAGAAAAAGAGTGCCACTTAAAAATCAAGATTGGACAGTAATTGATTTTAAAAACAAAAGGCTGTCTACTACTCCAAATGAATATAAAATGTCAGAGACCTTATACACTAAGAACTGAAGCCTTGACCAGAGTTTCCTTACTCCTGCCCTTGAGCTGCCTTTTCAAGGAAGTATACATTAACCAAATGGCGATTGAGGTGTTTGCTGTAATCTTTTTCCCTTCGAAAAGAACGATCACAGAAGATACAAACAAAATCTCCCTCGGCCACTTTGACAGCCAAGGCATCCTTCCCATCTTTCCCACTGGTCTCTTGTGGAACTGGCCGAGCACCGTTCAATCCAGAATCATCACTGTCCTCTGACGTGTTGTCACTTAGGTCACTTCCATCGTGACTGTGGATGCCTTCGTCTTCATCCATTTCCTGAGACTCATTTACTGCCACGGTGACAGGAGGTGAGGCCACAGCAGTTGTAGACACGGCTTCATGTTTTTCTAGCGGTAGAGCAGGAAGTGGTGGTGAAACTGGTTCTTCAACTGCCGAGTCTCTACTGGGGAAATTCTCTGCTTTCTTCTCATCAGTGTCCATCTCCATTTCATAGAGCATAGCTTCAGCTTGATGTTTATCCTCTGAAGTTTCACCCTCGGGCATATTCAAGTTTTCTTCAGAGGATGAGGTGTTGGCAGATTCCTTGATCACAGCAGCAACACCAGCTAGACTCTTATCCGCCTCTTCTGCTTCCACTTTTTGAAGAGGGGCTTCTTTATTTCCTTCGCCTGCAGGGAACAAATTTTGGTCTTTCGATTCTTCCCCCTTTAAGCTTTCCTTTGGCAGGGGTGGTGATGGTGGGAAGAGATCCTGTGCACTGGCACTTTCTTTTAGAAGCTGTTTGTCTTTAACAGGCACTAAGCCAACCTCAATAAGGACTTGCTCCTTCCGTGCCATTTCACTCAGCATGCTGGACTTTTCCTTTCTATTATCTTTTCGAGGAGACCTTCTGGGGATCGGCTCCATGGGAGGAGGAGGCTCTGTCTCAACAGGCCCCTTCTGAACAACCTCAATCTCAGCATCCCCCACAGGGGGAGGCGGGGGAGGAGGCTCTACCTGAACAGATCCCACCTGGGCAGGCTCTGGGGGAGGAGGAGGAAGAGGAGAAGGCTCCATCTGAACAGGGGTCACCTGAACAGGCTCCATGGGAGGAGATGGCTCCATGAGAACAGGCCCCTTCTGGACAACCTCGACCTCAACACACCCCACGGGAGGGGGAGGGGGAGGAGAAGGAGGCGGCAGCGGCTCCGTCTGAACACACCCCACCTGAGCAGACTCCGTCTGAGTGGGCCGCCTCTGAGCAGGCTGGCTGCTTTTCTTACATGATTTACTTCTCACAGTTTTCTTCTTTGTACTGTTTTTCATGCAAGTGTTTTGCTTTTTATTCTCCTCTACTTTGCTGTCACCCTTTGGCACTTCTTGACTATTTTTGGATTTGCTTTCTGCCTTTTTCTTTTTAGTCACAGGTTCCTCATCATTAACAGGCTCTTGTAAGGAATGGGCTTCAGCTTCCACCTTCCTTTTGCTTCTCTTGCTTTTGCAGCTTTTTTCTGAATTGCTTCCCGGGGACACATCCACTTCTTTAGCTTCCATGGCCGATTTGCGCGTTCTGGTGGTCACTTGGCTTGAGGCATTACTACAAGGCTTTTTCTCTTTTGAAACATTATCTTTCTTCTCCGCTTTTACAGACCTCTCATTTTTCTTCCCAGTCACATCCCCCTTGCCTTTGGTCTGCTCTGTTTCTGTTTTCTCACTGGTGATTTTGTTGTCGGGCAAGTCAGCCTCTCGCTTCTTGGTTTTCTTTAGTTTCACCTTTGAGACATCCATGGTTTTATTAGGACAAGTAGGATGCTTAGATTTGAAATGATACTGCAGATTACACTTCTTGGAAGCTGCATAGTCACATACAGGGCAGTTGAACTGCCGTGGATTAACATGTAGCTCCACGTGTTTTTTGAAGTTACTTCTGTCTGCTGTTTTGTAGTCACAGTGTGGGCAGTTAAGAGGTTTAGGCCCATTGTGAACCTGTCTTGCGTGGCGGGTTACTTCATGTTGATTAGAGGCCACATAACTGCACTGGTCACACTTAAATGGCTTCTCACCTGAAGGTAGACAAGAGATGTTACAGAAGGCACACATTAAGAAATGAATTCAAGATTTATTCAAATATGCTCATCAAGAAGTGGAGATAGATATAGAGATATATATATAAATAAAACAAAACCACCAAAACTATTTCATGAAGACTTTATCATGCAACTTGTATTTACCATATTTATTTGTATATTTTTGCTCTATCCTTTGATTCTCATACCAAATGGAAGAAAAATTATCTCAATCATCTTTCAAAAATTCATTAACTAAAGCTCTCAGTCACTAGTAAAGAACATAGATTCATCAAGAAGTACACAATTACTGGCAAACTAATCTGGGCTTTTTTTTTTTGGCTACCCCTTGGCGCTTAGGTTCTTAATGTTAATTCTAGGACAAGGGCACTCAAAGAGATAAGGTAATTTTAAAGTTTTTATCTTTAGTTAAACATATAATGGAATAGAACACAAAATTCCCATACATTCATTTAAGATAAACCTTGGAATTTCAAGTATTTTACACTCTCTGCCACACTCCCAGACCTTCCATGTGAAAGTTTTAAAACAATGCCTTGGCCTCAGGGAGCAAAACATGTTTTCTTTCGATTTAACCCTTTGTCCTTTATGGCAAGAGCTGAGTCAAACTTTTCCAGTGCCAGCATTGCTATTCTACAGAAAAAGTTTAACAAGTTAAACATCTTTTCTTGATTTTCTCCCACCTTTTTCTAGACTGGGCAAAGGAACTAGGTAAATGAAAAGGGGCATACAAATAGATATGGCATATTAAATAAGAATAAGAAGTCAAAACCACAGGCACATACAAGACCAGAAGCCTCCCACCCACCCCCAAATTAAAGGCATAAGATTTAACTCATTCTACCTGAATACATACCCATCTAGATCACAGTCTAGCAAATATTACCAAACGGTATCCAAACCCCACTGGTCCAATGGAATGCATAGCAGAAAAATGGAAATTGACATTTATGAAAATTCATCTCTCGAACATTCTCAAATTCACACCAAATCTTTTTTCATAAAGCAAAACTATTCAGATATTAATAAAACCACATAGATGCTAAGCTTTACCTGATTAAAAAGATGTCTGACGACAGATCACAAAAACTTGTTCAGGTATGGCAGACTGAAAACGCAGTTTACGACTATGTTCCCATTGTCAGTGACCACATATTAGTCTACCAACAGATTTCTAAAACATGGTGCATTACTCTCTACTTGGTCCTTTTTGTCCTTTCCATTAAATGACTTAAATGGAGACAAACATCTACTTTACATATATAGACACAGAATGGGGAAAAGAAATGTGACATAACTGTTAAGAACTTGTTCTACAATAAGAATACCTGGGGGGATCAAATATGGGGCTCTGCAACTTATCGTGAGGTCTTCAGCAAGGTACTGAAAAACTCTCTAAGGCTCAATTTCCTCATTTGTAAAGTACTCTTAAGTGTTGCAAGCTATAAATAATCCAATCCATTTCGAGCACTTAGTATAGGACAGATGGCCAAACAGTCAAAACACAATGCCTATAATTCATGACTTTTGGAATAAACTAGTCTAAGTTACAGAATGGCTAAACAAAAAGGAAGATTTCATGTGCTTATCTTGCCTTACTGTATAAATTCTGCCTTTGAGTACACAAAGAGTTGATGAATGGAGTTGATCCCTTTAGGAAAATATTTGAGCTCATAAAAGAATTATAATGAAAATGTCATTTTATGGATTTCCATGGTGGCTCAGTGGTAAAGAATCTGCCTGCCAATGCAGGAAACACAGATTTGATCCCTGATCCAGGAAGATTCCACATGTTGAGAAGCAACTAAGCCTGTGTGCCACAACTACTGAGCCTGTGCTCTAGGGCCCGAGAGGGTCAATTACTGAGCCTATGTGCCACAACTATTGAAGCTTGTGCACCCGAGAACCTGTGCTCCCCAACAAAAGACACCATGACAGTGAGCACCCCAAGAGAAGCCCCAGCTCACCACAACTTGAGAAAAGCCTGCACGGCAATGAAGACCCAGCATAGCCATAAATAAATAAATGTCATTTTATAAACCCTAATGAATGAGGGTATTTACACAGCCTGCATCAAGTAAGGTGTAAACCTCCATGTGTGAAACAGTCATGGAATGGGAGTTCCTAGGATTCTGTTTAAAACTATGATGACATAATTTAACCGCTTCCTTCACTCCACCCCCATTTTTGCTTTATTGTCCTTAAATCTTTATTGTATTGAAAAATCAATTCATCAAGTTCAGTTTATTAATACCTAGCTGAATGAACATTCTTTTGCTCTGTACCAAAAGTTTTAACTTAATTCCCTTTTCCAGTTCTAGAAATATTTACTCATTTTTAATTTTACTTTTATGAATGTGTCATATGTCTATTTTATTCTTCCTAAATGAAGTACAGATGTAAGGCACATTCTTATCAAAAAGAGCCCAGGAAGAGTATAAAGGGAATTTCTAATTAAACAGTAATAGGGGCATACTACTCAGCAATAAACAAAAAGTTCTGATAATGCAGCATGGAATGATTCTCAAAAACATTTTACAGAAGTAAAAAAAAAAATTAACAGAAATCAGAGTTATCAGTTGAGGGGAAACAGGGGAGTACTGATTGGAAAGAATAAAGAGGGAACTTTTCTAAGGGTAGTAGAAACATTTGGTGTCTTCACCTAGATGGCAGTCAAATAAGAGAAAACATATATAAAGTCACTGACCTGTACACCTAAGATGTGCGGATTTTCATGTGTGTAAATTAGACTTAATAGAACACTGTTTAAAAATTTTCAAAATGAACTCCTATGCTAGGAGAATGGGGGAACTATCCAGGGTGATACATACAAAAATACAGTGGCAAACATAAATTCAATGTATCAGGATCTCTAAACTATTTAAGTGAGGATGCTTCAAAACCATCACTTGCAAACACAAATAAAACATAGAATAACAGCTGATCAGGTTAGTGTGTCTATATATTTCACCACACCATTACTCTGATCCCTTCTGACTTTGGCCTCAGAAGACCTACCTGAATGGAACTGCTCCAAGGAAATAACCAATGTGGTTTTGTTTCATTAACTAATTTGTCATTTTAGCTAAAATGTACCAACTCAATGGAGCCTAATCTCTTTCAGAAATTAATCCAAGCACACACTTCTCTTCCCTGAAAGATGAACAGGAAAGTGAATGCCCAAGCTGACCTGTAAACATCAGACTCTAGACAAAAGAGAAAGCACCCAAGATGTTCATTCCATGCAACCCAGTTAGGAAGGCTACCTTCCCAATTTGACTACATTTAGCCTCAATGATTTGCAATATAGGATCCACTGGAAATAATTCAGCACACTCACACACAAGACAAACTAGCCATGTTTGTTTCCTGTTAGTGACTCACAAATTATTGGCATCTAATACAAGACAGTGGCTTTGCTATCTCCATACTTTGTGTTTCCAATTTCATTATTCTATAGCTTCTTGAGCCATCTGCTGAGCCATAATATTCTATAAACACTGCTGATGACTAAAAATGAGGGTGTGAAAATCTGAAGCCAAACCCTAGCTCTTCTAAATTGGAGGAATGACAAATTAACCTTAGATAAAACATTTATCTTCTCAAAACCAGTGTCCTAATCTATAAACTTGGATTTAAGTATTCTAGAGGTACTAAGATTTGATAACACGTTTCAATTTTTCAGTACCCAGCATGCATATACGGGGAAGGCATGGCACCCCACCCCAGTACTTTGCCTGGAAAATCCCATGGAGGAGGAGCTGGTGGGCTGCAGTCCATGGGGTCGCTAGAGTCAGACATGACGAGCGACTCACTTCTTTTCACTTTCAGCATGGAGAAGGAAATGGCAACCCACTCCAGTGTTCTTGCCTGGAGAATCCCAGGGACGGGGAAGCTGGTGGGCTACCGTCTGTGGGGTCACACAGAGTCGGACACGACTGAAGTGACTTAGCATAGCATAGCATGCATATAATAAATGGTAATCGCTACTCATTAACACTTTAAAAATATTTGCTATATTACAATGGCAATTAGTAAATACCAACTTTAAAATATAGCAAAAGATAACAGTAATCAATGCAAAATCATTCAGGCAATCATTATTGTTTGGTGTAAAACAGAGATATAGATTTATATAACAGCATTACTGATTCAATGAAAAACATACAAGTGTGCTGTCATTCTGATCCAGTGACACTAATATAAGGTCAACCAGATATTTCAAGTGAGACACAATTCAAGCATTTAGATTTAATTACCAGTGTACATGTTATACAAGGCACAGGCAAAGAGGAAAAACTAAAGATACCATGAGAAAGCTAAGACAAATCCAGAAGAGAGGACATTCCACAGAAAAAGTGGTTGTATTCCTTCAAGGCTTTAATGGGGACAATAACAGAACTTATTATCACAAGTGGAGAAGGAAATGGCAACCCACTCCAGTTTTCTTGCCTGGAGAATTCCATGGATGGAGGGGCCTGGTGGGCTGCGGTCTATGGGGTTGCAAAGAGTTGGACCCAACTAAGCAACACACACACGCACACATATTATCACAAGACAGTTATGAAAATGGAAATGATCTAAGTCATGAAAAACTCTTTTATTTAAAGGCTACAGCACAAATATTAGTAGGATATGATGGCCTATCCTCAACAAAGCATCCATGTTACCCGCAGAAAGTGAAACCACGAAGCACCCAAAAGCAATACTAAAAACAGGTTTCTGGTTAAGTGACAGAACTCAATAATTAAGAAGATTGAGAAGGAGCATTCAAAGTATAAAACTTGACAAGCATGTAAGGTCAAGAAGGGCTAGTAAACATGCTGTGATCCTTCACAGCTGCTCAAATTAGATTTCATACTGTAATCAAGTCTTAATCACTGACTTAAAACAGCAGTACCCAACAGAAATAAAATTCAAGCCAACAGAGGTAACTTTAAGTTGTCTAGCAGTCACATTACAAAGGCTAAAAAAAAAAGAAAACCCAAAAAACCAAGTAACGATAATTTTACTTACTTAACCCACTATATTCAGCATCATGCCAAAATGTAATCAATATTTTAAAAAGATTATTTTATATAATTTTCTTCATACTGTTTAAATTCAGGTATGCATCTCAATTCAAACCAGCCACATTTCACAAGCTCAGTAACCACATATGGATAGTGGCTATCCAATTAGACACCACAAACTATAATTCTAAGGTAAGGGAGTTGGGTCTTATATACACTTTGGTACACAGCAAAATTTTAGCAGAATTCCCCCACGGGGCTATATATTCTAAATTTAGAAGAATACGCTGATCAGATGTGCTTGTTCACCAAGGGTCAGTGTGACTAAAACGAATTATCCACTCAAGACCACTATGCTAATATTGACCTAACTTTGCCATCTATCTACATTTTAAATAATGGGGACCAATTCTGGTTGGTGCTCTTGATAGTTTCAGTCACTGGAGGGGATATAAATCTTCAACTTGTTATAGTCCTATATTTTATCTATTATAAGTTAATAAATTGGAATCCTGGTTATCTACCATTCTTTAAAGTTTGGCTCTTTATAAATTAGCCTTCAGAAGTCCTGTAAATTCCCAGAGAACAAATCCAAATTTCAGAAACTGAGCAGCTATAAAAAGGAATCCCTGGAACCTGGTAACCACACAGTATGAAACTTGGTGTTATGATCTGTTGGAGGCTAAAGGAGGCAAGGGCAGCTGGGTGGGAGTATGAGAAAGCAGAGGCAGTTCAAAAAGGATTAACCAGCCTTGGTCTATGTTTAACTTTTATTACATCATGGAACTTAAGTTTTGACTTCATGTGAAGAGTTGACTCATTGGAAAAGACTGATGCTGGGAGGGACTGGGGGCAGGAGGAGAAGGGGACAACAGAGGATGAGATGGCTGGATGGCATCACTGACTAGATAGACGTGAATCTGAGTGAACTCCAGGAGTTGGTGATGGACAGGGAGGCCTGGCGTGCTGTGATTAATGGGGTCGCAAAGAGTCAGACACGACTGAGTGACTAAACTGAACTGAAATGAACTGAAGGACCCTCCACCTGGACAAAGTACACACATACATCTACATTCAGTTTTAGACATTCCACCTATGGACTCGCTGGTTAGGAATCTCCATTTAATACAGCTCTACCCTAGGAGACCACTAATTTTTAATTCTAATTTCAGAATTATGCTATAAATAAACATTTAGGATCCAGTTCCAAGTCTAGAAGAACTTTCTTATAATGGCAGTTTACTAAAAACAATAGATGGAAGATTGGGACTGATATATATATATATGAATTACTATGATAAAACAGATAACTAATGAGAACCTACTGTTTATAGCACAGGGAACTCTCTTCAATGATCTGTGGGGACCTAGATGGGAAAGAAGTCTAAAACGAGTGGATATGTATACTGTATAACTGATTCACTTTGCCGTACAGTGGAAACTAATACAACATTGTAAAGCACTACAATAAAAAAAAATTTTTTTTTAAAGTTCCCATTTCTTACCAACCTGAATGAGTACGCATATGTCTGGTTAAATGAGTCTTCTGAGAACTTGAGTAAGGACAAAGTTCACATTTATACGGACGTTCACCTATAAAAATATAATGATTAGTGTTCAAATATGATAAAATAATGCAAATACCATTCTCAACCATATACACATCATGCAGTACTGAGGATTTTTTTCTCCTGTTCCTGGCAAAATGATCAATTTTTATCATGTATTAGAAAGATCATTTAAAATACACATAACTACATTATATCAGCTTTGCTAATAAAAAGTATCATTGGTTTTCTGAATTCTCACAGCCCTTTTAATTTTCACAGTAATGCTACATGTTATTACATTAAATATTAAGAACTGAAAAACTATCTTGGATCAGATTATCAGCAACATTTTAAAAACAGAATTATCCTTAAAAAAATTCACTATATTGTAAATCAACTATATTTCAATGATATTCTTTTAAAAATCTACCCAAATTTTCTGATGCTATGACTTGGGTAATTTTTTTGGTCTTTATAAATGATAAAACTACTATCTGAAATTGTTAGCTTTAAGCAATAACATTTTTGAGTGAGGAAGCTATTGTTTCAATCTAAAATTTTCGAGTGGTAGCCAGAACTTTTATAAAATAGGTCAGTGTTAAAGCAAATTATAATCATTAAGCGATAGGGACTGAGAGTAACTGAAGATGACAGGCCAGTAATTTACTAAAGAATTAAAAGACTCAAAAGCAGGAAATATGTATTTTTTGGACACACATTGTCAACCACAAAACATTATCTTTTAAAAAGCTTGATAGGGACTTCCCTGGCAGTCGAGTGGTTAGGACTCTGCACCTCCAATGCAGAGGGCATGGTTTGGATCCCTGAATGGGGAAAAAAGATCCTACATGCCATGGGGTGCAGCCGGAAAAATTAAAAAATAAATAAAAATAAAAGCAGCTGTCTCTCAGGACACAATGGAACATTACATTAAAAAAAAAAAAAAAAAGGCTTGATAATTTGTTTTCACCTGTTCTTTGGCCACAAGATAATAATTATGACTCTGGAGAAGCTTCTTTTTCTCCAGAGTAAAAGTAAAAGTATCTTTGAAAGTGAAAGTGAAGTCGCTCAGTCATGTCCAACTTTTTGCGACCCTGTGGACTGTGGCCTACCAGGCTTCCTCCGTCCATGGGATTCTCCAGGCAAGAATACTGGAGTGGGTTGCCATTTCCTTCTCCAGGGGATCTTCCCAACCCAGGGATCGAACCCGGGTCTCCCGCATTGGAGGCCGACGCTTTAACCTCTGAGCCACAATTTAAATCAAGAAAATATATGCAGAGCATTTAATGCAGTACCTAACACACAAAGCCCTCAATAAATGTCAGTTATTATTTTGTAAGTTACAGTAATAGATGTGTCTAAAAAAATGGGATAAGGAAAAGACGAGTACAAAAAAAATAGAAAGCACTGATGAGTGTTAATGTATTTTTAATAACTATTCAGTTGTTATTAGCCAGTAGCTATAGATTAGTTGTAAATACATCATAGCAACAAAATGCATACTTTGACCTGGAAGAATTTTAAGACAGCTTAAAAAATGTTCGATATATTTCTGTAAAGAAAACATATAAATGGCCAACAAAAACATGAAAAGATGCACAATATCATTAGCCATTAGAAAAATTCAGATCAAAACCACAGACATGAAGACATCAAACCCAAAGGATGCCTACAATCAAAATGACAGATGTTAAAATATATTTGTTAGGAGAATTATTTGTGGAGAATTCAGAATTTCAGTACAGTATGGGTGGGACTGTAAAACAGTGCAGCCACTTTGGAAAACAATTTGTCAGTTACTCAAATGATTTACACATAATTACCATATGGTCTAGCAATTTCATTACTAGGTGTATACTTAACCAATAAAAATATTACATCTACACAGAAACATATATATACTCATAACAGCATTATTCGTAACAGCCAAAACTTGGAAATAACCCAAATATTCATTAACTGATGAATGGATGAATAAAATATTACTTATCCATACAACAGAGTATTATTTGGCAATAAAAAGGAAAACAAGTACTGTACATATAAGATGAATAAACCTTGAAAATATACTAAGTGAAAGGAGGTAGCTACCAAAGATCACACGATTCCATTTATATGAAATACTCAGAATAGTTCAATCCACAGTGATTTGTATGGTTTATCAATTGTATATTAGTAAAGCTGTTACCAAAAAAAGTGAATGGAAGAAAAATTTAATACCCTTTCAGATTTACATGAAGGATCAACTAAGGATAATTTACTTTTAAAATTCTTCATAACAAATAGATTGCTTCCATCTGTAACTCATCAAACCAGACATAAATACTCTAGAAATGCTAGTAATTTTTCAGTCATACATAAGGCAAAAATATAATCTTTTAAAGTAGAATTTGTGTACTTCAATAAAAATTAATTTTTTAAAAAGTAGAAACTGTGAACTAGCTAAATATCAAACCCACAAAATGAAAAATCTTTTGAGTGAAGATTCAAATAAAAACCCTTAGCCGCTTACCATGATAATTACCTATAAAAAGAGATTCAGAACTTTGAATCTTAGCTGCATGTGACCCTGGGAACATCACTTCAGGCCTTTGGTAAATAAAGGTCTGCTTCCTCAGCAAATTTTTCTGAAGATTAGCAGAGTAAAAGCACCTAACCCTTAGCAGTCAGTAAAGGAACTTAAGAGACCCACTAAGTGGAGCTGAAAAGGTTCCCTAAGTGAGAAGTAAGAAACAAGTGATTCCTGTGGATCATTTCTATATTTCTGCTCATTAGCACTAGATAAATTAATTTTTCCATAAATACAATTTTCATGCATGCATTTAAAACCAGAGGTACTCTCAGAATTTACATAATCAAAACAGTATCCTCCTATTTATACACTAACAAATTATTTTGAAATTTTTTTTTAAACACCACAAATAAACATAATGGGGTGTGGTGGGGAAGGAAGCTTTTTAAAAGTATTAAGGCACACTAAGTTTAACACTAAAAAATGCAAAATGAGATATGTGTACCTACGGAAGTCATGAAATTATTGTGGAAATATCAACTTTACCTTAAGGTGAGGGAAAGTTATTCAATAGATGATGAAGTATATAAAATACAGCCATTAAAATTAGTCACCATTTCATCATACACAACAATGTTAAATCACTAATGTTGTATACCTCAAACTAATACTGTATGCTATTTATAACTCAATAAAAATAAAATTTCAAAACATTAAAAAAAATTAGGCACCTAGACTATAATTAAATGACAAAAAACCACTGTAACAAAAAAGGTTTGAACTCCTCTGGTGGTCCAGTGCTTAAGAAGCCACCGTCAATGCAGGGGACACAGGTCTGATCCCTGGTCTGGAAGATCCCACATATCACGAGGCAATTAAGCCCCCATACCACAACTACTGAAGCCCATGAGCCAAGAGCCCATGCTCTGCCAGCAGAGAAGCCACTACAATGAGAAATCTGCAACTAGAGAGTAGCCCATAAAGCTCTAACACAGTAAGGAGAACCCAATGCAGCCAGAAATAAATTAAATAATTTTTTTTTAACTTTCAAAAAATTCACATAAAATATTGGAAATTTATACTAAAAGTAAAATTTTTCCAGATCTCTGCATCTTTCTCATTTTTTATGTTCTTAAATCAACTAACTTAGATTTATCATTGAAAACATTTTTAGATTTGGGGGAAATTTTTAAAATTTTTAAGTGACTCAACAACTTTCAAAGTGTTAAAATATAACTGACACTAATAAAATCAAAATTCAGTCCAACAAAGACACTGGTAATATTCTTTATGATGACTTGTACGGTGGTTAGGTTAATTAGTGCTAAATCACTTCAGTCGAGTCCGACTCGAGCCCACGAGGCTCCTCTGTCTATAGGATTCTCCAGGCAAGAATGTTGGAGCGGGTTACTATGCCCTCCTCCAGGGGATCTTCCCAACTCAGGGATCGAACCTGGGTCTCTTATGTCTCCTATGCCGGCAGGTGGGTTCTTTACCACTAGCACCACCTGGGAAGCCTGGTTATGAGTATAGATTTGTAAATATTCACCACTGTCAATACCTTTTTAAAAAAATTCATAAATGTGTACATGTAAAACTCATACATTTTACCATATGTCAGTTACTACCTGAAAGCTCCTCAGATTAAGGCCAATCTTAAATTAGGCCCCAAGGTTTCACAAAATTATTAAAAGAACATGAAGTATTTATGGCGGAAGTATATTTGGTATCTGGAACTTGTTTTATAATACTGTTGGTGAGGTTAGTCTAATAGTTTGTTTAATTAAAACAGTTAAGTGATTAATGGTGTAGGATTCCCAAGAAACTCTCCTTTCCTATGCCATGTAATTTTGAAATGTTTGTACTTTTTTTAAAATTTTTGAAACAAGATGGTTTTAAAGCCTGGAGACAATGAATTACAGGTTAAAACAAATTCCAAGGAGACTGCAAAGTATTTTATTTGACCAGATTTTAAATTACACAGAAGCCATCTGTTGAAGCTTAGAAATCTTGCTGCAAATGTGTTTCTTGTAATGGAATTTCATCTGCAAGCTTTCTTGTTTATGCCTACCACTTCAACATCAATTCTTCTCCTCACTAAGACTCACTTTTAGCACGGGGTTCAGTCCTACAGAGTGACAACTACTGCAAATGGGATCTGATGCAAACAGCATTCCACAGCCCTTTCCTCTGCTGATGGGAGGAGCAGAGTACTAGGTTACCTTATCTATGTTGTTCAGATCAGTAATCAGTCCTCAAAGGTACCAATTCACACCAAGAAAACGTAATGCAATTATCAATAGTCACAAACAATGCTTTTAAAAAATAAGACCCCTTAATTACACAGATTTGAAAGTCAATTTAAAAGTGATTAAGGGCTGTTGGGGAGAAATGGCCAGCAACCACTGAGAAGGGCTTCCTTTTGAGGTGAAGATGCGCTGAAATTGATTGTGGTGTTGGCTGCATAATTCTGTGAACATACTAAAGCTAATGCATTTTAACAGTAAATGGATGAACTGTGTCGAAGTGAAGTATATCTCAATAAAGCTGTTATTTGATGTACGAGTTGATATATGAGGTATGATTGCCAAATGTGATAAAATAATGATTTTAACTGTTGCGTATAGGTGATGGGTACCTGTGGGTGCAGTGAGGCATTCTCTTTACTTCTGAGATGTTTGAAATTTTTCACGTTTTCCATTTTGGGGGGTACAGTACACTTAATATATGAGAAAGGTACTCTTACCTGTATGAGTTCGAACATGCTGAACATAATTGTTTTTTCTGTCTGAAAAATAGTTGCATTTTCCACATGTGTAAACTTTCCTTGGAAAATGGTTTCTCAGGTGTTTCCTCCAGTGATATTCACTCACTGTGGTGTACGTGCATATGATACACTTGTAGACTCGCTCATTGTCCCCGGCTCGGGTGTGATGTTTCAGGTGAGCAGTATAGTGATCATAGCGATTGGTATTGTAGCCACAGCGGTCACAGCGGATGGGGCCCTTGGAGAAATCGCCCTCTTCCCCAGTAGAAGAGCCCGATTCCCTGGCTTTTGCTTGCTTCTCGGCACTTTCCTCCACAAAAAATTTCTTGGCGCTATGAACTCGGATGTGATGCACAAACTGCTCTTCAGATTCTGCTTCATACTGGCATGGTTTACAGCGGAAGGGTTTGGTCTTCAAGTTCTTGCACTTGTCCTCTGCTACGGGTGTTTCCTGAGGAAGGTCTTTATTTGAGCTGTACGTTTCTGGGGCAGCTGCTACCTCAAACACAGGCTGTGGCTGCACAACACTGAGTTCCAAACTTTCCAGTTCCATGTTCTCCAGCCCACTGGGTTCGCCTTTCACCTCAGGGGACTCCTCTAATCCTTCTCCATCACTATCTGAGAAGTTGCTATCCCCAACAGGCATCAATTCTGCCATCTGTCTTTCTTCGCCAACCAGGTAATCACAGCAGCCGCCATTTACTTCCCCAGTTAAGGCCACGTTTGCCAACATGATGAGCTGAGGCGCAGCCAGTTCAGCTCGAGAGAGATCAGGCAAGTCATACATGTCGTTTGGCAAGGCCATGCCCATGGTGCCACTGCCGGTGAACAGCCCTCCTCCTCCGGAAGACTGCCCCATTACCTGGGTGGCCATATCTGTGCTCTGCATTCAAAACAAAACAAAACACACAAAAGCACCAGTTTAAGCACAACTTTTACTAGTCTAAAACAAAACATCACTGTAATTCTTTGTAACTTAAAAAAATACATTTCCCCATATAATCTTTAAACCCAATCAGCTTTATTAACTATTGAAAATAGTTTAAAGACTTTTAAAATAGCTTTGTAATTCCAAATTCTCTTTATTGCAGTCATCAAAAAAATTTCTATGACCCCCCATAGGAAATTCTATCAAGTGTTTGACACATGGCATGTCTTCCCTCAAGCACTTTTACTTTCTGGTGGAAAAATCAAGTAACCTTCATTTTTAGAGCTACTTAAAATTATATTTTAAATTCTATACATGAATAGTAAACTGCTGTCCTCTTAACTCCCCCTTCAACAGTTTACTGGTCTAAATCAGAAAGGGGAAAAAAATCCAAAAGCCAACTGTGCACAGATTAAAGTATGGTCTGCAAAGTAGAAGCCTGTAATAATTGTTCCAAGAATTAAATCTCATATGAACTCAACAATCTTCAAAAGAATAAATTAACAATGGCCCTTGAACAACAAGGGACTAGGATCACTCACTCCCTGGTGTAATCTAAAATCAGAGTGAAACTTCTGACTTCACAAGAACTACCAATGGCCTAATGTTGACCAGAAGCCTACTGATGACAGGTGATTAACACACACTTGGTATGTTATACATATTACATACTGTATTATTACAATATAGTAAGCTAGAGAAAATAAGACGTTAATAAAATCATAAGGAGGGCCAGGCCAGGCAGGGCTGAGCAAGAATAAGAGACCCAACCCCGACACCCATGATCGTGATCTTCCAGGTGATACTTGAGACTCTCTGCACCTTCATTTATGGAGCACCTTCCAAGGCCAGGCCTTGGGATGCAGCCCCACAATGATCAGCTCAGTATCTGCCTTTGTAGGCTAATAGTCTAGTGGGTATACATCATCCTGGTAAGCCCAAACTCACCAAAATTGTGACAAAGGAGCTAGCAAGAACAGGGAGCTAGTCTTGAGGTTCTGGGAGTACTGAATCCTGCTTATCGATGAAATGCAGTTAACACCTCAGCAGGACCTATTTCCCCAAATACAGGATGACCCTTCTATTATTTACATATGTAAAAAATTGAGACTTGAGGAAAAAGGCCCTCGAAGGTGCCACTGATGGCTAGCTGCTGCTGCTGCTGCTGCTGCTGCTAAGTCGCTTCAGTCGTGTCCAACTCTGTGCGACCCCATAGACGGAAGCTCACCCGGCACCCCCGTCCCTGGGATTCTCCAGGCAAGAACAATGGAGTGGGTTGCCATCTCCTTCTCCAATGCATGAAAGTGAAAAGTGAAAGTGAAGTCGCTCAGTCGTGTCCGACTCCTAGCAACCCCATGGACTGGAGCCCACCAGGCTCCTCCATCCATGGGATTTTCCAGGCAAGAGTACTGGGGTGGGGTGCCATTGCCTTCCCCAGATGGCTAGCTAATAAACCCTAAGGTGACTGCCAACCAGTCCATCCTAAAGAAGATCAGTCCTGGGTGTTCATTGGAAGGACTGATGCTGAAGCTGAAATTCCAATACTTTGGCCACCTCATGCGAAGAGTTGACTCATTGGAAAAGACCCTGATGCTGGGAGGGACTGGGGGGCAGGAAGAAAAGGGGACAACAGAGGATGAGATGGCTGAATGGCATCACGGACTTGATGGACATGAGTTTGAGTTTACTCTCGGTAAACTCCGAGAGTTGGTGATGGACTGGGAGGCCTGGCGTGCTGCAATTCATGGGGTCGCAAAGAGTAGGACACGACTGAGCGACTGAACTAAACTGAAAAGTCACTGTCAATTCATTTCAGATACTTGTGGCAGCAAACAAAGCCGTTCACCTCTCCAAAATGGGAAAAATGAAAACAAGAACTTTACCTACTGAAATTATTTTCAATCTTTCCCCAAATAACAGTATTTCACAGGCCTTGAAAAATTTTGGTATCACAGCAAATGACACTTCAATTCTAACTGCTTTTATTGAAGAGGGAGAAAAACATATAAACCAGGAAGATGTAATATCTCAGATAGAAAGTCATCAAGTTTCTCTAAAAAATCTCCTTGAAATAACAAATATTACAGAAATAAGAAAGATACTTTCTTGGGATATTATTGAATGTAATCACTTACAGAATGTCAACAAAAGATGTTTTGTGAGATGACAGAAACAGTAAAAATTTTCCAGCATCAAAAAAAGGGAAATTGTAAGAAAAAATATATTTACAATAATGTATTTACTGATACCAAAAGTTTATGCACACGTATGTAAGATTCCCATATTGTCTTATACAATTAAAAATGTTGTTAAACATTACTAATGCTAGACATCAAAAATAAAGACAATATGAAATTCATATTTATTTATGGGTATAACATTTATGCACTGATAACAAAGAAGCAACAATATGACTGCTTTACGATAACTTAATGTGATCAATATGATTGCATCCTGATAGTCTAGCACATGTGCAAATGAATGAATCTTTATAAAAATGTTATGGCATACAGTACTACAGTCATATTTGTTCCACAGTATTGGAAATGTCACATTAAAAAAACAACTACTTACCTGTGACAACAGGCTGATACAGTTTTGCCAATTAGGAGAAAGGCATACTATTTGGTGGTGTAATTTTTTGAAAGCACAGTTAAAAAAACAGCAGGAAAACAGATAGTTAATTTTACACTGAATATCAATCACGTTATATTAATGTGCTGCTGCTGCTAAGTCGCTTCAGTCGTGTCCGACTCTGTGCAACCCCATAGACGGAAGCTCACCAGGCTCCCCTGTCCCTGGGATTCTCCAGGCAAGAACACTGGAGTGGGTTGCCATTTCCTTCTCCAATGCATGCAAGTGAAAAGTCAAAGTGAAGTCGCTCAGTCGTGTCCGACTCTTAGCGACCCCACAGACTGGAGCCTACCAGGCTCCTCCGTCCATGGGATTTTCCAGGCAAAAGTACTGGGGTGGGGTGCCATTAAAGGTAGGCTATCCACTTCCATACAGGTCTTGCACACTATGTCCTATGGAATGAACACTTAGGTGATAAAGATGATGACACAGTAACATCTCAGGACTCTTGCCATAAAGTTACTAGATTTTTCACAACACACACACAACTGATAAATTTATTAACTGTACAACATGATGTTTATTTACTGTTCATTAAGTGGAAGTGGAGCATCACAAAGGTTTTCAACCTATTAGTCTTCATTCACATTGAGCAGTCTGAGAGGAGGAAGGGTTGGTTTCACTAAGGAGTGAAAGAGGTGGAGGAGGAAGTGGAGAAGGCAGGACAGTCAGATTCATGCAGCTTGATGGAAATGCATCCCAAATTTTGTTTGACTTTTTTCCTTTTTCATTTCTCCCAAAATGTTCCTATATGGTATCAATCCTTACACGGTTTGCTTTAGTTTCACTGTCTATATCATAGAATGCTCCATGTTGTAAAAAAGGCACTCATCTCCATCAAATTATCTTAAGTCTTCTGATTTGAATTTCTCCAAGACTCCTGTCTTAAAACTCTTCATCCTACTTTTTTTTTTTTTTTGCTGTGATATCCAGAATCTCATTCATAATTTCCTTGATTGGCTCTGTTGTAGATCCTGTGAAGTCATGCACAACATCTGGACAGTTTTCTCTAACAGGAATTTACTATCTGGTGCTTGATGGTTTCACAGCTTTTCCTATAAAAACAGCATCTTCAATGGTGTAATCCTTTCAGACTTTCATGATATTCTATCAGGGTTCTCCTCCCATAGGACTGACAACCTTTCCCATCTTTTTCATAGAGTATCATGTCTAATAAGCTTAAAGACTCCCTGATTCAGAGGCAGAATTAAAGACAATGCTTTCTCAGGGAAAGTAGACCACTTCAGAATAATTAATGTTGAATTTGTGTGGTTCTGGGTGGCCAGGAGCACTGTTCAAAGCAACACTACTTTAAAGAGCCCTCCAGTATTCTTGCCTGGGAAATCTCATGTAGCTGGCGGGCTACAGTCCACAGGGTCACAAAAGAGTAGGGCACAACTTAGTGACAACTACAGCCCCTGCTCTCTACAACTAGAGAAAAGCCCGCACAGCAACAAAGACCCAGCACAGCCAAAAATAAATAAGTAAACAATTTTTAAGTGAATTTTCAATTTGATATAAAAAGGTATTTCACAAAACATGCAAGGTTTTCAGGCCTGCTGGTGTAGCTGCAGTAATGATGTCACGAATATCCTTTTTCTTTAATTTAAAAAAATAAATGGATTTAATTTAAAAAAATAAATGGATTCATTTATTTTGAGATGGTGGGCAACCTCAAGTGCAGACATGAATCTACACCAGTACACATCAAGCAATTCAACTTTTTCTTGTAACAACTTTGCTTCTGGGGAGCACTTCCAGTATCACAAGTGGTACTATGTATGGGTCCATGACGTTATTCAAGGTTTCTGGTATTGCACTAAACAGGATGAAAAATACGCTAGAACTACAAGTGGTGACTTTTTACTGAAAACACAATTTACTGAACAGAGGGCTGATTAGCCTCACCTAGCATTTTCAACAGACACTTGCAACACTCAAGCTCAACAAAATTAAAAAGAGGTGGCCACAAAATTATTACATTAGTACTGTATGTACTAGAGTTACTTTTACACAATTATGATTTAATAATGAATCTCAATTTACATTTCTATGAATGGCACTAGTGCGGTGGCTTATGCGGTTGAGTGCAAGTCTTGATAAATTTCAACCTTCTATTAGATTTGTCAGTAGTAAATACTAGCAGACTAGTATTTACATATATTTTACATATTTATAACATCTTTCCCCTAATTTTTTGATATTACTAGGCTGCATGGTTGGTTTGTTAATTTTTTCAAAATACTGCAAAGCTCAAAAACTTTACAATTTATTCCTTGGGAAAAAAAAATCCATGTATAAGTGGATCCCCACAACTCAAACATGTATTGTTAAAGGATCAACTATATTGTGAAAAAGTACTACTTACTTCTTTTTTGATTATTTGACCTGTTACAAAGTAAAAACAAACCAAAAAAATGTAAGTAATCACCTTTTCTCCTTTGTGAAGAGATGTTTGGTGTTAAGACTTCACAAATCAAAGTAAAGAAACTTTCAAATTCCCATATAAAATAAGTCAACTCATTTTCACAATCAGCAACTTTCTTGCACTGTGCTTGACTTGGCCCACTTGCACAGCGGAGCCATTACAAGATCACCTTGAAACCTTGGGGTTTTCATACACCATCTTCACACTTTAGTTTCCAATCTAAAAGGTGTTATTCACGAATCAGGTGTTCTCTTACAAATCAGAAAAAGCAAAACAGATGGCAAAGACTAAAAAAAAAAAAAGAATGCTAAACCCAAAATACAAATAGTAATCCGTTTCACCCAAGTGCATAACACAAACTCGTTGAGTCATAGGTACCAAAGAAAGTCGGAATCAAATGCCATCACACAAAGCAAAGGATGTCCAAAGCCTTAACGAAACAGCCCAGGCGACTCGTAATTCCTAATTCTCCCCAAACCCTAACTACCATCCCCACAGGCATTTTCCACGTTGCTCAGGAAGGCCGTCCGCGCACAGCCCGAAAGCCCAACGAGCCGCTCGGATCCTACGTGCTGCCTTCACCAGCGCCGGCCTCGGCCGCGGCATTCCTGACTGAAATAGGCATTCGGCCATTTTCTCAAAATACGTACCAAACACAAAGCAGCTCTTCGCAAACTCTGGCGCCCTCGCTTCCCCTCGCCTCGGCCCGCTCACTGCACCACCGACACACCAAGTCGTCCCGAAGCGTTTCCTGGGCTCCCCACCACTGAAGACGGCGAGACGAGCAAAGTCGGGGCGCCGTTGGGCCAGACCGAGTCTTCCCAGTCCAGGCTGCCCCCTCCCGGCCCGCGCGCCCCAGTCCGGGAAGAGTGAGGAAAGTTGCCGCGTCGTCGTCGTCCCCGCTCCTCGCCCGCCCAGGGCTCGCCCTCCGCAGGGGGCCGGGAGCCTCCGCGGGCGCCCTCCCGAGGCGCCGGGCCCCGAGCGCCAGAGGGGGCCCCCTGCGCCCCGGAAGTCTGAGGCTCACTCCCCCACGGCGCCCCGCGGGACTCGCGCCCCGGCCCCGCCGACTCCGGCGGCCAGACGACCCCGCACGCAGGGCCTCGGCGGCCTGGCGGCCCGAGCGCAGAAATCGCTGTCCAGCCCCATTGGCGGAACCGCCCGGATCCCCGGCTGACTCAACCCGCCCGGCCGCACTCAACGGCGCCTTCCGGCGAAAGGGAGAGGCCGGGGAGGGAGGAAGACGCGAGGGCAGCCAGCAGGCGAGGGGCTGTGGCGGTACTCGAAGCAGGAGGAGCACGAGAGGAAGTTAGTTTCAGGACTAGGGCCCCAAGCAGCTCCGCTCCTGGCCTCAGGACAAGACTACCCCGGCGCCTGCGCCCGCGCGGACGCGGCGACCCGGCCTCGACTGGGGAAGGGTCCTGGCGACGCGCCGCTCCCCACCAACGCCCCCGGCCCAGCCCCCCGGCGGCGACGATGTAACCCGATCCCGCCCGGCCGCCCGCCCCCCGCCCGACGCGGCGGTCGCCGCCGCCCGAGCCACAGTATCTGCAAATCAGCCCTGGACAGCGCCTCGCTCCGCGTCCTCCCGCGCCCCTCCCCTTCTCGCGGCCACGGCCGCCCGGCCGGCCCGCCGCCCCCACCCGACCGTGTCTCAGACCGCGCCGCGCTTACCGGCCTTCCTTGGCGAGGAGGGGCGACGACCCGCGTCGCCGCTCCTTCACGGACTACTTTTCTTTGTTGCAGGAGTTTCGGGGGAGGGGAGGGTGACGGTGGAAAAGTTGGACGCTGGGCTCGTCGAGGCCCGCGAAGACCCAGTGGGGCTGCACAGAGTGTTCAGGCCGTTGGCTCTCGCCCTGCGGTTCGGGCCGCCGGCACCACCCACAGCAGGTTCTGGGGCCCCGGGCCTCGGCGGCGCTTACTTCGCTCCTGCGCCCTGAGCTCGCGGGAGACGCACATTCCAGCACAGGAGGCTGCGCGGCGCACCAGACCCGCGCCGCCGCCGCCACTCCCGGGACACGCCCCCTCACCGCCCGCGCGCGCCCGCCGGACACGCCCCCTCCGCAGCCCTCGCGCGTAGCCGCCTGGCGCGCCCCGCCCCTGGGCGAAGTAAGTTGTGAGCTCCCGCTGCGCTGAGGGCGCGCCCAGGGTAACCGCGCCTGGTTTTCCCAGTCTCTCACTTGGGCTCTTAGGTAAAAAAAGACCCGAACCCCTCTTCATTTGTTGATTTCCTTCATAAACTAACAACAGAAAGTTATCTCCCAGCTCTGGAGCGCTGTTAAAAACAAGTCTACAGACTTTGACCCTTCACTTTAGTAGCATTGTCAACCACCCTTTCAAGTCTAAAACGCTCAAGATTACCTTTCAGAATTTCTTGAAGACTCCACCCATAGCCACCCTTAACCAATTAAGCTTCGTATTAAGCTTCTTTGGGGGCGGGGGGGGGGGTGAATTTTATATATATAAACAAAACAAAAAAAAAACAAACACAAAATCCTCGATCTGTTAGTGAGTTGTTAAAAGAAAATGTTTTTGAAAGATCATGGACTTAAATTGTGAAAATGAGGACAAGTGGGGACAAATCCCTAGACATGGAAAGTAAGCACGTCATTGCTGAACCTTCAAAGTACTATTTCGGTGTAGCATTACAGAGGGTAGAGAAGGTGGTGAGGATGGGGAGGCTGCTTAGTAAGCAAGTTTTGGAGAGTAACCTGCTTCCACTTTTTTAAACTAGGGTAGCCATGCGTGGAGACTCTTGCCTGGAAAATCCCATGGATGGAGGAGCCTGGTGGGCTGCAGTCCATGGGGTCGCTAAGAGTCGGAGTCGGACACAACTGAGCGACTTCACTTTCACTTTTCACTTTCATGCACTGGAGAAGGCAATGGCAACCCACTCCAGTGTTCTTGCCTGGAGAATCCCAGGGACGGGGGTACCTCGTGGGCTGACGTCTATGGGGTCGCACAGAGTCAGACACGACTGAAGCGACTTAGCAGCAGCAGCAGCAGCAGCAGCCATGCATGATACCTGACAGCAATATGCTAGAGAGAAAGAATAGTTTCTGCACCCGCTTCTTTTTTGTTTTCACCAGAAATACCTTATTAGTTTGCCTTGAAACCTAGTGGCCCTCTTTAAGCCCCTTAGTATGGAATTCAAGGCCCTGGTTAACCAGATCTAGATAAGTTGGACAATCACTAGTATTACAATAAAGAGAGCAGCAAGTGCTACGAAGCTTCAGAGTTGTTGTTCAGTCTCTAAGTCCTATATGATTCTTTGCAACCCAATGGACTGTAGCACACCAGGCTCCTCTGTCCTCTACTATCTCCCAGAGTTTGCTCAAAGTCCTGTTCACTGAGTAAGTAATGCCATCTAACCATCTTATCCTCTGCCAACCCTTCTCTTTTTGCCTTCAATCTTTCCCAGGATCAGGGTTTTTTCCAATGAGTTGGCTCTTCACATCAGGTGGCCAAAGTATTGGAGCTTCAACTTCATCAACAGTCCATTCTGAATATTCAGAGTTTAGGCTTGACTGGTTTGATCCCCTTGCAGTCTAAGGGACTCTCAAGAGTCTTCTCTAGGACCGCAATTCAAAAGCATCAGTTCTTCAGTGCTCAGCCTTCTTTATGGTCCAACTCTTGCATCCATAGATGACTACTGGAAAAATCACAGTCTGGACTATATGGACCTTTGTTGGCAAAGTGATGTCTCTGCTTTTTAATATGCTGTCTGTTTGTGTGCTTAGTCATTCAGTCATATCCAGTTCTTTGCAAAGCCATGAACTGTAGCCCACCAGGTTCCTCTGTCCATCATATTCTCCAGGCAAGAATACTGGAGTTGGGTTGTCATTCACTTATCCAGAGAATCTTCCAGACCCAGGGATCAAACCTGGGTCTCCTGAATTGCAAGCAGATTCTTTACTGTATGAGCTACAGGGAAGTTCATGTCTAGGTTTGTCATAGCTTTCCTTCTAAGAAGCAAGCATCTTTTAATATGATGGCTGCAAAATCACCATCCACAGTGATTTTGGAGCCCAAGAAAACAAAGTCGGTGACTACTTCCACTCCCCCCACCCCCATTTACCATAAAGTGTGGGACCAGATGCCATGATCTTAGTTTTTTGAATGTTGAGTTTTGAGTCAGCTTTTTCACTCTCCTCTTTCCCCCTCATGAAGAGATTTTTTGGTCCCTCTCCACTTTCTGCCATCAGAGTGGCATCATCTGCATGTCTGAAGTTATTGTTATTTCTCCCGACAGTCTTGATTCCAGCTTGTGAGTCGTTCAGGCCAGCATTTCACATGATGTACTCTGTATATAAATTAAATAAGCAAGGTGACAACATACAGCCTTGTTGTACTCCTTTCTCAATTTGGAACCAGTCAGTTCTAGTCCAATTCTAACTGTTGGTTCTTGACTCGCATTCAGGTTTCTCAGGAGATAGGTAAAGTGGTCTGGTACGCCCATGTCTTTAAGAGTTTTCCACAGTTTGTTGTTATACACACAGTCAAGAATATCTAGAACTTCTCACAGTAGGTGATTATACTGTTGGGTTTTGGAGAATTAGAATTTCAACAAGTGGAAGATAATGGAAGGAACATTATACGTGGTGAAAACAGCACACCTCAAAACCTATGTATTGAGGCCTCCTAAGTCTTTCTAGAGCTCCCTCAATTCCTTCTCTTTCAAGTCCCTTCACTGGTCTAGATTATGAGAAAGCCTCCAGACTCTTTTCTCTCCTGGTCTACTCCTCATAGACCTGTTTCCCTAAATCTGGATGGTATGTTATTATTTTTGCAGTGTCAGATGTAAGATGGCATGAAAGCTCTAATGTGATTATCAAAGGTTTTGATTTTTAATATTAAATGCAAGCCCTCTCTATAAATCAAACTTAAGAAGTATTCATGTTCATCGACTCAAACAGAAAAAAAGAAAGAAATGTGGAAAGAATAGAAAAAGAGAAAGAAAAATTAGAGAGAAGAAGAAAGGAAGCAAGGAAGCAAAGAAGGAGGAAAAAGGGAAGAAAAAACTTTTGTAGGTGTGGTATGAAATTTTCAACATTTATTCTTTTTTTTAATTTAAACTAAAATCTAACTTAGATTGCATGGCTTTTTTTGATGCTATAGCCCAGGGAATAAATCTGGCCTCAATCAACACTTCAAAGACATAAACTTTCTTTCCTTTTTTCATGTCCAAAAGGGCAAAAATGAAACATCTCTTTTTAAACTTACTAGATAAATGTCCTTCATTTCCTCAATCTGACTGCTTACTGGAAATGTTTTTTAATTGCAAATTTATTCCCATATATTATGATGCAAATAAATGAATGGCAATCAACAGCTGCATTCATTTAAAATTAGCAGAGGCCTTTGTTCCAGAGATGTCATAATCAGAGTGACCCAAATCATCATGACATGAAGGCCACAGGTCAAAGTCAAGGCCAAGTTACAAATCAATAGGAAATCTCCTTAGGAGAAACTGCACTGTGAACCTGAATTCTTTTCTAAAGGCTGTATTTTACTTTGCTGCATCCAAAATTTAAGATCTCTCGCAAAATAAAGATCTTGAAAGGTGAATGAGTTCTGGTTTTCTCATTTTGAGACTATGGATTCTTTATTTATTTAATTTAATTCATATATTTAATTCATCATATAAAATTTTTAATTATCATTGTCTTTTAAAAATCAACTTCAATTAGAGTATAGTTGCTTTACAATGATTCTATGTTCTGAGTAATATTTTTCTCTAGAGAGTTATTTCACAAGCTTGATTTAATATTGTTTTTGAGTTTCCATGTGCTTTTTATTCCTAACCATGTTTCATTTTTTTCTTTAGAAAAGAGCTTAATTGGACTGAACTTACATTTAATGTTACACTGAATTACAATAATCTGTTTTAAATGTTGCATTTTATTTAAAGTTGTCATTGTTTCAAATTTTGGGTGTAACATCTCCATCCTGATATTACTGGGTTTCAAGTCTATTCTTGATGTCACCAGCCAAAGAGACAGCCAAAGAGATGGCTTTGGTCTGTCAGGACTTAGGTTTGGGGGTTTTTTCTCCCATTTTCCCTACATTTCCACTAGTACCTGTCACTGCTTGCACCTCTAGGAATCTCCTCCTGATATAACTGATCCTATAGGCATCAAAACCCTGACACTGAAATTTTTGCTCTCTGAGTCAGCACAATTTCTATTTCTCATTTAGTTCACCGTGAACTTACAACATAACTTAAAATATTGCTCTAGGGCCTCCCTGCGGTTCAGTGGTAAATAACATGCCAACCAATGCAGGAGACACCGGTTAGATCCCTGGTTCGGGAAGATTTCATGTGCTGGTTGTATGTGGAAGATTCCACAAAGAATCCCATGAACCAGAACTACTGAAGCCTGTGTGCCTAGAGCCTATGCTCTGCAACAAGACAAGCCAGTGCAATGAGAAGCCTGCACACCACAACTGCACAGAAGCCCCTGCTCAATGCAATTAGAGAACAGCCCACACAGCAACAAAGACCCAGCGCAGCCAAAAATAAATAAATAAAATTATTTTTAAAATATTGTTTTTTGCTCTCTACAACCTTATTCTGAAACTTTGGTGAAGGTTAAAAAAAAAAAGTTGTGATAAATTAATCACTGCACTGGCCAAATAGGCTAGAGAACTGTTTCTCCTTCCCTCCGTTACTTTGAGAAATCACTTCTCTTAGGATGGATAACCAGTAAAATCCTACTGTATAGCACAGGCAGCTATATTCAATATCTGAGATAAATAATATAATGTAAAAGAACATGAAAAAGAATACATATATGTGTATAAATGAGTCATTGTTGTTCAGTAGACATTGTAAATCAACTATACTTCAATAACATTTTTTTAAAAAGAAATCATTTCTCTTGAGTTTCGTCTATAAAAAGAAGTTGCACTGGTGATATCTAAAATTCTTGCAGTTTAGAAATCTAAGGTGCTTTTTATTTTTGTTAAATTTTGAATCTCCTGCAGGTATTTTCTAGAAAAACTATATGCTTTTTTTTTAGTTCAATATACCCTAGTTTCTTCTCTGTAGCTTCATTTGTCCTCTGTAAGGAGACCCACCATTAGCCTTCAAAACTAAAGACAGAGATTTAAGTCCTGCTCAAGTATTGTTGACAGTATCTTGGTGTACCCTTGCTGCCAGTTGGGCCCTAACGTCTTATTCTGGTTCTGGTAACCAGAACACAGGGTCTCATCCATGATAGTTTCTGCAGCTTGAGTTGCAGAGGTATTTCCTAAATGCTGAGAGAGGGAAGGAGGTGAGCCAGGGAGCTCCAGAAGGAGCTGAGCTCCTCCTGCTCCTGAGGGAGCCCACACCACATTTTGCATTACTCTCCCCTGTTCCTCTTCCACTCAAATCCCTGGCTTTCTTGAATCCTGACTACTTGAAATTGCTGTTCTTTTCCTGAAAGACTGTCCAATACCTCTCTGTCCATGCAAGTTCATTCCTTCCACTCCTGAGTCAGATGACATCTTCTCAGAGGCCGCACTCTTTAGAATTAAAGTCCCTCCCCATTGCACTCAATCCTATTGTCCTTCTCTGCTATTAGCGTTTATCACTAACAAACACACCTTGTGTGTTATTTTTAAATTTTATTTACCATTTTATTGTTTATCTTTCCTTACTAGAACCAAACTCCAGAAGAGCAGAGAAAAAATTTTTAAACTCCCTCCCATCTCCCTCCCCATCCCACCCCTCTAGGTTGATACAGAGTCCCTGCTTGAGCTTCCTGAGCCATACAGCAAATTCCCGCTGGCTATATTTTACATATGTTAATGTAAGTTTCCATGTTACTCTTTCCATACGTCTTACCCTCTCCTCCCCTCTCCCCATGTCCATAAGTCTATTCTCTATGTCTGTTTCTTCACTGTTGCCCTGTAAATAAATTCTTCAGTACCATTTTTCTAGATTCCATATATATGTGTTAGAATATGGTATTTATCTTTCTCTTTCTAACTCACTTCACTCTGTATAATAGATTCTAGGTTCATCCCCCTCATTAGAACTGACTCAAATGCTTTCTTTTTTATGGCTGAGTAATATTCCATTGTGTATATGTACCACAACTTCTTTATCCATTCATCTGTTGATGGACATCTAGGTTGCTTCTGAGTTCTAGCTATTGTAAATAGTGCTAGTGCAATGAACAGTGGGATACATGTGTATCTTTCAGTTTTGGTTTCCTCAGGGTATATGCCTAGAAGTGGGATTGCCAGGTCATATGGTGGTTTTATTCCTAGTTTTTTAAGGAATCTCCATATTGCCTTCCATAGTGGCTATATCAGTTTACATGCCCACCAACAGTGAAAGAGCATTCCCTTTTTTCCACATCCTCTCCAGCATTTACTGTTTGTAGACTTTTTGATGAGGGCCATTCTGATCGATGTGAGGGGATATCTCATTGTAGTTTTGATTTCAGATCAGATCAGTTGCTCATTCGTGTCCGACTCTTTGCGACCCCATGAATTGCAGCACGCCAGGCCTCCCTGTCCATCACCAACTCCCAGAGTTCACTGAGATGCCATCCGGCCATCTCATCCTCTGTTGTCCCCTTCTCCTCTTGCCCCCAATCCCTCCCAGCATCAGAGTCTTTGCCAATGAGTCAACTCTTCAGATGAGGTGGCCAAAGTACTGGAGTCTCAGCTTTAGCATCATTCCTTCCAAAGAAATCCCAGGGCTGATCTCCTTCAGAATGGACTGGTTGGATCTCCTTGCAGTCCAAGGGACTCTCAAGAGTCTTCTCCAACACCACAGTTCAAAAGCTTCAATTCTTCGGCGCTCAGCCTTCTTCACAGTCCAGCTCTCACATCCATACATGACCACAGGAAAGACCATAGCCTTGACTAGGCAAACCTTTGTTGGTAAAGTAATGTCTCTGCTTTTGAATGTGCTATCTAGGTTGGTCATAACTTTCCTTCCAAGGAGTAAGCGTCTTTTAATTTCATGGCTGCAGTCACCATCTGCAGTGATTTTGGAGCCCATCTAATTCCCATGAAGTGATGAGACCAGATGCCATGATCTTCGTTTTCTGAATGTTGAGCTTTAAGCCAACTTTTTCACTCTCCACTTTCATTTTCATCAAGAGGCTTTTTAGTTCCTCTTCTCTTTCTGCCATAGGGTGGTGTCATCTGCATATCTGAGGTTATTGATATTTCTCCCAGCAATCCTGATTCCAACTTGTGTTTCTTCCAGTCCAGCGTTTCTCATGATGTACTCTGCATATAAGTTAAATAAGCAAAGTGACAATATACAGCCTTGATGAACTCCTTTTCCTATTTGGAACCAGTCTGTTGTTCCATGTTCAGTTCTAACTGTTGCTTCCTGGCCTGCATACAAATTTCTCAAGAGGCAGATCAGGTGGTCTGGTATTCCCATCTCTTTCAGTTTTGATTTGCATTTCCCTAATAATGGAGCAATGTTGAGCATCTTTTCATGTGTTTGTTAGCCATCTGTATGTCTTCTTTGGAGAAATGTCTGTTTAGGTCTTTTTGCCACTTTTGCCACTTTTTGACTGCGTTATTTGTTTTTCTGGCATTGAGTTGTATGAACTGCTTGTATATTTTGGAAATTAATCCTTTATCAGTTGTTTCATTTGCTATTATTTTCTCCCATTCTGAAGGTTGTCTTTTCACCTTGCTTAACGTTTCCTTTGCAGTGCAAAATTTTAAGATCAATCAAGTCCTACTTGTTTACTTTTTTAAAATTTCCATTATTCTAGGAAGTGGGTCATAGAGGATCTTGCTTTGATTTATGTCGTTGAGTGTTCTGCCTGTTTTCCTCTAAGAGTTTTATAGTTTCTGGTCTTACATTTAGGTCTTTCATCCATTTTGGGTTGACCTTTGGATATGGTGTTAGGAAGTGGTCTCATTCTTTTACATATACCTGTCCAGTTTTCCCAGCACCATTTATGGAAGAGGCTGTCTTTGCCCCATTGTCTATTCTTGCTTCCTTTGTCAAAAATAAAGTACCCATAGGTGCATGGGTTTATTTCTGGGCTTTTTATCTTGTTCCATTGGTCTATATTTCTGTTTTTGTGCCAGTACCATACTGTCTTGATGACTGTAGCTTTGTAGTATGATCTGAAGTCAGGAAGGTTGATTCCTCCAGCTCCATTCTTCTTTCTCAAAATTGATTTGGCTATTCGGGGTCTTTTGTGTTTCCATATGAATTGTGAAATTTTTTGTTCCAGTTCTGTGAAAAATGCCTATCAAATGGTAATTTGATAGGGATCACATTAAATCTGTAGATTGCATTTGGTACTATAGTCATTTTCACAATATTGATTCTTCCTACCCAGGAACATGGTATATCTCTCCATCTGTTTATGTCATCTTTGATTTCTTTCATTAGTGTCTTGTAATTTTCTGTGTACAGTTCTTTTGTCTCCTTTAGTAGGTTTATTCCTAGGTATTTGTTTTTGTTGCAATGGTGAATGGGATTGATTCCTTAATTTCTCTTTCTGATTTTTCATTGTTAGTATATAGAAATGCAAGTGATTTCTATGTATTGATTTTGTATTCTGAAACTGATAAATTCACTGATTAGCTCTAGTAATTTTCTGATACTGTCTTTAGGGTTTTCTATGTACAGTATCCCATGGATGGAGGAGCCTGGTGGGCTGCAGTCCATGGGGTCGCTAAGAGTCGGACACGACTGAGCGACTTCACTTTCACTTTTTCACTTTCATGCGTTGGAGAAGGAAATGGCAACCCACTCCAGTTTTCTTGCCTGGAGAATCCCAGGGGCAGGAGAGCCTGGTGGGCTGACGTCTATGGGGTCACGCAGAGTCGGACACGACTGAAGTGACTTAGCAGCAGCAGCAGCAGCAGCATGTACAGTATCATGTCATCTGCAAACAATGAGAGCTTTACTTCTTCTTTTCTGATCTGGATTCCTTTTATTTCTTTTTCTTCTCTGATTGCTGTAGCTAGGACTTCCAGAGCTATGTTGACTAATAGTGGTGAAAATGGACACCCTTTTCTTGTTCCTGATCTTAGGGGGAATGCTTTCAGTTTTTAACCATTGAGAATAATGTTTGCTGTTCAGTTCAGTTCAGTTCAGTACTGTAGGCTTATCATATATGGCCTTTACTATGTTGAGGTAGGTTCCTTCTATTCCCATTTTTTGAAGAGTTTTAATCGTAAATGGGTGCTGAATTTTGTCAAAGGTTTTTTCTGCATCTATTGAAATTATAATGTGATTTTTATCTTTCAGTTTGTTAATATTGGTATATCACAATGATTGATCTGTGTATATTGAAGAGTCCTTGCATCCCTGGAATAAACCCAACTTGATCATAGTGTATGAGCTTTTTGATGTGTTGCTGAATTCTGTTAGCTAAAATTTTGTGGGTTTTTTATGCCGGGTTTGAGAGAGAAGCTTCGTGAAGGGGAAAGGATCGAGACTAGGCCTCTTTAAAAGAGCCTTGCTGGCACCGAGGGCCTGAGGATGTCCTTTGACCGCTGTGAGGAGTCATGTGAAAAATTAATGCAAAACTTCATGATGGAGTATGTCAGTATTGTAAAGAAGTTCTTGAATGGCGTGTAAAATACATCAAGTACAAGCCATTATCTAAGCCTAAACGATGAGATCAAGCCCTGGGCCTTTGCAGTATGAGCATTGACTCCAAGACCCTAGACTACCAGAGAACTAACCCTAAGGTGTATCAAATAATGAGAACTGACACAAAGGAAACCACTTGAATACAAGACCCTGCATCACCCAACCACCAGTAGCACCCTATGCAGGATCAGATCAGATCAGATCAGTCGCTCTGTCGTGTCTGACTCTTTGCGACCCCATGAGTCGCAGGACGCCAGGCCTCCCTGTCCATCACCAACTCCCGGAGTTCACTCAGACTCACGTCCATCGAATCAGTGATGCCATCCAGCCATCTCATCCTCTGTTGTCCCCTTCTCCTCCTGCCCCCAATCCCTCCCAGCATCAGAATCTTCTCCAATGAGTCAACTCTTCGCATGAGGTGGCCAAAGTACTGGAGTTTCAGCTTTAGCAAAGAGTCTTTGAAGAAGACTCTTGAGAGTCCCTTGGACTGCAAGGAGATCCAACCAGTCCATTCTGAAGGAGATCAGCCCTGGGATTTCTTTGGAAGGAATGATGCTAAAGCTGTGCAGGATACCTCATCTAAACAACAAATAAAAAATACAAATATAAATCATCAGCAGACAGGATTACCACCTCACTCAGCCTGCGCATTAGAGAAAAAACAAACAAGCAAAAACTCAGCACAAATCTCACCCTATATGAAGCTCACACAAACCACTGTGCCAATCTTGAAGTGAAGTCACTCAGTCGTGTCCTACTTTTTGCAACCCCATGGACAGTAGCCTACCAGGCTCTGCTGTCCATGGGATTTTCCAGGTAAGAATACTGGAGTGGGCTGCCATTTCTTTCTCCAGGGGATCTTCCCAACCCAGGGATTGAACCCAGGTCTCCTGCATTGCAGACAGACACTTTACTGTCTGAGCTACCAGGGAAGCCCAAAGTGTTACCATGGAGGGCAGAAATCAAAAGGAAGAAAGAATTCAACCTTCTTCAAGGAAAGAATTCAACTTTCCTTGAAGCCTGGGAAAGGAGACCTCAAACACAATAACTTTAAAAAAAAAATGAAAAGGCAGAGAAATACTGCACAAATGAAGGAACAAACTAGAAACACAGAAGTCCAAATAAATGAAGAGAAAATAGGCAAACTACTTGAAAAAGAATTCAGAATAATGATAGTGAAGATGATCAAAAACCTTGAAAAAAAACAAAATGGAGAAAATGCAAGAATTGATTAACAAAGACCTAGAAGAATTAAAGGACAAACATACAGAGACAAACAACACAATTACTGAAATTAAAAATACTCTAGAAGGAATCAATAGCAGAATATCTGAAGCAGAAAAATGAATCGGTGAGCTGGAAGACAAAATGGTGGAAATAACTTCTAAAGAGCAGAATAAAGTAAAAAGAATGAAAAAGAGCTGAGGACAGTCTCAGAGATCTCTGGGACCATATCAAATGCACCAACATTCAAATTATAGGGGTCTCAGAAGAAGAGAAAAGGAAAAGGTATGAGAAAATTTTTGAAGAGATTATAGTTGAAAATTTCCACAATGTGGAAAAGGAACGTCAACAAAGTCCAAGAGGCACAGAGAGTCCCATACAGGACAAACCCAAGGAGAAACACACCAAGACACATACTAATCAAGCTAACAAAGACTAAACACAAAGAAAGAATATTAAAAGCTGCAAGGGAGAAGCAACAAGTATCATACAAGGGAAACTCCATGTGCTTAACAGCTGATCTTTCATCAGAAACTCTGCAGGCCACAAGGGAATGACAGGGTATATTTAAAGTACTGAACAGGAAAAATCTATAGCCAAGATTACTGTACCCAGCAAGGACCTCATTCACAATTGATGGAGAAATAAAAAGCTTTTCAGACAAGCAAAAGTTAAGAGAATTTAGTACCACCAAACCTGCTTTACAACAAATGTTAAAGGGACTTATATAATCAAGAAGTACAACAGAAGAAAAAAGATCTACAAAATCAACCCCAAACAATTAAGAAATGGCAATAGTAACATATATATCAATAATTACTTTAAACGTAAATGGATTAAATGCTCCAACCAAAAGACACAGACTGGCTGAATGGATACAAAAACAAGACCCATGTATATGCTGTCTACAAGAAACCCACTTCAGACCTCAAGACACATATAGACTGAAAGTGAGAAGATAGAAAAATACATTCCATGCAAATGGGAAGCAAAAGAAAGTTGGAGTAACAATCTCATATCAGACAAAATATACCTTGAAATTCTTACAAAAGGAAGGACACTACATAATGATAAAGGGATCAGTCTAAGAGGAAGACATAATAATTGTAAATATCTATACCCAACCCCAGTACTTTTGCCTGGAAAATCCCATGGACGGAGGATCCTGGTGGGCTCCAGTCCATGGGGTCGCTAAGAGTCGGACACGACTGAGCGACTTCACTTTCACTTTTCACTTTCATGCATTGGAGAAGGAAATGGCAATCCACTCCAGTGTTCTTGCCTGGAGAATCCCAGGGATGGGAAGCCTGATGGGCTTCTGTCTATGGGGTCGCACGGAGTCGGACATGACTGAAGCGACTTAGCAGCAGCAGCAGGCACCTAACATAGAAAGTGAAGTTGCTCAGTCATGTCCAGCTCTTTGTGACACCATGGACTGTAGCCCACCAGATTCCTCTGTCCATGGAATTTTCCAGGCAAGAGTACTGGAGTAGACTGCCATTTCCTTCTCCAGGGGATCTTCCTAACCCAGGGATCGAACCTGGGTCTCCCACATTGCAGGCAGACGCTTTACCATCTGAGCCACCAGGGAAGCATGCACCCAACATAGAAGCACCTCAATACATAAGACAAACACTAACAGACATAAAAGGAGAAATTGACAGGAACACAATAATAGTAGGAGACTTTAACACTCCACTCACATTAATGGACAGATCATCAAACAGAAAATTATTAAGGAAACACAAGTCTTAAATGATACATTAGATGAAATGGATCTCATTGATATCTTCAAGACATTCCATCCAAATGCAGAAGAATACACCTTCTTCTCAAGTGCAAATGGAATATTCTCCAGGATAGACCACATCTTGGGCCACAAATCAAACCTCAGTAAATTTAAGAAAATTGAAATTGTATCAAGCATCTTCTCCAACCACAATGCTATGAGACCAGATATCAATTACAAGGAAAAACATGTAAGAAACACAACCACATAGAGATTAAACAACACATTTCTAAATAACCAACAGGTTACTGAAGAAATCAAAAGGGAAATAAAAAAATTTCTAGAAACAAATGACAATGAAAATACAACAACTCAAAACCTATGGGATGCAGCAAAAGCAGTTCCTGCTCTTTTGCATATTGTATTCCCAGCATACTCCTAGTTCCACATGTTCCTTGGTGGAATTTAAGAGTCTGTTTGAGCCTTAGGGGTGACTCCATTCACCTCTGTTTACATACAAGCCACATCTGTCTCCCTACATAGCCCTGTCCCTCCCTTCATTTCATTTCTCTGCTCTGGCCCTCCCCATTTTCCTTTTTTTGAGAATTCTTCCTCCGTGCAATATGCAAACCACAAAAGGTCACAACTGAAAGAGATCTCAGGGCTCTAAGCCCTGTTTTATAGATGGAAAGACAGGCCTGCAAGCATTTGGCTTGTCTAGGTTTGCTCACCTAGTTGGAACACAGCTGGAACTGAGATACAAGGACACAGGTTTCCATCTGGGCCACTGATCTTTCTATCTCAAACTCTCCAATCTTCCTCTGTTTGTTCCTGGCCCCAGGAACATCCTTTTCTGAAAATTCCTCTGGGCCTGATGAGCTACTTTGTTCAACGGCCCCACAGACAGGGTATTTGAGGTCAGAAGTCTCTTCAAAACACCTTTCCTTAACTCTTCAGTATACTTTTATGCTAAAATTATTTGTCTTTTGGCCAGGAGAGGCCTTGTTGACTTCTATAGCTTTTAAAATACTGAAGATATAGGATTGACATTTTAAAGTACAAGGCTATTCATTAGTTTAGGGGAAAGGGAATTTAACTCAAATATACAACTTCTTGAAGCCTTTTTCTTCCTTTGAGAAAGAGGTAGAAAGCTTCTACTCTGTGCTCCTGACGTGCCATAGCAAGTTTACTTGGGCACATACTTTTCTTTTGTATGTTCCTTTGACCTGACCATGAGGACTGTGAGATAAGGTACTGTGTCATATGTTCTTCACATGATCTTACTCCTGACAGTCAATGAAATCAAACATCCGACAAGATGTTGAACTCAGCTGAAGCTAAAACTAGGCACTGGTTTTATCAATAAGTATTTCTTTGGTGAGTAATCTGTATGTTTTCCTTGTTTGTCTTCCAATTAACACTTAACCTTCCATGGTTTAGAATGGCTAAAAGTAAAACAGCGGGCGATATAAAGTGCTGATGGAAATGCTGAGCCACTGGAGCTTCATATATTAATGATGGCAATGCAAATTGGCCATACAACCATTTTGGAAAACAGTCTTGAAGTTTCCTATAGAGACTTGAAATATATAATCTGGATATCCTGTTCCAGAACAGAACTGAAATTTTATGTTATACAAAGAACTGGCAGAGAAGTGTCCAAAAACTGGCAACAGCCCAAATGTCCAACTGGTGAATAGATAAACAGTTTTAATACATCCATGCAATGAAATAAAGTGTCAGGGAATTAAAACTTTTCTTGTATTTGCTTTAGTGATTGAAAGTGAAAGATGATCAGTCATGACGGACTCTTTGCAACCCCATAGACTACAGTCCATGGAATTCTCCAGGTCAGAATATTGGAGTGGGTAGCCTTTCCCTTCTCCAGGGGATCTTCCCAACCCAGGGATTGAACCCAGGGTTCCCACATTGCAGGCAGATTCTTTACCAGCTGACACACCAGGGAAGCCCCCTTCAGTGATTGAGATTTTGCAAATTCAACTGACAGAAGACAGATTAGCAAAAGATAAAAATTAATCACCACATTTATGTTAAGGTATGGGTGCAGAAAAATGTGTGACTCAAGGGGCAATTAGAATTTGAGGCTTATATGCCATGTTAATGGGCTTCCCTGGTAGCTCAGGCAGTAAAGAATCTGCCTACAATGTCAGAGATCTGGGTTCAGTGACTGAGTGGGGAAGATCCCCAGGAGAAGGGAAAGGCTACCCACTCCAGTATTTTTGCCTGGAGAATTCCTTGGACAGAGAAGCCTGGTGGGCTACAGTCCATGGGGTCACAAAAAGTAGAACATGACTGAGCAACTAACACTTTTTTTATATCATCTTAATAAGGTAAGGGGAGAGAGAGAAAGATACTTAAGGGGAAACAAGTGAATTCTCAATGAGGGAAGGGGAGGAAGAAAGGGGAAACAAATTGACTTTTTGGAAAGATAGATGGACCTGAGGAGAATAGACGGGAGATATGATAGTTCTGGGACAATGTATGTTTACATGTAGTGTGGAGACTTCTCATTTCCCATGATAAGCCTCAGTCATCCTTGGTGGATCCCACAGATGGCCTCTAGGGGAAGGGATTTGTGATCATTGAAATCTTCTTACTTCTGCTTTTAGGAAGATGAGTAATTTCAGAAATTCAAATGTCTTCTGCTAAAAATAATTTTCAATAACGATGAAAAGGAACTAGCTACTAATACAGGCAACTACATAGACGAATCTTAAAAGCATTATGCTAAGTGAAAGAAGCCAGATACAAAAGGCCACTTTCCTTATGATTCCATTTATATAGCATTTTGGGAAAGGCTGATGCTGGGAGGGATTGGGGGCAGGAGGAGAAGGGGACGACAGAGGATGAGATGGTTGGATGGCATCATTGACTCGATGGACATGAGTCTGAGTGACCTCCGGGAGTTGGTGATGGACAGGGAGGCCTGGCGTGCTGCGATTCATGGGGTCGCAAAGAGTCAGACACGACTGAGCGACTGATCTGATCTGAAAGAGCTAACACCCAAAAAAGATGTCCTTTTCATTATAGGGGACTGGAATGCAAAAGTAGGAAGTCAAGAAACACCTGGAGTAACACACAAATTTGGCATTGGAGCACAGAATGAAGTACGGCAAAGGCTAATAGAGTTTTGCCAAAAGAACGCACTGATCCTAGCAAACACCCTCTTCCAACAACATAAGAGAAGACTCTACACATGGACATCACCAGATGGTCAACACTAAAATCAGATTGAGTATAGATTCTTTGCAGCCAAAAATGGAGAAGTTCAATACAGTCAGCAAAAACAAGACTGGGAGCTGACTGTGGCACAGACCATGAACTCTTTATTGGCAAATTCAGACTTAAATCAAAGAAAGTAGGGAAAACCACTAGACCTTTCAAGTATGACCTAAACAAATCCCTTACAATTATATCAGATCAGATCAGATCAGATCAGTCGCTCAGTTGTGTCCGACTCTTTGCGACCCCATGAACCGCAGCACACCAGGCCTCCCTGTCCATCACCAGCTCCCGGAGGTCACCCAGACTCACACCCATCAAGTCAGTGATGCCATCCAGCCATCTCATCCTCTGTCGTCCCCTTCTCCTCCTGCCCTCAATCCCTCCCAGCATCAGAGTCTTCTCCAATGAGTCAACTCTTCGCATGAGGTGGCCAAAATACTGGAGTTTCAGCTTTAGCATCATTTCCTCCAAAGAAATTCCAGGATTGATCTCCTTCAGAATGGACTGGTTGGATCTTCTTGCAGTCCAAGGGACTCTCAAGAGTCTTCTCCAACACCACAGTTCAAAAGCATCAATTCTTCAGTGCTCAGCCTTCTTCACAGTCCAGCTCTCACATCCATACATGACCACAGGAAAGACCATAGCCTTGACTAGGCGAACCTTTGTTGGTAAAGTAATGTCTCTGCTTTTGAATGTGCTATCTAGGTTGGTCATAACTTTCCTTCCAAGGAGTAAGCGTCTTTTAATTTCATGGCTGCAGTCACCATCTGCACTGATTTTGGAGCCCAGAAAAAGAAAGTCTGACACTGTTTCCACTGTTTGCCCATCTATTTCCCATATAGTGATGGGACCAGATGCCATGATCTTCGTTTTCTGAATGTTGAGCTTTAAGCCAACCTTTTCACTCTCCACTTTCACTCTCATCAAGAGGCTTTTTAGCCCCTCTTCAGTTTCTGCCATAAGAGTGGTGTCATCTGCATATCTGAGGTTATTGATATTTCTCCCAGCAATCTTGATTCCAACTTGTGTTTCTTCCAGTCCAGCATTTCTCATGATGTACTCTGCATATAAGTTAAATAAACATGGTGACAATATACAGCCCTGACGTACTCCTTTTCCTATTTGGAACCAGTCTGTTGTTCCATGACCAGTTCTAACTGTTGCTTCCTGACCTGAATACAGGTTTCTTAAGAGGCAGATCAGGTGGTCTGGTATTCCCATCTCTTTCAGAATTTTCCATAGTTTATTGTGATCTACACAGTCAAAGGCTTTGGCATAGTCAATAAAGCCGAAATAGATGTTTTTCTGGAACTCTCTTGCTTTTTCGATGATCCAGCGGATGTTGGCAATTTGATCTCTGGTTCCTCTGCCTTTTCTAAAACCAGCTTGAACATCAGGAAGTTCACGGTTCACATATTGCTGAAGCCTGGCTTGGAGAATTTTGAGCATTACTTTACTAGTGTGTGAGATGAGTACAATTGTTCGGTAGTTTGAGCATTCTTTGGCATTGCCTTTCATTGGGATTGGGATGAAAACTGACCTTTTCCAATCTTGTGGCCACTGCTGAGTTTTCCAAATTTGCTGGCATATTGAGTGCAGCACTTTCACAGCATCATCATTCAGGACTTGGAATAGCTCCACTGGAATTCCATCACCTCCAATTCAAGGGATTAGATCTGATAGTGTACCTGAAGAACTATGAACTGAGGTTCAGGACATTGTACAGGAGGCAGGGATCAAGACCATCCCCAAGGAAAAGAAATGCAAAAAGGCAAAATGGTTGTCTGAGGAAGCCTTACATATAGCTGTGAAGAGAAGAGAAGCTAAAGCCAAAGAGAAAAGGAAAGATATACCCATTTGAATGCAGAGTTCCAAAGAATAGCAAGAAGAGATAAGAAAGCCTTCCTCAGCGATAAATGCAAAGAAATAGAGCAAAACAACAGAATGGGAAAGACTAGGGATCTCTTCAAGAAAATTAGAGATACCAACGGAACATTTCATGCAAAGATGGGCACAATAAAGGACAGAAATGGTATGGACCTAACAGAAGCACAAGATATTAAGAAGAGATGGCAAGAATACATAGAAGAATTGTACAAAAAAGATCTTCACAACCCAGATAATCACAATGGTGTGATCACCAACCTAGAGCCAGACATCCTGGAATGCAAAGTCAAGCGAGTCTTAGGAAGCATCACTACAAACAAAGCTAGTGGAGGGGATGGAATTTCAGTTGAGCTGTTTCAAATCCTAAAAGATGATGCTGTGAAAGTGCTATGCTCAATATGCCAGCAAATTTGGAAAACTCAGCAGTGGCCATGGGACTGGAAAGGTCAGTTTTCATTCCAGTCCCAAAGAAAGGCAATGGCAAAAAATGTTCAAACTACTGCACAATTGTATTCATCTCACACACTAGTAAAGTAATGCTCAAAATTCTCCAAGCCAGGCTTCAGCAATATGTGAACCGTGAACTTCCTGATGTTCAAGCTGGTTTTAGAAAAGGCAGAGGAACCAGAGATCAAATTGCCAACATCCGCTGTATCATTGAAAAAGCAGGAGAGTTCCAGAAAAACATCTACTTCTGCTTTATTGACTATGCCAAAGCCTTTGACTGTGTGGATCACAATAAACTATGGAAAATTCTTCAAGAGATGGGAATACCAAACCACCTCACCTGCCTCCTGAGAAATCTGTATGCAGGTCAGAAAACAACAGTTAGAACTGGACAAGGAACAACAGACTGGTTCCAAATAGGGAAAGGAGTACATCAAGGCTGTATATTGTCACCCTGCTTATTTAACTTATATGCAGAGTACATCATGAGAAATGCTGGACTGGAGGAAGCACAAGCTGGAATCAAGATTGCTGGGAGAACAATCAATAACCTCAGATATGCAGATGACACCACCCTTGTGGCAGAAAGTGAAGAAGAACTAAAGAGCCTCTTGATTAAAGTGAAAGAGAAGAGTGAAAAAGTTGGCTTAAAACTCAACATTCAGAAAACAGACCATGGCATCTGATCCCATCACTTCATGGCAAATAGATGGGGAAACAGTGGAAACAGTGGTAAACTTTATTTTTCTGGGCTCCAAAATCACTGCAGATGGTGACTGAAGCCATGAAATTAAAAGACGCTTGCTCCTTGGAAGAAAAGCTATGACCAACCTAGACAGCACATTAAGAAGCAGAGACATTACTTTGCCAACAAAGGTCTGTCTAGTCAAAGCCATGGTTTTTCCAGTAGTCATGTATGGATGTGAGAGTTGGCCTATAAAGAAGGCTGAGCACCAAAGTATTGATGATTTTGAACTATGGTGTTAGAAAAGACTCTTGAGAGTCCCTTGGACTGCAAGGAGATCCAACCAGTCCATCCTAAAGGAAATCAGTCCTGAATATTCTTTGGAAGGACTGATATTGAAGCTGAAACTCCAATACTTTGAGCACCTAATGGGAAGAACTGATTCATTTGAAAAGACCATGAAGCTGGGAAAGATTGAAGGCGGGAGGAGAAGGGGACGACAGAGGATGAGATGGTTCGATGGCATCAACGATTCAATGGACATGAGTCTGAGTAAACTCCGGGAGTTGGGGATGGACAGGGAGGCCTGGCATGCTGCAGTCCATGGCGTCTCAAAGAGTTGGACACGACTAAGCGACTGAACTGAACTGATAGAGATACAAAGGGGATTAGTGGTTGCCCTGAGCTGGTGGTGAGGGAAATGGGTTGACTCTAAAAGGGTACAAGGGAATTTGGGGGATGATATAAGTGATCTTTGAACCGCTTTTTGGGGGGGGCGGGGCGGGCAAGAGTACTGGAATGGGTTGTCATTCCCTTCTCCAGGGGATCTCCCCCACCCAGGAATTGAACCTGGGTCTCCCGCATTGTAGGCAGACGCTTTACCGTCTGAACCACCCCAGCATGAGTTTGAGTGAACTCCGAGAGTTGGTGATGGACAGGGAGGCCTGGCGTGCTGTGATTCATGGGATCGCAAAGAGTCGGACACGACTGAGTGACTGAACTGAACTGATAAGTGTTCTTTATTTTGGCTGTGGTAATAGATACATAATTGTAAAAATTACTCAAAATTCATTGATATGAACAATTCAAAAGGGAAAATTTTACTAAATGCAAAGTATACCTCAATAAACCTAACCTGAAAAAATATTAACAATGGAAACTTGTTTTTGTTGGGGTGTTTTGACTATTTGCATTATTTTGGTAAGTGTTCCAAATTTTTTCACAAAATGTTGTATCTAAGGATGTTGATTTTCCTCCTGATAGTCTTCACCAATTTATACTATAAATTCACTCTCTATCCTTAAAGCTGTTTTATTCAACAGGTATTTATCAAGCATCATCATCTCTGTTTAAGGTATGGGGTGGAGTGCAAGTAAAGAAATATAAACTACAGACTTCCCTGGTGGTCCTGTGATTAAGAATCTGCCTGCTAATACAGGGGAAATGGGTTGGATCTCTAGCCCTAGAAGATCCCACATTCCGGGGAACAACTAAACCCACGGAATACAACTACTGAGCCTGCACTCTAGAGAATGTGCTCCGCAACAAGACAAATCCATGTATCTCAATGAAGAGTAGCCCCTGTTAGCCTCTACTAGAGGAAGCCATCTCAGAGCAACAGAGATCGAGCGCATCCAAAAATAAATATATAAATAAATTTTTAAAAAAGTATAAACAAGGTTTTGACTTTCACCAAACTTATGATCTAGATGGGGAAATAAAACATATCTTGCTTCAGTAAAAGCACAAACAATAAGAGTTTTTAGAGTTTGGAGGAGAAATGGTTTTTAGCTAGGCTAAACTTCAAGTAAGAGGAAGAGTATTTATTTGAGGGAAGTAAGCAACTCATGGGCACAGTTTATAGACAGAAATTCCAGTCTAAAGACCAGTTACCTTAAGGTCATTCCTAATATGTCATCCAAGAGGAGGGCAGACTGGTCTTCTATTGAAAGATGAAGAGGCAGAAGAAGGGATGCAGGAAAGTCAAGTAAGCCAGAGTGGCAAGCCAGCTGGGATTGGAGCAAATGAAGACTGAAGATAAAATGCGTGGCATTAGTCTAGAACAGACACCATTTTAAGCATAAATTTGGCTTGTTCCAAGAAAGTCTTATAGCTTCCCTGGTGGCTCAAATGGTAAAGAATCTGCCCGAAATGCGGGACACCAGGTTTGATCCCTGGGTCAGAAAGATCCCCTGGAGAAGGGAATGGCAACCCATTCCAGTATTCTTGCCTGGAGAATTCTAGGCAAGGAGTCTGGCGTGCTACAGTTCAGGGGGTCACAAAGAACTGAACACGACTGAGCAACTGACACTTTGACTTTTCACAAGGAAGTCTTAAATAAGCAGTGATGAAGTCTCCCCGAAAAACAAAATCAGACCACTATAATCCAATCACAGTTGTGAAGGTCACACCATGAAACTTTAACCAATTCAGTATAATGATTTGGGCAAAAATGGTATCTAAATTCCTATGTTGTGCTCAGAAAATAGAATGTTTCCCTAAGAAGCTAGTCTGCATGTAATCTAGAAAAGAGAAAAACAAAGGAGGAAAATTCAGCACTGTTTACCTTACACTGTGCACAGAACATTGAGACACAGATTTGGACAGGTAGCAATGTATCACCTAAGTTTAGGACAAGGATATTCACTTGGATTTTTTGACTCAGAGTAGGTGACTCAGAGTAGGTCCATGCTCACAAAGTAACTCAACAGCTCATTATATGTACTGTCTATACTTTGATTACAAGTGACAGTGAAGCCATTTAACAACTAGTAATCTAAGTTTTGCATCACTTCCTCCTACTTTCCCCTAACATCTCCTACTGTATCTCTTCCTTTTCTTGACCTCACTCACTGGGTTCCAGGCACATATGCCTGGAATAGTGTTATCTGAAGGCCTTTGCAGATGCACTTAAATTACTGCTGCTAAGTCGCTTCAGTCGTGTCCGACTCTGTGCGACCCCATAGACGGAAGCCCACCAGGCTCCCCCGTCCCTGGGATTCTCCAGGCAAGAATACTGGAGTGGGTTGCCATTTCCTTCCCCAATGCATCAAAGTGAAAAGTGAAAGTGAAGTCGCTCAGTCGTGTCCGACTCTTAGCGACCCCATGGACTGAAGCCCACCAGGATCCTCCGTCCATGGGATTTTCCAGGCAAAAGTACTGGGGTGGGGTGCCATTGTACTTAAATTAAGGATCTTGAAATAAGGAGATCATTCTGGATTATCTGATTGTGTCCTAAATCCACAGACAGATGTCCTTATAAGAGACACACAGGAAAAAAAAAGACACACAGAGGAGAAAACAGAGATAGCAATATAAAGATGGAGAGAAATTGTAGTGATGTGGCTGCAAGACAAGGAAGTGGGCAACCACCAGAAACTGGGAGAGACATGGAATGGATCCTCCCCTAGAAGCCATTCAGAGGTAGCATGGCTCTGCTGACACCTTGATTGTAGACTTCTAAACTCTACAACTGTGAGAAAATAAATTTCTCTCCATTTCTAATCCAGATCAGCCATCCCTACAAAAGCTTATGCTCCGAGCTTGAAAAATGAATTGCAAGACAAATTGACAATTATTGAATTAAAGGACTATAAATCAGTTCAGTTCAGTCAGGCAGGCATGTCCGACTCTTTGCAACCCCATGGACGGCAGTATGACAGGCTTCCCTGTCTATCACCAACTCTTGGGGCTTACTCAAACTCATGTCCATAGAGTCAGTGATGCCATCCAACCATCTCATCCTCTTTTGTCCCCTTCCCTCCCACCTTTAATCTTTCCCAGCATCAGAATCTTTTCAAATGGGTCAGTTCTTCCCATCAGGTGGCCAAAGTGTTGGAGTTTCAGCTTCAGCATCAGTCTTTCCAATGGATATTCAGGACTGATTTCCTTTAGGATGGACTGGTTGGATCTCCTTTCAGTCCAAAGGACACTCAAGAGTCTTCTCCAGCACCACAGTTCAAAAGCATCAATTCTTTGGTGCTCAGCTTTATAGTCCAACTCTCACATCCATCCATGACTACTGGAAAAACCATGGCTTTGACTAGACAGATCTTTGTTGGCAATGTAATGTCTCTGCTTTTTAATATGCTGTCTAGGTTGGCCATAGCTTTTCTTCCAAGAAGCAAGTGTCTTTTAATTTCATGGCTGCAGTCACCATCTGCAGTGATATTGGAGGCCCCCCCAAAAAAAGCCTGTCGTTGTTTCCATTGTTTACTTTTTATAGTATGAAAAGGCAAAAAGTTACTTATAGTCAAGTATTTTTAAGAGAAAAAAATGCTAAATTATTACTTTTTTGTTTAATATGTATTTGATGTAGATACATGTAAAGATGATTGGTAGTAAGGTAGAGCCTTACTTTTCAAAATACAATCATGTATTTTGTCTGAGGACTCAGAGGCCTAGGCAGGTCTTTCCCAGAATTTCTTAGGAGTGACATATATTGTTTACATGTACTAGAGGAAAAAGAAGAAAAAAATCTAAAATTGATTTTTGACCACAAAAATTAAATTGACCACATTGTCATCTTGTTGCAAAATAATTTCAGAAACTGAATAGGGGATAGGAAATACCTCAATTTTCTACTTTAAATGTTCCCAAATTGTTTCAGCTCTTCTCGAAAGGATATTTACTTTTATAATTTAGAAAACAAGAATTTTCAAAGTAAAATAATCATGGACCATTGTACAACATTATGTTTAGAGGAGTGAAAATTATTACAACTTTTTGGAGAGTAAGTTGATACTACCAAAATACACACACACAGAAACCTTTTGACCCAACATAACCTGCTACAGCACATAGAGATATACAAGAATGCCCAGTCCAGTGTTTTTAGTAAAACTAGTAGTCAAAATATTAGCAAGGATTATTTTGTACAGTGCTTATGTGAGAGGAGATTTTCACCTTCTAGTATGCATTTCTATATTATGCAGCTTATAATGTTATATTCAAATTATAGGGTTTCAATTTGCTTCTAAATTGCTTCATTCACTAACAATTCATTTCAGTTCAGTTCAGTCGCTCAGTCGTGTCCGAGTCTTTGCAACCGCATGAATCACAGCACACCAGGCCTCCCTGTCCATCACCAACTCCCGGAGTTCACTCAGACTCACGTCCATTGAGTCAGTGATGCCATCCAGCCATCTCATCCTCTGTCGTCCCCTTCTCCTCCTGCCCCTAATCCCTCCCAGCATCAGAGTCTTTTCCAGTGAGTCAACTCTTCGCATGAGGTGGCCAAAATACTGGAGTTTCAGCTTTAGCATCATTCCTTCCAAAGAAATCCCAGGGCTGATCTCCTTCAGAATGGACTGGTTGTATCTCCTTGCAGTCCAAGGGACTCTCAAAAGTCTTCTCCAACACCACAGTTCAAAAGCATCAATTCTTCAGTGCTCAGCTTTCTTCACAGTCCAACTCTCAAATTCATGCATGACCACTGGAAAAACCATAGCCTTAACTAGGCAGACCTTTGTTGGCAAAGTGATGTCTCTGTTTTTCAATATGCTATCTAGGTTGGTCATAACTTTTCTTCCAAGGAGTAAGCATCTTTTAATTTCATGGCTTCAGTCACCATCTGCAGTGATTTTGGAGCTCAGAAAAATAAAGTCTGACACTGTTTCCACTGTTTCCCCATCTATTTCCCATGACTTGATGGGACCAGATGCCATGATCTTCGTTTTCTGAATGCTGAGTGTTAAGCCAACTTTTTCACTCTTCTCTTTCACCTTCATCAAGAGGCTTTTTAATTCCTCTTCACTTTCTGCCATAAGGGTGGTGTCATCTGCATATTTGAGGTTATGGTACTTACAGTGCATCAGGTTTGCTCTTTTGAATCTTTCCTTGCTAATGTAAAACTAGGGTGAAAAAATAATTTTAATAAGGAGAGAAAATAAGGAGATGACTAACTGAATGTTTTCTGGGTACCAAGGAAATCACATGGTGCAGAAAGACTGGGTAGAAGATAAAATAGAGGATGCTATTTCAAGAGTTCTTTGATCCCAAGCCCAAGGAATGCCTGCCACAACAGTCTCTTTAAAAGAAACTAATAGCTAAAGCTAATGCCTTTAACTGTCAACCACCACTCTCCAAGATCCAGAGATTTCAAGCTGAAAGTCAATAGAATTACCTCACCATACATCCACTCTCCACAGTGCAAAGTACTAACCACTACATGATTATGCTAACCACTATATGATCACAGCCTACCTTCCATATAGTTGTTTTAGTGAATATAAACACTCCTCTTTGCTTTCTGTTTTCCAAAATTATTAAATGAGTAACAGTCCCTAACTTAAATAAAACAAACCCAAAACTTCTTCAAAGTTATTCTAACATGTAATTTAAATCATAAATAGGTAACTGTAGAGTCACTCTTGGGGGGTTTATGCATATAGCTGTGGTGACATTGATTACTTAATGTCTAGGAAGAGTTAGAAAAAATAATGTTAAGTGATCAAGAAATGTGCTGTTGCAGAAAAGGGAACCACTTCCAGAGCCCAAGAGTGGTCTTTTTATCTGACACTCAAAAGAATTGTCTGAGGAGACAAGTGCTAATAAAGCAAGAGACTTTACTGGGAAAGGGTGGAGAGCAGCAGAGTAAGGGAACCCAGGAGAACTTCTCTGTCATGTGGCTCACAGTCTCGGGTTTTATGGTGATGGGGTTAGTTTCCTGGTTGTCTCTTGCCAATCGTTCTGACTCAGGGTCCTTCCTGGTGGCACATGCATCACTCAGCCAAGATGGATTCCAGTGAGAAGGATTCTGAGAGGTTGGTAAGACACATGGACTGGTGTCTCCTCCCTCATTTTGACCTTTCCTGACTTCTTCTGGTTGGTAGTAGCTTGTTAGTTCCATGTTCCTTACCAGGACCTCCTGTTATAAGATGACTCCTGCAAGTAGTTGCTATCAGTCCTGGCCAGGGTGGGTGGTTTTGGTCAGTGATTGCCCTAACACCAGCAGACCAACCCAGGTCACACATCTAAACCTAAGCCAGCCTGCACCTCCAGGAAATGCCCCACTGTCAACATACACCCATTACAATCCCCTAGCTCAGCTTCAGCTAGCTCACCTTCCCTGACTTCCCTGGTGGCTCAGATGGTAAAGCATCTGTCTACAATGCGGAAGACCTGGGTTCGATCTCTGGGTGGGGAAGATCCTCTGGAGAAGGAAATGGCAATCCACTCCGGTACTACTGCCTGGAAAATCCCATGGACAGAGGAGCCTGGTAAGCTACAGTCCATGGGATTGCAAAGAGTCGGACATGACTGAGCGACTGAACTGAACTGAAGCTTATAAGGGGCACAATTAAGAGCGCCTCGCCTTCCCGCGACCAGCGCACAATTAAGAGCGCCTCGCCTTCCCGCAACCAGCGCACTAAGAGTGCCCCGCCGGCTGCTCCGCGCACTAAGAGCACGGCCGAGAGGAGCTACCCCACGACCGAGGAAGGACGGCGGTGAGGGCCAGCGCACTAAGCACGGCCGAGAAGAGCTACCCCACGACCGAGGTCAGGAAGGGCTGTGGTGAGGAGAGACCCCTCGTCCAAGGTGAGGTGCGATGGCTGTGCTTCGCTGGCCGGGAGCAGCCGGGAGCAGCCAGGAGCAGCCGGGACGAAATACCCCACGCCCAAGGTAAGAGAAACCCAAGTAAGACAGTAGGTCTTGAAAGAGGACATCAGAGGGCAAATACACTGAAACCATTCTCACAGAAAACTAGTCAATCTAATCACACCAGGACCACAGCCTTGTCTAACTCAATGAAATTAAGCCATGCCCGAGGGGCAACCCGGGATGGGCGGGTCATGGTGGAGAGATCTGAAAGGGTGTGGTCCGCTGGAGAAGGGAATGGCAAACCACTTCAGTTTTCTTGCCTTGAGAACCCCATGAACAGTATGAAAAGACAAAATGATAGGATTCTGGAAGAGAAACTCCCCAGGTCAGTAGGGGCCCAATATGCTACTGGAGATCAGTGGAGAAATAACTCCAGAAAGAATGAAGGGATGGAGCCAAAGCAAAAAGAATACCCAGCTGTGGATGTGTCTGGTGATAGAAGCAAAGTCCGATGCTGTAAAGAGCAATACTGCATAGGAACCTGGAATGTCAGGTCCATGAATCAAGGCAAATTGTAAGTGGTCAAACAAGAGATGGCAAGACTGAATGTCGACATTCTAGGAATCAGCGAACTAAAATGGACTGGAATGGGTGAATTTAACTCGGATGACCATTATATCTACTACTGTGGGCAGGAATCCCTCAGAAGAAATGGAGTGGCCATCATGGTCAACAAAAGAGTCCGAAATGCAGTACTTGGATGCAGTCTCAAAAATGACAGAATGATCTCTGTTCATTTCCAAGGCAAACCATTCAAGGTCACAGTAATCCAAATCTATGCCCCAACCAGTAACACCGAAGAAGCTGAAGTTGAACGGTTCTATGAAGACCTACAAGACCTTTTAGAACTAACACCCAAAAAAGATGTTCTTTTCATTATAGGGGACTGGAATGCAAAAGTAGGAAGTCAAGAAACACCTGGAGTAACAGGCAAATTTGGCCTTGGAACACGGAATGAAGCAGGACAAAGACTAACAGAGTTTTGCCAAGAAAATGCACTGGTTATAGCAAATACCCTCTTCCAATAACACAAGAGAAGACTCTATACATGGACATCACCAGATGGTCAACACCGAAATCAGATCGATTATATTCTTTGCAGCCAAAGATGGAGAAGCTCTATACAATCAGCAAAAACAAGACCAGGAGCTGACTGTGGCTCGGACCATGAACTCCTTATTGCCAAATTCAGACTGAAATTGAAGAAAGTAGGGAAAACTACTAGACCATTCAGGTATGACCTAAATCAAATCCCTTATGATTATACAGTGGAAGTGAGAAATAGATTTAAGGGCCTAGATCTGATAGATAGAGTGCCTGATGAACTATGGAATGAGGTTCGTGGCATTGTACAGGAGACAGGGATCAAGACCATCCCCATGGAAAAGAAATGCAAAAAAGCAAAATGGCTGTCTGGGGAGGCCTTACAAATAGCTGTGAAAAGAAGAGAAGCGAAAAGCAAAGGAGAAAAGGAAAGATATAAACATCTAAATGCAGAGTTCCAAAGAATAGCAAGAAGAGATAAGAAAGCCTTCTTCAGTGCTCAATGCAAAGAAATAGAGGAAAACAACAGAATGGGAAAGACTAGGGATCTCTTCAAGAAAATCAGAGATACCAAAGGAACATTTCATGCTAAGATGGGCACAATAAAGGACAGAAATGGTATGGACCTAACAGAAGCAGAAGATATTAAGAAGAGGTGGCAAGAATACACAGAAGAACTGTACAAAAAAGAGCTTCACGACCCAGATAATCATGATGGTGTGATCACTGACCTAGAGCCAGACATCCTGGAATGTGAAGTCAAGTGGGCCTTAGAAAGCATCACTAGGAACAAAGCTAGTGGAGGTGATGGAATTCCAGTGGAGCTATTCCAAATCCTGAAAGATGATGCTGTGAAAGTGCTGCACTCAATATGCCAGCAAATTTGGAAAACTCAGCAGTGGCCACAAGATTGGAAAAGGTCAGTTTTCATCCCAATCCCAAAGAAAGGCAATGCCAAAGAGTGCTCAAACTATCGCACAATTGCACTCATCTCACACGCTAGTAAAGTAATGGTCAAAATTCTCCAAGCCAGGCTTCAGCAATATGTGAACCGTGAACTTCCTGATGTTCAAGCTGGTTTTAGAAAAGGCAGAGGAACCAGAGATCAAATTGCCAACATCCGCTGGATCATCGAAAAAGCAAGAGAGTTCCAGAAAAACATCTATTTCGGCTTTATTGACTATGCCAAAGCCTTTGACTGTGTAGATCACAATAAACTATGGAAAATTCTGAAAGAGATGGGAATACCAGACCATCTGATCTGCCTCTTGAGAAATGTGTATGCAGGTCAGGAAGCAACAGTTAGAAATGGTCATGGAGCAACAGACTGGTTCCAAATAGGAAAAGGAGTACGTCAGGGCTGTATATTGTCACCATGTTTATTTAACTTATATGCAGAGTACATCATGAGAAATGCTGGACTGGAAGAAACACAAGTTGGAATCAAGATTGCTGGGAGAAATATCAATAACCTCAGATATGCAGATGACACCACTCTTATGGCAGAAACTGAAGAGGGGCTAAAAAGCCTCTTGATGAGAGTGAAAGTGGAGAGTGAAAAGGTTGGCTTAAAGCTCAACATTCAGAAAACGAAGATCATGGCATCTGGTCCCATCACTATATGGGAAATAGATGGGGAAACAGTGGAAACAGTGTCAGATTTTCTTTTTCTGGGCTCCAAAATCAGTGCAGATGGTGACTGCAGCCATGAAATTAAAAGACGCTTACTCCTTGGAAGGAAAGTTATGACCAACCTAGATAGCACATTCAAAAGCAGAGACATTACTTTACCAACAAAGGTTCGCCTAGTCAAGGCTATGGTCTTTCCTGTGGTCATGTATGGATGTGAGAGCTGGACTGTGAAGAAGGCTGAGCGCCAAAGAATTGATGCTTTTGAACTGTGGTGTTGGAGAAGACTCTTGAGAGTCCCTTGGACTGCAAGAAGGTCCAACCAGTCCATTCTGAAGGAGATCAATCCTGGAATTTCTTTAGAAGGAATGATGCTCAAGCTGAAACGCCAGTATTTTGGCCACCTCATGCGAAGAGTTGACTCATTGGAGAAGACTCTGATGCTGGGAGGGATTGAGGGCAAGAGGAGAAGGGGACGACAGAGGATGAGATGGCTGGATGGCATCACTGACTTGATGGGTGTGAGTCTGGGTGACCTCCGGGAGCTGGTGATGGACAGGGAGGCCTGGCGTGCTGCGGTTCATGGGGTCGCAAAGAGTCGGACACGACTGAGCGACTGATCTGATCTGATCTGATCTGAAGCTTATAAGGAAATGGCTGACCTCCTAGGCTATCTTGCTCTGTTTCCTGTTTACTCTTTGAAGCTCTATAAACTTGCTATTGCTGACTCCCTCTGGAAGAGTGCGTTATTGTCTGTCTGTAAGGCACTGTACTCCTTGATCCATGGATGGTTTTGCCATGGATAAGGGACATCAAGTTCATGACTAAACTGTATTATTGTTGTCATTTGACAGTATGGACTCCCACTGTGCAGAAGATTCAAAGGGAGGTTCCATATCTTGCCCCAGGTAAGTGCAATGGAGTCCAGAAATATGGTATTATCTATGACTATGGCATTCAGTCCAGATACCACCTATCTGAGTCTACCAGGCTGGGACCCAGAGAGCGCCATGTGAGTATGGGAGCCCCAGGAAGCTCTGGACCAGTTTCCTTAGCTAAACTGATTTCAAATGCTTTGAATTCATACCTATGCCCCAAAGGTTTTAAAGTATTGTTTCATAAAACCACTTACTATCAATATTTTCAAACATCTCAAAGTAGAGAGAATAGGATAATGAAGTTCATATATCCATCATTTAGTAAGGCACTGCTTTTTTAAAATTAAAAACTTGCTGAGTCATGAGGTCCATGAATAACGGTATCAAGAGAAAAATGCACAATTGGCTTGTAGTCCTAGCTTTGCTATGAATAAGCTAGTACTGAATAATTTATGGTGCCTTGTTCACTGAGACATAAAACCTGGAACCTGAAAGGTATGTGTGGGGACTCTCCAGGCCTTGTGTCCTATACTTGGATTCTAAAGTTCCGCTATCTACATTCATTAAGCCACCATTATCTCTTGCCTTAGCTAAAATCCCTTTGCCCATTCCTGCTCTTCTACATTCCATTCTTCATCTGGAGGCCTCAGAAATTCAGCTTTTAAAAATGCAAATCAGATAATCTGATCACGTCATTCCTGTGCTTAAGTCCCCTCCCAGCTTTCTCATTTCTTTAGGGCAATGTTTGAGCTGCTTAACAAGTTCAGTAAGGAGCTGCCTGACCTGGGCTGCTATCTCTCTTGCCACCAACTCCTCCACACTGGCCATTTCCAGTCTCAGACTATTTCGACGTGCTGTTTCAACTACCTGGATGGTTCTTCTGGGCCTCAGTACCTACCGCCACTCCAACACAGACCCACTCTGCTTGGGCAACTTGTTCTCATTTTAGGAACCCCCTAAAATGTCACATCTTCCAGGAAGCTTTCAATGAACTGCATCAAGTCCTACTAAGCCTCTGTGTGCTCTCTTACCACCTGTTACTTGGAGGTTGTAGCTCTAAACACTATTTTAATTGATTACTTACTTGTATATTAATTTTAAAAAACTGATTTCCCTCACCAGACTCTAAATTCCATGTCAGTTTTACTATTTTGGTCACCTTTATAAATCCAGCGCCTAGCAAAGCTCCTGGTACAGTATAGGCCCTCAAATAAGTATCTGTAGCCAAATAACTAGTCTCTGCTAAGCTTTAGGTCTGGGTTTCATCGCTCAGATGATAAACAGTCTGCCTGTAATGCCGGAGACCCAGGTTCAGTCCCTGGGTCGCTAAGCTTTAGGGATAAAAGAAGCTCATAACTTAGTGGCGAGGGAGAATTTCATGGAAAAATGACAATGCATTTCTAGAAGTGTTAAGATGGATGAAGAGGTGCATGGCAGCAAACCAGGCCTGTTTAAGGAGCATCTAACCCAGTCTGGGTCAAGATAGGCTTACTGAAGGGAACAGTGACTTTGTAGGGGAAATCCATTTCACAAGCCTCCTATAAAGTCCTAGAAGTGGGGAGGGATGAGTAGGGGGAGGGAACTTTCTCAGTGACCTTTTAGAATATTCAGATGATGACCTTTCCAGTTGATTCCTTTAGACTAATTTAGCCTGTAGGCAAGTGTCATCTCTCTTTTCCCACTCATAGAATGAATGATGAGCAGAGTAACAATGAAAGTGAAAGTGAAGTTGCTCGGCCGTGTCTGACTCTTTGCAACCGGTGGACTGTAGCCCACCAAACTCCTCCATCCGTGGGATTCTCCAGGCAAGAATACTGGAGTGGGTTGCCATTTCCTTCTCCAGTGGATCTTCCCGACCCAGGGATCAAACCTAGGTCTCCCACATTGCAGGCAGACGCTTTAACGTCTGCACCACCAGGGAAGCCCTTAAATATAAGAATACAGTCTCTCAGAAAACCTCCTATAGAGACACAGAACTTCAGATCCAAGTACTAACATCAAGATTTCAAGGGAGGAAAGGAAGCCAGGTTGAAAGAAGAAGGGGGAGGAGGCGGGAGAGGGGGGACGAAAGGGGTGGCCTTACAGACGTCTCCTGCCACCTACAGATACCCAAGCAACTATGGGTCTGTTCTAAATTGGGCTGGGTTGGGAATGGGTAGGAACTGGTAAGCCATTTTTTTTAAATAGGGTAATGGCACCCCACTCCGGTACTCTTGCCTGGAAAATTCCATGGACGGAGGAGCCTGGTGGGCTGCAGTTCATGTAGTCGCGAAGAGTCAGACACGACTGAGCGACTTCGCTTTCACTTTTCACTTTCATGCATTGGAGAAGGAAATGATAACCCACTCCAGTGTTCTTGCCTGGAGAATCCCAGGGACAGGGGAGCCTGGTGGGCTGCCATCCATGGGGTCGCACAGAGTCGGACATGACTGAAGCCTCTTAGCAGCAGCAGCAGCAGTGGGCATTATAATTAAGATAAGCTTCTTAATTTAAAGGTCCAGAATGAAGGCATAAGCTTTTTTCTTTTTGAGAATAATCACTGATAATTTGTCAACAAGTATATGCAGAGTACATCATAAGAAACACTGGGCTGGAAGAAGCACAAGCTGGAATCAAGATTGCCAGGAGAAATATCAATAATCTCAGATATACAGATGACACCACCCTTATGGCAGAAAGTGAAGAGGAACTAAAAAGCCTCTTGATGAAAGTGAAAGAGGAGAGTGGAAAAGTTGGCTTAAAGCTCAACATTCAGAAAACGAAGATCATGGCATCCGGTCCCATCACTTCATGGGAAAGAGATGGGGAAACAGTGGAAACAGTGTCAGACTTTATTTTCTGGGGCTCCAAAATCACTGCAGATGGTGATTGCAGCCATGAAATTAAAAGACGCTTGCTCCTTGGAAGGAAAGTTATGACCAACCTAGATAGCATATTCAAAAGCGGAGACATTACTTTGCCAACAAAGGTTCGTCTAGTCAAGGCTATGGTTTTTCCTGTGGTCATGTATGGATGTGAGAGTTGGACTGTGAAGAAGGCTGAGCGCCGAAGAATTGATGCTTTTGAACTGTGGTGTTGGAGAAGACTCTTGAGAGTCCCTTGGACTGCAAGGAGATCCAACCAGTCCATTCTGAAGGAGATCAGCCCTGGGATTTCTTTGGAAGGAATGATGCTAAAGTTGAAACTCCAGTACTTTGGCCACCTGATGCGAAGACTTGACTCTTTGGAAAAGACTCTGATGCTGGGAGGGATTGGGGGCAGGAAGAGAAGGGGACGACAGAGGACGAGATGGCTGGATGGCATCACCGACTTGATGGACATGAGTCTGAGTGAACTCCGGGAGTTGGTGATGGACAGGGAGGCCTGGCGTGCTGCAATTCATGGGGTCGCAAAGAGTCGGACATAACTGAGTGACTGAACTGAACTGATGGGTCATCTTGAAATAGAAGTCCAAATAAAATGTGTAATTCACATGAAGAGAGAGAGAAGTTTTAGTATAATCATTGGCTGTCATTTTATGATAGTGTCTAATTTAGTTCTATTTTATTAGTTCCTATAAATATGGATTTAATTACTAAAGTATTATATACTTTATAAATCATGTGTGTCTGCATGCATGCTCAGTCATATCTGACTCTTTGTGACTCTATGGACTGTAGCCCACCAGGCTCCTCTGTCCATGGTATTACCCCTGGCAAGAATACTACTAGAGTGGGTTGCCATTTCCTCCTCCAGGGGATGTTCCTGATCCAGGGATTGAACCCACATCTCCTGCATCTCTTGCATTGGCAGGCAGATTCTTTACTGCTGCGCCATTGGGAAGCCACTTTATAAATATTAGATTCTAATTATTTTGTATTATTTACAACTAACCAGAAACAAATTTGTAGAAAGTGTTAAATATTTCAGTAACATACAATCTGAAAACTGTTAAGTATTACTCATACTCAAGAATAAGTAGTATCAATAGTCATACACTTGAGGCTTTCTCCCAACCTCAATATAATATAACCTTTTTATATTATATATAAAATAATACATATACAATATACATTTACAATATGTATATTAAAGGAAAATTTCAGGATAGAAGGAAATAATTTTAGTTATAATACACATATACAATTTTCCTTTAATATCTTAAACTTGCTGCTGCTGCTGCTGCTGCTGCTGCTGCTGCTGCTGCTGTCGCTTCAGTCGTGTCCGACTCTGTGCGACCCCACAGACGGAAGCTCACCAGGCTCCCCTGTCCCTGGGATTCTCCAGGCAAGAACACTGGAGTGGGTTGCCATTTCCTTCTCCAATGCATGAAAGCGAAAAGTGAAAGTGAAGCCGCTGAGTCGTGTCCGACTCTTAGCGACCCCATAGACTGGAGCCTACCAGGCTCCTCTGTCCATGGGATTTTCCAGGCAAAAGTACTGGGGTGGGGTGCCATTGCCTTCCCCGATCTTAAACTTATTATATTCAAATGTCTGGTTCTTTTTAATAACTTCTCAGTATTCCATTTATTAAAATTCTATAGCATTCCCTCCCAAATTAAAATTTGCATGCTGAGCTGAAATTGTCTCCATCATGTTGTAGAAATGAAATGTACTTATTTATCATTTTTATTCAGTTGCATCTCCTAGGAAGTTTCCACCGAATTTGCTCGGATATACAACCGAACTTGGACTGCAAGGAGATCCAACCAGTCCATTCTGAAGGAGATCAGCCCTGGGATTTCTTTGGAAGGAATGATGCTAAAGCTGAAACTCCAGTATTTTGGCCACCTCATGCGAAGAATTGACTCATTGGAGAAGACTCTGATGCTGAGAGGGATTGGGGGCAGGAGGAGAAGGGGACGACAGAGGATGAGATGGCTGGATGGCATCACTGACTCGATGGATGTGAGTCTGAGTGACCTCCGGGAGTTGGTGATGGACAGGGAGGCCTGGCGTGCTGCAGTTCATGGGGTCGCAAAGAGTCGGACATGACTGAGCGACTGATCTGATCTGATCTGACAACCCACCAAATATGGTTATACATTAAAAAATCAAATGGAATTTCTTGGAGAAAATCTCCTCAAAGTAGAGTTCTCATAGAAAATCTTCATTGCTGTGTGCAGGCTTTCTCTAGTTGCAGGGAGTGGGGGCTACTCTTCCTTACAGTACACAGGCTTCTCATTGTGGTGGCTTCTCTTGTTGCAGAGCATAGTGGCTAGGTGTGCAGGCTTCAGTAACTGTGGTACACAGAATCAGCAGTTGTGGCATGTGGGTTTAGTTGCTCCACAGCATGTGGGAATCTTCCCTGACCAGGCATTGAACCCTTGTCCCCTGCATTTGTAGGTAGGACTATTATCCACTGAGCCACCAGGAAAATCCTGAGATAAGGGTTTGATAAAATAAACTAAAGGACATTTGTTTGTATGTGCAGTTGGTTTTCAGAATTGCCTTAAAGATTCCTCTGGGACCTGGTTTGATCTGGAGAGGAAAATTTTCCCCTTTTAACCACTATAAATAAAAACTTATTTTTAAAAAATCACATTTTCTTTTCAGATTGACATATTTTGAAGAAATGTCTTAAGTGTTAAGGGGTTTCTTTAAGCTTTTAGGAGTTTGGATTCTTATGTCTCTGCAAAGAGACAAAAATAGGGCTTTAAAGCAGGAGCAGGAGAATGACTAGGTCTGTTTGCAAAAGGTCATTGTGGCTGACACAGGGAGTTGATTTTGGGAAGAGTAGCAGCCTAAGTGAGGTTTCATAGATAATCTACAAGGAGGTCAAATCACTCTTTGATTCAAAAGCCCTCTTCTCAGAGTAAAACCAAAGGGCCTTCAGTGCTCAGTCTGTTTCCTCATCTTCTTCCCTCCAGCATCTCCCGCCCTGTCCTTAAGGTCTTTACTAGGGCAGTTTTATTGTTTTGTTCATTGCTATGGGGCCAGTGGGCTTCCCAGGGGGCCAAGTGGTAAAGAATCCTCCCGCAATGCAGGAGACACAGGTCTGATCCCTGGGTTGGAAGATACCCTGGAGAAGGAAATGACAACCCACTCCAGTATTTTTGCCTGGGAAAACCCATGGACAGAGGAACCTAGCAAGCTATAGTCACAAAGAGTTAGATAAGGCTTAGTGAGTAAACAACAATAATAGGGCCAAAAGCTTAGCAGAGCTGCACATAGCTATGCTGATCATACCGGTAATTGAGTAAATGGTTTTTTGGTTTTAATATAAATTGAAAAATTCTTTGCCTGGTCTCCAAGGCCAATCTGGGGCAGTCACAGTCTCATCTTATCATCTTTGCCCAGGGATCTTGCTATGACCTCACTGAACTTGCTTTGATTTTTTCAGTCTTAGAATTCCCTGTAATCTCTGCCTAGAAGAATCTTAATGTCCTCTTTTCTCAGCCAACTCCTTTCCAAATTTCAAGTCTCAGCTCTTATGTGATTTCCCAAGAAGCGTTTCTTGCCACCTTTAGAGACACTAACAACAAACATTCAGTTTTTTGCCTTCTTATTATCATAAATAATTTTTGTTTTATTTATAATGCAAGCATTTAAATTGTTTGAGATTTTACTTTTTTGGAATAGTTTAAGATTTACAGAAAAATTGAATAGGTAGTACTGCTGCTGCTGCTAAGTCGCTTCAGTCGTGTCCGACTCTGTGCAACCCCATAGACGGCAGCCCACCAGGCTCCTGAGTTCCCATATACTTTCATCCCAACAATTCTCCCTGTTATCTTATATTAAAAGGGCACATTTATTATAGCTAATGAATCAAGATGCATTTGTTACTTTCAGTACATTAATATTAACTAAATCACGTAGTTTATTCAGATGTCTTTAGTTTTTACCTCATGTCCTTTTTCTGTTTCAGAATCCCATCCAGGATACCATACTACATTTATTCATTGTCATGTTTCCTAAGGTGATGACAGTTTCTCAGACTTTCTTTATTTTTGAGGTTTTCAGGTGTCCTGGTCCCAACATATTGCATTGTTTTTGTTTGCTTTACTTTTTGGCCACACTGCTCAGCATGTGGGATCTTAGTTCTTCAACCAGGCATTGAACCCACACACCCTGCACTGGAACCCCAGAGTCTTAACTGCTGGACCACCAGGGAAGTCCCTTTTTTTAAGTATAACTTCTTAATAGTAATTTAATCCTCTTTGTGAAGTTAGTATTAGTCTTTCCCAGTACACTGTAATCAAGTTTATGCCCATGTCTGACTTACAGCTGTGTCCCAGTGGCTAATACATAGCAGGCACTCAGTATAAATTGCTGAATGAATCCATTTGTTTGTGAAACTGAAATCATTCAACTCAGATTGGGAATTGAATTCATGTGCTGGGACTTGAACCAGGACCAAATCCACAGTCTTCCAATTGAAACCAGACACTTGGTTCAGGACCTAATGAAGCTCAGGTTATTGATGTCTTATCTTAGAAAGAATTCAGTAAGAGACAAAGTGGAAGGTAAGAAGTGGATTTATTTAGAGAGGAACACATGTTTCCGACAGAGTGTGGGCCATTGCAGAGGGCGAGTGTGGCCTCAAAATGTGGCATGGTTAGTTCTATGAGCTGGGTAATTTCATAGAGGACTTTCCTGGTGGTTCTGTGGTAAAGAATCCGCCTGCCAATGCAGGAGACTCTGGTTCAGTTCCTGGGTTGGGGAGATCCCCTGGAGAAAGAAGTGGCAACCCACTCCAGTATTCTTGCCTGCGAAATTCCATGGACAGAGGAACCTGGTGGGCTATAGACCATGGGGTCGCAAAAGTTGAACACAACTTAGTGACTAAACAAGAACAAATTTCATAGGCTAATGAGTGGGAGGATTATTCCAACTATTTCGGGGAAGGGTTGGAGACTTATAGAAATTGGGCCACCACCCACTTTTTGGTCTTCTATGGTTGGCTTGGGAACTGTCATGGTGCCTCTGGGTGTCATTTAGCTTGCTTATGTGCTATACTGAGTATATGCTGCTAAGTTGCTTCAGTCATGTCCGACTCTGTGCAACCCCATAGACGGCAGCCCACAAGGCTCCCCCATCCCTGGGATTCCCCAGGCAAGAACACTGGAGTGGGTTGCCATTTTCCTCTCCAATGCATGAAAGTGAAAAGTCAAAGTGAAGTTGTTCAGTCGTGTCCGACTCCTAGCGACCCCATGGACTACAGCCTACCAGGCTCCTCCATCCATGGGATTTTCCAGGCAAGAGTACTGGAGTGGGGTGCCACTGAAGATCAAATCAGTCAATCCTAAAGGAAATCAGCCCTGAATATTCATTGGAAGGAATGATGCTAAAGCTCCAATCCTTTGGCCACCAGATGCAAAGAGCTGACACGTTGGAAAAGACCCTGATACTGGGAAAGATTGAAGGCAAAAGGAGAAGGGGGTGATAGAGAATGAGATGGTTAGGCGGTATCACCAACTCGTTTCAGTTCAGTTCAGTTCAGTCACTCCATCACGTCCAGCTCTTTGCAACCCCATGGACTGCAGCACACCAGGATTCACTGTCCATCACCAACTTCTGGAGCTTGCTCAAACTCATGTCCATCAAGCAGGTGATACCATCCAACCATCTCATCCTCTGTTGTCCCCTTCTCCTGTCTTCCACCTTTCCCACCATCAGGGTCTTTTCAAATGAGTCAGTTCTTCACATCAGGTGGCCAAAGTATGGAGTTTCAGCTTTAGCATTAGTCCTTCAAATGAATGTTCAGGACTGATTTCCTTTAGGATGGACTGGTTTGATCTCCTTGCAGTCCAAGGGTCTTTTAAGAGTCTTCACCAACACCACAGTTCAAAAGCATCAATTCTTTGGTGCTCAGCTTTCTTTATGGTCCAACTCTCACATCCATACATGACTACTGGATAAACCATAACTTTGACTAGATGAACCTTTGTTGGCAATGTAATGTCTTCTTAATATGCTGTCTAGGTTTGTCATAGCTTTTCTTCCAAGGGGCAAGTGTCTTTTAATTTCATGGCTGTGGTGAACATCTACAGTGATTTTGGAGCCCAAGAAAAGAAAGTCTGTCATTGTTTCCATTTTTTCCCATCTATTTGCTATGAAGTGATGGGACTCAGAGGACATGAATTTGAGCAAACTCCAGGAGATAGTGAAGGACAAAGGAGACTGGCATGCTGCAATCCATGGGGTCACAAAGAGTCAGACAGGACTTAGAGGCTGAACAACAACAAAATTATTTTACTTGACAATACGTCTTTTATTTATTTATTGTCATGCAGCATGCAGTACTTTAGTTCTTTGACCAGGGATCAAACTCACACCCCCTGCAGTAAAAGCAAGGAGTCCTAACCACTGGATCACCAGGGATGTCCCTACAATATGTCTTTTATTTGTCTCAACTTGTCTAGCTTTCATTTTCACCTGTGTATGGCCTCATACTGCTAATCCTTACTGAACATTGTAGAGCATATACAAGGAGCTGTAACTACAGTAATGTATTAAGAAAGAAAACCTCATTTTGAGAGACTTACAGTCTCCTCGAGAAGACTAGACATGTACATAAAACTAAACATCAATAAATAAAACATTGTGTAACCTGGAAAATGAATGGTATAAATCTGAAGTTTTTACTAGGTCTCTGGGAGCAGAAAACTGAATGAGACTCAAGAGAGCAGGCTTTGAAAAAAAATCCAGAGACAAGGCTCAACCTTCAGAGTTCTAAGAGCATTCTGTTCTGGTAATGGATATTCAGTTGTCTGCCCTAGAGCCTGGAAATTTCTATAGCACCTCTCCTAAATAAAAGCCATGTGTCAATTGGTGTATGGTAGAAGAAATATGAGCTTTGGAATAAAAATCTCAATTCTGTTTATTTACTATAAACTGTGTGCTCAAGAAAATAGTTTGTAAAGATTCTCACACTTAATAAAAATTATCCAAAACATGGAAATAAGGCAAAAAGAAGGCTGTGCATTTTTCCAATGTCACACTTCAGGTCTATCTTACAGGCCTGCCCAAGGATGATTTAATTCTCTAGAGAAATGATCACTTTTGGGAGACTCTGGGAAATTACGTGTTAACTTGTAGATTTTCATCTGATAGACAAATGATTCCTCTCCAGCAAAAATGGTATCTCCAAATGGCTAGTCTTATTGCCCCGTAGGACATTAACTAGATGTGTCTTTCATGTTGCAAATTTATTTAGCATGTCTTTCTTCGTTGTTGTTGTTCAATCACCAAGTCGTGTCTGACTCTTCGCAACTTCATGGATTGCAGCACACCAGGCTTCCTTATCCTTTATCATCTCCCGGAATTTGCCCAAGTTCATGTCTACCGAATCGATAATGCCATCCAACCATCTTATCCTCTGTCGCTTACTTCTTCTCCTGCCCTCAATGTCTCCCAGCACCAGGGTTATTTTTTCCCAGTGAGTCAGGTCCTTGCATCAGGTGGTCAAAGTATTGGAGCTTCAGCATCAGTCATTCTGATGAGTATTCAGGGTTGAATACTCAATCTTTTAGGATTGACTGGTTTGATCTCCTTAAAGTCCAAAGGACTCTCAAGATTCTTCTCCAGCACCACAGTTCGAAAGCACCAATTCTTCTGCACTCTGCCTTCTATATGGTCCAGCTCTCACATCTCTACATGACTACTTGGAAAGACCATGCCTTGACTATACAAATATTTGTTGGCAAAGTACGTCTTTGCTTTTTAACACACTGTCTAGGTTTGTCGTAACTATCCTGTCAAGAAGCAATTGTCTTTCCTGGGTGACCTTATAAATCTCTATTCTTCAAATGGTCTTTGGAACAGCTTTACTGTCTGCCAGTTCCCTTTGTTGTTGTTCAGTTGCTCAGTCGTGTCTGACTCTTTGTGACCCCATGAACTGTAGCCTGCCAGGCTCCTCTGCCCATGGGATTCTCCAGGCAAGAATACTGGAGTGGGTTGCCATTTCCTTCTCCAGTGATCTTCCTGACCCACCAGTTCCCTTACTGGTAAGTTAAACAAATCTCTCTCACACACACATATCTGGGAGCCATATTTTAACTTTGGGCAAGTAGCTAATAAATATTTTACTTACTTGTTGGTTTCCTCTTTGTAGTCAACATCATGTGGGAAAAGACATTTTCTTTGACAAAAGATTTGCTCAGTTTCCACAGCTTATGGGGCTTATTTTTTCTGCTTATACCTTACAATAAACTTTAATATTGAACATATGAATTTATTTTATTTACTTACTTATTTGGCTACACCGAGTCTTAGCTGAGGCACATGATGTCTTTGATCTTTGACGTATGCAAGATCTTTAGTTGCAGTATGCAGGATCTAGTTCCCTGACCAGGGATCCGACTCAGGGCCCCTGCATTGGGAGTGTGGAATCCTAGCTACTAGGTCACCAGGGAAGTCCCAAACAAAGGAGTTTTAAATGCTCATGAAACATGCCAGTGGAGAAGTCAAGAAAGTTCTAAGCTTAGAGTTCAGCAAAGAGGCTGGGCTGACAGTATAAGTTTGGGAGTCATTTGCATCATCAAGAAGATATTTAAAGTCATAAGGATAAACAGGGAAGACGGAGTGGAGAAAAGAATGAGAGAAGAAATAAAGACCAACACAAAATAGTTGATGTGATACAGTATCGAATTGGAACTCCAGTATTTAGAGACCCACAGAGGATGAAGAGATAGCAAAGGAGACTGGAGAGGGAACAGAGATATCAGAGAACAAAACAGTACAGTGTCAGAGAAACCAGAGGGCTGGGTCAAATGCTGCTGAGAGGCTGTGTCAGATAAGGAGTGAGTTCAGTTGCTCAGTTGTGTCCGACTCTGCAACCCCATGGACTGCAGCATGCCAGGCTTCCCTGTCCATCACCAAATTCCAGAGTTTGCTCAGACTCATGTCCATCAAGCCAGTGATGCCATCCAATCATCTCATTCTCTGTTGTTCCCTTCTCCTCCTGTCTTTAATCTTTCTCAGCATCAGGGTCTTTTCCAATGAGTCAGTTCTTTGTATCAGGTGGTCAAAGGATTGGAATTTCAACTTCAGCATCAGTCCTTCCAATGAACGTTCAGGACTAATTTCCTTTAGGATTGACTAGTTGGATCTCCTTGCAGATAAGGAGTAGAATGCATATATGTCTGCTGCTGCTGCTGCTGCTAAGTCACTTCAGTCGCGTCCGACTCCGCGTGACCCCATAGACGTCAGCCCACCAGGCTCTCCTGCCCCTGGGATTCTCCAGGCAAGAAAACTGGAGTGGGTTGCCATTTCCTTCTCCAATGCATGAAAGCGAAAAAGTGAAAGTGAAGTCGCTCAGTCGTGTCCGACTCTTAGCGACCCCATGGACTGCAGCCCACCAGGCTCCTCCATCCATGGGATTTTCCAGGCAAGAGTACTGGAGTGGGGTGCCATTGCCTTCTCCGATGCATATATTAGATATGGCAAAATGAGAGACAGCCACGACTTTAAAGATGTCACATTGCGGAGAGATGAAGACAGAAGTCTGGCTGGATTTGAATGAGTTGAACAGAAGTTAAAGACACAATGGCAGGGATTTCCTGGCAGTCCAGTGGTTAGGGTTTTATGCTTCTTTTGCAGGGGACACAGGTTTGATCTCTGGATTGGGAACTAAGATCCTGTATGCTGTGTGGCACAGCCAAAAAAAAAAAAAAAAGGAAGTCTACTTGAAACTTCTGGAAATGATTTAGAGTCTACAAACCTTAATTACATCCCTAGCAAAATCCTGATGATTTCACCAATGTGAAACCAACAAAAATGGATGCCTCCTACACACCCTACTGTGTTATGCTATAGAATTATTGAGAGCAATGCTTGAGGAAGCATCAACTCAAGTGGAATGTGGTTCTAGATCCTGACTGCCTGGGCTCCAATCCCAACCCTTTCACTAACTAGCTCAAGGACCTTGGGCAATTACCACAACTCTGAATCTCAGTTTCCTTGCCTATAAATGGGCGTGGAATGTAGCATCTACTTCATTAGACTGTTGTAATGATAAAAAGTATTTAGAATAAGGCTGCACATGGTAAGTACTGAATAAATGTTTGTTGTTGTTTAGTTGCTAAGTTGTGTCTGACTCTTTTGCGACCCCATGGACTATAGCCCGTCAGGCTCCTCTGTCTATGGGATTTCCCAGGCAAGAATACTGGAGGGGGTTGCCATCTTTATTATTACGTTTTCCAATAGTTAAAAAAGATTTAAAATACAAGGTATTAAATGTCATGATCAAAGCAGGCATTGGGGTTATGAGAGCTCAGAGGTTGCTTGGCCTAGTAAGGGCCCAAGAAAGATCCCCATTGCAGTGATTCTTGATTCTTGATCTCTGTCTAGACCATATATATATGGTTTGTTTTTTTTTTTCTCACGATGATCCTATGAGGTCATACTGTAAAGATATCAAGGCTTAAAAAGAATCAGAGAAAAGATATTGCAATTTGTTATGGAATCCAGAAATCTTTCTTAAATAATTTTTCTTGTATTTTACAAAACTGTAAAGGCCTGGGAGTTTGTAGCTTTGAGACCATATTAATATATATCTTGAGCAAAGACTGTATCTTTTCTTCAATACTTGATGAAATTTCTTAACTTGCACTTAACTGCCATGAGGGAGAGAGACAGAAATAAAGACTTTGCCATGGCCTTGTTGCAGTTTCCTGGCTACTTTCCCCAGTGGTTGTTTGTGTGTTGTTACTATAGATTCCTACCTTAACAAGGAAGGAATGATAGTGAACCAGTCTAATCAAGTTCCTCCTTGCTTAAAACCTATCAGTGTTTCTCCACAGTAAAGCCCTCAACAAGTCCTGGCTTAAGATAATAAATACTACTTTTTTTCACTCTTAAATGTCCCCTTATGAAAAGTCTTCCATTTAGCCTCTTCTTTTGAAACATGGTCCCACTGAGTTTTAAGAATTCTGTGATCTTAAGTCTCACACAGAACGTAGTTTATGGGCCAGCAACGCTGTTATCACCTGAGAGCTTGTTAAAAATGCAGAATCTGAAGCCCAACCCAGACCTACTGAATCAGAAATTGCATTTTGACAGGCTGTCTCTGCACATTAAAATTTAAGACGCTGGTACAAAAGAGGTAAAAGGAACTTAGGAGAACTTCAGGAGAATTTTTCTGTGCAAAAATTCCGAGGTATTTTGCACAGAAGCAGAGCAAATTAAAACTAAATCTACCATGGAAATGTTTTCCAAAAGCAGATATTTTTCAAAATCAGATTTGTAAGTTCAAAATATAATTTGTGACATTTGGTATACTCATACTAGTGACTTGCTACAGAGTTTAAGCTCTTTTTTTAAGTATTCAACTTTCTTCAGAGAGCTGGCCTTTCATATTGATAAGTAGGATTTAATGACAATGGAAGGGAAATAGTATTTTAGACTTTGACATGCGACAAAGTCATCTACAAGAACATGAGTCAAATAGAAGTCAAATGGCTTCTCTTGCCATATCTTCTTTTTTTCCTCCAAGAATCAATGGTAGCCACTTAAAAACATCTTTTTCTATTTCTGAAAAACTCACCTTTCTCTGCTTATAGACAACTTAGCATTTTCTATGAGGATTTGTTCTTGTACTATTCTACACAATCAAGAGTTCAATAATTTACCTTTCTACATCTTCAGTTCAGTTCAGTTGCTCAGTCATGTTCGAATCTTTGCGACCCCATGGACTGCAGCACACCAGGCTTTCCTGTCCATCACCAACTGCCAGAGCTTACTCAAACTCATGTGCGTCAAGTCGGTGATTCCATCCAACCATCTCATCCTCTGTTGCCCCCTTCTCCTTCCGCCTTCAATCTTTCCCAGCAGCAGGGTCTTTGCTAATGAGTTAGTTCTTCTCATCAGGTTGCCAAAGTATTGGAGTTTCTTTTTAGCTTCAGCATCAGTCCTTCCAATGAATATTTAGGACTGAGTTCCTTTAGGATGGACTGGTCTGATCTCTTTGCAGTCCAAGGGACTCTCAAGAGTCTTCTCTAACACCACAGTTCAAAAGCATCAGTTCTTCAGTGCTCAGCATTCTTTATGGTCCAGGACTCACTTCCATACATGACTACTGGAAAAACCATAGCTTTGACTAGACGGACCTACAGACCTTTGTCGGCAAAGTAATGTCTCTGCTTTTTACAACATCTTGGTTTCAAAGAATTCTTTGTATCCATTGCTACCTGCAACTCTGTCAGGTTTGCAAGTACATTTCAATTTCATTTATAGGAAATAATGTGTCAATTTTAAACAATTTTAGGGGTGGGCTCAGCAAAATGTTGAGAAGTTCATCACTGTGAGTGTAACTTCTGCTGCTTGAGCATATCTGGAATGTGATGAACTATGGAAAGTCGTGGGAGCTCAAAGTACAACTCTATCCATTATAGCTGGCATCTTCCTTTATCTTACTGGGAAATGGTCAACAGTGGAAACCTGGAGAGTTAGGATCTGAAAAAGGAGCCCCCAGTCCTTGATAATTGTTGAGGTGTGATGGGCTAGGGATCAGGACACCTATTAAAGCTGTTAAAAATTTCATAGTGAGGCACTTTCAATTGTCTTAAAATTTCAGTTATTTTCCCCAAATCAGGATGCATTAAAGGTGAGTGTTTTGTTCTGGTATAACTAGGTTATTTTATGCTCATCCTTATGAAGTACCATTCTGGTGTCATTTACTTTGGTGAGCATGCTATACCAAAGAAGCCAGTAATCTTGACTCCTATTCCCCTCTCTCCTTGTAGTATCAAGAACATGAATTTTAGAATCAAGAAAACTTAGTACAGACCCTAAGGAAGGCTCATTTTTCTCATTTGTGAGGTGGGCTGATGTGTGTGTATTCGTGTATGCTCAGTCATGTCTGACTCTTTGTGACCCCATGGACAGTAGCTCGCCAGGCTCCTCTGTCCATAGGGATTCTCCGGGCAAGAATACTAGAGTGGGTTGCCATTTCCTACTCCAGGGGATCTTCCCGGCCCAGGGATCAAACCCATGTCTCTTGTGTCTCCTGCATTGGCAGGCAGATTCTTTACCATCTGGAAAGCCCCAGACTGATGATACCTCGTGCTGCTGCTGCTGCTAAGTCACTTCAGTCATGTCTGACTCTGTGCGACCCCATAGACGGCACCCCACCAGGCTCCCCTGTCCCTGGGATTCTCCAGGCAAAAACATTGGAGTGGGTTGCCGTTTCCTTCTCCAATGCATGAAAGTGAAAAGTGAAAAGTGAAAGTGAAGTCGCTCAGTCATGTCCAACTCTTAGCAACCTCATGGACTGCAGCCTACCAGGCTCCTCCATCCATGGGATTTTCCAGGCAAGAGTACTGGAATGGGGTGCCATTGCCTTCACTGGATAATACCTCATAAATGAGGGAAAATTAAGACTGATCCATATACAGCCAACAGCCCATAATCATTACTCAGTAAATGTTAGTTCCTTTCTCTGGCAGAGCATAAAATATTTTAATCCTTCAAGAAAGATTGCTGGGTGTGGAAGGCTGAAATAGTTTATGAAAAACAGCCCCTAGGGCACTATTATCACCCTAAGGATGACCTCTTTTCTCTGTCTGCCCTCTGAATACTCCAGATGCAGCCTTGCAATATTAAAAATCACTTTGCCCACAGCTTGGGGAGCCAAAGAAGAGTTGAGAAGAAACTGCAACCCCAAATCATGTGACAACAATCATGAGCATACATTTTAGAAAGGAAAATCATATAGTTCAGTGTAAGGAAACCCTTGGAAGTTCCCTTTGCTCTCAGTATAACCTTTGGCAGTGCCTGCAGCCTCTGGCACCATGGATATTGCCTTTACTGAGGCCATAGACTCCATTGTTATGGGCAGCCTCTCATAGTAATATCCAGCAACAGGGTTGAGGAAAAGGAGAAAAGCCACAGAACAGACATCAAAGGCAATTATCACAAAACTCAGCTTGCTGGGAGTGGAGTGGAAGCAGTCACTCAGAATGTCATTTTGGAAATAAATTCCCTAGACAGATTAAAAATTTTGAATGTCACGAAAGTAAAAATGTAACCCAGGGCTTTCTATGAAAAAGATGTTTTGACCAAAAGTGTATTAGCATCTGCTTCTTGAGGTTGAGTATTTCCTGATTTGCAAATATGCTTCTTCCTGGTACCTCAAAAGAGGTTTGATTACATTTCCAAAGTAGTGACATCTGTTTTTCATTCCACAGTGAGTTCATACATTCCTTCCTGCCAGCAAATACTTATGTAGCACCTACTACCTGCAAAGCATTTCAGATAATGTGACAATATGACCATAGAGGTGGAGCATATCAATGCAAACAGAGATCTTACATTAATTATCATGCTGACAATTACTTTTGTCAGTATGGCTCCAAGACATCAGGAAAAATTCCTCTCTAGGTGGCCATAAAATCTGATAGATATTTTGAAGTTCCCAGAGAATTCAGCAACTTTTATTTTCTTTGTTCTTAATATTGGGATATCCCTAATTCAAAAGGTCTCTCTCTCTCTTTCTCTTTTTTTTAAGCATCTTACATACTTATATGTTAGTGTATATGCTTTCTTTTTCTGGTTAGGCAACTACGAGATCCCTATAAAGCTGAGATCCCTATATCCTACTATTTTGCAACTCCCATTTTTCATTTAATAATATACAGTTGACCCTTGAACAATGTGCAGATGAGCGGTACTGACCTTCTGTGCCATCAAAATCACATATAACTTAAAGATGGCTCTGTATCCAGGGTTCTATGTCCATAGATTCAACCAACCACAAAACATGTAGTACTGTACTACCAGTTCATTGAAAAATCCACATATACATGTTATTTAAACCTGTGTTGTTCAAGGGTCAACTATACTCTAAAGATCTTTTCAGATCAATATCCAAATGTGTATGGATTGAACTTGGTTATTCTGCATTGCAGGTGGATTCCTTACCATCTGAGCCACCAGGGAAGCCCTACTACATATCACTAACTAAAATGAAACATTGTTATGTTACTTATCCAGCCTGTCTTTATTTCTGTTATGTTTTTCCACCATAATGTATGCAGAGAACTTGTTGGCTGGTCCCCAGGACTGAAACACTGCCGGGCACATAGAAGGAACTTCATAGATATTTATTAAATGAATGACTGGATAAACAACAAAAATTTCACTTTACATGTTAAAACTACTTGAATTAAATTTTTACCATTTTACTTTTCTGAATGTGCAGTTTATTCCATTTTTAAAAAACATGGAGAATTCCCTGGTGATCCAGTGGTTAGGGACTCTGTGCTTCCACAGTAGGGGGCACGGGTTCAATCCCTGTTTGGGGAACTAAGATCCCACATGCTGCACAGCATGATCAAAAAATAAATAAAACATGGCATACATAGAAGATACACTCTCAAAAGCATAAAATATTTAAGTAATAAAAATTGGAGAAAAATTATTTTCACACTTGAGGAACATGGTTTAAAGAACTACCTGAATATAAATTTGCAAAAGTAGAGAATTTGAGTTTATATAAGCTGCTCTAAAAAGTTAACCAGAACAGCCTGAAATCTAACTTTTTTTTTTTTTTTTCAGGAAATTATGGTAAATCTTCCTAATTTTCAGTTCCTTGACTGAAATTCAAGGAACATCGAACACTTGAAATGACTAGAAGGATCATTAACTGCAGTATAGACAGATGAAAAAAATTAAACATCATAGATATAGGCTCCATTACTTATTTACTACCTCCTGCTCACTGCTTGCCTGGAAACATGAACTTCATTATGCCTGGCTCACAATCCTTCTTTGAGTATAGGTCTTGTGGAAACATGGAGCTTACAGGCTGCAAGGGGCTGAAGTTCTTGCTTCTTGAGAATGTGTTTATGGATCTCTCTAAATGAGAAACAGAGAACAGGGTTCTTCTTTGTTCTTTGCCTGGAACAAATGAAGCTCAGAGCAGCATGCAAAAACCAGACAGAAAGTGGGACTCCACTGGGATAATGAGAACTCTGGATTATTCTGTTTGTCGACTGTCATCAAAGACATCTATGCGTGGCTTCACAAAACAAAAACAAAAAAGTAAGAAAAAAGTCCTTCAGAGATAAGAAAATTTCCCTTCATATTAGCAAACATTTACTGTGGGTATTCTCAAGATGCTGTGAGGAATTCAAAGAAGTCCATCACAAGATCGCTGCCCGGGGCTCCTGTCTTTGTAATCTCAGGGAAGATAAACATGAAAACCATGCACAGCATAAAAGGAAAATGTGAGGCTCCTTGTTAAAATATGTTTAAGAATTTTAAAGAATAGTTATGAGAATTTCAATATAGTGACAACAGAGCCTAAAATAAGTTTGGGCTCTTCTAATTGCACTGGGCCTCATGTGATTACACTGGTCCCACATTTGGGAAGCTGTCTCTGGAGAAAATGACAAATCATTATGACAAAATAGAGCAAAATAAACTCTTGAGTTTGTTTTATTTTCTGAGGTGCTGAGGAAATAAGAAAAGAAGAAGCCAGTAAGCACCCATGCTACAGAAAGGGGGCCAAAAGATGGTACACAAACATGCCAACACCTCCTCTAAGGGCAGTGTTGGAGCAAAGAGGATGGTGTCGACTGGGAGAAAAAAAAAAAAAAAGCACAACCTAATAAAAGTTGAGAAATATGGTTTACTCAGTGAACTTGCTTAAGACTTAAGCCCAGGAGATACTTGTCAGATAGCTCTGAGGGACAGTTCTGAAGAGGTAAAGGAGAAGCCAGGACAGAAAGAAATTTTTGCAAAAAAACAAAAGCCAAACAAACAAAAACCCCAGGTAGTTGGAACATCAAAAGATTATTGTTTTTTTGTTTGTTTGTTTGTTTTAATCTTAGTTTGGTCATGCCTCACAAGGCATGTGGGATCCTAGTTACCTGACCAGGGATATAACCCACACCCCACGCAGTGGAAGTGTGGAACCTTAACCACTGGAAGGCCAGAGAAGTCTTAAGAGATTACTGTTAATTAAAGAAAATGATAAGACGGTTAGATAGCATCACCAATGAGAAAGTTTGGGGCCGTCTTAGCACTGTAGATTCTATACACAAACGAGAGAGGGTAAACTGTTAAACTTGGAGATGAATGTCTGTTCTTTGGAGCTGTGGTCCTTTCCCCCTCCAAGAGGTGAATGTCAGCTCTGCTGTAACTTCTCTATGACCTTGGATGCATTACTCAATCTTGGATACTATCAGATCAGATCAGATCAGTCGCTCAGTCGTGTCCAACTCTTTGCGACCCCATGAACCTCAGCACGCCAGGCCTCCCTATCCATCACCAGCTCTCGGAGGTCACTCAGACTCACATTCATCGAGTCAGTGATGCCATCCAGCCATCTCATCCTCTGTTGTCCCCTTCTCCTCCTGCCCTCAATCCCTCCCAGCATCAGAGTCTTCTCCAATGAGTCAACTCTTCGCATGAGGTGGCCAAAATACTGGAGTTTCAGCTTGAGCATCATTCCCTCCAAAGAAATCCCAGGTCTGATCTCCTTCAGAATGGACCGGTTGGATCTCCTTGCAGTCCAAGGGACTCTCAAGAGTCTTCTCCAACACCACAGTTCAAAAGCATCTATTCTTCGGCGCTCAGCCTTCTTCACAGTCCAGCTCTCAAGAAATGAAAATCAAAACTACAATGAAATATCACCTCAATACCAGTCAGAATGGTCATCATCAAACGATCTACAAATAATAAACACTGGAGAGGGTATGGCGAAAAAGGAACTCTCCTGCACTGTTGCTTGTTGAATCCAAGCAAACTCCAGGAGATAGTGGAGGACAGAGGAGCCTGGCGTGCTGCAGTTCATGGGGTTGCAGAGTTGGGACATGACTTAGCCACTGAACAACAAAAGAAAAACCTGACATCTCAACTTAATAAGTTTAGCACTTTTCTATGCATGGGAAGATGCAAGAGTATGGTCTCATTGAAATCATCCCTTTGATATATATCAGGGCCAGCATCCTGCTTTACTTGATCCTGAACCCCCTAAGGGGGATGGCTACAGTGACTGATGGTTTGACAGCCCCAACATCCTTTGTTTACTGATATAACAGGTGAAATTCTTCATCCACAATTGGGAGTTGATACAGGAGGCTGTTCTTATTTGATTTCTATACTTCTGGAATATCTGAATCTTTTCACCACGAGTTTGTATTTATGTATTTTTAATTCAAATAAATGAATTAACTGAAGAACCTAGGCTACAGCAAGTCTACTGTTTCTGTATTATTTTTTAATTGAAATGTAGTTGATTCATATTGTGCAAACAGCCACCGTTTCTGGTTTTTTGTGTGTGTTTTTTTGCCACACCACATAGCATGTGGTATCTTAGTTCCTTGACCAGGGATTGAAACCTCACTCCTTGCACTGGAAGCTTGAAGTCTTAACAACTGGACCACCAGGGAAGTCCTAGCTTACTGTTTCTTAATAGTTATCTCAGAGGTCAGTAGGAAAACAAACCTTTGGCATTAGTTCTCTATTTCTGCACTAAGTCAAAACTTAAACAACAATAAATACTAACTAGCTTAGACAATTTCAGGAATTTGGGAGAACTTTACCTGGTGGTTGTGGCTAGAGATGGCTCATGAAGTTATGGTCAAAATGTCCACTGGGGGGCAATGTCATCCGAAGGTTTGATAAGGCTAAAGAATTCGCTTAGAAGATGGCCCGCTCATATGACTGGCCCACTTGGTGCTGGCTGTCGGCAGAGGCATTGATACCTACTCAAATGTCCTTATGACATGGCAATTGACTTCCCCCAGAGCAAGTGACCCAAAAGAACAAGTCAAAACTGCAATGTGTTTTATGACCTAGATGAGGAATTGGCAAACTATAAGTGACCGATAAAGCTATCCTGCTACCTTCTTTGTAAATAAAGTTCTTTTAGATCACAGCTACAGTCATCATTTACTTACTGGTTGCATTCTTGCTATAGTGACAGCACTGAGCAGTTACAATAGAAACCATATAGCCTGTAAAGTTTAAAATATTTACGATATTTACTACCTTTTAGGAAAAAAGTCGGTCAACATTTGACCTAGCCTTAGAAGTCATACATCATTATTTTCCTGGTATTCTATTGGTTACAGAGACAAACCCTGATAAGATGCTGGGGGATTATACAGAGTGTGAACACCAGGAGGCAGAGATCATTGAAGACCATCCTGAAGGCGAGCTGCCACACACTTTCCCTCCTACAGGCTCTCTAACATCTCTGTCATTGCACTTGCCACCTCATTGGGTAACTGTCTATTAGTTGGCTTCCCCCACTATGATACCAAAGCACCTGTAGGCCTGGGCTGTGCATTGTTCCGTCTTTGGCCCTCAGTACTAGCACAATAGCACTTAATTTTTTAATTGGATGATAATTGCTTTACAATGTTGTGTTGGTTTCTGCCGTACACCAACATGAATCAGTCATAAGTATACGTGTATTCCCTCCCTCTTGAGCCCCTCCTCTGCAACAGCAGCACTTTAAATATAAGAGTAGCAAGAGCTCAAAAATGTTTGTGGGCTGCATGCATGTAAACTGGGAGTATCAGGAAAGTTTGATCGGGCAGGGAGCATTTGAACAAATCTTGGAGGGATTTAATTTGATTAAGTAGAGAAGACAAGATGAAGGAAAGGAAGACAGATGAATAGAAGACATTGAAAAAATTAGAAGCAGCAGAACAGCTATTGATTATTTTCCTGATGATTTATCATAACGTGCTCTTCTCTAAAGCCTGTGCACTAATTAGAATCCTTCTCACTGAAAGTGGCAGAAGCCCAAGGGGAGAGCCAGGGGAAGGTAGAGGTTCACATGGGTCCCAGGCTGCCTTGGAACCAAAGTGTAATGTCACAGGAATCCCTTTCTCCGTATTTCCCCTACTTGTCTGTCTGTATATGGGTTATACGGCCTCTGGTTCAATATTATAGTGGGGAGGCTGGCCCAGAAAGGTCTCTTTTTCTCTAACGCTGAATAGAAAAATTCTAGGAAGGGATTCTGATTGGCCTGCATTGATGCCTGAGAGTTGGGAGGATGGGGGTACTTAAATTGGATATGCCCACAAAAACCTCTGACTTGAGTGAGAGGAGTATTATCTCCCCTGAATAAGCAGGGTGCTGTCACTAAAGAAAGAGAGGAGCACTGGGTGGGCAAAACAGTAATAACTACTCTAATAGTGGCTTCCATATCTTTTTGAGCCAGCAAGAAAAGGCATTTTATCATTGGAGAATCCCATGGACAGAGGGATTCTCCGTTTTATCACTGGAGAATCCCATGGACAGAGGGTAGCACAGAGTCAGACATGACTGAAGCAACTTAGCACACACATGTATATAATACTTTGGGTTCCCTGGGAAGCAGATTCTGGATGGAAAGTTGATGCAGCTCATTTACTGGGGCATTCTCTAAGATCAGTATTTTTGAAAGTACAAAGGACACAGAATTGGGGAGAGGAAAAAGTAGAACTTAGTGATGCTCTGCAATCTAAGTGAAACTTCAGTTGATTATACAGAGTTTTGAAGTTGATTTATCAATAGCATCTCAAACTGTGGCAAGAGTGGGTTGACCAACCTTTCCAATTTACCCAGGATTGAGAGGTCTCCAAGGACAAAGGACATTCAGGTTTAAAGTTCCAGGCAAGCCAGAATACTTCTAGGAGGATTGGACCTTTGCACCTACCTCCCAAGTTGACCAGTCACTGGATTTGGGCTTTTCTTGGGGAGGGGCCTTAAGCCTGCGTGATTCAGTTCCCTCAGCGTCCATGCTCAGTGGTTCAGTCATGTCCGACTGTTTGAGACTGCATGGACTGAAGCTGGCTAGGCTCTGTCCATGGAATTTTTCTAGGCAAGAATACTGAAGTGAGTTGCCATTTCCTACTGAAGGGGATCTCCCCGATCCAGGGATTGAACCCACGTCTGCTGCATTGGCAGGAGGATTCTTTACCACTGCCGCTGCTGCTAAGTCACTTCAGTCGTGTCCGACTCTGTGTGACCCCATAGACGGCAGCCCACCAGGCTCCCCCGTCCCTGGGATTCTCCAGGCAAGAACACTGGAGTGGGTTGCCATTTCCTTCTCCAATGCAGGAAAGTGAAGAGTGAAAGGAGAGTCGCTCAGTCATGTCTGACTCTTCGAGACACCATGGACTGCAGCCTACCAGACTCGTCCGTCCATGGGATTTTTTCCAGGCAAGAGTACTGGAGTGGGGTGCCATTGCCTTCTCCATCTTTACCACTGAGTCACCTATAAACCTGCCAAGGGCAATTTCTGGGGAAGGGTTAGATTTTGAGCAGTTAGTCAGCAGCAGGCAACATTCTTAGGAACTGGGGAGTGTGTGCTTAATCGTAAATGAAAGAATCTGAGGAATACACCACAGCAAATACTACAATGCTGCTGCTGCTGCTGCTAAGTCGCTTCAGTTGTGTCCGACTCTGTGCGATCCCATAGACGGAAGCTCACCAGGCTCCCCCGTCCCTGGGATTCTCCAGGCAAGAACACTGGAGTGGGTTGCCATTTCCTTCTCCAATGTATGAAAGTGAAAAGTCAAAGTGTATATAAAACTAAAACAATGTTTCAGGAAAAAATATCTACTCTTGCCATGAATGGTATATTCTGATATTTTCTAATCGAATCCATTAAGAAATGTACTGGCCCTCTAGTTCAGTTGCTCAGTCATGTCTGACTCTTCGCAACCCCATGGAGTGCAGCACACCAGGCCTCCCTGTCCATCACCAACTCTCAGAGCTTACTCAAACTCATGTCCATTGAGTCAGTGATGCCATCCAATCAGCTCATCCTCTGTTGTCCCCTTCTCCTCCCACCTTCAATCTTTCCCAGCATCAGGGTCTTTTCAAATGAGTCAGTTCTTCACATCAGGTGGCCAAAGTATTGGAGTTTCAGCTTCAACATCGGACCTTCCAATGAACACCCAGAACTGATCTCCTTTAGGATGGACTGGTTGGATCTTGCTGTCCAAGGGACTCTCAAGAGTCTTCTCCAACACCACAGTTCAAAAGCATCAATTCTTCAGTGCTCAGCTTTCTTTATGGTCCAACTCTCACATCCATATATGACTACTGGAAAAACCAGAGCCTTGACTAGATGGACCTTTGTTGGCAAAGTAATGTCTCTGCTTTTAATGTTATCTATGTTGGTCATAACTTTTCTTTCAAGGAGTAAGCATCTTTTAATTTCTTGGTTGCAATCACCATCTGCAGTGATTTTGGAGCCCCCCAAATAAAGTCTGCCACTGTTTCCACTGTTTCTCCATCTATTTGCCTTGAATTTGGATTGGATGCCATGATCTTTGTTTTCTGAATGTTGAGCTTTAAGCCAACTTTTTCACTCTCCTCTTTCACTTTCTTCATGAGGCTCTTTAGTTCTTCTTCACTTTCTGCCATAAGGCCCTCTGAACTAGCACTTCACAAAAGAAGATATTTAAATGGCCAATAAACAGCTGAAAAAGTTCTCAACTTCATTAGTTATCAGAGAAATGCAAATTTAAAACCACAATGCAATAACACTATGTGTGTGCGCATGCGTGCTGTTGCTTCAGTCATGCCCAACTCTATGCCACCCTATACACTGCAGCCCAACAGGCTCCTCTGTCCATGGGATTGTCCAGGCAAGAATACTGGAGTGGACTGCCATGCCCTCCTCCAGAGGATCTTCCCAACCAAGGGACTGAACCCATGGTTCTTATGTCTCCTGCATTGGCAAGCAGCTTCTTTACCACTAGCACCACCTGGAAAGCCCACAGTACCACTGTTTATCCTGCCAAATGGCTAAACTGAGGAAAACAATGCCAATTGTTAGTAAAGATATGGAGGAACTGTAATTTTCACATATTATGGGAGTATAAATTGGCACAAGCCAAAAACAACTATTTAGCATTATCTACTAAAGTTTAGCAAACATACACAGTTCAACTCAGCAATTGAGCTCCAAGGTATAATACATACTGGACAGAAATGTACATATGGTCATGAAAAAATGTCCCAGAATGGTCATAGAGCTGAGGCAATTCATATTTTCCAAAGATGGCTGTAAAAAACTTTTCTGTCACATATGCTTCCCTATAACGTAACCCAGAGACTCTTCACTAGGAGAGGTAGGATCTGTGCCTCTTTTCTTTGAACCTAGGCAGGACTGTGGCTCATTTGGAATGATAGAATGGTGTGGAGGTGATGCCATGTGACTTCCAAAGTTAAGCCAATGGAGTGTAGAAGAATATGCTCCCCAACAGTGTGCCACTTGGCATTAGGATTCTTTGAGCTGAAGACAACTGAGAAAAAAGCAAATATAAGAAAAGCTCTCGTAAGGCAAAACCAATACAATATTGTAAAATAAAAAAAGAAAAGTTCTCGGCCTTCCTCCTACTTTGTACAACATAAATTTATAATGATGCCCCCTCTTTCTGCTCTACCAGGAAGAACAGAAGTTAATCATCAGAGACAATAGTAGACTCATAAAACCAGCCCTTATCTTCCACTGCTGCTAAGTCACTTCAGTCGTGTCCAACTCTGTGTGACCCCAGAGATGGCAGCCTACCAGGTTCTGCCATCCCTGCTAGTTCCCGCATATATTTGCCTTCCCTCAATTTGCTGTCCTAGAAACTTAAAATTTTTTTCATTCGTCTTGTCATTTCCCTGAAAATTTATTGTTTTATGGTTAAGGTACTATATAAGTCCAAGTTCTCGCTGCTTTTTGTGTTACTCATCGTGGAGAGTTCCCATGTGTATGTGAAGCATATGTTAATAAACTTTGGTTTTCTTTGTTTATCTGATTGTTTGTTTGTTTGGTCAGTCTAATTTATAGAAATGGCAACCCACTCCTGTATTCTTACCTGGAAAACTCCAGAGGAGCCTGGAAGGCTACAGTCTATGGGGCCCGCAAAGAGTTGGACACGACTGAGTGCACACACACACAGAGTGTGGTGCAGTGGTAAAGAATCCACCTGCCAGTGCAGGAGACGCAAAAGATGAGGGTTCGATCCCTGGGTTGGAAAGATTCCCTGGAGTAGGAAATGGCAACCCACTCCAATCATTATTCGTGCCTGCAGAATCCCATGGACAGAGGAGCGTGGCCAGCTACAGTCCATGGGATTGCAGAGTTGGACACAACTGAGCACATACACACAGAACCAATGAACCTAAGATGGGTAGAGGCAAATCAGTTATCCTGTCTTACAGTAGAAAAAGCCACGGAGCTCCTTCCTTGTTCCTGGGGACGCTCATGCTTGGAATTCTGAACCTTTGTGTAAGAAGTCCATCTGCCCTGAGGCCACCAAGCTATGAGGAAGTCACACTACCAGAAGAGTTCACACAGGGGTGACCCAGCTGGCAGCAGTCAGTGTCAGAGTCCTTTTAGCCCAGGTGCCATATTTATGCTGGTGTCACTGCCAACTCACCCACAACCACTGAGTCTTTTCAGCTGAAGGCCCAGACTTCACTGGAGCAGAGATCAGCCATCCCTACAGAACCCTTTGCTGCTAAGTCGCTTCAGTCGTGTCCGACTCTGTGCGACCCCATAGACGGAAGCTCACCAGGCTCCCCCTCCCTGGGATTCTCCAGGCAAGAACACTGGAGTGGGTTGCCATTTCCCTCTCCAATGCATGAAAGCGAAAAGTGAAAGTGAAGCCGCTCAGTCGTGTACGACTCTTAGCGACCCCATGGACTGGAGCCTACCAGGCTCCTCCGTCCACGGGATTTTCCAGGCAAAAGTACTGGGGTGGGGTGCCACTGCCTTCCCCGACAGAACTTCACTATATGAATATACTGCAACTTATCTATTCAACTGTTAGTGAACATCTGCGTTGTTTTCAGCTTGGGGCCATTGCAGATAATGATGTAAAAGAATGGCCATTTTATCATGCTCAAACATCCTATAAGTTAGGGATTTGTACAGAACCCTTTAACTTATAGGATGTTTGAGCATGATAAAATGGCCATTCTTTTACATCATTATCTGCAATGGCCCCAAGCTGAAAACAACGCAGATGTTCACTAACAGTTGAATAGATAAGTTGCAGTATATTCATATAGTGAAATACTCTATGGGAATGAGAACTACTGACACACACAACTACATGGGTGAGTTTCACAAATACAATGCTGAGCCAAAGAAGCACCATACAAAAGAACACACACCATAAGATTTTATTTCAGTGAAACTCCAAGAATACAAAATGTTGTGCTTAGTGCTAGAAAGCAGGCTAGTGGTTAGCTTTGGAGACAGGCAGTGACTGGGACGGCGTGTGAGGAGGGTTTCTCTTTCTTCATGTCAGGTTGGCTATACTGGTGTGTCCATTCTGTAAAAATTTATTGAATTCAACAGTTTTTAAAACTTTATTTTTTGATCATGCTGTGTGGCTTGTGAGATCTTAGTTCCCTGACCAGGGAATGAACCTGGACCCTGGGCAGTGAGAGCACAGAGTCCTAACCTGGACCACCAGATAATTCCTGAGTTCAACATTTGTTTTTTTCTGAAGTTCGACACTTAAAAAAAAATTTTTTTTTTTTTGGCCACTGCTAAGTCGCTTCAGTCTTGTCCGACTCTGTGAAATCCCATAGATGGCAGCCCACCAGGCTCCACTATCCCTGGGATTCTCCAGGCAAGAATACTGGAGTGGGTTGCCATTTCCTTCTCCAATGCATGAAAGTGAAAAGTGAAAGTGAAGTCGCTCAGTCGTGTCCGACTCTTCGCGACCCCATGGATTGCAGCCTACCATGCTCCTCCGTCTGTGGGATTTTCCAGGCAAGACTACTGGAGTGGGGTGCCATTCGTTGCATATGAGATCTTAGTTCCCTAACCAGAGACTGAACCTGGGGCCCCTGCAGCAGAAGCATAGAATCTTAACCACTGGACGGCCAGGGAAATCTCTGGAGTTCAACACTTATTTGTGTGTTCACTTTTATTTTATACTTCAATAACATTTTAAAAGATGCCAGCCATGATCCACAGATTGATCTCTCAACACGCAAACAGATTACAACTCACGGTTGGGATTGTATGGGACAGTGACTGGAGGTGATTTTGCCTCAGACAGGCAGATGGGTATCTCAGATCAGCTGTTCCTGAATAAGCATCCTTAACATACAGCTTCCTGCATACCACAACCAGCTGCAGGCTGCCCGCTGCTGACAAAGCCTGCAGGCAAGACTATCCTTTTCTTTCATATCAGGATTGAAGTGGAATGCGACCCAACAGAAGGCAGAAATCTCTTGGTGTTTTAAGAAGATGGATTCAAATATTTGACAACATGCAGCAGGTTAGGTTGCTGCTGCTGCTGCTGCTGCTGCTAAGTCGCATCAGTCGTGTCCGACTCTGTGCGACCCCATAGACAGCAGCCCACCAGGCTCCCCCGTCCCTGGGATTCTCCAGGCAAGAACACTGGAGTGGGTTGCCATTGCCTTCTCCATTGTGTGAAAGTGAAAAGTGAAAGTGAAGTCGCTCAGTCGCATCTGACTCCTAGCGACGCCATGGACTGCAGCCTACCAGGCTCCTCCATCCATGGGATTTTCTAGGCAAGAGTACTGGAGTGGCTTGCCATTGCCTTCTCCAAAGTTCTTTAGTACTTATTCTGTGCTAGCATTTTATGTGTACAACCTTATCTATCATCAGAACAAACCTATGAAGTAACTTAATTACTGGGATTCTTTGGAGAAGGAAATAGCAACCCACTCCAGTACTCTTGCCTTGAAAATCCCATGGATGGAGGAGCTTGGAGCAGGCTACTATCCATGGGGTTGCAAAGAGTTGGGCATGACTGAGCAACTTCATTTTCTATTTTTAAAGGAGAGGAAATTAAGAACTGGAGAAGTTAAACAACCTGTTGGAGTTCTCAGTATTTATAAATATCTAAGAATGAAGTCTGCCACATTACTGTATTTTTTGAGTTGCCTAAATACATGGGCAAATTTCACATTGAAGACTGGGAGGGATGGAAGTAGTCAGCCAAAAATAAAAGGAAGAGCTTACTGATACTGCTAAAGAGCCTTGGCCAAGGGCAAATTTGGATTCAGAACACATAAATCTGGGGTTTGAGTTTCATTTCTCTTTGACTCACCTTTGACTGCATTGAGTCACTTCAGTTTTTCCTTTTATATTATTGTGTTTGCTTTTCTCCTACAGGTCACTGTTTTTAGAGAAATAATTGAGGTCTTTGCCCTTTTAGATCTTTGTTTGACTAGCTTCTTTGTATTATTCAGGTCTCTGGTCAAATGCTATCGCCTCAGAAAGCCCTGTCCTAACCACCTTGTCTAAAAGATCCTCCTTGTCACTCTCTTTCTCTTTTCTTTTTTAAATTCTTTTTTAGTTTTCTTCTAAGCAATTTTCAATACCTAAAACTGTATTATTTACTTATTTATTTCCTGTCTCCTCCACTATAATGTGAGCTTCTCAACAAAGATTTATCTGCTTTGTTCATCCAAACCCCCAGTGCCTAGAATAGTGCCTGGAAGGAATGTAGTAGATGCTCAGTTATTGATAATACTGGGGGAGGAAGGAAGGAAGAGAGGGAGGCAGGGAGGGACTGGTATAAAGACATTTGAGGATTTTGAAATGGTATTTGGTGATTAAGACTGTATTGTAACACTAGCTGCTATAGAGATAAACCTCCCAAAATCTCAGTAGCTTGACACAAAAAGCTTATTTCCCACTCACAAAAATAGTCTAATGCAGATGTTTCTAGTTGGGATCCAGGCTCCTTCTATATGTGGCTCCTCCCATATTCCGAAGATGTCTCCCAACGTTGTCCTGGGGGTTATCTCCCTTCCTGTCAGCTGGGAGGGTCCAAGGGCGTGGAGGACAACGCAGAGATGTTTAATGGGCCAGTCTTGGAAGTATTACATATTACTTTTGACCGTGTGTGTGTGTGTGTGTGTGTGTGTGTGTGTGTGCATGCATGCGGTCAGTTGCGTCCAACCCCATGGACTGTAGCCTGCCAGGCTCCTCTGTCCATGGGATTCTCCAGGCAAAGTGAGTTGTCATTCCTACTCCAGGGGATCTCCCCCACCCCGGGAACCCTCGTCTCCTGCATCTCCTGCATTGGTAGGCAGATTCTTTACCATTAGCGCTACCTTATTGTTGTTTGCTCAGTCACTAGGTCATGTTCAACTTTTTCGACCCCCACGGACTGCAGCATGGAAGGCTTACCTATCCTTCATTATCCCCAGGAGCTTGCTCAAATTCATGTCCATCACGTCGGTGATGTCATCCCACCATCTCATCCTTTGTCGTCCCCTTCTCCTCCTGTTTTCAGTCTTTCCCAACATGAGGGACTTTTGCAATGAGTTGGCTCTTTGCATCAGGTGGCCAAAGTATTCAGCTTCAGCATCAGGGTTGTTTCCAGATTTTATGAATACAAATATATAGCAATGAATGATTTTACTCTGAACTCTTTATTCATTGACTAACTTATTCAACCACAGCAGCAGAACAGTGTCTAGACTTATCATCGCTTTTCTTCCAAGGGACAAGCATATTTTAATTTCATGGCTGCAGTCACCATCTACAGTGATTTTGGAGCCCAAGAAAATAAAGTCTGTCACTGTTTTTATTTTTTCCCCATCTATTTGCCATGAAGTGATGGGATCAGATGCCATGATCTTAGTTTTTCTGAATGTTGAGTTTTAAGCCAGCTTTTTCACTCTCCTCTGCAGCCCCACCTGGGAAGACAGCTTTGACCACATACCACTAGGCATACCTAAGGTCCAGGAAGGTTTGGAAATATAGTTCAGGTATGTGCCTAGGTAGAGAAGGAACCGGGTTTGGTAAACAGCTAGCTAATCTCTGCCACTGTGGTTAAATAAGTTAGTCTGTGTTAGATGACTATGAATTAAGAATTCAGAGTAAAATCATTCATTACTGTATATTTGTGTTCATAAAATCTGGAAACCACTTCTTTCAGAAAATTTCCAAAGTCTCTATCTATGATAAAAACTATTCTGTATACTTGAGAGCTGCCTTTTATATATTCTCTCAGGAGAGGAAAGAAAGAAGAAACTTGATTTTTGTAAAAATCCCATTTGTATCTGAATTGCTTTATAAGACTGTGAAATATTTACATATAAATTATAGTTTTGACTTGATTATAAAACCTGCCAGAATTCCATTCAAAGGTATGGTTTTTCTAATAGTGTGGCTATAAACACTGCAAAATGCGTTTCTGAGGGTTTGAAATCTTACCTTCTAGAAAGGAATGGATATTTTTAAAATTTCTAAATTCTAAGGCCTGGGTAAATCCTGCAGTTTTCATTCAGATTGTCTTACCATATGTTTCTTTTCTAATTTAATACTGCTTAAAACTGTAAGCTCCAGAAGAATGAGGTTCAGTCCATTGGTAAGAAAGATAGAAAAGTGATAAAAGGTAAAAACTAGCATTTGCTGAGACTTATTTGTCAGGACTGTGTGAGGCACTGTGCCCACACGTTGGACTTCCTTTAACCCTCACATCAACACTGCAAGGAAGGTCGTGAGCCCATTTTTTTCCGTGAGGATCCTTTGTCTCCAGGAGGCTAACTAACTCACCTGTCGTCCCAAGCCAAGAAAGGACAAAGCTTGGATGTGAGGTGAGGTCAATCTGGCACCAAAACCCAGATTCTTGAATAGAGCAGACTGGAAAAGAGAATGAAAATGAAGAACTTGGGAAACGAGCTAGAGACCAACACTACAGAGCTTTGAAATTTGACTCCTCAGTTTTTTCTTTCCTAAGAAATCCCTGGAGGTGATTTTTTGGACCGCGCCTCATAGCCTGAAGGATCTTAGCTCCCTGTTGTTTAGTAGCTAAGTCATGTCCGACTCTTTATGACCCTATGGACGGTAGCCCACCAGTCTCCTCTGTCCATGGGATTTTCCAGGCAAGAATACTGGAGTGGGTTGCCATGTCCTCCTTCAGGGGATCTTCTTCCCAATCCAGGGATCAAGTTGATCTTAGTTCCCTGATCAGGGATCATACCTATGCCCCTGCTGTAGAAGTACAGAGTCTTAACCACTGGACCACCAGGGAAGTTTCCACAGAGGTGCTTAATTCCTTTGTATCTGTTAGCCACTAGCTCTGTAGAAAGACTGAAGTCACATGTAAGGTTAGAGCTTCAGATCTTAGTACCAGCTCTCTGATGTTTCTGGTCACTTATTGAAATCCCTCTGCAGGGTTTTTTTTCCCCCAAACCAGTTGTCTAGGGGAGCAATCAAGTTCCAACCTAGCCCTTGACTGGGAAGGTATGGCTGCCTTGATCACATCTCCATGGGAAAAATGAAACTGACAGATTAAGGGAGTAATTCCAAGAATAACTTTGGCACTAGACCTAAGACTGGAAAACAATTTTCCTTCTCCTTTGGGCAGTGAAAATGCCTCTAGGACAGTAAAATGTGCAGGAGAATCAGGCCGAGGGCCATTTTTCCTCTTCTCCTCTGCCAGGGTCCATGTGTGTAAAACAGATGAACTGTTTGCTACCTTCCTGAGTTTTTACTCAGCTGTTTATAGCAGACCTGTAAATATGCACATCGTAAAGTTAAAAATAAAGCCAAATAGCAAGACTTCAGAGTGGGAGAGACAAGAAAATACTTGTACTTTATAAGAATTAAACTAAAATTCCAACCTCAACTATATAAGGTAAGTTTTTTGAATCCTAAGAATTATATTTTGCAATATTGAGTGTATCATTTTTGAAAAAGCCACATCTTTTGAATCTACTTGGGTTAACACTATTTTCAAATTATCTTTCTTACAGCCATTACATAGAATGCAAAGAAGAAAAAGAAACAACAGTGCTAAAATGTATTCCCAGTAAATTGATACATTCTCTGTGGAATCTTTTTGCAAAAATTGAATATGGATTAAAGATTACCAATGTACCAATGGTTATAATTCATAGTGAAAGTGAAGTGAAAGTGTTCATCGCTCAGTCATGTCTGACTCTTTATGATCCCACCAGGCTCTTCTGCCCGTGGAATTCTCCAAGAAAGAATACTGGAGTGGGAAACTATCCCTTTCTTTAGGAGATCTTTTCGACTCAGGGATCAAACTCATGTGTCCTGCATTGCAGGCATATTCTTTACTGTCTGAGTCACCAGGGAAGCTCAACCAATAGTTATATTTGAATATATCCTAAAATACATATAATTGTACTAAGAGGTAAAGGGGTAGGATGTATGTAATCTACAAATAGTTCAGGAAAGATAATTAATATTATGCATAATAAAGCATCCACGTATATATATTTATAGAGATAGTGAATTATAAAATAAATGTGGAAAAATGATAAAAGTTGATAGATTCATTGTAATGTACTGATTGCTACTGACTTGTTCACTTTAAAATAGTTAATTTTATATTATGTGAGTTTCACCTCAATGGAAAAAAATATATAATGGATTTGAGTGAAGGTATAAAGGGTGTCTAGAAATTTTCTGTATTACTCTGCATTTCTGTATTATTCTGTATTTTCTGTAAGTATAGAATTATTTTTAATAAAAAGTTAAAGAAACCTCTATAGAAACAATGCAGTACTTGGATGCAATCTCAAAAACGACAGAATGATCTCTGTTCGTTTCCAAGGCAAACCATTCAATGTCACAGTAATCCAAGTCTATGCCCCAACCAGTAACGCTGAGAAGCTGAAGTTGAACGGTTCTATGAAGACCTACAAGACCTTTTAGAACTAACACCCAAAAAAGATGTCCTTTTCATTATAGGGGACTGGAATGCAAAAGTAGGAAGTCAAGAAACACCTGGAGTAACAGGCAAATTTGGCCTTGGAATACAGAATGAAGCAGGGCAAAGACTAACAGAGTTTTGCCAAGAAAATGCACTGGTCATAGCAAATACCCTCTTCCAACAACACAAGAGAAGACTTTATACATGGACATCACCAGGTGGTCAACACCGAAATCAGATCGATTATATTCTTTGCAGCCAAAGATGGAGAAGCTCTATCCAATCAACAAAAACAAGACCAGGAGCTGACTGTGGCTCGGACCATGAACTCCTTATTGCCAAATTCAGACTGAAATTGAAGAAAGTAGGGAAAACCACTAGACCATTCAGGTATGACCTAAATCAAATCCCTTATGATTATACAGTGGAAGTGAGAAATAGATTTAAGGGCCTAGATCTGATAGATAGAGTGCCTGATGAACTATGGAATGAGATTCGTGACATTGTACAGGAGACAGGGATCAAGACCATCCCCATGGAAAAGAAATGCAAAAAAGCAAAATGGCTGTCTGGGGAGGCCTTGTAAATAGCTGCAAAAAGAAGAGAAGCGAAAAGCAAAGGAGAAAAGGAAAGATATAAACATCTGAATGCAGAGTTCCAAAGAATAGCAAGAAGAGACAAGAAAGCCTTCTTCAGCAATCAATGCAAAGAAATAGAGGAAAACAACAGAATGGGAAAGACTAAGGATCTATTCAAGAAAATCAGAGATACCAAAGGAATATTTCATGCAAAGATGGGCTCGATAAAGGACAGAAATGGTGTGGACCTAACAGAAGCAGAAGATATTAAGAAGAGGTGGCAAGAATACACAGAAGAACTGTACAAAAAAGAGCTTCACGACCCAGATAATCATGATGGTGTGATCACTGACCTAGAGCCAGACATCCTGGAATGTGAAGTCAAATGGGCCTTAGAAAGCATCACTACGAACAAAGCTAGTGGAGGTGATGGAATTCCAGTGGAGCTATTGCAAATCCTGAAAGATGATGCTGTGAAAGTGCTGCACTCAATATGCCAGCAAATTTGGAAAACTCAGCAGTGGCCACAAGATTGGAAAAGGTCAGTTTTCATCCCAATCCCAAAGAAAGGCAATGCCAAAGAGTGCTCAAACTACCGCACAATTGCACTCATCTCACACGCTAGTAAAGTAATGCTCAAAATTCTCCAAGCCAGGCTTCAGCAATATGTGAACTGTGAACTTCCTGATGTTCAAGCTGGATTTAGAAAAGGCAGAGGAACCAGAGATCAAATTGCCAATATCCGCTGGATCATGGAAAAAGCAAGAGAGTTCCAGAAAAACATCTATTTCTGCTTTATTGACTATGCCAAAGCCTTTGACTGTGTAGATCACAATAAACTCTGGAAAATTCTGAGAGAGATGGGAATACCAGACCACCTGATCTGCCTCTTGAGAAATGTGTATGCAGGTCAGGAAGCAACAGTTAGAACTGGTCATGGAACAACAGACTGGTTCCAAATAGGAAAAGGAGTACGTCAAGGCTGTATATTGTCACCATGTTTATTTAACTTATATGCAGAGTACATCATGAGAAATGCTGGACTGGAGGAAACACAAGCTGGAATCAAGATTGCCGAGAGAAATATCAATAACCTCAGATATGCAGATGATACCACCCTTATGGCAGAAAGTGAAGAGGAACTAAAAAGCCTCTTGATGAAAGTGAAAGTGGAGAGTGAAAAGGTTGGCTTAAAGCTCAACATTCAGAAAACGAAGATCATGGCATCTGGTCCCATCACTGCATGGGGAATAGATGGAGAAACAGTGGAAACAGTGTCAGACTTTCTTTTTCTGGGCTCCAAAATCACTGCAGATGGAGACTGTAGCCAGGAAATTAAAAGACGCTTACTCCTTGGAAGGAAGGTTATGACCAACCTAGATAGCATATTCAAAAGCAGAGACATCACTTTGCCAACAAAGGTTCACCTAGTCAAGGCTATGGTCTTTCCTGTGGTCATGTATGGATGTGAGAGCTGGACTGTGAAGAAGGCTGAGCGCCGAAGAATTGATGCTTTTGAACTATGGTGTTGGAGAAGACTCTTGAGAGTCCCTTGGACTGCAAGGAGATCCAACCGGTCCATTCTGAAGGAGATCAGACCTGGGATTTCTTTGGAGGGAATGATGCTCAAGCTGAAACTCCAGTATTTTGGCCACCTCATGCGAAGAGTTGACTCATTGGAGAAGACTCTGATGCTGGGAGGGATTGAGGGCAGGAGGAGAAGGGGACGACAGAGGATGAGATGGCTGGATGGCATCACTGACTCGATGGACGTGAGTCTGAGTGACCTCTGGGAGTGGGTGATTGATAGGGAGGCCTGGCGTGCTGCAATTCATGGGGTCGCAAAGAGTTGGACACGACTGAGCGACTGATCTGATCTGATAGAAACTATAGTAAGTATCTTGGCAGAGAGAATTTAACTTGGAAATTAAATTAGTTATACAGATGTTAAAGGTCTGAAAAAAGCAAAGGGACCCCGAGGTAACTGAGGTAAAGCCTGCAGGTACCATGAGCCATGTTCTAGGAGGGGCTCCACAGAGCTGAGATTCAGACCTCTGAGGGCTACAGTAGTTCAGAGAGCTGGAAAAAAGTCTGAAATCAGCTGCTACTACTGTCAGGGTAAAGGGGCGTGCAGTCGTGTCCAGTCATGTGACCCTATGAGCTCCTCTGTCCAAGGGATTCTGCAGGCAAAGATAAAGGGGGTACTGTGAGCCAAAGTCCATCCTTCCTCCTCCTGCGTTAAAGTCTCCCTCTAGAGTCCCTGGGCTTCCCTGGTAGCTCAGGTGGTAAAGAACCCGCCTGTCAAAGCAGGAGACACAAGAGATGTGGGTTTGATCCCTGAGTCAAGAGGATCCCCTGGAGAAGAGAATGGCAACCCACTCCCCTAACAATTCTAAGATGTATAGGGTGGGCAATGCAATTCATTTCCGTATTCTTGCCTGGAGAATTCCATGGACAGAGAAGCCTGGTGGGCTACAGTCCATGGGGTCACAGATTGGGACACAACTGAGTGACTAACGCACAGTTCCCCCTACTGGAAGACCCTAACAGCAGCCTGCTGACACAGAATGACTGTAGGCTGTAGAGTTCTGGTCTCACCATCAGAAAGCTCAGCATGAAGGTTTCAAAACCACAAACATACAGGACCCAAGGTATTTGGAATGCAATTTTTTCTGGGTTTGATTTGACAGATATAAGTTTAGTAACAGGCACACTCCATATAGCGGAATTCTGAGATGCATAAAAAATCCAGCTCAGAAGAAAATCATAGTCTTAAATACAAACACTCACAGAGCCAATTCATATTAGTTACAGTATATTCTATAAAGTGGCCACAAACACACCATTAGTGAATACTGAACCATCGTTCTAGAGAAAATGCAGGGTTAGCTTCCTGTGAGGCTCTGTCACAGTATTTTTTTGTCAAACTGAATAAATAACTTTGTTTTATGGCTGTTTATGTTTTAAAACACCTTACTTAACACGTTTTTGGTTGATTAACACTGAACTGATGTTCAACAGCACTTTAACTCATGCCCAAGTAAAGCTCATCTATCACATGTATTTTCTCCTTAAGAGAAACTTCAGGAGAAAGTCTTTCTTTTTAAATATTTATTTATTTATGGCTGGGCTGGGTTTTTGTTGCTGTGTGCAGGCTTTCTTAGTTGTGGTGCTTGGGCTTCTGATTGCGGTGGCTTCTCTTGTTGCCAACTCAGGATTTCCATTCCAAGGAAGGAGAAGACGTGCGTACACACAGGAATAGAGAAGTAAATACTGGGACGACAGTCTTCTGCTGAACTCAGGCCTTGGTCCCCTTTCATCTGGGGAACCTTGAAGCCTTCCAGTTGCCTCCTCAAGGAAGAAACCCTCATCGGGTTCCTATGTGGATCAGATCCCACATGCCATAGCTTCACTTTTGTAGCTCCCTCGCCCCATCCAATGCATTCAGCTCACCACAAAGCAATTTTCTTAAATGGCCCATCTGCCTCAGGGATCAAGACCAACCTTCTGAGAGTGACTGAAAAGATTCTTCACGCTTTAGACTCTGAGCTCCGCTCCCACCTCCTCCCACCTCCCCTTGCCCTGCCTGAACTTGTGCTCCGGCCTAGCTGACCCAGCGTCTGGACTTTTGCCTGTCTGCTTACTGCTTGGGATGCTCTTCCCCATTTCTTTTTCCAGAAAGCCTTTGTAGGGTCCCCAAGTCTGAGATGGCTTTTCATGGTACTTGGGGAATATCCCAAACATAGCAGCTACCATACAGTAGGCGCCGTGCTCCCTCACTCAGCTTCAAGCTCCTCGGGAATAGGGCTGCCTACTCTATGTTGTTATTTAATAGCCCAGTCGTGTCCAACTCTTTTGCGACCCCATGGACTGCCCGCCAGGCTCATCTATCCATGGGATTTCCCAGGCAAGAATACGGAAATGAATTGCATTGCCTACCTTATACATTTTAGAATTGTTAGTGGAACTTAAAAAACTCTTGGCATGCAGTAAGCCTTTATAAATATTTTCTGAATTAACCAGTGTGAGTGAGGACATTTTACAAAATAACCACAGGAGTGAAGAGAAAGAAGTCATTCATGAGGGTGAGGTGTGCCTTTTGGAGAATGTTGAAATTTCAGACATGCTTCATGGAAGGGTCAAAGCTTGGCAAGGCTTTTACATGCTGGCACTGGAGACTGGTTTTTGGAGATGGTGTGCTTAGGAGGCTAGGGAGAAGGCTGAAAGGAGGAAGCTTAACCAGGGTAGACAGACAGTGGCTTTAAATAGGGAAGTTTCAAGAAAACAGGAAGTTGTTTTGTTTTTTTTTTAACCACCTTGGTAAAGTGCATGGATCTCAGTTTTAAAGGTGTCAAAAAACTGTTGAAGGTATGTAAGTGGCTAAACTTCTTTGATGTATTGGGCTGGTCATTACAGAAATAGAAGATCATTGTCCAGAGATGTGTTAAATGAGCCACTTCTAAACACTGTGTAAACACCCATCCTTGAGGGAAAGAACTGGAATGGCTCTCCTTTATTTGATGGCACCCCACCCCAGTACTTTTGCCTGGAAAATCCCATGGATGGAGGAGCTTGGTAGGCTCCAGTCCATGAGGTCGCTAAGAGTCGGACATGACTGAGCGACTTCACTTTCACTTTTCACTTTCATGCATTGGAGAAGGAAATGGTAACCCACTCCAGTGTTCTTGCCTGGAGAATCCCAGGGACGGGGGAGCCTGGTGGGCTTCCGTCTGTGGGGTCGCACAGAGTCAGACACAACTGAAGAGACTTAGCAGCAGCAGCAGCAGCTTTAAAGTGGCTCAGACTGTCTAGCAGAGAAAGAAGGATCCAGAGAGCTGGCAGAGAAGGATTGGCCCAGGGCTAGGAGGCAATTGAACCCCCAGGAAGCCAAGATGCTCAAGGTGAATCTCCAAAGAGTTACAGGATTTTATGCTCTTGTTCAGTCCCTCAGTCATGTCTGGCTTTTTGTGACCCCATGGAAAACAGCACGCCAGACTTCCTAGTCCTTCACTATCTCCTGGAGTTTGCTCAAACTCTTGTCCATTGAGTCGATGATGCCATCCAACCATCTCATTCTCTGTCGCTCCCTTCTCCTGCCCTGTCTTTCCCAGCAACAGGGTGTTTTCTGATGGGTCTGCTCTTCACATCAGGTGGCCAAAGGGTGCTCTGCAGGCCCTCTTAAATGAAGAAAGGGAAGGGTGTGATGGCATCTTCATTGTATATTTAGAGCTTGTTTACTCCCCGGGGCTGGTTCTTTGATTTCTGAGCTTCAGAATATTTGCATAAGAATATGATTCCCCTATGCTTTTGAACTGTGGTGTTGGAGAAGACTCTTGAGAGTCCCTTGGACTGCAAGGAGATGCAACCAGTCCATTCTGAAGGAGATCAGCCCTGGGATTTCTTTAGAAGGAATGATGCTAAAGCTGAAACTCCAGTACTTTGGCCACCTCATGTGAAGAGTTGACTCATTGGAGAAGACTCTGATGCTGGGAGGGATTGGGGGCAAGAGGAGAAGGGGACGACAGAGGATGAGATGGCTGGATGGCATCACTGACTCGATGGATGTGAGTCTCAGTGACCTCTGGGAGTTGGTGATGGACAGGGAGGTCTGGTGTGCTGTGATTCATGGGGTTGCAAAGAATCGGAGACGACTGAGTGACTGGACTGATCTGATCTGATCTGATGATTCCCCAGGTGGGCTGATTTCCAGAATTGAAGGATTGACCTTTAACTCATCTGGGAATCTCAAAGGCCACTGAATGGACGGCAGATTTTAATCAGAAGATGGGCTGGATGGGGCCTGATATGGGCTGAGGTTTTTAGGCTGATAGATGCTGCTGCTGCTGCTCCTGCTGCTGCTAAGTCACTTCAGTCGTGTCTGACTCTGTGCGACCCCATAGACAGCAGCCCACCAGGCTCCCCCGTCCCTGGCATTCTCCAGGCAAGAATACTGGAGTAGGTTGCCATTTCCTTCTCCAATGCATGAAAGTGAGAAGTGAAAGTGAAGTGGGGTCGCTCAGTCGTGTCCAACCCTTAGCGACCCCATGGACTGCAGCCTACCAGGCTCCTCCGTCCATGGGATTCTCCAGGCAAGAGTACTGGAGTGGGGTGCCATTGCCTTCTCCAGGCTGATGAGATAAGGAAGGGTGAAATTTCTCCTTTGTACCTGCACCAGCATCCCCTTCTCCTCCCCCTGCACACTCCACCTTACTCCTCACTCCTCCTGTGCTCCCACTGAAAGGACAGAACCCCCACTCCCCCACCCCACAGTTGCCACCAAATGTAGACTTTTCTGAGGGGCCAGAGGTTTTTGGTTGTTCCTAGTCTGTGACTGTATACTGAAGCCAAATATTTTCCCTGAGTCTGTTGTAACCTCCTCACCAAGCCTACGTGGTGTCCGCTCACTCAGCACCTCTTCAAAGAGGTGGTGTTGCCACCTAGGTCACTGCAGAGGTGCTACTAGTGAAGCTGTCTGTGAAATTTGAGCATACAAACAGAAACCTTCATTTTGTTTTAATGAAGAATGTTGGGCTGCACCCCGCAGCCCTACAAGATCAGTGCTTGCCCAGCTTCTAGACCAAAGGAAGAGCCTGGAGTCAGGGACAGAGACTCAGTTGTTTAATGAATGAGGAGGCTTATGTGTCTGAAGCAAAGTCTTGGAGCACACCCCATGGTGTCCAGCAGACAGCAGGCAGGGCCTGGCAAGGTCTTCACTCCCAGGAGCAGGGGGAGATTACCAGTTATGGGGACACTTACATCAGGTTGACTCATCAGTTACCAGGGAAACCAGAAGAGGGGACCTCCCCTCACTGCCCCTTAGATAAGAACAACGGGCCTGGGGCAAGTATGTACGAAGGTCAGTCAAATGAGTAAAGTGTAGGTGAAGCAGGCCCTGATCGAGTTGGCAGGGTGAAGGGGTAGGGAGGGGTTGCAGCGGATGTATAGAGAGCAAGAGAACAGTCATCTTGGATAGCAGAGTGCTTAAATGTAACTGTGAGGAAATTGGGGATCATATACATCTTTCTTGAGTTGGGCCTCATGGGGAAAAGATTGCTCATCCATGCAGGCTTGTACTGCCTTCTCAGGTTACACCAAGAGGCACATACGTTTATTAGTATGCAGTGTGGGGCCCCAAGGATGAAAGAACGAGGTGAACAAGAATGGTCTTGGAATACAGGAACAGAAAAAAATCAGACCCTCAATACCCTTCCCCAACATGTTGTAACCCTTGTGGAAGTTTTGAGTCCTCCTGAGTAGTATTGCCTATCTCCCCTCTCACTCCATATAAGGAAAAGATGTTTGCCTTACTCTTCCCCTGCCCAGTATACATACCTGTCCAAGCAGCAAATGACTCTCCAGACCCCTACCCTGCTCCTTGTCCCACTCACTATACTGGCAGACAACTGCCTCCCCCAATCTAATAAACTCGATTCTCCTTTCATTCTGCCTTCTGTCTGGAAATTCTTTTCCAACCTGCTCACAGACCATGACACTATGACTCTGAGATCCTTGAACCTAGAGGCTGTGTCTTATTTACACTCAAGCGGCCTGACAGCTGATATTCAGTGAGCCTGTTGCTTTACTGAGGAAGGAAGTTGCTGGTGTTCTCTGGGCCACCTTCCCCCTCACACCTTTCCCTTTCTGCACAAATCATAGACATGCACAAATCTCCCTCTGCAAAACCAAAGCAAACAAGTGTCCCCATAATCCACTCCATGCCTCATCCCACTTTTGCTCACTTGCCCCTAACGTCAGCCTTAGCCTCTGTTTTTTCTCTTTCTAGGAAAAAAGACAGTGACCCAGTCCATCTCTCTTATTCCTCAACATTATGAAGTCTGCTTTCAGTCTTCATCACTCATGGAAACTGTCCTTGCTGCATTCATCAGTAGCCTCTTCATTGAGAAAGCAGCTGGGCCCTGTAGAGTCTCTTCACAGGCATGGCTGTTGATTATTTCACCTTGACATGCTGCCATCTAGGCCTCCTCAACAGCACTCTGTCCTGGTTTTGCAAGGAGCTTCTCAGACCAATAAACCCCTTCCCCATGTCAGAGCCTCTTTTAAGTCCTCCAAACATAGGAGTTGCTAAGTGTTCTAATGCTGATCCCACGGCCTCCCTTCCATCTAGAACCTTGCTCCTCAATGTGGTCTTTCTGGACAAGTAGAATTGGCTTCCTTGAGAGCCTGTTAGAAATGCAGACTCTTAGGTCTACCCTGGACTTCCTGTATCAGAAGCTGCATTTTAATTCAGATCCCCGAGTGACTCATCTGCATATTAAGATTTAAGAGGTGCTGATCTATGGCAGCACTAAGCAAGAGAAATACAATGCACACTGTGTATTTTGAAATTTCTTGTAGCCACATTTAAAAACATGTAAAGAAACATGTGAAATTGTCATCATATAGTGTAATTGAACTCAATAAATACAAACTGTTATAATTTCAATGTGTAACCCATATAAAAATCATTGAAATACTTTATACTCATTCGTTAGTTAAGTGTTTGAAATTCAGTGTGTATTTTACCCTTACAGCACATCTCATATCACACCAGTCACATTTCAAGTGTTCAGTAGCCACAGGACCAGTGGCTACAGTTTTAGAAAAGGCAGCTCTAGAGTTTAGCATGCAGATGAGATCTTAAGGTTACGGTGAAAAAATCTGTGGGCAAACTGCTTCAGCACTTATTGGTGTTGTGATCTTGTGCAAATTATCCCTCTCTGGGTCCCTTCCTCATCTTGTGAACCGGGAAACTGTGGACATTTGTATCTGAGCTCTGTCACTTACCAGCTGTGCCTCAGTTTCCTCAATAAAATAGGGCTAAAAATGCTCTCCATCCTATGCAGTATGTTATAGAGATTAAAAGAATAAATACATAGAAATTCCTTACACCAATACCTGATCCATTATAGGCATTACTGTCCACAAGTTATAATGTCAGTAAAGGACCTATTCACAGTAACAATTATGAATAGTTGGGTGATATAAAAAATGCCTGTATTAAAATGTTAAATAAAAGAAACAACAAAAAATGGTTTTTATAATATGATCACATCTATATTAAAATCAAAATAGCTTAAAACTATAGCTAGAAGTAAGGAAGCAAATATTAATTTTGATTATGTTTGGAAGAGAATTTTTTGGGGAGACAGTGATTTTTTTCTTTTTGTTTTTCTAAATATGTATTGATTTTGTAATGAGAACAAAATTAACTATTGCTCAAACTGCATAGTAGTTGAACTAGTTGAGAGCATGGGGCCTGGAATAATACTCTCTGGGTTCCCCTGAGGGCATAGTGGTGAGTGAAATAAATCAGAAAAAGACAGGCTACATGATCTCACTTACATGTGGAATCTTAAAAAAAAACCTCATAGAAATAGGGAAAAAGTTTTAATGTTGCCTGGTGCTGTGTGGGTGGGGGAAATCAGGAGATGTTGGTCAAAGGGTATAAACTTCCAGTTATATTTAAGATGAACAAGTTCTGGGGATCTAATGCACAGCATGGTGACTATTATTAACAATACTGTATTTTGTACTTGAAAGTTGCTAAGAGAGTAAATTTTAAATGCTCTTATCACACATATTGTTTGTGATTACATGAGGTGACGAATGTGTTAACTAACTTTATTGTGGTAATCCTTTCACATACTCTGTGTGTATCAAACCATTGTATTGTATACTTAAACTTGGACAATGCTATATGTCAATGTTACCTTAATAAATCTGGAAAACAAAGAGTAAGATATGAGGAAGAGAAGATTCACTTCACAGATTTCAGAGAAGCAAAGTTTATTTAAATGTTTAAAAATACTAGAGCAAAACCACGAATTCTCTGGATTCTGATTCTGGCTATGCTTTCCCTAGCTTATGATCTTGGATAACTTTTTAAATTGCTTTGTGCCTAGATCGTCCCATCTAGGAAATGGGAATAGTAATTATACTTAACTGATAAAGATATAAACATCTGAATGCAGAGTTCCAAAGAATAGCAAGAAGAGATAAGAAAGCCTTCTTCAGCGATCAATGCAAAGAAATAGAGGAAAACAACAGAATGGGAAAGACTAGGGATCTCTTCAAGAAAATCAGAGATACCAAAGGAACATTTCATGCAAAGATGGGCTCGATAAAGGACAGAAATGGTATGGACCTAACAGAAGCAGAAGATATTAAGAAGAGATGACGGGGAAGGCAATGGCACCCCACCCCAGTACTTTTGCCTGGAAAATCCCATGGACGGAGGAGCCTGGTAGGCTCCAGTCCATGGGGTCGCTGAGAGTCGGACACGACTGAGCGACTTCCCTTTCACTTTTCACTTTCATGCATTGGAGAAGGAAATGGCAACCCACTCCAGTGTTCTTGCCTGGAGAATCCCAGGGACAGGGGAGCCTGGTGAGCTTCCTTCCGTCTATGGGGTTGCACAGAGTCGGACACGACTGAAGCGACTTAGCAGCAGCAGCAGCAGCACAGCGATATACACTTAAAGTACTAAAGTGGCAAGTTTTATGTTAGTTACAATCACAATTTCAAAACAAAAGACTGCTTTTCACACCCACCAGAATGGCAAAAATGAAAAAGATCCTTACCAAGTGTTGTCAAGGAGTAACAGCATGTTTGTGGTGGTGATGGGGAGTGTGAATAGGAACAACCCAAGTTTCAAATTTCTTAAACATGAGCATACATATACTCAAGGATCCAATAATACCTCTACTACGTATATACTCAACAGAAATGCATCCATGTGTGTACCGAAGACTTAAATAAAAATGTTGATAGCAGCATTTCTTTTGTTATATCCCCACATGATAACAAAAATGCGGAATCTAGTAGCATGTCCGCCATCAGTAGAATGGCTAAATCAGTTGTGTGTACATGCGGTAGAATACTACACTGCAGTGAAAATGAAGGAACTCCTGCTACGAGCAACCTGGATGAAGCTCATAAACACCATGTTGAACCAAAGGATCCAGACAGAAAAGAATGCAGACTGTATGATTTCCTTTACACTGAGTTCAAAAACTAACCTATGGTGCTAGAAGTCAAGACAGCTGTTACTTTGGGAGAGGAGGGTGGGATAGTAGGGGAGGAGGGGCACAAGAAGGTGGGGCTTCTGAAGGGCTAATAAGACTCTGTCCCTTCTCTAGCCTGTCTTAGTGGGAACACAGATGTGTTTACCTTGGTAATGATTGAGTTGTGCACTTAAAATTATGTATTGCTGGTGTACATATTGTACTTCAATAAAATGTTTTTAAAACAAAAAAAAAAAAAAAAAGAAGAGATGGCAAGAATACACAGAAGAACTGTACAAAAAAGAGCTTCACGACCCAGATAATCATGATGGTGTGATCACTGACCTAGAGCCAGACATCCTGTAATGTGAAGTCAAGTGGGCCTTAGAAAGCATCACTACGAACAAAGCTAGTGGAGGTGATGGAATTCCAGTGAAGCTATTCCAAATCCTGAAAGATGATGCTGTGAAAGTGCTGCACTCAATATGCCAGCAAATTTGGAAAACTCAGCAGTGGCCACAAGATTGGAAAAGGTCAGTTTTCATCCCAATCCCAAAGAAAGGCAAAGCCAAGGAATGCTCAAACTACCGCACAATTGCACTCATCTCACACGCTAGTAAAGTAATGCTCAAAATTCTCCAAGCCAGGCTTCAGCAATATGTGAACCATGAACTTCCTGATGTTCAAGCTGGTTTTAGAAAAGGCAGAGGAACCAGAGATCAAATTGCCAACATCCGCTGGATCATGGAAAAAGCAAGAGAGTTCCAGAAAAACATCTATTTCTGCTTTATTGACTATGCCAAAGCCTTTGACTGTGTAGATCACAATAAACTGTGGAAAATTCTGAAAGAGATGGGAATACCAGACCACCTGATCTGCCTCTTGAGAAATGTGTATGCAGGTCAGGAAGCAACAGTTAGAACTGGTCATGGAACAACAGACTGGTTCCAAATAGGAAAGAGAGTACGTCAAGGCTGTATACTGTCACCATGTTTGTTTAACTTATATGCAGAGTACATCATGAGAAATGCTGGACTGGAAGAAACACAAGTTGGAATCAAGATTGCTGGGAGAAATATCAATCACCTCAGATATGCAGATGACACCACCCTTATGGCAGAAAGTGAAGAGGGGCTAAAAAGCCTCTTGATGAAAGTGAAAGTGGAGAGTGAAAGGGTTGGCTTAAAGCTCAACATTCAGAAAATGAAGATCATGGCATCTGGTCCCATCACTACATGGGAAATAGATGGAGAAACAGTGGAAACAGTGTCAGACTTTTATTTTTCTGGGCTCCAAAATCACTGCAGATGGTGACTGCAGCCATGAAATTAAAAGACGTTTACTCCCTGGAAGGAAAGTTATGACCAACCTTGATAGCATATTCAAAAGCAGAGACATTACTTTGCCAACAAAGGTTCGCCTAGTCAAGGCTATGGTCTTCCCTATGGTCATGTATGGATGTGAGAGCTGGACTGTGAAGAAGGCTGAGCGCCAAAGAATTGATGCTTTTGAACTGTGGTGTTGGAGAAGACTCTTGAGAGTCCCTTGGATGGCAAGAAGATCCAACCAGTCCATTCTGAAGATCAGCCCTGGAATTTCTTTGGAAGGAATGATGCTAAAGCTGAAACTCCAGTATTTTGGCCACCTCATGTGAAGAGTTGACTCATTGGAGAAGACTCTGATGCTGGGAGGGATTGGGGGCAGGAGGAGAAGGGGACGACAGAGGATGAGATGGCTGGATGGCATCACTGACTCGATGGATGTGAGTCTGAGTGACCTCCGGGAGTTGTTGATGGACAGGGACGCAACAACCTGATGGACAGGTTGCAACCTGGTTGCAACCGCAACCTGGTGTGCTGCGGTTCATGGGGTCGCAAAGAGTTGGACACGACTGAGCGACTGATCTGATCTGATCTGATCTGATAAGAGTTGTGAAAAAAAAAAAAAAAGAGTTGTCATGAGGATTAAATTATATAATAGCTATAAAGGGCTTAGGAAAATGCCTGGCACATAATCACAATGGTTTGATAATGAAGATGAAGGAGGAGGGGTAGGAGGAGAAGGGAGATAAGGTTTGTGTTAGCCATCATTGCCTCCCTGGGTTTGGACCCTGATTAGCTGTTGGGATTTGGGTATGTTTCTTAAATTCTCTAAACCTTGGCTTTCTCATCTGTAAATGGAATAACAATACAGGCAATATGTACAGATCACACAAAATTGATAAGGGGAGTACATAAGATCATTTGTATATAGTGCCTGGATCACAATAAGCTCAATAATATTATTTCTAAAAAGTGAACACAAACTGGGGCAGCAATGTCTACTTTATAGATTGCTGTGAAGATAAAATGAGAGCCCTTTGAAAACTGCTGCTAAGTTGCTTCAGTTGTGTTCGACTCTTAGCGACCCCATGGACAGCAGCCCACCAGGCTGCCCAGTCCCTGGGATTCTCCAGACAAGAATACTGGAGTGGGTTGCCATTTCCTTCTCCAACGCGTGAAAGTGAAAAGTGAAAGTGAAGTCGCTCAGTAGTGCTCGACTCTTAGCGACCCCATGGACTGCAGCCTACCAGTCTCCTCCTACCAGTCTCCTCCATCCATGGGATTTTCCAGGCAAGAGTACTGGAGTGGGGTGCCATTGCCTTCTCCGCTTTGAAAACTGCTGCTGCTGCTGCTAAGTCACCTCAGTCGTGTCCAACTTTGTGTGACCCCATAGACGGCAGCCCACCAGGCTCCCCTGTCCCTGGGATTCTCCAGGCAAGAACACTGGAGTGGGTTGCCATTAAAGTACCATAAAAATGAAGCAGTAGTTCAATTCGTTTTCACTAGATGGCAGTCAGATCAGATCAGTCGCTCAGTCGTGTCCGACTCTTTGCGACCCCATGAACCGCAGCACGCCAGGCCTCCCTGTCCATCACCAGCTCCCGGAGGTCACTCAGACTCACATCCATCGAGTCAGTGATGCCATCCAGCCATCTCATCCTCTGTCGTCCCCTTCTCCTCCTGCCCTCAATCCCTCCCAGCATCAGAGTCTTCTCCAATGAGTCAACTCTTCGCATGAGGTGGCCAAAATACTGGAGTTTCAGCTTTAGCATCATTCCTTCCAAAGAAATTCCAGGGCTGATCTCCTTCAGAATGGACTGGTTGGATCTTCTTGCAGTCCAAGGGACTCTCAAGAGTCTTCTCCAACACCGCAGTTCAAAAGCATCAATTCTTTGGCGCTCAGCCTTCTTCACAGTCCAGCTCTCACATCCATACATGACCACAGGAAAGACCATAGCCGTGACCAGGTGAACCTTTGTTGGCAAAGTGATGTCTCTGCTTTTGAATATGCTATCTAGGTTGGCCATAACTTTCCTTCCAAGGAGCAAGCGTCTTTTAATTTCATGGCTGCAGTCACCATCTGCAGTGATTTTGGAGCCCAGAGAAAATAAAGTCTGACACTGTTTCCACTATTTCTCCATCTATTTCCCATGTAGTGATGGGACCAGATGCCATGATCTTCGTTTTCTGAATGTTGAGCTTTAAGCCAACCTTTTCACTCTTCACTTTCACTCTCATCAAGAGGCTTTTGAGTTCCTCTTCACTTTCTGCCATAAGGGTGGTGTAATCTGCATATCTGAGGTTATTGATATTTCTCCCGGCAATCTTGATTCCAACTTGTGTTTCTTCCAGTCCAGCATTTCTCATGATGTACTCTGCATATAAGTTAAATAAACATGGTGACAATATGCAGCCTTGACGTACTCCTTTTCCTATTTGGAACCAGTTTGTTGTTCCATGTCCAGTTCTAACTGTTGCTTCCTGACAGTAGATGGCAGTCAGATCAGATCAGATCAGATCAGTCGCTCAGTCGTGTCCGACTCTTTGCGACCCCATGAACCGCAGCACGCCAGGCCTCCCTGTCCATCACCAGCTCCCGGAGGTCACTCAGACTCGCATCCATCGAGTCAGTGATGCCATCCAGCCATCTCATCGTCTGTCGTCCCCTTCTCCTCCTGCCCTCAATCCCTCCCAGCATCAGAGTCTTCTCCAATGAGTCAACTCTTCACATGAGGTGGCCAAAATACTGGAGTTTCAGCTTTAGCATCATTCCTTCCAAAGAAATTCCAGGATTGATCTCCTTCAGAATGGACTGGTTGGATCTTCTTGCAGTCCAAGGGACTCTCAAGAGTCTTCTCCAACACCACAGTTCAAAAGCATCAATTCTTCGGCACTCAGCCTTCTTCACAGTCCAGCTCTCACATCCATACATGACCACAGGAAAGACCATAGCCTTGACTAGGCGAACCTTTGTTGGTAAAGTAATGTCTCTGCTTTTGAATATGCTATCTAGGTTGGTCATAACTTTCCTGCCAAGGAGTAAGCGTCTTTTAATTTCATGGCTGCAGTCACCATCTGCAGTGATTTTGGAGCCCAGAAAAACAAAGTCTGACACTGTTTCCACTGTTTCCCCATCTATTTCCCATGCAGTGATGGGACCAGATGCCATGATCTTCATTTTCTGAATGTTGAGCTTTAAGCCAACCTTTTCACTCTCTACTTTCACTTTCATCAAGAGGCTTTTTAGCCCCTCTTCAGTTTCTGCCATAAGAGTGGTGTCATCTGCATATCTGAGGTTATTGATATTTCTCCTGGCAATCTTGATTCCAACTTGTGTTTCTTCCAGTCCAGCATTTCTCATGATGTACTCTGCATATAAGTTAAATAAACATGGTGACAATATGCAGCCTTGACGTACTCCTTTTCCTATTTGGAACCAGTCTGTTGTTCCATGACCAGTTCTAACTGTTGCTTCCTGACCTGCATACAGATATCTTAAGAGGCAGTAGATGGCAGTAGACATCACCAAATAAAGCTGAGCTCACCTAAACAAAGAACTCTTGCCTGGAAAATCCCATGGATTGAGGGAGCCTGGTAGGCTACAGTGCATGGGGTCGCTAAGAGTTGGACGCGACTGAGCGACTTCACTTTCACTTTCCACTTTCATGCATTGGAGAAGGAAATGGCAACCCCCTCCAGTGTTCTTGCCTGGAGAATTCCAGGACGGCGGAGCCTGGTGGGGCTGCCATCTATGGGGTTGCACAGTGTCGGACATGACTGAAGCGACTTAGCAGCAGCAGCACCTAAACAAAGCTGAGGGAGAAAATGACTACTACTAGACATTTTCCTTTGCACACTTATTTGGCCTCGTCCCACTTCTGTGATGATGCTGGAATGGGACTGGAGAGCATAACATATATTATTTCAAATAAGTGAGTTCTGTGGTTGGGCTCAGGAATCTTTTTGTTGGATGTAGACTGTGTTTTCAAGACTAGACTCAGACTGAACCGGAGAGTATGTCACAGATCAACAGATCAACACACAGACATGAGAGGAAGAAACAGATTTGCCAATGTGCTGACTTTTGCCTCTTCGGCCAAATTATTTCTCTTCTCTAAACCTTTCATCAAGGTTTGATGAAGTGCCATCAAAATTTGTATGTAGTATCAGTCAATACGTCAAAGTTTCTCAAGGGTATAAAAAAATCAGTAAATAAATGTCCTCATACTAGATGGGAGAAGGAGATGGCACCCCAGGCCAGTACTCCTGCCTGGAGAATCCCATGGACGGAGGAGCCTGCTAGGCTGCAGTCCATGAGGTCGCGAAGAGTCTGACACGACTGAGCCACTTCCCTTTCACTTTTCACTTTGATGCATTGGAGAAGGAAATGGCAACCCACTGTTAGAGGTCATTGATGGCTGTGCCTCAGAGTACCCTTTCTTTTACTTGTTAGATTTCTTAAAATTTTCTTCTTTTAATAAAAAAATGACATTTTAAATCTTTTAACACTTGTACATATTGTATTCATTTGCTGGGGCTGTCCTAATAAAATACCACAGACCAGGTGACTTAAACAACAGAAACATGTTTTTTCACAGTCCCAGAGGCTAGATGTCCAAGGTCAAGGTCTCTTTTCTTCTGATGCCTCTGTCCTTGTATTTTAGGCCATCTTCTTTCTGTGTCCTTGCATGGTTATCTTTCTGTGTTGTCTTTGTCCTAATATCTTTTTATAAGGACACCTGTCATCTTGGGCGGAGAAGGCAATGGCACCCCACTCCAGTACTCTTGCCTGGAAAATCCCATGGACGGAGGAGCCTGGTAGGCTGCAGTCCATGGGGTCACTAGGAGTCGGACACGACTGAGTGACTTCACTTTCACTTTTCACTTTCATGCATTGGAGAAGGAAATGGCAACCCACTCCAGTATTTTTGCCTGGAGAATTTTAGGGACGGGGGAGCCTGGTGGGCTGCCGTCTATGGGGTTGCAGAGTCAGGCACAACTGAAGTGACTTAGCAGTAGCAGCGGTCATCTTGGGAGTCCACTCAATGACTCTATTTTAACTTAATTACATCTCAAAATATGGTCGCATTCTGAGATACTGATGTTACATACCGAGGTACATGACATTGGGTGGCGAGGACCCAATTCAGCCCATAACACAGGCACAGTTTGTTAAGAAGAATAGCAATGGACTACTCCTACTCCATCCCTCCTGCTTCATTTTCCAATTTCTGGAAGAATCTAACTTGTACTCTTTTTTTTTTTTTTTTTAGTATTTGTTTATTTGGCCGCACAGGAGTCTTAGTTGTGGCATGCAAGATCTTTAGCTGAGGCATGCGGGCATCTAGTTCCCTGACCAGGGATTGAAACTGGGTCCCCTGCATTGGGATTGCAGGGTCTTAGCCACTGGACCACAAGGGAAGTCCTCCAATTTATACTCTTTTAGCTAATTATTTGAGTAGTTAACTTCACACTTATAAGTAACATGTATATAATGCCTCATTGTTTTTTCAGGTTTAGACTTCATCCCTTGATTTTCTTAAAAAAATTATTTATTTATTTACCTTTGGCTGATCTGGGTCTTCTTTGCTGCTCCTGTACTTTCCCTAGTTGTGGCGAGTGGAGTCCACTCCTCATTGTGGGGCTCAGACTTCCCACTGCCGTGGCTTCTCTTGTGGAGCTTGGACTTAAGTAGTTGTGGCCTGTGGGCTTTAGAGTGTGGGCTCAGTACTTGTGGTCACGGACTCTGTTGCTCTGAGGCATGTAGGAGCTTCCCGGATCAGGGATGGAACCGGTGTCCCCTGCATTGGCAGGAGGATTCTCAACCACTGGACCACCAGGGAAGTCCCGATCCTTTGATTTTTACTGTGAAAGATGTACCTCTTTCTCACCTCCCATCACTCCCACCACCCGTATAGACTTCCTCTCTCCCCATTCTCCCAAAATAGTGAATCATAATTTTGGTGAGATCAATGATTGATATTTACATTATTGAACAACTTTGTTTTTCCAGAAGCCAATTTTTTTTTTTTGTTTAGTTTTCTATGTACTTGTTGTACCTCAATCTCTAAACTTTACCCCTTTGATGTCAATCTCATCTCAATTACGTAAGACACATACCTTATTCTATCTGTGTCATCCTCTGGAATCTGCCTCCAGGGGCCTCTTGCTTGTTCCATTCTGGATTGGCTGAACCCCAGGACTGTCATACTGCTGCCTACTAATTCTCTTTGCTTCTCCCTTGGGTTGGAATTTCTGTTTTCTGGATTCTATGTCATCCTCTTCCTCTTCTTGGTCTACTTTCTTGCTGTAATTTCAGTTTAAAATTTCAAACATTTACTTATTCAGCAAACTTTTTTTTTTTTTTGGCAATACCATTTGGCATGCAGGATCTTAATACCCTGACCAGGGATTGAACCTGTGCCTTCTGCATTGGGAGCATGGAATCTTAACCACTGCACCACCAGGAAAGTCAGCAAACATTACTGAGCTTGTGTCAGGCACAGTTCTAGGCACTAGGAATACAGAAGAGAAATAGAAAACATCACTGCTTCTAGGCTGATGATGTCCAGCTCTGTAACAACACAATGGCCAGTGTGATATGAGTTCAGGACAGGTACCTGGTTAAGACTCTGTGCTTCCACTGCAGGGAGTGGGGGTTCCATCCCTGATCAGGGAACTATGAGTTGTCATCACTGAACTGCCATGGAAGTCCCCATCATTTTGTTTAGGCATACTAGTGGTTTGTTTTATTCTGTGGACCATACTTTTAGGTAAGCTAAGGTCTCAACCCCCTAGAAATTAATTTATTCATTTAACAAATATTTGTTGAGATGCACTCTTCTAGGTGCTGGAAATATAGCATGAATCAAAAAATAATTACTCCCCTATAGGAACTGACATGAGAGTGTCATAAATAAATTTTTTTTAAAGTGAAGTTGAGATAAATCCTATCAGATCAGATCAGTCGCTCAGTCGTGTCCGACTCTTTGCAACCCCATGAACCGCAGCACGCCAGGCCTCCCTGTCCATCACCAGCTCCCGGAGGTCACCCAGACTCACACCCATCAAGTCAGTGATGCCATCCAGCCATCTCATCCTCTGTCGTCCCCTTCTCCTCCTGCCCTCAATCCCTCCCAGCATCAGAGTCTTCTCCAATGAGTCAACTCTTTGCATGAGGTGGCCAAAATACTGGAGTTTCAGCTTTAGCATCATTCCTTCCAAAGAAATTCCAGGATTGATCTCCTTCAGAATGGACTGGTTGGATCTCCTTGCAGTCCAAGGGACTCTCAAGAGTCTTCTCCAACACCGCAGTTCAAAAGCATCAATTCTTCGGCGCTCAGCCTTCTTCACAGTCCAGCTCTCACATCCATACATGACCACAGGAAAGACCATAGCCTTGACTAGGCGAACCTTTGTTGGCAAAGTGATGTCTCTGCTTTTGAATATGCTATCAAGGTTGGTCATAACTTTCCTGCCAAGGAGTAAGCGTCTTTTAATTTCATGGCTGCAGTCACCATCTGCACTGATTTTGGAGCCCAGAAAAACAAAGTCTGACACTGTTTCCACTGTTTCCCCATCTATTTCCCATGTAGTGATGGGACCACATGCCATGATCTTCGTTTTCTGAATGTTGAGCTTTAAGCCAACCCTTTCACTCTCCACTTTCACTTTCATCAAGAGGCTTTTTAGTCCCTCTTCACTTTCTGCCATAAGAGTGGTGTCATCTGCATATCTGAGGTTATTGATATTTCTCCCAGCAATCTTGATTCCAACTTGTGTTTCTTCCAGTCCAGCATTTCTCATGATGTACTCTGCATATAAGTTAAATAAACATGGTGACAATATGCAGCCTTGACGTACTCTCTTTCCTATTTGGAACCAGTCTGTTGTTCCATGACCAGTTCTAACTGTTGCTTCCTGACCTGCATACAGATTTATTAAGAGGCAGATTAGGTGGTCTGGTATTCCCATCTCTTTCAGAATTTTCCATAGTTTATTGTGATCTACACAGTCAAAGGCTTTGGCATAGTCAATAAAGCAGAAATAGATGTTTTTCTGGAACTCTCTTGCTTTTTCCATGATCCAGCGGATGTTGGCAATTTGATCTCTCGTTCCTCTGCCTTTTCTAAAACCAGCTTGAACATCAGGAAGTTCATGGTTCACATATTGCTGAAGCCTGGCTTGGAGAATTTTGAGCATTACTTTACTAGCGTGTGAGATGAGTGCAATTGTGCGGTAGTTTGAGCATTCTTTGGCATTGCCTTTCTTTGGGATTGGGATGAAAACTGACCTTTTCCAATCTTGTGGCCACTGCTGAGTTTTCCAAATTTGCTGGCATATTGAGTGTAGCACTTTCACAGCATCATCTTTCAGGACTTGGAATAGCTCCACTGGAATTCCATCACCTCCACTAGCTTTGTTCGTAGTGATGCTTTCTAAGGCCCATTTGACTTCACATTCCAAGATGTCTGGCTCTAGGTCAGTGATCACATCATCATGATTATCTGGGTCTTGAAGCTCTTTTTTGTACAGTTCTTCTGTGTATTCTTGCCACCTCTTCTTAATATCTTCTGCTTCTGTTAGGTCCACACCATCTCTGTCCTTTATCGTGCCCATCTTTGCATGAAATGTTGCTTTGGTATCTCTGATTTTCTTGAAGAGATCCCTAGTCTTTCCCATTCTGTTGTTTTCCTCTATTTCTTTGCATTGATCACTGAAGAAGGCTTTCTTATCTCTTCTTGCTATTCTTTGGAACTCTGCAGGAAAAAAATGCAGGCCCAGGAGAAGAGAAAAGAGAGGTACTATGGTTTTATAGGATGGTCAGGGAAGGCATTTCTGATACGGGGAAATTTGAGCTACAACAGAAGAAAGGGAAGGAGACACGTAGGCAGAGGGAAAAGATATTAAGAAATCCAATAACCACGATGGTGTGATCACTCACCTAGAGCCAGACATCCTGGAGTGCAAAGTCAAGTGGGCCTTAGGAAGCATCACTGCAAACAAAGCTAGTGGATGTGATGGAATTCCAAGTGAGGTATTTCAAATCCTAAAAGATGATGCTGTGAAAGTGCTGCATTCAATACACCAGCAAATTTGGAAAACTCAGCAGTCACTACAGGACTGGAAAAGGTCAATCTCAAAGAAGGGGAATGCCAAAGAATGTTCAAACTATGACACAATTGCATTCATTTCACATGCTAGCTAGATCATGCTCAAAATCCTTCAAGCTAGGCTTCAACAGTATGTGAACCAAGAACTTTCAGATGTTCAAGGTGGATTTAGAAAAGGCAGAGGAACCAGAGATCAAATTGCCAACATTCACTGGATCATAGAAAAAGCAAGAGAATTCCATAAAAACATCTACTTCTGCTTATTGACTTCACAAGGCTTTGACTGTGTGGATCACAACAAACCTTGGAAAATTCTTAAAGAGATAGGACCACCTTACCTGTCTCCTGTGAAACCTGTATGCAGGTCAAGAAGCAACAGTTAGACCTGGACATGGAACAATGTACTAGTTCAAAATTGGGAAAGGAATACATCAAGGCTGTGTATTGTCACCCTGCTTATTTAACTTACATGCAGAGTACACCATGAGAAATGCCAGTCTGGATGAATCACAAGCTGGAATCAAGATTGCTGGGAGAAACATCAATAACTTCAGATATGCAATGATAGCACCTTTATGGCAGAAAGCAAAGAGTAACTAAATAGCCTCTTGAAGAAGGTGAAAGAGGAGAGTGAAAAGGCTAGCCTAAACTCAACAGTCAAAAAACTTAAGATCATGGCATCTGGGCCCATCACTTCATGGCAAGTAGATGGGGAAACAATGGAAATAGTGACAGATTTTATTTTCTTGGGCTCCAAAATCACTACAGATGGTGACTGCAGCCATGAAATTAAATGACACTTGCTCCTTGGAAGAAAAGCTATGACAAACCTAGACAGTTGATTAAAAAGCAGAGACATTACTTTGCTGACAAAGATCCATATAGCCAAAGCCATGGTTTTTCCAGTAGTCATTTATGGATGTGAGAGTTGGACCGTAAAGAAGGCTGAGCGCTGAAGAATTGATGCTTTTGAACTGTGGTACTGGGGAAGACTCTTGAGAGTCCCTTGGACTGCAAGGATTTCAAACCAGTCAATTATAAAGGAACTTAGTCTTGAATATTCATTGGAAGGACTGTTGCTGAAACTCTAATACTTTGGCCACCTGATGCAAAGGGCCAACTCATTGGAAAAGACCCTGATGCTGGGAAAGATAGAAGGCAGGAGGAGAAGGGGATGACAGAAGACGAGATGGTTGGATGGTATTGCCAACTCAACGGACATGAGTTTGAACAAGCTCCAGGTGATGGTGAAGGACAGGGAAACTTGGCATGCTGCAGTCTGTGGTGTCTGCAAAGAGTGGGACATGACTGAGCGACTGAACAACAACAAGGCAGAGGGAAAGGCAAGTGCAAAGTGCTCGGGTGGAGCAGGAAGGCCACTGGGGTTGGGGAAGAGTGAGTCAGGGGAAAGCAGTAAGAGACCAGCAGAGGCCTTGGAGGCCATAGCAAGACATGCCTCTTCCTAAGACAGTGGAGATGGGAAGATAGTGGAGGGGTTTTGACATGATCCTCAGAAGACATGCAGGTTTCATGGGCCATTTATTGCCCACATCTGGCTTCACTCTCATAGCCAAACTCACGAGAGCCGTCAACATCTTCTGTCACCACTTTCTCACCTCATTCTTTCAACCCAGACCATTTGGGCTCTGGATGCCATCGCTTCTCTGCAAAAGTTCTTATCAAGGTCATCAGGGACTATATCTCGTTAAAGTTTGTAACAATGCTCAGTCCTCCTACTTCCCAACCTCACAGCAGCAACTGACATAGTTGCAGCACTGCTCCACGACTCAGCAATCCCTGACTCTAGGCTGGTTTTCTTCCTCCTTCACAGGCTTCTTTTCCATATCTGTCAAAGTTCTGCATATAGTAGTGCCCCAGGACTCTGACCTCTGACCTCTGCTGTACTCATCCTCTGGGCTTTGGGTCCATGGTTTTCAATACTGTAGATATGCTGATGACTTCTGAGTTTATATCTCTAGCTCCAAATTTGTAATTCCAAATGCCTAGTCCATGGGTCCACTTGGAGTTCTAATAGGCATCTTCTCCACATGTTCTTCCTCACAGAAATGGCATCACCTGTTCAGGACAAAATCCCAGGAAGCATCCTTGGATCTTATCTTTATTCCAGTTGGCTCCGCCTCCAAACAAAACCCTGAATCTGACCACTTCTCAGCAGGCCCCTGTTACCCACTAACTCCAGTTGCCATCATCCCTTGCCCAGATTACTGCACAAGCTGCCTGATTTCTTTCTGTGTCTCCACTCTTACCTATCCCCTTCATTCTTCATCCATTATCTTAAAAGATAAGTCATGTCAGGGCCATGACTTTGCCTAAAATCCTCCACTGCAATCAGAACAAATCCAAATCCCTTATCAGGGGCCTACATCACCAGGTGTGTTCAAGGCCTTGTGGTTCCAACTTCCTCTCGGGCCCCCTCCCTCACCTAGGGCCCAGCTGAGCACACTGAGTTGGCTCCAGTTTCCAGGTCTCTGCACTTGCTTTTCCTTGAGCCTGGAATATTTGTCCTCACGGTCGTCCCTAGGCTTCTTTCTCATCCTTCAGCTTTCAGCTTAAAGGTCACCTCGGTGAGGCCTTTCCTGATCTCCCAAAGTCTTCCCCTACCCCCACCACTCTCTAGCACGTTCAGAAATCACTGTATTCATCCGTTGTGGAGTTCCATGTGTAACCTCATCTCCAACACTTACACCAGAAAGCTTCTAGAGAGCGGGCACCTCCTTTGTTTTCAGCGCCACACTGCCTGGTAGAGAGCAGATGCTGAAGAAACAGATTGACTGACAGCCCACGAGATTATCCAGGGCTTTTACGAGGTTCTTTGTTGCAGGGAGAGATGGCTTCTTCAATCGCTTGCTCTCATTCTAGCCAGAGAGGGACTAGCAACCACCCTTCTGTCTTCCCCTCCCCACTTCCTCCCCCACCTCGCTCCCCCGCCCCTTCCTGCTCCATTCTTCCTCCGGCCACCTCCCCTATCCCCCTCCTTCATCCCGCCCTGTCGCGTGGGAGCCGGCCTGGTCGCGCAGACGCTGGAGCGCAGAGACCCGACGGCCGGCCGCGGAGGCATGATGGCGCTCAAGGCGCTGCGTTTGGTTTTGTTCCTGGTCTGGTGGGACTCGGCCGGTAACGCTCACCAGTCTCTCTGGTCCCCGGAGGACCAGCCAAGGAGTTACCGAGAGGGGGGTCTTGCCCGCTACTATCCCTCCCTGAGGCCTGGGGGGTCCTTTGTGTCCCTCCACGCACCCGTTACTGGCGGTTCCCGCCCGCCCCGCAGTTGCCTAGGGACACGAACTTGGGGATGTCCGGGGTTGCGGGGTGGCATTGTGGAGCCAGCAACCGTCTTTAGTTCCTGCTTGGGTTGCTTCCCAGGCTGCTCTTTCTCCCTTAAAGTGGATTTTCTGGAATCCAAGGTTAGGAGTCAGGTTTTTATGTACCCGGGGCCTTCCTTGCAGAACCTCAGCAGCAGATGTACAGGAATCAGAAATTGTGAATGCTGAGTGCGCCAAGCACCGTGGGGTTCGCGAAAAAGCGGCTTCAGTCCAGCCAGACTTGATGTCTATTTAAGTCGAGTTAAAGTGATAACACCCAATGTCAAATTTTGCACTTACTATCTCAACCACAGAGGAAAACAATACCGTGAGCTATTGAGTTACTTCTCTAACCTTTATTCGGTAGCTCCAGAGTTTCCCAAGCAATCCTATTAGGGTGGTCAGATACAGAACCAGTACCGAGTGTTTTCTGTGCGCCTGCTAGGAGAGGTGCGAGAACACACTTCAATAAACTTTTTAGGAAGGAGTCAAGCTAGACACGTGAGGGAGAGGGAGACATGCAGCCTGTCTAAATCACAAGCTGAATTAAAAACAAAACAAAACAAAACAAAACAAAACACTCTTATGAATAAGCACTAACCTTAATCACGTCCTTTAAAATGTCTGTTTCCTTTTTGCAGCCTTTTCCAATGCTCAGTTTGGTCAACCTTCAGAATACAGTACAGTAAGTAGGAAACCATTTGTATTGTTTCTACTAATACAGTGACACCCACAGTGGTTTGGGTGGCGGCTGGTTTTCAGGTCTGCCACTTTGGAGACAATTGACTGCTTCTTTAGAAACCAGATTCTCAGGCAGGCTTTTTGACATGGATCATGGTATAAACTTTGGTTAAAAATTACTCAGGCCTTGAAGGCCTCAGGGCTTTGTTTCCTTTTAATATCTCCTTTGATGATTTAGAAGGTCCTATGCCCAGTAGTTACATGTTGTACTAGATATTTTATGTATATTCTCAAATTAAGTTGTGGAAGCAAACAAAGGCCAACCAGATGAAAGCAAGCACAAACTAGTTATTCACTGCTTAATGTAGCAAGTGAGCCAGCCATGTCACTTGTGTTTTAGCTGAGACTCAAAGGCCAAGGAGTGGGAAAGCTTTGTAACGGTGAAAAGGGAAGGCATCAGGTGTGCCCTGATTGAGGCTGTTGGCATGGGGAGGCTGGAGGTGGGAATTAAAGGCAGGCATCCTATGTGAATGGTTAGGAGGGCATATTTGGATCAGTTCAGTTCAGTCGTTCAGTCGCTCAGTCGTGTCTGACTCTGCGACCCCGTGAATCACAGCACGCCAGGCCTCCCTGTCCACCACCAACTCCCAGAGGTCACTCAGACTCACGTCCATCGAGTCGGTGATGCCATTCAGCCATCTCATTCTCTGTCGTCCCCTTCTCCTCCTGCCCCCAATCCCTCCCAGCATCAGAGTCTTTTCCAATGAGTCAACTCTTTGCATGAGGTGGCTCAAGTACTGGAGTTTCAGCTTTAGCATCATTCCTTCCAAAGAAATCCCAGGGCTGATCTTCAGAATGGGCTGGTTGGATCTCCTTGCAGTCCAAGGGACTCTCAAGAGTCTTCTCCAACAAGACGGTTCAAAGCATCAATTCTTCAGTGCTCAGCTTTCTTCACAGTCCAACTCTCATGTATGGATATACATGACCACTGGAAAAACCATAGCCTTGACTAGATGGACCTTCAGCCACCCTCTATTCAAGCAAATCACATATGACTCTCTGCTTTCTCTCTAACCATTCCCACAGCAGGTCAGTTACTCACTGGTTAGAGACAGACCACCCTCTTGTTTAACTACTCCTCTGTAAATCATAGAGTTTGTTTCCCATGAGTGGAGCTGTATTCTTACCAAGACTCAAGTATCTGTGTTCACAAGCCTATTATGCCAGCCACAGTCTTAATTTATAAAAAATGTAGAGACAGCATGAACATGAGGGTAAAGAAATGAAAATGTTTATATGGAAACTGTGTCAGATGCTTTTGAAAAACTTGCTAAAAGACAAATTCTAAAAAATTGAATTAGGTATAGTAAAACAACAGTAAATAATTGGGGAATTACTTTTTAGCTGTATATTACCTTGCTGTGCCAGTGTCTTTAAATTCTCACCATATTTTAAAAAGGGGGCAGGTTTACCCCTCAGGAGACAGATTGTCATTTTAACTGTCATGACCAGGAAGTTGTAACTAGCATCTAGTGGATAGAGAACAATGATGTTACTAAACTCCCTACCATGCCATGAGACAGCCTCACACAACAAATAATTAGCTGGTCCAAGATACGAATGCAGTTGAGAAATCCCATTTAAAACAAAAGAAGAAATCATGGATGATTTATTATGGGTTTGATTTTTGCAGTGACAGCACACAGAACTCTAATTAGTTGAAACATGTCATTGGAAAAGCCTTATGTCTTGTGTCAGGATTAGATTCAGCTGCAGATAACAAGGACCCAAAATAACAGCTCACAAAACTGCCATCTTAGAATGTGGACTTTGTCATCCTGGTCTGTAAAGCGTAGAGTTCCATGCACCCAGGAGCAGGATGGAGGAATGGACAAAGAATAAAAATTGGGGGAAGCAGAGGACAAACCCCAACTTTCTTTTAAAGGAGGTTCTTCAGATCAGATCAGATCAGTCGCTCAGTCATGTCCGACTCTTTGCGACCCCATGAATTGCAGCACGCCAGGCCTCCCTGTCCATCACCAGCTCCCGGAGGTCACTCAGACTCGCATCCATCGAGTCAGTGATGCCATCCAGCCATCTCATCCTCTGTCGTCCCCTTCTCCTCCTGCCCTCAATCCCTCCCAGCATCAGAGTCTTCTCCAATGAGTCAACTCTTCGCATGAGGTTCTTAGCAGGTGGTAAAGAATCAGCCTGCAACGCATGAGACCCAGGTTCAATCCCTGGGTGGGAGATTGAAGGGAGACTCTCCGGCCTGGAGAATCTGGAGAATGGCAACCCACTCTAGTATTCTTGCCTGGAGAATTCCATGAACAGAGGAGCCTGGCGAGCTATAGTCCATGGGGTTGAAAAGAGTCGGAACAACTGAATGACTAACACAAACACAGAAGCAACTGCATGCAGTAATTCCACTTGCATCCCATTGGCCTGGCCTTGATTGTGTCATCATATCTAGCTGCAAGAAGGTTGTCTTAGTGTGGGTAGCATTACAACTGGCCATGTGCCTCATTGTCTTTCCATCCAAAGATTGGCAATTTTATTTTCATTTATATGTTTTAAGAGAAAATGTTTAGGGTATGTTATAATTTTTGTTACTGTTTCCCTACTTTAATCGACTTTTTCAATTAAATGGCCAATTACCAGTTGTCCCAATCTCATTGGAAAGAGACTATCTAGTCTCCTGTGGAAGCTGTCCTGGAAGCCATCATCTTAGTGAGCCTAGAACACGAAGAACACATCAGGCTCCTAAATGGAGATAGAAGGCTGAACGAAGGATGAAAAGGGTCAAAAGTTTCTCTTTAGTTCAGAGTTTGGCCAATGCCCTGTCCTACTTAGGTCTCTATGAATCCACATAATACGAAGGAAAAGGTATATTTCATTTATTCAGAGTACTAAACACTTATTCTGAAGTGAGGAAAGATGATTACTATTACTAAAACAAAACAAATACAGCAGATCATATATTCAACCTGTTATTAGAATGAGCTTCTGCACGCTATGGTGTGACCACTGTGACCAGTTCTAGTCCTGGTTCTGCTGGAGACTAGTGGCTATGAGCAAGACATATTACCTCTCTGGCCTCAATTCCGTTGAATCTGAAAGTTGAGTTCCATGATCCAACTGCTGGGCTGCTGTAATAAAGCCACAAACTGAGTGACTTAAACAACAGAGATGGATTGTCTCACAGTTCTCAAGGCTGGATGTTCAAACTCAAGGTGTTGGTAGGGTTGGTTCCTTCCCAAGGCTGTGAGAACGAATCTGTTCCAGTCCTCTCTCCTAGTATCTCGTAGCCTCAGGCATTTCTTGGCTTGTCAATGGCATTCTCTTGGTGTCTTCACATGATCTTGCCTCTGTGTGTGACTCTGTGTCCACACTTCCCTTTTGTTTAAAAAAAAATATTTATTTTTTGCGCAGGCTTTCTCTAGTTATAGTGAGCAGGGCCTGCTCTTCCTTTTGGTGCTTGGGCTTCTCATTGTGGTGGCTTCTCATTACAGAGCACAGGCTCTGGGCACACGGGCTTCAGAGCTGCAGTGCTCGGACTCAGTAGTTGTGGCTCATGGGCTTAGTTGCCCTGCAGCATGTGGAATCTTCCCAGACCAGGGATCCAACCTGTCCCCTGCATTAGCAGGTGAATTCTAATCTGCTGCACCACCAGAGTGAAAAGAAAAGTGTTAGCTACCTCAGTCCTGTCTGACTCTTTGTGACCCCATGGACTATAGCCCACCAGGCTCCTCTGTTCATGGGATTCTCCAGGCAAGAATACTGGAGTGGGTTGCCATTCCCTTCTCCAGGGGATCTTCCTGAACCAGGAGTCGAACCCAGGTCTCCTGTATTGCAGGTGTATTCTTTACCATCTGAGCCACCAGGGAAGAATTCCTGAATGGGAATTTCACCACCAGGGTAGTCCTCCAATTTTCCCTTTTTATAACCACACCAGTCATATGGATTAGGGCCTATTCTCCTAAACTTTTTATTTTAAGATAATTTCCTATGTGAAGACCCTACTAATCCCACATAAGGTCATATTCTGAAGTGCTAGGAGTTAGGACTTTAACATATCTTTCTGGGTGGATGCAGTTAAGCCCATAACAAGCCCTGAGGTCTAATTTTGAACCTACTGCTTTTCTTAATGCTGTTGCTTAAATGCTAGTATCTTACAAGTCCAGACAAAAGATTACATTTCCGAGTGTGTCTGGGCATTATGCCACGGAATTAGGTGGAATGTAACAGGACATTCTCATGGAGTTGCTTGTGAAGAACAGATTATGAAGCTGGAGGATAGTAAAGTCCGTTGGTGGCATATCTTGGACTTTCATTTAAAAATCAGCCAGCATAAACCTTCTGCTGAGGTCCTTATCTTACATAGCAGGTATTGACCCATTGCTTCAACACTACATCTGATGCTTAGAGAAACCTGTGTGTGTGTATGTGTGTGTGTGTAAAATAGAAATTTTTCTGTAGGAAATTTCTAGAAAATATAGGGAAACTTGGGACTTTGCCCGAATTCTCTGGTGGCTCAGATGGTGAAGAATCTACCTACTGTGCAGGAGACCTGGGTTCAGTCCTTGGGTCTGGAAGATCTACTGGAGAAGGGAATGGCAACCCACTCCAGTATTCTTGCCTGGAGAATCCCATGGACAGAGGAGCCTGGTGGGCTGCAGTCCATGGGTTCCCAAAGAGTCCGACACGACTGACTAATGGTGGAACTTTGCCCTCCTCTTATGATAAAAATGTCTCAAGTTATTCACCAATTTCTGTCTTCCTTTCTCTTTTCTAGCCAAACTGCCATCAGTATACATTACCAGGATGTCCCCGGGACTTCAACCCCGTGTGTGGAAGTGATTTGTCCACTTATCCCAATGAGTGTACTCTGTGTATGAAAATCAGGTAGCAATTTTTCAATATAAACTAGGCACATATTCTTTAGTTCTTCTCTTGCATTTTGATTACTTAGGAAGTTTGGCTCTTTTCTTGGACATAATCATATGTGACATAAGTAGCTCTGTTTTAAGACATATTTAAAAAGACACAGAATCAGTGAATTTTCTAGATCAAGGTTAGAAAAAGAGGCATGTGATTAATCAATTATAGACCAGATAATTAAGTGATGTTACTATCCAGGGATGGGTAGTTTCCCAAAATTAAAAATATATTTACAACTTCCCTGGTAGACCAGTGGTTAAAACTCCACCTGCCAGTGCAGGGGTAAGAGTTCAATCCCTGGTCCAGGAAGATCCCACGTACTGAGGAGCAACTAAGCTCATGCACCACAGCTGCTGAGCCCACGCTCTAGAGCCCAAGAGTCACAATATCTGAGCCCATGTGCTGCAACTACTGAAGCTCGTGTACTTAGAGCCTGTGCTCCACAATAGGAGAAGTCTCCCCAGTGAGAAGCCAAGCACCATAACTATAGAGCAGTCCCTGCTCTCTGCAGCTAGAGAGAGCCTGTGTGCAGCAAAGACGACCCAGAGCAGCCAAAAAAAAAAAAAAAAAAAAAATTAGAAAAAGAATACATTTAGTAGTTAAACTCTGTGGAATAGTGAATATTCTGTTGAATTCAGTAGCCATGTACAGGTGATCTACACATCCTGCACTACTGGTCAGAAAACCAGTCTTAGTAACTCTGCCTGTTAGAATGCTCACTAATAAGTGTGTTATACTGATGCCCTCTGTGTAAAACACCTGGCCAGCTGAGGTGACCACGAGTCCACCTCCAGATACACTCCTTTGTATTTCAGGGGTTCAGTCTCTGAACTTCAGTTCAGTTCAGTTCAGTTGCTCAGTCGTGTCCAACTCTTTGCGACCCCATGAATCGCAGCACGCCAGGCCTCCCTGTCCATCACCAACTCCTGGAGGTCACTCAGACTCACATCCATCGAGTCAGTGATGCCATCCAGCCATCTCATCCTCTGTCGTCCCCTTCTCCTCCTGCCCTCAATCCCTCCCAGCATCAGAGTCTTCTCCAATGAGTCAACTTTTTGCATGAGGTGGCCAAAATACTGGAGTTTCAGCTTTAGCATCATTCCTTCCAAAGAAATCCCAGGGCTGATCTCCTTCAGAATGGACTGGTTGCATCTCCTTGCAGTCCAAGGGACTCTCAGGAGTCTTCTCCAACACCACAGTTCTGAACTTAGTCTTCAGTAAATTACCAGGTCTTCTCAGAGTGATTCGTGGGGAGTAGTTCCATGTGCCCTAAGGTTTGGGAAAAAAATGGCAGAGTTGGGTTTTCACCTTCATTGTTTCCTAGATTTAGCTTTAAAAATTATTTAATGATTTTAGGCTGTGCTGGCTCTTTAATGCTGCTTGGGCTTTACCTAATTGTAGTGTGCAGGCTTCTCATTGTAGAGACTTCTCCTGTTGCACAGCCTGGGCTCCAGGTTGCAAGGGCTTCATTAGTTGTGGACTTAGAGCACAGGCTCAGTAGCTGTGGTACACAGACTCAGTTGTTCCACAGTACATGGGATCTTTCTGGATCAGTGATAGAACCCACGTCTCCTACACTGGCAGGCAGATTCTTTACCACTGAGCCACCAGGGAAGGCCCTAGATTTAGCTTTAAAAATGATTGTCAACAGGGAAGGAATATAATGTATAATGACGTGGGTCTTTTTAATACAAATTGTGGGACAGTTTCAATAAATGTGTTTTTGTGATTGGTCAATTTTCAGGGAAGATGGTCGTGATATTAAAGTAATCCGAAGTGGACCCTGCTGATGGAGCAGTTCACAGAAGAGAAATTGGAGAAACACCTCTGTATACTAGATGGATTTTATTTTCCCCATTTCTCTTTTCCTGTATTTCTTTGTGTGAGATTTGTTAACCCATACTTTCTGAGATGAGATGTGGAAGAGAGCCATGGACAGTGATTGATAATTAAAGCAAACAACAAAAGTACTTGTTTCTTGGCATTTGCCCCTTGAGTTAAGCTTATCGCCCAGATTACTTATATGTTGCTTTATTTAGTTGGAATAAAATCAGCATTGTGTTCAGTTACCACTGTTCCCTGTTGAATATCCATTCTTACTCACCCTCACAGGGCTCTTTTCCTCCCAGATAGACATGGATTTCACTAAGGGAGAAGTAGAGTCATTTTTGAGAGGTCAAGGTTTATTCTCCTTCCCATTTCTCTGAATCTTTGATATAGAATGTATGGTAATTGGTACAATGTTGTGCACAGAACAAATAACATGAGATGCTGAAATTGACTCTAGCCTGAACAGGTAGAGTCAAAAAAAATACGCAATAAAAATACAAGATTTTAGAATTCCTTCCGATGCAGTTTTTCTTTCAAGTTAATGCAGAAACTTGCCCTTTTCCTTCTTCTAGAGCGGAGGTTCTGAACCCTAGATGATGCTGGGGCTATGTCGGGAGGCATTTTGGGGATCACAATTTGTAGGGTGGGTGCTCCTGACTTCTAGCAGGTGGAAGCCGGGGATGCTACCAGACATTCTACAGTGAGCAGGACACCTCCCAGCAACCAAGAAATTTTCAGTCCAAAATGTCACTCCTGCTGAGGTTGAGACGTTCTGTCTTAAGAGTCGGATGCAACATAAAGAATAGATGTTACAATAATAAAAGTGACCAGAGGTTAATTTAGAAAGATACTGTTGTCCAGGCAGAGGATTTTGAGTCAAGTCCTAGGCTTAAGTACATTCTAGGGTCAGGAAACTGTGAGACAAGAGGCAAGGGATGATGACAGTGTGTAGAAAAAAACCTGGCTTTGGCAAGTGGACTAAATGTGAATTTGAATTCTGATTCCAACACTTCCTTGGGCTTCTGTTTTTTTATCTGGAAAAGAGGGATCATGCTTAAGTCATGGAACTGCTGTGAGGAAGCTTAGCACAGCACTTGGTCCATGGAAACTACTGAAATAGTAGCTACTGTTAGTTCAAGTATCCCTCTTAGGAGGTAGAAACTGAGGCCCACAGAGGCAAGCCAGTTTGCCCAAGGTTATGAAGCAGTGTGGACCAGAAGCCTGGTCTCCAAATTTCCAGAGCTCTGTTCTTATGTGGAATAGAGGCAATAAAGTGGGAAGTTGTATAATATAAATGTGCCACAACTACATTGTGTCTGTAGTTATTTTTGGCTTAAAAGTTTTATAAAAGTAGTATATGATTTTCAGAAAGTTAAAAATATACCGAAATACATTTTAAAAATGAAAGTCTTGCCCATACTAGCCTCTAGAGGTGACCAATATTAACCTTTTGGAACACAGTCTTCCTAAGTATGTGGGGGAACTTAAATGTCAAGAAGCTAAAGGGTCTTGGGGTGATACATCACTGTTGACAGCAGACCTGCAGGCAGGACATGGCAGCAACCTTCACTGCACCAGGGAGAAGGAGGCTACCATTTACAGGGGGAATTGATGTCAGGCTATGAGGGCAACGAGCAGCTGGGGCCACACAGGTAGTTACAGATTGAACCCTCAAATTAAGAGGATTGGATAGTCGTGTGAGTGAAGCATGGAGGGACTGGTTGAGCAGAGGATGTACAGAGAGCAAGAGAACAGCCATCTTGAGTGGCCCGCTCAAACGTGCATCTTGAGAAACGTGGACCTCGTCTTTTATTCTGCCCTTGCGTGCCCTACAGTAGAGCACCCTATGTAACTATGTTTATAAAAGACTGGTCAGGTAGATCTCCCTGGACCCTTCAGATCATCTTCATAGACTGGTTTAAAGTGCAAATCCCACTCAAATACATGGGATAGATAGTTTCTACCATCTAGGTCTAGATTTGAATATAATATATTTCAAAGAATAAAAGTGGATTTAGAAATAAGAGTACCAAAAGTAGGGCACAGGTTATCTACATGTTAACATGTAAAAATGTGTCATAACAATGATAAGAAATTTTGAGGTGCTATAATTAATAGCTTGATATTCAATAGACTTTTTGTTAAAGCTGTTTTTTTATACAGCATTATTTTCTGTGTATGCATAATAATAGCCATTTGCAATCACCAATAAATGGATTGTTTAAATGAACAAATTACATAATTCACATAGGCTGACTTTACAGAAGAAAGTTTTTGTTTGTTTTTAGGAGGTTTTATTTTTCTATGTTGAAAGTGGTAATCAATTCATATACAATTTTTAAGTAATATACAAGAAGTAGGTGGACTGTGGGACACTACTCCTATGGTGGGTTGGACGGTAAAGCGTCTGCCTGCAATGCGGGAGACCTGGGTTCAATCCCCGGGTTGGGAAGATCCCCTGGAGAAGGAAATGGCAACCCACTCCAGTACTCTTGCCTAGAAAATTCCATGGATGAAAGATCCTGGTGGGCTACAGTCCATGGGGTCTCAAAGAGTCGGACATGACTGAGTGACCTCACTTTCACTTTTCACAAATCAAAAAGTTTAAGAATTTTTTTTTTGTGGTGGCTTCTCTTGTTACTGAGCACAGGCTCTAGGCATGTGGGCTTCAGTAGTTGTGGCACATGGGCTCAGTTGCCCTGTGGCGCATGGAATTTTCCTAGACCAAGAATCAAACCTATGTCCCCTACATTGCCAGGAAGATCCTTAACCTGTGGACCGGCAGGGAAGTCCAAAAAGATTAACTCTTGAGAAAATAAAGGACCAGATAAACCAGCTAAAGATACAGTTAACTTCCTCCCAATTCATTCTAGATCTTGTCCAGACTGTCTCTGACACTTGCTGCCCATATTTATGTTGTGCACTATACACATCTAGATGGCACAGACAACAAGGTATAGAAGGAAAGGTGTTTGGAGGCACAGATGACTCATTCTCAGCTCTTCCCATAATGCCTTTGTTTCTTTATTCTTCATAGTTGGGAAGAAGCAGCGTCTCTCTATGACTTATAGAAATGTGACATCTGAAATCATACCTGATGCATTTGCCAATGACTGGATCATTTAGACTGCTAAATTACCATAGCTCCCACAATCCATCTTTAGAGCAAGAAGTTTTATTTTTCTGTCTTGAAAATAAGATAATATTCAATGGGCCTAACAGTTGCATTCACTACAGAATTCTTAGGGCTTCCCTGGTGGCTCAGATGGTAAAGAATCTGCCTGCAATGTGGAGACTTGGGTTTGATCTCTGGGTCGGGAAGATCCCCTGGAGAAGGGAATGGCTACCCACTCCAGTATTCTTGCCTGGGAAATCCCATGGACAGTGGAGCCTGGCAGGCTCTAGTCCATGGGGTCACATAGTCGGACTGAGCAACTTTCACTTTTCACTTTCACAGTATTCTTAATCCATAGAATTGAAATTACAGGCAAAATATATGAGGTTTTATGATCTAAAGTGCTACCCTTTACATTTTAATTTTTTTTAAAAAAAATGTTTATTTATTTGGCTGCACTGTATCTTAGTTGCAGCATGTGGAATCTAGTTCCCTGACCAGGAATCAAACTTGGGCCCCCTGCACTGAGAGCATGGAATCTTAGCCACTGGACTACCAGGAAGTCCCTAAATTTAATTTTAAAATTTTGTAAGAAAAAAAAGGGAAATTGTGTGTCTTAGTACTCTAGCATATTCAAAAAGTCTCTTTTCTTATTGTGGAGAAGAGATCATGTTTACAAAACATTTATGATAAAATTAGATTTGATGGTTCTGTGGCTTTTTTCCTGTCCCCAAGCAAAATTAGTTTTCCTTAAATGGGAAAGGATTTAAAATAACAAGGAAGAGATACATCAAAAGGTTAACAAAATTAAACAATTGTACACTTTTATTTTCAAGGAATATATACTGCTTTGATAATTATGATAAATATGCCTTTTAAAAATTGATTTTTTAAAAGAAAGATTATAGTTTAAGAAACCATGAGAAGAAAGGAACCCTTAATTGAGCCAACAAATTAAGAGCCAGAAATAGCCCACCAATAATCTTTTACAGACTTTTGCCAAGTGTTCTCCTTGTCATGGGATAATTCCTGGCCAGCACTGAGACACAAGGGGGCAGTGGCTCCCTGGGAACTGCCACTTCCAGCAAATCCTGCCGCTCAGCCCGAAACCAGCTGAGTGATGTCTCTCTAGAGCATTGCCACTGGCCTGGGAGTCATATTTAACTTGCAAACCACTTTCAAAGACTCATACTTTTAATTTTTTTAATTTATTTTTGATTGGAGGATAATTGCTTTACAACAATGCTTTGATTCTTTGAAGACACTATTTCTGTGACTAACAATGAATAGTCCAGTTGGAGCTAATGTGGAGTCAAGGACCTAGGTGAAATGATGACAAATAAAAACAATTTTACCCTCTGAATAGGAGTTAGGCAAATGCTTTCAGAATGTGGCTGGATGAAAAGCTTCCAGAGGAGGAGGCTGCAAGCTTATCTGACTTGAACAGAAAACTCTGACCCGACAGGCCTCAGAGAAGACTGCTTTTCTGTGGTGGGCAGGTTTATGAAGAAGCCACCAACCTTTCTTCTCTAGGTTTTCTGCCTCCCTGTCCCCATCTGTTTCAATGTCTTTTATCTTGCCTAAAACTTCTGCCCTAGTGAGTATTAAGTCAGAAAAATTCATAATATCCAATATTAGCTTGGCTATTTACAGTTTCCAAAGTCTTTCATACTTTATAAAACAGTTTCAAGTATGTTTTTCACACACCATTTGAAATGATTTGACTTTTCACTCCCCACTTCAGTGAACTTTATCCCTGGAGATAGACTCCATCATACTGACCAAAGTTATTACCAAGAAAACAAAGAAAGTCTGGGGACCAAATGCCAAGCTCATGGCATCGCATTTACCTTACAGACCAAGCTGCAGGGTAAAGGGTGTGGTGTGGGCAGAATGGAAGTGTCAGAATCTGGTTTATGAAGCTCAGGAATGAATTCCTTTCTGAAGAGGAAGGGACTGTTACTGTTAAGTCGCTTCAGTCGTGTTCGACTCTGTGCGACCCCATAGACGGAAGCTCACCAGGCTCCCCCATCCCTGGGATTCTCCAGGCAAGAACACTGGAGTGGGTTGCCATTTCCTTCTCCAATGCATGAAAGCGAAAAGTGAAAGTGAAGTCGCTGAGTCCTGTCTGACTCTTAGCGACCCCATGGACTGGAGCCTACCAGGCTCCTCCATCCATGGGATTTTCCAGGCAAAAGTACTGGGGTGGGGTGCCATTGCCTTCCCCGGAAGAGGAAGGGAAGGGCAGGGCAACTCTGTAGAAGCATTTGCCACTCAAAGACTTTCATGGGCACCCATGCATATGAAATCGGCAATGAATATTCGTGAGACAGATGACCCTAACTTACAATGTGGTGTGTTAGTCTTTGGAGGAGTGAAGAAGTCCTTTGTTTGCCATACGGCTGATTTATTAGGAAAACTTGTCTCCTAAACTATGTATCTTGATAAACTGCAACAAGTCTAAGTCATGCAGAATGTCACAAAAGAAGCATTTGCTAGTTTTTACGGTTGTGTGGTTTAACATACTTAATCAATGCACATATGTTTGGAGGTTTTTTCTATTTTTCTATCAGTTTTATAATTTTTGTGACAGGAAATAGCATTATGATTATAGGAAATCAGAGGTCAATTCATGATGTCTTCTCTTTTGATTGTCAAGCAGGGATGATTTGATGAAACTTAGAGGTTGTTGTGTTTCTATGCTTATGGTTTAGGAGAAAATCTGAAACAGGTTAAATGTCACGGTCAGCTAAAGGTAACAGCACATCTTTGACTCTAAATTTGGGATTTTTTTTTTAATCATTGTGCTCTGAAAATAGCACACTCTGTTAAGAAAATTCTATCACCAGACCACTTTTGCTTCGTATTTCTGCAGTGGATTTGGTGGCTACTATTTTCCATTTATGAACATAAAAAACAAAGGCTCAAAAAGCACTTGATATTTTCAGTGCTGATGAATGAGGAACTTCTTATTTAGACCCTGTTTGGAAAAAAGTTGATCTCTAAATAGGGGCTCCGCTGGTGGCTCAACAGTAAAGAATCCACCTGCTACGCAGGAGACCTGAATTCTATTCCTGGGTCGGGAACATCCCTTGGAGAAGGAAATGGCAATCCACTCTAGTATTCTTGCCTGGGAAATCCCATGGACAGAGGAGCCTGGTGGGCTACAGTCGGGTTGCAAAAGAGCTGTACACGACTTACAAACTAATTAACAACAACAGAGTAGGTGGCAGATTCGAGTAGTTTATTTGTTGAGCACCAAGCCTGTGCTTGATCCAGTAGGAAAACAACATATGGTACAGTCTGTGCCATATGGGACAGTCCATAAACCACCTTCTCAGGCTCCTTGGCTCATGTCGCAGAGGCTAAAACAAACAATAGACCAAAGGGTATAATGTAAATCTTGGAAAGTTGTTGCTGTTAAATAGAAACCATATTAGCAGCAAAGCAAATCAAAACACCTTGTATACACTTTATACTCTTAACCTATATATTAGAGTTAATTATAAGTCTATAAAATGGTAGTTTGCAAGGCTAGGATTAGCGACTTCTCGCACTTTTTCAAACTGACTCTCTTTTGCAACAGATCTCCTTTTCACTTTCTTCTGCTTTCTTTCTAAGGATTCCCTAAAATACATATCCCACTGGCCTTCAACAAATGTCCGAACATCCACTTATCATTGGTCATAATAAACTGCTCTCTTTCACATTCTTCTTTTAATGTGCAAATATCCCATTGAAAGGTAATATATCACATTCTTAACACAAGGATGGCTACTTCTAGGCAAATCTGGCACATTCCCAGTCTATGGCAGACATGCATGCTTTCCTGGGGAGTCTGGAGTTAAATCCTCAACACACTGCACCTGGCAGCCTACTCAGGCCTATCGAAGTTGGCACATGAGCTGAAACCTATTTGGCATCCTTGTTCTAGCAGTGTAAATAGAGTGGATTAATAATACAATATCTGGTAGGTTCTAGAATCAGGTAAACTGTGGTTTATATGGGTATGAGAGGAGCTATTAAGGTCAAGCTTATTCTACATCACAACTTCACCCCAGGCTCTTTGCTCAATACTATTTTAGTAGGAGAAATAAGACATCAGGGTGGCTGATCTACAAAATAAAACTTTGGGGAATATTTACTTTACAACAGTAGGATATTGTCAGACCTTCCTAAATGGGTAACCATCCATCTCCCAACAGCTCATTCATCAAGCCTTCCATACAGATATTCTTCTGTTCCTAAGCCAAGTGAAGTCCACACATAGTGGGCCTGAAATTGGTAAATGGAAAATGTTGAGCAGTTCAAAATGTTGAGCAAACTTAAAATGTTGAGTTTGATAGTGTCACTCAGAAAAAAACAATGAGGTCAGTGTCTCCTGCACACTGGGGGAGACATTCTAGATGTCGTGGTGTTGCTTGAACAACTTGAATTTGTTCTCTTCCTACCAAAAGTCAGTCCCTGCTGCCCCTGTCATATAAAACAGAGCAAAAACCATACAGAGAAAAGTCCTTTTAAGAGAGAAGCAGCTGCAGCTGGCACATTGCAGAAAGCACCTTGGAAATGAAGGAAGCTCATAATAAATAATAGCAACAGGAGGGAAGGCTGTGAAGGTCCATTCAGTTCTGTTCTCAGCCTGACATTTGACCTGAGACCAAATTGTTCAGTGGCCAGCATAGAAGGTTTGCATTGTTCCTTCCAAACAAGAATGATGTAGCCATTGACGAGTACAAGCAAAAAATATAGACTACATTGACAGAAAAGGGGGGGAGTGTTGGGGGGTTCATACTGTACCCAGGTAGAATTATGTAGACATTTCTGAGAGCTTTTAAACTATTTTGTCACACTTGGGGATACAGATGAACGTGGACATCCAAACATACCCCTCATTTTACATGGGATCCAGAAACCCTGTGAGAAAGAGGTGGAATCCAGTAGAGCTGAAGTTCAGACATGTAGAAATTGGATGTATGACTGTGAGCCTAGAAGAACAGACCGAGGAGAGAGACAGTAGGACCTTCTATAGAGCCAGCTGGACTGATAATTGGGACTTGAGACTGTCCCCAGGAAGCAGTGATCCAGAGGTGGCTGGTCTTAAGCACCTTGGCTTCCAGCTCCTTCAGGGACAAAATCTGCTCCTGGGAAGAGGGGGCCATGGTATAAAGGAAAGAAAAGAAAGAACCATGTATTAGGAGCCACCAGTTCAGTCTTAGGAAACCTTTCCCCTTGGTGAGATGGTATGAAATAATAGGACCAATTGAGACAGATGGAAGGCTTTTGCTGCAGGCTCTGATTAAATGTGAGATGAACACACCTCTCAGCCCTTTGTGGACTTTTGAAACTTGGGTCACACTGTCACATACAACAAGTGTGAATATATATGTTTGTTTACATTTCTAACTCACCTTTGAGGTTTAGTTCACCTCAAAGACTGGTTCACTTATTCTTAAATCATCTTTGTTTTTTAAAGAATTAAGTTAAAAACAAACCAAGTTTAGTTACTGTAGATCTGTAATTCTTAAACTTTGGCTGGCATCAGAATCACCTGGAGGGCTTGTTGTTAAAACAGGTTGCTGCACCCCCACCCCAGAATTTCTGATTCTTTAGATCTAGGGTGGGGTCTAGAATTTGTGTTTTTAGCGAGTTCTTTGGAGGTTCTGCTGGTTAGGGAGCATACTTTAAGAATCATTGCTGGAGATAATTTTCTGGACCTGTTATTCCTTAGCTGAAAATATTCTGGAGACCAGACTGAAACATGAGATAGCAGCCCCTTTCTTAACAAAGTGCATTCCTGGCCAGGCAACCCTTCTAAGATTTTCCAAGGGTTTTTACCTCTAATAATAACAGATCTAAGAAGATGCCTTCTTATATCTTCTCTCAAATTCTTTGACCCAAATCCTTACAAAATCATATAGAATGGATATTTTCATTACTATTTCAACTTCAAACTTGATCACAGTAAATAAGAACAAAGAACACTTGATATTTTTCCAATATCTGATATTTGAAACTTGTTATCCAGGGCACCTCATTCCTGGCACCATCATTTTCTGGACTAAGAATATCAGTTTGAACTTAGAATAAATGGAATTCATAATATTATGGAAACTGTGCCGCAGTTTCTGACCCCTAAATCTAGATACATTGTTAGACGCATGGTCCAAGTACATGTTTTGAAAATATGGCAGAATGTTTAAAATTAGAACTCTCCAATAATATCCTGGACATATGATTGCCTTACATATGATAGTTGTTCATTTATTCATTCTCTAAAACATATTCATTGAGTCTTAGGTCAGGGTTGGGTCTAGGTGCTGTGGATACAACAATAAGTAACAGCTAGACAGGCTTGTGTCATGGTTGAAGCACATTTTGGAGCCAGACTGCCTGGATTCAAATCCCAACTCTGTCACTTACTAGCTTGGCAAGTTACTTAACTTCTTTGTGCCTCAGTTTCCTCATCCATAAAATGGCATCTATCTGATGAGAGATATGAGGATTAAATGAGTTAACATTTGTAAAAAGCAGAGAACACTATTTGGTATATTATATACATTTTTTATAAACATTGTCATAAATACACCTGTCTGTGTCTTAAGAAGTTCATAGTACTGGGGCATAAAGAGTGACATGTTAAGAAATGAATATAATGTAATGTAATAAATGCTATAATGAAGGTATGAGTGAAGTGCTGGACTTTCTTTGCTGCCAAATGAACTAGAGTAAACTCTGTGGGCTCTGGACTGCATGTGCTTGCCATATCACTTCCCTCTCTAGAACCACGCTGGAGATAATCCAGCAAGTTTTTAATCTTCCTTTTTATAAGTGTTGCTATGAAAACAACCATCATTATGCTAACATATAATTACCACAAGTAGTTTTCAAAAAACCTTCCTATCAAATGTAAATGATGTTGAAACTCATTTAGGAGACCACTTGCTTGGACTTTATAGTGTGCAGAGGCAGTTTATGTGAAAATAGGATTAGGCACCTGTTCTGCAGTTGAAACTTGGGTGGGGCCCCAAATGAATTAGATATGGCAGTAACTTGTAGAAGGAGGGTAGACAACTCATCTTGGTGTGCAAGAGACCTTGCCAGTTTTAATGGTGAAGGTCCCACTTCCCAGGAACCCCCTCAGTCTCAGGCAAGAGGTTAAAATCATTACAACCATATTTTAAATATAATTTTTATTTTAAAATTTATTTTTGGCTGTGCTGGGTTTTTCTTGCTCTGTGGACTTTTCCTCCAGTTGCAGTGAGTGGGGGCTACTCTTCACTGCAGTGCATGGCTTCTCATTGCAGTGGTTTCTCTTATTGCAGCTCGAAAGTTCTAGAGTACTGACTCAGCAATTGTGGCACATGGGCGTAGTTGCTCTGATGCATGTGGGATCTTCCCAGGTCAGGGATCAAACCTGCGTCTTCTGCATTAGCAGGTGGATTCTTGAGCCGCCAGGGAATCCTCATTACAAACATTTTAATAGGAACTGGAAACTTTAAAAAGAAAACAGAAAACTACTATAATGTTACAATGGAATATTAGCCATAAAAAAGAATGAAATGATGTCCGCAGCAACATTGATAGGCCTAGTAATCATCATATTAAGGGAAGTAAGCTAGACAGAGGAAGACAAATACCATGTGATATTACTTCTACGTGTAATCTAAAATATGGTAAGAATGAACTTAGTTATGAAACAGAGGCGGACTCACAGACATAGAAAACACTCTTTATGGTTACCAAAGGGGAAAGAGAGTGGAGGAGGGATAAATTAGTAGTTTGGGATTAGCAGATACAAACTATTGGCTTGGCCAAAACATTCAGAGATACTATGGAAAAACCTGAATGAACATTTGGGCCAACTCAATGCTATACACAAAATAGATAACAAGGTCCTACTGTATAGCATAGAGAACTATATTCAATATCAAAAAATTATTTAAAAATATGAGAAAGAATATATACATATGTGCATTTACATATATATACATATGTATATACATACACATATATATACATACACACATATTTTTCATATATGTACATATGTCTATATACATATATATAGCCGAATCACTTTGCTGTATACTACAAACCAATACAACATTGTAAATCAGCTATAGTTCAGCAAAAAACACAATGTTATATGTCAATTATATCTCAATTTCAAAACAAAACTGGCATGTTGCAAAAGCACTATTTCAAGTTTCATACCAAAAAAAAAGAAAGCAAGAAAAAGAAAATGCAACTACTGCATCCCTTGGATTGGGGATAGCTGAAAAGCATAATAGACATCAACAAATATTTACTGACTTTCTATTGAGGGCAGATGAACATGTTCCCGTCATTAACAAGCTGCAATCTGATTTAAGGAACAAGAAATAAACCAGTATAAAGTTAAATCAAAATATAGTTACATGTCAGTTCAAGATAAGAGAAATGATGATACAAAATGGTTAATAGCCCATCAATTTTCCATTTTAGAGTTGCTATGGGAATGGAGCTCAGAGGAAAGGAAGAGCTCTCACTGGGAAACAGTTATAAAATGGCCCTACTTCATGGTGGTTCACAAGAACTGGTGGGATTTTTAATCACAGCAGTGATGTTGGAGAAGACTCTTGAGAGTCCCTTGGACTGCAAGGAGATCCAACCAGTCCATCCTAACAGTCCTGAATATTCATTTGAAGGACTGATGCTGAAGCTGAAACTCCAATACTTTGGCCACCTGATGCGAAGAACTGACTCTTTTGAAAAGACCCTGATGCTGGGAAAGATTGAGGGCATGAGGAAAAGGGGATGACAGAGGATGAGCTGGTTGGATGGTGTCATCGACTCAATAGTCATGAGTTTGGGTAAACTCCAGGAGTTGGTGATGGACAGGGAGGCCTGGCATGCTGCAGTCCATGGGGTCACAAAGAACTGGACACGACTAAGCGAGTGAACTGAACTGAATTGAACTGAGTGATGGGAGGACCCTATACAGGTGTTGGTACAGCACAGGTGAAGCACAGGAGTGAGAGCAGCATTAGGCAAATCCAGAGGACAGGCAATAGAGTCTTTAGAGGAGGTGAAGGAGAGAAGGAGGCATGCAGTTAGCCTTAACACACATTCACACAAAGCTCTGCAGGAGCACACACTCTTAAGCTTGGGTTGGAAGACCATTTGTCAAAAGACCGCTCTCTTTCCCTTGAGTGAAGAAATACTACCTTTCCTCCGAAATCTTTCCTTTATATTTTCTGTAGAAGGATTTCCAAAGTCTATGTTTAAACCCTAAATACAATGGCTATCTTAGCTCTTTGTTTTGGTTAATGAGTGTTGGGGGACAAAGCTCTCTAAAACCTGCCATGGGCTGCCTCCCAGCCTGATGGCCTCAGAGGAATCCACCTTCCTTCTCAGCAGCACGCTGCCCCAGAGCACAGACAACTGAAGTTCCCAGGCCTTCATAAGTTCCAGGCCCCAAACCTACCCATCACCATTTCTGCCTCATCTTTTGGGTTAAAACAGGCCACAGAGCCCCTGAGAATCAAGAACAGTGGTCTACATGGGACATGAATGCCGGAGGCCTGGCTCCCCTGGGGCTACCAACATGGCGGCCTACAGGGCTCTTCCTGAGGCTTCTATTTCAAGGCTCTTCTGTCAAATCTCTCTTTTACCACGACCTTTTACCTAACATCTAATTGTATGCACCTTTGCTTAGAGGAAGAAGGCAGCCAACCTTCTGTTTTCCGGGAGAACAGAACCTAAACAGGAAGTTAGGTCTGCTGAATCTTAAAAGGGACAGCTGTGTAAAGACTGACCCAGGCCCTGAGGCTGGGTGGGGGCCAAGCCCAGAACAGAGGATCTGGAAAGGGAATCCAGGGTTTGGATTTAAGACGTAAGGGCTGGCCAGCAGCCCGTGTGCTTCCGGTAGGAGGGCCGTGGGGTTCTTGTTCACATCTGCAGGGAGAGGTACCACAGGCAGAGAATTCCCCCAAATCACCCACAGCGCTAGGCTGCCCTACTGCCGGAAATCGGAGAGCTCCCCAGGTGAAGTCAGACTCCTGGGAAGACAGAGAAGATTTGAGCCTAGGAGAGCTGTCCTGGATTCCTGGGTCTGTTGATGCCAAATGAATTTTATCCGTGTATAATCCTGCAGTTTCATAGGATTATTGACAATCACTCTCTGCACTGTTTTATCTTTCTCCTCTCCTCTCCCCATCCCACCCCCAATCTCTTTCCTTTGAGACATCAAGTGCAGAGTTAAGGTGAATAAGGACCGATCTCAGAATGCCTTCACATGGGCAGATTGTACAGAGCCCTCCTCTTTTGTAAAATTTGCTCCCCTCCATTCACACCAGCCACTCATCCGGACTGCGTGCCCCCTGTAGGCATTCCACTCTTATGTGATGGATATTCTGTTTAATATACATACCTCCTTGTACTAGATGGAGTGTTGTGTGTTTGTGCTTAAAATACATAATCAAGAAAGGGGGCCCAGTTAAGCTTCTTCCCCCTTATTTATTTATTTATTCATTTGATTGAACTGGGTCTTAAGTTCCAGCATGTGGAATCTTTTTTAGTTGCCACATGTGGGATCTCGTCCCCTGACGGGAGATCTAACCTGGGCACCCGGCACTGGGAGTGCAGAGTCTTAGCTATTGGATCACTTGGGAAGTCCCTGTTTCCCACTTTTGAGCAGCTTTGCAGATATCCTGCTTAACAACTTCTGCTCCCAACTTGTCAGCCAGAACCACTTGCTCCTGAAAACCTGAGAGGCTGGGAAAAGTAATCGACCACCCTTTCTGAACTGACCATACTGATGTTTGCAGTAAAACAAATGTTCACCAGTGGGGAAGAAGGGAAATGGCTGTGGGTAGACATCCAGCTGCCTCTGTCACCCGTAGCAGAGATTGCCTGCTCTCTGGGGGCCCCAATGCAGGGACAGAGGCAAGGAAACAGGAAGGCTGGAGAGAGGAAGCTGGCTCAGCTCCATCTCGTCTGCATCTACTTCCTTAGGAACTGTGATAATACAAAGTAACCACAAGGGAGATTCCCTATAAATGTGCTGTCACCCTAGAGGGAATATGGCCACCTCATCTTGGAATAACTGTAAAAACAAGGCAAGTGTAGGAAATGGGTAGGGATAGACACCTTGTGAATATGAACTACAAGTAAGGGGGAGGAGGGTTTCTTTCACATCATTTTCTTCCTTGCCATCACTTGAAAAATATCCCCAGTGTTAATTTTCAATGAAAATGTTTGTCAAGTAAATCCAAATTTAAAGATAACAAATTTTTGATGAATATTTTGTATTCACCACATAAACCCAAGTGAAGAAGGAAACACTTCAAAGTGCTAAACTGAAAAATAAATAACAAGAAAAACTCTCTTCAAGTTCATCTCAGCTGAGCTTCAGTCCCAGTTATTGAACAAGTGATGTACCCCTTGTTGTAGCTTAGAAACAAATGAACAGTCACTGATTGTATCTTCGGTGTTTTGGGGAATATCACTAAATTACACTGCTAGCTTTCCTGAGTCTCCAGCTTACAGACAGCAAATCTCAGCATTTTTAGCCTTTTTAGCCTTCATTCACATGAGCCAATCCCTCACAAGAAATCTCCACGAATCTACCTGTACTTCTGCCTCTATCTCTGGCTCTGACTCTGTCTTTACCTCTATCTTATTTGTTCTGTCTCTGGAGAACTTTGACTAATACAGTGACCTTTGGGAGCAATTGCTGATGTTTTCGTTATTCTGGTTCTAAGATGCTAATCCCAGCAAGGCAAATTTCTCTTGATTTCTTTTCGATACTTTTTTCTGTCTAGACATTAGTGTGGATTTATTCTTACACACCTATTTATTCTTGTACCTGCAATTATCTCTCGAGCACAGAGAAGGGACATTTCACCTCCCCATATTTTTCTCCCCTCGTGAAACCTGGGCGTCTACATACCCATTGCATTTCAAGCTCTAGCACTAAGGTCCTGCTAACACTATACTCTGCAGAAGGAAATGGCAACCCAAGAGTACTCTGGTATTCTTGCCTGGGAAAGCCCATGAACAAAGGAGCCTGGTGAGCCACAGTCCATGGTGTCACAGGAGTCAGACACAACTTAGCAACTAAACCACCACCAACCCTATACTGAGATAAACAAGTGATTGCCTTGTTTTCTTAATATAGAGTCAACAAGCATTTCCTTGGCTCTTGGCAAAAACTTTGTTGTTCAGTCGCTAAGTCATGTCTGACTCTTTTCGATCCCCTGGACTGTAGCACACCAGGCTTCCCTGTCCTTTACCATCTCCCAGAATTTGCTCAGACTCATGTCCATTGAGTCAATGACACCATCCAACCATCTCATCCTCTGTCTTCCCCTTCTCCTGCTGCCCTCAATCTTTCCCAGCATCAGGATCTTTTCCAGTGAGTCAGCTCTTGGTATCAGGTGGCCAAAGTATTGGAGCTTCAGCTTCAGCATCAGTCCTTCCAATGAATATTCAAGACTGATTTCCTTTAGGATTGACTGGTTTGATCTTGCTGTCCAAGGGACCCTAAAGAGTCTTCTCCAGCATCAATTCTTTGGTGTTCAGCCGTCTTTATGGTCCAGCTCTCACATCTGTACGTGAATACTGGAAAAACCATAGCTTTGACAGGCCTTTGTTGGCAAAGTGATGTCTTTGCTTTAAAAAAATTTTTTTTTATTTTTCAAATTTAATGTTTATTTTTCACAAGATATCATCCTTTAAAATACATCCCCCTACTTTGGAAAGCACAAAAAAAATTTGGTTAGATGCCACAAAGTAGGTAGGCAATGCCTTAATCGTATGCATATTGTCAGGCCTGAGAGCCTCTTCCATCCTTGTCAAGAGTAGTGCTAACCTTCTCTCCTTTCATACAACACATGTCTCTGCTTTTTAATACACTGTGTAGGTTTTTCATAGCTTCTCTTCCAAGGAGCATATGTCTTTGAATTACATGGCTGCAGTCACCATCTGCAGGGATTTTGGAGTCCAAGATAATAAAATCTGCCACTTTTTCCACTTCTTCTCCATCTGTTTGCCATGAAGTGATGGGACTGGATGCTATGATCTAGTTAGGTTGAGAAATTGACAGAGCCATTGGCAAGAAGGATGAAGAGTAAAGAGGTGCTAAGTTTCCAAAAACACCGAAGTTACAATCAATGACTGTAGCCCTGTTTCTAATCTACAGCAAAGGGTACATCACTTGTTCAATAACTAGGACAGAAGCACAACTGAGGTGAATTTGGAGAGAAACAGATTTTCTTCACTCCATTTGAGAAGACCCAATGAAATAGGAGAACGATGGGCTGCTCTGGCAGTCAATCTTTTTAGGAAATCTTGGGACACACCTTCATAACCTTGCCAGTGCCATTACTAGCTCTTTGCTTTGAAAAGTGGGGGCTACTTCCTGTGGTAATTAGATTTAATTCAGCAGTATCTTCTCATCAGAAAACCCAAGCCTCCAAGTTTCTTTGGAAACCACACCATTCACTCGGTTCCAACAAGTCTGTCTCTTCTCATTGCTGTTGGCAATTGGGTGTCTATGTCTAATTTCTTCAAGCCAACATATATGTGTATGACAGTCTCATAATTACATAGTCCTCTGCATCACAAGGCCAGGAAGCAATTTGATGAGTTGGCACATGCCCCAGGGTTTACTTCTATTGTTGTCCAATTCAGCTCTCTTCTTACTTAGAAAAGCACCAAATAATCCTAGACAGAAAACTGCTGCCAAGCAGGCCAGGATAATTCCCATAGAGTCAATGACTACTGTGAGGAAGTGAGGGGAGGGGAAAACATCTCTATCCTCTTGTCACAGGCTTCCCAGGTCCAGAACTGAATCCTACTCATGCACAAGTACAGTAGGTCTGAGGCAAATCCCACAAAGAGTCTGCACCCTGAGCGTCTCTATTTTTTTTCTCTATGCATGGAGTCACTATCCCAATCTCCAGGTACCTGCTACTCTCTTCTTCTCCACCTATTCACCTCTTAATTGAAGAAGGAAGGATAAAATCTGCCTTGGAGAGTCAGGGAAGCCTTTCACAGAGGAGGGAATGCTTGAACCAGGACATGAAGGGCGTGTGGGCATTGCCAGCTACACATGGGGGAGGGGCAGAGAGAAAAGAACATGCAAAGGCATGTTTGAGGAGTTACTAGAGCATCAAATACAGCAAGGAAGGATTGAGTATGAAGTTGGTATAAGACAAGAAAGTTTAGGTAGAGAAGGACCCTGTTATATTGTCCTAGATGAAGATCCATTGAAAGTTAGCAGAGAATTAATATCTAGAGCTGCTTTGGAGACACTGTGGTACATGGTGAGGGTGGGCAGGAGCTGGGTCTGAAGTCAGGGAGACCAGTAAAGGAGGATAGTGTTCATCCAAGAGAGAAATGATGAAAATCTGGGGGGGGGAAAGGGCAGAAACTATAGGAACAGACGGGGAATTGTAAAGTATTTAGCCTCCAATTAAAATAAATAAATTTATATTAAAAAAAAAAAAGAACAGACAGGGAAAGGCAAGTCTGAGAACGATTTCAAGAGCTGACGATAAAGACTTGATTGTTTGATGTAGGGTCTGTGGGAGAAGGGCTTCCCAGGTGGCTTCCAGTATTCTTGCCTGGAGAATCCCATGGACAGAGGAGCCCAGCAGGCTACAGTCCATTGGGTCACTTAGCACACACATGCTGTTGGAAAAAGGGAATCTTGGATGATCCCTAGTTCTCCGGTTTCAATGTTTGAGTAGATGTGTGACATCCATTGAGACTGGGAGAAATGAAGAGCATGTCTTCAGGGGAAGGCGAGGATCTTAGCTTCGAATATGCTGAACTCCAGGAAACATTCACGAGACAGTTGGATATATAGGCTTGGAAGTTAGGAGAAGCTGGTATTGGAAATTCAAGCTGAAACCCATCTGCATGTGGTTGGTAGTTGAAGACCTGGGAAAGAAAATTTACCCAGGGAGAATGAATAGCATCAAAAAGGAACAATGGCCAAGGAAGGACCAATTGCTGCAAGATGTAGGAGGTACATAGTAGAAGACAAGCCTACAAAAGACTGAAAAGTGCCTGGAGAGATAGGAAGAGAATTGAGGTGAGTGAGAGGTGACATGGAAACCAGGGAGATGGAGAGGATACATTCCCACCACGGAGGGGTTCACAATCCACTGGATCAGTTAGATCAAAAGGAAAATGCATCTCTGTGTACAAGGAGGGTTACTCTGGGCCAAAGAGCTGGAAGATCTAGGGGCTTCTTTCTTGTTTTTCCACTTTTGCCCAACTCTTCTCCCAAGGCCTGAATTCTCTTTCTATAAAACAGGCAACTATGAAATTAGCTTATTATGTATAATAATATAATTACATATAATGTAATTAGCAGGGTTGTTTTCTTAGATGAATGAAGTTATGTCTATAGGATTCTTTGAAGTCATAAGGAAACAGAGTATTCTCATTTTTCTTTCTCATTATATTTTCATCTGTAAAATTAATAGCTTTCAACATTTGTTACCTTCACTCTGTACTGAAAAACAAAACTAGATCTTAAATTTCTCGACCTCTAGATATGGCCTCTGAGAAACAAGTTTCAAATGACCACTATCATTCAGCCACCCATATCAAATGTGTTCAAATTATTTTTTCATATTAAACCAAACAATAACATTTTAGCAAATATAATGCTAATGTCTACATTTAAAATCTGAGAAATTCACACTATCATTTGAATAGTTTTGTTTTTTAGCCTTAAGCTTCTAGGAATCATCTATTTTTAGAAAATGTTGCTACATGTTCAAAATGTTCTTCTTGCTTTTAATAAAGTGTTTAGTATTATCATTTACTTGAGTTTATTCAACAATGTGTCAGGTCCATCTGAGAAAATTTGGCCACTGTTCTAACACATGGAGTTTAAATCCAAATGCCTACCTTGTAAGGACAAGCCTGAGAAATATTCAGGAACAAGAGAAAGAGAGATACATGTAAATAGAGCTTCCCCCAACCCCATTTTCTACCCAAGTTTAATAGGATGTAAGTAGGTATTTATAAAGCACTTATTATCATAACTCACTGGTCATTTATTTCTCTATGTCAGTTTGCGTCATATGCTATTCAGAGATGCACTTAGTTTTCAAGTGCATTGTATTATTTATAAATGGTGATTTTACAATGGCATCATCACCTACATTTGCAACCACTTATCGATAAGAAATTTCTTTTAGGCCTTTCTGTGTAGAGCTATCACTATTATTCTTTATGTTTAGTAAAATTCAGGGCCTTAGTAACCCTCATTAAATGGTACTGAAGTTAAGGGGAAAAAAATCCTGTGAACCTAGAGATGGGTGGGTGGAATTAGCCTCATTTTGAGAGGTTGAAGTATTTGGTGACAAATTTCACAGAGCAAAAGATGTAATTTGAAGACACTTTGTGAAACACAAAATGTTCTGTAATTGTTGCAGCAGTGATAGGAAGCTAGAATTGAGATTTTACCCTGTTTTGAGTGTTTTGAAGAATATCTACCCTATAGTAAGTAAAGCCTTTGACTGTGTAGATCACAATAAACTGTGGAAAATTCTGAAAGAGATGGGAATACCAGACCACCTGATCTGCCTCTTGAGAAATCTGTATGCAGGTCAGGAAGCAACAGTTAGAACTGGTCATGGAACAACAGACTGGTTCCAAATAGGAAAAGGAGTACGTCAAGGCTGTATATTGTCACCATGTTTATTTAACTTCTATGCAGAGTACATCATGAGAAATGCTGGACTGGAAGAAACACAAGCTGGAATCAAGATTGCCAGGAGAAATATCAATAACCTCAGATATGCAGATGATACCACCCTTATGGCAGAAAGTGAAGAGGAACTCAAAAGCCTCTTGATGAAAGTGAAAGTGGAGAGTGAAAAGGTTGGCTTAAAGCTCACCATTCAGAAAACAAAGATCATGGCATCTGGTCCCATCACTACATGGGAAATAGATGGAGAAACAGTGGAAACAGTGTCAGACTTTATTTTTCTGGGCTCCAAAATCACTGCAGATGGTGACTGCAGCCATGAAATTAAAAGACACTTACTCTGATCTGAGTAAGTACTCATTGTGTGTGTTTTCAGTTGTGTCCGACTCTTTGCAACTCCAGGGACTGTAGCCCACCATGCTCCTCTGTCCATGAAATTTTCCAGGCAAGAATAGTGAAGTGAGTTGCCATTTCCTACTCTAGCGTCTCTTCCCAACCCAGGGATCAAACCCATGTTTCTTGTGTCTCCTGCATTGGCAGGCAAATTCTTTACCACTGAGCCACTTGGGAAGCCCAAGTACTTACTGAGCATTTATTAAATGAATGGATGATGGAATGAATAGATACAAATTGTCTTCTTATAGGCCTTGTGAATTGTGGGCCAGGAGGAGAACTCCATTCTGAAGATGAAGATAATGTACTCGGGAATGATGAGAGGGAGCTAACTGACACAAGACCATGCATGCAGGCTGTCGCTTAGTTGTCTTTGACTCTTTGGGACCCCATGGACTGTAGCCCACCGAGCTCCTCTGTCCATGGAATTTTCCAAGCAAGAGTGCTGGAGTGGGTTGCCATTTCCTTCTCCGGGGGATCTTCCCCACCCAGGGATCCAACCCATGTTTCTTGCATCTCCTGCATTGGCAGGCCAATTCTTTACCACTAGTGCCACTTGGGAAACCCTTTGTAAAACACAAGATCACTTGTTAGCAACATATATTATTTTTGGAAAATTGCTGGATATTGCTTTTGGATAATTAGGAATTGGCCATTGGTTTAGTGGAGATAAAATACTATCCTCTAGATCTCTGTTGCAAGGACATACTTTAGATAACATGGCCACACAGTGTAACAATTGCCTCAGTAATTCCCCTAGGCATTGGCCAAAATGGACTTGTCTTATACCAAATGCCATGTAAATTTATATTAGAACAAAATTTTAATTTAAATCTAAATATGCCTCATTATAGTACATTTACCTGTGATTCCAGTTCTATATCTCTAGCTTAATATTTTTAATATATGCATAGGTATGTGTTTCTTATCTTTCTTTTTCATACTTGTAGAAATTTAATGTAATGTAGCATCCCAGTTGGTGGTAGTGGTAAAGAACCCACCTGCCAGTGCATGTTTGATCCCTGGATTGGGAAGGTCCTCTGGATGAGGAAATGGCAACCCACTCCAGTATTCTTGCCTGGAAAATCCCACGGACAGAGGAGCCTGGCAGCCCATGAGGTCTCAAAAAGTTGTACACGACTGAAGCAACTTAACACACACACACACACACATGCTCTTTCATAAGCAGGTTGTTTAATTGAACTAACTCACTATAATGGAGAAAGGTCATGACCTTTGGAGTTAAGCATGAAAAGAGGAAAGAGAATCTGGACCATAATTACAGATTTACATTGAGACTGCTAAAGGGAGAGAAGGTGATGTTATTTTGAGCTCAAACCTTAACTATATAAACTGGTCCTAACATTTGAAATAAATACAATTTTACAACTTTTTTCTCCTGTGAATTTATTTTCTCCTTTTTTTAAGTTACAGCTCTTTTTTTTTTTTTTTTTTTTAAAAAAAAGTCCATTTATTTATTTAGCTGTGTTGGGTCTTAGTTGCAGCATGTAGAATTTTTAGTTGTAGCATGAGAACTCAGTTGCGCCAGGGGGGATCCAGTTCCCTGGCAAGATTCTTTTAAACTAAATTCCCCATGCAACAATATGAGAGCCAAGAGAGATTTGGACACCATCTACTTGTTTCTACCTCACAGCTCCATGAATTGGTCATATCTGATGAAAGTTGTAGCAGGAGTCCTGAAGCTGAACTGAAATCATTAGCAGACCATCTTGGATTTCTTTTGGTGAACTCATCTAGCCCCAGTCATGCTCTGGTCACAGGAGAAAACTCCCCTGATTCCATTTGCTATCATCATCCTTTTTTGTGCTGTAGCAGTGCTGCATGTAGAAAAATGGGTGAGCTTTGTCTGTGGGCTTGTGCTGACATCTGAACTCTGCCAGTTCATTTCATCCCATCAGTCTAACTGTTTCCTTCCTGATCTTTAGCACTGTTTGCTTTGTGTTCTGGTTTCATACAGGCAATTGCTTCATTAAGTTTTAAATATTCATGATTAAATATTTGATCACAACTATTATCTCTTTCATAATGACATACAGGGTGTATTCTTTGCCTCTTGTCTGGTTTCCTGCTCTTTTCTACCTTTTTTTTTCTCTTATAGTATTTTTGTATAGGTTTCTGTGCTAGGTTTTTTTTTTTTTTTAATGTTATTCATCCTTGCAGGATATGAATTTTTCCTTGATGAGCTATTTGCAGAAGGTTTGTGAAGGAGAAGGGTCAGGCTAGCTGAAATTTTTCTTGATTTGGGGTTTTAAGTGAGTTTGTTTAGCTTTTGCTTCTCCTACGCAAAGATGAGCAGATGTGAAGTTTTAATGACTCAAAGACTCTTCTCTGCTGCCACAGAGACAGAGCTTCTTGAAAATGTGGCTAGTCTCTGTTCTTTGGAAAGCTCATTTTGATACCAAATAGGGTGCAGGGAAATTCTTGGTACCATCAGACACGTTTGCCCCAAAATTGCAAACAAGAGGGTTAGGTTTGGGTCCTTGATTTAGAGAAGGGCATCCAGCTCTTTCTGAGATACACAGCCACTCTGCCCCCTTACTATAGGTCTTTTTCTCTTCTTGTTCCCACATGTCCCCTTGGTCTTCAATGGTTTTGGCAGCCCTTTCAACTAACTGGGGACCTGAGGTTTTATGTATCTTCTACTTTCTAAGAAAAAGAATTTTTAAATTAAATTTATTTATTTATTTTAAAATGAAACAAAGGTGAATTTTTTAATGATAAAAGGTACAATTCACAAAGAAGATAGACATCATAAGCCATTAGACACCAAACAACAAAGAAACAAAGATACATAAAGCAAAAATCAGAAAAAATAGGGAAAAGAAAAAATATAATCATAGTGAGACATATTAACATTTCTAAGAAAAGAAATTTTGTATCTTTGTTTCTCTACCTCAGTTGCTTTTAGCTGATTCCAATAAAGAGAAGAAGAGAGATGCTACCTCTATACCACTATGTATAGTTCAAACCAGAAATTGAAATTTATGGGCTTTTGAGTCAAATAGACCTGGATTTGAATCCTGACTTCACTACTTGCCATGTGACAAGCTGTTTAACCTTCTTGCTCCTCAGTTTTCTCATCTCTACAGTAGGGCTTTCCGGAGCCATCTCTAAAATGAGAGTTGAAAGAGGTGATACCTGTAAAGCTCTCAGGACAAAGTTAGGTGCTCAAGAAAGAGTAACTGTGACTACCAATTAGTGTCATGACTGCAAAGTGGTGTTCAGCAAGCTCTATGTAGTGGCTAGCCCACTGTTATTTGGGAGAAAATATTCTCCTAAATTAATAGAATCAGATGGAAGAGATAAGAGTTTCCAGAAATGTGTTCTGCTGAAAACTATTTAGTTGCTAGGTATGACTCAGAAATCAAGGGAGAGGGTGGATTTCATGGACAAATACGCCTAAGAAACATCATGTACCTCAATCACCCCTTTCAAGATTCATAAGGCACATACTTCTGTGATGATGTTGCTGTGGGTCCTGTGGGGAACGTAATATACATTCTCATGAGGCAAATTTATAGGAAAGAGCCTCTCCCACACATGCAGGTAAATGTCTCAAGTGAAGATGACCAAAGTGACAACCCTCCTCCCACAGAGAGAAACTGCAGAACCTTAACCAGTAAGTCTGAGAGTCCTGGGATAACAAAGGGACCTGCTCTTCAGAAGTACTCTCATTTCTTTGCTGTTCTGGCGTAGCACTCACAGCATGCTGGGCACATGCACTCACTCATTGAATCTTCAACTGTTTGAAGAGGTTATTTGTTCCCTTTTACAGATGAGGAAAGAACTCTTTCCCAAAGAATAAGGAAAGTGTACCCTCCAAGAAAATGAGAACCTGGGTGAGGAGAATTGTTGAATATGTCCTTTTTCTACTATGTGTGCACATTTTATTTGTTTAATTTAATGTATTCATTTGTAAAGAAACCAGTGTGTATGTGGCTCACACTGGTGAATTACTGAAAGCCAATCCTGTAAGAAGAACATAGGTCTCACTGACTTGGGAATCTAGAGCCCCAGGTCCCCACCCCTTAATGCTTCTTTTAAAATTAATTAATTAATTTATTTTGGCTGTACTGGGTCTTTGTTGCTGCGCAGGCTTTTCTCTAGTCTGAGGGTTACTCTCCAGTGGCGGTGTACGGGCCCCTCATTGCAGTGACTTCTCTTGTGGAATACGGGCTCTAAGTGCCTGGTCTTCAGTAGCCGGGCTATGTAGTTGCAGCTCCCGGGCTCTAGAGCACAGATTCAGCATTGTGGCCAATGGACTTAGTTGCTCCAAGGCATGTGGGATCTTCCCGGACCAGGGATCAAACCCATGTCTTCTGCACTGGCAGGCAGATTCTTTACCACTAAGCCATCAGGGAAGCCCTGCCCTTGATGTTTTGCAACAAGGATAAGGAGCATCATATTAAAGTGTGTGTTTGTGTGTGTGGGGTGTGTGTGTGTGTGTATGTTTGGGTAGGGCATCACAGTGCTCTTGAAACCATCACCCTTGAAAGGGAAGAAGAGGAAGCAGGGCTGGACAAAGGGAGAAGCTGAGTTATGCTGCAGACCCAACAAAGGGCTTTAACCAACCCCACAGGTAGGTTCAGTCCGAAATGGTTCTGCAGAGGTGCCCCAAGTCTGAGTCAGGGGTTGGGATTTTATACCCTTTTGTTGATCAGTTATTGTATGTGGCCTACTTCTGGAAAGATATTGGCTTAGCGAGGCAATTTTTATCCTGAGAGGCAGTCCTCAAAGAGGGCTGGCAGCTGAGAGCTGTCTTTTGGTCACATTTCCAGTGCCAGGGGGAAGTCCTTCATTCCAGAAGGAGACTCAGGGGGTGCATTGCAGCTCCCACACAAGGAGCATTTTGAGACAGGGATTTTTAAAATATATATTTATTTATTTGGTTTTGTTGGGTCTTAGTTATGGCAAGGGAGATGTTAATAGTACTATTTGTGTGTATACATGTTGCACTAAGTAGAAGTAGTGAAACTAAACACCCTTGTTCCTGATCTTATAGGGAAAGCTTTTATCATTAAATATGATGTTGGGCTTCCCTGGTGGTCCAGTGGTTAAGAATCTGCCTTGCCATGCATGGGCCATGGGTTCAGTCCCTGGTCTTGGAGGATCCCATATATTGCAGAACAACTGAGTCCGTGCACCACAGGTACTGAGCCCAAGCTCTAGAGCCCAAAAGCCTCAACAAGAGAAGCTACCACAAGGTGAAGCCAGTGCATTGCAACTAGAGAAAGGCTGCTTGCAACAATGAAGACCCAGTGCAGCCAGAAATACTTAAAAGTAAACAAATCAATATGATGTTAGCTGTGAAGTTTTTGTAAATGTTCTTGAGTTATATAGCTTTTGACTGAAAGAAACAAAACACTCTAAATAAGTTGATGAAACCATAACGGATGTCACTGTGTCACTGTAGCATAAGTCATGAGTAAGAATGGGCTCCAGTCCAGTGTGGGTGATGTCCTCAAGAATTCATGCTCTTTCCACTCCTTTAGTCCATTGCCCTTAGTTTCATCCTAAGGCTGGTCTTCCTTAGAGTGGTAAGTTACCTGCTTAAGTCATCAGGGCTACAGTGCTTCCTTGTTGAGACTGTTGAGACATACCTGGAAAGAGAGGTGGTACAAAAAAGGTTTGGGGGGTGTCCTGGGAGCCATTAGGTATGAAGCATCAAGTTAAACATGCAGGAGGGGACAGATGGTACCTCAGTGAGCACAGAATAGTCCCCTGATCCTTTGGTATCACTTGTCATCTTCACAGCTGTGTAGATACAGCGCATCTTGTCTGGGACCTGGAACCTCGACTTTGGAACATGGCAGAAAACTTACTAGTGACACAGTTGCTGGATGCATTTATTGATGCTGACTAAGGGCTTTCCCCTGTCACTGGCAGGTGATTGGATATCATTCTTGGGAACTGGGTTAAGCTTTTCATTCTTGATTGAATATTTTAAATTCAAGGATGTAGAGATGATGCTAATGGGAATTTTCTGTTCTTTAATCTTCCAATAGCTCACAGATTCACAAGTACACTTGACTATGCACAGGATCTAAAACCAGGAAATGCCAGGTAGGGCTGCTTTATTCTCTAAGGGGGAAGGCCACTGCCAGAGCTGAGGGTCCTGAGGCCTGGACTGTGTCCCACCTCTGCTGGGTGATAGGCACCTACGACTTGCATCAGTCAGTGTCCTGCCACCGACAGAGGCCACACCAACAAAGGTCAATGGAGGAGGGGGTTTAATATAAGGCTGTTTTAAAAGCTATGAGTACAGAGAAGGCAATGGCACCCCACTCCAGTACTCTTGCCTGGAAAATCCCATGGATGGAGAAGCCTGGTAGGTTGCAGTCCATGGGGTCGCTAAGAGTCAGACACGACTGAGCAACTTCACTTTCACTTTTCACTTTCATGCAATGGAGAAGGAAATGGTAACCCAGTCCAGTGTTCTTGCCTGGAGAATCCCAGAGAGGGGGGAGCCTGGTGGGCTGCCGTCTACGGGATCGCACAGAGTCGGACATGACTGAAGTGATTTAGCAGCAGCAGCAGGGTGAAAAAAACCAACAAGGGATGCTGATACCTTTCAGGGCTAGACCCCATCCCAGGTCTAAAGAGATAGGAGGAGGGAGTAGTTACAAAACTCAGAGATAAAACTGAGAAGAGGGACTGAAGAGTGTCCTTCAGTAGAGAAATGCAGCCAATCTGAAGCCCAGCAAGAAGAGAGCCAGGGGACTAAACACCCCAACTTTTCTCTTTTCCCTCCTCTATCTTGTGCTGCTGCCTTCCATTCTCCTAACCCAACTCGAAGACAGAGCACCAGGGATACTTGTGGATGAAGTTCATAAAGACTACCAAACTAAAGCACAGAGTGGGACAGAAAGTGCATCTGGTAGAAAAGAATGGAAAATGTCCAGCACACCACCGTTCCATTCATCATTGCACAGTAGGTCTCTGCCCAAGGAGAGGACTTTCTACCCACTGGACAAAAGGAAACAAAGAAAAAAAAAGTAAGTACCAGTAGTACTTTCTTGAGAATGTCAGCCCAGGCTCCCACATATGGTCAAAGTGGATTTAAAACCTACTTTATTTTCTGCTTCTGCACCCACGTGGGTCTCTGCACTGCTCTTCACATGGTGGTCCTCATGTAGGTTTCATGAAACAATTCTACTCTATTACTGGTGGTTACTAGTGTGTTGCTAATCATCATCACTGTCGTCCAGCCTGTATGTCTAACTGTCCACTGTAGACTTCAGTTGAAAGTCTATCCCGGGGGGCTTTCAAATTAACCCAGCAACACAAGTAGACATACTAAGAACATGTGATAAATGCACAGGCACCATCATTGAATACATAAACAGTCATTAAGGTATTTGCATTCAGTGGAGACAAAAGAATGAGGTCACTTTTATCAAGGTAGTGAGTGATGTGCAGGAGATCAGCCCTGGGATTTCTTTGGAAGGAATGATGCTAAAGCTGAAACTCCAGTATTTTGGCCACCTCATGCGAAGAGTTGACTCATTAGAGAAGACTCTGATGCTGGGAGGGATTGAGGGCAGGAGGAGAAGGGGACGACAGAGGATGAGATGGCTGGATGGCATCACTGACTCAATGGATGTGAGTCTGAGTGACCTCCGGGAGTTGGCGATGGACAGGGAGGCCTGGTGTGCTGCAGTTCATGGGGTCGCAAGAGTCGGACATGACTGAGCGACTGATCTGATCTGATCTGAGTGATGAGGGTATCATGGGAGTTGATACCTGAACATTTTTATCTACCTTTCAATCAGAGAAGAAGTAATCTTATCTCCACTTGAAGCAGCTGCAGGTTCTTGAAACCTCAGAGAAGAAAGTGTCATGGACACAACATAATTGCCCTTGACAAGCCCTGGGTTCTGGGCTTCATATGAAACCTGAAATGGTAAGAAATCTTTTTAACTTGCTGGAAAAAAAAAGTCATAGACAGGACCTGTCTTCATTTAAAATTTTGCCAATTTTGTCCATCATGGATTTTTTACATTAATTTTGATTTGTTAGAATATTGCATTAACATATTATTGATATTGATTGCTCTGTTTTGGGGCCACCTCTTCATTACTTCACTCTAACCCTGGCCCTGCCAGCACCTTGCTTTATGAAACTTTCTGCTGAAACTTCTTTGGAGCGCTCATCTATTACATTGTGAATAGAAATCAGTTTAAAAATTTTAAGGAACATAGTTTATAAAAAAGGTATGACTCTTTTCTATTTTTTTTCTTGGTCATGCCACATGGCACATGGGATCTTAGTTCCTTGACCAAGATCGAACCTGTGCCCCCTGCGTTGGAAACATGAAGTCCGAAGCCCTGGACCGCCAGGGAACTCCCTGCTTGGTGTTTTAAAGCCCACAGTTGCAACCAAATGTCTCTAGTACCATAGGGCAGGTCTCCAACTCCAGGGCTATCACTGTTTCTTCCCCAACTCTGAAACTTTGCCCAAGCCAATGGGCATTCTTTATTCTGAAATGAAGTTTGTTTAACCCTGAGTGAGAATTAAATTCAAGTTATATGAAAACAAAACACTTTTGACTCCCTATTTGACTTTCATCCTGGCCCCTGGTATTTACTCAAAGTGCTTTTTTAACAAACTGGTCTGACAGAAACTGATACTGCAGGAAGCTTGAGATCAAAACAAACAACCATATTAAAAAAAAAAAAAAAAAGCACCTAGGTTTAGCCTTTGAAGAGCTGAACAGGCTCCTAGCAAGTAAAACCCAGTTCTTTGCACTAAATCCACCCCCCTCCAAATCTTATCACTGAAAGTCAAGTCCTGGCACTTAGTACCTGAACCCCTAGCCTGGGCTTTTCACTCCAACAGTCTTCCCTGCTTTAGGACCAAATGCAAAGCTCCAGGGATGAGAGATTTCAACCTGCGTCCCTCCCTCTTGACGGCCTGACAAGGGGTTTCACACAACGAGGGCGGAACAGAATGCTTGGCTGCCAGGACACTCCTCAGCTACTTGAGTTTTTGGGGCAGATGCATTGAATTCTCTCAAGCAACAGGCCAGCAAGCAGGCCAGCAGGAATAAAAGACAGTAACATGATTGTACTTGTTTTTTTCTTAAAAGCAAAATAAAAATAAAGTTCAGGTGCTGCTCAGAGATCCCCAAACTTCCCAGATACTCAGCTAAGTGTTCAACAGTGTCAAGCCCAACTAGCCCTACCAATTTCCCCTTTGTGCCCATAGCTTTCAGACTGTTTGATATGCTGGTGCTGCCTGCAGGCCCGGGTATGGAGGACCCTGTTGGACTATGTCTTAGTGTATTCCCTCTGCATGTGCCTCTAAACTGCCAGCATTCTCCCTCTGGCTTGGTGTACAGCCTGTCTTTGGCCATTTTCATCCTATATCCCCCAGAGCCCAAGCTGATTTGAGGTGCTGCAGGGGAGACCTTTGTAACTCACCCCAGGCTGGGTCTGGGACACACCATCCAGACCCCAGGACTGACCTGAAGGATCAAGCTGCCTGGGGTTGGGCAGTGAAGCCTTGACAAGCACCAAACTGGCTCTTCCCCCAGAGGCAGAGCACCCTGCAGGCCTAGAAGCCAGGAGTTGAGTACCTTTCAAGAGGTTGACCAGTTGGATCAACAGCTTCAAAGGCAGGAATGCAGGGGGCCCTCTTCTGTACCTCCTCCAAGACAGCCCCAGGCTTTATCTACTGGCCTTGTTACGTACAAACCTCTTCAAATAGTAAAGTCGTAGGGTGTTCTTGCCTTTCTTACTAATGCAGGATCTTGGCCCTGTGCAAAGTTCTGCCCTCTCCTCATCTTAAATAATTCTGGAGTCCCACTGGGAGCTTCTCTTGGGTCCTTAGGATCAAGTTAGCTCAATTACAGTGTATGTCCCTGGACTTTGATGCCAGGATCCTGCACTGTCCCCTGCACTACTGAAGTGCAGGGCAAAGCAGGGGGAGAGTACCTCTTCTTCCACTTTAAATTTTACTCTGTTTTTAGGGTCTTTAAGAGTCATGGAGTAAGCCAAAAAGTAGCCCCCCCAAAGATATCCACATTAAATCTCTGGAATCTGTGAATGTTTTCTTGTTGGGGGTAAAAAAGGTCTTTGCGGATGTGATTAAATTAAGAATTTTGAGAAGAGGTGTTCATCCTAGTGGGCCCTCACTGCAACCATATGGGGCTTCCTAAGTGGTGCTAGTGGTAAATAATACACCTACCAATGCAGGAGACCCAGGTTCGGTTCCTGGGTTGGGAAGATCCCCTGGAGAAGGGCATGGCAACCCACTCCAGTATTCTTGCCTGGAGAATCCCATGGACAGTGGAGCCTGGAGGGCTACAGTCCACAGCGTCACAAAAGAGTCAGACACAAGTGACTCAGCACTTATGCACACATCCTTATAAAATAAACAGAGGAGAAGAGATAGACATACAGAGGAGAGGGGTCACGAAGACAGATTTGGAATGAATAGGCCACAAGTCCAGAGATGCTAGGGCAGCCATCAGAAGATGGAAGAGGCAGAAATGGATGGTCCTTCAAGGTCTTGGGTGGGAGTGCAGTCCTGCTGACCTCTTGATTTTAGACTTCTGGCCTCCAGAACTATGACACAAGAAATTTCTCTTGTGTTCATCTACCCAGAAATGGTAGTTTTTAGCAGCAGTCTCAGGAAGCATTATGACCAATAGTCTTGCTTGTATTTTTTCACCATCCCATAGAGCTTTTTATTTTCATTTAATTAGGTGAGTGTTCTTTAGCTGAAAGCACTTTCAGCTGTTGCTTCCATTGCTCTCAGACATAGAAATCCTGGGCCGAGACACCAAACTGAGTGGCAGTCACCAAACTCAACTTGATATCATGACTCTCTTCTGCACAAACTTGCTCTGTCTGGTTCCTTGTTCCTTTAGGAGGAGTCCTCTTCAAGGGGTTCCTCAGCCCTCATGCAGGCATGGAGATGTTGGAGGGACCACCCCAACAACTGATATGGATGGCGTGTGAAGATCCTCATGATGGTCGGAGATTGAACTCAAACTGGAAAAAACATGGATCCACAGGCTCACATACACACAATGTAGACAACTTGTCTGCCAGGGTTCCTAACAGATTCAAATGCACAGAGAGAGCAGGGCAAGCTTGTCTTTTTAGAGACAGTAAGATGAAATCCCATAATACACTGCCTCCCAATTGCTCTTCAGCTTCTTGAAACAGTCTTCTTTGTCTAAAACATTCTCTTCAACAAGATGTGAAGACCCTGTGAAAATCTTTTTTCTATTGACAATTTGTATTGCAATATATTCTTCACCTGGAAAATCAATTATCTCAGAATGCAGCAATTTTTAAATAATGATACCTTGAGCTACTGTTTATGATGATGTAATTTTGGGTGCTGCAGAAAATTCCTAAATAAAAGACTGTATTTAAAACAACATGATGGGATCAATGGAACAGAATAGAGAGCCCAGAAATAAAACCACACACCTATGGTCAATTAATCCTCAACAAAGGAAGTAAGAATATACAATGGAGAAAAGACAGTCTCTTCAGCAAGTGGTGTTAGGAAAACTGGACAGCCACACATAAATCAATGAAGTTAGAACCCTCCCTCACACCCTCACACCATTCACAAAAATAAACTCAAAATGGTTTAAAGACTTAAATGTAAGACATGACACCATACAACTCCTAGAAGAGACCCTAAGCAAAACATTCTCTGATGTAAATTGCACCAATGTTTTCTTAAGTCAGAATCCCAAGGCAAAAGAAATACAAGCAAAAATAAACAAACAGGACCTAATCAAACTTATAAGCTTTTGCATATCAAAGGAAACCATAAACAAAATGAAAAGACAATCCACAGAATGGGAAAAAAATACTAGCAAGCTATGTGATTGACAAGGGCTTAATTTCCAAAATACACAAACAGCTCATACAGCTCAATACCAAAAAAACCAAACAACCCAATCAAAACATGGGCAGAAGACTTAATAGTCACTTCTTCAAAGAAGATATTCAGAGGACCAGGAGGTACATGAAAAGATTGCTAATTATTAGAGAAATGCAAATCAAAACTACAGTGATGTATTACCTCACAGTCAGAGTCAGTTCAGTTCAATTCAGTTGCTCAGTCGTGTCCGACTCTTTGCGACCCCATGAATCGCAGCACGCCAGGCCTCCCTGTCCATCACCAACTCCCGGAGTTCATTCAGACTCACGTCCGTCGAGTCGGTGATGCCATCCAGCCATCTCATCCTCTGTCATCCCCTTCTCCTCCTGCCCCCAATCCCTCCCAGCATCAGTGTCTTTTCCAATGAGTCAACTCTTCGCATGAGGTGGCCAAAGTACTGGAGTTTTAGCTTTAGCATCAGTCCTTCCAAAGAAATCCCAGGGCTGATCTCCTTTAGAATGGACTGGTTGCATCTCCTCGCAGTCCAAGGGACTCTCAAGAGTCTTCTCCAACACCACAGTTCAAAAGCATCAATTCTTTGGTGCTCAGCCTTCTTCACAGTCCAACTCTCGCATCCATACACGACCACTGGAAAAACAATAGCCTTGACTAGATGAACCTTTGTTGGCAAAGTAATGTCTCTGCTTTTGAATATGCTATCTAGGTTGGTCATAACTTTCCTTCCAAGGAGTAAGCGCCTTTTAATTTCATGGCTGCAGTCACCATCTGCAGTGATTTTGGAGCCCCCCAAAAATAAAGTCTGACACTGTTTCCACTGCTTCCCCATCTATTTGCCATGAAGTGATGGGACTGGATGCCATGATCTTCATTTTCTGAATGTTGAGCTTTAAGCCAACTTTTTCACTCTCCTCTTTCACTTTCATCAAGAGGCTCTTTAGTTCCTCTTCACTTTCTGCCATAAGGGTGGTGTCATCTGCATATCTGAGGTTATTGATATTTCTCCTGGCAATCTTGATTCCAGCTTGTACTTCCTTCAGTCCAGTGTTTCTCATGATGTACTCTGCATATAAGTTAAATAAGCAGGGTGACAATATACAGCCTTGACGTACTCCTTTTCCTCTTTGGAACCAGTCTGTTGTTCCATGGCCAGTTCTAAGTGGTGCTTCCTGACCTGCATATAGATTTCTCAAGAGGCAGGTTAGGTGGTCTGGTATTTCCATCTCTTTCAGAATTTTCCACAGTTTATTGTGATCCACACAGTAAAAGGCTTTGGCATAGTCAGTAAAGCAGAAATAGATGTTTTTCTGGAACTCTCTTGCTTTTTCGATGACCCAGCAGATGTTGGCAATTTGATCTCTGGTTCCTCTGCCTTTTCTAAAACCAGCTTGAACATCTGGAAGTTCATGGTTCACGGTCAGAGTGGCCATCATCGAAAAGTCTACAAATAAAAAAATGCTATAGAGGGTATGGAGAAAAAGCAATCCTCCAATACTGTTGAGGGAATGTAAGTTGGTGCACCCTCTATGGAGAACAGAATGGAAGGAAGTTCTTTAAAAAACTAAAAACTGAGTTGCCATATGGTCAAGCAATCCCACTCCTGGGCATATACCCAGGAAAAATGAAAACTCTAATTTGAAAAGATATATGTACCCCAATGTTCACACTAGCACTATTTATAGTAGCCAAGATACGGAAACAACTTAAGTCTCCATTGTCAGATGAATGGATAAAGAAAGTGTGCGGGACTCCCCTGGTGGTTCAGTGGTTAAGATTTCATGCTTTCACTGCAGCAGGCTCAGGTTCAATCCTTGGTCAAGGAACCAAGATCTCACATGCTATGTGGTAAAAAAAAAAAAAAAAAAAAAAAAGACTAAAAATGAAAATACAATTATCAACTAAAAATCCCCTTGGAAAAGTGACAGATTTTTAAAAAGACGTGGTGTATATTGCATATTGTCTCACACACACACACACACACACACACACATACAGAATAGAACATTATTCAGCCATCAAAAAGAATGAAATAATGTCATCTATAGCAACATGAATGGATCTAGAGATTATCATACTAGGTGAAATAAGTTAGAGAAAGACAAATATCGTATGATATTACTTAAAGCTAAAAAGATGATACAAATGAATTTATTTACAAAACAGAAACAGACTCACAAACATAGAAAACAAATTTATGGTTACCAAAATGGAAAGGGGGGTGGAGATAACTTAAGAGCTTGGGATTAACATATACACACAATATTTAAAATAGATATACAGCAAGGTCTTACTATATAACACAGGGAACAATATTCAATACCTAGTAATAACCTATAATGGAAAAAAAATCTGAAAAAGAAGATATATATACAAGGAATATACACATCACTGAATCACTAGGCCGCACACCTGAAACCAGCCCATCATTGTAAATCAACTATACTTCAATAAAAAATTAAAACAACATAATTTGTTTTGTTTTGACTGCGCCATGCAACCTGCTGGACCTTAGTTTTCCGACCAAGGATTGAACCTGGGCCCAGCAGTGAATGCGCTGAGTCCTAACCACTGGACCACCAGGGAATTCCCAAAGCAATATGATTATGTTGAGCACCAAGCCAGTGTAAACTTACTCTTAAAGATAATTTTAAACAAACTGTCAGAAAAAGTTGATTTTGAATAGGTAATATAGTCAAGTGAAAAAGTGTAAAAGAGTGTAAACACAAAAATGTCCTCTTGTTTCTGTCCTTTAGTTGCCCAGTCTCTCTCCTTACTGTACTGTTTGCTTGTTCATAGGAAACAGAGGGGCAGTTAGTTTCTTATTATACTTCCAGAGATGTTTCTGCACAAATGGCAGCATTCTACAAACACTTTAAAAAACTCTTTAATTGAATTTATTTTATTTCAACTTAATTTGTCCTTTGACATAAAGAATTATGCACACCTCAGTTGTCACACACTGGACACATTTATGTTACCAGAACTGAGTTCAAGAACATCACTATCTGAACCTCACGGGCCCCTCAATGTCCTTTCCAATCACTACATCCTTCAAGATTCCACTGTTTTGATTTTTAACAGTATACTTTTGCTATCTTCATACTTTATACAAATAAGGCAACCTTGGCTTTTAACAGCACAGGTTACTTTTGCAGTCTGTATACCTTATATAAATCAAATTATTCAATATGAATAATTGTGCCTAGATTCTTTCAACATTAGGTTTGTGAGATTCTTCCATATCAACAAATATAGTTATAATTTAGTCATTCTCATTGGTGTTTAATTGATATTCTATTGTTACACACAGTGTTTACTTGCTTTTCTTTTGTTTACAGTATATCTCTGAGAAATTTTTGTATCTTTATAGTGAGTGCCCTTATCCTTTCTTTGTGTATTAGTAACTAACAACTTGCTTTTTACTTGTCCCCTAACATAGATATTTAGCAATAATTCATATTTAAAATTAATACATATGGTTCAATGGTTAAAAATTAGCCTTGCAATACAGGGGACACAACTTTAATCCCTGGTCTGGGAACTAAGATCCCGCATGCCACGGAGCAACCAAGCCCTGATATCACAACTACTGAGCCTGCATGCTGTGGAGATTCTGCATAATACAGTGAAGATCCCATGTGCTGCAAATAAATAAATAAATAAAATAAAATAAAAAGAAATAGTATCAAACCAAGAAATTTTTATAAAAAAGTAATACTTGCTTCTAGTAAAACAATGACTAATTTCATAAGACTCTCAGTATATTAGAGAAATAATTTCTACAGAAAAAAATATGTTTTAACAATATTTTATCTTTAAAAAATATATTGACTTATAATACTAAATGTATTTGCTTTATAGAGAAACCAGATTTAGCAAATGCCCCATAGGAGGGGGCTGTGAGGGCAGAGAAGCAAGGTGAATGACCCATATGATGGGGGGACAAGTGGGTGGAAGGGGTGGTGCAGAGCCTGAAAAACAAGTTAGTCCTCCTGATCCCACGACTGAACCATTATCCAGGACCAATTCCAAAGCCATTTGCTCTGCCAGCCAAGTCTAATGGTTTTCAAGTTCTGTCATTGAAAAACTAGGAATAGAGAAATTCATATAAGCTACCTCCAGCTAATGAATAAAAGTCAGAATTCTTCTTCTGTAGTTGGGTCATAAATATTTCAGTAAGAATATGAAGTATAATTGTCCCAGGTAACGCTGATAACATATTCTAATCCTTTGATTTCTGTGTGGGAAACAACTGGGTAATTTAATAACGAGCTTATGCTTTAACTGCAAAGAATTATCGTGTAATAAAATGTTTATTTCTGAATTAGGTTGTCATTTACTCTCAAAGTACTTGCTCTTCACATTAATTGACAATGAACATGTTTTAAAAACTTTTTTAGCTCACACATTAACAGTTTGATTAAAATTAACTTTTATACATAAAAATAAGCCCTAGTTCAAAGAGTCTCTTCTCAATTCATAGAAATATGGTTTGTGGGGCTTCCCTGGTGGTACAGTGGATAAGAATTCACCTGCCAATCCAGAGGACATGGATTTGATCCCTGGTGCAAGAAGATGCCACATGCCATGAAGCAACTAAGCCCGAGCAGCGAAACTACTGAGGCTTGCACGCCTAGAGCCTGCGCTCTGCAACAGAAGAAGCCCACGCATACCACAAGGAAGAGTAGTCCTGCTCCTTCCAACTAGAGAAAACAGCAACGAAGATCCAGTGCAACCAAAAATAAATAAATAAAATAAATTATAAAAAAAGAAAAATTGTTTGCAATTTAATTCATATTATCAAATAAAAATGAATTTGAAAAATACACTTTCACTCTCCCTTTGATAGAACATAGAAACATGGAGAGAAAAATCTTCCATTCCTTTCTCCTTCCTACTCATAGTCCTCACATTTGTTTGGAGCAAGTGATGATGTAGCCAAAAGGTTGAGACCCAGGCTTCCGACTCTAAGAGAATTCCTGGGTTTCAATAAATCCTTAATTCTACTTTCCAAATATGTGAGTCAAATTATCCTGGCCCTGTCAGATTCAGGGCTCCAGTGCCCCTGTTTTGAAAGTTGGTCTGTTATTTCTTTCTGCGCTTAGGTAAACTCAGTAGATCTCCACAAGTAACTGAAACCCAGTTAGCTGATATGTTAGCTCCATGAAGAGGCTATAATAAAATTCTATGTAGAAGCAATAATCGAATTCTTACCATCCTTCAGACTATTTCTAATTCTGAGCTGCCAACTCTTCCTATGAGTGCTGAAAATCATATGAATGTGATGTGTGGTTTTGGTTGTAAACTCATCTTCAGGCAAAAATTATTTTTACTGTCAATTTCTCATGAGCCATGGATAATGAAAATGTCTTTACTGAGCAATTTCCTATTTGATTTGGCCAGACCCAGAGAGTTTCAATGGTCCCAACCAGTTTTTATACTAATTTATTACCCTATATTGGAGAAGGAAATGGCAACCCACTCCAGTGTTCTTGCCTGGAGAATCCCAGGGATGGCAGAGCCTGGTGGGCTGCTGTCTATGGGGTCACACAGAGTCGGACACAACTAAAGTGACTTAGCAGCATTACCCTATATGCCTAGAGTTCCTGCAGCACATAGGAGGTATAAACCCCAGGTCTTGAACTTTGATTTCTCACAAAAATATATATTTCTAACACTCAAAGTCATAGACAGAAGAGAAGTTGCCACATCTGCTTCCCCAGACCAGTGGGAAGAATTTTCTAGGTCATGATTTATGGAGAGAGCTGTTCTTTAACATTCCAAGGTTTATTCAGAGGCCAAAATCCAGTTCCTTTGCTCTACATGGGGAAAAGTCATCACATTTTCTGTTTGCAACCTAGTTTCTAGAATTTATAACTGATCCTGAAATCCATCCAAATTTTGGATAAAAAGTAATAAGAAAGAGTCAACTCAAAAGGAATATTTAAAAGGGCTTTATTTTGTTTTTAAATGTTAATTTTGAAGTGATATGTCAATTTGGGTTTGTTGGAGAAGCTGTTTCTCACTCTGTCTCCCTATAAATAACAACATGAGTTTATCTGTTACATATCATTTAAACATGCATGTTAAACATACATATTTAACATTCACATAGACAAGACCAGGGCAAATCTAGGGCGATTTAGGGCAAAATCATGATGTTCATGAATTGAGGGGCTCCTGAGCTTTGTTCGGGCAGAGATCAAGAAGCAGGGCACTGTGTTGAGGGAGAAAAAAACTGGCTTTAGTGCCAGGAAAGTCTAGGTTCCTATCTCCAGTGCTTACTTGCTGTATGACTTTGGGAACATCACTTGACCTTTCTGAGCCTGTAACTTTTCTACAAAATGAGGCTGATGGTGATCACCTTTCAGTGTTGCTGAAAGTATGGAATTAAATTACATAAAGTACAAAAAAAGGGCGCTATATTCTGCACACAATTAACTTATGTAAATTGAACAACACTTGCCTTTTTCTCCTTTGCCCTCTTTTATGTAAACATCCTGAAATACCCTTCTTATCTGTAACTTTTAACATATATGCAAGGTGTATGTTTCACATTGATACATACATATTCCTGTAAGAGAGAATATACCTGACTATATGTAAGCAGTATTTTCTGAGTGATAAGAAATTTTCAAGATTCACTTTGACCTGATGCAAATTTTACCCAACATGCTTGCTGGTTTTGGTCTGAAGTTTCTTAGTCTTAACCAGACTGATCCATGCTTTTCAGTTCAGATCACCCCAATTTTTTTTTTTTTTTTTAACTATTATTATTTATTTTGGCTGTGTTTGAGTCTTTGTTGCAGCACATGGGCTTCTCTAGTTGCAGCACATGGGCTTAGTTGCAATGTGTGGGATCTTAGTTCTCAATCAGGGATCGAACGCAGGCCCCTTGCATTTGGAACATAAAGGCTTATCCACTGGACCATCAGGGAAGACCCCAGATCATCTAGGTTCTTCTCACTGAGTTCCAGGTCCAAGCCCAGCCAGCAATGAAGGCAAACCAGTTACTCCTGGGAGGAAAGCATCAATGCATCTTTCAGACCTTACTTGCCAAATGGGGAGGGACTTGCTTAGGTGTGTCTAAATGGTCAAGAGGAGCTGGTCTGCAGCTGAGGGGACTGAGGAACATAGGAGTGGACTTAAACTTGAAAGGAGGCTTGGCCCAGTGCCAGGGCATAGCATAGGCTCAATACACATGGACTGAGGTTGGAAAGATAAAAGAAACATACAGTGAATACTGTTTCTCACCATGTAAGAACATGTCATCAAATGCCACACTATGAGACACAGTCACATTTATTAGGAGATTGTACGAGTTAGGATAAAGACTCTGCCACTGCAACCAGGACTTCCACAAATCTGGCTGAAAGAGGATAGAAGGTTATTTCTCTCTGATATAACAACCATTTTGTCTACACTACCAAGACAGCAGCAGTCTGTGAGGTCATTCAGAATCAACGCCTCTTCTACTACTGTTTAGGACTACGATTCCCAAGTTGTCCCAAAGAGCCTCAGTGAGCTCAGAGGATGCGTCAACATTTTGAGGAAAACACGGTCACCCTCGGCATGTAATGTACACCACATAAACCACTAGCTCGAGATTCACAATTTCAATATCAGGTAGCACTCTTTCCTTCTGATAACGTGAGATAACACTAAATCTAGGTTTTTGGTGGTTGCTGTAATAAAAAACAGGAACTCTGAGAAAATCACTGTGAAACAGAAGATGGGGTAGTGGTGTCCAATCTGACTCTAAGGTTTGAGGAGTTGTGCAGTGACCTGTAGGTGTACGTAGTCTATCACCACGTGATTGCAGTTGTTAAAGTAAAATATTTGTCTTTCAGTGTATGCATATTACTTCTTACAAATGTCACCTAAATGTTGGGAGACAATTTGCCATGAATCTCTCATGGTTTTGCATGTATCATAAGCAAAGTCAGTGATTGCCTTTGATCCAGACTATCTTTTCAAGGATGCTTGTATAACTAATAGGCTTGTAAGACAGAGAAAGTTACTCTTTCTGGAACAAGGAGTGGGTCTGCTTACTGTCTAGTATAATAGAAATAACACCTCCCTTTAGGGCAAAGATCAGGCAGGCTTACTACCCATTATAAAAGATTCAAGTTGCCAAAGCTTGGTAACCTAAGATGCAGGTTACCTCTCCTGTAACACAACCTGCTGCCTGTGCAGGTGTCACTGCCCTCTGCACATAGCTCCATAGGAACTGGGGCTCGGGAACTCAGAGCCAGTGGTGACATGCTAACTATTGCCACCACATTCCTTGGTCTCTGACCCAAGAGTCTCACATCTTCTGCCAACGTCCATGAAAGAGTGGCTGGCTAACTCGCTAGTTTACAAATAGGATAAAATCTCAGACCCTTGACAGCTCTTGACACTAAGTGGCCAGCCCACAAGTACTTATTAGGTTGTTTGGACAAAACGACTTAGAAAAACAGAACTACTAGCTCTTTCTTTTGGCCCAGGGGCACCACAATAAAATTACTGAGACACTAAGAGTGCTATGAACTGGAAAGTCTAGGAACTTCGGGCTCAGGGCATTGTTCTCATCCACATGTGTAAAAGTGAGACCTGTCACTTTCCAGAAGAAAGTCCAAGGAAGCAATTTCTTTTAACAAGCAAACCAGGCATGAGTTACACTCATCTCTCCAGCTCCTGTTGCATTGGCCTAGCCATAAGGCCAGCTGCAACGGAGGCTGGGAAGTGGAATACAGGTGTTCCTATGGTTGGTCTAAAATCTATGTCTATGGAAGAGAGGGGGAAGGATTTTTGGCAGACAACTAGCATTCTTCACTACAGAGATATTTTCCTATGGTTATGGTTGTTAGAAATAGTCATGCAGGATGAGATTGAGATGTGTAAACAATCTTTAATATCTTTACCATGACCTGGCTCTATATGGATTTTATCTGAGAGGCATTTGCTTTGATAACCTCTGCAGATTTCTTTCTTCCTTCCTTCCTTTCAGGAGCTCACTAATGAGAATCTTTTCATTGGCAGACTCTGAGACGCTCTGCTTCTTGTCCTGGGTAGAAGGTCTTAGGATTGGCAACATGTAGTACCTGGTATACAGGAAATACTCAATAAATGTGGGGGTTTTGATGAATTACTTAGATGTCCCTTTAGCTCAGATGGTAAAGAATCTGCCTACAAGTCAGGAGACCTGGGTTCAGTCCCTGAGTTGGGAAGATCCTCTGGAGAAGGAAATGGCAACCCACTCCAATATTCTTGCCTGGAGAATCCCATGGACAGAGGAGCCTGGCAGGCTACAGTTCACGGGGTCGCAAAGAGTTTTACATGGCTGAACCACTAACATACACTACTACTGTGGCTGGGCTTGGAGCTCTTGGCAAAGGAGGAGCAGCGAGCGGGGAAGTGACGCTCGCATTTACCTCGTGGGGAAGGAGCCACATTTGCACTGATTAGGCAGGGTAGATGCAGGCTTTGAAGCATACACAATTTGGGGGGCCCTCTTTTAAAAAAAAAAGAATATAAAATTAAGTATGTATCAAGAACACAAAATAAATATCTATTTAGAATGAGGAAAGAAATCCAAGAAATGTTCAAATGTAAAGAACCTGGCAAACACTACAAACACCACATTGGAAAAAGCAAAATATTATTTTTATTCATTAACCACCCGAAGTGCCTTTATAATGTTTTGGGATCATTTTTATATCTCAGTAATTCTTAAAAATACACAAAATTAATCTGAAATTAAGGTATGTATGTGTGCTCAGCCGCTCAGTCATGTCCAACTATTTGCAACCCCATGAACTGTAGCCCACCAGGCTCCACTGTCAGTGGAATTTTCCAGGCAAGGATACTGAAGTGGGTTGCCGCTTCCTACTCCAGAGGATCTTCCTGACCCAGGGATCAAACTTGCGTCTCCTGCATTGGCAGGTGGACTCTTTACCACTGCACCACTTAGGAAGCCCAAATTAAGATACACAGAAGAGCAATTTAAAATTGCTTCTTATACCGATCTCCATAAATACGTAATCAAATTGTTTTTATATTATTTACATTGACTTAGTAAGGGACTTTTAATACAGCAGTGCTTGTTTCTTCAGGACATTTTGCTGTGTCTGTGGTAATGTTCTGTTTGTTTTCATCAACCGAGAGACCTTGTCAGCACAAGAAGCATCAGACAGTCTAAGAGACAATCAGATCTGATGCATTAAGCATGAGTCTTCATAGAGAGATGTACTTGCCATTGATAATACTGCTGCAGGTATATGCCCTATAAACCTAGGAGTTGTACTCAATTCTGCTTTATGAGATTCCTATCAAGAATAAAAAATATATGATTCATTAATAATTGCGCATACTGCATCATCAAGTATGTTTCTGAAGCAGCAAACTTTTAAGTAGGTTTCAATGAGAACTGAGCCTTCCACTTAAAACTGTACACATCTGATGATTGGAAGAACTTTCCACTGAACTTTTTGGTCCCCTTTTTTCTAAATCTTATTTCTCCTCTGTTAGATCTACTTCTGATGTGAGGTACCTTGAGACACATTCATATCACTATTTTGCCTTTGGCTTTGCATTTTTAAAAGAATCTTTTGGCTAGGCTACATGAAATATGGGACTTTATTCCCCAACTAGGGATTGAACCCTCACCCTGTTCATTGGAACCTCAAAGTTTTAACCACTGGAGCTCCAGGGAAGTCCCTGTACTTTTATGTTATAGGCCAGATGAATTGTCATGGTAGAATCAGTAGTATTCCTAGAAGTCATTTCTACACCAGGAGGCTTGGTAAGAACATAACCAAACATGGAAGTGACTACAAATCACAGAAATACATGCCAGTCAATCCAAACTTCATGTATCCTCATCAAAACTTCTCTTTAGCCAGGTACCAATAATGCCTACTGTCACTCAGAATTGTCCAGTAGGAAAAGACTGATGGTGAGGAAGTTAGAGAGGAAAGACATAGTGGTCTTAAACCACTGCTGTTAAAATATCCTATTTTCTAACTTTATAAAGACATGAGACTATTGGAATACACTGTTAGGGCTCCTCAGTGGGTTTTAGATGGGCATGTACCAGTGAAGCTTAACCTCCGTGAGCTTCCCCTGGCCAGAGGTTATGAATGACCATAAAGTGCTCCATGTTAAAAATGCAAGATCTTCAAAACCCAACTATCAGTTTGATTCACTTTATTAATATAATTTATAGAACTTTAATATTCATCACTATATTTGATCCTCAGAGCAGCCTTTAGGTTGCCAAAGCCAATATCAAATCTCTGGAAAGTGAAGTGTTTTGCTCCAGGCAAGTAAAATCTCTTGGACTCAATACAGAGGTCTTTAAACTTCAGAATTCATGCTTTTTCTGTTGTGCGTGTGTGTTCCCAGTCACTCAGTCATGTCCAATTCTTTGTGACCCAATGGACTGTAAGCCTGCTGGGTTCCTCTGTCCATGGGGTTTCCCAGGCAAGAATACTGGAGTGGGTTGCCATTTCCTCCTCTAAGGGATCTTCCTGACCCAGGGATCCAATCTGCATCTTCTGCATCTCCTTTTTACTGTGTCATTCTAGAAAGAACTCATGCAAGACATTTTTGCATAACATATATTAACTGCTCAATAAATATTCATGGGACAAATGAAAGGAAATAAAGAAGTCAAGCAGGAGCCAGGAATCCTTGGAGCAACCAAAGACAATCTTTGGTAGGAAGGAAAATGGGTCAGGATCCCACCTTTCCAGCTGGGACTGATAAATTTCCATCTCTTCCAGATGTCAACCTGTTTTCCATGGCCCGCGGTCCAGGCCAGTGTTATAGGGAACAAAACACACATGATTACTCCGTAAAGGGCTCTGGGTCCACATGCTTTCATAAAGCAGTTTCTATTTTTCTGGGTTACAGGTCGGGGAGAGGGTTGGGTTTTCCTCTGTGGGTGGGGGTGGGTAGGGGTGGGGTAAGAGGGGGCAGATGGGTGAGCTTTTAATTAGGGTTAATTATAGTTTTAGCAAATAAGGAAAATGTGTCCAGATAGATTTTTGATGAATGTGTCATTCACCAGTCCAATTCCTGATTGCTTAACTTTTGCTGTTAATCGAGAGGAGGCAAGAAAGGAAGTCGACACTTTGAATTTCAAGAGCAGCTGGCTTGATCTCTGTTCCAGATGTAGTGAGCCTGGTGATCCCTTTTCTGTGCTTCTCTTCTGCTCAGACAGGAGGAGGCTTTTAATGCTGAATTCTAACACCTACAAAGCAGACAAAAGAATGAAAACTATGGAAGTTGATTTACATCAACCTTGTCCATGATCAACATGATCCAAACCTTTCAGGAATCTCGTGGGTCTCTGAAATTTCTGAGAGTCCAATTCCTACCCTTTAGCAGGAGGACAGAGAAGGGTTAATTTAAAACTGGGACCTAGTAATTCGGAGAGTTGAATTGTCAGGAGAGAGAGGTCTCAGCCAAGGAGGTGAGGTCTGGCCAGAACCATTTCCATCTACGTTTAAACCTTCAAAGGCTTCCTTACTCCCAATGGAATGAAAACCAGACTCCTTAATGTAGCCCACAGGACTTATATGTCCTGGCCTCGTATCTTTCCTTACTCCCTGTCTTCAAGCCACATTGATGTCCCTTCTGGTTCTCACATATGTCATTCCTTTTCTGTCTTGTAGCTTTTGCATATGTTGTTCCTCTGGCTTTTCACAGATTTGGCTTCTTATGTTTCCGGTCTCAGCTTAGAGTCACTCTCAGTGTGGCCTTTTCAAACCACCTCATCTAAAGTAGCAGCATAGCTGCCCCCTCCTGCCAACCCCACACTGTTTCTCCCTTGGTGCTTCTTCAAGAATGTTCTTTTTTTTTTTTTCTTGGCCATGTCATCTGGCTTGTGAGATCCCAGTTCCCTGACCAGGGATTGAACCCGAGGCCCAAGCAGTAAAAGGGCTGAGAGAGAACCTGATTTCCAACCACTAGACTGCCAGGGAATTCTCTATAATGTTCTTGTTTATTTAGCTGTTTCCTTACTTATCTTCTGCTTCCTCCACTAGACTGTAAGCTCCATGGGGGCAGGGGATTTATTTCTCTCACTCACCAGCATCTCTCAGCTGCCAACACAGCGTCCAGTCCATGGGCGGTGCCCAGTATATATTAGCTGACCAAAGATTGAAAGAATTGTTTCCCTTTAGGGCACTAGTTGTTCTGTTGGTGGAAGGTTCATCTTAGCTCTCAGAGTGGTTTTTGAACTCTCAAAGCATTTTGTTGCCTTCCTGCCCTGGGCTAAGGCTTTCATCCACCTGAAGACCAAATGGAGTCTTGGCTCCAGTCTCTCTGAGGTCTCTCCCTGGTACACTCAGTGCTCTAAGGGAGCAGACGTTTTCACAGTGGGTGAAACAACCTGTTTCCCAAGGGTGTGCCCTCTCTCAGTCGGATGGGACGTGCTCTTAGAGCTTGCCAGGGCATGCTCCTCCAGCTGTGCAGGCACTGTTCAAACTCAACTGAACTCCATTAGCAAGGAAGCTAGGAGCATCCATGGGAGATGACCAGCAAGCTTAGAAGATGCACATGGAAAAGCAAATGTCTTGCCTTGGGAGCCAATCTAGGGCTGGAGAGTCCACTTTGAATGAAATCCCAACAGTTCAGAGCCAAGAGAGTGGGGGAAAAAAATAGGAAAACTCCCAGTGACACATACATTTTTCCATTGGAGCCGTTCCATTTGTGTTTGCTTCTCAGGGCCTTGCTATGAGGACCTTGATTGCATCAACCATCAAGAACATTCAGTTCAGGTAGAAAAGGGAGAGGAGAATGGAAGGAAGACAGCAAAGCCACGGGCAAGGGAGAAGCACTGCTATGGAAGCACTTCCTGACTCTGGAGGGTGATGATCTCTGGAGTCTCCCTGGGGTCTCCTTTGGGTCTCTTGTCCCCAGGTTGTTGTTCAGTTGCTCAGTCGTGTCCGACTCTTTATGACCGCACGAACCTCAGCACACCAGGCTTCCTTGTCCTTCACTACCTCCTGGAGTTTGCTCAAACTCTTGTCCATTGAGTCAGTGATGCCATTCAACCATCTCATTCTCTGTCATCCCCTTCTCCTCTTGCCCTCAATCTTTCCCAGCATCAGGTGGCCAAAGTATTGGAGCTTCAGCTTCAGCATCAGTCCTTCTAATGAATATTAAGAGTCTATTTCCTTTAGGATTGACTGGTTTGATCTCCTTGCTGTCCAAGGAACTCTGAAGAGTCTTCTCCAGCACAACAGTTTTAAAGCATCAATACTTTGCACTCAGCTTCCTTTATGATCCAACTCTCATATTCATACACGACTACTAGAAAAACCATAGCTTTGACTATATGGAGCTTTGTTGGTAAAGTGATATCTTTGCTTTTTAATAAGCTGTCTAGGTTTGTCACTGACCTCGCCTTCCCGCGACCGGCGCACAATTAAGAGCGACCTCGCCTTCCCGCGACCGGCGCACACTAAGAGCGACCCGCCTTCCCGCGACCTCGCGCACTAAGAGCGCCCCGCCGCGCCGCAGCACCGCCTAAAGAGCGCGGCCGAGAGGAGCTACCCCACGACCGAGGAAGGACGGCGGTGAGGGCCAGCGCACTAAGCACGGCCGAGAAGAGCTACCCCACGACCGAGGTCAGGAAGGGCGGTGGTGAGGAGAGACCCTCGTCCAAGGTAAGGTGCGATGGCTGTGCTTCGCTGGCCGGGAGCAGCCGGGAGCAGCCGGGACGAGATACCCCATGCCCAAGGTAAGAGAAACCCAAGTAAGACAGTAGGTCTTGAAAGAGGGCATCAGAGGGCAAATACACTAAAACCATTCTCACAGAAAACTAGTCAATCTAATCACACAAGGACCACACCCTTGTCTAACTCAATGAAATTAAGCCATGCCCGAGGGGCAACCTGGGATGGGCGGGTCATGGTGGAGAGATATGACAGGGTGTGGTCCGCTGGAGAAGGGAATGGCAAACCACTTCAGTATTCTTGCCTTGAGAACCCCATGAACAGTATGAAAAGACAAAATGATAGGATACTGAAAGAGAAACTCCCCAGGTCAGTAGGGGCCCAATATGCTACTGGAGATCAGTGGAGAAATAACTCCAGAAAGAATGAAGGGATGGAGCCAAAGCAGAAAGAATACCCAGCTGTGGATGTGTCTGGTGATAGAAGCAAAGTCCGATGCTGTAAAGAGCAATATTGCATAGGAACCTGGAATGTCAGGTCCATGAATCAAGGCAAATTGGAAGTGGTCAAACAAGAGATGGCAAGACTGAATGTCGACATTCTAGGAATTAGCAAACTAAAATGGACTGGAATGGGTGAATTTAAACTCGGATGACCATTATATCTACTACTGTGGGCAGGAATCCCTCAGAAGAAATGGAGTGGCCATCATGGTCAACAAAAGAGTCCGAAATGCAGTACTTGGATGCAATCTCAAAAATGACAGAATGATCTCTGTTCGTTTCCAAGGCAAACCATTCAATGTCACAGTAATCCAAATCTATGCCCCAACCAGTAACGCCGAAGAAGCTGAAGTTGAAAAGTTCTATGAAGACCTACAAGACCTTTTAGAACTAACATCCAAAAAAGATGTCCTTTTCATTATAGGGGACTGGAATGCAAAAGTAGGAAGTCAAGAAACACCTGGAGTAACAGGCAAATTTGGCCTTGGAATACGGAATGAAGCAGGGCAAAGACTAACAGAGTTTTGCCAAGAAAATGCACTGGTCATAGCAAATACCCTCTTCCAACAACACAAGAGAAGACTCTATACATGGACATCACCAGATGGTCAACACCGAAATCAGATCGATTATATTCTTTGCAGCCAAAGATGGAGAAGCTCTATACAATCAGCAAAAACAAGACCAGGAGCTGACTGTGGCTCAGACCATGAACTCCTTATTGCCAAATTCAGACTGAAATTGAAGAAAGTAGGGAAAACTACTAGACCATTCAGGTATGACCTAAATCAAATCCCTTATGATTATACAGTGGAAGTGAGAAATAGATTTAAGGGCCTAGATCTGATAGATAGAGTGCCTGATGAACTATGGATGGAGGTTCGTGACATTGTACAGGAGACAGGGATCAAGACCATCCCCATGGAAAAGAAATGCAAAAAACCAAAATGGCTGTCTGGGGAGGCCTTGCAAATAGCTGTGAAAAGAAGAGAAGCGAAAAGCAAAGGAGAAAAGGAAAGATATAAACATCTGAATGCAGAGTTCCAAAGAATAGCAAGAAGAGATAAGAAAGCCTTCTTCAGCGATCAATGCAAAGAAATAGAGGAAAACAACAGAATGGGAAAGACTAGGGATCTCTTCAAGAAAATCAGAGATACCAAAGGAACATTTCATGCAAAGATGGGCACGATAAAGGACAGAGATGGTGTGGACCTAACAGAAGCAGAAGATATTAAGAAGAGGTGGCAAGAATACACAGAAGAACTGTACAAAAAAGAGCTTCACGACCTAGATAATCATGATGATGTGATCACTGACCTAGAGCCAGACATCTTGGAATGTGAAGTCAAATGGGCCTTAGAAAGCATCACTAGGAACAAAGCTAGTGGAGGTGATGGAATTCCAGTGGAGCTATTCCAAGTCCTGAAAGATGATGCTGTGAAAGTGCTGCACTCAATATGCCAGCAAATTTGGAAAACTCAGCAGTGGCCACAAGATTGGAAAAGGTCAGTTTTCATCCCAATCCCAAAGAAAGGCAATGCCAAAGAGTGCTCAAACTACCGAACAATTGCACTCATCTCACACGCTAGTAAAGTAATGCTCAAAATTCTCCAAGCCAGGCTTCAGCAATATGTGAACCGTGAACTTCCTGATGTTCAAGCTGGTTTTAGAAAAGGCAGAGGAACCAGAGATCAAATTGCCAACATCCGCTGGATCATGGAAAAAGCAAGAGAGTTCCAGAAAAACATCTATTTCTGCTTTATTGACTATGCCAAAGCCTTTGACTGTGTGGATCACAATAAACTATGGAAAATTCTGAAAGAGATGGGAATACCAGACCACCTGATCTGCCTCTTGAGAAATCTGTATGCAGGTCAGGAAGCAACAGTTAGAACTGGTCATGGAAGAACAGACTGGTTCCAAATAGGAAAAGGAGTACGTCAAGGCTGTATATTGTCACCATGTTTATTTCACTTATATGCAGAGTACATCATGAGAAATGCTGGACTGGAAGAAACACAAGCTGGAATCAAGATTGCCGGGAGAAATATCAATAACCTCAGATATGCAGATGACACCACTCTTATGGCAGAAAGTGAAGAGGGGCTAAAAAGCCTCTTGATGAAAGTGAAAGTGGAGAGTGAAAAGGTTGGCTTAAAGCTCAACATTCAGAAAACGAAGATCATGGCATCTGGTCCCATCACTGCATGGGAAATAGATGGGGAAACAGTGGAAACAGTGTCAGACTTTGTTTTTCTGGGCTCCAAAATCACTGCAGATGGTGACTGCAGCCATGAAATTAAAAGACGCTTACTCCTTGGAAGGAAAGTTATGACCAACCTAGATAGCATATTCAAAAGCAGAGACATTACTTTACCAACAAAGGTTCGCCTAGTCAAGGCTATGGTCTTTCCTGTGGTCATGTATGGATGTGAGAGCTGGACTGTGAAGAGGGCTGAGCGCCGAAGAATTGATGCTTTTGAACTGTGGTGTTGGAGAAGACTCTTGAGAGTCCCTTGGACTGCAAGAAGATCCAACCAGTCCATTCTGAAGGAGATCAATCCTGGAATTTCTTTAGAAGGAATGATGCTAAAGCTGAAACTCCAGTATTTTGGCCACCTCATGCGAAGAGTTGACTCATTGGAGAAGACTCTGATGCTGGGAGGGATTGAGGGCAGGAGGAGAAGGGGACGACAGAGGATGAGATGGCTGGATGGCATCACTGACTTGATGGGTGTGAGTCTGGGTGACCTCCGGGAGCTGGTGATGGACAGGGAGGCCTGGCGTGCTGCGATTCATGGGGTCGCAAAGAGTCGGACACGACTGAGCGACTGATCTGATCTGATCTGATCTGAGGTTTGTCACTGGAGAAAGAAGTGGCAACCCAATCCAGTGTTCTTGCCTGGAGAATCCCAGGGACAGGGGAGCCTGGTGGGGCTGCCATCTATGGGGTCTCACAGAATCGGACACGACTTAGCAGCTTAGCAAGTTTGTCATAGCTTTTCTTCCAAGGAGCAAGCATCTTTTAATTTTGTGGCTGTGGTCACCATCTGTAGTGATTTTAGAGCCCAAGAAAATAAAACCTATCACTGTTTCCAGTGTTTCCCCACTCTGGAAGAAGGGAGTATATCATAGCAAGGAGGGTTGTGACCTGATGCCCAGCAGCCCCTCTTCTACTACCCCCAGCTGTGCTCCCTGCTTTGTCTAGTGACCTTGGACAAATCACTTCACCTTGAAACTCAGGTTCTTCTATTAAATGAGAAATTGAACTTAAAAAAAATTGAAGTATAGATGATTTATAATGTTATAAAGTTTTAAGTGATTCACAATTTTTAAAGACTATACTCCATTTATAGTTGTTATAAAATCTTGGCTGTATTTCCTGTGTCATATCCTTGTATCTTATTTTATACATCGCAGCTTATTCCTCTTAATTCCATACCTCAACCTTGACCCTTCCTGCTTCTCTCTCCCGACTAGTAACCACTAGTTTGTTCTCTATACGTGTGTCTGTTTCTTTTTTGTGATATTCACTAGTTTCTTTCTTTCTTTTTTTTTTTTTAGGCTCCACATATAAGTGATTACATACAGTATTTATCTTTCTCTGTCTGATGTAAGAGAAATTTAACATTTTTAAAAAGAAAATATTTTGGCCTCTCTGCGAAGCTCGTGGGATCCTAGTTCCTTGACCAGGTGTGGAACCCATGCCCCCTGCATTGGCAGTACCAAATCTTAACCACTGAACCACTAGGAAAGTCTCAAAAATTGAACTTTTAAAAAAATGTGATAAGATATACTTAACATGAAATTTTCCACTTTAACCATTTTTAAGTGTATATAGTTCAGTGGCATTAAATATAGTCATGTTATTGTGCAAACATCATTGCCATCCAGCTCTGGAAAATTTTCATCTTCCCAATTGAAATTCATACCAGTTAGACAGTAGGTCAGTCCTCCCTCTCCTTATCCCCTGATACTCTCCATTCTACTTTCTGTCTCTATGAAAGAAAAAGTGAAAGTGAGAGTCACTCAGTCGTGTCTGACTCTTTGCAACCCATGGACTATACAGTCCATAGAATTCTCCAGGCCAGAATACTGGAGTGGAGAAGATGTAGAAGAAGAAGCTGTTCCCTTCTCCAGGGGATCTTCCCAACCCAAGGATCGAACCCAGGTCTCCCATGCTACAGGCTGATTCTTTACCAGCTGAGCCCCCAGGGAATTCTGTCTTATTTGCCTATTCTAGGTACCTCATATAAGTGGAATCATGCAGTATTTGTTCTTTTGTGACTGACATTTCACTCAGCATAGTATCTTCAAGGTTCATCTATATTTAAGGTTCACATGTTGTAGCATGTGTTAGAATTTTATTTTAAGTCTAAATAATATTCTGCTGCAGGTATAGACCATGTTTTGCTTATTTATCCATTGATTGGGTTGCTTCTGCTTTTTGGATATTTCTAATAATACTGCTATGAACACGGATGTACAAGTATTTGAGTCCTTTCTTTCACTTCTTTTGGCTAAGTACTCAGAAGTGGAATTGCTCAGTTGTATGATAATTCTATGTTTAATTTTTTGAGGAACCATCAAACTGTTTTCCAAAGTCGCTGCACCATTTTACATTCCCATTAGTGATGCACAAGAGTGCCAGCAAAAAATTGAACTTTTATTAGACAGAGAATCCATTTTTCCATGGAAATATTCCAGGATGTTCTATATGCAAAAGACATTAGAGTGGCATGCTCCAGAAGCACTGGGAGTGAGGAGCCAAATAACCCCAAAAGCATCTCTGTAGAATGAAATGAAAATGAGATAAAATGTTCTCTGAGGCTCCTTCACTTGTCAAGCATCAATTAGTCTACATTCACATGACACATTGAGCAGCCAATAAGCATAAGACATATTTGATTTACTTATACATTATCTGTTCCACAGGTGGCTCAGTGGGTTAAGAATCCACCTGCAATGAAGGAGAAGCAGGAGACTATGGGTTCAATCCCTGGGTCGGAAAGATCCCCTGGAGGAGGGCATGGAAACTCACTCCAGTATTCTTGCTTGGGGAATCCCATGGGCAGAAGAGCCTGGTAGCCTACAGTCCATAGGGCTCACAAAGAATTGGACATAACTGAGCACACATGCATGTACCTGTTCCGCAAAAAAATTGAGGAGATTTTCAAAAGCCCATACAATAGAAAGGAATAAAATACATAGCCAAGAGTATCAGGGCAGAGAAAGGTGGGAGTGATACTTTTAGGATTTATGTGCAGACACTGCCTCTGCCCACCAGCTCTTTCAGTCTGAGCTGGTAGGTGATGGAATATCAGAGAGATCCAGAGGGACATTGCTCAATGAACATGTGGAATCTCCAGAGCGGAAGGAAGACAAGATTGTTTATATTATACATTCCTTCACCCAAAGTCACATTGCAAGACACAAAGAATAAAGAAAGAACCTATTTTGAGCAGAACAAAAGCCTGTTGAGGAAGCAGAGTTAGGGTTTCTAGGAATGAACGTAAGTCATAAACCCAAGTTTTACATCCTAGCTGCACTACCTGCTAAGCCGAATACCGAACCTCTTTAAGCCTCCATTTTTGGGCTATAAATGAAGATGATGCTAGGGACTGTTGTGAGGATGAAGAGAGACAATGGAAGTCCAGGGCCTGGAAGAGCAGGCTATCAATACGTGGTTGCTACTTTTCTGGGAATTATACTTCGGAGGTTCCATACCATGACTTTCTTGTTCATCCTTCTGTCCCCAGCACTTAGCAGAGTGATACTAATGGTAGGTATGAATGGGTGCTTGTAGATTTGAATTGACACAAATCCTTTCCTATTTGTCATGCCCTGTGCCACACTCACTCTGACATTGATGGGTGACAGGGTTGCAAAACATGAGGCCAGGCTAGTTAAAGGCCTTGCCCATGAGGTAACGCCCAGAGACTAGATGCTTATGGAATTTTATGAAATTCAAGCTATGAAACATACACGACCCAGGTCAAGGGCCTCTACTGTGCTTTCCGTCATGACCACCCTCTTCAAAGGAATGCATTTGGTTTGCTCCAGTGAAAAATGTAAAATAATAAATTGGACAATAAAACAAGAGAGAGATCAGCCCTGAAAAGTTCATTTCAATTCAGTTACTGTTTATTGAATGTTTAACGTTTATGACTCTTTGCTGGGCACTGTTGGATGTTTGAAGGTTAGCAAGAAAACATCTCTTCTCTCAAAGCATGTTCTTTCTAATAAATGGGTAGTGTATACATATGATAGTATGAGAAACATGCCATAAAGATGATCAAATGAATGATATGGGAAATGAAAGAAGGCAGAAATTACATTCGGTTGTAATTATCTGGTTATGCTTCTCAAGAGAGGTAACTTTTCAGATGGTCTTTGGATTTAGTACCATGGGGTAGGGGAGGAAAGTTGATTAGAGACGGGTAATGAGAGAAGCAGAACGGTGTAGTTGCTTAGGAATCAGTGAGTCATCTATTTTAGGTGGACTGTAGAGTGCGCATCGAAGACTATGTCTGGAAAGAGGGCCTTGAGGTTCAGATGAAGGAGAAAGGAGAACAACTGAGAGAATTTTGAGTAAGGAATTGGTAATCATCAGACTGGTAAAGGGGAAAGTCAAACTGGAAGTGTTATATGAAAGGGATTGAGGTGGAGAAAGACAGGAAGTGGGGGATGACTTAGGGAGCAGTTGAAGTGGGTCTGAGAAGAAATTACAAATGAGATGTCAGCTGCAGGAGTGGACAAGAGGGACTTATTGGAAAGGCTTTGCTGAGAGAGCTGCTACAGGATTTAAGAGTCAGTTTCCTTGTTTTACTTTGAGAGAAAATGAAGTTTGGGTGCTTCATCTTTCCCAATTCAGCTCTCACAAGCTCCCAGAAGCAAATTGTGGACCTTGGTTGGCAGAGTGGCTTGGAGAGCTGGAAGCATCTTTTATTCTTCCTGGTTCTCCATGTGCTTCACCCCAGCCTTGGAGCAAAGAGCTAGAAGGTCGAGCTATGAGAAGGAAGCTTCTCCGTCCACTCTCCCTCTCCCCCGCCAGGCTCTCAGTTCTGCTGGGACAGACTTGCATCACAAGATGAGGCTTGGCAGTGTTGTTTGTGGCAGTAAGGATGTGCATCTGTGGAATGTGATAAGGACAAGATTATTAGCTTATGTTTTCCCAGCCTACTGTCCTTTCTCCCCTCCTCACTCTCTACCAACTAAAGAGAATTTTCTCTCTATTGCCTAGCTTCTCTCTCTTTCCTACTTTCTAAGGAGAATTCTGTCTACTGATTCCATTTTTCTTGTGATACAGAAATAGGGAGAGAGAGGGACTTCCCCAGTGGTCCAGTGGTTAAGACCTTGCCTTTCTATGCAGGGGGCACAGGTTCGATCTCTGATTGCAGAACTAAGATTCCACATGGTGCATCACTCGGCCAGAAGATAAAACTTAATAAAAATAAATAGGGAGAGAGAAACTAGATTGGACAGTTGGGAAAAGGGGTAAAATTCTTGATGACTTGGTCCATTCCGAGGTTACCATTTACTCTGTAAAATTCATGTCATGGGCTAAATGGACTTGATACTAAAGAATGAAGCCAGAAGATCAAGTCAACCCATATTATAAGGACCTAAGAGAGAAGTGAGGAGGGCATGATAACTCACTCCAGTATTCTTGCCTGGAGAATCCCATGAACAGAGGAGCCTGGAGGGCTACAGTCCATGAGATCACAAAGAGTTGGACCCAACTGAAGAGACGTCACACACAGCAAAAGAGAAGTAGGGAGAAAAGAAAATAGAAAGTAGTTTGAGTTGGGTTTCAGGAAACATTTGTAAGGGAGACTTGATAAACAAAAGACTTAGAAAATATATTGCTGTATGGTACAAATCTCTCTCTCTCTCTCTTTTTAACTACATAGAATGCATAATCTTCCCCACCAGGGGTCACACCCACCACCCCTGCATTGGGAGCATGGAGTCAACCACTGGTTCACCAGGGAAGTCCTGGATTGAATCTCTTTTAATGCTATAATGTTGGAATTTTGGGTCTGGCTGCTCAAATGTGTTTTTAATGTTTTGTTTTCATGTCATACATGAAATACCATACATGTCATGCCTTGCTTAGACTAGTTAACATTTTATTCCAGCTTATACTCAGGTTATAGAATAGCATGGTTAACAGAAATTCTGGAACCAAACCCTTGGATCTCAAATACTGTTTCTACCACAATAGCTGTGAGACCTTTGACAGGATACTTCATTTTCTGTGACTCAATTGCTTTATTTGTAAAATGATTTAACAAGAAGGTCTACTTCAGAGAGCTATTGTGAGCATTAAATAAGTTAATATTCGTAAAACTTGGCATGTAGTCAGCACTATATAAGCATTAGTTATTATTAGTACAGGAAAATTTGAGGTCATGAGATTTTTCTGCCTTAGTTCAAACAAGATGGTATAGGTGACTGTCAGAGAAGAATTATTCTCAGTAAAACAGATCCTAACTTTGAGGAAAGAGTGCAGTTTCTAGGCAGTTGTAACCGGCAGATTTCTAAAAGGAACCCCAAAGAATCCTGCCGCTGGGTTTTCATACCCTTGTGTAATCCACTCCCCTTGAGTGTGGGCTGGACCTGGTGACTTGTCTGTAACTCACAGAATGTGATGGTAGGCTGTCACTCTTGTGATTACGTTACAAAAGTTGTGACTTCAGTCTTCCTGGTAGATTCCTTGCTGGCTTGGATGATGCAAGCTGCCTTGGTGGAAAGGCCCTTATGGAAAAGAACTGAGTGAAGACTGTAGGCCAAGCAGCCTATAAAGAATTAAGACCTTTTTTCCAATAGCCTGTGAAGAACTGCCAATAACCACTGAGTAAACTGGAAATAGATCCTGCCTCAGCTGAAACTTGACTGTAGCTTTCGGAGAGACTCAAGCAGAGATAGATCCCAGTTAAGCCATGCTCGGATTCTAAGCCTAGAAATTGTGAGATAATTAAAATGTGTTGCTTTAAACCATTAGATGTTAGAGTCATCTGATACACAACAATAAACAGCTAATTTTATCAATGTATCAGGAACTTGGGGACCAAATTAAAAGCAGAGACCCAGTTCTAGGTCAGAAGGGTGGCAGCTAGGGAGGGCTTGAGGGCGAGAGTCATCACAGAAGAAGCACCTGTGGTCACACTGGAGCAATCACAGGCTGGTCTACGTGGGGAGGAAAGCGGCTCAGGCCAGCCCTTCAGGATGAGGTGGCTGAGGCTGTCCCAGGCCTTCCAGTTCAAGTGCCCATCAGCCTGGGAACACTTAGTTCTCATCTTGCATCACTGACCTCTTTGCAGCACTTGAGTGTGTGTTCTTCTGGACATGCCTCCTTATCTTTATGACACTGCTCCATTCATTTGTTTAATCTTTCAGGCTATAAGTTGCACATTTCTATGCAATATTGATACATTATGAACAAAGAGAATTGGCCTCCACATGGCTGAAATTTCCTCTGCCTTTATCATTTTATTCTTTGTCTCCTTGTGTGGGGTGGCTTTTGCTCACATAGCCCTTAAAGCCTAGTGTTCTCCATGGCACTGTCCTTGTCCCTCTTTTCTTTTCAACTACACGTCCCCCCTGAATGACTCCAGGCTGTATCTATCACCTGTGCACTGATGATCCTAAATGGACATCTCTAGATCAGAACTCCGAGGGCCAAACTGTACATCCAGCTTTATATGCTACTAATATTCCACAGACACTTCAAACTCAAAACAGCCAAAATAAAACTCATTTTCTCTACCCCTCCTCTCTCTTGTCCTGCCCAAACCTTCCCTTTCTCCAGCATTTCCTCTCCTAAATGACACCATCGTCATCAACCCAAAGAGAATAGGGGAGGCATCCAAATTCTTTTCTCCTAGCCTCTTTTTTTTTTTTTTTTTTTTGGAGAAGGCAATGGCACCCCACTCCAGTACTCTTGCCTGGAAAATCCCATGGACGGAGGAGCCTGGTAGGCTGTAGTCCATGGGGTTGCAAAGAGTCGGACACGACTGGGCGACTCCACTCTCACTTTTCACTTTCCTGCATTAGAGAAGGAAATGGCAACCCACTCCAGTGTTCTTGCCTGGGAATCCCAGGGACGGGGGAGCCTGTTGGGCTGCCGTGTATGGGATTGCACAGAGTCGGACACGACTAAAGCGACTTAGCAGCAGCAGCAGAAACAGCCTCTTTTTACTCCTCTAATCTCCCTAAGACTTGGCGATTCTATTTCCTAAATAACCCATTTCCCACTCTTCATCTCATGGGCCCATTTTAAGCTTGTGTCTTTTTTTAACCATGTCTGATGTAGTAAACCTTTCACCAATTTTCCTGTCTCTCTGCTCATCCCTCTGCTCCGTTCTTCACTGGTGCCCATATGATGTTTCTAATTGCTGGGCTACAGGGAATTTAAACCACCTACCACTTGGTGGTCCAGTGGTAGGGACTTGGTGCTTTTACTGCCAGGACTCAGATTCAATCCCTGGTCAGCAAACTAAGATCCTACAAGCCACGTGTGGCAAAAAAAAAAAAAAAAAAAAATTGCTGGACTCTATAGTTCTGGCTTTAGAAGAGGCAGAGGAACCAGAGATCAAATTGCCAACATCCGCTGGATCATCGAAAAAGCAAGAGAGTTCCAGAAAAACATCTATTTCTGCTTTATTGACTATGCCAAAGCCTTTGACTGTGTAGATCACAACAAACTGTGGACAATTCTGAAAGAGATGGGAATACCAGACAACCTGACCTGCCTCCTGAGAAATCTGTATGCAAGTCAGGTCAGGAAGCAACAGTTAGAACTGGTCATGGAACAACAGACTGGTTCCAAATAGGAAAAGGAGTACGTCAAGGCTGTGTATTGTCACCCTGCTTATTTAACTTATATGCAGAGTACATCATGAGAAGCACTGAGCTAGAAGAAGCACAAGCTGGAATCAAGATTGCTGGGAGAAATATCAATAACCTCAGATATGCAGATGACACCACCCTTATGGCAGAAAGTGAAGAGGAACTAAAAAGCCTCTTGATGAAAGTTAAAGAGGAGAGTGAAAAGTTGGCTTAAAGCTCAACATTCAGAAAACGAAGATCATGGCATCTGGTCCCATCACTTCATGGGAAATAGATGGGGACACAGTGGAAACAGTGTCAGACTTTATTTTTCTGGGCTCCAAAATCACTGCAGATGGTGATTTCAGTCATGAAATTAAAAGACGCTTACCAACCTAGCAAGACCAACTTAGATAGCATATTCAAAAGCAGAGACATTACTTTGCCAACCGTCTAGTCAAGGCTATGGTTTTTCCAGTGGTCATGTATGGATGCAAGGGTTGGACTGTGAAGAAAGCTGAGCGCTGAAGAATTGATGCTTTTGAACTGTGGTGTTGGAGAAGACTCTTGAGAGTCCCTTGGACTGCAAGGAGATCCAACCAGTCCATTCTGAAGGAGATCAGCCCTGGGATTTCTTTAGAAGGAATGATGCTAAAGCTGAAACTCCAGTACTTTGGCCACCTCGTGCGAAGAGTTGACTCATTGGAAAAGACTCTGATGCTGGGAGGGATTGGGGGCAGGAGGAGAAGGGGACGACAGAGGATGAGATGGCTGGATGGCATCACCAACTTGATGGACATGAGTTTGAGTGAACTCCAGGAGATGGTGATGGACAGGGAGGCCTGGCGTGCTGTAATTCATGGGGTCACAAAGAGTCGGACACAACTGAGCAAATGATCTGATCTGATCTGATAGTTCTGGCTCATAGCCTGCAATGGATGCCCCTACAGGCTTCCTGCCATGTTGCGGCTTGTTCACTTTTGCATGAAAGGTGCTCCCCAAATTTGTCTACCAGATGAACTCCAAGTCATCCTTTAAGACTCAGTTTCAAACATTTCTTTGACTTCCTCAAGTGAAAATGATGTCCCCTACTGTTCTCTGCATGTTTGCATGCTCAGCTGCTCAGTTGTGTTTGACTCTGCAACACCATGGATTGTAGCCCACCAGACTCCTCTGTTCATGGAATTTCCTAGGCAAGAGTCTGGAAGTGGGTTGCCATTTCCTCCTCCAGGGATCTTCCCGACGCCGGGATCAAACTCGCGTCTCCTGCATCGCCTCCTCTGTATTCAGTTCAGTCGCTCAGTCATGTCCGACTCTTTGCGACCTCATGAAGTGCAGCACACCAGGCCTCCCTGTCCATCACCAACTCCTGGAGTCCATCCAAACCCATGTCCATTGAATCAGTGATGCCATCCAACCATCTCATCCTCTGCCGTCCTCTTCTCCTCCTGCCCTCAATCTTTCCCAGCATCAGGGTCTTTTCCAATGAGTCAGCTCTTCTCATCAGGTGGCCAAAGGATTGGCGTTTCAGCTTCAACATCAGTCCTTCCAATGAACACCCAGGACTGATCTCCTTTAGGATGGACTGGTTGGATCTCCTTGCAGTCCAAGGGACTCTCAAGAGTCTTCTCCAACATCACAGTTCAAAAGCATCAATTCTTTGGCACTCAGCTTTCTCTATAGTCCAACTTTCACATCTATACATGACCACTGGAAAAACCATAGCCTTAACTAGATGGACCTTTGTTGGCAAAGTAATGTCTCTGCTTTTTAATATGCTGTCTAGGTTAGTCATAACTTTCCCTCCAAGGAGTATAAGCATCTTTTAATTTCATGGTTGCAATCACCTTCTGCAGTGATTTTGGAGCCCAGAAAAATAAAGTCAGCCACTGTTTCCATTGTTTTTCCATCTATTTGCCATGAAGTGATGGGACCAGACACCATGATCTTAGTTTTCTGAATGTTGAGCTTTAAGCCAACTTTTCACTCTCCTCTTTCACTTTCATCAAGAGGCTCTAGTTCTTCTTAGCTTTCTGCCATAAGAGTGGTGTCATCTGCATATCTGAGGTTATTGATATTTCTCCCAGCAATCTCGATTCCAGCTTGTGCTTCTTCCAGCTCAGTGCTTCTCATGATGTACTCTGCATATAAGTTAAATAAGAAGGGTGACAATATACAATCTTGACATACTCCTTTTCCTATTTGGAACCAGTCTGTTGTTCCATGACCAGTTCCAACTGTTGCTTCCTGACCTGCATACAGGTTTCTCAAGAGGCAGGTCACGTCGTCTGGTATTCCCATCTCTTTCAGAATTTTCTAGTTTGTTGTGATCCACACAGTCAAAGGCTTTGGCATAGTCAATAAAGCAGAAATAGATGTTTTTCTAGAACTCTCTTGCTTTTTCCATGATCCAGCAAATGTTGGCAATTTGATCTCTGGTTCCTCTGCCTTTTCTAAAACCAGCTTTAACATCTGGAAGTTCACGGTTTACATACTGCTGAAGCCTGGCTTGGAGAATTTTGAGCATTACTTTACTAGAGTGTGAGATAGTGCAATTGTGCCGTAGTTTGTGCATTCTTTGGTATTGCCTTTCTTTGGGATTGGGATGAACTCTTTTCACATCTTATGCATGTTCAGTTGGTGTATGTCAGTGTTTCCTGCTCGCCTGTGAGCCCCTGTGTTTTCATCTTCAGTCTCAGTACTTGGCCTTTACTGGGCATCCAGTGAAAGCCTGCTGAATAAATAAGTGAATGAATACATGAAGCAGCTGCTCAGTGCAGGGCTGAGTTTGAATGTGGGGCAATAATCAGGCCCAGATGTGGGGAGTTCTGGTAGGAGAGCAAGGGAGGTAGAGCCATTCCTTTGCATTGTCAAGGCCTGTACCCCAGGCTTGTGTGCATCACTTTATACAGACACACCTACCACAAGTCTTCTACTTTAATGAAGTCAGTCCACAGATATAAATCACATAAAGTCAAAATTAGCCCCCTGAGGACCTTTTAAAATGCCTCTAAAGTGCAGGATACATGTACAGACCTTTTCTCAACTTGGTTCATCTGGGTTTCTCTCTGGCATAGGAACAGATTTCCTTCTTTATCTGAGAACCAAAATGAGGTAGTTGGCTCACATCCAGGGGCATTGTTGAAATACAAATGCTTACCACATTCATCATGGTGAGATGCTCTTCACTATGACAAGGAGGATAAGCAGGAAACTGAACCAGACCAGCCGACTCTCACCTAATAGATCTCATTCTGCTCAGAGAGATGTGTGTCCTTGGTAAGAATCACCTCGTCCCCTACTGCAGTCACCCATTGCCCAAGCCCACTTCTCAACTTCACCCCTCTGCCTACGTCTGACTTCTTACCAAGTCACCAGAGGCCCTGCTCTTCTCCAGAGCCACCCTCTGCTCAGGGGAGGTCATCTTTCTTCCTGATCGCTGCTCCAAGCTCTGTCTGCTCAAGCTGTGCACTCTGACAGGATGCCTTCCTTGTTCCCCATCCTCCAATGCCACCAACAGGTCAAGGCCCTGCACATTGCACCCTCTCCAAAGTGCCAGTCTCTGTGTCTGTGCTGACTTCTTCCATTCCTGAGTTCCTGTTGCCCTTAGGGTCAGGACCAAGTACTTGAGTTCAGTCTTTAACTGTTGGTCTATGGAACCTTCCCTGTGCCTGGGAGTTTTAGTCTGCTAGTCAATATCTGTATCTCTTTGTAGAATAGTATTTGACAAATCGAGAAGAGTAGGTAATTAGAAGGACTGAAAAAACCCGGTGTTGGCAAGACTGTGTAGCAACTGAAATTCTAACACACTGCCAGCAGGCGGGAAAACTGTTTGGCAATATCTATTAAAGCTAAATATTTATATATACTTTGACCAAGCAACTCCATTCTTGGGTACACACCCAAGGGAAACAAGTGCTTATGTCCACCTAAAGACATGTACAAGCATGTTTATGCCAGCTTTATTCATATAAACAAAAAACTGGAGAGACAATTCAAATATCTATCAATAGTACATCAGATAGTATTTTATACAATAGAATGTTACACAGCAATGAAATAAATAAACCTCTGCTATATGTAATGAAATGGGTGAATCTCATAGACATAATATTGAGTGAAAGAAGCCAAACATAAAAGAACATACACTGCATGATTCCACTTATATGACGTTCAAGCACAGGCAAGATAATTTATGTTGTCTACACCCGTTTCACAGAGTTATCTTTGCAGAAATATGACTGGAAAGTGACACAAGAGAAAGTTTGAGAGTTCTGAAAATATTTAAATATTGATTTGGGTGATGATTGCCCAAGTGTACCTGCAAAGAGTTCTCAAGCTATATATTGGTACATATTTAAGACTGGTACATTTCACTGTCTTCAAGTTGTAAATCGATAAACAATTTTCTTGAAAAAAGAGTAGGTTATGAATAGCTCTTGCTATCCAGCATTTTTAAAAAATCCTTTTATTAAAGTAATTTAAACCTGACTCCTAATGGCCGCCGCCCTTCTGGCATGCCCCGGCTTCTGCCCCTGACCTCGGACATGGGGTGGCTCCTCTCAGCCCCGCTTAGCGCATCAGTCTGCACTTAGCGTGCCGCCAGTCGCAGCCTCAAGAAACACCTGGAGTAACAGGTTCCAAATTTGGCCTTGGAATACGGAATGAAGCAGGGCAAAGACTAATAGAGTTTTGCCAAGAAAATGCACTGGTCATAACAAACACCCTCTTCCAACAACACAAGAGAAGACTCTATACATGGACATCACCAGATGGTCAACACCGAAATCAGATCGATTATATTCTTTGCAGCCAAAGATGGAGAAGCTCTATACAATCAGCAAAAACAAGACCAGGAGCTGACTGTGGCTCACACCATGAAGTCCTTATTGCCAAATTCAGACTGAAATTGAAGAAAGTAGGGAAAACCACTAGACCATTCAGGTATGACCTTAATCAAATCCCTCATGATTATACAGTGGAAGTGAGAAATAGATTTAAGGGCCTAGATCTGATAGATAGAGTGCCTGATGAACTATGAAATGAGGTTCGTGACATTGTACAGGAGACAGGGATCAAGACCATCCCCATGGAAAAGAAATGCAAAAAAGCAAAATGGCTGTCTGGGGAGGCCTTACAAATAGCTGTGAAAAGAAGAGAAGTGAAAAACAGAGGAGAAAAGGAAAGATATAAACATCTGAATGCAGAGTTCCAAAGAATAGAAGAAGAGATAAGGAAGCCTTCTTCAGCGATCAATGCAAAGAAATAGAGGAAAACAACAGAATGGGAAAGACTAGAGATCTCTTCAAGAAAATCAGAGATACAAAAGGAACATTTCATGCAAAGATGGGCTCGATAAAGGACAGAAATGGTATGGACCTAACAGAAGCAGAAGATATTAAGAAGAGATGGCAAAAATTCACAGAAGAACTGTCAAAAAAGATCTTCATGACCCAGATAATCACAATGGTGTGATCACTCACCTAGAGCCAGACATCCTGGAATGTGAAATCAAGTGGGCCTTAGAAAGCATCACTATGAACAAAGCTAGTGGAGGTGATGGAATTCCAGTTGAGCTATTCCAAATCCTGAAAGATGATGCTGTGAAAGTGCTGCAGTCAATATGCCAGCAAATTTGGAAAACTCAGCAGTGGCTACAGAACTGGAAAAAGGTCAGTTTTCATTCCAATCCCAAAGAAAGGCAATGCCAAAGAATGTTCAAACTACCGCACAGTTGCACTCATCTCACACACTAGTAATGCTCAAAATTCTCCAAGCCAGGCTGCAGCAATACGTGAACCATGAGCTTCCAGGTGTTCAAGCTGGTTTTAGAAAAGGCAGAGGAACCAGAGATCAAATTGCCAACATCCACTGGATCATGGAAAAAGCAAGAGAGTTCCAGAAAAACATCTATTTCTGCTTTATTGACTATGCCAAAGCCTTTGACTGTGTGGATCACAACAAACTGTGGAAAATTCTGAAAGAGATGGGAATACCAGCCCACCTGACCTGCCTCCTGAGAAATCTGTATGCAAGTCAGGTCAGGAAGCAACAGTTAGAACTGGACATGGAACAACAGACTGGTTCCAAATAGGAAAAGGAGTATGTCAAGGCTGTATATTGTCACCATGTTTATTTAACTTACATGCAGCGTACATCATGAGAAATGCTGGACTGGAAGAAACACAAGCTGGAATCAAGATTGCCAGGAGAAATATCAATAACCTCAGATATGCAGATGACACCATCCTTATGGCAGAAAGAGAAGAGGAACTAAAAAGCCTCTTGATGAAAGTGAAAGAGGAGAGTGAAAAGTTGGCTTAAAGCTCAACATTCAGAAAACGAAGATCATGGCATCTGGTCCCATCACTTCATGGGAAATAGATGGGGACACAGTGGAAACAGTGTCAGACTTTATTTTTGTGGGCTCCAAAATCACTGCAGATGGTGACTGCAGCCATGAAATTAAAAGACGCTTACTCCTTGGAAGGAAAGTTATGACCAACCTAGATAGCATATTTAAAAGCAGAGACATTACTTTGCCAAAGGTTCGTCTAGTCAAGGCTATGGTTTTTCCTATGGTCATGTATGGATGTGAGAGTTGGACTGTGAAGAAGGCTGAGCGCCGAAGAATTGATGCTTTTGAACTGTGGTGTTGGAAAAGACTCTTGAGTCCCTTGGACTGCAAGGAGATCCAACCAGTCCATTGTGAAGGAGATCAGCCCTGGGATTTCTTTGGAAGGAATGATGCTAAAGCTGAAACTCTAGTACTTTGGCCACTTCATGCAAAGAGTTGACTCATTGGAAAAGACTCGGTGATGTTGGGAGGGATTGGGGGTAAGAGGAGAAGGGGACGATGGAGGATGAGATGGCTGGATGGCATCAGTGACTCGATGGACGTGAGTCTGGGTGAACTCCAGGAGTTGGTGATGGACAGGGAGGCCTGGCGTGCTGCGATTCATGGGGTCTCAAAGAGTCAGACATGACTGAGCAACTGGACTGATCTGATCTGATGTGATTAAACCTGACTTACCACTGACCTTTACCTTCAGGAGATGTAGAGACGGCACATAAATGTCACATGATCCAGGACTGGTCAATCAGAGCTTTTCACACATTGGCCACAGTATTTGGTTCACAGATGGACATGTGATTTAAACCAAAGTAATGAGATTCACTTCCACTGTATAATCATAAGGGATTTGATTTAGGTCATACCTGAATGGTCTGTTGGTTTTCCCTACGTTCTTCAATTTAAGTCTGAATTTGGCAATAAGGAGTTCATGATCAGAGCCACAGTCAGCTCCCAGTCTTGTTTTAGCTGACTGTATAGAGCTTCTCCATCTTTGGCTGCAAAGAATATAAGCAATCTGATTTTGGTATTGATCATCTGGTGATGTCCATGTGTAGAGTCTTATCTTGTGTTGTTGGAAAACGGTGTTTGCTATGATCAGTATATTCTCTTGACAAAACTCTGTTAGCCTTTACCCTGCTTCACTTTGTACTCCAATGCCAAATTTGCTTATTACTCCAGGAATCTAACTTTCTACTTTTGCATTCCAGTCCCCTGTGATGAAAAGGACATCTTTTTTGGGTGTCAGTTATAGAAGGTCTTGTATGTCTTCATACAACTTTTCAACTTCAGCTTCTTCAGCATTACTGGTTGGGACATAGATTTGGATTACTGTGATATTGAATGATTTGCCTTGGAAATGGACAGACATCATTCTGTCATTTTTGAGACTGCACCCAAGTACTGCATTTTGGACTCTTGCTGACTATGAGGGTTATTCCATTTCTTCTAAGGGATTCTTGCCCACAGTAGTAGATATAACAGTCATCTGAATTAAATTCACCCATTCCAGTCCATTTTAGTTCACTGATTCCTAAAATGTTGATGCTCACATTTGCCATCTCCTGTTTGACAACTTCCAATTTACTTTGATTCATAGACTTAACATTCCAGGTGCCTATGCAATATTGTTCCAGGTTCCTATGCAAGATTGCCAGGAGAAATATCAATAACCTCAGATAGGCAGATGACACCACCCTTATGGCAGAAAGCAAAGAAGAACTAAAGAGCCTCTTGATGAAATTGAAAGAAGAGAGTGAAAAAGTTGGCTTAAAACTCAACATTCAAAAAACCAAGATCATGGCATTTGGTCCCATCATTTCATGGGAAATAGATGGGGAAACAACAGAAACAGTGACAGACTTTATTCTTTTGGGCTCCAAATCACTGCAGATGGTGACCGTAGCCATGAAATTAAAAGATGCTTGCTCCTTCTTTTCTCCAAAGAAGACATACAGATGGCTAACAAACACATGAAAAGATGCTCAACATCACTCATTATCAGAGAAATGCAAATCAAAACCACTATGAGGTACCATTTCACGCCAGTCAGAATGGCTACGATCCAAAAGTCCACAAGCAATAAATGCTGGAGAGGGTGTGGAGAAAAGGGAACCCTCTTACACTGTTGGTGGGAATGCAAGCTAGTACAGCCACTTTGGAGAACAGGATGGAGATTCCTCAAAAAACTGGGAATAGAACTGCCTTATGATCCAGCAATCCCACTGCTGGGCATACACACTGAGAAAACCAGAATTGAAAGAGACACGTGCACCCCAATGTTCATAGCAGCACTGTTTACAATAGCTAGGACTTGGAAGCAACCTAGATATCCATCCACAGATGAATGGATAAGAAAGCTGTGGTACATATACACAATTGAGTATTACTCAGCCATTAAAAAGAATGCATTTGAATCAGTTCTAATGAGGTGGATGGAACTGTAGCCTATTATACAGAGTGAAGTAAGCCAGAAAGAAAAACACAAATACAGTATACTAACGCATATATATGGAATTTAGAAAGATGGTAACAATAACCTTGTTTACGAGACAGCAAAAGAGACACTGATGTATAGAACAGACTTTTGGACTCTGGGAACGGGAAAGGGTGGGATGATTTGGGAGAATAGCATTGAAATATGTATAATATCATATCTGAAACGAGTCGCCAGTCCAGGTATGATGCCTGATACCGGATGCCTGGGGCTGGTGCACTGGGACGACCCAGAGGGATGGTATGGGGAGGGAGGAGGGAAGAGGGTTCAGGATGGGGAACACATGTATACTTGTGGCAGATCCATCTTGATGTATGGCAAAAGCAATACAATATTGTAAAGTTAAGCAAAATAAAATTTAATTAAAAAAAAAAAAAAGAAAAGCTATGAGCAACCTAGATAGCATATTAAAAAGCAGAGACATTACTTTGCCAACAAAGGTCTGTCTGGCCAATGCTATGGTTTTTCCAGTAGTCATGTATGGATGTGAGAGGTGGACTATAAAGAAATCTGAGCACTGAAGAATTGATATTTTTGAACTGTGGTGTTGGAGAAGACTCTTGAGAGTCCCTTGGACTGCAAGGAGATCAAACCAGTCAATCCTAAGGGAAATCAGTCCTGAATATTCATTGGAAGGACTGATGTTGAAGCTGAAACTCCAATCCTTTGGCCACCTGATGGGAAGAACTGACCCATTTGAAAAGACCCTGATGCTGGGAAAGACTGAAGGCAGGAGAAGGGAACAACAGAGGATGAGATGGTTGGATGGCATCACTGACTCAATGGACATGAGTTTGAGCAAGCTCTGGGAGTTGGACAGGGGAGCCTGGTGTGCTGCAGTCCACGGGGTCACAAAGAGTTGGACATGACTGAGTGACTGAACAGAGTGAGATTCAAACCCACAACTTGAAAGTTAATCCTAAGCTTATGTGTACATTTATAAGAAAGTGAGAGGTTCTAGGGACATATGTCAACTATCTGTTGTTAGATCTAGCTCATCAGAAGGAAAAGAACAACAATAACAGAAGAACTCCTAATCCTCCAAGTTTCCTTACTGAAACTGTTGCCTGACTCTGAGAAACAACTCCTTTCCATATCCATCCCTCACTTGCCTGGAAGTTGTTGCCTCCCTGGTGAAGTGGAAATGAGTAGAAAGAGTGTGGTTCTGCCTTTGTCAGATATCTTCCATACAGACTCAAGGATCACATGACCACACTCTAGCTGCAAGAGAGCCTGGACACTGTAAGAGTCTGATTTAGTGGCCCTCATCACATCCCATTCCTGGAGAAGAAGATGGCAACCCACTCCAGTATTCTTGCCCAGAAAGTCCTACGGACAGAGGAGCCTGGCTGGCTACAGTCCATGGGATCACAAAGAGTGAGACACGACTTAGCAACTGAAAATAACAACAACAACAAATCACACACACCCCGGCCACCTCTAAGCTCAGCCACAGCTACAGAGCACAGCCATGCTATGGGAGCCCAGATGCTGTTCTCCCTAACACCATCCCTCTTCCTGTATGAGGTCTTGTCCTTCAGCATTCTTCCCCCTGGGCCTTCTCCAACACCCTGGGATCCTGCTTAGCCTACAGGTAATAGCACCCCAAAGTACAGAGGTGTTAATGTCCCTCTTGACAACTTCCAACCACTGAAGGGCAGAAGCTAGTAAATAAATTCTCTCACCATTAGATGAATGGCTGTAGGAGACCTTCTGTACTGTTCTCACCTTGATAACACACTTTCCTTCTTGACATCACACTCCTCAGGAGTCAGGTTTCAGGGGTCCCTCTTCAGTAAAATACGTAGGCCAAGTCCTGCTGTCAGACTTTGACTTGGGAGGAAGTCAAATTAAGACAAGAATTCATGGAACATCTGGGGAGCACTAACTGTTCTCATACAGCAGTCTGTGGAGCTTTGTCTGTCAGCTTAAGGTGAGTAAAAGTTTGGAGATGCAAGAGCCTATTGGAAAATTCCAAGTTAAGGCCTCAGTGGTTTGCAGCGCTCTTGGGAGATTCAGCAGTATCAGACTATCTTTACCTCACTCCTTCATGATTAAATCCAAGATGTAATCATGAATCAGATCAGATCAGATCAGTCGCTCAGTCGTGTCCAACTCTTTGCGACCCCATGGACTGCAGCATACCAGGCCTCCCTGTCCATCATCAACTCCCAGAGTTTTCTCAAACTCATGTCCATTGAGTCGGTGATGCCATCCAACCATCTCATCTTCTGTCCTCCCGTTCTCTTGCCTTCAATCCCTCCCAGTATCAGGGTCTTTTCAAATGAGTCAGCTCTTCACATCAGGTGGCCAAAGTATTGGAGTTTCAGCTTCAACATCAGTCCTTCCAATGAACATTCAGGACTGATTTCCTTTAGGATGGACTGGTTGGATCTCCTTGCAGTCCAAGGGACTCTCAAGAGTATTCTCCACAGTTAAAAGCATCAATTCTTCGGCACTCAGCTTTCTTTATAGTTCATCTCTCACATCCGTACACGACTACTGGAAAAACCATAGCCTTGACCAGATGGACCTTTGTTGGCAAAGTAATGTCTCTGCTTTTTAATATGCTGTCTAGGTTGGTCATAACATGGATTTTACTCCAGGTCATTTCCGCTGTTATCTTATCTGGCTTATGTTAAAGCAGGTCGTGCTAAGAGGATGGTTCCAGGCTTAAGTCCTTTGAGTAAATGGCAGTGACCTGTTGTAATTCTGCTGCTCTTCTGATGAGATGATGTGACTGTGTGGCTCTGATTTTTAAATAAGATTATGCCCTCATTTCATCCCTGATCTGTGACAAATCTGGCTGATATATATAAAGTTGAATAATTATTACCGAAGCCAGGTGGGCTATAGTTTATGATCTTGCAAGAGCTGACACAACTTAGTGATTAAACTACCACCACTGGAAGCTAGGAAGAGGCAAGGTAAGTTCTTCCCTAGAGCTGACACCTTGATTTCAGATTCTAGCCTCACTCAGAACTATCAGAGAATGGGTTTCTGTTGTTTTTAAGCCACATTTGTTGTAACTTGTTACATCCACCATAGAAAACTAACATAGGGGGTTTAGGTTGCTTGGATACACAAGCACCTTCTCTGTGTGAATCCATCAAACTATAAGTGATGTATGCAGTCTTCTATGTATATGGTACACTTCAATTAAAGTTAAAAAAAATAGGGGCTTCCCTGGTGGTCCAGTGGTTAAGAATCAGCCTTGCAGTGCAGGGGACAAGGGTTTGATCCCTTGTCAGGGAAGATCCCACAGGCTGAGGGGCAACTAAGTCCAAGTGCCACAACTACTGAGCTCAAGAGCTGAAACTACTGAAGCTCGTATGCCCTAGAGCCCATACTCCACCACAAGAGGAGTCATTGCAGTGAGAAGCCAGCTCGCCACAACTAGAGAAAGCCTAGGATCAGCGAGGAAGACCTAGGTCAGCCAAAAATAAAAATCAATTTAGAAAAATGTAAAAAAAAAAAAAAAGAAGAAGAAGAAGAAAGGAAAGTAATTAAAGCATCTCTCTTCCTTATCTGAGCCCATACCTGTGCTGTTCAGTGCTGCTGGAGCAAACCTGCCAACCTCAGCCAGGGGTGCCTAATCTCTGCAGCGCTCTTGTGCTGCCCACCAGTCCCTTCACACGTGCATGGGGAAGGGCTTTGTCTTGTTCCCCATGAGGCTGCTTCAAAGTTCTCTTCTTAAAATTCACTCCACAGGAGGATCTCCTCCTCCACTCACATCAAACGACCCCGCTGGTAACTTGTTATTGAAAAGGACACATCTTAAAGGAAACTCCCGAGTACCCTGCTCTTCTTCCTCCACACCTCACTGTTCCTCTTCCTTCCAGTTAAAAGGAATTCTGCCAAGAATCATTCTGGTCTCTGGATCCCATCTCTTCCAGCCTCTGAAAAGCTCATACTCTTTTGCAGTGTTCTTGTATTTATAAATAAATCCACACTTCCTTCAGCTAATAGAAAGATCTCTCTCATCCCTTCTCACTGCGTGTCCTGGAGATTCTAAAGTGTGTTCCCTAGCAAGGTGTGCTTGGGTACGTTTTGAGAATCCCTCCATCTTCTCTGTGTCCTCATCTGTGTCATATATTGACCTTTTGACCTGATATTTCCTCCCTGCCTGATATTTGACCCCTCCCCTGCCCCACATTTAGGAAGCTAGGCATTTTGTTTTGTTGTCTCAGCGAAGGGGTGATACAGCAGAATGTGGATAACAAAAGAGGCTCATTTTAGGCTTTGGGGTTTCAAAATCACAGGCCTCAGAGCAAACACAATAAATTAGGAAAAATATAAATAAGCCAAGCCACCTCTTCAGACTAGACCATGAAGAGTGCAAAGAGAGAGCAGCCAGTGGCACACAGAGAGCTCAGAACCAGTCTGGGGGGAGTGGTGCTATGGAGGCTGCCCACATCCCGCTTCAGGATGGAGTGCTCCCCCTCCCCCCAGCTTGCTGGAGTGCTGACCATTGATGGCTCACATCTGAGTCCCTCCCCAGGCATACAGAAGACTGCTTTGCCCAGAGGGTGCCCCTTCTCTAGAGACAACCAAAGATTCTTCTGTATGCATGAACAAAAGTCCAGCCCTTTTGCTTCAACTTAGAATAACTTTTCAAGGACATTCCATGTCCAAGTTTCCTGAGGAACTGGTGGGAGCATCTGTAGCACCCCAGTTCAATCTCTCCCTCAGCCTGAACATAGCTGCTGTTCCCCAGGGTTTCCCCATTCCCACACCTTTCTAGCTTCTTGCACTCAAACATCCATCCACCTAAATAAAGGCTCCAGTGGGTCTTGCCACCTCCTGGGAAGACACATCTGAAAACTGAGGAATGGAAGGAGTCTGGAAGGGCTCCTCGAGCCCCTGAAGCTCAGCCTAGTGCACGACCATAGAGAAGAAGTGACACTCGACCTGTGTTGGCTGAGAAATTGAGTCTCTCACTTCCCACAGGCCTGAGCTTCTGCCCGAACGGTAAGGGGTCACTGATCTGCTCAGGAGGGTCCCAGACATAGCACTGATGATGATGAACCTGAAGAGGCCTCAGGGGTGGGGCCTGCATGGACCCACACTGATGACCAGATGGGAATAAGGGGACCTGAGAAGGTGCTGCTATGACGGACAGTGACATGGAGAGCCCGGTATTCTGGCCCTTCACTTCCAAGTATTGATACTATACACACACTCCCTCTGAACTTCCTTAAGGAAAGAAAGCCAGCCTGGGAATGGGAAGAAATATAGTTTACATGGGCTATGAAATCATATTTATCAAACCTCCATATGACCTCCAAGCCAAAAATAAAAAATTAAATATAGATTAGGGGAAATATCCAGCAAATAGGAAGAAAACAAAGGATTGCTATTTTTTTATGTATTTATTTTCATTTATTTATTTGGCTTCACTGGGTCTTAGTTATGGCAGGCAGGATCTTTAGCTACAGCATGCCAACTCTTAGCTGCAGCAAGTGGGATCTAGCTCCTTTCCTAGCAATTGAATCCAGTTCCCCTGCATTGGGAACTCAGATTCTTAGCCACCAGGGAAGTCCCAGGACTACTATTTTTAATATGAAGTATCCATACTGAGTCCATACTGATGGACGAGAAAAATACAAAGACCCTAAATGGGGGGAGTCTCTGTTATTTGCATACATTACCTTATTCAGCTATTACCTCAGTTGTCTTTTAAGCAGGTGCTATGTTTTCTCCCGGAGAAGGAAATTGCATCCCGCTCCAGTACTCTTGCCCGAAAAATCCCATGGGCAGAGGAGCCTGGAAGGCTGCAGTCCACGGAGTCGCTGAGGGTCAGACAAGACTGAGCGACTTCACTTTCACTTTTCACTTTCATGCATTGGAGAAGGAAATGGCAACCCACTCCAGTGTTCTTGCCTGGAGAATCCCAGGGACGGGGGAGCCTGGTGGGCTGCCGTCTCTGGGGTCGCACAGGGTCGGACACGACTGAAGTGACTTAGCAGCAGCGGCAGCATGTTTTCTCCGCCTGAGGAATGTGACAGACAGGAGAGAATGACCATTACCCAGTGGTGGAATTAGAGTTCAAACCAGGAGCCTGACTCTGTAGACATGGTCTTGATGAGTATGTGGTATATATAAATATGTGTATATATATACATATATATTTGCAGTTAAAATATTTATGAAGACAATTACAAACATTAAAAATGCTAATGAGATAATGTTACCTGAAAGGTGAATGCGTGTGCACAGTGATTTGTGATTTTCCATGTACATGCATCTCTGAAGAGGCTATAATCATGATATGCATAATGGTGATCTTTTATTTGTCAAAGTCCAGAAAAGTAAGTATCAATCATGAGCTGAGGAGTGAAGTCATTAGTATACAGTTCAGGTATCCACACAGGACCAACTCCCTCTCCTTTTTACTCTACCACCCTACCGCATCATGCCAGGCTATCATTGTTGGTGTCATTGATTGTCTCCCCATGTAGCACCATTAGTTCAAAAGGGAACTAGGGATCAGAGAGGTAAAGTGTTTTGGCCAAGGCAGCATGGCTGGAAAGAAGCCAAGAATGGACTTAAATCCAGGGTCCTCTAGATCTGACCTTAGTTTTTCTGACTTCTATTAAAGTTTCTATTTCCATTCCATTATTCTACTTCCTTGAGAAACCTATATGCAGGTCAGGAAACAACAGTTAGAACTGGACATGAAACAACAGACTGGTTCCAAATAGGAAAAGGAGTACTTCAAGGCTGTATATTGTCACCCCATTTAACTTCTATGCAGAGTACATCATGAGAAATGCTGGACTGGAAGAAGCACAAGCTGGAATTAAGATTGCTGGGAGAAATATCAATAACCTCAGATATGCAGATGACACCACCCTTATGGCAGCTTTAAAGTAAAGAGGAACTAAAAAGCCTCTTGATGAAAGTGAAAGAGGAGAATGAAAAAGTTGGCTTAAAGCTCAACATTCAGAAAACTAAGATCATGAGATCTGGTCCCATCACTTCGTGGAAAATAGATGGGGAAACAGTGGAAACAGTGGCTGACTTTATTTTTCTGGGCTCCAAAATCACTGCAGATGGTGACTGCAGCCATGAGATTAAAAGACGCTTACTCCTTGGAAGAAAAGTTATGACCAACCTAGACAGCGTATTAAAAAGCAGAGACATTTCTTTGCCAACAAAGGTCTGTCTAGTCAAGGCTATGGTTTTTCCAGTGGTCATGTATGGATGTGAGAGTTGGACTATAAAGAAAGCTGAGTGCCAAAGAATTGATGCCAAAGAACTCTGAGTGTTGAAGCTGAGTGCCAAAGAACTGTGGTGTTGGAGAAGACTCTTGAGAGTCCCTTGGACTGCAAGGAGGTCCAACCAGTCCATCCTAAAGGAGATCAGTCCTGTGTGTTCATTGGAAGGACTGATGTTCAAGCTGAAACTCCAATACTTGGCCACCTGATGCGAAGAGGTGACTCATTTGAAAAGACCCTAATGCTGGGAAAGATTGAGGGCAGGAAGAGAAGGGGACGACAGAAGATGAAATGGTTGGATGGCATCACTGACTTGATGGACATGGGTTTGGGTGGACTCCAGGAGTTGGTGATGGACAGGGAGGCCTGGAGTCATGAAGAGTCAGACACGACTGAGCGACTGAACTGAACTGAACTGATCTATCAGTTCAGGAATTTAAGCATGTTTTTAAAATACACTTTTTATTCTGGAATAATTTTAGACCTATAGAAGAGTTTCAAAGATAGTATAGAGAATTGTGTATAGTCTTCTCCTGCTGCTGCTAAGTCGCTTCAGTCGTGTCCAACTCTGTGCAACCCCATAGACGGCAGCACACCAGGCTTCCCCGTCTCTGGAATTCTCCAGGCAAGAACACTGGAGTGGGTAGCTATTTCCTTCTCCAATGCATGAAAGTAAAAAGTGAAAGTGAAGTCGCTCAGTTGTGTCCAACTCTAGCGACCCCATGGACTGCAGCCTACCAGGCTCCTCCGTCCATGGGATTTTCTAGGCAAAAGTACTGGAGTGGGGTGCCATTGCCTTCTCCAATAGTCTTCTCCAGTTTACCCTAAATGTTAACATCTTTCAAACTTAACTTTTTCAAAGTTAAGAAATTGGTATTATTACTATTAATCAAACTCCAGACTTTATTCAGATTTGACCAGTTTTCTCACCAATAATCCTTTTTCCGTTCTAGGAACCAATCTGCACGTGTGCATGCTACGTTATATCAGTCATGTCTGACTTTGTGACCTTGCAGGCTGTAGCCTGCCAGGCTCCTCTGTCCATGGGGATTCTCAAGGCCAGAATACTGCAGTAGGTTGCTGTGCCCTCCTCCAGGGGATCTTCCCAGCCTACAGATCTAAACTGCATGTCATATGTCTCCTGTGTTGGCAGGCAGGTTCTTTACCGCTAAAGCCACCTGCAAAGTCAGAAACCAATCTAAGATACTGTATTTAGTTGAAACCCATTTTTCTTTCATACATTATAAGCATCAAAACCCACACTTTAATTCCAGTGGAAAGCACTGTACAATTCTGGTTGTGGTTTTCCAACTCTGCTCAAACAGGTTTTAGTTTTTTGAACATCTTTGGGGAACCATGATTCTGACTATCATGAGGGCTTTGAGCAATGGAGTAATGACCACTGTAGCTGTTCTGTTGAAAACAGTTGTGGGAAGGGGTAGGGAGAACAAGAAAGAAAACAGGGAAACTGGTAAAGAGGCTAAAGCAATAATTCAGCAGAGAATTGCTGGTGGCCAGAATCAGGGGAGGGATCGTGGAGGAGGGAGTTGAGGTTGGATAGGTGATGGTAGGGTTTATGTGTTAACTTGACTAGGCTACAGTCCCCAGTTATTCAATCAAACACTGATCTGGGGAACTTCCCTCATGGTCCAGGGGTTAATAATCTGCCTGCCAATGCAGGGGACATAGGTTCGATCCCCAGTCCCGGAAGATCCCACATGCCATGGGACAACTAAGCCCACGTGCCACAACTACTAAAGCCCACTCACTCTAGAGCCCGTGCTCCACAACAATGAGAAGCCTGTGCACTGCAACTAGAGAACAGCTCCCACCCCTGCAACTAGAGGAAGACTGAGAGCAGTAAACAAAGACCAGCATGGCCGAAATAAATTAATTTAATTTTTAAAAATTATTTTTAAAAAACCACTGATCTGGGTGTAGCTGTGTTGATGTGATTAAGTTTCTAATTATTGTTTTGTTGCTAAGCCATGTCTGACTCTTTGTGACCTCATGGACTGTACCAGGCTTCCCTGTCCTTCATCTGCCAGAGTTTACTCAAACTCATGTCCATCGAGTAGATGATGCTATTCAATCATCTCATCCTCTGTTGTCCCCCTCTCCTCCTGCCTTCTATCTTTCCAAGCATCAGGGTGTTTTCCAATGAGTCAGTTTTGAATCAGGTGGCCAAAATATTGGAGCTTCAACTTCAGCATCCGTCTTTGCGATGACTATTTCTGCTTTATTGACTATGCCAAAGCCTTTGACTGTGTGGATCACAATAAACTGTGGAAAATTTTGAAAGAGATGGGAATACCAGACCACCTGATCTGCCTCTTGAGAAATTTGTATGCAGGTCAGGAAGCAACAGTTAGAACTGGACATAGAACAACAGACTGGTTCCAAATAGGAAAAGGAGTACGTCAAGGCTATATATTGTCACCCTGTTTATTTAACTTATATGCAGAGTACATCATGAGAAACGCTGGACTGGAAGAAACAGAAGTTGGAATCAAGATTGCTGGGAGAAATATCAATAACCTCAGATAAGCAGATGACACCACCCTTATGGCAGAAAGTGAAGAGGAACTAAAAAGCTTCTTGATGAAAGTGAAAGTGGAGAGTGAAAAAGTTGGTTTAAAGCTCAACATTCAGAAAACGAAGATCATGGCATCTGGTCCCATCACTTCATGGGAAAGAGATGGGGAAACAGTGGAAACAGTGTCAGACTTTATTTTTCTGGGCTCCAAAATCACTGCAGATGGTGACTGCAGCCATGAAATTAAAAGACGCTTACTCCTTGGAAGGAAAGTGATGACCAACCTAGATCACAAATTCAAAAGCAGAGACATCACTTTGCCAACAAAGGTTCACCTGGTCAGGGTTATGGCTTATCCTGTGGTCATGTATGGATGTGAGAGCTGGACTGTGAAGAAGGCTGAGCGCCGAAGAATGGATGCTTTTGAACTGTGGTGTTGGAGAAGACTCTTGAGAGTCCCTTGGACTGCAAGAAGATCCAACCAGTCCATTCTGAAGGAGATCAGCCCTGGGATTTCTTTGGAAGGAATGATGCTAAAGCTGAAACTCCAGTACTTTGGTCACCTGATGTGAAGAGTTGACTCATTGGAGAAGACTCTGATGCCGGGAGGGATTGGGGGCAAGAGGAGAAGGGGACGACAGAGGATGAGATGGCTGGATGGCATCACTGACTCGATGGATGTGAGTCTGAGTGACTTCTGGGAGTTGGTGATGGACAGGGTGGCCTGGCGTGCTGCGATTCATGGGGTTGCAAAGAGTCGGACATGACTGAGCAACTGATCTGATCTGATCTGATTCAGGGTTGATTTCCTTTAGGATTGACTGGTTTGATTTCCTTGCAGGCCAAGGGACTCTCAAGAGTCTTCTCTAATGCCACAGTTCAAAAGCATCAATTCTTTGACACTCAGCCTTCTTTATGGTCCAACTGTCATATCCATACATGACTACTGGAAAAACCATAGCTTTGACTATTTGGACCTTTGTCAGAAAAATGATGTCTCTGCTTTTCAATATATTGTCTAGGTTAGTCATAGCTTTTCTTCCAAGGAGCAAGCTTTTAGTTGACTTTAAATTGGAGAAATCATCCTAGATTCAGGGTGTGCCTGATTCAATCAGCTGGAAAGTCTTGTGAGTGGAACTACGGTTTCCTTGATGAAGAAGTTCTGCCTGTGGACAGCACCTTTGGCTCATGACTGAGCGTCTTCTCCTGCCCTTCCTCACAGCCCACGCCACAGATCTAACCAGCCCTACAATCATTTAAGCCAGATCCTGGCAATACATCTATTGGTTCTGCTTCTGTTGTTGAACCATATATATAGATACAGATATTGAATACCTTTTGTGATTTAGGTTGTTTTAAATATGAAACAAATTTCTAACATAGAGCTGACAGGATATGCTGGTGGACTGGAAGTGGGATGTGAGGAAGAAAGGAGTAAAGGATGATATCAAAATTTTTACCCTGAGCAGCTAGAAAGTGGCTCACTAGTCTCTTTCTAAGGTAGGAATCAATCAACTCTGAAAATCATCCAAAGGAACTCATTCAAATGACATGAAAGAAGATGCCCCATCTCCTCCCAAGGAAGCCCTTTTTGAGAGAGGATGTCACAGGCAGGAATGGGCAGGAGAGCCTGGCCAGCCTTGAGGTGGGCAGGTTTCAATCCAAGGGGAAAATAGGGACTAGAGTCCCCCTGTGTTTCCTGCCACTCATCCAGAGATAGTGGGGTTTTATCCTGACTCTGGAAGAGCAGATCTTTTCACTGTCCCCTGCTGTGAACCCTACCTCCCCCGCTGGTGTGCACTGTGTGGGAACAAGTTAGCTAACCCATGAGCCAAAAACAAGCCAGGAGGGCTGAATAGAGGCTTTATGAGTACATGCTGCTCTTTGGGCTTCTTTTTCCTGTAAAGGAACAGGGTGTGCTTGAAAGCAGAAAGTGACCTGGGTTTTTTATTTTGTTTTTTTAAAAAATCTTCCTGGAAGGCAGAAAGGAAAAAGGAAAAAAGGAAAGCACAGCATTTGTTTGTCACTCGTTCTTCTCTGGTGAACACAGCAGTGGGGCCTCTGATCCCAACCTGGCACTGAACAAAACTGAAGAAATGAAAGGGGCACTTCCATAAGTCTGGCTGCTCAGAGAGACACTGAGGTGGCAGAGCTGTGAGGTACCAGCCCACACACCAAGACCTCCATTTCTTCTACCTTCCAGAACGCAACCAGCAAACTGGCAGTCCTGTTTCACCAAGCCTCACCGGCACATCAGCTGTTCACAGAGAATGGAAACCTCCACCCCTGTGAGTCTGCAGTGGATTCCTCAGTTTCTAGCCCAGTCATTGCCAATATAAACGTTTAAGGGGTTCTCCAGTAAATAAGTCAATGGACTTCCCATGTGGCACATTAGTAAAGAACCTGCCTGCCAATGCAGGAAACTCGGAAGATGCAGGTTCGATCCCTGCATTGGGAAGATCCTCTGGAGAAAGAAATGGCAACCCACTCCAGTATTCTTGCCTGGAGAATTCCAGGGACAGAGGAACCTGGAGGGCTATAGTCCATGGGGGTCACAAAGAGTCAGAGACGAATGAGTGACTGAGTATATACACACACACACAGGTAAATAAATCAATAGAGCATCTTTCATCTGAAGGGGCCAGATACTGTGCTTCTTCAGTCTCAGATAAACAGCCAATGATTTCATGCCAGGAAGCACTTTGTTAAACCAGCTAGTTTCCAGAACCTTCTTCTTCCCTCTCTCTCCATCTGCACTGGACCTCCAGTGAGAAATCAGGAGCAGATCCTTTGACCCAGAAAAGTATCAGGTGTTTGTTTTTCCTAAAAAAGCCAAGTCTGGGACTTCTCTGGTGGTCTAATGGTTAAGAATCCACCTTCCAATGCAGGGAACATGGGTTTGATCCCTGGTCAGGGAACTAAGATCCCAAATGTCTTGGAGCAACTAAGCCCATGCATCGCAACTAGAGAGTCCATGCCTATCAACAGAAGATCCTGTGTGCTGCAACTGAGACTCAATGCAGCCAAATAAATAAATATTTTTTAAAAAGCCAAGTACTCAGATTTCAGGTGCACTTTGAGTGATTTCTGCGGGGTCATTGCTTCCTCTCCATCTGAAAGTCTCATTGCTGAGGGAAAATTGGATGAGATCCTAATCGCTCAGGTCTGTGCTGCAAAGAAAGTGAAGTATTTTTGTCCTACCTCCCTCTGCCCTTGATATCTACAGGAAAGGAGGGAAAGCCCCAAGGAGTCTGGTTTGGGGTAAAAATATGCACCGTACAAGATTTTCATGAAGATTAGACAACTTGGGCCAAGGGCTTGACAATTTGGAAGCTGCCAAGGGCTCTACAGATGAGATATACAGAAGTCTTGGCTGAAAACCGACTTAGATTGACAAGCCTAATGCAGACACAAGAAACTGAAATGGCCTCTGTGGTCTCTGGAGGGGTGGGGGGCAGGGAGTGTTAGCCAGGCAAGGATGGGAACGGAATCTCCCAAAAGAAGACTAGAAGAATTCTCGACCCAGCAAAAAGCTGCGGAGAGGGGACTGCAAGTAATGTAAGAGGATCTGCGGGGTTTTCCCATTTCTAGTCTCTAGGGCTTTATATGTATGAAGGACACACTTGGTGCCAAGGGCACAGCCCAGGGGCCTGTGGGAAACAGCTCCGGGAGCCTGTCATGTGCCACAGTGCACAGGGTGAAGGGCATCCAGAGCGTGGGATCTGGGGAGCACAGGGAATTTTGGCTTCTATATGGTGTTTCCAGACAAAATATTTCTTCCTTTCTGTTCATGAAGCTTCTTTTCTGATGATCCTGGCAATGCAAGCTAGCACAAGGACTGAGCTGACCATGTCTGTCCCACATCTTTCCAGCTCTTTCCAGTGGTGCTTGGCAAAGGAAAATGAGGATGGAAAGTGTGACAGCAAAACGCCTCAGAAACATGCAGAAGGGGCCACTGCTAGGGAGGATGAAGACAAAGCTAATGTAATTGATTGATGACTTGCTATGAGCCAGGCATTCTTCTAAGTATTGTTTATGTATTAAAGAAAGAAAGAAAGTGAAGTCGCTCAGTCGTGTCCAACCCTTTGTGACCCTGTGGACTATAGCCCACCAGGCTCCTTGGTCCATGGGATTCCCCAGGCAAGAATACTGGAGTGGGTTGCCATTTCCTTCTCCAGGGGATCTTCCCAACCCAGGGATCGAACCCAGGTCTCCTGCATTGCAGGCAGATGCTTTATCCTCTGAGCCACCAGGGAAGACATTGTTTATGTATTAGCTCCCTTAATCCTCAGTACAGTCCTATGAGGCAAGATAATTCTTGTCACCATTTAATGGATGAGGAATCCAAGACACAAAAAGTAGTTCTCCCAATGTCACGAGGGTAAAGTCAGGCTTTGAACACAGATCAGCTACCTACATAATCTTCCATTCAGTGGATATAACATATTTCCCTAGCTTGTCATCAGAAAATGAGGAAACAACATGCCAGAAAGGGTAAGACACAGGGTGGACTATAAAGATGTAGCTAAAGATGTACTAAAGATGTAGCATCACAGCTTAGAAGGTAAAATGGTTTTGGCTACTGTATCAGTAAGTTACTCTACAAATAACAGAATATCTATGGGGCTTCCCAGATGGCTCTAGTGGCAAAGAACCTGCCCGCCCCTGCAGGAAACTTAAGAGATTCGGGTTTGATCCCTAGGACTGGAGATCCCCTGGAGTAGGGCATGGCAACCCACTCCTGTATTCTTGCCTGGAGAGTACCACAGACAGAGGAGCCTGGCGGGCTACAGTCCACAGGCTCACAAAGAGTCAGATATGACTGAAGCGACTTAGCACGCACACACAGAATATCTAACCAAAATTAATTAAACATAAGAACATTTATTCTTTCACATAGCAATAAACCTGGATTCAGTACAACTTTAAAAGATTGGATCAATGATGTCTTAATGGATCTAGATATTTCCCATCTCTTAGCTCTGCCTTCCTGGGTATCTCAACCATGTGTCCCCCCTACTAACAAGATGGCTGCAGCAGTTCCAGGCACCACATGTCAACAAGAGTATATCCAGCAAAGAAGGAGCTTCCCATAAGGCTCTCAGCTTATGTCACAGGTCAGTTGTCCTAAATTGGATCTCATGTCTGTGCCTTATGCTGCAGGAGAATCTGAGGATGTGAGTAGCTACAATTCACAGCTCTACTGAGGGACAAGCACCTCCAACAAGTCAGAATGAGGTTGGCGTAAGGGGTGTAGTGCCACTAATTCAACCACCTACTTATTGTTTTTATATTTTACTTGTCTTTATCTCTAAGGTGTGGATGCATGAAGAACAAATCAAGGTCATGACAACACAAATTGCTAAACCATGACCCAAAGCCAGCTCCAGTCATGTTGCTGATCTGAGGCTGGGTTTAGATTCACATTGCGCAAAACATCCATTTCTGGTGCTGCTATTGGTTATCTGAAGAGACTGTGCCAACAGTGAGCCCCAGGGTCCCCATGGTGTTATGGATGATGGCAGCCTAGAGTGCCTAATTTTAGTCCTACTTTTTCCCAACCATTTAGAAAGAATCTATGCTTCTCTTTTATTCCTCAATCAACTATCTTCCTGCTCACTCAAAGAGAGAGCTGAGCAGTTAAACTGGATCATTCCCTCTTAATAGAATGTTTGTAAAATCCTAGAAATTTCTCATGGCCACCAGAGAGACGTTAGCTGCGTGCAGCACTAGAGTGACAGGAATCATGACTGTTAGAATTAAGTTCAGCTGCAACACGGATGTTAAACATGGCTTAAATATGACTGGTGTGTATTTTTGTCTCATGTAAAAGTCCTGATTTAGCATTTCAGGGCTAGTCAGAGGGTTCCACAGCGGGGCTAGCTAGGGCATGATTCTTTTACTTCATAGGATAAACATTCAGATTAAATAAGGCCATTTATACAGTGTCTAGCATTGATACATCACAAACCTTCTTTTGTTTGATAATGAAAATAAAGGTAACTAATATTTCCTGAGCTTTATCTATTAATATGTGTCAGTCCTGGGTAAGAGCTCTTTACATATTCACTCATTTAATCCTCACAACACCATCACTATAAGGAAAGGACTGTCATTATCATCATCTTACAGATGAAGACCAGAGAAGGCAATGGCACCCCACTCCAGTACTCTTGCCTGGAAAATCCCATGGACGGAGGAGCCTGGTGGGCTGCAGTCCATGGGGTCGCTAAGAATCAGACACGACTGAGTGACTTCACTTTTCACTTTCATGCATTGGAGAAGGAAATAGTAACCCACTCCAGTATTCTTGCCTGGAGAATCCCAGGGACGGGGGAGCCTGGTGGGCTGCTGTCTATGGGGTTGCACAGAGTCAGATACGACTGAAGCGACTTAGCAGCAGCACCAGAACAGATGAAAAAACTGAAAGATTTGTTGTTGTTCAGTTGCTAAGTCATGCTGGACTCTGCAACCACATGGACTGCAGCATGCCAGTCTTCCCTGTCCTTCACTATCTCCCAGAGTTTGCTCAAACTCATGTCCATCGAGTTTGTCATAGCTTTTCTTCCAAGGAGCAAGTTCTTTTAATTTCACGGTTGTAGTAACTGTCCACAGTGATTTTGGAGCCCACGATTAGGTGTCTTAATAAGATTGTGTCTTTAGTTAGTGCAGAGCTGAGAGGTAAACCCAGCTTATGTGATTTCTGAGCCCAAGAGCTTAACCACCCATCTGCACCACTGTAGCCCACGTCACAGGCCTCCCACCACTCCTCTCCCTCAGTCCTCTGGCTGTAAGACAGTCACAACAGGGAAAGTAAAGCATATGCTAAGGGCTAATTGGTAATATGAGGCAGTAGGGACTGAGTGTTGTATGTGCAGTATGATTCGAACAGGGAGAGGCTCCATTCCCTGGAGTGAGCAAGAGAAGACATCACAGCGAGGAGGGGCTGAGCTGGGCTGTGACAGCTGGAGGAGGGTGAGCCAGGTGTGGGGACTGGAGTGGGTAAAGTCTTGGATTCCCAGGTGGCTCAGTGGTAAAGAACTCTTCTGCAATGCAGGAGATTCAAGAGATGCAGTTTCAATCCCTGGGTCGGGAAGATCCCCTGGAGAAAGAAACGCCAACCACTCCAGTATTCTTGCTTGGAAAATTCCATGGACAGAGGAGTCTGGAGGGTTACAGTCTGTGGGGTCACAAAGAGTTGGACACGACAGAGAACGCACCACCAAAGGCTTGGAGGAAGGAAATAGTATGTTTAAGGAATAACAAGGAAACCGTCCTGGCTAAATCATAGGATTCTTACAGAGGAGTCCTGAGGAAAGCATTTGGAAATGAAGATTGGAATTAGATTAAAAAGAAACTTGAATGTTGTTCTAGAAAGCTGAGCTGTGTTCAGTAGACACTGGGTAGTCATTGGGGGGTTTTGAACAGTGAAATCACATGATGGAAGCAGTTTCTTGAGGAATAATGTGGTGGTGGGAGGGGTGACATGGAGCTTGGGACACAGGCTAAGAGGCCCTTGAAATGGTCTGGACATGAGGTAATGTGAACTTGAAGTGTTAGCATAAGGTATGGATGGAATGGAAAGGACATGAGAGGCATCGCTAGAGCAGAAATGAGGTGACTGGTGACTGGAGCTGGGAGCGAGGGAACAGGAGGGGTTGGGAATGACTGCCAGTTTTTAAGGGTGAGTGATGGGAGAATACTGTCATAAAAAGAAGCTCTGACTCTCGTAGTCAGAGGGGAACCCTGTGTACCATCCTCTGAGAGGTCTCTATCAAGGTACCGGGACCAGCCAGTTGTCTTCTCTTTCTTCTTTGCTGCAAAGCCCCACTTCCTCCAGAGAAGAATCTAGGGTACAAGGGAAAGCATGAATTTAAGGTCAAAGATAGGAATTTAAATCTTCCCTGATTGTTACCTGCATGGGCACATTTCTTATGGCACATTTCTGTCACCTTGGACACATTTCTTCATTTCTCTGAGATTCAGTTCTTTTAAGTTAAGGATGATAACACATACTTGATAGCATTTCCGAGGATTTCAATAACACAAAGCAACCCAACTGGTGCAGTGGTAAAGAATCTGCCTGCCAATGCTGGCAAGTTCAGTCCTTGAGTCAGGAAGATCCTCTGGAGTAGGAAATGGCAACCCACTCCAATGTTCTTGTCTGGAGAATTCCATGGACAAAGGAGCTTGGTGGCCTACATTCCATAGGGTTGCAAAGAATTGAACATGACTGAGGTGACTTAGCATGCACACAAAACATTTTGAAGATTTTATAACTGAAAACCTAAACTAAGACTACATAATGAAGCTGAGCACTAAATTGGGCTCTGAGTTTCTCAGCAGCCAATGTGAAATGAGAAATAGGATGAATTTCCTAGTAGTGATTATGAAAATAGGCCTAAATGATTATATCCACATGCATAGGATTTGTGTGCAAGACACAAAGATGGTACCTTGATATGAATATGAGATGCCTGTTTATATTCTTGCTCATAAAGAAGTCCACATCTTGTGTTATTCCACCTTAATATCATATAATCAAAGTATCATATAATCAAAGTGAAGCATACCTTACTATACTTCTGCCTAGTAGAAAATCAGTCACAGTTTTAAAGTAAATGACTAAAGAAAAAAGCAAGGAAAAGGTATGTTTGATACCTCAGGAGAGGAGAATGCAGTTTGGTAAATGTAATTTTGCTTCAATGGTCTGCCTAAGAGGAACATGCTGGTCTGAGTGGCATCTTGAATTATCTTAAACAAGATAATGTGCATGCCATTGGTTTCCCTTCACTCAAGTATAAGACCAGCCAATTACATGCAATCTTTCCTCACCAGAGAAATAACAGATAACTTTGCAAATACTACAGGGCATTATGGTTCCTATCAGTCTTCAGGGAAAGGCTGCCACATAAGATGTCTGGAACTCTTTCCTGCAGAAACTTCCTTGAATTAAGAATATAGGTTGCTATTATTGTTTTTGGCATAACACAAGACCAAAGTACTTGGGGCGGGACTTGTTTCTAATAGAGTCCATAATCAAGAAGATGACAGTGTTACAGAACCAGAAGGAACACATATCATATCTTCAGTAGCATTATTATCATATGGCCTGAAGGTCCCAGATCTCACTACTCAGTAAGTACCAAAGAAATTGCACTGGGATGCCCACCTGCTGATTCATATTCCAAAGTCTTTCGATGGAGTATTACTCAGCCATTAAAAAGAATACATTTGAATCAGTTCTAATGAGGTGGATGGAACTGGAGCCTATTATACAGAGTGAAGTAAGCCAGAAAGAAAAACACAAATACAGTATACTAACGCATATATATGGAATTTAGAAAGATGGTAACAATCACCCTGCTTATGAGACAGCAAAAGAGACACTGATGTATAGAACAGACTTTTGGACTCTGGGACTGGGAGAGGGTGGGACGGTTGGGGAGAATAGCATTGAAATATGTATAATATCATATCTGAAACGAGTCAGTCCAGGTACGATGCCCTATAACAGATGCCTGGGACTGGAGCACTGGGATGACCTGGAGGGATGGTGTGGGAAGGGGGAGGGAGGAGGGTTCAGGATGGGGAACACGTGTATTCTGGTGGCGGATCCATCTCGATGTATAGTAAAAGTAATACAATATTGTAAAGTTAAGATAAATTAAAAAAAAAATAATAATAATAAAAAAAAAGATTTCTGGGACTTACAGAGGAAGTTTTACAAACACTAATAACAAGCCTACTTCCAGTGGGTATCTGCTAGTCATCCTCCTTGTTTGCTGGGCCTGGGTTAAACTCTGCCTTTCCTGCTGCCCCTCTAATGACTGCAGAGCAAGGGGAAAAGTGGGCATGTGGCTTCTGGGAAGAGAAGATAAGGATGTGGCCATGAGAATCTGTCCCTGGGCTTGCCTTGGACAAAGCTTTAGTTCATGGAATGGCAGACCTCTGAGTCTACTCCCGATTTGTTACATCACCTTGCACAGGTCACCTTGGTGCCTTGGCTTCAATTTCCTTTACTAAAAATGGCAGAATGTTCACATTTACAAAGATGTAGTGGAAACTGGCTATTTAATGATTGGATGGTATTTTGAAAACAAGTGCAAGGTAAGTGCTAGGTCAGGAAAGCCAAAGACTTGTGGCTTCCCTAATGGGACAGTGGGATGAGTCTTTTTTTTTTTTTTTTTGCTTTAGATATACAAAGAAAATAAAATTTAAAATATGTGTATAATATTGAGAGAGACCAGTATCAAATCCCCCAAATCAATAGATTTTTCTTTCAGTCAGTTCAGTTACTCAGTCATGTTCAACTTTTTGCAATCCCATGGACTGTTGCATGCCAGGCTTCTCTGTCCATCGCCAACTCCTGGTGCTAGTTCAATCTCATGTCCATCGAGTCTGTGATGCCATCAAATTGTTTAAGCCTCCTTAAATGAACTAGGTTGCTGCATATGTGAAACCCAGGTTACAAGTAGACCAGATGGTCAACACCAAAATCAGATTGATTATATTCTTTGCACCCAAAGATGGAGAAGCTCTATACAGTCAGCAAAAACAAGACTGGGAGCTGACTGTGGTTCAGATCATGAACTCCTTCTTGCCAAATTCAGACTTATATTGAAGAAAGCAGGGAAAACCACTAGACCATTCAGGTATGACCTAAATCAAATCCCTTTTGATTATACAGTGGAAGTGAGAAATAGATTTAAGGGCCTAGATCTGATAGATAGAGTGCCTGATGAACTATGGAATGAGGTTTGTGACATTGTACAGGAGACAGGGATCAAGACCATCCCCATGGAAAAGAAATGCAAAAAAGTAAAATGGCTGTCTGGGGAGGCCTTAAAAATAGCTGTGAAAAGAAGAGAAGCGAAAAGCAAAGGAGAAAAGGAAAGATATAAGCATCTGAATGCAGAGTTCCAAAGAATAGCAAGGAGAGATAAGAAAGCCTTCCTCAGTGATCAATGCAAAGAAATAGAGGAAAACAACAGAATGGGAAAGACTAGAGATCTCTTCAAGAAAATTAGAGATACCAAGGGAACATTTCATGCAAAGATGGGCTCGATAAAGGACAGGAAATGGTATGGACCTAACAGAAGCAGAAGATATTAAGAAGAGACGGCAAGAATACACAGAAGAACTGTACAAAAACGATCTTCATGACCCAGATAATCACAATGGTGTGATCACTGACCTAGAGCCAGACATCCTGGAATGTAAAGTCAAGTGGGCCTTAGAAAGCATCACTACGAACAAAGCTAGTGGAGGTGATGGAATTCCAGTGGAGCTATTCCAAATCCTGAAAGATGGTGCTCTGAAAGTGTTGCACTAAATATTCCAGCAAATTTGGAAAACTCAGCAGTGGCTACAGGACTGGAAAAGGTCAGTTTTCATTCCAATCCCAAAGAAAGGCAATGCCAAAGAATGCTCAAACTACCGCACAATTGCACTCATCTCACACGCTAGTAAAGTAATGCTCAAAATTCTCCAAGCCAGGCTTCAGCAATATGTGAACCGTGAACTTCCAGATGGTCAAGTTGGTTTTAGAAAAGGCAGAGATCAAAATGCCAACATCCTCTGGATCACCGAAAAAGCAAGAGAGTTCCAGAAAAAACATCTATTTCTGCTTTCTTGACTATGCCAAAGCCTTTGACTATGTGGATCACAATAAACTGTGGAGAATTCTGAAAGAGATGGGAATACCAGACCACCTGATCTGCCTCTTGAGAAACGTATATGCAGGTCAGGAAGCAACAGTTAGAACCGGACATGGAACAACAGACTGGTTCCAAATAGGAAAAAGAGTACGTCAAGGTTGTATATTGTCACCCTGCTTATTTAACTTATATGCAGAGTACATCATGAGAAATGCTGGGCTGGAAGAAGCACAAGCTGGAATCAAGATTGCCAGGAGAAATATCAATAACCTCAGATATGCAGATGACACCACCCTTATGGCAGAAAGTGAAGAGGAACTAAAAAGCCTCTTGATGAGAGTGAAAGAGGAGAATGAAAAGGTTGGCTTAAAGCTCAACATTCAGAAAACAAAGATCATGGCATCCGGTCCCATCACTACATGGGAAATAGATGGGAAAACAGTGGAAACAGTGTCAGACTATTTTGGGGGGGGCTCCAAAATCACTGCAGATGGTGACTGCAGCCATGAAATTAAAAGGCGCTTACTCCTTGGAAGGAAAGTTATGACCAACCTAGATAGCATATTCAAAAGCAGAGACATTACTTTGCCAACAAAGGTTCGTCTAGTCAAGGCTATGGTTTTTCCTGTGGTCATGTATGGATGTGAGAGTTGGACTGAAGAAGGCTGAGTGCCGAAGAATTGATGCTTTTGAACTGGGGTGTTGGAGAAGAGTCTTCAGAGTCCTTTGGACTGCAAGGAGATCCAACCAGTCCATCCTAAAGGAAATCAGTCCTGGGTGTTCATTGGAAGGACTGATGTTGAGACTGAAGGTCCAATACTTTGACCACCTCATGCGAAGAGTTGGTTCATTGGAAAAGACACTGATGCTGGGAGGGATTGGGGGCAGGAGGAGAAGGGGACGACAGAAGATGAGATAGCTGGATGGCATCACCGACTTGATGGACATGAGTTTGGGTAAACTCCAGGAGATGGTGATGGACAGGGAGGCCTGGCATGCTGCGATTCCTGGGGTCTCAAAGAGTTGGACACGACTGAGTCACTGAACTTAACTCAACTGAAAGTCGTGAAAAATTCTATGCCATGTGAAGTTATATAACTAGGGGCATTAGGATGATAGAAAATTTGGGAGGGAATGAAATCCCATAGACAACATTTGATTATTATATTTTTAAAAAAAGGACATTTAATCCTAAAATATTCTAATGGCATTAACAGCCTTAATGAAAACCTTTCCTTAAAATGTAAAGAAGGTTTTTAGGAGATGCAAGAATACTGGAGTGGGTAGCCATTTCCTTCTCCAGGGGATCTTCCTGACCCAGGGATCAACCCTGGGTCTACTGCATTGTAGTCAGATTCTTTGTCCTTTGAGCACTATGCTGCTAATGGGTATGGCTTAACAGGCTACTCTGATAATCACATTTCTTGACTTTTAAACTAATTATTCTAGATTTTAATTGTCTTTAGAAAAGAGTAGGGCACATAGGAGAAAAAATGATCTGGTAACCTAGAAACATCTACTTCTCAGATTTCCCAAGAATCTGGGGGACAGTTTTGTACACTTCCTAAAGCCAGCACTGTTGCTCCCCTTGACATTCTTCCCCTTTGTTAGAGAACGAAATGTGAAGGAGGTTGAGAACAAAAATGTGAAAGAGGTACTGTAGGCTGGCTTTGACACCTCCGGTTATACTCTTGTTTGTGAAAATCAGTAAATTCTTCATTGCAGAGTTTTTTTTTCTTTCTACTCCCAAAGGTGTCCTAACTATGCAAAATTATTCCATCAGTTGCCTTGAACTTCCCACGTGGCTCAGATGGTAAAGAACCTACCTGCAGTTCAGGAGACCCGGGTTTGATCGTCAGGTTGGGAAGACAACCTGGAGAAAGGAATGACTACCCACTCCAGTATTCCTGCCTGGAGAATCCCATGGACAGAGGAGCCTGGTGGGCTACCATCCATGGAATCACAGAGTCGGACACGACTAACTGAGTGCCTAACACTTGCCTTGGACACCAGCTAGTTAGTTATCATTGTGCCAGAGTCATGCATGCTGAATTTTCCAACTTTTGAAGACTTCTATTTTCAGTTAGACCCTGGCACTAATTGTAATGATTCTTATTTCATTTGCAGTCAGGGTGAGAGGGCGGGGGTGGTGATGATGTTTGTACTTTAAATAATCCCCCAGCCTTGGGATCTTCCTAAAAAGGGCCTCCTCCTGTCCTTAGCACTGACAAAGCTCTGTTCCATTAATGAAGGACCATTTTCCCTAGTCATTTCCTTCCTTTCAGAGAAAGCCTGGATCCCTTTGACACCTTCATGTTCCAGATACTCCCTGTCAGCCTGTGGCTTGTTTTCTATAATAGTGTCTTTGATTAAGGCCTTCTTCTATCAGGGCATTTGAATACACAACCCCCGCCCCCCCCCCCCCCCCCCCCGGCCTCCCCCACCACCCCGCCTCTCTTTTATCGTCCAAGTTCTTGCTTGATGCTTCTGGTCTCCAAGACAGCCCTCAGCCATCACTGCCAGGGATTAAGATGCCTCTGAAATCCACCCTTGTGTTGCAAAGGAGTCTTTTGAAAACACTGACTTCTTTCCCTTTTTCAGCCTTGAAACAGTTGTTACCAGGAGATATTCGGAACATGGCTATTAGGTAAGACACTCTGCAGACAATAGCTAAGGGGCAGCAAAGAAATTGAAACGGCTTGATAATCCCTTATTTGTGCCTCCCAAGTGGTAGCTGCTAAAAGTGACTTCTGCAAACAGGCATCTGCTTCTTCCATTTACACTTAATCAGATAATCATAGAGCTGGGAGAGCCCTTAATCTGCCCTTTCGCATTAGCCAGGGCCTGCAAGACTTTCTGCAGACTGTCCCAGGATCTTCAAGTGCTGTCCTCACGCCTACACCTGGAAAAGGAAAAACGAGACGAGACATCCACTCCTTCTGGGACCAGAGGAAGAAAGATATAATTTTTCTCACCCAATCCTCTTTTCTTCCTGAACAATCTCTGGGTGGATATCAACCCCAGCCCTCAAATACCATATAAGGTTGTTATCTTTATCCTCATTTTACATATGGAGAAACAAATGTTCAAAGAGGTTAAATTACCAGCTTCCCTGGTGGCTCAGGCAGTAGAGAATCAGCATGCAATGGGGCAGACCCAGGTTCAATCCCTGGGTCAGGAAGATCTCCTGAAGAGGGGAACGGCAACCCACTCCAGTATTCTTGCCTCCTGTAGACAGAGGAGCCTGGCGGGCTAAAGTCCATGGGGTCTCAAAGAGTCAGACACAACTGAGCGGACTAACATTTTGACACTTTTGATGGAGTGAAAGAACTAGGGTCAAGTGACCATCCCAGACTGCACCAGACTAGAGGGTTTTCTGGGACAAGGGACTTTGAGAGCTAAAACCAGGACAATGCTGGGAAAGGCAGGAAGATTGCTTGCCCAAAGGTTGAACCAGGACTCTAGAGCCTTTCCCCTGAACCCTGAATCATCCTCAGCCTGACTTCTGACCTTGGAACAGTTTGGACACCATGCAAAATGCAGAGTTCATTTCCTTTTGAGTCAGAGAACAAAGTCAGGGCCGTCGGATTTGGGAGATCAGCTCAGTACACCCCAGTTGCATGCTCCTCAGAACCACGGGGATGATGAGTCTGGGAGCTCCCTCTGCAGAGAGGTGAAAGCCAGACACAAGAGCACGCACCAGCACTTATGCAGTTCCCCACATCATGAGACACTTACAGGAGACCTCAAATCACTGCCCACTGCACTGCCAGAGCCTCATTACAGAAACCTCAGAGAAGGCCACGGAGGAGTCAGGCTGTTGCTGAAATGCACAGAGCAGGATTGAGCTGAATTAGTTTACAAAATCAGACCACAGCATACTTTTTTCAGGGATGATCTATAGTCCCTTCCCTCTTTTCTCCCTGCACCACCCTCACCCCCAGGATTTCTCTTTCAAGATGTCTCCCTGGATGACAGTAGACTAAACAATGATTGACTAAACACGTGGTGGAGGTGTCGCTGGAGCCCAGTCCTGAGTGGGTGGTCCCTCTACATACACACACACACACACACACACACACACACACTGTGTCAGGTGTTACCCTCTCATTGCTGGATCCTAGGAGGGTAGGGAGTTCCAGGTTATTGAGGGGGAGGACCAGGGAGCGGATAAGGGAGTGGCGGGTTTCAATGTTATAACAAGTGGTAAAGCTGGGCCTGGGTATTGAGTCTCCTCTCAGCCCTAAGTGGGGGAGCCATCCTTTTACTCTAGCTGCTGGGGGTCCCTCCTCTCCACCCACCCGTGCCTGACTCTGTCTTCCTGGAGGACAGAAGATTAAAATAGAAAGGGCTTCGAAGAGATCATCTAGTTGGACTCCCTTCTCACACAGGGCTGAGGCAAGAGAGGAGCTGAGAGCTGGCAACACGGCCAGCCCAGGAGTCCACAGGTGCCTCTGGGGTGGAGAGGAGGAAGCAGGAGGAAGAAGGTCTGTAGCTTCTGATAAAAACTCTCCTCTCCCTTCTGCTGATCTGCAATTTTAGCCTGAATTATTTTCAACCCTTTCTCCTCCACTATATAAAACATGCAAATCTCTGTTTTGTTTTAAAACATCATATTTTTGTTAGCTCTGTCCTTTCTTCTTCCTCTCTGTTCCCAACTCAAATTATTCACGGAAGTCAAGTGTCTTAAATAGATGGAGCTCAGAGCTGGGGGGACCAGGGGGAGGAGGAATGGCCACTCTTCCTCTCCTTCTTTGGGCTCTGCAAGTTGCTGTTAGAAGAGGCTGCAGGGTGGACTCTGGGGTGCGTGGGCTTCAGTAGTTGCGGCACATCGGCTCAATAGCTGTGGCTCACAGGCTCACCACAAATAGACAAAAGGCCCAGCAGCAACCAAGACCCAGTGTAACCATCAATAAATAAATAGACTTGTTTATTTAAAAAAAGAGAAATGGCTGCAAAGATCATCCCACGCAGTGGTCAGGAACGTGGACTGTGCCTGGGTTGGACACCCAGTCAAGCAAGTTTTTACCCAAGGGTTTTGTTTTTCTTTACTCCACTCTCCACCACCTGCTTTCTAAAAGCGCAGGGCCCATCCCTGAAACTTCAGTAGTGGGTGTGGGGACTCTTTCCTCACCCCATGTGTTAGGGGATTACAAGCAGGCTGAGGTGGCCCCAACCTGCAACATCTTCCCATTATTCATGGACCAGGAAGCCTCTCCAGTGAGGCTCCACCCTGAGAAAGTCACCATGCTGCTTCTCTTGCAGCTCACGTCAGAGATGGTAGGTCCTCATGCTGAGGGAGGTGGGGATGAAGCAAGGCATCTGGGCTGAAGAGATGCCCCTCTCCATCCTCATTCCACAGACAGGGTGATGCTCCTCATTACCAAGGGCCTTTCTCTCCTCTGACCATTAGCTGAATGGAACTTCAAAGGAAAACAAGTCCACTTCCCTCCCCATTCATTAGACTCTGGATGAAACTAAATGGAATGAGAAGAAAAGGCAGCACAGGCCACACCAGATGGAACAGCCTTACCCAGGCCACTTTGTTAATGGGTGCTGCTTACAGGAGGCAGCATTCTCACCCCCAGTCATCCTCTGACTCAGAACTCTGTACGGACAACAGATGGATTAGGTAAGATGATGGATTCCACACTGAGGATGGAATACCTATGGTTCACCGAGAGAATGACCTAATCACTACTAGGTATACAACAAACTACAACGAATAGAGTGTGGTTATGTTGTAACTGCCAGCCCCACTTCACCAGGGAAACTGTGACACCCACTGATGGGAGCAGCCAAGCGAGACACCTCCTACCCAGGCCAACTGGCATCCTCTTCTGGATCCAGGTTCTCTGTCATCTGCAGATCCTTTTCTGCCTCCCACGCTGTTCTGTTCTGCACCCCAGACAGGCTGGACCAGGAAGGGCATGCAGGAGTCAGAACTTCCACATCATCTGTAGAGAATTCTCAGGCTCTCTGTCTACAAGTCCATACCTTGGGGGCAGAACTTCCAGCAAGTATGCTTCTGTATTTTAGTTACCCCCTCTTCCCCATTTGCTCCTGTACAAGTCAGATTTTGGCCTTTGGGAGGTTTGTATCCTTCACAGTGGATTTTCTTCAATGCTTTTGATAGTTTCCTGACTCCCAAGGAATGACTTCTCTCTCTGCACTATTGCTCAGTTGCACGTGCTCCCCATTCATATGGGGATGCACCCAGTGATGTCTAGCTTTGGACAGAAAGACAATAGCTATTCAGATATCACTGCCTTCTATGTGACTCTACCAAACACCTTTGTTTGTTGTAGGACTTGGGGGTTTTAGGCTCAAATACTTCATGCCCACCGTGTGTGGGTTCCACAAAGAAGACTAAGGAAAATCTGGGGTCCTGTTTTAAGTATTAGCAGTAGCTACTAATTGTTGATCATATACCATGTTCTAGGCCCTATGCTATAATTTACCTGTATTATAGCTGGTCTTTATGGCAAACCTGTGAGATAAGCATCATTATTCCCATTTTACAGCTGAGGAAACTAAGTCTGAGAGAAGTTACACAACTTTCTGTGGGTCATATGGATGGAAAGTGGCAGAGATGGGGCTTAAATCCAAGTCTGTATAATTCAAGCCCATACTCTTTCCTTTCTACCATTTTTCCAGTCGCTCAGCAAAAACATTTTTTTTTTAAACCAATTCCCGGACATTGTTCCTTCCGTGTAGAGCATAACAACTAGCTCACTTCATCCCTTATCCTAATTCTCTTTTTTTTTCTTCTGCTAAGACCACAAAAGAGATGATTTATTGTACACGTTACATTCAGCCAAAACTGGGATGAGAACTAGCCCAGAAGGTCACAGGTCCAGGGCAAGGGAACAAAAGGGACGGCTTTGATGTGAACAAGGTAAGTCTTGCAAAGGTGGTCGAGGGGATCAGAATGGCCATAGACATTCCAGATCCACTGAGACAAGTTCTAGATAGTAGGCAATTCAACAATTCGTACCAGCGCCCCCGGCCTCTGGCTTCTCTTGTTTCTGCTTTGGTGGCTTCTATGGTATACAAGTGTACTTGGACCTCTGCCTCATCTTTCTTCTTCTGCACTTTAGCCTGCACTTTTCACTTCTTTCCTCCACTTCATTCTGCTGTTTCTCAAAAGATGGCGCTAAGGCTGAGAGCCGTCCAAATTCTCTTGATGGTGACAACAGATAATTCCTGAAGCTCACTGCAGGGAAGAGGTCTAGAACAGCAAAGCAAGGGAAAGTAATTACCCATCTGCAGGTGTTAATTTGAAGTGTGTTAACCACCGGGAGAAAAAAAAAACACATGTGCAAATTACTGTATCAACCATATATTTCTAATTCACACATCCCAGGCAAAAGCTGAAGCCCTTAGGCAGAGGCAGATGCAAACATGTGGGATTATGTTGTTCACCAAAAAATAATAAACAAGAGGAGGAGCGGGACACTGAGCCTTAAACCCCCATACCTTGTTTTGAAATCCTTTTTATAATTAGTTGCATTATTGGACTTGATGTTTCTAAGAAGTCAACAGCTCCATCAACCCCATTTGACATAGGAAAAGATGAGAGGCTAACAGATTGTACGCTATTCCTTGGATATGTAGAAAATCAGTGGTCATATAAAGACCTAGGATCTAAATCTATAGAAAAAAACCACTGCGGTCAGCTACTTCCCTTAATTATGGGTTGATGAAATTGTTTTAATTCTGCTGAGAGCCAAAGCAAGATTTTCTCATTTAAAACAGGTGTGTGCATGCATGCTGCTGCTGCTGCTAAGTTGCTTCAGTTGTGTCTAACTCTTTGCAACCCTGTGGACTGTAGCTCGACAGGCTCCTCTGTCCGTGGGGATTCTCTAGGCAAGAATACTGAAGTGGGTTGCCATGCCCTCCTCCAGGGGAATCTTTCTGACCAGGGATTGAACCTGCATCTCTTATGTCTCCTGCATTGGCTGGCAGGTTCTTTACCACTAGCACCACCTGGGAAGCTCCCACTTAAAACAAATTAAAAACCACACAAACTGAAAACCCAATTTTTGAGGCCTGGATGGTGCCTAAGCACTAAAGCCATTGAGATTGTCATACTTCAAAGGACTTCGTAGACAGAACTGTTGGTAGCACTTCTGTACTACCTCTCTATTCACTGGACCCTGATTTTGTTCAGATAATAGGGAAACTTGTCTGAGGAATATGGAACCTTTCCTCTGGGCTCATGAGATAAACTTTGATCAGTGTGATTCATTTCCTCCCTGAAGATGATGGATTTAGCCAATGTGGTATTCATGTGATCCACTTCTCAGCAAGAAGACATAACTGGAAATTTGCTGATGGATTCTGGATAGATTTTTCTCTCTGACAAAGAGAGATACTAAGGAGAAAGCCCACATCACCTCCTACCTGTTTTGTTGTTGTTTAGTTGCTAAGTCATGTCAGACTCTTTGCGACCCCATGGATTGCAGCATGCCAGGCTTCGCTGTCCTTCACCATCTTCCAGAGTTTGTTCAAACACATGTCAGTGATGCTATCCAACCATCTCATCCTATTTCCCCCTTATCCTCCTGCCCTCAGTCTTTCCCAGCATCAGGGTCTTTTCCAGTGAGGCAGCTCTTCACATCAGGTGGCTAAAGTACCGGAGCTTCAGCTTCATCTAAGGATGAAATGTACTAAACTACTGCAGCAACCTGGCCACCATGAGGCGTGGTAACACTGCCACTCTGAAGGCTACAGAATGAAAAATAGAAAAAGTCTGGGTCTTGAGGACCTCATTACACCACTGGACAAACTGAAACCACATACCTGCAGAGTTCTTAATTGATGTAAAACTGCTCTATGGTTTCAGCCACTTTTAGTTTCATCTCCACGATACACTGGATAAAGAGAAACAGCCTGAAACCAGTGCATTATACAAGAGCGAAAGAAATGCGTCTGGAGCAAGATAAGACTCTGCTGATGTCAGACTCTATCTCTTGGGATGCACAGCCTTCAAAGGAATTTAGAAACTGAACAAGTAGCATATATTTATTGAGCAAGCACCTGCTTTGTGCTGTACACTGTGCTGGGTGCTGGGTTTACAGGATTGGACAAGTAGACAAGGTCATTAAGGTCAAGGAAATCACATTCTGGGAGACTAATGATAAACAAGTAAATAAGAATAGGCGAAAACATTCTTAGGCAACTTTCAAAATATTGCTTCAAATCAATCCTGAGTATCATCAGATGCTGGAACCAGAGGTAGGGATTCAAATTCTACCTCTTAGATGATGACGATGATCACCTTCATTGTCACAAGACTTTGTGCCAGGCACTGTGGGTGTCAAAAGATGAACAACACATAGACCCTGTATTCAAGAAACCTGGGAGGCGAGAATCCAGATTTGGCCACAGAACAGTCAGAAGTTAGGCAATGAATTAGGAGAAACAAAAGAATTCCTCTGGTAACCAGGGATGGGGTGGGCTAGGCTCCCTGTCTCCGCTTTTCTCCTACACATATTTTATGACCATTATCCCTTTTCCAAAAGAGAAAAAATATTCTGAATGATTGCTGCTCTTCTTTCACCTACAGCTGCTGTTCCCAAGAGAATCAAGTGGGCCTTTTCTTTCTCCAGTGAAGTGAAAAATATAGGTTGTGTTTATCTGAATGGTACTCACCAGTATGGGCTATGTACCAGTAAATATACACAGATGCTCTCATAAATGATCTCACCAAACCCTGTCTCCCTTCATCCTCTTAAAATCAAATCCACTTAATGCGTTTAGTGTCGTGCAGTTGACTATTAACTCCTGTATCTAGCTGTAAAATCCAGATAAACACTGACTACCTGGGTCCCCACACCCACACACATACACCCTCACCCTTAGGAAGCTTTCCTCTGATGGCCTCACAAACCACTGAACATGCACCCTGAGAGTGCATCTTCCCACAGCCTTGCTCACACACTGGTTATTTATTTGAGCTCTCATGGGGAATCCTGCAACTCTCAGCTAGGAATTTCATTAACAAAGGGAAAGGAGGGACAACTGGGAGGACAGTCTAGATGCAGAGGGAAAGAAATTAAAATCTCTTACAAAGGGGACCTCACATTGTATCATCCTAGCCTGATCCTCCCTTATAACTGTTATTTGTACATTCTGTGCCTGAAGAAAACAAAACAAAACAAAACTTTTCATTGATTGGGCTATTGCCCAGGCTTTTAGTTTGTCATCCTGTCCACGGAGCTGCAAAATCAACCTCACCAAGCCTATGCTTTGAATTGAGGCAACATTTAACTGGAAGTCCATTCAAAATAAGAAGCTCAGCCCAAGGGTCCAGGGTCCTGCATTTCTTCCTTTTTCTCTCAGCTGCACCTCTCTCATCCGATTTTGGTGAAGAGTTCTCCTTTGCCAAGAAAGAGATCAGGGATAAGAAGGCAGTGACGAGAAAGTTCCACGAGACTCTCAGAAGTCACCGCCTGAATACCAAACCTGAATTACCAGGAGAGATGGAACGCTCGGCTGTTCTCCTCCTGCCCACACTGCAGGTTTTTCAGGTCCCTGCTTGAGCGTGCACTCACAGGCGTAAATAAACGTGCTATCCACAGCCTGCGTCAGCCAACCCAGCTATTTAAGCAGGCTGGCATCAGCTAACTCAGCATCCAAATTCAGGGCTTGCCTTTGCTGCTTCCACGTAAGTAACTTTCAGAGGTTTGCCTTTCGGGCAGAGGAATGAACTTGTGTAGAGACTGGACTGAAATGCTGTCGTGACCCTGTTTGCTATCCTGATAGGAAAAGGTAGAGACAAAAGGGAGAATTAAAGAGCCGGCCCCAAGCAGGGAGCCAGAGAATGATGGTGGGTGTGAGGCATCAGACATTTGCAACCCTGCCTGGGGGTGGAAGGGGATTTGGAGCCAGGGGGAGTCTGTGTTGACGTTTTGACTAGCAGGTGAGATGTTTTTCTTTTTCTCTCCTATCTCTGAAAGACATAGTGAAAGCAGCGCTTGTAGGACTGTGCTCAATGCGTATGAATTTCTATCCTTTAGAAGTTGATATTGCTATTTTACACCTTAGTCTAAAATCAGATGTAGTATCATTTAAAAATATTTTTTGACCCAAAAGGAGTCAAAATTTCCAAAACGGGAGGTGTCTCTGGGTTGATTAGAGGTGGCTCCGCTGAGAGTCTGCAATGCTATTTGTTGTTACTTCTGGTTCTCATAATCCTTATCAGTTATAACAATGAAAACATTGATCTTGTTTAAGATGAAAATAAATATGCTCTGGGGCTTTGCAGAAATGTAACTTTGTGATATTTGGGCACCAGGTATCTAGGCAGATTGTTAAGTAAAGTGGAATAAGGATTAAAAAGCACAACATACCACAAAGCTTAGGTGAGATCTTAGACGAGGCATGCCAAAAAATTTCCATGAGGTAGCACTGACAGTCAACAGGGCCCTGGAGTGTGTTTAGTTCAGTAGGGTTAAGAATAACCAGAGTCCAGAAAACAAGATACAGGTACTGGGGATTGGGGAGGAAAAGGTAGGGGGAGCAGATAGTAGAGGGTTTACAATTAGACATCATATTCATAAATGCATAGGACTAGAATAAGGAATGAAAGATGATGTGAATTCTATGTGTGTGTGTTAGTAGCTCAGTCGTGTCCAACTCTGTGCAACCCCATGGACTGTAGCCCACCAGACTCCTCTGTCTATGGAATTCTCCAGGCAAGAATACTGTAGTTGTCTATGGAATTCTCCAGGCAAGAATACTGTAGTGGGTTGCCATTCCCTTCTCCAGGAGATCTTCCCAACCCAGGGATCAAACCCAGAATTCTATAGTTCCTCCTTTTGGATCAAGAGTCTGGTGATTAAGAATCTGGGGAAATCCAAGAACTTTTTCCATGTAGTTCCCCTGCCCTCTACCCCCAGTATTCATCTGGACACTCATTTTCTAGATCCCTAGCAGTCCGTGACCCTAAATACTCTGATTTAAGAAAGTGCATGATTTTTTTAACTGAACTGAAGCTGCTGACTAGGAACCTACAGAGAAGTAGTGGGGAGTCAAGACCATTAACACAGCAGGCACTTCTTGCCATGAAACCGAAGCTCAGTTGTAAGGTCATAAAGGTCTGATTTCCTTCGAGCAAATAATGATTAAGGGGCTTCTCTGAGCAAAGGTTAGTTGGGGGCTGAGAGGAAGAGAAAAGAAATATAAGGTGGCTTCTGTTCTTAAAGAGTTTGAAATCTCAAATACAAGGATTTAAGAAGCCAAGCAAAAAATAGTACATACTGCATGGCACAAAATGATAAAATATGCAAACTACTCTGTAGTAACAGCAAGCAGCTCAGTGGTTACCTGAGACAGGGGAGCTGGAAAGACAGTTATGCAGATTAGGAGGGTTTGGGGATGATGGGTATGTTCACTATCGTGATTAGGCAACCATTTCTCACTTGTGAAAACTGATCAGATGACACACTTTAAACGTGCAGTGTTAGAAGCCAGTTATACTCAACAAGCAATAATTTAACAATTCATCTTTTTTTAGATAACTAAAAGCATTTCTAATAATCTGCCTATGCAACATAATGAAAATGAAAAACGAGTATTTTGGGGGAAAATTAACTCAGTAAATAAAGTGAAGGCCCAAACCATCAAGATTGTGGACTTGTATAGAACTGGAAGGGTCCCAGAGATCATCTCAGGCAGTGGTTGTGCACCTGGAGAAAAATACCTGGGATTGAGCCCTGCCCCAACCTATTAAATCAGAACCCAGGAATGGGTGGTTCCAGTAATACTGTTTAAAGCTCTGCAGGTGATTCTAATGTGCAGCTGGGGATGGGAACCAGTGAAACCCAAACCACTCACGAGACACATGGACAGGGCAGGGCCTGCCCTCAGCCACATGAACCCCCAACCCCTCGACCATCGTGTCCCAGGGACCAAGTTGGATAGTGATAGGACCTCAGAGGATGAGGGACCCCCAAGACCACTGCTTCTGGGTCCTCAGCACCACACTTCCAAGTCTAGCTAGGGAAGGATATCCGGCACATTTCCAGCAAATTCTTGGAACCCAAACACGTTCCCGGTGCCAGGCGTGACGAATTAGTCAGAGCCTCAAAGGTGCATTATTTAAGGATTGTGCTAACGTGTGAGAAGGGATGTTTCAAAACTAAAGCTTCCTTTTGTTTCCTACATAATATCTTATCTAAGCCAGGGGATTATAATTATTGAAAAGAATCAGGGCGGATGCATCAGGCGCTCTGCTCTGGGGGACAGCCAAGTCAGTCTTTTAGGAGCTAGCCTGGGTTCTCAGCATTGGGATGAGTCTATTTGGCACCATGGGTCTTTTCACCATGATTCCCAGCACAGCTCGGGCAGAAATGTGAGCAGAGTGGAGTTTGTGGTTTCTGTTCTTCCTGTGGGGCCCTCGCCTTAGCACCTGTGTCCATGTAGGGGGGTGTGGGGCTGCCCTTGGAGCCACAGAGCCTCACCTGCTCTGCCGGGGCCACCTGCCATGTTTCAGGTGATTTCTTCCATTTCTCCTCTGAGTCCAATAATTTCTAGGGTCTCATCCTCTTAGGGCTTTGCTTACCCAGCTCTGGAAAACTAATTAAAGTAATAATGTTAATAGACAATGATTGTTTAATGAGTTATGTCCCTCCCTGGTATATTACATAGGTTCCAGCAAGATAACACATCTGGGAGTTTCTTTGAATATAATTACCATTGGGAGTAATCAGCAGAATCAAAGTTTTGGGCAAAATGTGCTGTGCAGGAGACCTGGGTTCAATCCCTGGGTTAGGAAGATCCCCCGGAGAAGGGAATGGCAACCCACTCCAGTATTCTTGACTGGGAAATCCCATGGATGGAGGAGCCTGCCGGGCTACAGTCCATGGGGTTGCAAAAGAGTTGGACATAACTTGGCGACTAAACCATCACCATCACCATAATCCCTATTACTCAGAATCCCAGGCAACTTGCTGCGGGAAATTATACCAAAATTGGGAGTTCTCAAAAGAAGTCCTGCAGTCACTTCCCCCAAGGACCTTCCTACACACTGTGGGCCCTAAGAGATTTCTTTTTCTGAATGAGTCTATTTTTTGTTAAATGCATTCATCCTCCTCAGGGATGACCGCCTTTCATTTATCTTTTTGAGAAATGGAAAGTCACCGTCAGGTCACTACAGTAAGGATTAAGAAGTCAATAAATTCTGCTTCCAGGGCTCTATAAATATTACCTGCTTCCTTCTCAGGGCAGAAGGCTGGCACTGGCAGGGCAACTTGCCCAGGCTTAGTGACAAGGAGCCTCCTCCCTTGGGGACCCAGTCCTGCAGCCTGGGGCAAGGTGTCCCCTTAGTTCCTGTGGCTCTGACAGACTTTCTTCCGTTTGGAAAGCTCAGATTGCTGCAGCTCTTGTTGGCAAGTGGCAGCTATATACTAGGTAGGGCCAGCCTCTGAAGAGGGGTGTGGTCAGGCTGTTCTGAACCTCTCTCCGGGGAAGCAGAGTCTGCCGGATACAGGAGCCACATGGCACAGAGTCCTGACTGGTGAGAACAGCCGCGAGTGAGGAGGGGAAAGGTGAGCATCGTCCTGGGCCCCTGGAGACCAGGAGACAGCAGACCCAAGCTCTGGGGTAAAGGATTAGACTGTTGCTGCCAGGGTACAGTGAGTGAAGTTGCTCAGTCATGTCCGACTCTTTGCAACCCCATGGACTGTAGCCTACCAGGCTCCTTGGTCCATGAGATTTTCCAGGCAAGAGTACTGGAGTGGGTTGCCATTGCCTTCTCCAGGAGATCTTCCCAACCCAGGGATCGAACCTGGGTCTCCCGCATTGTAGGCAGACGCTTTACCGTCTGAGCTACCAGGGAAGCTCCAGGGTAGCAACCTCAGATTTGCTTTAATGCTGCAGATGAACCCAAATGTTTCTTCTTCTTACCATTCAGAGTTTCACACACACACAAAAAAATTTTTTAAATAAGTGACAGGTTGGCACCACTGATGAAATAGGGTTGTAAAACAATGACAAAATTTCTACCTTCTTGGTATGACATGTCTGAATATTTTCCCTTTATCTTTGTTTCTAAATTCTCTCAGTGTGGAATGGCTTACTTTTCTTGGATATACATATATATTTCAAGGCTTTGTCATGATCTGTCACCCAGATCAGTTTTTGGATTTTGTTGATGGTTTCCTCCAAATTGAAAAAGCCAGGTGAACAGGGCTATGCAATGATGAAATTGTTAGAGGGGTGGCCTGTGGCCTGGAGTGATTTATGAAGTACTAACCTGTGTTCTTGCCTGGAGAATCCCAGGGATGGGGGAGCCTGGTGGGCAGCTGTCACACAGAGTCGGACACAACTGAAGTGACCTAGCAGCAGCAGCAGCCTGCCTATTAAAAACCAACACCTGAGGAGGGACTCCGTGCTTCCATGCAGGGGGCAGATTCAATCACTGGTCAGGAACTAAGATCCTGAATTCCATGTGATGCCGCACCCCCCAACAACTGAGGATCCCAAGGCAGCCCCTGGACCACACCTGTCCTGTCCACAGGCCTTGGGCCAGTGGAGAACAGGCTTGAGGCTGCAAAGAAAAGGGCCTGTCCCCACACAGCGCTTGCCTGCATCTGCCCTCTTCCTGGCCCTGCTCCCCTTAGCCTCCCCCCGCCTGCCAGTGACCTTTATGTGGCTTTAGGGTTCCAGTGCTGTTGATTCTGAACACAGGCAGGGTCTGGGTCGTATGAGTGCCTGACCAAGAAGGTGCAGATCAGGCTGTCCTTTTTAATGGCTGGGGAAGTGCCTTGATCTTTAGGTGATACAGTAAACACTCCTCCACAGATCTCCAAGGTAGACAGGTCCTCACGGTGCAGACAGCCTAGCCTGGGAAGCAGAGCAGGAGTCTGGTAGTCAGGAACCCATTATATTTTCAGCTCTACTTCAGCTATCATGGAATTTTAAGTGGGAGGGGAAAAGCCTAAAACATCAGTTGTTCCAGTGGATTACTAGTAGTGCCTCCTTTCATTCTAAAAAATACCTGACCTTGAGCAATGTACTATCTGGTCACCTGTGACTACAGTATATGAAGGTACAAGAGAGTAGGGTGAGTTGCCCTGTATCTTGGGTTAGTTGGAGGCTGAGCTGACTGTAAACCCTGACCTCCCCACTCCCCATTCTGGCCTCTCTTCCAAGTCACTCAACTCCCCAGTGACTCAGGTTCCCTGTGGGAAGCATTGTATCCGTCCTGCCCGGCCAGAGAGCTGATTTATTTATATTGACGCACCAAAAAGAAGTTCAAAATGAATGCTAGGGGATTAAGGAAACCTGTGATCAACAAATCACAAGGTCAAGTTACTCTGATATTTGCTTTAGGCTCTTGTTAGCACATGGCCATGTTTAGGACATGATAGAAGCTCTTTTGAAAGTAGAGAAATTAAGCTTTTCAGGTGGCTCTAGTAGTAAAGAACCCACCTGCTCAGTTTCGGTCCCTGGGTTGGGAAGATCCCCTGGAGAAGGGCATGGCAACCCTCTCCAGTATTCTTGCCTGGAGAATCCCATGGACAGAGGAGCCTGGAGGGCTGCAGTCCACAAGGTTGCAAAGAGTCGGACACAACTGAAGAGACTTGGCACGCATATTACTTTTACTCATCCTTAAATAATTTCTTGTAATTTACTTCTGGTGGTTTTGATAAAAATTGATCAAACATAAAAATCCAGTCGGATCATTCATGAATGAACTATTCTATCTTTATATGTTAAAACAAAAACAAAGTCACATACAATGTAAGGCAGACCCTGATCCACTCTAATCTCTTTGTGTACTCTGGGCAGGAAACTAATGGCGGTCATTCCAGCTATTAGGTCTAGATGGATCATGAAGGAAGCTTCCTGTAATTCTTAAGGGCATGACAGATCTGTTTAGACAGTCTAATTTTTGTTGATGTATTTTCATTTCCTTCCTGTGTGCTTGCTCCCTGAGGAAATGTACATAAACAATTTTCCCTAATGCTTATATTCCCTCCCTCCTTTCCAAATTTCTAGTCTAGTGGTCCAGGAGCCAAATCTGTTTTTTAAAAATCTTTAATTCAATAATTTATGCCTGGAAGTGTCTATCACTTTATTATGTGTTCTTCACGCTCTTTGTGAATAGTAGAGTAGCATCTTTTGGAGATGACTAGAACTGAGGTTTATGAAGCATGTGTGAAGAAAGAGGGAGGTCTTCTCCTGCCTTCATTAGCCTGGTACCCAGTTCAGGGTTCCACAGTTTAAAAGGAAAGACAGTCTTTCAAACTAGCTCAAAAGAAGCAAGTCTATGAAGTGTGGCAAAAGGACCCTATGCTGTTTAAATTGGATGAGAGAAGGCTAGAGAGTCATTTGATGATGGCACTGAAAAGCATGGAGTATGTGGACATGGAGGTCAGTGACCAGCTATTCACCTTGCCCTTTGGGGAAAAAAGCCAGCCCAGGTAGTCTGCACATAAAGGGTATGAGGTAAGCTGTAATATATTCCCTCATTATGCAGCAAATACATTGGAAAGAATTATACAGGCAAGCTCTGAAAGATGAGGCAGTCCAACAATATTTTTATCTTCAAAGTCTTTTTCTTTTTTTCTGTCTTTAGGCTCATGTGGAATTAACATATTCCTTAATTCATAGTACACACAAGACTCTCTTTAGGTTTTATATCTCATTTTATTTCTTTTGCTTTCCCAGTCTCCCTCTTTCTTGCTCTCTCTTTTAACTCAACACCACATTTTTATGGTCTACCTATGTTGCCAATTATATTTCTAATATTTCCAATGCATTATTTCTAACTCCATTTTAATAGTCTGCTACTTAATCCATTGGTTTATCTAATCCTCTAGTTTTAGACATTTCTTCTGCCTACAATTCTCGCAAATGTTGCTATAATGAATACCCTCACAGGTATGGTCAACCACCATTTAGATCTGGTTGGTGGAAGACAGGGGAATGGAGTGGAGTGGGCTAGATGGCCTGTGTTGTCTCTAAACAATATGGAATATTGAATCGCCCATGCAAAATGAGATGCCTGATATTGTAAGTTCTAGTCTAGTATTTCACAGAGAAGAAATGACAACCTACTCCAGTATTCTTGCCTGGAGACTCCTGTGGATGAAGGAGCCTGGTGGGCTGCTGTCCATGGGGTCACACAGAGTCGAACATGACTGAAGTGACTTGGCATGCATGAATGCATTGGAGAAGGAAATGGCAACCCACTCCAGTATTCTTGCCTGGAGAATCCCAGGGACGGAGGAGCCTGGTGAGCTGCTGTCTATGGGGTCGCACAGAGTTGCTCATGACTGAAGCGACTTAGCAGTAGCAGCAGTCTAGTATTTCAAACATTTAGAAGCTTCACTAAGTTTCTTTTATAAGACTTTAAAAACTGATTGAAATAATTTTCTAGAACTTAAAGAACGTGATCTTCAGCAATCACTCCTCAAAATGTTTTTTTCTTAAACTTGAGTTGGCAGTTTTAGAAGCATTTCATTTCTTTGTATTGCTGACTGATTACTAGACAAAGCAAGTGAAATATTTTAAGAAATCTTATTAGGAATAAAGCAGAGTGAAATTTTTATGGTGTTTTGCTACATTAATAATTGCAAAAGCTGGTGTTATCAGTTGCCCAACGTTGTATCCTGAACCACTAAGAGCTGGATTAGAACCTTAACAATGGTATCTTATATCTATACCATGTTTATAATTTATAGAGATATTCATAAACTTAATCTGTCTCACTGAATCCTACAACAACCCAGTGAGACAGGTGGAGTAGGATTATAGCTTCAATTATAGATGAAGAAATGGAGGTTCAAAACAATTGAGTTGTCCAAAGTCAGTTGGAGACTTAAGTGCTACTGTTGGAAGGAGCATGCAGGTCTTCTGATGCTCCATCCAGGCTCTTTCTGCAAAATTATATCTGATGCTCAGAGAAAAGATCGACTATAGGTTCAGAGCTAGCTTTCTGGTATATCTGTCCTTTCCAATTATTTTGTGATGTTAATTGTTAGGCTAGAGCTGCACGCTCTCTGTTTATCCCATTAGCTGAACACCTGTTCATAAAAACCACTCAATAGAGGAAAAAATAAGGCCCATATAACTGAGTATCATGGCAACAGGCAGCATGCATGGTTGGACTTTGGCATAATTTGGAGCTCTACAAAGAAACCAGGTGTGTGTCATTTTATCCATTACTTAAAGTACAGTCATAAAATAAGAATGGTAGTTGGACCATAAAAAATAATAATTGATTCAAGTGTATTTGTGCAAAGAGATAATTCCATTCTATCAAAGAACCTTTCCAGCAAATGCACAAACAACCTGAGGAAGTTACGCCTGCTTGCACTGGGCAGGTTTCAACAGCCTATGAGCCAGCAGCCTGAACATCTACTGATCATGCATGTGTAGTCCCATGAAGGTGCCCAACTCCTGTTCCTTACTAGGTAATTAGGACTCAGGCAAAAATACCATATAACCCAGCATACATTTTGAAAAACAATAAGTCATGATGACATGTCCCGAGAATTACAAATGCACAGCCCTCTTCAGAGTCAGGCACAGGATATTTTCAGAAAGAAACTAATTTTTTAACATTCTAAAGTGACAGAATGACCACAGAGAAATATGACAATTCTACTTTATTCTCAATTATCTATGCATGGTTTAGAGGGACCAAATTTTTAAAATACCAGACTGATTTCCATCATGGGAATTTAAAGTTTATTTTTATTTGGCTGTGCTAGGTCTTATGAGGAGAAGGCAATGGCACCCCACTCCAGTACTCTTGCCTGGAAAATCCCATGGACGGAGGAGCCTGGTAGGCTGCAGTCCATGGGGTCGCTAAGAGTCGGACACAACTGAGCAACTTCACTTTCACTTTTCACTTTCATGCACTGGAGGAGGAAATGGCAACCCACTCCAGTGTTCTTGCCTGGAGAATCCCAGGGACGGGGGAGCCTGGTGGGCTGCCGTCTATGGGGTCGCACAGAGTCCGACACGACTGAAGCGACTTGCAGCAGCAGCAGCAGCAGCAGCAGCAGCAGCAGGTCTTATGAGGGATCATAGTTGCACCATGGGGAATCTAGTTCTATGACCAGGGATGGAACCCAGACCCCTTGCATTGGGAAGGCAGAGTCTTAACCATTGGACTACCAGGGAAGTCCCAACTTTTAAGTTTTTGAGCATCCTTCCTTTTCTATGCAACAAACACGTGCACCTCAATACTGACTTAATATAATTAATGTTCTAGATAAAACATAATTAGGAAGCTTAATGGGTGACACAAAAACTAATATTAAAAATATACTCTAAAACATAAAAAGAACGTTAATCTGCCCTTTTGACTTATTTGTGCCATTTTTATTCTCTACAAACTTCAGAAAATTGATCTTTTGTTACTTGATTCTAAATTTAGTAGTGCAAATTTGTCTTTATGTTTAATGGTTTTCTTTAGAAATACCATAACAGAAGTCTAATTTCTTTGTATGTTAGAGCATCAGACATTTTTCAAGCAGAAGGTTTGATGATTCAGTTTTCTTCACAAGTCTCATGCCTCCTGTTTTATCTGGTTTGAAAAGGCTTGGCTCTGTATCATGGAAATCTCTAGTACAAGCCATTTTCATTTTATTTATGTTTGATCATGGGACCAATCTCTGTTTGATATGTAATAGGTATTCACACTTACTAAGCTCTAGTACAACTCTGCTAACAATACCCAAAGCAGGCCGAAGCCCAAGCATTATTCACCCTGTGAGATAAATTCTATTCTGTGTATTCAAACTGAGATAAAAATGAAAGTTAGGAAATTTGAAGCTATAGTGTATCCTCTTACCTTTTAACCATAGAGCTAGCTGCAACAGTATGCTTTCTTGAGAGTAAAAAGCAGCCTCCTATTCAATACTTTGGGTAGGTATATGTGGTCTGTCCTCAAGATCCTAATAAGGCCTGCGTCTTGCTAATACATAACAGTAGCTCAGATTCCTAAATTCAAAGGAGAATTTTTACCATCCCATACCAAAGTGAGAAATTTAACGTTTTACATGTAATGAGGGGACTGGATGTCCAGGTTCGCCTGGACATTTTTCATATATGCCTGTTGTTCTTATTCAAGAATATCTTTAATTATTCAAGTGTAATTATTCAAGTATCCCTTTTACACTTAAATGTCACCACTCAAGTGATGACAAATTATATGGCCATGTTAATTTAACAGATACACTGAATATTAAAAAAACACTGTGGCTCAAAATGTTTCTTGGGTCCTTCAGTTGTCCTTTGAAGTAGAAACTAGGTACAAAGTGCTGAGCAGATCATGGACATGCTCTAGGGGGACACTGTACTCCCGTTTCTCAGGTCCATGACATCATTAAACTGCTAATGAAGAATAACATGAAAAATTCAAAACCCAGGCCATTCTCATTATCAGAATTTAAAAAGAGAAACGATCTCAGAGGTCATCTAACCCAATAACTTCACTTTTTCTGGCTGAAGAAATAATCATAACCCTCTTGGAAATGTGTATGTTATTTTACAGCTTTCTAAGTTGTTTCATGAGCGTAATATTCAGTAATTTCACTGGATCACAACCAGAGTAAATAGGCAGGAAGGGAAGTTTTTATTCACATTTTATAGAGAAGAGAACTAGATTTCAAATAAGTTAAAAAAAAAAAAAGTCCCCAAACCAAAAAAACCAAACCTCAGCCAAGATAATGTAACTATTAAGTAGAGGCGTTAAAGTTGAAATCAGCTCTGACTTCTTGCTCAGTGATCTTTCCATTATTCCATACCAGTTTAGTATTTTCACTCATTAATGAGGATTTAACATGTATCCCCTACATATAATTCATCTGTTAAAGAAACAAAAACATTCCCTCTTTCAAGAGAACTTTATTTCTGCTTCTCTTTCCCTTCCCACCTACAAAGAGCTCTGGCCAGCAACTAAACTGTTCTTGCCTGGCTGCGCCACTTAGGGACCAGAGAAAAGGATAAGAAGACCGTGCAAAGCAACCTCTGGCTTTTTCTTTACCATTCACATCGTTAATCATATCTCAGATGACCTGCTTTTCACATCAGTCCTTCTCAACATTCCCCTTTTCTTCTTCTTCCTCTTTCCCCTTCCTTAGTTCATCTAGGACACACAGACAGAATGCAGCTCTAATTACTATGCCTTCATATCAAGACAAAGATAAGCCATGATTTTTTAAAATAAAGGTCAATCAACATGCGTTTGATCATAAGCCTTCACTACACACCCAACAAAGTGTCAGGGACTATTCTGCATACTTCACAGGCATCAGAGTTGTGCTATAAGCCTCTAATATTCTCAAAACTTTCCCTGCCAAACCCCTTTCATATCTGCACCAAAACCTCATCTCCCTTAAGTCAAATTTTAATTAACACTCCTTTTTCTTAAGCATTGCTTTCAAAATAAAGAAATGATTTCTTACTAAATTTAACTAGGATAATTTATCAGGATTATTTTCTATTCTTTTCCAGTTATGAATTATATAGCATTTCAGTTACATTCCCTTTTGTGGGTTAGCCTGGGATTCTATCTACTATAATTATAATACTATAGTTTATAGTATTATTTCTAGAGAAAAATTTCTGAATTCATAACAATATAGTGGAAGTAAACCTTTGAAAAGCAACCTGTTTACAAAATGGAGATCTCCTCTAAGAAGATTATGGAAATGGGATTGCCCTTTTTCATTTGCCCATTTATTTCTAAGGAGGTAGACTGAGTGCTCCACTTGTTTTGCAAAAGGAGTATAAGGTTTTGTTATTGATTTTCACTGTTTTCCCACATTTCCACATACAAATCTTTGGATTAGAACATGAGTTGGGCTATCAGTGAAAAGAACTCAGTGTTTAGGCAAAGAATTTTATGTCCAAAGTTAATTAATGATTAATTCACTGCTGGAAGTCATTCACTTCCAACAGTTTTTCACAATATCTTGCTATTTTCTATAAACGGCTATAGAAGGTCTGGACTGCTGAAGGATTTGTTCCAGCAATAGTCTTAGGAAGTTCCTTAATCAAGTCAACAAAACTGTCTACATGTAGGGGTTAAAATAGCAGCAATACTCACTAAGATCCAGCTGATCTGGTTGGAGCCAACCCATCTGACCCATTCTGTCAGATGCTGTAACTTTCTCATTTGTATACTGTATTATTCATATAATGTCATCTTTCAAGTACATCTGTACCAATTAAAGAAGAGCATGTGTGTGTGTGTGTGGTTGGGGGAGCTAGCCTGACTGGTGGTGCTGCTGGTATTAACTGAAATCACAACTAATCCATTTAGCTGGGTCAGAGTCATGTCTGGTCCCCAGGGTTGAGAAACGTGTCAGCGGGAGGAAGCTCTGCTCTCAGACCAGCCCCACCCTACGGAAGCCAGAGCAGACAGGGGACACCGCCTCACTCCTGTCCCAGGAGCACCACTCAGCTTGACTGCCCGCCTTCCTGCAACCACCTATCAGAGTGCTTCTATCTTCCTAGCTTCTTGGTACACAGAGGAAAGGCAGTGTAATGGTTAAAAACATGGATGCAGAAATTACACTTTCTGGGTTTTAATGCCTGCTCTGCCACTCACTTGATTTGTGACTTGGAGAAGGTTATACACATCTCCTTGGGGAAAGTGTATAATTTCCATCAGTTTACACATGTATTAAGTGGAGACAATAAGAGTGTCTATCACATAGTGTTAAACGAGTCAATATGTCTAAGACATTTAGGACTGTGCCTGGCACATAATAATTACTCAATACATATGTTGTTGTGAGGTTTCTGTATCTGATTCAAAAATAGGAATCAGCTCTGTGTTGTTTGGGGCAGTGAGAACCAAAGGCCATTATTAGGAGGCTAGAATGTTATTTTTTCCAGTGTTATGTTTTGGTTTTGAACATGGCAGGTCCTGATTGTTGAAAACACAGAGCACTGTCTTCCTAATTTTTGTCCTACATCAAGTCAGGCCAGATGCCATTGGCTATATTCAGTTCAAAAGACACACAATGAGCACCTATTAAGTGGTAGACACACCTAATGAATGCTGGAGAAATGGAAATCTGTAAGAGATGACATAAACACCAAGGAAAGCTTATAATTTGGTGGGGAAAACAAGCCCATGAACAAATTATTTCAAAACAACTTCAATTTGGTCATTATTCTCATAGGCCAAGACAGCCTCAAAAACTTTACTCACCAATTCATAGAATAATTGTTCCTGCTTATTAACATCCTCACTACTCAACTTCTGTCCTAGTAATGCTTTCTCATTAGTAGATGAAAGTATGTTAGGGAGTGGTGGTGAGGAATGAGCAAAGAAACTAATATTTTATGGAAAATATCAACAGCTAAGTTCAAATCAATATACAACGTGTAGAACTGCTCATGAGAAAACCTGCCACCCTCATCTGGTTAGTATTGAGAAGTTCCATCTAGGAATATCTCTTAAGATGGAGCAATATATACAGCATTTGATTTTTTTTTTTTTTTTTTCCAAAAAAAGGCTCTGATTTCAACCATTGTGTATTACCATTCCAGAAAGATAAAAACGGGATTGAAACTCAGAAAGAGTGAAACTTACAATTCTTACCAGTTTGTTACCTAGAAGATGCCCTACTGAACTAAGGTTTTTAAAAAACAATAGTACAAGGACTGGGGCTTCCTAGGTAGCGCTAGTGGTGAAGAACCCTCCTGCCAATGCAGGAGACATAAGAGACATGGGTTCAATCCTTGGGTCAGGGAAGATCCCCTGGAGGAGGGGATGACAACCCACTCCAGTATTCTTGCCTGGGGAATCCCATGGACAGAGGAGCCTGGTGGGCTACAGCCCGTAGGGTGGCAAAGAGTCAGACACGATTGAAGTGACTTAGCATGAACACATGCATAAGGATTCCCCTGGAGGTTCAGTGGGTAGGACTCTGCACTCCCAAAGCAGAGGGCCTGGGTTCCATCCCTAGTCAGGGAACTAGATCCCACATGCTGGAACTAAAATCCCACATGCCACAAGGAAGACCTGGCAATGCCAAATAAGTTAGTTACTTTAAAAAAATAGTATTTTCCATAAGTAAACACTTTACAGTTTAGAAATACTTTCCTTACAATGATATCATATGAACTTTACAACAGATCTGTGAACTAGACTCAGGTGTGTATTATTATACCCCTTTTTTTCCATGAAAGAAATGGAGGCTCAGCAAAGTGATATTTCAAATGATTAGTGCTCAAGATTTCCAATTATTTGACCTTTTGACTACATTAACTCAAGTTTCAGTTTGCTTTTAATTCTGCTATGTTTCCTGAAATAGAGGAGCTTCTAAGGCAAGAGGAAAGCAAGTCTAAAGAGGAGGACCTGTAAAATACTAAGCCGGATTAGCAAATACACAGGACACATATAAAAGTGGACATAGGATATACAGAACTTAAAGCAAGGCAGCATTTCATATTTTTAAGTCTTCGCTTAACTCCTAAGAGATATGCAACCCCAGAGCAGGGCTGAAATGCTGAAAAGGAAATCTGATGATACCTTCACCTAACAAAACTTTGAGAAATGAGAGGTACTTGGGGTGGTAGCATTGCTGGTGACCAGTTGGAATGAACAAATTCAAGCCCTAAGCCTTCCGGCCCCGTGGAGTCAAGAGCAGCATGTTTTGGGAGGATAAAGCGTGCTTGTCATTGTGAGCAGGTAGGTGGTTCCATGTGTGCCCATAGCTGTTATACTGGATCAGAAGTTAAGAGTTCAGATCATACCAGACAAACTTGAACGTTTCCCCAAAATGTACTTCAAAGTGTGGAGTCAGAACAAAACTTGAAAGGGGGTGATTTCATTCTCTCTGTTGCCTTGGTGTTAAGTAGATACTAGGGCTTTCCCAGGAGAAGTGAGGAATTCTACAAGAGGGTCGAGCTGTGGCAGCCACTAAGGAAATGAGGCTGGAGAGACCAGTCAGAAATGGTCTGGCTGCCCCAGTTCCATTTCTTCACTAAAGGGAAAGACCATGACTAAAACTGGAACTCAAAGATCGAAGCAGATGATTTAATCATATCTTAGAATTTCTGTGACATCAAAAGAGTGTAAGGAGACTGCATTTTGGAAGTAGGCATCAGTCTTGCTCATGACATCAAGAGCTGATGTTACAGCTGTGGCCAGAATAAAAAGGGGAATTCTGAGTCTTCCTCTGACACTGTAGATAAGTTAGTTAACCTTTCTTGACCACAAGACAGGACTAATTCCATTCTATTTCTAAGACAGGATCATGAGCAAAACTGAAAGAACTAATAGATCAGATCAGTCGCTCAGTCGTGACAGACTCTTTGCGACCCCATGAACCACAGCACACCAGGCCTCCCTGTCCATCACCAACTCCCGGAGGTCACTCAGACTCACATCCATCGAGTCAGTGATGCCATCCAGCCATCTCATCCTCTGTCGTCCCCTTCTCCTCCTGCCCTCAATCCCTCCCAGCATCAGAGTCTTCTCCAATGAGTCAACTCTTCGCATGAGGTGGCCAAAATACTGGAGTTTCAGCTTTAGCATCATTCCTTCCAAAGAAATCCCAGGGCTGATCTCCTTCACAATGGACTGGTTGGATCTCCTTGCAGTCCAAGGGACTCTCAAGAGTCCTCTCCAACACCACAGTTCAAAAGCATCAATTCTTTGGCGCTCAGCCTTCTTCACAGTCCAGCTCTCACATCCATACATGACCACAGGAAAGACCATAGCCTTGACTAGGCGAACCTTTGTTGGCAAAGTGATGTCTCTGCTTTTGAATATGCTATCTAGGTTGGTCATAACTTTCCTTCCAAGGAGTAAACGTCTTTTAATTTCATGGCTGCAGTCACCATCTGTAGTGATTTTGGAGTCCAGAAAAATAAAGTCTGACACTGTTTCCACTGTTTCTCCATCTCTTTCCCATGAAGTGATGGGACCAGATGCCATGATCTTCGTTTTCTGAATGTTGAGCTTTAAGCCAGCTTTTTCACTCTTCACTTTCACTTTCATCAAGAGGCTTTTTAGTTCCTCTTCACTTTCTGCCATAAGGGTGGTATCATCTGCATATCTGAGGTTATTGATATTTCTCCTGGCAATCTCGATTCCAACTTGTGTTTCTTCCAGTCCAGCGTTTCTCATGATGTACTCTGCATATAAGGTAAATAAACAGGGGGACAATATACAGCCTTGACGTACTCCTTTTCCTATTTGGAACCAGTCTGTTGTTCCATGACCAGTTCTAACTGTTGCTTCCTGACCTGCATACACATTTCTCAAGAGGCAGATCAGGTGGTCTGGTATTCCCATCTCTTTCAGAATTTTCCACAGTTTATTGTGATCTACACAGTCAAAGGCTTTGGCATAGTCAATAAAGCAGAAATAGATGTTTTCCTGGAACTCTCTTGCTTTTTCCATGATCCAGCGGATGTTGGCAATTGGATCTCTGGTTCCTCTGCCTTTTCTAAAACCAGCTTGAACATCAGGAAGTTCACAGTTCACATATTGCTGAAGCTTGACTTGGAGAATTTTGAGCATTACTTTACTAGCGTGTGAGATGAGTGCAATTGTGCGGTAGTTTGAGCACTCTTTGGCATTGCCTTTCTTTGGGATTGGAATGAAAACTGACCTTTTCCAATCTTGTGGCCACTGCTGAGTTTTCCAAATTTGCTGGCATGTTGAGTGCAACACTTTCACAGCATCATCTTTCAGGATTTGGAATAGCTCCACTGGAATTCCATCACCTCCACTAGCTTTGTTCATAGTGATGCTTTCTAAGGCCCACTTGACTTTACATTCCAGGATGTCTGGCCCTAGGTCAGTGATCACACCATCATGATTATCTGGGTCGTGAAGCTCTTTTTTGTACAGTTCTTCTGTGTATTCTTGCCACCTCTTCTTAATATCATCTGCTTCTGTTAGGTCCATACCATTTCTGTCCTTTATCAAGCCCATTTTTGCATGAAATATTCCTTTGGTATCTCTGATTTTCTTGAAGAGATCCTTAGTCTTTCCCATTCTGTTGTTTTCCTCTTTTTCTTTGCATTGATCGCTGAAGAAGGCTTTCTTATCTCTTCTTGCTATTCTTTGGAACTCTGCATTCAGATGTTTATATCTTTCCTTTTCTCCTTTGCTTTTCGCTTCTCTTCTTTTTGCAGCTATTTGCAAGGCTTCCCCAGACAGCCATTTTGCTTTTTTGCATTTCTTTTCCATGGGGTTGGTCTTGATCCCTGTCTCCTGTACCATGTCACAAACCTCATTCCATAGTTCATCAGGCACACTAATAGTAACCCGCTTTTAAACTGGAAGGCAGTACCCCCATGGTCATGGTATTGCAGTTCAAACACTGAGCACATTAGTTGATCTCACATGTTTATATGTTATTTTAAGCCCACAACCAAATAATCTTTCTTATTTTTCCTGCCTATCTCTACATCCTTTCTTCTTCCTTATTCAGTTGTTTTAAGTCCATCTCTGTTGTTTTGATCTGGAGACTTTGATATTTGCTTTAAGGGTGAGGGAACAATAAATTGATAGAGCTAATGCATTTTTAAGTGCAGAGTGAAGTCCTGACTCCCAGGAGCTCTGTAGAAGGGAAGATAGAAACATTTTTAGCATTATACAGACAAAAGGTCTGCTGTAATTAGTTTTCCATCCATCTTTGGTATTGTTCTTGGTGACCAGTGGAAATAACGAGCTAGCCTGAAGACAGTCTAAACTCTCCAAAAATACCTCAAATCTCCTTCTGGGCTCCAGCAGGAAACACTCTTTTTACACACTAAATAGTAAACGTATGGAAACTTTTAGTGTCAAGAAGTTAAGCAGGATGGAGACATAAACAGCTTCAACAAGGTTTAGATATTATTCATGGACAAAAAAAAAATCTAACCATTTTGGAAAAAAATTAAAAAGTTTGCCAATGCAAGTGTTGCTGAGAATGTCGAGCAAAGGAAATGCTATCTACTGCTGGAAGCAGTACAGTTTTTTTTTTTTTTTTTCATTTGCAGTTTTTAAAAAGTAATCTTTATTGGAGTATTGTTGCTTTACAATGTTGTTAGTTTCTACTGTACAGCAAAGTGAGTCAGCTCTACATATATATCCCCCCTTTTTTTTGGATTTTCTTCCCATTTAGGTCACCAGAGAGTATTCAGTTCCCTGTGCTATATTAGTCCCCTGTTCTTATTAGTTATCTCTTTTATACACGGTATCAATAGTGTATGTATGAGGAGTATAGTGTAGTTTTGTTCAACAATTTTGGAAAAGAAATTGGTATAATATTGTAAAGCTACCAGTCACATACTTTATGACCAATTCCACTCCTAGAGAAATCTTTCTAAAAGTGCTTCAGAGGACATATACAAAAATGTTAGAGATACAATGTTCATAATAGCAAAACAGTGGAGACAACCTAAATATCCACCAGCAGGAAAAGACATAAATACATTGTAGTATGTTCACTAAATGGAAACAACTGAATATGAATGAACTTCTCTACATGCTGAGATATGAATGAATCTTGAAAACATGTTGATGGACAAAGCAATCTACAGAAGAATTATATATAGTGTGATATCATTTTTATAGATCTTAAAAACATAAAGACTTTTAAAAAGCTCTTTTAGGGATGAATACACATGTGATACAGAGAGGGCAATGGCACCCCACTCCAGTACTCTTGCCTGGAGAATCCCATGGACGGAGGAGCCTGGTAGGCTGCAGTCCATGGGGTCGCTAAGAGCCGGGCACGACTGAGGGACTTCCCTTTCACTTTTCACTTTCATGCATTGGAGAAGGAAATGGCAACTCACTCCAGTGTTCTTGCCTGGAGAATCCCAGGGACAGAAGAGCCTAGTGGGCTGCTGTCTATGGGGTCGCACAGAGTTGGACACGACTAAAGCGACTTAGCAGCAACACACATGTGATAGAACTAATGTTTCCACAATATTGTAAAGTAATTAGCCTCAAATTAAAATAAGTAAATTAATTTTTAAAATTAAAAATAAATAAAAATAAAAGACTAATTTTTAAAGAAAAATACTAAATCTTCTAATCTCAAGGTAATAAATATTAAAAAAGAGAAATATATAAAAAAGAAAAAATTTAGGTCATCTGTATTCCCACAGTCTAGATATAAACACTGTTAACATTTTGTTGTATTTTCCTGTTTTTTTTTTTTAACAAGTAAAATTGCAATCAATATAGCATTAAAAAGTCTTTTCCTGTTTAGAGTTGGAACCTTGTTTATCTGAAGACAGCAATGATGCTATGCGTGTAGATGTATTCATAATCTAATGTTCAGTTTTAAGTTGTATTCTATAAATTGTCTATATAAATAATAACTTAAACTTTAGCATTTCCTGCATTGGAAAATTCAAAAATTTATAGAATTGTTTGTCAAGGTTGGCAAATCTCTTCCACTGTAATCTTTGGTTTCTAAATCAGTTATGGAACTTTATATGGTAATAAGGTAGAAGGAATTTTCCTTATGATGGTCTGCTTTCTTAAATTCTAATCTTGGAGTTCCCTGGTGTCACAGTGGTTAAGAATCCGCCTGCCAATGCAGGGGACACAGGTTGGATCCCTAGTCTGGGAAGATCCCACATGCTATGGGGCAACCAACTAAGCCCACGTGCCACAACTGCTGCGTCCGAGCCCTAGAGCCTGTGCTCTGGAACGAGTGAAATCACCGCAACGAGAAGCCCGTGTTCCGCAACAAAGAGTAGCTCATGCTCACCACAGCTAGAGAAAGCCCGTGCAAAGCAAAGAAGACCCAGCACAGCCAAAAATGAATTTTAAAAAAAATTCTAATCTCAACACAAGAATGTGTTTTTCTATGAGGGAGGGGATATATGTATAAACTTAGTCATGCAGCAGAAAGTTAACACAACATTGTACAGCAATTGTACTCCAATTTAAAAAAAGAAAAAACTTCAAAGAAAATAGAATTTTTTTTTAAGATTTATTTTATTTTTTGGCTGTGGCGGGTTTTTTGCTGCTGCAGGAAGGCTTTCTCTAGTCGAGGTGAGCAGGGGCCACTCTTCATTGTGTGCTCTGACTTCTCGTTTTGGTGGCTTGTCTTTTCATCGCGATGGCTTGTCCTGCTGCCCCGGCTCAGTGGTTGTGGCACACGGGCCTAGGTGCTCCGCGGCACGTGGGATCTCAGATTCTTAACCACTGAATCACCAGGGAAGCCCAAAAATATGTTCTATTTGAAAAAGATTTTAAAAGGGTTTTCTATTATTTCTGAATTTTTCAAAGCATAGTGAAATTTCTCTTAATAATTCATAATATTAAAGACATTTCCACATTCCTGACCATATATACAAAAGGTAAATAGTGTAATGTCTAAATTTCTTCTCCAATGTATATATTTAGAAGTTTATTCCTTTAAAACTACCTCAACCTACTGTCTGCTCAAGTGTTGAGATGATATACAGCAGCAGAGTTAGAAGATACTTTAAAGCATCTTTATAGTATAAGAAATAAGAGGTCCTAAATGTTTATAGTTTAACAGTTAAGTTGTAAAATCTTGTGAGAGCTGAAATATTTGCTGTGTTTCTGCCATGCTGGCTTCCTACAGTGTGGTTTTGGTTCAGGAAGTCTGTAGTGGTCCTGGACATTTCTACAGGTGATTGTAAGCCCCAGCAGGCATGAGAACTACTGTTCTAAGCTTAAAGACATTAACCACCAGGTTCATATTTGAAGAACAAACGAAAACAAGAAAAGTCCTTTCCTTTAACATAGCCTTGTGTTAGCCTGAGGAAGCAGATTAATATTCTACTCCTATGTGTCAATTTCTGAAAGACACTGACAGCCTGGGTGATCCCCCCTGGCACTCCATCCAGAGTGGCTCAGTAAGTGATAAGGGAGAAAACTCTGCTTCCAAAGACCCACCACTTTCCTTGGAGAAATGGTGGCATGTTATTTTTTTCACTTAAGAAAATACAGAATGGTTCAAGAGCGCGTTGCTTCCAGAAAGTTCACAGTGAATGTAACAGAGACACAAGCTAAAGTAAATTGGGAGATGACCCTAAAGAATGATCCATCTGCTTTCTTTGTTTTGTCAGTTCACCATGGGATGGTTTATGAGGAGTATCTACCACTGATCACTTTTTTTTTTTAATATATTTATTTTACTGTACTGGGTCTTAGTTGTGGCTTACGGGATCTAGTTCCCCGTCCAGGAATTGAACCCAGGGCCCCTGCATTGGGAGCGAGGATTCTCAGCCACTGGACCACCAGAAAAGTCCAGGAAGTCCCATGCCACTGATAACCTTTTTCTCTTAGTTTGGTATTTTCGGCATTATAGAGAGATCAGAATGGCTGGGAAAGGGAGAAGAAGATGGTACATGTGAGCCCAGAGAGATTTCTGCAGGTCTCAGCTAGGAGCACTCTCCATGAGCTGGTTCATATAGGTAGATGCTTTCAAATAAATAAATGACTATAGGATTAAGGGACAAATGTAAAGCTGTAAGATTGGCACAAATGTCTATCCAGGCATTGAAATTTACAAAAGAGCCAGCAGCTTTCATTTAACCTCTTACAAAGGTTTATGCATTGTCTTCTTGCAACCACAAAAGATAACACAACCACAGGACTCTTTGAATGTTTCATAAGATATTAATAACCACAGCAACAATACAACTTGTGCTCAGAGTAAAGATTAAGAAGCTTTAAAATATTTTTAGTTCCTTTCATCTGACATTGTTTAGACTACCTTCAGAGATATTTTTCAACAGTTTCCTTACTGGAGAGAGTTGAGAAGTTTTATAAGGCCAAGGTTACTAGGGTGATGTGATTTATAAATTTCCTTTGAAAGGGAAAGAAGAAATGGAGGAGCAGCAGCAAACGCATGTTAACCAAAGACAACTGAAACAACAGAGACTGAGTTTCGTGGGGAAATAAAAGGTAGATATCTCTATTGTGGTTAGATCTTCTATCCTCATTTCTAGAAATCAAGTTTGTTTGGTGTACATAAGAGAAGTAGGTACTTTCTAATGGTCCTCCCATAGCAACCAACCAAGTCCAATGCCCTTAGTCAAATAACTCAAGGAGAACTTTAAAGCCAAGTAGACCTATCCATAAAACTTCATACAAAGTCCTGTAACAGGGAGCCACAAAAATATAAGAGAAAATGCACTTGATTAAGAATGTGTCACCTTTGAGTCATGTAATAATGGTTAAGAAACAAAAAGAAGGAAAGAAGTACACGAGGAACAGTCCTTGAATCTGAGTTCAGTTTAGAAATTTGTGCATTTGATGAACAATTCTGAAAGACTGGGGATTCTGCAAAGAAGCAGCAAAAATTTTCCTGGAAGAGCCACCGTAACTGTGTCACTGGAAATAGTTGGACTCTTTTAAGGGCAAGGAGTAAAATCAGAGGCAGGAGTTTCCTCTCGCCTGCGTTTTCTTTTTTTTTCCAGGTAAAATGAGCAGTGGTGGGTGGTTCCAGTGGGCAGGTTTGGCAGGTTGGCAGCCTATGAGGTTAGTCAATGCCCATTCAAAATAGCAACAAGCCCCTGCCTGATTTTTTCTGCCAAACTAAAGACAGGATGGCCTGTGGAGGTGGGTTTAGAAGAGCACAGTACTGAAAGAGAAGCCAAGGCTTTTCCATTCTAGGATGCTGGGCATCAAGGTTCTTTCCAGCTTTGAAGTTCTGTGTCAAAGAAAGAGGGGGACAGGTACCAACAGGAGAAGAGGCATTTACGACCTGGCTTAACCTCATCCTGCCTCACCACTGGGACAGGCATCACTGGGTCAGATTTTAAAGTTGGGGAGCACAGAACTGCCTAAAAACACCAAGATTTCACTATAACCTAACAACTGGTTTGACCCCAGGATCTCTCACAGTAGAATGATTTCTTGTCTCACCTCTTCAAGTGACCAAGAGGAGAAGGAAAAACATTTAGGGAGCCCAGGATGCAGGTCACAATGGAAAAGTTTATCACAGCCTCGGGGACATTATGCAGTCTGGTCAGTGGAGTGCGGCTCATCCCCAGGTACAAACTACATCAAAATCCACTTGGGATTGTGCTGGCTGATTTTGCAATTGTTCGTTAAAACAACAAACCAAGGTGTTTCCCACACATGTGCTTGTCTTTTACTGTCAGAGATGGCAAGTCCTGACCTGTCTATCCCAAGTCCTCAGCCAAGAACTTGAACATTCTAACTTCCTATATCTCAATACATCTTAAACTGGGGGAAGGGGAGGGGTACACATCTGCCATTTTTTAGCCCCATTTCAGAGGCTACTTAGGTATGAGATATGCAGCAGGAAGTCATGTTGCCTCAAATCTGCTAGAACAATCCATACATGCATGCTAAGTTGCTGCAGTTGTGTCCGACTTTGTGACCGCATGGACTGCAGCCTACCAGGCTCCTCTGTCCATGGGATTCTCCAGGCAAGAATACTTGAGTGGGTTGCCATGCCCTCCTCCAGGGGATCTTCCCTGACCCAGAGATTGAAGCGGCATCTCTTATGTCTCCTGCATTGGCAAGTGGTTCTTCACCATTAACGTCACTTGAGAAGCCCCTGCTAGAGCACTGCTGCTAGTGCTAGTGCTAAGTCGCTTCAGTCATGTCCGACTCTGTGTGACCCCATGACGGCAGCCCATCAGGCTCCACCATCCCTGGGATTTTCCAGGCAAGAACACTGGAGTGGATTGCCATTTCCTTTTCCAATGCATGAAAGTGAAAAGTGAAAGTGAAGTTGCTCAGTCGTGTCCTACTCTTAGTGACCCCAAGGACTGCAGCCTACCAGGCTCCTCCGTCCATGGGATTCTCCAGGCAAGAGTACTGGAGTAGGGTGCCATTGCCTTCTCCAGCTAGAGCACTATTTGGCTCTAAAGTAAGGGAATATAAAAGACCTTTAAGCTGGTCAAACACCTGTTCTCTTGACTTTGCAGTTATATTTAATACAATCACAGGGGATGTCTGATTAAAAAGATAGTTGCTATAGATCCTCCTCAGCTGGATTTGGGCTCTGTCTTGGAAATCTTCATCTAGAGAGGCTCATAGTAAAGTGGACTCTACTCCACCCAGCGGGAATCATGTCCAGGCCACGCTGGGCCATGAAGAGTAGGTTGACAGGAAGCTTCCTACTCACAGCTTTAGTTCGAAAAACCTGGGGTAGAGGGATGAAGGAGGTTGCAGATCGCAGGGTGACTCGCACAAGCCCTCAGGTGGAAATTTCTCCTGCTGCTGAGTCCCTGGCCCTGGGAAGTGCAGGGGTGAAGCGCTGCAGACCTATCTCCACCTCTGTAAAAGGCAGAGATTAAAAGCGCCGCCCCCATTTCCCCAACTGTGAAAAGTAACTTCTGTCCTCTGGGTCATTTCTCTGAAGGAGGTGTGGGGTGTACCGCCCTCCCTGGAGAGGCTGCAAAGTGCTAAACCGCTTTAGAGGCAGCAGGGCTTGCAAGGGTGAGGCGTCCCGCCGCCGTGGAACCGGGCTGCCAGCCCAGCGATCCGTCAGGACTGTCCCCAGGGCAGCTCCCTCTGCCCGGAGGAAGCGTTTGAAGGCGGTTTTTCAAAAATCACCGCCGCTCTTCCTCCACTCCTTCCTTAAAGCCTCAAGGCGGGGAGACCGCGGCCGCCTCCTCCTCGCATTGCCCTAGAGCAGGGGCCCCGGGGAAACCTGTTGTAAAAATTGGGGTCAGGAGGGACGCCCAAGGACGCGCAGGGATCCCCCTAGGCGCGCCCCCGGAAGGGCCCAGCGCAGGCTCCCGGCACAGTCTGCAGCGCGGGACACCCGCTCGCTGTGCCACCGCGGGCGGAGACAGCCCCGCGGGCTGAGGGCACCCCGGATCGCCGTTCCTCCCTACGCTCTGCCCACGGCCTCGCTCATCACCGCCGCTTCTCCCTCTCTAGCAGCCGTGCCGGGACCATGTCGACCGAGACCGCGAGCGGCCCCACTGAGGACCAGGTGGAGATCCTGGAGTACAACTTCAACAAGGTCAACAAGCACCCGGACCCCACTACGCTGTGCCTGATCGCGGCGGAGGCAGGCCTTTCAGAGGAGGAGACCCAGGTAAGCCCCGGCGCGCGCCCCGCGCGCCCACGCTCCCGCCCCTCCGGACAGCCTCGACCTCGAGAAGGTGAGGGCCTCCCTCACCCTCGGCTCCCGCCTAGCCTTCTTCCCCCGGATCTATCAGCGTTTCTGCCCGCACCCCGGGAGCCCAGACCTGCATCGCTTCCACCGCAGCATCCCTGCTTCTCGGCTCCACTCGCGCCGGGTCTGCCCTGCACCCCAGACGAGTGGCTCCCGCAGGAGCTGCTTAGAAACCCCACGCCCGCCCTCCCGTCTGATTTTCCTCTCTCCCCTAGAGCCAGAGAAAGCACTCTCTCCTCCCGCCGGGCTGGGAGCCGCGTCAATGGGCCCACTTTTGTCTCGCTTTCCCAGGTTTAGTTCCCCTCTGGGCTCTGAGCGAAACCTTCCGGAGAGGCGCCGTGTTCGCCCACTGAGCCCAGCGTCCACAAATCTATTCCCAGCGGGAATGTCAGAGCTGGACGGGATCCTAGTGATAAGCTATAAATTCAGTCCTTAGGGTTGGTAAACGAGGAAACAGATTCAGAGGGAGGGAATTGTCATGATGGCACAGGTCGTTATGCATGCTCTTTCCACCACATCTCGCTGCAGCTTCTGCTCAGCTGCAGAGCTAAAATTGAAGGGAGTCAGGGAGATTTGGTTCCGATTTTTAAAAATTCCACGGTTCTAAGGAGATCTGCGAAGAGTTGACCATTGGAGAAGACCTGATGCTGGGAGGGAGAGGGAGGAGGAGAAGGGGACGACAGAGGATGAGATGGCTGGAGGCATCACGACCGAGGAGCGAGCGAGTGACCTCCGGGAGCTGGTGATGGACAGGGAGGCGGCGTGGGGCGGGGCGCAAAGAGTCGGACCGACGAGGATGATCTGATCTGATCTGATCTGAAGGAGATCTAGGATCTTCTTTTTCTGGAGTTTTCTGACAAGGTAGACATCTAATATTACAACTGAAGGGAGCGAAGAAAGATGTTACTGTAAGTGCACTGATTTATTTATCTATTTTAAAAACTTCTGTATTATCCTGAAAATCGTTTAGGACAGAGAATATAACACTGCCCAGGATTTTAGCCAGTAGGAGCTGGCTTGAAGGAGTACTGGCTTCTTCAACTGACTTTTTTTTTTTTTAACCCCTGCCTAAACGCTGACTTCTATTTTACCTTTGGTCATGGAAAGACAATTAGTTATGCCTGATAATACCACTTGGAACTCCACTAGCATCTCTCCCATGGGAACCCAAAGCACTTCTCACCACTAGTCTCAAGTCTAAAGCAGAGACTTTCTTATTCTTCCCATTTTATAGACCAGGGCATCAGACATTTTGTTCTCTCCTCACCATGAATCATACTTAGATGAAGCTTAAGAGCTAGTAATGGGTGCTTCAGTGGATCCTAGAATCAAGACCCCAAGATACATCTTGGATCCCAAGTCCAAAATGATTTTTACTAACTAAGCCTTTCGGTGGGCTACAGTCCATGGGGTTGCAAAGAGTCGGACATGACTGAGCAACTAACACTTTTGAAGAATTTGCCTGTAGGAGATCCTCCCATTTCTAGGTCAAACAGAAAGTCAAACGTATCTTTTTAGAGAAGCAAACAGCTGTCTGGCTAACCAGAACCAGAACTTAATAGAAGGTAATTTAGTGATTTAGTGTAACCCAAGTCTAACCGCTCGTGTTTCTGTGAGCCACCCCCTCTTTCCCCAGGAGGCAGCCTGCTGAACTTTTGTCATTTAAAATCCCACGCTATATTTAGAAAAGAGGAGTGATCACAGAGACAGTAACTCAACTTCTTAAAAAGAAAGCTGTGGATTCACTGTGGGCTCTGTGAAAGTGTTAGTCACTCAGTCCTGTCCAAGCTCCTCTGTCTGTAGGATTTTCCAGGCAAGAATACTGGAGTGGGTCACCATTCCCTTCTCCAGGGGATCTTTCCCACCCAGGGATTGAACCTGAGTCTCCCACATTGCAGGCAGATTCTTTATCATCTGAGTCAGATTCTCCCTTGGCAAGTTACTGTCATTCCCTTATCCATAAAGCAGAATGATTACGTTGACCTTTATAAGAGATGACACTTACCACCTATTGTTCCAGGTATTCTCCAAGTATTAAATCCTTTATTTTCTACAACAATGTTGTGAAGTAGGTGCTTTTGGCCCCATTGCACAGATAATGGAATTGATTTACAGAAAGGTTAAATAATTTGCTTAAGGCCACAGCTGGGAGGCGGCAGAGCTGGGATCTGTGGCCTAGCAGTCTGGCCCCCTGGCTTGGATGCTTAAACACCATGCTGTTTCGTCTCCACAGAAAAGAAATGGAAACAACTGGATGGGATGGGAAGAAAGGACTGAAAATTCAATTTATGTTCTCTTTCTTCCTAAAAAAAAACCCAAAAACTGTACCATATATGACAGTCATCTCAGGCTGCATTTAGTCTTTCCTCAGGATACACCTTATATGAGATAACTGCACTGAAATCAGGTTTGAGGCAGGAAGAAAGAGAGGGCAGCCTTCTGTAATCAAGGTCAGCCAGTTCAGACCCCTGCACAGCAGGTTCCTCCACCCTCTCAGGCAGCTCTTCTCCTATCTCACCTCTTCTCCCACCCTCAAATGGGCAAATGGGTGACCCAGCTCTGAAGTGAGCCTTTGCAGGGATGAATCAGCCTCATAGCAGGGCCCTTTGCTTCCTTTTCCTGCCACAAGGCCAACACCTTCTTCCTCCCCAACATTGCCACAGCTCGGCTTTACCCCTTTGTCTTCCAGCACCAACCACAAAGAAGCATCTGAGACCCCAGAGCTCAGAGAGAGGCGAAATTGAGCAATTTCAGAGGAAGAGGCTTCCTAGGTGACCCTCTGTCCGCTCTTATCAGATCGGATCTCATCTTCCAACTTCCCATCCTCCTCCCCAACCCGCCATCCCCTTAACCCCCTGCCAACCGTCCCACCCCCACGGGGACTGGTGGGCGGGAACGGTCTCCCTGGAGGGACCCTGTAAATAACTGATGGAGGCCAGGGTGCCGGGCCTGCACATAAGCAGTGTCTGCTATCAATACTTTCTCTGTTTCTTTTATTAATGTTGCCTTTTTCCATAAGAAAAGGTCGTCAAAGCCAAGATAATATTTATTTCACATGCTTGCTCTCTTTATGCCTAATACCACCCACTTCCAGAATTGGATTCATATTCTTTTTCCTAGAACAAGGAATACTAGGAAAAGAAAAATAAGCATGCTATGCTACTGTGAGATATTAACAGTTAACACAAGCCGATTCACACTGCTAATACTTTGGCAAAAGTAAGACTAAAAGGTTAAACTATTCCCTGACTGGGGACTTTGACCCCTTTGTAACTGTCCCACTGTAGGACAGTGTTCTCTACTTGGAGGGGACACCAACAGGACCCCAGCATGAGGTGAAGGATGCTCTAATGAAAATAACTTTTTAAGGTGCATTTGCTGGGGTCCTTGATATTCAGTCGTGTCTAACTCTTTGCAACCCCGTGCACTGCAGCACACCAGGCTTCCCTGTCCTCCACTAGGTCCTGAAGTTTGAGCAAACTCCTGCCCATCAAGTCGATGATGCTGTCCAACCATCTCATCTTCTGCTGTGCCCTTCTCTTTCTGCCTTCAATCTTTCCGAACATCAGGGTCTTTTCTAATGAGTCAGTTCTTTGCATCAGAATGCCAAAGTAGTGGAGCTTCAGCTTCAGTCCCAGCATGGATTTTTTTCTCATGACAGTAACTAGATCTCCCCTATATTTAAATTAGATAAACTTTATAGAATCCCAACCCCTGTGTCTTTTATTATTTTTGAAGTCAGTGTGAGAAGGGGCTGGGAAAGCTCTCATCAGCCCCTTGGGAGGTTAGGATGATCTGCCATTTTCTATTATCACTGATTCAACTCCAGTGTAGTTGGCATTGGTTCTTAGATTGGTTTCCAAAATTTTTATCTCCTCTTAATATCCTGGGATTCTTCCCAGAACCCTGGTTTTAGTTGTTAGATGTTTCATCAGTGGAAAAAGACCTCTAAAAGTCTCCTCCTAAAAAGAATGAAATGTTAGTTACTGGAGAAAAGGACAGGAACAGTGTTATTTTGCCTCAACCCCTCTACATCACAGGGTCTAATTATCATCTGTTCCCTTGGAGTAAATAAATCTCCATCGATGGGTGAGGCTAATGAGGGCATCCATTTGTAAGCAAGCAAGGGATGAATGTCTTTCCCAGGGGATGACCGACCAAAACAAAGAAGAGAGAGAAAAGCCAGGTGGAAAAGAAGTCTCAACGTGAGTGAGATGTGCTAAGATTCCTCTCTGAAGGTGAAAAAAAGCAAGCAAGGTTTTTAATGGTTTTTGTTGGAGAGCAACTGGTTTGCTAAATTATTATACATGTGTGTGATTTAAAATATATATCTTCAGAAAATAGCTGAGCTTTTCTTGAGCCTCCCCCCATCCCCCAATGCTAGGGTTCAATTTATTAAGCCTTCGGATGCCAACTCACCAATTCACAAATGTGGTCATTGCTGACGTTATTTTCAGTAACTGTATATTAATATTCTGCTTCATTACTAATGTAAGAATTGGCTCTTCTGAATGAGTCCAGCTCAATCATTTTGTCCTAAATGAATCCTGATAGAAAATGAGCCTTTCTCCCTCCAAGTTTTAATTAGTTGGTCTGTAAAACTCTGCCATTTATTCAGCTCTAGTAACTGGAAATTCTGTTGAATCAGACCTTGTAGCCTCAAAATCCCTGCAGAGGCACCTCATTAATGAAAGTGGAACCAGACTCCAGAGTTAACTAAATATGCACATGGATCACCGAAGCGAATATGCCCATCTTTAGCTGCAGAACATTGGCTGAAGTGTGAAATGTTAGTCGCTCAGTTGTGTCTGACTCTTTTTGAACCTGTGGACTGTAGCCCACCAAGCTTCTCTGCCCATAGAGTTTTCCAGGCAAGAGTACTGGAGTGTATAGCCATTGCCTTCTCTAGGGGATCTTCCCCACCCAGGGATTGAACCTGGGTCTCTGGCATTGCAGGCAGATTCTTTACCATCTGTGCCACCAGGGAAGCCCAGAACATTGGTTAAAGCCACCAAAAACACATGAGTTCTCTATTCTCCTTAAGGAGGGAGACCCCTAAGAGCAAAATACTGCATCCAGAAAGCAACCCCTAAGAGAAGGTTTCCCTAAGAGCAATCTGCAGCCACTGGTTTTCAATTCTTTTCTCTCCTGCCACATCACAGTACACAGGTATATAAGACCACAGATCTCAGTGGCTGTGTAACGGACTTCAGTGTGTAAACTCTGTTGAAGAGTTAGGGCGAAGTATAGGTGCAATCCCTTGCTGTTCAGCCAGCTGAGCCTTAGTGCAGACCCTAGACCATCCTGTTTCCTCGTTTCCTTCTAGTTCTTAGGCCTTGAGACACAGAAGCACTCCTTCCCCTGTGGTCCTCACCCTTTCTTCTCATCTTGGGTGTATGCTGACTCCCTAGATCTCTGTAGAGATGAGGGCCCTGGAGCCTACCCTGTCTGTTGGGAGGCTGTGCTAAGTCAGAGACGTCTAGGTGTCACCACACCATCTCCACACCATCTCCATCAGCACACCCCAGGTCTGGTGTCCATCCCACAGCTGTGTTCTTTCTCTCTGCTTCCTTTCTGTCCCCTCATCTACTGGCCCCTAGAATAGGTACATTTTAAGTTCATTTTATCTTTTAATATTTGTTATTTTATTTAGCTGTATTGGGGCTTAGTTGCAATGCACAGACCCTCTAGTTGTGGTGCATGGGCTCAGGTGTTCCCAGGCATGTGGGATCTTAGTTCCCTGACCAGGGATTGAATCTGCATCCCATGCATTGCAAGGTGGATTCTTAACCACTGGACCACCAGGGAAGTCCTAGGAATAGGTAAATGTTAGGAACCCTAACCAGGACAATAGAAACTCCCTAAGTAGCATATTCAAAAGCAGAGACATTACTTTACCAACAAAGGTTCGCCTAGTCAAGGCTATGGTCTTTCCTGTGGTCATGTATGGATGTGAGAGCTGGACTGTGAAGAAGGCTGAGCGCCGAAGAATTTATGCTTTTGAACTGTGGTGTTGGAGAAGACTCTTGAGAGTCCCTTGGACTGCAAGGAGATCCAACCAGTCCATTCTGAAGGAGATCAGCCCTGGGACTTCTTTGGAAGGAATGATGCTAAAGCTGAAACTCCAGTATTTTGGCCACCTCATGCGAAGAGTTGACTCATTGGAGAAGACTCTGATGCTGGGAGGGATTGAGGGCAGGAGGAGAAGGGGACGACAGAGGATGAGATGGCTGGATGGCATCACTGACTCGATGGATGCGAGTCTGAGTGACCTCCGGAAGCTGGTGATGGACAGGGAGGCCTGGCGTGCTGCGGTTCATGGGGTTGCAGAGTCGGACACGACTGAGCGACTGATCTGATCTGAAGCTTCCCTCTTCACTTACACTTGAGCTGTCCGGTCCTCTAACTTCCTCAAGTTCTCAGAGCCAATTGATTAGAATAGAGCTTCCTGTTGGCACGGCCTAGGACTACAGAGCCCCCACTGGTCACCTACTCAAGTAGTGAGGTGGAGAAATCATGCCCTGCTGTGTGAAAGGTTGGGAAGCACAGGAGAATAAAGCCTAGAGGTTCCGTCCCTCCCATAGAGCCTTCTACTCGTCGTCTCCCATGTAGATCAATGCTTGCTGCTTCAATGCCTTCACTCTTCTCTCTTCAATGTTGTTTTCTTAAAAATCCAGATCCCTGGCCAACCTGCTTCATACCCCAGACTCTTCCCCAGCATGGATCTCCTCATTTCCCCTTTGCAGAATTCCCCACACCTCAGTGGTATAATAATATACAAGCATGTTGAGTCGTGTCTGACTCTTTGTGACCCCATGGACTATAGCCCCTCCAGGCTCCTCTGTCTGTGGAATTTTCCAGGCAAGAATACTGGAGTGAGCTACCATTTCCTTCTCCAATGGTATAATCTCAATGGTGTAATTATGTTGTAATTGATGCTTTTGAACTGTGGTGTTGGAGAAGACTTTTGACAGTCTCTTGGACTGCAAGGACATCAAACCAATCAATCCTAAATGAAATCAGTCCTGAACATTCATTGGAAGGACTGATGCTGAAGCTGAAACTCCAATACTTTGGCCACCTGGCATGAAAAACTGACTCATCGGAAAAGATCCTGAGACTGGGAAAGATTGAAGGTGGGAGGAGAAGGGGACAACAGAGGATGAGTTGGTCAGATAGCATCACTGACTTGATGGACATGAGTTTGAGTAAGCTCCAGAAGTTGGTGATGGACAGGGAAGCCTGGCATGTTGCAGTCCGTGGGGTCAAGAAGAGACAGAAGCAACTGAGCGACTGAACTGAACTGACTGATATGTTGTAAGGCAATTTTACAACATATGAAGAATGTTTTAGCCTTCACATGGTACCATGTCTAGAACTATCCCATCTGGGGCTTTTCTAAATCCATGGTTAATTTTGTGAGGTATGAATATTTGGGTTACACAAATCTAGAAGATTTTGAGTAAACTGGGAGTTCTACTATCTTTTCTCACTGCTCAGTGGCCGTGGAGCAGGAAAGATTGGGCCAGACTACTCCATAGATTCCCCCAAAAGAAGTGCCCCAAGGTTGTCCAGTGCTTGGTTTTTCATTCATTTTTTTCAACACATTCGAATGAAGCACTGTGGATGACCAAGGCCCTTGGGATCATCCCACACTGATGAGGTAAAACAGTTGTATAGATTTATCTGGGGCAACAAGGAGATGCTTTGATTTCTTTTATCATTCAACAAACATTGATTAATCTCTGTTAAGCTCTTACGCTAGGGGCTAATAATGATAAGATGGATGCAGACTCTGCTTTCATGGCTCTTATCTTTTAGAAGGAAATGTAGACTAAAAGCAAGGGAATGCACAAGTTAATGAGTTCATTACAGATATTCAAAGTTCTGTGAAGGTAACCAAGTATTAAAATAGAGACTAAGGAGATGGATAGAGAATCTACTTTAGATAAAATGGTCAGGGAAGGAAGGCTTCAATGAGAAGGTTTATTTAAGCATAGGAAATAGTATGTGCAAAGGTCCTGAGGCAGAAAGATAGGTATCACAGTGAGAAGAACCAGCCCTATGGGCTCAGTTCTTACTTTCGTTTTTTACAGCTGGGTCACAGAAGCTACTTTGAGAAAGGGAATGGACATTTTTCAATATGTGACAAGTAATTTTGCACATTTTCCTCCTCCAGAAATGGTTCAAGCAGCGCCTGGCCCAGTGGCGGCGGTCTGAAGGCCTACCCTCTGAGTGCAGATCCGTCACAGACTGAAGAGATGGTGGGCATTGGTGCTCCCCTTCATGAAGACCATCTGCTATTTCTCTTCTCAGTTTCATCAAGCTGTTTTGGTTTTTCAGTGTAGCGTTGTTATGTCCCACTGTTAGCTGTCCTGCTATTTAACACAATGTTGTATTTTTTTTTAATGTACATAACTAGAGAAAATAATAACAATTTTTCTGTGTGCAAGCACATAGGAAGCTATGTGCAGCAGCTTCTGTGTAAAGCAGAGGTGTGGCTGCAAATGGTGTAGCTGGCATTTCCTTTTGAGTCATGATGACAGATGGTGTTAAAAACCACCTAAGTTTCCTTTTGACCATCACCTCCCAGTAACAGTTTACTGTCAACATCCATTTCAGAGTGGTCAAGGCTTCTGTTGAAAAGATAACATGATCAAGAGAAAGATGCATTTCCTTCTAATTCCACTTCCCTAAGTCATTTTCCTTGTGTTTCATTTAATACATTGAGTGAGAATACAGAGGGACTTGGAGTCATGTGGATTTCATAAAGCAGTTCCTTGGATTATAGCTGAATTAACTTGGAAAGCACTCAGCCTGGAAGACAGAAATCCCAACTGGCAAAAATCAAATAACTAAGGGGAAAAATCCACAAACGTCTTGAATTTCCCTTATTTAAATACATTCGTCAATTTATTTTGCTAAACAAAATGAACTGCTTTTTGTCTCTGAAATGATGTTCCAAATAAAACCTTAACATTTTGTGAAAATGCACTGAGTCCTCTGCAGATTTTTAACTGAATAATAAGCATATCAAAGGCAAGTAGAATAGCTCAGCATAAGAGCAGCCTGACAAAAGAGCTGTCATTTTCTAATCCTTGCTATTCAAAGTGTGGTCCAGGACTGGCATCATCAGCATTAGCTGCAAGCTTGTGAGAAAAATACAGAATCTCAACTCCAATCCAGACCTACTGAATCAGAATCTGCATTTTCAACAAGCTCTCCAGGTGAGGTACATGCACATGAACGCTTGAGCAGCACTGTTCTAAAAACTCTACAGTCGATTTGCATCCATTTTCTGTTATACATAGCACATGAAACGAGTGGGGTCTATCAGTTAAGACTACTGTTTGAGTGCATGGAATAGTAACTTAATTACAATGGATTATAGACTTTCTATATGTTTGTTTAATTGACTTTTTATATAAGACATCAGCAGGTAAGGGTGACAAGAAACTGTAGTCATTTTATTTTCCTACTTTCCTATCTTTAGCATGTGGCTCTTTTGTTCATGGAGACAAGATGGGTGCGTTTTAAATAAAAAAGGAAAAAACAAAGGGCAAATACTAGGTAAGACTCTTCCCTTTAAAAGTTTCCGGAGGCCCCTACCTGGGGACTTGCACCAAATCTCATCGGCTAGAGTTGGGTCACATGGTCACTCCCAACTGCAAAGGGGTCTGGGAAGGTGAGCATATGTAATTGGGCATCATACTGCCTAAAGAAAAATTAGGGTTCTCTTGGTAAGGAAGAAGAAAGGGGAGGATGGATATTGGAAAGGCCACTAGCAGTATCTGCCAACCCAGCCCAGAATGAGGCTGGTGTGCACTTCTGAACTCTTACCTACAATGCGGGCACAGTCTTTTCAGTTCTTAATAAAGAGCCCAGAATAAGAAACAGTAACAGTTATTTGGAATACAAATGTTTACAAGATCCCATTAAACATACTTGGCAAGCTTCCTCCTCCTTTACCTTAAAACATTTCTTCTCTAAACAACACACAGTGAACCAGCATCCGAGCAGAACAGCCTCGTCTGGCATACTCCTCTGCAGCCCAGTCGGTGGTAGTCGGAGCATCTGTCAGCACATGGCTCAATGCTGACATTATGTTCTGGAAAGAAAGAAGGGAGATGCACAGGAATGTGTGCACTTCATAAACACCTGCATAGAGAGAGCATTCTTTACTGTTCAAAGCACTTTCATAGTCACGGTCTAACAGGGAAAAAGTGCACTGTTAATATTGCAGTAGGCGAAGCAAACCCAGACAAAGCATGGAGATGTGCCCATGTCAGGCAATGAGGAGATACTAAACCAGGTCTAAGTCCCAGCTCAGAAGTCCATCCAACACACCAGAGAAATGATTCAAGAACAAGTCATCCAGAACGAGAAGAGTTAACCAGCTGAGCAGAAAGTGCGCCTTTGGCTTGGAGTTGAGAAGCATGTTTATGATAGAGGATCACTTCTTGTGTTCATCTGGCCCCAGAGTTGAATCCTTGAATGGCAGGTGCTGGAAGGGAATGAAGATGAGTATCCTTTAACAAATTAATTATTCAATTAATATATGTATCTAACTAGGGTCAGGGTCATTGTTTGTTCATTTCTTGCATTTGAAGTATTCCTTGATGATATCGTTGTCATAGTCCTTAACCTCCACACAACAGCAGCCAACCACTGTGCCAGGTTTTTCTCTGTCAGTGTTTCAGGGCGGTCTACCCACTGCCCTCGTTTCTTGTCATCAGCCTTAAGGTTGATTTAGTGTTCAGCAAGTGGAGTAAGCCTGGTCTGTGCTTCTGATGGACTGGCTGTAAATTGGAGGTTTCATGATCTTCTCCTCAGGGTGGATTGATTTTTCAGAGCAGCTCACAGAACTCAGGAAAAGTTTACTCCCTAGATTACCAGTTTATTATAAAGGCTGTAACTCAGCAACAGTCAGATAGAAGAGATGCAGAGGGCAAGGCTTGGGGGAAGAATGTGGAGCTCCCAGGCTGGCTCTGGGTGCCACTCTCCCAGCACCTTCTCCTCTTTGCCAAGCCAGGAGCTCTCTGAAACTTGCACTTTAGGGGCTTTTTACGGAGACTTCATTATGTAGGTGTGATTGATTAAATCATTGGCTAATCATGATTAAACTCAATCCCCAGCCCTGATCCCCTCCCTGGAGGTCAGCAGTGGGAGAGTGGGAGGGGGCTGAAAGTTCCACCTCTCTAACCACCTGCTTGGTTCCCCTGGTGACCAGTCCCCAGTCCTGTGGTTATCTAAGGGCTTTCCAAAAATCACCTCCATAACACAAACTTAGGTATGGTTGAAAGTGAAGTGAGACTCAGTCGTGTCCAACTCTGCAACTCCATGGACTGCCGGACTACTCTGTCCATTGGCTTACCCAAGCAAGAATACTGGAGTGGGTTGCCATTTCCTTCTCCAAGGGATCTTCCTGACCTAGAGATTGAACTCAGGTCTCCTGCATTGCAGGCAGATTCTTTACCATCTGAGCCACCAGGGAAGTCCTAGTTATTCATGACAAGAGGTTTCTTTTGCCTTTCTCACTCTGGAGCTACTGCAGGAACTGGAGCTATTTGAGGGCAAAAGACCAAATATTATTAAAAAAAAATAGTAAGATGTTCCCATTGCTCTTATCACTTAGGAAATTACAAGGGTTTGGGGAGCTGCGTGCTGGGAGCAAGATGAAGAGCAAACATATATATTACTTATTAATAATCATAAGATCACAATATCCTTAGAAAGATTCTTCCTAAGGGAGAATTTGCTCTTTTGTTTATGAAAACATCTTGATGAGTTTTGGGGGCCATAAAACATAAGCCTAGAAGGGAAGAAAATGAAGAATTCAGTGGCTGTTCACAAGAAAGAAGCAGAAACTTAGGACTGTGTCCCATGGATGCTCATGTGGGCAGCTAGCTGGGGCCCTCAGGCACTGAGGGGAGAGACAGAGGGGCATGATCTGGGACAGAGCACAAGCTCCAGCAACATGCCCGCTGACCCAGAAGGCTGGTGGGGTTGGCTCAGGGACTTTTAAATGCCATTTTATATTAACACTGTACAGTGGCTACCATTCCGCCACTGCTCTTTGTTATCTGTCACCTCGAGGATGGCACTATTACACAAAATGGCCTTGCCTTGGCGATGCTTTGCGGGGTGGAGAGGGCAGGACCCGCTTGGGCCACGTCTGTAGCCCAGAGTGGGCAGTAGAAGCACTTGTTTCTGTCTTCCTATGAAGGGGTAACAACACCTCTTTTCATCTGGGGAACACCTCCCACTTCATGTGGTTGAGCGGTTAATCATAGCATCCCCATTTCCCCGCCCTACTCAGAGTTAGACACATGACCCAGGCCAGATGATCACCCCATGGCCCTTCGCACTTGGGGACTGAACCAAGATACGGGCTTTGGATCTAAGCTTGGCCGATTAAAGTCCCTCACCAGAGTTTTCCCAATTGGAATGGTAGGGGTAGTTCTCTACTGTCCTCGTGCTTAGAAAGTTGTGAGGGTGGAGGCCTGGGGTTGCAGGCAGCCATAGACCCAGCTAGGGAGAGAACGTCATGAGAGAGAATGAAGCCAGGCAGGGATGAAAGTTAGAACGAGAGAGACACAGAGAGAGAGAGCGCACGAGGTTCACACTTCCATCCCTGCCTTCCTAGATCCGTGAACTAGCGAATCCCCTTCTTGGTGTGTATCTGCCATTTGCAGCAAAAAGAATCCTAACTAATGGGAGAGTGAAAAAAGGAAGAGAGGAGTGCATAGAAGGAGGAATACTGGCCACTAGTGTAACTATGAATCCAGAAGAAGCAGGGATTCAGAGTAAAAGAAAGCCAGGAATACACAGGCCAACGAACCCTAAAAATAACCAGACAGAACACCAGACAATTCTCAGTTGATGGGGACTTGAGAAAAATGTTATTTTTGCATATTAAAGGAAAAGATGACCACTGACAGGTAGATAATTTATGGACATTAAATACATACTTTTTGTAATTAAGTGCAAATGTTTGACAGATAGGATTTTGTTACTTTCTTGCCAACACTTGGCTGCTCTTCCTCAACCCTGGCCATCTCCATGCACCAATCTTGTTCCACATATTCCACTTTCCACTAAAGGGTCATTTGAAAACCTCAACAAACTGTTTCAAATGTATCCTTGCCCAAACTCAATGCCAGAGTAACTAGCAATAGGAACGGTAAGAAGAAAAGTCATTTAAAAATGTCATATTCTCGGACTTCCCTGCTGGTACAGTGGATAAGAATTTGCCTGATCCAGAAAGATCCCACATTCCATGGAGCAACTAAGCCTATGCCCCACAACCACTGGCCCATGCGCTGCAACCACTGAAGCCCGTCTGCCTAGAGCCCGCGCTCCACAACGAGAAGCCCCTACAATGAGAAGCGTGTGCATTGCAACTAAAGAAAGCCTGCTTGCAGCTACAAGGACCCAGTGCAACCAAAAGATAAATAAATAAATAAATAATTTTTTAAAAAAACTTCATATTCTCTTCCCATGGTGGAAGTACTAGGAAGTAGTAGAGTGCACAGAAGTCAGGCAAGGATACGGAACATGAGCCATGCTTATATTGACAAGGCAGGAGAATAAGATTTCTTGGTTTTATGAATCCTGGGGCTTTGATGGTGTGGTCTCCATGAACAATTATAGGCATGAAGAAGTGAAGGTTTCTAGAGAGAATCTCCCTTAAGCTTCACCATCAGCTGTCATCTTACAAATATTTGAGCACTGCTCCACTGGGGATGTACTCCTATAAACATTAGGTTCCATGTGACTTCTTACTTAGAAAAATATGAGAAACATTGGACTTGAATCTCAATTTATGTAACGCATCCAACTACCGAAATACTCATGACTCACTGACTCACAGTTCATGTGACTCATCCTTGGAGCTCTAGATGAGCAGTGCAGAAGGATTTTCTTTCTCTTTCTTCTAGATGCAAGCTTCCTCTCCCCCTGCTTTTTTTTAAAAAAAAAACCAAAAACACAAAACTTTGTACCTTGGAATTTGACACTGCCTGGGAACAAAGAAGGCAAGTTTCTGGTGATAATGATGCTGAGGATAAGAATCCTCAAGGCAGAGCATAGGAACCATAATACAGAAGCACAGAATCTTTTCAAGATACAGAATGTGTGTTCAGAAACCAGGAGAGGAGTAAGCACGTATATTTACGTCCCTTTTCTCCAGGGGGAGAGCTGAGGCAGAGAATGCTGGTTGTCCCCTTAGGCCTTCTCTTTTTAAAAGTGCTTGCTGTTGGGTTTTTGTTTAGCTGGTTGTGTATACACTTGCGCTTCTCTCTTTCTTCCTGTAACTTTATCTGAGGAGAACGGCTGTCCAGCTAAAGACTAAGTAGTCTCATTTCCCATGTAGATAGATGTTTTAGCCAGCCTCCAACGAGCTCTGCTTCCTGGTATTCACATATTTGCATAGGCCCTTCCCACACTGAACCAGGGCTGGTCTGTGTGACCAGTAAAAAAAAACAAAACAGAAATGATGTGTCACTTCTGAGATTAGTTTCTAAAAGATACTGAAGCTTCTCTCTCTCTCTTTCTCTCTCTCTCTGCCCCCCTGCTTCTTGGATTAGTTGCTCTGGGGAAAGGCAGCTGCCATGTGGAACTGAGACCCCTGAAAACAGCCAGTGAGGATAGACGTCTGCCAAGAACCCTATGAGTAGGCTTGAAAGTGCATCCCCCAGCCCCTGTCTAGCCTTTAGATAACTGCAGCCTCAGAACCACAACCACCTAGCTAAGCTGCTCTTGAAATTGTTTGATAGAATAAAGGTCTGTTGTTTTAGTCTGCTAAGCTTTGGGATAATTTGTTATGCAGCAATAGATAAATAAAGCACTGGATGTGACCAATGAAGTGATGTGTGCTACTTCCAGGTAATGCTCCTAAAAAGAGTAAGAGTGCTCTCTTGTTACTCTTTCCCACTTCCCATGATCAAGGATGTATCTTAGTAAGCAGAAAGCCCAAGTGGCCCAGTGGTAAAGAATCCACCTGCCAACACAGGAGATGCAAAAGACACGTGTTTCAATCCCTGGGTCAGGAAGATCTTCTCGAGTAGGAAACAGCAACCCATTCCAGTATCCTTGCCTGGAGGATCCCATGGACAGAGGAGCCTGGGGGCTACAGTCCATGGCGTCGCACAGAGTCAGACATGACTGTGCGCCATCCGCACAAGGTAGTGAGCTGTCTCAGATATGCAGATGACTGCAAGCCCTTAGGCTCAGGAGGGCAACAGAACAGAAAGAGCCTGGGTCTCAGGATTAGTCAGGAAATGCCAGGTTTAGCTGTGCTAGCAACCTCTGATCTCAGAGGCCTGAGAGCATTGCTGTATTTCTCACATCCACAAATCTGATGCAGTTCTCTTCTGCAAGAGTTTCTGAAGAGAAACTCTTCAGGGTGGCTGTCCTTCATGTCAATAGTTCTCCCACAAATTTCAGGGAAAGGGAAAACAAGCACAAGAGCCTCGCTTTGGCATCTAAATGCTTTGGTGACACACCTCACACTCACTCACACTGTTGTTGTTGTTCAGTAGCTAAGCTGTGTCTTACTCTTTGTGACCCTATGGACTGCAGCACGCCAGGCTTCCCTGTCCTTCACCATCTCCCAGAGTTTGCTCAAACTCATGTCCATTGAGTTGATGATGCCATCCAAACATCTCATTCTCTGTCACATTTCACTGGCCAAAGAAAGCTGCATGACCACAACTAACCCCAAGCAGGCAGAGAAGCACATTCCTTCCTTATTCCCAGAGGAAGAAGACTGGAAACACTTTTTCATGGAACTAACAATCACCAAAGTACTCAACACCATCAAGTCATTACACCAACTCTGGACTTCTATGCAGGATGATAATTGGTAGAGAAATAAACTTACATGTTGACTAAGTCACAGTGTTGGGGATCTCTTATTATAAAGCTCAGCTTTTATCCTAAGCAACAAAGGCATATAGATTAATGAATGAATCTATATTTTAGTCAAGGCTACGGCTTCTGGCAGGAGGTCCTTTCACAGCTACAAGTCTCTTCAGCTTCCAGTAACCTCTTCCTCTCCTTGACTCATTCTAATCCAAGAGGTAATAACTGTTATCATCCCGCATATTTCACTTCCTTGTTGGTTCCCGTAATACTCCTTACATCTTTGTAGAGTCCTTTCATTCAGTTCAGTTCAGTAGCTCAGTCGTGTCCAACTCTTTGTGACCCCATGGACTGCAGCCCACCAGGTTTCCCTGTCCATCACCAACTCCCAGAGCTTGCTCAAACTCATGTTCTTCTCTTAATTACTTCTGATACTATTTCCTGTCAGAACTCAAACCAATACAATACTCCTCCCTGGACTTATAGCTGTTAGTCAGAATAAGCAATGACATAAGAAATGGGCAGATGTGAAAATCTCAGAAGGATGGTAATGATGTTTTAGATCAACAATGTAATAAAAGAACAAACAGGGATTAGCACCCAGATCTCATAGTGCACAGGAAATCTATCCCCTCTATTGGCATCATCAAGATGGTGAGAAGCCAAGTGGCATCTTAAAACTTTACACTAAAATTGTTCCAGCAAAAGCTATTTGACCCACTTATTCCAAAATTAAAGCTTATCCCTAAATATCTCCATTATTCATTTCTAATATCACTGGCTTACCAACTTAATTCCTTAGCTGGCGTTCCACTGAGTTCAGCCAGGAAGCTTTGAATTAGAACATGGAATTTGCCAGGTTTCTGTTTGAACAAGATTCAAAGAGCCTCCAAAAATGTCACAGGTCACAAAGAGTACAGCTCAGAGCCTTACTCACCTGGGGTAAAAAGAAGGAAAGAGAAAAAATAGCAAATGAGAGTGTGTGTGAGAGAGAGTGGTGGGGTGGGGGGGCTAGGGGAAGAGAAGGAGGAAGGTTAGGGAGAGAGGGAGGGAGGAAGGAACGAAACTGCCTATCAAATTCATAGTAAGAAAGGTGATTCTTCAAATGAGGAGCTGCCTCTTCCACATTAAAAACCCAAAATACCCTCAATTTGGAGTGCTCCCCAAGGCCAAACAGCTAGGGAACCCAGAAGACAATGAAGCTTTGCTGCCAGACACGTCAGCTTCCTGTGGAGGGATCTGCAATGGCTGAAGGAAGAGACAGATCAAGGAACATGACTTTCATCCATAAATGAAATATAAATTCCTCTAAGATCAAACAATACAGTGGAGAAGAAAATGAAAAATATGAGTCGTCATCCATTTATTAAAATATTCACTCATTCTAATACAAAGCAAACAACGCCAACAAAATCATGTGTATTTTGTCAGGATGCTTTTGGCTACAAGTGAGTGAATATCCAACTGAAAGTGTCTTATCAGGCTTTCTATTTTCTCATATAAGAAAGGTAGGCCTTCCTTTTTTCAGGGAACGGGAAAGATGGCAGACATTTAGACTGAGCATGCGTGCCAAAAGCAACCGACCATCTTTAAAAATAAGAAGAGGGTCCGGCTTAGAGAAACCTTCAAGGAGAAGTTCCCACAATACCACAAAAACATCAGTCTGGGGTTCAAGACACCCAAGGAAGCCATCAAAGGCAACTACATTGACAAGAAATGCCCTTTTACTGGTAATGGCTCCATCCAAGGGCAGATTCTGTCTAGCGACCAAAATGAAGATGGAGGGGACCATTCTCTCATCTGCCCAGACTATCTCCACTACATCTGAAAGTATAACCACTTTGAGAGGGGCCACAGGAACATGTCTGTGCATCTTTCCCCCTGTTTTAGGGACATCCAGATCGGGGACATTTTCACAGTGGGCAACTGCTTGCCCCCGAGTAAGACGGTGCCCTTCCACATGCACAAGGTCACCAAGGCTGCCGACACCAAGAAGCAGTTCCAGAAATTCTGACACTGGACCCCTACCCCCTGCTCCAAACAAAATAGTGATTTTCCCAGTCCGAAAAGAAAAAAAAAGTAGGTGACTCTGCTGCTGCTAAGCTGCTAAGTCGCTTCAGTCGTGTCCAACTCTGTGCGACCCCATAGACGGCAGCCCACCAGGCTCCCCCGTCCCTGGGATTTTCTAGGCAAGAACACTGGAGTGGGTTGCCATTTCCTTCTCCAATGCATGAAAGTGAAAAGTGAAAGTGAAGTTGCTCAGTCGTGCCCAACTCTTAGCGACCCCATGGACTGCAGCCTACCAGGCTCCTCTGTCCATGGGATTTTCCAGGCAAGAATACTGGAGTGGGGTGCCATTGCCTTCTCCTGTAGATGACTCTCAGATCAGATCTGTCGCTCATTCGTGTCCAACTCTTTGCGACCCAATGAATCACAGCACGCCAGGCCTCCCTGTCCATCACCAACTCCCAGAGTTCACTCAGACTCACATCCATCGAGTCAGTGATGCCATCCAGCCATCTCATCCTCTGTCATCCCCTTCTCCTCCTGCCCCCAATCCCTCGCAGCATCAGAGTCTTCTCCAATGAGTCAACTCTTCGCATGAGGTGGCCAAAGTACTGGAGTTTCAGCTTTAGCATCATTCCTTCCAAAGAAATCCCAGGGCTGATCTCCTTCACAATGGACTGGTTGGATCTTCTTGCAGTCCAAGGGACTCTCAAGAGTCTTCTCCAACACCACAGTTCAAAACCATCAATTCTTCGGTGCTCAGCCTTCTTCACAGTCCAGCTCTCACATCCATACATGACCACTGGAAAAACCATAGCCTTGACTAGACGAACCTTTGTTGGCAAAGTAATGTCTCTGCTTTTCAATATGCTATCTAGGTTGGTCATAACTTTCCTTCCAAGGAGTAAGTGTCTTTTAATTTCATGGCTGCAGTCACCATCTGCAGTGAAAAATAAAGCCCAGAAAAACAAAGTCTGACACTGTTTCCACTGTTTCCCCATCTATTTCCCATGAAGTGATGGGACCAGATGCCATGATCTTCATTTTCTGAATGTTGAGCTTTAAGCCAACCTTTTCACTCTCCACTTTCACTTTCATCAAGAGGCTTTTTAGTTCCTCTTCACTTTCTGCCATAAGAGTGGTGTCATCTGCATATCTGAGGTTATTGAGATTTCTCCCAGCAATCTTGATTCCAACTTGTGTTTCTCCAGTCCAGCATTTCTCATGATGTATTCTGCACATAAGTTAAATAAACATGGTGACAATATACAGCCTTGACGTACTCCTTTTCCTATTTGGAACCAGTCTGTTGTTCCATGACCAGTTCTAACTGTTGCTTCCTGACCTGCATACAGATTTCTCAAGAGGCAGATCAGGTGGTCTGGTATTCCCATCTCTTTCAGAACTTTCCACAGTTTATTGTGATCTACACAGTCAAAGGCTTTGGCATAGTCAATAAAGCAGAAATAGATGTTTTTCTGGAACTCTCTTGCTTTTTCCATGATCCAGCAAATGTTGGCAATTTGATCTCTGGTTCCTCTGCCTTTTCTAAAACCAGCTTGAACATCAGGAAGTTCACAGTTCACATATTGCTGAAGCCTGGCTTGGAGAATTTTGAGCATTATTTTACTAGCGTGTGAGATGAGTGCAATTGTGCAGTAGTTTGAGCACTCTTTGGCATTGCCTTTCTTTGGGATTGGAATGAAAACTGACCTTTTCCAGTCCTGTAGCCACTACTGAGTTTTCCAAATTTGCTGGAATATTTAGTGCAACACTTTCAGAGCACCATCTTTCAGGATTTGGAATAGCTCCACTGGAATTCCATCACCTCCACTAGCTTTGTTCGTAGTGATGCTTTCTAAGGCCCACTTGACTTCACATTCCAGGATGTCTGGCTCTAGGTCAGTGATCACACCATCATGATTATCTGGGTCGTGAAGCTCTTTTTTGTACAGTTCTTCTGTGTATTCTTGCCACCTCTTCTTAATATCTTCTGTTTCTGTTAGGTCCATACCATTTCTGTCCTTTATCGAGCCCATTTTTTGCATGAAATGTTCCTTTGGTATCTCTGATTTTCTTGAAGAGATCCTTAGTCTTTCCCATTCTGTTGTTTTCCTCTATTTCTTTGCATTGATCGCTGAAGAAGGCTTTCTTATCTCTTCTTGCTATTCTTTGGAACTCTGCATTCAGATGTTTATATCTTTCCTTTTCTCCTTTGCTTTTCACTTCTCTTCTTTTCACAGCTATTTGCAAGGCCTCCCCAGACAGCCATTTTGCTTTTTTGCATTTCTTTTCCATGGGGATGATCTTGATCCCTGTCTCCTGTACAATGTCACGAATCTCATTCCATAGTTCATCAGGCACTCTATCTATCAGATCTAGGCCCTTAAATCTATTTCTCACTTCCACTGTATAATCATAAGGGATTTGATTTAGGTCATACCTGAATGGTCTAGTGGTTTTCCCTACTTTCTTCAATTTCAATCTGAATTTGGCAAAAAGGAGTTCATGGTCCGAGCCACAATCAGCTCCTTGTCTTGTTTTTGCTGATTGTATAGAGCTTCTCCATCTTTGGCTACAAAGAATATAATCGATCTGATTTCGGTTTTGACCATCTGGTGATGTCCATGTATAGAGTCTTGTCTATAGGTTTGGCTAATTAGACCAGCTAACTAGGCCAGAGCGCTGTATCCTCCTCTCTGAGTTTCTCTTCTCTTTCTCCTCATGGTTGCAAGATTACTGTTTCAGTTACAGGCATCACCTGTCACATAACACTGTCCGGACACAGGAAGGCAAAGCCTTGGCTTTCTCTTCAAGTAGCTCTCATTTTACTCTAGAGAAAAAGCCTTCCCCAGAAGCCCCCAGCAGTCTTCCCCTTGCCCCTCATTGTTTGGAATTTGCAGCACATGCCCACTCCACGCTTATAACTGGCAAAGATAATCGGCACTTAGAGCAGACTGGTGCATAGCAGGAGCTCATTTACCATTTGCCAAATAAATGAAAGGTGAATTGGACTGCCAAGGTTGCCTTAGACTAATTACAGTCTGTTTCCTAGAATTAATTTTCCTAGAACACATTGTTAGGTAGCTGAAGAAAATTTGTATTTTCTTATCAAAGAAGAAGGAAGGGGCTCATCTAGTGGCTTAGTGGTAAAGAATTCGCCTGCCGATGAGGGGACATGGGTTCAATTCCTGGTCTGGGAAGATCCCACATGCCTCAGAGCAACTAAGCCCATTCACCACAACCACAGAGCCCACGTGCCGCAACTACTGAGCCTGCACCCCAGAGCCTGTGCTCCATAAGGAGAGAAGCCTCTGCAATGAGAAACCCGTACACAGCAACTATTAATAAAGTAGGCTCCGCTAGCTGCAACTAGAGAAAAGCTTGTGCAGCAATGAAGACCCAGCACAGCCAAAAGTAAATAAATAAAATTATTTTTTTAAAAAAGGAGGAGGGGGGAATGGGTTTTGAGCAGTCAGCAAACAGCATATGCCACATTAAGGCATTTCTTTTTTTTTTAATTTTAAAATATTATTATAGATTTACTTAAAGGCAAAAATACATTTTTACAGCAAGAAAATGTCTATGCCAGGCACGTTGCACCAAGTAAATATAAAACAAAAATATACTTTATCACCGTTTGATGATGAAGGTAAAAATTTATATATAAAGATATATTTATATATAAATTTCTTTTTTAATTAATTAATTGATTTCTTGGCTGTGCTGGATCTTCGTTGCTTTGTATGGGCTTTCTCTAGCTGCAGGGAGCTGGGGCTACTCTTCACTGTTGTGCTCAGGCTTCTCTTTGCGGTGGCTTCTCCTGCTGTGGAGCACAGGCTCAGGTGCTCGAGCTTCATTAGTTGCAGCACGAAAGCTCAGTAGTTGCGGCTTACAGGCCCTAGAGTACAGGCTCCGTGGTGGTGGCACAGGGGTCTTGTTGCTCTGTGGCATGTGAAATCTTCCCAGACCGGGAATTGAACTCATGTCCCCTGCACTGACATGCAGATTCTCATTTACTGTGCCACCAGAGAAGTCCAAGTCATTTCTTTTCTTTCTTTCTTTTTCTTTTTTTTTTTTGGTCAAATCAAGTGGCTTGTGGGATCTTAGTTCCTCTATCAGGGATTGAACTCAGGGCCCTAGCAGTGAAAATGCCAGGTCTTAACTACTGGACGACCAGGGAATTCCCACACCATTTCTTCTTAAAGCAGAGAAAAAGAGCAACCCAAGAAAGAGCTTATTACTCTCTAACGGTTAATTTGGGGAAAAAACGTTCTTTGGATTTAAACAAATTGTTCATGCAAGGGAGTAGTATCTTATTAAGGGAGAAAGTAACATGTTCTAGAGATAAATGGACTTTTTTCTTCCCCAGCTGAGACATCAGTTCCTTTAGGATATTCTCTGCCCAACCCAGTCTGGGTTAGGTGTCTTTCCCGAGTATTATCAAAAGCACTCTTTATGTCGCCATAGTATAGCACTTGCCACACCAGATTGTACTTCACTGTCAACCCCTGCTGTAGAGACTGAATGTGTTCACTAAACTCTTCCCTTTCTCTTCTGTGCACTCAGCTATGTTTCCCAATCTTCCCTGCAGTTAGGTGTGACCACCTGGCTCAGTCTGCTCGATGCAGCGTGTGTAAAGTGATGTTTGCCACTTCCAGGTTAGGCCTTATCATGAAAACTACCCATGCAGGCTCCTAAGTTCTCTTTCTGATCTGCTGGCTGAATGGAGCAGAACACCTGTCTTCATGCTTGAAGAATCTGGTTGTTTTTTTTTTTTTTTTTCTTTGGCATGTGTATTAAGCCACTGAGAATTAGCTGTTTGTTTGTGTGTTTTTGTTAGTGACGTTACCCTGACTAACACAGTTCCACATTAGAATGAAAACCTCTTGAAAATAGAAATTTCCTCTCTCTTTCCCACCAGGTATTCCTTGCTTTGGGTAGACTCCGGCAGTTGGTGATGGACAGGGAGGGGTGGTGCGCTGCGGTTCATGGGGCTGCAAAGAGTCGGACACAACTGAGCGACTGAACTGAACTGATTCCTTGCTTTAGTATAGTGCCTATCACACAACGGGCACTTAATGCATTTTTTTTCATTATACTGGGAAATATTTTACTCTTTGGCCGCTTCCTTTATTTTTGAAATAACCATCTCTCTGACCCTCCCTAGTTTAATCACGGCCACATAAAGGAATTCCTTCAACAGCAGCTTTTTACCCCAAGAAGGCAGCGATGACAGGTGGTTAAATTTTTTTTTTTTCTGCTGTTTCTCTGCCCCCAATACCCCATTCTATTTCTTGCTCCTCCATCAAAATCTTAAACATTTTTTTAATGAAGTAAATGTAACTGTCTCAACGTGTGTCAAGTACCTGAGTGAGTGTTAGTCAATCAGTCCTGTCCAACTCTTTGTGACCCCACGGACTGTAGTCTGCCGGGCCCCTCTGTCCATGCGGTTTTCCAGGTAAGAATACTGAAGCAGGTCACCATGCCCTCTTCCAGGGCATCTTCCCAACCCAGGAATTGAACCTAAGTCTCCTGGATTGTAGGCAGATTCTTTACCATTTGAGCCACCAGGGAAGCATCAAATACCTACTATGTGCCAAAACAGCTTTAACTTTGCCATGATGTATCAGTGATTTTTGATAACTCCTCACAGCTCTACACTGAAACTGATAGTAAATCCTTTTAAAAGAGGACTGGGGTCACCTATGTTGATTGTCCTCCTTGGCAACAAGGAAGCGAGGAAAGAAACTCTCATATGTAAACTCTGCATTGCTAAGAAGATGACACCCAGCGGGCAAAATGAAAGGCACAAGCTTTCCCCCAATTTTTATGTGTTTAAAAAGAATACTCAACAAAACATTTAAGGATCAAAAAGATCAGTGTCAACAAGGGGCTCTGACGTAAAATGAGTCAGAAATATTCTTGCCAGTATCCCCAGCACACATTACATGCAAGTATTGCTGAACCTCTAACCAATGTTTTAGAGTAGTATTTGAAACACCAGTGATATCATCTGGGTTATCTTTTAAAAAAAAAATTGTTTGTTTATTTGGCCATGCCTAGTCTTAGTTGTGGCACACAGGATCTTCAGTCTTCGTTGCAGCATGTGAACTCTTAGTTGCAGCATGCGGGATCTAGTTCCCTGACCAGGAATTGAACCCATGCCCCCTGCATGGGGAGCACCAAGTCTTAGCCACTGGACCACCAGGGAAATCCCTGGGGTATCTCAAAATTGCAGATTCCGAATTTTTAACTAGCTTTCCTCCCAGTAAAGTTCAAGGGACATTGCTACTTAGCCTGTTTTGTTGTTGTTGTTGTTTTTTTAAATCACCCATTTTCAACAAGGCAAACTGGAAACAACTTTAGCATCTCCCATTCTGTCAATTCCCTTTCCCTTTTATTAATAACTAGCTAATGTCCCTGCTAGCAAACCACCCCAAAATAGCTGCAGGGTTTTCTTCCTGTTGCATTGGTTGGGGTGGGACAATGCCCTCCGTGGCCTCTGTGTATTATTTTTCTTTCATCACTTAGCTGCAAAGCATGGCCAGTTCCTATCCCACAGGTCATGGCAAATTTTATGCAGCCAGGAACTTGGCTCAGGTTGAGGTATTTACTGATTTTCTTTTCATCTCAAAAACACCCACTGGAGTTCTCAATGTTAGTGAATGTGTTGAATGATACAGTCACCTCTGAAAAACTGTTTGATAGTATCCACTAAAGTTAAAACATATCTTCTGTTTAACTAAAGATAGTTAAACCTATCTTCTGACCCAGAAACTCCTCTCCTAGATATATCCTCAAGAAAAATGAATGTGTGTGTCTATGAAAAGGCATGTACCCCAGTGTTCATAGCAGCTTTATTCTGAATGACGCCAAACTTTAAATAACCCAAATGTCCATAAACAGAGGAATGGATAAGTTTTATGGCATATTTATATCATAAAATACTATACAGTAATAATAAAAGCACAAACAATTGATACACATAACAATATGGATGGATCCCCAAAACATAGGCCATGCAAAAGAAGCCATACACAAATGAATATATGCTGTATGATTCCCTTCATATGAATTACCAAGAAAAGGTGAAAGTAATTTACAGTGATATGAATAAAATTACAGGCTACTTCTGGGTGAGGAGAAGGGGCTAATGAGCTGGAGGGAGTATGAGAGAATTTTCTGGGAAGTTGGAAATGTTCTAAATATTGATTTTGCTGGTGGTTTTATAGGCGTATATATGTAAAAATTCATCGAGCTAAATATTTCAGACTTGAGCATTCTACTTCATTTAATAGAAATATGGCTGGTTTCTACTACCTTCTAGGGGCAGATCCACATGCCTCTCTTTGTTACTTCCCTGCCCTTTCTTTTCTGGGTTTTCTCCACTCCAGAGGCCTCTGCAGTTTCATTTGTTCTTACTGGAAGTTTTTGGCAGTTGCCAGTCTCTGTTCAATCTCCCTTCTAGAGTTTTCTCTCATTGCTGCAAGTGGTGCCAGAGCTGATCCTGTGTACAATTGTCCCATGTACACTTGATCCTGAGTCCAACTGTCCTGTGAGCACCTAATCCTGTGCACACTTGATCCTTTGTGCAATTGTCCCTTGGGGTCCTTGGGTGATTGGTTCCAGGATATTCAACAGATACCAGATGCTTGGCTGCTTAAGTCCCTCGTATTAAATAGCATAGTATTTGCAAACAGTCTGTGTACTTCCTTCTATAGACTTTACATCGTCTCTAGATTACTTATGGTGCTGGTGTGTGTGTGTGCTCACTCAGTAGTGTCCAACTCTTGGCAACCCTATAGACTGTAGCCTACCAGGCTTCTCTGTCGATGAAATTTTCCAGGCAAGAATACTGGAGTAGGTTGCCATGCCCTCCTCCAGGGGATCTTCCTGACCCAGGGATAGAACTCATGTCTCTTACATCTCCTGCATTGGTGGAAAAGTTCTTTACCTCTAGTGCCACCTGGGAAGCCCCATAAACACTGTATAGATTGTTGCAAATACAAAGTAAATGATACATAAATAGGTGCTTACAAATGGCAACTTCAAGTTCTGCTTTTTGGAACTCTGGAATTTTTTCTCAAATATCTTTTGATCCATGGTTTGTTGTTTCTGTGGTTTATTGATTCTGTGGATGTGGAACCCTGGGGTTCAGAGGTCTGACTATATTTACCCCCGTCACCTACCACCAGGTGGGTTACTAGCTAAAACCTCATTGCCCTTCTGTAGCCAAATGTAGCTGTTGCTGATCCTTTCCTTATGGCTCTTTGAGATCTTCTAATTTCCTTTTTTTTTTTTCCCATTTCCATCTTTTTCATGAATTGGCTTCAGCTTCTAGTACCTTGATTGGTGGATTTAACCAGGACCGCTTGTGGTTTGGGACACAAGTCCACATAGGTTTGCCAAACAGAATGAATGCCGTGCAAAAACAGCTTGGTGAGCTGCTGGCAACAGAGGGTTTAGGACACTGATGGCCAAGGTTCTGGGAAGCCAAAATGAAGATGGTTGAATAAACTACCACAGTTAGATAAAAAATACAAAAACAGAGCACATAGGCCCATGAAAGTCCTCACATTTCTAGCTCCTTTCATCTTAGCTTTTTGCTCAGAACTTCTCAAACTATAAAATTCAGGTTTTTCAGGGCAAAAGTGCCAGCCCATTTGGACAGAATTCATCTTTTGTTCCAAAGGGAGCAAATGATTCTCTGCCCACAGTTGAGTCATACCAAGCTAATCCAAACTAAGAAAAAGCTTCGAAGTATCAAATATCCCTCTTTAAATTACTGAACATTCTGAGTCACCCATAGAAAGGAAAATAATGGTGAATTAGGAAAAACCAAGCGACCTTCTTGACTTGGAGGAAGAGTCTGTCCTTGAGGACAAGCAGCCTTCTTTGCTGATTACTGTTAATGGAAAGAAGATAGGGCATAAGAGTGGTTACTTCTTGAAGGAACCCAACTTGCTAAGAAGTCACAATGCTCTGGGCTTCTTAAGTGGCTCAGTGGTAAAGAATCTGCCTTCCAATGCAGGAGACATTGGAAACACAGGTTTGATCCCTGGGTCGGGAAGATCCCTTGGAGGAGGACATGGCAACCTACTCCAGTATTCTTACCTAGGAAATCCCATGGACAGAGGAGCCTGACTGGCTACAGTCCATGGGGTCACAAAGAGTCGGATACGACTCAGCAACAGAACGTGCATGCATGTTTGATGCTCTAGGTTGGTGGTTTTCAACCTTGGCTGCACATTAGGATTTCATACAGTGCCCTAAAAACCACTGAGGCCTGGATTCTGCCCTAGAGATTCTGATTTACTTGGTCTGGGCCGTGGCCTGGGCTTCAAGATTTTTAAAATCTCGCACATGATTTCAATGTGCTGCCAAGGTTGAAAACCACTGACCTAAGCTCCAGAACCCACCAGGAACTTAGCAGGCTACCAAACATTCAGTAAATACTTGTTACCATTGGTCATAGTAATTTTAAAAAAAGAATTTTTATTGAGATAAAATTCACATAACATAAAATTCACCATTTTTTTAAAAAATTTATTTATTTTTAATTGGAGGGTAATGCTTTACAATATTGTGTTGGTTTCTGCCATATAACAATAGTCACCATTTTAAAGTATATAATTCACTGGATTTTAGTATATTCACAGAGTTGTGTGACCAGCACTATTATATAATTTTAGAACATTTTTATCACTGTAGACACTGTATCTATTAACAGACAGCCCCTATTCCCTCTTCCTCCAAGCCCCTGGCAACCATTTAAACTTTTTTCTCTTTGTAGATTTACCTATTCTGGACATTGCATATAAATGGAATCACACAGTATGTGGCCTTGGTGTCAGGCTTTTCAGTTAGTATAATGTCATCAAGGTTCATTCATGTTGTTACGTGTATCAGTGCTTCATTCCTTTTTATGACTGAATAACATTCCACGGGTATACATTCATCAGTTGATGGACATGTGCATAATTTCCGATTATTATGAATATTGCTGCTACGATCATTCATGTATAAGTTTGTGTGTGTGTGTGTGTGTATGTATATTTTCATTTCTCATGGGTGAATACACACCTAGACGTGGCATGCCTGAGTCATACGGTAATTCTGTATTTACCTTTTGGAGGAACCGCCAAACTGTGTCCACAGTGGCTGGACCATTTTATACTTCAGCACGTGAGGATTCCAGTTTTTCCATATTGCTGTCAACATTTATTGTTCTCCGTTTAAAATAATATATAGTGCCTATGAAGTGGTACTCATTGTGATTTGATTTGCATTTTCCTGGTGAATAACTTGCTGAGCATTTTTCATACACGTATGGGTCATTTGAATACCATCTTTAGAGAAATGTCTATCTAAATCCTTTGCCTATTTTTTTTTTCCTATTTTTAAAATGGGTTATTTGGTTTTGTTTTTTAATTGTTGAGCTGTAAGAGCTTTTTATATATTTGGGCTACTGGATCTTTATTCCATACGTGGTTTTAGAAATATTTTCTCCCACTCTATGGATTGTCTTTTCACTTTCTCAATAGTGTCCTCTGATGCATAAACGTTTTTAGATGAAGACCAATTTACCTATTTTTCTTTGATTACTTGTGTATTTGGTATCATATCTAAGTGATACTAATTTTGATAAATATAGTCATTTTTTTCTCTTTAGCTGGGGCAGGCAGCGTCTGTTCAGGTCAGTTCAGTCGTTCAATCGTGTCCGACTCTGCGACCCCATGAACTGCAGCACACCAGGCCTCCCTGTCCATCACCAACTCCTGGAGTTCACTCAGACTCGTGTCCATCGAGTCAGTGATGCCATCCAGCCATCTCATGCAGGCAGCATCTGAGATGGCTCCAAATCCCTACACCTGAGATTCATGCTCTTGTGGAACCCCGTACCCCTGACTGGGTACGGGGTTCCACAAGAGTGGTACCCACGACAAAAGTGATGGGGTGTCACTTCCAAGATTGGGTGACAGAAAGACTGCTGCTTATTCTCTTTTGCTCACTCTTACTCACTCTGAGGGATCCTGCTGCCCTGTGCAGAGGCCCACATGCCAAGAACTGAGGAAAGTTTCCAGTCAACAGCCAGCCTGGAGCTACAGCACCCACCTAAGCTGCACCCAGATTCCAGACCCACAGAAACTGAGATAATAAACATTTGAAGGCACTGAGTTGTAGGGTAGGTTATTACACAGAAATAGATAACTCATAATTTGACTTTCTGCAAAGGCAAAACAAGGAAAAATGATCAACCAAACTAAAGCCTTGGCAGCAAAGTACTCCTGCCTCAGAAGTGCTCAGTTGCTTCAGTCACATACTTTGTGACCCTATGGACTGTAGCTCGCCAGGCTTCTCTGTCCATGGGATTCTCCAGGCAAAAATACCAGAGTGGGTTGCCATTTCCTACTCTGGGGCATCTTCCCAACCCTGAGGTTGAATGCACTTCTGTTGTATCTCCTGCATTGGCAGGAGGGTTCTTTACCACTAGCACAATGTGGCAACCGGAATGCAGGTGCTTAAGCAAATGGTATTCATTGAGCCATCACGGCACAAGTTGTTTTATTTACTAAAGGGATTTCCAGCCATATATATATATAATTTATATTTAATGTAAGATGCTCAGTCGCTCAGTCATGTCTAGCTCTTTGTGACCCTCATGGACTGTAGCCTGCCAGGCAAGAATACTTGAGTGGGTTAGCATTTCCTCCTCCAGGGGATCTTCCCAACCCAGGGATCAAACCTGTGCTTTCTGTATTGGCACATGGATTCCTTACCATTGAGCCACCTGGGAAGCCCTGAATATGACATACATTATATGTTATATTATATATTAATATAGTAAATGTAAAGTAATGTATTTGTTAATAAATTAAGCATATGTTCACAATATATTAATGTACTGCATATTGATATAATACATTAAATTTAATATAACATGTAAATAGACTTACATATTAATATATGCTATGTAATAAAAATAAAATATAAATAACTAACTTTAGATCAATAGTACCCATATTTATGAAACACTTATTCAAAGCCCTCAACCAGTTTATCTCTTCTCTTCTTCCTCTTACCCACGACTGTTTGCAGTACCTTCAAATTGGTATGAGGTTACAGAATACAAGTAGTTATATTATCTATCTAAACAAAATAAGGTTAGGCAAATAACTTCATTATCCAAGTAATATAAAAATATAAATAAAGTGACCATATAACGCATTCCCAAGACAGTCTTGATTTCAAATCTCCTTTATCACATTAATCACATTAAGAAAACAGTTTGCCACATATATATCACAAGGTCAAACAGCAACCATTTAAAATCTATTATAAGTTTAAATAATTCAATTACATCTCAACTAAGTTACTCCGTTTGCACCAATAATTGGGAGCTATGAGGGCTGAGTTAATGAAACAAGAACAGAGGTTTGGTAATTAATAAATCATTCATAGACCATCTGCATTTTTTTTTTCCAATTTGGCTTTCCTTGGTCTAAGTTGTGGCATGCAGAGTCTTTAGTTGCCGCGTACGGGATCTACTTCCCTGACCAGGGATTGAACCCCAGCATCCTATAGTAGTTGCCGCGTGGGATCACTTCCCTGACCAGGGATTGAACCCCAGCATCCTATAGTAGTTGCCGCGTGCGGACTCTAGTTCCCTGACCAGGGATTGGACCCCAGCATCCTATAGTAGTTGCCGCGTGCGGACTCTAGTTCCCTGACCAGGGATTGAACCCCAGCATCCTACAGTGGCAGCGCCAAGTTTTAGCCACTGGACCACCAGGGAAGTCTCAGTCATAGAGAATCTTCAAAAGCCCAGAAAGTTTCAAAGTAGCAACAACCTAAGAGTTCCTGTTTATGACTTTAACTGAGTCTAAACAAGGATATTAAGCAGGGAACTTGCCTTACACAGTCAGGGAGGAAAGCCACGGCAGGGTCAGGTCTAATACAAATCCCAGACAGAAGGGTTGTTTTGCTTCCAGGAGCTGAGCAGCTGGCCAGAGGAAAGAGAGCCTTTGGTATTCCTGCCCTGGCCAACTAGGTCATTCCTTTCATCTTTTCTCATCAGGAGTCCTCTTTGTTGTCCAATCTTGGTATAAAATACTTATTCCATAAAAGCGCATGACTGTCTGGTCTGAAGATAATAAGGGGTCTTTTCCTTCACTTTCTGCCCCTTTGTCCATTGCACTCCTTGATGCTTAAGGAGCATGGAGAACAATCAGAAAAGCAAAGACAAGGAATTAGAACCATCTGAGTCACTTAGTAAAATTAATTATCTTTTTTAGAATCTGTGACTTATTAGAGGATATTAAAAAGCTTGGTGAGGTACACCCAAATTCCACAAACACGGACTAAATGCAGCTCATTTCAATACAGCAAACATTGAGGGGATGGCCCCCAGGTGGCAGACACAGGGCTGGGCACGGGGGTGTAGAGATGAATGAGGCCAGGACCACTCTAACTAGACAGGCTGCTCAGCACCCCGCCTCCACGTTTCATACAAATAACGAAACATTATGTTGTACAACTGAAACTAATATAACTTTAGATGTCAGTTACATCTCAATAAAAAATTCTTAAGTTGATATAGTTGAAAAAAAAGTTAATGGCCTTGACAAGTTTCAGGGTTTCGAGGGGTGGTGGGGAATGGAGAATTCCATCAGCCCTAGGTGGTGAAAACAGGAGAGGAGAAGTGATTGGAGCAGAGAAGAGCTTATTTCCCTTTCTCTATCATCACGGTACCCCCCAGGGGGAGCCACCCAGAGCCCTGGGACTCCAGCCCACACAGCCAAAACCCTGGGGAGCTAAATACCACTCAATATGCACAGCAGCAGGGCTTCCCTGGTGACTCAGATGGTAAAGAATCTGTCTGCAATGCAAGAGACCGGGGTTCGATTCCTGGGTCAGGAAGATCCCCTGGAGAAGGGAATGGCAACCCACTCCAGTATTCTTGCCTGGAGAATTACATGGACAGAGGAGCCTGGTGGGCTACAGTCCATGGGATTGCAAAGGGTCAGACACAAGGAGTTGATCAGAAAATGAATAAAGCTGTCATTGGACAACTCACAGAAAAGAAAGCTGATGGATTCACACAATGCCCTTTCTGCAGATGCAGGGCTTACCAACCCTGGACCAAGTTACAAACCTCTGGGCTGGTTTCTGAGACCCTTTCCCATTCCATTTCTTGCCCGTCTCCCATGGTGGGGCAGAGGGGGTGGGGTGCTGTGGCCTTTTCCTTCCTCCCTCTCACTTTCTTCCATCAAAACTTACTTGTCCTGTGTCTCATTCCTTCAGGGTTTCCTCTCTGCCGAGTATCAGACAGACGTCCTCTAAGAGCATCACCAAAGAGCACATTTACATTTTAAGACAGGCCTCTGGTGCCTCAGCTTAGAAGAGTATTCGATGTGAGGTTGCTGGGGAAGCACTGTGGCGTTTAGGGGTAGGAAACACAATGTAGTAAGGTTTCCACCCCTTCCCTCTCCTTGCCATAGTAATATGGTTGTTACATTCACCATTCTCTTAGTGATTTGGACTCAAGCCTTTCCATTTGCTGAAAAATAGTTTTAAAAATCCACCTGATCTGGTGAACTGTGTTCAGAGGTATCCAGTGTCTCCAAAGGTGGCCAAAAATGTAATTGATGGCAACGACTAGGAAGGGAAGTCTTAGGACTTAAGTGGCCGGGATGTGACCATCACTGCCCCACAGAGGCACTTCAGAGCTCACTTCAGAGCTGGGCAAGATCGAAGGAAGAACAACCAGAGGTTGTCAGGAGCACACCTTCTCACTCCACAGGTGCTGGGGAGGACATAGGAAAACCGGTCACACTATCAGACAGCCTAAAATACATGAACAGAAATGAGCCTTCATGCAAATAAAATATGTGGCCAAATAATATTTTCAAATATGGATTTCTTCCTTTTTCTCTCTGTAGGGCTCCCTTCCCTTCCTTCCATCACAGTGGGCTCTGGCCTCATTGCCTTAAGGAAGGGATGCTCATGGGAGAAAACATATAGTTTGAAAGTATTTTTGCTTCTTGTTCCAAAAACATAATCATTTAGGGAATCCTGGGGGCGTGGGGCATTGCAGAAAAAAATTAAAGAAAGAGAATCCATGTCATCCCCAGACTGGAAGGTGTTTTTAACAGGTTAGGGTTAGGGAGTCAAGAGGGAAAAATGAGAGGTGGTGGATTCCAGGAGCAGAAAAGATCTGTGCCTCCCTTTGCAGCAGGCTTCCCAGGCGGTGCTAGAGGTAAAGAATCTGCCTGCCACTGCAGGAGGCACGGCTTCCATCCCTGAGTCAGGAAGATCCCCTGGAGGAGGTGCCTGGAGAATCCCATGGATAGAGGAGCCTGATGGGCTACCATCTATAGGGTCACAAAGAGTCGGAAACGACTGAAGCGACTTCACACACAGCACTACTATATGTTACAGTCATGACTTTGCAGCACAGTTACTACTCAGACAAACAATGCCAGAGGGAAGATGGCTGTGTCGAGACAGATAGGATCAGAGGTAGCCCTGCCAAAGACTCCCACACACCAGTCACAAGGGAAACCAGCAGAAAGCGGGAAGACCTGTAAGGAACATGTGGAGAGAGATGACATGTCTAAGCAGTAACCTGCATGAGCCAAGGCCCAGAGGATCCTCCCCACCTCACCCCATCCCCACCACTCAGCGTCTAGGCATTCAGAGGTTCCAGGAAGCCCAGAAAGATGGGAGGCTGTTTTTCCACCAGCTCAGCGTAGTAAGGCTTGAGGTCAGAAAGCAAGCTGAGTTAGAATAAAGACCTGGGGTTTTGTTTGTTTCATAGACTTGAGTTTATGCCCAGGATTCAAGGCAGAGAAGGTGGTGAGTGGCCAGAGAGGGGAGTGGGTAAGTGGCTCCAGGGCTGGAGGAGACTGAGGTCTGATTGTGAGAATGAATTTGAATTCTCCAGCATTATGGAGTTTGCACTACAGAGAAAGGATTGCAGAACTGGTTCTCCCCTGAGCAAAAGCTATGTTCTGATGAAGTGAGATTGCTGATCAACAAAATACTAACAGAAAAGCACTTTGTTCAACACCTTCAAATATGTTTGCTGATGTGGTGAATTCTGTAGTGAGAATTGCTAAGATACAGTGTTTTCTTACCAAATCAATTGAAGAAGATTTGGAACTTATCCTATAAAGGGTAAAATTTGTTCCTCTGAATAGATTGATTCAATGTTCATAATAGTCACCCAAATGAGAAAGCTTCTTTTGGCAACAGGAGCAAGACATTCTATTGCTCTCATTTTGTTCTTAATCCTTCAGATCAGATCAGATCAGTCGTGCCCTTGCAAAATTAACAATGCACCTTTAGGCAAAGTAAGCAAAGAACTGAAAGCATGTTTTAGTCTTGATGATTCAAGATTTCCCCAAGACTCAGCAATCTCTTTTATCCACCAGTTTACCTCTTTATTTTAATTAACATACTTTATTAACAGGGTGTCAGTTTTGCATTTTCAGATAAATTGAGCAGAAAGTGCAGAGTTCCCATATACTTCTTCACCGCTACTCCCCACCCAACAATTTCTCCTGCTAAGCTCAGTCATGTCCAACTCTTTGCAACCCCAAGCACTGTGGCCTGCCAGGCTCCTCTGTCTACGGAATTCTCTAGGCAAGAATACTGGTGTGGGTAGCCATTCCCTTCTCCAGGGGATCTTCCTGACCCAGGGATCGAACCCAGGTCTCCTGCATTGCGGGCAGACTGTTTACTGTCTGAGTCACCAGGGAAGCCCAATATCTTGTATTAATGTGGTACAATTGTTGCAATTGATGAGCCAATATTGATACATTATTATTAAGTAAAGTCCATTGTTTAAATTAGGGTTCTCTCTTTGTGTTGTGTAGCCTACGGATTCTGACAAATACATAATAACACACATCCACTGTTACAGTATCATGCAGAATACTTTCATTCCCCTAAAAATCCCCTATGGAGAAGGAAATGGCAACCCACTCCAGTGTTCTTGCCTGGAGAATCCCAGGGACGGTGGAGCCTGGTGGGCTGCCATCTATGGGGTCACACAGAGTCGGACACGACTGAAGTGACTTAGCATAGCATAGCATAGCATAGCATGCTCCATCAGTTCACCCTTCCTCCCTTCCCCTCCCCAAACTGTCTACCTCTCCAATTGACTTTTATCATTAACACAACTCTGGAGAAAATAAGGACCTTATAAATATAAGCACTATTTACATAGGTTTAAATTAAGTCCCCATCTTTGCCAGTAGGCAAGCTTGTATTTTGTCCATAGTTGAAATAACTGTACTATTTTGAATTCTAATTGTTTTCAGTCAACATTATTTCAGAGATCTATTTCCATGTACAACTATTTCCATTTCTTTACATACTTATCATCTCTAATCTTGTCATAATTTTAAAGATGAATTACTTCATAGTTGCCATGATTTCGCAGGATTAACTGCCCTACAGTTTTTAGATGTTTGTTCAATTTCTAGCTCTTCTACATAAACACTTGCCATTGAATCACAGTTTGATTCTTTACTCACGAACTAAATGATGTCTTAGTTTTTGTCCATATTTTACTCAAGGAACAAGCTTTTGTAGTTCCCTCAGAGGTCAATTTTATTTCCCAAAGGAATAGCGTATGAGGAATTCATTCCTAGAGTACAAAAATCTGTACCTATTGCAGCAGTTTTACTTTAATGCTCCTTTTAATTTTTAAGCAATATTTAAAAATTTTCCCACAAGGGTATCTCTTAATGTGTGCTAAGTCGCTTCAGTCATGTCCGACTCTTTGCAACCCTATCAACTGTAGCCCGCCAAGCTTCCCTGTCCATGGGATTCTCCAGTTAAGGATACTGGAGTGGGTTCCCACGCTCTCCTCTAGGGGATCTGTCTGACCCAGGTATCAAACCTACGTCTCTTATGTCTCCTGCATTGGCAGGAGGGTTCTTTGCCACTAGTGCTGCCTAGGAAGCCTTAAAAGCATAGTATTAATTTGGTCGATGGCCTTATAAATACCATTTTATCATATGTAACTTTTATTCTGTAGTTTTTGACTTATAGCTGTGTTTTTCAAGGCTTAGTTTTAGCAATATCCTGACTTGAATAGTATTTTATAGGATTTATAAAACCTTTCAAATTATAGAAATAGCGTATGTCAGAATAGTCTCAAAAGAGTCAGACACAACTGAGCAACTGAGCATGCAGGCATGTCAGAATAACAATATAATTCTTGCTAAAATTACAAATAGAATTCCGGATGTCTTCAAATAACCATAGTTCTGCTGACGCTGAGCATGAAGAAGACCACAGCTTGCCAGCTAAAAGGACTCTGCCAGGTGCTAGGCAGCAAGAGAGAACAGTTTACAAGTCAGTTCCTTAGGCGCCTAGACAGTACTTCTGTATCATACTACCATTGTTGGGACCTAGAGTTGATACAAAGATTTTTTTAAACTGAAGACCTTTGAGATTCAGCAGATGCAGAAAGAAACCTTCTCAGAGCTTCCCTTATCTGACTAAAAGCAGTAGCTTCTGGGAAATGAGACTGCCATAAACCCCCTGCTCTGAAGGCAGAAGACTACTGCACCTGCATAAACAAACATTATTACAAACGTCTTATCCCATTTGTTCTCCTAAAAATCCACTTGTCTTTCCTAAAGAAACCTATTTGTCTTCTCATAAGGCCTTTTTCCTCCCTCCCTTGTTCCTGCTAAGTCTATAAAACCTCTAACTTAAACCAGTTAAAGAACCGACTGCTTCTTTTGTTGGTTTTCATTTGCATACAAATAAACCTTTTTCTCTTGTTAATCTCTCTTGTGTCGTTTAATTCACAGGCTCACAGACACTAAACCTCAGAGGAGAGAAGTTTTTCCTTTCTAACATTTTAGATTCACAAGAATCAAATTTGCTTACTATGCATTTCCACAGCTGAATGCAGTCCTTACCCTGCCCCACTGAATTTCATATCTGTCTTAAAAACATTAGAAGTTTGTTTTGTTCTCTTCAAACTGCAACTCATTTTATCTGATCATCAAAAAAACACTTTTGTGTGTGTGTGGAATGTAATCTTTTTAATTTTTTAAAGAAAACTGAGGTGTTACTATTTTTTTTTTTTTAAGAAAATTCACATTATACTAGTTTCAAGTTGTTGTTGTTCATTAAGTTCTGTCCCATTCTTTCTGACTTCATGGACTGCAACACACCAGGCACCTCTGTCCTCTACTACCTCCCTGAGTTTGCTCAAATTCATGTCCATTGAGTTGGTGATGCTATCTAACCATCTCATCCTCTGCTGTCCTCTTCTCTTTTTGCCTTCAGTCTTTCCCAGCATCAAAGTCTTTTCCCGTGGGTCAGCTCTTTGCACCAGACAGCCAAAGTATTGGAGCTTCAGCTTCAGCAACAATCCTTCCAATATTGTTGATCTGAATCAATATTCAGAGTTGATTTGCCTTAGCATTGACTGGCTTGATCTCCCGGCAGTCCAAGGAACTCTAAAGAGTGTTCTCCAATACCACACTCAAAAGCATTAATTCTTTGGCGTTCAGCCTTCTTTATGGTCCAGCTCTCACATCCATAGCATGACTACTGGAAAAACCATAGCTTTGACTAAGCCTATTAGTTTCAAGAGCACATATAATTATTTGATATTTGTATATATTGCAAAATCACACACAATATGTCTACTTAACATCCAAGGATTTTCTTTTTTTCAACATGAAAAACTTCCAAGGAACTAAACAACAGCAACTGATTTAAAGAGGCTTTGTCCTGGCTGTGTAAGAATCAGTCTGATTCCTGGGCTATGATTTTCTTTTCCTTGAGAGTTACTTTGCAGAAATAGGAGGCAGGCTATAGCTATGGTCTGCCATTTCCCATGCAGTTCTTACAACTTGCTGCTGCAGGAAGAGGCTTTGAAACAGCCATTTTTCAGCTAACTTCTTACACTTGTTTCAGTAATGTAGATGCTGAAGAACCCCAGCCTGCCAGCCTTATCTGTGACTCTGAGGTGCTGCCTAAAACCATCACAATATTGTTAATCAGCTATACCCCAATACAGAGTAAAAAGTTGGAAAAAAAAAAAGAACCACTCCATATGTATCAAACCTATGGAGACAAGTTTGTTTTTTTAAAAACAAAAAACAATGAAGTTGTAGGAGTTTTGAAACATATTTTAGAGATTAACCCCTTACCAGATTAACCTCTTTTCAGATATACAGTTTACAAATACTTTCTTCCATTCTCTAGATTGCCTTTTTACACAGCTGATTGTTTCTTTTGCTGTGTAGAAGCATTTGAGGCGGAGCTAGTCCCACTTGTTTATTTTTGTTTTATCTTTTTGGAATGTAAGTTTATGCCTGGAAGGCTACCGCCCATGGGGTCACAAAGAGTCGCACAGGACTGAACTGTTAACACTTACACCTTATTACTACCTAGTGAGCCCATACTATTTCTGTGATCTGTGTAATTTAGAGCCTTGCTACTGAAAGTGGTGGGGTCCGCACACTCAGTAGACAGCATGTGAGGGGCTAAATTGTGTCTACCCCCTGCCAAGACCTTAGAATGTGACCATATTTGGAGGTAGGGTCTTTAAAGAGATAAATTAAAATGAGGTCATTAGTGTAGGCCCTAATCCTATATGACTGGTGTCCTTTTAAGGAGTTTGGACACAGACAGGCACAGAGGGGAGACTTGTGAAGGTATAGGGAGAAAGAAGGCTGCTGTCTGTAAGGCAGGGGATGAGGCCTCAGAAGAAACCAACCCCGTTGATACCTTGATCTTGGACTTATAGACTCAAGAACTGTGAGAAAATAAATTTCTGTTGTTTAAGTCTCCAGGTCTGTGATCCTTTGTTATGGCAGCCCCCAGAAACTAATACGTAGCATTAACATCACCTGGGAGCATTTTAGAAGAACTCATTTTCAAGCCCCAACTCAGACATACCGAATCAGAAGCTCTGGAGAGTGAAACCCCAACTCTGTGTTTTAGTCAGTCCTCCGAATGATACCCGTGCAACTGAAGTTTAAGTAGCACTGATCTGCAGTAGTGTTTCTCAAGTTGCACATCAGCCATCACCTGGGCAACTTCAGTAAAAGAGCAGTGCCTGGGCCTCACCATAACATTCTGATTCAGCAGGTTGAGGGTCGAATGGGCAGTGGCCCCAAGGGCAGACCCGGTTTAGATATTTTCTAAAGCTGCCCTGTTGACTCTAAGGACAGCCTGGGCTGAGCTCCCCAGGTCTAGAGCCTGTTGTCATGGTTTGGAAACCTGCAGAAGAGACGACTGAGTGTAGGTACTTTGGGTAAACTGAGGCAGCTTACTAACCTCCTAACATAAGAGGCCTCATCAGTACTGTGTGATTTCAAGAACAAAATGGATCCTCCTCTAGAAATGATGACCCATCCCTCTTCTACCTGCAAATCCTCAGTTCCTCTCTATGACTTGGTGTGATGGTTAGTTTAATGTATCAACTTGACTGAGGTGTCCAGACCAAACATTATTTCTAGGTGTGTCTGTGAGGATGTTTCCAGATGAGATTAACTATTTGAACTGGTGGACTCAGTAGATGGCCCTCCTCCATGTGGTCAAGCTTCATCCGATCCACTGGGGGTCTGAGTAGAACAAAAAGCAGAAACTGGTGGAATTTGCCTCTTTTTCCCTTGCCTTGTTACTAGAGCTCAGACATCTGAACTCATCACCTCAAGTCCCCAGACTGAGATTTATATCATCAGCTCCCCTGGGTCTCATGATTTCAGACTCCAACTGAATTACGCCACCAACTTGGCTGGGTCTCCAGCTTGCAGATGGAAGATCGTGGGTCTTCTCAGCCTCCATAATCTTGTGAGCCAATTCCTCATGATAAACTCCATTTAGATAGATAGATATGAAGAAAGAAGAAGGAAGGAAGGAACAAAGAAAGAAAGATTTGTTTCTGCTTCTGTTTCTCTGGAAAAACTTAGACAAACACAAACACCAAGGAGGTAACAGCATCTTTCTAGATGGGACCAGCCTGACACCAGATTGAAAGGGGGAAATTCAGGGGTTCTGGACCTAGCGTTATTGTCCTTCTTCTTACATGGACTGGGGATGTGCAAGGGTCCTTCAGATAGCTTAATGATGTATGGGGCCATTTCTCTGAGGGCTTAGTAAAGCTTATACTCTAAGCTTCCAGGATTCCTGTTTAGGATTTTATAAACTCCAAGATATAAATACCTGATTAGATTTGGTGAGCCCTTTCTTCCTGTGTTTGCATTTTAAAAAGGGATAAAGTCTTTAGGTCATGAGAAAACAATTCTGGAGGTGAAATCATTTTACGTACTAGCAAACTGGCAGCAGAAATGGGGGCTGGACTGGAAAATAGTGCTACTAATGGTAACTATTCCTGAGTATTTCTGCCTGCCAATGTAGGAGATGTGAGTTCCATCCCTGGGTTGGGAAGATTCCCTGGAGATGGGCATGGCAACTCACTCCAGTGTTCTTGCCTGGAGAATGCCACGAACAGAGAAGCCTGGTGGGCTACAGGTCGCAAAGAGCTGGACACAACTGAAACGACTTAGCACTCTCATGACTATACGTCGAGCACCTCATCCATTGTCTCATTTAATCCTCACAACAATGCTGGAAGTAAGTCGGGAGAACTTGAACCTAAACCATCTGTACCCACACAGTTCACTGTCTGTATTAGCATGACTTTCACCACTGCCTCCAGTAATACGCTTTAGGAAACTCTTGCCCAGGGAGATAAAGTTACACACAACTTTTGCTACTGTCCTTAAAGTACTCCACGGGTCTCATCAATTCTTAAAGTTTCCTTTAGAAACCCTCGCCCTGCTGTGTCTGTTAAGCCCTCGCTCAATCCTAAACAAGCCCCAAACCTACAAATATCCCACCACTGCCCTCTCTTCACGAGATGCTGCTAAGACTCTGTCGAGAAAGGGATAGCCCTGATCTCAGTGAGCTATAAACTCAGCTTTGCTTTGTCCACCAGTTCCTTGGTTGTGCCCTGTGGAGCAGCATTTGACAGCGCCATGCTTATACCCATTTTGCAAATTGGGAAACTGAGGCTTAGTTAATTTATCCAAAGACACAGAGCTAGTAAGTGGTGGGTCCAGGGTTCAAATCCTGCCATTCTGATTCTAGAAAGCACACTCTCAGCCACATCTACACCACCTCCCTTTACATTTGAAATCATATAATACAGTCACTTATTCTTCCTCTACCAAGGATCAACCAAGAAAAATAAACACAAACTGTGAAAGAACATGTGCCCTCAGGCTCCCTCTCCTTACTGCCTGGGCTGTGTCTCTGCTGACAAAGGTCGTCACAGGCCAGGACCTTCTCAGATAGGTTGCAGAACCCTTTGGAAGAAAGAAGGGTGAGTTAGGGAATGTGGGAAGCTCCACTTTGTCAGTGACCAGTGCATTCCTCTGCCTCAATTCATGCAGCTTCACACTAGATAATAGTGTGCATGAGTGTCCGACTCTTTGAGACCCCATGGACTAGGGCCCGCAGGCTCCTCTGTCCATGGGATTTCCCAGGCAAGAATACTGGAATACTGTTAGGTTGCCATTTCCTTCTCCAGTGGATCTTCCTGATCAGACACCAAACTCACGTCTCCTGCATCTCCTGCATTGGCAGGAGGATTCTTTACCACTGTGCCATCTGGGAAGCTCCAACCTGCCAATCATGGGTCACTTAAAAATCACTGAGGAGCCAGAACTTAAAATGGATGGCTCTCTGACCTACACCATGCTTTAAGCTTTGCTGAAGCCAGGACTGGTGCTTTTAAACTATACAAGTCCCAGGACACTCCCGCCTGCTGAGATCATGACAGAAAAGGCAGTGTGTTACCTGCAGTCTGTTACTGCTTTCCTCTGATGCCCATCTGCCCGAGCCTCAGCCACCCTTGCCCATTCACAGAGCACTGCCTACCCACCACCATTGTGTCCCTGGCATCCCAGGGTGAACTTACTCCCCACTTCACACTGAAGACCAACAGCTTCTTTCTGCTCCCCCACCCCACAGTCCACTTTCTCTGTCTCAAGCCTGCTGCCAGCCCTATCTGGCAATGCAAAGTAGGAAGTCCAACGTCCTGGAAATTCCAGCAGACCACACCTTGGCAACAGAGAGCAGGCAGGCAGACGCCTGCAGCAATGGGTGGGGAGCTTTCTGATCTGGTGGCACCTCCCAGATGGAGATGAAAACCCAACACAAACCGTGGAAGAATGTGGGCCTTCGGGCTCCCTCTCCTTACTGCCTGGGCCACATCTCTGCTGTTAAGAGTGGTCACAGGCCAGGACGTCCTCAGATAGGTCCTTAGGAAGCAAAATCCTCTGGGGGAAATTAGGTAAGGTGGAGGGCTCAGCTTTGTCAGTGACCAGTATGCTCCTCTTCCTCAATTCATGCAGCTTCTTACCGACCCACCAGGAGCCACTTAAGTTCAGGTCTGCTACAGGTTAGATCACACATGTCAACGAAGGGACTTAAAACACCTAGTTGAGGTATAAGTGTGTGCTCACTCATTTAGCAGACCCAAACCAAGGACTTTCTCACAAACTATGGAAATCAGCCCACTGCAATCAGCAACCCCTATGGCCCTCCCTACCCACCGCAGCTTCAGTCTCTTGTTCCACCGGATGATTACCTGTTTGCTCACTATTGCTGAATAACAAATCAACCCCAAACAGGAACTTTAAACAATAACCATTTTCTTTCCTGACAATTCTGTGGATTGGCTGGGCAATCTTTCTGTTGGTCTTGCGGGATCGATCATGTGAATGCTTTCAGCAGAGGACGAGTTGGCTGCCGGGACAGGACCTCTCTTTCCAGGAGGTCTCTCAAGGTCTCTCAAGGGTTTCTCTTTATGCTGTTCTGGAGCAGTGATCTAAGAAGACAAGAGCAGAAGCCACAAGGTTCCCTGGGGCCTTGAAAGTCATACAGTGTCATTTCTGCCACCTTCTGTCAGTCTAAGCAAGTCACAGGGATCTTAGACTCAAGGCGTGGGGGAGTGGACCACACTTCTTGATAGGGGTATTGTGTTTTCACTGGGGGTACAACGAGGAAGTGACTCCATTATCCACAAAGATGTAGGAAGCTGCTTAATATTCACTATTAATAATGACTAAGCAAACTGGTGGCTCAGACGGTAAAGCGTCTGCCTGCAATGCGGGAGACCCGGGTTTGATTCCTGGGTCAGGAAGATGCCCTGGAGAAGGAAATGGCAATCCATTCCAGCACTCTTGCCTGGAAAATCCCATGGATGGAGGAAGGAGCCTGATTGGCTACAGTCCATGGGGTCGCAAAGAGTCGGACACGACTGAGCCACTTGACTTCACTTCAAGCAAACAAAGCCTACTTACCATGTACTGGATACTGTGCTAAGCACTTTACAAGAACCCAATGATAAACATTATCTCCCAATGCTCCTGTTTCCATGTGGAGAAGGAGAATTCTCCAGAGAAGAACTCCCTCACTTTTGCCCTCACCCATTTCCTCCTTCCCATGGGAGCAGTGACTCCTCTGCTGGTGAATCTAGAAGAAGGAGTGAATTTCTTCTTCCTTGAGATCTCAGAGCCATAAGCAGAGTGTGCTCTGTCTGCTCTGGGGGCAGGTGTGCCTGGAGGAGGGGTATTTAGAAATCCAATTGGTTCATTAAAATCACATTCTCCAAACACCTTTATCAGTTGTAAAGGAGTTATGTTGAACTCCATTTGTCTGGGTTTCTCAATTGTTTCTGAACTAAGGCAAGGAAAGGACAGGTATAATTTATTGGAGACTTTCAAATCTCAACAGCACACACTATTAGCTCCTTCTCAATGAGAAGTAATTTGCACAAGGTTGCACAGCTAAAACTCTGTGAAGCCTCATTCTGGAGCCAACAACCTTGAACAGAAACAGCACTGCCTTCACCCCCTCGCTCCTAGATTGGAGGAAGCCATGTAACATTTATGCTCCAATTTTCCTTCCTTCAATCAAATCCAGGTTAACAAACAAAAGTCAGCTTCTTCTCTGTTCCCACTTGTTCATCACCTCTTGAGAGTCAAGCAGTTGCAACCCAGAGGTCAACAGAGGCCTCCTGTCCTTGGAAAATTCAATTAGAGTTGACGCGAAACCCTTTCCCACCAAAAATGTGGTGAAAGTTCTAAGTCTCACCCATTCCCCTGGATTTGGGGTAGGAACACCAGTTTATCTCATTTTACCTTATTTCTAGTGGGTTGTTACTCCACCATCCTATTTCCACCAAATTATAAAATATCTCACCATCTTGTATGTGCTATTTCTCTCCTACACCAGCCATGAAATACAAATTACCTTGACTTCCCCACTTAAATAGCCCTAACATCAACTGTGTGGGAGGCAAGCAGATCAGGCTGGTGGCGTGCAGTGTTGGGGAGTTTTGTGCTGCTCAGGCCTCTCAAGCCTCTGTCGAGACCTGTAACTGTCCATCCCTGCTCCCCTTGGACTTTCCACTTTATTATGTAAAACTTCAAGCCTGTCTAATAGAAGAGAGACTATTACAATGAACCCTATGCTTCCATCACTTAATTTCAACAATCACCAACTCATAACCAAGAGTTGTTTCATCTATTCTCTCATCCACTTCCGTTGGGATTATTGTAAAGCAAACTCTAGATAGGGCTTCCCAAGTGGCACTAGTGGTAAAGAACTCGCCTGCCAATGCAGGAGACATAAGAGATGTGGGTTTGATCCCTGGTTTGGGAAGATCCCCTGGAGGAGGGCATGGAAACCCACTCCAGTATTCTTGCCTGGAGAATCCCATGGACAGAGGAGCCTAGCAGGCTACAGTCCATAGGGTTGCAAGGAATTGAACATGACTGAATCAACCTAGCACACACACACACAAACTCTAGATATCACTTTATTCACAGCTTTATTCACTTTATTCACACTTTATTCTCAGCTTCCATCTCTAAAAGAATTGCTTTTAAAAGCATAACCAGGACTGCCCTGGTGGCCTAGTGATTAAGAATCTGCCTGCCAATGCAGGGCACATGGGTTCAAGTCCTGGTTCGGGAAAATTCCATCTGCCTCAGAGCAACTAAAGTTTATACACCATAACTACTGAAGCCCATGGGCCTAGAGGCCGTGCTCTGCAACAAGAGAAGCCACCACAGTAAGAAGCCTGCACACCACAACTAGAGAGTAGCCCCTACTTGCCACAACTAGAGAAAGATCACAAGCAGCCACAAAGACCCAGCACAGCTAAAAAATAATATTTTTAAAAAGCTTTTAAAAGCATAATCACCATATCAGTACCCTCCTAAACATAATCATCAGCACTTCTCCAATACCAGCAAGTACCAAAGCAGGATTCCTCGTCTCCTGGTCCTACCTCTCCCCAACCCCCAGTCCCAACCACAGCTAACTGAGATGACCTGCACGTGTGTGTCTCTGGCCGCTCTCAGGTCTCTACGCTGCCACGCAGACCCAAGGACCACCTCCCTGAACGCGGTGGACTGCCCCACCAGGCACAGCAGGCTCAGTACCTACAGCCCACAGTACTTTTAGGAACTTACAAAGATGGTTCTTTTTATATGAGAAGGAAAAAATGAACTTTTAGTTTTAAAAAAAGTCTTAATATAAAATACTGATATGTTCATCTTTATTTTAATACGGTCATAAAATATAATTTTAATATGGTTTAACTAAGCTTACCTAATGAGAACTTTCAATTAAGCTTTCATCTTAAAACCAGAGGAGTGAAAGACAGAATATTATCAAAGGCAGAATAAAGCAGTTTTAACCTTTATCCTGTGTCCTGAGAAATTTCAGGCCTTTCTGAACTAGTGGCTTAAAAAAAAAAAAAAAAATCCTTTGATAGTTTTGGTAGACTATGAATAGTCTCACTGATGCCATTTTCCAAAATGGACAACATTAACTTACCTAAATTTCACAGATCTAATAATAATATTCTCCACCTTTCTGCTAATAAGGAGCTGAAAATCACTCCAAGGCATAACAGAGGCGGTTAATACAACCATCTGGGAATAAAAGCTACAGAAAAGTGAACATTTGCAGCTATTACACTTGACAGCGAAAAGGGGGGAGAAGTCATTTTAGTTTTCTTAAAAATATTATTATTTTTTTTTTTTTTATATCTTTTTTTTTTTTATTTTTTTTCATCTGATCAGTTCTGTTGTTTCGTGTGCTCCTCCCCGAGCCCCCCAACACCCCCACCCCCCCCCCCCCCCTCCACCACCCCCCCCCCCGGGGCACCCCCAAACTCGCATCCATCGAGACAGTGATGCCATCCAGCCATCTCATCCTCCGTTGTCCCCTTCTCCTCCTGCCCTCAATCCCTCCCAGCATCAGAGTCTTCTCCAATGAGTCAACTCTTCGCATGAGATGGCCAAAATACTGGAGTTTCAGCTTTAGCATCATTCCTTCTAAAGAAATTCCAGGATTGATCTCCTTCAGAATGGACTGGTTGGATCTTCTTGCAGTCCAAGGGACTCTCAAGAGTCTTCTCCAACACCACAGTTCAAAAGCATCAATTCTTCGGCGCTCAGCCTTCTTCACAGTCCAGCTCTCACATCCATACATGACCACAGGAAAGACCATAGCCTTGACTAGGCGAACCTTTGTTGGTAAAGTAATGTCTCTGCTTTTGAATATGCTATCTAGGTTGGTCATAACTTTCCTTCCAAGGAGTAAGCGTCTTTTAATTTCATGGCTGCAGTCACCATCTGCAGTGATTTTGGAGCCCAGAAAAACAAAGTCTGACACTGTTTCCACTGTTTCCCCATCTATTTCCCATGCAGTGATGGGACCACATGCCATGATCTTCGTTTTCTGAATGTTGAGCTTTAAGCCAACTTTTTCACTCTCCACTTTCACTTTCATCAAGAGGCTTTTTAGCCCCTCTTCACTTTCTGCCATAAGGGTGGTGTCATCTGCATATCTGAGGTTATTGATATTTCTCCCGGCAATCTTGATTCCAACTTGTGTTTCTTCCAGTCCAGCATTTCTCATGATGTACTCTGCATATAAGTTAAATAAACATGGTGACAATATACAGCCTTGACGTACTCCTTTTCCTATTTGGAACCAGTCTGTTGTTCCATGACCAGTTCTAACTGTTGCTTCCTGACCTGCATACAGATTTCTTAAGAGGCAGATCAGGTGGTCTGGTATTCCCATCTCTTTCAGAATTTTCCATAGTTTATTGTGATCCACACAGTCAAAGGCTTTGGCATAGTCAATAAAGCAGAAATAGATGTTTTTCTGGAACTCTCTTGCTTTTTCCATGATCCAGCGGATGTTGGCAATTTGATCTCTGGTTCCTCTGCCTTTTCTAAAACCAGCTTGAACGTCAGGAAGTTCACGGTTCACATATTGCTGAAGCCTGGCTTGGAGAATTTTGAGCATTACTTTACTAGCGTGTGAGATGAGTGCAATTGTTGGGTAGTTTGAGCACTCCTTGGCATTGCCTTTCTTTGGGATTGGGATGAAAACTGACCTTTTCCAATCTTGTGGCCACTGCTGAGTTTTCCAAATTTGCTGGCATATTGAGTGTAGCACTTTCACAGCATCATCATTCAGGATTTGGAATAGCTCCACTGGATTTCCATCACCTCCACTAGCTTTGTTTGTAGTGATGCTTTCTAAGGCCCATTTGACTTCACATTCCAAGATGTCTGGCTCTAGGTCAGTGATCACATCATCATGATTATCTAGGTCTTGAAGCTCTTTTTTGTACAGTTCTTCTGTGTATTCTTGCCACCTCTTCTTGATATCTTCTGCTTCTGTTAGATCCACACCATCTCTGTCCTTTATTGTGCCCATCTTTGTATGAAATGTTCCTTTGGTATCTCTGATTTTCTTGAAGAGATCCCTAGTCTTTCCCATTCTGTTGTTTTCCTCTATTTCTTTGCATTGATCACTGAAGAAGGCTTTCTTATCTCTTCTTGCTATTCTTTGGAACTCTGCATTCAGATGTCTATATTTTTCCTTTTCTCCTTTGCTTTTCGCTTCTCTTCTTTTCACAGCTATTTGTAAGGCCTCCCCAGACAGCCATTTTGCTTTTTTGCATTTCTTTTCCATGGGGATGGTCTTGATCCCTGTCTCCTGTACAATGTCACGAACCTCATTCCATAGTTCATCAGGCACTCTATCTATCAGATCTAGGCCCTTAAATCTATTTCTCACTTCCACTGTATAATCATAAGGGATTTGATTTAGGTCATACCTGAATGGTCTAGTAGTTTTCTCTACTTTCTTCAATTTCAGTCTGAATTTGGCAATAAGTAGTTCGTGGTCTGAGCCACAGTCAGCTCCTGGTCTTGTTTTTGCTGATTGTATAGAGCTTCTCCATCTTTGGCTGCAAAGAATATAATCGATCTGATTTCGGTGTTGACCATCTGGTGATGTCCATGTATAGAGTCTTCTCTTGTGTTGTTGGAAGAGGGTATTTGCTATGACCAGTGTATTTTCTTGGCAAAACTCTATTAGTCTTTGCCCTGCTTCATTCCGTATTCCAAGGCCAAATTTGCCTGTTACTCCAGGTGTTTCTTGACTTCCTACTTTTGCATTCCAGTCCCCTATAATGAAAAGGACATCTTTTTTGGGTGTTAGTTCTAAAAGGTCTTGTAGGTCTTCATAGAACCTTTCAACTTCAGCTTCTTCGGTGTTACTGGTTGGGGGATAGACTTGGATTACTGTGACATTGAATGGTTTGCCTTGGAAACGAACAGAGATCATTCTATCGTTTTTGAGATTGCATCCAAGTACTGCATTTCGGACTCTTTTGTTGACCATGATGGCCACTCCATTTCTTCTGAGGGATTCCTGCCCACAGTAGTAGATATAATGGTCATCCGAGTTAAATTCACCCATTCCAGTCCATTTTAGTTCGCTAATTCCTAGAATGTCGACATTCACTCTTGCCATCTCTTGTTTGACCACTTCCAATTTGCCTTGATTCATGGACCTGACATTCCAGGTTCCTATGCAATATTGCTCTTTGCAGCATCGGACTTTGCTTCTATCACCAGACACATCCACAGCTGGGTATTCTTTTTGTTTTGGCTCCATCCTTTCATTCTTTCTGGAGTTATTTCTCCACTGATCTCCAGTAGCATATTGGGCCCCTACTGACCTGGGGAGTTTCTCTTTCAGTATCCTATCAATTTGTCTTTTCATACTGTTCATGGGGTTCTCAAGGCAAGAATACTGAAGTGGTTTGCCATTCCCTTCTCCAGCGGACCACACCCTGTCATATCTCTCCACCATGACCCCCCCATCCCAGGTTGCCTCTAGGGCATGGCTTAATCTCATTGAGTTAGACAAGGGTGTGGTCCTTGTGTGATTAGACTGACTAGTTATCTGTGAGAATGGTTTTAGTGTATTTGCCCTCTGATGCCCTCTTTCAAGACCTACTGTCTTACTCGGGTTTCTCTTACCTTGGGCGTGGGGTATCTCATCCCGGCTGCTCCTGGCTGCTCCCGGCCAGCAAAGCACAGCCATCGCACCTTACCTTGGACGAGGGGGTCTCTCCTCACCGCCGCCCTTCCTGACCTCGGTCGTGGGGTAGCTCTTCTCGGCCGTGCTTAGTGCACTGGCCCTCACCGCCGTCCTTCCTCGGTCGTGGGGGGGGTGGGGTTGCTCCTCTCCCTCGGTCGCGCTTGTGCGCGCGCGCGGGCGGGGCCTTGGGCCGGCCGGCGGGCGGGCGGGGTCTGGCGGGCGGCAGGGAGGTCGCTCTTAAATGGCGCGCCGGTCGCGGGCAGGCGAGGTCGCTCTTAAATGGCGCGCCGGTCGCGGGCAGGCGAGGTCGCTCTTAAATGGCGCGCCGGTCGCGGGCAGGCGAGGTCGCTCTTAAATGGCGCGCCGGTCGCGGGGGGGGGGCAGGCGAGGTCGCTCTTAAATGGCGCGCCGGTCGCGGGCAGGCGAGGTCGCTCTTAAATGGCGCCGTTAATGATCTTATTTAATAACTGCTTCTTTAAAGGATTTAGAAAACTTTCAATTTATACTCAAACACGTAATAAAGACAGGCACACATACATATGAACACACACACACATATCCACTCCAGGGAGCAAGTAAAAACAAATTCAGATTAAATTCTTGATACCAGAAACCAAGCAGAAGAGCGGCACAGACAAGCTGGCAATCTCCTGGGGCAGTGGTGGAGGTGATGATGGTAGCAGCTGTTATTTTTTGGTTTCCTGCTATGACTAGGCATGATGCCAGGAATTTTATTTGCTGAGGGGGCTCACCACATTTGAACATTACATTCATTAAGCTCTAAGATTCTTGTGTGCAAGTCAAAGGAAGAAACAGGTAAAAAGTGAATACAACTTAGGGATTTAAAGATAGAACTGGAATTTGTGGCAAGATACAATCTGCCTAAAAGTCGTTTGAATATCACAGACTCTCACCTTTCTTACTGAATTTTCATAGATATCCTTGAATAGATGTTTCTTTATTTGCTGTTTGTCTTAAGGGTCATTTCCAGAAATTTTAATTTTTGTTTTATTTGGCTCTGCCAGGTCTTAGTTATGGCATGCAGGATCTTCCATCTTCGCGGACGCATCCAAACTCTTTAGATGCAGCATGTGGGATCTAGTTCTCTGACCAGGGATGGAACCCAGGCCCCTTGCATTGGGAGGGAATTCCCCATATTTCATTTTAACCAATAAATCTAGCTTTTTTTCTTTTCCTTCTATCTAAAAACAAACAAGCAAACAAAACCCCCCAAAATCAAACCAAAACAAAAAACAACCAAAAGTACTACATGGTGTTACCTCTCCATGACACTAGTTATTAGCTTCACATAAAAGCTTTAGAGATAGAGCTCAATCATCTGTAAAACTGGTTTCCAAACAAGCTCATTTTCATGCAAATCTAGATAGGCCATAAAAGTTAGTTTACTCCATAAAATACTAATCCATGGAGATAATAAAACAAATTAAATTTAAAAAATTCTGGGTGAATGCAATTTGACAAAACATTATAGCACTTATCAAATGCCTAGTTTCTGTCACTCATGATAAATGACACTGAGCATGAGAAAAGGAAGAGGCTGGTGGAGATGGAATCATTTAAAGTAATCTATTTTCTACGGAAACGTGAGGCAGCACTGTTTTGGGGGGCAGCACTGTCTTCACCATTGGCTGCATGATATTTATGCTTCTGCAAAATGGAGACCAAAACACTCCGCCGCAGCAACTCCAAGAAGAACTAAAAGACTCCATCACCTTATTCCCCAGAAGATTCAATCCTCTTTTGAGTTACAAAAGCTACCCAAGACTGCCTTCTGCTTTCAGTTGTGGTGATAAATATATAGTAGTAAAACATAAAGTCTACTGATTTAATCAAATACTTTGAGAAATGAAAAGCTATCATCTAGAACACTGCTTCATAACCTTTTTCAGGTCATGAATTATTTTCAGACTATGATAAGAACCATGGATGTGGACTTCTCTGGTGGTCTGGTGATAAAAGAATCCCACGACCAATGCAGATGACATGGTTCATTCCCTAGTCTGAGAAGATTTCACATGCTGCCAGAGAAACTAAGCCCACACACCACAATAAAGACCATAAGCAACAAGAAGACCCAGCACAGCCAAATAAAGAAACATGGGTGCTATTCCCAGCAAATTGACATACATGCAATTGTACATGAACTCATAGAAGATTTATGGACCCTGCAAAGGCTGTCTTCAGACTCTAGGTTAAAAAATTCTGATCCAGAGTAAGCAGAAATTACCAACTTTATCAATAATTCGATTTTAATATATAACTATATTTTAAATATAAAATATGGCAGAAAGTGAGGAGGGGAAAAGCCTGATGAGTGAAAGTGGAGAGGAAGGGGCAGCCAACCAGAAACGAAGACAGGCACTGTCCCATCACTGAGGGAAAAGATGGGGAAACAGGGAAACAGTGTCAGACTGTTCTGGCAAAATCACTGAGATGGTGACTGCAGCCAGAAAAAAAGACGCTTGCCCGGAGGAAAGAGACCAACCAGAAGCAACAAAAGCAGAGACTACTACCAACAAAGGCGCCAGTCAAGCACGTCCCGTGATGAGGAGTGAGAGTTGGAGGAAGAAGGGAGCGCCGAAGAATTGATGTGAACTGTGGTGGGAGAAGAAGAGTCCGAGGAAGACAGTCACGAAGGAGACAATCCTGAAAGAAGGAAGAGAAAGCTGAAACCAGATGGCCACCAGGAAGAGTTGACATGGAGAAGACTGAATTGGGAGGGATTGAGGGCAGGAGGAGAAGGGGACGACAGAGGAGAGATGGGGATGGACACTGACCGATGGAGGAGGAGTGACCTCCGGGAGCTGGTGATGGACAGGGAGGCCTGGCGTGGCGGAGGGGGAAGGGAGGACTGATCTGATCTGATATTTTAAATAAAATTATACTTCAGTTTGGAGCTGAAAGTTACAATTTGATTTATAACTCTATGGCAATATAATATAGGCATATAAACTCTGGATCTCAATGTTCTTGCTTGTAAACTGAAGATGATAATAATTATCTCATAAGGTTACTGTATTTCCTGATATGTATCTAGTGTAATACTTGTCACAAAAATATTTAATAAATGTTCATTTACTCATTCAAAAAAATATAGTAACCTGTTTCCTAAATTTCATCTACAGATTATAGAAAGCATTTTGACTTATCTGCAAAGGCTTCACTGTTTTTCAGTGCTACTTCTCAGTAATGAGGGGGCAATGGAAGAGTAACACGAAGAATGATTTCAGTCTTCAGGATTTATTTGAGAAGACAGTGAGATGAGATCAGCTACTGGAGAACAGAGATCTCACTGGGAAAAGAAAAGCAAAACCAGCAAATACATGGAGGTTTTGTTTTTTCAGATCAGTCAGAGCAATGAGACCACTAAGACATGCATGAGGAGAGAAGTAAGGATAGTCAGGTGGGCATTCATTTTCTCTTTAAAGCATGCTGGAGTCCCCATACTGCTAAAGACATGATTGCGGGTAGCAGCAGCAGTAGTCCTAGAGGTCCAGTGTGTACTGAGGGGGTGGGAGCTACAAACTGACAGCACCAGACTAGGAAACTGTGGCTTTCTGTTTTTAACGTGTAATAGGTTCTGCCAACTCCTGGATCCTCGGAGAACATTGTGTTTTCAAAGCAGCTGGCTTGACTTTAAAGACTTCTGGATCATAATATACAATATGCACAGGAGTCCTGAAATGGAAAAAAGATTCAACTTGAAATAGGATGAAAAGGAAAGAGAATGAACACTCCTCAGGCATCCACTATTGTTAGGCACTGTGTTATTATACCATTTTGATTTTCATAAGCATCTCATAAAACAGGTATCATTGATCTCCACTATACAGATAAGGGGAGAAGGCAATGGCACCCCACTCCAGTACTGTTGCCCGGAAAATCCCATGGATGGAGGAGCCTGGTAGGCTGCAGTCCATGGGGTCGCTAAGAGTCAGACACGACTGAGCAACTTCACTTTCACTTTCCACTTCCATGCTTTGGAGAAGGAAATGGCAACCCACTCCAGGTTCTTGCCTGGAGAATCCCATAGACGGAGAAGCCTGGGAGGCTGCAGTCCATGGGGTTGCACAGAGTCAGACACGACTGAAGCAACTTAGCAGCAGCAGCAGCAGCATACAGATAAGGAGATGAAGGCTCAGGCAAGTCGTTAAGAATGACCTGTGGTCAAATCTAGATTTGTGTCAGATTCCAAAGCCTTTCCTCTTTCCATAGAAAGCAAATTCTGGAAATTCCTCAATAATTTGGCTGTGTTAAAACAAAGCCAGACAGTTCACTAGTGAACTTGAAGACATTATGTTTTTTTGAAGTTTCCATCCTTAACCACCAAATAAGAATTTTGCTACCAGGATAGAATCTTGAGTACCTGATCTTACTCTTCCCTTTCCTTTGTCAGTGTACAGAGAATGAATGTCATTTCATTTGATGTTTAACTTTTTTTTTTTAAGAAAAAATTGCAAAATTTTAAAATATTTTATTATATAAGATTGAATATATTTCCTATTCCCTGAGCTCAAGACTACTACAACTTTTTCAGTTATGCTTTATTGATGGTGCTAGAAAAAGGGGATCAAGTATTATCCCTTGAAGGTAACAAAATGAATTGAGGTTCAGGCAAGTTGAGAGGTCTTCTGAAAAATGAATAGGAATTAGAGGCAAGTTTTTCTTTGTTTAATATATTTTCTGATTTATTTATAATAGTTCATACATGTATATGATGCAAAAATGTTAAAAAATTACAAAAGTCTATTCAGGGAAAAATAAGTCTTCCTCCCATCCTAGCTCCTTAGGCCCCCAAAGTAACCGTTGTTACCAGCTTATTATGTACTCCTCTGAGATAATATAAGTGGGGCTTCCCCCATGGCTCAGCACATAAAGAATCTGCCTGCAATGTAGGAAATTATAACAATTGTGTTTCTGTTCTATAATTTGTTTTCCTTAACAATATAAGTATAGATGTGTGTTAGTTGCTCAGCCCTGTCCCATTCATTGCCACCCCATGGACTATAGTCCACCAGGCTCCTCTGTCCATGGAATTCTCCAGGCAAGAATACCGGAGTGGGTAGCTATTCCCTTCTCCAGGAGATCCTCCCGACCCAGGGATCAACCCCAGGTCTCCTGCATTGCAGGCACATTCTTTATCACCTGAGCCACCAGGGAAGTCCCAACAATAGAGACAGATTATTCCCTTAATAATATAGATAAATAATCCCATATCCTTAATAACAGAGTTGTATCCTAGGTCTAAAGCTCAATACTAGTCCACTAACTAATTGTAGTCTTACCAACAATTCATGGTAAGAAGACCATAGATTTGCCACAATAAATGTAACAAGTGATATGATTCTAAAAATGTATTGTTTTCCTACAATTCATTTCATTGACTTTACTAGATCAACTTTTCCCTCTCCTTAGTATCCCCAGGCTTTCCTGTCCCATCTTAGCCTTTAATTGACATACCTTGTATTTGGGTTAGCTAGTTCTTGAATTCTGGGAGATATCTTGGAATGGATAGCAGCATAAGATACCGGCCAGAGGGCATCGCGGGGAGGTAAATAATCTTTGTGAAGAGGCTTGGCCTTAGCTAGCGCTAGTATTCGAGGGCTGGGGTGGGCCAGCAAGGCAGCATGGGAGATCTATAGTGGAAACAAAATGACACAAAAATTTCACGTTTCTCTTTCCAGGTATAACATTTATCAAGTCACCATTATTTCTCTCCTGATTACTCTCTAACTGGCCTCTCTGCTTCCCTTCTTGCCCCATACAATCCAGCCTTCATACAGCAGTTACTGAGGGCGAGAATGTGCATTTTAACAAGTGTATTCCATGAGCCAGAGAGTGTTCTCAGTGATTTGCCTGTATTGTTCCCATGCAATCACCATAATAACTTGATGAGGGATGTACTTTCCAAGGCCCAAGTCAAATCATGTCCTCTCAGGGTTTAAACCTTCCAGCACCTTTCCATTTTGCTAAGAAAAACATTTAGGCTCCTTACTGTGGCCAAGAAGGCCCTACCTGATCTGCCTGCTATCCTCCATGACCTCACCTTCCTTCCATCTCTCCCTTGATTACTAAGACCCCAGCCACACAGACCCCTCTGGCCCAGCTCTTTCCATCTCAAGACCTTTGCACTTGCTAGTTCTGCTTGAAACTCTCTTTCCCCATTCTTGTCATGCCTCCTCTCTATCATTCAAGTCCCTAGACTCAAACATCACATCCTCAAGAAGCTCTTCCCTGACCATCCAAGGTATATCGGCCATTCTAATTACCCTATTCAACCTTCTTCACAGAACTTACCAACACCTGCCTTAGCTCATTTATTTTATTGTTGGGGTGTTTATTGTCTGCTTCTTCCCACCAGAATATAAGCTGCTTGAGAGATGTACCTGTTTGCCCAAAGCTAGACTAGATTCTGGTGCATAATTATTGCTGAATAAAGATATGTTGACTGACTGACTCATTGACTCATTTGGGTCTTACTTTGGAAACCACATCTGCCAGGAGGCCTTTCTATTATGTTGCTTTATTGGTAAAATAGGAAAGATGACACATAGCTACTCTTCTCTCTCTTAAGAGTATGATTATCTGCAGTATTGCATGCTCAGTTGCTCAGTCATGTCTGATTCTTTGTGACCCCATGGACTACAGCCCACCAGGCTACTCTGTCCATGGGACTTTCCAGGCAAGAATACTGGAGTAGGTTGCCATTTCCTTCTCCAGGGGATCTTCCTCACCCAGGGATTGAACCCTCATCTCCTGCGTCTCCTGCATTGGCACGTGGATTCTTTACCACTGAGCCACCTGGGAAGCCTCATCTACAGTGGAATCATTTCTTTAAAATATTTTTTTAAACCCCCCAGACAATTCTAGCAATTAAAGATGGCTATAATCACATACCAAGAAAACTGAGAATCAAGTTTTGATTTGCCCAAACGTCACAAGTCATTTTAGCAAACTCAAGTCACTCTCCCAAGGTTTTATTGATTCTCTAGGGAATTTCCTAATAGAATTCCACATCTAATGCTCAGATTCCTATATGATGAAATTGGTCTGACTTCCTTTGGCAACAAGATCATTAGGTATTTATTGAAAACTCAGTTGGGATTAGAAGTCAAGTAGCCACTACAATGAATGGAGCGGAGTGTCAGGGAGGAAGAGTGAGGGAAACCACTGAAGGTGTTGGGCTCTGTGCTAAACACCTGCCTTATTGATTATCACAAGTCACAACAGTCCTGAAACTGGAAACTATTATCTTGACAATCCCCTTGCTCACAATGCCATCACAACTTTAGGACTTTGGCATGTGCTCTTCCCTTTACTTTTGCCTGGAAAATCCTATGGACAGAGGAGCCTGGTAGGCTCCAGTCCATGGGGTCGCTAAGAGTCGGACACGACTGAGCGTCTTCACTTTCATTTTTCACTTTCATGCATTGGAGAAGGAAATGGCAACCCACTCCAGTGTTCTTGCCTGGAGAATCCCAGGGACGGGGGAGCCTGGTGAGCTTCCGTCTATGGGGTCGCACAGAGTCGGACACGACTGAAGCGACTTAGCAGCAGCAGCAGCTTCCCTTTACTAGAACATTCTCTTCTCTTCTCATTCACTTAGCTGACCCCTTCTCATTCAGCTCAAATAGTCCTTCCTTTGAGAGGCTTTCCCTGATTACCATACACAAGAAGCGTGTTCTCTACCCTCAGCCATAGTCACTCCTTTCCCATTTTCTTCATAGTACTTATCACTACTTGACATCATCTTATCTGTTTACTTTTTTTTCTTTTTGGTCTCCCTCCATTGTGTTTATGGGCATGGTGTCTGGCATGCAATAGAGATTCAAATCCGTACTGAATGAATAAGGCTCAAGAAGGTTATCACAACATCATAGAACTATCAGTAGTGAGGCAGGAACCTGAACCCAGCTCTTATTGACTCCCAAATCCATTGATGCTCTTCACTCTCAACCTCTCTCCATATCTTGCAGCTAGAACTTCCTTCCTGCCACAGACTACTCTTTCAAGGTTTTCTTATCCAATGACTTTGGTCTATGCCCTACAGAGGCAAAGTAACACCTGGGAATGAGCAGAAAGTGAGCTGAAGGATGCCAAGGTAGTGACGGCTTACAGGACGAATGGGCTTTTCACTTCTTTCTCTTTCAAAGCACAGACCCTCTATCTTGATCCGTGGATGAGCAAGGTCTATAATTCTAGGAGCTGCAATAGCAGTCAGGGTAGACGACAAAATCTTGGTTTCAATCTAGGGGAGAAAAAGAAAATAGTACTTATAAGCATCAAACACTAAATACTATCTAGATCATAGTTACAAAGTAGCATCTGATTGCTGGACCAGACTTCTCAGTAAATTCAACAGAAGAGATGAGAATATGGTAGTAACCCATGATTATAGCCAAAAGGATCAGTTTCCATCCTTCTGAAACTAGGTTGTATAGATTCAAACTCAGCTGTTTTGGAACTTACTTTTAAACTAAAGATGGGGGAGAATTGAACAACAACAGTCCTAACAGTTACTATTAAAAGAGACTTAGTATGACATTCATAGAGGTAAAAGGACTTCCTACAGTGTATCCATCAGAAGTCTCTGGTGGCAAGTAACCTCAGGTACTTGTGCTAGTAACTTGACTTCTTTTGTGGGCGTGTGTTGTTTTTAAACTCTTAGAAGATTTAGAATTAACTGTCAAATAGCTAAGAAAATAAAACTCATAGAAATAGCACTTTGTCTTCAGAATAAGTATGTGCAAAAATTGATGAAATTTGAACAGGGACTGTAGAATAGGTGTGGTACTATATCAGTGTTAAATTTCCTGATCTTGGTAATAGTACTGTAGTTCTAAAGGATAATATCTTATTGTTAGGAAACACAATAAAGCACTGAGGAAAAAGGATATTCGACATCTGTAACTAACTTTCAAAAATGATTCAGGGAGGGGGTTCTCTGATGATCTAGTTAGGATTTGGCACCTTCAGTGCCGTGGCCCAGGTATGATCCCTGGTCAGGGAACTGAGATCCCAATAGCTGTGCAGGGTGGCCAAAAAAGAAAACCATATGAACTGAAAAGTGATTCAGGGAAAAAAATTAAATACACACACACCCTACACAGAGGAGAGAGAATGACAAACCAATGGACTTTAATTTTTGCAGATTGTTAGTAAATTTGAAATTACTAAAAAGCAAAAACTAAGTGTATATTAAAATAAAAGTAGGCACATGTTTTAAGAGAATTTGGCCTGTAAGAATGATAACATTACAATTGCAATTGGCAGTGTATCATGGAGTAAAGTGATTTAGAAGGATGACATTCAGTTGAAATCTTAACTTTATGTCATTCTGAAACAGGCTGGGACCTGGGACCCTTTATTGCAGTGCCTGCACCTACACAAATGCCTCCTGGAGCAACAGAATACAAAGAAACTCTAAAAAGAACTGCTTATGTGCACAGCTGGGGCAAATTAGGAATAAGTAGAAGATACAAAAAGGCCAAAACTCGACTGCCACTTTGAGATGCCAGGAGCAAAAGCAGGATACTATGCACGATCCCTATACACAGCACCACCAAGGGAGTGGGCAGACCACCTAAGCCACCCTTCCTGTCATCTACCTCTGTGCTCAGTCGCTCAGTTGAGTCCAACTTTTTGTAGTCCCATGGTCTGTAGCCCACCAGGCTCCTCTGTCCATGGGATTCTTCAGGCAAGGATACTGGAGTGGGTTGCCGTTTCCTCCTCCAGGGGATCTTCCCAACGCAGGGATCAAACCTGCCTCTCCCGCACTGGCAGGCAGATTCTTTACCACTGAGCCACCTGGGAAATGTCATCTGCCCCTACCCTCACCCTGTTTAAGGGAGCAGCTGACCCCCCTCTCAGGAAGCAAGCAAGGGCACCTGTTACTTGTTTCCCCTCCCCCTTGCTGCAGCATGAATCCAGATGAAGCCTTGCCTGAATTTTTCATCTGGCCTCTTAAAAATTTGTTGATTAAAGAGTCCAAGAACCTGGGCCAGTATCAATTCTTACAACATTAAAAAAAACTTTATAAAAAAAAAAAACTTCAGGTTCACTGTATTTATAAGTTTAATGTATTATATTTTTAAATAACTATTTAATATTTGAGGTTTTATTAATGTAGATGGTTGACATAAAGTAACCTAAAAAGAAATCAAATTTAATATATTTAGGCTTCCCAGGTGGTGCAGTGGTAAAGAATCTGCCTGCCAATGCAGGAGACACAAGAGATGCAAGTTCTATCCCTGGGTTGGGAAGATCCCCTAGAGAAAGGAAATGGCAATCCATTCCAGTATTCTTACCTGGAAAATTCCATGGACAGAGGAGCCTGGTGGGCTGCAGTCCATGGGGTTGCAAAGAGTCAGATATGACTGAGCAAGTAAGCATATATAAATATAGTTTAAACTATTTGAATGAATTTAATTAAGTTTGTATATCAAATATTACTTAGGACTCTTAAAAGTTACTGTCAAAAACTTTTAGAATTATAAATAGAATAATAAAACTACAAAACTAAACTTAAAAGTCTAAGAAATAGATTTTCTAATTTGAAATTTTAAAAATTGGCTATTAATTACTTAGGAGCATACCTTTGCACAATTTTTTCTTCATACAAAAATCATGCTCAAGGATACCAAAAGACTCGCATCACTGGGTGTGGAAGATTTTTTCTTAAGTGCCTATAAATTCTTTGCCACTTCTCTCATGGCGAGGTGAGGTTTGTGGCCCTGCCCCCTTGAATTTGGCCAGACTTGTACCTTTATCAATCAACAGAGTATGCCTGCAGGGACATAATGTGACTTCCAAGGCCAAATCATAAGAAAAACATGGAGCTTCTATCTGATTCTCCTGGAAGGCTCACCCTTGGAACATTATAATTTAGGATATTCCTTCTCAGAATACAGCTGTCATGCTGAGAGAGGTCTAAGCCACATGGAAAGGCCATACAAAGGTGATCCTGTAAATAGTCCCAGCTAAGTTTAACCTTCAAGTCATTCCAGTTGGGGGCACTACAAATAGTTGTTGTAATGGACTGAATCAGAGATCAAATTTCAAGCTATTATTTCATGGAGAAAGCAAGGGAGTTCCAGAAAAACATCTGCATTATTGACAAGAAGATTAAAACCTTTGACTGTGTGGACCAGATTAAACTGTGGAAAACTCTTCAAGAGATAGGGATACCAGACCACCTTACCTGTCTCCTGAGAAACCTGTATGTGGGTCAAGAACTGGACATGGAACAACTGACTGGTTCAAAATTGGGAAAGGAGTATGAGAAGGGTGTATATTGTTACCCTGCTTATTTAACTTCTATACAGTGTATATCATGAGAAATGCCTGGCTGGATGAATCCCAAGCTGGAATCAAGATTGCTAGGAGAAATATCAACACCCTTAGATATGCAGATGAGACCACTCTAATGGGAGAAAGTGAAGGGGAACTAAAGAGCTTCTTGATGAAGGTGAAGAGGAGAGTGAAAAAAATAGCTTAAAGGCAAACATTTCAAAAATGAAAATCATGGCATCTGGTCCTATCACTTCATGGCAAATAGATGGAGAAAAAGTGGAAACAATGTTACATTTCATTTTCTTCAGATCAGATCAGATCAGATCAGTCGCTCAGTCATGTCGGATTCTTTGCAACCCCATGAATCGCAGCACGCCAGGCCTCCCTGTCCATCAACAACTCCCGGAGTTCACTGAGACTCACGTCCATCGAGTCAGTGATGCCATCCAGCCATCTCATCCCCTGTCATCCCCTTCTCCTCTTGCCCCCAATCCCTCCCAGCATCAGAGTCTTTTCCAATGAGTCATTTTCTTGGGCTCCACAATCACTGCAGCCATGAAATTTCTAATGGCTTGGGTGACTGTAGCCATGAAATTAAAAGGCACTTGCTCCTTGGAAGAAAAGTTATGACAAACCTAGACAGCATATCAAAAAGCAGAGACATTACTTTGCCAACAAAGGTCCATCTAGTCAAAGCTATGGTTTTTGCAGTAGTCATATATGGCTGTGAGAGCTGGATCATAAACAAGGTTGAGTGCTGAAGCACAGATGCTTTCAAATTGGGTGCTGGAGAAGACTCGAGAGTTCCTTGGACTTCAAGGAGATCAAACCAGTCAAAGGAAATCAACTCTGAATATTCATTGAAAGGACTGATGCTGAAGTTCTAAATACTTTTGCCACCTCATGCAAAGAGCCGACTCATTGGAAAAGATCCTGATGCTGGGAAAGACTGAAGGCAAATGGAGAAGGGGGCAGTAAAAGATGTGATGGTCAGATAGCATCACTGACTCAATGGACATGAATCTGAGCAAACTCCAGGAGATACTGGAGGACAGAAGTGCCTGTTTTACTGCAGTCCATGGGGTCGCAAAGAGCTGAACATAACTTAGCGACTAAATAACAACAATGGACTGAATATTTATATCCATCCCCTCAACACTCCTCCAACCTCCAGCCAAATTCATATGTTAAAATCCTAACCCCCAGTGGAATGGCACTAGAGGTGGGGGCTTTGATAATCAGGTTTAGATGAGGTCATGAGGGTGGAACCTCCATCAAGAGATTAGTGTGCTTATGAGAAAAGGGAGGGAGATCAGAACTCTCTCTGTTTACATATAAAGCATAGGTCATGGGACCCATATGGGAGGATGGCTGTTACAACGCAGAGGAGGGTCCTCATTAAGAAAAGAATCTAAGGGCACCTTGATCTTGGATTACTCAGCTTCCAGAATTGTGAGAAAGAAATGTCTGCTTAAGCCACCCAGTCTACGGTATTTTGTTAAAAGCAGGCCAAGCAAGGCAGGTATGGAGCTTTCAGTTGATTTCAGCTCCCTACCATTTGAGACACCCAAGCCATTAGAAATCTCCCACTTGAGGCTCCAGACATCATGGAGCAGAGACAAGTCATACCTGCTTCCCTGTCAGAGCTGCTGACTCATAAAACCCTTGAGCAGAGTGGGCTTCCCTGGTGACTCGGGTAAAGAATCCGCCTGCCAACATAGGACACAACTCTGCAACTAGAAAAAGCCCGAGCAGCAACACAGACCCAGCACAGCCAAAAATAAATACATTTAAAAAAATTTATTTTGAATCCTTGAGCGTAACAAAATAACTGTTGTTTTACGTCACTATGTTTGGGTGTGTGTTAGTGTGTTAGTTGCTCAGTCGTGTCTGACTCTGCGATCCCATGTACTGTAGCCTGCCAGGCTCCTCTGTCCATGGGATTTTCCAGGCAAGAATACTGGAGTGGGTTGCCATTTCCTTCTCCAGGGAACCTTCCCAATCCAGGAGTCGAACCCAGGTCTCCTGAATTACAAGCAGATTCTGAGGTGTGGTTTGGTATAAAGTAACAGACAACCAGATCAGAACTTAAGGATGCGTCCTCTGTTCAGGCATACTGTGTTTTGTTGCACTTTGCAAATACTGTCCTTTTTTTTTTTTTTTTAAATTAAAGGTTTGTGGCAACTCTGCACCAAGCAAGTTTGTAGGCACCATTCCCCCAACAGCATCTACTCACTTTGAATCTGTGTGTCAGATTTGTGTAATTCTTGTAACATTTCAAACTTTTTCATTACTGTTATATAATGCTGATCTGTGATCAGTGGTCTTTGACTTTAATATTGCAAAAAGATTATGACTCACTGAAGGCTCAGATTATGGTTAAGAATTTTTAGCAGTAAAATATTTTTTAATGAAGGTATATACATTGGGTTTTTAGACATAATGCTATTGCATATTTAATAGACTATGTATAAACATAACTTTTATATGCTCTGGGAAACAAAAATATTCATGTGACTTTTCTTATTGCAATATTTGCATTATTGGGGTGGTCTAGAACTGAACCCAAAATATCTCCGAAGTATACCTATATTAGTACTGGACTGTCTGGAATTTGTTCTCTGATCGGATTAGATTTAAAGCTATTAATGATCCTATTGCCAGGAGTCAAAAAAACAAAAAGACACTGGTAGTCCGTGGCATGCACTGACAAAACAGAAAGCAACATTTGGGTAACCAAGCAGCTGCTGACAGAAATCTTTTTAATGAAATAAAGAAGTACATGGGGTTGGTTTATTGCCTCTAAGTGCACTGGAGAAATTGAGAAAGTAATTATCAGATCAGGGCTTTAAATTCCCGCTTGAAGGTGTAGTTAAGAGACTGGAAAAGTTTTTGTGACTTACCCAAAATAAATCCTTATCGCCTATGGTCACAGGACTGAAAATACTGAAAACCAAACTCAAAATCTACTTCTGTGAATAGGTGTAGTTCAGTGCAAATTTAATTCCCAAACTTATATTGTCTCCTATATTAAAGTTAGGGCAATGATTGAGAAGGAATTGGACCTTGAAAATTGGAGTTGAAACATAAGGGTACATTCCAGTGAAGCTGGGCACCCTTGAGTATCCTGAGCCTTCTCCCTTGTCTGAAGAGGAGAGACTCTCCTAGACTGAAGAATCTGAAATGGCCACTGAAGCATTTTCCAGGGAACTGTTGATTTGCCTCTTCTCTCTCTTATTTCTCCTAGATTTATGACCAGACCCAAGTCCCAGCTGCTATGACAGTCTTCCATAGACTTCTCATCAGCTCCCATAATTTCTTAAGGTTAATTAAACATAATACTCATTGTGAATCTGCTTCTCACATCAAATCCTGACTTATATATTAGCACAGGGGAGACATAAAAGTTCATTTGATGAGAGGGGAAAAAAAAACAGGAAGAAAAGAAAAATACCCACCTAGAAATAAGAGGGAAGCACATTATATATACAATCAGGTTACAAAGTCTATAGGAACTGTTTCTTTCACATAGACCCACTTACACTTTTTGGAGGAACATAGTTTGGATTTGTGGCTTTGGCTATTGAGAGTCGTAATATCCGAGGAGAAGGATCAGAGAATTGAAGAGAATCTCTTATTAAGTAATCACTGAAGGGTCTATAGGCAAATGGAACATGAAATATTATAATCACTGGAAGAACCATAACTCCATTCTTCATTGCTGTAATTAACCTCCAATCAATTATATATATATTGTTTCTATCTCAGGAGCATCTTTTCCCAAAATCATTCATGTTCTTTCTATTAGATTGGTATTTCTCAAAGTTGTTTTACTATGATCCACAGTACCAAGTACATTTTATACTATAATATATGTAAATTTGCATATCTGAAACTAAATGATCATGAAACAATGCTTTCCCTAGGCAATATATTCTGATTTTTTAAAATTTCATTTGATTTCATTAAAAGAATAATTGGAATTGGTTTCATGATCCATTGATGGGTTGAGACCTGCAGTTTAAAAAACACTTCACTGTCTACCAAAACCTCATATTAAAAGCCTGAGATAAAAATTCCAGTCACTATCAAGAACCTTCTGTGGTAGGCTCCTCTGCAGTACAGTCTGAGAGTACTGGCCATAACTCCCAGCAACCTGGTCGATTATCATAGTGGTTTCCCTATGTATGCCTTTTCCAGAACAGAGATCTGTCAAGCAACAAACCTACAAACATAGTATGGAAAAACTTTTTCTCAAATAAATATGATTGCCCTCTAGGATTAGTCTGTTAGATTTAAAAGCTGAAATACTGTTAGCATATCATAGAATTTACCCTTTTGAAATGTACAATTCAGTGCTTTCTGGAACATTCACAAAATTGTGCAATCATCACCACTACCTAAATTCAGAATGTTTTCCATGCTCTAAAGAGAAATCCCATAGCTATTAACAGTCCTTCCCCATTACTCCATTTATCATCCCTAGAACTAGTAATCTACTTTCTGTCTCTATGGATTTGCCTATTCTAGAAATTTCAAAGAAATGAAATCATACAAATATGTTGCTTATTGTGTGTGGCTTACTCTACTCGGCATATTTTCAAAAATCATGTATCAATTGTTTCTTTTAGGGCTGAATAATATCACATTATATGGACTTGTCGTATTTTGTTTATTCATGCATCCACTGATGAACATTTGAGTTGCTTCCACTTTTTGGCTACTTTGGAATGCTGCTATGAATAACCATGTACAAGTGTTGGTGTGTTTTCAATTCTCTTCGGTGCATGCCTAGGAGTAGTGTTGCTGATCATACGATAATTTTATGTTTAACATTTTGAGGACCTGGAAAACTATTTTCCACCCAAGCTTCACCATTTTATATTCCCACCAGCAATGTATGAGGGTTTCAATTTCTCCAATTCAAGTTATTTTATGTATATTAATTATTATTGACACTCTAGAGGTGTGAAGTAGAATCTCATGGTGTTCATGTGCATTTCCAAGATGATTAATGATATTTAGCATTTCTCATGTGCATTTTGGTTTATCGTATATTTTCTCTGGAGAAATGTCTATTCAAGTCCCTTGCCTATTTTTTAAATTGGGTTGTCTTTTTTTTACAATTTTACTCCTTGGAAGGAAAGTTATGACCAACCTAGATAGCATATTAAAAAGCAGAGACATTACTTTGCCAACTAAGGTCCATCTAGTCAAGGCTATGGTTTTTCCAGTGGTCATGTATGGATGTGAGAGTTAGACTGTGAAGAAAGCTGAGCGCTGAAGAACTGATGCTTTTGAACTGTGGTGTTGGAAAAGACTCTTGAGAGTCCCTTGGACTGCAAGGAGATCCAACCAGTCCATCCTAAAGGAGATCAGTCCTGGGTGTTCATTGGAAAGACTGATGCTAAAGCTGAAACTCCAATACTTTGGCCACCTCATGAGAAGAGTTGACTTATTGGAAAAGACTCTGATTCTGGGAGGGATTGGGGGCAGGAGGAGAAGGGGATGACAGACGATGAGATGGCTGGATGGCATCACTGACTCGATGGACGTGAGTCTTGGTGACCTCCAGGAGTTGGTGATGGACAAGGAGGCCTGGCGTGCTGCAGTTCATGGGGTTGCAAAGATGAAGTCCAATTTATTATAATTTTTTTGTCACATGTGTTTCTGGGGTCATATCTAAGAAGCCACTGCTTAGTTATAGAGATAAATGCCTATGTTTTCTTCTAAGAGCTTTACAATTTTTGCTCTTATATTTAGGTCTGTGATTCATTTTGAATTGATTTTTATGCTTGGTGTTTGCAAAGGAATAAAGTTGGACCCCTACTTCACATCAAACATACAAGGAATGAAAAGCCCAGTTATCATGGGCTTCCCTGATAGCTCAGTTGGTAAAGAATCCTCCTGCAATGAAGGAGACCCTGGTTCAATTCCTGGGTTGGGAAGAACCCCTGGAGAAGGGATAGGCTACCCACTCCGATATTCTTGGACTTCTCTTGTGGCTTAGCTAGTAAAGAATCCACCTGCAATACGGGAGACCTGGGTTCGATCCCTGGGTTGGGAAGATCCCCTGGAGAAGGGAAAGGCGGCTACCCACTCCAGTATTCTGGCCTAGAGAATTCCAGACTGTATAGTACATGGGGTCACAAAGAGTCATATACGACTGAGTGACTTAAAAAAAAAAAAATCAGTATCATAGCACCATTTGTTTAAACGACTATGGTTCTTCAATTAAATTTTCCTGGCATCCTTGTCAAAAATCAGTTGACATAAATATAAAGGTTTATTTCTGGACTCTCAATTCTTTTCCACTGATCTCTTTCCATTGATCTATATCTTTATGCCAGTAACACACTGTTTTGATTATAGCAGATTTTTAGCAAGTTTTCAAATCAGAAGCTGTGAGTCTTACAACTTTGCTCTTCTTTTTCAAGACTGTTTATTTGCTACTCTAGGTTTCTTGCATTTATATATGATTTTTAGAATCACCTTGTCAATTTCTAGGGCTTCCCTGGTGGCTCAGATGGTAAAGCGTCTGCCTACAATGAGGGAGATCCAGGTTGAATCCCTGGGTTAGGAAGATCCTCTGGAGAAGGAAATGGCCATCCACTCTAGTACTCTTGCCTGGAAAATCCCATGAGGAGCATGGTAGGCTCCTATAGTCCATGGGGTTGAAAAAGATAGCTAACATTTTAATAGGTATTGAATTGAATCTGTAGATCAATTTGGTGAAAATTGTCATAACAAAATCAAGACTTCCAATCTATGAACAAAGAATGTCTTTCCATGTTTTTAACTTTCCTTTCAACAATATTTGTCATTTTCTGTGTACATATATTATACTTCTTTTTTAAGTTTATTCCTAAGTATTTTGTTTTTATTTTTAATTATAGTAAAAGACATACAATGTAAAATTTACCATTTTCGTCATTTTAAAGTGTGTAATACAGTAGTATTAAATGCATTCACATAATTGTGAAACCAATCTCCAGAACAATTTTCATCTTGCAGATCTCTGCTACTGCTACTGCTGCTAAGTCACTTCAGTCATGTCCGATTCTGTGCGACCCCATAGACGACAGCCCACCAGACTCCCCCGTCCCTGGGATTCTCCAGGCAAGAGTACTGGAGTGAGGTGCCATTGCCTTCTCCGTGCAGATCTCTAAATCCACTAAATGACTCCTCATTCTTCCTACCACCTAGTCCCTCACAATCACCATCCTACTTTCTGTATATGAATTTGACTGCAGTTGGTACTGTGTATAAGTGGAGTCATACAGTATTTTGTGCGTGTGATTGGTATATCTAGTTTAGCATAATATCCTCAAGGTTCATCCCTGTTGTACCATGTGTCAGAATTTCCTTCCTTTTCAAGGCTGAGTAATTCCATTGCATGTATTCTTATTCCATCGCATGTATGATTTTTGTATATTGATCTGGGATTCTGTGCCTCCTTGAATTCATTTATTCAACCCACTCCAGTATTCTGGCCTGGGAAATCCCATGGATAGAGGAGGTGGCTACAGTTCATGGGATCGTGCATCAAACACAACTTAGTGACTACACTAATATTTTTACGTGGATTTCCTGAGATTTTCTATATATAAGATCATGTCATGTATGAGCAGAATTTTACTTCTTCCTTTCCAACCTGAATACCTTTTATTTCTTTTTCTTGCCTCATTGCTCTGACTTCAATCTGTAGTATGATGTTGAATGGCAGCTTTCCTGGTGGCTCAGTGGTAAAGAACCCACCTGCCAATGCAGGAGACATGGGTTCAATCCCTAGATTGGGAAGATACCCTGGAGTAGGAAATGGCAACCCACTCCAGTATTCTTGCCTGGTAAATCCCAGGGCCAGATGAATCCTAGAAGGCTACAGTCCATGGCATTGCAAAAGAGTCAGACACAACTTAGTGACTGAGCATGCACACGTGCATGAATAAAATGGTAAGAGCTGATGTTCTTGTCTTACTCCTGATCTCAGAGTAAAAGCATTCAGTCTTTCAGCATTACTTACGATGTTAGCTGTGGGTTTTTGTAGATGCCTTTTATCAAGTTGAAGAAATTCACTTTGATACCTAGTTTGTTGAGTATGATGTGTGTTAAATTTTAAGTTTTTTTTTTTGAGTCTATTCAGGTAATCATGCTTAGTTCAGTTCAGTTCAGTTGCTCAGTCATGTCCAACTCTTTGTGACTCCATGGACTACAGCATGCCAGGCTCCCTGTACATTACCGGAGCTTGCTCAAACTCATGTCCATCAAGTCGGCAATGCCATCCAACCATCTCATCTTCTGTCGTCCCCTTCTCCTCCTGCCTTTAATCTTTCCTAGCATCAGGATCTTTTCCAATGAGTCAGTTCCTCCCATGAGGTGGCCAAAGTATTGGAGTTTCAGCTTCAGCATCAGTCCTTCCAATGAATATTCAGGACTGATTTTCTTTAGGATTGACTGGTTTGATCTCCATGTAGTCCAAGGGACACTCAAGGGTCTTCTCCAACATCACAGTTCAAAAACATCAATTCTTCGGTGTTCAGCTTTCTTTATAGTCCAGTTCTCACATCCGTACATGACTACTGGAAAAACCATAGCTATGACTAGATGGACCTTTGTTGGCAAAGTAATGTCTCTGCTTTTTGATATGCTGTCTAGATTGGTCATTGCTTTTCTTCCAAGGAGCAAGTGTCTTTTATTTTCAAGGCTGCAGTCACCATCTGCAGTGATTTTGGAGCCCAAGAAAATAAAGTGTCAGTTTCCATTGTTTCCCCATCTATTTGCCATGAAGTGATAGGACTAGATGCCATGATCTTAGTTTTTTGAATGTTGAATTTTAGGCCAGCTTTTCACTCTCCTTTTTCACTTTCATCAAGAGGCTCTTTAGATCCTCTTCACTTTATGCCATTAGGGTGGTATCATCTGTATATTTGAAGTTATTGATATTTCTCCCAGAAATCTTGATTCCAGCTTGTGTTTCATTCAGCCCAGCATTTTGCATGATGTACTCTGCATATAAGTTATATAGGCAGAGTGATAATATGCAACCTTGTCATACTCCTTTCCCAATTTGGAACCAGTCTGTTGTTCCATGTCTGGTTCTGACTGTTGCTTCTTGACCTGCATATAGATTTCTTAGGAGGCAGATAAGGTGGTCTGGTATTCCTCATCTCTTGAAGAAGGTTTATTTGTTCTATTTGGTGTACTACATTGATTTCAGAATGCTGAACTCAATATATTCTTGTATTGCTGGAATAAATCCAACTTTGTAATGGTGTATAATTGTTTTTATATGTTGTTAGATTTGTTTTCCCAGTATTCTGGTATGGACTGCTGCATGTATATTTAGACTTGGTTTGGTAGTATTTTGGTATGAACTGTTACATACATACTCATAAGAGATATTTCTGTCATTTTGTTCTCTTGTAATGACCTTTCCTGGTTTTGGTGTCAGGAATAATATGGAGCTCATGACTTAGTTTTTGGAGGAAACTGAAGGATTGGTGTTAGTTCTTCTCTACACATATCACTAAGTTTATCAATGAAGGCATCTTATCCTGAGCTGTTCATAGGAAGTTTTTAAAAATTATTAGTTAGATCTCTTTACTTATTATGAGTCTTTTGAAATTTTCTATTATTCAGTTAAGTTTCAGTAGTTTGTCTTCGTAGGAATTTGTCCATTTCATTTATGTTATCTAATCTGTTGACTTTATAATTTCTGAGTAATCCCTTATAATTCTTTTTTATCTCTATAAGATCAATAGTAGTAACTCTTCTTTTGCATATGATTCCTTAGAAAGGTCCCTTCTTTCTCTCATGGTGGTTTAGTTGCTAAGTTGTGTCTGACTCTTTGCAACCCCATGGACCATAGCCCACCAGGCTCCTCTGTCCTTGGGATTTTTCAGGCAAGAATACTGGAGTGGGTTGCCATTTCCTTCTCCAGGGGATCTTCCCCACCCAGGGATTGAACTTGTGTCTCCTGCATTGCAGGTGGCTTGCCAACTGAGCCACCAGGGAAGCTCCTTTCTTTCATGATTTTAGTAATTTGAATCTTTTTGTCTTGATAAGTCTAGCCAAAGTGTTTTTGTCATTGTTGTTGATCTTCTCAAAGAGCCAACGTTCGATTTTGTTGATTTTTCTCCATCTCCCTAGTTCCTATTTGTTTCTACTCTGATCTTTATTATTTCCTTCTATCTGCTACTTTTAAATTAGCTTGATTTTCATTTGTAATTTCTTAAGATGGAAGATTAAGTTATGGTTTTCAATCTTTTATTTTTTAATGTAGGCATTTATAGCTAAAATTTCCCGCTAATCACTATTTTAGCTATAAATTGTGGTATATTGTGTTTTCATTTTTATTAATATCAAAGTGATTCATTCTTTGACCTATTGTTTTTGTTTAGGAAGGTATTTAATTTCACATATTTAAAATTTCCCTTCTGCTATTGGTTCCTAATTTCATTTCACTGTGGTCAGAGAACTGATTTTGTATGAATTCAATTCTTCTCAAATTATTGACATTTGTTTTATGATCTAATATATGATCTATTCTAAAGAATGTTTCATGTACACTTGAGAAGAATGTATGTTCTGCTGTTATTGGGTATACTGTCCTATAAATGTCAGTTAGGTATTGTATGTTAATACGAAATATTAAAAATGTCTCAAAAATTGGGGACAGATAAGTATTCTTTTAGTTTATAAATTGAAATCTATAGCTACCAAATTTACATGTATACTTTAACTAAATTAACAGATTTTATTGAATGAATTGATAAATAAGCAAATTTTGTGGACGAACTGGGCCATTTTTGGTGGATTTTATGATGGAAAAAGACTCAATTTGTCCAGTTCAACCACTCCCTGAATGCAGGAATCTTTTTTAAAATCCACATAAAGTCATCATTCCTGTTTGTGCTTGAACATTTTCAGGGGATTGGGTGGAGATAGCAGTTGATTTCTCCAGATAAACACTTTCCCTACTGAATAGCTATCAGAAAGATTTCTGTACACTTAGGTGACACTGGCTGCTCTATAAATTCCTTGTTCTACTTCAAGTTCTAGAATCAACATTAAGTAACTTTAATTTGATTTTCCCTTCCTCTTTCAGATGCTGACCTTTTAAACACAGTTATCACTGTTTCCTTGTGGTCTTCTCTAAGTTAAACATATTATTTCTTCTATTATTCATTTTCCAGAAGACTCAACATCTTATTCATTCCCATCTGAATAGTCTCAAATTTATTATCAGTTTCTTAAGGTATAACATCCATGAGTGGACATACACACCTAATGTGCTCTAAAGTAGTGCACAGTAGTAGTATCACACTCCTGTATGTGAACCTTGTACATACTCCACTAATACAACCTAACATTTTTTCCAATAACCTCATTAGGTATCACCTAAGCTATCTTTTAAAGTGAAAGTCGCTCAGTCGTGACTGACTTTTTGTGACCCCATGGACCGTAGCCTGCCACGGTCCTCTGTCTATGGGATTCTCCAGGCCAGAATACCAGAGTGGGTAGCTGTTCCCTTCTCCAGGGGATCTTCCCAACCCAGAGATCTTTTAAAGACAAGTAAAAATCCAGCATTTAAAGCGAAAGGAAGAGCATTTATAGTCACAGGGGCATATGAGAATATGAATTGCAAAAACCTGTAATGTTTCATTTGAATATTTTTGAATTGGCTGACACTGGTGAGCATGGTGTGAATTTTAGCTTCACTACAACTTGAGTCAAAAGTAATTATTGATGATGATCTGATTACGTACAATTGCTGCAAACTTTTGATTTTTCACTCTGATCCTTTGAAAGCCAAGTGGACTTCTATTTTGTGAAATTGCATATACTCAAATAAGAACAACAATATTATGACAGTCATCAAATCAGATGAGAATTTATAGAGCTTCTCAAGGTACTCTACCTGTCTATCAGGTACCCTCTCTTGGATCTGTTGGGCTGTGCAAGCTTCTGGATCCTTTTGGAAGGTTGGCAAAACAGTGCAGGAGAGGGGACCTCCCAGATTACAGACTCTCTGCCACAGCTATAATAATATTGAATCCTGCAAGTTGCAGAAGGGAAAGTAAGTGAGACAAGCATGAATTTGAATGATCAAATCCAGGCAGCCTAATAGTGTAATAGGAGCCCACAAAGAAGTAAAAAATTCTATACATTTTCCAACTGATTCTATGAAGACAGCATTACCATATACAAAGACACTACAAAAGGAAAGACATTAGAAGAAAACTACAGATCAATATCTTATGAATATAGATGTAAAGATTCTAAGGTTTTGTTGGAACACAGGCACAATTGTTTACATATGTCGATAGGTGCTTTCTTGGAGTTGCAACAGACAATTTATGGCCAACTTTACATCTGGCCCCTTCCAGAAAAAGTTTGCTGACTTTTAACTAAATTGTATATTGAAGGAGGTAGAGAAATGGCTACCTCAATTATCACATAAACCAAACTTCAAATAATGGTTATCTTCACTTTTTTCTTTACTTTAACTTCCCTCATGCCTGTACCCATCTTCCCCACACCTTATCACTTTTCCTCTAAGAGCCAACTAGGAAAGTCCAGTCATTCAACAAATATCCAATGAAAACAAATTTGCAAAGGGCATCAAAAGTCTTAACAATGTTATTACTTTTAGATGCTCTAATTAACTCATTTTAACCAAGCCCATAGGTGCTATACAAAATTCATAGTTTCATGAATAAAATAAATGTTATATATTGTACTATATATAGTATAGTATATAACACAGTAGTGTTACATATTGTACATGGCATGTGTGCTATCGCTTCAGTCATGCCCAACTCTTTGCGACTTTATGAACTGTAGCCCATCAGGCTCCTCTGTCCAAGAGATTCTCCAGGCAAGAATACTGGAGTGGGTTGCCATGCCCTTCAGGAGATCTTCTCGACCCAGGGATCGAACCCTCATTTCTTATGTCTCCTGCATTGGCAGCTGGGTTCTTTATCACTAGCACCACCTAGGAAGCCCATCTATGGTACATATCCTTGCATAACACCCTCATTTTATTAAAAAATCAAAATCATGATAAGCCAAGAAACTGTAAGATATAATACAAGTCTGCAGTAGCTAAATATTAGATGTTGCTCTGGAAAAGTTTTACTGTAGCATCAGATTGGAAATGGATATAGAATCCCTAATCTTTAGAAAATTTTGTGTTTCTGAAAACACACAACCTGGTAATACACAAATACTAACCTGTTAGGTACATATCGGTGGGAGACTTCCTTAGGCTGGGCAAGGTTCTCTAATCTTTGGGTCATTTGAGCCTTCAAAGCACTCTGGGAAACAGGGCGAATAGGATCTTGATTTCCCCAAAACAGTTTTCTGTTAAAAAGCAGGAAAAAAAAATGGTAAGAAAATTCACTGATAATTGACATCTTAGAAATGGCTCTTGGTGGCTTCTCTATTGATTTTACTTCACTTCAAGAACTAACTCTATTATAAAATTTTACGATTTCCAGGCGTCAGGAGCTGATAAACTACGTATGGAAGTTAAAACAAGAACAAGGCTGTTTTATCTACTGTCTTAAAAGGTGATGACCAAAAATGAATCTATTAGAGACAGTTCTGTTTCTGCCATCATGTAATGGATGCTGTAATTACAGTAAGATCATCATAAAATGAGCACATCACTTATCCACACTGTGACCTCACCTCGGGTGAAGCACTGTGCCAGGTGGTCAGATCTAATTAACTCCTGTAGACCCCATCCCACTGGGGCTTGAGATTTCAACATGTAAATTTTGGGGGGGACACAAACAATCAGTCTATATCATCTGACAAAGTACTGGCATTCAAAAATACAAAGAACTCTTAAAAATTCAACAGTAAAAAACAAACAACCCAATTAAAAAGTGGACAAAAGATGTGAATAGACACTTTAAAGAAGATGATACACAAGATGGCAAATAAGCATATGTAATATGAACAACATCATGTCCTTCAGATCAGATCAGATCAGTCGCTCAGTCGTGTCCGACTCTTTGCGACCCCATGAACTGCAGCACGCCAAGCCTCCCTATCCATCACCAGCTCTCGGAGGTCACTCAGACTCACATTCATCGAGTCAGTGATGCCATCCAGCCATCTCATCCTCTGTCGTCCCCTTCTCCTCCTGCCCTCAATCCCTCCCAGCATCAGAGTCTTCTCCAATGAGTCAACTCTTCGCATGAGATGGCCAAAGTACTGGAGTTTCAGCTTGAGCATCATTCCTTCCAAAGAAATCCCAGGTCTGATCTCCTTCAGAATGGACCGGTTGGATCTCCTTGCAGTCCAAGGGACTCTCAAGAGTCTTCTCCAACACCACAGTTCAAAAGCATCAATTCTTTGGCGCTCAGCCTTCTTCACAGTCCAGCTCTCACATCCATACATGACCACAGGAAAGACCATAGCCTTGACTAGATGGACCTTTGTTGGCAAAGTGATGTCTCTGCTTTTGAATATGCTATCTAGGTTGGCCATAACCTTCCTTCCAAGGAGTAAGCGTCTTTTAATTTCATGGCTGCAGTCACCATCTGCAGTGATTTTGGAGCCCAGAAAAATAAAGTCTGACACTGTTTCCACTGTTTCTCCATCTATTTCCCGTGTAGTGATGGGACCAGATGCCATGATCTTCGTTTTCTGAATGTTGAGCTTTAAGCCAACCTTTTCACTCTCCACTTTCACTTTCATCAAGAGGCTTTTTAGTTCCTCTTCACTTTCTGCCATAAGGGTGGTGTCATCTGCATATCTGAGGTTATTGATATTTCTCCCAGCAATCTTGATTCCAGCTTGTGTTTCCTCCAGTCCAGCATTTCTCATGATGTACTCTGCATATAAGTTAAATAAACATGGTGACAATATACAGCCTTGACCTTAGGGAACTGCAAATTAAGATAATGAGGTACCTCTGCACATTTATTAAAAGGGCTAAAATACAAAACACTGATAACACCAATGCTGGGGAAGATGTGATGAAAAGGAACTTCCATTCGTTGGTGGCAGGAACGGTACTGATACTTTGGAAGACAGTTTTGCAGTTTCTCACAAAGTGAAGATCACAGTCTTACCATATGATCCAGTCATCATACTCCAAGGTCTTTACCCAAACGAGCTGAAAACCTTTATCTACACAAAAACCTGCATATGACTATTTACAGCAGGTTTATTCATAATTGCACCAAGTCAGAGGCAACCAACATGTCCTTCAGTAAGTGAATACACTATGGTACATCCAGACGATGGGATATTGCTGCTGCTGCTGCTGCTGCTGCGGCTGCTAAGTCACTTCAGTCATGTCCGACTCTATGTGACCCCAGAGACGGCAGCCCATCAGGCTCCCCTGTCCCTGGGATTCTCCAGGCAAGAACATTGGAGTGGGTTGCCATTTCCTTCTCCAATGCAGGAAAGTGGAATATTACTCAATGCTAAAAAGAAATGTACTATTAATGAAAAGCCATGGAAGAACACTAAAGGCATTTTGCTAAGTGAAAGAAGCCTGTCTGAAAATTTACATATTGTACCATTTCGACCCTACATAACATTCCAGAAAAGGTAAACTTATAGATATAGTTAAAAGATCAGTGGTTACAAGGGGTTTGGAGAGAAGGGAAAGAGGGAGAGGGATCAATAGGTGGAGCACAAGTAATTTTTAGGGCAGTGAAACTATTCTGTAAAATAATATAGCATGAATACACAATGTTATGCATTTGTCAAGACTCAGAGAACTGTATAATACAAAAAGTAAACCCTAATGTAAACTATGATCTGCCTCTTGAGAAATCTGTATGCAGGTCAGGAAGCAACAGTTAGAAGTGGTCATGGAACAACAGACTGGTTCCAAATAGGAAAAGGAGTACGTCAAGGCTGTATATTGTCACCATGTTTATTTAACTTCTATGCAGAGTACATCATGAGAAATGCTGGACTGGAAGAAACACAAGTTGGAATCAAGATTGCCGGGAGAAATATCAATAACCTCAGATATGCAGGTGATACCACCCTTATGGCAGAAAGTGAAGAGGAACTCAAAAGCCTCTTGATGAAAGTACAAGTGGAGAGTGAAAAGCTTGGCTTAAAGCTCAACATTCAGAAAACGAAGATCATGGCATCTGGTCCCATCACTACATGGGAAATAGATGGAGAAACAGTGGAAACAGTGTCAGACTTTATTTTTCTGGGCTCCAAAATCCCTGCAGATGATGACTGCAGCCATGAAATTAAAAGACGCTTACTCCTTGGAAGGAAGGTTATGACCAACCTAGATAGCATATTCAAAAGCAGAGACATCACTTTGCCAACAAAGGTTCGCCTAGTCAAGGCTATGGTCTTTCCTGTGGTCATGTATGGATGTGAGAGCTGGACTGTGAAGAAGGCTGAGCGCCAAAGAATTGATGCTTTTGAACTGTGGTGTTGGAGAAGACTCTTGAGAGTCCCTTGGACTGCAAGGAGATCCAACCAGTCCATTCTGAAGGAGATCAGCCTTGGGATTTCTTTGGAAGGAATGATGCTAAAGCTGAAACTCCAGTACTTTGGCCACCTCATGCGAAGAGTTGACTCATTGGAGAAGACTCTGATGCTGGGAGGGATTGAAAGCAAGAGGAGAAGAGGACAACAGAAGGTGAGATGGCTGGATGGCATCACTGACTCGATGGATGTGAGTCTGAGTGACCTCCGGGAGTTGGTGATGGACAGGGAGGCCTGGCGTGCTGTGGTTCATGGGGTCGCAAAGAGTCGGACACGACTGAGCAACTGATCTGATCTGAATGTAAACTATAGGCTTTCGTTAATAATAATGTTCAATATTTGTTCATTAACTGTAACAAATGTACCACACTAATGCAAGTTATTAGACTTCCCTGGTGGCTTAGACAGTAAAGTGTCTGCCTGCAATGTGGGAGACCTGGGTTCAATCCCTGGGTCAGGCAGATCCTCTGGAGAAGGAAATGGCAACCCACTCCAGTGTTCTTGCCTGGGAAATCTCATGGACGGAGGAACCTGATAGCCTACAATCCATGGGTCACAAAGAGTCGGACACGACTAAGTGACTAAACTGTCACTTTTCAATGCAAGTTAATAATGTTAATAATAGGGGAAACTAGGGGAGGGGTGGTAATACAGAAACTTTCTCTGTACTTTAATTTTTCTGTAAGTCTAAAACTGCTTTAAAAAATAAAATCCATTAATTTAGAAAATAAAAGAGCAATGGATTAGGGGGAAAATCAGGCTTTGTTCGGGAACCAAGAAAGAAAAGGGGACATCCTGTGACCAGGAGTGGAAATCCAGTGGGTCCAGCCTGCTGGAGACCCCAGAGAACAGGTGTGCTCTCAGCAGAAGCTTAGAGACACAGGACCAGATGTTAGAAGCGGCAAACCTGAACTTGGAGGATGGACACAAGTGTGTCACATGCGTGTAGAATAATGCCCTGGGACAGTGATTCTCAAACCTGTCTGCCTGTTAGGATCATCTGGGGAGTCTTGAACACTCCTGAAGTCTAGACTGTGCCCCAGGCTAAGTGAGTCAAGAATCAGTCAGCTTTTAAATTTTCCAGATGACTCCAGTGTGCAGACAAATTTGAGAATTACTGACCTAAGGTTTACTTTCCATGTGCTGACTCAGCTGAGGTGACAATACTGATTCAGTGGCTCCGGTTGAGCACAGAGGGGCTAGGATGCAGAGTAAGTGGACAGGTAAAAAGAATACTTATTGAATGTAAGGAATAATCATCACAAACAAGACTACATAATATTACCTTACCTATCTGGGGCTCGCCATTGTTTCTTAGGCCTAGAAAGATCTTGAATTCTCTTCCTAGAAAAAGAACTAACAAATATCAGCAGATTAATTCAATGAGGATGCTTAACAAATATGTTTACATTAGATATAATCAAACAAATCTCATCTGAGGGAGAAATAAAAACCAAGGTCCTATTATACAGGATTTGAAGAGTGCTAAAAAAAGCTAAAAGTATTCAAAAATATTGTGAACCCTAAATTCTCACTTTTAAAATCATTAAAAATATACTATACAATAAAACAAAGACAATAAATACACAATATAACCAAGACTGTACTGTCTCCAGAAGAATCTAAGTAAAATGTACATTTAATGGCAAAACCCCTCAATTTTCATAGAAAGTAAATTTGTAAATGCTTGATAGCACTGGATGTTGAAGAGACTGTACAGGAAAATTTCAGACAGAATTTGTGGCTTCAGGTAAACTATGAAACAGGTAAAATATACTTTGGGTACCACTCAACCTCCATCCTGCTCTATTCTGCTCCCTTGGACTTCCCTGACTATCCTGAATCCACCTATAGCAGAGACAGTTTGTGGTCTCCAAGTATCCATGTGTTCCTTTACATTTTCCAGACTCCTTTGCAGCTATTTGAAGCTATGTGACTAATTATGTCTATCCTCAGCAGAAGTTAATGAACAATAATAACAAATCTTTCCAAACATGAGATTGTGATGGTGGTTTGAGATAACCAAAAGATTCTACAGCAGTTAAATGTTTGAGGTCTAATATGTAACTGATGGACTTCCTAAGTGGCTCAGTGGTAAAGAGTCCATCTGCCAAGGCAGGAGATGCTGGAGACAAAGGTTCAATCCTTCTGTGGGGAAGATCTCCCCTTGGAGAAGGAAAAGGCAATCCATTCCAGTATTCCTGCCTGAAAAATCCCATGAGATTTTGGACAGAGAGTCTGGTGGGCTACAGTCCATGGTGTCACAAAGAGTTGGACACGACTGAGTGACTGAACACACACATATGTAATTGATACAATGCACCCTGCCCCAAGCTATGTCTGCTATTATCTAGAAATAATGAAGATACTGTCCACTGCCAGGGGAAAAAAAAAAAAAAACCTACACCCTTACTCAATTTAAAAAAAAAAAATGATTTTGCTGTGCACGTACTGTTCGAACCCTGCTATGATGGCCTGAACCAACTTTCCAGAGGGGGTGGCTAGGTGGAGGGAAAAGCAAACTATAGTGCAGACAAAACATCTTCTTATATATGAATCTTTGCAGGCAATTGAGCTCCTGGCTCCATCATCACCTCTAAGCCAGGTTTTCCCTTTCTACCTTTTCTTTACCACCTAAATAATATTATTTTAATGCATCATTTTATATATAAGATTACTGGCAGTTTCTCCATTTATTTATATAGATAGTTAAACTGTATTGTTACTTTAATTGGAAATGATCTCATTAGCTCCTGCTAATCCTGTGTGAAGGTCTGACTAATCTCTCCTTTTCATTCACTTATTGTTCTTTGTGTCACCATAGCTTCACCCTACATCTCTTCATCTTAATGCAGGCTTGCCTTCTCTCTCAAGGATTACATTACCTTACAACATCTACTCGTGATCCTGTGCAGAAACAAAAGAATGTGGTGGAGGGATCTGAACTCTTGAAGGCCGATTTCTTTTTTAATGAGGATTACTTTGCTGTTCCATGTCTTCATTGATAATTAATCTCCTGTAGTTTGCCAATAGCTAACAAAATTTTGGAAATTCTTACCTTAGGAGCAGAGCAATAAATATATGTTTATATAGCAACAGTTGGAGAAGGCACTGGCACCCCACTCCAGTACTCTTTCCTGGAAAATTCCATGGATGGAGGAGTCTAGTAGGCTGCAGTCCATGGGGTCGCTAAGAGTCATGTCACTTTCCCTTTTCCCTTTCATGCACTGGAGAAGGAAATGGCAACCCACTCCAGTGTTTTTGCCTGGAGAATCCCAGGGACGGGGGAGCCTGGTGGGCTGCCATCTATGGGGTCGCACAGAGTCGGACACAACTGAAGTGACTTAGCAGCGGCAGTAGCAGCAGCAGCAACAATTAGGAAACTATTTCATGTCTGAATTGATGGGATAATCCAAATAATTCTGTCTTTCAGTCAGAATGATCTTTTACACTTGACTATTTTGCTTATCCTAGAGTGGGAAATGGCAACCCACTCCAGTATTCTTGCCTGGAAAATCCCATGGATAGAGGGATTTTTCCATGGGGTTGCAAAGAGTTGGACATGACTGAGTGACTGAACACCTGTGTATATTTTGGTAATACTAAATATTTCTTTTAAAACCATCAGGTACAGCACATTTGTTTAACAAGATTATTTAGAGAATTGGGACAGGCACAGATAATACAGAACAAAATTTTCTCACAGAGTCAAACCAAATTAACCTATCAAACGAAAGCAAGAAATAATATAACAACAAAAACAGAAACACTTAAAGAAACACTCTTCACAGTCTTTTTTTAAGTATAAAAACTTTCCAGATGTACATACATGATTTCACTGTCTGTTTAGTAATAGGAGAGTCTGCTCACTTGGCATGCATTTATTTGAGTAACTTGGTATTTTAAGTGGATATTCAGGAATACTCAGTAAAGGTTAGTTCTACCAGATTTGCTGCCTAGTCATCTTACAAAAGTGACATGATTACTATGAATTTCACTTTCTCTCAGAAAATCTAGTTGATTATATCCACCCTATCAACTTCTCAGGATTCTTGTGAGAAAATAAAATTTAAACAGCAAAGTAGTACATAAAAATAAGGCAGCAGTATTTAATGCCTAAAAGAAGTGAGGAAAAAACAACTAGAAAATATAATACTTAGAAAATGCAAACTAAGTCCAACCAATAACAATAAATGTAGATGGTAAACAATAACAATATGAATAATTTCAACTCACTTATTAAAAGAGTGAAAAAATAAAATCTGGTATTATTTACTTTCTTATCTATATGAGCCATTGATATGAATCTTTGGTATTTTCTCTTGAATGATTTTATTCTATTACCTTTTCTAAATATATCTTAACCAAATCAAGAATAAGCATCTATCTTCAGGAGACATCTAGGGTATACATTGCATGTACACACACACACATTTCTTTTTCTTCATAGAGGGCACTTTCTTGGAATTTCACTAGCTACTGAATTTTAAATTAGAGGCAAGAGGAGATTGAGATACACTAACATGGAGCTTCACAAAATCTGTGACATGAGATGGTCAGTGCAGAATCCCAAGTGCCTTTAGGGACTTAACCTTTAGGTTCAGCCCTATTAAGTGACTCACACAGCACTGAGCGACAAGTAAGCCCTGAGCGAGAATTCTCCTACATCTCTATCTTAACCACTTTATCTTTCTTCTTTCCTTTTCCCAAGGGAATTGCCCCTAGAAAAGGGCCTTACGACAAAGGGAAAGAACAGGAATCTTCTCAAAACCCCCAAGAGAGGCTTTCACTTCAAATGCCCCAGATTGAGTGCCCCTTTCAGCTAGTGAAGTCTGGGAAAATAGTGCTATATCTATACTCTTACCGTTTCCTTACAAAGTCACAAGGACCAGGATCTGCAAAAGGAAAAGTGAAAGCAAAAATAAGATTCAATAAGAATCAAAGATATTCCCGCACACCACAACTAAAAGATTCCACATGCCACAGCTGAAAAAGACCAGCATGCTGCAAAGAAGACTGAAGATTCCCAAGCTGCAACTAAGACCCATGGCAGCCAAATAAATAAGTTTTTTAAAAAATAAAAGATATGATTAAAAATAGCCATTACAAATCAATAAACAAAGGGACTAGGAAAAATAACTATTTGGGGGCAAGGCCAAAGCGGTTCAGACAGTAAAGAATCCATCTGCAATGTGGGAGACCTGGGTTCGATTCCTAGGTTGGGAAGATCCCTGGAGAAGGGCATGGCAACCACTCCAGTCTTCCTGCCTGGAGAATCCCATGGACAGAGCAGCCTGGCAGGCGGCAGTTCATGGGGTTGCAAGAGTCAGGCATGACTGAGAGACTAAGCACAGCACATCTTGCCAAAGTAAACCACAAGTAAATCAAATAGTTAAATTTTTTCTTTTTAAAAAATTAAATTAGAGTAAAAATAAGAGAATATCTACTTAATGACTGGATTTTAATCTGCATTAAAGGTGATGAAAGATAGAGAGGAAACATACAGATTAAAAAATTGGGAGAAATACGTAGTAACAAAATGATAAAGTCTTAATATCTGAAGAGTATAAAAGTACAGATGAATAAGCAAAACACTAAAAAGGTTTCAAAAGTTAAATGGACAAAGAAGAGGAGTTCAAAGAAGAGGCTAATAAACATATGAGGGCTAATAAACATAAAAAGTTCAAACTTGCTTGTAATCAAAACAATGTAAATAAAGAATGAAAGTTTTAAAAAAACTATCACGTTAGCAAAAAGTTTTTACAAAGGATAACAATGTTGGAAGGGTCAGATGAAGTAAGTACTTCCATGCTGCTGGTGGATATTTAAATTAGTTCATTTTGTGAAAAATAATTTGCTGTATGAGTCAGCAATACTTACCTTCCTTAACCTAATTCTACTTCTAAAATAGAAGTACTTTAGAGTACTTTAGAAGTACTTCAGAGCACTTTCTTTAGTCCTCTAAAGAAGTAACTACAAGTGTGAGCAAAGACTTATGCACAAAAATGTTAATGGTGGTAACTTCAGCAGTAAAAAGCTGGATACGCCTGTATTATCCAAAACAGATGAAATGGAAGCAAATTAAAATTCATGTTTAGAAGTTCTTTTTTATTGTGGGCAAATATAGGCCTTATCCTAAGGCCTATTACAGTAGGCCTCTTTAGGACAAATTGTTCCAGTTTCTCCTAGGGAGTTTCTAACCATATCTGGGAGCTCTGAAAAAACATTTTCTACCGTCTGAAGTGTTCAGAGTAAAGAAAAGTGGGTGTGCTCTGACAGCAGACAGACATGGCTCAAACTCCAGTTTTGTTACTCAACTATTCAATCTTGGGCAAATTAAATAATTAATGCTAAAATTTTTTTCTTTTCTTTTTTTAAAATATAAATTTATTTATTTTAATTAGAGGCTAATTACTTTACAACATTGTATTGGTTTTGCCATACATCAACATGAATCTGCCACGGGTGCACACATGTTTCCCATCCTGAACCCCTCTCCCACCTCCCTCCCCATACCATCCCTCGGTTGAAACATGTATAATATGATATGTGAAATGAATCGCCAATCCAGGTTTGATGCATGATACAGGATGCTCAGGGCTGGTGCACTAGTATGACCCAGAGGAATGCTAAAAATGTTAAAATTAGGATTCTGCTTAAATTTCTATAAGTAAAGAAAAAGTTTAAGTAAGTCTTAAATTTGAGTAATTGTAAAGTTTAAGTAATTTACTGTTAAGGGTTCCAACTATGAAAAGTAATATTAATGCAATGAGAACCTAATTGTGAACATTTATTCACATGTATTTTCATTGATTTCTTTATGCCTTTATACCCTCCCCTTCATTTCTAAAAGGACTTGAGATTGCTTACATAAACACATAACAGGATATTATCTAAGATGAAAAATTCAGGAAAACAGGTAGAAAAAAAGGTGGATGAAGAAGGGAAATAAAAATACAAAATGAAGAATGTAAAATAAAGTCATGTGCCATTATATCTGAATATTTTACCACTGAAAGCAAAAGCCATAAACTTTTCCTAATATGAAATCTGAAAGAAACTTGAGGTCTCTCAATGGTTTTGTACACACACACATTAAATAAATTATAAGACTTGATAATGAAAAGATAAAGAAAATCTTATTTTCTTAGATTTTTCCTTCTTCAAATTTTATTTTTGATATATGTGTTACATGAAACCAAGATAAATTTTAAAAAATAAGAAGTTTTCAGTAAAGTATCATAATAACTGAATATAAGGCTAGATTTTGTTCCCAAAAATTATTTCTCAGAAAAAAAGGTTACCTTACATGCAAGTCCTTGTAATAACTCATCTTAGGAAGCACATCTTCAATTACTTTATTTTCCCAACAAAGAAATGACAAAAACAAAAACAGCAGCCCGAAATAATTTCAGTTAATGCTAGAATGGAATAATTATAGAGCTCTCCATACAATTTAAGTTTAAATCTGTATTTTACAAAAGAGGGAAGAGGTAAAAAAATTTAAAACAGATTTAATAATATCTTGGTGATATAATTTTATAATCTTAAGCGGTGGATGTTGGATGTCATTTTAAAAAGCAAAAAAAAAAAGATAAAACACAAAGAATGAGGTGATTGTATTGTGCAGATAAAAGTACAGCTACAGAATGAATTTTTTAAGAGTTCTGTTACATTACATGAATGGGTTCCTAACAAGAGCCAGGAACAGCATCAAACACAGATCCAAAAGGGACCTGTCTTATCCCTAATGCTATGATGGAATCTAGGCAAAAACTGAAACTGGCTGCTGAAATGTGGACAGGAGCTTTATCAAGGAGGGATGAAGCCAACCTCATCTGAACTCACTTGTCAACATGAGAATCACCACAAATGGGAGAGCCTGACACTGTGTGCCCCCAAGTATAGCACCACCTATGAAAAATTCTTGCTCAAAACAATTTAGTTTCAATCTAAGCAAGTCTCTCAGTCTATATGCTTTGCAAGAAACAGAGGAGCTAAAAGAACAAGTTAAAGACATCACAAAAAACAAATTAAATTCAGAATATGGGATATTTTACCCAATTTTTCTAACAAGTGTGTTTTAAAAAGAGAGAGAGGATTAGAGTTAGTGTTAAAGAGTGACAGAGAAGAGCCATGTGACCCTTGTTTGAGGCCTAATTAGAATGAACCTGCTGTAAAAATACAGTTTTGAGACAACTAAAAGTGAAAATTAGTCGCTCAGTTGTTCAAACTCTATGTGACCCCCTGGACTGTAGCCCACCAGGATCCTCTGTCCATGGGACTCTCCAGGCAACTATACTGGAGTAGTTGCCATTTCCTTCTCCAGGGGATCTTCCCCAACTAGGGATCAAACCTAGGTCTCCTGCATTGCAGGCAGAGACAATTAAGGAAGTTTAAATATTTAATGGGTATTAGATGGTATTAAATAATAATTGTAGATTCAAAGTGCAAATAATGACATGATACTTATGTTTTTTAAAAAGTCCTTAGTAATTAGAAAGGCATACAAGATATAATGGGCAAAATGACATGCTGTCTAGTATTTTCTTTAAAACAATTTGTCCTACAGGAGGCCCCAAAACGTGTGTGTGTGTGTGTGTGCATGTGTGCACGTGTGTATAGTAGGAAGGGTTGGCAGGAGAATGCCTAAATGAAACAATTAGCAAAATGATAAATATTAAAATTAGATGGGGGTGTATTATAACATTCTCTATTTTGGGTGCATTTGAATATTTCTATAATAAAGCTGTAGAGATAAAAATGATTCTTCTGGAAAAACTGTTAAATTAGTCAAGAGGTAACCTTAGTGGTATTAATCATGCAAGTGAAAAAGTTGAATAAAACTGTTTTTCTATGAAATATGACATTAAAAATAACTATTTCTAAATTATATCATTGATTTTAATGTTATTTTAATTTTATAGGTATAGCGAAGTTAACACAATTCTAAACAAACTTTTGTCTATTCTGTCTTTCTCCCTAAAAGATTATCTATTCAAATTGGCCAGAATTTTTGTTTCCTTATATTCAAGAATCTATAGTAATCTCACTTTGGCAACACCTTGCTGTATCAAATTAAGCAGTTGTATTAACATCCAGACTCTCAGTATTTACAAGTGTCTGTAGAGAGTGAGTTCACGCATGTCATTTCACTAGAAAGGAAACAGGTTCATGCATGTCATTTCACTAGAAAGGAAACATGCATCTATGACAAGACCAAAAGTAACTTCCAAATCTCTTACCTCCTAGTTTAGTGCTCTTTCCAATAGCATCAAGCTCCCTCTTCTACTAAGTATGTGCTTGCATTGAAATCCCCAGAATGTGGCTGGAGCCATGACCAGGGCATAGCAGGGTTCAAGCAGCCATATTTCTTTGGGGGTGAGGGCAGGATTGTACACATCCAATCCATCCTTGGGGCAGACCTTCCTGAGCATGACTCTAGTAACACTCCCTAAAATATTTCCCAGCTCCTTTTTCCTAGAGATTAACAACAGTACTTTTTTTCACCATTCTTCTCTCCCAATGATCCCCACTCTCACTCCAATCTAGTCACTGAGATAGTCCAGGCTTTGGATCAAACGGACAGGGCTTTGAACGCTGGTCCCACCACTACACACCCTCAGACAAACTACCTAGTCTCAGATTCCTCTTCTGTAAGCTGAGGACAAAAATACCTTGCAAGTGGTATTTTTGCAAAAATACCTTTTCAAGTGGCCAGGAAGATGGCAGACATTCAGACTGGGCATGCCTACGAAACACAACCAATCATTTTCCAAAATAAGAAGAGGGTCCTGCTTAGAGAAACTGGCAACAAGAACATTGGTCTGGTCTTCAATACACCAAAGGAAGCCTGGGGGGCACTTATATGCAGAAGAAATGCCCTTTCTTTTCCAATGGTATCATCTCTACCCAAGTGTGGATCCTGTTTAGTGGCTAAGATGAAGATGCAGAGGACCACTATCATCACTGAGACTATCTCCACTACCCAAAAGCACCAACCGCTTCATACCATACGAATATGTCCATGCACCTTTCCTCCTGCTTTAGGGATGTCAAGATCCTCAACATTGCCACAGTGGGTGAGTGCTGGCCTCTGAGCAAGACAGTGTGCTTCAACGTGGAGGCCCCCAAGGCTGCTGGCACCAAGATGCAATTTCAGAAGTTCTAAGACTGGACCCCTGCCTACTACTCCAACAAAATAAAATTTCCCATTCAGGAAGAAAAAAAAAAGTACTTTGCATAATGATACAAGAAGGACCTTCCTGGTGGCCCAGTAGGTACTAAGACTCTGTTCTCTCAATGCAGGGGGCCAGGGTTCGATCCCTGGTCAGGGAACTGGATTCCATATGCCGTAACTAAAGAGTTTGCATGCAGCAATGTTAGCTCAGCAGGTTAAGAATCTGCCTGCAACTCAGGAGACACAGGAGATGTGGGTTTGTTCTCTGGATTGGGAAGATTCCCTGGAGAAGGAAATGGCAACCCACTCCAGTACACTTGCCTGGAAAACCCCATGGGCAGAGGACCCTGGTGAGTTAGTCCAAAGACTTGCAAAGAGTTGGACTCGACTGAGCGACTAACTTTCACTGTCAGATCAGATGGGCCCTGGAGGAACCTCTTATTCTAAGGCCGACAGGAAGAAGCCCCGAAAGGATTCTGAGCAGGATGGTGAAAAGCATCTCCTGAGATAATCAGAACATTATTGCTGTGCTATGCCCTTTAGATATCTGTATTTTATTCCATAGCACACAAACTACACCGCTCACGTTGCCACCAAGCCAACAAATGGGACGAGCTGGCTTGTGCTCCAGACCATCTTCTGGGGAAGGCTGCCATCTGCTGGGAGGAAGCATGATCAAGGTTGTTTCTTGATGGGGACTGGGGCACTACTTACACCGGATTCCTTCCGCGTGTAGCAGTAAGCATTTATAACATGAAAAGGATAAGGTACCAAAGTATAACTATTCTCCACCTTGCCCTCTACCCCATCTTCTTAAGGAGTCTATGTTTGAGCTGCTCAGCCTTCAGGTGTGACCAGGACACCACTGATCTATCAAGGAAAGTCAGGGAGCACCTCTCAGAATAGATCTACGGGGCAAGACAGAGGCAAGCTGGCGCTTGAGAGGAAGAGGAAAGGTGTCTGTGGGGAACAGCTGTCATGGTGGCAGGGACTTGGGAAGAGATGTGTCTCAAGAACATTTTAGCCTGATTTGCTCTGTATGAGATGGTATAATTCCCTGGAAGATACTCCAGTAAAACCTACATTACTTCTCAGAGCTTTCTGAAGTAAAATTTGTGCTTGTTTTAGGTACATGAGATGGCTGGATGGCATCACTGACTCGATGGATGTGAGTCTGAGTGACCTCCGGGAGTTGGTGATGGACAGGGAGGCCTGGCGTGCTGCGATTCATGGGGTCGCAAAGAGTCGGACACGACTGAGCGACTGATCTGATCTGATCTAAGTACATGATGATTTTGAAGATTGGTCTTAAAGTAGTCGAGTTCTATGCTGGGCATGACCATGTAAACAGACATTGGGATGTTCTTTGACATGACAGATTAAGCTCTATAATTGTTACTACTATTCATCCTTCTTTGATCTTCTCTCAGGCACAGCTCCCTCACACTGTGCTCCCCGCTGCCTTAGCGCTGGGTCATGTGGACAAGAGATGGGAGAGTATGGGAAAGGCTTTTGCTTGCCAGTGAGAAGGCAGAAGAAGAGGCCAAGCTCTTCTGTCTGATGTAACAACAGCAAAAACTTGGACCTCCATGTAAACTAGAGCTCAAAAATATCACCTCCCCAAGCTACCTATGAAGCTATGTCTCCTCTCATACCCCTCCGTCTGTACTTTTGTGGCTTTTTTCTCTATTTTCAGATATATGCTTCATTTCACCTGATTTTATCTATGTTAAGATAGAATTAGTAACTGAGTAAGCACTAAGAAAGTTTATATAATTTAAAAAGACATATGTATCCCAATATTCACTGCAGCACTATTTATAATAGACAGGACATGGAAGCAACCTAAATGTCCACTGACAGATGAATAGCTAAGGAAGGTGTGGTACATATATACAATGGATTATTACTCAGCCATAAAAAGGAATGAAACTGGGTCATTTGTAGTGATTCAAAGAGAACATTTTTGACAGAGTGATCTGGTACATATTTATAAGGAGGTGACAAATACTTGAGAGAAGAGCAAGCTGACAGAGGAAAAAGCAAGTGAAACGACTGAGTTAGGAGCAAGGAGGCCCACGTGGCTGGAGAGCAGAGACAGTGGGGAGAGTGTTAGGACAGGAGCCTGGACAGACAGTCGGATCAGGCCTTGTAGGCCTGCTTAGGACTTTCAACTACAAACTCTGTGACACGAGAACCTCTCTGGAGAGCTGAGAACAGAAAATTTGCGTATAATTTATGTTCTCAGGGATCCCTGAGACTGCTACATGAAGCATGAACTGGTGGGAATAGAGTGGGGGATGCGTGAATGGGGCAAGAGTGGAAGCTGCTGCAGCAGATCAAGCAAGAGATGACAGTGATTTACAAAGGTGGTGAAGGTTTGGATGTTAAGAATGGATATTGTCATGACATATTTCAAAATCAGGGTTTGCTAATGGCTTGGAGGCAATGTGTAAAGGAAAATCAGGTGTTGAGAATGACTCCAGGTTTTTGACCTGAGCACCTGGATGAATGAATAGTGGTGTCATTTGCTGAAATGGGGAACAATGGAGGAAGATCAAGTTTGAGGGTAAGAGTTCAGTTATGGATATGTTAAATTTTACATTCCTACTAGATATTCAAGTAGGAATGTTAAAAGACAACTGGTTATAAAATTCTGGAAAGAAAGAAATTGAGGCTGGAGATAATTTGGAAAGTCATCAGCATCCAATTAAAGCTAGAATCAGATGACACTGCCCAGGGAACAAGAAAAGTCTAAAGAATCTGAAAGCACCGAGCCATCACCCACTTCAACTGAGAGGCAAGGAAGAGTCAGATGATCTAGCAAACGAAATTGAGTCAGGAACAATCAATGAGGTAGGATAATGATGAAGGCAGGGGTATCCAGCAGTCAAATAAAGAAAGACCTCCAAGAAAAAAGGATTGAGGGTATCAAAAAAGTAAGATGAGGATGAAGAATCAGTCATTGAATTTGGCAAGCAGAGGTCATTGTGACCTCAACTAAAGCAACTTCAGCTAAGTAGAGGGGATAAAAGCTAAAGTAGGTTCTCAAGAGAACGGGAAGAGAGAACATGGAAATAATGACTCATAAATAACTATTTTGAGGATTTTTTTTCTCTAAAAAGGAGTAGAGAATAGGATTGGTACCAGGAAGGATACACAAGGCTAAGGGGAGGTTTGGTTTCTTCAAGCTAGGAGTTATTGCTGCAAGTTCATGTGCTGATAGGAATGATCCAGTTGAGAGTGAAATAAAATGATACGGGAAAGAGAGGAGTAAAGAGCTTAAAGTTAGGTGGGACAGGATCTAACATAAAGGTTGAGAGAATGGCCTCTGGTAAGAACAAAGAGTTTGTCTATTATTAACAAAAGAAAAGTAGAGTATATACATAGAACCTGGTAGTCTGGTAGGTTCCATGTTAGATAATGAATTGATTAGGGAAATGTAGTATCGTTGCTAAGCACCACTGAAAGCACACTTGAATTTTACAGTCACGGATTTAAAGACCAGTCAACACAGTTTTGTTTTCTCTCTCTCTCTCTTTTTTTTATCTTTTCAAGTGCAGACAAGAACTGGATTTAAATAATCAAGAAAGATAGAGGGAGAGACAATGAAGCCAATACTTGCAAGGAAGTGATTCCACTGGTAGACCATGGACTATAAAGTGAGAAAGGAGAGACAAAAAGACATAAGGTAGTGAGTGATATATATTGAACAGTTGATAGCATCAATGGATTAGAGGTCCCTTTGAAGCTGAAGAATTGAGAGGGTACAAGGAGAAGGCAATGGCACCCCACTCCAGTACTCTTGCCTGCAAAGTCCCATGGATGGAGGAGCCTGGGAGGCTGCAGTCCATGGGGTCGCTAGGAGTCAGACACGACTGAGCGACTTCACTTTCACTTTTCACTTTCATGCACTGGAGAAGGAAATGGCAACCCGCTCCAGTGTTCTTGCCTGGAGAATCCCAGGGACGGGTGAGCCTGGTGGGCTTGCCGTCTGTGGGGTCACACAGAGTCGGACAAGACTGGAGTGACTTAGCAGCAGCAAGGAAGAGTAAGTGAACTGGAAAAATGGGAAGTGATTAGAGTGCTTGAAATAGATATTTTGGAAATGGTACAGCAATTGACATTATCAAAGGCCAGTGCAGTGGATGTCTAAGATGGGGTGAAAGATCCCGTCATTCAAGGTGAAGAGGTCAAAGAACTAAGAAGCCAAGTGGATCACCTATATGGATACTGAAATCTCCAGGCATGACAACAGGGTTGGCAGTGGACAGAAAGGCAGTCAACTAGAGCAGTTTCAGTGGAGTGGATAAGAAAGATGCCTGACTATGTGGGTTGAGGGAAGAATTACAGGCAAGAAAAAGGAGTCAGTGAGTACAGACAACTCTTTTGACAAGCTCTGCAATGACTTGCAGAAAAATGCAGAAAAATGGAGCTAATTGAAGGAGGAAGGTCTGAAGAAGACTTGAGGTTAAGGGTTACTTCAAGACAGAAGATTCTAGAGTGTATGTGTATGCTGATGGGTCTGATTCATTAGAAAGGGAGAAATTGATCCTGTAGGAGAGAGGGGAATAATTGCTGGAACAAAGTTCTTCAGGAGACAAGAGTGGACTCCAAAGCACATGTGGAAGATTTGCTTCTCATAGAAAGAGGTGTGCTCTTCCCTGCAGTATGAGAAGAGACAGAATCCATGGATGCAGATTCAAGTTAGGCAATAGATTAGTGGTAAGAAAATAAGGGAGTTAATGACATTGCTTCTATTTTCTCAAGTGTGAGGCAAAGTCTTCAGCTGTTTGGAGTAAAGATGTGAAGGCTGGAGGAGATGTAAAGAAGACATTTAGACATCGTCTCACAGATTCAGTGCAGTTCAGTTCAGTCCTTCAGTTGTGACAGATTCTTTGCGACCCCATGAATCGCAGCACGCCAGGCCTCCCTGTCCATCACCAACTCCCGGAGTTCACTTAGACTCACATCCATCAAGTCAGTGATGCCATCCAGCCATCTCATCCTCTGTTGTCCGCTTCTCCTCCTGCCCTCAATCCCTCCCAATATCAGAGTCTTTTCCAGTGAGTCAACTCTTCACATGAGGTGGCCAAAGTACTGGAGTTTCAGCTTTAGCATCATTCCTTCCAAAGAAATCCCAGGGCTGATCTCCTTCAGAATGGACTGGTTGGATCTCCTTGCAGTCCAAGGGACTCTCAAGAGTCTTCTCCAACACCACAGTTCAAAAGCATCAATTCTTCAGTGCTCAGCCTTCTTCACAGTTCAACTCTCACATCCATATATGACCACTTGAAAAACCATAGCCTTGACTAGATGGACCTTTGTTGGCAAAGTAATGTCTCTGATTTTCAATACGTTATCTAGGTTGGTCATAAATTTTCTTCCAAGGAGGGGAACTAGTTTGCTAGGTGAATAAAATGGGCTTGCTAGGCAGTGCCAAGTGACCAGCTGAGATCTCTGGTCATGAAACTGAAATAAAAGCAGTCAGTGGGGCTGTGTGATTTTGTACAGAAAGAGTCAGCTGCTCAGGTGTAGGCAGAGGGTGGTTGGTTGGGCTTAACCAAAATTGAGGTTTTTCTAGGAGAAGTACGGTGAATGGCCAGAGACCCAGTGGGGTGGTGGAAGATGTTGTGAGTAAGCAACTGAAATGACAGACCATAGAATCAAGATTGATAAAGAAAAGTCAAGGAGAACATGAGATAAGCATGGTCAGCCAAGAGACTGGAAGCCCAGCGTGGATAAGGAATTGTTCTGGGTAAAGTCATCAATGAGAGGCGGTAAGTGAGCTGGATGTTTATACCCCAAAATCCCATCAGCCCTGTTATCTTGTGAACCTGGTGAAGACTGAGCATATAGTAAACACTTATTGAATGTACTCTTTGCTAAGAAGTCACCAGGTGGAGAGAGGGCAGAAAGGAGATTGTTTCATTAACAAGAGTCTCGATTTCCTATCAGGGCTTCTTTAGGTCCAAAGACAGGGCACTGAAAAACAGTAGGTAAATGACATAAGTATAACCTTACTTTAAATCAAAATGGGCCCTTGCAGACAAACCTTCCCATTAGAGTCCCCAGGTCTAGATGGGGTTGGGATGCTCAGTGCCCCGGAGAGACCCCAACACCTACCGCTCAGGGAAGACGGCGGAATCTGTGGCGGGAGTTTCATCAGCAGAGATGGGGAGACCATTACGCCGGCTCTAGGAAGCAACTCGATATCTTGAGACTTGTGGGGCTCGCGGGGAACAGGGGGCCCCTGGGGCTTTAGGGACTTGCGGACTTCACGGGGCGCATGGGGCTCGTAGGGTGCATGGGGTTTGAGAGGCTTGTGGGACTCATAGGATTGGTAGAGCTCATAGGCCTTAGGGTGATTGGGGATCTCTTCGGACTCTGCATACTCCTCGGATTCGCCTCGCTGGTCTTGCTCGTCGGCCTCCTCGGAAAACCTCGCCTCCTCAGACTCCTCTAGCTGCTTGTTCATGTCGAATATCCTGACGAGGGGCTTCTGAAGGGCTTCGGAGCGAACGGATGTTTCTGCCGTGTGGTGCCCAGCGGACAGCCCAGAAGGACCGGAAAACTCTTGGCTCTCCATTGGGGGCCCAGAAGCTCCCGCTGGTTGACTGCCGGACGCCAGTCACCTTCCAGAAGATGGAAGAGGATGCGAGCGGCCCGCTCCCAGCCCCTGCGAGCCAAACCCGCTTGCGGCCACCGCCCGACAAGCCCCGCCCCCTGGGCCCCTCTCTGCGCGTTCTTCGGTTGCCAAGGGACACTCCAAGCTGCTGGGGCCCACCCGGGCTCCTCCCTGGAGAAATGAGAAGCAGTTGAAAAGGAGAAGAGGGGCGGGCTCCTGACCTGCTGTTTTTGCCTCCTTGAAGTGTTTCTGTGGTGTTAAGTCAGAACTGTAGTGTTGAAAGACTCTTGAAAGTCCCTTGGACTACAAGAAGATCAAACCAGTCAATCCTAAAGGAAATGAGTTTTGACTATTCATTGGAAGGACTGATGCTGAAGCTGAAGCTCCAATACTTTGGCCACCTGATGCGAGGAACTGACTCACTGGAAAAGACCCTGAGGCTGGAAAAGATTGAAGGCAAGAGGAGAAGGGGACGAGAGAGGATAAGATGGTTGGATGGCATCACCGACTGGATGGACATGAGTTTGAGCAAGTTCTGGGTGTTTGTGATGGACAGGAAGCCTGGCGTGCTGTAGTTCATGGGGTCGCAGATACCACTGAGCACTGAACTGAAGTCTGTTTCAAAGCACATACACTTGCGTTTAGGATCATTATATCTGCTTAGAGAATTAACCTCTTTACCATGTAATCCCCCTCTTTAAAAAAAACTATATTATTTTTCCATTTTATTGAGAAATAATTGACAAACATCCCTGTACAAATTTAAAGTGTACAGCATGATGGTTTGATTTGCACGTATCGTGAAATGATTACAATAGATTTAGTTAACATCCATCATCTCATATTGATACAATAAATAGAAAAAAATTCTCCTTGTGATGAAAATTTTGTACCAATTTACAATTCCACCAACAGTACCAAAGATTCCCTTTGCTCTATATCCAAGGCAGCATTTGTTAGCTCATCTATTTGATGATGGCCATTCTACTAGACTTAAGGGGATCTACTCACTTTTCTGTATATTGTTGTTTTTCAGTTGCCAAGTTGTGTCCAACTCTTTGCCACCCCATGGACTGCAGCATGCCAGGCCTCCCTGTCCTCTGTGTATCATACAGCAGTGTAAACTATATAATCATCATGTTGTACATTCTATCCCTGGTACTAACTTATAACTGGAAGTTTGTATCTTTTGTCCACCTTCCTTGACACACCCTGCCCCCGGCCACACCCCTCTATCCATGTAATTACAAATCTGATTTCTTTTCAGGAGTTTGCGTTTGTTTTGTTTAAATTCCACATATCAGTGAAATCATAATATTTGCTTCTTTGCTTGTTTTATTTCGTTTAGCATAATGCTTCATGGTCCATCCATGTTGCAAATGATAGTTTCCTTTTTTATGGCTAAATAATACTCTACCATATGTATGCATGTATGTATGTATAATACATACCTATACGCTACAAATTCTTTTATCCATTTGCCCATCAGCGGACACTTAGGTTGTTTCTATGTCTTTGCTATTGTAAATAATGCTGCTAGGAACATGGTGGTGCAGATATCTGAGTTAGTATTTTCATTTCCTTTGGTTATAGTCTCAGAAGTGATGTTGCTGAATTATATGGTAGTTCTATTTTAATTTTTTGAGAAGCCTCCATACTGTTTTTCACAGTGGCTGTATCAATTTACAGTCCCACCAACAATACCAAAGAGTCCCTTTGCTCTACATCCAAGGCAGCACTTGTTATCTCGTCTTTTTAATGATGGCCATTCTATTAGGCTTGAGGGGATATCTCATTGCTTAATTGATGTTTCCCTAATGATGAGTCAAGGCTGTATATTGTCACCCTGCTTATTTAACTTATATGCAGAGTACATCATGAGAAACTCTGGACTGGAAGAAGCAAAAGCTGGAATCAAGATTGCCGGGAGAAATATCAATAACCTCAGGTTTGTGACATTGTACAAGAGACAGGGATCAAGACCATCCCCATGGAAAAGAAATGAAAAAAGCAAAATGGTTGTCTGGGGAGGCCTTACAAATAGCTGTGAAAAGAAGAGAAGCGAAAAGCAAAGGAGAAAAGGAAAGATATAAACATCTAAATGCAGTTCCAAAGAATAGCAAGAAGAGATAAGAAAGCATTCTTCAGCGATCAATGCAAAGAAATAGAGGAAAACAACAGAATGGGAAAGACTAGGGATCTCTTCAAGAAAATCAGAGATATCAAAGGAACATTTCATGCAAAGATGGGCTCGATAAAGGACAGAAATGGTATGGACCTAACAGAAGCAGAAGATATTAAGAAGAGGTGGCAAGAATACACAGAAGAACTGTACAAAAAAGAGCTTCACGACCCAGATAATCATGATGGTGTGATCACTGACCTAGAGCCAGACATCCTGGAATGTGAAGTCAAGTGGGCCTTAGAAAGCATCACTACGAACAAAGCTAGTGGAGGTGATGGAATTCCACTGGAGCTATTCCAAATCCTGAAAGATGATGCTGTGAAAGTGTTGCACTCAATATGCCAGCAAATTTGGAAAACTCAGCAGTGGCCACAAGATTGGAAAAGGTCAGTTTTCATCCCAATCCCAAAGAAAGACAATGCCAAAGAATGCTCAAACTACCACACAATTGTACTCATCTCACATGCTAGTAAAGTAATGCTCAAAATTCTCCAAGCCAGGCTTCAGCAATATGTGAACCGTGAATTTCCTGATGTTCAAGCTGGTTTTAGAAAAGGCAGAGGAACCAGAGATCAAATTGCCAACATCTGCTGGATCATGGAAAAAGCAAGAGAGTTCCAGAAAAATATCTATTTCTGCTTTATTGACTATGCCAAAGCCTTTGACTGTGTAGATCACAAGAAACTGTGGACAATTCTGAAAGAGATGGGAATACCAGACCACCTGATCTGCCTCTTGAGAAATCTGTATGCAGGTCAGGAAGCAACAGTTAGAACTGGTCATGGAACAACAGACTGGTTCCAAATAGGAAAAGGAGTACGTCAAGGCTTTATATTGTCACCATGTTTATTTAACTTATATGCAGAGTACATCATGAGAAATGCTGGACTGGAAGAAACACAAGTTGGAATCAAGATTGCTGGGAGAAATCTCAATAACCTCAGATATGCAGATGACACCACCCTTATGGCAGAAAGTGAAGAGGAACTCAAAAGCCTCTTGATGAAAGTGAAAGTGGAGAGTGAAAAGGTTGGCTTAAAGCTCAACATTCAGAAAACGAAGATCATGGCATCTGGTCCCATCACTACATGGGAAATAGATGGAGAAACAGTGGAAACAGTGTCAGACTTTATTTTTCTGGGCTCCAAAATCACTGCAGACGGTGACTGCAGCCATGAAATTAAAAAACGCTTACTCCTTGGAAGGAAAGTTATGACCAACCTAGATAGCGTATTCAGAAGCAGAGACATCACTTTGCCAACAAAGGTTCGCCTAGTCAAGGCTATGGTTTTTCCAGTGGTCATGTATGGATGTGAGAGCTGGACTGGGAAGAAGGCTGAGTGCCGAAGAATTGATGCTTTTGAACTGTGGTGTTGGAGAGGACTCTTGAGAGTCCCTTGGACTGCAAGGAGATCCAACCAGTCCATTCTGAAGGAGATCAGCCCTGGAATTTCTTTGGAAGGAATGATGCTAAAGCTGAAACTCCAGTATTTTGGCCACTTCATGCAAAGAGTTGACTCATTGGAGAAGACTCTGATGCTGGGAGGGATTGGGGGCAGGAGGAGAAGGGGACGGCAGAGGATGAGATGGCTGGATGGCATCACTGACTCGATGGATGTGAGTCTGAGTGACCTCCGGGAGTTGGTGATGGACAGGGAGGCCTGGCGTGCTGCAGTTCATGGGGTCCCGAAGAGTCGGACACGACTGAGCGACTGATCTGATCTACTCTCTGATAATACCAGAGTGCGATTCCCAGGTGGCTCAGTGGTAAAGAATCTGCATGCCAATGCAGGAGCAGGTTCCATCCCTTGGTTGGGAAAATCCCCTGGAGAAGGAACTGGAAACCCACTCCAGTATTCTTGCCTGGGAAATCCCGTGGAAGAGGAGCCAGGCGGGCTACAGTCCATGGGGTTGCAGAGGACACAAGCAAGCGCACATGGACACAGTAATACTCCAGCAGGCTGCTGCTGCTAAGTTGCTTCAGTCGTGTCCGACTCCAGGCTAGGCTCTGGTTAACTAGTTTCCCCTAAGGGCAGATCTTGTTAAGAACAACAGAATGCTCTGGCATATTTCAAAAGGGTTTTTTTTTCCCCCTCCCTTGGAAGCACCAGGGGATTTTTCTCTAGTATTTATTGAGGAAATCTGGTCAAGGTCCTGGAGGTAAATCTCAAAAAACTGGGGGCCCTCCTATGACTGGGTTCCCCTAAAATTTTTTAATTTTCAGAGTAGTCTGAGCAACCAGGAATTCATTAATTATAGTTCTGGTTTTTCTATGCTGGCACAAGTTCCCAGTGGGGCTTCCCTGGTACCTCAGTGGTAAAGAATCTGCCTGCAATGCAGAAGACTCAGGTTCAATTCCGGGTTGGGAAGATCCCTTGGAGAAGGGAATGGCAACTCACTTTAGTATTCTTGCCTGGAGAATCCCATGGACAGAGGAGCCTGGCGGGCTACAGCCCATGGATGGCCAAGAGCTGGACACAAGTGAGTGACTTGTGTCACCAGGCAGGCACTGGTTTCCATGGGGAATTTCCCATTAAGAGTCTCTGCTCTGGTAAACTGTTATTCTCTGTATTCCATTAGTCTCTCCAAAGCTGATTTTTCAGTCTGTTCAGCTTTTTACTTGTTAGAATGGCCTCATGGCTTCCAAGCTTCTTACATGCTGGACTGGAAACTGGAAGTCGTTTTAAAAAAAGAAATCAGGAGAAGACACTAAGGTTAAAAGTTGGATTTGTATCCTATCTGTAGGTAAGCAGAGTTATCACTCTTAAATATTTCTAGAAAAGATAAAGCTTATCTATATAAAAAAATAAAATATCAAGAAGTTGAAACACAAATCCCTACAGTGTTCTGTTAGTGGTAGTTTCTTAGAAAGAAGCCGTTCTTAAATCTTTGTGAATGTTGTTAATTTGTATTTCTATGTGACTTTGATAGTGTTTACTTTTCTTATTGCCCTATCCTGATTGCTTTTCCCACATTGTTAAATGGATCCCCTTAAAGGAAAGACACCTGGATTTACGTGAAAAGAGGAAAGTTATTAGAATATTTTAATGTAAATCTCATTTCACCGAGAAACTACAAATGGGATGAATGCTTGCTAATTTTCACTTTAATTTTGTTGATTAAAATTCCAAATCCCTCCAAACACATTGTTTACCAATACTTTCAAAGTTCAAAATCTAAATAGAGATCCTTTTAATCAATTAACATTATCTTATATGTGTATATGTGTCGTGCATTGAGAAAATAGGAAATGGCTTATTTTTTTATTTGAAAGTGGAAATTTTGGCTTCCAGCCTGCCACATCACGTTCCCTGGTGACATCCAAATTGTGAGTCTTGAAGTGGGCTATGCCTGATCACTCACGTCTGCAGCCAGGTGTGCAATTAGGTCTCTGGCATCTTGTATGATGGAAGGTATCTCTGAGCCATTCTCAGTCACTTGGGTTCCAAACAAGAACATCTTCCTGTCATTTCCCACCTCAGATAATGCCAAAGCTTCATGGATATCTGTAATGTGATAGGCTGCTTCAAGATCCTTCACAAGAATGGAAAAAGAATTGAGAAAAAGTTGGTTATTTTGCAACATTTTTGGATAGATACATTTATTACTCTCAATGACTGCACCTCCATTATAATATTGAGGAAATTGTAATCCCATTACTAGGATCCTAAAGGCTGTTTGAATATAAAGATTTTCATCAGAATTATATCAGCATTTATGAGTTATTATCAAAAGAGTATTTTCTGGAACAAAGTTAAGCCAATATAATACCTTAATCAATTTCCTAACCAGTGTGATCTGCTTCTAGTTTTGTTTTTCCATTTTTTTCTGAATTTTCCCAAGACTTATTTTTTTAATTTTTAAAAATAACGTAATTAATAATCTATTTATTGTTGGCTGTGCTGGGTCTTTGTTGCTGCATGGGCTTTTCTCTAGTTGTGGTGAGCGGGGGCTACTCTCTAGTTGTGGTGCTTGGGCTTCTCTTCGTGGCGGCTTCTTTTATTGCAGAGCACAGGGCTTCAGGAGTTGCAGCACAAAGGCTCAGTAATTGCAGCTCCCTGGCTCTAGGGCACAGGTTCAACAGTTGTGGCTTAATGGCTCTGCAACATGTGGGATCTTGCTGGATCAGAGATTGAACCTGTGTCTCCTGCATTGGCAGGCAGATTCTTTTCCACTGAAGAATCAGGGAAGCCCTCCAAGATTATTTTTAATTTGTCTTTACAATAGAAGCTTGATTCATTAAATTGGTTTTTGTCCATATAATATTTTATTGATTATCAGTTCAGTTCAGTTCAGTCACTCAGTCGTGTCCGACTCTTATTGATTATGCTATGCTGCTGCTGCTGCTGCTGCTGCTAAGTCGCTTCAGTCATGTCCGACTCTGTGCGACCCCATAGACGGCAGCCCACCAGGCTTCCTGGTCCCTGGGATTCTCCAGGCAAGAACACTGGAGTGGGTTGCCATTTCCTTATAGCATTTGCCAAATGTAAGTTTTCTTTTGCAAAAATTATTTCTACTGAACAAAAAGTTTTACATCAAATTTGGAGGGAAGGAGGGAGGTAGAGAAGGGATCAGGGACAGAATAAGTTTAGAAAATGATGTAGTAGGTGAAGAAGGCTGAAAGGCAAGGGACAGGTGGAGGGAAAGAAGATGAGATGGAGAAGTGGGGAAGGATTAAAGGAGGAAAACCCATCCAAAGAAGCAGAGAGGGGAGAGATTAAAATGAGGAGACAAAAAGCATGTGTTTATACTGCATGCTAAGATCAAAACATATTTCTTTGCCTCTCACACATCAAGAATTATTTATGGAAAATAACCTCTGATAGTCCCTCTCCTAAATACATATGCAGATTCAGTTACAGTTTTTAAGTCTTCTGCAAAAGTTTAAGCATTTTCACTCTTAATATTGAATTTGAATTTTTGTTTCATGGTGTTCTCCAAAAGTTTTAAAATAGTACAATATTGTCATTTTCTTGTTGTACCAATATGAACCTATCAAATTCTTTTAAGTCTGTGAGGTTTTCTTAATGTGGTATCATTACCTTTACTGGTTCTTCTACTTTATTGCCTGTCTGAAACCTGAATTCATTTAGTCTTAGAGCATGTAGTGAATTTTGCAATTATTTTAATGAATCTAGTAACATGTGGATGATGTCTCAGGTTAAAAGAAATGCCACCAATGGAATTGGAGAGGAAGAAAACAGAAGGGTGTTGGAAGGGAGGAGGGGCTCCTTGTAATGATAAAAGAACATCAGGGATAAGTATCAGGTGTATTCCACACTCACGTAATTGTGCCCTAATAGATGTCATCACTCAAAGAATAACGATAGTAAGATGACTTTTAAAAAATATTTATGTAATAACTTGAAACAATGAGTCATCTAAAAGCTTAAGTTACTTTGATCAAGGAGTAATAACCAAGATGACCTTAAACTAGAATGTGTTAGCTTCTCAGTTGAGTCCAACTCTTTGGGACCCCAGGGACTGTGTCCCACCAGGCTCCTCTGTCCATGGAATTCTCCATGCAAGAATACTGGAGTGGGTTGCTATTCCCTTCTCCAGAGGATCTTCTGGACCCAGGGATTGAACCCAGGTCTCCTGCATTGCAGGCAGATTCTCTACTGTCTGAGAATATCCAAACATTTTATTATTAAACCCCAGTAAAAGTTATAAATCTGACACCAAATGGTCCTGTTTATTCAATTTGATGAAGAGATATAAACCACAAAGGAAAGTATTGATAAGTTAGAGTATTAAAAATGAAAACCTGTGTATTAAAAGAGAACCATAACAAAGTAAAATGTTAACAATAGATTGCTGCTGCTCCTGATGAGTTGCTTGTCATGTCTGACTCTGGGCAACCCCCTAGACTGCAGCTCACCAGGCTCGCCCATCCCTGGGATTTTCCAGGCAAGGGTACTGGAGTGGGGTGCCATTGCCTTCTCTGCAATAGGTTGCTAGAGAAGATTTTGTAATGCATGTAACAGAAATAGGATTATTTTTCCAAAAGATATGAAAGACTCCTACAACTCAAATGAGAAAAGATAAACACCTCAATAGGAATTCGGGGAAAGATATTAAAAATTAATTCACAGATATGGAAATTTGCTTCAAAGAATGAAACTAATAACCAGTGAACATCTGAAAAAAAATGTTCAGGCTCACTAGTAATTAAGGAAATGCAAATTAGAATAAGATAAAATTTCATTCTCACGAGACTGGCAAAAATAAAAGTTTGACAAACCAAGTATTAACAAGGGTGTAGACCTATAAAAAACTGTCATATACTGCTGGTAGGAAGAATAAATTGGTTCAATATCTTTGGAAAGCAACTTGGTAATATCTAGTAAAACTGAATATGTGAAAGAAAAGTGAAAGGCGCTCAGTTGTGTCTGACCCTTTGTGACCCCCAGGGACTAAAGAGTCCTTGGAATTCTCCAGGCCAGAATACTCGAGTGGGTAGCCTTTCCCTTCTCTGTGGGCTCTTCCCAACCCAGGGATCGAACCCAGATCTCCCGCATTACAGGCGGATTCTTTACCAGCCAAGCCACAAGGTACAAATCCCCAAACCCAGCAATTCCTCATGCACTAGAGAACTGCTGGTACACATCTACGAAAAGACACATACATGAAGATTCACTATAGAACTCTTTACAACAATGAAAAACTGGAAATAACCCAAATGCCCAACAAAAAAATGGTAAAGTGGTGGTATATTCATGCAACGCAATACTATACAGCTCACTTACATTTACTATGATCTTCTAAATCGTCATAGTTTGTGGTACTTAAGATGTTCACTAAAAAAAAAAAAAGAAAAAAACTCTAGCCTTTTAAAAAAAATAATCTGCTGGACTAGCATTTATGCTGGACTTTAATATAGGCTCCTACTTTTAGATCATCATTATAATGATTTATTTTACTTCCATAAACACTCACTCATAGGAGTGGGAGAAAGGGTAGGAACTGAGCTCTCTTATGACTGATAAGCCTGGCAATTGAGAGAGAGGCTACAGCATTACAAGCACACTTCAGAGATACTGCAAATTTGGTTCCAGACTACTGTGATAAAGTGAATACCGCAATAAAGCGAGTCACATGAATTTTTTTTGTCTCTTGGTACATAGAAAAGTTACTTTAACACTACTGTAATCTATTAAGTGTGTGATAGCATTATATCTAAAAATATGTACATACCTTAATTTAAAAATACCTTATTGCTAAAAAAATGCTGACCATCATCCGAGCCTTCAGCAAGTCATAATCTTTTTATAATAGTAACATCAAAGGTCACTGATCAGAGATCATCATAACAAATATAATAATTCTAAATGTTGGAAATATTGCAAGAATTACCAAAAGGCAACACAGAGACATAAAGTGAGAAAGAACAGTTGGGGAAATGGCGCCTACAGACTTGCTCCATGCAGGGTTGCCACAAACCTTCAATTTGTAAAAATCACAATATCTGCAAAGCACAACAAAGTGAAGTGCGATAAATTGAGGTATGCCTGCACAATGCTATAGATGTTTAATTTTTTTAAATTTCTTTTATTGTAGTAAGATACACATAACAAAATTTTCCATATTAGCCATTTTGAAGTGTACAGTTTGGTGTACAGTTAAGTAAATTCACATTATTGTACACCATCTTCAGAACTCTTCAACTTGTAAAACTGACACTCTGTACCCATTAAACACTAGCTTCCCATTTCTCCCTCCCTCAGCCCTTGGCAATTACTATTTTTTTTGTCTGATTTTAACTGCTCTGTGCTTAGTCACTCAGTCGTGTCTGACTCTGCGACACCATGGACTGTAGCCTGCCAGGCTCCTCTGTCCATGGGGATTCTCCAGGCAAGAATATTGGACTGGGTTGACATGCCCTCCTCCAGGGGATCTTCCCAACCCAGGGATTGAACCCAGGTCTCCCACATTGCAGGTGGATTCTTTAACCATCTGAGCCACCAGGGAAGCCCTTAATTGCTCTAGGGGACCTCATAAAAGTGTAATCATACATTATTTGTCCTTTTGTGACTGGCTTATTTCACTTAGCAAAATGTCCTTAAGGTTCATCCGTGGTATAGCATGTGTCAGAATTTCCTGACACATTTAAGGCTGAATAATATCCACTTTACGTATACACCACATTTTGTTTATCTGTTCACGTGTGGATGGGCACTTGGGTTGCTTCTACCTTGTGGCTACTGGGAATAATTCTGCTATGAGCACGAGTGTGCAAACATCTGTTTGAGTTCCTGCTTTCAATTCTATTGGTAATACACCCAGAAGTGGAACTTCTGGACTATATGAAAATTCTATTTTTAATTTTGTAGAGAACTGCCATACTGTTTTTTCATAGCAGCTGCACCATTTGAATCCCCACCAACACTGCACAAGGTTTCCATTTCTTCATGAGTGTTTAATACTTTAATGCATGTGTGTGAAATTCAGGTCCGGCTAGCTAATCTAAAACTACTTCTGTATACTGACACATCGTGTGTGTGTGTGTGTGTGTGTGTGTGTGTGTGTGTGTGTGTGTGTGTTAGTCGCTTAGTCGTGTCTGACTCTTTGCGACCCCATGGACTGTAGCCTGCCAAGAGGCTCCTCTATCCACGGGATTCTCCAGACAAGACTACTGGGATGGGTTGCCATTCCCTTCTCCAGGGGATCTTCCCGATCCAGGGATCAAACCCAGGTCTCTCAGATTCTTTACCATCTGAGCCACCAGGGAAGTCCATGATACATAGTAAGCACTCAAAGATTTTGTTGAAATCAATTCAACAGTCTGTAAATGTTTAATTAAACTTAACAGATATTTATTGAATTCCTACTATATACAAGGTGGTATACTAGGTTTTACATGGGACACAAAGGTGAATGACAGTCTCTGTTCTGAACGAATTTACAGCTGTGGGCTTTCCTGGTGGCTCACACAGTAAATAATCTGCCTATAATGCGGAAGACCTGGGTTCCATCCCTGGGTTGGGAAGATCCCCTGGAGAATGGAATGGCAATTCACTCCAGTGTTCTTGCCTGGAGAATTCCATGGACATAGGAGCTTGGCAGGCTACAGTCTACGGTTCAGACACGACTGAGCGACTAACACTTTCACTTTTACTTGGTATCTGTAGGGGGATTGGTTGCAGGACCCTAGAAGACATCAGAATCTGCTCAAGCCCCTTATATAAAATGGTGTCATTTCTGCAAATAACCTATGCACATCCTCCCATATACTTTAATCATCTCTAGACTACTTATAATATCTCATACAAGGTAAATGCTATGAAAACAGTTGCTCACATGTGGCAAAAATGAGTTTTACTTTTTGGAACTTTATGGAATTTTTTTTTCCCCCTGATCCACGGCTGGCTGAATCACAGATAAGGAGGGCTGACTGTATACTCCAGTAGACCTAATAGTATAAATTGAAATGAACATCAGATCAGATCAGATCAGATCAGTCGCTCAGTCATGTCTGACTCTTTGCGACCCCATGAACTGCAGCACGCCAGGCCTCCCTGTCCATCACCAGCTCCCGGAGGTCACTCAGACTCGCATCCATCGAGTCAGTGATGCCATCCAGCCATGTCATCCTCTGTCGTCCCCTTCTCCTCCTGCCCTCAATCCCTCCCAGCATCAGAGTCTTCTCCAATGAGTCAACTCTTCGCATGAGGTGGCCAAAATACTGGAGTTTCAGCTTTAGTATCATTCCTTCCAAAGAAATTCCAGGATTGATCTCCTTCAGAATGGACTGGTTGGATCTTCTTGCAGTCCAAGGGACTCTCAAGAGTCTTCTCCAACACCACAGTTCAAAAGCATCAATTCTTCGGCGTTCAGCCTTCCTCACAGTCCAGCTCTCACATCCATACATGACCACAGGAAAGACCATAGCCTTGACTAGGCGAACCTTTGTTGGTAAAGTAATGTCTCTGCTTTTGAATATGCTATCTAGGTTGGTCATAACTTTCCTTCCAAGGAGTAAGCGTCTTTTAATTTCATGGCTGCAGTCACCATCTGCAGCAGCATATTATTGAATATTTAGCTCTTAAAAGCAGATGTTTGTTTGGGTCATCTGTAGAGATGTGGTTGGACCTAGAGTCTGTCATACAGAGTAAAGTAAGTCAGAAGGAGAAAAACATGGTATATTATATTAACACATACATGTGGAATCTGGGAAAATGGTACAGATGAATCTATTCAAGGCAGGAATAGAGACTCAGAGGGAGAAAATGGACTTCTGGACACAGAAGGGAAAGGAGAGCGTGGGATGATTGGGTGATTAGGACTGGCATATATACATTACCAGGCTTCCCAGGTAGCTCATTGGTAAAGAATCTACCTGCCAATGCAGGAATTGCGGGTTCATTCCCTGGGTGGGTAAGATCCCCTGGAGAAGGAAATGGCAACCTGCTTCAGTATTCTTGCCTGGGAAATCCCATCAGAGGAGTCTGGCAGGCTACAACAGTCCATGGCGTAGCACAAGAGTAAGACACGATTTAGTGACTAAAGAACAACAAATATACACTACTATCACTTTGTTGCATTGGAGAAGGAAATGGCAACCCACTCCAGTGTTCTTGCCTGCAGAATCCCAGGGACGGAGGAGGCTGGTGGGCTGCCGTCTATGGGGTCACACAGAGTCGGACACGACTGAAGTGACTTAGCAGCGGCATGTGCAAAACAGATAGCTAATGGGAACCTGCTATAAAGCACAGGAAGCTCAACTCAGCACTCTGTGATGACCTCGGTGGGTGGGACGGTGGGTGGGAGGGAGGTCCAAGAAGGAGGTGGTATCTGTGTATTAGGACTGATTCACTTTTTTTTTTTTTTTGATTCACTTCTGTTAGCAGAAACTAACACAACATTGTAAAACAATTATACTCCAATTTTTAAAAATCAAATTTAAAAAATAAATTTAAAAGATAAAATTCAAAAAGTAAACATTTCTATTTATTGCAGTAATAAAAAAAATATTGAGTACACTTTATATTTGCACAGATTTTTACCTGTTTGTTTGCAAACACAACCAGAGGAAGGACTGGGTTTGTTCCAATTAGTTGATGAAGGTATTTCTTGGCTTCAGGTAATCTTTTGTGATCTGCTGAATCCACCACAAATACCAACAGCAAGCCCTTGGACAGGTACATTTCCCAATAGGAACGGAAAGGTTCGCTGCCGCCAACTACAAAGAAAAGCAAAGAAGACACACACACACACACACACACACACACACACAAATCTCAGAAGAGTCCATCGAGGCAGCCAGGTAAGGCATATTTGGATAATTTCTGAACACTGGCAGGTCTTCTGATAAAAGACCACTGTGAGACTAGACCCAATTCTGAGAACAACCAGAGTGATGTTTCTGGGGAAATGATTGGTGGGGATATTTACCCTCCACAAGTGGTTCATTAAGTTCTGGAACACAACGGACCAACATGGTGGTAGTTTAGTCACTAAGTCGGGTGCAACTCTTGCGACCCCACAGACTGCCAGGCTCCTCTGTCCATGGGATTTCCCAAGCAAGAATACTGGAGTGGGTTGCCATTTCCTTCTCCAGGGGATCTTTCCAACCCAGGCAGGGATCAAACTCAGGTGTCCTACATGGCAAATCTGTACCACAGTGGATGCCTCTTGATCTGTTATACAGAGCAGTCATGACAGCCGGTGCATGTCTATCAAGTATGGATCAGTAAACAGCAGTAGTCTACTAAAAGAATTCAGGGTGGTGGATTAAAACACGTTTCTCTAAAATGTCTTAAATGGACTGATTTAAATGTCATTGGCTAGCCTCTCTTGCACCACTTTTTTCCTTTGTCAAAACCCCAAATCTAATTTCCTTTCTTTAATCTTGCACTAAAAGTTAATATGATCCTGTGGGTATTCAAGAATACTTGCCTCAGAAAAAAAAAATGTCTTTGGTTATTTAATTATATTGTTACAAGAGAAGAAAGGAATGCATTTTATATATAGACTAGTTATTCAAAAGAAGACCAAAGAGGGGCCAGGGAGGAACATGTGTCTGGAACCAGATCTAATGTGTACTCCGGATATATCCAAATATTGTCAAGATAAAGAAGGAGAACTCTGGGTTCCTCCCCACTTTGGCTAAATACACATACAAAATTTACATGGAGAAATTCTTTAGACAAATTTGTAAATAATCTATTTCATGCCTAGTTATATACAGAAAGCAATGGCAAGCCACTCCAGTACTCTTGCCTAGAAAATCCCATGGATGGAGGAGCCTGGTGGGCTGCAGTCCATGGGGTCGCTACCAGTCGGATGCGACTGAGCGCCTTCACTTTCACTTTTCACTTTCACACAATGGAGAAGGAAATGGCAACCCACTCCAGTGTTCTTGCCTGGAGAATCCCAGGGACAGCGGAGCCTGGTGGGCTGCTGTCTATGGGGTCGCACCGAGTCGGACACGACTGAAGCGACTTAGCAGCAGCAGCAGATGCTTCCCAGAAGAAAGTTTCCCAGACACAATGAATTCGGTTTTTATTTTTCTCCTGGGACAGAAGTTGACAAATGATGGCCCACAGTCTAAACCTGGCTCACTGCCTGTTTTTGTACAGTCCGTGAACAAAAAATGGATTTTACATTTTTAAACATTTGGGGAAAAAAGAATACCGTTTTGTAACACATGAACATTGTATCACAGTTGGATTTCAGTACAAGCAAAGTTGTGTGACAACACAGACATGCAGGTCTGTTCACACATGGTCTCTGGGTTGCTTTCTCAGTATTGAGTAGCAGCACAGAGATCATGTGGCCACAAAGTCTACTTTGTCTACTCTCGAGCCCTTTGCAGAAAAAGTATGCAGACCGCTGTTATGGGCACTTAACAAAAACATTTCAAAAACTAATAGGAAAGGGTCTTTATTTGCCTTTCCTTTGTTTTCCTTTGTACAGAGAGCCAGGCTGGTCATTCTTTGAAGCATTTTGTTTTAATTTTTTAAAAGAATGTAATTTAAGCAATTCATATCCTTTAACATATGAGCTTAAACAAGCATTCCCATTTTTTTTTTTTTTGCCAACACCATGAGATTTCATCTATAATAGGGAATTATTATCTTTTAGTTATTAACTTCTTTTTAAAAAAAGTATTAGTTGGGGAGGGCGCAGGACTGGAAAAATATTATTCATTTACTTATTGTTGGCTGTATCAGGTCTTAGTTGTGATGTGGGTGATCACCATTGTGTCACTCAGGCTACACTCCAGCGGTGGAGTGAGGGCCCCAGAGCCTGGGCTTAGTAGTTGTGGGGCATGGGTTCTGTTGTCCTGTGGCATGTGGGATCTTACTTCCCCGACCAGGGATCAAACCCATATCTCCTGTATTGGAAGGTGGATTCTTAACCACTGGACCGCCAGGGAAGTCCCTAGATATTAACTTCTAATTTAATGGTAAAATAGTTAGAGAACAGAGTTTATATGATGCCTCTCTGAAAACTCCATTAAGACTTGCTATATGGCCCAGGAAGTGGTCTGTGTTTGTTTACTGTTCCATGGGTATTTGAGAAGAATTAGACAATTTTTATAGTAGTGTTCATTAGATCAAACTGGTTGACTGTGTTCAAACATTATATACTCTCTGCAATTTTTTTCCTCCTTGATTCCATTAATAATTGACAAACATATGTTGAAACTCCTCACTCCAACAGATCTGTCCATTTTCCCCCTTAATTGGAATCTTTTCTTTTTTCTTCCTGCTGCTGCTGTTTCCTATCTTCCTTTTTTTCTTTCCTTTCCTTCCCACTGCACCCCCCCCACCCCCGCCGCCTGCCCTTTTTCACTTTTTATATTCTGAGACTCTTTTCCTAGCCATCTATTTCATTAAAAATATTATTTCTTCTATAGCTTCTAAGAAAATTGAAATCTGTATTCCTAATAATGCTTTTATCAGAAAGATTTGCCTACAGGTTTAACAGTTTCTCTGCCCACCATTTTCTCTTTACAACTGGATGAAAGCAAAAATTCATAGCATTTTCCTTGCATGCTGGAGGTGGGGGTACAGAAAATGCCCAGTCCTCTGGCTTGAGCATCTTGATGGGTGAGGAGACATTTACTGATCAGTGGATTACAGGGACAGGAACAGATATATCAAGCATTTGCTTGGACAACGTTAGGTTTGAGAGGCCGATGAGACAGCCAGGTAGAGACGTCAGGTGACATTCGGGTATGTTTGGCTGGATAGATAAATTTGAGAGAGTGTAAAGAGAAGATAAGAGGATCTGATACAACTTTGGGAAACAGCAATGTTCTGAGAGGCAGTGCCTCCAGAATTTCTATAGAGTAGGGGCTTCTGGTTTGTGATCTGATTACAAGAGTATATATGTTGTGATTTGGTCATAAGAGGGTTGTGAATATTTGCATTTTTGAGAAGGAAGCACACTATATTTACTTAGATTGGATTTTTATGGGGGGGGTAGTAAGGAGGAGGGGAGGCTGTTAAAGGAGAGGGTGCTAAAGCCTTCCTCTCAACTCCCTTTTATCACCAACACTGGAAAAAGGAGAAAATAAAAAGAACAGAAAGTGCTTTTACCCACACTGCACCCTAGCATTCAACAACATATGCATTCTAAAAGTCTAGGAAAATTTGACCCAGGGTTTCATTTCATAAGGACCTATCATCCACTTCATATTCATTTTATCATTCATTTCACAAGGACCCATGTGATGTTGACAACATCGCATCTAGCTTAAGGTTTGACAATCATGTGGCTACATAAGCTATTAGCTACACCCAGAACCACTGAGAAAGAGCGCTTACTCTCCAGGAACTCCATCTGGTGGTCCTCAGTGCTGATGCACACTGCATTGAAACCTTGGGTGGGGGCCACACTGCGCTGGACTCGGTTTAAAGCTAGAAAGTGGAGAATACTGGTCTTTCCTGCCCCATCCAGGCCCAGCACTAGGATCTGCTTATTTTTCTCCTGTGAAACAAAAGATAAGGCAATAATATGCCATCAGGGCTTTGTTTTCTTGGCTCTGGGAAGTGTGCTTGCCAATATTTGTGAAATTGTATAAAACTTTGCAAAAAAATTTAATAGGTCTAGAACAAACTGTACTAGTCAGTTTGTATTTTATATAATCAGTCATTACTTATGTGATACTAACTGCATACCCTCTCTCCATCTTCCAACTCCTGGTCAACTTATCAAATAAATACTTTATATATATCAGGATTTATAGGAGGTGCCATATTTTCAGGGCCAATTTTCACGCTTCACTTGCCTTCCCTAGTTCATGTCCATTGTAGACTTCACGAGAATTCAATTTGTTGTTTGGGGTCTTGGGACCTTCTTGGTCCATGTATTGACTCTGCCACTTGGCATGTAAGCATCTAAGGTCTCATATTATTATCTGTCTTGTCTCCTCAAATTGAATCATAGATTAAAAGTTCTTAGGGCAAGGTTACTCTCTTCTGTACTTTTTAATATAAACATTATTAAATGAAAAGGCAAAGACTATAAAAATTGTTAAACTAGTTAAAATCTCATGCTAAAACCTGATGAACTAGATGTAAACTTTAGGAAGAAGCATTCCACCAGCATACCAGCCTTAGAAATTTTTATGACAAGTGTTTGAGGGACAAGAAGGGCAGACTGGTATGAACAGAAAGTTCAGAGTGCTCAGAAAGGTGGCTTTTAGCATACAAACTTCAATGTAAATAGTAATAAATGAGCAACCCAGTCAAACTGTTCACAGGAATTCTATTTCTCAAACAGCTTACCAAAGAGGTTTCTCATATATGGGGAAAAAAAAAAAAAACAAACTTGGAAACATCTTCAGGGCATTGGTTTAAAAATAATAATCTTATACATTTCTGCTTGAACACTAAATGTTGTCATTAGACACAGATCAGATCAGATCAGATCAGTTGCTCTGTCGTGTCCGACTTTGAAACCCCATGAATCACAGCACGCCAGGCCTCCCTGTCCATCACCAACTCCTGGAGGTCACTGAGATTCACATCCATCAAGTCAGTGATGCCATCCAGCCATCTCATCCTCTGTCATCCCCTTCTCCTCTTGCCCTCAATCCCTCCCAGCATCAGAGTCTTCTCCAATGAGTCAACTCTTTGCATGAGGTGACCAAAGTACTGGAGTTTCAGCTTTAGCATCATTCCTTCCAAAGAAATCCCAGGGCTGATCTCCTTCAGAATGGACTGGTTGGATCTCCTTGCAGTCCAAGGGACTCTCAAGAGTCCTCTCCAACACCACAGTTCAAAAGCATCAATTCTTCGGCGCTCAGCCTTCTTCACAGTCCAGCTCTCACATCCATACATGACCACAGGAAAGACCATAGCCTTGACTAGGCGAACCTTTGTTGGCAAAGTGATGTCTCTGCTTTTGAATATGCTATCTAGGTTGGTCATAACTTTCCTTCCAAGGAGTAAGTGTCTTTTAATTTCATGGCTGCAGTCACCATCTGCAGTGATTTTGGAGCCAGACTGCATGCTAAGTCGCTTCAGTCATGTCTGACTCTGTGTGACCCTATGGATTGTAATCCGCCAGCTCCTCTGTCCAGGGGATTCTCCAGACAAGAATATTGGAGTGGGTTGCCATTTCTTTCTCCAAGGGATCTTCCTGACCCAGGGATCAAACTCAGGTTTCCCACATTGGAGGTAGATTCTTTACTGTCTGAGCCACCAGGGAAGACTTAGACTAGATTTCTGTTAAAATAAAAAAGTGATCCTCAACAGCACTATACGTCTATCCCATGTCCCTCCTGTCTGTAATATAGATGATCTGTATAAAAATAAGATGTTTTAAGGTCTGCTGTAATAGAGACTTATGCACGGGGAATCATTTATAAAACCTGTCTAGTGAGTAACAGAATTTTTTAAAGTAAATGTTTGTTACTGGAGTGAATTATTGACGGCTCTTAAAGCAAATGGCACTTCCATAGGTGTTTCCTATATCCATCCCTGCTTCCTCCCCATTCTCTTCCATCTGCATCTAAATGTTATAGTGTCATTCTCAGAGTGTCATGGTAAGGAAAAGGGACTAGATGCTGCTCTAAGGGGATGTCATTGGATGGTTTTAAACGAATGCTTTAAAGCAATGGTGACCAAGAAATGGCTGCAAGATGTAGACTGTGTCCCCGCATTATCTCCACCAATGGCCCCACACTTGGGCTACCCCAACATATTTTATCAGTTTCAAGATTTCTTTTTTCACATTTGAACGTCTCTGAAATGAGGGCTTTACAATCTATAGTATGTCATATTTTGGCTGGAAGCATTTTTTTCCTTTCTCTGTGGTACCTAAAATAATGGCATCTTGGATCTTATGAATTTTGTGAATAAAAACCATTCCCTACTCCCTTTCCAATCACATCGCTGCCACTAACCTTACCCTATTTAGAAATTCTATAGTCACTGATGCTTTACATTTTGCTTACTTTTTAGTCTAAAATACAAGCTTCCTCACGTTTATAATCTCTTAAGAAAAGCTGGGGTTACTGTAAACCAAGAGTTCAGACATGCAATATGATTCAACACCAGTGTTCCTTGTTAAAAGTTATTCCTTTAACTATAATGAATCTATATAGTCTGTTTTGTGTGTTCAGTCTCAAAGTTGTGTCCAACTCTTTGCAATCCCATGGACTGTAGCACATCAGACTTCCCTGTCCTATCTCCGAGTTTGCTTTAACATGTCCATTGAGTAGATGATGCTATATAACCATCTCATCCTCTGCTGACTTCTTTTGCCTTCGATCTTTCCCAGCATCAGGGTCTTTTCCAATGAGTTGGCTCTTCGCATCAGGTGGCTAAAGTAATAGAGCTTCAGCTTCAGCATCAACCCTTCCAATGAATATTCAAGGTTGATTTCCTTTAGGATTGACTGGTTTGATCTTGCAGCCCAAGGGTCTCTTTAATTAAAAATCTTCTCCAACACCACAGTTTGAAAGCATCAGTTCTTTGGCTATTTTACCAGAGACCAAATCTCTGTTAATAATTCATATTGTATAGAACCAGAAAGCAGCTCAGACCCCAGGAACTCCAGGAGTACAGAGCTCACTAAGTTGAGCCAAATAATGCTTGTTTTTTTTTTCTTCTCCCCCAATTTTTAAATTGTGGCAAAGAACACAACATAAAGGGCTTCCCAGGTGGCGCTAGTAATAAAGGACCCACCTGCCAATGTAGGAGATATAAGAGATGTGGGTTCCATCCCTGGGTTGGGAAGATGCCCTGGAGAAAAGCATGGCAATCCACTCCAGTATTCTTGCCTGGAGAATAGAGGAGCCTGGTGGGACACCATCCACGGGTCACACACAGTCATACACAACACAAAATTTACCATCTTAACCATTTTCAAACCCAGAGTGATATCAACTCCATTCATAATACCATGCAACCATCATCACTACCCATAACTATTCATCTTGTAAAACAAACTGTATTCATTAAACTCACCACCCCCATCCCCCAACATTCTGCTCTTTGACTCCGAGTATGAATACACTAGGTAAACCATCTAAGTAGAATCACACGTATCTGTCCTTTTATACCTAAAAGGCTGGTTTCTGAGGCTTCTCAGTTAAACCTTTGTGACCCTCTCTTCTGGGTGTGCTGGTGATATGAAAACAGTGTAAGTAACAGTAACCAGAGCGCTCACAAAAAGGCGCAGATCAGATCAGTCACTCAGTCGTGTCCGACTCTTTGCGACCCCATGAATCGCAGCACGCCAGGCCTCCCTGTCCATCACCAACTCCCAGAGGTCACTCAGACTCACACCCATCGAGTCAGTGATGCCATCCAGCCATCTCATCGTCTGTCGTCCCCTTCTCCTCCTGCCCCGAATCCCTCCCAGAATCAGAGTCTTCTCCAATGAGTCAACTCTTCACATGAGGTGGCCAAAAGACTGGAGTTTCAGCTTTAGCATCATTCCTTCCAAAGAAATCCCAGGGCTGATCTTCAGAATGGACTGGTTGGATCTCCTTGCAGTCCAAGGGACTCTCAAGAGTCTTCTCCAACACCACAGTTCAAAAGCATCAATTCTTCGGCACTCAGCCTTCTTCACAGTCCAGCTCTCACATCCATACATGACCACAGGAAAGACCATAGCCTTGACTAGGCGAACCTTTGTTGGCAAAGTGATGTCTCTGCTTTTGAATATGCTATCTAGGTTGGTCATAACTTTCCTTCCAAGGAGTAAGCGTCTTTTAATTTCATGGCTGCAGTCATGAAATCACCATCTGCAGTGATTTTGGAGCCCAGAAAAAGAAAGTCTGACACTGTTTCCACTGTTTCTCCATCTATTTCCCATGTAGTGATGGGACCAGATGCCATGATCTTCGTTTTCTGAGTGTTGAGCTTTAAGCCAACCTTTTCACTCTCTACTTTCACTTTCATCAAGAGGCTTTTGAGTTCCTCTTCACTTTCTGCCATAAGGGTGGTGTCATCTGCATATCTGAGGTTATTGAGATTTCTCCCAGCAATCTTGATTCCAACTTGTGTTTCTTCCAGTCCAGCATTTCTCGTGATGTACTCTGCATATAAGTTAAATAAACATGGTGACAATATACAGCCTTGACGTACTCCTTTTCCTATTTGGAACCAGTCTGTTGTTCCATGACCAGTTCTAACTGTTGCTTCCTGACCTGCATACAGATTTCTCAAGAGGCAGATCAGGTGGTCTGGTATTCCCATCTCCTTCAGAATTGTCCACAGTTTATTGTGATCTACACAGTCAAAGGCTTTGGCATAGTCAATAAAGCAGAAATAGATGTTTTTCTGGAACTCTCTTGCTTTTTCCATGATCCAGCGGTATGGAATGAGGTTAGTGACATTGTACAGGAGACAGGGGTCAAGACCATCCCCATGGAAAAGAAATGCAAAAAAGCAAAATGGCTGTCTGGGGAGGCCTTACAAATAGCTGTGAAAAGAAGAGAAGCGAAAGGCAAAGGAGAAAAGGAAAGATATAAACATCTGAATGCAGAGTTCCAAAGAATAGCAAGAAGAGATAAGAAAGCCTTCTTCAGCGATCAATGCAAAGAAATAGAGGAAAACAACAGAATGGGAAAGACTAGGGATCTCTTCAAGAAAATGAGAGATACCAAAGAAACATTTCATGCAAAGACGGGCTCAAGAAAGGACAGAAATGGTATGGACCTAACAGAAGCAGAAGATATTAAGAAGAGGTGGCAAGAATACACAGAAGAACTGTACAAAAAAGAGCTTCACGACCCAGATAATCATGATGGTGTGATCACTGACCTAGAGCCAGACATCCTGGAATGTGAAGTCAAGTGGGCCTTAGAAAGCATCACTACGAACAAAGCTAGTGGAGGTGATGGAATTCCAGTGGAGCTATTCCAAATCCTGAAAGATGATGCTGTGCAAGTGCTGCACTCAATATGCCAGCAAATTTGGAAAACTCAGCAGTGGCCACAAGATTGGAAAAGGTCAGTTTTCATCCCAATCCCAAAGAAAGGCAATGCCAAAGAATGCTCAAACTACCGCACAATTGCACTCATCTCACACGTTAGTAAAGTAATGCTCAAAATTCTCCAAGCCAGGCTTCAGCAATATGTAAACTGTGAACTTCCTGATGTTCAAGCTGGTTTTAGAAAAGGCAGAGGAACCAGAGATCAAATTGCCAATATTTGCTGGATCATGGAAAAAGCAAAAAAGGTGCAGGCAGTCCTAAAACACATCCTGCACAAATTCTAGAAACCTACACCTTCCCCTCCCTCCATCTCCCCCTCCCCCAAAACAGAAAAGACTGGAACAGAGAGAGCACGTGTGGTGAGGGTCTGGGGGCCAGTGTTCGGCGCCGACTAGATATGGGGCTGGAAAAAAGGCTATTCCCAGCACCGCTGTGAACACCAACAAGGTGTCTTCTTCAACACTAGACCTGGACACAGGGTCGGGGTTAGGGGTGAGGGGGCGAGCGGCTGAGGAGAAGGGGCTCGCGATGGGTCGTTCGAAGCTCGGCACATTCCGACTCCATCCGCGGATACAAAGCCGGCAAACGAGACCGGATTCTTTCCGGCGCGAGCCCACCGGGGGTCTCGCACGTAACAGAGCCGGCGAAACACTGGACAATGGCCTCGGGTGAGGGTCCGAGGCAGCGGTCTCTTACCAGCGGCGCCAGCGGGATTTTTATCAACGTGCTGTTGTCCTTCTCTTTCTCCTTGAATTGCTCCTTCTCTTTCTCCGTCTCCCGCTCTTGCCTCTTTTCATCCTCATTTCTCTTACTTTTCTCCTCCTTCCCGTTCTCCTTTTCCTTAATTTTCTCCTCCTTCCCCTTTTCTTTCGCCTTAATTTTCTCTTCTCCCTTCCCAGTTTTCTCTTTCCCGTTCTTTTCCTTAATTTTCTCCTCCTTCCCCTTCCCAGTTTTCTCCTTCCCGTTCTTCTCCTTAATTTTCTCCTCCTTCCCCTTTTCTTTCTCCTTAATTTTCTCCTTCTCCACCTTTTTTTTGTTTCTCTCCTCTCCTTTTTGTTGAATTTTCTCTTTCTCCGGCTCCTTGCCCTTCTCCCTCTTTACTTTCCCCCTCTCCATCCCCACCACGCGGGTTTCCTTCCCTCCTCCCGCGCGCCTGCGCGCCGGAGCTGCGGGGCGGGATCCTGGCGGGATTCGGGCCGGAGTGGTCGCCGCGGTGGGGGCAGCGCCGGGGGAGACGTAGGTCCACGTGGCGTACACCGCCCCCGCGGTAACCGCCAGCCCCTCCCCACCCCAGGGCCCCGGGCTGCAGCTTGGGCATCTTGCGCTCGCTCGCCAGCCAGCGGGCTGCGCGCAGCATATTCGCCGAACAGAGGGTGGGAGACAGATTGAAGAGAGTAAAACGTGGGAGCTAGAGAAGGAGCGAGCCCAGGCCTGGGGACCCAGGAGACCCGCCCGCGGGAGCTGGGAAAGACCGCTGAAGCAGGAAAAGCGTCCCCAGGTGTTGCTTCCTTGGAAGCGCGCGCCAAGGCGAGATGCGCTCGGACCGGGTAGGTGTCTCAGAAAGGCGTTTCTCGCCCGCTCGTCTCAGCCTCTCACTTCCCCGGCCTCCTCCCAGCCCGTGTGTCTCCGACCAGAGCGCTGGAGAAGGCGCCCGAGTCCTGAGAGCCCCAGTCTTTCCTGTCTTCCTCTCGCTAATAACAAGTCTGGAGGGTGAAGTTGGATCTCTCTCCCCTTCTCACCCGTCCTGTTTCAGTCCACCAGCAGCGTCTAAAGCCGCTATCCAGGAGGCTTAAGGAAAAAAGGAATGTGACTTGTTCCCTTATTTTAAATGTTACATTTCGCTTTAAAAATCGCTCTGGATATTAGACTGCCATGATCATCAGATCAGATCAGATCAGTCGCCCAGTCGTGTCCGACTCTTTGCGACCCCATGAACTGCAGCACGCCAGGCCTCCCTATCCATCACCAGCTCTCGGAGGTCACTCAGACATTCATCGAGTCAGTGATGCCATCCAGCCATCTCATCCTCTGTCGTCCCCTTCTCCTCCTGCCCTCAATCCCTCCCAGCATGGCTACTGGTAAAACCAGGCATTAAAACCAGTACCTTGGCCACCTCATGCGCAGAGTTGACTCATTGGAAGTCTCTGATGCTGGGAGGGATTGGCAGCAGGAGGAAAAGGGGACGACAGAGGATGAGATGGCTGGATGGCATCACCGACTCGATGGACGTGGGTTTGGGTGAACCCGGGGAGTTGGTGATGGACAGGGAGGCCTGGCGTGCTGCAATTCATGGGGTTGCAGAGTCCGACACGACTGAGGGACTGAACTGAAAACTGTTGTTCCCAATGATTAAATACATAGTAAATTAGATACCCACGGGGCTCTGCAAAGGTGGTGTGAGAAGTATAAGGTGGTCCTTTTTATTATTTCGTTCAACTGCACTCTTTAGTGGAGAAGGCAATGGCAACCCATTCCAGTATTCTTGCCTGGAGAATCACATGAACAAAGAAGCCTGGTAGGCTACAGTCCATGGGGTCGCTGAGTCGGACATGACTGAGCAACTTCACTTTCATGCATTGGAGAAGGAAATAGCAATCCATTCCAGTATTCTTGCCTGGAGAGTCCCAGGGACAGAGGAGCCTGTTGGACTGCTGTCTATGGGGTCGCACAGAGTCTGACACCACTGACACGACTTAGCAGCAGCAGCATTCTTTAGTATGGTCCACAATCTAACAAAACTATCTAAATGTGGTAAGCCGACTTTCCTTCATCAGATCCAAGTTTTGAACAGGTTTAAAAGAAACCAATGAACAGGTTTCAGAAAGCTTGTTTTTAAGGTTAGCAGTTTCCGAAGTATTCTTGGAAGTGCCATCCGCTAAGCCAGTCCATTTGCGTAGCACAAAGCCTGCCCAACAGAGCTCCTCTGCCCAACAGAGCCCCTGAGTGATCCCCTTCTTCAAAGGCAATAAAGGTGTCAGCTTTTTTTTCCTCAAAAGCCAAAACTTTAAAAATGTTTACTCTTCAATTTGGTTATGTACAGGTATCCACATGATGAATTTTCAGTGAAAACTTTGTTCTCTCAATACCTTAGTTTAACTTTCTGGCTTTGCAGGAAGGGGCAAGAGGTAATTTTAGATGCTCAGTTTAAGAAATTCTTAGATGTACTAGCAGGATGCCTCTGCAAAATGCCAATACCCCCAAACATCTTAATCCAATCCATACTCACTGCTAGGTTCTTTTATTTTAAAATGTGCCACAGTGAATGGATGTATCCATATTGGTTTTTTATAAATGTACACGCACATATATATATACAAAGTATATATGTCATGAGTTAAAAACCTGTCCAAGAGAAGAAATAATTAGTAGGAAGTTAACATAGGTGTTTATACTTCATTTGACAATGACAGTTTATTTGAACTGAGGTTTCAGTTGCTTAGTACTGATTGATGATAAAAACAACTAGCAATTACAATGACTAAATAGAGAACTGGAAATTTCTCTTGTGCCTTGGGTCAAAATTTTCATTGATGGATAAATTTCATCAAAATTCTGTAACCTAAGAATTGATTATCCTTCACTATAGAAATTTAACAGAATCCTAAAATCATAAATTTACTAACAATTATTTTTGTAGTGGACTTTATGTTCAGAAGGAATAAATATCTGTCACTCTTACCAAAAGACTATTCTGAGAGCTCAAAAAGTATAATGCCATAATAAATCATTCATAGAAGAGGGTCTCTTGTTTAGATGCCACCACAGATTATGTTAAACAGAAAGGCAGCACATTTCTTACTCTGGTAAAGGAGGAAAAACTTTCAAAAAACCCTGTGAAGTTTTAGCAGGTATGTTTAAACACAGCAGCACTTCATTAACAAGGACAGAGCAATACGATCACAAGAAATACGTGTAAGTCTAAACTGAATGCTATCCTGGGCAGCATAAAATGAACACTAACTTGGGTAGGCATGCCAGTGTGTCTGCCTCACACCTGTTCAAGAAAGTGACCTGTAAGCAAGGCAAGAACAAAGTGACACTGATGTCACAGACTGACTTTTCATTACTTTGAGAAGGGTAATGAATGGTCATGCCCCGCAACTAGAAAGAGTAGTCATTTGAGATCTATTAATTGGGCCAAACAGTTCTTTTAAGCTTTAATACTGCCGACTCTTCAACTCTGGCATTGATTGCCTCTCTCTGTCAGAAGTCAAAGTTCATGCTCGATAAGGGCCGTTTAAATCTTTCTGACCAAGAGGGTCCAAATCCATCTGACCTCAGAACACTGCGTCTAAGTGTCAACTTCTTGCAACGTTGATGTATTTCTCTTGATATCTTCGATAGTGCTAAATCAGCATAATGTTATAATTTGAAAATGACATGGGGGCACAAAGAAGTCCTACTTTATCTCTGTATGTATATATGTATATACATACACATACTTTTCATTACCACATATATTTAGTAGCCCATATTCCAGTATCACATGACAGAATTTCATGAATAATCAAGACATTTAATTTAGTTTTGTTGTGGCCAGTCATGTAGTGAAGTGAAAACACCAGTGTATTAATAAGGTCCCTTTTATTACATGCTATTTCTAAGCAGATATTTGGAATGCTCAGAAGACTCCACTTTCAGTCTCCTAAGGCTTCCTAAGACATAAAATGGGACTTGAAGGAACATGTATCTTTGGACTCTAGTTGAAACAGAAGTAGTTTCTGTTTATATCCTAGGAAATGTTGGATAACATGCCTTGTTTCTGAAACTGAAAACAACACCAGATGAGCACACAAAGAGAAAGGATGCAATGGATATCAAGGTGGGTAAACGCCCAACTGTTCTGCGTCCTCATCATTTGTGCGAAGCAAGGTGGTACAAGTAGGCCAAGTCTGACTAGGCAGAGTTTGAAGGAAGATGCTTTTCTGTTTGATGCACAACAAAATAATTTCATGAAAATGTAGGGAGGGGAGAGGGAGCAGCTCTGTGCTTCTTGCTGTGTTAACCTTTCTTTATGTTCCTTGTGTCACTGAGGCCAGTTTAAAAATGGCCTGCAACAAGAATGTTCTAATCACCAGCCCCCTTTTCCACCTTTCTTCTTTTTCTGTTGCTGTTTCTTTTTTGTTGCTGGAGCCCCAGCGGGTTTCTGGTGTCGTGGGGGTATGATATTACTTGTAGATGTAGACGCTGTGGCGGCACTGCCAGGTCTTGGCGAGGTGGGTGGGCTGCTCACAGTTTTACTGGCATCCCTGAAATCATCAGGTCAGGAAAGTGTTGGTCATTCATACACTCAACAAAGGAAACCACCCCTCACAACCTCCCATACGTATTTTCTTTTTCTCTTGGCTGTGCCACACGGCATGCGAGATCTCGTGTCCCTGCTCGGGGATCGAGCCCGGGCTCCCTGCAGTGAAGTGAGGAGCCTTAACCACTGGACCATGGGGGACATCCCCACACACGTTTTCTTTTACGGTATGTTCCTCAACTCCCTGTCCATTTTTCCGTGAATATAATTTTTACTGCTTTTTAATTTTAAAATGTAATAGATAGTACATATCAAATTTTAGAAAGATTAGGGAAAAAAAAACTTTTAATGATCTATAATCCTACCATGTAGAAATAAACTCATTTAGTAACATTTTAAATTCTGCTTTCTAGTCAAATTATTTGTTTATCTAGATATTTAGTTACTTGAATTACTCAGTGTATTTAGTTTCTTTTTGAAGGTACTATAATCCCAATATTTGCAATATAATCCTACAGTTCTAGTATTTACAATACAACCAAACCAGAAACAACCCATTTTCTTTCCTTTACATAACCATATTACAAAATATTTATTAAAGGCTATCAGACTAAACTCTCATATTGAAAATATAATTTTAAAAATTTCTTACTAATGACCTTGAGTCGATCTCAGAAAGAAGCAACCTATGCTCAACTGAGGAACAGTGACTTACAGTTCAGAGGAAGCTCCTGCAGTTGCTCCCTGGGTCCCTTTTCCAATCTGATCCTTCTTTTTACCCTTCTTTCTTCCTCGGTAGTAGGAACGTTCACGCATTGGTAACCATCTTTCTGGATCTGGGGTCACTTTTGGGTCATAATTCTTAGGCAGTTTTCCTGTGTAACAATTAATTGATAAAGAAATGAGAGATCTGTGCATAATGTTTTCGAGACAGTTTAAACACTGTGTCCAAATTTGGGACTAAACATTAAAACTGAAATAGATTTATCTGAGAAAAGTTTTATTTATATAATCTAGTAGCAGAAGAGGCCTTATTTCTAAGCATAACACAAAATTCAGAAGCCCTAATAATATTTCATAGGTGTATCTGTATAAAAAATTTTTAATTCTCATTTAGTAAAAGATACTTTTCAAAAGAAACAAAACAAGAAAACATTTGAATACTATGTAACTGAATTAATATTCATAATATAGAATTAGTTTTTGATAATAAGTAAATCATATATAGAAAATGGGCATAGCTGTAATTACAGTAAGCCTGGAGAAATAAAAGTCATTAACCATGTGGAAAGATGCTTGACCTCACTGATTAAAAATAAAAAGGACATGGGAGTTCCCTGGTGTGGTTAGGATTCTGGGCTTTCACAGCCACAGCCTGGGTCGTGTTCAGGGAACTGAGTGAGATCCCATAGGCTGTGCAGTACAGCCAAAAAAAAAAAGAAAAAATTTTAAAGGATCAAATATTCTAAGAAGAATATTCACTGTTGGTGAGACTGTGGGAAACAATACTGGCAGAAGGTGTATACTGGTACATACTGGTACAGTCCTTATAGAAAGCAATTTAATTGGCAGTATCAGGGCTGGACATGGACCTATGTTGCCCCAGTCAAGTTAATGGGAAAGACTTGCCAAATTCAGGGAGGCTCCCTTTGTCCTTCTGGATAACAAGAATGTGGCCCTATTTCCAATAAACATCTGATTACTCTAATGGGATTCAGTTTTATGTACAGTAGAGGAGAACAGAAAGGTAATGACTACTGGATAAACCAACCTCAATGCTGCTACTGCTGCTGCTGCTGCTGCTGCTAAGTCGCTTCAGTCGTGTCCGACTCTGTGCGACCCCATAGATGGAAGCTCACCAGGCTCCCCTGTCGCTGGGATTCTCCAGGCAAGAACACTGGAGTGGGTTGCCATTTCCTTCTCCAATGCATGAAAGTGAAAAGTGAAAGTGAAGTCGCTCAGTCGTGTCCAACTCTTAGCGACCCCATGGACTGGAGCCTACCAGGATCCTCCGTCCATGGGATTTTCCAGGCAAAAGTACTGGGGTGGGGTGCCATTGCCTTCCCCGACCTCAATGCTAACCTTCCTCTATACTGTCAATTTCATAAACAGTCACTTTTCTTACACCAGTTTGATGGAGTTCTACGGTACTTGTAGCCAAAGGCATTCTACTGTGTAAGAGCTTACTGTGTGTCGGGCACTGTTCCAAGAGCTATATGCAGTTTCTTATTTAATCCTATGAGGTATATACTATCATATTTCATCTTACAGATGAAAAACTCAGGAAGGTATGTTAAGAACCTGTTCACAGTCATAGCAAAAGAGCAGTGTTACTAGAGCAACAATTTGAATTCAGGCAAACTTCAGAACTGGACTCTTTAAAGTTAGAAATTTAAGTAAATATTAGCCACAGTCACATCAAAACTCAAGTTTCAAAGATATGAGAGGATAAGTTTATGTCTGAAGATTTCTATGTATGGCTAAGCTTAAGCTTTTATTTTATAGAAAGAAATCTAAAGATTAAAAAAAAAGCCTTACCCTTCTTTTTTTTCTTCTTTTTTTCAAATCTCCCTGTCTACAAAAAGAAAAAAAATCATTATCACTGTGATAAAATACTTACAGAGCATTAAGCACGTGCAAAAGACTGAGCTAGGTACTTTATCATGAAGAAATTTAAGATTTGGTGTCACCACACCAAAGCTAATGAAACAGTTTGGATATTTACTCAGGTTAAATTTAATCAAATACTGTAGTTTTGGGAAGGTGCTTTAGAAAATGGGTGACAACTGTTTTCACAGGAGATACAATTTACACTGGCACATATAAATCTATGTAAAAATAAATTTGAACAAGCACAAAAATCTACAGTTCTGTGGTAAATCACTTTATATTTGACAAAACTAGTAAGTAGGTAATCTAAAATCTTTGCCAGAAGAATATGCACAAGTATCATACAGGCAAAGAATATTTCTGGGAGGATATGCAAGGTAAGTTAACATCAGTTGTGGCCTTGGGTGGGAAAAGGGCAGACAGGGATTTGTCTCTCTACAAATTCCACAACCGTATCTGCAATTTCCCAGAGTCTGCATTTCTTACTTTTTTGCTATTGCTCACATTTTGCCTATCTCATCCTCATCTTCCTCTAGAGTCAACACAGTCACCTCCTCCACAAAGCCTTTCTTAAACTCCCATTGTTCCCAGGAAGGACTATTTCCTCTGATGTACTCCTCTATGCCTACACAATGATAGCACATGCAACCTTTGTTTTCAATTGCTGCTTATTTCTTTCTTCTAGACTGAAGTTCTTTTGAGGGCAAGGACAATGATTTATTTTCTGTCAGCAACACAATATAACTTCAAAAGAAATTAATCCTTTGTATCAAAAAGTCAACATAAAGTAAAAAAAAAAAAAAAAAGCATTAATAATGCCTAATGAAAATACTGTGCTGAAACTGAGTCAATGAACATCTTATAACTGTCTAAGGGAAAAGACAAAGATTAAAGGATTAGAAAAGAACTGTATGTTCTTACTAATTACCCAAGCCTATTTTGAAAACGAAGAAATAAAAAAACCCTAAATATATTTAAATAGGCATTATATGAAAATCCCCCAACATCTGGTTTGGATTCATTATTTTGGAGTTCTTGATAAGGCCTGAAATTGGGACAATGATTCAATGAAATTTGAAACAATGTTATCACTGAAACACCAATTCCTTATTTGACTTTTAAGTTAAAAAGGAATAAGTACAGAGCTCATAATGAGGTCAATCATATACTGTTGCCGATACATATTTTTTAAGTTGTGAAAAATTATATTTTAAGTCATTCAAAAGGCAAAAGACTGAAAATTTATTAAAGTCACTAAATCGGGAAAGTGGTGTATGTCTTCCATTCTCTATTTATCCTAAGTGAAAAACAGAATCTTAAGGGAACACTTTATTTAGCAGGCCTCTGCTATTTTTGAGATGACAATATATGGGAACAAGGAAAGAATCAGAATTTGACTTCTTATAAGTTACTGAAGCTGGCTAATATTTCCTCCAAATCAGCAAAATAAACCTCATCTGAACTTTGGTTTCAAATTGTAAATGATGTACTAAATGTACATCAATAACGCACAGGTAAATAAATGTTAAGTTGGGCACATCTAGCCTATGGAATACTATGCGTGTGTTAGTCGCTCAGTCATGTCTGACTCTTTGTGACCTGCCAGGCTCCTCTGTCCATGGATTTCTCCAGGCAAGAATACTGGAGTGTGTAGCCATCCCCTTCTTCAGGGGATCACCCCAACCCAAGGACTGAACCTGGTTCTCCTGCACTGCAGGCAAATTCTTTACCATCTGAGCCACCAGGGAAGCCCAGTACTATGCACAAAAAGAATAAAATATGTCCACATTGAGAATATGGAAAAATCTCTAAGACTTATTAAAGAAAGTTCAAAAACAGTTAAATACAATACAATCCTGTTTCCATAAAAAAACAAAAAGAATCCAATCTAAGAAAAGTATTCCAAGATCAGTTTCATATGTAAACACAAAAAGATCTGGATATAAACACACTAAATTAGTACTAGAGGTAAATGCTGGGTGGGGAAGGGGGATGGGTAACAAGGACAAAAGATTGGGTACAGCAAAGGAGAGAAGAAACAAAAGGGACTTTAACTTTATTCACATGGAATTTTTATTTTTTTATTTTTTATTTTTTCTTGGGATTCCTTTAGGTTTTTTATTTTGTTTCGAAGAGAGGAGGCCACTTATTCAGGCAAAATAAGCGTTGAGTTGAAAAGACATTCTGTTCAACCTGGTAGGGTACACATACCTGCATCCACTGGGTACACTTTCACCTTTGTAAAGAATGATTTGCAGAAGTAAAATTTTGTGTGAAAGTGAAAGCGTTAGTTCCTCTGCTATTAATCTGCTGAGTCACTTCAGTCGTGTCTGACTCTGTGTGACCCCATGGACTGTAGCCTACCAGGATCCTCCATCCATGGGATTTTCCAGGCAAGAATACTGGAGTGGGGTGCCATTGCCTTCTCCCACATGGAATTTTTATAAGAATACATTTTTTATCCCTTATATAACTTAAAGTTGGCATTAGTGGATATTATAATAAAACACATTACCCTTGCTCCTTTGGTTGATTGTCTCCAGTAACTTTTCCACCCTTCTTCCGAACGTATGTAGCACCAGGAGAATTTTCAAGAGCCTCAACATCTACTTTTAGAGACATACTATCCGATGAGGGCAAGTGTTTACTAAGACTACGACAGAACAAGAGTTTGTTCAGGAAGACAATATATATATATATATACACATTTATATTTTGCCAATGTATCTATGCCAGTAGGAAAACAATCTTTTTTTTTTTGGTTCCCTTCATCAAAAAAATAAGTCTTCTATAGAATAACAAGTCAGCAGATCATAAGTTCAATTATAGATACTATATTGTGAAAGGAGAACTTGGGAAAGGAGTCATAATCATTTATTCCTTAACTTGGTAATGTACTTCGAAGTGGCGGCTTAATAAAAACTCTATTCCAAAAGTTATCATGCTTATAAAACAGATCTGCTCACTGCAAAGGTTTAGACTTGTGGCTGGTTAGCATCCACCATCCCATACTGGTTTTGGGATCACACCCATACTGGAGTAACATACATGGTCCAAACTCAGCCAATCAGGGCACTGAACCCTCTTACATCAGTAACTGAGATGGGCAAGTGACCTAAGAGCATTAATCAGAATGATACTTCAGAATCATATGCAACCACCCAATAAAATATGCTTTTTCTTATTTTTTTCTTACTCTACTTGAACCTGGAGAGATATAAGCTGCATCTTGCTGACTGCATTTTTGCTTATGAATCAAACTGTATCCCATTTGAATATTACTGTATTTTTAGGTCACAGTGATCAGTAAATTCTTGTTTTTGCTCTTACTAGTTAGAGGAAGGGTTTTGTTTGTTGAAATTTAAAACAAAAAGACCCTGGTCAAAACAGGTAAGGGAAGAGATCTAGTACACTACTTGAGAGAGGTCTGGAACAATCAAAAGGATACGCTTTTGCCTTCTCAGGATCAACAAGTGAGTAAGCAGAAATAAGCTGCGCCAGGGTGTGAATATCTTTCGAATTTTGTCTAAAAGAAGAAATAAGAAAAAGTCACTAAACAGTCTATAAAACTGGAGAAAGTAATATAAACAAGCAAAGTAACTCCCACATGTCAAATAAAAGCAATAAAACTTGGATTTCTACACTTCCACCCTTCAAAGCTTACTTCCATAGCTGTTCTAGGTCACTAATTGCCTCCTTCTTCCGCCCATATTTGAGTTTGAAGTTTGCAGCTTCCCTTATCAAGGACAAATGAGCAGTAGATTTGGGCTATAGGTTCAATAAAGAGAGGAAAAAAAAAGTTTAAGCTACATATCTAGCAAGTCAATGAAGTTTTTATTCACTAGATCTTTAAAATGGACCAATCCATTAGATTTCTCATCTAAGTTTTATTGAATGCACAAAATAACAAAAACAAACACACACACACAGTGGGACAGATAAATTAGTACAAGTGAAGACCAATTTAAGAATTTGGATACAATCCATCTCCATCTAAACTGTCTTGTCTACAACTAGAAGTATTACTGCATAATCAAATCTTAAGAGATTTTCACTATAGTTCTCAAACATTAATTTAACATAATACTTCCTAGAACACTGATCTCTCTTTACTCTTAACAGTGTTAACAGTATTCATGTCACCTGTGTGTATGTACACCTGTGTGTGTAAGTTAGCTACTGCCTATGCAGAGACCCATACTGGAAAAAACAAAGATGTTCCTATTAGAGATACACAATCACTCCATGTACTGCTGTTCTATCAATACTACCATCCATGGGCTCTACTTCAGTGCCTCTACTCTAGACAGCCACTAAAGATGAGGTCTCATTTATATGCAGTCATGTACAATTACTATTCTTATTTCTTGAGATTACAGACACAAACATACATACATACACTCAGGAAGGAGCTTCAGAAACTGTAACTGTGTGTGTTTTTTTTTAATTTATTTTGCAGCCATTTCTTACTTCTAATAACTTTATTTGGACCTGGTATACTTAAAAACTGAATGACAGTCTAATAGCATTCCACTTTTAAACAGTGAGTTGAAATGTTTCACTTTGCCTTAAGTATGAAATCATTACTACAGCTTTTTATTCTTATGCAAAAATGTACCCTCCTAACATTTTACTCCATTTATTTACCTGATGGTTTTGATACCACTGGATGGCTTGTGTAAAGACTTCAATGGCACTGTCAATATCTTCCTCATGGCTGTACATCGTCACTAATGCAGACACCTACTCAGCCAAAGGTATAAATGAGTGAAGAGAATTCCTCTGTCTCAGAATAAACTTTTTGAAAACGAGTAACATTAAAGAAAGAGCAAATAAAGGTTGCCAGGCTCTCTGCTAGTACCCAATCCATCGTAAAAATTGCTAGCACATAACTAGAAACATCAAGAACAACAATGGGGCTTTCCAAATACAAAGGTGGTTACCTATTAAAAAAAATACCTCCTCCAAGGCTAGTTAACAAATGGTTTGTTACCAGTAGGCAACAAGGTAAATACAGAAGTTGATAACAAGCACTTAGAAAATTAGTTTATATAGTGTAAGACATAAGTTTATATTGCCAAGACATTCAAGACATGACCATGGAAATAAACGCACTAGTATGGTTAAACTCCCATGATAAGCCATATAAAACCAGCAAAAGCTTGCCTAGTGTGCTGGAGGGACAGCAAGGAGGCTTGTGAAGCTGGAGTGGAGTGAAAGGAGACGAGGACAAAAAGGAAGCAGAAACAAAAAGCTGTATCACTGGGAAAAATCAATAAAATCAATAAACCTCTGGCTAGACTAATTAGAAAAAAAGATAACAGAAACAAGATATCCTGCAGATATTAAAGATTATTTTCAGCCATATATATTTGATTCTAACATAAAATAATCACAGTCCAGTCTTAAAGTAAGATTCTTCAAGAGAAAACACTACTATAATACTATTATACATTTACTGAGTGCCATCTGTAAACAAGCTGTGCTGGAGAATGAAACAGTCCTTGTATAATAAATGCACATACCATCACTACAGAATTAGTCTTTACTGTGAAACAGATGTGTTCACAGCTATACTAGTGATCTAAACCTGTGATGCTCAGGTTTAGAGAACTCAAGAGAACTAAAACCTAAATTTGTTGGTCACTATTACCAAATTGTTTTAACTCAAAAGAAATAAAAACTGAAGACATGATAAAATAATAGGCTAAGAAATTCCCTATATATGGTCTTAGATTATTTAAGGCTGGCTTTCAGTGGTAATCAGATCAGATCAGTCGCTCAGTCGTGTCCGACTCTTTGCGACCCCATGAACCGCAGCACGCCAGGCCTCCCTGTCCATCACCAGCTCCCGGAGGTCACCCAGACTCATACCCATCGAGTCAGTGATGCCATCCAGCCATCTCATCCTCTGTCGTCCCCTTCTCCTCCTGCCCTCAATCCCTCCCAGCATCAGAGTCTTCTCCAATGAGTCAACTCTTCGCATTCAGTGGTAATACAAGGCCTAAATAGTTCCTGACACATTTGATTTAATAATAAATCAATGCAAAGCAGAGCATAAAATGAAATTAAATTTATACCAGAAAGCTATTAAGTACTACTTCTATATTATGAATATATATAAAAAAGGCAGAAACTAAAGTGAAAACAAAGAAATATCAGATACACCCATGAACTTATATTAATGCCATTACTTTTTCAGTCTTAAAATATTTTAGTTATAAACTCACCATGCCTGGCTTATGCTTTAATTCCTCTATGCTTCTCAATATCAAACATGCTTTGGAAATATTACCTTAAGAGAACAAAAACAAAATCAGCATCACATTGAAGAAAGCATCTCATGGAGAAAAAAGAGAACAGAAAATTTAAGAGTCATATTTTAGAACATCTCTAAATACTCAAGCTTTGGAGCCTTGGAAATAATGTATTCTATCAATATTTACTCAGTTTGCCAACAAAGGAAATTAAATCCTAAAGAAACAACATACCTTGCTCATGCCCACAAAGTTAATGACAGAACTGCTATCTGAAAAGTCTCCCACCTCTCAGCATGTTGAATTCTATTTCTGTCTTTTCAGAGGGTAACTTAAAGGTAGCAGTCCTTCCTTAAAGGCCTTGAAACTTACTGTAGGTATGAGCGCAATGGACAGTAGTCCTACAATGCTGAAATGCTAGTTTTCTATTCATTGCAAACCTCAGTAAGTTAAACTTTTCACTAAACAAAAACCATGACACATTCACTCTCAGTAATTAGTACGATAAATTATCTTTACAAAAATAAACTGAAAACTGGGTGAGAAAAGATTAAAGGGGAAAGCAAGAAAAAGAAAAAAGAGAGGTGGGAAAAGGAAAAAGAAACAAAAGATTAAGATACAAAATTTGAGAAAAGGGAAGCTGGTCTCAACCTGCTTTTCATTATTATTACCCTACTAATGGCACCCCACTCCAGTGCTCTTGCCTGGAGAATCCCACAGACAGAGGAGCCTGGTGGGCTGCAGTCCATGGGGTCGCTAAGAGTAGGACATGACTGAGCGACTTCACTTTCTCTTTTCACTTTCATGCATTGGAGAAGGAAATGGCAACTCACTCCAGTGTTCTTGCCTGGAGAATCCCAGGGATGGGGAGGCCTGGTGGGCTGCCGTCTCTTGGGGTCACACAGAGTCGGACACGACTGAAGTGACTTAGCATAGCATAGCATAGCAAGAAGCCTTTTTAAACATTTTTTTCCCTAATTGCCAACTCCCCTCCCTTCTACCCATGAAATTTTCATTCTAGCCATCATAATATCCAAAAGATTTTTTCAATCCTCTGCTCCCACCAAACGAATCATCCCCGCCTTGAGAATACACCTCCTGGTTTATGGCCGACACCAGAGCTGTCTGACAGCAGTCTGCCAGAATTTTCTGTGATGATGGAAACATCCTCCATCTGTGCAGTCCAACCAGCCACATGTGGGTACAAAACTTATGAAATGTGGTCAACACAACTGAGGAACTGAATTTTAAACTTTGTCTAATTTTAATTTAAACTTAAACATGGGTGAAAAGTGAAAGTGAAGTCGCCCAGTCGTGTCCGACTCTTTGTGACCTGTGGATTGTAGCCCACCAGGCTCCTCCATCCATGGGATTCTCCAGGCAAGAATACTGGAGTAGGTTGCCATTTTCCTTCTCCAGGGCATCTTCCCGACCCAGGGATGGGACCCAGGTCTCCTGCATTGCAGGCAGACGCTTTAACCTCTGAACCACCAGGGAAGTCCTTAAACATGGGTAGTGCCTACCAAACAGAGACAACACAGCTCTAGACATTCACTCAACATTGGTTCAAAATCATAAACAAAATAACTATAGTTTTCTTTTAAGAGTCAAAAATGTTAAGTTCTCATTAAACTTCTTTGCCTCTTTTCTACCAAAGATATGGGTTATAAAGTATAAAAGAAGAATAAAGGACAAAGTAAGAAATTTTGAAAACTAGGATACAAAGTCACACTTATTTCATGCAAATACTACGACATGATAGACATAAGCATTTCGATACAAGACATACATATCCAGGAAATTTAAGTATAGAACAGATGAATTCTTTGCTTCTACAGACTTTCAAGGCATAGTTTGAGAAACATTCTAACAATTTAGGAATTAACCCAAGAAAAGGCCTACTAAACTCACTACTACATCTGTTTCAGCTCCTACAATCTAGCTTCATACTTGGAACAGCATTATGCTTCACTATGATGCAAAAATTTAAAAAAATCACATAGTCTACAAATACTTCAGAATCATTTCAACCATATATTTCCATTAACATGATTATTTTGATCATGAAATAATCATGACTACCTTGGGAAATTTTCAGCTGTGCCATGGTCAGCTTAATTTCAGCAGCGTTTTCTGGATGCTGATCTGAATAGTCCTAAATAGTTGGGGGGGGAGGGGAAATCACATTTAATTTACACAACTAAGTGTACATATTCTAACTGCTTATTTCAGCCTTATTAAAATTTAAACCTAGCTTTAAAACATTAAATTTCTTGTTTCAGAACAAATGTTTAAATTTGAAAAAATTTTATTCGATACCCACTTGGTTTCAAAATTATGCTCTTGGCTTCAAAATTATTAAGTAAGTGCGATATCATCAAGTTTCTAAGAAGTCACCAGCAGAAAAATAATAATTAAGATTACTACGCAGATTTTTTAAGATACTAAAAAAAAAATTATGATTCTTAACTCCTATCCCTATTCAGTAACATTTCCCCTGAAGATGGTCCTAATTTTACACTGTCCAGTTTTCCAATGTGGTCTACTCTCAGGAAATTCAATGTGATTTAGCACTTCATTCTGGTTAATTAAAAATCAAGTCAGTATTTCTGTAATTGATGTTTTGGATCAGGACTTTAATTAGAGAATACATTATTGGTATTTTAAACATAAAACAAACCGCTGTGTGCATGTATGTGTTAGTTGTTCCGTCGTGTCCGACTCTGCGACCCCGTGGACTGTAGCCCACCAGGCTCCTTTGTCCATGGGTTTCTCCAGGCAAGAATACTGGAGTGGGTTGCCATTTCCTTCTCCATTAACAAGTCATTAACTACTGTTAAATTGATCTCCAAATAATAAGTATTCTTCAGAGTTTATGGCAAACATTTACTAATGCAAACTTATATAAAGAAAGCTGCAGCCGAAGAATTAATTGAAGTGACACTCTGCCATGTTATCTAGTGGTATATTATCAATACTTACTCATTTTCCCATGAAATTTATGAGGCTTACGTTATTATAACATAATGAAAATGAAACAAGGCTGCAACCATCTGACATCTCATGAAAAACTCGAAATTCTTTTACCTGAAGCAGCTCAATTGCTTTTGTGTGCTGCTTTTCACGGCAGAGCTGGGCAGCTTGGATCAACACAGGAAGGAGACGCTCAGGACTTTGTGACTGTAAACTGGCAGATATTTTGCGACACTGTTCTGCCTAAAAAATAGTATTTCACACCCCACCCCACCATAAGCTGGTTAATTAAATCAAACATTAAGTGAATGACCAAAGGGAAAAGAAGCATAGGGGAGGTGGAAGGAAATCAGCTGAAACAAAATGGTAGGTGAAGAACCACTTAGGTTGAGATAGGTGGTTTATAGTAGCCTCAATTATTTCTTATAAAAAAAAAAGATTTCCATTTACTGAATATAAACTACAGGTTCTGAAAGCATTTAGGGAAAATAAGTCCTAAATATTCATTTGGATGCTTAAATTCCATAATTTTGTTTAAACACACACACATATCAAGTGTCACCCTTTGCTTCAAAGCAACAAAATGTACAGGTATTTCTTGCTAAAGTATTTAAGAACAATATGACTCAGTTCAAAATAATGAAAACGTTACTGCCGCTCAGCCCACTGAAAACGCCTGCTCTAGAAGAGTACAAAATCATAACTTAATTAGAATTCACACACATGAGAGTTAGAATCAACCTCATTTATAGCTTGAGGTGATTATGCACAAACTATAATGAAAGATGGCTCTTAAATCTATACTCAAGACCAGCACCTTTGATTTTTTCCTAATTTAGAGAAATTAGAAATTATCTCATTTACAGTTGTGAACAGTGTTTTATTCTTAGAAGCCACCAACTGCACACTTGTACAAAGAATTGGGCAAATTACTTATTTAACAGTTAAAATCTATGATATATGACATTCTGAAGTATGCATGAATTAAAGACAAAAAACAAAAATACAGACTGGACTGATACACCCATTATGGATCATGTACCCATACTCCAAAAGGTTTAGTCAGGGGGACCAGAGCTCTGTTACCTACCTGATTTGTGTACATAGCAAGTAAAGCTTTGTTAAATTCTATAGCTTGCAGTTGTTTCTTAGAAAGCTTAAATTCCACTCCTTCTGCATTGGTTAATTTTACTTTCTTCTTGGAGTCAAAGACATTTTGGTCCTGCCAAAGAAAAGATCACTCATCATTAACAACAATCTTAGACTTCAACTCTTTTAACACTCCAAGGCCTTATTTTACATTAACACAACAAGAGAGCTTGGAAGATAATATACCTGGTTGGGGTGCCTATGCTACTATGATGCATATAAATTTGGCTTGGGTTCTTGGTTTTATCTTTCCACTATTAATGGCCAGTTTTTAGCTTTTTGATTAAAAGTACAGAGGGACTGCACAAATCTTACAGTGAAAATCAGGACTATAAAGATACCTAAATTTATAATTTCTACAAACTATCTTAAGAATTTAGATGACTGATAAGTAACGTAACTTACTCCTCTTTGACATACTGTCTTACATAAACAAATGGAATGGAGTAAGAATGGAAGGGACTAAGTCATGCTGCACCCTGAGAAGGACAACCAGACATCTGAGTGTCTACTAGCATAGCATTCTAGCTTTGTTAAATATTTATTTGCAAATATGTGTTATCACTGTGCTTTTAAAACCAGATTTTCTACTAAAGACTAAAAGGAGGCAAAGAAGAAATCTAAAATAAATTTTACTTTTTGAGTGTGAAGCTTCAATCCAATGTGAAATTATTTTAAACATACAGTAAGAAACATATAAATCCTTAAGAAACTATATTTCTAGTTGGTACTCTTATCTCACTATTTTAATACTTAAATTCACCATGCATGCCACTGCCAGATTTCTCTTAAACTTTGCCATCATGGCACTTAATAAAATTTTATATTTTCTGAGGACTCCCACACCTTGATCATCAATAAATCTAACCTTTTTTGAAACTAGCCAGAGTGTATGTATCTTTTGCTCTCACTGTCCCCTCAGAAGTCATTTGCATATGCTTAGGCATGGGAAATGCTTAACCTTCAAATCATACCCCTCCTTCAAGGCTCTGCTCAAATTAGCCAACTCAGAGATCTTTTTCCTCACCAAATACCACAGTTACAAAGTATCTGAGTAGAAATTTAAATGTGCACAATTTTTTTCAAAACTAGAATGAGATTTTTAATGCTACATAATGATTAAGACCATGTTTCATATTTATTTTGCATTACCTAATGGATTCAGCATATTAAAAAGCAGAGACATTACTCTGTCAACAAAGGTCCATCTAGTCAAAGCTATGGTTTTTCCAATGGTCACGTATGGATGTGAGAGTTGGACTATAAAGAAAGCTCAGTGCCGAAGAATTGATGCTTTTGAACTGTGGTGTTGGAGAAGACTCTTGAGTCTCTTGGACTGCAAGGAGATCCAACCAGTCCATCCTAAAGGAGATCAGACCTGGGTATTCATTGGAAGGACTGATGTTGAAGCTGAAACTCCAATACTTTGGCCACCTGATACGAAGAGCTGACTCATTTGAAAAGACCCTGATACTGGGAGGGATTGGGGGCAGGAGGAGAAGTGGACGACAGAGGATGAGATGGCTGGATGGCATCACTGACTTGATGGACATGGGTCTGGGTGGACTCTGGAAGTTGGTGATGGACAGGGAGGCCTGGTGTGCTGCGGTTCATGGGGTCACAAAGAGTTGGACATGACTGAGCAACTGAACTGAACTGAATGGATTCAGCAATGTTGCCTGAAGAAAAATTCAGTATGTAAATATATTTACTAGGTTGGTGCAAAAGTAATTTTGGTTTTGCATTATTGAACTTTGCTATTTGATACTGAATATACTCAAAATATGCAGTTATGTTATACATCATTTTAATGCACATTTCTTTATAGTTTTTGCTAATGAATTATTACTTGCTGTTTATTTCATATGTACTTTAGACTATGGAAATGATGGTAGACAAAAAGCAAATTTGAGCAATTTTCTTATTCAAGTTCAAATTGAGTCATAAAGCAGCAGAGACAACTCACTACAGCAACAACACATTTGGCCCAGGAACCACTAATAAACATCCAGTGCAGTGATGGTTCAAGAAGTTTTGCAAAGGAGACGAGAGCCTTGAAGATGAGGAGCACAGTGGATGGCCATTGGAAGTTGACAACAACCAACTGAGAGGATCTTTGAAGCTGATTCACTTACAACTGCATGAGAAGTTGCCCAAGAACTCAATGCCAACCATTCTGTGGTTATTTGGCATTTGAAGCAAATTGGAAAGGTGGAAAAGCTCAATAAGTGGGGGCCTCATGAGCTGACTGCAAGTCAAAAAAATCGCCGCTTTGAAGTATTATTTTCTTATTCTACACAACAACAAACTATTTCTCGATTGGATTGTGACATATAATGAAAAGTGGATTTTATATAACAACCAATAATGACCAGCTCAGTGGTTGGACCAAGAAGCACCGAGCACTTCCCAAAGTCAAACTTACACCCAAAAAAGGGTCACAGTCACTGTTTGGTGATTTGCTTCTGGTCTGATCCACTACAGTTCTCTGAATCCAAGTGAAACCATTACATCTGAGAAGTATGCTCAGCAAAATGATGAGATGCACAGAAATCTGCAATGCCTGCAGCCAGCATTGGTCAACAGGAAGGGCTCAATTCTCCGTGTTAATGCCTGACCACACATTGTATAACCAATACTTCAAAAGTTGAACGAACTGGGCTACAAAGTTTTGCCTTACCCATCATATTCATCTGACCTCTTGCCAGCTGACTACCACTTCTTCAAGAATCTTGACTTTTTGCAGGAAAACGCTTCCACAACCAGCAAGCAGGATGCAGAAAATGCTTTCCAAAAATTCATCAAATCCCAAAGCATTAATTTTTACGCTATAGGTATAAACAAACTTATTTCTCGATGGCAAAAGTGTGTTGACTGTAATGGTTCCTATTAATAAAGATGTGTTTGAGCCTAGTTACAAGGATTTAAAATTCAGGGTCTGAAACTGTAATTACTTTTGCACTAATCTAATAGATTGAGCTATTTAGTACTTCACACACACTCCTCCCCACTATTTATAAATCAGTTAAAAACAATTTGTCCTCACTAGCATTTCACATCGTTCATGAACGTAAGCAGGTAGATCTTGCTACTAAGAATCAAATGCCAGCATCAATTTCTGAAAACCTACACCATGACAATGGCTTGCAACACCCTGTAATTATTACCTTTCAATGCCACTATCCCACATACGTGAACCCTCTGAATCTCTGCCAAACGAGGTGAGAGATACCATACACAGCTAGAAGGAGAGCACTTTGGAGTCAGAGACTAGAATCTGAAACTAAGTTCTACCTCTTATTGGCTGTGATCTTATACAAATCATTTAACTCCTTTTAGCCTCAGATTATATACTTCTATAAGTTGGAGACAAGTACTGTCACCTAAAAAGATAACTGTGAGGATGAAATAAGCTGGTGCTTGGAAAATCACACAGCCTACCAAAAGAAACCACCTGTTACTTTTCTAATTTTCTATTGACTTGAATTTCAAATCTGAACTTGAAATATCTTGTCATTAAAACAATGTTCCAAAAGGTGTTTATTCTGACTCACACAGTACTCATTAGGATTGTTTATATACATGCTTATAATATTTTACTCAGGGCTTGGATTAAAGAGGGCGATGGAGAAAGAGAAGACTGCCCATGGCTCTTCTCCCTCAAAACAAAAACCACTGGAAAGACAAAAACTATAAACAGAAAACTTGCATTCAGACTTACTAGATGAAGAAATCAAAGTCTAAACAATTTACTTCTCTAACAAATATTCTCCATATAATGATAATGAGAAATACTATTATAGTTATATTAACATAATCATATAGAATATGATAATTCTAATAAATAATGGGAAAAGGGTAAGATTTTAAAGTCCAGTGTATATAGCTACAAAATAGTTCTATTATTTGAACACACCTTGCAGAATCATTATGAGAGTTAAATAACACTCTCCACTGTGAATTTTGGGCTTCCCAGATATTTCAGTTGGTAAAGAATCCACCTGCAATGCAGGAGATCCCAGTTCGATTCCTGGGTCAGGAAGATCCACTGGAGAAGGGATAGGCTACCTGCTCCAGTATTCCTGGGCTTCCCTTGTGGCTCAGCTGGTAAAAAATCCACCTGCAGTGCGGGAGACCTGGGTTCTATCCCTGCACTGGGAAGATACCCTGGAGAAGGGAAAGGCTACCCATTCCAGTATTCTGGCCTGGAGAATTCCATGGACTGTACAGTCCATGAGGTCGCAAAGAGTAGGACATGACTGAGCGACTTTCACTCACTCACTCATTGTGATTTTGCTGCAACTGGACTTTGTCATGGAAAAACCTATCCTAGAACAAGGCTGGGGTAATATGCTTCTAGTGTTAAGATGTAAGTGTAGGGAAACGATGGATAGTCCATACCTTGTTAATTGTAATGATGTTATTTGCAATCACAGCTAGCAATGCCACATCTGTTGGTCTGTGAACAAAAAGTAACAGTTAAAAAGGAAGAGACCTTTAAAAGGAAACCTTATCCCCTATAAAAGACACTTCATTTTTATAACTCACTTACTTTAATTTTATTATCTGGTTGTAAAGTTGCAAAGCCTCCTCTGTACGACCCTGAAGCTGCAGAATATAGGCCATCTGCCCATGAATGATGGCCAGTTCTGCCTGGGGGTCTTCTTCAGTCCCATCCTAAGCAAAAAAAGAAAAAAATTTTCCCCCATTAAGTTCTCCAAATTGATCCACATATTCAAAAGACTATATAAACAGAAAGAAAATATATAATTTTTAGGAATTTTCCTATAGAGTCAGTTTTGTTAAATTTAGGAATTGCCATCAAAACAGGGAAGCTTAAATGAGAATGGGAAAAAGAAAGATTCTGGAAGAACACGGTAACAAGTTCAGGAATACTACTCATTGATCATTTCTTCTTTAAAATCTAAAAATTAAAAAACAGTAAAAACTAGCATGCATGTTTAAGGTTTTACAACAATACCCCTGAATTCTGGAAACAATTTTCTCATAGAAACACATTTTCAGAATGCTTTACTCTTAATTCTAATATAATTCTAATCCAAAGATTACAAAATTTTAACTAGGAATTAGCACTTGTAAAGAACTTCAAGAGCTGAAACTAACTCGGTAATTAAAGTAGCAAGTCTCTTAACTGATACCCCAGACAAATCTATATTTTCCACTCCTTTGGAGAAGCTGACTGATGCCCACACACAGTGAATCCTCAAGGCTAAGAGGCTGCTCTTTTTTGCCATATTTGGCCTTCCTATTCTCACCTGGTAAGAATATGTTCACCAGGAGTGTCAGACGTGTTTGTTTCCAATCCCATTATGTCATTGTGTTTGATAAGAAAATTATAAAACTTAACTATTATAGTAAGACACGAACTATGAGTGAGAAAAGCGACTGGCTTCAATGATTAACTATGCTGAATGTTCAGAAATATTTGACAAAGGTAAGTTCCTAAAGAAAATTACTATCTAATTAGGTATGAGCAAGAAAACAGTAAGAGATCAGTGAAAAAATGATTCTGTAATGAAAGTAATTCACGACTATCTTTAAAATACTACTACACTTTAAAAAACCCCTGAAGATCATGAGGGTAGAATTCTGTAAGAAATATGCATGGAATTCCCATGACTAGACCCTTTCTCAAAGACCTGAGCCCTACATCTAAAACAGGAGAATGAATTTATATGAATTTAAAATGAAATGCATAAGGCATATAAAATTTTTGTATTATAATTTCTCACCCTAAGATATTCCATCAAATAAGGGTTTGTGTTGATCTTATTCCATCAACTAAGATCCCAGAGGGTTTCTGTGATTCCTATTTAATGAATCAGCATCATTTCAAAAAGTCAATAAATACTACAAAGAAGTCTACTACAAATTTATATTAGCTACAATATAATATCCGGGCTTAACCACAGTGGAATACTTACAGAGTCTTCTGAAAATGAACGGCGGCAGAGATCTACAGGAAAAAATGTTTTTAAAATTAACATTGCTGGGTAACTCTCATTTCTTTCATGTTCCAACAAGCAAAAACAAAATTCTCAGGCAGAAGATTTAAGATAATTTTGATAACAAGCAAATTTGAGATTTATCATTAACATCAAACATATTACATAAATATAAATCCTTGATTATTCTTGCTCTTTGGCATTTTCTTTCACTTGTAATCCCTGTTAAAAAATTTTTAAGGGAATTAAAAATCTATAAATGTAACAAACACTGACTGCAAAAAATCAGTTATAGAAAAGTATAAAGACAATACTCCTGCCGCCCAGAAGTAACTACTCTTTAGCATTTCAGTTATTTTTTTTCTAATGTAAATGCACAGTTGCATTTTTGAATGAAAGTGGGACATTCTACTATTTTGAAACCTCCCATACTATGGACATCTTTATAACACAGATACATCTACATTATTATTTTTAACATGAATCCTGTTAATGACCACATGGTAATCTATTCTATGGTTATAATGAAACTAGCTAGTCCTCTAATAGGACAGAAAGGCATGTTTCTTAATTTTTGTTCTTATGAACATTCATACATATATATATATGAATGTATCCAGTTTTTCCTTAAATTTCCATATATATGAATGTATCCAGTTTTTCCTTAAATTTATAGAAATGAAATTCTTAGATCAAAGGGTATGCAAATTTCAAAATCTGCTACACTGCCTCAAACTGCCCACTGCAAAGCTTCTACTACTTTTATATTCAAACCTCAAACTATGTATGAGGGTGTCCTCCATATCACTTCAATGCTAGGTATGATCCAGAAATCATAATTCTTACACACAGTTTTCACCTCATGGTGCTCTAGCCTCGGCCCACGTCACCAGATGGTCAACACCGAAATCAGATCGATTATATTCTTTGCAGCCAAAGATGGAGAAGCTCTATACAATCAGCAAAAACAAGACCAGGAGCTGACTGTGGCTCAGACCACGAACTACTTATTGCCAAATTCAGACTGAAATTGAAAAAGTAGGGAAAACCACTAGACCATTCAGGTATGACCTAAATCAAATCCCTTATGATTATACAGTGGAAGTGAGAAATAGATTTAAGGGCCTAGATCTGATAGATAAGAGTGCCTGATGAACTATGGACTGAGGTTCGTGACATGGTACAGGAGACAGGGATCAAGACCATCCCCATGGAAAAGAAATGCAAAAAAGCAAAATGGCTGTCTGGGGAGGCCTTGCAAATAGCTGTGAAAAGAAGAGAAGCGAAAAGCAAAGGAGAAAAGGAAAGATATAAACATCTGAATGCAGAGTTCCAAAGAATAGCAAGAAGAGATAAGAAAGCCTTCTTCAGCGATCAATGCAAAGAAATAGAGGAAAACAACAGAATGGGAAAGACTAGGGATCTCTTCAAGAATTTCAGAGATATCAAAGGAACATTTCATGCAAAAATGGGCTCGATAAAGGACAGAAATGGTATGGACCTAACAGAAGCAGAAGATATTAAGAAGAGGTGGCAAGAATACACAGAAGAACTGTACAAAAAAGAGCTTCACGAGCCAGATAATCATGATGGTGTGATCACTGACCCAGAGCCAGACATCCTGGAATGTGAAGTCAAGTGGGCCTTAGAAAGCATCACTAGGAACAAAGCTAGTGGAGGTGATGGAATTCCAGTGGAGCTATTCCAAATCCTGAAAGATGATGCTGTGCAAGTGCTGCACTCAATATGCCAGCAAATTTGGAAAACTCAGCAGTGGCCACAAGATTGGAAAAGGTCAGTTTTCATCCCAATCCCAAAGAAAGGCAATGCCAAAGAGTGCTCAAACTACCGCACAATTGCACTCATCTCACACGCTAGTAAAGTAATGCTCAAAATTCTCCAAGCCAGGCTTCAGCAATATGTAAACTGTGAACTTCCTGATGTTCAAGCTGGTTTTAGAAAAGGCAGAGGAACCAGAGATCAAATTGCCAACATCTGCTGGATCATCGAAAAAGCAAGAGAGTTCCAGAAAAACATCTATTTCTGCTTTATTGACTATGCCAAAGCCTTTGACTGTGTGGATCACAATAAACTGTGGACAATTCTGAGAGAGATGGGAATACCGGACCACCTGATCTGCCTCTTGAGAAATCTGTATGCAGGTCAGGAAGCAACAGTTAGAACTGGTCATGGAACAACAGACTGGTTCCAAATAGGAAAAGGAGTATGTTAAGGCTGTATATTGTCACCATGTTTATTCAACTTATATGCAGAGTACATCATGAGAAATGCTGGACTGGAAGAAACACAAGCTGGAATCAAGATTGCCGGGAGAAATATCAATAACCTCAGATATGCAGATGATACCACCCTTATGGCAGAAAGTGAAGAGGAACTAAAAAGCCTCTTGATGAAAGTGAAAGTGGAGAGTGAAAAGGTTGGCTTAAAGCTCAACATTCAGAAAATGAAGATCATGGATCTGGTCCCATCACTACATGGTAAATAGATGGAGAAACAGTGGAACAGTGTCAGACTTTATTTTTCTGGGCTCCACAATCTCTGCAGATGGTGACTGCAGCCATGAAATTAAAAGATGCTTACTCCTTGGAAGGAAAGTTATGACCAACCTAGATAGCATATTCAAAAGCAGAGACATCACTTTGCCAACAAAGGTTCGCCTAGTCAAGGCTATGGTCTTTCCTGTGGTCATGTATGGATGTGAGAGCTGGACTGTGAAGAAAGCTGAGCGCCGAAGAATTGATGCTTTTGAACTGTGGTGTTGGAGAAGACTCTTGAGAGTCCCTTGGATTGCAAGGAGATCCAACCAGTCCATTCTGAAGGAGATCAGCCCTGGGATTTCTTTGGAGGGAATGATGCTAAAGCTGAAACTCCAGTATTTTGGCCACCTCATGTGAAGAGTTGACTCATTGGAGAAGACTCTGATGCTGGGAGGGATTGGCGGCAGGAGGAGAAGGGGATGACAGAGGATGAGATGGCTGGATGGCATCACTGACTTGATGGATGTGAGTCTGAGTGACCTCCGAGAGCTGGTGATGGACAGGGAGGCCTGGCGTGCTGCAGTTCATGGGGTCGCAAAGAGTCGGACACGACTGAGCGACTGATCTGATCTGATCTGATTAATAAACCAGACCCTATTTCATCTTTTTTTCCTTCCTGTCATTCACTGCAGTCCTACAACATCACTTTCATAGCTTCCAAGGAATACATATGCAGAAGCAAGTTGAAATATTTCAGGAATTGAGACCAGTCATTAACTTCTCTAATAAATTATTTTATTTTTCTAATAACAGCTTTCAAGTATATAGGTACTGTATATGGAAACATACTAAGTGGAGTGAAAATGTGCTTGAATAGTGTTATCAATGCACAAATGTAGTGTATACTCAGGCACACACACAGGCACACCATACTGTAACTGTACTTGTGTACTTAATACCAATAATAATTATAACATTTACCGAATGTTTATTAACTCTGTTAACTTGCATTTAAAATTCACAGCAACTTGTTCAAAAACCTACTACTCAAACTTAAGTTTTGGCGTGGTTGAATATGGACAAGTAGACTGGTTTAAGGATAAGAAACCAAGAGAGAGACACAGTCAGGATACCAAGTGAAGGGCCAGATGGATTCTGAGAAATTTGCACTGCATTAATAATTTCCACTTAAAGACGCAGAAACCAAATGCAGGTTTTGGAAATATTTTGCAAAGTTATATGCATGTTACGTTTACATATAATTATAACAAGTGTCCAACCTTCAGCTTTTTGCAGAATTCTCATCGCCTGGCTCAGCTGGCCTTGTCCTATGAGAGCACACGCAGTATTGTAGCACAGCTCATGAGTGCCTTCTTGGAGACCCAAGTTCTCCTGCCACAGAGCAAAACACCAGTCAAACACCAGACAGGAACAACATTTCATGGCTGTACGCATATACAGAGATACTCACTGGAACCACTTTTTCCCAGTTGCTCTGAGCTGCAACAACTGCTGAAAGATTTGTTTTTCTCTCCTCATCATAATCATCTTGGGAGTTCCGGACAAGATCTCTATATACAGCCAGGCATTCATCATAGCGTTCTAACCGGTATAACTGAAGAGATAAATAGCAGATCAAAAATCAGAGAAGACAAGTATTGTGTTATATCCCTAACCCTGTATAAACCCTTTTTGGAACTGTTATATAAGAAACCTAATTCAACATCATGTGGGAAATTAACTGTTTTTCCTTTACAATTTCTCAATTAGTTCTGCATGCTACTAATACTTCCCAAAAGTTACTTGCAGTGAATCTCTACTATACTGCATATTTGTAGGCATGATTCAGTGAGAAAAGGCATTGTATCAATTCCCATCTTGAAGTTAGGTAAGTATCTAAGTGGGCTGTAAAAGAAAATCATTCTGCAGAAATCAACCTTGCTACCTAAGTCTGACTCAACAATAAAAAAAAGCTTCCCAGAAGATTACTAAGCCCTAGTAAACAGGAACAAAATTAGATGTTAACACAAGGGCTTACTATTTCTAGGGGTTCATTATACTTCATCTTCATTTCCCTTTCCCAGAAACCAACTATTGTATTGGGTAGTATCAAGTGTACACAACATAATTCTTGCTTATTCCATTCAAGTTGTTTTCAAAGGGCAGTGAGAACTGCCACTCTGGGTCAATTAGTCTACCATGTATGCAAAGACGGGTACCCTTTATCAATACCAAAATGCAGGCATTCACCCTAAACTAACCCAGCTTACATGAAAAGTGTTTTATGGACCTATAATCCATAAATGTGCCCAAATTTTTCTTTGTTAAACTAATATTACCTTTTAGGGACAATATATAATTCAATATATTTGCCCTAAACTGACATTTTAAAAAATTTTAAGAGGGTTTTGCTAGTTCTAGTATAACATTTCTCTTTTCTTATCATAAATAACCCTATAGGCTTATTTGTATGTCTCAAAACTCTTTGAAAATAAGGTATTTCCAGAGATTTCATGAACCATCTGAATTCATCCAAATTCTTATTTATCATGATTTTCTTCATTTTATACTTAGAATAAAATACCAGTTAAAAACTATAAAGACTACTTCAAAACTATAGTATATAAACTTACTGGCCTTCATCTTTCCAACTACAAAGTTCAAATTTCATAGGATAGTTCTTAATTTCCCAACTACCCGGAGGAAGTCATTTGTTCATAGAACACTATACATGCAGTTGCTCATACAAAGATCAAGAAGAGGGAATATGTTGAATTGGTTTGGTGGCAAGTTTAATGGAGCATCAGGATGGGCTGGGGTTCCTCATCCCCACTCCCTGCTCCAGGCAGAATCTCATTCATTTAGGATGACCATCAAACAGGGATTTTAAAGCAGTAATTACCACTTGTCCATAAAGCTCCTTTAGTTTGTCTGTCTGCTGGTTGGCACTTTCTATTGTCTTCAAGGCATTCTCAATTCTGTTCAGCCTGTACTCACAGTATGCCTTCTCAAAGGAAAGAGAGTTACTGAAAAAGGAAACACCAATATGTGATTATTAGCTAACACTGCAGAGCACCCACTATAAGCCAGATACTGCTCTAAGCACACTTGATAATATTAAGTTATTTAATCATTAATAAGATGACAAACACTAGGGACTTGTCTAAAATCAGACAGCTCAAAAGTGTATTTCCCTAGGCTCTCTTGTTTTCATGGATATTCTTACTAGAATTACTGGCCTTTTGAAACAAATATAAAAGAATGAAATTCTGAATTAGCTAAAACCTGTTTTAGATATAAAGACAATCTCAACATTGTTTAAATGTGTTGTTATACAAGTTTCTTAAATCTATTAATCAAATAATAAGCAATAAAATGCTGTTTTAACTTGTTAAAGAATAATTAGCAAAGAAAAAGTAACTAGAAATCTTAAAAAAGCAAAGCACTTGTAACCAAACAACTGGTAAACACACAACTACAAAAAACACTCCTTATGCACATAGACTTAAGAATTCATCTACATGAATGTCACACATGAAAATCATTTTGAAGTTTCAACCATAATCTATGAGGAAAAAACCAATATCAAGCAGATGGCAATATCCTTTACTGCATGTTTATTAGAGGAAAACTGTATACCTTTTATTGGGGCTTCCTTTGATAACCCTTTTATTTTTAGTAAAGTCTAAAAAATTTTTTTAAATCTGTAATACATGCAGTTGGCCCCAGTAAAAAAACAAAAAGGTATACACTGAAAGGTTTTACTTCCACTGTTATTCAAATCTACTGTGTTCACCTCACCTCCTACAAGTGACTGTTTTTATTTATTGCTTCTGCATCAAGTGTCTTTGCAAATACCAAAAAATACACATAGAAATTCTAATATCCTTTTCTTATACAAAAGGAAGTATACAATATACTGTTGTGTACTTTATAAACATTAAAGAATAAATATGATACAACCTTCATTTCAATACACATTTCATTTGGGGCTTAGGCATAACTAAAGAAAAATGGAATTACAGTAACAATTCAGAATTTAAGTTCACATTTCATGAAATGAAAAATGAAATAACAATAAAAAACTGTTGGACTTCCCTGGTGGTACAGTGCATAAGAATCCACCTGCCAAAAAAAAAGGCAAAAAAAAAAAAAAAAAGAATCCACCTGCCAATGCAAGAGGACACAGGTTTCATCGATCCCGAGTCCTGTAACTATGATTCTACACGCGCTGCAACTACTGAAGCCCACACATCCTGGAGCCTACACACTGCAACTACTTAAGTCTGTGTGCCTACAACCTGTGCTCTGCAAAAAGAGAAGCCACCACAAGGAAAAGCCCACACATTGCATGCAACAGAGAATAGTCACTGTTGGCTGCAACTAGAGAAAGCTTGCACAGCAACAAAGATCCAGCACAACCCCAAAATAATAATAAACAGTAATAAATTAAAAACTACTATATATTCTAAAGACTGCTAAAGAACTCTGAAAGATCTTGGCCTAATATCATACTCACCTAAACAGTTCTCAAAGGAGACAGGCACAGAGGTCAGGCTAAGACTGCCAAACCATCCTAAAGACTTTGACTTACACATCCCTACCCTGTGTGTTCTGCCCTCCTCTGTCCCCCACCCCTTTTTCAAATTAAAATTCTGCTGAACTGCTCTCCCTACATCCTTCAAGAACTCTTGTGACTCTTATTTATGGCCCATGCCCCTCCAGAGTTTCCCTTCTTCTTCCCTTCCCTTCAAAGGGAAGATAGGTGTAAAGAAAAGGCTCCTTAAGGCATGACAGAACAGAGGTTACTATTGCTCCTTCCAGTTTCAGAAAACACCACTGGGAAGCAAGAGGAAAAAAGAGCAAAGGAAGGAAAAAGGTAAAAAATCACTGAATAATGGGGGGAAAACAGGGAAATGGTTATAGCTGTGGTAAAGGTGCATAAACAACTAATTAAATCACTTACTTGGCAAACACTTTGGTGTGAGTGTTGATGACATTCAAGGCTTCCTTGAAACTGCCATTCTGGATAAGGCACACCACTTTACAGTGCAGGGCAGTAACATCATCTTTGTTGATCTGCAGTACTAGAGAGCAATTTTAGGGAAGCAATTTTTAAATCCATTCACTTTGCACATTTCCACCTAAGGAAGCTACAACACCAATTTTACTGCAGCAGAAATGATTCGTCAAAATATTTTTTAAATGGCTGATCTTTAAGTTAAGAAGTGACAATAAGGAGAGCTAGTCAGCCTTTCCAGTGAGATAGCTTCTTAAGATGCATGTAAAAAAAAAAACAGTGAAATAAACAATGAAGCTATTTTCTATTGCTTTTTCATCTTGGGATGCATGGTATATCTTACATATTTCATTACTTCATAGGCAAAGAAAAAAGTTCACATAGAACTTAGCAGCAAATGACAGGTTTGATTATAAGTTTGTCACTAACTGCCTTGAGGTCTTGGGCAAGTCATTTGATTGCCAAACGTCAACTTTCTGGTTGCAAAATGAGTATGAAAGCATTACCTATTTTACAAAGTTATTAAGAAAATTACATGAGAATACTCTGTATAAATCAATTGTTTGTATACTGTAAAATATACAATTTATTTTGCTGGCCATATTTCTAAACACCATTCAAAATTTCCCTTTTTGGCTAATATAACTAAACCAGAAATACAAGGAAGAATTCAGATGGCCAAGTGTCAATGCTAAAGAGCTGTTCAGTGTCAAAACGACTAGGATCACTCCTCGTGCTTTTGGGCAACTATAGGAATTCAACTCTCAGTCTAAGAATCAGAGTATTTTCTATCAATTAAGAAAATATATACTGGAGAACAAACTGACAGCCCTTGCTGATTACAGAATGCCTGCAAAATACTACAGTGCTGATTAATATTGGTTGCAGGTCTAGCCAAAGGCCAAAGTTAATTCAAAACAAGTTTAAGAATCAAATAATGCTCATTAGTAGCTATTTCCCTCAATGTGTGAAATCACAAAAAGTGCATTGTGGGCATAATCACTTCTTTTCACGCTAACTCAGCAACAGATTATTGAAAACCCATACTTGTATGTTACAGAAATACCTTGTGTGTTATTACTGCTTTGAACAGTAAAACCCTGTCCAGGTAATTACATTTCCAAACCTAACAAATACAGGCAATATCTTCAGTAAAGAATTTAGCACGACAGAGTGCATTAAAAAGCATGGCTATATTACAGTTAGGTAGTAAATGATAAAAGAATATAATGAATTGAACGTCACATCGAAGATAGTTTACTCGAAAAACGAGCAGTTACTGGACAAAACGCAGAATACACCTTTCTTTTTTGCAACATTATTTCAAATGTTAGTGCTTTCACACACAAATTTTTTTGTCTAGGACGCTGGAGGGATTCTATCTGTGGGAATGACAGGCCTAACATCCAGTTTCAGCCCTTTCCTCTACCCTGAGTCTGTACAGCTTGCACTTCGTCAGCACTAGCTTCCAAATTACGTGTCCCAGGCAGGTTCCTCCCCCGCGCTACGGCCCAAAAGAAAAAGCTCCCTTAGCAATATTGTCTTGATCACTCCACTACAAGGAAAGCGAAAAGGAGGCAACGTGGAGTATTTGCGAAATAAGGCGTGAAATCAACGGAGTAAAATAAAAACAGTTTACAGAAGACATTGGGAGCTGCGGTCTCTTTAAGTCCCTCCCTCGCTTCTCGCGAGGGGGGAGCTAAAGAGGGAAGTACACGTGGCTTTAAGCCACCCAGGACCAAGAGCTGGTTGGGTTGAACAAATGGACGGCGACCCCCGCCGGCTGGACGTTCCGGCCCTAGCGGGCGGCTGGGGTCTCCCCTCCCCGCATCAGCTCGGAGACGGTCGCGCGCGTCGCAAGGGGGCTGCATCCTCCCACCCGCCCGGCGCTACCCGGACACTTACTCTTGTTGACGGTTTTGAGAGCGCGCGTGAAGTCACCGTTCTGGCCATAACGGTTCACTTCACTCCAAAGCGCAGGCACCGAAACCCCCCCACTGCCGCCGCTCGCCATCTTGGAGGAGAGGGGAGGCGACCTCTGCCCCGGAAGAGGTTCTCGGAGGTGGGCAAGCGAAGACGGAAGCCGGTGGTTGCTAAGCGTTTCGGAGTCCGAAGCGTCCCCATCCCGAAGTCAGCGTTGAAGACAGTGGTCTTAGTTCTTATAGCTAGAAATTTGCGGAGATAGAGTTGGTACACCTTATATGAAGCGGGTCTGGGGGAATGAGGCGTCGGACCCCAGGAGGAGGTTGAAAAGGATTCACCGAACAGATTCTGCTAAACGTAGCGTGCGTTTCCGGGGCGACCGCTGGGGGCGGAGAAGTGTCCAGGTCAATAAAGGCGGAGCGAGACCGAAGTCTGTGGAAGATGAAAGGTCTACGGCATGATAAAATACCAACTACAAACTGTAGGGAGCCATCTGAAAGAGTAGGAGAGAAGGGGAGAGAGAGAGACGGCTTCTTGCTGCCCGGGCATACTTCATAGAGGTATTGGTATTTGAAGGGAATCTTGAAAGGTGATTAGGGAAACGGGTTAGTTCTGGGTCAAGTTCACGCAGAGAAGCGACTATGAGGAAACGCACGGAAGAAAAGAATCAAGTGAAAAGAGTTTGGTGAAAACACTTTGTCTATCCTTTGTTTTGCATTTCGAGAGCAGTTAGCAGTAAGAAAAAGGTGTTTTGAGGTGAGAATACCCAGGTTCACTTCCTGGCTTTGTGACTCGCTAATGTTTGGCTTGTGACCGTATTATTAGAGTCCCAGTTTTCCCGGCTGTAAAAATAGGAATCAGATCAGATCAGTCGCTCAGTCGTGCCCGACTCTTTGCGACCCCATGAATCGCAGCACGCCAGGCCTCCCTGTCCATCACCAACTCCCGGAGGTCACTCAGACTCACATCCATCGAGTCAGTGTATCATTTTTCAGATTAGCATGGCCCCTGCGCAAGGATGACACGCAAATTCGTGAAGCGTTCCATATTAAAAAAAAGAAAAAAATATATATATATATATATCATTGTTCCAGAGATAAACGATACTTCATGCCTTTTGGCATTAAGTAAGTACTCAAGTAGACATCGGGGCGGGGTGAAGGTTTTTTAAGACTTTAAGATGTGTTTGAATGTCAGGACAGAATACTATTGAGTATTTTAATATTTGTTATTTCTTAAACATTTGTTTATTCATGTAAGACCTGTGGCAGGTCTTAGTTCTGGCGGGGGCGGTGGGGAGAGGGTCCGGTGTTTTCGTTACGGCAATCTAGTTCCCTGACCTGGATCAAACCCAGCCCCCTGCATTGGGAGGAGGAGTCTTTTGTCACTGGGTCACCAGGGAAGTCCTTGTTGGGTACTGTTGATGAGAATGACTGAACATTTTATTGAACGCCTAGTCTGGACTCATTTCTTGTCCGGATTCTACCAGTTCCTGCTGCTGCCCTGCCCCGTCTTTGCCAGCAATCTAACTCATTCTAACTCATTCTTTTTCACCCTTCATTGTTTCTGTTCTTTATCTTATCGGGTCCTAGGTTAAAAGTTACCTTTTGTCTTCGCAGACTATGCAAGGTTCCTCATTACAGGCTCTAATGGAGTTCTCTACTTCTGACCACTGCTCATTGTTTTAAGGCCTCTCTCCAGATAGACTGTATTTGCCTTGTTTACTGTAGCATCCCTAGTATCTAGCCCACATCCTGGCATATAGTTGGTACTCAACTTTTTAACTGAATGAGTTTTTGCTTATTCCACCCCCCGCCCCCGCATCTGAGTTCCTTGTGAACTATGTCCAGCTCATGGCCACTGCTATCTTTACTGTACCACCATGCTAGGTTAACAACTCTTCCCCAACTGTTTGAAGTTGTGAGAAGTTAAATGCAAAAAGCTCCACTGAAAGTAAGTTTTCATTGGCTTTCTGAGGAAAGCCAGTATTAGCATGTTTGCAGGTCCTCAAAAAGGCAAAGCTATTTTACTTTCTGTTCCCTTAGTCTGGGAAACTACTTTGCCGTATCTTTGCATGGCTTGCTCTTTACATCCTGCCCTGCTTGCCTCAAAAACACTCCTCATACCCAATCACTGTCCTCTCACCTTGGTTATTCTTCATGTGCACTTATACTTCCTCGAACCTATCCGCTTTATCTTTTATGGTTATCTCAAATAAAATGCAAATTTTGTGAGCGTGAAGGCCTTGTCTCTGTTATTACTTTCCTAGAACCGCAAATAAAATCAGGAAAAACATGTATTTCACACGTGGATAAATAAAGCTTCACACAAGAGCTTATCTTTGTCTTTTATTTGGTTGCATTGTTTACATTTCAGAAGGCATTAAAGCAAAGCAATTTTAAGTGTGGCTTTATGATATAAACTAGTGAGTTATTTGGACACAATTTTTCTTCCTTTTTTTAACTACAAGCCCACAAAGTATAAACATCCAAAGATGGCAAACCAGGTAGGTTTGTGTAAGTTACTTTAGAACACAGTTAGAACACAGTTAAAAATACTTTTAAACAAGTATTTACTCTACCATTGCTGAACTATACTATTGAGGATATACAGATCAGTCGCTCTCTTGTCCCCTCTTTCCCCCCCCACCCCACCCCCCCCCGCCCCCCCCTCCACCACCCCCCCGGGGCACCCCGCTCGCGCCCGTGTACTCTATTAAGAAACTAATGGTGAAAATTATGACCATTAAAATAGGTCAGTCCTACCCACCAGTCTCAATGTTTGACATTTTTATGTACTGCACAAAAACAGTCAGACCTTTTGCTAGGTGGGGACACAAGAGCTGAAATAGGAGCCAACAACTATAACAACTATTCAGAGACCTTAAGAAACCCAAGTTCAAAGATGTTAAGATCAAATCTTTTTAATTGTTCTTGTGATCTAACGTGATCTAACTTAAGATAGAAAACTAAGCAGGACATGATTTTTACAATTCCCCCCATTTCTAGCAGACAGCTAGGCATAGCAAGCACATCAGCGCATAAGGCAAATAAACTGTAAAACTATATTTTCTCCTCTTTGGGAACTTACAATCCAACAGAGAAAGTACTTGTAGTCATTGTTGCTAGAGGAAGGTTTATTCAGTTCAGTCGCTCAGTCGTGTCTGACTCTGCGACCCCATGAATCACAGCACGCCAGGCCTCCCTGTCCATCAACTCCCAGAGTTCACCCAGACTCACGTCCATCGAGTCAGTGATGCCATCCAGCCATCTCATCCTCTGTCGTCCCTTTCTCCTCTTGCCCTCAATCCCTCCCAGCATCAGTCTTCTCCAATGAGTCAACTCTTCGCATGAGGTGGCCAAAGTACTGGAGTTTCAGCTTTAGCATCATTCCTTGCAAGAAATCCCAGGGCTGATCTCCTTCAGAATGGACAGGTTGGATCTCCTTGCAGTCCAAGGGACTCTCAAGAGTCTTCTCCAACACCACAGTTCAGAAGCATCAATTCTTCGGCGCTCAGCCTTCCTCACAGTCCAACTCTCACATCCATATATAACCACTGGAAAAACAGCCTTGACTAGATGGACTTTTGTTGGCAAAGTAATGTCTGCTTTTGAATATGCTATCCAGGTTGGTCATAACTTTCCTTCCAAGGAGTAAGCGTCTTTTAATTTCATGGCTGCAATCACCACCTGCAGGGATTTTGGAGCCTAGAAAAATAAAGTCTGACACTGTTTCCCTATCTATTTCCCATGAAGTGATGGGACCAGATGCCATGATCTTCGTTTTCTGAATGTTGAGCTTTTAGCCAATTTTTCACTCTCCACTTTCACTTTCATCAAGAGGCTTTTTAGTTCTTCACTTTCTGCCATAGGGTGGTGTCATCTGCATATCTGAGGTTATTGATATTTCTCTCGGCAATCTTGATTCCAACTTGTGTTTCTTCCAGTCCAGCGTTTCTCATGATGTACTCTGCATATAAATTAAATAAACATGGTGACAATATACAGCCTTGACGTACTCCTTTTCCTATTTGGAACCAGTCTGTTGTTCCATGTCCAGTTCTAACTGGTACTTCCTGACCTGCATACAGATTTCTTAAGAGGCAGATCAGGTGGTCTGGTATTCCCATCTCTTTCAGAATTTTCCAGTTTATTGTGATCTACACAGTCAAAGGCTTTGGCATAGTCAATAAAGCAGAAATAGATGTTTTTCTGGAACTTTCTTGCTTTTTCCATGATCCAGCAGATGTTGGCAATTTGATCTCTGGTTCCTCTGCCTTTTCTAAATCCACCTTGAACATGTGAAAGTTCTTGGTTCACATACTGTTGAAGCCTATCTTGAAGGATTTTGAGCATGATCTAGCTAGCATGTGAAATGAATGCAATTGTGTGGTAGTTTTGAGCATTCTTTGGCATTGCCTTTCTTTGGGATTGGAATGAAAACCGACCTTTTCCAGTCCTGTGGCCACTGCCGAGTTTTCCAAATTTGCCGGCATATTGAGTGCAGCACTTGCACAGCATCATCTTTCAGGATTTGGAATAGCTCCACTGGAATTCCATCACCTCCACTAGCTTTGTTCGTAGTGATGCTTTCTAAGGCCCACTTAACTTCACATTCCAGGATGTCTGGCTCTAGATGAATGATCACACCATCCTGATTATCTGGGTCGTGAAGATCTTTTTTGTGTAGTTCTTCTGTGTATTCTTGCAATCTCTTCTTAATATCTTCTGCTTCTATTAGGTCCATACCATTTCTGTCCTTTATTGAGCCCATCTTTGCATGAAATGTTCCCTTGGTATCTCTCAATTTTCTTGAAGAGATATCTAGTCTTTCCCATTCTGTTGTTTTCCTCTATTTCTTTGCATTGATGGAGTAACCATCATGGTCAACAAGAGTCTGAAATGCAGTACTTGGATGCAATCTCAAAAATGACAGAATGATCTCTGTTCATTTCCAAGCAAACCATTCAATATCACAGTAATCCAAGTCTATGCCCCAACCAGTAACGCTGAAGAAGCTGAACGGTTCTATGAAGACCTACAAGACCTTTTAGAACTAACACCCAAAAAAGATGTCCTTTTCATTATAGGGGACTGGAATGCAAAAGTAGGAAGTCAAGAAACTCCTGGAGGAACAGGCAAATTTGGCCTTGGAATATGGAATGAAGCAGGGCAAAGACTAATAGAGTTTTGCCAAGAAAATGCACTGATCATAACAAACACCCTCTTCCAACAACACAAGAGAAGACTACACATGGACATCACCAGATCAACATCGAAATCTGATTGATTATATTCTTTGCCGTCAAAGATGGAGCTCTATACAGTCACCAAAAACAAGACCAGGAGCTGACTGTGGCTCAGATCATGAACTCCTTATTGCCAAATTCAGACTGAAATTGAAGAAAGTAGGGAAAACCACTAGACCATACAGGTATGACCTAAATCAAATCCCTTATGATTATACAGTGGAAGTGAGAAATAGATTTAAGGGCCTAGATCTGATAGATAAGAGTGCCTGGAATGAGGTTCGTGACACTGTACAGGACACAGGGATGAAGACCATCCCCATGGAAAAGAAATGCAAAAAAAGCAAAATGGCTGTCTCGGGAGGCCTTACAATAGCTGTGAAAAGAAGCAAAGCGAAAAGCAAAGGAGCAAAGGAAAGATTAAGCATCTGAATGCGGAGTTCCAAAGAATAGCAAGAGATAAGAAAGCCTTCTTTAGCGATCAATGCAAAGAAATAGAGGAAAACAACTAAATGGTAAGGTTTATTAGGGAAGGTTTAATGGAGACAGCGAAGATGAAGCCCTAGTAACATGATTTTAATGACACGAGGACATTCTAAGTCTGAAAACTATGAGAAAAGCAAGTTCCCTTGATAGGTTACATCAGTGATTCTTAACCTACAGACTATGGAGATTTCAAGGGAACCCAGGAACCAGTGGAACATACTGAGAAATTCTGTGCAATTTTTTAGACAAAGGAGCAGCAGCATTCTTATTTTCAAAGGAGTCTATGTTGCAAAAGAAACTTCTTTAAGAGTTTATGTTCTAAGTCCTTGGACAATGTTCGAAAAGGTTGAGAATCAAGATCTAGACCAGGCTAGTAACAGAATTTGACCCTTGCTTGAGATTTTTGTATTTTTTGATGATGGATAAATGGTAAATTCAAGACTTGGTGATGAGTTAAAAATCAAAAGGTTAGAGAAAACTGCTGCTGCTAAGTCGCTTCAGCCGTGTCCGACTCTATGCGATCCCATAGACGGCAGCCCACCAGGCTCCCGGGTCCCTGGGATTCTCTAGGCAAAAACACTGGAGTGGGTTGCCATTTCCTTCTCCCAGAGAAAACTATCAAGGATAAAATCAAGCTTCTGATTTGGGACAGTGAGTATAGCCAGCTATAGGCTTGGAAGATGGGGTAAGTTTGGAGCATTCAGAGGGAAATGGAAAGCTGAAAATAGAAGTCTATAGACATTCACTATAAAGATGATTATTCTAGCACTATTTGTAAACAATGGACTGAACAGCAGGAAATACCAATAATTAAGTGAAAGGGTATCTGGTGTCTAGCCCAAGAAAAGGAATAATCAGGTCAATCATACCCTAAAGAGAACATGTTAAAGTGACAAGATGCTAGCTTGTTAACAGTTGACAGGAAGGTGAAAAAGCACAGACAGTGTAGGCCAGTGGCAAAAGTTTTCAGGATTTCATCTGTAGCGGAGACTCAGCATTGGGGGTTGGGGGGTGGTGTGGGTGGGAAGGGAGGGAGGGACACAGATTAACTGGTAAAAACTGCCCTCTTTTCAAAGTGAACATTTATAAATTTTTACATGCAAGCTTAAGGGCTGTGTGGACACTTGGATAAAACTTTAAACGATCTGTAAAATTCCCTAAGGCTGCATAATGTAATACTGACTTCCAAATATGGTTTATAGACTCATGATGAACTGTAATACTTCTCAGTAATAACTGCTCCTTTAGAGGTACATTTTGCTGGGTATACTGCCCAGGCTTAATACTATTAACAAGAAAGAAATTAGTTATAGTCATTAACTGGGAGATTCCAATTTCTGAAAATGATGGTAGGCTGGGAATTGTTAGTCTAACTACAATATACATTAGAATGAAAAGAATTTTATGACCTACAGAGCCAAGTAAGATTTACTAAATCTTTCATTTGCAATGGCAAAGGTAATGACTTTTTTTCCCATTGGAAACTGCCTTAACAGTTAACAGAGAAGTTCTCAGAAGTTCTCTATATGGCATCCTCAGTGTCCCTTCATCTTGTCTTTCTTAGCCCTAGCAACAATCTTGGCTTTTGTCAAAAAAAGGCAATGTCAAACCCAAACTTCATCTCTATCTATAGCTAAATACAACATCATTTTCTGACATAGTGACTGCAAATAAAAAACCATGCCCTTAGAATTTTGTTAAGATCATACTGTGAAAAAGGCCTATATTGTCCTTAACCACCCTAAGATACAACTTTTTAACCACCCTAAGATACAACCATTTTACATTTCTAAAACTTATGGGCTGCGATGTACAAAGTCAAGTAATAACTTTAGAGCTCTGTAATAGGACATTAGCATTTAATAAATATAATTAATTACACAGTCTACCTAATAATGACCATATGTGGGTAAGAGATTAATTTTGAATGTATAGTAATTTCACTCCTTATAAAGAGACATTAATAAGTATGTACACATTTTACTAATCCATGAATCGAGAAAAGCATTTATTCACTTACAAATTTTATTTTTGTCTCAATGATTTAAAATCTTTTCATCTTGATTTTTTGGGGGGAGGCAGCTAAACCAGAATATTATATAGTTTTCCTCCTTAAAAAATGCAGTGATGTTTTTTCTTATAAACTGGCCTCTCTAATTTTCTTGTCAGCCTGCTTCAAGGAAATCCATGTGTTTAATACACTTGCTCGCAGTCGGGCCCAGATCAAATGGTTATTTAATCCAAATATCTGAGCAGCAAACTGAGCTGATCCTTCTGGAGAAAGGATGGTCGAACAGCCAAGACCTATTGGTTCAGAAAAGATGGAAAATTGAGCTGTAAATTAATAAAATGAAAATATCACCTAGCAAACTATTCTATACTCTCAGAAGCCACACCAGCCACAGATAATAAAGCTACTATATTATCCTTTTCTATAGTAGGATCTGTGGATGGAGTTTCCATCTTTGCTATCTGGAGTGAAAAAGTGATAAATAATATTCATCAGCTAGGAACAGGTATTTTATATACAACTATCATTCTTCTCATTGAATCTACTTGCAAAGAAATTTACCTTTTGCAAAGTTCTTTTCATATATACTATCCGTTTAACTCCCTGGTAAAAGGCCAACAGAAACAAAATAAGGCATGATGTTAATTGGGTAGAATCATCCGTTCTTAGACAAACTTGAGGTATGTTGTTTTGGTCATTTTCTAGCTATTCCTTTTGTCTTTGCACTTGAATCATTCTTCAGATCAGATCAGATCAGTCGCTCAGTCGTGTCCGACTCTTTGAGACCCCATGAATCGCAGCACGCCAGGCCTCCCTGTCCATCACCAACTCCCGGAGTTCACTCAGACTCACATCCATCGAGTCAATGATGCCATCCAGCCATCTCATCCTCTTGTCGTCCCCTTCTCCTCTTGCCCCCAATCCCTCCCAGTGTCAGAGTCTTCTCCAGTGAGTCAACTCTTTGCATGAGGTGGCCAAAGTACTGGAGTTTCAGCTTTAGCATCATTCCTTCCAAAGAAATCCCAGGGCTGATCTCCTTCAGAATGGACTGGTTGGATCTCCTTGCAGTCCAAGGGACTCTCAAGAGTCTTCTCCAACACCACAGTTCAAAAGCATCAGTTCTTCGGTGCTCAGCCTTCTTCACAGTGTCAATCCTAACCTCCCAATTCATCCCATAACCCCCTTCTCTCCTTGGTAACCAAGTAAGTTCTTCAGTTTCTTCAGGTGGGACTATTATGTCATTAGAGTCAAGGACTAGATAGGTTATATATCCAAAAGCTCCAATTTCCCTAAATACTCTTGGAATTCATCAGGCTCTTTGATTCTCATGATCCCCGATAAGAATAAGGTATAAATCACAAGGATATTTAATTTGTATTAACTCAATTTATACAGATCCACTACTTCCTACATAACTAATATCAGCCAAATTAATTTAAGAAAAGTCAGTCCCCACAGGGACATGTCAGAGGACAGATATGAATGTGGTATCATGGTTATTATTTTAAAATTAGTCTTTATCACTTAGAAAATAAGTATTTAAGTATAAAATGCCATCATCTCTCAGATCTGCTTTACATAATGCAGCAGGAGAGGGCTACAGATGCAACAAGATGTCAATTTCTGAAGCTGGGTAACAGGTATGTAAAATTTCATTATGTTATTCTCTCTACCAATGTGCATATTTGAAGCTTGTGAATAAAAGCGTTTAGAAGATTCAGTTATCTTACCACTGGGTAATCGAAGAGAAGACCACACATCCTGAGCTCCCCAGTCTGGAGTGAGAGGAGGACAGCTGATAACTGGATATGCGGTGTTACCAGACAACACCGGCCCTAAACCATTGCTTCTGCCTGCCACTGCCACAAATACGGTAGGAATGCCATCTCCTAGGTAAATGACAAGTTATAATTACACTAAGCACTCAAAAGAGATTTCAAGATAATTTTTTAAAAAGGGGTCCCTGTGTAGTAACTGCCTGAGTTCCTTTAACAGTAGTCTCTAGATAAAGCACTATATTCAGACACTATTATTAAATATATTCAAAATACAAGGTTCATCCTGCCACTTACTGCATGTCAAGTAATGAAGCAGCAAGAATAGTTTTGACCATCTTTGAGATCTGTAGCACTAAGGAGGTGTTAACACACCGGTATGAGACAGGCAACAACGTTCAAAGACCCCTTCTACTATTGCTGCTTTGGCTCACTGAAGCAAAGAATGATACCACCTGAACCAGCATCTATCTTGCTCTCCTTCAACCAGCAGGGTATGGGAGACACACAGTTAATAGCGACTAGAGGTTGAATGACACTTCTTGAGGAATTGAATCCAATAATAGAGTACCCAAATATTTAAGACCCTTCAATAAATTTTTTATCACATCTCATAAACATCTTATTCTTTCATAAATTCCTAAGTTATTTGTTTCCTACAGCAATCCACTTGGAACCCAAAATTTTATGTTTGCATTTTTCTGGAGAGAAAGAGATCTGGTTTTTATTAGCTTATCATAGAGGTCTGACTTCCACCCACCACCCCCCCCCCCGCCCAAAAAAGCTCTTAAAAATTCAATAACTATACTCCTATAGCAACTACCTTTAGAAGGAATATACAACCAATATTTTCTCCAGTTGAGAATCATTCCAGTCTATAGGGCTCCTTATTTTAGATGCTATCCCATTAAGACATTTCTTTTATATACTACATTCTGAAATTGTCCCTTCATGTTTGACTGTCTCCCAGGAAAGGCCGACCATTAGATATACCTGAAAGGACCTGCGGCTTCAACCTCAGCCCTTTCTTCTGTAATTGATGTGGGGTCTATTTTCTGTTACAGGGTACTAGAAACAGTGCTTGAGGGGATTAGGTAAGGACTAATTCTAGTCTTCATTTTCCTCCCATGCTTGCATTTTCAATTTTTTCTCCCTGATTCAGTCTTCTATAAGCTCTTAGAGTACCTTAAAAATTCTGGAGGCAAACACTTTCAAAGTTTAAAATTTTTTCCCTTGGAAATGTGGAAAATTATTTTTCAGCATTATTAGTCTAAACATAAAATTTCGGAGCAGAATCAGGAGAACTTCCCGAAATGCTCTATTTATTCAACATTTACCTTCATACTCAGCTTTAATCCTCAGAGTTTCATCTGGTCCTTTATGGGCAGAGGTGACCCTAAGTTCACATGGAATGCCAAAATTTCCACAAGCCTTCTTAATTTTTTCACAGTGATTAAGATCAGAGGTTGAGCCCATCAATACTATAACCCTGCACTGACTTTCTGGTTTCAGAAGCAACTGGAAAAGAAAAACATGAATAGGCAAAAGAAGGGAAAGATAAAAATGGATAAATATTGGAATGAGTACTGTAAGAACAGTTTACAGTAAAATTACAACTTGACACAGTATTTCCTTAAGAAACCAAATTTAAGACAAGCAGAACAAAATGATAGGATTTATTTTTCAAAATAACCTCTCTATATAAAAGAAAGTGGCCTTCCTAATTAACACCTAATGAGTAAGACTTTTAATCAGATAAATTATGTTTACTATAATAAAAAACAATTAATATTCAGGAAGCTATAAAATAGTTCATCAAAGATTTTTAGTACATTCTGTTTAACATGTTTTAAGGCATAATCAGCCAAGATAGAAGTCATGTTATAAATCTTTGTAAACTAGTTGTGTGGAATTCAAAACCCAAGTTCCCATGGAAATGATGTTCTAAAAAGTAGTTATTACCCTTGGATAACCATAAACCCCATTCATTTTCCACGGAATTATAGCAATAATAAAAACATAAACTTTAAAGTGACATTTTAATGTCACATGGAGTTCCAATTCTATACTCTTGCTAGGGACTCCGGTAGCAACAGAAAGGTAAGTAGGAAATATAAGGTTCCCCTGCAGGGGGCAAGGAGGAAAGGATTCCAGGTTCCCCAATAGTATTTGGGAGAAGCAGATTGACCAGTTTCACTGCAGTGGGTTCCAGTGTCCCAGTGAGGATAGTTCAGCTGGGACATTTTTTTTAAGTGCTCCTTTCTTTAAAAGTCACTGGAAAAAAGAAAAGCACTGCACCCTCTCATTTTTGCTTCTTTCTGAAGCAAAATTTTCTTGGCGAAAAATACCTAAGACAATGAAAGGCTTACCTCTACTCTTTCTGCAACCCACTCAAAATTTTTCTTTACCATCTGTAGCCCTTCAGGAGTTACTTCCTTGAGATCACGATATGACTAGAAAATAAGAAAGCTTAGAATATAAATACCAGACATGCATGAGACCCCAACCCCAAAAACCCAGCAACTACATCCGGCAAGCAGAGAGGGTTGATCTGAGCCACCATTATAGAGACTCATGACCTCGCACCCAATTCCCACACCCAAGTCAGTTCGGAGAGTCAGAGTTTATTGACCGTTTATTGACTGAAAAGGAGATTGGGTAAAGTATTCTACTATTATTATTCTACTATTACTAATACTATACTATTCTAATATTACTCTAGGAAGTAATATGCTTCCTATCTGAAATGACTTGGTTTCTGAGTTTAGGGTACAGATTATGAAGTTCGCATAGCAAAAGATGTATCTGAAAAATATATCTGAGCCTACAAACTCATTTCTTGAACTAGTCTAGAGAAAGTTCAGATAGTGATGAATTCTTGCAGTTTCAAAGATAACTGTTTCCTACACGAGCAATTATAATTAGCTGCCCTGATAATTCTTACAATTAAGTATAGAGAAGATCTTGCCCTAATTTTGTTTTTTCATAGCAAAGAACAGAATTGGAGCTTAGTAAGATCTTTAAGACCTGGGATAGAGTTCCACATCTGCCACTTGCTCGTTTTTAAAAACTTTTACTTGCATTTTTTTTTTTTTTTGCGGGGGCGGGCAGCAATTATTCCCAGGTCTTAAGTCTTTGTTTCTTCAGTGCAACCTCCTCTTCTGGTTTAGGAACAATGTGTTATTTTTCAAGAAGGATCATCTCAGTGTGGCAGGGAGAGCTCACGTATGGGATGATCTGACCGCTGTGCTCACTTGGATGTGCTCAATGACCAGAGAATCCACATCTAAGCTCTTAAGTTCAGCACTGCCCTCTGCATTTTTGAGCATGTGCAGTAAAAATTCAGCACTCTTTCTGGGCCACTGACCCTGGGTCCAGCCCCACCATGTGGTCTCGGCACACCTACCAACTCCACCATTGTAACGATGGATGACACAGATAGCTTCCATAAAGGGACATCTTTCAGACTGGTGGCTTTTCAGATATGCATTTTCGTGAGTGTTCTTAACATGAAGATTTGAACCCCTTGATTTGCATGATTTTGCAGAGTTCTCTGGGTCAAATGAATAGTAAACCATTTTTAGAGGTCACCTCAGGTCAGGCCACTTAGCAGACAAGCCCTGTCACTTACTCTTGTTAATTGTGAAGATATCTATCACCTTAGAACCTTAGTTTTTAATTAATCAAAAAAGGGTAATATCTGCTCTGTGTGAGATAATGAGAAATCTGCTTCATAAATGTGAAGTATTATTCCTATCTTTTTCTCCAGGATATATGAAACACAGAAGATATTTATCTTTAAAAATAAATAGCAATCAACAACTCAGGCTCATGTAGTCAGAAATAATAACTGCCTTTCCTTTTCCTCCCATCTTCCCTTTCTCTTTTATCCCAGCCTGATCTTGCAAAGGATTAAAGCAAGCCTGAAGTATAACCTACCTGTTTGTCTTTTTGCTGGCTTCGATCTCCTGATGGCCAGAGTCTCCAGGAATCATTATCAATAACATCAGCAAGAACAATTTCTCTGGTGATTACATCAACACCAAATTCAATCTAGAAACAGCATATCAACAAAGAGTTTTTCAAAACTATACTACTAAAGACATTTCTCAGTTATAATCTTTACTTTCAAATCTCCATTTTATTTGTACCTTCATATCAACTAGTGTACAGTTCTGGGGCAACCAGGATTTCTCCAGTATTTCAAAAATAGCCTGCGTAGCATGACTCATGATATCCACTTCAGTTTGTCCTATAACAAGTCCAGCAAAGCAAAAATTTGCAGCAATTAGCTGTTCCTCAGACCACTGTGGATCATTACTGGCATCATCCTGAGAAAAAAGTATAGGAGTACAAGTAACTTAAATATAAATATAAAATATTTGAAATTTTCAGATAAACTGAGCATGATGAATTTCTCAGAAACATTCATTTTCATTAAAGATTTAATTTTTGTTTAAAATACTCTTTAATCACAACATTCATTTTAAACTTCTCTATTTTCAATAGCTACTTTAAAATTCAATATTTTTGAGTAACTTATTCTAAGTCATAAAATACTTTTAAAGAATTTGTTTTCTCTATATAAATAATTTAAATAGAAGTTTATGATTTTTATTTTTTCTTAATCAGTCAACAGAGATGGTAAGAAAACTAAAACACATTCTACTCGAACAAAATCCTTCCAGAAAGCAACTTTCATAATCCCTTGACCTTTTACTTTCGGTAAGAATTTACACAAGACTATAAGTCTTCAAGAACGTTACTCGATAATCCAAGAGACTACATATAATATAAAGAGATTGGTAAAAAAAAAAAAAATACTTTCATTTTATTTTATTTTAAGTAGTGTCCCAACTGTACATGAAGTTTTTCTTTTATGGATTCTTGATTTGTATAATTATAATCATAAGACAAATGCTTTAAACTGTGCAGTTCACTGATGCACAATGACACTGCTTCTGAAATAGAAGAAATACGCTTAAAAACATGAAAAGAGAAAAGCAGTTTCAGTAAAGAAAACCAATACAAATTCATAACTGTTGACTCCTACATCTTTTGTTGTATGATCCTGCTTATAAGACACATTAACAGCAACTTTCTGTATTAGACTATAAAAAGGTCCCTTGTATTAGTCTTCAACAGTAGATTTTAAAATTTACTGAATTGTTCCTTTTCTCTTCTTCTTAATAACTGCTAATTTCAACGTGTTCTTTTTATTCGTCGTCTTGTTCCAATGTAAGATAAACAGATTTTCAAAGACATTTTCTCCTAAACTTTTGAATTATCATTACTAATTGAAGTGTATATTCACCACAAATATTTCTGGAATGATAATTTTAATATCAAAAACTTAAATACAAAAAAACAAAGCTTAAATATTAAATAGTATTTAAATCTTTTGGCTCTGTGATAAACTTGTTGTTCAGTTACAGTAAGACAGGGAGGTATAAAATAATTACCTTAAAAAACATCTCCACTTTAGGTGGGTAGAACTTATATCCTTCCTTAACACCAGGATTTCTTTTGAGAAAAGAACCAGTTGCTATTCTTCTACAAACCCATTCAATTGGAATCATTTCACACTTAGGTGCAATGAAAGCTGTCTCCCCACATTTTTTGGTGAAAGCAGTTTTGATACCTACATATTGATGGCAAAAAGAAAAAAAAAAGCATTAAAATTATATTTAAAAAGTTAGAACTGAGGCATAATAAAACTCTACCCTTTATAAAAAACAAAACAAAAATTCTGTGTAGGGATGTGGGAGGGAGGTTCAAGAGAGAGGGGACATACCAATACCAATGGCTGAGTCATGCTGATATATGGCAGAAACCAACACAATATTGTAAAGCAATTATCCAATTAAAAAACAAAAAAACCCTGCATAGCCAAATGCATTACCCTTAAATGGCACTATCAAAAATAACTATAATTTTTTAAAAACAGGCAGAAGTAGGAAAAAAATTTTAATATGGCTTTCTATGCTAAGTCACTTCAGTCGTGTCCGACTCTGTGCAACCCCATAGACGGCAGCCCACCAGGCTTCCCCGTCCCTGGGATTCTCCAGGCAAGAACACTGGAGTGGGTTGCCATTTCCTTCTCCAATGCATGAAAGTGAAAAGAGAAAGTGAAATCGCTCAGTCATGTCCGACTCTCAGCGACCCCATGGACTGCAGCCTACCAGGCTCCTCCGTCCGTGGGATTTTCCAGGCAAGAGTACTGGAGTGGGGTGCCATTGCCTTCTCCATATGGCTTTCACTGCCTATCAAAATATTCAGGAATATTTCATTTTACACTGCAAGGCAAATTATATACTGATTCTTAAAATCTGAGTTCCAGCGTCTCTTCATTCATTCTTATTTGAGTATCTTCTCTACCACTGTGCACCTAACTGCACAAGGCATGTAAGTACCTAAATGGCACTAAATTCTCTCTAAATCAGATCTGGTGGCAGGACTGTCACATTCATTGGTCCAGTATTATATGGGCCTTGTAAAATACTCATTTATCACAATCAGATACAGCCTTAAATTCTGGACAGCATTTTTCTCTTAATATTTAAAGCAAATAATCCTTGAAAAAGGCATTCAACAGATTACCAGCAGGAACGCGGTGACCAATCTGGCTAAGAGCAAAGAAAATATTTGTCCCTCCTCTCTTCTTTCTCAAACTGTTACTGGGAAACTAAGATAAAAGACTGCCTTGTGATGTTTGGGACTGGGGCTACTTTATGTGGTGGTCTTGGAAAATAACTTCTCTAATAACAGTTACAATATATGATAAGCTGTATGTTGCAGCAATTCCACATGTACACAAAAGGACTGAAAGCAGGGACTCAAACAGGTATCTGAACACCAGTGTTCACTACGTTCACAATGTTTTGGCTATTAACAGGAACCAGAAGGGAGGAAAGGACCAGAGTACCCAACAAGAGATAAGTGGAATGGACAGATGAAATGTAGTTTACACACAATAAATTACTACTCAGTTACAAGAAGGAGGACTTTCTGATACATGCTACAACATGGATGATTCCTGAAAACATTATGCTAAGTTAAGTAAAGGTTAAAACTGTAATTCTACTTATAGGAGATACCTAAAGTAGGCAAATTCATAGAGACAGAAAGTAGGACAGAGGTTACCTGGGGAGATTATTGTTTAATGGATCAGAGTTTCAGTCCGGAATGATGAAAAAATTCTGGAAATTAATAGTGGCAATGGGTTGCACAACACTGTCACCATACTTAAACGTCAGTGAACTGTACACTTAAAAACCGTTAACATGGTAAATTTTATGTGTGTATATTTTACCACAATTTGCACCACCTACCTTAGGTCAGGGACTATAAATATGGTTTCTTTTTGCTTAATCCTCCTAATACCTGATAAGGCGTGATGATCTTCCCAAGAAACAGGTAACACTGAGACACAGTAGTTATGTAGGCTACTACTAGGCAAGGCAGGGTTTCCAACCCACACTGTCTGAACTCTGTAGGCTGTTTTATACTATTAGGGCCTTCCCTGGTAGCTCAGCGGTTAAAGCATCTGACTGCAATGCAGGGAGACCTGGTTCAATCCCTGGGTGGGGAAGATCCCCTGGAGAAGGAAATGGCAACCCACTCCAGTATTCTTGCCTGGAGAATCCCATGGACGGTGGAGCCTGGTGGGCTACAGTCCACGGGGTCGCAAAGAGTCGGACACGACTGTGCGAATTCACTTCACTTTATGTTATACTCTCCTAGAGGTGTTATTATATCATCACACTAATGTGAATTAAAATATCTCCGGGAAACCTGCATGGGTTTAACATAATTATGCTCATCTTTAGGCTACAATATTAGTACCTCCAATCCCAATTTAAACCTCTAATAAGATCAAATTTTTATCACCAAAGGACTGAAGATCTTTGATCTTATGTATGTATGTTAAGAAACATTCATGAGAAATGCTGGACTGGAAGAAACACAAGCTGGAATCAAGATTGCTGGGAGAAATATCAATAACCTCAGATATGCAGATGACACCACCCTTATGGCAGAAAGTGAAGAACTAAAAAGCCTCTTGATGAAAGTGAAAGTGGAGGGTGAAAAAGTTGGCTTAAAGCTCAACATTCAGAAAACGAAGATCATGGCATCTGGTCCCATCACTACATGGGAAATAAATGGGGAAACAGTGGAAACAGTGTCAGACTTGATTTTTCTGGGCTCCAAAATCACTGCAGACGGTGACTGCAGCCATGAAATTAAAAGACACTTGCTCCTTGGAAGGAAGGTTATGACCAACCTAGATAGCATATTGAAAAGCAGAGACATTATTTTGCCAACAAAGGTTCGTCTAGTCAAGGCTATGGTTTTTCCTGTGGTCATGTATGGATGTGAGAGTTGGACTGTGAAGAAGGCTGAGCACCGAAGAATTGATGCTTTTGAACTGTGGTGTTGGAGAAGACTGTTGAGAGTCCCTTGGACTGCAAGGAGATCCAACCAGTCCATTCTGAAGGAGATCAGCCCTGGGATTTCTTGGGAAGGATTGATGCTAAAGCTGAAACTCCAGTACTTTGGCCACCTCATGGGAAGAGTTGACTCACTGGAGAAGACTCTGATGCTGGGAGGGATTGAGAGCAAGAAGAGAAGGGGACGACAGAGGATGAGATGGCTGGATGACATCACTGACTAGATGGATGTGAGTCTCAGTGACCTCCAGGAGTTGGTGATGGACAGGGAGGCCTGGCGTGCTGCGATTCATGGGGTTGCAAAGAGTCTGACACGACTGAGCGACTGATCTGATCTGATGTATGTTAAGTATCCACAGGTGAAGGGAACCTACATTTATGGAAACCTTGCATCATGCTAAGTGTTTTTTACATGTTATCTCATTTAACCATACATAAAATTTTTGAACTAGTTGCTATCATTCACATTTTACAGTGAAAGAAGTAGAGGCTCACAGAAATAATTTAGTAAGTGAGGTCATGCTGCTAGTAAGTAATGGAGCCTGGACCTAAAATGTACTGTCCAGTTCTGAAACCTGTATGGTTTTCTTTGTATTCCCTCTGGGTTTGACCAGGAAGATTCAATTAAAATAGGAAAAAGAATAAACTGTTGTATACTGTGTAGACAGGAACTCCGGGAAAGAATGCTAAAAATGTATGTAAAATGCTTGGGCCACTTTCATCTTTAACAAATGATTGGGCTCATGGGCAGTCAGGAATTTAAATCAATCCTTGACTTGAGGTGGTAACTACATAACTAGGTCTAAGAGCTCTTTTTACCCAGTAGTCATATTTGCTCATTGTCTATCAAGCTTTACAGACTAGTATCCAAATCTATTGCTTAAATATAAACAACAGTTACCGTTACTCAGAGGAAAGTCCTCCCCTGTATCTAAGGGAATCAAATTACACAATCAACTTATGGTAGTCATACAAAAAATACCTGCTTCTAAGAAAAAGGGATTCAGCTTAGATGGTATAATGATTGCTTCTAACACACACACAAAAGAACTTCCCCCATTAGTCTCAGTTGTTTACAAAATTCAAAACTCCTATCAAGACTAAGAAAATGTAAATGTCACTTTACATTATGAACTACAACATCCAAGTATGACAGCTAATCAGCCCAGCTAGTCACGGAACCATCCCCGATCCCTGTATTAAGGTTCCAAGCTCCCCAACTGTGAGACTGTTAGCCATATCACTACTATCACATCTAAATATTACCACAGTGGGTTTCCGTGCAAGAAGGAACTCAAACATAAAAGGTTAAATTTTGATTTTTAAGTACAGAGACTAAATCCAGGAACTTCAAAATTCCCGTATAAGTGTTATTTTACTATATAGCCATATACAGTGTTATTTCCTATATTTATACCTATTATTGGAGAAGGCAATGGCACCCCACTCCAGTACTCTTGCCTGGAAAATCCCACGGACGGAGGAGCCTGGTAGGCTGCAGTCCATGGGGTCGCTGAGAGTCGGACATGACTGAGCGATTTCACTTTCTCTTTTCACTTTCATGCATTGGAGAAGGAAATGGCAACCCACTCCAGTGTTCTTGCCTGGAGAATCCCAGGGACGGGGAAGCCTGGTGGGCTGCCGTCTATGGGGTTGCACAGAGTCGGACACGACTGAAGTGACTTAGCATAGCATAGCATACCTATTATTTGTGCAGTCTTTTACAGTTTGTTCATGAATGACAAAGAAAAAAGTAGAATCCTGATTTACTGATTCTCATTTTGGTGCTTTTCTCATTCAAATTTCCAGAAATACCTTAATTTGGAACATATCCATGGTTATAAAGAGAGCAGTTTTAAACAGACCACTGACGGTCAACTAGACATAGCATTTAACTATTAGCAAGTAAAAATTGCATAAATATGGCTTAAAAGAACTCTTAATCCGTACCCTAAATCTAAGAATCTATTATGAATTTTTAAAACTTTTAGATTTGCCTTAATTTCACAGTATATAAAATCTGGATAGCTCCTTTCCACACTTTCTGTGAACCAAGTAACATTTAGGTATGTTCAGTGTGCTAAATAGATAATTGCTGGAGAACTTCATTTGTGTGACCAACTTTCCCAGCTGGATGCAGGCCTTTCAGAGTCAAACTGCGTCACCCTAATTCACCCTCCTGAGGCCCCAGCAAGTACACTGAATGGTGTCTTATTAAATAAGCAAATAAAAGAACTCGGGCCTGTACGTATCTTCCACTGCTTTAATCCCATAGCTAGATACTACTATGGGGACACAGAAGCTAGTTATATTGTTAACAACTTATAGCGTTAAGCAACTATAAAAAATTTTAACATGTACGGAGAGGAGGTAACTTGTGAGGTTAAAAAAAGATCAAAGGATCACTTATCTGTACTGCAAGAGGAACCTAACACTAGTTTGATGCTCTCTCTAGAAATCTACTCAGTTACTGGAAAACCACCACTTAAGGAAACCTTGAAGTAAAAATCCTGGGTTGTATTATTTAAGAATTGAGGGAAGTGCTATAAAATTATGTAATATTTTTACCTTCAACGTATAGAGCGATTTATGATATAGATGACAATTTAGGTTGGCAATTAAACATATTTTTTGTCACAGTAATTAAAAATGGGAAACAGGGTACTTTGGAAAAGGCAAAGTACTCAAGAACCTATTCTATGCTGATGGAAAGAATTTAACTTGAATTGCCTTGTTTCTTTCACTCCAATTGCCCTCCACAGAATGTTTTGATCTGGATTTCATCTTTTGAATAGATTTCACTATTGGAAACAGTCTTTTCTCAGTTTTAGAGTAGGAGGTAACCCTGGAGATCTTGATCTAGTCTAAACCCTCACATGGCGAACGGCAGGATGAGAAGGTGTGGTTGTAGTCTTCAATTACTTTTCAGGGCTTTCAAGTGGAAGAGGGATTTGAAATTCTGTATTATCTCCAAGGGGCAGAGCAAATTTATGCACACAGAATTTTAGGAATTAAATTCATCAATCAGAGCTGCCAAACACCAGAATATGCTTCTTTCACAGGTTAAGTTCCTTCATAGGTAAGCCTTTCCTAAGATAGCCTAGGAGAGGAAAGCTGCAGAGAAGATATACATGCCAGACAAAAACTGCAGCAAACTGTTGAAATTCCTCTCAACTAAATGATACTACTTAGTAATTCCAAACCAAGTAAAGTATTATAGTGGTATTTAAATTTCTGGTTTAAGTAAGTGTAGCATGTGCGGCATCCCCAACCACTCTGTTAATCCAAATAACCTCCTTAAAGAGATCGGAGTGGTGTGTGTTGAGAGGTGAGTCACTTACCTGCTTCCTAAAACAACTGGAAAAAAAAAAAAAACTACTGGTAATCAACATCTTATTAACCCAAATAATGTTATTTCCCAATAAAAAGGACCAGTAAGTATACGTGAGAGAGACCACAAAGAGGGAGGCTACTGGGAGAGCCACTCACCTGCTTCCTGTAACAACTGAAAAATACAGCTGGTAATTTTATTTGAGATTGCAGCTTTTCCTTCAAGATGATTCTTTCTGGCTGCATTTCCTGCTGTAATCTGGTCCTTGGACTGCAGGAGGACTTTTCCTGGACTATCCAACAATTCATAGACTTCTTTTGTTTTACCCTCATAGAGTTTTTTACCAATCTTCAGTACTGTGGAAATAAAATGGAAACATCAGATTTCAGGAAATTTCGTGTAAAAGATAATTGAGAAGATTAAATTATCTAGAATGATGAATCAGTATGCATACAGAGCAATCAAATAATTTTAATAAAAAATTAACTCATCTGCACAGATGCTTATACCCTAAAAGTATTTTCAATGCACCATCACATTTCATCCATACAATTTTGTCAAGAATTACAATTATGCAAATTATCATACAGATTAGGAAACTAAGTACCAAAAAGGTAGATGCCACATAGTTAAGAAATGGCAGAGCCAGAAAAAACCTTAAGTCTTCTGATATCTAATGTTATGTTGTGCTCTTTCCACTGTCAATTTGTCTTTCACAGTAGAATTGAAGTAGAATTAGTTAAGATACATTAAGATTAATGTGACAACACTGGTAATCATATATATACTCATAATACAATTAATTAAAATAGCTTGTAGGAGGAAAAATGCTGTATTTTTCGCGACTTCTGTTCTCCATGGCAAGCAAAATGGGCAAGTTCAGCCAGATGGTCTTCTTGATTTCAAGTGGATGTGCAAGAGGAGCCACCTCCATCCACTGCAGTCAACCGACCCGGAAGCACTTATATTTTTCTAATCCTGCTTCCCTATCCGCCACCCTTGAACCCCTCTCCTCACTAACAGTTATAGAAAACTGTGAGAAGGACAAGAGCATCCAACTGATGCAGGTCATCAGACTTAAAGAAAAGTACTTTGGTCATTAGCATGATTTTGATGAAGATCAGGGATAACGGAAGTTTAAGGACTTAAAATTTCCAAGAGGAGAAATCACCACCCCCCCAATTCTTTCAAAACACTGACTCATTCTCAGCATCTGCATTTTTCAGTGTCCATGTGCCAGGTACTAAGGACATACCAGTAAACCACATTCCTGCTCTCAAGAGGCCAGAGTCTGAGAGAAGCTGAAATTAACCATCATAGTAAGTATAATGTGAGAAATACAAAGACTATGGGACCACAGGTTCACAGCAAGACCACTTAACCTAACCTCTGTCATCTAGAACAAAGTGAGGGTTAGGCTGAGATCCGAGGAACCATCAAGGGGTAGGGAGTGGCAGTGAAAGACGACCAGGGGGTGAGAGAGTGCATGGCAGAACTTCAGCAAGTTTGCAACACTGTGTGTGTGTGTACACTCCTGCCGGGCAGAGAAGGGGCTGGGGGCAGCAGCTGAGAAGTCGAAAGGAAAGGCAGGAGATAAACCTGAAGAAGGGGCAGAGGTCACATCAACAGGGAGTGAAGATAATCATTAAATGAAAGTTACAGCTCAGTTCAATGGCTGCATCTGCAGGGTACAAATTCAGAGGATGAATCCCCATCCTCTTATTGTGTGTCTTGATTCACTGACAAGGTTTAAAAGGTCCTTCCAAGATGTGGCACTAGCTTAGCACTCCAAATTCAGATTTCTTTATTCCCTTCCTAGAACCCTAACTGCACTCAAAATGCCAGCAAATTTGGAAAACTCAGCAGTGACCAAAGGACTGGGAAAGGTCAGAAAGAAAGGCAATGCCAAAGAACGCTCAAGTTACCACACAATTACTCATCTCAAGCTAGTAAAGTAATGCTCAAAATTCTCCAAGCCAGGCTTCAACAGTACATGAACTGTTAAAATTCCAGGTGTTCAAGATGGATTTAGAAAAGGCTGAGGAACCAGAGATCAAATTGCCAACATCTGCTAGATCACTGAAACAGAAAGAGAATTCCAGAAAAACATCATTTCTGCTTTATTGACTATGCCAAAGCCTTTGACTGTGTGGATCACAACAAACTGTGGAAAATTCTGAAAGATATGGGAATACCAGACCACCTGACCTGGTTCCTGAGAAATCTGTATGCAGATCAGGAAGCAACAGTTAGAACTGGACATGGAACAACAGACTGGTTCCAAATAGGAAAAGGAGTATGTCATATATTGTCACCCTGCTTATTTTACTTATATGCAGAGTACATCATGAGAAACGCTGGGCTGGAAGAAGCACAAGCTGGAATCAAGACTGTCAGGAGAAATATCAATAACCTCAGACATGCAGATGACACCACCCTTATGGCAGAAAGTGAAGAACTAAAGAGCCTCTTGATGAAAGTGAAAGGGGAGAGTGAAAAAGTTGGCTTAAAACTCAACATTCAAAAAATTAAGATCATAGCATCTGGTCCCATCACTTCATGGCAAATAGATGAGGAAGCAATGGAAACAGTGTCAGACTTTATTTTTGGGGCTCCAAAATCACTGCAGATGGTGACTACAGCCTTGAAATTAAAAGTCACTTGCTCCTTGGAAGAAAAGTTATGACCAACCTAGACAGCATATTAAAAAACAGAAACATTACTTTGCCAACAAACATTACTTTGTCAGTTTAATCAAAGCTTTGGTTTTTCCAGCGGTCATGTATGGATGTTGAGAGTTGGACTGTAAAGAAAGCTGAGCACGAAGAATCGATGCTTTTGAACTGTGGTGTTGGAGTAGACTCTTGAGAGTCCCTTGGACTGCAAGGAGATCCAACCAGTCCATCCGAAGGGAAATCAGTCCTGAATATTCATTGGAAGGACTGATGCTGAAACTCCACTACTTTAGCCACCTGATGTGAAGAGCTGACTCACTGGAAAAGACCCTGATGCTGGGAAAGATTGAAGGCGCGAGGAGAAGGGGACGACAGAAGATGAGATGGTTGGATGGCATCACTGACTCAATGGACATGAGTTTGAGTAAACTCCGGGCATTGGTGATAGACAGGGAGGCCTGGCATGCTGCAGTCCATGGGGTGGCAAAGAGTTGGACACAACTGAGTGGCTGAACTGAACTGAGAACCCTAAATTCCTGTAATCTCTAAATCCTCTCAGGCTTCTGACATGCTCTTCCATAGGCCTCGAACACTGTTTCCTCCCCTTCCATCCTACTATTCATCCTTCAGGTCTCACAAACCATGCTGGTTAAGTTTAGACCTTATCCTAAGAACAACCGTAAAGCTTAACCACATCAGTAAAATGGCAGATGTCTGTTACAAAGACCATTATGGCTGCTGTGTGGAGAATGAGATGAGGCAGGGCTGGGTGGAAGAAAACTACTGAATGACAGACCAGTTAGGATGCTGTAGCAGCAAGCCAGGTGACAAATAACTTGGGCTAAAGAAAAAAAAAGTGGGATAAGATTCAAGCTATTTACAAGGTAAAAGTTTTAATAACAATTGAATCAATATGGGAAATATGGAAAGTTAAGGATTGTGCCTAGGGTAGAAGTCTGTACCCAATGCTATTGCCTCTCAATTTAGTTGAATCGGCATTTATTTATTTATGGCCATACCACTGTGGCTTGTGGAATCTTAGTTTGCCAAACTGCCCCCTGCAATGGAAGCATGGAGTTCTAACCATTGGGCCATTAGGGAATCCCCTGAATCATTATTTATTACCTAACTGCTTTTCTACCCATTAATAGAAATAACATCATAGAAGACAATTGCTACCAGTGCCAAAATGCTTGCTATAAATTCATAGATGAATTCAGAAGAGGCTGATGAGGACTGAGAATAATTCATGGAATTGAAATTTAAGAGTACTGAAAACTACAGAACTTCTGCAAAGAGATAAGAACATCTAGGATGGTGCTGTCCAATAAAGGACAGCCACTAGCCACAGGTGCCTATGCTGCTACTGCTAAGTCGCTTCAGTCGTGTCCGACTCTGTGCGACCCCATAGACGGAAGCTCACCAGGCTCCCCTGTCCCTGGGATTCTCCAGGCAAGAACACAGGAGTGGGTTGCCATTTCCTTCTCCAACAGGTGCCTATGAAACATTTGAAATGTGGCTACTCCAAATTGAGATGATGTAAGTGTAAAATACACAGTGGATTTCAATATTTTTTAAAAAACTCGCAAAAATCACAATTTTTATATTGATTATGCGTTGAAATGGTACTACTTTGGATACAGCTTATCAGTAAAAATAGCAGAAACTATCTTTCCTGAGGATCTTTATCACGCATGGACAAAATGATTATAAATATGTAACATGATAAATGCAAAGTGAAGCAAGAAACTTTTTGCCTGGTGGTTTTGAAAAGAGTCGGACACGACTGAGTGGCTTCACTTTCATTTCACTTTGAAACTCTCATTGGCATAAAATGGCTAAAAACAAACAAAATTTCGACAGGAAATAGAAAAATTTTCAGAAGGTTCAGTTATTAATTTTCTGAAACAGGCTATTATTAACCTAAAGGGAAAAGCAAGACTTTGGTTTCGGGAATCAACATTAGATGTTCTTGCGTTTGTTTTGCAATACCTATTGATTGCAAACGCGATTTGCAGGTATCTCTCTAATTTCTGGCCATCTCTCGTTCCAATGGCCCTTTGCGCCTTTTTCTCATTTCATGAGAAGTTCTGGATATTACAAAAAGTTCGGAGGCCCCGGAGCGCTTTGTTTCCAACGCAAGGGTCGGCAGCGTCAGGGCCACGTGCCAGCGCGCCCAGTGGCCTAGAGAGGCGGGTGCAGGGAGACGCGGCACAGTCCGGGGAAGGATGCCGTGGGGAGCCAAGAAGAGCGCACAGGCCAGCGTGAGAGAGGCGGGAAGACCATGGAGTCCCAACTCCTGCGGACGCCAATTAACTCACCTTCGACTGCCGCCATTGTCCGCAGAGGTCTGAGGGCTTTGGCCGCGCTGGAAAGAGACGCAGGACTCTGGAAAAGAAACGCGATCAGAGAGGCTCACGGGGCAGGGGAGCGAGGCACCGCCCACAGGCACGTCCCTGGCAGGGCCGCGTGACCCATAGCGCCCCCCCGCCCCGCCCCGGGTCTCTTCGAACATCTCCGCGGCCACGGAATATCGCGGGTCCCTAACCTACCCAGAAGAACTTGGACGCCGGAGCAAGGCTTCCCGCCACGCAGGCGCAGCGACGCGGGCTCCCCCGCCCCGCCCCGCGCGGGCGCAGTTCTTGGAAAGAAGAAAAATGGCGCGCACTGGCGGCCCCTCCCTACTTTACTGCCGCTCGCTGACCGGGCCCCTCCTCGCCAGAGAGAGCGGCTCAGAAGTTGGAGTATACCAAGTAGTGACGGCTCGGGGAAAAGCATATGAAGAGAGACATACAAAGTGTATAGCCTCTGGGAGACAAATGACATTAACCCCGTTAGTTCCATTACCTCCGTCTTGGGTGCTAGAAAATAACGGAGAGATGCACAAGCGGAAAAATTATCCTCCCGCAGGGCTCATGGGGAGGGCTAGCTCCACCCCCAAAGGGCCGTCACTCCTCCCCTCAACCACGAGGCCTCGCCCTCCGTCCTCGCTCATTGGCGGGTCCGGAGGGGCGGGGCAGAGTGGAGGGGGTGGTGACAAATCCCTCTCAGGGGAAAGCACGCGCCGCCGCAGTAGCGAGGGTCGAGCCGCTGCGAAGGAAGCGGCTGTCCCCGGCCGGAGCTTCGGAGGCTTGCAGGCCGAACAGTCTACTGGTTAGTGCTTAGACCCCTGCCGCCGCGGCGGGTCCCACCACGTGCTTCCGGCGGCGACATGGAGCTGGAGGAGTTAGGGATCCGAGAGGAATGTGGCGTGTTCGGGTGCATCGCCTCAGGAGAGTGGCCCACGCAGCTAGACGTGCCACATGTGGTCACTCTGGGACTCGTGGGGCTGCAGCACCGGTGAGCGACTGGGTGAGGGGTGGGGATGGCGGCTCGTGTTCTCCATCTGCCCTATCCGCTTCCCGCGGCCGGAGTTGGCGATCTCGTGGGCGCCTGAGAACCAGGGGCCGGACCTCTCTCTTACCTGGACTGGTACCTTCCTGTGGCATCCACTAGATTGCCAAGGCGTGCGCCGGGGCTCTCTTGTCTCCCTGGACTTCAGCCTGTCCCCCGCCACCCTTAACGGTCTTTAGGGGCTCTCCGCGCTCCCGGTGTAGTGCACCCCTCCTGGATCTGACCAGATTGTAAGGCTCCAGTCGGCTGGACTAGCCCAGTCGGGGTTCTTCCTTGTTTGCTTGCGCGTTTTGATCTCCCAGAGTCTGAAGCTGTTCTTGTGGTAGAACTGTCTGGGGTGTTTGCTAGTCCTAGACCTACAATACACTTTGAGGTTTCGCGGGGAGCCTGCAACCAACACAAGCTTTTGTTTGCAAGAGCAGAGCTATTGGACAGATGGTGTATTTGAACGAAGTCATAGCTATGGGAATGTAAGGATTCAAACCCGGGGAAGCTGAATCGGTTGATGTTCAAAAGGAACTACCGGTTCTAGATCTCATGAATTCCAACAGATAATAATCCAATCACGGAGGAATAGTGAATGGGCAAAAAATTCTTTGGTAAACATTTTAGATAATGAATGAAAAGATTAGTAGTAAGGAAATGCCAAAATAATTCTCTTCTTTAAAAGAGGGAGAGAACCTGTATGACAAGATACACACTGACTGAAAAACTGATAGATCCTTTGAGTTAAAAAATAACTTTGCTTCTGTGATCTTTCCATTTCCTACTAACTGAACTAAGTTTTAATATAAACAGTTTTCTTAAGGGTAAGAAATATAAACCTAAGCCTGACATCACTGAAAGTATTACAGTTTCCCTAAGAGGATACCTCAGCAACAACTTCTAGAACAGTTGAGGAACTTGGTGATAACACTTATCAGCAATATGGGAGAAATATGTATAAATACATTCCAAATGATTAGCTTTCCCTACACCAAACTTAAAGTAGAAGTAGGCTTTTTGCTTTTTTCAGGATCCAGAATAGTTGGGTTTGAGTTTCACATCTTGTATATTCCTTGTTTACTAAAAGCTGAGAGTAATTTAGAATTCTAGGATGAATCAAAAAGAATATTTTTAATTTGAATTAATTTTGGATAATTGTGGGTTGACCATAATAGAGATCTTATTTTAAAATACATTTATGTTATTGAGAGGATTATATATATAATCCAAGGAATAACTAAAAGCTATTCATATGGTACCTCATAACACCATGAGTTTATAACATTCTTCAGAGAAGTTATTTTGGATATCCTGTCATGGGAAGAGATGTACAAACACAAAGGATCTTTAGAGTTGCCTGGTGGTCTGTGAGGAAGATATGAAACTGACCTTGAGTTTTTTTTTTAACTATTTACTTTTTTAGTTAACTCAGAAAGTTCATCCCCAAGATCTCCTATTTAAATGTGTGTGTAAAGAAAAGGAGGGTAATTTTTTTTATTAATAACTTTATTCCTAATTTTATGCACTTTTCTACAGTTGCTTTTAAGTGAAAGAATTAATGAAATTATATAATATTGATACAAGCTAAGGGCAATAATGATGTGGAGATCATTTGGCCACCTGATGTGGAGAGCTGACTCATTTGAAAAGACCCTGATGCTGGGAAAGATTGAGGGCAGGAGGAGAAGGGGACGACAGAGGATAAGATGGTTGGATGGCATCACTGACACAATGAACATGGGTTTGGGTGGACTCCGGGAGTTGGTGATGGACAGGGAGGCCTGGCGTACTGTGGTTCATGGGGTCGCAGAGTCGGACACGACCAAGCGAATGAACTGAACTGAACTGAACTGAAGGGCAATAAAAATGTGATTACTACATGATGATAGAGAAAACCTAATGGATTGTATCAGGCTGCTTATTTGACAGAGCAAGTATTTGCTAAATTGTGGTGTTGAAGATTGACCTTGTGATACTTTCAGTAACTGTGGCAAAAAACTCAATAGCTTCTGGAGAAAAAAGGTATTAGTGGAAAACCATTTAAATTTTCCTTGTGTAGGCATAGGATCCGGAGAAGGCCATGGCACCCCACTCTAGTACACTTGCCTGGAAAATACCATGGACGGAGGAGCTTGGTAGGCTGCAGTCCATGGGGTCGCTAAGGGTCGGACATGACTGAGCGACTTTGCTTTCACTTTTTACTTTCATGCATGGAGAAGGAAATGGCAACCCACTCCAGTGTTCTTGCCTGGAGAATGCCAGGGACGGGGGGAGCCTGGTGGGCTGCTGTCTATGGGGTCGCACAGAGTCAGACACGACTGAAGTGACTTCGCAGCAGCAGGAGCAAGCATAGAATCATTAAGATTCTTTGAGAGCGCTGGTTCTTGCCCATAATCCTATCCAATTCACAATTTTAAATTAGCAAAAGTCCTCACACATTAGGGAAACTGATTCTAAAAATAATGAAACTTCTTTATGTCTAGAAGATAAAACCTGCTGTAGGGGTGAAAGATTAAGAAAGAATGTTTTTAATAGAATGGAAAATAACAACATGGTCAACAACATGGTCCTCCTGTATAGCACAGGACACTATATTACATATCTTGTGATACCATAATGGAAAAGAGTATGAAAAAGAATGTTTGTTATAAATATAGCTGAATCATTTTGCTGTACAGCAGAAATTAACATTGTAAGTCAATTGTACTTCAATAAAATAAATTTTCAAAAAATGTTTTCATTTGACAATAAATCAAGGAATGTCAAAATTTGAAGCCTAGATGGGTTATAATTTAATATAGAATTAGTTATATACAGTGTACATTGGCAGGTGGTGATCTGTTGCAGAAGGCTCTAGAAACTGAAATGTCTATCACTTTTGCATTGTTTTTGTTTCTCTCTTAGGCATAGATATTTAGTGTCAGGGATGACAGAACCCCTGAATGTTGTGGTGGTATGTATTTTATATATAAAAACAAATGGAATATCAATTACTAGACAGTCATGCACTGGATGCTTAATCCAGATGGGTTCATCCAGAAGTCCTTCCTTTTTAGTAGTCTGGCTATTTACAGATTTATACCATAGCTCTGCTTTCTGTCAGGGGGAATTTTCAGTGTTAAGCTAATTGGTTGTCCTCTTCAGCTATAAAGCTGTGTGTGTGTGCTTGTTCGTGCCAGATAAATATCATCAATTACTTTTTCGGGCCTAAAAACATCAATGAGTTCTGAGGTTTGCAGAGTTGGGACAAACCATACACCCCATTGTAGATTAGAGATCTTTATCTTTAAACCACAGTCCAGTTAATGGAGACTAGAATGACATGGACATATTTGAAGATTCCATAAAAGTAATTACTAAAATTTCAGACATTTATCACATGAATCAGCTAGTTAGCCTTTCCTTAGTTAGTTAGGGGACAAAAATGCCCTTCAAGTGAATTATCATTTTCCTGTGTTAGGAACTGAACCCTACAACTGGTAAACATTTTCATACCTTTTCTAAAAATTTATGACATTTACCTGATGAAGTTGGGTCACGTAGGGAGTCTCCTGACTGCAAAAATATTCTGAAGAATCTTTTGGTTCTGTTGTTCTTTGAGGAAACTGATTTGCAGCGGTCTCAGAAGCAGTTTTCTTAAGAGATACAGATGCTGGTTCTGCAAAAAGTATATAACGTATCATTAGAAAGGCACTTGGGAGGTAGAGGGGAGGGATGCACCCAGACAAACCTATGGAATTTGTTCCCAGTTGTCTTCATTTAGTTTGTTGGGAAACCCAGGAGTAGATTATCAGAGAACTTGCTTTGAATTGCTATATTAAGGCTGGGGTTAACTTTTTTGATTTTTATGTCTTTGAAATAATAGCCAAACATGTTACATTCCTCTAGTGTTTTATATTCCCTTAGTTGGAAAAGTGACTTATCCCCCAAAGGATCTTAAGGTACTACTGATTTGTCTTTCTGGTGAGTGTTGGGAATAGCCTCTTTAACATAAGACTTGAAGTTTACTAGGTTTCCTAGTAATAGTTTGATCTTGGGAAAGTCTAATTTCTGACTCTGTTTCTCACCTGTTGGGCTAGACTTGTATATTTTAAAGGTCCGGTGCACAAAGTCAGTGCATTGGGAATGATACTTTCCTGTGGTTAATCCTTAGTAGCTTCCCTTTTCAGTCGCACATCCATTAAAGGGCATTGAGAGAAGGAAAACATGAGGCAACTCATCTGATTTGTAATTTATGTCAAAAAATGGAGAATAAAATTTTCAGCTTTTGTGAGATATAAGTGTTGTTGGGCAGGGTTGGGTAACAGTGGAGTCCTGCTATTCTCTAATACTTTATTCGAAAAATCTTTGTTGAGCTCTTCCTATGTGTATGCAAGGCCCTGTGGTTGACACTAGGAATACTGTACTACACGAGGCTGATGGTCCCTGCCCCCACAGAGAGGCAGTAGAGCAACTGGTTCAACAGAGCAGACTTGTTCATGCCTCCATTTCCTCCTCTGTAAATGGGGATAATGGTATCACTTACCTCAGAGAGTTGTAGTAGGGATTAAATGTATTAATATATAACGTGCTTAGAACACTACCTGGATATATGCATATCCTGTGACCCTGCATCCCACTCCTGGGTGTGTACTCAACAGAGATGCATACATATGTTTATTGGGAGACATGCACAGGAATTTGTATAGCAACATTATTCTTAGTAGCCCCAATCTGGGAACATTGGATAGAGAAAGTAGAGGGATGTATGTTCCTATTATGGAATATTCTATTGCATTAAAAAAGAACAAACTCCTGCTGCAAGTAAAATCATGAATGACTCTCAAACAATGCTGTGTGAAAGAAGCTTGACATTACAAAATACATACTAAAGGAAAAGACAATTGTATGATTATATTAATAAAACTAGCCTATGGTAATGAACACTGATGACTTTTATGAGGGCTAACAGGCTTCCCAGGTGCTGCTAGTGGTAAAGAACCCACCTGTCAATACAGGAGATGTAAGAGATGCGGGTTCGATGCCTGAGTTGGGAAGATCCCCTGGAGGAGGGTATGGAAACCCACTCCAGTATTCTTGCCTGGAGAATTCCATGGACAGAGGAGCCTGGCAGGCTGCAGTCGATAGGATCACATAGAGTCAGACACAACTGAAGCGACTTAGCATGGACGCATGGGGGCTAACAGGATAATTAATGAAGTGGGGGGGGGTCTTTAGGGTACTGGTAGTGTTTGATTTGAGTGGTAGGTGCACAGGTGTCTTCACTTTGTAAAAACTGAGGTCTTCAACTATTTATGTGAACTAAAAACAATTAGATCAATTATAAATCTATAAAATGCTAAAGTTGGATTATCTTAGCAATCTAGAGAGATGCAGTCATTTGTTCCATGTTGAATTTTAAGGGTAAAGAGAAACTAGAAAAATTAGGTTTTCTGTTTCTCAGACCAGTGCCTTTTCTTATAGTCTTTGTTTTTCTTTATGTTATATTAGGTTGGGCTTCCCAGGTGGTGCTAGTGGTAAAGAAATTGCCTGCCAATGTAGGAGATGTAAAAGACGCAGGTTTGATCCCTGGGTTAGGAAGATCCTCTGGAGGAGAGCATGGCAGTCCACTCCAGTATTCTTGCCTGGAGAATCCCATGGACAGAGGAGCCTGGTGGGCTTCAGTCCATAAGGTCACACAGAGTCAGACATGACTGAAGACATTTAGCATGCACCCACATTATAAGTAACCTTTTCTGTTACTTATAATGGGTCAGTTAATTGTGCAGAAATTTGAGGTGGGAAAGTTTCTATTTGTTACTTTCACTATTAATAAGCTATGAAAGAAATGATTTTTCAGCATTTTTTGCTCTCACACAGCTCATAAACAATAGTCTTGATTTGTCAAGGACAAGAATAAACATCTATCAAGAAAAAGCTACAGAAGTTTTAATCAGTGTGGGAAAAGTTGGCATATTTCAGACTCTTACCATCTTCAGGTGCTTTTCTCTTGATGCTCAAAGTTCTTGGGTTTTTAGTCTGATTTTCAAATAATTCTTAAACAAGAGAACATAGGAAAAGAGTCATTATATGACATTGTCTAAAAGTGCATTAGTTTTCAAGCATTCAAGTATTCTACAGTTAGAATATTTAAGTGTTTGGACAGATTAAAGAGTTTAAGAATTAGGAATATTTTGGTGTTGCTGCTGCTGCTAAGTCACTTCAGTCGTGTCCGACTCTGTGCGACCCCATCGATGGCAGCCCACCAGGCTCCCCTGACCCTGGGATTCTCAAGGCAAGAACACTGGAGTGGGTTGCCATTGCCTTCTACAGATTTTGGTACTAATCTTTCCTAAATCTTTAGGAAAGACTTGAAAAGAAATTGAAATTCTTGACTTAATAGGTATATGGTTTATAATAATTTAGGGAGCCATTTGAACATAAAATAGTATTAGGAATTTATTATTGAATTTTTTGCTAAGTTAAATGCAAAGAGCAAAGTTTATAGAATTTTCACCTTAAAAAGTCTAATTCCAAGGTTACGTAGTAACCTTGTTTCCATTTGGCTGTTCTGAGAGATGGTTGTCTTAGGAGGCCATCAACTTCATAAAATCTCATTTTTCTTTGAGGGTTGACATTTTTCTTTTGTAAAACTCTGTATTCATAATTTAAAATTTATGTATTTGGTATGACATTGTTTCCAGTCTCTTGTCTATTCCAAACTGCATTCATCTTCTGGCAATTTCCTCAAATATTTCTTTATTTCATGTGGCCCCCTTCAAGCAGTTGCTTAATTTTTTCATGAGACCATATGTTTATAAGTGCTCTGACCTCCTTGTCACACCAGTGTTTTCCAGCCTGTGTCACTCACTATTATAATCTGTAAATGACTTTTAGCATCTTCTAAAGGAATATGATTTCCTATGAATCAATATGATTCACAATTATTAGATACATCCTGTATTTCAGTATCATTCATTTAAAGCAAACTGGACTGACATAAAGCATTGAGAATTTCAATATGAGGATCAAAATTTTTTTCATATAAAGTTTTTAAAATAAGACAGATTAACCCCCAGTATTAGTGAGAATAATTTAGCTGCTTTTCATCAACAGGTATCCTTGATTGCATATTTATGAATACAGAGCATCTTGGTATTTACAGATTTTTTTTTTTTTAGTAAGAAGTAGGAATAGACATTTCTTTACTCCCCTACCATAAACTCTACTAACTCAGGTATTCAATATAATGAGGCCTTCGGGATCATCTATAGTAGACATCTTCCCTATAACTACTTCAACTGGTATATATTAGACTTTAAAAATCAAAAGAACATTTAAAATTCAACAATTTAGATCCCTTACCTGACCCAGGGATACCATATGGTGCTGTGGGGCCACCCACCTCATCTGAGGCATTACTTGCAGTGTCTTCCTCTGTCAGAAAACAAAGAGAGTAGTGATTTCAGTGTTGTTCACAGAACCCTAATGCACTTTGGCAGGTAAAGACTACACTGAAAACGTAATAAACCTGGATCCCAGCATCAAAAGTGTAACCTCAAAGCCAAGAACATTTGCCATCTTGAACCAGATTTGAAGATGGCCTTAGAGGATTCACCACCAACACAATGTTGAAAAGTAGTCTGCCTTAAAAATCACAAGGCAGGAAGCTTGGTTTGAAAGTATACAAGTGCTTTGTGACCTAATTTGCTTAACAGCTTTCACTGTTACATTTTAATGCTTGCCAAAGAGCTCTTACAGCTCTTTTTTTCATTCAGTACTCATTGTTACTAAGAATAATCCTTATTGCACTACATGTAAAGGAATAAAAGACTCTAAAGTGGTTTTAGCAGTCTTCATATTCAGGTATTAAGCAGACAGTGATTAACATTTTAAGGAACTTAAAATGCTTAGCATGGTAAATGTAACAGGAATTTGTCCTGGTGGACCAGTATATGTTCAGGATGTTTACACCCCACTGTTGGTAATTTGGGGAAAGCTCCTCCTCATATGTGTATGTTGGATTGCTGTGTTGAAGTATAGCAATGTTATGGTAGTGTTCTTTTGTCTCAGCTGTACTTCCCTATACACTGAACATTTTTAAAAAAGAATTCTATGTTAGTAAGTATAGGTGTCTATATAGTTACTTGCAATGATTATTCTACAATTAGACAATGGTTTGTATTAATAAACCTTGAGGCAAAAGTATAGATAGAGGGCTGTAAACATATTGCCGCAGTGGGTGTGTGAAGATGTACATCAGGGTAGGACCTCATCTTCTTAGGAAGGACATGTTTGGACCAGAAGACTAGGATGAAGTTTAGCTTCTAGCAATATCAAGACTTTTCAAATGACAGGTTGTGCTCTAGAGCCATATCAGTTCAGTTCAGTTTAGTTGCTCAGTCATGTCCGACTCTTTACAACCCCATGGACTGCAGCACACCAGGCTTCCCTGTCCATCACCAACTCCCAGAGCTTGCTCAAACTCTTGTCCATTGAGTTGGTGATGCGATCCAACCATCTCATCCTCTGTCGTCTGCTTTTCCTGCCTTCAATCTTTCCCGGCATCAGGGTCTTTTCAAATGAGTCCGTTCTTCCCGTCAGGTGGCCAAAGTATTGGAATTTCAGGTTCAGCATTAGTCCTTCCAATGCATATTCAGGACTAATTTCCTTTAGAGTGGACTGGTTGGATCTCCTTGCAGTCCGAGGGACTCTCAAGAGTCTTCTCCAACACCACAGTTCAAAAGCATTAATTCTTTGGCACTCAGCTTTTCTTCACAGTCCAACTCTCACATCCATACATGACTACTGGAAAAACCATAGCTTTGACTAGACGGACCTTTGTTGGCAAAGTAATACCTCTGCTTTTTAATATGCTGTCTAGGTTTGTCATGGCTTTTCTTCCAAGAAGCAAGTGTGTTTTAATTTCATGGCTGCAGTCACCATCTGCAGTGATTTTGGAGCCCAGAAAAATAAAGTCTGTCACTGTTTCCATTGTTTCCCCATCTATTTCCCATGAAGTGATGGGACTGGATGCCGTGATCTTCGTTTTCTGAATGTTGAGTTTTAAGTCAACCTTTTCACTCTCCTCTTTCACTTTCATCAAGAGACTCTTTAGTTCTTCTTTGCTTTCTGCCATAAGGGTGGTATCATCTGCATAGCTGAGATTGATATTTCTCCTGGCAATCCTGATTCCAGCTTGTGCTTCATCAACCAGGGGCTACCTAATCTACTGTTTGTCTTTTAATTGAAATTTTTATTGAGATAATTATAGATTCACATATAATTGTAAGAAATAATAACAATCCCTTCTACACTTTGCCTTCCGTGATGGCTCAGTGGTAAAGAATCCATCTGCCAATGCAGGAGACAGGTTCGATCCCTGGAGAAGGAAATGGCAACGAACTCCAGTATTCTTGCCTGGAAAATCCCATGGACAGAGGAATCTTGTTGGGGTTGCAAAGAGTTGGACATGACTTAGTGACTAAACAACAACATTTTATAAACCATAATATTCTCTTAATTCAAAGATACATTGTTACAATCCCCCAGTATGATTTAGGAATCTTATTTGTACTCATCTATGAATGTGTGTGTGTGCACTTGCAGTATGTACTAAGTTCTATCATTAAGACAAAAAACAAAAAGACACTTCTACCATTAGAAACTCCAAAGATTTTTGAAACTCTGTGCCAGGAGCTAGGGGCAAAGACCAGCCATAAGCTTTATTTTGTCACAGCTTTTTAAAAGATTATTAAAGTATAAAGAGTAAGAATTATAGAAATTATACTTTTTAAATTAACAAGTAGACTTTAAATTTATCAGCTTACCTATGTCTGAGCTTTTTAATTTTTTAAAAGTTCTCAATGTTGTTTCATATGACTAAAGTACATTAATTTATATAATAATTTTACTGCTGGGCATCCTGGATGACTCAGTGGTAAAGAATCTCCTGCCATGCAGGAGACACAGGTTCACTCCCTGGGTCAGGAAGATCCCCTGGAGGTGGAAATGGCAACCCACTCCAGTACTTTTCCCTGGAAAACCCCATAGACAGAGTAGCTTGGCAGGCCACAGTCAATGGGGTTGCAAAGTGAGCACAGTTTTACTCCTAAGATTATTCAAATGTATGCAAAATATACAGAAGTAATTAAATATTCCATTTTAAAGAAAACTACAGACGAATCTTCAGTCTATTAAAAGAAATAAATGAATTGGGTAAAACAAGATGCTTGGCACACCTGAGGTACTAACAATAGATATTTGAATGCCCTCTGCTGGCCATCATGTTGCTGCTGCTGCTAAGTCGCTGCAGTCGTGCCCGACTCTGTGCGACCCCATAGACGGAAGCCCACCAGGCTCCCCTGTCCCTGGGATTCTCCAGGCAAGAATACTGGAGCGGGTTGCCATTTCCTTCTCCAATGCATGAAAATGAAAAGTGAAAGTGAAGTCGCTCAGTCGTGTCCGACTCTTAGCGACCCCATGGACTGGAGCCCACCAGGATCCTTCGTCCATGGGATTCTCCAGGCAAAAGTACTGGGGTGGGGTTCCACTGCCTTCTGTTGTTAAATTGCCAGGATAGTGAATATTTTAATTTTGGAAATACATTTTACTACAGCCAAAAGGAAAATAAAACTCTTTTCCTTTTGATTATTCTTAAAAGAGCCATGTAGCCTTTCACATAGGATTTTTGGACTGATGATAAGAGTGGCCTCTAATAGAATATATGTGCCCATCTCTGGGGTTGCAAAGAGTCAGACATGACTTAGTGACTGAACAACAACAAACCACCAATTGGAGCCAGAGTTGATCTACCTGTGACTGTCTTATACTAGAAAGCAGTGACTTTGGCCTGATTACCAAGGTATTGAAGTATTCTACCTTGTTTAAATCATTTTAGGAATAGATTTTAGGAGTCAATTAGGAATTGAAAAATCAGTGAACAAATGGGCAAATCTAATTCAGATAACCATTATATCTACTACTGTGGGCAAGAATCCCTTAGAAGAAATGGATTAGTCCTCATAGTCAGCGAAAGAATTCAAAATGCAGTACTTGGGTGCAATCACAAAAATGACAGAATAATCTCAGTTCATTTCCAGCGCAAGCCATTCAACATCACAGAAGTCCAAATCTATGCCCCAGCCACTAAAGCCGAAGAAGCTGAAGTCGAATGGTTCTATGAAGACCTACAAGACTTTCTAGAACTAACACCAAAAAAAGATGTCCTTTTCATCATAGAGGATTGGAATGCAAAAGTAGGAAGTCAAGAAATACCTGGAGTAACAGGCAAGTTTGGCCTTGGAGTACAGATTGAAGCAGGGCAAAGGCCAACAGAGTTTTGCCAAGAGAACTCACTGATTGTAGCAAACACATTCTTCCAACAACACAAGAGATGACTCTACACATGGACATTACTGGATGGTCAACACTGAAATCAGATTGATTATATTTGCAGCCAAAGATGGAGCAGCTGTATACAGTCAGCAAAAACAAGACCAGGAGTTGACTGTGGCTCAGATTATGTGCTGCTTATTGCAAAATTCAGACTTAAATTGAGGAAAGTAGGGAAACGCACTAGGCCATTTGGCTATGAAGTAAGTTATATCCCTTATGATTGATTATACAGTGGAAGTGATAAATAGATTCAAGGGATTAGATCTGATAGCCAGAGTGCCTCAAGAACAATGGACGGAGGTTTCTAACATTGTACAGGAGGCTGGGATCAAACCTGCCCAAATAAAAAGAAATTTTCAAGAAGGCAAAATGGTAGTCTGAGGAGACCTTACAAATAGCTGAGAAAAGAAGAGAAAAGAAAGGCAGAGAAGAAAGGGAAAGATATGCCCATCTGAATGGACAGTTCCAAAGAATAGCAAGGAGAGATAAGAAAGCCTTCACTTTGCAAAGAAACGGAGGAAAACAATGGAATGAGAAAGACTAGAGATCTCTTCAAGAAAATTAGAGATACCAAGATATCATTTCCTTTTACTTATTGTAATAGAGCCTAAGTGTTCTGTGATAATTCCCAGTGATTAGCTTCATATTTCATTGGTCATACATTTTTTAAGTGATAATTTACTCGAAGTAGCTAATTTTCTCCCGACTGGAATCAAATTGAATCTTATGTGTTACTCTTTTCAGCCCTCTGCTGGTCTTATTCTCTAAAAACATGACACCTTGGCTATGCTTGATGATCTTCTCTAAAAATACAGGAGCTTGAATCCACTCTACAACATAATACTAAACCAAAATCTCCAGGAGTTCTAAGTTGGAAACTAATTAGTTATCTGGAATGTGGGGGTCCACAGCTCTAGCTGAATTTTTACTTGAAATAAAAAAAAAAAAAAAAAAAAGCAGCAGCAGCTTAGTATACTTTTAAGATAGTAAAGTGTTACTTTTGGGGAGATCAGTTTTATGACCAAGTGTGAATGTTAACAATATTGGGGCAATGACAACTCCGATAACAATATTTATTAGTAAAATGTAAAAACAAAATGGGCTTCCCTGGTGGCTAAGATGGTAAAAAATCCATCTGCAATGAGAGAGACCTGGGTTCGATTCCTGAGTTGGGAAGATCCCCTGGAGGAAGGCATAGCAACCCACTCTAATATTCTTGCCTAGACAATCCTCATGGACAGAGGAGCCTGGCAGGCTACAGTCCATGGGTTTGCAGAGTCAGACATGACTGAGCAACTAAGCACATAAAAATAAAATGAGCTGACCTCTACTTATTGACCTGATTTTTTCTAAAGATAGATATCCATGTCTTTAAGCTTAACAGTCTTCCAAGTAGTGGACTAGCAACTTGTGCATCATGAAGTATATATAAAGTGTTTTCTTACATATTTAGCTGCTGGGATCTATGTGGGTTTATACCTTTACTTTTATATTCATTTGAAAGTTTAAAATACTGTTATTTCTAAAATGACTGTAAACATCCTATTTCATACTTTCTAGATATATTCCGTACTAACATGTAAATGTACCATTTTTAAAACCTGTCAGTTTACATCTGGCTTAATATTTTCCTTCTACATAAAAGAAGTTATACTGAGGTGTTGTATTTAGGTGAGTTCTCCAGAGGACTAATGAGCTTTAATCTTCTGAATTTTTTTGAAAAATCTTTAAAAAATTTTAAGATTTAAAAATGAGAAAAATATTCTAAAATTTTTAAACTTTTTTCATGGAAATCTTTCTTTCTTATTAAACACTGTATGTGGTAATCTGATTTTAACTTCCAGTGACAAAGGGTCATTGCAGTTATTCCTTTAGAATCCTTAGGAGCACAGAGTTTTCTTTACCTTTGTTGTCCCACTAGTCAGCTGCACATTCCTGTTTGGTTAGTCTCCTTAATTTCTCTCCATTTTCACCTGTCACTAAGTGTTCTAGCCGCTTTCCTTTTCTTCCATTGAGCTTTTAATGTAAAGTTTGCCAAGACTGTGGGGTACCTGGTTTTTGGATCAGAATTGGTTTTTAAACTTTTCAGTGCTGCATGAAGCTTTGGACTGAAAGACTAGCACAAGGTCTATGATGGCTAGGCTTCTGCTTAGGAGCTTGGTTAACCCTCTTCCCTCAATTTTGTCTAAAAGGCAAACTATCAGAGAGGAAACACACTCTGCATCCCCTAGGTGCCCTATACCACAGGACAGTGGTTCTCAAATTTCAACATGTATCAGAATCACCTTAAATACATAGGAACTGCTGGAACTCACCCCAAATTTCTGGTTCTGGAGGGGGCCCAAGAATTTGCATTTTGAATGAGTTCCTAGATGATGCCGATGCTGCTATGAACAGCAGCCACAGGGACCTTCACTGTCATTAATAATTTCCACCTTCCATTTCTGCATTTTGGAAATGTGAATATTATCCAACAATACTGTATAATGTTATAACATACTTATATATGTTCTTATAACAACATGTTAGATGATGTGGCTATTATATAATGTATATAATGGGTGTGTGTGCATTCAGTCATGTCCAACTCTTTGCAACACTATGGACTGTAGCCTGCCAGGCTCCTCTGACTGAGATTTTTCCAGGCACGAATACTGGAGTCGGTTTCCCTGCCCTCCTCCAGGGAATCTTCTTGACCTAGGGATGAAACTGACGTATTTTGCCTCTGCTGCACTGGCAAGCGGCTTCTTTACCACTTAGCCACCTGGGAAGCCCAATGTATATAAGTATATTAAACAATCATAATACTGCAGGCCTCACCCTTATGACCTCATCTAAACCTAATTTTCTCCCAAAGGCCCCATCTCCAAATGTAGTAACAGTGGGGATTAGGGTTACAACAAATGAGTTTGGGAGTGACACAACTGAGTCTGCAGCAGCAGCATCTTATAATAACATGTATTTCATTACATATACACACACACACACACATAAAAACAAGAATATTGTTTTACCTGTGCAAGGGCTTTGTCTCATATCTGTCTCTCTTAAGTCTTCTGACATATTACTGGCCAAGGCATCTTCAGCTGCATCTCCAGCAGTAACTGTATAAATACAGTGGGATATATGGTGGTATGTTTTTTTATTTATTTTTAGAACTATATTTTAAGCTCTAATATAGTATTTTCCCTTTTAGAGTGAACTTGATACTAAAAACTGTGGTTGTTTATTTTTCTGTAGTTAGATTCCCATCCTTAAACATATTTAAGTCTTAGGTCACTAAACATCTGGTGTTATAAGTCTCTATACAGTCAACAAAAACAAGACCAGGAGCTGACTGTGGCTTAGATCATGAACTCCTTATTGCCAAATTCAGACTGAAATTGAAGAAAGTAGGGAAAACCACTAGACCATTCAGGTATGACCTAAATCAAATCCCTTATGATTATACAGTGGAAGTGAGAAATAGATTTAAGGGCCTAGATCTAATAGAGTGCCTGATGAACTATGGTCAGAGGTTCGTGGCATTGTACAGGAGACAGGTCAAGACCATCCCCATGGAAAAGAAATGCAAAAAAGCAAAAGGCCTCCCTCCTGTCTGCGGGAGGCCTTACAAATGGCTGTGAAAAGAAGAGAAGCGAAAAGCAAAGGATAAGCGAAAAGCAAATGCAAAAAAGCAAAAGGCCTCCCTCCTGTCTGCGGGAGGCCTTACAAATAGCTGTGAAAAGAAGAGAAGCGAAAAGCAAAGGATAAAAGGAAAGATACAAGCATCTGAATGCAGAGTTCCAAAGAATAGCAAGAAGAGATAAGAAAGCCTTCCTCAGCGATCAATGCAAAGAAATAGAGGAAAACAACAGAATGGCAAAGACTAGATATCTCTTTAAGAAAATTAGAGATACCAAGGGAACATTTCACGCGAAGATGGGCTCAATAAAGGAAAGAAATGGTATGGACATAACAGAAGCAGAAGATATTAAGAAGACGTGGCAGGAATATACAGAAGAACTATACAAAAAAGATCTTCATGACCAAGATAATCACGATGGTGTGATCACTCATCTAGAGCCACACATCCTGGAATGTGAAGTCAAGTGGGCCTTAGAAAGCATCACTAGGAACAAAGCTAGTGAAGGTGATGGAATTCCAGTGGAGCTATTCCAGATCCTGAAAGACGATGCTGTGAAAGTGCTGCACTCAATATTGCCAGCAAATTTGGAAAACTCAGCAGTGGCCACAGGACTGGAAAAGGTCGGTTTTCACTCCAATCCCAAAGAAAGGCAATGCCAAAGAATGCTCAAACTACCGCACAATTGCACTCATTTCACACGCTAGTAAAGTAATGCTCAAAATTCTCCAAGCCAGGCTTCAGCAATATGTGAACCATGAACTTCCAGATGTTCAAGGTGGTTTTAGAAAAGGCAGAGGAACCAGAAATCAAATTGCCAACATCCTCTGGATCATGGAAAAAGCAAGAGAGTTCCAGAAAAACATCTATTTCTGCTTTATTGACTATGCCAAAGCCTTTGACTGTGTGGATCACAATAAACTGTGGAAAATTCTGAAAGAGATGGGACTACCAGACCACCTGACCTGCCTCTTGAGAAACGTATATGCAGGTCAGGAAGCACCAGTTAGAACTGGACATGGAACAACAGACTGGTTCCAAATAGGAAAAGGAGTACGTCAAGGCTGTATATTGTCACCCTGCTTATTTAACTTATATGCAGAGTACATCATGAGAAACGCTGGACTGGAAGAAGCACAAGCTGGCATCAAGATTGCCGGGAGAAATATCAATAACCTCAGATATGCAGATGACACCACCCTTATGGCAGAAAGTGAAGAGGAACTCAAAAGCCTCTTGATGAAAGTGAAAGTGGAGAGTGAAAAAATTGGCTTAAAGCTCAACATTCAGAAAACGAAGATCATGGCATCTCGTCCCATCACTTCATGGGAAATAGATGGGGAAACAGTGACAGACTTTATTCTGGGGGGCTCCAAAATCACTGCAGATGGTGACTGCAGCCATGAAATTAAAAGACGCTTACTCCTTGGAAGAAAAGTTATGACCAACCTAGATAGCATATTCAAAAGCAGAGACATTACTTTGCCAACAAAGGTCCGCCTAGTCAAGGCTATGGTTTTTCCAGTGGTCATGTATGGATATGAGAGTTGGACTGTGAAGAAAACTGAGCACTGAAGAATTGATGCCTTTGAACTGTGGTGTTGGAGAAGACTCTTGAGAGTCCCTTGGACTGCAAGGAGATCCAACCAGTCCATTCTGAAGGAGATCAGCCCTGGGATTTCTTTGGAACGACTGATGCTAAAGCTGAAACTCCAGTACTTTGGCCACCTCGTGCGAAGAGTTGACACATTGGAGAAGACTCTGATGCTGGGAGGGATTGGGGGTGGGAGGAGAAGGGGACAACAGAGGATGAGATGGCTGGATGGCATCACTGACTCGATGGATGTGAGTCTGAGTGAACTCCAGGAGTTGGTGATGGACAGGGAGGCCTGGCGTGCTGTGATTCATGGGGTCACAAAGAGTCGGACACTACTGAGCGACTTGACTGACTGAACTGATCTAGGTCTTGACATAAAACTGACAAGATTATGTTCAACTGCATCTCCAGTAGTTACTGTATGAACACAATCATGCCATTGCTTTTGGGCTACTTGTTATTTTACATTTTAATTTTGATGGGGGAGATGTATAGTTCTCTAGCAGACCAGTTTCTTTCCTTGTTTAGCAGTGAAACATTTTAGGACTTCTCACCACCATTTCCCAATCCTAACTCTTTGTCATTTCCCTCTTTTTCCCACTCATACTTTTAGGAATTAGGATTTCATTCATGTTGATGTATGGCAGAAACTGTCATCATATTGTAAAGTAATTATCCTTTAATTAAGAATAAAAATAAAGAATTAAGACTGTATCATTTAAGGCTGATATTAAGATCTAGAAACATTGTGGCCACTCAAGGTCTTTAATAACATCTCATCCATTCCACCATTTTACATAGCAAATCTGAAGGATTTCCTGAGTTCAGAGTTCCACAGAGACTGAGGTAGAACTTGTATTTCCTGACTCCTGGCCTAGAACTCATGCAGTTTATTTCATGCAGTCATGTCTTTGTGTATACTGCATCTCAATTCTTTAGGTTAAACTCATTTTGAAGAATTTTGTGATGTGTCCTAGGAGAACTCACATTCTCACAGGTTTTGTATTTTTCTGAGTTTTTCAATGCACTTTTTCTGTTTACTCACAATTTTACCACAACTGATATGAAAATTTTTTTTAAATTTCTGCCATCAAGAATTTTATTTTTGCTTCTGTAAAATTGGTCTTTTTAAACTTCTAGAAATCCAATTTTCTTTCCTTGTTTTGTATAACTCTGTACCATTCTGTGTTCTGATCAAATTTGCATGAAATCTGTTTCATGATAAATTGAGCAGTTAGCTTGTTGAATCTCATTTAGTAAAACCTATTTACCTTAGACTGCTGCTGCTAAGTCACTTCAGTTGTGTCCAGCTCTGTGCAACCCCATAGATGGCAGCCCACCAGGCTTCTCTGTCCATGGGATTTTCCAGGCAAGAACACTGGAGTGGATTGCCATTTCCTTCTCCAGTGGGTGAAAGTGAAGTCGCTCAGTCGTGTCTGACTCTTAGCGACTCCATGGACTGCAGCCCACCAGGCTCCTTCGTCCGTGGGATTTTCCAGACAAGAGTACTGGAGTGGGGTGCCATTTACCTTAGACTATATTCAGGTTATTGACATTTTTCTATATGGTAGCATGATGTTAATATTACTTTTCTTTGCTTTCCTACCTGTCTGATCCTCTTCCATCTTTACATGGGCACATCCTGTGGCTTGCTCTTCATCTTGGGATTCCTGTTGTGAGTTTTCTGTTTTCTTGTGTCCCAGAATAGCATCCAACTCAGTAAAAAATTTCATGCTTTTAGCCATGCCTAGGTCTCTAGCCGTTCTTACAATCTTGTATTCATGTTTTAAGTTTTTGTACTTTGTTCTGCACTGCTTCCAATCTCTCTCTATTCCCAGTTTCTGAAGCTTGGCAGCAATTTGTTCAAATATTCTTTTATTTCTCATTGTTCCCTCTAGTTGTTGTTGTAGTCCTTGATCAGACCAGATGCCTATTAGAGCCCTGACTTCTGGCACAGTCCAGTGTTTTCCTCCTTCATTTGCTACAGTTGGAATGACAGCTGGATTATTAGGGGGTTCCATTATTGCTATAGAGTCACCTGTATTGGGTGGGGAGGGAAAGAGATATATGGGTTACATATATCAGACAAGATAAATAATTGGATGCAACATTACTAAAGACAGTAATTTTCTCTATGGGAGATGGAATGCAAATTGTAATGTAGCTTTTATCTTAAACTAGTTGGGAAATCAAAGTACAGAACATGAATCTGTTCCTTATTGTGATGGTGACTGACTATAATAAAGTTGTATTTTTAATTAGTTACATCTTGATCATCTTTCTTCTTTAGCATTTCTTTCTCTTCCATTCTGCTCCTTTAGTATGTGGGATTAGTGTCAGTGTATAGTGAAAGTTGAATATATAATTTTCTAATATTTACCTCTTTAAAGCAATATGCTGCTGCTGATGCTGCTAAGTCGCTTCAGTCGTGTCCGACTCTGCGACCCCCACAGACGGCAGCCCACCAGGCTCCCCTGTCCCTGGGATTCTCCAGGCAAGGACACTGGAGTGGGTTGCCATTTCCTTCTCCAGTGCATGAAAGTGAAAAGTGAAAGTGAAATCGCTCAGTCGTGTCCGACTCAGCGACCCCATGGACTGCAGCCCTCCAGGCTCCTCCGTCCATGGGATTTGCCAGCCAAAAGTACTAGAGTGGGGTGCCATTGCCTTCTGTGTTAAAGCAATATAATTATGTATAAAACAGCTTGTTGAAGACAATTTTTCCATAAGTGTGAGCAATTTATCTCCTCCCCATGCCTTTTCTGTATCTAATGATTTCCATTTGCTCCATGTCAGAATCTCCTGGAAAAGCCTTTATAAACCACTGCCCCCATCCTTTATCTCCAGATTGTGATTCTGGTGTGCAGTTCAGGACTGAGAGCCAAGACTATTCATGAATGAAGGGCTTAGAAAAAGCACATTAATAATCGGTGTTTCTTAACTCTTTGTGAAAATAAAAGATGTCCCATTGGTTAAAGACCACATGCCATTTTAAGTGAAGTATTATATCCGTTTAATGAAAAGAAATGTGCCAGAAACTTCATAATTCATTAGGCAGAATGTCTCTACTTAGTTCTAAATCCTTTAATAACTGTGTTAGATCTCTGCACAGTTTTGCAACTCATTTTATGATAATGATATTTCTTGACATTATATTGGTTATTTCACAACCATGTTATTTTACTCAGATTTCATGTTTAATAAAAAGATGGTTTGGACCTCAGCATCTATAACATTAGTCATTAAAAAAAAATACCATAGTATTTACCTGGGTATAGAGGTGTTTTATTTTGTGCTGTATTTAATGTCTTTGTTTTAAGATGGTTTTCATCTTAAATGTTAATTTAATTTTAAGATGTTCTTACTTTAAAAATTTTTTAAGATGTTTTAAATTTAAGATGGTTTTCATCTTAAATCAAGTGAGCACTTTCCCTCACTTGCATTAGCTTTCAGTAAGAAATTATAAGCAAGAATGGGACTTACGTTGACTTTTTGGGTGAATAAAATCATCCTTGACTTCATTATGGATTTTATATTATTTACTTTCAAATGTAAAGTTCTACTTTTCTTAGCCTCCAGGATAGCTGAAGTCATATGCTCATTAAATATTAAGTACCACACTTACTATGTGTAATTTTGGCCATCAGATTCCTTACTATATTTAAAGCATAAAGACTGGGGATTTGAAGCTAATATTTCCAAAGTATTTCTACCAGGAAAAAACCACCCATTTTCTCAGATTTGATATCAGTCTTACTTTCCAATTTGATGTAGATCAGTTTCATTATATTTTTGAGCAGCCTTTACCATACCTACCTAGTACCATTGGTCTGACTTGAGAAACCAAAAGTAAAGGATTTCCTGAGATGTCTTCCTTGTCTTCTGATGTAACTAACATTTTGCCTGAAAAGAGAGAATTCCTTTTAGAAATAAGTGCCAACGAAAATTAAAATTGGATTAACAACTGATAACGCTAATAGTTTTAGTTGAATATGATCATATTCATGAAGGATCATAGATTTATGATTGATGTTTTTTAAAATAGTGGTATAATATGGTTTAAATATCTATGTATATAAAGAGAAATCTAACTTCCTCCATTTTGTTCTGACATTTTGAGCATCCCCTAGCATTGAAGTTTCTGAGGATGGGCGCAGTTAGTTTTCAAGTTAAACTATGTCTTTAAAGTGAGATATTTTTTCATTTTTGTATTTTAGGTGCCTCAACATAGTAGACCCTTTAAGTGATACTGTAATGTGAAAGAGAAATCCTGCAATGCGATAAAGTAAAAGAACCCTGCCAACCTTAAAAGATGAAGGTGTCCCTCCTTGATTATATCATTTCCACATGTTTTTCTGCCACTGCTGCTAAGTCGCTTCAGTCGTGTCCAACTCTTGGCAACCCCACGGACTGCAGCCCACCAGGCTCCTCCGTCCATGGGATTTTCCAGGCAAGAATACTGGAGTGGGGTGCCATTGCCTTCTCCCATGTTTTTCTAATGCTGTTTTACTAACAGAATTAGCATTATATTTTACATGAATGAGATCAAATGTTAGGTATGATTTTAATATCATAAACATTCATTTAAAATCACTATTTACCACTATAATTACAAGGTATTCCATTAAAGAATAAGAAAAGGAATACTGTTTATCATCTTAAAGATTATATTGGGGAGTCTTATATTAAAAGAGAAAAGTGAAAAATAAGGGAAGTCTCAATGATTTCAAGTGGCATGGTGGTTTAGTCGCTAAGTTGTGTCCTACTTTTGCAACTCCATGAACTGGGAACCTACCAGGCTCCTCTGTCTATGGGATTCTCCAGGAAAGAATACCGGAGTGGGTTGCCATTTCCTTCTCGAGGGAATTTTCCTGACCCAGGAATCAAACCCAGGTCTCCTGCATTGCAGGCAGATTCTTTACCGACTGAGCTACAAAGGAAGCCTATAATTCAATTAAAGTGGCATGGTTACATAAATTTAAAAGGGCTTCCCAGGTGGCACTAGTGGTAAAGAACCCACCTGCCAGTACAGGAGACAATAAGAAACATGGATTCAATCCCTGGGTTGGGAAGAGCCCCTGGAGGAGGGCATGGCAACCCACTCCAGTATTCTTGCCTTGAGAATCCCATTTGACAGGGGAGCCTGGTCGGCTACAGTACATGGAGTCAGAGTCAGACATGACTGAAGCGACTCAGCACAGAGCACATGCACATGATTTTAAAAACTGTCATTTTAAAGTTGAGTTTCACAATTATTTGAGGCTAAGTTGCAGTTAGGGAATGTTTTTGATTTAGTTATATTACATAAGAACTCTCTTTAGAGAGAAGAAGAAAAGATACTGACATCCTCAGGTAATTTATCGACTGAGCTTGATGAGAATAGCAAGGAAAGGTAGGGCTTACTATTCTTTTATCTGCTTTAGGTCCTGCTTCTGTTTATTGAAAAGGTCTTAGAGCTGAACATACACGTGGGGGCAAAAAATAAATCTCTCTCTCCACCTTCTTCAGGAAATTTTTTTCCCTCAGGTTGATCATTCCTAGCAAGAATTCCAAAATTGTATGCAGGGGACCCACACGGTGGAGATTTTAAATTGAAACCCTTAAATCATTATTCTTAATGCATTTGTATACAGTAAGAAAAGGGAAAGAGTGGAAATTCGTCATTGAAGGAATGTGATACAGCAGCAGTAGGCCAAAGGTATTCTGAGATTAAGGATGATTATAGTTTTTAGAAGATGAAGCCTCTTAGAGTCCTTTGCCAAGGCTTAGTCAGGCTACCTGCTACCTAACAAAAGGGACCAGATCCTCTGTCCTTGAAAGAGGACCCCTTGCATGAAACAGGTTGATCCCAACAGTAGAAAACACACATTCACTTCCTTGCCTTCTTTTTACCATATACCAATAAAAATTCTGCTGGTTCCACCTTGGAAAAACCAGAAGATGTCATAAATGAATCAGAATTGGAGAAAGAAGGGCTCTCTAAGCCTTAGAAGGGCTTCCCTTGTGGTAAAGAATCCGCCTGCAACATGGGAGACCTGGGTTTGATCCCTGGGTTGGGAAGATTCCCTGGAGAAGGGAAAGGCCCACTCCAGTATTCTTGCCTGGAGAATTTCATGGACTGTATGGTCCATGGGGTTGCAAAGAGTCGGACACGACTGAGCGACTTTCACTTCACTTAAAGCCTTAGAAAAGAAGCTGTTTAACTATGTTAAAACTTTTGACTTTTGTGGGTGAAATAAAAATCAGCCAAAATTGTAAGGTGAAAGGAGGTCATGCAAATTTTCCTAAGACCTTAACTGACATGAACAGTCAGTTCATAAAATTTGAATAAATATATATAAAATGTTCCACAGCACTTTTAATTAAACAAATGCAAAGTAAACAGTTATTGATTGCATACACTGTTATATGTGGCTATGCATTTATTAGATTAGTGTAGTAAGTAAATAAGTGTTAGTCATGTCCAACTCTTTGTGACCCCATGGGCTGTAGCCCACCAAGCTCCTCTGTCCATGGAATTGTCCAGGCAAGAATACTGGAGTGGGTTGCCATTTTATTCTCCAAGGGATCTTCCCGATTAGGGATCGAACCCTGGTCTCCTGCATTGCAGGCAGATTCTTTACCACTGAGCCACCAGGGAAGCCCCAGATTAGCATACTCCATTATTTTTTAAATCAGCAAAGTCTCCCCCCACCCCCGTTCTACAAAAGGTACAGTTTCATTGTTAAAGTACAGTTCTTTTGGAAAGAAGTTACTTTAGTAATATGTTTCAAAGTAACCATACCCCACACGTTGACCGGAAATTGAACTTCTGATAGTCTATCCTACTGGGATAATTTTAAATTGGATAAAAGATAATTGGTTGTAGGAAATTCCCTGGTGTCCCAGTGGTTAGGCCTTGGCTCTTTCACTCCTCGGGCCTGGGTTCAGTTCAGTCCCTGGTTCGGGAACTAAGACCCCACAAGCTGTGCAGTAGGGAAGAGGTAGTAGGTTATACCACATGTAAGGGGGAAACGACAGTAGATACCACAGATTTTGACACAACTGAACAACTCAGCACACACAACAGCACAGATTTTGAACTAAACAACTCTGCCCTAAAAATAGCAACTCTGAAACTTCCTGGTGGTTCAGTGGCTGGGGGACTGGGTTCCACCCCAGGTCAGAGAACTAGATCCCATCTGCTGAAACTAAGAGTTCACATGCTGCAACTATCAAAGATAATGAGTGCAGCAAATAAGACCTGGTGCAGCCAAAATAAATGAATAAACATTTTTTAAAAAAATGAAAACTACTACAACTTACTGTTAGCTCAAATGATGGTTAGTGTTTTGTAGCAATGAAATATTTTTTAATTAAGGTATATACAGTTTTTTATACTACAGTATAGTGTCATATAAATTTTATATGCACTGAGTTCAGTTCAGTCTCTCAGTCATGTCCGACTCTTTGCAACCCCATGGACTGCAGCACGCCAGTCTTCCCTGTCCAAAAAGTCTGTATGACTTGGCTTTGTTGGGATATTTGCTTTATTGCAGAGATCTAGAATCCAACACACAATATCCTCAAGGTATGTCAGTTTTTAAATCATTTAATCATAAATAATTTAACCTATCAAATCTATTTGTTTTATTTTCTGTTAAAATGGAGATGTTCTTCCAAACTAGTAATAACATTTTTATTAGTTACTAGTATTTTAGTGCCTTTGTTTATAAATTTATGAAAGTGGGAACATTAATATAGAGCAGAAAGTTCTGTCTTATTTTGGAGCTGGGAAAACAACAGTTGAGCAATACATATATATTTTTTTCAGTACTCATAAAATTAAGATTAAAAATACTTTCAGAACCCAATCCATTTTCCAAAAACCATATCAGACATGAGTAAGGAGCAGTTGGCATTAACAGTTGGTACCATTTTAATGTGTTTGTTTTTTTTATTTTACAGATTTTTTGAATGATGGCATTATTTCAATTATTTTTTAAAATTAATATTTACCTTGTGCAAAATAGCATATACATACAGGTCAGTTGTTTTTCTCACCCTTGATATTTCAGGCTATATTTATCATATGAATTCAGAAGTCTGGTTCTCTTATGGTTTGTTAGGTAAAAACAAAAGAATGGTACTTTTTCTTTTTACCTTCGGTGGTCTCTGGGGCTGCACTTGGGCTCAGCGTTGCCAGGCACCTGTCATTTGCATCTTCCTCTGTTAATGGTGTGGCAGGTTCATACTGCAGGATGGCATCCAAATCATGGAAGAACTTCATAGTTTTAGAGCTGTCTCCAGAGTTGTGGGCATATTTAACTGTTCTGTATTCATATTTGAGATTTTTGTACTTTGCCCGGCACTGTTTCCAATCTCTGTATACTCCTAGTGCTCGCAGCCTTTTAGCAATGTAAATAAATATTCCTTTATTTCTCAGTGTTCCATAAAGTTGTTTTCGTATATTTTTTTCTGCCCAGACACTTAGCAAAGCTTTAACCTCTTCCTCAGTCCAGTGCTTTCCTGCTCCACTCTCCATGTTGAAAGTGACCTGGAAATGATTCACTATTTCTAGCCAAGGTTTTGTTTCCTAGGAAACCAGACGGCTGGTTGTCAATAAGCTGTGAAGAGCTGAAAGGATCTAGTTTAACTGGTTCAAGCTGCCCTAGGGGAGTAACTTGAGAAACTGCCAAATAAGCAAGCTTCCTGATTAAAGAAGCCTGGACCTAAAAGATCCCTAAGGTTATTCATTTCAGCTTTAAAGAACAAATTACCCTTGAGACAAAAGGGAAATAAAACCTTTTTTGTGTTTATTTCTAATTTAGTATATGATTGTTGATTTTTTGCTTGTTTGTTTTGGAAATGGTTGGCAGAGGTTCTTTCTGCCACAAAGCTTTGTGACTAAGGTTATTTTTTTCCCTCTGATATGAATCACTTAGTTCTTCTGACATTGGTTAACCGAAGACCACATGATTTCACCAAATAAATTAATCTTAAGTCACAAATTATTCAGTTGTATAGGATATATAGTATTATGCATGTCTGTTTTCAGCATAAGAGTTCATAGTATTTAATGCATTGGTAATTTAGCAAAATTACTTCACTTTTAATTTTCTAGATTTTTACTTTGCAAATGCATTTAATGTTGTAGTTTCTCTTGTCATTAAAATGCCTATTATAATTTTAGAAAAGATCTTTTCTACCAAATAAATCATGTTAGTAATTGTTAATGTATATATGGTAGAGATTTACTTTTATTTCTATCCTGATACATATTCTTTGGAACAAGAATTTGTTAACAAACATCTAGTATTTATAGCACTTGTTCAGAACTACTAAAAACTGTTAAGTAGTGGAGCTTTTAGTTTATCTTTTTGAGTTTATACTCCACTGTGGTGCAGATCCTTTAAAGTCTTACCAGTGTGTTACCCTACTGAGCTAGAAACCTAGCTTCAGGCTTTCTCTGTATCCTCACCTAATAGCACTAAGTCAGGAAACAGAGTGCCTGATCAGTTTAGGGCTTTTTGAAGCAGCCTTTGTTTTCTGATGAAAAAAGAGATAGTTATTTGTCAGAAGAAATTTGGGAAGTGCAAAAAAGCAAAACAAAACAAAAAAATGTTATGATTCCAGTACCCACAAACATTTTACCTGATATTTTATTTGGGGCTTTTAATTTATATCTACATACTCAACCTTATTCAGAGGTCACCTGTTAAAGAGGTTACAAGCACAGGGTCTAAAGTCAGGTTGTCTGTGTCCTAATCTTGGCCATGCCACCATTCTCTGTGTGATACTGGATGAGTTAATTCTGTTTCTTTAGTGCTGTCCTTATCTGTAAAATGTGAATAGTAATCATAGTTACTACTTTGTTGGACTGTTTTGAAAGCCTAATAAATTGGATCATTCGTATACATGCTTAAGACAGTGCCTGGCTTATTAGTCATAACAGTCTCATCTGCTCTTCTAATCATTGTCATCATCGTGAGTGGAAGTGGCACTGGTGCTAGTGGCATTTAATGTGTCAGACTGAGTTCGTGGATGTTACTGAGAAAAGCATGTTCCATAAGATCCATTAAGAAATTTATAAATGGGGTAAATTTAACAGTTTGACACCTTTTTATCTTCACAGGGGTCAGGAGAGTGCTGGTATTGTGACCAGTGATGGAAATTCGATACCCACATTCAAAACACACAAGGTATATTTAAACATTGAAAAGTGTTGATGATAAAAGTAACAATAGTCAGAAGACAGCTAATATATAGAGGTGGGGGGGGGGACTTTGTATAAAAATAATTTGTATGTAGAAGCATAGTTGATCCTTTAATAGTATAGGAACATATTTTGTATGTCATATGTATTATATATAGTATTCTACAATAAAGTAAGCTAGAGAAAAGAAAATTATTAAAATCATAAGGAATAGAAATTATAGTACAGTATTGTCTTTGTTGATACAATAAGCTTATGTTGACTGTTTATAATGTAAGTTGTCGGTATCTATGTTAGTATAGTCTTAAGTTGGTACAGAACACTGTAGACGGTATACGTATTGCTAACATAGACCTCAAAAATGAAAAGATAATTTGAAAAAATTCCTGTTTAGGGTATAACAATTCATGCATTAATAACAAAGAAATAGCAATATGATTGCTTTTTGGTTGCCTAGCCTATACACTAATAAGTGAATTGTTATAAAATATCATTACTTTATGCCAATGTAAGGATGGGCTATCCACTTTAACACCAGTCTTGCACATAATGTTCTACACATTGACTGCTTAGGTGATGGTGATGGTACTGCCACAAAAATGTCCATATGGTTTTCACCATATAGTTATTAGATTTTCACACAAAGCCTCTCACACATCCGCAATGCTGCTGCTGCTGCGTCACTTCAGTCGTGTCCGACTCTGTGTGACCCCATAGATGGCAGCCCACCAGGCTCCCCCGTCCCTGGGATTCTCCAGGGAAGAACACTGGAGTGGGTTGCCATTTCCTTCTCCAATGCGTGAACGTGAAAAGTGAAAGTGAAGTCGCTCAGTCCACAATAAGATAACTTTATTAACTGTACAATATGATGATTAATCACTGTTCATTAAATTGAAGTGGATCATCATAAAGTTCTTCATCCTAGTAGTCATTGTTCATGATGAGTAGGCTGAGGACAGGTTGGTTTTGTTGTCTCAGGTGTGGAAGGAGATAGTGGAGGTGGGAGGGGAGGCAGGAGAGGCAGGCACACTGGATGTAGCTTGATGGATACGTCATAGTTTCTGTCTTTGCTTTTTTACTTCTCTAAACATGTTTCTGTACAATACCATCCTTCTACCCTTTGCTTTAGTTTAGTGCCCATAGAAAGCTCTATATCGTAAAATAAGTCGAAAGCAGTCTTAAACAATCAGAACCCTTCTGTTGGACTGTCTGATGTCAGTTTGTTTTCTGGCACTGCTTTCTTCATGTTTTCTTCCTCGTCGCCTGGCACTGGTTTGAACGCACTCATCTCCATCAGTTATTTTTAATTTTTTGCCATATCTGCAATCTCTTTCATGATTTCCTTGATTAGTTCTATCGTAAAGCCTGTGAAGTCATGCACAACCTCTGGACACAGTTTTCTCTGGCATGGATTTATTGTCTCAGGCTTGATGGCTTTTACAGCTTTTTTAATAACAACAATGGCATCTTCAGTGGTGTAATTCTTTCAGACTTTCATGCCATTCTTTCTGTTGGGGTTGTCTTCCATGGCACTGACAGTCCTTTCCATAGAGTACCACGTGTAATGAGCCTTGAAAGTCCTTAGGATCCCCTGACATCGAGGCTGAATGAGAGATGTCGTGTTTGGGAGCAAGCAGATCGCTTCAACCACTTGGCTTCAACACTGTTGAACTTATGGGGTTCTGAGTAGCCAAGGGCATTGCCCAATAACAACAGGACTTTAAAAAGCAGTGCTTTACTGGCAGGGTACTTCCTGACTTCAGGAATAATGCATCAGTGAATGGTACCAATCCAGAAAAAGAGTTCATGTTGTGCAGGCTTTATGGTTCAATCATGAGTTAGAAGACTAGCAGCTGCTGTTTATCCTTTCCCTTCAAGGTTCAGGGGTTCGAAACTTGTAGATAAGGGCAATCCTAATTATAAACTCTACTGCATTTGCATAAAACCAGAGAGTTAGTCCATCCTTTCCGGCCTTAAATCTTGATATTTTTTAAGCCAAACTTCTCCCTAAAAATCTCCAGCCATCCTCCACTGACATTTAATTCTCCAGCTTTAGATCCTTCACCTTCCTTTTGCATTGTCATCATTTAAATAACTACACTTTTTCTCAAATCTTATTAAATAGGTATGCCTTTCTTACAGCGATCCTGAACCCACCTAAGAGCTGCATTTTCAATATGAGATAAAAGAGTGTTTCACAAAAAGTACATAGTGTTTGTGCCAGCTGGTATAGCTGCAACAATGGCTTCACGTGTTTCCCTTTCTTTTTTTTTTTTTTACAATGGTCTTTATGCTGGATTCATTTATCTTGAAATGGCAGGGCCACCACAGCTGTAGGCCACAATCTACAGTAGACCTCAAGCAATGCAACTTTTTCTTGTAAAGTCACGGCTTTACTTCCTGAGAGCACTTCCAGTGTCACTAGTGTCACTCTGTACAGGTCCTGTGGTGTTACTCAAGGTTTATGTATTGCACTGAACACGAAGGAAAATACTCAGTAACTGGGAGAGGAGACTTTTCACTGCAATAAGCAACTTAATGTAGAGATGAGTGGCTTACCCAGAGGTGATTAACATCAGATGGCATACTTGCATTCAAGTGGATACTTGCAACACTTGAACTCCCCACAATCTTAACAGGAGGTGGCTCCAAAATAATTTCAGTAGTGCAGTATGGACTACAGTTCATTTTATGCAGTTACTTAATACTGCACCCTTACGCTTGTTTACATTTCTTGAAAAAGCAAATAGCACCAGTTATGGTTTGTGTTTTTTGTGTGCATAAGTTTTGATAAATGTTAACATTTTATAATAGGTTTCTGTATATTTTTATGGTAGTAAATGATGAAATAGATTAGTGTCTACAAATATTTTATGCATCCATGACATACTCAGTTTCTTAAATTTTTTACTCTAGGCTACATGGCTCACTGTATTTTTATATCATTGCTAATCTCCAAAAATTTTTTTCTGATATATTTATTGGAAAGAAAATCCATGAATAAGTGGACCTCTGCAGTCCAAGCTATTGTTCAAGGGTCAACGTTTTTATTTGTTCTTCTACGGTGCATTTCTCTCCCAGTGATAATTTGCTAGATTAACTCAGACAAGTTATCGTTTATTTGAATACTTTAACATACTTTGAATTTAAACTATAATTTAGTTGATTATAGTTGACAAATGTTACCACTTAGTACATCTGTTCTTCAATGTTTTATCAAGATGTATCATATGAAACAGGTGACTCAGTAGGTAAAGAATCTGCCTGCAGTGCAGGAGACTCGGGTTCAATCCCTGGGTCAGGAAGATCCACTGGAGAAGGGTTCGCTACCCATTCCAGTATTTTTGCCTGGAGAATTCCATGGACAGAGGAGCCTGGAGGGCTATAGTCCATGAGATGGCAAAAGAGTCAGACACGACTTAGTGACTAAACAACAATCTTATAAAACAAGCATGATTAATTTTGTTATATGAATTCCACCACAGATACATATTTTAATGCTTTACAGTTCTTACAATTAGTTTTTTCTTTTTTTAAGATTAGAATTCTGAAGCATAGGGAAATTAAGTGAACTTCATTTTCTAATTTGGAATTGTCTGAGCAGAAGCTTATAACAGTGCTGCTGCTGCTGCTGCTGCTGCTAAGTCATGTCAGTCGTGTCTGACTCTGTGCGACCCCAGAGACGGCAGCCCACCAGGCTCCCCCGTCCCTGGGATTCTCCAGGCAAGAACACTGGAGTGGGTTGCCATTTCCTTCTCCAGTGCATGAAAGTGAAAAGTGAAAGTCAAGTCACTCAGTCGTGTCCGACTCTTAGAGACCCCATGGACTGTAGCCTACCAGGCTCCTCCATCCATGGGATTCTCCAGGCAAGAGTACTGGAGTGGGGTGCCACTGCCTTCTCCGATAACAGTGCTACTAGTGTTTTTTTTTTCCTAAGATGAGCTTTTATTTTGACTTTGCAAGGGAATGGGTCTTGTAAATCACGTATTTACTGAAGACAATTTGAAGAAATTATATACTTCAAATCTTGGAATTGGACACACAAGGTATGCCACAACAGGAAACTGTGAATTAGAAAATTGCCAGCCCTTTGTTGTTGAAACACTTCATGGAAAAATAGCTGTGGCACATAATGGCGAATTAGTTAATGCTGCGCGCTTAAGGAAAAAGGTAAGGGTGTTTTTTTTTAATGCTTTTTTCATGATTGTGATAAAGTATTGAAAAGAAGTATGGAGGATCTTGGTAAAGTGTATTATCTTGTTGTTGCCACCTGTTACCTAATTGCAAAGAACAACTGTAACAATTACCCGGAATACTTGTTCTCATTACAAATTCTAAGATATTCCCCTCAGAGTCTGGGGTGGGAATGAGGTGGCTTAATCTGCAGTGTAATATGCTCCTGAGGTGCTTCTGATGCATTGTTTTGGAATAGTGATTTGGAAAATTGATTTAATTACTCCCAGAACTTTGTCCTACCCTCTTCTTAGGCTCTGGCATTGTCATTGTAATAATACAGTTTTTTGCTACCAAATGAAAACAAATTTTTTATTCAATCAAAAATATAAATATTAAGTAAAAATTATTTTAAAACTCACTCTTTAGAGATCACCACCAAAATTTCAATTACAAACAATACCTTGTTCATTATTTCTAGACCTAACCCCTTAGGCAGGTACTCAGCTTCATCTCAGCATATTTCACTGCATCGGGGTTGATCAGTGAGGGTAGGTAGCCACCATCACCACCACCAGCAAAGCTAGGCTGAAAGTCCCTACTGCAGTGTGCCACTCTTATGGGAATGTGTCCTGTTTGTCAGGAGTGGACTGAAAAAGTTAGAGCCACAATCCCAAACCCTTATGCTGTCCCCATCTGCCTCCGCACCTACCTACTGCAGGTCTACATTCCTCCAGACTTAGTTTTCAAAGGCTTTCCTGTGGACCTCCTAAAGCACTTTTTTCCCCCTTGTTTGAAAAGCTTCAGAGACTTCCCATTGCCTCCAGCAGTAGATATACAGTATATTGTTAGTATATTATTAGATATATATACCTACCATTGGTAGAATGCAGGATTTCATAACAGCATCCACACAATATTTGATCTCTTTCTGTGATGGCAGGCTATTAGGTGAAGGGTGAGTTGAAGTTTCCCCTCTAATGATTATGACTTTTCTCCTTTCTAAATAGCTTCTGCGTCATGGTATTGGTCTGTCAACAAGTTCTGATAGTGAAATGATCACCCAGCTACTGGCTTATACCCCTCCTCAGGAACAAGATGACACCCCAGACTGGGTAGCTAGGTAATTATAAAAGTAGACTGAGCTTGCAGCTGTGATAATGAGATCTTTGTCTTGCATGTGTTTATAATGAAAATTATTCACTGAATTATTTAACTGATTCCAGGATTAAAAATTTAATGAAGGAAGCACCCACAGCATATTCTCTGCTTATAATGCACAAAGATGTGATTTATGCAGTCCGAGATCCCTATGGAAATCGTCCTCTATGCATTGGTCGTCTGATTCCTATTTCTGATATAAATGATAAAGGTAATGAACTTCAAAAGAAATACAATAATTTCATAATGCTTTTCCAAGTCATTGTCCTACTGTTGGCACACCCTGAAATCTTTAGGTATTAGGAACTTATTGAATAAAAGAGCTAGGTAAAAAACAAAAAAGTGGCGCTTAGTTTTTTCCTCTTTTTTAGTCACTCCAGGTAAGACGTGGGATCTTAGTTCCCTGATCAATAACCGAACTCGTACTCCTTGTATTGGAAGCACCAACTTTTAAACCACTGGACTGCCAGGGAAGTCTTGGCACTTAGTTTTTAAAGTACATTTCCTTGAGTATTTCTGAGGATGAGCCACTTTTAATACATTTAATGGGCATTCTTGTTTTGTCCTGCCTGAACGGCCTATTCATTTCCTTTGCCCAGCTTTTTCATTTGTGCAGTATGATTTCAGTAATTTTCTTTTTGACTTGTCAGATGTCTTATTCAAGCCATGAAATCATTTTGTTTGAAGAACGCTTGCAATCTTATTTTTGGTACTAGTCAAATGAAGAGTTCTTAAAGTCATAGTCATGGATAGTGTATGAGTTCTTTTGTTTATAAAATTGGTGTTTAACTGTTCTTCTAAAATAGGTAGCCTCTTTTAAATTTCTTGAATTCAATAACTGAATTGATTGTCTTGTGATTTACAGGAAAAAAAACATCAGAAACGGAAGGATGGGTGGTATCTTCAGAATCTTGCAGCTTTTTATCTATCGGTGCAAGGTAAATTTTGTATCATTCAATGTAACAACTTTTCCATGTCGATTAAAAAATTTTTACATGAAAGTTTTGCTTCTGATGTCTGCAAGAACACATGCTTTTAAATGTAGTTTCTTTTGTACATTATGCTCAGCAGTTGCACTAACATTAATGTCTTGGTTTAGTTGCTAAGTTATGTCTGACTTCTATGAACCCATAGACTGTAGCCCACCAGGCTTCTATGTCCTTGGGATTTCCCAGGCAAGAATACTGGAGGGGATTGCCATTTCCTTTTCCAGGGCATCTTCCTAACCCAGAAATCGAATCCATGTCTCCTGCATTGGCAGGCAGATTCTCTTATCACAGAACCACTAGGGAAACCCTAACATGCCAGTATACCTTCTCATCCTGGAACTGGGATCTTGTTTTCAAAATACTGTGAGACTTATTTTAGAAAGGAAGAATCTCCTCAACAAGGAATAGTTATGAGCAAAAAAATTTAAGCCAGGATAAAAATGTTCTCTTTAACCTTCATTCTGTTACAAATCAATAAAATGCAGGACCTGTATTTTTTTAAATTCTAAATTCAAGTGTAGGGTAGCAGATTTATAGAAATTACTGTTGGAGGAATACTCTCTTTTTAAAGCCAATAGACTTTATATTAAACTGAACCCTTTTTCCATTATAAGGAAAGGGACTCTGTGTACTTTATAATAGATAATTAGCCTTAAGGACTGGTTTACTTCAAGTCTCCTTTAACATTGTTTCCCAAGATATTACCGTGAAGTCTTGCCTGGAGAAATTGTGGAGATATCCAGACATAAAGTCCAAACTCTTGATATTATACCAAGGTCTGAAGGAAACGCAATGGCTTTCTGCATCTTTGAATATGTTTATTTTGCAAGACCAGATAGTATATTTGAAAGTAAGTAAAATATCTCTAACTATTGATATAAATCTGTTATCTCATTGAAACAAGAAAGTGCTTGGGCCCAAAGGCTTTGAAGGCACAGTTATATGTTGTGAAAAGATCACAGTTCCTCTGACTGTCAGATTTTTTTTTCCTTTTCGGAGTAAAGATTATGATTTTTAGCTGTGTATTAAGGTTAATTTTTTTAAATTAATTAACTCATTTATTTGGCTGCTTGGGGTCCTAGTTGTGGCCCCTCAGAGCTTCATCATGTCCCGTGGGACCTTTTGTGGTGCATGGACTCTCTGGGGCAGCGCACCAGCTTCAGTCGCACGCTGGCTGTCTAGTTGTGGCTTCAGTGGTCGCAGCAACCTGGCTCTCAGTTGTGGTAGGAAGGCTCTGGAGCACACGGGCTTAGCTGCTCTGCAGCGTCTTAGTTCCCTGACCAGCGACTGAATCCTCGTCCCCTGAATTGCAAGTTGAATTCTTAACCGCTGGACCACTAGGGGAATCCCAGGGTTAATTTTTTTTTTTTTTATATATAAGAGTGAATTCCCTCTGATTTAAGAGTTTCCACTTTAGTGTTTTTTGGTCTTGCTTTTCTTTTGGTACTCAATTCTATAGAGTTCTAACAAGCTAGTTTCTTCCAATAATGATATGCTGGGCTATATTATACTAAGTAAAAATCTATTTCCTTTTCCAAATATTTTAGACCAGATGGTGTACACAGTAAGGTATCGTTGTGGTCAGCAGCTGGCCATTGAAGCCCCCGTGGATGCAGATTTGGTTAGCACTGTCCCAGAATCCGCTACACCTGCTGCTCTTGGTTACGCAACAAAGGTATTTTCTCTTCATTAACACACAGTGAATTGCTTATTTAGCACTGGGATTAGAAATTCGTGTATATAAAGAGAAACTCATCAATTTATGAGTAAGGAAAAAGACATTGTTTCTTTACAAGAGTTACTTATTTTCCAGCCTTTTCATTTAGTGGCACTGTTTTTTAGTGGATCCACAAAAAATTCACCCAAAGAGTAGGAGAATGATCTCCTCATTTATAAAGATAACATCATACTGTGTATTGAGTTTAGTGGTAATATTTACTTATTATAAAGTACCCTCATAAGCCACTGGTGTATTCTTTCCTGCTGAGTGTGGGTAGTAATAAAGCTATTTTTAAAAATTTTGTATAATGTTCTTAGTACTATGCTTAACTGCATTTTTCATAACCAAGTAGATTATATAATTATAGTGATTCTGGGGTATAATACCCAACATTCATTGTGTTGGGAAGTTCAGTTTATGAATTTTTCAAAGAAATAATATGCATACAATATGTTCATTTTTCTCATAGTGATTTATTCTTTGTCATGTGTTCACATTCTTAGCATTTCCTTCCAAGATAAATAACAATACGTAAGAAACATTACAAATTCTAGTAAAATTAATTGTTTTTCCACTAAGTAGAAAACTTTTGATAATTTTTCTTTTTGCCTTGTCTTCCCTACAGTTTAGATAGTGAAGGAAAATTGTAATCTGATGATGGAGAGCTCAAAATTATAACTGCATTTAAAATTTTTACATATGTGTTCTAATGGAAGCATGACCTAGAGAAAACAGGGCCCTTGTATTCTCCATATATGTGCTGCTCATTGTCCTTTTATTCCTTCTCTGTTAGTGTGGGCTTCCATACGTGGAGGTGCTGTGTAAAAACCGGTATGTAGGAAGAACATTCATTCAGCCAAACATGAGGTTAAGACAACTTGGTGTTGCAAAAAAATTTGGAGTACTCTCAGACAACTTTAAAGGAAAAAGGATTGTTCTTGTAGATGATTCAATTGTGAGAGGCAATACCATCTCACCCATAATCAAGTTACTCAAAGAATCTGGTGCAAAAGAGGTAAGTAATACTAAAACACCTATGCTAAAGCACCAATAATTTACAATATGATAAAATTGGTAAAATTTTATGTTAAAATTTTTATAAACCTAATTTAAAACTAACAAATCACAAAATAGAATACTTTTAAATTTGTAGGATATTGATTACTTTTTTTATGAAGATGTAGAAGCAGTCCTACTATAATAATTTGACCCATTGGGTTATATTATCAAATCGAAAAGCTTATTCTAACTAAATACTTCAGTAATTCATATTACTAAATGAGATATGTCATTTACTAATAGTTGATCAGATTTAGAAATAAAATCCATTGTGGAGAAAATGATATAGAAAGCAATATGACAGTCTAAGATAATTATGCTTAAGATTTCTAGCCTTTTTTAATGACTAGTTATGATTATGATACACTCTTTGGAATTCTGTGAAAATCATGTAATGAAGACAAAGAAGTGTAAAGTTAGTTCAGCACCCATACTATAGTAAAAAAAAGAATAAGACACAAATAAATACAAGAACTAGAAATAGCTTATATTATCTACCAGCAGAAAATGATTTGGTAAATTGATACATCAGTATGATGAAATACAATGCAACCATTAAAAACTATAAAGACTGCTAAACATGGGGAAATCTTTGCTGTTATAAGAAAGGTAAAAAGTAAATGTGGACACTGATTATAGCTTTGTAAATTTTCCTGACAAAAGTCAGAAAATAATGATAGATTAAAAAAAGTAGACAAACATAGCTCTTTGTAATAGTAAGGTGTTTTTGTTTTTTTTTTTTAATATCCTGGTAGGTGTTATTTTCTTTTTACTAATAAAATGGTAAAATAAGAGGTAGGCAAAAGTTCCTTTCAAGTGTTAGAAAAATGAAGGTGGTCCTAGGAATGTAATAAATGAAAAATGAGAGATCAGAAGAAAGAAATGTCCTTGTCAGTAGGTGACAGAAAGAAACAATGGGCAGCTCTGTATAAAGAGGCCTTTACAAGTGGCTAACATGTCAGAATTCGTGTCCAGGTCACTGTAGGGTCTAGAGCAGGGCTGCTCAAGTAGGATTCTTGGTCGTTCTTTAAGTTAACTCTAAAAGTAATTCTGTGGGAGAGGGAGAGGGTGGGACGATTTGGGAGAATGGCATTGAAATATGTATAATATCATATATTAAACAAGTCGCCAGTCCAGGTTCGATACATGATACTGGATGCTTGGGGCTGGTGCACTGGGACGACCCAGAGGGATGGTATGGGGAGGGAGGAGGGAGGGGGCTTCAGGATGGGGACCACATGTATACCTGTGGCAGATTCATTTTGATATATGGCAAAACCAATACAATATTGTAAAGTTAAATAAAATAAAATTAAAAAAAAAAAAGAAAAAATAAAAATAAAAGTAATTCTGACTGAACACTTGGAGGTCTGTATGTATATCACATGATTTTTTTTCTACCTATTATTTTGAAAGAAATTTTGTAGTGTGGTTTGATGCCCATATGTTTTTAAAACATTCTATAAAACAATTTTATGTTGCATTTGCCAGTGACAGAATTTTTCATAATTGTTCTTCCAGTGAATGTTGAACTAATGAACGCATGAAATGATTTCTTTCCAAGGTACATATTCGTGTAGCTTCACCACCAATTAGATATCCATGCTTCATGGGAATAAACATACCAACAAAAGAAGAGCTTATTGCCAATAAACCAGAATTTGAGCATATTTCAGATTATCTAGGTAGGTATCAAAATTTCTATAAACTTTGATCTTTATTCATTTTTTAACAGAAAATCCAAGCTTATCAGTCTTTACACTTTTCATGAAAAATAGTGTTCAATATTTGTTAAAAGAAGACATTATGTATGTTGAGCAGACAAACAGTGGGAGTGCCTGGTGTATATGGACACCATAGTGAGTGCTCTGATAAGAGAGCTAGGCCAGGTGAGCTTGGAGGAGAAGGAAGAAGGGCTTTCACAGCAGAGAGCCACATATCAGTTCACATCTCCCGAAGCTCAGATCAGAAGAAAAACAAGTACTTTCACCACAGATTTCTAATAAAACAATTTGGATGTGGGTACAAATCAAAAGTGAAAAGCTTGTGTAGACTCATCGTTAACAATGAGGTCAAAAGACTTGCAGATGGAGGTCATCCTGGGAAGACATTTACCTTTCAAATTCAGGTGAGGTATAAACTATAAATATCATCTACATGTGCATCCATGTATGGTATGTCCACCACATTCATTGCTTTACGGCTGGTGTTTCTCTTGACTGGTCATGCCTGGTTGTGTCTCTGCTTTACTAGTTAAGTGTTTTGAACATTACCCAACTGATACATTGTGAACACTCACTCTTTGCCAGGACCATATCTATATTATTGTAATAATATTATGAAAATGCTATAGTTAGTATTTCCCTTATCTGATAGATGAAAAATATAGACCTGGGAAAAGTAAATGACCTTGAGCTTAAATGTGAACCCAGCTTAAATGTAACTTCAAAATCTATTATTCAAGAAAACTGACTCCTGAAGCCTTTTGAATCCATTTTAGACACAAATTCTCCAGTGCTATTTTAAATTGTTATCCCTTAAATTCCAATTTAAAATTTAAAAAAATAATAAAGATCCTGTGTTTTATTGATGCTCCAGCCACCACCACTACCCTCCTTTTTTTTTTTTTAAGAGAGGCTAAAGGAGGAAATTCCCTAGCAGTCTAGTGGCTAGGACTATGAGCTCTTACTGCTGAGGGCCCAGGTTCAATTCTTCGTTGAGGAGCTAAGATCCCAGCAGCCATGCAGCCAATAAATAAGTAAATAATGGAAATTTTAAAAAAATAAAAAAAGAGGTTAAAGGAGAAATTTTTATTTTGGCTTATGTTTTTCTGTTTGTAACTCTTCTCTGTTAGGCAGTTCTTCCTTTCCAAAGGAAATGTCATGACCTTGTCCTCCTCTTTCCCCCTTTAGGAGCAAACAGTGTTGTGTATCTGTCAGTAGAAGGACTGGTTTCATCTGTACAAGAAGGAACATTGAAAAAACAGAGAGTGAAAAAGCAAGACATTGCGGTTCAAGAAAATGGGAATGGTCTGGAATGTTTTGAAAACAATGGTCACTGTGCAAAGGAAGATATTATGATTCAAGAAAATGAGAATGGTCTGGAATGTTTTAAAAAGAATAATCATTGTACAGCTTGTCTGACTGGAAAATACCCTGTGGAATTGGAATGGTAGCTGCCAGGGGCAGACATGATATTTCAGGACACAAAAGTTGGTGAAGAAGCTGTAATGGTTATACCTTCATTTACTGTTATTCAGTTGGTACAATAAATGCTTGTGCTGTAAGTTTTGAGATTTTTTTTTTCTGAAAAGGATACCAAATTGCTATGATTTATTCAGTAATCCTGGATAAATACTTCAGTATTATGTAGGAACTTGGATGATCCTTTCAGTTTTATTCAGTACTGTTATTTTCTAGAGATCATGTACATTTCAGATCATCAGCAGTAATGCAGCAGATAGGTGAATTTCTGTTTTAGAGAGGATTGCCAGGTATTATACTCTCACAGGTTCTTAGGAAATTTTGTGGGATGTTTAAGAGTTACTGAAATTCATTTATGGAATATTTTCATAATTGAACATTGCTAATTGCATTTCATACAACAATATGTGTTTTGTTTGTTTGTTTGTTTTTTCTCTCAAGTATTAGCTAGCTTGGTTAGAGAAGACAAGTGGTTAAGTGTCATTTGCCAGGTCCATGCTTTAAAGAGTTTGCAAGAGGTTAGACTAGGATGTTGTGATGCAAACAGGACATGTGAGTTCATTGTTCATTACATATCATACAGTTCAATACATCAGATTCAATTAAACTTGAATCCATTATACCCCAAAGTTATATATCATCTACAGTTCTCTTAAAAAAAAAAAAAAACCTTTTGTGCCTCACTTTCTCCTCACCTGTGCAATGAGGTGTTTATATTATTAAATTCAATAACTAACAGTTATTTTGGTGGTAGAGCCATCATTCCACCTCCCAATGTTAAGACAATGAATTAGCTTTTGAAATGTTGGCTTTTGGTCTGCAGTCAAGATTTCAAAAGGGGGACATAGTTTGCCACCTAGCTTTGAAATGCCCTGACTGTAAAAAGATGTCTGTGTAAAAAATTGTCCTATATTTGACTAGAAAGTGTTAATATGATCCATACTACTTAGTGCCCTTATGGTAGAAGCACAGAAAGTAACCTAGTACATTTGAAGTAAAAGATACATTTTTTTAGATTCTGACATGTTTTATCCTTCATTGGATTATATGCCTTTTAATGAAGTGCTTGATCACTTGCAAACATGTGTATACCATGAGATGATCAAACAGAAACACGCTAGGGGCCAATTTTAAGGAACAAGGAGACAGCAACCTTTTCCAGTTAGTGTGCTCATCTAATTCCAAGCATTGACTCATTAATTTACCACTTATTCTACTTTACTGAGATCTAATGAATTAGATTTTTTTAAGGTTTTTTTTTAAACTGTTTGTTAACATCTGAGGTGACTTGCCCACAGCCCTTGCTTATGTAAGCTTTTTAAAACATAAAAGTGTTTTTTAGGTGCATTACCTTGATGTGGGACACAACTGAGCGACTGAACTGACTGAACTGAACTGACCTTGATGTGGTGTACATAGTGTCCAAATCCACTGAGAATTATAATATTTATTAATAACCATAGTCTTTTTCTCTTCCTTCCATATTTAGTTTCATATGTTGTGTCATGGCAGGCAAGAGAAACTGTTGGCAGCTCTTTAAAGACCATATGTGGCAGGCAGCAGTGGCCACATAACCCTGTGCTGGGGACACAAGCAAACTGGCATTTGAATAACGCCCTGGGCCCATTTGTGTATGTAGCCTCTGGTCTTAAAGGTATTCTTTGTGGCACCATGGAGGAGGCGAGAACTTTGGGTTGCTTTTGAACTAGCCTTACTTACATTTTTTACATTTGATTTTTTTAATTTTTTTAACAAGAGACTCAGGGAAAGTACTAAACCAAAATCTCTGATTTGACTTTTGTGTTTTCCATAGTTTTTGGTTTTATTGAGGTGTTTTTAGAAAAGAAAATGGTACTGTGACACTTTAGTAATTTTACAGATTTCTGACTCTTTCTCCACCATGACCTTTTATTTCACAAGTTTCTGAACTGTGAATTACAGTTTTATATCAGTGTAATCTCAAATGTTGTTGAGCTGCTTTAAATTTATATAGGTATGGTAAGCTGCAGAGAAAATGAGAAATATGTTTTCACAGAATCTATATTGTGGACTAAACTAAGCCTACTTTTTGTGAATTCCTTGTGATGCATTGGTGACAAATACATGTAATGAGTACATTTAAATATGTGTGTGTACTTTTTCTAAATAAAGATTTTTAGGTAGTATATCATGGTGAACAGCACAGTGACAGTCATACTCAGGATCCATTCTTGGCATCACCTAGTTATATCTTACTTCGCTGATTCAGGCATTTCAATAATAGGACATGTCTTATGAACCAGGCAAACTGCTGATGGAGTAGAAGGGATGAATAAAATAGTTAGAAATGCAGTGCTAAGTAAGCACTAAGATAGTGGCCAAGTTCTGGGGAACACTAGCAAGAATAGGGAAGGTGTCACAGAAGAGGAGGCTTAGATTTTCAAACTGTGTGTTGTTGGAATGGAGTACTCTTTAAAATAAAAATAAAGTAGATAAATGAATAAACTGTGGTACATCCAGACAATAGCATATTATTTGGTCCTAAAAAGAAATGAGCTGTCAAGCCATGAAAAGACATGGAGTGAACTTAAATGGCTAGGACTAAGTGAAAGATGCCTGTCTGAAAAGAGTACATACTGTATGAGTCCAACTATATGACATTCTGGAAAAGGCAAAACTATGGAGACAATAAAAAGATCAGTGGTTGCCAGGAGTCGGTGGGGAGAGAGGGATGAATAGGTGAAGCACAGGGGAAATTTTTAGGTTAGTCAAGCTATTTTCTGTATTACTATGATGGTGAATAAATGTCATTATATATATATTTGTCCAAACCTATAGAATATATTGGGTTATAATATATATTTATAATAATATAATCATATATTACTTTACTTTGCCAACAAAGGTCCATCAAGTCAAAGCTATGGTTTTTCCATTAGATATGTATGGATGTGAGAGTTGGACTATAAAAAAAGCTGAGCACCAAAGAATTGATGTTTTTGAACTGTGGTGTTGGAGAAGACTCTTAAAAGACCCTTGGACTGCAAGGAGATCAAACCAGTCCATCCTAAAGGAAATCAGTCCTGAACATTCATTTGAAGGACTAATGCTAAAGCTGAAACTCCAATACTTTGGCCACCTGATGCGAAGAACTGACTTATTTGAAAAGACCCTGATGGTGGGAAAGATGGAAGACAGGAGAAGGGGACAACAGAGGATGAGATGGTTGGATGGCATTACCAACTCAGTGGACATGAGTTTGAGTAAACTCTAGAAGTTGGTGATGGACAGGGAAGCCTGACGTGCTGCAGTCGATGGGGTCTCAGAGTCACTGAGCGACTGAACTGAACTGAATAGAGCATATGACACCAAGAATGATCCCTAATGTAGAGTAGAAAATTTGGGTGATAATGATGTGTCAGTGTAGGTTCATCAGCTGTAACAAATGGACCACTCAGGGTGGAGGGGAAATTGATAACAGTGGAAGTTATTATATGTGGGGGTAGGGGACATATGGGGGGCTTCCCTGATAGCTCAGCTGGTAAAGAATCCACCTGCAATGCAGGAGACCCTTGGTTTCGATCCTTGGGAAGATCCCCTGGAGGACAGCATGGCAATCCACTCCAATATTCTTGCATGGAGAATCCTTATAGACAGAGGAGCCTGGTGGGCTACAGCCCATGGAGTTGCAAAGAGTCGGATACAACTAAGCACAGCACAGCACAGGGGGCATATGGGAACTCTGTACCTTCTGCTCAGTTTTGCTGTGAACCTAAAACTGCTTTAAAAACAGTCTGTTTAAAAATAAAGATACCAGGGGACTTATCAGTCTTCAGTGGTTAAGACTCTGAGCTCCCACTGCAGCAGGCACAGGTTTAATCCCTGGTCAGGAAATAATGATCCCGCATGCCTTACAGCATGCCCCAACCCTCCCCCCCCCCAAAAAAAAAAAAAAATCACAAAAATAAAGACACCAGGGTCCTACCTCTAAAAAACAAAAACAATAAAAATAGATGCATATAGTTAAAGTGAAGAAAGCAGAAGCCATCTCCAGTCTTCTATAGTGCATCCACATTTTAAATATTTTTTTGTCATTCATCTCTGTATGTTTTAAATAATTAGCTCATACTACTTACTGTACCAATTTTAGATATTATCTCTACTTCCCTGGAATCTAGCAAAGTGTGCTTTGACAGATTTAATCCACTTAATCATTATTAGTATCATTGCCTCTCAGAATCTTGCCCTAGAGCATCAGGTGAGTTTCTCATGCCTTCTTTGGGTTTCAAGTAGGTATAGTCAACTTCTCTAAGGGAAACGGCCCTCATGTTGATCAAAGAGAAAATCCAGACCCCTCAACAGTAGAATTGCACAGACACTTCAGAGTAAATGGCAACCTTAATGTAAGCTTGTTTTTGTGTACAGAAATTGTCTTATGATGGTGACTGCAGCCATGAAATTAAAAGATGCTTACTCCCTGGAAGGAAAATTATGACCAACCTAGATAGCATATTCAAAAGCAGAGACCTTACTTTGCCAACAAAGGCCCGTCTTGTATGGATATGAGAGTTGGACTGTGAAGAAGGCTGAGCGCCAAAGAATTGATGCTTTTGAACTGTGGTGTTGCAGAAGACTCTTGAGAGTACCTTGGACTGCAAGGAGATCCAACCAGTCCATTCTGAAGGAGATCAGCCCTGGGATTTCTTTGGAAGGAATGATGCTAAAGCTGAAACTCCAGTAATTTGGCCACCTCATGTGAAGAGTTGACTCATTGGAGAAGACTCTGATGCTGGGAGGGATTGGGGGCAGGAGGAGAAGGGGACGACAGAGGATGAGATGGCTGGCTGGCATCACTGACTCGATGGATGTGAGTCTGAGTGAACTCCGGGAGTTGGTGATGGACAGGGAGGCCTGGCGTGCTGCGATTCATGGGGTCGCAAAGAGTCGGACACGACTGAGTGATCTGATCTGACCCGTAGCTCAGTTGTTGGATGGCAGGAATCGATTCTTTTAACTGTTTTGGAATTTCTCACTGCACTATGTCAAACAGAAAATGATGACACAAAGGAGACCCAGGTTGGTCCTTGCACCCTTCCTCAATCATTGAAAATTGCTTGTTTGGCTTCACTGATGGATATGTTAGATGTGGTGGTTAATTTTATGTTTCAGTTTGGCTAGGCTCTTGGTGCCAGGTTGTTTGTTGAAACACCTGTCTAGGTGTTTTTTAGATGTAATAAACATTTAAATCAGTAAACTGAGTAAAGCAGATTGCCCTCCATAGTGTGGGTAGGCCTCATCCAGTCAGTTGAGGCCCTAAGAACAGATTGCAGTTTCCTGAATTAGAATTCTTGGGCCTGCACCCTAGAAACCCTGCCAGTTTCCAAGCTGTTTCAGGGCTGCAACATCAACTCTTAACCTGAATTTCTGGCCTGTGGGTCTGCCCTAGGTTTCAAACTTGCCAGCTCCTGCAATTCTTTGAGCCAGTTTCTTAAGCTCCATTTATTCCATTGGTTCTGTTTCTCTAGAGAACTCTAGTGGGCTCACTCTTGCAAACAGCCTGACTTCCCTCATCCTTCCAGTTTTTTCAGTCGCCAGGCAAATGTGCCGAGCCTGAATGAACTCAACCACCCGTCACTCTTTACCCTGACTTCAACTGGGCAGCTGAGCTCCCTTAGAATAAATCACACAAGACAGTCCCAACCGTATTATGGGCTATGATGCTACAGGAGCACATAACTGACCTAACCTTGTCTCAGGGTAGGATCAAGGACTTTGAAAATTATTTTTGAAATAATTTTTATTTTCAGAAGAAACAATGACATTGTCAACTGAGAGATGAGTTGGGAAGTAGGTGAAGAGAAGCAGTGAAATGAGAATGTACCAATAAATGTGCAAAGGATCAGCAAAATACTGGGGTATGTATTTGATTATCAGGAATGGGAACCATGTAGTAGATGGAGAAGAATAAAAAGATACTCAGGAAACAGGTGCAAAACACATGAGTCTCTGCTGTCAAGAGGGATTAAATTAGGTCAGACTTGGAACAATGCAGCTGCTATAGAATCTATGACAAGTGTTAAGTCACAGTTTGGGAAGGGTCTAGGCTTGGGGTCTATTTAAAAGCTAATAAGGTAACCTGTTACTGGTTCATGGCAGCGCACATGAGGTTCCTGGGTCAAAGATGAGAATTTCATTACTTGTGGCCAGAGCATCCTGTTTGATGGCTCTCCAAACCTCCAAAGTCCCCCTGGGTGACCATGGTAGACATAAATGGATGTCTGCACACAAACTGGGTGGTGTTACAGGAAAGGAGTACTAAGTTTGGGGGATCCATTCTTTTTACAATAAGTGGAAGCAAGCCTGCTACTTGGGGAAGACATTACCTCAGCTCTGAAGATTGATCACTCTAAGCAGTCAGTACCTTGTGTTCTTTACAAACTTAGTAAGAATTTTCAGGGACACTCAGGGACCATGGCCAATCGCTCCCAGCAGTATGCTAGGTTCATGGGATGGGGGTTGGAGGAGGATAGCTAAATTCTCATACAAAGTTTGAAGAAAGGCGATGTTGAAGTTGTGTTTCCATAGAGGAGTAACTGTTCATCAAGCCAGTGTGGAGAGAGAAAGGGTTTTTAGCCTGTGACCCAGCCAAAGCACAGGTGTGGAAACTTGATAAGGGTTTGGCAGGCTCAGAAGACTTATTGCTGCTGCTAAGTCGCTTCAGTCGTGTCCGACTCTGTGCGACCCCAGAGACGGCAGCCCACCAGGCTCCCCCATCCCTGGGATTCTCCAGGCAAGAACACGAGTAGGTTGCCATTTCTTTCTCCAATGCATGAAAGTGAAAAGTGAAAGTGAAGCCACTCAGTCATGTCCGACTCCTAGCGACCCTATGGACTGTACCAGGCTCCTCCATCCATGGGATTTTCCAGGCAAGAGTACTGGAGTGGGTTGCCATTGCCTTCTCCCAGAAGACTTACTAGGGTCTTATTATAGCTGGATCTGAAAGTACCAGGTGTGGGGACTGTGGAGCATGGGGTGAGGAAGCAGTGGTCAATTGTGAGAGGTTAGGCTAGAAAGATAATGAACTATCTCCCTTGCCTTACTAGAGTCTGAATGCCATGCAGGCAATGAGAGACCACTGAAGCTTCTTAAGAATGCTGTGGCTGCTCTGATGTATGTTTTAGAATGGTCAGTCTAGATTACCAGGTAAAAATGGTATCTTAAACATTGCTTCTACATTTGCTTCCTCTTAGACCCCCTGAAAATGACAGTAAAAGGATTTTTTAGGGTCACAAACTCAAGGATAGAAAGTGATAACAAAATTCTGAAACCAAAAGCAAAGAGTTCAGATGATTTGGAAAAGCTTAGCTATGCAGATGACACCACCCTTATGGCAGAAAGTGAAGAAGAACTAAAGAGCCTTTCACTTGATGAAAGTGAAAGAAGAAAGTTGGCTTAAAGCTCAACATTCAGAAAACTAAGATCATGGCATCTGGTCCCATCACTTCATGGCAAATAGATGGGGAAACAGTGGCTGACTTTATTTTGGGGGCTCCAATATCACTGCAGATGGTGATGGCAGCCATGAATTAAAAGATGCTGACTCCTTGGAAGGAAAGTTATGACCAAACTAGACAGCATATTAAAAAGCAGAGACATTACCAACAAATGTCTGTCTAGTCAAGGCTATGGTTTTTCCAGTAGTCATGTATTGATGTGAGAGTTGGACTCTAAAAAAAGTTGAGCGCCAAAGAATTGATGCTTTTGAACTGTGGTATTGGAGAAGACTCTTGAGAGTCCCTTGGACTGCAAGGAGACCCAACCAGTCCATCCTAAAGGAGTTCAGTCCTGGGTGTTCATTGGAAGGACTGATGGTAAAGCTGAAATTCCAATACTTTGGCCACCTCATGCAAAGAGTTGACTCATTTGAAAAGACCCTGATGCTGGGAAAGATTGCGGGCAGGAGGAGAAGGGGACAACAGAGGATGAGATGGTTGGTTGGCATCACCGACTTAATGGACACGAGTTTGGGTAAACTACGAGAGTTGGTGAGGGACAGGGAGGCCTGGCATGCTGCAGTCCATGGGGTTGCAAAGAGTTGGATGCGACTGAGCGACTGAACTGAACTGAAAGACTAAACCAGCAGGGAGCAAAGCCAGTAAACAATACTATTTACATCATTTTGTTTTAGTCGCTAGGTTGTGTCCAACTCTTTTGGGACCCCATGGACTGTAGCCTTCCAGGTTCCTCTGTCTATGGGATTTCCCAGGCAAGAATACTGCAGTGGGTTGCCATTTCCTTCTCCGGGGGATCTTTCTGACCCAGGTATTGAACCCTCCCTGCATTGCCAGGTCGATTTTTTTTTCCCCTACCACTGAGACATCAGGGCCCTAAAAAACTGAGAAACTGGCTTCTGCAAGTAAGGATAAAGAGGGTAACTAAAAGGATTGGCAATTCCCTTGGGAATGAATTATACCCTTATGATGCTATGCTATGCTATGCTAAGTCACTTCAGTCGTGTCCGACTCTGTGTGACCCCATAGACGGCAGCCCACCAGGCTCCCCCATCCCTGGGATTCTCCAGGCAAGAACACTGGAGTGGGTTGCCATTTCCTTCTCCAATGCATGAAAGTGAAAAGAGAAAGTGAAGTTGCTCAGTCATGTCCGACTCTTAGCGACCCCATGGACTGCAGCCTACCAGGCTCCTCTGTCCGTGGGATTTTCCAGGCAAGAGTACTGGAGTGGGGTGCCATTGCCCTTATGATACCACCCATCAACCTAAAAGCCTAGTTCTGAAAGCCCTTTTATTTGGGCTTTGGACGGTAAAACAGAGAGTCCTTGTATTAGAGGACATCAGGCACTTGAAAATTTTTACACTGAATTCTTGAGACCTCCTCCCAACCTTTGCAGCCCTTTTCTCTCATTTGGTTTTCAAAAAAACATATCCCACGGACTCTGAACTTTCAATCAGCTTTTAAATGTCCCACTTTTAAATAACCAATTATTACCAGACACCTGTGGAAGCCTCTAACATAAGAGTCTAAAAGCAACAGAAGAAATAGAGACTGAAAGGGGAAGAAAAACTCAAACAAGCTATCATTAATATCAGAATTAAATTACCCTGGCAGGTAGCAGTAGTATAATTGAATTATCCTACTGTAGCCACACAAGACTGGAAGGGCTTAAGGGAAAAGCTGAACAAGAGCACCTGAAGTAAGAGAGCAGAAGTTAGCATTTTAAAAATGCAGATGGCGGGCAGGGGAGGAATACAGATTGTAGGCCCCTCCCTCAGTAGATGACGAATTCAGAACCTCTTGGAATGGAGATTCAAGAATCTGGAATGGGTTATATGGCCAACTGGGCAGTGGTCTAGAGACTGGGGACAGGAGGACAGAAGATCTAACTGCATACAGCAGGGTAAAAAGAAGTTGGGTGGGGGTGGGTACCTAGGCTTTCTCTCCCCGACTCACTGGGTGGATAATGGTGTCAGTCCCAAATATAGAAGCAAAGATACACATCTGACACTGTTCCCCACCCCCTCAACACACACACACACCAAATAAAAGATGGGTGGTACATACTCATGGGCAAGTGGAGGTGTCTCTTACTTCGATTACTGCTACAGTTTCTTGCCACCAGTGCTTAAGGACACAAAAGCATTGTGTTCTCATTCCTTTATATCATCATTTGTTGATGCAAGGCTGCTTCCTCAGTCCTTCCCCTAGACAAAACAAAACAAAAACCCCGATCATTTTGTAACTGGGAAAGTGCTTCAGAAAGCCAAACTCTCTGACAGCAGATGTTTGCAGCAAAGTTAAGGATTTATTTGCAGGACGCCAAGCAAGGGCATGGGAGACAGGTGTCAGATGCTCCCCTTCTTGGTCTTTAAGTTAGGGATGTTTTAAAGGGCAAGAACAAAGAAATTGGGATTAATCTCACCATCTTCTAACTTTTAAAATATATTTATTTACTTATTTATTTGGCTGCCTCGGGTCTTAGTTGCGCCAGGTGGGATCTTTCACTGTGCACAGACTATAGTTGTGGCACACAGGCTTAGTTGCTATATGGCATGTGAGGTCTTACTTCCCTGACCAGGGATAGAACCCACCTCCCCTCCATTGCAAGACAGATTCTCAACCACTAGCCATCAGGGAAGCCCCACCGTTTCTTAATCTGGTTTTGTGAGTCAAGTTGTCTGCAGTTTACAATTCCCTGGCCTGGTGATACAGGTCTGTGAGCTCATCTTGTCCTAGAGAAACAACCTGAATTTGTATGTTACTGATGATATACCTACCTACATTATATATGTGTATGTATATATGTATATGTATGTATATCGGAGAAGGCAATGGCACCCCACTCCAGTACTCTTGCCTGGAAAACCCCACGGATGGAGGAGCCTGGTAGCCTGCAGTCCATGGGGTCGCTAGGAGTCGGGCATGACTGAGCCACTTCACTTTCTCTTTTCACTTTCATGCATTGGAGAAGGAAATGGCAACCCACTCCAGTGTTCTTGCCTGGAGAATCCCGGGGACGGGGAGGCCTGGTGGGCTGCCGTCTATGGGGTCGCACAGAGTCGGACACGACTGAAGTGACTTAGCATAGCATAGCATATATGTATATATATCTGCAACAGCAATTTTAATACATTAATGATGTTATCAAAAATAGCATTCCTTAGTGGATCAGATGGTAAGACGTCTGCCTGCAATGGGGGAGACTTGGGTTCGATCCATGAGTCAGGAAGATTCCCCTGGAGAAGGAAATGGCAAGCCGCTACAGTACTCTTGCCTGGAAAATTCCATGGACGGAGGAGCCTGATAGGCTACAGTCCACGGGATCGCAAAGAGTCGGACACGACTGAGCAATTTCACACACACACAGTCACCTGACTCTGGTTGATTAGTATTCAGTTAGCCCAAGATTGGAGAGGGCAATGGCACCCCACTCCAGTACTCTTGCCTGGAGAATGCCATGGATGGAAGAGCCTGGTAGGCTGCAGTCCATGGGGTCGCTAAGAGTCGGACACGATTGAGCGACTTCACTTTCACTTTTCACTTTCATGCATTGGAGAAGGAAATGGCACCCCACTCCAGTGTTCTTGCCTGGAGAATCCCAGGGACGGGGGAGCCTGGTGGGCTGCCGTCTCTGGGGTCGCACAGAGTCAGACACGACTGAAGCGACTTAGCAGCAGCAGCAGCAGCCCAAGATTGATGTCAGAGGAGACAAGATAGGGAATACAGTTATGGAGGGAGGTTATGTCAGTTATGTCAGTGAGGGAAGTTGGTTTTAGGGGAACTCGGTTTCTATTTCCTCTCTGCTACCAGCACAGTATCTTTTTTTTTTTTAAATCACCATTATTGTTCCTGACATTTTTAATAATTAACTTACATGCCTCAAACTCCTCTAAAAAAAGACTGCTATTCAGGAGCATAAGTAGCTTAAGTAACTTTCTTGCCTCAGACCTGTTTTCTATATAACTCTTATTGAAAGCTGAAATGTTCTTAGTTTTCATTTAAATGCACCTCTTCCAATTAAAATGTCAGCCTTATGACAAGGAATCCGTTTGCAGGCTTCATTGCTGTATAGTCCCCCGCAGGGTAGGGCAAGTTATTATTTTTTTAAAAAGTTCAATGGATGAAGTCCAGTCACTCGTGTATTTCACAATGATTTCATCGCTCTTAGCATCAACTCCAAGCGATCTCCTAGCCAGCCACATCGTGAACTAGGAGCCAGTTGCTTCGAATTAAAGTTTCTCGCTCAGAGTTTCTTGTCAAGAATGAAAGGGTACGACTCCAAGGGTGTCAACTCCAAAGTCCTCGCAAACTATGTCCAAAATCCAACGTGACTGGAGTGGAGATTTGAAATGAGAACAACCAGCATAACGCCATCTCTTTTTGGCAGTGGCCTCCGAAGCACGGGGAAGAGGCGGGGTGGGGTAGAGTGACGCTGTCTGCGCCGGGTCGCTCGTGTGACGTCAGCAAGGCGACGCGGAAGATTACGGGTGAATCCGCGCCATTCACATCTCAGAAGGCTGCTGCTGCTACTGCTAAGTCACTTCAGTCGTGTCCGACTCTGTGTGACTCCATAGACGTCAGCCCATCAGGCTCCCCCGTCCCTGGAATTCTCCAGGCAAGAACACTGGAATGGGTTGCCATTTCCTTCTCCAGTGCATGAAAATGAAAGTGAAGTCGCTCAGTCGTGTCTGACTCTTAGCGACCCCATGGACTGCCGCCTACTAGGCTCCTCCATCCATGGGATTTTCCAGGCAAGAGTACTGGAGTGGGGTGCCATTGCCTTCTCCGTCTCAGAAGGCTAGGCCCGATTTAAACCTTGGGAGTTATTGATTTATTCGCTTTGTGTGACGCCTTGGGGTTGGGCTGGCGGGAGAAGGTCCGGATGGGCTCAGACCTCCCCGCTACCCTCTCACCTCTAGGCCTTCTGAGTGGATCTCGACAGGAATCGGTATCCAGTAGGGACATGTGTGAGGGAGGAGAAGTACGGCGACATTTGGGGCTGGCTGCACACAGGTTTGCTTAGCTTCCGGGCTAGCCACCGGTGGGCCTCGGATTTGCATTAGTGGTGTCTGGCGGGATGGAGTGGTGCAAAGATTAAACTTGACCCTTGTGCTCTCTCCACTCACTCTGCATTAGACTCTCTGCACCTTATTTCAAATGTAAGTTAGCTTTTCTTAATAGCATGATTTCGAAAAACAATTGGAAAAACGTGTTGAAGTGTAAAAAGTGCATTATTATTAATCGTTGTCGCTTCATGAACGTTAAGAAGCCGGTAGAAATGGGAAAATAAAGTTTTTAGGTTATTTATCAGTATTTAAAATAACCAGTAACCTACAAGAGTCCCTAAAACCTCCCATGACTTGATAGCAGCCTCTATTGATATAAAGTTGCAAGTATCTTAAAACTTAATGATCCCGTTACATATATAATCTGTTTACCAGATTTTCCATTCCCCCCCCCCCTTCTTATGTGGTCCCAGAAATGTTTGGACATCCATTTAGTATTCTCTATTGAGACAAATGTATTTATGATTCAGTTAAGGAAAACGTAAACCTTAGACAACAAGAATGAATTTGGCCTTAATTCTCTTAAAGAGAAAACTGGCAATTGAAATTTAAAAAACATATTAATTGTATAGATATGTAGTGAATGTTGTAATTTGTCATAAAAATGGCTCTTAAAAAAAGAATTCATTTTCTGCATCACAGAAAGAGCAAGTATTTGTAGAAAAATACAAATTTGTAGAAAAAATTTATTAAAAATACTGCAAATACTAAAGTTATTTTATATTTAAAAGTTTGTGTTTAGAAATTGAGTATTTCCAAACCTTATGGATGTCAGCAGTTATTCATTTTGCTCTCTTTGAAGTGAAGTAGAAGTTGTTCAGTCCTGTCTGACTCTGGAATTCTCCAGTCCAGAATAGCGGAGTGGGTAGCCTTTCCCTTCTCCAGGGGATCTTCTCAACTCAGGGATCGAACCCAGGTCTCCCGCATTGCGGGCAGATCTTTACTAGCTGAGCCACAAAGGAAGTCCCTTGCTGTCTTTAGGAATGTTTTATTTTCTCTAATTGATATTGATTAAATGATGTGGATGAATCAGTAGGGAAATAAGTTCAAATACTGACAGTTGTGAGGTTTTTGTTGTTGTTCAATCATGCCTAATGTTTTTTTTTTGATGAAATAACAGCTTCATATTTTCTTTTTATGTGACCTGCACTGAGAAGCTCAAAGAACATTCTATTGATATAATACTTTATTGAGTTGTAATGGTATAGAGTCTAAATTTAAATGAATTTATTGGCAATTTAAAAATCAAATTAGAGGCTATTCCCTGGCTGCCCAGTAGTTGGGGTTCTGTGCTTTCACTTCTGGGGCCCTGGGTTGGATCCTTGGTTAGGGAATTAAGATCCTGCAAGATATATATATATATATGTGTGTGTGTGTGTGTGTGTGTGTGTGTGTGTGTATAATATATGTTATAAATATATATATTTCAAACTAGAGTATGAAGAGCTTAGTTCTTAACAGTTATAAAAGTGACTTGCTGTGACCTTTGAAAAGTATTATATATTAATAATAATAATAAACACAGTTGAGAGGACTAAAATTAGATAAATGTAAGGGTTTTTTTCCTCTTTTTTCTATCAGAGATTGATTTTATTTTCACCTTCATTCAGTTCCTAAAAGTAGACTTCACTTGAATTAGCTTTTTCAAAGTTATTATACAGGATTTTAATGATTTTAATCAGCCTGTGACAAGAAAAATGAAAAAACTAAGCATATGGTACTTGGAATTTGGTTTTACTGGGTAATAATTTACTTATTATTATTTCTTTTCTACTGTGTGGTCTGTTTTGAGAGAATTCTGCATTTCTACTTGTTCCTCATCTGTGTATATACCATTGCCCTCTCATATTTGCTTCCAGTTCTGACAGGGAATTAGGTTGACTGTATCAATATTTCAACCCTGTTGTTCTCAGCAAAGGTACAATAGACAGTTCATAGTTCAGTGATTCTTTTTGTCTTTGATATAGTCATTTTTATGAGGAGTGATTGTATAGAATTTTTTCTCCAAACATCCCCACCCCTCCACAACAAACTCCATGAAACTCCTTGTTCCCCTAACATTTTTGATATAGGTAGAGTTCTCTGCTACCAGTCATGTTCAGATGAGCGTCAGTGAAATGACTCTTCAGGAATTGGTGCATCAGGCTGCCTCCCTTTATTCAGATAAAATAGCTGTGTGTTTTGATGAATGTAACAACCAGCCTCCAGTTTACTATACCTACAAGACTGTGATTGATGCTGCTTCAGCATTATCGAATTTTCTGCTGTTACACTGTGACTTTCAAGGAATTCGGGAAATTGGTCTCTACTGCCATCCTACAGTAAACTTACCCTCTTGGATTTTAGGGTAAGATTTTTTAGAACTGAAAATTTGATATCTTAAAGTAAGATTATTTTCAACAGATATTCTGTGCTGACTCTGTCCTTTGTTTCTTTAGAATTCTCCAAGTCCCTGCTGCTTATGCACCTGTTGATCCAGATTCACCGCCAGCATTATCAATTCATTTTATGAAAAAATGTAATCTGAAGTATATCCTTGTTGAAAAAGTGCATATAAATGTAAGTTTGGCTATTTAAGTTTTTTTTTTAATGTGTTCTATTTACTTTTCAGTTGAAGGGAGTCCCATCCCCATCTTGATTTCTAAATTCACTAACTCAGCAAACTTTCTCAGTCTCAGCACTGTTGACACTTTGGGTTGGGTAATTGTTTTTTGTGAGGAGTGTCCTTTACATTATAAGATGTTTAGTAACCCCATGGCCTCACCTAACAGGTGTCAGTAGCACCCCTCAATTGTAACAACCAAAATTTTCTTCAGACTTTGCCAAATGTCTCCTGGAGGTACCCTCTACTATCCATGCTCCATTGAGAACCACTGCTCAATGACATGAACATATCTTCTGCCCTCATAATAATGAATTGTGAATTGCCTTGAATTTACTTTCTCTTTCCAAAGTTTCCAAAGGAAGCTTTTATAATACTTGATTGTTTTTTTTTTTGGCCGTATGGCATGTGGGGTCTTAGTTCCCTGACCAGAGATTAAACCCATAGCGCCTGCACTGGAAGCATGGAGTCTTACCACCATACTGCCAGGGAAGTCTCAATGCTTGATACTTTTATCTTTGTATCTTATGCCAACTTACAGTAGTCAGCAACATTAAAGAACTGTATCCAAGCTTAGATTTTGAGAAAGAGATTGGCACTTAGGCCAGATCTTTCTGGAAAACTAAATATATTATTTTTTAAATTTTTAAGTGACTGCCAGCCAGAGTCAGTTCTAGTCAAGAAACACTGCCTTAGGTACAAAATTGATATTATATGTTAAGCAAGGGGCAGCCCATGTTTCATTATTATTTCTTCATTTTTTGTTTATAAAATACTGTTTTACCATGGAAAAAAATTGCAGAAAATATATTCAATTTAGCCTATTACTACCATTTCCTATATGAATCATTTTTTATTTGAGAGTAATTTAAATGCCTTTCACTATTTGTGTATATATGCATCTGTATCTTTAACATACATCAGTAGGACAATTCAAGAGCTTCAGGTATATGAGGGGCTTCCTATAGAATAATAGGTATTAGAGTAGGGCCTCCAGAAAGAGACAGTGAGTATTAATTTGGTAAATAAATATTTTCTGAATATACATGTATGGTTGTCTGACCACAGTTTTCTGTTCCTCAAATTGGTTATTTGCTGATAAGCAAAACTAAGGGTTTCCCAGTGGCTCAGCGGCAAAGAATGTACCTGCAGTGCAGGAGACCCAGGTTCAATCCCTGGATCCGGGAAGATTCCTCTGGAGAAGGAAATGGCTACCCTCTCCTGTATTCTTGCCTGGAGAATTCCATGGACAGAGGAGCTACAGTCCATAGGGTCACAAAGAGTCAGACATGACAGAAGCAACTGAGCATGTATGCACGCACAAGCAAAACTAAAATGAGAGTGTGAGGTTCAGTTTTTTAAACAGCCTTGATGAAAGGTTTGTAGATGGGGTGGTTGGGTGGAAGAATTAATTGTCAATATCAAGCTAGTCTTTATAAGTGCATATAGGAAGGAGTTGGATACATAGCAAACCCCATAAAAAGTACCTTGCTTCCTTTTCCGTAATTTTCATGATGGTGTAAGTGTTCTTCCATCAGTTAACACAAGAGCAATCTGAAGTATTTATTGAGCCTCTACTGTATGCCCAGGATCTCCTAGAGTGATGGTTCTCAGCTGGCCATGATTTTACATGCCAGGAAACATTCTGGCAGGTCGAGATTTTTTTTATGATCATGATGGAAAGGGGATGGTACTGGCTTCTAATGGGTAGAGGTCAGGGATTCTGCTCAAAGTCTGACAGTGTACAACCCCAACAAAGGTTTATCTGGTCCAAAATGTCAGTAATGTTGAGACTGAGAAAGCCTACACTAGAACATGGTGTTTGAGAGGATATTATTAGTATTTCAAAGTAACCTAAGACAGGATTCCTGCCTGCCAGTTGCTTTTATAGTTGCAGAGAAGATTAGTACTTGCAAGGTCTACATAATATGATATCACCCTAAGCGAAGTATACATAACCTAGTAGAGATAGGACAGTTTTAATGGAGAACAGTGTTTGAGCTTGGTCTTAAGAGTATGTGGGCCTTAATTTTTTTTTTTTTTTTTACATTATAGAACATACTACACTCTACCTAATAATCACAAAACAAGTACAAACAGAAAACACTGCTGGCTCTTGAGTTGTGACCTTTTCCTCTCATTTATATTAATTTCTTTATTGTGAAAACTTGTTATACTTTATTAACCTGCTATTTATCAACCTAAAAAGATATACTCAAGGGAAACTTCTGTTTTAATCTGTTTCCATCTACCAGATAACTGAGCCAGAAATTCAGCAATCTTAGGCTCACTCCCTGTCCAGAAAGTCACCAAACTCTATTGATTCTTTGTTCATAGGCCCTTTCCATTCATTTCTGCTGCAACAGACTCTTTAGGCAGATATTCAGTTCAGTCGCTCAGTTGTGTCCGACTCTTTGCGACCCCATGAACTGCAGCATGCCAGGCCTCCCTGTCCATCACCAACTCCCGGAGTTTACCCAAACTTGTGTTCATAAGTCGGTGATGCCAACCAACCATCTCATCCTCTGTTGTCCCCTTCTCCTCCTGCCCTCAATCTTTCCCAGCATCAGGGTCTTTTCCAATGATTCAGCTCTTTGCATCAGGTGGCCAAAGGATTGGAGTTTCACCTTCAACATCAGTCCTTCCAATGAACACCCAGGACTGATCTCCTTTAGGATGGACTGGTTGGATCTCCTTGCAGTCCAAGGGACTCTCAAGAGTCTTCTCCAACACCATAGTTCAAAAGCATCAATTCTTCCGCGCTTACCTTTCTTTATGGTCCAACTCATGTCCATACATGACTACTAGAAAAACTATAACCTTGACTAGACGGACCTTTGGTGGCAAAGTAATGTCTCTGCTTTTCAATATACTGTCTAGGTTGGTCATAACTTTACTTCCAAGGAGTAAGCATATCTGAATTGTTATGGAAGTTCATTAAAGGCACTCATAGAATTGCATGTCATTCTCTTCTTGACAAGCAAAGTCTAGTCTATGCTATTGCCACTTTCAGTTGGATCCTATCACAGATTATGATCTAAACTCCTTGGTTTTGAGGATATAGTTATTAAGGATTAGCAACTCATCTCTGGTGAACAGCATTACTCATCTTCTCTCTGTCCCCCAATTTTGCAGCTTATTGGAATGCTTACTGTTCTAACACCAACATTGTCAGGTCAGGTACTGTTTACTGATTGTCTAAATGCCCCTTTTCTTTATTTGGAGAATAGCTGTTTATAACACAGACATTACAAATGAAGAATCAATCTCTGACCTTCCAGGCAAGTTAAGTTCAGCCTTCTCTGTTTTCATTCACATTTGAAGCGTATTTCATTACCACATCACATTGCACTACAGATGTGTGCTTTTGTGTCTCTATGTTAAAGGTGAGTTTTAAAGTAAGGATAGCACTTTACTCTTGGAGATTTCTATTTTTCTTTTTATTCCTGGATAAAGTGCAAGTGCAGTTAACCCTGAACAAATTGGGGATTAGGGGTGCCAAATCCCATTCAGTGGAAAATCTACCTATAACTTTACAGTTGTAATTCCACATCCCTAGGTTCATCTAATTCAGATGGAGTAATATGTATTTACTGGAAAAAACCCACATATAAGTGGACCAGTGCAGTTCAAAGGTCAGTTATACTTTAAAAAAAAAGGCCATGCTAAATCATTAAATGAATACTCAGTATTCTATAGAATATTAAACTTAATATTCTATATAATATTAAACCATATAATAATAAACTTTGTTCTCCATTTAATACAGAAATTCAAGTCTTCCTATGAAGCATTATTGAACTATGATATGCTTACAGTAGAACACAGTGACCTAGTACTCTTCAGACTTCACTGGAAAAATGTCGAGGTGAGCCTGGTGCTAAATGATAGAAAAGAGAAATATGAAAAAGGAAAGATGACAAAGAGTCTGCATTCTGAGAGCAGCAGTGAAGAAAAGTCAGAAGAGCACATGGATGTGAGGCTAAAGCACTGCTTGGCCTATGTTCTCCATACGTCAGGCACTACAGGGATACCTAAGATTGTCAGAGTCCCTCACGCATGTATAGTGCCAAACATCCAGCATTTTCGGTAAGTTTTGTTCTTAGAATCCTTTTCGTAACTTAAAGGAAAAAATGAGTTTTGAACCATCTGTTCTTTATAACTCTTGTTCCTATTGACAGTCCTAAGTAACCTGGGTCTCTTGTTTCAGCTATATCTGAACTTCAGTTCTCTGCAGAGTAGGGCTTTACCCGTTTGATCCTGACCCAGAGCCAAATAGCAAATGATATGTTTGGAAAATTTGCTTCTTAATTATTGAAACATTCCTAGCAGAGGTACTGGCAGAGGTATGGGAGAAAGGAAGAGTTTGGCTTGCTAGAGTGCATTGGGTCTGAGCTGAAAAGTGGGAGACTTATGACCTGAGGGGCAGGAGCCTGATATCCTCTGTTGGAGAAGTTTGAATTTAATCCAAAAGGTAATAAGGAACCAAAAAAAGTTTTAACAATATTATTCAATATACTATCATTTTAATGTGTAATCATTTTAATATGTAATCAGTATAAAAATTATTAGTGAAGTATTTTACATTCTTTTTTGTACACTAGTTATTTTCAAGTTCTAGAGTGTATTTTACGCTTTACACATCTCTGTATGGAGCAGCTACATTATTAGTGCTCAGTAGGCACAGGTGTCTAGTGGCTGCCATATTCTATGCACAGATCTAAAAGGAAGGAATGGTTAAATGCTGCAGAGGTGTCCGCTGTAATTGACAGTTCTGGTTTATAATGAGTTTTTGCTTCTAATGCCCAGAGGTGAAGACTGTACAGGCTAGAGATAAGAAAATGAGGGATAAAGATATGGAAACAGCAAAAATAAGGTGTTATTTTCTAGAAACTAGTTATAATAGAAATGAAAGAATTATGAGAAGGTGTAGTTTTTTTTCCTTTGCTTTTAGATGGGAGAGCTATAGGCTGGACATAAAGAATTGGTGGAGAGGATTGGTTTGGATAATCAAGTAGAAGAAATATGGTAAAGGAGTAAGATACTATGAGATAGGAAGAGATGATATTTAAAGTCCTAGGTGTATATACATCTTCTTTAGAAATGGTTAAAATTGGAGCTTATCTATAACAGTAGGGGAAAGGGAGGGGAAGAAAAGGCTTCTATGGGAAATACAAATAGGTTTCTTTAGGAAAGACAAAAGGAGATAAACTGTGGTAATGTTGACCTGTGCACATGAGAATAGTTTTCATCATCTTCAGGGCCATAAAAGTCCCCTACAGGGGGTTTATGGTAGGTTTATTCTTGGTGCACTTTCTGGGAGTAAAAGTCACCCTGAAGATGGAATTTATAGCAGTCTCATTCCCCAGAGGCTTCTGCTGTCAGATAAGGAAAGTTCCAAGAAGGCTTCTTTCTGCATCTGTTGAAGCCAAAATGTCTTCAGCTTGAAATAATTTTTATACCAACTCTGGAGTTCCAAGTGGGTCTCCACAAATACCATATTTTAAGATATTTTGAAGTTAAGGTAATTCCTAATTCTAGATTGAGTTTTTTGTTGCTAATTTTTTTTTTTGGCTGTGCCAAGTGACATACAGGATCTCAGTTCCCCATCCAAGGATTGAACCGAACCACAGCAGTGAAAGCACAGAGTCCTAACCTCTGGACTGCCAGAGAATTGCCAGTTTTTTGTCTCTAAATTCAAGCAGTGTCTTCGTCTCATCACTGACCATCCATGCTCAGTAATATCCTTACCACATATATTTTGTTCTGCTCTTTGTTGAGATACTGAGAAAAAAGGCCAAATAATGAGAAAAGGGAGTCAGAGGTCTCTATTGATCATCACTGAAGATGTAGTATATAGTAGGTCAAGATTCTACCAGAAAAGCAGAACCAAGAGGATTTATCAGGGATCTCTTACAAGGAGTTTACTTATACTTGTAGAGGCTGGCTATCAAGACTGAAGTCCATTGGGTAGACAGTTAGAAAGGGTGATTATGAATAGACTGAACCCAGTAGGCATGTGCTTGTCCTGTCAGGCAAGTGAGAAAAGAGAATCCAGGGGAAAGGGAGAATAATTGCTGACCCAGCTGCTCTATGGAGTCTCTTTTTCAGAGAAAGCCTAAACACGCTCTCTCTCTTTTTTGTTTTGGCCATGCCTTGTGGCATGCAGGATCTTAGTTCCCTGACCAGGGATTGAACTCATGTCCTCTGCATTGGGAGCACAAAGTCTTAACTCCTAGACTTCTAGGGGAGTCCCCTAAACACACTCTTAAAGGCTTTCCAACTGAGAAAAGCCAGCCAATCCAGGATAACCTCCCTTTTGATTAAAGTCAGATGATTAGGAACCTTAATCGTATCTACAGAATCCCTCCAAGTAGTGCCTAAGTGCATAAAATATGTCATAGTAAAAAGTAGATATTGCTTAAAATGGCTTTTAACCCTTTACATTTATAAAGAAGAGTTCTAGAATTAATAGCACCATTTTGTTTAAGAGAGAAAAATAAATCAGGCTAATATCTGGAAACTTAATGATCATAAGTACTTTTTTAGGATATATGTTTACCAAATGTTAGGCATTTCTCATAATTACATTCTCTCTTGCCTTAGGGTGCTTTTTGAAATCACTCATGAAGATGTTTTGTTTCTGGCTTCACCTCTGACCTTTGATCCTTCTGTGGTGGAAATATTTGTTGCTTTGTCAAGTGGTGCCTCTTTGCTTATTGTGCCAACTTCTGTCAAAATGGTCCCATCAAAATTAGCTGCTGTTCTGTTTTCCCATCACAGAGTGACTATTTTACAGGTACATTTTATGAGCAAATAAAATGTTTTGTCTATCATTGTTCAATATTATAAGTGTGTTAGAATATATTTTGTATTTCTATAGCTCTTTACAGGGGATTCATGGTAATCTAGTTAGATTATCAAGGGCTGTCACCTGATGATGTCACTTTTTGTTGGAGAATGAAAAAAAAAATCAGTTGTGTTTATTTAGTAGAAAATTCTTTTACTATGCAATTTGTACATATTATAATAACTAAAGGAACTCGACTTTTACTCAAACCTGTTGAGATACGCCTCTCCTTTCTTAAAGTTTTGAATTTATTTTGTTTCCCACTAAAAATTGGTTTAAGTAAGTTAAATTATAATTGACTTAGAAATTTAGATTTTCTGATTTTTACCTCAGTGTATATCACTGACTCGATGGATGTGAGTCTGAGTGACCTCCGGGAGTTGGTAATGGACAGGGAGGCCTGGCGTGCTGCAATTCATGGGGTCGCAAAGAGTCGGACACGACTGAGCGACTGATCTGATCTGATATATTTATATTAACCTAAAAAAACAAGTATTTTTTAAATTTGTCATTTTAAAAGATTTTAAAAATATATCTGAAAGTATGTGACTGGTACACTAGCCTTAAGATATTTCATTGTAAGTAGTTAATTAATAGGATTATATGCAGATAAGAATAAATAAAAAATTTTAAAAATGAGACTTGAGAGAACATTAAATTTCTTCCCCAGAGACAAAATTTGATGCTGACTTTATTTTTGGGCAATGTGTTTTTCATCCTATAAAAAAAAATCATATATATATGTAAGTATGGATATAGATACATAAATGAAATCATTATAGCAATGTGGCTTGCTGGGTATCAGTGATATAAATTTTCTCATCTGTTGGTGAATTATTCCGTGAACCTGGATAAGATTTTAATATAGCTTTTATTTTCCTATAAAATTCAAGGAGAATAAAACATGTAAGTTCCTTAATAGATTTGAGTGATAGTTCCTTAGAGAAAGGAAACTTCCCTTGTATGTCATCAGTGTGTTATGCCTCTTTAAATCTGATGCCCTTGCTTAATGTTTTAGTATAATCTCAGATAAATTTACTTTAGCATTGGTTTTTAACCTTTTTGGGATCATAGGTACTTCTGAGAAATGGATACATACTTATTAAGTGTGTTTCCAAAATACAGCAGTTTTCACATATAACTTCATTGGGATTTGATATAACTCACAGTATATACTTACTTGAAATATTATTAGCAGATCACATTTGAATTTGTAAGGGCTCCTTGTACAGATTTTATGTACTAATAATGCTAATGCTAATGCTAAGTCACTTCAGTCGTGTCCGACTCTGTGTGACCCCATAGACGGCAGCCCACCAGGCTCCCCCGTCCCTGGGATTCTCCAGGCAAGAAGAGTGGAGTGGGTTGCCATTTCCTTCTCCAGTGCATGAAAGTGAAAAGAGAAAGCGAAGTTGCTCAGTCCTGTCTGACTCTTAGCGACCCCATAACCTTGTCCAAATCTAATTGGATACTAAGCAAGGGTCTTAAAAGCTTTCAAAGAGAATGCTATGCTATGCTATGCTAAGTCACTTCAGTCGTGTCCGACTCTGTGTGACCCCATAGACGGCAGCCCACCAGGCTTCCCTGTCCCTGGGATTCTCCAGGCAAGAACACTGGAGTGGGTTGCCATTTCCTTCTCCAATGCATGAAAGTGAAAAGAGAAAGTGAAGTCGCTCAGTCATGACTGACTCCTAGCGACCCCATGGACTGCAGCCCACCAGGCTCCCCATCCATGGGATTCTCCAGGCAAGAGTACTGGAGTGGGGTGCCATTGCCTTCTCCGTTCAAAGAGAATATATACTATTAAAGTTTTAAAAATTTGAAAAAATAGAATATCTTGAATTATTGTGGGGGAGAAAGACCCTAAAGTGAGATGGACTAAGTGAGGAAATTAAGAACCCCTTTATTTCAGGAGTAAGAAGTTTTCTCTTGTGAAGAAAGGCTCAATATTTGGTTTCTCACAAACCTAAAGTATATTTGGGCATTTTTTGCATACTCTGGGTAACAATGTTACAGTATTTAAATTTGATGCCTTTTAAAAGTAAAACGTTTTTGTTAGAGCAGAATCTTAGCGTTCTAGCTACCAAATTGTAAATATAAGTGTTTTTCATTTTTACATGAATTTCTACTTACACAATTTAGAAGAAACTATAACATTTTCTAATTGCTTTTTTCTCCTGCCATTTGCTAAGTCCTGTTTTCTTATGATGATTGGTTGCAAAGGATATTGAGTTGTATTGTGCCACTAAATTCATAATTTCCACTTATATGAGTATCTGAAAAGTGTTACTGTGCTTTACCTTGCTAAATATTGATAGTTGTGCATTCATTTATAGAGTTCAAAGTTGACATTATACTTAACACTAGAAATTAGGCCAGAATATTTCAGACTAACCTTATTGAAAATGGAGAACAGAACCATTGGCCATCATTTTTTTTTTTTTTTTTATGATTTTATTTATTTTTGGCTGTTCTGAGTCTTCATTGTTGCCAGACTTTTCTCTAGTTGTGGCAAGTGGGGGTTACTCTAGTTGCAGTGCGTGGGCTTCTCATTGCAGTGGCTTCTTTTGTTGCGGAGCATGGGCTGTAGGGTATGTGGGCTCAGCCAGTTGCGACTCCCAGGCTGTAGAGCACAGGCAAAAGAGTTGTGGCATGTGGGCTTCGTTGCCTTGCAGCATGTAGGATATTCCTGGGTCATGGATCAAACCCAGGTCTCCTGCATTGGCAGGCAGTTTCTTTAGCACTGAGCCACCAGGGAAGCCCTCAGCCATCATTTTGACAGGAGATTTTCCTTATGATAAGACTCTTGGTGGGACAGTTAAGAACTTGACTTAACAATAAGTACATGCTGGGATGTAGGGTCAACCTACTACTTAAATATTTTGACACAGGAGAAGGCGATGGCACCCCACTCCAGTACTCTTGCCTGGAAAATCCCATGGACGGAAGAGCCTGGTAGGCTGCAGTCCATGGGGTCGCAGAGAGTCGGACACGACTGAGCGACTTCACTTTCACTTTTCACTTTCATGCATTGGAGAAGGAAATGGCAACCCACTCCAATGTTCTTGCCTGGAGAATCCTGGGGACGGGGGAGCCTGGTGGGCTGCCGTCTATGGGGTCGCACAGAGTCGGACACGACTGAAGCAACTTAGCAGCAGCAGCAACTTTAACCTCCCTAAATTAAAATTCAGGTTGTCCTTTTAGCTTGTATTGAAAGAAGCCATTTAAAAATACTTACATGGAACCTGTGACTATGGCCAAGTGAGGAGACTGGCAAATCTTCTCCCCCAAAAAGCAACTATAAAGCTGGAGAAAATTGACAAAAATAGCCATTTCCAAACTTGGAAATCAACTATAGACATACAATTATCTGAAAAGTGGTTATGTTTTTAAAAACTGCTGAGTTTTTAAACTGGGAGTCTGTGGCCTGAAGTTTCAGTGGTGAGGAGGGCAAGCACATTGCTGGCTGACACTGAGGCTTCATGCAAGCATAAAAGATACAGAAAGGCCCATGGAAAATACAAGCTGGATTAGACTTGAAAATGACTTAATTTTGAATAAAGAAGGCACAGCGCCAAAGAATTGATGCTTTTGAACTGTGATACTGGACAAGACTCTTGAGAGTCTTTTGGACAGCAGGGAGATCCAACCAGTCAATCCTAATGGAAATCAACTCTGAATACTCATTGAAAGGACCGATGCTGAAGCTGGAAGCTCCAATACTTTGGCCACCTGATGTGAAGAGCCTACTCATTGGAAAAGACCCTGAGGCTGGGACAGATTGAGGACAAGAGGAGAAGTGGGCAACAGGATGAGATGGTTGGATGGCATCACCGACTCAATGGACTTGAACTTGGGAAAACTCCAGGAGATGGCGAGGGACAGGGAAGCCCGGCTTTCCGCAGTTCACAAAGAGTCGGACACAACTTGGTGACTGAGTACCGACATCAGCCCATCCCCAGATTCATCTGTATGGACAATCTGTCCAATCATTGGTTAACTTCTGAGTCATATAGACACAAGGTGACCCTAAGGAAGTAAGACTTGATAATAAGAATATGTATTTTATTATTTATTTGTTGGCTGTACTGCACAGTTTGTGGAATCTTAGTTTCCCCCCCAGGGATTGAATCTGGGCCATAGCAATGAAAGCACTGAGTCCTAACCACAGGACCTCCAGGGAATTCCTGAATATGTATTTTAAAAGTCAACTAAGCAGAAACATTAGTGGCCACGTATCACAAGGGAGACAGAATTCACATTTAGCCTGGCAAGTTACAAACAAATAAGCAAACAAACAATCCACAACAAAACATTTCATAACAATAAAAAATGGTCAGTACATCAAGAAGTACATTGTTATATAAACAAGATGATATTTGCCTAAAATTAGAGGTTCCAAATACATGAAGCAAAAATGGAGAGACCTAAAAGGAAAGACAAATTGACTCAATGGTTTGAAATTTTAATACCCTACTTTCAGTAATTAAATGAAAAACTAGACAGAAATAAGTGCACATATAATAAGAAGACTTGAACCTTCTCAGCCAAATTCCATATGCAGAGCACTATCCACCAAATTCAGAGTACACATTCTTTTCAAGTAAATTAAACATTTCCTATGATAGAGTGTATGCTAGGCCATGAAACAAGTCTCAGGAAATATAAAATGTGTTGATGAAAAAAAAAAAATTAGTCAATCTAAGAAATAGAGAGTTTTAATTGAGCCAGCTTGAGAATTATAGCCCAGGAGACAGTTTTTCAGAAAGATCTAAGGACTGTTCTGCCTGTTAGAAGTCAAAGCACAGTTACATACATTTCTGAGACAAAAATGTTATACATTGAAATGACATCTTGGTAGTTTACATAGTCCAGATCTGCATGTATAGGACAAGTCAGTGGGTCATTTCTGTTGTTTATATCCTACCCAGTCTATAGTATTTTGTCATAGCACCCTGAATCAGATCAGTTGTTCAGTCGTGTCCGACTCTTTGTGACCCCATGAATTACAGCACGCCGGGTCTCCCTGTCCATCACCAACTCCCGGAGTTCACTCAGACTCATGTCCATCGAGTCAGTAATGCCATCCAGCCATCTCATCCTCTGTTGTCCCCTTCTCCTCCTGCCCCCAATCCCTCCCAGCATCAGTCTTCTCCAATGAGTCAACTCTTCGCATGAGGTGGCCAAAATACTGGAGTTTCAGCTTTAGCATCATTCCTTCCAAAGAAATCCCAGGACTGATCTCCTTCAGAATGGACAGGTTGAATCTCCTTGCAGTCCAAGGGACTCTCAAGAGTCTTCTGCAACACCACAGTTCAAAAGCATCAATTCTTCGGCGCTCAGCCTTCTTCACAGTCCAGCTCTCACTTCCATACATGACCACAGGAAAGACCATAGCCTTGACTAGGCGAACCTTTGTTGGCCAAGTAATGTCTCTGCTTTTCAATATGCTATCTAGGTTGGTCATAACTTTCCTTCCAAGGAGTAAGCATCTTTTAATTTCATGGCTGCAATCACCATCTGCAGTGATTTTGGAGCCCAGAAAAAGAAAGTCGGACACTGTTTCCCCATCTATTTCCCATGTAGTGATGGGACCAGATGCTGTGATTTGTTTTCTGAATGTTGAGCTTTAAGCCAACCTTTTCACTCTCCACTTTCACTTTCATCAAGAGGCTTTTTAGTTTCTCTTCACTTTCTGCCATAAGGGTGGTGTCATCTGCATATGTGAGGTTATTGATATTTCTCCCAGCAATCTTAATTCCAACTTGTGTTTCTTCCAGTCCAGCGTTTCTCATGATGTACTCTGCATATAAGTTAAATAAACAGGGTGACAATATACAGCCTTGACGTACTCCTTTTCCTATTTGGAACCATGAATAGACTGGGATAAAAAAGAATGAACTATTGATACATCTATCATGAATCACAGGCATTTTCACTCACTACAGAATGAAAGAAGCCAGGTTATAATAATACTTGTTGTATGATTCCATTTTATAAAACTCTAAAAAATGTCAACTGACCATAAGTGACAAAAAATAGATCAACAGTTGGCTGGAGGAGGGATCCAGTTGGAGGGTATAATTATAATGGTACAAACATAATATTAGGGCTGAAGGATATTTTCATTATCTGGATTGTGGTGACGGTTTCGCCAACAATATATCTCAAAATTTGTATACTTTAAACATGTATAATTTATATGTCAGTATTATCTTAATAAAGTTCTTTTTTAAAGTTTTTACTCATTGTGCTGCTTAAGCACATTTTAAAAACACTTTATATACTTTTTCTACATGGAAATAATGAAAGAAGAAATGGAAATTGATTTTATAGATTTTGTTGTTTTTATCTTTAAACCTTTTTGTCTATAAATTGCATAATGAAACAATACTGTGCTTAAGTTTTTTACTAAAGCAAAATTTATATCAACATTAAAAAGGTAATGCTGCTTCAGTAGGTTTCCAAATACGATTTGCCATTTAGGAAACAGCCTTAATTTCCATGTGAGCTCCCAATGTTAAACTTTAAACTAATTACTATAATTTTTTTTTTAAAGAAGTGAAGGGGAAAAAAGTAGTTTATTTTTGATGTATTTACAGGCAACACCGACATTGCTCAGAAGATTTGGATCTCAGCTCATCAAGTCAGCTGTTTTATCCACCAATACTTCTCTTCGCATATTGGCCCTTGGTGGTGAAGCATTTCCATCATTAACTGTTCTCAAAAGCTGGAGAGGAGTGGGCAATAAAACACAAATATTTAATATTTATGGCATCACAGAGGTATCAAGTTGGGCGACTTTCTACAGGATTCCAGAGAAGATTCTTAACTCTACTTTGAAGTACGGATTTCAGTTCCTACGAAGAGTAGAGAGAGGATATTTTTCCAGAAGGCAATGGCACCCCACCCCAGTACTTTTGCCTGGAAAATCCCATGGATGGAGGATCCTGGTAGGCTCCAGTCCATGGGGTCGCTGAGAGTCGGACACGATTGAGCGACTTCACTTTCACTTTTCACTTTCATGCACTGGAGAAGGAAATGGCAACCCACTCCAGTGTTCTTGCCTGGAGAATCCCAGGGACGGGGGAGCCTGGTGAGCTTCCGTCTATGGGGTCGCACAGAGTCGGACACGACTGAAGCGACTTAGCAGCAGCAGCAGCAACACAAAATAGTGTTTTTGATAGGCACTGGAGTCATTATTTTAGAAACACTATTTTATCTAGAATTCTATGCTGGGAATTCAGAAAACTGATACTACAGATTCTGCTAAAGCTTTTTGTAACTAAACAGATAACTTTTCCACCTAACCTTTTCCACTTGGCAGTCTTTGAATTATAAACTTTTTTTTTCTACATTTGGTACAATGTCATTTAAATATATTGGTGAATATTTTATTCAAGTGAAAATTTTAAAACTTGGTTTGGGTTGTGTTTTCATAGATGTGAATTGCCTGTACAACTGGGATTCCCACTGCTTGGAACAGTAGTTGAAGTCAGAGATACTAATGGTTTCACAATTCAAGAAGGCAATGGCCAAGTATTTTTAGGTTGTTCTGCATTTGTTGATTGGGAATGATTTTTTTGTTTCCCAAGGGAAAAAGTCTGTGTTTTTATTCTTTCCTCAGTTTTTCTTAAGTCTAGTACTCTTTTCAGTGATGGTAATTTTTAATCTCATCATCACAGTCAATGAAACATTTAATAAGTTACATGATTATTTTAGATAACTGTGTCTAATACTCTAAGGGAAGATAGAAAAGCAATTTGGGAACTGTAACTTGGTTGTTTGTATTTCTGTTTATAGCCTGAATTTTATTTAATTAGAATATTTAAATTTTAAAAATTATTTTAAAAATGTTCTTAATCACATATATATTTTTAGAAATAAATTTTATCACTTTTGCTTATTTTACTAAGGTTGTTATTATATATAATTTTATCAGATAACATTTAAAAGTGAGTCTCCAATTTTATATATATATTAAAACTTTTAAACTTAGCTTTTGAAAATGTTCTGATTTCATGGATTTAATTTTCCCTAAATATTTTTATTACATTGGTGTTTATATCTTGTGAAGGTGGCAGAAATAGAGTATGTTTTCTCGATGGCGAAATGACGGTACCACTTGGCACAATGAGAGCCACAGGAGACTTTGTGACTATAAAAGACGGAGAGATATTTTTCTTGGGACGAAAGGACAGTCAGATCAAACGTCATGGCAAACGTCTTAACATAGAACTTGTACAACAGGTAGAACTGTTCAAATATTAAATATCTATTAACATACATAGGTATTAGAGGCAGCCATAACTAATTTGCTTTGCCAGGGTTCTCTATCAGTATTATTTAGACTTAAGACTTTTGTATTAATGATGAATTACAATAGAAGACATGGATAATTCACTGTGTATTTTACTCTCAGGTTGAAGAGAGTTGTCTTTTTTTTAAAAAATAAGTGACAAAATGGATTTTTATAACTGTGAAAGTAAGTTTATTTTGCTCTGGAAACTATCGTTTTTAGAAAACATTAAGAACCCTGTGTGCTGGTAATAGTGATGGTAGGAAACAAATTTTTTTAATCTCTAGGGAATCCCAGAATTTAATTTGTTGATTTCAGAGCATTTAGGAAGTTTATTTTTAAATGTCCTCATTGGCAGATTTGGATAATCTCTCTCATAGATTGCTGAAGGTCTTCAACAAGTGGAGTCTTGTGCAGTTACATGGTATAACCAGGAAAAATTGATTTTGTTCATGGTGACTAAAAATGATTTAGTAAAGGATCACATCTTTGAAGAACTGCAGAAACATCTTCCAAGTCATGCCATCCCAGATGAGCTTGTGTTAATTAATTCTCTGCCATTCACATCTCATGGTAAAATAATTTGAAGCTGCTTTGTTTCAGTGCCAGATGATTGTAATTGTGTTCATAACTAGTTTAAAGACCACTTAAATCCTTATCGTTACAAGTAATACTAGTATATACTGTGGTAGACCCTCTGTTAAATACTTTGTAAAAGTAATTCATTTTATCTCAGAAAATCCTATGAGTAGGTGGTATTATTCCCATTTATTGATGTGAAAAATAAGGCTTAAGAGGTTAAGTAATTTTCCCAAAATCACTTTGCTAGTTAGAGTTGAAATTCTATTGAGAATTGTTTGACTTCAAAACATGTACTCTTAATCACCAAATTCTGTTATTTTCCCAATTTCATCTTTAATATATATTTCAAAATGTGGTAATTGCTTAGTAAATAGTACTATTTCTTTAACTCTTTAAATGAGATGAACATTAGCCCCTCCTTTCTTCTTATCTGATACTTACTACATTCTAGATAGCATGAGCTGCTTTCTTTATTATTAATTATCTATGACAAACTATTCTATAGGATTTCTAACCTTAACAATGAAAAATGTGTCTGTTGTGACTAATGAAGATATGAAGGGTTGAAGCTGAAATTTAAAAGTTGTTTTTTTCTTTTATATTAAGGAAAAATTGATGTTTCTGAGTTAAATAAGATATATTTAAACTACAGAGACTTGAAGTCTGAGTGTAAGCTCAGTGGAAAAGAGGAACTTTGGGAAAAATTACACCATTTGTGGAAGGTACAACTTTTAAGATACAAATTTGTTGTTATAAAGAAGTTATTGTATATCTTTGGGGAATGTAGCAACCTAATAAGTCTAATAAAATTTTCTAAGAATGTTCACTGCTGTCCAGATGTTAAGTAGCATAGCTTTGTTTATTCAATCTGTATTAAAATAAAAGTTAGGTTCTGTAATGCAAGATTAGATTAAGCTCCCCATATAGAGATTTATTAGAAGTGAGGTAGTAGTCATAAAAGGCACAAGTGGACAAAACTTCTCTTGCTGTAAGTTTTCCCTAAGCAAAGAAGTTGAGTACACTTATACTTGTCAGAATAAAAAAAAAGCCCAATCTTGCTATACCACAGCCTGTGGTATAAAGGCTTTAACATCGTTATTCCAGAAGTTTTAATGATGTGTATGTTTCTGCTTAAGGGAATTTATATTATATACACACACACACACACACACACACATATAAATATATATATACACATACACATATATATAAAACAGTCAAAAACTTTTTTTGAAGTATATATATTTACCTTTGATTTATAGGTCAGTATAATTTTTCTTAAAATATGGAGTTTTCTTAAAAAAGGATGTGTTTGTATAGTCTTATCTGAAAAATAGAGGGTATTTAAATAAAAGTATTATCCACTTCATTTTTAGATTCATGGAAAATAGTTCTGATATATATATGTGTGAAGATATTGAAAATAACTATCCCTATATTATAGAAATATCAGATGTTATTATCTTGTGGGTTTTATAATTAGTAAATCAGATGTTTTTATAATTTCATTTCTTATCATATGGGTAGGAAAACTGCTCTAAAGGGAAGTATAATTTGCAGTCCTAGGGTAGGCTTGTCACACCGTTGGTAGGATGACGAGGGTCTCCTTTACTATATAGAAAATCATGTTAAAGTTTATTTTGTGTGTTTTGTGTTCATCTCATTAATGTAAGTACTGTCGCTTATATTACTGTAAATGCTGATTTTAGGCCTTGAACATCAATGTATTTCTCCCTTCTCCAATCTGTAGTCTGTTCTGAGTCTCTCAGAAGATGTTTTGAAGATTCCTGATGAGTCACTCTTCTTAAGTAGTGGTGGTGATTCCTTGAAATCCATACGGCTCCTCAATGAGATTGAAAACCTTGTTGGCACATCAGTACCTGGGCTTCTGGAAATTATTCTCAGCAGTTCTATTTTAGAGATTTACAATCACATCCTTCAAACTGTGTTCTCAGATAAAGATCTGACACTTAGCAAGAATCATGCCATGAAAAGAAAATCCAGCGATGTTACTCAAGAGGAAACCAGTGGAAAATCTTTACGTCAGGAAACTGTCATGCCTTTAAATTGTGACAGTGAGATCAATGCTTTTATTGCTCTGAGCAGAGGGAATCAGATTTTGTCTTTGAATACTGATAGGTCTTTAACTAAATTTGGACATTGCCCTTCAACCTATTCTTCTGATTTAAATTCACAGACTGACATTCAAAATAGAGAAAGCCTAAATACTCCACCTCTTGTTGGGAAGTCAGAAGATCCATCCTGTGTTGTAGAAGTTTCTGAAGAGGAAGCACCTGTGATTAGGGCTGAGAAAATGGAGTTCCGTGTGAGGTGGAGGTCAGACACAGGCAAATGTGTGGACGCTTCACCTCTGGTTGTAATACCAGCTACTGATAAGTCATCTGCAACTGTGTACATTGGCTCCCATTCTCACAGAATGATAGCAGTTGATCTTTACTCTGGAAAGGTGAAATGGGAACAGATTTTAGGAGATCGCATTGAATCCTCAGCATGTGTATCTAAGTGTGGAAACTATATTGTAGTGGGTGAGTTTCTGAATTTGAGGTTTATAGAGTTAAATGGAATTACCATATGAAAATACCAGTAGAGCCAAGTTAATTTTAAAAAACCTGTGTTTAGTGGGTTTAGTTTCTGTCAAAGAATAATAATTACGTGCTGATTCACAGTGTGGGCCTTGGGTCAGAGTTTCTGGGTCTGAACCTAGCTCTAAGGCTATTACCCGCTCTGTGACCTTCAACAAGTTGTGGAACTCCCTAGAACTTCAGTTTTCTCATGAGTATATGGGCATAATAAATAAAACATGGTGCTGTGTCACAAATTATTCCCAAACTTAATGGTTTAGAGCAATAAACATTTATTATTTCACAGTTGGTGTGGATCAGGAATTTAGGAGGAGCTTAGCTGAAAGTTCTGGCTCAGGGTTTCTCCTGTGGCTGCACCCATGTGAAAGCTTGACTTGAGCTGGCAAAATCTGCTTCCAAGATGGCTTACAGTGCGGCTAACACAAGACCAGTTCTTTGCTGAGTTTTGACAGGAAGCTTTAGTTTCTTGCCCCATGGGCTTCTCTCTGAGTGGCCCAAGAGAGTGACTGAGGAAAAATGCAGTACTTTTAGTGTCTAAAGTTGTAAATCATAATTCGTGCTTTATTCTGTTATTAGAAGCACATCATTAAGTGTGGCCCACACTCAAAGGAGGGGAATTGGCTCCACCTCTTGAAAGGAAGAGTATCAAAGAATATGTGGGTATATTTTAAAACTACCACAATGATCATAGAGCTTCTGAGAGGATTAAATGTGATAATTGCTTGTGAATCCTTGAGTACATACCTGGTGGCTTAGACAGTAAGAATCTGCCTGTAATGCAAGGGACCTGGGTTCAATCCCTGGGTTGGAAAGATCTCCTGGAGAAGGGAATGCTGACCCACTCCAGTATTGCCTGGAGAATTCCATGGACAGAGGAGCCTGGCGGGCTACAGTCCATGTGATTGCAAAAAGACTAAGCGACTAACACTTTTACTTTCTTTTTCAGGGACAGACTAAGTGCTCATTGAGTGTTAGCTATTACCTGCTACTCCGTTTCCCTAAGGTGCAGGTGACTTTTACTTTACAAAGATATGGGGGTTCAAGTATAATGTCTCCTTGACTATCACTTTATTTTTACCCCTCGCCCAAACTACATTAAGTTTTACTTTAGTGCTCATGCAATCTGCTTACCAAAGCTTTTCAGTCTAAATACTTAGGAATATATCTCCCTGCTTAAGTTATCCTGGCTAGGATCTACTTGAATCTAAGTTTGATCCTTTCCTATTGAAAACCTATATTTTGAGAATTTTGCTACGGGAAACTTTCACTTATACATATGAATATGAGTAGTGTCTACCCAAAGCTTGTGGTACATGGTGGTCACTTAGTCCTTTTTTTTTCTTTTTAAAAAAATTTCAGGTTTATTGAGATGTAATTGACATATGATGTTTTATTAGTTTAAGGTATACAATATAATGATTTGATGTGTGTGTATATTGCAAAATGATTACCACAGTAAGTCTAGTTAGCCTACATCACCTGACACAGTTACCGTTTTCTTTTCCTGGGATGAGAAATTTTAAGATTCACTCTCAGCAATTTTCAAATATCCAATTCAGTGTTGGTAACTATCACTTAGTACTTTATTTTTTTATTAATGTACGGTTTATACCCAGTGGTATACAGTTCTGTATTTTGACAGATACATACTATCATGTAACCACTACCACAATTAAGAGTCCGTTGCTCCAAAAAATTTGTGTTTCACTTTATAGTTACTCCTCCTCCTATCCCTACCACCAGCCACTCATCTGCTTTTTGTCCCTGCTTGCAGGATCTTAGGTCTCTGAGCAGGGATCAAACCCATGCCCCCTACAATGGAAGCCCAAAGTCTTAACCACTGGACCGTGAGGGAAGTCCCTTAACAGTGTCTTTTGAAGAGAAGTTCTTAATTTCAATGAAGTCTACTTTATAATTTCTTTTATGGATCCTGCTTTTGATGTCATATCCAGGAGATCTTTGCCTAACCTAAGGTCACAAAACATTTTCTTCTGGAGCCAAACTGAAAGAATGTGCTCATTAACCAGCTATTCCTGGTGTACTCCACTATGTAGGACATTTCTCTTCATCTTCACTAAGTATGCTGTCCTTTCCCTTCTGAGCAGTAACTGCCAGAAGAAAGCACAGCAGATACTCTGGAAATTGAACCTCAAGTGGGCAGCAGTGGTTATAATCAGGTAGAACCACCCAGAGTGTTGGGCCAATGCCTAGATTTCACTTCCCCTGACTTACATGCACTCCAGAAACTTGAGTGATCTTTACTTTGTAGATTTTGACCACTCCCACTGCCAATTGGAGGGGGTTTTTTTGGCCACAGCAAGTCAGAGACTCCTGCTCTGTCTTCTCATCCAAGCAGCAGTTTGGAAAAATCAGTCTACTATAGTTGTCAAGACAATAGGCTCTGGAGCTTGACTTCTTGAATTCAAATCTTTGCTCTGCCACTTACTACCTGAGTAGTTTTGCCCATAACTCTCCTATAACTTAACTCTCTGTGCTTCAATTTTGTCCTCTATAAAATGTGCATATAGTCACACTTCACTGAGAGGATTACATGAGTTAATAGGAATAAAATTCTAACAGTAGTACCCTCCATAAGATAAAAGGTCAGTAAACATTTGTTATTAAGTTCCTGAGTGGTGTTCAACTCTTTGTGACCCCCATGGACTGTAGCACACCAGGCTTCCCTGTCCTTCACTATCGCTTGGAGTTTGCTTGGATTCACATCCATGGAGTTGGTGATGCCATCTAACCATTTCATCCTCTGCTATTCTTTTCTCCTTTTGCCTTCAATCTTTCCCAGCATCACAGTCTTTTCCAGTGAGTCAGGTCTTCACATTAGGTGGCTAGAGTATTGGAGCTTCAGCTTCAGCATCAATCCTTCCAGTGAATATTCATATTGTTCATATTAGCATTTCTTTTGAAGATGTATTTAGTTATTTGGCTGCACCGAGTCTTCATTGCTGCACACAAGCTTTCTCTGGTTGCAGTGAGCGGGGCCTACTCTTAATTGTGTGCAGGCTTCTCATTGCAGTGGCTTCGCTTGTGGAGCACTGGCTCTTGGGCACATGGTCTTCTGTAGTTGCAGTTCCCAGGCTCTAGAGCACAGGCTCAGTAGTTGTGTCGCATGGGCTTAGCTACTCTGTGGTATTGAGATCCTCCCCAACCTGGTATGGTACCTGTGTCCGCTGCATTGGCAAGCAGATTCTTAACCACTAGACCACCAGAGAAGCCCAGCATTTCTTTTTCTTTTGGCTAGACTGCCAGGGAAGTCCCAATATTAGCATTTATTGAACACTTTTTATATACTGGGCATTTATCCTAATTATCACAATAACTCTGGATGCAGTTGTATCCACATTCAGCAGAAGAATAATCTGAGGCCCAGCAATGCTAGATGATTTGCCCAAAGGATGGCCATGACAAGATCAGAATCCAGGTCTGTCACAGCCTCTTTCTGCTGCGGCATGCTCATGTTCATTGTTTTCTTGGTAGTGAAGCACTTCTCAGTACCTTGAAAATGTAAGGTGTACTTACTGAAAAGGTTTTTTTTACATAAGTGATTACTGTTCATTTCTGTCTTGCTGAAATGTAAATCTGAGCCAAACATAAAGCCTAAGTACACATGAAGAGCATCAAATATACGTTGTCATGATTTAAGCCAAAGAATTATTTTCCAGTGACATATCTAAATCTCATCTTTAATATTTTGTTTGCCAACAGGCTGTTACAATGGGTTAGTTTATGTTCTGAAAAGTAATAGTGGAGAAAAATACTGGATGTTTAGTACCGAGGATGCTGTCAAAAGCTCAGCAACCATGGATCCAACCACAGGACTTCTTTACATTGGATCTCATGACCAGCATGCATACGCTTTGGATATATATGTAAGAATTCAGTTTGTCAGCTTTACACCATAAGCATAAATGGAAGAGCATGAAATTATCAGGTGGTGTTGACTAGGGGAGCAGGTATTAACTATTTTCCAAGTTTGTGATCTGGGAAGATTAAGAGATTAATTAACAGCCTTAATCTCTTAAGATATTTTTAACTTCCTTACCAAATTTTCACAAATTTGCTGCTCAGAGTTTTGAAATATAAAGAACTTAGAATTTACTATTGACAATAGAAAGAAGAGAATCACAAAAATATCAATAAGATTTTATATAAGAACCCGATTACATAAATTTTTAAAATTTAAGAATTATAAACTTAAAAAGAAGTTGGGAAAATTTTTTTGAAACAAATATGACATAGTTAAAGCTCATAAGTATAAATGAAATTAAGAGTAAATGTAAATCTATAACAAAAATATAAAGGTCCAGATAGAAAAGTATTCAACAAAGGATGTAAATGGACAGGACCCTTAAGAAGAAATGGCTAGTAAATGTATATAAATTTATATAATGTTTAAGAATCAAAGGAATGAAAATTTAAAACTTTAAAGATAGAGAAGCAAATATTATTAGCTTAGAGGGTAACATTAAATGCTAATGAGAGTTTTGGGAGGTAAGCTTTTGAGGAAGACAGTTTGACAATTTGAATAGGTAACAATTTCATATCCTTTGACTCAGTAAAGTTCTAGGAATCTATCATGGCAAAATAATCAGAAACATGGATAAATGTAAGTACCAGAATATCTTATTTCCAAGTTATTTATACTACCAAGAAATTAGTTACAAATAGGGTAGAGAGAGAGTATTTTATGTTCATATGGGATATAATCCAATAATGTAATATTAAAAAGTTTTACAGAATAAGTGAGCTAAATTATATATAAAGTGTATGATATTCAGAATGATCTCAGGTATATTAAACTGTCTGTATGTGTGTGTGCCAAAAAGATCACAAGGCAAAAATGCTAAAATGTTAGTAGTAATCTCTGGGTATTGCCTTTTGCCTTCTTTTTATGCTAACTTGATTCTCCACAGTAAGTATGTATTACTTTTACACTAAAAATTAAAATTATATTAACTAGATAGACACACGTAACTTTAAAAGGGACAGGATATATTGATTTTGTGAATCACCCTCAGAAACCAATTAATTTGCTTTCCTTTTTGCTCTTTTAAAATTTTACTTTCTTATTTACAGAATAAGAAGTGTGTTTGGAAGTTGAAATGTGGAGGAACTGTTTTTTCTTCTCCTTGTTTGAGCCTGATTCCATCTCACTTGTATTGTGCTACACTGGGAGGACTTTTACTGGCTATAAATCCTGTAGGCATAAAATAATGTTTACTGATTTTATTACCTATTTTTCTTTAATATATTTTACTTTTGCTTGGAATTCTGAAAATTTGAAGTAGATCTCAACTAGATACAGTCCACACAGTACTGGATCAGAATTCACTAAAATGATTGACATGAAGTCTAGAGTGATGAGAAAAATCTAAGTTCTGTGTTATATCCTTTATCAGTTTTTAAATTGGCAGAATGTTCTCAGTTTTATCAAGAACTTTGTGTCCATTCTAAGGATAGAGTTTATGTGCTAGTTATTTCTTTCCTGGTTTTATTGCAGGTTGTGATCTCAGTTCTCATAAATAGCACTCATTAATTTTATAGCTGTGTATATATACACTAGCTTCATTTATAATCAAGCTATAATATATAAGCTTCACTTATAATAGTCAGCATGCTACTGTAGCATTTTCTGATGTTACCTCTGGGAGATTTATGAATTTGTTTTATAAAAGTAATTGATGAGTAGAATGATTTAAATGCTGTGAATTACGTTTGCCCATGCCAGGCCACTGGGGACAGAATTTGGGAACATTCCTGTGGAAAGCCACTCTTTTCTTCTCCACGGTGTTGCCTACAGTATATTTTTATTGGCTGTGTAAATGGAAATTTACTCTGCTTTACTCACTTTGGAGAACAGGTAAAAAATGTCTAGTTCTGTTTTACTTATCTTTGTCAAAAGCATAGTAGTCGGTGATGACTAAAGTATAATTTTATACAACATTTTTTGACCCATCGTGTTGAAAGCTAGTTCTATTTGTTAGCCTGTGGATTTTTAAATTTTTGAATGATGCTCTAATAGGTTTAAAAGATTCTATCCAAACATTGTTTTAATTTTGCCATCCTCCTTGTCCAATGTAAAAAATGTTAGCATTTTTTAGGCAACTTAGTTATAATCTCTATTCAGGTTGTGAAAATTGAAGTAAACCCCTGCTTTTTCTATGAAAACCAAAATCTGTTACAGAACCCAATTTACTTTGTATGGAGGTTCCGTCTTCAACTTTGTGATCAGGGTAGCGGTCAGCGTAGCAGGGTAGGCTCCTGATCTTTCGTTAGGATAATAGTCTCTACTTCTTCACCCACAAGTGACTATGGCACAACGTCTGTGTTTTTGATTTGAGGGATTATTCTGTGGACTTGAGTGTACTAGCTCCAGCATAAGTTAGCCCATGGATGGCTATGGTTGCGTCTGGGTGCACTTTATTCTGTTTTCGCCCCTGATACACTAGCAGTTTCTTTTGTTCTGCGTGACAGTTATTTTGTGATGAAATTTTTTTTAAGTCTTTTTTTTTAACCTTTAAAATTGTTTCAGGTCTTTGGTTGTGTTGGGTCTTCCTTTCTGTGTGCAGGCTTTCCCCAGCTGTGGTGAGCAGGACTGTTGTTTGTTGCAGTACGCAAGCTTCTCACTGTAGTGGCTTCTCTTCTTCAGGAGCACAGGGGCTCAATAGTTGTGATTTGAGGGCTTTAGAGAATGGCCTCAGTAGGTGTGGCACATGGACTTTAGTTGCCTGCAACATGTGGAATATTCCCAGATCAGGGATCTGAGTCCATGTCGCCTTTGTTGACAGGCAGAGTCTCATCCACTGTACCACCAGCGAAGTCCTGTGATGAAATCTTTTATTAAGTTTACTTAATATTTTTTATTTAGAAAGTAATTTGTATATATTCTCACCTTTGGATTTCTAAATAGTTAGAAGAGGCAAAGGTTCTTACTCCTTTTTTTTTCTTCTCTGAATAAGCCAGCGAAAGATTAAAGTAATTTTGTCCAAGTCAGGAAGAAAATTGAGATTACACACCATGTATCATGAATATACCCACTTTTTTTTTAATTTTACTGCTACTATGGATTGTGAACATTACCTTAGACTTATGCCTCTTCTTCCTGTGTGTTTTAAAATATTGGCTGACAGGGTAATCTATAGTAGCTTTGAAATAAGCAAATAGTATATATCTGTAGTGTAGACACACAACTCTATAGCTCTTTGTTTAAAGCTTTAGTTCAACTTATTACACATAAACTTTTCTTTTCAGCTTACTTACCTCGTTTTTCTTACATCAGGAGACTAGAGTAAGATACAATTTTTAATAAGATACACTGGAAACTCAGTGCAGTTTTATCTTAGAAATCATCGTCTCTGAACATATTAGTAATAACTTTTGGATGAGGTTTGAAATGAATTTATATTGTGCATAGTGATGATTTATGTAATAGGGGCACTGGTGTTTTTTATGTTCGATTTTACCACTGGGACAGAGGTCTAATCCGAGGGTGCTACTTTTCAGAGAAAGCTATTATTTTCTCTATCTATATTTACCATTCAGTAGCCTATATCTCTCAGATTTTATTAAGAATTTCATAAAGCTATAATCTACAGAATTGTTGAAATTGGATGAATGAATTGTTTTTGCCTTTATCACCTTTCAGGTTTGGCAATTCTCTACCAATGAACCAATCTTTTCATCCCCGTGTACCTCAGCATCAGAGCAAGAAATATTTTTTGGTTCTCATGACTGCTTTATCTACTGTTGTAGTATGAAAGGTCACCTCCAGTGGAAATTTGAAACTACTTCAAGAGTGTATTCAACGCCTTTTGTTTTCCATAATCACAACCATAACAATGAAATGTTACTGGCAGCAGCATCTACTGATGGGAAATTGTGGATCTTGGAATCTAAGAGTGGACAGTTGCAAAGTGTGTATGAACTTCCTGGAGAAGTTTTCTCTTCTCCTGTGGTCTGGGAATCAATGCTTATTATTGGATGTAGAAATAATTATGTTTATTGTCTGGATTTATTGGATGACAAAGGTAATGAAGTGCAGTCCTTAGAATATACATGAGATATTTGAAAATATTTTATATTACTGAGCTTGTGGATAGTCTTATATTAAAGATTATATTTTGTTTAAGAAACTTGTCTATTACACTTTATTGGAAAACAACCATACTTTACTTCTTATAGGAGCAACAGATGCTTTTACAAGGAATTATAGAACGAAACACATCCTAATGCCTGTTATAATTATTAATTAAAGAAATATCGATGTTCTTTTAATTTGTATAGATGTCCTACTTTGTTTTTTTTTTTTTATAAAAGACCTCTGGGAAAAAAGATCAAAATATACTTGGTAGGTTAAAAACTTAGTATGTGATGTAATTAACATTAACACCATTCACTCGTTTATACTGGGAATCATAACAAAATGTTGTCAAAGATAGGATCTACTTATCAAATTAGTTTCCTTAATTTAGTATTTTTAAATGAACAAAGTTCCAATGTAGAATTATATATATATATATATATATATATATATATATATATATATACACACACACTCTGTATTATTTCAAGTTGATATACCTTTTCTCAATTTTTGCCCCCAGTGAACTGTACCTTCTCTGGAAGGCATGCCCTTTATGCTTCCCCCTTCTCTTATGCCTGGGCTAGGCCTGTGATTTGCTTTAACCTAGAGAATACAGTGATGGTGATATTATGCCACTTTCTGAGCCTAAATTTTAAGAAGTTGTGGTTGCTTCTGCCTTTATAGCCATGCGAGCCCTGAGCAGCCACATCAATCTGGCTGTCTATTGGAGAAGACATGTTAACAAGGGAGCCATGAGCTAAGACTACACTGAGAAGAACCAAGGAAGCCAGTGAACAGTGACAGTCAATGATATGACCCCCAGCATTCCAGCCAACTCCAGCGATACACTGTGTTGCTGACCTTTCCCCTAATTCTGCAGACAACTGTAGTATCATTTCACTTGTTCATTCATTCACCAGTAGAATCTCAAATATCAAACATGCCAGAGTTCTTGGTGGCAAGCAATAGAAGGTAAATTTGGGCTATTTTAAGTAGAAAGTATTTATTTTTATTGAAGTATAATTGATGTACAATATTATGTATTTTTTATTGAAGTATAATTGATGTACAATATTATATAAGTATTATATAGAAATTCACAGTTTTTAAATGTTACATGCCTTTAAAACATTGGCTATATTCCCTGTGTTATACAATATATCCTTGTAGTATCCTTGTATTTATTCTATACACAATAGTTTGTACCTCTTAATCCCTTACCACTGTTCTGCCCTTCCTCCTTTCCCTCTCCCTGCTGGTAACCACTAATTTGTTCTCTATATTTGTGAGTCTGATTCTTTTATGATATATTTTCTAGCTTGTTCTATTTTTTTAGATTCCATGTAAAAGTGATAGCATACAAAATATTTATCTTTCTCTAACTCATTTCATTTAGCATATTGACCCTCCAAGTCTATCCATGTTTTGCAAATGGCAGAATTTTGTTCTTTTTATGGCTCACTAGTATTCCATTGTATATATACACCATATCCTCTTAATCCATTCATCTGTTTATGGACACTTAAATTGCTTCCATATCTTGGCAATTATAAATAACACTGCTATGAACATTGGGTTGCATATATTTTTTGAACTAGTGTTGTTGTTGTTGTTTTTCAGATATATATATCCAAGAGTGGTGGAATTGCTGAGTTCTGGGGATGGTAGTTCTATTTTTAGCCTTTTTGAGATACTTCCATACTGTTTTCCACAGGGGCTACACCAATTTACGTTTCTCCTCAACAGGGGATTCCCCTTTTCTCCACTTCCTCACTGTCATTTGTTGTTTGTGTTCTTTTTGATGGTAACCATCCTGACCTGTCTGTCATGGTATCTCACTGTAGTTTGTATTTGTACTTCCCTGGTGATTAGTGATGTTGAGGATCTTTTCATGAGCTTGTTGATCATCTGCATTTCCTTTCTGGGAAAAATATCTGTTCAGGTCTTCTGCCCAGTTTTTAACCAGGTTTTATTTTCTTTTGATATTGAGTTGTATGAGTTATTTATATATGTTGGATATGACCACAAGTTGATCATACCATTTGCAAATATTTTCTCCCGTTCAATAGGTTGTCTTTTCATGTTGGTGATGGTTTCCTTTGCTGTACATAAGTTTTTAAGCTTAATTAGTTCCCATTTGTTTATTTTTTTTTTATTTCCTTTGTTTTAGGAGACAGATTAAAAACAATATCGCTACAGTATGTGTCAGAGTGTTCTGCTTATGTTTTTCTCTAGGAGTTTTGTGGTTTCAGTCTTATATTTATGTCTTTAATCCATCTTGAATTAATTTGTGTATATAGGTTCTAATTTCATTCTTTCACATGTAGCTGTCTGGTTTTTGCAACACCAATTATTGAAGAGATTTTTCCCCTCCATTTAATATTCTTGCCTCCTTTGTCATAGATTAATTGACTGTAAATGTGTGGGTTTATTTCTGGGCTCTCTATTCTGTTCTGTTGATGTTTTCTGCCAATGCCATACTGTTTTGATTATTGTAGCTTTGTAGTATAGTTTGATGGAGAAGGCAATGGCACCCCACTCCAGTACTCTTGCCTGGCAAATCCCATGGATGGAGGAGCCTGGTGGACCGCAGTCCATGGGTTCGCTAGGAGTTGGACACGACTGAGCAATTTCACTTTCACTTTTCACTTTCATGCACTGGAGAAGGAAATGGCAACCCACTCCACTGTTCTTGCCTGGAGAATCCCAGGGACGGGGGAGCCTGGTGGGCTGCCGTCTCTGGGGTCGCACAGAGTTGGACATGACTGAAGCAACTTAGCAGCAGCAGCAGTATAGTTTGAAGTCAGGGAACTTGATTTGTCTAGATCTGTTTTTCTTTCTCGGGATATTTTAGCTGCTTAGGGTCTTTTGTGTTTCCACACAAATTTTAAAATTATCTGTGAAAAATGCCCTTGGTATTTTGATAGAGACTTCATTAAATCTGTAGGTTTCCTTGGTATTAATTCTTCCAGTCTCTGAATATGGTATATTTTCCCATCTGTTTGTGTTGTCTTCAATTTCTTTCATCAGTACCTTATGGTTTTCCCAATACAGGTATTTTACCTTTAAGGAGGTTTACACCTAGGTATTTTAATCATTTTAATGCAATGGTAAATGGGATTATATACTTAATTCCTCTTTCTGATTACTCGTTTTTAGTATATAGAGATGGAACTGATTTCTGTATGTTAATTTGTATCCTACAACTTTACTAAATTCATTGATGAGCTCTACTGGTATTCTGATGGTGTCTAGGATATTTTGTGTATAGTATGTCATCTGCAAACAGTGACAGTTTTACTTCTTCCTTTCCAGTTTGTTGTTGTTGTTCAGTTGTTCAGTTGTGTCCAACTCTGTGACCTCATGGACTGCAGCATGCCAGGCTTCCCTGTCCTTCACTGTCTCCCAGAGTTTGCTCAAATTCATGTCCATTGAATTGGTGATACCATCCAACCATTTTACTTTTCTTGTCCAATTGCTATGACTAGGAGAAGGGAATGGCACCCCACTCCAGTACTCTTGCCTGGAGAATCCCATGGACGGAGGAGCCTGGTAGGCTGCAGTCCATGGGGTCGCTAAGAGTCGGACACAACTGAGTGACTTCACTTTCACTTTTCACTTTCATGCACTGGAGAAGGAAATGGCAACCCACTCCAGTGTTCTTGCCTGGAGAATCCCAGGGATGGGCGAGCCTGGTGGGCTGCCATCTATGGGGTCGCACAGAGTCAGACACGACTGACAAGTGACTTAGCAGCAGCAGCAGCAGCAGCAGGAGGACATCCAATACTGTGTTGATTAAAAGTACCTTGAGTGGGCATCGTTGTTTTATTCTTGATCTTAGAGGAAACACTTTCAGCTTTTCACTTTTGAGTATGATGTTAGCTATGTGTTTGTCATATATAGCCTTTATTATGTTGAGGTATGTTCCCTTTATACACATCTTCTGGGGAGTTTTTATCATAAATGGATGTTGAATATTGTCAGAAGCTTTTCTGCATCCACTGAGGTGATCATACAGTTTTTATTCTTCAGTTTGTTAATGTAGTGTTATACTGATCAATTTGCAGATATCGAAAAGTCCTTGCATCTTTGGGATAAAGAAGGCAATGGCACCCCACTCCAGTACTCTTGCCTGGAAAATCCCATGGACGGAGGAGCCTGGTAGGCTGCAGCCCATGGGGTCGCAGAGTCGGACACGAGGGACCCTCACTGCATGCATTGGAGAAGGAAATGGCAACCCACTCCATGTCTGCCTGGAGAACCCAGGGAGGGAAGCCTGGTGGGCTGCCTGCCGTGATGGGGTCACACAGAGCGGACACGACTGAAGTGACTTAGCATTAGCAATCATGTTTTACGACCCATTTGATGTATTGTTGGATTCAGTTTACTAGTATTTTGTTGGGGAATTTTTGCATCTATCTTCATTAGCGATATTGGCCTATAATTTTCTTTTTCTTTTTTTCTGTAGTATCTTTGGTTTTAGTATCACAGTGATGCTACCTTCCTAGAATGAGTTCAGATGCATTCCTTCTTCTGCAATTTTTTGGGAATAGTTTGAGAAAGATAGGTGTTAATTCTTCTCTAAATATTTTGTTGAATTCACTTGTGAAGCCATCTGATCCTGGACTTCTATTGGGAGCTATTAAATTGCTGATTTAGTTTCATTACTGGTAACTGTTCTATTCATATTTTCTATTTCATCCTGGTTCAGTCTTGGCAGATTGTACATTTCTAGGAATTTTTCCCTTTCTTCTGAGTTGTCCATTTTATTGGCACATAGTTTTCTGTAGTAATCTCTTCTGATGTTTCATATTTCTGTGGTGGTGTTTGTAACTTCTCCTTTTTCATTTCTGATTTTGTTGATTTGTGCTCTCTTTTCTTGATGAGTTCAAATTAAAGGCTTATCAATTTTTAAAATCTTTTCAAAGAAGTATTTTTTAGTTTCATTGGTAATTTTATTGTTTTTAAAGTTTATTTATGCTCTAGTCTTTTTGATACGTTTCCTTATACTAACTTTGGGTTTTGTTTGCTGTCTTTCTAGTTTAGCTATAACATTAGATGGTTTGAGATTTTCCTCATTTCCTGAGGTCTTGTATCACCATAAACTTCCCTCTTAGAACAGCTTTTGCTGTGTCCCATAGATTTTGGATCATTGTTTTTCATTTTCATTTGTCTCTGGGTATGTGCTTCTTTTTTTAATTTCCTCTTTGACTTCTTCAGTAATCCCTTGGTTTTTTTTTTTAGTAGTGTTTAGCCTCCATCATGTATTGTCCTTTGTCTCCTCCAACAATCTCTATTTTAACATCTATTTTATCAGGTATAAGTATTGCTACTCTGGCTTTCTTATTATCTCTATTTGCATTCAATGCCTTTTGCCTCCCTTCACTTTCAATATACGTATGTCTTTAAATCTGAGTCTCCTATAGGCAGGATTCCTTTTTTTTTTTCTTTGCCTTCAGCCACTTGATGTCTTTTGGAGCATTTAATCCGTTTACATTTGAAGTATTTATTGCTATGCATGTTCTTATTGCCATTTTGTTAATTGTTTTGGGGTAGTTTTTGTAGTTGTTGTTCCTGTCTTCTTTTGTTATTTGATGACTATCTTTAATGTTTGGATTCGTTTTCTTTTGTGTATCTATTATAGATGTTTGGCTTTTAATTACCATGAGGTATTTATATAGCAATTTGTATTTATACAAGATTGTTTTAAGTTCTTGACCTCTTAATTTCAAATGCATTTTAGGAATCCTGTATTTGTACTTTCCTCCCCTCACAATTACTATTTTTGATATCTTTTTTTTGTTGTTCAGTTTCTAAGTTGTGTCCAACTCTCTGCCACCCCATAAACTGCAGGACACCAGGCTTCCCTGTTCTTCACCATCTCCCAGTGCTTGTTCAAACTCATGTCCATTGAGTCACTGATGCCATCCAACCATCTCATCCTCTTATGCCCCCATCTCCTCTTGCCCTCAATCTGTCCCAGCATCAGGGTCTTTTCCAGTGAGTCAGATCTTCGCATTAGGTGGCCAAAGTATTGGAGCTTCAGCTTCAGCACCAGTCCTTCTAATGAATATTCAGGGTTGATTTCCTTTAGGATTGACTGGTTTGATCTCCTTGCTGTCCAAGAGACTCTCAGGAGTCTTCTCCAGCACCACAGTATGAAAGCATCAATTCTTCAACACTCAGCCTTCTTTATGGTCCAACTCTTACATCCATACATCCATATTCTTGTTTTTTTAACCTCCCTACTAGCTTTGTGCGTGGGTGATTTCCTACCTTTACTGAATGTTTGCTTTTACCAATGAGCTTTTTCATTTTGTAATTTTCATTTTTCTAGTTGTGGCCTTTTTTATTAAGAGAAATTCCTTTAATATTTCTTGCAAAGTTGGTTTGGTAGTGCTGAACTCTTTTAGCTCTTGCTTGTCTGAAAAGATTTTGATTTTTCCATAAAATCTGAATGAGAGCCTTGTTGGGTAAGGTATTCTTGGTCATAGGCTTTCATCACTTTAAATATGTTGCCCTTCTGGCCTACATAGTTTCTGATGAAAAGTCAACTGATAGCCCTTTATGAGTTCCTTTCTATGTTATTTGTTGTTTTTCCTTTGCTGGTTTTAATATTCTCTAATTTTTAACATTTAATTACAGTATTTTAGTGTGTTGTTCTTTGGGTTAATCCTATATGGGACTCTGGACTTCCTGGACTTGGATGTCTGTTTCCTTTCTCAAGTTAGGGAAGTTTTCAACTATTATGGCTCAAATATGTTCTCAGCCCCTTTCTCTCTCTCTTCTCCCCTGTAATGTGAATATTAGTGCATTTGATGTTGCCCCAGAGGTCTCTTATACAGTCCTCATTTCTTTTTCTTTTTTTCTCTTCAGCAACAGTGATTTCTACGACTGTGTCTTCCAGGTCACTGATGGATTTATCTGTACCATTTAGTTTACGTTGATTCTTTTTAGTGTATTTTTAATTTCAGTTATTCTTCATCTTTGGATATTATTTATATTTTTTAGTGAATGTGAGTGATAGTCACTCGGTCGTGTCTGACTCTACGGCCTGCCAGGCTCCTCTGTCCATGGAATTCTCCAGGCAAGAATACTGGAGAAGGTTGCCATTTCCTTCTCCATTATATTTTCCAACTCTTTGCTAAACACCTTTAACTTTCACTCTGTGTACCCATTTTTTCCCCCAGATTCTCTAATCATCTTTATGATCATTACCCTGAACTCTTTCTTAGGTATTTGCCTTTCTCCACTTCACTTAGTTCTTCTCGTGGGGTTTTATCTTGTTTGTTCATCTAGAACATGTTCCTCTTTTGCCTCATTTTGCCTAAGTTGCTGTTGGTATTTTATGTTTCTGGTGAGTTGGTTATGTGTTCCAGCCTTAGAGAAGTGGTCTTCTGTAGGAGACCTCCTCCTGTCCCAGCAGTGCACTCCCCTCTCATCACCGAAGCTGTGTGCTCTGATGGCTCCCTGCTGTGCAGGTCCTTCTGTTGTGCTGAGCAAACTATGTGGGCTGTCTGGTAGGCTTGGTTGGCTCCTGGTCAGGTTAGTTGCTAAGCCCTGCCCTGTGCAGAGGCTACTGGCCCCTGGTTGGTAGGACCAGGTCACAGGGTAGCTGACTGTAGAACCCCAGGAGGCACTGGGCTAGTGCTGGTTCATTGGTGGGTAGTCAGGGTCTAGAAGACTCCCCAGCTGTTGCCCACTCTGTGGTGGGTGAAATCAAGTCCTGAGTTAGCACAGGACTACTAACAAGCCAAGGGTCCCGGAACTGTTTTTAGATCACTGCTGGGGAGGAGGAGTAGGGGAAGGGCTGTTCCTGATGCAGTTGGGTACTGGGTCTCAGATATCTCAAAGCTTTTATTGGGTTGCTAGTGGGCCGGGCAAGGATCCAGGCCCATGTCATCCCAGGACATGGCCTGGGCTGCTGGTGGGACTTCAGGCTACAGGATTGTGGCTATCTTGGATCTGGTGTCTGCCCTGGGTGAGGCTGGTCCAGAGGTTGGAGCTGGCTTCCTGAACAGTAGAGCCAGGCAGGGCTACATCTTGGGGCTAAAAACTAAAGGGAAGATTCCACAGTGGCCCTTGCCAATACCAGTGCGTATGTGGTAGAAGAAACTCCCAAGGTTGGCTGGTGCCAGTGTCTGCATCCCCAGGGTGAGCTGCAGCTGCCTCCTGCCTCTGAAAGACTCCACGATCAGCAGGAAGGTCTGACCTAGGCTTCTGTCAAATTATCTCTTATGCCCTGAGTCCCAGAGCATGTGAGATTTTATGTGTGCCCTTTAAGATGAATTCTCTATTTCCCCTGGCTCTCTGGGAGTCCTGAAAGTAAACCTCACTGACTTTCAAAGCTGGGCTTATCTTCCTGGTGCAGGACCCCTGGTCTGGGCAGCCCAGTATTGAGGCTCAGACCTCGTAGTCCTTTGGGAGAACCTTTCCGATATAATTATTCTCCCATTTGTGGGTCTTCTTTCCAAAGATATAGGACTTGACCATATCTTGAATATTACCATTTATGCATTTTGTTGTGGTTCATTATGCTTAAGTTGTGTAAGATCTTTTGGTAGGTTCCAGTTGTTATCATCAAATGTTGTTCTGGAAATAGCTGTGATTTTGGTTTGCCTATGAAAGGAGATAAGCTCAGGGTCTTTCAAGATGACTGACTGCCATCTTGGTCAGTCTCCTCCAGAATGAATTTTTAAAAGAATATTAAGTCTCTTACAGAATTATAGAGGGCTAGGGCTATACAGCCAGAAATAAGGAATGCCTAAAATCATCATATCATTTTGGGCAGAAGACAGCTGCTGTCCTTGAAACTAAATGCTTACTTTATGGCTGACCCCACTAACACCAGACACTGCTCCCTATCACTACCAGACTTCCTCACAGTTCCCCCATCTTTTGGTCAGTTGCTCCCAATCCACAGATCAGATCAGTCGCTCAGTCTTGTCCGACTCTTTGCGACCCCATGAACGGCAGCACGCCAGGCCTCCCTGTCCATCACCAACTCCCGGAGGTCACTCAGACTCACATCCATCGAGTCAGTGATGCCAGCCAGCCATCTCATCCTCTGTCGTCCCCTTCTCCTCCTGCCCCCAATCCCTCCCAGCATCAGAGTCTTCTCCAATGAGTCAACTCTTCGCATGAGGTGGCCAAAATACTGGAGTTTCAGCTTTAGCATCATTCCCTCCAAAGAAATCCCAGGGCTGATCTCCTTCGGAATGGACTGGTTGGATCTCCTTGCAGTCCAAGGGACTCTCAAGAGTCTTCTCCAACACCACAGTTCAAAAGCATCAATTCTTCGGCGCTCAGCCTTCTTCACAGTCCGGCTCTCACATCCATACATGACCACAGGAAAGACCATAGCCTTGACTAGGCGAACCTTTGTTGGCAAAGTAATGTCTCTGCTTTTGAATATGTGATCTAGGTTGGTCATAACTTTCCTTCCAAGGAGTAAGCGTCTTTTAATTTCATGGCTGCAGTCACCATCTGCAGTGATTTTGGAGCCCAGAAAAAGAAAGTCTGACACTGTTTCCACTGTTTCTCCATCTATTTCCCATGTAGTGATGGGACCAGATGCCATGATCTTCGTTTTCTGAATGTTGAGCTTTAAGCCAACTTTTTCACTCTCCACTTTTACTTTCATCAAGAGGCTTTTTAGTTCCTCTTCACTTTCTGCCATAAGGGTGGTGTCATCTGCATATGTGAGGTTATTGATATTTCTCCCAGCAATCTTGATTCCAACTTGTGTTTCTTCCAGTCCAGCATTTCTCATGATGTACTCTGCATATAAGTTAAACAAACATGGTGACAACATACAGCCTTGACGTACTCCTTTTCCTATTTGGAACCAGTCTGTTGTTCCATGACCACTTCTAACTGTTGCTTCCTGACCTGCATTCAGATCTCTCAAGAGGCAGATCAGGTGGTCTGGTATTCCCATCTGTCTCAGAATTTTCCACAGTTTATTGTGATCTACACAGTCAAAGGCTTTGGCATAGTCAATAAAGCAGAAATAGATGTTTTTCTGGAACTCTCTTGCTTTTTCCATGATCCAGCGGATGTTGGCAATTTGATCTCTGGTTCCTCTGCCTTTTCTAAAACCAGCTTGAACATCAGGAAGTTCACGGTTCACACCTAACAGAAGCAGAAGATATTAAGAAGAGGTGGCAAGAATACACAGAAGAACTGTACAAAAAAGAGCTTCACGACCCAGATAATCATGATGGTGTTATCACTGACCTAGAGGCAGACATCCTGGAATGTGAAGTCAAGTGGGCCTTAGAAAGCATCACTACGAACAAAGCTAGTGGAGGTGATGGAATTCCAGTGGAGCTATTCCAAATCCTGAAAGATGATGCTGTGAAAGTGCTGCACTCAATATGCCAGCAAATCTGGAAAACTCAGCAGTGGCCACAGGATTGGAAAAAGTCAGTTTTCATCCCAATCCCAAAGAAAGGCAATGCCAAAGAATGCTCCCAATCCACAGTCCCTTCCAATTTGAGGTGGCACATGTTGTCATGCCCACCAGAGTACAGGAAAGCACCTAACAGGCATTTCAACTATAGTAGGAGGTGAGTGCTGCCCTCTACTAAGACCGACAAGATGGAGACTTCCCCAAACTTAGAAAGGGCATTGAGGGCATGGTCAGCCCAAAAGAACAACCTAACTTCTGCCAGGTTTTAGATCCATGCTGCTTCACCTTTAATGTATTCACCACCTGGAGCTGTTGCTAAAAATCTAGTCCAGTTGAGAGGAAAGGGCTTGGTTGAGCCACACTGGGACCTAAGGCAAAAGGGAAAATGAGTAATACTGACCCCGTATTTATTTAAAATTTTGATACTCGTTCATCATAGAATTTCCATTAATCTTTAAAAAAATATTGCATTAAAATAGCACTTCTCTTGATTACTTTTTTAGCACCCAAGGCAAGTGCCTTGCTCACATCACTCCATTTGCCCTCGTCTGGCCCTGTGAGTCAGTAGGTCTGATCTGGGGCCCTAACCTGTGTTTCTCACATGCTCTCAGCTTGTGCCCATGCTGCTGTTCCATGGCCCATACTTTGAGTAAACAGGTTGTAAGATCATTTTGTCTGAGACACTGCTGCTGCTAAGTCACTTCAGTCGTGTCCGACTCTGTGCGACCCCATAGATGGCAGCCTACCAGGCTCTGCCGTCCCTGGGATTCTCCAGGCAAGAACACTGGAGTGGGTTGCCATTTCCGTCTCCAATGCATGAAAGTGAAAAGTGAAAGTGAAGTTGCTCAGTCGTGTCCGACTCTTAGCGACCCCATGGACTGCAGCCCATCAAGCTCCTCCATCCACGGGATTTGCCAGGCAAGAGTACTGGAGTGGGTTGTCATTGCCTTCTCTGTGTAAGTGTGGTGAGTGGCACTTTATATACCTGGTCTAATTTAACCCTCCAAAGAATCCTGTGAGGTAAGATAAAGGTCTATTTATTTCAACATCAAACATTACCATGTGGTCACACAGGTGTAACACCTTTATGTCATGAAGGGCAAAAACTCATTCCTAGAACATACACTGTGACTAGCAACCGCCTCCCCTGCAAAAGAGGTCATCTCCTCAGAGGCTTGAGCTGTCGGGAAGTAGTTCAACTTGGTGTTTTTCACACAAATGCAAGCCTGTTAGCATTTTGCCAAACACACATATCAGTGTGTGTTCCAACCTCTGTGAAGTCAATGCAGAATGTATGGAATGAAGATTAGTACATTTTTGGTGTCTGAGACACAGACCAATTCAAATTTAGGATTCAGATAAACATTTTATTTGTCCCCTACTCATTGAAGTGAAAAAGTGGACGTGTTAGTCGCTCAATTATGTCTGATTCTTTGCGACTCCATGGACTGTAGCCCGCCAGGCTCTTCTATCCAGGCAAGAATATTGGGAGCTATCTTCCCAACTCAGGGATCAAACCTGGGTCTCCGGCATTGCAGGTGAATTCTTTTTTAATCATCTGAGCCACCAGGGAAGCCCATTTTATTTGTCCCCTACTCATTATTTTTCTCCCAAAATATCGAATTAAAAATTAATAAGGTACCCTTGAAATTTATCTTTCTTAACAAAAGTAAATATGAAGTCTCTATAGATGGTCACTGAAATCAGTAAAAACTTCAACTTGAAAAGGAAATTCCATCAGTGCCAAAGATCTTGTGGGTATTTTTTATTGAAAGGTCTTTTTCCTTCAATAATGGACATTTTACATTAAAACTTTATACAACCAAAATCTCAAAATAATATTAAAATCACACTAAGGTATTGTCATTGTTAAGTCTAGTTCATTTTATTGTTGATAAAAATATTGCAAGACACTTGTAATTCTAATGTTTCTGCTTTAAAATAAGCAATTAAAACTAAACGTCACAAGAAGAAACAATACATACTACAATTTGCTAATAACTGGCTAAAATGATAATTTAATAGTAACATGTATAAGAAAGAATTGCACTTGAAAAAAAAGTAAACAAAAACCCTCTAGTTTTGTATATTTAAGTCTTATGAACAGAGGTTAATCATCTATAACCTTGCCAGAAGTGTATATTTGTTTAAAAAAAAAAAAAAAAAAAAAAAGCTTGTGTATTTAACTAGCAATCATTCATTTCTTTTAAAAGTCTTGAATTCTTATATGCTTTACAGAATTTCCCCCATAGTTTGTTGATCAGAAAAGACTGCAACACAACTAAACAAAAATAACACTTCATTGGTATTTAGTGCAAATTTGGAGTAATTTTTACATGAAGTATTAAACATGTAGCCTTTAGAAGTTGTTGGAAGTGCTATGACTGTCTTTTCTTCAGTATACTCTTAAAGATTTTGATGGAAAATTTTTAACTGAGGTATTTCTCCTCCTTTGCATGGGCTCAGTGGTGCCAGCACAGACTTATCTACCATTCTTTGTTAATGACCTGATTTCTTCGCCTATTCTCTGCCATTACTGTGATTGTTATTCAAAGCTGACAGCATGAAAGAAAAAGTCAATGTGGAAGAATTAATGTAGCACTATAATTCTAGGGCTCTAAGTGGAAAGAGTCTTACTAAAAAGTGTTATATTTGTGAGGAAATCATCAAAGGTAACAAATGCCTACATATTTGGTGTAGAAATGAACAGTGTGGAAAATGTGCAGTGGAACATTAATTGCATCTCATAGCCATTAAAAAAATTAATGTCCCATTGATTCTTAACAGTTTGAAGGTCCACTATATATGTTAACTCCAACTTGCAAAAGTACAACTATCCACTTCACTACACATGCCAGGTACTACCATGAGGCTGAGCCACTGTTTCCAGAAAGAAGATGCCTTGTATATGGTAAGTATTTTTGCACTCATCCTTTCTTTAAGGTACATAATAGAATAACAGCACATTGTCATTGCATAAGCAAGGAAAATGATACTAATAAAATACTAATAAAATGTGTTTTTGTAGGAGAGGAAAAAATGGGTGTAATTCCTTCTCCTGCTGCACTAAGCAAAGGATTTATATTTAGATTTTGAAGTCAGAATTGAAGAAAAAGGTAATATGTCAACATCATGAAATGTAAGTTAAGTCCTAGCAACATGTGGGTTTGCTCTGTGTTTCATGTAAAGCAAATTTAGGGAAATAAAAGTGAATATATGTGGCTCTTAAATCGCCAAGCACCCCTCCACACACACACATTAAAAAAAAAATCTCATGTATATAATAACAAGGCCACTTAAAACTCTTGAGATGTTTTAATGCTACTGAACATTTGACTCTAAATATGAATTACTTGGCTATGGTAAAGAAAGAAATTCCCCACAGGAAGTCCTTAGCACAAAAGGCTTCAAATCTTGTCTTACTGTTAACTTTCCCTAGCAACTTCAAAGATTTTCAGAGACATGTCATGTCAGTAGACTCTTGTACTCCATAATAAATGGCTGGTTTGGAGGTTGTTTTATTATTCTTGTCTCACTTTCACTGCTTTGGGTAAAGTGAGCCTCCCCTTCAGAGTTTTAAAAAGTAGGTAGCACTAGAAGCAGTGTATCCTATGCTTCTCACCCTTTATCAGAAGTTAACTAAAGAGTTTTTACCAGAATATACACAATCTGGCCCCATCCTTATAGGATCTCTGAGTAGGTCTGGGATAGAGTCTGAACTTGTTATGAACAACTACACTAAATGGGGATTCTCAGAGACAGAATTTGTAGTTTGCTTTTTTTTTTTAATCATTTATTATTTAAACATTTAAATAAAAATGTTCCCTAGGAGCCAGCTGGGCCAAATGTTTAACATGTCCCTAAGGAGAGTTCTGGTATAACAGGGCCTGTAGCTCAACAGCACAGTACAGGAGTGAATGGTCTCGCTGTGTTACAGTTTCCGGTCGGGGCAAAATCATGAGAAGCAGAGACAGGCACAGAGTTGGAAACCAGACTTTTAACTTGCTGTTCCCAGTGGCTGCATTCAGGAGAACAGGCATTCTTGTCTTTTCACTAAGACTTTAGAAAAGGGTAGAAACCCCCAAGCACATGGTAAATAAATGGTTCAGAGATAAGAAACTAAAGAATCAAGAAAACCATTAATATTACAAAGGTTGGCAAAAGGACATGTTCTGAATGGTGTGTGGGTGTGTATGTGTGGAAGGGCCATGGCAGGCTCTTGTGAGGTCTTAGTCGAGAGATTTTACTTCATGTGGTCCCTCGGACGGAATTTTCTCTTCAAAACTAGGAGGAGCTCAAGGCACCAGGACCTAGGGTTGTGCAAATACACTCTTTACAAGGAACACCACCAGTTCAGTTTCTAAACATTATTTTAGAGCCTATAAAACATGCTTCTTTTCCCTAGTTTGGTTTTCTTTACCTCATATAAAAAATAAATAAATAAAAAGGGCAAGAGAAGAGCCAATGCAATAAGAATGGATAAGAGTCACTCTTTACTTAATAATCTGCGGACAGTCGCTCCAGGCCTTGGCTTTCCTTTTGGCCAAAGCCAGCCAGGCTGGCTCTGTTGACACGGGGGCAGCATCTGGGTTGGAGAACCTCTTTGTGACTTCTTTCACCAGTGGCACTGGGGGAGCTGAATCAGAGATCTCCACTAGATTTTGAAGGAAAAAGAGAAAGGAATGTAAGTCAGAGCCACATTTTTTTGATTTATCACAAGTATGAGATTAAGAAAGCAAAAGCCACTGAGGCACTGAGCATCTCTGGCAAGAAGAAATTTGGGAAAGAAACCTGTGTGATCCTAACGGCTACATACAGAATTCCAGTGATCACAGTGCAGTCAAGTTTAATTTCAGAGAATTTCTAGAAACCCAGTTTTCTCTGTGCACAGAAGTTATGCTTGCACAATAATAGTAATAATAGGTAAATTCTGTGATTCTAAGTCATGCAACCAGTCAACTTGATGAAGAAAAAGATTAAACCAGTAGTCTGAAGTTTGAACTTGTTAGCTGGTAAGGTTAAAAGCTACTTCCTCTACCAAGCATGCCCTGGGTCCCTCCTCCCTCCAAGACCTATTGATCCTGCCTGCTCTTATGACTCAGACTTGTCTAACAAATTCCTTTGCCTCCTATCACTATTTATCAGACCTCAGAGGCTTTGTATGGTGAGGGCTCCCATCTTCTCTTTGGGTCATATGTAGTGCCTATGGCAGCGGCCTTACAGGTATGCAGAACTCTGGAAATACTGATTAAAACGACAAAACTTCAGAAGGCGGCTTGCTTTATTAAGGTGGAGCCAACTCTGAGTTGCATTTACCCTTTGGTGTCTCTAAGAAATCAGGCAAAGGTTGATCCCGTTGTTGACTTTGAATTCTGAAAAGTCATTCTGAAATTCTGAAAGAATTCTCTCTTGACCCTTATCAATATGATGTTTAGAATCCTTAATTCCTGGGTATAAGATCAAATGAAGTAAGTCCCTTGGAAGTTCTTGAGAAAATGTTCCCAAGTGGTTTTCAAATATAAAGTTTTTTTCCTCTACACCAAATAGTAAATATAGCTTTCCTCGTAAGACCTCTTTACATTTCCGGACATCAGCTAGCAGGTATTTCATTAGGCATAAAAAAAATCTTGGGTCTAGAGGGTGGGTGTCCTCTGAGGAACAGACAGGGCTGCCTACTGGGGAAAACAGGGACCCTAACAGCCCCCGAGAGGAAGCTCTTTCAAACTCTCCATCCTCCAAGTGACTTGCAATAAGGAAACAGTCATAAACATTATTGGATCATTTTATCTTTTAACAGGATAAAGATTTTTTTAACTTGCCCGTGTCTCTTACATATCATGAATTTGTATAAACACTGCTGTTGTTCATTAACTTCAGGGACTTAGAGCAGAACAACTGTGCTCTCTAATGTCACATCTGGGTCAGAAGTTGGCTATCTGAAATCACATCAGTGAGAAGGGGCCAGCCCACTTTTGCCTGGAGCATCTGAGCCACTTGGATCACCATGATTCAGAGAAGCAGTTTCCATTTCCAGCCAGGGCAGAGCTCCAGGTAGGGTATTTCTCATACAGCTTTCTCACACTGGTCTTAAGTATGTGACGTCAAAGGAAACAGGCTCCTGAATCTGCTTTTCAGCTCAGGCTTGATGTCAACTACTTGGCTTTGAGACTGTCAAAAAACACTGGCTCCATTTAAATTCTACCTAAAATTCACCCTTCCCACATCCTAATATAATCTTGTCTCTTCTTTTGTTTAGATGGTTCTTATGGTATGCAGTCTTCCCTGCTGCTGCTGCTGCTGCTAAGTCGCTTCAGTCGTGTCTGACTCTGTGCGACCCTACAGACAGAAGCCCACCAGGCTCCCCTGTCCCTGGGATTCTCCAGGCAAGAATACTGGAGTGGGTTGCCATTTCCTTCTCCAACGTATGAAAGTGAAAAGCGAAAGTGAAGTCGCTCAGTCGTGTCCGACTCTTAGCGACCCCATGGACTGGAGCCTACCAGGATCCTCCGTCCACGGGATTTTCCAGGCAAAAGTACTGGGGTGGGGTGCCATTGCCTTCCCCGGCAGTCTTCCTTGCTACAGGAAGTCAAAAAACCTCATCTTGTTGGACCACAGGCAGAGGAGATGGAGAAGGCTCATATCACCTTGTTAAAGCCTCAGGAATTTAACAAGCCACTTGATATCACATTGGTAGTTTGAAATTAGCCATGGTTGGGAGTATTTACACCACAGAAAAGGACAAATACTACAAATCACAGGTATCTCCAATCCCCAAAGACCTGACTGTTAAATATGTATCATCACCCCACTGATAGTGGGTATGTTTCTGATGATATTTATCCATGTCAAAGTTTATGAATTGGGTGGCAAGACAGCTTGTGCTCTGAAATGCCTAAAACGCTGTGCTAGTTTTTTACACTGGAGGAAATAAAACATGCTTTAAGGGAAAAAACCTTTAAGTACACTTAAGTAGAAATGGACCTGTTCTCTCTACCTGTCACTGATGTAGGAAGAGTGTTCGCCTTTTTGAGTTGTTCTCTGCGCTCAAGCCTGGACACTGGTGTCTCTGGCTTCTTCTCTTCTGGCTGAGTGGTGGGCTTGTGCAGGGAACCAGCTCTGCTGACGCTGCTGCTTCCAGGCTGTGGGGTGACACTGACCTGCATAGAGAGAAAGTCAGGGAAAGCATGTATTCATCCTAAAGATGGAGAAGGACTGACCATGCAAGGCAAAGCCGCTTGGAGGTTTCCATCAGCTGGCCCCCATCTGCTCCCAGAGGAGGAGCTAGACTGCACAGGGAGCAGTGTGTGCTCAACCCTGGCCTCCAGCCAAGGAGCAGCTCAGTCAAATGTCCCAAAGAGGGGATGCTGCATGCTTTCCTGGAAGAGTCCCATCAAACTATACAATCAGAGCCACAGAGCAAGACTCCTAATTTCCTCTTGACCCCACTGCTTAAAATAAAGTTATTTTCGTATTTTTCATATAACTGTTGTGTGCAAGGATTCTGCCAAATCAGGTAACCTAAGAGCATAAGGAAACCAAATCAAATTTCTAACTGAAAATACCTCTTTGGCTTAACAGTGGTGAACTGATTTACTGCTCTACTATCTAAGTATTTTCCACCATTCCTGGCCAGCCTTTCCTCGTTACTGTTGTTTTAAATCCTGTGAACTAAAAGAAAGCCAAGCTTGGGAGTTCCCTGGCTATCCAGTGGTTAGGACTTGGCACTTTCACTGCCAGGGCCTCGGTTCAATCCCTGGTTAGGGAACTAAGACCCCACGAGCCTTGTGGTGCTCAAAAAATGAGAGAGAGAGCAAGCCAAGCTCAGAGTTAAAGCCGAAGACCAGGCTACTTACTTGTTCTCTGGCGAGCTTCTCTGCCTGTTTGGCCTCCCTGGCCTGCTTCCTCTCTTCCCGAGTTGCCTGCTGCTCCCGAAACCCCTTCTGTTTCTGCAGTGCCAGCGTTATCCACAGTGGCTGCGCGGTCTCAACCTTCTCCACAAGTTTGGAGCCATCTAAGGAGTGTCTGCTCTGAAGCATCGGCTTTTCTATGGGGGGAAAAAGACTGATATTTTGATATACTATAAGAAATACATATTTGATCTTTGTCCCTGTTTCTGGCACTGAATTCCTAAACCCCCTGCAATTTCCTAACTGATGAGAGCATAAGGGTCTCTTTTGTTCTGCTAAATGAGGTGATTCCGGGGAAGCATGTAAAGGAGGAGTCTGGTTGGCAATATCCATGTGATCAGAGGGTAGAACTTTGAGTCCCACCCTCAAGCTCTGGGGAGGGGCAAGGGGCTGGAGGCTGAATTCAGTCATCAATGGCTGATGACTTAACTGATCACAACTACGTAATGAAGCATCCATAAAAACTCAGAAGGACTAGTCTGGAGAGCTTCTGAACTGAGAACACATAGAGGTGCTAGAGAGTGACTAGCTCGGAAGGTATGGAAGCTCTATGCCCATTTCCCATACCTTGCCCTCTTCATCTCTTCCATCTGAGTTATATTCTTTATATATAAACTTTTATGTATGTGTGTGTGTGTGCGTACACACAGGCTTCCCTGATAGCTCAGCAGGTGAAGAATCTGCCTACCAATGCAAGAGACACATGAGATGCAGGTTCGATCCCTGGGTCAGGAACATCTGGAGAAGGAAATGGCAACCCACTCCCATTCTTGCTTGAAAAATCCCATGGACAGAGGAGCCTGGTGGCCTACCATCCAAAGGGTCCCAGAGAATCAGAAATGACTAAGCGCAGCACACATATAAACTTTAAACTGATAACCTCGTAAGTAAAATGTTTCCCTGAGTTATGTGAGATCCTCCAGCAAACTAACTGAACAACGTGAATTTGTAATTGGCATCTAGTTTGGAGGCAGTCTGGTAGGACTGAGCCCATAACCTGTGGATTCTGATGATGTCTCCAGTAGTGAATCAGAACTGAGTTGAACTGACACCAGCTTGGCTATGTGGGACCCACACCCTACCACCCCGCAACAGTATCAGTCAAGACAAAAAGCAGGTTTGCCATGAAACTAACTGCTCACTCATCTCAGTCCCTCATCCCCTAAAACTGTGACATATTAATCAGCCCAAGAAATAGTCAGCTATCCCTTTCTGACACACAGTGTGCCAACGTCTGAGTGACTACCCTGGGTGGGAAAGTAGCATCTTCAATGGAAAAAAACAGGAGCATTTCTCTTTCCTCAAAATGGGAGAAAAAATCGTCTCCACTGTCAAAAAACATCTGGCCTACAGAGGACCCAGGTAGTTATTTGATTGTATCTTTTTTATTGCTTTTCAGGATGGGGAACACATGTATACCTGTGGCAGATTCATTCTGATACATGGCAAAACCAATACAATATTGTAAAGTTAAATAAAATAAAAATAAAATTAAAAAAATAAATAAATAAAATTTATTTTTTCAATGGAACTTCCTCCTCCCCCCTTCCCCAACCCCACACTGACCCCTGACGAAACAAGTGGACTGAATGTATGAAAGAGGAAAAGGGGACACTGCTCTGCTTAGTGGAGAAGGCAATGACAACCCACTCCAGTACTCTTGCCTGGAAAATCCCATGGACAAAGGAGCCTGGTAGGCTGCAGTCCATGGGGTCGTTAAGAGTCACGCACGACTGAGCGACTTCACTTTCACTTTTCACTTTCATGCATTGGAGAAAGAAATGGCAACCCACTCCAGTATTCTTGCCTGGAGAATCCCAGGGACAGAGGAGCCTAGTGGGCTGCCGTCTATGGGGTCGCACAGAGTCGGACATGACTGAAGTGACTTAGCAGCAGCAGCAGCTCTGCTTAGTGGAGCTGCTAAGAGCACCAGGACTCGGAGGAAGACAGTGAGAAATGGTGGTTTTGGCCCATTGCCCTCATTTGATAGATGTAAGTACCTGAGTCCAAAGCCATCAAGGGCAGTGACCATGATCACTTAGTGCACAGCTGAAGCCTGAGCCGAGGACTTCTGACTTCCAGTCTGTGCTCTTACCATGGTGGACTGTCTTGCCTGTGCGAGTCGGGGCAACGAGCTTCCCAGGTGGAGAGGATCAGAGGTTGAGTAATTGGGCTCTGGAATTGAGCAGACCTGAGTTTGACTTTATGTGACCCCAGAAAAGCTACTTAACTTCTCCAAGCTTTCATTTTCTAATCCATAAACTAGAGTCAAGAATGGCACAGGCCTCATCAGTCTGATGTGAAGATTAAAAGGGATCTTGGGTGTGAAAACGTTTAGAACAGTGTTTGGCATATAGTAACTGCTCTATAAAAGTGTTCTAGGGAATTCTCTAGTGATCCAGTGGTTTGAGCTCTGCACTTCCACTGCAGAGGGCATGGGTTTGATCCCTGTTCAGGGACCCTCAGTCTGGGGAGCTAACAGATTGAGCCACAGACTGGGCATCCCAGTCATAGTATCTTTTGTGGAGGAGACAAGTCCCTTTGGCTTCTGGGAGAACCTCTGGGACAGAGGGCTGGAGAAGCAGAGACCTACTCATGAGGATGGTGCATGTACTGGCTTGTCAACAATCAAAGTGGAGAGAGCTCTACACTGGTGGCTGCCAGCCTGCTGCACTCTCTAGTCTGAGCTGTTTGAACTCCTCAGCCTTATTCCACACTACAGTTTGGCGTATGACCTGGGCCAACTGTCCCCTAGGAAAAGACTTAGTCTAGCTACTCAGAGACAGACTGGGGGCCCTGGGATGTGATCTGGATGGGGTGGTGGCCATTGTCAGCATGTGGTTGGGTGGCCCCCCAGAAGCCTGCCACAGTTTTACCTCCCAGCCTAGCAAGAAAGCCCCACCCACTCTTCACTGCAGTTCAGTGCTGGTTCTGGAGCAGACCACCCTGGGAGAAAAGTGCCTGGGAGGCAGCCAGATTTCTCGTGGCAGCATGGCCATCTCAATTCCTGCAGCCACAGTCTCTCCACTCCTCAGCCATCCACTAGATGTGGGATGAACACAACGAGGAAGGGACAGAACCCTGGGCTGAGTATGAGCAGAGCACCTGCAGAGGTGTGTAGGTCCTCTGTGAATGCACAGGCTTCCCTTGTTTTGGCAATCCCCTCCTTTGGAACAGGGCATGAACTCAAGGAGAACAGAGCCTGATCAAGCCTGACCCACAAGGCTACTCTAACGACTGGGGAGCAGACCTCCCTGCTGAAAGTGTGGCAACAGCTACGAGCAGAGGGGAAGTCCCATCTCACATCCCGCATAGGTTCTAGATCCCCCAGTACACACCCCCTCCTCAAGGTGATAATGGCCAGCACAACTTGAGGGAAAACGTGGTTGGCATCCTTATCAACCCAGCCCTCATACCAAAGACACTGGGCCACATAATCCATACAGGGATGCACCCATGTAAAAACACTCCAAGACCACAACAGATAATGTTTCTCTTAAATTCATAAAGTAAAATGAAAAGGCAGAAGAACTACTCCCAATTAAAAAAGCAAGAGAAATTCCCTGAAATAATAAAACAGCTCACCAGTCTACCCAACCCCAGTTCAAAACAGTTGATAGTAAAAATGCTAAGTGAATTAAGAAAGATCACTAATAGAAATTCAGGTCACTGTAACAAGGAACTAGAAACTCTAAAGATGAACCAATCAAAAATAGATAATTGGCAAGACTAAAAAAAAAAAAAAGCAATCTACGAGCAACGAATAGCCAGCTAAAAGACAAAGAATAAGTAACCTGGAAGACAGAATAGTGAAAACCACCCAATCAGAACACAGGACAAAAAAACAAATTAAAAAGAAAATGAAAGCAACATACAAGATCTATGGTATATATAAAACTTGCAAGCCTGTGTATAATAGGGGTTCTAAGAAGGAGAAAAGACAAAGAAGATTGAAAATGTATTTGAAAAAACGGTGGCTGAAAACTTCCCAAAGCTAAAGAAGGAAACAGGAATCCAGGTACAAGAAGCTTGGAGGGTCCCAAACAAAATGAATCTAAACAGAACCACAACAAGACATATCATGATTAAAATGGCAAAAGTTAAAGAGAGAATTCTAAAGGCAACAAGAGAAAAACAGTCATTTACAAGGGGATTCCAGTAAGGTTATCAGCTGATTTCTCTGCAGAAACTTTGGAGGCCCGAAGGGAGTGGAGTGATATATTTAAAGTCTTGAAAGGTCAAAACTTGGAACTGAGAATACTCTACCCAATAAAATGATCATTTAGAACAGAAGGAGAGAGAAAGAATTTCTCAAGCAAAAACGAAAAAGAATTCAGCAATAATAAATTTACTCTAACAGAAATATTGAAGTTTCTTCTCTAAATAGAAAAGAAGAATTTCTAGGAAAGGGAAAATCATGATAGGAAAGGCAAACCTATACTAAGAACTGAAGATCACCTAAATAGTCCAGTGTGTGCGCTCAGTTGTGTCCAACTCTTTGTGACCCTTTGGAGCCCATCAGGCTCCTCTGTCCATGGGATTTCCCAGGCAAGAATACTGGAGCAGGTTGCCATTTCCTCCCCCAGGGAGCTTCCAACCCAGAGATCAAACCCGAGTCTCCTGTATTTCCTTCACTGCAAGTGGATTCTTTACCACTGAGGCATCAGGGAAGCCCCCCAAATAATCCAGTACTTAGATCAAAAAACAAACAAGTGTAAAGGCAATTATAACTATAATAAATAGTAAAAGGATAAGCATGAAGATGTAAAATAGGACAGCAAAATCACAAAACATGAGGGAGGAGAGTATAAAACTAGATCTTTTAAAATGTATTTGAACTTGAATGACTATCAGTTTAAAGCAAGCAGATATAGTCACGGGTCAACGTACATGAACTCTATCATAACCACAAATCAAAAGCATATAATAGATTCACAAAAACCAAAAATAAAAACTGAAGCACGTTACAAAAGAAAAACATCAAACCACAAAAGGAAAAACAAAAAGAAAAGAACAAAGAACTATAAAAATTACTGGAAAACAAAGATTAAAATGGTAATAAGTACATACTTATTAATAATTACTTTATGTTAAATGTCAAAGGACTAATGTTTTCATTACAGGGGGCACGGGTTTGATCCCTGGTCAGGGAACTAAGATCCTGCATGACATGCAGCATGACCAAAAAAACCAGGAAAACAAAAAAGGACAACCCAATTGAAAAATGGACCTAAGAACCTTCTTGATGGTCCAGTGGTTGAGAATCCACCTGCCAATGCAAAGACATGGGTTTGATCCCTGGTCCAGGAAAATCCTACATACTGTGGAGCAACTAAGTCCATGCACCACAAGTACTGAGTCCAAACTCTAGAGCCCCCGAGCAGAAACTACTGAAGCCCACACACCTACAGCCTGTGTTCCGCAACAAAAGAAGCCACTGCAACGAGAAGCCTGCCAACAGCAATGAAAAGTAGACCCTGCTCACCACAGCTAGAGAAAGCCAGCATGCAGCAACAAAGACCCAGCGTGGCCACAAATAAATTTTTTTAAAAAATGGACCTACATAGATATTTTCCCAAAGAAGATACACAAATCGCTAACAGGCACATGAAAAGATGTTCAACATTGCTCATTATTAGTAAAATGCAAATCAAAACCACAATGAGACACCACCTCACACAGGTCAGAATGGTTGTCATCAAAAGGTCTATAGATAATATCGGAGATGATATGGAAAAAGAGGAAACCTACACTGTTGGTGGAAATGTAAATTGGTGTAATCACTGTGGAGAACTTTATAAAGAACCACTATGGAGGTTCTTTAAAAAACTAAAAATAGAACTACCACATGATCCAGCAATTCCACTCCTGTGTATATATGTGGAAAAAATGAAAACTAATTTAAAAAGATACAGGCACCTCAATGTTCATAGAAGCATTATTTATAACAGTCCAGATGTGGGAGCAACCAAAGTGCCTGTCAACAGATAACTGACTTAGGAAGATGTGGAGTGTGTATATATTGTATGTTTATATATGGGCTCACACAACACACACACACACACACACACATATATGTATACACGGGCTTCCCAGGTGGCGCTAGTGGTAAAGAACCCACTGCCAATCAGGAGATGTGAGAGATGCTGGTTCTGTCCCTGTGTTGGGAAGATCCCCTGGAGGAGGGCATGGCAACCCACTCCAGTATCCTTGCCTGGAGAACCCCTTGGCCAGAGAAGCCTGGTGGGCTACAGTCCATAGGGTTGCAAAGAGTCGGACACAACTGAAGCGACTTAGCACACATATGTATCAGATCAGATCAGTCGCTCAGTCGTGTCCGACTCTTTGCGACCCCATGAACTGCAGCACGCCAGGCCTCCCTATCCATCACCAGTTCCCGGAGGTCACTCAGACTCACATCCATCGAGTCAGTGATGCCATCCAGCCATCTCATCCTCTGTCGTCCCCTTCTCCTCCTGCCCCCAATCCCTCCCAGCATCAGAGTCTTCTCCAATGAGTCAACTCCTCACATGAGGTGGCCAAAATACTGGAGCCTCAGCTTTAGCATCATTCCTTCCAAACAAATCCCAGGGCTGATCTCCTTCAGAATGGACCGGTTGGATCTCCTTGCAGTCCAAGGGACTCTCAAGAGTCTTCTCCAACACCACAGTTCAAAAGCATCAATTCTTCGGCGCTCAGCCTTCTTCGCAGTCCAGCTCTCACATCCATACATGACCACTGGAAAGACCATAGCCTTGACTAGGCGAACCTTTGTTGGCAAAGTGATGTCTCTGCTTTTGAATATGCTGTCTAGGTTGGTCATAACTTTCCTTCCAAGGAGTAAGCGTCTTTTAATTTCATGGCTGCAGTCACCATCTGCAGTGATTTTTGAGCCCAGAAAAAGAAAGTCTGACACTGTTTGCACTGTTTCTCCATCTATTTCCCATGTAGTGATGGGACCAGATGCCATGATCTTCGTTTTCTGAATGTTGAGCTTTAAGCCAACCTTTTCACTCTCCACTTTCACTTTCATCAAGAGGCTTTTGAGTTCCTCTTCACTTTCTGCCATAAGGGTGGTATCATCTGCATATCTGAGGTTATTGATATTTCTCCCGGCAATCTACACACATACATATATATACACACACCACATCCTTTTGGTTTCCTGGACTGGCATGTTGATCAGCAGTGTAAAGACCATATCTCCCTACTGGTTTCTGTTTGTCTTATGGAAGAGGAGCCACAGTGGAATATTACTCAGTCATAGGAACAAATGAAATGTTGCCTTTTGCAGTATTGTGGATGGACCTACAGAATATTATGCTTAGTGAAGAAAGTCAGAGAAAGACAAATACTATATGATATGCATAATCTAAAAAAAATAATACAAATGACTATATAAAAAGGAAACAGATTCATAGGCACAGAAAACAAATTTATGGTTACCAAAGGGGAGAGGGAGGTGGGAGGGATAAATTAGAAGGACTAACAGATACAAATTTCTGTACAGAAAATATGGAAGCAACAAGGATCTACTGTACAGCACAGGGAATTGTACCCAATATCCTATAATAACCTATAATGGAATATAATCTGCAAACAAAATACACAAAAAATCAATCACTAGGCTATACACCTTAATTAAACTGGTACAATATTGTATACCAACTACACTTCAATTTTTTAAAAAACAGAAAATACAGACAGACTCAAGGGAAGCTGGAAGGCCTGTGATGTGATGTAGGGAGAGGCCTTGTACTCCTGTCCTCACTTGCTTTGCTCACTTATACTGAGGATCTGCAGTTCAGTGAGTTTATGACATATCCTATCTTCTTTGAAGCAAATGATCTCTTATGAAATGGACAGATGGTATAATGAAATTCCAGCAAACAAACACAGATTAAACATACTACTGATAATGCAAGCATAAGGACACAGCAAAGCTGTCACGTTCTTTGCCTGATATTCCGCGAAGAAATCAGATCTGACAAGAAGTTGGCCCAATAAAATAAAAATCTGCACCATGATTTGCAATGTGGATTTACATCCATTGTTGTTTCAGTGAATCTCACCCTCAGTACATGTGGTGCTCCATGGGTTTTAGCTAATGATGGTACTATATACATACAATTAACAAATAATTGGAGGTCCAGGCTTAACACTTTTATCCTGATAGGCATTCAGCTAAAGAATTTGGTCAGCCCAGGCCTGGAGTTGTAGTGTAAAACCCCAATAGTCTCAGGTAGAGACCACCATGTGGTCCTTGCTCTCACACTTCTTTTCTACCAAATAAAGAAAAATTCAATTAGCAGAGACTGTCAGCCCAGAATCTCAATACTGAGACAGAAAACAGGGGCAGCAACAGGTTTTGGTAAAAATTAGAAGAATCTCTCTGAGAGAGAGCAGCAGAAAACAGGGCGTTGTTTCTCTGGGAGAAGATAAGAGAATCAGAGAGCGGGTCAGCTGTTAGAGGAGCTCTGATGATACCACAAAAGGGAACAAAACAAAAGCTAAAGTCAAAACTGAAAACAGCGGTTCTGCTTCAAGATGGTGACGTAGGGAAGATCCTGAATTCCACTCTTCCCACAGACAACCACGTTTACAGTCACATACAGAACAACTCCTTCTGAAAAGAGATCCAGAAACTAGCTGACTGACTCCAGCACATCAGGGGAGCAGAAACAAAAACCATCCATGGAAATGGGTAGGAGAGGCTGAGACACAATCTCACTATAAACCCCATCCCCGCGCACAGTGATCCACAACCAGGAGGGAACTCAGCGGAACGCCCGCTCTCTCTCTGAGAAGCAAAGGATTTGGACCCCACCTCTGGACCTCAACTTTTAAGACTTCTACTTCAGTGACCGGTCCCCAAAACACCTAGTTCTGAAAGCCATTGGGGCTTATGTCCACAAGATCCACAAGACCATAGGCAATCTACGGCACAGCTCTTAACAGGCTTGTGGGGACTTACTGCAGCTAACCCCTGGAGCCCAGTGCGGAGGTAAGACAACAACAACAAAAACCTGAAAATGGGCTCCTCTTCCGGAGGACAAACAGAAACCAACAGGGGGATACGACCTGGTGCTGCTCATCAATGTGCCAGTCCAGGGAGCCACGGAAAACTTGGCAAGAAAGGATGACAGGGTCTTCCATAAGGCAAGTAACCAAACCCATGTCCCTGAGGGAGTTCTTATCTCTGCAAAACCCACCCCACATCTAAACAACTACCTAAACTTTCCTTAGAAAAACCTGAGGAGCAAATTTGGGGCTATGACCCAAACCTGACCACCTACTCTGCAAAATCAAAAAGTATCAGATGAAGGTTTTTGGGGCCCCAAAGTCAAACCAAGTGATCACCACACTGCCCCAAACATCCAGTATGAAGAAACACGAGGGGCAACCAGGGGTAAGGGTTGCCCTAAAATTCCCTCTGGGCTTCACAGTAGCAAGCTGGTGGGGCCAGGGCCCCATATGCAGGGCCCTGGGGCCTTGTGCATAAACAAAGTTGATTATGCACACTGTGGCTCCTTGAGGGGCTAGTTAAAAGTCCCCTAAGGTCCCACCTCCTTTGTTTCTGTCGCTACTGCCCAGAAACAGAGCACACACACTGGGGTAAGAATTCAGTCTTTATTGTGACTGTACAGGCCCCTCATAAAGATTAATGACACCTGCTTTCCTAGTGGCTCAGACAGTAAAGAATTTGCCAGTACTGCAGAGACCCAGGTTGGATCCCTGGGATGGGAAGATCCCCTGGAGAAGTGCATGGCTATCAACTCCAGTATTCTTGCCTGGAGAATCCCATGGACAGAGGAGCCTGGTGGGCTACAGTCCATGGGGTCCCACAGAATTGGACACGACTAAGTGACTAACAATTTCACTGTCAACCTAAAGTATATCAGTCTGTGCAGCACCTCTAACTTACTACTTGTGTAATTAAGGATCACTAATGGGTGTGAGCTGCAGACACACAAGTCAGTCCACATTTCCAAAACTGTAAAGACAAGTACAGAGCCTCACTCTGACTCAGGATCAGGGCCCTTGGGGAACGGGGCACGAGCCTCTAATTAAGGGAAGTGCTCCAACAACAGCTCCAGGAGCTACCTCCAGACCTGGGAGTTCTGCCTTTAGCTGTGACTCAGGAGGCTGGACAGAGGCAGAGCTTTGCGATCTACAGCTACGCACCTTTCCTCCCCACCTCTGGCGTTGTGGCAGGCTTTTCTTGCCCAGAGGATGGCGACGGGGAAGCTGGTTTCCTCTCGGTTTCCACCTCTTCCTCCTTATCCCGCTTCTGCTCCTTTCTCTCCTCAGGCGGCGGGGGCGAGGGCGGCCAGCCGCTGTCCCGGCCCTCCTTGCACGGCTTGCTGGGCTCTGGCTCGGGCTTCCCCCACCCGGCGAGTCAGCAACTCCACCAAGTAGGGCCTGCTCACCTTGGAGAGTGGGGAGGGTGGTGGGGTCTGGCCCGCAGGCTTGGGGGCCAGGGCTGGCTTCTGGGCCAGGGGCAACCTGTTGGCCGCCTTGTCCTGCTCTGGAGCCGAGGGCTGGCTGCCGGCCAGTGGGGGCCCGGGCTGGGCCGCAGGAGGAGAGAGGCTGGGAGGGCTTTCAGAGGAGCCCTTCCAGGGGGCCGGAGCTGGCTTCCTCTCTGCGGGGAGCAAGGGGCCAGGCTTGAGGGCTGCAGCCTCGGTCTCTGGCTCTCCATGTGTGCTCCCTGGGGCTGACGGCACCCCATCGATACTGTCCCCTGTGCTGCTGTGCCTTTTCTTCTTCTTCTGTTCTGTTTGTTGGTCGCAGTGGAAGCGCAGGGAGTAGTTGGTCCGTCTCAATTTTATTCCAAAAAGGGAAGCTTTATCCTCCCCACCTGGCATCGTGGGCTCTGACTTTTCTGCTCCATCTGTGGTCTGGCTGTCTGAAGTGGTCACGGGCTCCATCTGGGCTACTGCTTTCTGTGGAGGGTAAGGGAGGCCTGGAACGAGGAAAGATGGAAGGTCTTTGGCAAATTTGCACCCCTCTGTGGTGTCCGTTGGCTCCTGGCGCGCCCTGGGTTTCTCTGCATCTTTCAGGGCCTCTTTAGTATCAGCAGCAGGGGGCTGGGGCACGGCCTCTTCGCTGGGTCCTGGCCCGGGTCTTTTCCTGATGCTCTCCCCTTCCCCGCTCCCATCAGAGAACTTCTGCCAGGCAGGTTTAATGGAGAATTTGGCATTTACGGGCGGGGTCCTCCGGAGGTTTCCGCGGGAATCACACCGGCCCCTGGGCATGTGCTCATCCCCAGCCCGAGACTGCTCTCTCTCGCCACGCTGGTCACTCTCTGAGCTCTTTAGGATTCGGGATCGAATGGAGGCCCATTCAGCGAGCGCGGCTGCGCTGCTTGGAGACTCTGGTGGAGGCCTGGTCTTCGCACTGCCCGCCCGGGGTTCCCCCAGGGCTCGGGGTGGGTTTTCCAGGCCCGGGACATCCGCCAGCTTCTTTTCTTCCGACAAGCCCAGGAGAGACTTGCATGCAGTGTCCTTGATCTGGCTCAGGTTGACAGCCGGGCCGCAGAGCTGGGCTCCGGTGACCAGGATGGCCGTGTGGGGGATGCTCAGGGTCGAGGGCAGGGCATGGGAGGCCGGGCTGGCTTTGGGGGCCTTGGGCTCTTGGGGAGCTGAGGTGAGCCCCTCATCTTTCATGGGTTTCACCGGGCTCAGATTGACTTTGGGGAAGAGAATTTGTTTCCCTCCCGATGACACCTGGAAAGTGTAGGGTCTGGGCATGGTCTGCCTCTCATCCACCTCCTGCCATCTGAGTTCCTCCAGCTTTCTGTCTGTTTCTGGAGCAGCAGCTTCCTTCTTCTCTCCTGGCGCCAGCATTTCTTCCACCTGGGCCTCTTGCTTCTGGGGAGGCTGCATGTTGGTTTCTTCCCTCATTTCTTGCCGTCCACAACCACGATCCCCAGGAACATCCCCCTGCTTTCTGGGCTGCTCCCCCGATGTCTCAGTGGCCTCTTGGCTCTGCTTCACCCAAATACTCGGTTTCTCGGAGTTTTCTCTCAGCTTTTCGAGTTTCGGGTGTTCTTGTTCTTCTGCTTTCTCTGCTAAGTCGCTCTGAAATGGGCTCCTCAGGCCACTTTTGTGGTCCAGCTGCGGCTGATTCTCCTCTTCCACTCTCGGTGCTTCCTGAAGCTTCTTCTCCACTTCCTGCCTCCTCTTGGCCTCCAAGTTTTCTCGCTTCTTCAGTTCTTCCCTCTTTCTCACCTCCTCCTCCTCCCGCCACCTCTGGGCCTCCAGTTCCTCCTGCCTCCTGAGCTCCTCCTGCCTCCTGAGCTCCTCCATCCATTTTCCTCCTCCAGCTCCCGCTGTCTCTCCTCCTCTTCCAGCTGCTGCCTCTCGGCTGCCTGCCGCCCCTGCTCCTCCAGCTCCTCTAGTCTTCGGAGTTCCTCCAACTCTCTTTCCTCCTCCTCCCGCCGCAGCTTCTCGGCCTCCTGCCAGCTCCGAGCCTCCATCTCCTCCTGCACTGAGCATCTCCCCAGGTGCTGCGCCTCTTCCTCCAGGCACACGGGCTCCTCGGCCTCCGGGAGTCCTCCTTCCTCTTCCTCCCTCTGCTCTGGGCCCTGGGAGCCCGGCTCTTCCAGGCTCGGCGTCTCTTCCTCACGCTGCCTCTTCTTTGCCTCTAGCTGTATTTCTCTTTCCTCTCGCCCTCCTCCTCCTCCTCCTCCTCCTCCTCTTCCTCCAAGAGTTCCTGCCTTCTATTCTCCTCCCAAAGCCTCCGCTCCAGAGCCTGGAGCCTCTGCTCTTCCAGGCGTCGCTTCTCCGCAGCTTCGGCCTTTTGCCGTTTGCACTTGGCCTCAAGTTCTCGCCAGTATTCTTCCTGGCGTCGCTTCTCTTCCTCCGAGTCCAGCGGCTCTGGCTCTCTTTCATGCCAGATTGGCTTATCTTCTCCAGGGTGTCCGTTCTGGTCCAGGGACAGCTGATGAGGGAGGCCACCGTGGTCGTTCTGTCGATCCTAACATGGGTAAGGGAAACAGAATTAGCTTTCCCTGTGCACAGGCCACCTTTATTTACAATCCCATTCACCGATGTGGGTTGCCCTCCTAATTGTGAAAGAGGGACCACGTTCAAGCCAAAGACACAGGCCACCTCAGGCAAGGAAGAACTTCAACTGTTGGGTTTCCTCTCTATATATCGTCCTAAATTCTTTTTTCTTAATACACATGTGTAATCATAGGAAAACCAGTAGCCCAGCATTAGAAAGGTGAGGAAAAATAAGATTAGCACTTCACCAATGTCCCCTGAAACTTATGACTCAGAAGTCTAATCAAACTGAAGAACCTTTGACTCAGGCTATGGCATAGGAAAGTGAGCCATCTGTCTGCTGCAAAGCAAAATGTATGGAGCCCCTCGGAAGGAAGCCTCTCCCTCTGAGTCCACCAGCCACTGATGGGGGGCAACAGGTCAGAAAGGGTGGTGGAAAGGAAATGGGCCCATTCACCCTTGTGCCAGCAACAGAGCCATATCCCCGACGGGGAGAGACCAAGTTCCTTCCATAGGCCCCTCACAGCACCACCCCACTAGGCAGCATCAGGATGTCTGCCAGGCCACACATACCCCGACAAGTCGCCTGTGCTTCCTTGACACCCTCTGATTTTTTGGCTTAATGGACAGTTTGTGCTTGGCGGCACTGTTATCCAGTCGAGCGATGGCAAGGGGGATGGCATCCAGGTTGACACTTTCGATGGTGCCAGCAGAAGAAAGGTGCCTCTTGGGACGGGATGGTTTAACTGGAGCAACCTACAGTGGAGATTGAAAATATGCAGTCAGTCCAGATGAGAGACGAGCCTGCAGGGAATCTAGCATGGCAGCCCTTGTTAGAGTCTGCCCCTGGCCCAGCCTGGCCCAGGAGATGCTGCCAAGCCCAGGGGGCTCATGGGCACAGTAAAGTGAGCACTGCTTTTAGAACCAAAAGACACTGAGCATTTGTTTCGCCAGTGATATCTGTATTAACTGGTAAAGGCCATTTAATCTCTCAGGGACTAATTTTCCTACTGTGAATGATACGTGGGTTAGATTAGATCAGGGGTCAGTAAGACATAGTCAGGGGTCCTGTCTGGGTAAAGTCTTGCTGGTACACAGCAACACCACTGCCTGTGGCTGCTTTTGTACTAAAGGAAGAGCAGAACAAAGGAGAGTCTGGTAGTTGCAACCTTATGGCCACAAGGCCTAAAATAAGCAGTAGTGTGCTAAGCCCTGGACAAGCTCAATGCTGTGCTAAGAACACTGTAACTCTAAGTGCCTTCCATGGCCACCGACGTGTACACGCCTCAGCTCTTACTTTAGCCCCTTCGGAAGAGGGAACGTATCTTTTTTTTCACCTTTGTATCAATCCTCTTTATGCCCAAGTAGCAAATCTCACTTGTTAAGTGGTCAATAAATATTTATTCAAAGAAGGAACAATAAGTTCTCCACCTAGGGCATAAGATGTGGTATCGGCAAAAATGCTTTAGCACAATCATGCCAGAGTCACAGGGCACTGGCACCCTGAAAGCGAAGAGGAGGAGGCCCCCAGGTGAGAACATGAAGGGCAGTTCTTCAAAGGATGAACTGCAGAACCGCTTGCAGCACAGGTATGGTCACTTAAAAACCACAACCTGAGACCAATCGTAAACATTTAAGTAGGTCACAGAGACCCAGGCTCAGAGGCCAGGCTGAGTCAAAACCAGGCCGGTAACTTCAGAGAGTTCACAGGCAGGCAGGGAGGCAAGGGCTCCTGGCCACACCCGGCAGCAGGGGGCGCGCACGGCCCTACATTTCTCCTGCGCAGCATCTGAGGAGGCCAGGGTTCACCTGTTTGACTGTGTTTGTGCTGTTAAGTCAGAGAAGGCAATGGCACCCAACTCCAGTACTTTGCCTGGAAAATCCCATGGATGGAGAAGCCTGATAGGCTGCAGTACATGGGTCCCTAAGAGTCGGAAACGACTGAGCGACTTCACCTTCACTTTTCACTTTCATGCATTGGAGAAGGAAATGGCAACCCACTCCAGTGTTCTTGCCTGGAGAATCCCAGGGACGGGGGAGCCTGGTGGCTGCTGTCTGTGGGATCACACAGAGTCGCACACGACTGAAGTGACTTAGCAGCAGAAGCAGCAGCAGTGCTGTTAAGTGCAAAGTTGGTGGGTTTAGCCAATGGCTTTGTTTTTTGCAATTACCCTTCATATTTATGCACAAAGGTAAAAGACATAGCTAGCTCCAAGAGCAAAGTAAATGCTCAGTAAATAATAATTTATGACAAGAAGCATGGAAGTAAGGAAAAATAATTCCAGTCATTGGTCCCCTAAGACTTTATTAATTTATGATTATATTTATGATAGGCGTCAAATTCTAAACCTCTGTTGAAGAGACAGGAATTAAACATTTCTATCCCCTAATGAATGCATGAGTAAAGCGAGTTAGAGCCAAATGTGATAGACTGAAGACACAGATGAAGCATTTGAAGCTGAGATTTAAATGCAGTGTTTCATGTCTAGTTATTCAGGTTGGGCCTCTGCATCTGGGTGGTGGGACTATCTTGAGCCACCCCCTGAACTGGGGACACTCCCCTGTTGAAGAGATGCCTGTGATCGCCACAGGGCTCCTTAGGCTCCTGTAGGCAATGTCCCAGGTTTCAGTGGAATGCCAAAAAGTTGAAAACCAGAAATACACATAAGTGAAGAAATGCTATGGTCTTTTCTGGGCATTTCTAAATAGAAGGAGGGGCTTCCCAGGTGGCTCAATGATAAAGAATCGCTTGTCACTGCAGGAGATGTGGATTCCATCCCCTGGCTGGGAATTCCCTAGAGGAGGAAATGGCAACCCCCTCCAGCATTCTTCCCTAGGAAATCTCATGGACAGAGGAGCCTGGCGGACTACAGCTCATGGGCTTGCAAAAGAGTTGGACACGACTTGGAGAAGGAAATGGCACCCCACTCCAGTACTCTTGCCTGGAAAATCCCATGGATGGAGGAGCCTGGTAGGCTACAGTCCATGGGGTTGCAAAGAGTCAGATATGACTGAGCGACTTCACTTTCACTTTAGCAACTAAACAACAACAATTAGAAGGATACTCTTTTCCTTACAGATTCTTCACCTTCAGGTATTCTTGAATGTCTTTTTCAATGGCTTACCAGTGTCTTGAAGTATTAATACATGATGTTTTTAGGAAAACTACTGACACCTGAGACTCCAAACAGACTTGGTGAGAGCGTGGCAGTTTTTCAGAGCAGGGTTCAGTTCCAGACATTGCACTGCCATGGAAACAGATGCCAACATCTGCCACTGGTTGAATTTTGAAGGGCTTTAAAGTAATAGATGAAGGCAGCATTTATGAGTGGAAAAATGAGGCAGCAGCTCGCCCAACAAAAAGAAAAACAGAAGTTAAACTAAGGAAGCTACACACACAAGTTCAAATCACATTACCTTCTCTTCCATCTCACTTCTGGCTCCAGGCAGATTCAGAGGACTTGGAGAACTTGGCGTCTCACTGGGCTGGAACCACAGACAGAGTGCTCAAGTCAAACGGGAGCACAGGAAGTCCTGGGCAAACACAGCCAGCGTCTGTGAGGAGGGCCACCCCCTCCTCTGAGCAGAGAGCGCTGGCAGGTTCACGGTGGAGACTCTGCTCATGTCCAGATTCCACCAGGGCTCCGGAGGCTTAGTATTCACTCCCCTCTTCCTAGAGTTCAACTCATTTCCTATCTGGGCGGGCTCCAAACTCAGTCCCTGATGTGTTTCCCCACTGCTGAGAGGATCCGGGACTGCCCTGTCGCCAGCCAGGCAGAACACTGACCTCACAGCTTTCAGCCTGGCTGGCTGCCTTCCACCCCCTTCACCTGCCAGACCTCTTCTCCATGAGAAAGCAAGAGGGCCCTTCCAGCCGCACACACAGGCCTGGGCTGAGGAGGTAGGTGACCAGAGGAGGCAAGAAAACTTTGGCGGAAGGGAGGGAGGGAGAGAGGAAAAGAGAGAAAGAAGAGGAAGAAAAAGGCTAACGATTCACATCCCAGTCGCCTTGTAGGTCCTGGGTACACGCATATCACGTCACATGTGCCAGCTATACCTTCTGCCTCCTGCCACTTATGTTTATAAAAGGGTCTCACTGCCCCTTCCAGATCCAGAACATCATCTCACCCTACCTCAGTCCATTTTCTGCACCACACTTAGAAGCATCTTTAGAAAACATAAATTAGATTGTATCACTGCCCTGCTGAAAATTACTCAGAGGGGAACTTCCCTGGCGGTCCAGTGGTTAAGACTCCACACTTTGGATGTGGGGGCACGTGCGTTCAATCCCTGGTCAGGGAACTAAGATCCTACATGCCTCATGGCATGGTCAAAAGATAAAATAAGATACTAGGATATCTTATTAATTTTATTTTATATCTTATTAATTAATTTTATTTTATTATAATAAAAATTAAAAAAAGTTTCTCAGCAGTTTCCTATCACTTTCCAAACAATTCACCCCTTCTCCCGTGGTCTGACCCAGCATCTACACTGTGATCCACAGCTACCCTCCACCCTCATCTGCACTAGCCTGCTTTCTGTGCCCTCGTCAGGACAAACTGAGTTCCGTCTCTGGGTGTCTGTACTTGTTCTTCCATGTCCAAGAACACCCTCCACGCCTTCTCAGGGCCATCTGACTTCCTTATCTAAAGGAGCAAACCCCTCTCCAACCACATTACTCACTTTTGTATCACCCTGTTTCACTTTCTAGGCAGCATTTTTATTAATCCGAAATTATGACATCTACTTGCTGAGTTGTTTGTTGTATGACGCTCCTCTCACTAGAATGTAAACTGCACTAAGGCGGTCCTGTGTTTACACTGCGATCCCTCAGTTAAGGGGGCACCTGCTGAACGAACCACCCACCTTGTCCCCCAGCCCTGTGCTTATCAGATCCAGTGACAGTGAAGACAGTTGCTCTGGTCCAGAGGAATCCCTCAATCAAGGCTGAAGGCTGATGTTCCTGCCCAGCAGTCAAGAGACTGGAGATGAGGACTGCCCTATGCCTGCCTGGTTCACCTACCACCCACAAGTGTGGGTGCCAGGAGGCATCAGGGCCGGGCCCAGGCAGAGACAGATAGCAAAGGAGACTGTCATCTTTTATCTCCTTTCTTCTTTTGCTCTACAACTTGTAGAGCACTTATCTTTTTTACTATTCTTATGATGCATTAGCTGATAACTAGTATGACTTTTTCCAGGGGCACATTAGTAACACCCAACATCATTTCAGGCACCGTGGTAGGCATAGCACAGAGAATGCTTTCTTGTAAGTATGGGAAGACTCAGCTAAGAACCACCTATCTACCTACCGGTAGGACTGTTTCTCCTTTTCCCATAAGAGGCCCGAAGGCACCCCTGCTGCTGCTAAAGGGACTCTCATTTCAGGATCTGCTCAGAGTGTTTCTCTCAAAGTGTCAGAAGAATGGAGTTCTCTGGGGGTACAGTGCATAAGAATCTGCCCACCAATACAGGGGACATGGGTTTGATCCCTGCTCCGGGAAGATCCCATATGCTGTGGGCTAAGCCTGTACACCAGCTGTACACCTGAGTCCGAGCCTTAGAGCCCATGATCCACAGCTACTGAGCCTGCGTGCTGCAGCTACTGAAGACCGTGTGCCTACAGCCCATGCTCCACAACAGAAGCCACCACAGGGAGAGGCCCTCGCACTGCAACCAAGAGTAGCCCACACTCGCCACTACTAGAGAAAGCCCACGCACGGCTACAAAGGCCTAGCACAACCATAACTAAACTAAAAAAAAAAAAAAAGAGAGAGAGACAAAATTTAGACAGGTTAGTGCTGGATCAATGTGACTTTGCACACTTAGTAAACTTAAGCTGGTTGGTTTGATATATTCTATTCTTGTGCAGCACCTACTTCATTCTTTTCTCATTTCAAGTCAGTCCAGTTCCACAAGTAATTATTCAGTGCTCCTAAGTAAGCAGTGATGATATCCTGGGGAGACAGATGTGTAAGATCCAGTCTGTCCTCAAGGATCTCAACAGCTTGGAGATGGAGAGCAAACAGTTATATGCCCACAGATGCAGAGCACAGACATGTAAGAAACACTCAGGATCCACAATGATGGCAGAGAGGGGACGGTGCAGCTCGGGGGGTGAGGGCAGCCCGAGCCTCCAAAGAGTTAAGCGGAAGATGCTGGGAAGAGGGGGTGCAAAGGGCGCATCTCTCTCTGCCCTCCCTCTTCCCAGTTGGCTCCCCTGCAGCTCAAGGCACTTGTGCCGGAGGCGCTGGGCTACTCATCAGGAAAGCTTCTTCCACCTTACTCCCCACCCTGAAGACCCCAGGGTTACTGACGCCCCTGCCCACTGCCCAGCCTCCTCCCGGCCTTGTAAGCAATCAAGTCATTCCCTGGAGGAGCTTTACTTTGTTCTCGGTGTCTGAGAGGATGAGGTCTTGCTGAGTCACAACTTCCACAGGACTGGTGAGGAATGGGTCCTCTTCGAAGCGAGCCTCGCCACTGTCTGCCTTCTTCATGGGAATGGCGTTGGGTGGTGGCTGCCCAAACTTGATGTTCTTGCCCAACTGTCGCTGGAGAGAAACAAAGGAAGGACGTTCTGAAGCAGTGAAGCGGTTCACAATAACCACAGTCAGGTTCCCCAGCATAGCTAGCAGGCACTGAGGCATATTCTCTACATGACTGGTTTCTAGACTAGACACCAAGCCGGAAACCCCTGACACAGTCCTGTAATTACTGAGTCTCTTTCCCAGTATTTCCTTTTCTTTCCCACCTTCGAGCCACGAGCCTTTTCATCCAGCCACCTCTTTCATGGAGATGCCAACATCTCCAAGGGGGGTAGAGAGATCATATTTCTGATCAAAAAAGTTGGGTATGACAGAAATTTTTTGATTTTTGTCAAAAAATCAAAAGTCTTTCAAAGGCACAAAAGTACTTGAAAGGTACAAAAATTATATAGAAAATAGTTTCATGAGCTGCAAAAACCACTGCGGGAAATCAAGACTGTTGTGGCTGCGCAAACAAAGGAACCCTCCAGCCCCTTTTGAACACATTCTCCTTGAATATTTATTTCATCTACCTTCCTCACCAGCCCCTAACTTGAACATCCTGTTTGGGTTACAGTGGGTACCACGGCCAAGGGGAAGAAGGCCCCAGGCCAAGAAGTCTTTCCATGATTGATGCTAAACACACGGAAAAGATGAAAGCAATCTTGTTCTGCCACTAGGATGTCCTCTTTGCCTTGCTGCAGCTGCCCACTGTGACCACAGGCCAGAAGGAACTCAGTGGGTCAGAGGAGGCAGCTGGAGTAAGGGCCAGAGAGGAGACTGATCGCGGGGGGGAGGGAGCTGAATGGACGGTGGCAGGAGGGTAAAGGACAGAAATTAGTTAGAAAAATAGCATTTAGAATTAAAAAAAAGCCGGATTAAAAAGAGAATTATTTTAAAATATATAAACACAATAGTTTTAAATACGAGGCAAAATATTTAATGGGCTTGATAAATTAGATATAAAATATTTAATATGTACAGAAAATGAAATGACATTGAGGAAGAAAAAGAGGTAAGCCGTGGTCATCTGAAAGAAGACTGTAATGAATGGAATATGTTGTAGAAATTACTGCCTTTATCTACATCGGAGATTCTCAAGCTCGGCACGATGGACATTTGAGGCCAGATAATTCTTTGTTGTGGGGAGCTCTCCTGCGCATCATAGGATGTTTAGCATCACCCCTGCCCTCTGGACACCAGACGAGAGCAGCAACCCCTGTTCACTTCTGTCTGGACAACCAAAAAAATGCCTCCAGGTGTTGTCCAATGTCCCCTGGCGGGGAAGATCGCCTCTGGCTGAGAACTACTGCTCTAGACCTAAGTCTTTTATGATTCAAAAGAAAAAAAAACAAAACAAAACAGAATACATCATCTGATCTTTATCTTTAACGTGGCTAATATTTAATTCCACAAAGCTGCAAAAAGCCTTAGCAATCACATTATTTGAACCTCTCATTTTACAAAAAAAGTCAAGGTCCAGTGACTGGCCCAGGCTTATGGAATGAATGAGTGGTACCAAAGGGACCTGAATCCACATCTTCTAAAACATATTCAGTGCTGTTTTCATTGTGTTCCACTGGTTCTCATAAATTTACTCTGCGCTTCCCTCTTCTTACTGGGACAGAAAGAGAGGAACTGGCATTTTTACCACCTTACTGAACGTGGCCTCCCTTGAGGAAAACGCCCCTTCTCTCTCTGAACTCAAGAGTATCAAATCCACCTTCACCCAACCCCCCTCGGCTTTACATGGCAGACGGTGAAATTGCAGAGACATGAAAGAGATGAGCCCCAGGTCCCCTCCCCGCACCCTGGGCACCCCAGCATGCCAACTCAGGAGCACAGAGAGACACGGACTCGGATTTGATCTGCTGTATCTCAGCCTGAACCCGGCTCCCCCTGACATCATGGGGAGGGAGCACACATCCAAAGCCCAAGTTCAGCCAGTGAAGTACAGCTTGAACAGCCTGAAGGGGTTTCAGGGAGAAGGCTGCAATAGGGTGTCTTCTAAAATGAGTTTAGCAGGAAGCGGCAGTTAGTGTCTACTCTAAGCAGATCAATAAGCAGGCACAGTTAGAACAGCCGATGGTGTTAGACAAGAGGACATGGTGTAACAAAGCCACAGGCCCTGTGGCACTCTTGCTGCCCTGTGGGAGATGCATGGGGGCCTGGGCAGGAGTGGCAGGAAGAGCTCCTGCATCCTAGTCACAGTCTGGGCAAGGGTTCCCTCTGGGACTCCCAGCCCAGCCTTTGGTTGACCAGTTACCTCTTCTCTAAGTGTGCTGGTAAAGAGCTAAAAACTTTTATCCAATCACCCTAGAATGAGACCTCCTGTGTCAGGGTCTGCCATCTACCAATGTTCTTGAATATCTAAAATGAGGGTATTTCTTCTACTCAGAATGGAAAGAATAATTCTTTAATGAGTTCCCAAGGAGACTAAGCTTAATACATTAATGCTCTTTCGTTATGATTTTGGCCACCATCACAAAAAGAATGAATGTGCTGATTTTCTTGTTTGTTTTTGTTAGAGCCCTTTTTAGAACACTAATGTCAAGTTCACATTACTTATATTGAAATAAACTCCGAAGATGGGATGGTTATTGTGGCTATCAAAGGAAAATGAAAGAGAAAATGGGGGGGTGGATATTAGATGTGGTAAGAACAGGTGAAATAAGGTACGTGGGACAAAGCTGGGGAAATGGGAGAGCATGACGTTAAGAAACAAAGTTGAGAGTTAAAGTGGAAAATTGAGAGGAGGGTGAAGGGGGCAGACAGGAGGCCCAGGGAAGAGAATCTGCAGCCCTGATGGCAGGTACAACAGCTGAAGGGGGCAGGATGGGGGAGAGTGGAAAGGAGGGAGAGGGAGAGAGAGGGAGGGAATGAGAATGTATGTATATCTGAGGGTTGATTTATGTTGCAGATATGTTCATCCTGGCAAAAGAAACACAATGCTGTTGCCTTTGAGAATGACAATGAGCATCTCCATAAAGCAGCTGATTTAAAATTTCTCTGAAGAAAACAAATTCAGGCTGCTGGTTAGAGAGCTTGGGAGGAGGGCGAGGGAAGGAGGAGGGGGGACCCAGGTCATGCAAAAAGTGACGGCCACCATCCAGGGACAGGAAGGCAACCGCTCTGTCCAGACAAAGGACTGTCCTCACAGACACACCCTGCAGTGGTCACAGGCCAGGGCAGGGCTGCAGGGCCAAGGCCATGGTGACTAAGCCTCAGGCTCTCAAGGCCAAGGCTCTTGTATCTGATCTTGTAGTTCTTGCTCCAAATGTTTCCTTCAGCTGACTCAGAGGGGACGGGGCTGCTGGACATTTCGTCTGATTTTTTGACAACTAAAAGATGACTGCCAAAACCTATCTGCCATCTCAGATGTCGAACGAATTGAATACAGGGATAAATATGGCTTTTTGGTGACTTTTATTCTGCCCACTACTCAGGCATTGTCATGGGAAGAACTGTGATACAAGTGATACTCAAAACCAGACCGTTAAGATGAGCTTGCCCTTAAGCTTCCAGGGAAATAAACTATTACCACTCCTTCGTATTTTAATAGATATGTATATTTTTACATATCCATGGATTCTTTATATGCACTGAGATAATAACCAGAGGGGAGAGTGGAACCTCTGTGCCTAAACTGAGTCCGTGTTACTTATGGCAATGAATGGAGTTACTGTTATACTGGAATGTGAGCTAAAGGGACGATATTTTATTCATTCAAATTTGGCCATTTGGCTGTAAAATGGAATGCTGGAGAATGATATTATAGGAATGCACATCTATATTTATGAGGCTCTTTTCCTATGGTGTAGAAATTCCAAGCACATCATATTCTGTAGCTCTCACACTGCCAATTTAGATTTCCCCAGATTTTTCACAGCCATCCTTCATACTACAACTATAAGAACAAGGCTGAGAGAAAATAAAATTGCTGTCTTCTCGAGCGAACTCCAGATACTCCCATAGTTAAAATGAATTTAAGAGAATAAGCAAAATCAAACACACACAGATTTAAAGACATCTGCTCTGTGCAGAAGTGGTGAAGAGCAGGTATTTATCCTTTGTGTCGACAGCTGCAAGAGGTGCTCAAATCCTCAAAGGTAAGACACTTTGGCATTTTAAAGTGAAATCCAGCCCGGCAGGAGACAGCAGCTACTGAAGACAGAGGTTCTTCCTCCTGAGCTAAACAGTCCGTGGACTAATAGACTAAGCATTTTCTGACAAAGCTCTGGTATTATTCTAAAAATCACCTGCGGGCTTGGACTGTGATATTCCTGCTTCCTATCATCAGTAGGTGCATACATACTTCACAGCCTGGTTTGCTCTGAAATAAACAGGCACCTCCCTGATATGTGCTCTGGGAACATCAAGGTCATTGGAATCCAATGCATTGCAGTGCAAAGCTTACAAAGCCACTCCGTGCTCTAGCAGATGAACAGTGATTTTCTATAAAGGGACGATTTTAAGAACTGGAGGGGCTCTTCAGATCAGCCATCACATGCATCCTCTTGTTTTTCAGATGAGGAATATGAGGGTCAGAGATTAATGATTTGCCCTGAGGCCACAAAGCCAGGTGATGGCAGAAGCCTGTCAGGCATTTTTTATTTCACTTACTGGCCATAGAACAACTGACTGTTATGTACAGGGTCCTCAAAAAGGACACCACTGTCATTTCTGTCCTTTATAACTATCCTGTATATTAAAATTTGTTCTATGTACATGCATTATCTTTATACTCAGGGAAAAAAAGGTAATTTTTCTTTTAAAGGTTCAATTGCTTGCTACAGAAATTTTGGCAGGTGGTAGATTCACATTGTTCAGGAAAGAGTAGGCTTATTTATGCTCTATTCATTCATTCTGTACTCAGCTGCTGCTGCTGCTAAGTCACTTCAGTTGTGTCCGACTCTGCGTGACCCCATAGAAGCAGACAGATACTAACCATCGCTGGTACAACCTAGGACAGCTCTGGCTGAGATGACTACATGTGGACACTAGGGGGCAACCTTTCCAAATGCAGTCATTACAGGCGCAGCTCTGGTTTCCAGGGGCTGGGAAGTTTCTTGAGCCAGAAAAAAAAAACAAACACGTTTTTGGTGTTTTTTTTTTTAATGGCATTCCACTAGAAACCTCATTTCAAAAGAATGTCTTAATAATGGTGGCAAATTAGCTTGCTAGGACATTTATTGTCAAATAGGTGTTATCCTCTACTTCTCTCTTTTTAAAATAAACATACACACATACACAAAGACAATTCCAGACATAAAAAACATACATGCGTCTGACATAAATAAACACCCTCATTCCATGCTGGAGTCTACGAGGGGATAGTCTTTTGTGCTGCTTACTAAGCATCAATACCAGCATAACGTTTTTATGGAAAAATGCAAAGCATTCATGCAAGTTAATAAGTTAACTACTATTTCTATGACTTACCAGGAACATACTGCTTAGTCGACTGAAAAATAAAGCACATTCTTTTGGGGGTGATACAGTGATATCTTATGGCACTCCAAAAATCACATTTGCTATGATAAGGGTCCCCATTTCCCTCCTTGAGAAGCAAAAGTCTCTTATTATATTGTTGCAAAACATAGCATTAGAGCCGTAAGGAAGCTTATGCATATCCATGCAGCAGAAGCAAAATTAGGCAGACCTCATGTGAGTACATGTCGTCCAGAGGAGAGCGTTCAATTAGACAGCTATTCTGTTTCCCTCACATTTCTCCTCCTGCATTAACAGAACTGTTGCTTCAGAGAAGTTAGTTGTTTTACATTTTATTAATTATGAAATCAGATTCTTTAAACTTATGCCTTACATCATTAATACAAACAACAGGCATTCACAAATTTCTACTGAGTTTCTACGACTTCAATATTGCAGAATTATCTGTTTTTTACAACTCCAAATCCACTTCATGGAGTGGTGCGGGCATGTGGTGTGGTATTACACAGGTGTTACCATTTAAGACAACTATTATCTAATTTTTAAAGAACTTGAAAGCCCTTGTGAAATAGTTGGTTTGTAGACTGAAATCTGCAGGTCACTCTCCTTAGAAAGGGACTATTCTGAGGGTTCATTACTTCTTAGGAATAATATCCAGGAGCCAGAAACTTCAAGAAGGAAAGGTAAGGAGGAGGGGGCGGGGTCAAGGTTTTCTTCGGCCATCACTGCCCTTTCCTCTTCTTCCACTTCTCCAAGAGAAGTGACTAAGGCTAACTTTCCCTTCTCAGTCTATAAAATGTGTAGCAGTACGGCCAGCAAGAACCAAGAACGGGAGCTAGTCAAGATGTGCTGGAGTTTGAAGGAAGTGCCTAGGTTAGTTCTGAGGGCAGGACTATGGCCTTGGGCAGTGAGGTGGTAGGTATAAAGATCTAGGCAAGTCTGGGTGCGGTTCCAGGGTGTTGGCTGTTCCCCAGCTGCCATATGCTATATTTAGCTGAGTACATGTGGAATATGTAACCAAACACAGGTCACAAAATACATAGCTTAATATTCAGTAGAAACCAGAATATTTCAAGCAAGTAGAAAACTGAGTACCATGCTTCATGTCAATAGCTACTCAAGCCAGCTGTCTCCTTTGTTATTTTTTTGCTTGGTTCATTCATTCGTTCATTCACTGTTGCAGACTTACAAGCAGATGGAAACCAGCACACCAGAGTCCCCTGTACACAGTCTGGATCGCCTCCAAGTAACCCAAGCTCAGTGAAGTGCTTGCTTAGGCACTTCTGCTGGGTGAGTGAGTTCTACTGAGCACTCGGGCAAACCTACGTTGTCGGATCCCAAGGGTCTTCGCTCCCCTTGCTTTTCCTGGATTTCCCGCTATTTCAATCTCATTCAGTGAAGAATTATTTTATCTTCATTATTAAAGGAGTTACCACCTGAGTCAGTTTTCTGGAGGAAAACTGCCCACCTCTGCAGCACAAACAGGAGGGAAGCGGAAGAGCTTCACAGCGTCCCTCTGGGACAGGGCGGTTCGGGGAAGCCAGGGTCAGAAACACAACAGAACCGGTGACAGCCATTCACTGTCCAAGTACAGAGACTCAGAGAAGGTGCGCCTGCGGTGCATGCCTTCAGCCGACAGTCAACCCTGCGCTCAGGGATTACGGCCAACACTCAGTGGTAAGGAGTGCTCTCCTCCCACCCAAGTTCTGCAGCTTCTCTAGGGTACCTGTCTTCATTAAGTCCAGTTAAAAATGAGGGAACACCTTGAGAGAAAAGGAGAGGGGGTGTTCTGAGGGTGGGTACAACATGACAGTGTATCTCTCTCATGGGTGCACAGAAGCTTCCAGAGAACTAAGCCAGGTTTGAGAAAGCAAACATTCTCACCGGGAGTTACTCCTGGACTTCCCGATCCATGACTCAAGGCCAAGGCCAGGGACCTTTCCCACTTCCCCCCATGGTCGCCCCCCTCCCCCTTCCTATGCCTCTGACCTTCAAGCTGTCTTACCTGAAGAGTTTTGACTTTGCCCAGGATGTTGTCCTGTGACATTGCTTGAACTGTCTGCTCACTTTCTGCTCCCCCATCAGGGATAAAAATACTGTCATGGGAAAATGCCCGGGTTCCCATAGAATAGTTGAAGGACCTGGAATGCAAATCATGTGCTTCATTTTATTAGGATGATAAGACTTCTTTTGGCAATTCCATCTCCTGTTCCTCCTGATTCAGGAGACTCCACCCATATCCCTAGTCTCACTCAGAAAGCGCTTCCAGCCCACTGTCCTCTTCTGCGAGGGGTCAGCCAAGTAGCTGGGCAGACGGAAGTGTCCCTAGGGAATAGGAGAGCTTGTCTCCTACACAGCATGTTTTAGAGCCACTCACTGGGAGAACTCTGTGTACTTGCTACCTGTTTGTGGAGGACCCAGGACAGAAAGCACTGCAGAAATTTTAGCGGCAGGAGCCCTTTTCCTGATGAGCTGTCGTATGTCAAGCAGTCCTTTTTAAGCAACATGAAGATCTCGAAGTATGAGGCAAGAATTTCTCTCTCTCAGATTTTAATCACATTGGGAAGAAAAATACATACATCTAAAACAAACACTTGATGAGGACTAGAACTGCTGATGGGCACTACCGGAATAAAGAGTCTCTCTGTCGAGACTCCTCAGGAATTCAGAGGGGTGGGGGCACGTGTGCTAAGGAGATTCTAAATGGGTGTCCTGCATTGGGCAGCTTATCAGTGGTAGGTTCCTAACAATAAGAACGCTTCAGTTGAAAGGCTGGACTTCAGAGGAATTCTAGACTTCTAACCTGACTGTGAGGTATAGGTTGGGTGAACTGCAGGAAGAGGGGGCAGCAGATGCCAACTGTTCCTCACTTGATCTGGGAAATTAAGCTATTTCTGGGAAGGAATACACAGGACAGAATCACACACTTTCTGTAAGGTAAGACAGGCACACTTCCACGATGCCAGGCACACAGGCAGCTATCCCAGAACTGAGAGCTCTACTTCTCCCTCTCCCGTCCCCCACAGAAAGGGGTCCCATGAGGAGGTTTCATCAGTGATCAAGGGCAGGAAAGAAGAGCCAGTACTGGAGGAAAGGGGTCTCTGGCTGGTACCTCTGAGCTGAATTACAGAAATGCTGCAGGCAGGGTCCCGACCAAGTTTCTTGGGAAGACTGAGCACCAAATTATATCATCAAATTGGCCAAATTACCAGCAGTATGATAACAAAACATATGAAGTTTAGAGACAAAAGACTTGGACATAAGCCTCCTGGCTATGTGATAATAAAAACAATAATAACCACCACTGTGCTGAAAGCTTTACTTTAGTGATCTCATCACCAACTTATTGTTGCAAATAAAACTCAGAGGGTAAATAGCCCTATATGCTAGTGCTAGTGGTAAAGAATCTGGCTGGCAATGCAGGAGACACAAGAGACACAGGTTCGATCCCTGGGTCAGGAAGATCCCCTGGAGTAGGAAATGGCAACCCACTCTGGTATTTTTGCCTGGAGAATCCCATGGACAGAGGAGCCTGGTGGGCTACAGTTCGTGGCATCACAAAGATTTGGACATGACTGAAGCAACTTAGTACACAAGTAGGCAAAGTCACCTAAATAGAAGCTGTAGCATGAGAAACTGGAGAAGGCAATGGCATGCCACTCCAGTACTCTTGCCTGGAAACTCTCATGGACGGAGGAGCCTGATAGGCTGCAGTCCATGGGGTCGCTAGGAGTCGGACACAACTGAGCGACTTCCCTTTCACTTTTCACTTTCATGCATTGGAGAAGGAAATGGCAACCCACTCCAGTGTTCTTGCCTGGAGAATCCCAGGGACAGCGGAGCCTGGTGGGCTGCCGTCTATGGGGTCGCACAGAGTCGGACACGACTGAAGTGGCTTAGCAGCAGCAGCAGCATGAGAAAAAGGATTCAGAACAGCTGAACACAATCCCAGGCCAGGCAGCTGAAGTGTTTTAAAGTGTTAGAAGGTCTCTAGTATTCCTTCCCTTGGGCGGAGCAGTGGGAGAGGAATACAGGATGCCAATGTCATGTGGGCTGGAATATGGGAAGGCTGAAGATACATAGCACAAGACACTGTGGAGTAGCAGCCTACTTTATGAAATATGAGGCATTGTTTTAGCATATGAATATAAGAGGAAATTAAATGTGTCATTATGTCCTCGTTCCTCAGAAACTTTGTGACCTATGCTACAAAACGAACTTCCAAATTCACTCAAAGATGCTAGGAATTAAAATTTCATTCAAAGTTATGGAATCAAACCTTTTAATATCCTGTCTAAATTTTTTTCTCAGATTCCCTGGCTAGGATTCAGATGAAAGAAGAGGTAACTAACTTCATTTTCTACACAGTGTTTTTACAAATGGCTTATGTATACACAGAGGCTCTCAGATATTCTTACAAACACATATATGCACAAGTCCACTTTAGATGCTTAATAAATGTTTACTAATGTCTCACAGTTATATGCACATAACAGGCCAACAGTGGAAGGCCAAGTTCTCTTCCAGTTTCCAAGTCCATCTTCTGGCTGAATCATGACATTCTTTTTTTTTTTTTTTAACGTGGGCCATTTTTAAAGTCTTTATTGAATTTGTTACAATATTGCTTCTGTTTAATGTTTTGGTTTTTTGGCCTTGAGGCACGTAGGATCTTAGCTCCTGACAGGGATGAACACACACTCCCTACATTGGAAGGCAAGTCTTAATCACTGGGCAGCCAGGGAAGTCCCTGAATCATGGGGTTTAACTCAGCTCCAATTCTTTTTTTCCAGGAAAACTAAGAACCAAGTTTCCTGCTCTTCTGTGTTTGTCCCAAATGTTCCTTGCTGCTAGCCAGGATTTAATGTCCCCACATTCCCCACTTCTAGATGATCTTATTGCAAAATAGAGAAAATGAACAGTAATAGGAGGAGTAGTAATAATTACACTAGTGTAGTCAAAGTAGTAATATTAATACTGGCTAAACTTGATTGGGCACTTGCTATGTCCCCTCCATATGTGATAACTTCTTTAATATAACATCTCAATCCTTGTGATATACACTATTTAAACCTTATGTGGTAGGAACTATTAGTAAGCCCATTTATACATGAAGAAACTGTGTCTTGAAGACAGTGAGTGACTTGCCATAAATTAAATGACTGTGTATGTGTGAACCTGTTTCTGGCCTGTGTTCTACTGATTTATTTGTCTGTTTTTATAGCAACAGTCCCATGCTGTCTTAGTTCCTATAGCTTTTTTCTCACTGACCCCCCCCCCCCCAAATGATTTATTTATTTCTGGTTGCTCTGGGTCTTCACTGCTGTGTGTGTGTTTCTCTAGTTGTGCCAAGCAGACATTACTCTTCACTGCAGTGTGCAGGCTTCTCACTTCAGTGGCTTCTCCCAAGGGCTCCAGGGCACGTGGGTTTCAGTAGCTGTGGCACCAAAGGGCTTAGGTGCTCTATGGCATTTGGGATCTTCCCAGACCAGGGGTTGAACCAGTGTCTCCTGCACTGGCAGGTGGATTCTTACCCACTGTACTGCCAGGGAAGCCTTAGAGCTGTTTTATGAGTCTTGGTATCTAGCAGTTTATGTTCTCCAGCTTTTTTTTTCCCAGGTGGCTATACTTATCTCTGCATTTCTATATAAACTTACATATACACAGACACACACACACACACTTAACACTCCTAGGATTGCTTCTGTGATGGCACTGGATCTGTAAATAAACTGAGGATAACTAATATCTTTACAACAGTCATTCTTTTCATCCATGAACACTGGATATCCCTTCATTTATTTAGGTCCTCTTTCTCTCAATAAAGTTTTGTAGTTTTCTGTATAGAGGTCTTTTACATATTTTCATAGATTTAGTCCTACATATTTGATGTTTCTGAATCTACTGTAAATGGCATAGGTTAACATATTTATTTTTCTAATTGTTTATTGGCAGAGTATTAAAGTATCACTTGCTTATTTATTATTGACATCATAATTAGGCTTAACTAAATTTATTTACTAATCATAATAATGTGATTGTTGATTCTTTTGGATTTTCTATGTATACCAATCATTTTATCTGTGACAAAAGACAGCTTTATTTGTTCATTTTCTTTCTTTCTTCTTTTTTGGCCGCACCATGGTTTGTGGGAGCCTCGTTCTCTGGCTGAGGATTAAACCTGGGCCCCTTACGGTGGAAGCACAGAGTCCACCACTGGACCATGAGGGAATTACCCTATTTGTTCACTTTTCAATCTCCCTCTCCCTTCCTTCCTTCCATACTGCAATTAGCTAGGATCTTCACAGGAACTTAAACAGAAGTGGTGATGGTAGACTTTATCATGTTCCCAAACTGACCAAAAAAGCGTTCAATATTTTTCCATAAATTATGCGGTTAGCTAGGCTTCTCAGATGGTATCAGTGGTAAAGAACCCACCTGCCAATGCAGGAGACGTAAGAGACGTGGGTTTGATCCCTGGATTGGGAAGACCCCTTGGAGGAGGGCATGGAAACCCACTCCGGTGTTCTTGCCTGGAGAATCCCATGGACAGAGAAGCTGGTATCCATGGTCCACTGGGTAGCGGAGCAGAATGATGTTTGCTGAGAATTTCTGTTATTTACTGTTTCTTTGAAAGACTTCCCTGGTGGCCAGACGGTAAAGCGTCTGCACAATGTGGGAGACCTGGGTTCAGCCCTGGGTTGGGAAGATCCCTGAGAGGAAATGGCAACCACTTAGTACTATTTTGCCTGGAAAATCCCATGGACAGAGGAGCCGGGTAGGCTACAGTCTATGGGGTCGCAAAGAGTTGGAAACGACTGAGCGACTTTACGCAAAGAGTTGGACACGACTGAGCGACTTTACTTTCGCTTTTTCTTTGAAAAGATAGGCAATCTGTCTCTTACAACTGATTTTAAGATTTTCCTTTGTCTTTGGTTTTCTCAGTCATTATCTGCTGTGGCTAGGTGTGAGTTTCTTCTGATTTATCTAGCTCAGGTACATAATACTCCTTAAAGCCATGGCTTGGCGTCTTTCATCGGTTTTGGAAAAGTCTCGGCCATTGTTTCTTCAAATACTGCTTCTGCCCCATTTTTCCCTATTCCTCCTCTGATTCTGCAATGTTAGACCTTTACAATATAAGTCATGTCTTTCATGGTCTTTTCTGTATTCATCATTCTTTTTAATCAATATGATTCAGTCTGGATTTTTCTACTGACCTAACTTTCAGCTCATTAATGTTCTCTTTAGCGGTGTTCATCTGCTGTTAAAACTACCTACTGAGTTCTTACTATCAGTAGCATTTTTCAGACCTGGAATTTCCATTTGATTCTTTTTAATAGATTCCAGTTTTCTCATGAAATTATCCATCTTGTCAACTATTTTATTGAATATATTAATCACAATTATTTGAAAAGCTCTGTCTGAAAAAGCAATATTTTAGTCCCTTTGGGTCTTTTTTTTTTTTTTTTTTTTGCTGTACAGCATGCAAGATCTTAGTTCTCAGACCAGGAATCAAACCTGGGCCCTCTGAGGTAGAAGCAGTGTCCTAACCACTAGACCACCAAAAAAGTCCCTTTGTAAGAAAAAATATTTATTTTTATTTATTTGGCTTGGGTCTATTTCTATTATCTTGTTTTCCTCATAGTCTGTTTCTTAAATGCCTGGTAATTTTTTACTGAATTCAACACATATGCATGAAAAATTGTAAAGGTTGGGTTCTCTCCTTCCAGAGAGGATTTGCTGGTTCCTCTAGCTAGCAGTAAAGGAGTAGATCACATCAATCCAATCAGGATGATCACAGTGATTAGCAACCTTTGTAAGGCTCAGGCTACCTCTGCCTTGTCCTTGCTTCTAGCATATAGGCCTCCTGGAGTCTCAAATAAAAACCTGGGTTATTATATGTAAAATAGATGACCAGTGCAAGTTCAATGCATGAAGCAGGGCACTCAAAGCTGGTGCTAGTTCAATGCATGAAGCAGGGCACTCAAAGCTGGTGCTCTGGAACAACCCAGAGGGATGGGGTGGGGAGGGAGATGGGAGGGGGTTCAGGATGGCGGAACACATGTACACACATGGCTGATTCATGTTGATGTATGACAAAAACCACCACAATATTGTAAAGTAATTATCCTTCAATTAAAATAAATTAATTAATTAAAAAAAACAACACATGGGTTATTTCCTAAAAGTCCTTCTCCTTGGTAGGTTGGTGAGTCTTGAAACTGTATACAAACCCCTGCGTCCTTGTCTTTTGAAGTAAAACGCTGATTCAAGAGTTAATGACTGGGGACTTTCCTGGTGGCACAGTGGATAAGGATCCACCTGCCAAGGCAGGAGACAAAGTTTCGATCCCTGGACCAGGAAGATTCCACACATCACAGAGCAACTAAGCCCTTGGATCACAACTACTGAGCCCAAACTTTAGGACCCGCAAGTTGCAACCACTGAGCCCATGGGCTGGGACTACTGACGCCCACGCCTAGAGCCTGTGCACCAGCAAGAGAAGCCACGGCAATGAGAAGCCCACGCGCTTCAACGAAGAGCAGCCCCCGCTCACTGCAATTAAAGAAAGGCTCCGCAAATCAACAAAGACCCACTGCAGCCTAAAATAAAAATAAATAATAAAAATTATTTTAAAAAGAGTTAATGACTGGGATACGTGAAGACATAGAAACAAAGAACAGCTGTTGGTGATGCTGATAACAATTTAGACTAAAATTCTGCCACAGAGCAGAATCATCCGACACACATTCCTAGGTTGTTTTTTATAGGAAGCAGACCCCCTCCAGATGAAAACTGCTGACCACAAGAACATAGTTCCTAGACTGGCTGAAACCAGAAGGTTGATGAAGCTTGAAACTCTACCTTGATGCCAACCAATCAGAGAATTGTCCATGAACTGATCATGCCCTGCTCCTTGAACACTATAAAACTCCTCACTACCCTCTCCAGGGTGGTTAAACAGTCTTAAAAGCATTAGCCCACTGTGGCCCCCTCTGCCTGGCAAAGCAATAAAAGCTCTTTTCTATATCACCCAAAACTCGGTCTCCATGTTTCTATGTGGCACCAGTGAAGAGAGGCTGAGTTTTGGCAACAATCTCAAACTACAATTTTTGTCTTTCCAGCACCAAAGATTGCCAAAAATTCTGCTGTTTTTCAGCCTTCATTCTTGTGCAGCTTTACCAACAAATGCCTCAAAAGGAAAACTGTTACTTAGATTTAGATTTCATTCTGGGCTTCTCTCCTCTTGGGGAATTTAGTCCCTCAAGTCCTGGAGTTTAGTCCTTCAAGTCCAGTCTCAAAACTCTAATTTTTGTGTTCCCAGCCGCCCCATGAGTTTGCCTACAGCTCTTCTGCTTTCTCTTCCTCTTGGTGGCCACCCTGAACATTTTTGGTCTCTTGCCCTGTACTCAAGAGTCAATAATGCCCACTGGAAAGATACAATATGCAGAAAGTATGGCTCAATTCAGTGGCTCTCCCTTCTCTCCAGGATCTCATTGCTCAAGTCTGGTGCCCCAGCAGCAATCCGACACCTTCAGACATCCCTGTTAGAATATTTTATTTGTATTTTCAGTTGTTCTTGGTGAGAGCACTGATTTGTTATAAGCTACTTCATCACAGCCAAAAGTGAAAGAACTAATTTTTTTTATATATTTATTAAGTTTCTACACACGTCAAAATCTATTTTTTGGCATGGCTATTGCTGTTATGAGAATTACTTTACTTTTTCTGTTACACAAATTAGTTTATTTTGTCTTTTAGTATGATAATTCCAAAATTTAACTTGAGGATAAACACAGAAGCAGCTGTGACATAAAAGGAAAGAGTCACTTGGCAATGCCCTGAGTCCTCCAGTGCTGGTATCCAGCCTCCCAGAACACAGGCAGGAAGACAATACCTACTTTTCAAAGTGATGAAAAACATTCGTACCTTTCTCTTATATTTGTTTTTGTGCCTTTTTTAAAGCCCTGAGAAGAAACGGCAGAGGAGAATGGTCCCTGATTTATTAGTAACACTAATAAACACGCTCTTCTAGATAATTCACTTTACATAACGTGAGTTTAACATTACATCCTTGGCAATTTGTGTAACTTTAGATCTTTGGTAATCAGGGTTACCAATTTTGTCTCCAAACAACTCTACAATGCAGATTATTTTCTTTTCTCTGAAGAGGAAGCTGACACAAAGAGTGGGTAAGAATGTTGTCCAAAGTTCCAGATTGTGAGACAGGGCTGGAATGGAAACTGAATAGCCCACGTGCAGAGATCTCAGCTTGAAACTATGTTCTAATGAATAAAGAGCTTGGTGGGATCTTTGTCCTTAACCAGCTGGGAACTATGAATTACGTGATTAGGAGGTGGAGGGGCAATTTACCACAAACTGCACCTTAGCCAAGTTCATCTGGACTTCCTTATTCTTGACATTTACAGATCTTTCACGATTGATTGCAAAGTAGGCCAGTTCTCCCCTTTCTGTTTATTAAGAGTGAGCCAAGAGGAGAGGGGTCTCTGCACCTCCGTGCTGCAACTTATCTTCGGAGTATCTGTTCAAATGGAAGAAATGGGACCTGCTGTGGCAAACTTCTCTTGTGATGCTTAGAATACCTAGCATTCTCTTGATCAACTGTGAGATGTATAAAGACCTCTAAAACTCCCCAGGTTTTTAACTTCTAACTGAAAGATTATCAATACAGTCATTTAACAGTCATCTTAATTTAAGCAAGATCTGAAGTCAAATGTAAAGCATATGGGGGAAAAGCAAACTCTAGAGGACAGGAAGAGAGGCCCACTTGGGAAATTTAGAACAACACTGGGCCCTGAGGAACCGTTTTCATAAGCTTAGAGAAGAATCACCGATCCGTGACTTACAGACGCCACAAAAATGGTCCCTTTGGACTCAGAGGTCCAAAGAGCAGAGAAGTTGCTGAGGTCTTATAGAAAGAAAAGACTCACAACTCTCATCTCTAGATTTCTGTTCTGGTTTTTTTGTTGTTGTCATTGATAATATTGTTATTTGCAGAGAGACTGGGATTCCAAACATCTATCAGAAGCTTCTAATCAGCTCATGGAGACCACTGTTCATCTTTCTCCTCAACGTCTTACTGACTCCTTTGGTTATCCTTCCAAAGGCATAGACAGTAGAATGGCCTGAGACTACTCTTTGGGCCTTAACAAGCAGTTTTTTAAAAAACGATTTATTTATTTGGCTTTGTCAGGTTAGTTGAATCATGCAGGTTCTTTCCAGCATACAGATTCTCCAGTTGCAATGCAGGAGGATTTCAGTAGTTGCGGCGTGCAGTTGCTCTGTGGTATGTGGGATCTTAGCTCTCCAACTGGGCCTCAAACCCATGTCCCTGGCATTGCAAGGCAAATGTTTATACACTGAAATACCAGGGAAGTCCCAATAATCACTTTTAATAACCAACTCCAATACTACACTCTCTTCTACCCGCCTGTCTCCAGCTACACTAGTGGATCCCGTTGTTGCAGTTGAGTCGCTAAGTTGTGTCAGACTCTTGCAACCCTATGGACTGTAGCCCACCAGGCTCCTCCGTCCATGGGACTTCGCAGGCAAGAACACTGGAGTGGGTTGTCATTTCCTTCTCCAGGGGATCTTCTTGACCCAGGGATTGAACTGGTGTTTCCTACACTGGCAGGCGGATTCTTTACCACTGAGCCACCAGGGAAGCTTACCGCTTGGATTAATACTACAGTGGCCCCTACTACTTGGCTAGCCCATTGTCTACAAATTTGACACAAACAAAAGCAAACTTATCAGGCGTTGCCCACAAAATTCCAATCTTTCCTATTTCTTTGTTACTATCATCCCTTAGGTTCTGTGCTACAATATTTTGTAAGTGAAGTCAGATCCAGGTTAGGGGCAAGGTATTGTACCAAAGGCCTTAATGAGTAACATTACCTGCCCTTTCACAGGTAGAAATCCTTGAAAAACAATATCAAAATCAATGAGTAAGACTGCAAATCCTGAGGTCTGGGACCCATTTAAACCTGCCCTGGATCACAGCTGTGCCTGGAGTCCTGCAGAGCTCCTTGCCCCATCTCCAGTGGGCCCCTAATGGAAACCAGCACCAGGAGAGAGAGCTGCAACCCAGGGCGGCAGCAGTCCTCGCCAGCCAGCAGTCTCTGCTGACTCTGTGATCATCAAGGCATGACTTATCCTTTTGGACAAAGAAGCTGAGGACTGGAAGGTAAAGAGAGAGGCTTTATCAAGACAGAACTGAAGGATTCCCTGGTGGTCCAGTGGCTAGGACTCCGTGCTCCCAACACAGGGGGTCTGGATTTGACTCTGGTCGGGGAACTAGATCCCACATGCTGCAATTACAAGAGCCCAAATGCTGCAAGGAACATCAAAGATCCTATGTGCTGCAACTAAGATGCATCGCAGCCAAATACATTTCTTTTTTAAAAAGAACTGAAACCAGGAGGGACAGTGACAATAATGTTCACTAGCCCTTCAACTGCCCTTAGCAGATCCTCTGCTTATTTCCTGTAATATGACTGACATCTGTAAATGATCTCCAACTGAAGTCTCCTCCAATTCCACTTCCTCGCAAACCTGACATTCATCTTTAAGCAGTTAATTTGCCAGCTCAGAAACCTCTAGTGGTTCCTTTTTGCCAAATTCTACCAGATGAAGCTGCAGTGGCTGCCTGGCACTTAAGGCTCTTCACGACGGCATTTAGGGACCCTAAAGCACGCTGGTTTTCTGAAGCAGAGGCCCTGCAACGCAGGGATTTAGTACTCAGACTGAAGCCAGTGTGCCTCCCTATGAAACCCAGTTCTCCCACTTACAGCTGTGTGGCCTTGGGCATGTCACTAAACCTCCAGGGTCATCGGTTTCCTTATCTGTAAATGAGGATGATGATATGACCTACCTCATGCAGCTTAGGGCTTCCCTGGTGGTTTAGATAGTAAAGAATCTGCCTGCAATGCAGGAGACGTAGGTTAAATCCCTGGGTTGGGAAGATCTCCTGGAGAAGGGAAAGGCTACCCACTCTAGTATTCTGGCCTGGAGAATTCCACAGACAGAGGAGCCTGGTGGGCTACAGTCCATGAGTTCACAAAGAGTCAGACATGACTGAGAGACTAAGCACAGCACATGGGGCTTATTTAGGATTAAATGAGCTACCATAGGTAAAAACCTTAGAGTAATGTGTTTATATAAATATTACCTATTATTATCAAGTGTTACCCCACTTCAAACATCCAGAACGCAAACCCAACCATTCAGTCCCCCAAATACCCTCTCTTGGCTCCATCACTGCATGGGCTCTTCCTCCCCATGACTGACTGCCCAGTGCCAATCTCTCAGTGCAGGTCCTACTTATCCTTCAAGGTTCAACTGACACCTTATCAATCCCACACAGTCTTGCCTGTTTTGCTGGAAGAAGGGGATCTTTTCTCCCTCAGAAAGCCCTATGCATGCACGTCTCGTTACATACATGTTTATGTTATGGTTACTAAAATCATGCCTTAAATGAGAAGGAAAACAAAAGTGCTTTCGCACTGTAAGATGTATCATTATATTTTCACTACAGCACTTGGAGTTGCATGAGGGCAGGGATCATAACTGTTATCTTTGTTTCACCCATGAAAGTGTGAAAGTGTTAGCCGCTCAGTCGTGTCCAGCTCTTTGTGACCCCATGGACTATAGCCCTGCCAGGCTCCTCTGTCCATGGAATTCTCCAGGCAAGAATACTGGAGTGGGTAGCCATTCCCTTCTCCAGGGGATATTCCTGACCCAGGGATCGAACCTGGGTCTCCTGTACTGCAGGCAGACTCTTTACCATCTGAGCCACCAGGGAAGCCCATATCAAGGAAGTCCACGATAGGGAAGGGCAATTTCTCCCACAGCACTTTACAAAATAAAGGCTGTAAGTTTTTTCAGTGGATGAGTAAAGGATTAACAGTGTACCGGAGTTCGTCAGATAGATTTTCAATGGAGAGGTCACTGAGGGAGTGAAAGTCCTGAGAAGGCAAAAAGTGGGCAAGTAAGGGTGATCAGCACTTTCAAAGGTTCCTTCCAGGCCTCCTTCTCAACTCAAACCAGCAAACTGCTTCTGGTTTTGTTTCCCATCTCTCTCTCACCAAGTTTTCCAGGTTTCATTCTGTGTCACTTATAGTTCTTAGCTGCAAGTAAGAGAAACCAATTTTGTCTCACTCAACCAAGAGAAAAGCTGCTAGGATTTCCCTCGTGGTCCAGTGGTTAGGATCCCACCTGCCAATGCAGGGGACATGGGTTTGATCCCTGGATGGGGAAGATTCTATATGCCATGGGGCAACTAAGCCCAAGTGCCACAACTACCAAAGCCTTAATGCCTTGAGCCTGTGCTTTGCAACAAGAGAAGTCACTGCAATGGGAAGCCCATGCACCACAATGAAGAGTAGCCCCTGCCTGCCGTAACTAGAGAAAGCCTGTGTGCAGCAGAGAAGGTGCAGCCATAGATACATAAATAATTTTAAAAAGAAATTTCTGAGATGAAAATGGGAATATATATTTTAAGCAAATTTCTGTTTTCCTATTTTTTCCATTTTAAAAATATTTAAAGAGCCATTTTTAGACTCACTGTCTGAAGTTTAGAGTTCTAGAGCCCATGCTCCACAAGAGAATAGCCTCTGCCCGTAGCAACGAAGACCTAGTGCAGCCAGAAATTAAAATAATAATGATAATAAATAAATTCATTAGGAAAAGAAAAGAAAAGCTACTAGATGAACAGTGAGGGCTCAAAGGACAACCAAAGTGAGAGTGAAAGCCTGGAGAAAGACAGGGGTGAAGAGAGCTCTAGAGGTCAAGGCATCAGGAACCAGAGCAGCTGTCACACAGCACTCGAAGAGCCCAGTTACAGCCTGCTCTCCTGGTTGTGTCTTTACTTCCTGGATCCACCTGCCCAGTCAAAGCCCTAGGAGACAAAAGCTGATTGGCCAGGCTGGATCACATGTTCAGGCCAGGCTTCAGCAGGAGGGCAAGTAGAAGATCCGGGCCTTTTGGCTTCTGTCCTAGGAAGCAGGCACCAAGTTCTGTCAGAAGGGCACACAGCAAAACTGATTCCCTGAAAGGAAACTTGGGTGCTGTGGAGAAGGAGAACCAGAAGCTAATAGCTGAATGACCCAAACCAGCCACCACACTATGCTTTGGGATCCCCTTTTGATTCTCGTCTCCCATTCAGCCCATCCACACAGACCAGTCATTTGAACAGCTAGCTCTCTGGTGTTCGGATTCCACTTGTCCTCCAAGAGGCTGCCTTTCTTCTCGGTGGCACATGCCGTGGCCTGAGAGCAAAGGATGCCACACCCCATGCTCCTGGATGTCCACACCTAGCTCCAGTGCCCTGTGCCCATGCCTATCTGCAGAAGTGGCAGAGATCAGATAGAGGGTGCGTGATGGGCCTGTGGCCTGGAGCTTAAGCCCTAGAAAGGGACAGTAGAGAGAGAAGGTGAGAAGGAAAATAAAACGAAGTTATCCCTTAGACATACTATTGCATCCCTCACCTACTGGGCAGTGAGTGCTAAGGAGCAAAGGGAGGAGTCAAGCAGAGCCATCTCCATCTTAAGTTGTGTTGTCTGGAACTACTGCTTCCAGTGGGGTCTAGCTGGAACAATGAAAAGGGAGAGAAAGTTTGCTGGTGGAGGTGTTTGGGGGAAAAGTCTCCTCGTGAATAAAATGTGACACAAGACAGGGATGATCTCCTTTTTGTTCCTGGTTTGTGTCATCTGCATTTGACGGCTGGAACAGAGGCAGCCATATTGGAGCCATGAGGAAATAAGCCTGGGGATAGCCATACTCTCTGAAAATGCCAGAGAAGAAAAGGAATCAAACTGGATCTTGATTATGTTGCTAGGTTGCTGCATCAGTGGTGCTTGGAACATGGAAAGTCATCTAGACTATCAGGAATCAGATAATATACTTCATTACCATTGCAGAAAGATACCAGTAGATGTGTTTTCTGTTAACTCATAAGGCCTGATACAGTCTTCTAGCCACTGCTCTAAACTCTGGGCACATCTAAGACTCACTGACATCATCTAACCTTGCAGTAAGAGCCTACAGAGGGAAATTCTCCCCACCCAAAAAAGGAGAAGGCTCTCTGCAGCTGCACAGTTAACACATGTCTCAGGCCAGCCCTCCTACTCCTTCTCCTTTGTCTTTTTTGGACAAGCATCATGTAATTTGGGACCATAGATATTGGGTAATTACCATAGCAATGATTAGGGATTCACTTCAGGAATAAGGAAATATAATTATAGTCCAATTGCAGCTTGTTTCCATGACAACAGGGGCAATTGTAATTGATCAGCACTTTTCTTCCTAAACAGAGCCATGAGTCTCATTTAAATGAAATGCTGAAGAGCAATTAACTATCATCATCAAACAAACTAGAGTTGCTGGAAGAGACTGAAGTCAGATTACATTTTGTGTGACATCTTGGAGACTCATCCTGGACTCTGACATTCTATGAAAATACACAGTTCTCAATAGGCTAAAGGGTACCAAGTCACCTATAATTACAGGAGAAACAGGATATGTCATAAAAAATTCAAGGAAGAGGAAGAAAGTTTGGAGTCTTAAAACACAGACACTGAGGACTAGAAGTCAAAGGATCATCTACTCCAGCCTCTAGGCTCAGTCCCCGGTCTACATCACGTAGGACGATCAATCATCTAGCCTGCCTCTAACATTCTGTAGGGACTCCTCAGCCTTCCATGCTACCTGTTCCACTCTTCAGGTGCCCCACCTGGAGTAAGGTCTTTTCACAAACCTCTCTAGCCACCGTGGGAATCAGTTTAGTCTTGGTCTATGCTTTGGAAATAGAAAACTAGTTATCAACATCCTCTTCATCTCAGTAGTAATATTACCCTGCATTTGGAAAGTACTTTTTTTTATAGCAAATAGTGTCAGGTCCCATGAATTTTAAAAATAATTTTATTTGATTTATTTATTTTTGTCTATGTTGAATCTTCATTGCTGCTTGGGCTTTTCTCTAGTTGCAGTGAGCAAGGGCTACTCTTTGTTGTGGTGCTCAGGCTGCTCACTGTAGTGGCTTCTCCTGTTGTGGAGCACAGGGTCTAGGCACATGGGCTTCAGCAACTGCTGTGCATGGGCTCAGTAGCTGCAGCTCACAGGCTTAGTTGCTCAGCAGCAAGTGTGATCTTCCCAGACCAGGGATCAAACCCATGTCTCCTGCATTAGCAGGCACATTCTTTACCACCGAGCCACAAGGGAAGCCCCCACATGCATTTTTTTGTCCTCATAATTATCCCAGAAGACAGCATATCCATTTAACAGATCAAGAGGCTGGCTTGGTTAAGGTCACACAGCTCTGAAAATACCTGGATTCACAAGAGGATCCTGGCTTCCAATCTACCGCCCTTCCACATTTTGGATCTCTAATAATTACTGAAACTGATCATCAGCCTTCTTTCTCTGAGATTTACTCAGCCCAGTCTATTAGTTCTCCTGCTTAGTCCTAATTTTCATGCATTTAATGCTTTTTGCACCTCTTTTCTACTCTCTGTTCAATTATAGCACATCCCAGTTTCTCATGGATAGAGGATAAATGATCAAGTAAAATAGTCTTCTCTGACTTCATCTTTTGAAAAGCAGTAAGGCCAAGGAACCGAGGCACACATGGTAATCAGAGGGCCTGAGCTTCACTGTAATTTCATTGGTGACATGCTGTCTCACTACACCAACTGTATAATTTTCCTTTTCCAGCAGGTCAAAGGGACAGAGATCCTCTTCACCATGGTGAGAAACTGAAGGATGAAATAGAAGAATACTGACTGGTACAGTGAGTGGGAAGAGTCAGTATGGTAAAAAGGGGAGGATTCATGTATTCATTCATTCAATGAATAATCACTGAATGCCTGTTATGTGCTAGGCACAGTGCTAGAGGCTGGAAATAGGATGAAAGGTAAGGTGTGCAGGCCTACTTTTAAGGAAAAGTAAAGAAAGTTGTGAGAATAAGGGCAGGGGGTCCTGATCTAGGCTCAGGGGGCCAGAGAAAGCTTGCTCCCTGGAGGAAGATGGATTTGTGCAGAAAACTGCAGGATGAAGAGGAATTAGATAAGGAAGGAGGTAGAGGTCGGGGGTGGGGTTTTCCAGACAAAAGAATTACCATGTGCAAAACCAGCTGAGTTGGAGTCATATGGTAACTCTATGTTTAACAATTTGGAGGAGCTGTCCAAGTGTTTTCCAAAGTGGCTGCATCATTTTACATTATCAGCAAGTAGGAGGGTTCTAATTTCTCACATCTTTATCAAAACTATTGTCTGTCCTTTTTATTACAGTCTTCCTAATGGGTGTGAAGTGATCAGGTCAGAACCTGTGCCCCAGGAAGAGGACTCAGAAGGAAACGGAGACTATATGGGCAGAGATCCTGCCTAGGCAGTGAGGGGTTCATATTGGGTACCCCAGTCCTGGGGTCCAATGCATGTAAGATGAGCCTGGGTGGCTGGTTGGAGGGCCAGTCAGAGGGACTAACAGGAGGGCTTTGGGAAGCCTGGACTTTTTTCTTAGGAGTAGTGGGCACACTGAAATACAAAACCCTAATCTTTTTTCCTTTTTCCCCGGAACTTTAAATGTCTTATTTTGTATTGGGGTTTAGCCAATTGCCAATGTTATGGTAGTTTCAGGTGAACAGTAAAGGGACTCAGCCATACACGTATACATTCTCCCTCTATACTCCCTCCCATCCAGGCTGGCACACGACACTGAGCAGAGTTCCATGTGCTATACCTAGGTCTTTGTTGGTTATCCATTTTAAATATAGCAGTGTGTACATGCCCTTCCCAAACTACCCAACTATCCCTTCCCTCAAGCCCCCTCCAACCCCACCCCCACAACCATAAATTTGTTTTCTAAGTCTGTGAATCTCTTTCTGTTTTGTAAGTAAGTTCATTTGTATCACTTTTTAGATCCCACATATAAGGGATGTCATATGATATTTTTCCTTCTCTGTCTAACTTACTTCACTCAGTATGATCCTCTCTAGGTCCAAACAGAGTTGCTGCAAATTGCATTATTTCATTCTTTTTAATGGCTGCATAATATTCCACTGTATATATGTACCACATCTTCTGTATCTATTCCTCTGTCAATGGACATTTAGAAAACCTGAATCTTGTATTCTGCGATCTTGCTCAACTTTATTAGTTGAATGGTTTTCTTGTGGATTCCTTGGGGTTTTCTATATATAAGATCATGGCATCTGCAGATAGATAGCTTTATTTCTTCCTTTCCAAAATTAGAGCTTCTATTTCTTGCCTAACTGTCCTAGTTATAACCTACAATAAGTACAGTATTAAAAAGTGATTCTTGTCTTTTTCCTGATCTCAAGGGAAACACATTTTTTTCACCATTAAGCATAATATTAGCTGTGGATTTTCACCACTGTCCTTTATCAAGTTGAAGAAATTCCTTTCCACTCCCAATTTTGAGTGTTTTTTATCATTTAAGGGTGTTGGATTTTGTCAAACGCTTTTATCTCCATCAGCTGAGATGTTGTGGTTTGTGTCCTTTATTTTGTTAATATAGCATATTTTATTGATTGATTTTTGGATATAAAACTAACTTTGTATTTCTGGCTTAAATTCCATTAGGTCATGGTGTATAATCCTTTCTATATTTTGTTGGAATCAGTTTGCTAGTATTTTGTTTCAGATTTTTATGTCTTGATTCCTTAGAGATATTGGTCTGTAATTTTCTTCTTCTGTGATGTCTTTGCCTGGTTTTGGTATTAAGGTTAACAGTGGCCTCACAGAATGAGCTGGAAAGTTTCCTCCTATTTGCCACATTCATTCTCAAGTGGAAGCCTCTGCTTATGCCATTTCTTACTGGAAACATCCATGCCTTGTCTCTCAGCCACTTCAAGTCCTCTCGCTTGTTGGGAGACAGCTCAAGGCCTCCTCATTCCTGAGCCCCTTCCTGTCCTGCTCCAGCCCCAGGGTAAGCTCACACTCCAGGGAGCCCCTTCAGTTCTTAAATGTGCTTAGAGCTGGCTCTTACTGTAAAGTGCTGTAGCTGTGTGTGATCCAGTCAATGCCAGGTGTTAAGTAGAAACTGGAAGGAGGACAAGTGCTGTCTTCGTAAGTAGCAGAACCTCCGTCAGGCAGCTAAGGGCCAAAGGATACCCGAGCTTAGTGACCCAGGGCCAGCAGGACAACCCAGGGCCACGTGACTAGCTCCCTAGCACAGCTGCAGCAGGACAGAGGCAGAGTAATGGATGGTTCCAAGTGCGCTCATTACTGTCTGAATAGTGCCTCAGCGACTTACCAGCAAGTCATTCTCAAATGGGAGTAATAATGTCAATCTCAGAGAGTCATGGTAAATATCACATGAATTCACCTATGTAAAACACATTTGTATTAAGTTTAACACGTGGTAACTTTAATATACACCAATGGATATTCTCTGAGGGGGAAAAAATTGTGGTTCAAGGAATCTTGGAAATGCTGCAAACGACAGTTCTCTTCTTGGAAATTCCCAGGGCACAGTGGCATAGTAAAAGCTCTGAAAAGTCCTATGTAAAGAACTCTATTTAATTCGTTTCGGTCCAGGATTTCCCAGACCTTTTTGTCAAAATGACCTTCTCCCCCTTTTGAAATTTAAAATCTATTTAGCACACTTTGGGAAACACAGTATTAGCTGTCCTTAGTTAATAAAGGAAGTCATATTAAATTGTTAAAAACTGATCATGTTTTACTGTTTTGCTTTTCCCACTGGCATGTATAATTTAAAAGTAGCAGCCTAGGAGAAATAAAGGCTTCTAACCTAGAGAAAGAACAGAATGCTTTAAGACCCAAAGGAAATGAGAAATTTCAGGCAGAAGGAACAGATCAATAGTGAGCTATTTTTGGCCATGGAGACATTTCTAGAATTACAGATTCTTGGAGTTCGACAGCATGTTAAAGTTTAGCTCCTTTAAATTCCCTCCCGGTGCAGAAATTGCCCTTCATCAGTCCCAATCCCCCTGGCATACATCCAGCCTCTCCATTTTTAAACAGCTCTAGTAATTATGAAATTCTCCTTCGCACTGGGCTGACATCTGCCTCCTTGGAGCCTCCACTTGAGATCATGTTCACAGAATTTTGAGTTTTGTATTTTAGTACCAGCTGCCCATTTTGGAGATTAACAAATAAAATACACTACGTATATATATACTTTTTGAATCCTACACAACGTAAAGAAGCGTATCTGTTAATTGAGCAGTGAACTGAAAATAAGGATTGTTAGAAGCAGCATTTTTCATCTTCTCCTTCTGTAAACAGGGCAGATAATCAGAAGTTCAACAATACTGCAAATGATGCATGTAATATTTACTTCATGGGTGGAATTATTTTTCAGTTGGAAATTTCTGGGACTTCCCTGGTAGTACAATGGATAAGAATATGCCTCCCAACACAGGGGTGAGTTCAATCTCTGGTCTGGGAAGATTCTACATGACTCGGAGCAACTAAGCCCATGCGCCACACCTACTGAAGCCTGAGCACCCAGAGCTTGTGCTTTGCAACAAGAGAAGTCACCGCAACGAAGAGCAGCCCCTGCTGGCCACAACTAGAGAAAGCCTTCCTGCAGCATTGAAGACCCAAAGCAGCAATAAATATGTAAATAATTTAATAATTTAAAAAATAAAATTTCTGAGAAGAAAACAGGAATATATATATTTTAAGGAACTTCTATTTTCCTACTTTTTTAATTTGAAAAATATTTAACAAGCCATTTTAAAACTCACTATCCAAAATTTATCCTTCTAGCCTCCTGTATTACACAAATGTGTTAAACAATTAAAATACAGCATATGTTTCATAAATACAGGTTTATTAATAAGAACAGGTAACATTACATATTTTAATGGAAATGTAGCTGTTAGATCCACTGTAGATTTCCCCAAGGCTTTGTAAAACTTTAAACCTTAAGGAAAAAACCTAAGGGTAATTGGAATACCAATTAAGTGGGATGAGAACCAGAGTCTAGGGTCTTCTGAGTCTAATATATTTCAACAAGAAATCAGAGACTTGACAGAGCTATAAAAAGGATAGGTTGTGCTTCCACAGGACAGTCCTTCTAAAGGAGAACCTTCCAGACTTGAGCTCAGATTTTGCATTAAACCGCTACTCGGTCATATTTTAGTATCTCTACCTCATTCTGATGTGTGAAGCAAAAAGTCTCACAGTCTTACTCTGCAAAGGAAGAAACTGAAGTAAAATAAAAAATGATTCATGCTGAACAATACTCAATTCTACATCAGTACTGACATTCCAGCAACTGGGTTTCGTTTGGTGCTAGCTGTGTTCTCTTTCAGTGAGATCGTTTCCTTTGGTCCGAAGTTTCCTTACTAAAGACAATGGAAAACAAATAACCGGCCTGTGGAGAAAAGGAGTCAGCATTACTTGGAACTAACAAATGTTGTCATGGGCACTGTAAAGCTTAATGTGGATGGCTTGCTTGAGGATTCTGTAATCTGGGCTCAACTGCAGTTGACAACACTATACTCACAGAGGATGTTTTTGTCTTTGTCCTTGAAACACAATAATATCACAGATTACATCATCTATGCCATCAACACGTACTTAATGCATTGCCAAGCATTCACAGGAAACACTTTCTAAGAGCCTAAGATGAGGCTGAATAAAACCCGGTCCCTGACTTCACAGAACTGACAGGTGAGTGAGAGAGACAGACAAGCACATCAATAATGTCCAGAGAACACGACAAGCTCTTTGCTGGAGCCAGGCTCCCGATGCTGGGGGAATGCTGTCAAGGGCAAACAAACCAGAACTGGTAGTGGGGAAGGGCTTCTCAGAGGAGCTGACTGCAGAGCTGTCAGGAGCAGAGCTTAACCATCTCTGACTTCAATTCCCAGCACTCAGGTGAGAAAGTACTGCCTGACCTGCTTGTCTAAGTTCTTGACACTGTCACAGCAGATGTAGTGTGCTCTAAGAGGAGGAGAAAGGAAGAGTGAAGGAAGAGAGAGCAGAGGCAGGGAGACAGAGAAGGAGGAGAGAGCAGAGATGGGGGAGAGAGAGACGGGGAGAGAGTAGAGATAGGGAGAGAGAAGGAGAGAAAAGAGACAGGGAGACAGAGAGAAGGAGGAGGAGAGGGAGAAGGGGAGGAGGGAGAGGGAGAAGGGATGGAGGGAGAGCAGAGAAGAGGGGAGACAGGTGGAGAGAGAACAAGGAGCAGAAACTGAAAGCTCACTGGAGGCAGGTTCTGGAAGTTGCAAGAGATGGCCAGGGGTATGAGGGTGACATCCTGTGCCCCAGCAGTCTGTGTACTCAACATGGGTGTGAAACTTTTCTCCTTGCCAGGCAGTGGGACAGGGGACACAGTTTCCTTCAGCCCAAGGAAGCTTGTTGAGCTGAGGCAGTGAGCTGCCTCTTTCCTCCCAGGGCGAGGGCAGCAAGAGGAAGGCTTAGACTCCGGTGGTCTCCCGGTAAGTGAGACCCGTGTGCCAGCTCCCCGAGGTGTCTGCATAGAGCAAGCACCCCGTGCACCCCGATCCTCCATCTTCCCGGAGGTGGAACCCGTGGCCCTGCCTCCCTTGGGACTCCACTCCCCACCCCGGAACTCCGCAGAAGGTCTGGGGGTAAAAAGTGTGAGTGATTACCTCAGACTGCCCTCCAGGGTCTCCTCGTCGGACGAGAAGGTTCCATTGCTGACACCGGGGGGAGAGCAACACTTGCGCACCGCAGACGCCTCCTGGGATACCGACGTGCCTTTCTTTTTCCTTTTGCCGAACAACTTCTTAAAAGGCTGGAATTTGCCTCCCTTCTTCTTGTCTGTGGATTACAAGATAAACACGCTGCAGCTGGACAAGGCTGCACCTCTGAGCCTAGAGCGAATTATGACCGGGGCTGCGAGCCGGGGCAAAGGGCGGCCGTCGGAGCCAACAGCCACCTGGCCCGGCGCCAGCACGGTCCTTGGGCAGCGGGGCCACACAGCTGCCGGGGCGACGCGCCCCTGGTCAGGGTCTTCTGCCCCACAGGTACCACCAAGGGCTTCCAAGCTTCATGCTGGCCGGCAGGGCATCCCCTGTGTATGCTACATGACGCCAGTGCCTGCTTTCTTTAACAAAGCAGATGGCCAGGGCCCCTTTCCATGGGAGATGCTGAGAAAAACACCCAAGTTAGGTGGTTAAAAGGTTTTATATATAGATATAGACAGATAAGATAGATACACATATAACTTTATATATATATATACATACATCATCTTCCCTGAGAATCACTCTCTTTCAGCCTTTATTAGGTAATAGAAGGTAACTGCTAACTCTTGGCATAAGCTTTGCCCCCAATTCCCTCCATCCCCATATATTTGCGGTTTATTCCTCTTGTCTCTTTTTAAGACATACTATGAAGAGCCCCCGAGGAGCTGTTATGAACATCTTTCCATATATTATTAGATCCAATCAGGACCCAGGCTTACTGCCAGCACTTTCTACAGATATTTTAGGTAATACCTTTCAGTTCTGCTCCTTCATATACGAATTCCTCTAAATTACCCCACTCCTACACCCCAGAAGAGAAAGTGTAAATCAGCCTCTACTAGGAGAAACTTCCTCTCAGATCTTTCCTTTCAAAAGCTTAGTCATTTATCCAGAGGCCAATCTTTTTTTTTTTTTTTTAATTATTTAACCCTTACTATCTATGTATGACTGCTGGGTCAGCAGGTAAAGAATCAGCCTGCAATGCAGGAGACACAGGAGAGGCAAGTTTGATCTCTGGGTCAGGAAGATCCCCTAGAGAAGCGGTAACCACTCCAGTATTCTTGCCTGGAGAATTCCATGAACAGAGGTGTCACAAAGAGTCAGACACGACTGAATGACTAAGCATGCACATATTTGACACACGTATGACTGCTGTAAGAACTTTACAGATATTACCTCAGTTATCCTCAAAACTACCTGGGAAGTAGATACTGCAAACATCTCTGTTTTCTGGATGAGAAACCTGAGCCCAGAGAGATGAAATTACTTGTCTGTGTCATGGGAAACATATCTTGGAAGCTGGAGTCAGGAGCTTTGAGGGGAAAGGAGAGATGAATGTTCATCATATGTATGGAAAAGTACCTGCACAATACACACAGGACTGAGCCCCCATCTGGGTGTCAAGTCCCCAGACCTCTGCTGTCCAGAGATCTGGGTATCAAAACAAGGCTAATCATCTCATTTCCTCTCATGATCTGCAGTTCTGGCCTTACTAAGAGTTCACAGAAAATCTGATGTGAGGAAGAAGTGGTTTAAACTACTTTGCTCTAAGCAATGGTGAGAGAAAGTGAGGAAGCATAAAGAATAATTACCAATTACAAAAAGATAACAGTCTGGGATCCTCAGTATAGATGCAAACACACCTTCAAACTTCATCAATCCCTGAAATAACATATTGTATCCCCGTTAAAAGGAAAGGAGATTGATAACATAGCAAATAAGGCACTGTGTTAGGCATGTAGTCCTCAAAAAGAGTTAAATTATTTCAAAGACAAGGAAATGTGCAATATCACTGGGATCACATTATTTAAAAATGGTGAAAACAAAAAACAATTGGAGGGTTTAATTTCAAAATGTTTTCAGTGATTATTTATTCAGGCATATAGGTCAGAGATTTTCACAAAACCTACTTTTGGTTTCCATCAGTAAAGTTTCCAATGGCTAATTTTTAAAATTATAATCAGTAGATTTTGAAGACCATCACAGAACATTAGGTAAGTGTTAGAAGAATTGACTTCACATGTTTTCCTTGGTGGTCCAGTGGTTAAGAATCCACGTTCCAATGCAGGGGATTCCGGGGGGATCCCTTGTTAGGGAACTAAGATCCCACATGCCGCTGCACAACTAAGCCCACATCCTGCAACTGGAGAGAAACCTGAGATGCAACAAAAGATCCCGTGTGCCACAATTAAGACCCAAGGAAGCTGAAAATAAATATTTTTAAAAAGAATTGACTCTCTGTAAAATGAGTCAATTTAAAATTTTAAACTAATAACATTCTGTAAGGTGCCGCAAGTATTATTACCATATAACTGGTCTTTGGCACTGCCTGATGAAATAAATGAGTGCAGTACTTTCTCCATGACTGTCCAAGGTTCAAAATATGGAACTGACATCACATCTAATTTCTAGGTTGAGGGCATTAGTAAGTGGTCAAACAGCAATTCTCCTTTTATATCAATTGTTTCTCTTCCCACTGTAGAAATACCTAACCCCAAGTTTTCAAATTGGAAATATTCTAAAAGACCATAATAAAGTTCTAAAATTATCAGTTATGATGACATCATTACCCCCAGCCTGGGTCCACAAATAAAGCTTTTAAGCTAAGTAGAGAATTTTAGATTGTTAGAATTTACTGATAGGAAAAAAGTCATCCCTTGCTCTAAAGTTAAGGTGGATTTGATGGGGTTCAACTGAGCTGGAACCAGGGAGTTATCTATAATTTAAGGCAAATTAAATGACAGTTTCTTGAATGGCATTTAATTGATGGGTGACTTGGTCTACATGGTCAGGCAAGAAGGCTGATGAGGGCCTTTGTAATGCCTCAGTGTCTTGAATGGTGGCAGCCACCATATAAAATATTGGCTGCACTGATCATATTGATGGGGAGGACAGAAAGTGAACAGTCTGGGAGAGGACACCAGGCTATGGAAGCCTTAGCTCAGAGAATCTGGTGGGCTTCATGCAAGCACAGAAGGGCCCCCTTCGGGTGACTTGTTTTGCAGAGCTGGCTATTTAAGGACTGTTTGTAAACCAACCAGCCCAGCACTTTGTGCTGCATATTATATGTGCAATCACTTGGCAGGAGTCCACACACATCATCGTGTAAGACGTATCAAAGTCCAGATGTCAGATAGCACCCTTCTCATGAATTACTCAGCAAAGACTATTTCATCAATGCCTTACTTACTACCGGAAAAGTAAAGGAACAGTAAAGCCTACCTGAACTCTGCAACCAATAACCATTCCTCTTACCACGAAAAAAAAAAAAAAGATTCTAAATCCCAGTGAGAGAGTCATGTCCTAGGCAGATTGATAAGGAGTCTAGGGGTCCCCAAGGAGAGAGGGGTCTGGAATTCTCAAGGAGGAAGAAAGGACAAACTTTTTTCTCTCTCTCCACATTCCTTAGGATTATACAACAATAATGTATCCGGCTTGAGGACAGTGTTAATGTAAATTAGGGGGGTAGACCTGGTCTTTTCCAGGATGTATCCTGCCTGAAGACAGTGTTATCTTAAAATGTAAATTAGGGGGGTAGACCTGGTCTTTTCCAGGATACATCCTGCCTGAGAAATCTTCAAATGTAAATTAGGTCTTTACAACCTGAGACATTCTTTAGAGTATATAACTTCATTGCTAACACTAGCAAGGGGGTACTCTTTGTACCCCCTTCTGATGCCTATGTCAGAAGCTTTCTCTATCTCCTTTATACTTTAATAAAACTTTATTACACAAAAGCTCTGAGCAATCAAGCCTCGTCTCTGGCCCCGGATTGAATTCTTCTCCTCCAGGGGCCAAGAATCCCGGTGTCTTCACGTGATTCGACAACAACCTTTCACCAGGAACATCAATCTTTCTTCAGAGGAGGAATCATAACACAGGAGCTTTCATTAGAAGTCTGCTTCAAAGTCTTAGTGTTTAGTGACACCTCAATTATTAAACAAAATTTCCCGTCCCCACTTCCACAATTAATTAATGTTCCTGTTGGAAATATCTTTACATTTTAAATAAAATTCAAAAGTTTACTTTTATGATTATTTTATTATTGACTGTGGCAGTTAACTAATTTTCCAAGATTAACTTTAGAAAAAAAACTTAGTAATTGCAACTAGCAGTTAGGCCCACCCAGTACTCAGACAGCGGACTATAACCAAGCAACCTCAATGTTGTTGTTCAGCCACTCAGTGGTGTCTGACTCTTTGCAACCCCATGGACTGCAGCACGCCAGGCTTCCCTGTCCTTCATCATCTCCCGGAGCTTGCTCAAACTTATGTCCATTGAGTTGGTGATGCCATCCAACCATCTCATCCTCTGTCATCCCTTTCTCCTCCTGCCTTCAGTCTTTCCCAGCATCAGGGTCTTTTCTAATGAGTTGGCTCTTTGCATCAGGTGGCCAAAGTATTGGAGCTTCAGCTTCACCATCAGTCCTTCCAATGATTATTCAGGACTGATTTCCTTTAGGATTGACTGACTTGATCTCCTTGCAGGCTGACGGACTCTCAAGAGTCTTCTCCAACACTACAGTTCAAAAGCATCAATTCTTTGGCACTCAGCCTTCTTTATAGTCCAACCCTCACATCCATACATGAAACTACCAGAAAAACCACAGTTTTGACTATATGGACTTTGTCAGCAAAGTAGTGTCTCTGCTTTTTAATATGCTGTCTAGGTGTGAACAGTATGAAAAAGCAATCTTTATAGGGAATAAAATTTTATAAATCACGTAAGGAGTTATACTCTTATTTACTTGACTCCCCAGTTTTATTCTCAATGTTTAGGTCTAAGATCTTCCATATCAAAAAGGCAAGTACCTACATTTTATGAAGCACTTGCAATTCTATACCACAACAACCATCATGAAAACCTGAGCATCTGTACATACCCTTCATTAAACTATTTTATGATCAATTTATGATTTGGCAGCTGTTATCAACAGTCTGTCTCCACCACAGAATTAATTGGATTGAGTGGTCATCACTAGCAGCTATTTTCTTGACAAATAATGCCAATTGTTATTGTGAATATTTTTGTACACATGGGCCTAAAAAATCAAAGCAGTTTTCACAATGTAGCAAAACAGACAACTTCTGCAATGCTAATGTGAAATACTCCCAAAATACGACAGTCATACAGAAGGAGTAGGACACAGCAAAATATTCTCTAGCATTAGAATATTTAGGATGGCATTTTACAACTTTACCACAGAAATTTACTCTTGTTGGGTGGTTAGGGCAGTGGGGAAAGGAGAGAAAGGAGAAGAAATAAGTATTATTTCTACTAAATGTGTTTTTCTTACTGACTGCGGCTCTAGTTAGGGGTTAAGTGTGTGGGCCCTAGAGATGAGAGGGCGTGTAGTTGGCCTGAATCCTGATCCCATGTCTTACTAGCTATGAAACATCTGCTTACCAGCCTCTGTGGATATTTACCATCTTAAAATGGTTAAGACTGAGTTTATAGGAGAAAAAGCAGCAGGTATCACATTTTCTTAATATTTCAGCATTTTTCTGCCATAATTTTTCACATGAAAGAACCTATATCTACATATACACTGCTTCAGGGATCACAATAATTTTCATTCTTTAAGTACTGAATTGAATTAATTTACTTTCATCATCTAATAATTACTTGAGGGGATTCTTCTTCATTTAAAAAAGTGCTCACTATCTATTATTTCATGGATATAATTACATACCATTCGATGGCTACATCAGTATAATTACTAGTTTATACAGAAGACTCTAAAAATTAAAAACCACTGGGCAAATTAAGCAAATCTGATTCATTTTTCCATTTGTCATGAGGATGCAACTCTTACATTTTCATTTCTAAACCTAAAATAATAAAAGCATACAATTTCTCTGCATTAGATTTATATGCTGCTGCTGCTGCTAAGTTGCTTCAGTCGTGTCCGACTCTGTGCGACCCCATAGACGGAAGCTCACCAGGCTCCCCCGTCCCTGGGATTCTCCAGGCAAGAACACTGGAGTGGGTTGCCATTTCCTTCTCCAATGCATGAAAGTGAAAAGTGAAAGTGAAGTCGCTCAGTCGTGTCCGACTCTCAGCGACCCCATGGACTGGAGCCTACCAGGCTCCTCTGTCCATGGGATTTTCCAGGCAAAAGTACTGGGGTGGGGTGCCACTGCCTTCCCCGTTAGATTTATATAACACTCTTCCAAATGAGAAACAAAATTTCCTCTTTTAGTTCATTTAGAACATTGTGTCTTAGTCTGGAATTTCTCAGACTGTGCTCTGTGGGTCAGTACCAGGTTCTTATTCAAAGACCAGTCCACTTGAGAATCCATGTAAAACAAAGTTAAACTTGTTTCTTCACTATGGGACCTTTCAGGGTTTTTAATATGCTGATACCAAGTATTGTGCTCCAGAAGAGCAGCGAATATGCAGTGCTGCCCAAACTTGACTTTCTGAACATCCATCATGACTAGTGCTCCTCTGAATACTCGGGGAAACAATGTCTTCATTATCTCTTTCAAATGTCTTGTAGTTTCTTTAGGTTCCATACTCTTATACACAATAAATTTCTCTCCTAAATTCCAGAGCACACTGCTCAGTAAACAGGAGTTTTCTAGAGTGTAGCTCTAGTGATCTTTTTTTTTTTTTTTTTTTTAACTAAACAGCTTCTTCTTAAAAGTATTCTGGTGTTCCAGAATAAAATTGACTTTAAAGATCCTGAAAAGGAGACAATCAAGGTTATACATAACGACTTAAAGGAACAATCCAAAAAGAAGTTGTAACAATTATAAATATATATGCACCCAAATTTGGAGTATTGATATATCTAAGACAAACACTAATTAGTATGATAGAAGAAATATACAACAATACAATAATAGTGGGAGACTTTAATACCCCACTCATACAATCTGGCTGTAATAGACAAAGTAAAGAAGAAAACATATTCACTTATGAGCCTCAAAAAATTCAGTTCATTCAGGAGAGTTTAAAAAAAAATAGACTTATTTGTTCACTTTCTAAATGTTTATTGACTATTTTATGGATCTGGTACCACTTTGGGTAGTAGGGAGGAAGAAGTGACAAATGTGATCCTGTCCTAAATAATATATTGTGGTAAAGATAGACCTACCAATACAGGATACCAAGATGTGCCTAAGATGGGGACACCCAAACTGGACTTTCAGTTTCCTGAACTTATCATTTCCAGATCAAGCCTCCTAATATAGGATGAATTCAACATGATTTTTTTTTGAATGTTCTTTGTGATTGAAGACAGAAAGCCATTAGTTAAGAGATTACATATACTCCTCCCCACCATCACCCCCCTTCTTACTTCCCATTTCCATCCCACCCTCATTGATCCTTTCCTTTGTCCATTTTCCCCTGCAAAAAAAAAAAAAAAAAAAAAGAAAGCATAAAAAAAAAAACTAAACTAAAAAAAAAAAAGAGTTGATTTAGCAAACTTCCCTCTTTTCATTAACAGCAGGAATGGTACATTCACATTAGGAAACATACAAAGATCATTAATGAAATAGTTTTGTTCAAATAGCATGCTTTCAGTATATGAGTCAATTCTTCAAAGGCATATATACAATTGAGCATACTTTGTACCATGTTGAACAGGATTATATAGGCGTTAGTCAGAAAAAATAAATAAATAAATAAAATACTACCTGAGTACTTAGTCTTTCTGACTTAACTTACCAAAATGGAATTTTTAGTTTTGTTTTATATATATATATAAAAAAAAAACAGGAGTTTTCTAGAGTGTAGCTCTAGTGATCCTTTTTTTTTTTTAAACTAAACAGCTTCTTCTCAAAAGTATTCTGATGTTCCAGAATTAAGAGAAGCACTGCAGGATTCCTCTTAAGCTAGTACAATTACAGGATTCAGGCAATTGCTGGGTACTGTGTCCTAACACAATGCCTGATACAAAACAGACACTCGATACAGAGATCATCTGTTCCATCAGAGTCAGATGTGCTTTAGAAATCAGAAGTTTTCAGATTGTACAAGTGAGAGAAAGTGAAGTCACTCAGTCGTGTCCGCCTCTTTGCAACCCCGTGGACTGTAGCCCACCAGGCTCCTCTGTCCATGGGATTCTCCAGGCAAGAACACTGGAGTGGGTTGCCATTTCCTATATAGAGGCATGTTAAAACCCCACGAGTGTGTGTGACAGCACTTTACAATCAAATGCAGTGTTTCTGGAAAACATTTATATTCATCTTAGTGTTAATAAATGAATTTTGCACCAAACTTTGGGAGTTTGAAAGTACAGACAGGAGGTGGTGATCTCTTTAGGCAGTACAGTCAGTCTCACAATCACACTTGTTTTGAAAATGCAAATTTGTTCCAATGTGACTGATACATGCTATCTCATCCATGACCAGCGGCAGGTGAGCGCTTGGAAAATCGCACTCTGCTGAAATGAGGTGTGTCTACCAGTTTCCCCAGATGGCCACCTGTGCTTTGAGATAAACCCGTGCACATGTGGTGTTGCCCCTTTCTGTCTCCCTTCCACAGCCTCACAGCATCTCACAAGGTGCAGCCCTCCAATACTCCAATCCACAAGAAAACTCTAGGTCTTTTTCAAGGTAGAATACCATATATATTACAGTATTGGTTTATTTCATGACCATTTAACATGTGTAAAACTGTGCTACCTTTTTCTTTTTAATTAGTGCCTACCCTTTTAAATATGGCATGGATAATTTTTTGTGTTGTGCTCCTCTCCCATTTTCCAATGGTTGTGGTTCTCCCTTTGTGATTCAGCATAGCTCATTGATTTTTAGCTACACGTATGTCACGTGATAGTAGAACTCACTGCACATACTAAGGAAAACATACTGAAACAGGTTTGTACTGTACTTACTAGATCTCCGCAAGGACCAACCAAAGAAAATGTAACTTTTTGGCTGCTTTTTGGGTCCTTTGTTTCTCAAAACCAATTTTTAATTTTCCCAGTTTTTCCCATTGGACTCTCAGAACCTCCTTGTACAGATTGCACAATAATTCACAAGAGAAACTAAATAATACTGAGAAACAGTTACAGAGGCAGACATAATTTTTAATGTGAAGTCTCAGTGTTTGGCCACATTTCTCCCACATACTAGAAGACGTGTGGGTGGTGGTTCTTTTCACTGCCAATTTCTGTCACTTGAGTTTCAGAGGGTGCTGTGAATCAACACCCAACTCTGAGAGGGAAATACTGGTGGGGGAGCTGCCTGCTACCTTGCTCTGCAATTTAGTGCAGTAGCAAACTACCCCAACAAAGGATAACTCTACCCAAGGGCTGAACACCTTAAATTCATTTCAATTCAACACATGCAAACTAAACACCCAACACCTAGAGGACCTGCGTGGGGCCCAGCTGGCAGCGCTAGTGAGTAAAGGAAGTTTTAGGGACACCTGAGGCTGTATCAGACAGGGTTTAATCAGAGAAACAGAACCAGCAGGAGGTGTTTTCACACAGGCATGCATGAGTGTGTGCATGTGTACGTGTGTGTATGCATGTAAGATCCATTAAGAGATTTATTGCAAAAAATTGGCTTACGCCAGGTGGGGGTTGACTAAGCAAGTTTGAACCCACAGGGCAACTCCTTAGGAAGGGCAGGCTTGAGTCTGCTGCTGGTTCACAGGTGGAATTTCTTTTCTCAGCGAAGCCTCAGCTCTTTTTAAGGTCTTTCAATGTACAGAATCAGGCCCACACAGATTATACTGAATAATCTCCCTTGCTTAAAGTCAACTGATTTTGGACTTTAATTACATACAAAATATCTTCACAGCAACAGTTTAATTAAACAACATTTATGTTTGATTAAATAACTGGGGAGTATACCTATCCAAGTTGACACAGCAACAAAAATGATCATCACACTCCACCCTCTCAACTTGGCTCTCACGCACACTCACACCACACTTCATTTCCAAATAAAGCCAATAACAAAGTCATACTTTCACTGACATGATACAACTATCCTACGTACATCTGAAAACACCCATTCTGCAGAAGAAGTTCAAAGTCCTTGGGCAATGCTCACACTTCTCCTATAACTTATATACTGAGATATAAAGTGAAAAGTGAAAGTGTTAGTTGCTCAGTTGTGTCTAACTCTTCACAACCCCACGGACTGCAGCCCACTAAGCTCCTCTGTCCATGGAACTCTCCAGGCAAGAACATTGGGATGGGTTGCCATTCCCTTCTCCAGGGGATCTTCCTGATCCAGGGATCAAACCTGGGGCTCCTGCATTGCAGGCAGACTCTTTACTGTCTTAGCCAACAGGGAAACCCCACTGAGATATAAAGTTATTATTAAAACATCTTATGTTCGATGATGAGATAGGAAAACATATTTTGTTACTATACAGAGAAACATATAACAAAATAAGGAAGAAGTGTCCATAACTAGTATGGGTTGTTTCTGCAATAGTCATATGGTCTTCAGAGCTATTTTCTTTTTTTTTAATATTTATTTTTAATTGATTGATGATTGGTTTACAGTACTGGTTTGATCATAGCTATCTTTTCCCACTATCCATTGCTTTTGCCCTCAGCAAGTACCTCAGCTGGTTGTGGTTCTTTGCCTGGTGAGTTGATTCACACCTGAAGAACCTGGTCCATTAGTTGTCCCAAACTGGGCTGTTGTAGTTTTTGATTACCCCACAGGATGTGGGAATACTAATATGCCCTAAGGGATCTCCAGGAGTTCAGACATACTCTTCCTTGCTTCCATTATACAGTAGCAGCAATTTTCCCTTGATAATCAGTCAATCACTGCATCCCATACAGTAACTCCCTTCCTTGCCCATTGAATGAGAAGCAGGAGGAACCCACAGGGACCACATGAATCTCAACAATTCACTATGTTGTCTCCTAGAATCACTGCTGTGTCTACTGGTGGAAGTACTCCTCCTACTATAACTAAGAACTCTAGACAAACAGAACCTGAGGTCAAGGGAACAGGAAGAAAAGTTTTCCTAGTGTATCACAGAAAATGAAGCCACTCCCACTTCTACCTATTGATTCCTGGACCAATGAAGCCTGGCTATGAGAGAATTACTACATATTGGACACTGACATAGAACATATACCATAACCTAGAAGGCACTGTCTCAACCCCACAAGGTATCGCTATGTCACTGCTGCTGCTGCGTCACTTCAGTCGTGTCTGACTCTGTGCGACCCCATAGACGGCAGCCCACCAGGCTCCCCCGTCCCTGGGATTCTCCAGGCAATAACAGTGGAGTGGGTTGCCATTTCCTTCTCCAATGCATGAAAGTGAAAAGTGAAAGTGAAGTCGCTCAGTCATGTCCGACTCTTCTTGACCCCATGGACTGCAGCCTACCAGGCTCCTCTGTCCATGGGATTTTCCAGGCAAGAGTACTGGAGTGGGGTGCCATTGGCTTCTCTGGCTATGTCACTAGCACTATATAATAGAGTCTTCAAAGGCCACTGCAGTATGATATCAAGCCAGCTGCTACAGGATGATGGGGAGCACAGACAAGACCAGTGAATTCCACAAGTCGGGGCCTCTCAAGTTCCTTGATTAAAAATGATGCTGTGGACTGTAGCCCACCAGGCTCTTCTGTCCATGGGGATCCTCCAGGCAAGAATACTGGAGTGGGTTGCCATGCCCTCTTCCAGGGGATCTTCCCAACCCAGGGACTGAACTCAGATCTTCCAGATTGCAGGAGGATTCTTTACCATCTGAGCCACCAGAGAAGCCCCAAATTACCATAATAGAAGATAAGATAGTCTGTAAGTGCATGAATGATAGTTTTGACAGAAGGACCACATGCAAAGAAGGCAGATTTTTTTCCAGAATGTCTGTTCTAGTAAGAATAAAAGGCTGCTCTTTGCATGATGGAAGCAGGTCCTCTGTGCCTACCTATGGATAGTGAAAGTGAAAGTCGCTCAGTCACATCTGACTCTTTGTGACCCTATGGACTATACAGTCCATGGAATTCTCCAGTCCAGAATACTGGAGTGGATAGCCTTTCCCTTCTCCAGGGGATCTTTCCAATCCAAGGATCAAACTCATGTCTCTCACATTGCAGGCAGATTCTTTACCAGCTGAGCCACAAGGGAAGCATCTATGGGTAGAATTACTCGGATATCATTTCTGGAAACAGAAAAAAATACTGTTTTAAAAGATTTTCAAATGGAATTATATAGTCTGTGTCAGTACTCTAGATTGTGTCAGACAGTCCTGTCAGGCTATTCTTCTTTGATCTGAACCCCTTCCTTTGTACCAATACCACGTTTATTTCTTTTGATTCTATTCTGTTCTCCCTGGAGAGCATTTTGTGGGGATGAGGCGGTCCTTTGAGAATCACTGCCCTCCCAGCACGTTTCTCATACCTAGACTAAACCTTGGACAATAGCTCAGACAGGTAATAGATTGACTCTGGCAATGTCCTATTCTGGGCAGACAAAAAAGACACAACTACTATGTTTTATAGAAACTTTCCAGATACTGGTAGAATAAACGACAACCCAATCCTGAGAGTCCAAGGGAAGGTGATTTAAATTTCCTCCAGTGTCTGGGATGTATTATCTCTCTGACTAATACTCCCTGGGTTCACATGATGCAGAAGTTGGAGAGAAACCTCAAAGGTGTCCTTTGTCCTTTTATGGTTAGGCATCATTTTGTAAGGTAATCTAGGTTCAGGGGTTATAAGCACCTTAGAAATGCAAATGCTTCCCACATAACTCACTGTCCACAGCCTTCCAGGAGAGTCACAAGAGCTCTACTGTGAACACAAAGGTCACTCCTGAACCAAAAATGTTATGGCTCAGATTTTATTACCTAAACACAGCCCTCTGGGCAAATACTGCTGCTTTTTGGTTTGTTTATTTTAGCATCACCAAGTCTGCTGCTGCTAAGTCACTTCATTCGTGTCCGACTGTGTGCGACCCCAGAGACGACAGCCCACCAGGCTCCCCCGTCCGGGATTCTCCAGGCAAGAACACTGGAGTGGGTTGCCATTTCCTTCTCCAATGTATGAAAGTGAAAAGTGAAAGTGAAGTCGCTCAGTTGTGTCCGACTCTTAGCGACCCCATGGACTGCAGCCCACCATGTTCCTCCGTCCATGGGATTTTCCAGGCAAGAGTACTGGAGTGGGTTGCCATTGCCTTCACCAAGTCTAACAGTGGCTAAACCTGTGGGTTTTTTTGTGTGTGTACTATTTCTCAATAATAAGGAGAGATGCTCTTCATCTCAAGAGGTTATGTAAATGCAGGGAAACAACCCCTCCAATCTTGAAGATCTGGGTTTATTTGGTCACCACTGCCATTTTCTAGCTTCTTGGGACCTCAGTTTCCACATCTGCAAAATGAAGCACCTAAGCTCTATACAAGGGTCCCTCTCTGTTTTAAAACTTTAAGAATCATAGAGGATCCTGCTGTGATGTATGTCGGACAGTGTTTTGCCTATGTTCTCCTCTAGGAGTTTTATAGTTTCTGGTCTTAATCCATTTTGAGTTTATTTTTGTGTATGGTGTTAGAAAGTGTTCTAGTTTCATTCTTTTACAAGTGGTTGACCAGTTTTCCCAGCACCACTTGTTAAAGAGATTGTCTTTAATCCATTGTATATTCTTGCCTCCTTTGTCAAAGATAAGGTGTCCATACGTGAGTGGATTTATCTCTGGGCTTTCTATTTTGTTCCATTGATCTATATTTCCGTCTTTGTGCCAGTACCATACTGTCTTGGTGACTGTGGCTTTGTAGTAGAGCCTGAAGTCAGGCAGGTTGATTCCTCCAGTTCCATTCTTCTTTCTCAAGATTGCTTTGGCTATTTGAGGTTTTTTATATTTCTACACAAATTGCGAAATTATTTGTTCTAGCTCTGTGAAGAATACCGTTGGTAGCTTGATAGGGATTGCATTGAATCTATAAATTGCTTTGGGTAGTATACTCATTTTCACTATATTGATTCTACCAATCCATGAACATGGTATATTTCTCCATCTATTAGTGTCCTCTTTGATTTCTTTCACCAGTGTTTTATAGTTTTCTATATCTAGGTCTTTAGTTTCTTTAGGTAGATATATTCCTAAGTGTTTTATTCTTTTCATTGCAAAGGTGAATGGAATTGTTTCCTTAATTTCTCTTTCTATTTTCTCATTATTAGTGTACAGGAATGCAAGGGATTTCTGTGTGTTGATTTTATATCCTGCAACTTTACTATATTCATTGATTAGTTCTAGTAATTTTCTGGTGGAGTCTTTAGGGTTATCTATGTAGAGGATCATGTCATCTGCAAATAAAAGCAAAAATAAACAAATGGAACCTAATTAAACTTAAAAAGCTTCTTCACAACATAAGAAACTATAAGCAAGGTGAAAAGACAGCCTTCAGAATGGGAGAAAATAATAGCAAATGAAGCAACAGACAAACAACTAATCTCAAAAATATACAAGCAACTCCTACAGCTCAATTCCAGAAAAATAAATGACCCAATCAAAAAAATGGGCCAAAGAACTAAATAGACATTTCTCCAAAGAAGACATACAGATGGCTGACAAACACATGGAAAGATGCTCAACATCACTCATTATCAGAGAAATACAAATCAAAACCACTATGAGGTACCATTTCACGCAGTCAGAATGGCTGCGATCCAAAACTCTACAAGCAATAAATGCTGGAGAGGGTGTGGAGAAAAGGGAACCCTCTTACACTGTTGGTGGGAATGCAAATTAGTACAGCCACTATGGAGAACAGTGTGGAGATTCCTTAAAAAACTGGAAATAGAACTGCCTTATGATCCACCAATCCCACTGCTGGGCATACACACTGAAGAAACCAGAATTGAAAGAGACACGTGTACCCCAATGTTCATCGCAGCACTGTTTATAATAGCCAGGACATGGAAGCAACCTAGATGTCCATCAGCAGATGAATGGATAAGCAAGCTGTGGTACATATACACAATGGAGTATTACTCAGCCATTAAAAAGAATACATTTGAATCAGTTCTAATGAGGTGGATGAAACTGGAGCCTATTATACAGAGTGAAGTAAGCCAGAAAGAAAAACACCAATACAGTATACGAACGCATATATATGGAATTTAGAAAGATGGTAACCGTAACCCTGTATACGAGACAGCAAAAGAGACACTGATGTATAGAACAGTCTTTTGGACTCTGGGAGAGGGAGAGGGTGGGATGATTTGGGAGAATGGCATTGAAATATGTATAATATCATATATGAAATCAGTCGCCAGTCCAGGTTCGATGCATGATACTGGATGCTTGGGGCTGGTGCACTGGGACGACCCAGAGGGATGGTATGGGGAGGGAGGATGGTTTGGGATGGGGAACACATGTATACCTGTGGCAGATTAAAATTTTGATGTATGGCAAAACCAATACAATATTGTAAAGTTATATAAAATAAAATTTAAAAAAATAAAATAAAACTCTAAGAATCATTTCTTTAAAATGTTAGTGAACTTCAGGGGCTTCCCTGGTGGTCCAGTGGTTAAGACTCTGCCTTTCAATGCAAGGGACACCAGTTCGATCCCTGGTCTGGAAAGACATTACATGCTGCAGAGCAACTAAGCCCATGTGCCATAACTGTTGAGCCCACGCTCTAGAGCCTGCACTCTGCAACAAAAGCTACCACGATGAGAAGCCCATGCACCACAACAAAGAGCAGCCCCCACACGTAACTAGAGAAAGCCCACATGTAGCAATGAAGACCTAGCACAGCTGAAAATAAATAAATAAATCTTTTTTTTTTTTTTAAATGTTGGTGAAGTTAGAATATATTCTGGCTCATAAAACCTCTCTTTTCGTAAGTTATCTGTTAATTATATTCATTATATTTTCTCCATTCCCGGTTTGTCTCCTAATTACACTGGTTTTGTTACCATCATACTTATTTTGCAAAATTAAGGACCTTCAGGGTTTGGAAGACGCAATAACATAGTCTGCAAGTCGGCAAAAAGAGAGCCAAGTCATTCCATTTCTTTGTGTCAGAATCCAGGTTCCCATTCCTAGGAATGCCAATGCTGATGGAGAAGAAACAGTGTCACAATCCTAGAACCTGAATCCCCAACCCCATCACCCCACTGCCATCCTGGGTCTGACTCAGTGAGCTTTTCTAAGAAAAGTAACTAATGTGAGCCTCAACTCTGGGCAAAACATGGGGACCTGCCTTCAAACACACTTCTGAGATGTCAGGGATTATATTAGGCACTCAGGGTTCCTGTTAAGTTCTGAAGGACAAAGTCAGATGGGTCCCAGACAATCTCAGATTTATGGGCCAATGATATAAATGGAGACAGCTTTAGTTGCTGACCAATTCTACCCCAGTATATTGGAAAAGACCCTGATGCTGGGAAAGACTGAGAGCAGGAGGAGAAGGAGGCGACAGAGGATGAGAAGGTTGGATGACATCACCAAATCAATGGACATGAATTTGAGCAAACTCCGGGAGACGGTGAAGGACAAGGAAGCCTGGCGTGCTTCAGTCCACGGGGTCACAAAAAGTCGGACACGACTGAGCAACTGAACAACAATATTCAGATTCTGCTAGACTTGCATTTGCCTGTCTGCTTTTCTTAGCTGTATATTAAGGAATGCATGCCCTATCTGGATTCTTACTGTACTTAATAATACTACAACTTTATGTCCTGTCTACCAACTCAGCCCATCTATGGAGAAGCAGTGTTATTCTGTCTAGCACAGGTCCTTGCTACCTCTGCAAGAGTCCCTTTTCCATGGGAATGAGTGCAGATCTGGGACACTGATTGATCAACCATATTGACTGCAGTCCTACTGGGTACAGAACACTGAGCTGGCACTAGCATATCACAGGAATTTTTGAGTTCCTGACACCAGCTAATAGGAACTCAAAATTTAGGAGGAGAATAAGTTGTTTTTCAAAATTCAAGAAGTTTTCAAGATTCTGGTCTCCTATAAGAAAAAGGTAGAGACTTGTTAGAAGAAAGCATTCTGGTAACGGTTTGTAGGGCTCTCTCTACTGGGCTTCACTCGTGGCTGAGATGGTAATGAATCTGCCTACAATGCAGGAGACCCAAGTTTGATCCTTGGGTTGGGAAGATACCCTGGAGAAGGGAATGGCAACCCACTCAAGTATTCTTGCCTGGAAAATTCCATGGACAGAGGAACCTGGTGGGCTACTGTCCATGGGGTTGCAAAAGGTCAGATATGATTGAGTGACTAACACTACCTTACTTGATGGTCCAAAGGTTTTACTGACAGTGGTGATGGTGGTATGTGTGTACCATGGGTCGGGTGAAAAGTAGATACAAAGTCTTCCCTCAGGGGCTGGTGATGCTAGGGAAGTTTGGACGAAGGGAATCCTAAGGCCAGTGTCCTGTACATCGTGAGTGATAGCCCACTTAGTAATAGACCCTGCATTCAGTTTAGTAGAATTCAGAATCCTTTAAAACTAAGTAGAAAAGAAGAGAAGAAAATGGAATAAAATACAAAACAGGATGAGTATGATTTCAGAAAACTCTTGTCTCGAATTTATATATGTGTTTATGTCTGTGGGTATACACAACTTTGTGCACACATATGTTCTGATATAAGATGTGTTTCTTGCTTCAGGTCAAGTCAAAAATACTTGAGAAATGCTAATAAAAAAATTAACACACTTTCCAGTAAACCAGGCATGCATTTCAATGCAAGAGTCAACAACTGTTTATCAACACAAGCCATTGCATATGTGGTAGGCACACTGGCTAAATGAGAGAAAGAAATACATTCAAAAACAAGCTAAGAGCTGCCAAAGCAATTAAATAAGCTCCCTGACACTGCCGAAGCCAAAGCTGATGTTCATACTACACTCTACTTTGGCTTTGGTCATTCTATAAAATCTTCCACTGCTGAATTAAAAAAGGAAGAGAGCTTCATTAAACTTGTGCCTTTGTGGCTGCTGAGGTTGGTCTTGGAGCATAACTTAAAAACTCCTAATTTGGGAAACAACTTTTAAAAAGGTATTACGTTTCACCTTTTGTACCTTCTTTACCCTCAATATAAAATTTCATGCAGGAAATCCAATCTGCTAGCACAAGACTCATTTTTGCTGAATCACATCACTTTATTTTTCAAATTCCTTTCTCAGAACAATTTCAAGAAGCTGGGAGTGACAATTAAGTCACTACTTGAGAAGTTAGCTGAATAAGGTCAGATGCCAAGTGAGTGAAGAAATCAGGTCTCTTGCCTCTGAGCCTGATGTCCAGCCATCTAGTCAGGGAGGCACTCTGATCAGAAGACGGACCACTGAGGAATATCCTGCTCCTCTCCATCACTCTTCCCAGGATTCCTCTCCTAGACTGATATCCAAAGTATTGATGAAGCACTAGGATATTAGGCAAAAGAATGAAGGAGATCGTTCTGGAACTGCTGAACAGAAGTACTGTGTTAGACTCCTTCACAAGTCATGTGGGAAATTTCAGAACTTGTCACTAACCCCTAGAATCACACAGTGCAGATATCAATGGATTCAAAGAATCTTTAGATACTCTTAATGCTAAATTCCCAGTTGTTACGGAGGACCCTTAAAAGAATATTTCAAAATATGATTGTAAGGAAATGAAGTTGCTAGCAGAGGGGTAAATGGTATTTTATTTTTTTACCATAAAGAATAAAACTTGTTTAGTTCAGTTCAGTTCAGTCGCTCAGTCCTGTCCGACTCTGTGACCCCATGAATTGCAGCACGCCAGGCCTCCCTGTCCATCACCAACTCCCGGAGTTCACTCATACTTACGTCCATCGAGTCAGTGATGCCATCCAGCCATCTCATCCTCTGTCGTCCCCTTCTCCTCCTGCCCTCAATCCCTCCCAGCATCAGAGTCTTTTCCAATGAGTCAACTCTTGTAAACTTTGTTAAACTCTGGCTATGTGCCAGGCTTGAAGTTTTACATGTAATATCTCACAACCACTCAGTAAGTTATTATTTTTCACATTTATAGGTGAGGAAACTGAGGCTCAGAGAGGTGAAATGACTTTTCCAGTGTTACATGGCTAATGAGTGGCAGTGCTGAGATTCAAACCAAGTCTGTCTAATTCCAAATACCATGATCTCAACCATTTTTGCTGCATTTCAAATGTGCGTCTTGGTGATGCTTCTTGACTGAACACTCCCTCTACAGGAGGCAGATGAGCTCTGAAGTAAGATCCTGAGTTTGAGTCTCAATTCACTTACTTACTGGAAATAAGACTTTGGGCAAGTTTCCCAGTCTCCTAAGTTTCTGTTCTCTTGTCTATAAACCATGAATAACAATAATACAAAGCTTACTGATTTATAAGAGTTAAATACTGCATATAAATCATTTAGCAGAATGTGAGCATATAGTAAGTATTCAAAAAAAATTAGGAATTATAGAGATCAGATCAGATCAGATCAGTTGCTCAGTCGTGTCTGACTCTTTGCGACCCCATGAACCGCAGCATGCCAGGCCTCCCTGTCCATCACCAGCTCCCGGAGGTCACTCAGACTCACACCCATCAAGTCAGTGATGCCATCCAGCCATCTCATCCTCTGTCGTCCCCTTCTCCTCCTGCCCCCAATCCCTCCCGGCATCAGAGTCTTCTCCAATGAGTCAACTCTTCGCATGAGGTGGCCAAAATACTGGAGTTTCAGCTTTAGCATCAGTCCTTCCAAAGAAATCCCAGGGCTGATCTCCTTCAGAATGGACTGGTTGGATCTTCTTGCAGTCCAAGGGACTCTCAAGAGTCTTCTCCAACACCACAGTTCAAAAGCATCAATTCTTCGGCGCTCAGCCTTCTTCACAGTCCAGCTCTCACATCCATACATGACCACAGGAAAGACCATAGCCTTGACTAGGTGAACCTTTGTTGGCAAAGTGATGTCTCTGCTTTTGAATATGCTATCTAGGTTGGTCATAACTTTCCTTCCAAGGAGTAAGCGTCTTTTAATTTCATGGCTGCAGTCACCATCTGCAGTGATTTTGGAGCCCAGAAAAATAAATTCTGACACTGTTTCCACTGTTTCTCCATCTATTTCCCATGTAGTGATGGGACCAGATGCCATGATCTTCGTTTTCTGAATGTTGAGCTTTAAGCCAACCTTTTCACTCTCCACTTTCACTTTCATCAAGAGGCTTTTTAGCTCCTCTTCACTTTCTGCCATAAGAGTGGTGTCATCTGCATATCTGAGGTTATTGATATTTCTCCCGGCAATCTTGATTCCAGCTTGTGTTTCTTCCAGTCCAGCATTTCTCATGATGTACTCTGCATATAAGTTAAATAAACATGGTGACAATATACACCCTTGACGTACTCCTTTTCCTATTTGGAACCAGTCTGTTGTTCCATGTCCAGTTCTAACTGTTGCTTCCTGACCTGCATACAGATTGCTCAAGAGGCAGATCAGGTGGTCTGGTATTCCCATCTCTTTCAGAATTTTCCATAGTTTATTGTGATCTACACAGTCAAAGGCTTTGGCATAGTCAATAAAGCAGAAATAGATATTTTTCTAGAACTCTCTTGCTTTTTCCATGATCCAGCGGATGTTGGCAATTTGATCTCTGGTTCCTCTGCCTTTTCTAAATCCAGCTTGAACATCAGGAAGTTCAAGGTTCACATATTGCTGAAGCCTGGCTTGGAGAATTTTGAGCATTACTTTACTAGCGTGTGAGATGAGTGCAATTGTTCGGTAGTTTGAATTATAGTGATAGTATTAAGAAATTCATTGAACTGATGAATGGATATGTTATGACCTTTAAGTACCATTTCTTAGTTGCTACTAAAAAAAGACAAGAGATGAGGAAGAGAAAGGAGAAGAGTGGGAAATAAGGGTGCAAAATGGGAGAAAGAAGAAACTAAAGAGGAAAAGGGAATGTAAGGATATATTTAATGAGGAAGAAATTTAATTTTAGGTATTTTTCAGAGTAATTCAGACTTATTCAGAAGATGTAAATAAGGCTTATTGATCCTATCTCACCCCAATCCCAGAACATATTTCATCTCATTGGCATGTGGCAGTGTTCCAGATAGCAAGAAAGTAATGCTAACCCTCTTTCCAGTTGCCTACAGTTCTAGACAAACATATAAACAAGTAATGTTTGTAATATATCAGCTACACAGGCAATAACAGAGACATGCACAATTTAAAATTAGAGTTCAAATAACCATGACATGAGGCATTCTCTTTTTTTCAAGGAGGGCTAGAAACAAACCTGCTGCTGCTACTGCTGTTAAATTGCTTCAGTCGAGTCTGACTCTGTGCGACCCCATAGATGGCAGCCCACCAGGCTCTTCTGTCCACAGGATTCTCTAGGCAAGAATGCTGGAGTGGGTTGCCATTTCCTTTTCTGAAAAACCAACCTACATCCTAATAATTACACTAACTCCAGGATGCTGCCAGGCTCTGGGGTAAAAGGCAAATAGACACGTTCCAAGAGGAATCCTCCTCCTCCTCCCTCCAACACAATCCAAGAGGACTTTGTGGAAACGGAAGCTTTAGCAGACTCTGAAAGACAACTGTCAAGATAGGGACCTGGTGCTTTTGGCAAAATTTAGTGTCTCTAAATAATGCACTGAGCCTTGACTACATTTTAATTCTAAAAATCCATGCTGTTGTTCCCTCTCCAAACAGACTGCAAGCTCCACGAGAGCAGGGCCCTCTGCTTCCTTGCACCTAATGGTGGTGGAAGAATGAGGCACTTAAGAAATATTTCCTAGCTGAGCTGTACTTCTAGCTCCCTGAAACAGAGCAGATGAATTATCCAAAGTTTAAAACAGAGTCTTTCGTGTATGAACAACACCAGGTCCCTTACATGTACATTTTGCCTAGTAAGGCATCAGCTCTCAGGACCAATTATTTCAATAAATATTTTTCGAATAACCTGAGTGAAAGAAGCTCTCTGAAAACAAATTGCACTTGGCTGCCCTCTGTGATGCTTCTGACTTTTGAGTGAGAAACAATCACGCTCCTGGTCTGTATGCTAAAAAGAGGCTGCATGAGGACCACCAGCTAAGTATTCTCTAATGTGATCCCACAGCCCTGCTGTCACTTGGAAGATTAATTCCACATCTGGGGCTACTAGGACGTTTTGTTCATTTACTTAGTTATTTTGGGGGGTACCTACAGAATTATCCTCAGCCTCATAGAATCCACTCGCCCATTTTATTTATCATGAGAAAATACTGTGGGATGCTGTAAGTGTGAGACATCTGATGCAAAATCCCCTCCCAAATTTCACAACAGAACTCTCTGGTGAGTTCCTCTCCCAGTTAGGAACTGGAAGTCTCCCAACTCCAGAGAGAAAGGAGAGAAGCTGAGATCCATTAACTCAGCAGTAATTCTGCTGCTGTTGCTAAGTCATTTCAGTCATGTCCGACTCTGTGTGACCCCATAGACGGCAGCCCACCAGGCTCCCCCATCCCTGGGATTCTCCACACAAGAACACTGGAGTGGGTTGCCATTTCCTTCTCCAATGCATAAGAGTGAAAAGTGAAAGTGTGAAAGTGAAGTCGCTCAGTCGTGTCCAACTCTTAGTGACCCCGTGGACTGCAGCCCACCAGGCTCCTCCATCCATAGGATATTCCAGGGAAGAGTACTGGAATGGGGTGCCATCGCCTTCTCCATATATAACTCTGGAAAATCAAAATGGGCTTTTCTTTAAATGTCCAAGTTACCATCATCTCCCACTCAACACCTACCAGATCACACAGCTGGAAAAGTGGCCGATACATTATTGCTCACTCGCCAACACAGAAATAAAGCCAGGTGAGCAAAGGCCACGAGGACAGTGCTTCATCATACAGTATGGATCCAGCAAGGGAGACTTGGGAGTGTCAGAAGATACTGACTCCATCTGGGTCTCGACTCAGCTACTGAGACGGAAAGAGAGGACTAGTTTGAAAAATGGTCTCAAGTCACAGTGGTTTTCAGCCTTTCCCATAAGCCCCATGGCAGACGATGGTCACAGAGCACAAAGTCTGGATTATGAGTAATTACCTGACCTAGCGATAATGCACCCTGTTCTCTCACATGCAACAAAGTTTATTAAAATGAAGGCAAGTAGGATAATTTGCAGAGGGCTAACCAGGAATGCACTTGAACTCTTTTGAGAACTCAGTTCAGTTCAGTCGCTCAGTCGTGTCCAACTCTTTGCAATCCCATGAATCACAGCATGCCAGGCCTCCCTGTCCATCACCAACTCCCGGAGTTCACTCAAACTCACGTCCATCGAGTCGGTGATGCCATCCAGCCATCTCATCCTCTGTCATCCCCTTCTCCTCCTGTCCCCAATCCCTCCCAGCATCAGAGTCTTTTTTAATGAGTCAACTCTGCATGAGGTGGCCAAAATACTGGAGTTTCAGCTTTAGCATCATTCCTTCCAAAGAAATCCCAGGGCTGATCTCCTTTAGAACAGACTAGTTGGATCTCCTTGTAGTCCAAGGGACTCTCAAGAGTCTTCTCCAACACCACAGTTCAAAAACATCAATTCTTTAGTGCTCAGCTTTCTTCATAGTCCAACTCTCACATCCATACATGACCACAGGAAAAACCAGAGCCTTGACTAGTCGGACCTTTGTTGGCAAAGTAATGTCTCTGCTTTTGAATATGCTATCTAGGTTGGTCATAACTTTCCTTCCAAGGAGTAAGCATCTTTTAATTTCATGGCTGCAGTCACCATCTGCAGTGATTTTAGAGCCCAAAAAATAAAGTCTGACAGTGTTTCCACTGTTTCCCCATCTATTTGCCATGAAGTGATGGGACCAGATGCCATAATCTTCGTTTTCTGAATATTGAGCCTTAAGCCAACTTTTTCAAGAGAACTCAGGTCCCTTATAAAAATCACAGAGTGCTTAGGGGATACACCACTGTAGAGAACTGCTGCCATGGAGGCCATGCTCTGATGCCAGTAAGGGTTGACACTGGTTAGCTATTTTTTTTCCCCCATTTCCCAATTTCGGGGGGCAAGTCCAGGGCCTTTTCTTCACATTCCATACACTTACCTTCTGGACTAACTAAAGCCAGCAGTTTCCCAATCAAACAAGCAAGACTCTCCCAGCCAGCAGGTTATTCCAGTCAGAGACACTGCAATATGAGGGGGATGCATGGTGTGTTAGGACAAGACCTTCCACAGCTCAACTCAGGTTAGGTCCAGGTACCTTTGGGATGGCTTCTGACATGGTTCTAATTCCAATAAGGAGAAAACTGCCGAAGGAGTATTCAATTCAGGATTCTGTCCCTGACAGTTACTCCAAGAAACCCTGTGTGAAACAGCAGAACTGTCATCCATGCTACTGTATCTGCTTTAGTTATTTCTACAACAACTAACTTCACTTAGATTCACTCCCATACATGGCCCCCAAGAAAGGGGTATATGTATCAGATCAGATTAGATCAGTCGCTCAGTCGTGTCCAACTCTTTGCGACCCCATGAACTGCAGCACGCCAGGCCTCCCTGTCCATCACCAACTCCCGGAGGTCACTCAGACTCACATCCATCGAGTCAGTGATGCCATCCAGCCATCTCATCCTCTGCCATCCCCTTCTCCTCATGCCCCCAATCCCTCCCAGCATCAGAGTCTTCTCCAATGAGTCAACTCTTCGCATGAGGTGGCCAAAATACTGGAGTATATATATATATATATATATATATATATATATATATAATTTTTTCATTAAAATAAGGGAGTTGAGGACTTCCCTGGTGGTCCAGCAGTAATACTCCAGCACTCCCAATGCAGGGGGTGCAGGTTTGACCCTTGGTCAGGGAACACAGATCTCACATGCTGGGCAGTGTGGCCAAAAGTAAAATAAATCACATAAAGTAAGGCAGTTGAGAGAGAAGAGATTAGATATTTTGGTTCCATTCAGCATTTCCTAGTGTTAGAAGACAGGAAAGTGGATATCAAAGTTTCATTTCCCCTATGTCTGGCAAAATAAAGATTTTCTGAGCTCTGCAGACACGAGATGTGGCCAGGCGTGGGGGCTGGACATCACAGCCATATCTACCCGCAGGTCTCTGCCAATCCTCCACTCCATCACATCTACCTAGAGCAAATACCAGACATGGCCTCTGAGCAAAACAGACTGAGGCGTCACGTGAGAAACACATCAGAGTCTATCTTTTGCCTGAATATTATTTAAAAGAAGAGAGGGAAAAAAGGAAATTACATGTATGCTAATATACTAATGACCTTAAGTACAAATTACTTGCTACCTCAACCAAACATTGGAAGTTTGATTTTCACTTCACTTCCACACAGGGCGTGAGAGAGATTACAGGTAGCGAGGTACCATTAGCTATTCCGCTCTTGTATCTGACTTCAGGAAACACTTCGTCCCAGCCAAAGCAATGACTCATCTGCCGCTGCCAGTGTCACAATAGGAGCCTGATTTGCTGCAGCAGAGCAAACAGAGCAAACACTCCTTAGAAGAAAAGCTCCGCTCTAGCATTTCTGAAAGATTAATTAAAGCCAGTGCAGAAAATGGAAAAACACCATCACCCTTTCACATGAAAGTGGGATGACCACAGCACAACTTGATGGTTCAGAAAATCAGCAAACATTTCTGCATCTGTTTGTGGTTGTTGCTGTTTTATTTTGTTTTTTGGCATGTAATGAAATATAATATTATAGAAATCAGGCCCAAGGAGATCTGGGGAGAAGCTGAAATTATACTATATGAATATTCAAAAGAAATGATGAAACTGCTAGCCACTATATACCAGTGATAATTGGTAGAGTTCTTAAATTTAGATTCATATCCTAATCTATCCAACAATTACTACTGTCTATCCACTATGAAAAATTCTCTACAGAAAGGATTAAAGTATCACCAGCATAAGATAGGAAATGGTATGCTACGTGGGAAGGAGAGGGTCATTTCAAGGTGGGAATGATCATTTCTAGATAAGGAAGGCTTTCTGGTAGAAGGGGACAATGAACTGATCTTAAAGGCTGAATAAAAATGTGGAATGTTCAGAAATCAGGGAGAAGTTTTTATGAATAATGAGCAAAGAGATGAGGTGAGAAAGTGTAGGGAGTCCGGCAGCTGCTGCTGCTACTAAGTCACTTCAGTCGTGTCCGACTCCGCGTGACCCCATAGACGTCAGCCCACCAGGCTCTCCTGCCCCTGGGATTCTCCAGGCAAGAAAACTGGAGTGGGTTGCCATTTCCTTCTCCAATGCATGAAAGCGAAAAGTGAAAGTGAAGTCGCTCAGTCGTGTCCGACTCTTAGCGACCCCATGGACTGCAGCCCACCAGGCTCCTCCATCCATGGGATTTTCCAGGCAAGAGTACTGGAGTGGGGTGCCATTGCCTTCTCCGAGTCCGGCAGCAGTGAACAGTAATTTAAGTAGTCAGAGGCAGAGGAGATGTAGAGAGGAGAGCTACCAGATTTGCAGAGCAGATTCATGGAAGGTCATGACACAGACTAAACACATGGATATGTGGGAAATGGGTTCAGCCTTCACAAGCTATAAGCAGGAGTTAAAACTAACAATTAGAGCAGACAGGACAGCTACAGGGCTGGGACAGCCCACTTCTGGGCCCTTTAGCTGCTGTAAAGGATTGAATGGATTGACAGGAAGAGTTAGGACAGCTACAGTGTGGGGAGAAGCGGCACTGGGGGCTGTGACAGAGGTGACCGTTTACCAGTGAGTACAGAGTATTTCATAATCTTGGCAACTAATACAACCAGACCAATGTATGCTAGCCACATTTCAGTTCTAAGGTTAAATAAATAAATAAGAGAGAGACAAATAAATAAATGCATGCCTAAAGCTTACTTAAGCTTCTGTTTTTCAGATCTGTGGACTGGATCTCCACTTGGGTATCCCATAGATACCTCAAATTCAGCAGGTCTAAAACTAACCCCATCGTATTCTTTCCTAAACACGTAACATCTTATGATCACTTAAGGGAATGGCATCATAAACTCCTCAGGCACTCATGCCACGATCTGGGAATCATGACCAGCCCTAGAACATCATGGTCAGCACATGAACCACCTTCCTAGTTTGGGTGAACCATCATTATGTGAATTTTGATGGGAGCCAGGCCTACTCTTTCTCTCACACTGTGTGTCTGCCTCCAGGACTTTCTAAAATTTCCAGAACATATCAAACATAAGGTAGTCCTGAATCACAGGCACTCTTGCATTTTTCCTGTAAAACTATCTTCCTATCCCCTGACTTTCCAATCACCTTACAGAACATTTTAGGGATACAGTTAAAATAGAGTCAAACAGGGTCTTCAAATACATTAGTTTAATTGTGCCTATATTAAATTAAGTAATATATTAATCTGGAAATACCCTATTATTCAACTCAGACATTTTATAAATCAATAATAAATTGTTTTTGATAATTTTTCTTTAAGAATTCTATTTCTCTTCCCACTGTTTCTGAAACTCATATTAGTAATATGTTGGTCTTACTGGAATATTCTCCAGTTTTCTTAATTTTTTTTTTTCTCACCCTGCTCATCCTTTTTTATCTTTCTGGAAATTTCTGCAACTTCATCTTCCAAACCTTTTACTAAACGATCTACTTCATAAATGATTAATTTCCAAGAGTTCTTTCTTATTCTCTGATTGAATAGGCTTCTACTCTTTTTTTCACATAGGCTGTGTCTTTCTCTTATATCTTTGAGGATTTAACTGTTTTCTTTGAAGTTTTCTTCTGCTCCCTGCATTGCTCTGATGTCTTTGAGTTCTCTTTTCCTGTTTCCTCACTCTGGTCTGTCTTTCATGCTGGATACTTTAATCAAAGGTTGAGTGATTCTTAGCTATCTACTCATATTTAATAATGAAGCATGAAAAAGCTATTTTGAAGCTAGCATATGAACTGGTAGACTTCACAATAAAGTATTTGAGCAAAAAGTCAGGTTAATTTTTTTTTAAACTACATAGTGCATTAGGTTATAGGCTAAGTTGCTACAACAAAGAGGTCCCCAAATACAGGGGCTCACACAAGTTAAGAGTTTACTTTTTTCTAACATTTCATAGTTGATGGTTGGTCCCAGCTGCTGCTGCTCTTTCTGTTCTATTCTGCTGCTCCACTGTCTCCCAGGGTCTTGTCCTTCCCTTATCAGCACCCACATCCCACCCTAGAAGGGAATGAGGGAAAGGGGAGAAAGAAGTAGAGGCTCCTCACAGGGCTCAGAAAAGTTTAATAAGCAGCCACACCTCACCGCAAGGGAGCCTGGGAAATGTAGTTGCAGCTTAGCCATGTTCCTTGCCAAAACTTGCAGGTATTCTATTAGTAAACAGGACAGAAGGGAAAAGAGATGGGGGTGGTGGTGGGCATTAGAGCCTTATCCAAATTATACAGGATCTCACTAGAGGTGGATCGTCCAACCTCCTCCTTTGCAATACCCAGGCTGTTGGCATTCACTCTCAAGTGTTCCTCATGCCCACCTCCTCTGTGCCTTATACCTGAGTCTGGCAGTCTTTTGGTTTACTTTTTCTAGAGGATAAACTTCTTGTTTTATGTGAGAAGGGGAAGGAGTGGAGGCCTGGTTTCCTGTCCAAGGGGAATGGGGATGGGGATCTGGGGTGCGATGGCTCCTTGGACAGACTTTCTTCTAAATCCCCTACTTCTCAGCCTTCTACCCCACCACTCCCTGTGGTCCCCAATGCCTTTATTTTTTCAGGTGTCCTTTGAATGCCTGTACTGCAGGAACTTGTTTGACCTTCCTTACCATTCTTACCATCCCTCTGTCACTTTGCAGTAGTTAAAAATTCTGGTTCAAGGTTACATATATCTCTCCTAGTGTCATCAAAGGTGAAGTCTGAATTTCTGTTTCTTGTTCACTTTACTATTTGGGGGAACTGAAAAAGGGGAAAGATGTGAAAATGGCTTTCCTTCTCCATCTTGAAACTGGAAATAGTTTTTTCATCTGTACATGATATTATCACTGGAAATTTTATCCCAAGCCACAAATATCCATTTGCTTAAAATAAGAAGAGTTTTATTTTTCCATTCATCCTGTGGGTGTACACTCATGATCTCCACAAAGTAACCACTAATTGTATTTCATTTTGAAGTGATCTTTAAAAGGCTTATTTGCAATGATATCCAAGACTTGCAGTTGGAAAGTCATTCCCCATCCCTGCCCCCAAATACTGATTAAATCTATATTGAATTTCTTTGCTTCCTTGGTCAAATGACCTCTATAAGCATACAAACCAGTAGTGACATAGGTAATTCTGGGCTATTATGTCTTTCCTAAACAGTTCTTTGTGGCTCAAAATAAAGTAATTGACAGAGTGTCCTACGACGTAAAAGGTTTTAAAGACCTTAATATAAGGCAACTCTCTTTATCCTGAAAGATAATTTTGAGGAACAAAATTTTATATAAAAACTTTATAATTTGGCATGTCTTTTACTTTCCTATTTTCGCTTACGTTACATTATGTACACGGTACACCCTCTTCAATTTCCTTCTCTGGCTAACTTGTGCTCATTCTTTGAGACTCATTTCAGGTGTCAGTTCCTACAAGAAGCCTGTCTTGACTGCCTCCCAGAGCTCTTCCAAAGGCTGATCAAGTGCTGCCCCTGTGTTTCTGTATCACTCAGTGCTTCCCTAAATAGCATTTATTATATTGTAATCCCTGGTTTATTTGTCATTTTCCTCCACTAAACTGTGAGCTTCTGGAGGACAAGGTCCATAGCTTATTTAATCTTCACATTCCGAGCGCCTATAAACCATGCCTGGAACATAGCATTTGCTGGTTATATATTCACTTATTGAAGGAATAAAAGAAATCCTGGCTTCTAACTGTAATAAAAGTCCCTCAAAGAAATGAAGGGCAGAGGAATCAGGAGGGATCATTCACTTTGGTTATTTCCATTCACTCATTCCTTCAGTGTCTCAGTATTATCTGAGCCAAGCATAGAAAACATCTTCTGTAAGACTCAATTCAATGACATTTCAGGAGGAGAAACTTATCTTGGAGAATTAAGCCACTGGATTGCTGATCAGATAAAACAATGCATAAATATAGGCTTTGAGTATCTGTCTTAGTCAAGGCCCTTTGACGGCAATGGGCAAGTTAAAGTGGGGGGATTTATGGACTCAAAAAACACAGAAGCCCTATAATGTGCAGCCATACTAGAGAGAAGAGCCGTAGAGGACAGGAAAATTTCACGAGCACCTTCGGTTATAGTCTTCCCTTTTCCATATGTCAACCAGATACACAAAAGAAAACAGCAACTGCCCTAGTGTGGATTTTGACTCCTAGGCTGAACAGCTGACTGCAAGGTTTGAGCTTCTCTATTGCCTTCATCCACTGCAGCTGCCATGACATGGGCCCATCCGTCATGTGGGATGTCTCCCAACTCATGGGGGACGTGCAGGTGGACTTACAGCTGTAGTAATGGGACTCCTGGTGGGGGGAGGGCTACATCAGAATAAGTTTTTGAGATAGACAGGAACGGGCTGGAGGCACAGCAGACACAACCTATGAATCTTCTTTTAAACGGTCAGGCATAGTATTAGTCGCTTCAGTCGTCTCCGACTCTGCGACTCCATGGACTGCAGCCTGCCAGATTACTCTGTCCATGGGATTCTCCAGGCAAGAATACTAGAGTGTGTGGCCACTTCCTTCTCCAGGAGATCTTCCCAGCCCAGGGACCGAACCTGGGTCTCCCACATTGCAGGCAGGCTCTTTACCGTCTGAGCTATCAGGGAAGACCAATGATCAGGCATGCACCTAGCTAAATGCAAGAGCACCCCTGTGACTAAGCCTAACCACCGACCCCCTGCTTAAAGTTGTGGTTGGTCTCCCAGGACCAAGCAAGCCAGGAGAGAGGCAAACTGAGCAAAAAGTAAAGTACATATACTAGCAAGATTGTGCTGATTTTTGTGCAGTTTATTTACTCCTTCAGGGACTCTTTCTCAGGGGTTACTCCCCCACTTCAGTGTGTATTAGGTACTCCCTCCCCAGTCATCCTGTGCTTTGGGAGATCTTTGCCCTATCTCTCCCAGGATATTTATCATCTGCATCCTTGTCTATCTTCCCCACTTCTTGAGTTGGGGATAATACCATATATCTTTTGGTATGAACAAGGGTATACTTTTTTAAATTGGATAATTGCTTTACAATGTTGTGGTGGTCTCTGCCATACATCAACGTGAGTCAGTCATAATTATATATGTATTCTTCCTCTCTTGAGCCTCCCTCGCCCCAAGGATATACTTTTAATAAGTGAATATTATGCCATAAGCTCTGTAATCTTGGAGCCTATTATACACCTGGGTCATGTTAGAACAATGAGCAATTTTAAGAATCAGGAATGAAATGAAAACATCTGGAAATTAATTGCTTTTTAAAAGTTCTATATAGATTTAAGACTTTCATCTGATTTCATATATTAATATCAGCAGGGACGATATCCATGTGTTCATCTTCCAGAAGTCTGTAAGTTCCGAGGTAATTCTAAGACAAAACTTTATTATGGTCAGTCTTCAAACACAGAGGCGACTAGTGCAGGGAGTGTGGCTGGGGTTCATAACAAAGCTGAGGATTAATGGACTCTGATGGTGGCTGATTTGGTTTTCACAATGGTCGATTTAAGCTGACAATAACCATCCTATTTCTAGATTTAGACACTTTCTTTTTCCAGGTGCAAAGATGACCTGAATTTGCTGCAGGTCTAGTTCTGCTTAAATGCAGCTAAACTTGGAGAAAAGGGAGATTTTTGATGGTTCTTTGATGTTGATGTTTTACATAAAGGTCCATTTCCATATCTGTAAATTGAGCACAGGGACATCCTTCTCCCAAGGCCACAGTGAAGGGATAAATAAGATGACGTCAGTTCACCACAGTGCCTGCCTAGGACACTGCAGGTTCTTGGTCCATGTTTATGGATCTGAATCAATTTAATTAAATAAGAATTCTAGTCCAAAGATGCTACTATTTCTTTTTGTTCCCTCATGGAAGGCAACTTTTCTTATAAAGAATTTCTTTCTGAGAGGATTGCCAGAGAGAAAACAGAAAGTTTTGATGAAACAGTGGGGAACAAAAAGTCTGAAAAACAGAGGATCTGGATGCTGTTCCCTGCTTCCTCTAAGCTGCTCCAGCTGCTCCAGCCCCACTCCATTCTCTTCTGCTGAGAAACCGAAGGCCTTCATCATGTCACTTCTCCTCTGCTTCAGGAGGTGGGGGAAGCCAAAGGGGGAGTCGGAAAGCATGACAAAAGGTGTCTTTTCTTCCCTTGCTTGCTGGAGCATCAAATCAGAAACCCACGGTTCCCTCTGGACAGCTCTGGCACCACGGGGCCACAGCGAAGTCACTCTGACATGTTAGAGGTGGATTCAGAAGAGGCCATGGTCAATGAAGGCTGAGCTCTCCAGGATTCCAGGACACAGAATGAATCAAAGGCAGCACTGAAGTGTGAAGCAGAATTCCAGTTACCCCTACCTAAAATACTTGTCACATTTTGCCTATCCACCATCAGCACCCTTGTCTAAGTCACTCATTTTGCTTGAATGACTGCAATCCATTTACATGCTCACCGACTCCAGCCCTTTCATACTTCCATAGTAGCCAGGGGATCTTTTAACAAAGTAGGTCAGATAAGGGCCAGAATCTGTACTGCTGGCTCACCAGCTACGGCCTTGGCTGGCCTCTCTAGATGTATTTTTGCTCATTCCCCTCGGGGCACACTGATAAATCCTTTCAGCCTCCTCCTTTCATTGGGTCTTTGCCTCTTCAGTGAACACTCTTCCCCTAACTCATGCCTCAGCATCTCCTACTCCTCTTTCAGTTTCAGCTGAACTGCCCACTGCCTCAACAGCACTTCAACAGACCCCCTGCTTGGTGTTTCACGCACCCTGCACTTTTCCTTCACAACATTCATGGCAACTTACAATTTTACAGTTGTTTCACGATTATTTGTTTCATGTCCACTGTTACCTGCAGAGGAAAAGCTCTTGAGGGCAGAGAATCTGTTTTATGAACCACTGTGTAGCCAGGACCCAACACACTGCTTGACTCATTGTTAAGTGTGTGTGCTTAGTCACTCAGTCGTGTCCAGCTCTTTATGACCTCATGGACTGTATCCCGCCAGGCTCCTCTGTCCATGGGGATTCTCCAGACAAGAATACTGGAGTGGGTTGCCATGACCTCCTCCAGGGGATCTTCCCAAGCTAGGGATCGAACCCAGGTCTCCTGCATTGCAGGTGGATTCTTTACAGACTGAACCACCAGGGAAGCCCTGTTAAGTAAGTTGAAAGCAAAAAGGTGTTTGTTAAGCACCCACTCTTTTGTTGGGGATGTCCTCTGGAGTACTACTGAAATCTTTCTTAAGAGCTGCTGCTGCTGCTGCTAAGCCACTTCAGTCGTGTCTAACTCTGTGCGACCCCATAGACGGCAGCCCACCAGGCTCCCCCGTCCCTGGGATTCTCCAGGCAAGAACACTGGAGTGGGTTGCCATTTCCTTCTCCAATGCATGAAAGTGAAAAGTGAAAATGAAGTCGCTCAGTCATGTCTGACTCTTAGCAACCCCATGGACTGCAGCCTACCAGGCTCCTCCATCCATGGGATTTTCCAGGCAAGAGTACTGGAGTGGGGTGCCATTGCCTTCTCCATCTTAAGAGCCGTATTATATATATTATCTATAGGAAGAATCTTCATAGAGAAGGGTTCCTTTTCACAAAATTTCTACCAAGACATTATTTTCAACCCACCACGGTTTCATATAATGAATTATTTTCAATCACAGCCACATTCAACCAGTGTTTAGTATCAGTTTGAAGTGCTGGATTACCTGACATAAGCTTTGCACGAGTTCATGGAACTCTGAACTTAGGGCTCTTTGTGACTCAGTTTCCCTATCAGTAAAAGGAGTGGGTTTGAAGAAACTGCCCTCTGAAATTCTAATTAAAAATCAGACTTATAAAGAAGATATCATGACTATCTTATTACTTCTGGAAAATATGAGAACAGGCAGCTCACAAGATAAATAAAAATGGCCAAGAGTAACCAAAAAGTTAATTTAAAAAAATGAAGCACCATCTTTGCTGATGAGATTGGCCAAAGGGAAAAATAATAAGACTCTTGTGTAGCATTTCCTTTTTTAAAAAAATAATTTTCATCACTGTACAATATTTGAAGTGGCTATCTGGCACTATGTACAAAATGTCTTAAAAACACATGTTGTTCAGTTGCTCAGTCATGTCCAACTCTTTGCAACCCCAAGGACTGGAGCACACCAGGCTTTCCTGTCATTCAGCATCTCCCAGAGCTTGAGCAAACAAACTCATGTCCGTCGAGTTGGTGATGCCATCCAACCATCTCATCCTCTGTCATCCCCTTCTCCTCCTGCCTTCAATCTTTACCAGCATCAGGGTGGCAGATTATGTTTTCCGAAGATGGCCACAACAACAGAGCCCCTTATCCCATTATGCTCTTCCCACAATGTGGTCCTGATGCTGCTCCGTTGAGAGGTGGGAGTCTACGTGTCCCCCCCAACCTGCGTGGGCCTCTACAATGGAAGTGATGCCGCATGGATTCCAAGGCCAAGTTAGAAAAGACCACATTGCTTCTACCAGTGCTCTAGTGGCACACGAGCCTTTGGAGCCCTAAGCTGCCATGTGAGAAGCCTAGCTACCCTGAAGTGACAGGCAAAAGAGATGACACACAGATAGAGAAAAATGCTGGGCAGTTCCAGCTGTTCCCACTCCAGGTGTGAAACTCTTCCCCACCCAGCACCACAGAGCTGAGTAAAAGCCTTCAGAAGAGTCCAGCCTCCCGGCTAATGTCAAATGAAACAGAAATAAGCCACCCTAACTGAACCCTGTCCAGACTGCAGATTCATGAATAAAATTAATGACGTTTGAAGTACTAAGTTTTGGGTAGTTTGTTATATAGCACTAAATAATTAAAACATTATATATATTACTAGGTTAAAAGATACATGTATTCATACATATATAACATATAGATAGAGTTCTGGAGTAGTTATATAGTACTAGATAACTAGAACATTATATATTATATATATGCTAATATATTATACTATAAGGATTGAGAGTCCCTTGGACTGCAAGGAAATCCAACCGGTCTATTCTGAAGGAGATCAGCCCTGGGATTTCTTTGGAAGGAATGATGCTAAAGCTGAAACTCCAGTATTTTGGTCACCTCATGCGAAGAGTTGACTCATTGGAGAAGACTCTGATGCTGGGAGGGATTGGGAGCAGGAGGAGAAGGGGACGACAGAGGATGAGATGGCTGGATGGCATCACTGGCTCGATGAATGTGAGTCTGAGTGAACTCCGAGAGCTGGTGATGGATAGGGAAGCCTGGGGTGCTGCAGTTCATGGGGTCGCAAAGAGTCGGACACGACTGAGCAACTGATCTGATCCGATAATATATATTACTGCATTTAAAGATAGCTATACAATTTATACATCTGTATTTACATATCAGTCTATCTATCTATGTATAGGTGTATACATATAGATATCTTTTAACCTAGCAATTTCAATTCTAAGAATTTATGTTAAGAAAATACTTAGAAACTATGCGAAAATGACTCTAGCATTATTCATAAGATGAAATACTTTGAAACAATCTAAAATGTTCGGCAACAGGCAAATGATTAAATATATTTCTCCATATTCATATGATCAGTTACTAAGCAGCAACAAAAAGGTGATGATATGAAGCTGCAGTTGCTGACAAGATAGTGAGTCATGAATCAAAAATTATAATTAATCAAATTCTTTGTGCCTAAGGTCCATTTTTCTTACTAGTTTTTTATAGGACCTTATGTGCAAATAAATGGACCTTGGGTGTAAAAAACTAGATTAATCATATTTATCAGTAGCTCATGCCTGGCTCTTTTAAAAATTTTTTATTCATACAAAGATATCAAAGGACATTTGTATGCACCCTCACCAGCAACTAACCCTTCCTCCCTCCCTCTCCTTCTCTCTCTCTCATGGGTAGAAAACAGTCCCATTTTTCACATATCTAGGATATAAACTTCTTGTCATATGTTGCAAATATTTTTTCTGTCTGTTTTTAAACTGTTTTCATGGCATGTTTTATAGCACAGATGTTATAATATGGTCAGATTTTATATGGTCAAATCTCTCAATCTTTTCCTTTATAGTTACTTAGACCTTTGTTTTAAGAGCTAAAGACACTGTTAATGATTACCATTAGCAAGTGCCAGAGCCACTAAATAGACTCATCTGGACAGGTCTGTCCTTTTTGCATTGGGCACTGAAGTCTGACCTTCAGTTAATACTTTGCTGCCACCGTTCAGGGAGCCTATACTTCTGTGATCCTGGGCTCTAGACAAGTGGTTTGTCTGATACTTTTGTTCAAAAAAGAGCAATTCCATTCCTCAATGAACTAAGCTTTACTGATGGGATGTGAGCTGGTATTTAATGTGCTTATAGCACTACAAAGCATGCTAATATATTTCTTGTTCCTCCAAGGAAATAAAAATAACCTTCAAAATAATCTTTCCATAGGCATTTCATAAAATGCAAGTCTCTAAGTTCTACAGTTTTTCCTAAACAGAATCTTTCAGTGGTTTATGCAAATCCAGGCAGCTCCAGCTTTAGATGTCTTATCTGCTTTTGATGAAAGCCTTGACTTGACAAATACCCTAAGATTTATTGCTTTATGGCATCTGGCCAGATATGAGTTCATGAGATTTTATAATTCTTCCTCTACTCCCATTGTATTTCCTCAAGGACATAATCTTGTGTTTTATAGTGAAAACAGTGTGAGGCATTTTAATTAATTTTATTGTAAGTCTACAAATGTTAATGAATTGTTGAAAACATGATCTAAAATGAAATAGGATGTTATCCTCTGAACAAGATGGGAAGGTGGGCAGAGGGCAGCATGTGCTTAATTCCCTATTAATGCTTTTGGGGAAAATCAGAGAGCTCCCCTGGCCTTCACTGTACTACTATGGTAATTTCTGAGTCTATATTTTCAGTCGTAATCATCCACCTAAGTTCTAATTGTCTACCAAAACTTTTCCACTTGTCATGTCATATACTATGAAGTCAAGTAAAACCAAATCAACCTACCATTTCCCAACTTGTGTCAGTGGTACCACCAATACTTGAAATCCTGGAGTCACCTTTGCCCTTTTGTTTACCCAATCAAATCCCGCTGACTTTTTAACCATTTAGTCATTCAGTAAACACTGACTATACATCTACTCCCTTCTATTGTAGTAAAATATTATTATTCTTGTTTAGACTTTGAGTTGTGTCTGACTCTTTTGCAGCCCCATGGACTGCAGTCTGGCAGGCTCCTCTGTTCATGGGATTTCCTAGGCAAGAATACTGGAGTGGGTTGCCATGAACCAGGGGGCTCTTCCTGACTCAGGGATCGAGCCCACATCTCCTGCACTGGTAGATGGGTTCTTTATCACTGAGTCATGGGGGAAAATCCATTTTAAGCCACTACCCAACTATTAACATTTGCTAAAATCAAAAGGACTGAATGCATGGATTACTGACAAGGATGTGGAGGAAATGTAATTCATATACTGCTAGCAGGAATCCAACTTCAGAAAAATACTTCGGCAGTTTCTGTAACAGAGAAGGCAATGGCACCCCACTCCAGGACTCTTGCCTGGAAAATCTCATGGATGGAGGAGCCCAGTAGGCTGCAGTCCATGGGGTCGCTAAGAGTCAGACACAACTGAGCGACTTCCCTTTCACTTTTCACTTTCATGCATTGGAGAAGGAAATGGCAACCCACTCCAGTACTCTTGCCTGGAAAATCCCATGGACAGAGGAGCCTGGTAGGCTGCAGTCTATGGGGGTGCTAAGAGTCGGACACGACTGAGCGACTTCCCTTTCACTTTTCACTTTCATGCATTGGAGAAGGAAATGGCAACCCATTCCAGTGTTCTTGCCTGGAGAATCCCAGGGACAGGGGAGCCTGGTGGGCTTCTGTCTATGGGGTCACACAGAGTCGGACATGACTGAAGCAACTTAGCAGCAGCAGTTTCTTTAAAAGTTAACCATACATCTATCATATGATCAGCCACTTCACTCCTGGGAATTTCCCCAAGAGAAATGAAAACATACCAAAGAGAATGAAAATATACAAAAGAGTATTCTATTACACTAGAATACTCATTCATCGAAGCTCCAAATGGGAAACAACCTAAATGTCCATCAGTAGATGAATGGATAAACAAACTGTGACACAGCCATACAATGCAATACTACTAGGCAATGAAAAGGAATGCACCATTTATACACATTATACACAGATGAATCTGAGTTATTCAAATTAATTATGCTGAGTTTAAAAGTCAGACAGAGAACAAACATACTGTATGATTCCATTATACAAAACTCTTAAAAATGTAAACTAATACAATATGACAGAAAGTAGATTAGTGGTTACCTAGGGTGGGGGTGGAGAAGGCAATGGCACCCCACTCCAGTGCTCTTGCCTGGAAAATCCCATGGACGGAGGAGACATCACTTTCACTTTTCACTTTCATGCATTGGAGAAGGAAATGGCAACCCACTCCAGTGTTCTTGCCTGGAGAATCCCAGGGACAGGGGAGCCCGGTGGGCTGCCGTCTATGGGGTCACACAGAGTCGGACATGACTGAAGCGACTTAGCAGCAGGGTGGGGGTAGGGGAACAGGAATGGGAATGGAGGAAGGGGTTATGTCTCTGCTGATAGAGATGGGTTGTTTTCATTTTTGTCCATATTTGTAAACTTACCAAAACTGCCATGCTGCTGCTGCTAAGTCGCTTCAGTCGTGTCCGACTCTGTGCGACCCCATAGACGGAAGCTCACCAGGCTCCCCTGTCCCTGGGATTCTCCAGGCAAGAACACTGGAATGGGCTGCCATTTCCTTCTCCAATGCATGAAAGTGAAAAGTCAAAGTGAAGTCGCTCAGTCGTGTCGGACTCTAAGCGACCCCACGGACTGGAGCCTACCAGGCTCCTCTGTCCATGGGATTTTCCAGGCAAAAGTACTGGGGTGGGGTGCCATTGCCTTCCCCAAAACTGCCATAAACATTATCAAAAACTATCAAACTTATCAAAAATGCCAAAACAGCACTATTCACCTGTATTGTTCTTTTATGATGCAAAGTGTATATTCAATAAATGTTCTTTAGTGAATTAATCACTGGAGGATTAAATGTATAGCTGCCTGAATGTAAAGTCTAAAAACTAAATTGCTGGATCAAAGAACAGCCAGATTTTAACAGTTTTTATACACTGGCAAATTTTACTCCAAAAAGATGCCAACTGGTAAGTGGGTTTATATTTATTTTTTTTGCACCATAATTTATCCATACATAACTACTACTGATCTGTTGATGAAAATGTTCAGTCTTCTTTTTAATATGCAGTTATTTTTCTATTGTCCTGTATGCAGGACAAGAAGTAACAGCGAGAACTGGATACGGAACAACAGATTGGTTCAAAGCTAGGAAAAGAGTACACCAAGGTTGTATACTGTCATCTTGCTTATTTAACTTACATGCAGAGTACATCATGCAAAATGCTTGGCTGGATGAATTGCCAGGAGAAATGTCAATTACCTCAGATATGCAGATGACACCACCCTTATGGCAGAAAGCAAAGAGGAACTAAAGAGCCTCTTGATGAAGCTGAGAGGAGAGTGAAAAATCTGGCTTAAAACTCAACATTCAAAAAACTAAGATCATAGCATCCAAGCATCCGGTCCCATCACTTCATGGCAAATAGATGAGGGAAAAATGGAAAGCGTGACAGACTTTATTTTCTTGGGCTCCAAAATCACTGCTGATGCTGACTAGCAGCCATGAAATTAAAAGATACTCCTTGAAAGAAAAGCTATGACAAGTCTATACAGTGTATTAAAAAGCAGAGACATCACTTTGCTGACAAAGGTCTGTCTAGTCAAAGCTATCGTTTTTCCAGTAGTCATGTATGGATATGAGACTTGGACCATAAAGAAGGCTGAGCACCAGAGCAGAGAAGACTCTTCAAGAAGACTCTTCAAGACTGAAGAGCAAGATCAAACCAGTAAATCCTAAAGGAAATCAACCCTGAATATTCATTGGAAAGACTTGTGCTGAAGATCTAATACTTTGACCACCTGATGTGAAGAGCCAACTCATTGGAAAAGAGCCTGATGCTGGTAAAGTTTGAGGGCAAAAGGAGAAGGGGACGACAGAGGATGAGATGGTTGGATGGCATCACTGACTCAACAGACATGAGTTGAGCAAGCTCTGGGAGTTGGTGATGGACAGGGAAGCCTGGCGTGCTGCAGTCCATGGGGTCACAAAGAGTCGGACACCACTTAGTAACTGAACAACAACAATAATCTATCAATGAATTTGATTTTTTTATTGTTTATTTGCTTATTAGCCATTTTCACGCCTTCTTCTAGCTCTTTTTGCACCAAATTTGTATAGCACACAATTAACACTCTAATATACATTTTTATTTGTATTGAATAATTTGGCATTTTATCACCTTACCATACAATGTGGGTATATATGTTGATATTGTCTTTGTGTAGCTTATGTAGAGGCTTGACAGGGCCTCTTATTAGTTGCTGCTGTTTGCCCTATAATCCCAGCATGCAATATTACTTTTCACGAATTGTTTTTCCCATGTGTATACAGAACATACTTTTCTTTCATATATTTATTTTTATGTAGATTTAAAATTAACTGATATAGTGCTCAGTCACTTTACTTATGTCTGACTCTTAGCAACCCCACTGACCATAGCCTGCCAGGCTTCTCTGTTCATGGGGTTTTCCAGGCAAGAATACTGGAGTGGATTGCCATTTCCTCCTCCAGAGGTTTTTCCCAACCCAGGGATCAAATCCATGTCTCCTGTGTCTCCATCATTGCAAGAGGATTCTTTACCACTGAGCCACCAGGGAAGCCCCTAACTGATATAGGGACCATATTAATTATATATTACCAATGTAAAGGAAGGTTATTAACTTAGTTATATGTAATTAGTGGGTGATCTGAGCCAAAACATAAAAGATTATCAAAGGACATAATAGAGTGTTGGTCTGATATGATTCCAACTATGGTTCTGCAGCACTATTTTTAAGGGATTTAGAGCACATTCCTTTAACTACAGCTTTCTCCTGTACAAAATGTGTGCAAACTCAGGATAAGGACATAAACTTTGCAGAACATAAATAAGACACCAGAATGACCACCAGGAACCCAGGACAGTGCCTCTATTCATAGATCTTTCCTTGTGTGGCCTATTCATTCTATCCACTCAGCAAGTTCTTAAGTCCTACTGGGTGCTGATGATATAAGAGTGATCAAACTACACAATGTTCCTGGTGCCAGAAAAGTTAAGGTCTACTGTGGAGAACAGAAAAATGGACAATTAAAATATAGTTTGGTTTCTGCTATATAACAGGGAACTATAGAATGACATCAGAATATGTCCAAGGGATACCTTGATAAATAGATGCATAAGAGATTCCATTCTACCTTTTAATGAATATATTATGAAATCCTTAAAGTACTTAATAGTGCTTTATTATTATGTTGGATCATCTGTAATTTAGCAAACAACAGGTTCTTTCAAAATTAAATTATATTTAAGTATAATAAACATCCAGAAAGCACTCATATCTTAAGCATACAGCATGATGAGCCTTTGCAAACATACAATCATGTAATCAGCCTCCAGAAGAAGAAATCAAACAGTGCCAGCATCCAGAGGTCTTCTCCATGCTCCCTAAATGGGATTCTAACAGAATAGATTGGTTTTTCCTGAATTTTAAATGAAATCATGTAGCATGAATTCTTCTGTGTCTGGCTTTGTGACTAGTTGTGGATTGCACATTATCACTGCTGTTTTATATTCCCTGTGTGAATCCACAGATTTATCTCAACATATGTTGACAGACTGTTGGGTAATTTTTAGGTTAGGGCTATTATTAGCATCGGTCCTATGACATTCTAAAACAAATCTTCTAGTTAATATATGTATGCATTCCATTCAATATTCACTTAGGACTGGAATTGGTGGATCCTCCAGTGTGTGTACATTCAGTTTTAGAAATAGGCAACAGGAGCTTTTAATATCACAGAATAGGCAGAAACAGAACTTTCAGATTTGCTTGGAATTAACAAGTAATTTGATTAGTTGCTATTTGTTGAGCACATCCCGTTAGCCAGGCATTGTGCTATATGTTTTTTTCTGGCTTTTGCCTCATAGCCCTCAGGAAAATATTTCTGCTATAAGATTAAATAAAAAGCCAGACTATAAAACTGTGTGTGTATATATATATGTATACACACACAGAATATAAAACCGTGTGCTTGTGTGTGTATATATATATATATATCATATATTCAGAACTATGTTAAAATATCATGGTATACAGGAAAACAACCTAGAAGTAAAATAAGTCAGCAACATAAGAATAATTGTCTTTATTAAGTGGAAATCTACTAACAATTTTTTTCTACTTTTTTATATTTTCTAGGACTACCAGCCATATAAAATTTCACATAAGTTTTGATCTGAGTCCACAGCATGCCTAACTGAAGACAGTATGGTGTTCAGAAGCTACAATATTCTCCAAAATGCAAGGAACCTAGTGAAAGCTGAATGACTAATAGAGAATTCTATGTCACACACTTAGCATATGCTTCTTAAATGTTCTTATATTTTGTTGCCAAGTCTTGGACTCCCAAAAAAAATCATAATTAGAAGAGGTGTTTTCAAATACTTTTAGCTCTGCAAGCCTTTTTTTTTTTTTTTAAACATTTTATATGGAAAGCTAATACATAAAACTGAGGGACTTGGAGCATTTGGTAGAAGCCTTGGGAACCAGAGCCCACTTGCTTAGCTCTCTAAGGTAGATGGTCCTAAGCATCTTCAATTCAATCCATTCATTTTCTAGAGAGAAAAAAAAAAAGCCAAAACAAGGCGATAAAACAAGATAGCTGCAGATATTTTGACTTGGGAGTCTAACCTTTTGCAACCCACAATGGACCTCCCTGGTAGCTCAGCTGATAAAGAATCTACCTCCAATGCAAGAAACCCTAGTTCAATTTCTAGGTCGGGAAGATCCACTGGAGAAGGGATAGGCTACCCACTCCAGTATTTTTGGGCTTCCCTGGTGGCTCAGTTGGTAAAGAATTCGCCTGCAACATGAAGATCTGATTTTGACCCCTGGGTTGGGAAGATCCCCTGGAGAAGGGAAAGGCTTGTATATCAATCAAACAATTGATATACACTTGCTATTCAATTGGAAAAGGCCAGATCACCACCCAAGGTGAAATATATACAAAAAGTTTACACATGCTTTTATAAAGAAACTAGGGACCATTTCAGTCTCCAAACCTAATCTGCTCGGTGGCACCAAGAACATTTCCCAACACCAATAAAAGGAAGATTAAGAAGTTAAACAATAAATCAGCTGGGGTTATGTAAAGGACTTAAAATCAACAGCAGGAAGAAGACCTATATTGAAGAAACTCCTACCAGCCCAGAGCAATTAATGTGGTGAACAGATGGGAAGGGAAGTGGACTATTTTCAAGCTTTAAAAGGAAGATAAAAGACACAAACAAATAATAAGCAGTAAGCCCCGCAGTGCAGGAGCAAACATGAGGGCATGCCTTTCTTTGTTGTCCAAGAAATATTTTCATTGCTATATTAATTTTTATTACTATATTGGCTCCAAGTTTTATCCTGTCACTTGTTTCTCCATCAATAAAGGAACTGAGGACAGGAGAGACGGAATAACACAGCTGGAGAGAAAGCGCGCAGCAGAGATATCCAAGGAAGCAATGGAGTGAAAAGGAGCTCCTGAATTCTGGCACATGCCTTTCCCTAGCTGAGTTTATGAAAGGGCAAGCTGCACAGAGTCGGACACGACTAAAGTGACTTAGCAGCAGCAGCAAGCTTCTCTTTATTTAGAAAATAGCATACCATTCTTTTAGAACAGAAGTTTATAATAATGACCAGGAAGTGGCATTTGTATTAACAAAGAAGCATCAGGGTACAGGTTCAATAAAGTCTTACTGTGGATTCTTAAAATTGTGTTTGAGCTGTTTCTCCACTGGTAATCCACACATAGCACAGCACTTTGGCAACAAAAGGAGGTACCATATGCTTTGATTCATGGACATGTACCAGTGGGCACTCGACAACAAAAGTTGATTATCTTGGTTTTGTTTCAATAAAGTGTCTCATGTTGTAGGAGGACACCGTCACTGCAGTGACTGGGGTCAGAGGATAAGGCAGAATGTCAGTCTTAAGGGAACCAGAGTGCCAGGAGGGCTCCAAGGTAGGGACCCAACACTGAAACGAAGCCCACGGTGAAAGTAGACCCAGCAGCAAGGCTGACTGGATGCTCCTTATACATCCATGGCCAACTGGATACTGGGAAACTTCATGAGCAGTCAGAACACTTGCTTTTCATGGTCAGGATTTTAGCTCACAACAAGAGCTTTAAGATGCACAGTAATATCTCAAAGAATCATTTTAAAACAATCTTGAATCACTTCCTAAAGGTCCAAGAATAGATTTTATCTTAAAAAAAATTGGAGGTTTCTCTGTACTACACAGTAATATCTCAAAGAATTGTTTTAAAACAATCTTGGATCACTTCCTAAAGGTCTAAGAGACATTAGGGAGTCTCCAACACAAGGCTCCTGCCGCTCTAACCTGTCATCCTGCTTCAGCCTCACAATGACAAACATAAAAGTCCTAAATATTGGTACCCAATAAAGCATGCTAAGTCTAGCTATAAGATTTTTTCTTTATAAGAAGAATTTAACTACCCCAAGACTCAAAATCAAATATAATACAGAGAATAATGGGGAACTGGGGAAAGAGGAAAATAGAAGAGAGAAATAAAAGAGAGGCAAGGAAAAGGGTCCAGGGAAGCAGAGGGAAGGGGCTTCCCATATTGCGCTAGTGGTAAAGAATCTGCCTGCAATGCAGGAGACATAAGAGACATAGGTTCGATCCCTGGGTCAGGAAGATCCCCTGGAGAAGGGCATGGCAACCCACTCCAGTATTCCTGTCTAGAGAATCCCCATGGACAGAGGAGCTTGGCAGGCTACAGCTGATAGGGTTGCAAAGAGTCAGACACAAACTGAAGCAACTTAGCACACACACACAGGCAGAGAGAAACGGAGGCAGAAGAAAAGACAATCTAGCATAGAAGGGGAAGATTCAATCAAGAGGTCTATTGAAAAAATTACAATGTTGAGAGAAGATCACAAATGAAGAGCTATTTACCTATTTCCCTTAAAAAAAATAAGGGTGTGAAGAGCCTACTGTTTAGACGGAGAGACATGGCCTAGTGCTTGTATCCTCTGACACCCAACTCTCCCTAGATCTGATACCAGTTGATCATACCTGGCACCCAGCTCCAGGCAAAGGAGGCAGTTGTGTCACCTGCTGCCAGGTAGTGCTGGAAAAGTGGGATTTAATCCAAAGCAAATTTGCAGTAAAACAGCACTAGCAGCTAAATAAGTGAAAGATTTAGCCAACACAATAGAAAGGAGTTGGATAAATAAGACTGGAGTAGAATAAGTTAAATCACATTATTTACAGACGATATGATGAAAACCCCAAGAAAAGCAACTGAAAACTATTAAAACAGAAGAGAATTTCTAAGTCTGATGGAGTAAGGATCAATGAGAACACAGAGCAGATAGAATGGATGAAAAGTCCTCAATTATAATGACAGTCAAAACAACAAAATAAATTTAATAAGGATGTGAAGGGATTGAAACAGGAAAATGTCAAGACATTTTCAAGGGCCAAACAAGTGATCGAACAGAAAGGCATACCATGCTCATGGGCAGAAAACCTGACATCATGAAGATATCATTCTCCTTAACCTAACCTACAAGTCAAAGGCAATCCCAATAAGAAAGAATAATGAGCAATGCTCTGAGAAAGAAGACTAACAAGGGGAAACTAGCTCAATAAGATGCTTTATAGACCTTCGATAATTAAGTATGCAGAGTACAGCCTGCGAAATGCCAGGCTGGGATTAATCACAAGCAGGAACCAAGATTGCCGGAGAAAGATCAACAACCTCAAATATGCAAATGACACCACTCTAATAGCAGAAAGTGTAGAGGAACTAACACTAAAGAGCCTTTTGACGAGGGTAAAAGAGGGGAGTGAAAAAGCTGGCTTGAAACTCAACACTCAAGAAACTATAAGATCATGACATCTGGTCCCATCACTTCATGGCAAATAGAAGAGGAAAAAGTAGAAAGCAGTGACAGATTTTATTTTCTTGGGTTCCCAAATCACTGAGGATGGTGACTGCAGCCATGAAATTAAAAGATGCTTGCTCCTTAGAAGGAAAGCTATGACAAACCTAGACAGTGTATTGTAAAGCAGAAACATTACTGGGTTCCATACAGTCAAAGTTATGGTTTTTCCAGTAGTCATGTATGGATGTGAGAGCTGGCCTGTAGGGAAAGCTGAGCACCAAAGAATTAATGCTTTCATATTGTGGTGCTGGAGAAGATTCTTGAGAGTCTCTCCAACCGCAAGGAGATGAAACCAGTCAATCCTGAAGGAAATCAACCCTGAATATTCATTGGAGGGACTGATGCTGAAGCTGAAACTCCAATACTTTGGCCACCTGATGCGAAGAGATGACTCACTGGAAAAGACCCTGATGCTGGGAAAGATCGAAGGCAAAAGGAGAAGGGCATGGCAGAGGATCAGATGGTTAGATAGCATCAACGACTCAATGAATATGAATTTGAGCAAACTCTGGGAGACAGTGGATGACAGAGGAGTTTGGCATGCTACAGTGCATGAGGACATGACTTAGCGACTGAACAACAAGAATAATTAAGACAGTATGAAACGACTGAATGAGGACTTCCTTGGAGGTCCAGTAGTTAAGACTTCACCTTCCAATGCAAAGGATATAGGTTTGCCCTTTGGATGGGGAGCTAAGATCCCCCATGCCTTGTGGCCAAAAAACTGAAACATAAAACAGAAGCAGTATTGTGACAAATTTAATAAAGTCTTTTAACATGGTCCACATAGAAAAAAAAACCAAAACAAAAAACTTTAAAAAACGAAAAGATTGCATGAATACATAGATCAATAGAACAGAATAGAAACTCATAAAATAGACCCAAATACATTTGGGAATTCAATATATAATACACGTGGCATCTTAAATCAGAGAAGAAAGATAGTTTATTCTGTAAATGTTGGAATTATTGGATAGCCAACTGGAAAAGGATAAAGCTAGAACCATATTCACACTATTCACTAAAAAAAAAAAACTCCAGATGAGGCAAAGATTAAAATATTAAAAAATGAAACAGTAAAAGCAACAAGAAAAGAGACAACCTGGTATTGTCTGCCTCTGTTGGAAGAACATACCACCTATGAAACAGTCTTGGAAAAAAATCTAATCTAAATCTGACAGCACTTTGATCAAACTACTAATTTACAAAAAACACAGAAGACAGAGGAACATATAAACTCCACTGCAGGGATGCAATCAGCAAAACCAGACTGTGGGAGACTCTCCAGGATACCCACAGGGCAAAACTCCAGTGAAAACAGCAAGAATCGTGTGCCTGGCAATGATATTCATTACAAGGTATAAAAGAATATAGAATAGAATCTTCTTGTATATACATTAAAAAATCTCTAGAGTCACATAAAACTAAAAACAGTGATACCTTGGGGAGGGAGAAAATAAACTGAGAAATGGGATGGGAAGAAGAATTCACTTTATAGTTTTTAAACTTTGGTGTTTTCGACATATGTAAATTCATTACCTGTTTTAAAATTAAAAGAAATTAAAAACCCAATGAACTTAAAAAAAAGAAAAAGCCTCAGCTCTTAATGGTGTAATGATCATGATAAAAACTCCTGAGTAGAAGCCCTTGTAGCGGTTAACAGCAGACAAAAATAAATAATAAATACCTGAACCAAGGGACTGTGCCTTGCTTTTCTCAATGAGGTATTGCAATCGTTTCCAAATTCATTTTCCTGACTGATTTTGGGCCTTTTAGTCCACACCACATGTGGCTGTCAGAATGATCTTCTAAAATGCAGATCTGATCATGTTTAAAAACTTTCAGTATCTCTCTTACCCTATAGGATCAAGTTCAGCTCCCAAGCATGGCACAACATTGACATCTTTCATAATCTAGCCTTAATCTACTTCCTTTCCAGAGGTCTGCCCCATCCATCCTCACAAGAGACCCTCAACAGAAGCACACTGGGTTACCGGCTAGATTCTGAACACATCAACCACATTTTTCTTGGTCATGGTTACCCATCTGCCTTTCCTTCTGGGTATTATTTACTTTCTATTCACCCTTTGCTGCTGCTGCTGCTAAGTCGCTTCAGTCGTGTCCGACTCTGTGCGACCCCATAGACGGAAGCTCACCAGAGTCCCCCGTCCCTGGGATTCTCCAGGCAAGAACACTGGAGTGGGTTGCCATTTCCTTCTCCAATGCATGAAAGTGAAATTCACCCTTTGAGACCCAGCTAAAATGCTACATCCTTTAAGAAGCCTGCCCACCCTTTCTCCAAGCAGGAGTTCCCTTTCCACTAACTTCCCCTTTTCACTAGGCTCACAGAGTCCTTTGTTCAAACTTCTAATACAGCATATGTCACAGCATGCCATAATTATTGTTTCTTCTAGTCAGTATTTAATAAATGAATAATCATGCCTTACAGGCAATCTAACTCCTTCAAGGGTCGTAAGCTCAAATAACAAAATTTTTTTAAAAAATCAAAAGCCACGCTTGCAAAAAAATGACTAGGCCACCAAAATGAATTTATCAGCCTATCCTCATTGCAGATGGTCCTGAAATCAACATCCTGTATTATTCACACAGCACACCAAGAACTGAAGCGAGGCTTGGGTCCCTCCTCCAACAGGCTCTGGCAGACTATGCACTCCTTCAAAGAAAGGCAAGTTTCTCTTAGGCACAAAAACTAAAACCCCACTGTCTCATTTCTTAGGGAGCAGAGTGAAGTCCAAAGAGCTCATTTGGATGAGGGCCAAAAATTGGTCACAAGAGCTGCTGCTGCTGCTGCTGCTAAGTCGCTTCAGTCGTGTCCGACTCTGTGCGACCCCATAGACGGCAGCCCACCAGGCTCCCCATCCCTGGGATTCTCCAGGCAAGAATACTGGAGTGGGTTGCCTTTTCCTTCTCCAATGCATGAAAGTGAAAAGTGAAGGTGAAGTCGCTCAGTCGTGTCCGACTCTTAGCGACCCCATGGACTGCAACCCATCAGGCTTCTCCGTCCATGGGATTTTCCAGGCAAGAGTACTGGGGTGGGGTGCCATTGAGACTGGAAATCACAAGTTGTCCTAACGAGACTCCTGAGCTAATCTCCTAGAAACCAAAGAAAGCCTGCTATCTGAGAACTTTTCTCTAGCTTGTTCAGGATATTTGAGATTCAGACAAAGTAAATATTTGGCTTCAGAAATACACCTGAGTGGTAATAAAGACACAGGTGTGGCTGCTAGAGTTGAGGAGGCCCTTCTGACAGGTGCCTGCCAACCACAGCCAAGGGAAGGCTTCTGAAAGCTTTCACTGAAATAGAATCCTTTGATCTCCTTTCTCATATTTCTTACAACCGAATTTCCCCAATTCATTTCCTTATTTTACCTCCTTGCAGTGTAAGCCTCAGCACACCTGATAATCATTTATCTGTTTCACAAATTATGTGGAATTTCTAACAACACCTTTTAAGATTTTGCCAAGCACCACGTTTGGGCACTGATCGAAATCATTACTATCTACCTGCATTTACTTATGCAGCAGTGACCCTGAAATCACAGGACTTGAGCTGGAAGGTCATCTAATGACCCAAGGCCCACAGTGTACAGACAGTAAACAGGTGAACCTGTTCCTCCAAGGTCACATTAGCTAACTGCAGAAACTTGACCATAGTCTGGTCTCCTAATACCCAGCTGACCATTATTTCTATCGAATCAAGCTATCTTCATCTGTTCCATTTCATTTCCTTAATCTTAAATATTATATTCAAATTTCTGTTTCATAACAAACTGTGATCAAGCCCACCAGAATCTTCAAATGAAGGAGTCTCCTGATACTAGAAACATCTTCCTGAATTATATTCAAATACTCCAGTACTCTTGCCTGGAAAATCCCTCGGACGGAGGAGCCTGGTAGGCTGCAGTCCATGGGGTCGCTGAGAGTCGGACATGACTGAGCGACTTCACTTTCTCTTTTCACTTTCATGCATTGGAGAAGGAAATGGCAACCCACTCCAGTGTTCTTGCCTGGAGAATCCCAGGGATGGGGAAGCTTGGTGGGCTGCCGTCTGTGGGGTCACACAGAGTTGGACACGACTGAAGTGACTTAGCATAGCACCTATGTAACAGGAAGTAGAAGTGGTGGGCAAGAGGAGAACTAGGGTTGGGAAAAGACCCATGTTATTTGGTTTTAATTGGAGGAACTCATCTTCAATTCCCCTACCAGTTAGAAGGTGCTGAGACAATCTGATATTATCAATTCTTTCACAACATCTTGTATTCATAAATTATATTCAGGGCAATGAAAATCAAAAGGCAGGCAGGCTCCACTGCAACTACTTGGCCAAACGGTTGTTGTTGTTCAGTCGCTCAGTCATGTCCAGCTCTTTGCGACCCCATGGACTGCAGCATGCCAGGTTTCCCTGATCTTCATCATCTCCCAGAGCTTGCTCAAACACATCTCCATTGAGTTGGCGATGCCATCCAACCACCTGTCCTCTGTCGTACCCTTCTCCTCCTGCCTTTCCCAGCATCAGTGTATTTTCCAATGGAAGATGGTAGCTTTAAATGCCCTGTAGTATAGCCCAAGGGGCCTCCCCAGCGGCTCAGTGGTAAAGAATCCGCCTGCAATCCTGGAGATGGGAGTTCGATCCCTGGATTGGGATGATCCCCTGGAGGAAGGCATGGCAACCCACTCCAGTATCCATGCCAGGAAAATTACATGGACAGAGGAGCCTGTAGGCTATAGTCCATAGGGTCACAAAGAGTCAGACAAGACTGCAATGACTGAGCACACACACAGCCCAAAATAAATAAAAGGAACAATATCAATATAAAATAAATAATACTTTTTTTGAAAAGTCTTCAGGGCACAAATTATTCGTAGCTATTGTCAGAAGAAAATTTTTGCATATTCAAGTAGACACCTGTTATGAGCTGAATGGTGTCCCCTCCAGAAAAGATATGTTGAATCCTAACCCCTAGTGCCTTAGAATGCGACCTTATTTAGAGAGAAGGTCTTTACAGAAGTAATCATGTTAAAGTGAGGTCTGTGGGGGGTGCTCATTCTATGACTGGTGTCCTTATAAACAGGGAAGGTTTGGACAGAGATGCACACGGAGGAAAGATGGTGTGAAGATGTAGGGAGAACATCATGTACAAGGCAAGAAACACCTAAAGTACCAGAAGCTTTGAGACAGGAATAAACATATCCTCTCTGACAGCACTCTGCCAACCCCTTGATTTTGGACTTCTAGCCTCCAGGACACAGAGAACAGAACAATCCAGTTCTGCTATTTAAGCCCGCCAGTCTATGATAATTTGTTATGGCAGCCCTAGGAAATAATACAACATTTTATGACCAAGGCCGAGTGTCGACAAATTGATGCTTTCAAACTGTGGTGCTGGAGAAGATTCTTGAGAGTCCCTTGGACTGCAAGAAGATCAAACCAGTCAACCATAAAGGAAATCAACCCTGAACATTCACTAGAAGGACTGACGCTGAATCTGAAGCTCCAATACTTTGGCCACCTGATGTGAAGAGCCCACTCATTGGAAAAGACCTTGATGCTGGGAATGATTGCGGGCAGAAGGAGAAGGGGACAACAGAGGATGAGACGGTTGGATGGCATCATCGACTCAATGGATGAGAGACTGGGCAAACTCTGGGAAATAGTGAAGGACAGGGAAGCCTGGTGTGCTGCAGTTCATGGGGTCACAAACAGTTGGACATGACTGAGCGATTAACAACAACAAGGTTTCCAATGACCACCTGCCAATGCTGGTGGGAATCAACTTCAGGTTGGCAGAGGAATGTTAACAGAGGTGTACCGCTCAGCTTATTGCACAAAATAAATCCAAGGGTTTTTCTACTTTATAATATGTAATTCCCGTATTTATGCAAAGGCAAATTTTAAATGACACTTCTCTGTAAATATCACACAGCTACTTTTGCCAAACTAGAGTATAGAAAGTGGTCTCACTCACACACACACACACACACACACACACACACACACACACACACTCACACACACAGTATATTCCTATATTTGGCCTTGAAGTTTCCACAGTTGCTGGGACAATGATTCCAACGATTCCTGTCAGTTTAGCAGATGAGATCTGAACAGCTGCATCTTCAATACACATCATTGTCTTTAAAAGATGCTCAGAGTGAATTACAATTAAATTACAGAGCTGTCAAAAAGGGTTATAATTATAGTATTTATTCACTACATTTACAAGGCCAGACATACACAAAAGGAACTGAAAGCTGAAGAGAAACACACAAACCCATTCCACATTCCTTACCTCAGCAGGAAATCTGGGTGAGGGGAGAGGGGAAGCCGACGCAGTTATCATGCAAAGAGCCCATTTACTGCGATAACAATGCTTCCTGCTTCCAGAGGGGCTCCGTTCCAGAAGTCGGAGACACTTGAAGACATCTGGTGGCAAAGGCATCTCTCTTTTACAACAAGGTTGCCATGACTCACCCCCAGTTACAGACAAGTAAGGGAGGAGCTGGGACCTGAACCAAACAGTAGGTGACTCTCCCACCAGTGGGCTGCACAGGGAAATCACAATCAGGGCAGCCGACCTGACCCCTTGTTTTGTGCTCATCTAGAGGAGGATATTAATTTATCCAACAATTACTTATCATGCAGCTTGGAGAGTCTTGAAAATTGCCTTTTACTTCTCCTGCCACAACAGCACAAGGTAAAGAGAGGAAGAAAACCCTCAGCTGCCATTTATGCTAGTCAATTCTGCTACTAATCAATAACGCATTCAGAACCCCCGGAAGAATGGTACAATTCACTTAGTCAGCGTCAACCTCAGCATCCAGAAGACAAACAGAGATAGTAATGCTTATGCAGTGAGCAAACTCCTTGAATACACAGAAGCACTGCAAACCAGAACACCATGCATGGTTTCAATCCTGCAATGAACAAATCTCTCTCGTTCTCTCTGTAAGACCTTGTGTGTAGACTTGTTTCTCAAGACCGCATGGTTAGTTGAGAGAAGACACATAGATAAAGCAAAACAAGGCAGTACACACACAGAATCTGAAAACTACAAACTCAGTCATATAAACAAGTTCAGAGCAAGGAGAAAGTTAACTGATGCTTACCAATCTGTTTCTCACTCTTTTCTGAATATAATCACACAATGGTGGGCTTTCTTAGCACCTTCAGGTTTTCGTCTGTTCTAAAATTTTATTTCAATTGGTCATTTAATCGACCCTGACCCTGCTTTTCCACTAGTCAGTGGTACTTCCATTACATATAAAATCCCAGCCCCATCCTCCAACTTAAATGCTTGCTTGGTGGCAGTGAACATCTCTAACAGTGCTACCCACAAAAAAAACTATGACTTTACAAGAGTTCTTCTCTGAATTAAGATGATGATAGCAAACATATGACCGTATCACCCTATCTTGCACCCAGGATAGGAGAATAACTTCTCACTTATTGATCATGTAATTATTTTCCTGTTCAGCGCAAATACAGAACCACAGTTCTTCTTAACACGCCACAGGCAGCCACTGGCATATGATCAAAATTGACCACGGATATGGAAACCATTTGCAATTCATGTCAGATTTCGTGTCTAACTTCTTAATGAGCTAATTATGTCATATAACATTTAGAGCTCTGGTTTTAATATGTGATGGGCAGAATGATCTCAGAGATGAGTGAGATGGAGACGGACACCCCCCCACCGGCCCCCGTTTCTACTCTCCCTTTCTTCAACAAGGTTAAACTCCATGATTCTCAGTGAGTGTCTAGCCATCCACTATGAAGTTTACAGCTAAGGTATGGCTGATGGGATGTAGGAAACTCCCAGGACGTGTGCTAAAAGGAAGGCACAGGCCGTTTTCCTCTGCTTCCTCCACTCTGGTACCAAGAAAGTGCACACAGTGGGAAACGATCCTGGACCACCTTGGTGAGGAATACACAAGGGGGAAGGAATTTAGGTCCCAGATGTCCTTATAGAGCAGGGCCACCATACTGTCCTGGGCCATCTACCCCTGAGCTGTTACAAGAGAATGAAATACGTTCACATCATATTTCTGTTATTTGGTGTCTTGGTCTTCATGGTCAAGTTCACATCCTAACTGGTAAAGTAAGCACATATCAATTCACACTAACTAGTGATACAAATCCTTTATCAGAAATAAAACAATATGGAAGAGTAAAAAGAAGTTCTGCTTCCAAATAAAAATCAAAGAAAATATTCTTCTAGTCTGCCTTACAAACTTTTAATGGCAGAAACAGCATATTCCTATAAATTCTGAATTTGCCTAGAGAAAAGATGAGCAAGAACCTATGCACACATATCATACATTTTTGTTTATCAGTCAGTTCAGTCGCTCAGTCATGTGTGCATGGACTGCAGCACACTGGGCTTCCCTGTCCATCACTCACTCCCAGAGCTTACTCAAACTCATGTCCATGGAGTCAGTGATGCCATCCAACCATCTCATCCTCTGTCGTCCCCTTCTCCTCCTGCCTTCAATCTTTCCCAGCATTAAGGTCTTTTCCTGTGAGTCAGTTCTTCGCATCAGGTGGCCAAAGTATTAGAGTTTCAGCTTCACCCTCAGTCCTTCCAATGCATATTCAGGACTGATTTCCTTTGGATGGACTGGTTGGATCTCCTTGCAGTCTAAGGGACTCTCAAGAGTCTTCTCCAACACCACAGTTCAAAAGCATCAATTCTTCAGCACTTAGCTTTCTTTACAGTCCAACTCTCACATCCACACATGACTACTGGAAAAACCATAGCTTTGAGTAGATGGACTTTTGTTGGCAAATCTTTGTTTATAAATCTGTTCGTATACAATATCTCTAAGTTCACAAGTACAACACCAAGCCACAGGAGTATCAAAATCTGTTCCAAAATCATAGAGCCTGAATTTCTGCCATCAGAAATGGCAAACAAATCAAAAATAGATCTGAGGATCCAAGCAAGCAAATACAGTATTTTTTTTCACTTTATTTTATTTAATAAGTACTGGAGTTTTAGTTTCCAGTCCTCTCTCCAACACATTTACACATGCATGCTCACACACACATGCTTGCACACATACACATACACAGTGTCTGGAGGTCATAATGTTTACACAGGTTATAAAAATGCTTAGAAAAGCTCATGGGTGCTTAGTGTGTTTTAGATGATTTTCCCCTGTCCCATTCCTGGGTATGACTACAATCTGAATACCAGGCTGGATGGTCTGGTAGTAACTCAGCACAGCCCTTCTGCTGCTCTACATGCAACCTACATGTTGCAACTAAGAGTTCACATGCCAAACTACAATTTCTGCACAACTAAAGCTTATACATGCTGCAACTAAGACCTGGTACCGCTAAATAAATAATAATTTTTTTTTTTAAAAACCAACACTCTCAAGAACATGACTTCACTTGTTATTCTCTTCTCTCACCTCAGTCCTCACCCTTCCCTGGCTTACTCTCAAGCAAATCTAGCCATAAATTATAAAATACTATAGAGAGTATAACAATTCATCTTTTTCTCTTTTTATACTTCATTCATTTCTTTTCTTTGTTTAAACATATATCATCTTAAGAGTGAGGCTGAAAACCCCTCCAACTTAGAACAGAAAGAGTCTAATGGATCTGTTTCCCTACTCTTAGTAGGTGGATCCCAATAACAGATGACTTTTATTCATAAGAAAAGGAATTTTGAAAATAAGTGAGCAAAACCAACTAGCAAAAAGGGCAAAGAGTTATATCCTAGAGTACAAATCCAAGAAGCCTAAGTACTCAAATCAAAGGATTTGGATCTTTATGTGGGGCTTCCCAGGTGGTGCTAGTGGTAAAGAATGCTCCTGCCAATGCAGGAGACACAGGAGACATGAGTTCGACCCTTGGCTCAGGAAGATTTCTTGGAGGAGGAAATGGCAATTCACTCCAGTATTCTTGTCTGGGAAATCCCACAGAGGAGCCTAGAGGGCTGCAGTCCATGGGCTTGCTCAGAGTGGAACACAACTGAGCAACTGAGCACGCAAGCGCACAGGAACAATTAAGGAGAAAGGACATTTAGCCCTGGGCAAATGGTTGTATAGGATTATGCAGGCTGTTCTCTGCATGAGGATGTCCAGTCAAGCACACTGGAGGTGAATGAAATCCAGCTTGCACCCCACTCACTGAATGCTGAGCTAGGTAGGTGCCCCAGCACAGAGTCGTGTCTGCAGGAAGGGTAGTCTTTTTTGAAATATACTCAAGGTGTCAGATGGGGTTCCATCTGCCCAGGAAGGACACTACACTGCCGCAGAAAATGCCACCGCAATGTATGCCACTTCACCATGAGGATTATATTGAGCTGAAGGCAACTGAGAAGAAGCAGACAGAAGGAAAGCTCTCTGTCTTCCTCCTGTTTGCTGAAAGTGAAAGTGTTAGTCACTCAATCATGTCCGACACTTTGAAACCCCAGGCTCCTCTGTCCGTGGGCCTCTCCAGACAAGAATACTGGAGTGGGTGGCCATGCCCTCCTCCAGGGGATCGCCCCAACCCAGGGATCGAATCTGGGACTCAAACATGGCAGGCAGGGCCACCATCTAGGCCACCAGGGAAGCCTCTCTATTTGCCTAAAGCAGTACATAAATTTACAAAGGTATCCTCCCTCTAACTCTACCATGAAGAACAAGGGTAACCTCCAGAGACTGGGTGGATATCTCTGTGTCCACCCAGAGATGGCTCCAGAAGATTCTACATAACAACTCTTACTAACTAGTTCTTACTCATTATCCATTAGTTACCCATATATTTGCCTTCTATCAATTTACTGTCCCTAGAAACTCAAAGTCCTTTGTCTCATCACTTCTCTAAAAATGTACTGTTCCCTTGCTAAGATGCTATATAAGCCCAAGCTCTAACCATTCTTTGGAACTATCCATCTCCGGGTATGCCCATGTGTAAGTGTTTTGCAGACGTTAATAAATGTTTGTTTCTTTTCCCCTTATTAATATGTCCTTGTCAGTACAATCTACAGAGTCCCAGATGGAGAATCAAAAGAGGGCAGTAGGAAAAAGAATGTTTTTTCTCCCCTACAATACCTGTCCTTCTCAAAGAACAGGTTTGTCCCAAGGATCAGCAGACCGATAGCCCCATGTGGATAGTAAGTACTAAAACGAACTCAGAAAAGGAAAGGAACCAGAATGGGGGTACTATCTATGTGCCCTCTGTTCAGGAGATGGGGCTAAGGTGAGCAGAGTCAGCCTCGTGGGGCTGCACCCTGCAGTTCCAAAAGGCCCTCACTTGTTCTAATGCTTTGACTTAAAATTCTTAATTTTTGAACAAGGGGCCCACGTTTTTGTTTTGCACTGGACAACAAAATTTATGGGCCATCCTTAAGGTGAGGATGGCCTAGTAAAAGTGCTGAGGAGTTAGAAAGAACTCAAGGCTCTAGCCTCTGGTAGCACAGCACAATATATGATTCTGGCCTTGGGAGTGAGGGGATGATCAGATCAGATCAGATCAGTCGCTCAGTCGTGTCCGACTCTTTGCGACCCCATGAACCGCAGCACGCCAGGCCTCCCTGTCCATCACCAGCTCCTGGAGGTCACCCAGACTCATACCCATCGAGTCAGTGATGCCATCCAGCCATCTCATCCTCTGTCGTCCCCTTCTCCTCTTGCCCTCAATCCCTCCCAGCATCAGAGTCTTCTCCAATGAGTCAACTCTTCGCATGAGGTGGCAAAAATACTGGAGTTTCAGCTTGAGCATCATTCCTTCTAAAGAAATTCCAGGATTGATCTCCTTCAGAATGGACTGGTTGGATCTTCTTGCAGTCCAAGGGACTCTCAAGAGTCTTCTCCAACACCACAGTTCAAAAGCATCAATTCTTCGGCGCTCAGCCTTCTTCACAGTCCAGCTCTCAGATCCATACATGACCACAGGAAAGACCATAGCCTTGACTAGGCGAACATTTGTTGGTAAAGTAATGTCTCTGCTTTTGAATATGCGATCTAGGTTGGTCATAACTTTCCTTCCAAGGAGTGAGCGTCTTTTAATTTCATGACTGCAGTCACCATCTGCAGTGATTTTGGAGCCCAGAAAAACAAAGTCTGACACTGTTTCCACTGTTTCCCCATCTATTTCCCATGTAGTGATGGGACCAGATGCCATGATCTTCGTTTTCTGAATGTTGAGCTTTAAGCCAACCTTTTCACTCTCCACTTTCACTTTCATCAAGAGGCTTTTTAGCCCCTCTTCACTTTCTGCCATAAGAGTCGTGTCATCTGCATATCTGAGGTTATTGATATTTCTCCCAGCAATCTTGATTCCAACTTGTGTTTCTTCCAGTCCAGCATTTCTCATGATGTACTCTGCATATAAGTTAAATAAACATGGTGACAATATGCAGCCTTGACGTACTCCTTTTCCTATTTGGAACCAGTCTGTTGTTTCATGACCAGTTCTAACTGTTGCTTCCTGACCTGCATACAGATTTCTCAAGAGGCAGATCAGGTGGTCTGGTATTCCCATCTCTTTCAGAATTTTCCATAGTTTATTGTGATCTACACAGTCAAAGGCTTTGGCATAGTCAATAAAGCAGAAATAGATGTTTTTCTGGAACTCTCTTGCTTTTTCCATGATCCAGCTGGAGGGGATGAAGGGACTGCAATAAGCCACTGACCAGACCTGCCTGTGATATATGGACTAATTATCAGGGAGGAATCCGGGTCTGTCGTGGCAAACAGAAGACTTAAGGAGTAGTACCAGGGGTGAGAAGCTTGGGGTGGTTAACTCTGTTATCCAGTCTCTCCCCCAACAAGTATGAGTATATCCTGAGGATTCGAGTCTCTCAGACGATTACCCTCCAGGTACCAAATAACACCGGGCTTCCCAGGTGGCGCAGTGGTAAAGTATCTGCCTGCCAACACAGGAGATGCAGGAGACACAGGTTTGATCCCTGGATTGGGAAGATCCCCTGGAGGAGGAAATGGCAACCCACTGCTCTATTCTTGCCAGGATAATCCCATGGACAGAGGAGCCTGGAGGGCTACAGTCCATGGCGTTGAGGGAGATGGACACAACTGACCACACGCGCACGCGCCAAATAATACAAGCACTCCTCACTAATGGACCTTTCCCTTCTCACTAGCTCCTCGATGACTGTTGGTTGTCTGTCAGCACCATCAGCAGGAGGCGAGAAACAAAGGGAAATTTCTTTTCTGGCTGGTTTGATCACAGACACTTCTACTCCCTTCTTTAATTATGTGAAAATATAGGATTTGCTTGTCACACTTGTCTATCCTTCGAGCTCCCTTCTTTTCCACCTTCCAGCATTTCTACCCCTTTCTTTTAACTCTGTTTATAATGTGGAACATTACCAAAGCTAATTTTCTATAGGAAACATTTCAGGAAACTTCAATAAGATTGTATGGATCCCCTCTCTAATTCAGCAATTAGACAAGGTGATTAAGGTGAAGCATACTCTCATTGCGAAAATAAAATCTTTTTGAACTTTCAAATTGATGGCACAGATGAGGTTTTAAGACTTAGCCTATTATTATCTCTAGGTGAAAGAATTACAGGTAATTTTTATTATCTTTTTAAAATTTTTTTCAGTGTTTTCTAATGACATTTTACTTTTATGATTAGAACAATAAAAATTACTTCAAAAGATTTAACCTAAGTGAAAACGATTTCCACCTACTTTAGAAATATCTTTTTCCACATAAACTGCTAATATCCTAATTAGAAATCAGTTAGCTATTCATTAAAGCTGGTTCCTTAAGGAGTTCTACTAGGCAATATTTTGACAGCTTGGTTCAAATTATTGCATTCTTTGCAAGAGCCTTATAAGAATGTCACTGAATTTTCCAAATTCTGGGTTTGAGAAACATGGGGTGGTAAAGGGGAAGAAAGTAAACATGGGCAAGAAAGTAAAAATCACTCGCAATCCAATCAATTGAAAAAAAAGCATATAAAACAAAAACTAAAATATTCCTCCACCCCTGTTTTCCTACACATAAACAGACTTGCCTACAATTGCATCTTTTAAAAAATAAAAGAGGGATTATCATATTTCTACTTTTTCACATACACATCTGCACTGCGCAATACATATATATGTACCTTGTCCTTTTTATTGGCTATCTGAACCATAATTTATTTAGCCAATTTTCCTATTGCCAAGTAACAGGTTCTTTCCAATTTCTTGTTATTGAATTATGGCTTCAATGAACATCTATATACATGTATTTTTATATACAGTGATATTACTTCTGCAAAATTCTTAAGAGTGTTATTCTCCAATTAAAGATGGGTTATTCTAAATCTTAATAAATGCTATCAAATTAGCCTCTTAAAAGGTTGAACGATTATACTCTCATAGTATAAGTACTTCCTTTCCATTTATAGTTATCCATTTTTTTCAATTGTTCTTAATCTGATTCCAGAAAAAAGGTTTTCATTCAAAACCCCAGAGCACCTTTTCATGTATTTTGGGCCATTTCTGTAACTTCTGTAAGCGTGTTTAAATCCACGGTCTGTGAATGTTTTACTGTTTTTTCCTATTGTTCACTCTTACATACTTACTGTCCAGTCCTCTCTGATGCTTGCTGAAATCACTCCTTTACAATACCCAATACCAAATCTGCCCTGAGTTTAAGGAGACACCATCATCTAAGGACATTCCAGCTTCTAATGTTTTCATACAGTAGAACAAAGGAATAAAAGACACTCATTCACTATTAATGATCAAAAGTCTAAAGCTTAACAGTGCACTGGAAATACCAAGAGAAACAGCATCACACCACAGGATACACAGCCATGAAGTTATTTCTTCACTTGAATAATTTCATGTCCACACACCACAGTAAGAATCACAGCACACTTCATCACACTGGGAGCAGCTTAAAGAGACAAAGCCATCTACTCTCAAATTTTTAAATAATGACATAGAACACTCTCATCATTAGTCATAAAAATATCTCAACACTTAAAAAATCTAAAATAAAATGCACCAAGAATGACAAGAATTTGGTTAGAACGGGGAGTTTGAAGGATATTTTTCTCCTTTTCTTTAAATTTTTTAAATGGCATTTTAATTTCATCATCTAAAAGTAAATCTTAATTCTGAACTTAGAGTGGTGATGGTTACACAACTCCATGAACATACTGAAAAACAGAATTGTACAAGTTAAAAAGCTAAATTTTATGTTTGTATAATATTCTCAATGAAGTTATTTTTGTATAAGTAGAATTTTAAAGTTAAAATATCACATTGACTTTGCTGTGATTCTAAAGCTCCTCTATAAAATACATTTAAATCAAAAAACCTTGAGTACTCTGTGTTCATTAATTTTATGTTGAAAATTCTAGAAGATGGTAGGATACATAAAAGCTACAGTGTGATAGGCCTCTTTGTAACCCCTTGTTCTTTATAATAATATCTGATGACCAAGTGGAGTGGCTTCTTACAGAATCAGTGAAAAGATTATCAGCATATTCAAAAACGTCTGGGTGACTTTTATCCTAAGGCAACTTATAGATCCTGCATAGAGTGACCCATGCTCCCATTATGCTTATTAGAAGTTAACAGTGTTAAAACTGAAAGAAAGGCTCACACAGTCTTAAAGGCATTAGCCCTTGTGGCCCCCTTTGCCTGGCAAAGCAATAAAACTATTCTATTTCACCCCTACCCTCAAAAACATAGAGAGAGAGATAGCCATTCCTTCTCTTTCTATTCTGGCTGACCTTCTGGGGTACCAGCTGATAATTAATCAAAATTTCACTGTGTAGAAATATTTCATAGGAAAGAAACATAAGTTTTAGGTTAATTAAAAAGTAGAAGAAAATAAATTAATTCCATTTATCATTAGCATAATGTAATGAATGAGAGCACTCTGGAGGATGGCTATATTCTTTTAGAATGTCCTAAATGAATGCGTAGCTCAGTCAATAAGGAAACTGGCTGCAATTCAGGAGACCCAGCTTTGATTCTTGGGTCGGGAAGATCCCCTGGAGAAGGAAATGGCAATCCACTCCAGTATTCTTGCTGGAGAATCCCATAGACAGAGGAGCCTGGCAGGCTACAGTCCATGGGGTCGCAAGAGTCAGACATGACTGAGAGACTAAACCACCACCACCAATGAATGCTAAGCCAGAAAGAAAGGAGAACCTGCAACAAATATTGCATCCAGGATGCTAATCAAGAAGCTGGAGTAATCATCAAGATACAAGTGAAACTGTTTCATTCTAATGAACTTGATAAAATAGACTTCTGCATGTTTTAAAGTTTCCACTTTTTGAAAGAAAATAATAAAAATAAAATCCATTTTTATTCCCAGATCAAGCACAGGAACAAAAGAATATTTCCGTGTTATGGTTGACAGGTCTCTGGAAAGAGTCACTACCCCCATCTTGGGAGTCTAAAAGTTAGAAACTTAATTAGCTTTCAGTGACATGAAATCTGTTCTTGGAAGTTCAGGGGAGAGAATACTTCTTTCTGGAAGGTAACCTGAGAAGTTCTTAGGGAACAAGGGATAAAAGTCCCACCAGTATTGGTTAGACTTCAAACTAAGGGCAGAAAGAAATGTTAGGTTCTCTCTAACCAAGCCTGTCCCTCATTTTAAAAAGAACATACCACCAAAAGTATGAAAAAAGATTAAACGGTGTTTGCCACACAAGTTCAGCATTTCTTCTACTTTCAGTTTGCCACCTTGACAACATTTCTGTGGGAAGTACCTTATTCCAAGGCTGTTTTTTCAGATCATCTGCCCAAGACAGTGTATCTTAGGTGAAGCATCTACGTCTAGAGATAACTTCCTTTAGGATCTATCTTGTCTGCTATGCCTCTCGTTGTGGGGGCTGACATCCCCCAAGTGCCAGTCTGCTTTGGAAGAGCTGAAAAGGAGCCCACCAAAACACAGACAAAAACCTGGAAGCTGATAAAGATCAAGGGAATCTGCTTGATGAGTGAAAAATGTAGGAAACTTTTGACTAAACCTAAGTGATCTATTCCCAATCCAAATCAGGAAAGGAGTACGTCAAGGCTGGTATATGCAGAGTACATCATGCGAAATACCAGGCTGGATGAAGCACAAGCTGGAATCAAGATTGCTAGGAGAAATATCAATAACCTTACATATGCAGATGACACCACCCTTATGGCAGAAAGTGAAGAAGAACTAAAGAGCCTCTTGATGAAAGTGAAAGAGGAGAGTGAAAAAGTTGGCTTAAAGCTCAACATTCAGAAAACGAAGATCATGGTATCTGGTCCCATCACTTCATGGCAAATAGATGGGGAAACAGTGGAAACAGTGAGAGACTTTATTTTTGGGGGTCCAAAATCAATGCAGATGGTGACTGCAGCCATGAAATTAAAAGACACTTATTCAATGGAAGAAAAGTTATGACCAACCTAGACAGCATATTAAAAAGTAAAGACATTACTTCTTCAACAAAGGTCCATCTAGTCAAAGCTATGGTTTTTCTGGTAGTCATGTATGGATGTGAGAGTTGGACTATAAAGAAAGCTGAGCGCTGAAGAATCGATGCTTTTGGACTGTGGTGTTGGAGAAGACTCTTGAGAGTTCCTTGGACTGCAAGGAGATCCAAACAGTCAATTCTAAAGGAAATCAGTCCTGAATATTCATTGAAAGGATTGATGCTGAAGCTGAAACTCCAATACTTGGCCACTTGAGGGAAAGAGCTGACTCTTTATAAAAGATCCTGATGCTGGCAAAGATTGAAGGTGAGAGAAGAAGGGGAAGACAGATGATGAGATGGTTGGATGGCATCACGGACTGGATGGATATGAGTTTTGAGTAAGCTCCGGGAGTGATGAACAGGGAAGCCTGGCGTGCTGCAGTCAGTCCATGGGGTTGCAAAGAGTCAGACACAACTGAGTGACTGAACTGAACTGAAAGTGATCTATGGCTGCTCAGGTTTTTCTACATTTGAATTGCCAATCAGCAGCATGAAAATTAGCATCCTAAAGTAACTCTTTGGCCTCATTTTAAAGTACATTATTTTCCCTATGCCATTTATTTTCCCCTTCAACTTTAAAGACAACAGTTTTCTATTCTGCCTTTTTTTTTAAAGTCAGCATGGGAAACAGACAAATGGTCTCTTTCCATCCTGTGGACAAAAAAGCCATGGCTCCAACAATAAAAAAATGATACTTATGAAGTAACTTAGAGCACAGTGCCTGGCACACAGTAGGTAATCAAGACAACTCCAATAAGAACAGAATAAGAGCTCTTTTTATGACAGTTTCACATATCTGCTTTTTCATAGGTACTAAGCAATTCAACAAATACTTTCTTTTTTTCTCCTTCCTATTCCTGTATTGGGCTTTCCTCATGGCCGTGAATCTGCTTGCAACACAGGAGACCCAGGTTCAATCCCTGGGTCAGGAAGATCCCCTGGAGAAGGAAATGGCAGCCCACTCCAGTATTCTTGCCTGGAGAATCCCATGGACAGAGGAGCTTGGCAGTCCATGGGGTCACAAGAGTTGGACACGTCTTAGTGATTACACCACTACCATTCCTGTATTAAACAATACCCATACGTTGTCCACGAACAGACAGAAATATCTTGCTGTATTACAGAAGTGTAGGAATGAGACCATTACAGGTTTGTTTCTTCCCCAATTAAAGGCTAGAGTCAAAGACCAAAAATAGTATAAATTCCCTAAGGAAAAATTGCCTTCTCTCATCTTTCTATTGAGGTTTATGGCCAATGGGCTGTACAATTTCTCATATGTCAAAGAAATAATAGCTTAAAACAGATAGGAGGTATACTGCCATTATGTATATGGTAGTATATATGCTTTTTTTTTTTCTAATCCAAAAATAGAACCTGGTTTATTTGAGGTTAAGATAACAGAAACTTGAGAAACTAATGCTTCTGGGATCTTTCCAACTCAGGGATCGAACCTGAGTGAGTCTCCTGCATTTTAGGTGGATTCTTTACCATCTGAGCCACACAGGGAAGCCCCTTTTATATTCCAGATAACAATAAATAACTGTAGAACTGTGTAGATGAATCACACAGCAAAGTGAAATTGTGATTTCTAGTGATGAAATATAACAAATAATGTTGTCAACTGAGTCACCTGATCAAGAAAAAAAAAATACATGTCCTAAATTTTTTTTTTTTTTACCCTATACAATAAGGAAATAGGGAGATCTCATAGACCTTGCATTTCCCTAGAGATGCAGTAAAAGTGTCACAGTCTGAGTCACAGAAAGGTACTCTCAGGACAGGGTTTTACACACACACTGTAAAGTCGTGTTGGCCCAAGGGTATGTTCTGAGGAGGAAAAGGAAGGGACGTTTAGTGCAGGCATCATGCAGAATGTTTTCCAAAGTTCTCGCTTGCCCTGGTTTAGATTTGTATTTTCTCAAAGAGAAAAATATATAAACATCTATATACGCTATTTTCAACCTATTTTTTTTTAAAGAGAGAGAAAACTGCTCTGGATAAAATAAAATGAAAACATTAAACACCCAGGACATGAACCAGCAAGAGTGGACTAGTATACACATTTCATTGTTATCTCTGCCAAGGAAGGTAGGGTAAATCCAATTGTTGGTAGTTTCCATGTAATTCATTTGAAGGAATTTTGAGGGGAAAAAAAAAGAGAGGAAATGGAAGTTGAAAATCAAAATGTTCTGATTACTAGTGACAAAAACAGATGTATTTTAGGGTTCATTCAATGCACTATATTATAATGCTTCCTAGGTGGCACTAGTGGTAAAGACTCTGCCTGCCAGTGCAGGAGACGCAAGAGGCACAAATTCAATCCCTGGGTCAGGAGGATCCCCTGGACTAGGAAGTGGCAGTCCAATCCAGGATTATTGCCTGGAAAATCCCATGGACAGAGGAGCCTGGCAGGCTACAGTCCATGGGGTCCCTTAGCAACTAAGCTGAGCAAAGCAGACTGAAGGAAGAGGTTAAGTAAATGTTATCCCCATCAGTATCAAAATTTTAAAAAATTAAAGTATTTTGAACAGAAAATTTTTCTTTAATAAACAATACATTGTGTAGAATATAAATTAATGTCTTGATGTCTCAGGGCTATTACTATTAACCTCAGATGCAATAACTTGAAGAGAAACTGAAGTAGACAGGATGGTCTGTCTCTATCAATGGCCCTTCTGCCTTAAAACATTTTTGTGCCTATTTCAAAATAAGTTTTCTGCCTCCTCCTTTCACGTGTTTAACTGTCTCTTCTTATTAGGTTGTGTGTGTGTTAGTCACTCAGTTGTGTCCGAATCGTGGCAACCCCATGGGCTGTAGCTCACCAAGCTCCTCTGTCCATTGGATTTCTCAGGCAAGAATACTGGAGTGGCTTGCCACGCCCTCCTCCAGGGGATCTTCCTGACTCAGGGATCGAACCCACGTCTCTTATGTCTCCTGCACTGGCAGATGGGTTCTTTACCACTAGCACCATCTGGGAAGCCTTCTGATTAGGTTGCTGCTGCTGCTAAGTCGCTTCAGTCGTGTCCGACTCTGTGCGACCCCACAGACAGAAGCCCACCAGGCTCCCCTGTCCCTGGGATTCTCCAGGCAAGAATACTGGAGTGGGTTGCCATTTCCTTCTCCAACGTATGAAAGTGAAAAGCGAAAGTGAAGTCGCTCAGTCGTGTCCGACTCTTAGCGACCCCATGGACTGGAGCCTACCAGGCTCCCTCCGTACATGGGATTTTCCAGGCAAAAGTACTGGGGTGGGGTTGGTGAATCTTAATTCTCATGATTCCTTCTCCTTTCTAATTTATGGCTTCTTGTGCCTGTGAGATAGGAAATCAGATCATCTAGCATGATAAGATTATATGCAGAGAGAGTCACTAGGTGCTGAGGGAAAGACTGGGAAGGCCCCCCAGGAGTTTAGAGGGTGAATGGCTCCTGTTCTGCTGCCTTTGCTTTGCTCACTTACATCCGGGTGTTTCCCTGTGTTCCACACAGTTGAGGTCATTGTACGGATTTGTAGTTAAATCCACCAAAAACAATAGTGAAGAGATGGCTTCTGTCTCTTTAATTTGCAACTCAGAGTTGCCACTTTCTACCATACCTGAAACATCAGCACTCAGAGACTCAGTATGGACATTCTGTGTAAGTTTAAGTTCCTCCATGGCCAAGATTTTGTTAAATGTTACTGAAATAAAAAGTATAGCATACAGACTATAAGCACAAAGCTTAAGACACTGGAAAAAACAATGGGCCACACTTATATTACCAATTCTGTTCTATGTCTTCCACTTCAGTGAAAGAAAACACATTACCTTTCATCATGTTGATGCATATGATATGTAATAAAATGGAAGAGATGGAGGAGACAAAGTAATACCTGTAATAAAACCCTGAAATTATTATTGCATTTCACAGTCCACAAAACTGCACGTTCAGTGAATTACAGTCTCCATCAAATTGCTGACCCCTGCCCCTAGGGAGAAATTTACTGTATTCCTCATACCTGAAAAGGAAAGGCAGAATTAGCTCAGGGACGCTTTCTCTTTTAGTAGTAATAAAGTCAATGTTTATAACTGAGTAGAACGACATAATTCCCAAACTATGCATAAGAAAAATATATCTTGCCAAATATACCACTTTCTCATATCTCTTCTATTTCAAAAGCTCATGAATACCCAAGATTTGTATTCTTTTATTATAAGTCTAATTTCTCATAATATTTTTAGGATAAGAGAATAGGTTTAAAAAACATCATCACCATCAAAGTCTTCTTTTATTCCTATATTATTTCCCAAGTAATTCAAAAGTGTTTATTTACCTTGTAGAGATTATTAGAGAAAAAAATCTTCTTGGCTTGACAAAGGCAAAAATCATTTTTGAAATGTTTGCATTTATATGTCAATTTTTATCCTCCTACTTTCCCAGCTATAACACATTTCCATTTTAAGTTCTGTTTCTTTAGAAAAATTAAGTTCCATGAGTTTTTCTAGTTTATGCCCACAGGTTCCTTCGGCAACTATCTACTTGGTGTAAATAATCACCTATGTGTGTGCTCAGTCACTTCCGTTGTGTCCGACTCTTTGAGACCCCATGGCCTGTAGCCCACCAGGCTCGTCTCTCCATGGGATTCTCCAGACAAAAATACTGGAGTGGGCTGCCATGTCCTCCTCCAGGGGATCTTCCCAACCCAGGGATCGAACCCGCATCTTCTGCGTCTCCTGAATTGTGGGCAGATTCTTTACCCACTGAGCCACTTGGGAAGCCCACGTAATCACCTAAATTGTCTTAGTATCATAATGTCATTTATATCTTTTTACCTTTATTAAACTTTTCCAAATTCCGATCACATTTTTGAAGCATTCTTTTCTCTGTGCTTCCATAAAATTCTAACTTTGGATCTTTGTAATTTGTATCATTTTTATCAGCTGTTTCTTATAACTTTTTGTCATGAAGCATTTGTACATCTTTTTCCTGCATATTAAAGCCATGTTGTGATTACACCCACTTCTATGCCTTGAAACTCCCATATCACAATGGCTGTGTTAAGCAAGTTAAATATCCTCCCTACTTTTACATCTCAGTAAGAATGCTGGACTGGAAGAAACACAAGTTGGAATCAAGATTGCTGGGAGAAATATCAATAACCTCAGACATGCAGATGACACTACTCTTATGGCAGAAAGTGAAGAGGGGCTAAAAAGCCTCTTGATGAAAGTGAAAGTGGAGAGTGAAAAGGTTGGCTTAAAGCTCAACATTCAGAAAACGAAGATCATGGCATCTGGTCCCATCACTACATGGGAAATAGATGGAGAAACAGTGGAAACAGTGTCAGAATTTATTTTTCTGGGCTCCAAAATCACTGCAAATGGTGACTGCAGCCATGAAATTAAAAGACGCTTACTCCTTGGAAGGAAAGTTATGACCAACCTAGATAGCATATTGAAAAGCAGAGACATTACTTTGCCAACAAAGGTTCGCCTAGTCAAGGCTATGGTCTTTCCTGTGGTCATGTATGGATGTGAGAGCTGGACTGTGAAGAAGGCTGAGCGCCGAAGAATTGATGCTTTTGAACTATGGTGTTGGAGAAGACTCTTGAGAGTCCCTTGGACTGCAAGAAGATCCAACCAGTCCATTCTGAAGGAGATCAACCCTGGAATTTCTTTGGAAGGAATGATGCTCAAGCTGAAACTCCAGTATTTTGGCCACCTCATGCGAAGAGTTGACTCATTGGAGAAGACTCTGATGCTGGGAGGGATTGAGGGCAGGAGGAGAAGGAGAAGGGGACGACAGAGGATGAGATGGCTAGATGGCATCACTGACTTGATGGGTGTGAGTCTGAGTGACCTCCAGGAGCTGGTGATGGACAGGGAGGCCTGGCGTGCTGCGGTTCATGGGGTCGCAAAGAGTCGGACGCGACTGATCTGATCTGATCTGATGAAGTGTTTTTTTTTTTTTTTTTTTTGAATTTCATCAGTGTTGTACCGCTTATTTATTTTTTTCTTTTTTTTAATATTTTATTTATTTATTTTTTTTTATTGAAGTGTTTTCTTAAACTCAAAATACCCTTTTCATAACCCACATTGCTCACAAAAAATCTCAGGTAGAAAGATGAAACTGAATGTTTTTCATACACCTTTCCTCAACATTACAACACGAATCTCTGAAGTTATTACTTGCATCCCTCTCTACGGTTACTGAATTTATTGATAAGACAATCAGTCTCAACTTAAATGTCATCTCTCTACTTAGGCTAGTCCAGATGTATCCAAGCTGGTCAAACCACAGGAGGAGGTCAAGCCACTTTCAGAGGACTACTTCTATCCCCCATGGTTTTACTTTTCATTTTGATTATCTTTAAAACATAAGCTATAATATTTATAGTTCTTTATCAATTTTGATTCCTTTTATGCACCTCTTAGCTGCTTCCTTAGCTTCACAACTCTGTTAAAGTTAACCTTAAACTCCATCATCACTGAACAACTGGATATTCTGAAGCTTCACAACTTTTTTCTTTTGGTACCACTGCTACAAAGGACACAATATTGCTTTTGAATGTAATTTCCTAGGGCTGACTTACAAAAGTCCTCTACTAGAGCCACCTGGAATCAGATACATGTTTTCTTTCACAGGCTGTATTGGTATACTGTGAAGCATAATCTACCCAACCTATGTGAAATGTGAGGACAGGGTTGGGAAAATGTATGAATATAGTTGATACATGCAAATGAGTTTCTAATCTGTTATGCCTACCCACACTGACTTTTACAGTGCTCACAACAGTATATTTTTCCATTTAATCCAAGTCATCTACTACTTATTTACTGAATGCCAGTGAAGCCCACAAAATTGAGCTACATAAATTGGGGAGAGAAAAGAGGCATAAGTCATATTCTGTCCTCAGAAAATTCATAATCTCAACAGAGGCAGGATAAAGAATGCTCCAATTGGAATACAAAAAAGACAAAACTTGTCTTCTTAATCTTCTAAGTAAAACATAGTAGCCTGTGAGAATTCTTTGATTTAGTAATTGCCAAATTTGATTATTTGCAAGTGATTCCTTAAGATTATGTATGCAACAGTGGGTATACCACACGTAACATATACAATTTAGTTGAAGAATGATTCTCATAACTTAATATCAACATCAGAATCTCAATATACTTCTGTTGTTCTCTATTGATAGTGCATATGTTTTTGTTTTTTTTTTTTTGATGGAATACTTTAGTATAACTGTAGTAAAATGAACACTTTGGGAATGAAGAACATCTCTAGACATCTCCTTTGAGAATCTCAACATACCACACTTTCTCTTTTCTCATACACCCCTCCCTTGTCAGCTTTTTCAAACATAATTTCCTCAAAATGAATCATCATACAGGAAGGGACTAACTTTGTAACCATTTTACTTGGTGATTAACAAACATTATGATAATATGCCAAATTACACATTATGACAATATGCCAAATTACATGTGAGGGCTGGGGACTCAAAGATTAATGAGACAATGTCCTTGCCTTGGAGGAACTTGGTGCCTTATGAGACAATGTTGTCTGTGTGGGCTGAAGGGAGGCTGATATCAATCAGTTTTACACTGCTCCCTCTTAATGCTTGATAATGTAGTTCTGTGTGGCATTTCAAAGATCTTTCATGCCTGTATTTTGTAAGAAAAGTCCAATTTTTTGACACTAGGGAAAAGTATTCTCATTCTGCTGCTGCTGCTAAGGCGCTTCAGTCGTGTCCGACTCTGTGCGATCCCATAGACGGAAGCTCACCAGGCTCCCCTGTCCCTGGGATTCTCCAGGCAAGAACACTGGAGTGGGTTGCCATTTCCTTCTCCAATGCATGAAAGTGAAAAGTCAAAGTGAAGTCGCTCAGTCGTGTCCGACTCTTAGCGACCCCACGGACTGGAGCCTACTAGGCTCCTCCGTCCATGGGATTTTCCAGGCAAAAGTACTGGGGTGGGGTGCCATTGCCTTCCCCGATTCTCATTCTAGTTATGTGAAATCAAGTAGCTTCCTTAGGTAACTTGATTTCCTTTGCACAGGACAATGTTTATGGGTTTACTCTCCACAAAGTCTTTTAAAACATGACACATTTTAGACTTCAATTCATAGTTCTATCCCTTGGTCAGCTTTTTTTTTTTCATCTCTAGTCTGATTTTTAAAAACATCTGCCTGGGGTATAGTTGCCTTACAATGCTGTATTAGTTTCTGTGGTACAGCAAAGTGAATCAGCTATATGTTTACCTATATCCCCTCTTTTTGGATTTCCTTCCCATTTAGGTCACCATAGAAACCATAAAGCAATGAGTAGAGTTCCCTGTGCTATATGGTAGGTTCTCACTAGCTATCTATTTTATATATAGTATCAACATGTATATATGTTAATCTCCCAATTCATCTCACCTCCATTTTCCCCTTGTTGGTGTCCATGTTTCTTCTCTACATCTGTGTCTCTGTCTACTTTGCAAACAGGTTCATCTATACCAGTTTTCTAGATTCTACATATATACATCAATATATATTTGCTTTTCTCTTTCTGACTTACTTCACTTTGTATTACAGTCTTGAGGTCCATTTACATCTTTGCAAATGGCACAATTTCATTCCTTTTTATGGCTGAGTAATATTCCATTGTATATTTATATTCTTCCTCATAGTCAACCTCTTTCTACAAGTCTTCAAACCTTATCAAGCTTCTCACATACCATGTTTCTAGTTTACCATTTGCATCATGCCCCTACTTAGTGACCATAACACTGGATAGATGTTACTGAAGTCTATGGGGCAGTGGGTAAGACATGCTTAAAAACAAGACTACCAGAAGAGTATAGCTTCCTGTACAGCGAATAAACTCATTGCAAAATGATGTATAACAGGTTCACATTTGTAAACAGTTTAAAAGGTCATGAAAAACTCTCAAGGGAAAAATAATCCTAGTGGACGGTTCTATCATAAAATTTGTCTGATGTACTGTGAAAACAAGGGCTATCTACCTGGGACTGCGAGAGAAGAATTTAGGCAGATTTAGGTGTAGGATGGCTGTCAGTGATTTTTACTGTCATAACTGCTGAGGTTACTATACAAAGAGTTCACAGTTTATCCATGACTGTGTATTGTAGATGTGAACTTGTTTTGCACCACAACTCAGAATTCACTTTCCATTAGAAATAATGGTATAGGTGGTGGTGGGTATTCCATCCAGTTCACTGTCAAGGAATGAAAGGTTTATTCTCCTAACTGCTGCAGACACAGGAATCCCAGAGATGGTGACCTTTTAATCTCCAGAACCTGTGAATGTGCTGCCTTCTGTGCACTGGAACTTTGCAGAGGTGATTAAATTAAGGGCACTGTGATGGGAAGAGTATCCCATGGGAAGGATTTTCCAAGTGGGCCCAATGCAAACACAAGTACCTTCATAGGGGTCATAGGAAGAGATGTGACGACAGAAGCAGAGGTCAGAGAGGGAGAGAGACTGGAACATAAGACTGAAGGCAAGCAGAATATGCCACCCTAAAATATGCCATCTGGGCACCCTGATCATTTTGAGTTAAAGTTACTTGGGAAAGAGCCAGTGCAAAAAGGGCACTCTGACCTTGGTGTGTCACCCTTAAAAATGGGAAATAAGTCTCCCATGTGAAAGGTATCCTCCCGGGCTATAGAAGGCATCCTCACCAGACATGGGGAATTCAGGACCAAGAAGGCTGTGCAAAGAAAACTTGTTATTTCTTCACTAATTTACTACCCCAAGCCCAAACCTCTCTGTATTGTCAATGCTGCACAAATTTATTGTTCCTTTGTCTACGAGGTATAAAAACTTCCTTCTTTGGTGATTTGAGTTTCATATTTTTACAGGATCTCCATATAAACAAAATTAAATTTGCTTTTCTCCTGTCAATCTATCATAGCTTCCCGGGTGGTGCTGGTGGTAAAGAACCCACCTGCCAATGCAGGAGACAGAAGAGATGCAGGTTCAATTCCTGGGTTGGGAAGAGTCCCTGGAGAAGGAAATGGCAACCCACTCCAGTGTTCTTGCCTGAAAAATCCGATGGACAGAGGAGCTTGGTGGGTTACAATTTATGAGGTCGTAAATAGTCGAACATGACTGAGTGATTAAACAACAACAGTCTTTCATATGGCAATTTAATTGTTAGATTAGCCAAAGAACCTGGAAGGGATAAACAAAAAAATTTTCCATCCTTATACTACACTGCCAGCTTTGAAGATGGAAGAAGGGGCCATGAGTCAAGGAAGGCAGACATCTCTAAAAGCTAGAAAAGGCAAGGAAAGATTCTCCCCTCAAGCTTACAGAAGGAACACAGCCTCACTGCCTCATTTTAGACTCTGAAACTAAAACTCCTCAATGCTTACAATGTGAGAAGTCCTACAGTAAGAATTTTGTTTAAAACTTTGTTTAGAATTTCCCAAACGTTTTTAACCATAGACATTTTAAGAATTCTTTTTTAAACATTCTTCAGAATAGTTGCTCATGAAACATACTTTGGGAAACAGTGGTATAAGGATTTATGCTATGGATTACGGTATCTGGAAAAGATGTAGACATTCTTGGATACCTTTACTGAGATGGAAATTCCATCCACTGACTCCATTTAGTGAATTATTACCAAGTATCTGTGATGGTTTTATGTTGAGACAGCTATTGGGATGAGAGAAGAGAGAATGATGAGGGAAGAGGAGATGAGATATATATAAAGACATAAAGAAAACATCACTGGCTCCATGGGAAATATTATTTAGTAGGAGGTATTTACCTCCTGGTAAATGAGATATTTACCAAAAAATTATGAACCAGGTAGAAAATGTTAGGTTTTGAGTGTGTATGGGTGGATGAAGGGACCATAGTGCTGTGGATGTTTGGAGGAAGAAAAAAAAACCACTTCTGGGAGAGTGGGAGGTGTCAGAGCATGAATTATGAAAGACTTGGCATTTGGATTCGAAGTCCTTTGCAGATGGTGACTGCAGCCATGAAATTAAAAGATGCTTACTCCTTGGAAGGAAAGTTATGACCAACCTAGACTGCATATTAAAAAGCAGAAACATTACTTTGCCAACAAAGGTCCGTCTAGTCGAGGCTTTGGGTTTTCCAGTGGTCATGTATGGATATGAGGGTTGGACTGTGAAGAAAGCTGAGTGCCGAAGAATTGCTTTTGAACTGTGGTGTTGGAGAAGACTCTTGAGAGTCACTTGGACTGCAAGGAGATCTAACCAGTCCATCCTAAAGGAGATGAGTCCTGGGTGTTCTTTGGAAAGAATCATGTTAAAGCTGAAACTCCAGTACTTTGGCCACCTCATGCAAAGAGTTGACTCATTGGAAAAGACCCAGATGCTGGGAGGGATTGAGAACAGGAGGAGAAGGGGATGACAGAAGATGAAATGGCTGGATGACATCACCAACTCGATGCACATGAGTTTGGGTGAACTGAGGGAGTTGGTGATGGACAGGGAAGGTTGGCGTGATGCGATTCATGGGGTCACAAAGAGTCAGACACAACTGAGTGGCTGAACTGAACTGAACTGAACTGAAGCACAGCTAGGCTGATGACTGGAAAAGCAAGAGAGAGGAGGGAAGTTTGGGTGAGCAACCTTACCTATAATAAAGCTTCCGTGGTGGCTCAGATGGTAAAGCATCTGCCTGCAATGTGGCCCAACTCAAGAATTACGTAAGAGATTTTCCTGGTGGTCCAGTGGTAAAGAATCTGCCTTCCAATGTAGGGAACACAGGTTCGGTCCAGGAAGATTCCACATGCCGCAGGACAGCTAAGCCCATGTGTGCTGTAACTACTGAGCCTTTGCTCTAGAGTCTCTGCTCGGCAACATTCGAGAAGCAACCGCAGTGAACTCACACAGCAACTAGAGAAAGCGCACGCACAACAACAAAGACCCAGTGCAACCAAAGATAAATAAATATTTTTAAAAAGGAACTATGTGGGGAAGGCAAGATGAGCTTTGCTAAGTGACATCCTCATCTGTGTAATCATCAGAATTATAAATTGGGTTTCCAGTCCTAGGAAAATTCTTAAGTTCCACAAGACACTTAAATTTATCATAGATAAATGAAAATAAAATGATAGAGGCTCTTAAAATACATGAATATATATAAACAAATAATAAATGCTCCTTTTGGGTAAATGCTCCTTTTGGGGGTATTTTTCTGCACAGAAAGGATTTTCCGAGGTTTCTTAAAATATATGCCAGTGAAGTTTGGACTAAAGATGCTCTTCTGGTAAATCTTCTGGTGGTGAGTATGGCTTGCTTCACTGTTCCCCGGGCCTTGAAACTTTTAAATTTCAGTTCAAGGATATCCCTGGTAGTCCAGTGTTTAAGACTGCCCTCTCACTGTCGAGGGCCTGGGTTCAATCCCTGGTCAGGGAAATAAGATCCCACATGCAATGTAGCAAAAAAATAAATTAATTTAAAAAACTTCAGGATTAGAGTCAGCTGTGTGCAAGGAAGACTCTGCTTTAATAGTAAAGGGCAGAAGAGGAGCACTTCTGTGCTGATGTTCACTTCTTGTTTGGTGTGGATTCTGGGCTTCCCTGGTGGCTCAGACAGTGAAGAATCCACCTGCAATGTGGGAGACCTGAGTTCGATCCCTAGGTTGGGAAGATCCCCTGGAGGAGGGCATGACAATCCACTCCAGTATTCCTGCTTGAAGAATCCCATGGACAGAGGAGCCTGGCAGGCTATAGTCCATGGGGTTGCAAAGAGTTGGACACAACTGAGTGACCAAGCACAGCACAGCATTAGGCTCTTTAGGAGCAGAAAGTCTCTCCCTGGTGGGTCTCTATAAGTATCCACGCCAGAGCAGTGCTGCAAGGGTGAAAGGATCATTGGAGTGAAATCTTGGTTCCAACTCAAACTCATTTAGGAAATGAAATTTTGAATATTTAATATTTCAATAAGGAAAAGGAAGATGAAAGCAGGTCACATTTTAGGGGTGAGGAAGTCAATAGACTTTCTTTTTTTTGGTGGGAGAGGGGCTTTAGGCCCTAGAAGACACCAGCTTTGTCACCTTCTGGAAAGGCACCGGTACTGTTCCAGTTGTTGTTTAGTCACTCAGCCGCGTCCGACGCTTTGTGACCCCATAGACTATACCTCGAGAGGCTCCTCTGTCCGTGGAATTCTCCAGACAAGAATACTGGCGTGATTTGCCATTTCCTTCTCCAGGGGATCTTCCCGACCTAGGGCTTGAACTCGTGTCTCTTGGCAGGTGGATTCTTTACCACTGAGACACCAGGGAAGCCCATACTTAATCCTGAACTTGATCCAAAGCTACTGGCAAATCAAGCAGAATCACATACTTCATTTGAAATTTCATTAAAGAAAGAAAAGGGCAGGATTAGAGGATCACCTCCCAAGAAACATTCACGCAGGTGTGACCTCAGGAGACTGACACCCCCCTTGTTTGTCTGGCAAACACCTTCTCATCTTTCGAGACAGCTCCAGTGACACCTCCAGGAGGCCTGCTGGCTGCCTTGGGCAGTTGTTGACTCTGCCCCATGTGCTTCCAAGCACTGTGCAAAATTCGCTCAAATATCACTATTTTATCCAGTTATCTATTTACATATCTGAATTCAATTCAATACATTTCTGCTAGGGCAATGCTATCAATAGATTCAAAGGCTCAAAGGCAGGAAGGACTCTGGCCTTAGGAAGCTACTTCCTACTATGAGAGATGGACAAATACACAGCTGCTTACAGTTCTCTGTAACAGTAGAAGAACAGGAAGCAAAAGAAAGAAAACAAAAAGGGAGTGACCAGGAACTCCTGGGTGGCAGGGTCTCATTTCATATCCTTATTGGAGAAGGCAATGGCCCTCCACTCCAGTACTCTTGCCTGGAAAATCCCATGGATGGAGGAGCCTGGTAGGCTGCAGTCCATGGGGTTGCTACGAGTTGGACGCAACTGAACGACTTCACTTTCACTTTTCACTTTCATGCACTGGAGAAGGCAATGGCACCCCACTCCAGTGTTCTTGCCTGGAGAATCCCAGCGATGGGGAAGCCTGGTGGGCTGCCGTCTACAGGGTCGCACAGAGTCGGACATGACTGAAGTGACTTAACAGCAGTAGCAGCAGCAGCAGCAGCCCTTAAAATATGCTTGCTCCTTGGAAGAAAGCTATGACAAACCTAGACAGCATATTAAAAACCAGAGACATCACTTTGCCAACAAAGGTTCGTATAGTCAAAGCTATGGCTTTTCCAGTAGTCATGTACAGATATGAGAGTTGGACCATAAAGAAGGCACAGCACCAAAGCATCGATGCTTTCTAATTGTAGTACTGGAAAAGGCTCCTGAGAGTCCCCCGGACAGCAAGGAGATCAAACCAGTCAATCCAAAAGGAAATCAACCCTGAATATTCATTACAAGGACAGATGCTGAAGCTGAAGCTCCAAAACTTTGGCCACTTGATGCAATGAGCCCACTCACTGGAAAAGACCCTGATGCTGGCAAAGACTGAGGGCAGGAGAAGAGGGTGACAGAGGATAAGATGGTTGGATGGCATCATCAACTCAATGGACATGAGTTTGAGAAAGATCCAGGAGATGGTGAATAACAGGGAAGCCTGGCGTGCTGCAGTCCATAGGGTCACGAAGAGCTGGACTGAAGAACAACAACAAAAGCCCTTAACACCAAGTCTGGTGCATAACAAGTTCCTTACACATTAATGAAGGGAGGGAGATGGGGAGAGAGGAGAGAAGGAGGGAGGGAGGGAGAAAAGGGAGCGGGAATCAACAAAAATGCTCCACCCCATCCCTGTCATTGCTGGACCCTAACAAATCCATCAGCTACTCTAAAGTGGAATTTTCAGGCTCCCGGAAGAGATATTTCAGAGCAGGCAGTCAATGATTCAATCTCACCTAGCACATAAAACAGTAAATGATAATCACCATTTGGTGCAGACAAGTCATCATTTGTCCCATATTTAACTGTCATCCCACAGAACATATTAGTAACACACCCAGGGGGGTCTACAGAAAAGAAACTTTCATTCGATAAACCGCTAGCACTACATTAATTTCTTTCTTGGATTCTGCATTATTAGACCAGCAGGCTCTTTTGCTCCCACAAAAGGATTTAGCTAGGATTTTCGTCCCCTTAGAACCTTGTCTGCCATCCGGTTCCCCATTTCTCTGCCAGCTTCATCTGTGCAGCTCATCTTGGATTACGTCCGGCAGATGGAGAGAGGCATCTTATTTCAAGCCTCTTCTGTCTGCATCCCAAAGCCCTCTTGGGCAGCCTCTATTTCATCAGGGAGAGAAGGGAGGAGGGGGGATGAGCAGCCTCCCTAAGAGAGGAGAGTGTAAAGTATTTCTCAAATTTTCATCTTCAACAGCTAGTATCATTTTACTCCCTGGGGGGAAACTATGCTTTGTTGTTCAGGCCAGCAATATAATCTCTAGTATCCTGATGCCAAAATATCAATTACAGGTTCATTTGGATAATGGGATAAATTGGTGTCCAGACCACTACGCAAGACATAAACTGGAGATGCTGCTGGAAGGGACTAAGCCTCAAGATAGATGTGAATAAGGGCAAGTCCAATTCTTCATATCCTTGCAAAGTCAGTAACTTCATTCTCAACTGTTACTTGTGTCAAAAGCTCACCAGCAACCAAGGTGAAGTAGATATTCCAGAAGAGGTTTTCTTAGGTCCTAATTAGAGATTTTAATTTTCCCAGAGCATTTCAGCTATCCAAAGGCAATGCTAGGAGCAGACTGAAAGAAATGAATGACTTGTAGCAGAAAGAGGCTTCACCAGACACATAAAGAATATTGCATGATTCCCTTTATATGAAATAGCTAGAACAGGTAAACCCCTAGAGCCTGGTGGCTCAGATGATAAAGAATCTGCCTGCAATGCAAGAGACCTGGGTTCAGTCCCTGCATTGGAAAGATCCCCTAGAGAAGGGAATGGCTACCAACTCCAGTATTCTTGCCTGGAGAATCCCGTGGATAGAGGAGCCTGGCGGTCTACAGTCCAGGGGTTGCAAAGAGTCATTTCTAGTGTTTGTCACCCTTTAGTCTTTCTTGTAGAAACTCCAGTGTTTTGTCATAATGTCTGTTTCAGGGAAGTAATTTTAATCATTGACCCCTGACTTGCTCGGTCCTTCATCATCATCACCATCAGGAGCAGCAGCAACAGCAGGAAGAGCAGCAACTGTTCACCTGCAGTTACCTGTGTGGCTGGAGAATCACAAGTGGACCATGTGCCCCTGTGTTCATGAGCCCTCTGCCCCCTGCCAGAACTGTGTGACCAAGCAGTGCTCTGGGGAGTGGCCTCCTGTGGTGGTGACATCAAAGGCCAGGGGTCATTTTTGTTTAGTATGAAAATATGAAGATACTACTCTTTCCACACACTTTCAGGATCACAGATAATCAATTTTAACAAAGAGTAGAAGCATCTTTGGAGAAGGAAATGGCAACCCACTCCAGTGTTCTTGCCTGGAGAATTCCAGCGACAGAGAAGCCTGGTAGGAGGCCGTCTATGGGGTCACACAGAGTCGGACACGACTGAAGCAACTTAGCAGCAGCAACAGAAGCATCTTTGGAAGAAAGGCAGTTTTCCCCACTTCTTTCTGATAATAAGAAGAACATATGCTTCTACACACAGGTCCAAAGCAGTCAGCTGTTAAGTGGAAAGAAAAGTCCCAGAATGTAGCGGGAATAAAAATACTGAGTTGAGGTAAAAAGCAGGGAATTTGAAAAGAAACTTGTAGACTATGTAACAACAAAAAAACAGCTAATGATCATATTTGGGAAAAGCAGGTACGGGACTGCCCAGTCTTACCCAACACCTTCCTTCTTGGGGCCCCACCCTGTGCAGTTCGGCCCATAGAATATCAGGCCTCCCTAACGCTCACCCAATCAATTTTCTAAACCACTCAGTTAATCTCCCACTAGACTTGTTGATATAGCTCTGATCTTTTGACCTTATGACTTCTTTTTTTCAACCACAGCTTGGTCTCATCTCCTAGACTTACTGCTTAGCCTTGAACATTGGATTTCCTAGACCACAATTTAGACATTCCTCTGGGACCCCTGCCTCTGAAGACTTCATGTATTCAGCCTGGCCAGGAGATGTTGAAATCAAGTCCCCCCGAAACTGAGTTTCTCTGCTGAGTTTATGATTAACCCTTTTATCCAAAACTTTGCTTCCTTTCTTTTCCTGAACCTGTTCCCCTCAAGATTGAGGAGTATCAAAGAAAAGGGGGAAACCCTAAAAAAGCCTCTGTGTACCTGTACTTTGAAGTAAAAGGCTTTTGCATTAGTCTCCCAGGCCTCCCTTGAGTCTCTAAAGGCTGACTCAAGAGTTAATGATAAGGAAATGAGAAGATACCGAAACAAAGAAGAGCTGTTGGGCCAGGAAATTGCTAATGATTTAGAATATAAATCTGACACACTGCAGACTCATCAAACTGAAGGTTCCCTGAAAGATACAGATAAAGGCCTGATACACATTTCTAGGTTGTTTTTACAGGAAGCTCCAGATGAAAACTGACCACAAGAACATAGACCCCAGACCGGTTGAAACCAAAAGGCTAATGAAGCTTGATGCCAACCAATCCAAGAACTGTGCGCTGATCATATACCCTGGGGTCCCCTCCTTCATGCTGCTTTTAAAATCCCTTCTGAAAAGCTGCCAGGGAGTTCGGGTCTTTTGACCATGAGTTGCCTGTTCTCCTTGCTTGGTGCCCTACAATAAATGCTGTATTTCCCCTCATGAGAACCTGGTGTGAGGAGATTTGCTTTACTGCACAAGGCTGAGTGGACCCAAGTTTGGTTCCATAGCAAATGTCACTGCTCACTGTGACAAAGTGTTGAGTTCAGTTTTGCTGTATCCTTTTTCTTAGTGTTTCCCTTAGTCTTAAGACTGAGCATAAACAAGGTTCTAGAGTTGATTTCAGGCTCATCAATGGCTAGATAAGCTTTATGTCAAGAAGAAATGCTTAAATATAATGAGAAAGCAAAATATATTAAATGCTTTCAAAATCCCCTAATTTTATTGCAATATGCCAACTGTTTCAGAGAGACTTTTTTTTTTTTTCCTATGTTGTGTGAGGAAAAAACATGTGGTCCTGTGACAAAATGTTCTACATGCCACAGAAATTGTAGCAATATTTTCCTGGGAAAAAAATCCTGAAGGAGGGAAAAAGCATCTGTTTCCTATGTTTATCATGCTATGGAATGAAATGCAAAATGGGGAGTGGGTTATGGAGGGGCACCTATTTTCCATTTGACAGGAGTGCTGAGGTAGAGTATTAACTGTGACCTTAGGGCTGAGCAGTAGGGATGAGGACCACACCGTGCGTACGTGTGTAATTCCTGCCCTCGACCTGCACAGTGCTCTGTCACCTCCATCCTTACGTCACTGTCACAGCACAGTAAAATCGCACTGATAAAGCACTGATATGTCCATGATAAAAACAGCACTGACTACGCTCTTCTGCTTACTGGCTCTGACCTTGGCCAAGTCATTTAAGCTTTCTGAGCCTGTTTCTCTCGGAGAAGGCAATGGCACCCAACTCCAGTACTCTTGCCTGGAGAATCCCATGGATGGAGGAACCTGGAAGGCCGCAGTCCATGGGATCACTGAAGGTTGGACACGACTGAGCAATCACTTTCACTTTTCACTTTCATGCACTGGAGGAGGAAATGGCAACGCACTCCAGTGTTCTTGCCTGGAGAATCCCAGGGATGGGTGGGGAGCCCAGAGCCTGGTGGGCTGCCATCTATGAGGTCGCACAGAGTCGGACACAACTGAAGTGACTTAGCAGCAGCAGAGCCTGTTTCTCTACTTGCAAGATGGGAATAATAATGACTATTACATATTATTTAAGGTGGTGTTATGGTTGAATGTGTCCCCCCAAAGGATGTATTGAATTCCTAACCCCCAGTACGTCAGAATGTAAACTTATTTGGAAATAGGGTGATTATTGATGTCATAATTAAGATGGCATCATACTAGAGCAGTTCCCAGTGTTTTTAGCACCAGGGACTGGTTTCATAGAAGACAATTTTCCCATGAACCATAGTGGGTGGGGAGGATGGTTTCAGGATTGATTCAAGCACATTTCATTTATTGTGTACTTTATTTCTAGTATTATTATATCAGCTCTACCTCAGATCATCAGGAATTGGATCCCAGAGATTGTAGACTCCTGGGTTAGACTCTTAATGTAATATGTCTGGATTCCTTAAAAAGAAAGGACCACCAAGGGAAGACGCAAACATTTAGGGAGTATGTCACATGCCTACAGAGGCAGAGACTGGAGTGATGCAATTCAGGACAAGGAATGCCAACCAATGACTGCCACCACCATGACACCCTCCCATCCCATGGGAGGGAGCATGACCTACCTTAATTTGGGACTTTTGCAGAACTGCAAGACAATAAATTTCTGTTGTTTTAAGCCACCCAGTTTGTGGTCTTTTGTTATAGCAACACTCGGAAACTGATACAGTGGTGGAGGTACAGTTTACTTATTGTGCATATGTGTATTTTAACTGCAGAGGAAAGACACTTAGAATAAACCAGAGAGACAAGAAGAAAACAAGGCAACTTTTCTTATGTATCTAAACCAAGGAAATGACATTATTTCATCTAGAGCTGACATTACTACTCTCTCTCCCACCCACTCTACGCTAGCTCATAGGCCTCCTGGTTATGTCCGGGACATCACCACGTTCCCTTGTTAGGAGCTTCGTATTAGCTCCTTCTCCACTTGGAACACACCAGGGCTAACCCCAGAATTCCTGTCTTTCCTCAATAAGGCAGACCCTGCCACCCCACTTAACCCTGAAATCTATCTTCCCACCCACCCAGTATATTTCCATGTCCCCTTACCTGGCTCTGCTTTTTCTTTTTTCCATATTCTTACTGGCTTCTAATATCCTGATTACTCTTATTTCTCTATTGTGTACATTATTTATTATTTGTTTCTCTCCATGCTAGAATAGGCTCCATGAGGGCAGGGATCTTCACCTGTTTCATTCATGATGGGAATTAGCATCTAGAATGGTACCTAATTCATAAGATGTGCTCAACAAAGATTTTGTTAATCCATTATTTATTTTTAATTAGGCACCCTATCATTAAAGAAACTGTACATGTCATCAAAAACATTAGAAAAAATTAAGAACTTAAAGTTCCTTCCATCCAATATCTCCCCAATCATTATAATACCAAATGGTTTTTATCTGCTTTTAAGCGATTCCCTAAGGAATCCTGTCTCTTGAGAAAAAATGTCATGGCAGGTAGAACACTGACCTTCCAAGGCTTGGTGTGTACATTAAACAACACTGAATATAATGCTTGTTGTAACAAATAATACAGGTAGTTATTTTCTCATCTCTGATCTTGTCTTTAACTTCCACCCTTTCCTCCTAGTTTCAAAAAGTAGGTGACAGATACCTGCAGTTGAAAGAACGATATGATGCTGTTTTTACTGGGGGGCAGGTGTGAAATGCCTTCCATTCCAGGCACTCAGGACAAAGCCATCAGTTTACAGTACCAAGCTCAACAGACCAAATGCACCATGAGACACAAGGCTGCTAACTTATTCCATAGAATTTTATAACAGCAGCAAATAATAGTAATTAACAATAAACAATAACAGTTTTATTTTTATATTATACTCTCCCATTGGCAAAGCATTTTCATATGAAATTTTTTCTTAAAGATAAAGGAACTGGAGCTCTGAGAATTTAAATGACTTGTCCAAATTTACACAGATGGTGAGTAAAAGAAGTGAAAATTAAATCTAGAATTAGAAGACCATCAATGACAAGGATCTTTTAACTTGATATTTAGTGAAATGCATACCATCCATGTCAAGTTCCACTCACAATAAATGAAATATTCTTTAGTATTTTCTTTGTGAGCTACCTCTTTCCTCATCCTCTAAACAAATGACTTACCTCTCTGAATAGCTATACGTCCTTTCCTTGTAGATAGCTCTTCTCCAGAATTATCTTCTTGTAAAAAGAAGAATTTATCCTCAGTGGTAAGTGTGCCCAGAAATAGGGTACATTGTTCAGAAAGCCTGGGAATCACTGCTCTTGTGACCTGTTGAGAAAAAAAAAATTATGAGCTTTATATCTTCAGTTCTCTCTGAAGACATCTTTAAAATGAATCTCTTTTCCATTCCCTGGCAGAAGTCATTACAAAAGAGGTTTTTTTATTGCTTGTTTTTTTTTCTTGAGGTTTCCAATTAGGTTTAGTGATATTAAATTTGCATTCTTTAGCCTGAATTTATTCTAGGGCCTTAAAAGCACTTATTATAAACTGTTTCCACTTTTGAAGAGGCTGAAAGGATCATGTTCATGAATATTGAGGCTCCCATCCTTCTTATACACAGAATTCTCATGTTTATTTTTCATAGTAATTCAGCTAAAATTCAAGGAGCTAGAAGACACAAATTCAGTCTCATGAAGGCAGTAATCATTAGACTATTTCCTTCCCTTGAAATAATGAGGGCACCTTTTTATTCAAGTACCAACTGCAGTGTTCACTAGGTTAATGGGCTCCCTGTGGGTAGGGCACACGCAATCCCTTTAAATACACTGGAAGGGAAATGACTTAATGACTGGAGATGTTAACTGGAAAGGAGGTGGGAAATGTCCAGGAACAACTCCAGATTCATATATGCCCTTCACAAACCCCAGGAAAAGAAGACAACGTTCTGGGGCAATGACACAGAAAGAAATCATTTCAATTCTAAGGATGACCATGGCCATTGGGAGGAGTTCACAATGTGGGCTTAGACAAGGATTCCCAGTTATGGCTAAGAGGGAAAGCTTGTATCAGACCAACTTTCATTGAAACAGCTAGAAAAGCTAGACAGAATTATTTTTAAAGGCTATTGGAAGGTACTGGAGTACTACCAAGGCAGATAGGACATGAGAGGCCAAGAACTTAGGGAGAAGGGAAATAAAAATGAGGGAAGTCATCATACAACTTTTCCTCTCAAGAAATCTACTGATTTTTTTTCTTATTTATTTTACCTATTATTTTGTGCTGGGTCTTCGTTGCTGGCTATTTCTCTAGTTGCAGTGAGCAAGGGCTACCCTTGCTGCAGAACACAGGCTCAACAGATGGGCTCAACAGTTGAGGCTCCTGGGCTCTAGAGCACAGGCTCAATAGTTGTGGCACGTGAGCTTAGCTGCCCTGGAGATATTCCTGGATCAGGGATCAAACCTGTGTCTTCTGCATTGGCTGGAGGATTCTTTACCACTGAGCCACCAGGGAAGCCCCTGAAATCTACTGATCTTTTAGAGGCGCAGGACAAAACTGCTGAGAAGCCAAGCAGCTGCTTATAGACAACATGAAGTGAGGAGACCTTTTAATAGGCTGACAAGGTTGAGGAGACCCCAAAGCAAAGGGAAGTCCAGAGAAGCAAGCTCCACATTCTGCCTCTCTAAGCATTTGCTCATCGATAGACAATGTAAACCAAGCAGAAAACAGCAGCTAAGACATTGGGGAGTTAAACAGCGCATTTGATAGTTCGATGATGCTGGAGGAATGAAAAGTAGAGTTCAGGGCCCACTGATCAAGTAAAAGCCCAGGTAAATACCCCACACTTTTAGTTAGGATGCCTTAAAGGGCTACATCCTCAGAGAGGACAATGGCACCCCACTCCAGTGCTCTTGCCTGGAGAATCCCATGGACGGAGGAGCCTGGTAGGCTGCTGTCTATGGGGTTGCGTAGAGTCAGACACGACTGAAGAGACTTAGCAGCAGCAGCAAAGGGCTACATCCTAGAATGAAGGCCTTAAAAATACAACTGAAGCCTTCAATCAGTTCAGTCCCTCATTAGATTAAAGAGGTCTGTGTTACTCCAACTGCCTATCAGAAGCAAATGTAAGCCTCTGGAGAAAGATACCATCATCCATAGCATCTATGACTTGTTATACATGTGGGTACTTAGTCACTCAGTCATGTCTGACTCTTTGCGACCCTATGGACTGTAGCCTGCCAGGCTCCTCTGTCCATGGAATTCTCCAGGCAAGAATACTGGAGTGGATTGCCATTTCCTCCTCGAGGGGATCTTCCCCACCCTGGGATCAAACCAGAGTCTCCTGTGTCTTCTGCAGTACAGGTGGATTCTTTACCCACTGAGCCATTATGTATCAGGGAAGCTTATACATAAAGTCCTACATTCATTCAACAATTACTAGGCAACAATTTCTCTTTCAAGAAAAAAAGAGACAGTGAAAACTGCACTCAACAACTGACTACATAGTGCTTAAAGAACACACATTAACGTTTATGGAAATTAACCACATGTGGATCACAAAAGTTTCAAAAAATTTCAACAAATGGAAATGACAGAGCACTTTTCTGAACCTATTATTTTGAAATAAAATAGATTCACAGGAAACTACAAAAATAATATCATTTTTTAAGTTAAAGTAAAATTTACATTCAGTAAAACACTGATTTTAAGTGTATAGTTTGATACATTTTGACAAAGAAATCAAATTGTGCAATAACCAACAAAATAAAAATACAGAGGCTTTCCATCATTCCAGAAATTTCCCTCAGGTGACTTTTAATCAATCTCCATATCCTAAAGGCAAGCACTGTTCTCATTGCTATTACCAGAGATTAGTTTTGCCTGTTTTAGCGCTTTAAAAAAAAAAAAAAATGGGCTCATATGGTATGTCAGTTAGTCAGTCAGTTCAGTCACTCAGTTGTGTCCGACTCTAAGACCACATGAATCGCAGCACACCAGGCCTCCCTGTCCATCACCAATCCCTGGAGTTCACTCAAACTCATGTCCATTGAGTCGGTGATGCCATCCAACCGTCTCCTTCTCTGTTGTCCCCTTCTCCTCCTGCCCTCAATCTTTCCCAGCATCAGGGTCTTTTCCAATGACTCAGCTCTTTGCATCAGGTGGCCAAAGTATTGGAGTTTCAGCTTCAACATCAGTCCTTCCAATGAACACCCAGGGCTGATCTCCTTTAGGATAGACTGGTTGGATCTCCTTGCAGTCCAAGGGACTCTCAAGAGTCTTCTCCAACACCACAGTTCAAAAGCATCAGTCCTTCAGCACTCACCTTTCTTTATAGTCCAACTCTCACATCCATACATGACCACTGGAAAAACCATAGCTTTGACTAGATGGACCTTTGTTGGCAAAGCAATGTCTCCGCTTTTGACTATGCTGTCTAGGTTGGTCATAACTTTCCTTCCAAGGTGCAAGCGTCTTTTAATTTCATGGCTGCAATCACCATCTGCAGCGATTCTGGAGCCCCCAAAATAAAGTCAGCTACTGTTTCCACTGTTTCCCCATCTATTTCCCATGTAGTGATGGGACCGGATGCCATGATCTTCATTTTCTGAATGTTGAGCTTTAAGCCAACTTTTTCACTCTCCACTTTCACTTTCATCAAGAGGCTCTTTAGTTATTCTTCACTTTCTGCCATAAGGGTGGTATCATCTGCATATCTGAGGTTATTGATATTTTTCCTGGCAACCCTGACTCCAGCTTCTGCTTCTTCCAGCCCAGCATTTCTCATGATGTACTCTGTATATAAGTTAAACAAGCAGGGTGACAATATAAGCCTTGACGTACTCCTTTACCTATTTGGAACCAGTCTGTTGTTCCATATTCAGTTCTAGTTGCTTCCTGACCTGCATACAGGTTTCCCAAGAGGCAGGTCAGGTGGTCTGGTATTCCCATCTCTTTCAGAATTTTCCACAGTTTATTGTGATCCACACAGTCAAAGGCTTTGGCATAGTCAATAAATCAAAAAAGATGTCCTTTTCCTTATAGGGGACTGCAATACAAAAGTATAAAGTCAAGAAACACCTGGAGGAACAGGCAAATTTGGCCTTGGAGTACAGAATGAAGCAGGGCAAAGGCTAATAGAATTTTGCTAAGAGAACACACTGGTCATAGCAAACACCCTCTTCCAACAACACAAGAGAAGACTCTACACATGGACATCACCAGATGGATGACACCGAAATCAAATTGATTATATTCCTTGCAGCCAAAGATGGAGCTCTCTACAGTCAGCAAAAACAAGACCAGGAACTGACTGTGGCTCAGATCATGAACTCCTTATTGTCAAATTCAGACTTAAATGGAAGAAAGTGGGGAAAACCACTAGACCATTCAGGTATGACCTAAATCAAATCCCTTATGATTACACAGTGGAAGTGAGAAATAGATTTAAGGGACTGGATCTGATAGAGTGTCTGAAAAACTATGGACAGAGGTTCATGACATTGTACAGGAGACAGGGATCAAGACCATCCCCAAGAAAAAGAAATGCAAAAAGGCAAAATGGCTGTCTGAGGAGGCCTTACAAATAGCTGTGAAAGAAGAGAAGTGAAAAGCAAAGGAGAAAAGGAAAGATATAAACATCTGAATGCAGAGTTCCAAAGAAGAGCAAGGAGAGATAAGAAAGCCTTCTTCAGCAATCAAGGCAAAGAAATAGAGGAAAACAATAGAATGGGAAAGACTATAGAGATCTCTTCAAGAAAATTAGAGATACCAAGGGAACACTTCATGCAAAGATGGGCTTGATAAAAGACAGAAATGGTATGGACCTAACAGAAGCAGAAGATATTAAGAAGAGATGGCAAGAATACACAGAAGAACTGTACAAAAAAGATCTTCACGACCCAAATAATCACAACGGTGTGATCACTGACCTAGAGCCAGACATCCTGGAATGTGAAGTCAAGTGGGCCTTAGCAAGCATCACTACGAACAAAGCTAGTGGAGGTGATGGAATTCCAGTTGAGCTATTGCAAATCCTAAAAGATGATGCTGTGAAAGTGCTGCACTCAATATGCCAGCAAATTTGGAAAACTCAGCAGTGGCCACAGGACTGGAAAAGGTCAGTTTTCATTCCAATCCCAAAGAAAGGCAATGCCAAAGAATGCTCAAACTACCGCACAATTGTACTCATCTCACACTCTAGTAATGCTCAAAATTCTCCAAGCCAGGCTTCAGCAATACGTGAACAGTGAACTTCCAGATGTTCAAGCTGGTTTTAGAAAAGGCAGAGGAACCAGAGATCAAATTACCAACATCCGCTGAATCATCAAAAAAGCAAGAGCATTCCAGAAAAACATAGAGTATGTACTGGCTTTATTTACTCAGCAGAATGTCTTGAAATTCATCTATACTGTTGCATGTATCAATAGTTCACTCTTCTTTATTGCTATGCAATAAGTCCACTGTATGAAAATGTCATAACTTTTTAATATATTCCCTTATAAATGGGTATTTGGCTGTTTTCATTCTGGGGCTACTATGAGTAAAGCTATTATATTCTTACATGTCTCTTTATGAATAAATATTTTCATTCCTGTTGGGGAAATATCTAGGAGTGGACATACTAGGTTATAGAACTGGTGAATGTAACCTTATGAGAAGCTGCCATTTTCCCCAAATAGCTATATCATTTTATACTCTCATCAGTAACACATGAGAGTTCCAGTTTACACAGACTCATCAATATTTGGTGTTGGCAGACTTTTAGTTTGTGCCATTCCAGTGTGAGGTCGTGATATGCACTTCTTTGGTGGCTAATCATAGCTTTTTGCATATCTTTCTGCACAGTGTCTGTTCAAGTCTTTCGTCTATTATTTTCAAATTGTGATTTTTTTAAAATTACTTCTAGGAGTTCATTTTATATTGATGCCAGTCTTTTGTCAGACATATGTATTGTTTATATTTTCTCTGAGCCTGTGGTTTGCCTCTTCAATTTTTAACAGTCTTTTGATGAGCACAAGTTTTTAATGCTGATAAATCCTATTTTATCATTTTTTTCTTTACATATTAGTGCTTTTGGCAGCCTTTAAGAAATCTTTCCCTGCTTCAAAGTTTAAAGATATTCACCTACTTTTTTTCCAAGAAGTTTTACACTTTTAGCTTTATGTTTATGCCTATGACCTATCTCAAAATAATTTTTGTTTGTGGTCTAAGGAAGGAGTATGTGGTTCATTTTCCCCCAACTTATTCCCACAACATTTGTTGAAAAGACTTTCCTTTTGTCATTAAACTGTCATAACACATTCGTTGAAGATTAATTGATATATATTAAAGTGAAAGTAGTAGTCACTGAGTCATGTCCGACGCTTTGTGACACCGTGGAGTGGAGCCCACCAGGCTCCTTTGTTCATGGAATTCTCCAGGCAAGAATACTGGTGTGGGTTGCCATGCCCTTCTCCAGGGGATCGAACCCAGGTCTCCCCCATTGCAGGCAGATTCTTTAGCATTTGAACTACCCAGGAAGCCTGACATATATTACAGCATGTTATCAATGTTTCATGTTTTCTTTAGTCAATCCTATCTGAATGCAGAGTTCCAAAGAATAGCAAGAAGAGAGAAGAAAGCCTTCTTCAGCGATCAATGCAAAGAAATAGAGGAAAACAACAGAATGGGAAAGACTAGGGATCTCTTCAAGAAAATCAGAGATACCAAAAGAACATTTCATGCAAAGATGGGCTCGATAAAGGACAGAAATGGTATGGACCTAACAGAAGCAGAAGATATTAAGAAGAGGTGGCAAGAATACACAGAAGAACTGTACAAAAAAGAGCTTCACGAGCCAGATAATCATGATGGTGTGATCACTGACCTGGAGCCAGACATCCTGGAATGTGAAGTCAAGTGGGCCTTAGAAAGCATCACTATGAACAAAGCTAGTGGAGGTGATGGAATTCCAGTGGAGCCATTCCAAATCCTGAAAGAGGATGCTGTGAAAGTGCTGCACTCAATATGCCAGCAAATTTGGAAAACTCAGCAGTGGCCACAAGACTGGAAAAGGTCAATTTTCATCCCAATCCCAAAGAAAGGCAATGCCAAAGAATGCTCAAACTACCTCACAATTGGACTCATCTCACATGCTAGTAAAGGAATGCTCAAAATTCTCCAAGCCAGGCGTCAGCAATATGTGAACCATGAACTTCCTGAGGTTCAAGCTGGTTTTAGAAAAGGCAGAGGAACCAGAGATCAAATTGCCAACATCTGCTGGATCATCGAAAAAGCAAGAGAGTTCCAGAAAAACATCTATTTCTGCTTTATTGACTATGCCAAAGCCTTTGACTGTGTGGATCACAATAAACTATGGAAAATTCTGAAAGAGATGGGAATACCAGATCACCTGATCTGCCTCTTGAGAAATTTGTATGCAGGTCAGGAAGCAACAGTTAGAACTGGACATGGAACAACAGACTGGTTCCAAATATGAAAAGGAGCACGTCAAGGCTGTATATTGTCACTCTGTTTATTTAACTTACATGCAGAGTACATCATGAGAAACGCTGGACTGGAAGAAACACAAGTTGGAATCAAGATTGCTGGGAGAAATATCAATAACCTCACATATGCAGATGACACCACCCTTATGGCAGAAAGTGAAGAGGAACTCAAAAGCCTCTTGATGAAAGTGAAAGTGGAGAGTGAAAAGGTTGGCTTAAAGCTCAACATTTAGAAAATGAAGATCATGGCATCCGGTCCCATCACTACATGGGAAATAGATGCGGAAACAGTGTCAGACTTTATTTTTCTGGGCTCCAAAATCACTGCAGATGGTGACTGCAGCCATGAAATTAAAAGACGCTTACTCCTTGGAAAGAAAGTTATGACCAACCTAGATAGCATATTCAAAAGCAGAGACGTTACTTTGCCAACAAAGGTTCTCCTAGTCAAGGCTATGGTCTTTCCTGTCATGTATGGATGTGAGAGCTGGACTGTGAAGAAGGCTGAGGACCAAAGAATTGATGCTTTTGAACTGTGGTATTGGAGAAGACTCTTGAGAGTCCCTTGGACTGCAAGGAGATCCAACCAGTCCATTCTGAAGGAGATCAGCCCTGGGATTTCTTTGGAAGGAATGATGCTAAAGCTGAAACGCCAGTATTTTGGCCACCTCATGCGAAGAGTTAACACACTGGAGAAGACTCTGATGCTAGGAGGGATTGGGGGCAGGAGGAGAAGGGGACAACAGAGGATGAGATGGCTGGATGGCATCACTGACTCGATGGATGTGAGTCTGGGTGACCTCCGGGAGTTGGTGATGGACAGGGAGGCCTGGCGTGCTGCAGTTCATGGGGTCACAAAGAGTCGGACACGACTGAGCGATTGATCTGATCTGATACGAAATAAATCCTGAATATTCATTGGAAGGACCGATGCTGAAGCTGAAGCTCCAATACTTTGGCCACTTGATGCAAGAAGCTGACTCTTTAGAAAAGACCCTGATGCTGGGAAAGACTGAAGGAAGGAGGAGAAGGGGACAACAGAGGAAGAGATGGGTGGATGGCATCACTGACTCAACGGACTTGAGTTTTAGCAAGCTCCATGAGACGGTGAAGGACAGGGAAGCCTGGTGTGCTGCAGTCCATGGGGTTGCAAAGAGTTGGACGTGACTGAGCTACTGAACAACAACAGCATGTTTTCAATTAAGCTAGAAATCAACACAAAAATGTTAACCAGAGAATTCTGAAATGTTTGGAAATGAAGCAGTACACATCTAAATAGCACAGGTCAAAGAAGAAACCACAAGAGTAATTAGAAAAAATTTAGCTAAAGTAATAAAAAATCAGATCAGATCAGATCAGATCAGTCGCTCAGTCGTGTCCGACTCTTTGCGACCCCATGAACCGCAGCACGCCAGGCCTCCCTGTCCATCACCAGCTCCCGGAGGTCACTCAGACTCGCATCCATCGAGTCAGTGATGCCATCCAGCCATCTCATCCTCTGTCGTCCCCTTCTCCTCCTGCCCTCAATCCCTCCCAGCATCAGAGTCTTCTCCAATGAGTCGACTCTTCGCATGAGGTGGCCAAAATACTGGAGTTTCAGCTTTAGCATCATTCCTTCTAAAGAAATTCCAGGATTGATCTCCTTCAGAATGGACTGGTTGGATCTTCTTGCAGTCCAAGGGACTCTCAAGAGTCTTCTCCAACACCACAGTTCAAAAGCATCAATTCTTCGGCGCTCAGCCTTCTTCACAGTCCAGCTCTCACATCCATACATGACCACAGGAAAGACCATAGCCTTGACTAGGCGAACCTTTGTTGGCAAAGTGATGTCTCTGCTTTTGAATATGCTATCTAGGTTGGTCATAACTTTCCTTCCAAGGAGCAAGCGTCTTTTAATTTCATGGCTGCAGTCACCATCTGCAGTGATTTTGGATAAATGATGACAAATAAAAACTAGTGAAGTGAAGCTAAGCTATATTTTAAAAGAAGGTTAGAAATCAATCATTTGTATAACCATATTAAAGAATTAGAAAAAGAACAAAGAAATAAATTCAAGGAAAGAAAGAGGAAATAAACAATAAGAAAAAAATTAATGAACTAGACAGAAAACAGTTAATAGTAGAGAAAAATCAACAAAGGCAAAAAAGTTGGTTCTTTGAAAAAGATTAGTAACACTAAACCTTCAGCTGGTCCTCAAAAAGCAGTCAAAGCCTTTCACCCCATCCCTATGACCTAAAAATCTTCTCCCTACCACACTGATTTCACACAGATTAAGTCTTATTTCCCTATGGTTGGTCCCAAAGACACAGGGTCTATTTTGCCTGTAAGACTTCTGTGTTCATTCCTTACAGAGAAACAAATAGAGAAAAACAGAAATAAACACAAGGAGGTTCCAGAATTTCTAATATGAGCTCTCTGTCAGCAACTCTGTCAAGTTAAAACAACGGTGGCCTGAAGAAACCTCAGCTTCCAAGATGTGAAACCGTCAATACGAGTATTTGAAACACTGCTTTACATCCATAATCATTAAGAATTAACTTCATTCTAAGTGCCTTAAAAAGGCAATGAACAATAGTATAAAGCCAGTGTGATTAGCAAGACATTTTACAATTAAGTCTACAAAATGTGAATACAAATCTATTTTCCCCTGATACTAAGGCACTATGATATTCAATATTAGTAATAATTATGTTCAAAAAAAGATAAGTTACACATCATCTGTGAAATATTTGTTCTCCCTCCCTTTGTATAAAATGATTTTATAAATGATACACAAAATTCAACCAACAGTATTAACTTTCTGATAATTAAATAATGCACAGATGAAAAATTGGCAATAAATCTAATTCATTTCTTATTCAATAGTTAAAATGTTGCTGAAAATTTGAGGAAATATTTTAAAATTACTTGAGATGCAATATGGATCATACTATTGATAAAAATACAGAAAACACTGTCTCAATAATTAAATCTATATAGAACTACTTTTTAGTGAGCCACTAGAGAAAGAAAGGCAGAAGAAATACACATTCTAATAATAAATGACTTCTTTAATTAAAAAAAAAAAACAATTGTTTTATGAAGAGCCTGTACAAATTGATGGAGTAAAGAAAGGAGTCCAGGAAAAGATAACACCAACTGTGACAGGCATTCATTGCATCATTCAGAGGCAAGCTATTACAGAAAAGAAGTTGACTCCAGAAAAACACCAAGTGCTACAGAATGTCACTGGCATTGTTAATGTAGTAGAATCATTGTGCAATCTCGTCATAACATGGAACTGAGCATGAAAATCTTTTATACTACACAGTGCTGCTGCTGCTGCTAAGTCACTTCAGTCATGTCTGACTCTGTGTGACCCCATAGACGGCAGCCCACCAGGCTCCCCCGTCCCTGGGATTCTCCAGACAAGAACACTGGAGTGGGTTGCCATTTCCTTCTCCAATGCATGAAAGTGAAAAGTGAAAGTGAAGTGGCTCAGTCATGTCCGACCCTCAGCAACCCCATGGACTGGAGCCTACCAGGCTCCTCCGTCCATGGGATTTTCCAGGCACGAGTACTGGAGTGGGGTGCCAGTGGTTCCTTGGTTATTTCATACCACCACACCAAGACTTGTCAAGTATCAATTTGACTTATACTTGTTCTTTTACAAGTAAACATGTGATCTAAAATATCCTGACTGCTCCAGTGCTTTCACTGTCAACTGTTTGCTTCAAAAGATATGTTTTTGGTGAAAAAACAAAAAGACAACATGCTTATTCTTTTTCCCCCCAAATTTTTCTAAACAGTGATCCAGGTTATAAGCTAGTTGTCATTTAATTTTCTGATACAGTTGAGGCTTTAATAGTGAGTGGTAAATAATTACTTTTCAAGGAAACTGACTCTGAAAAGAATATTTTGAAAACGGGTGTTTGGAGAGTTTTTCATCAGGTGATTTTTGTTGTTGATGAAAATGACGGAAGTCATCACCTTTAGGAGTCATTGTTGAATCCTCTCTTTCTCACACTTCCCACAATTGTTCCAAACCTAATTTTTCTCTTCTGACAACTGGTAACACTTTTAAAATACATCAAGACCACAATCTCTCTTATCAGCTATGATGCTCCCACGCTAGTCCTGACTACTATCATCTCACTCGTAGATTACAGCAGCAGCTTCCTGTTGACCTGCCTGGATATACTTCCCCAATTCCTTCACTACACCGCTGCCCCCAGCAGCCAGAGTCATCCTCACTCTTCTGCTCAAAACCATCTGACGGTTTCTCACATGTCTCTGAGTAAAAGCCAAATTCCCTACAATGGTCTACAAAGTCCCTACATGATTGGACCATTACACCCACCTCCAGCCTCGACGGACCTATGCCTCAAAGAGGCCAGGCACACGTGGCCTCAGGTTTTGCACTGGCTGCTCCCTTTGCCTGGAATATTTCCCCAGATATGTTCCCTTACCTCCTTCAGATTTTTACTGAAATATCACTTTCCCATGTGGCCTTCCCTGGTCCCCATCTAAAACAGTAACTATTCCCAACACTTCACATTCCCTTTCATTGCTTTGCTTTTGTCTTTAGCATTTATCATCATCTAACAAATTTTAATTACACGTGCTTATTTAAGAGCGCCCTCGCCTGCCCGCGACCGGCACGCCATTTAAGAGCGCCCTCGCCTGCCCGCGACCGGCGAGCCATTTAAGAGCGCCCTCGCCTGCCCGCGACCGGCGCGCCATTTAAGAGCGCCCCGCCGGCTGCGTCGCGCACTAAGAGCGCGGCCGAGAGGAGCTACCCCACGACCGAGGAAGGACGGCGGTGAGGGCCAGCGCACTAAGCACGGCCGAGAAGAGCTACCCCACGACCGAGGTCAGGAAGGGCGGCGGTGAGGAGAGACCCCTCCTCCAAGGTAAGGTGCGATGGCTGTGCTTCGCTGGCCAGGAGCAGCCAGGAGATACCCCACGCCCAAGGTAAGAGAAACCCAAGTAAGACAGTAGGTCTTGAAAGAGGGCATCAGAGGGCAAATACACTAAAACCATTCTCACAGATAACTAGTCAATCTAATCACACAAGGACCACACCCTTGTCTAACTCAATGAAATTAAGCCATGCCCGAGGGGCAACCCGGGATGGGCGGGTCATGGTGGAGAGATATGACAGGGTGTGGTCCGCTGGAGAAGGGAATGGCAAACCACTTCAGTATTCTTGCCTTGAGAACCCCATGAACAGTATGAAAAGACAAAATGATAGGATACTGAAAGAGAAACTCCCCAGGTCAGTAGGGGCCCAATATGCTACTGGAGATTAGTGGAGAAATAATTCCAGAAAGAATGAAGGGATGGAGCCAAAACAAAAAGAATACCCAGCTGTGGATGTGTCTGGTGATAGAAGCAAAGTCCGATGCTGTAAAGAGCAATATTGCATAGGAACCTGGAATGTCAGGTCCATGAATCAAGGCAAATTGGAAGTGGTCAAACAAGAGATGGCAAGAGTGAATGTCGACATTCTAGGAATTAGCGAACTCAAATGAACTGGAATGGGTGAATTTAACTCGGATGACCATTATATCTACTACTGTGGGCAGGAATCCCTCAGAAGAAATGGAGTGGCCATCATGGTCAACAAAAGAGTCCGAAATGCAGTACTTGGATGCAATCTCAAAAATGGCAGAATGATTTCTGTTCGTTTCCAAGGCAAACCATTCAATGTCACAGTAATCCAAATCTATGCCCCAACCAGTAACGCCAAAGAAGCTGAAGTTGAAAGGTTCTATGAAGACCTACAAGACCTTTTAGAACTAACACCCAAAAAAGATGTCCTTTTCATTATAGGGGACTGGAATGCAAAAGTAGGAAGTCAAGAAACACCTGGAGTAACAGGCAAATTTGGCCTTGGAATACGGAATGAAGCAGGGCAATGACTAATAGAGTTTTGCCAAGAAAATGCACTGGTCATAGCAAATACCCTCTTCCAACAACACAAGAGAAGACTCTATACATGGACATCACCAGATGGTCAACACCGAAATCAGATCGATTATATTCTTTGCAGCCAAAGATGGAGAAGCTCTATACAATCAGCAAAAACAAGACCAGGAGCTGACTGTGGCTCGGACCATGAACTCCTTATTGCCAAATTCAGACTGAAATTGAAGAAAGTAGGGAAAACTACTAGACCATTCAGGTATGACCTAAATCAAATCCCTTATGATTATACAGTGAAAGTGAGAAATAGATTTAAGGGCCTAGATCTGATAGATAGAGTGCCTGATGAACTATGGAATGAGGTTCGTGACATTGTACAGGAGACAGGGATCAAGACCATCCCCATGGAAAAGAAATGCAAAAAAGCAAAATGGCTGTCTGGGGAGGCCTTACAAATAGCTGTGAAAAGAAGAGAAGCGAAAAGCAAAGGAGAAAAGGAAAGATATAAACATCTAAATGCAGAGTTCCAAAGAATAGCAAGAAGAGATAAGAAAGCCTTCTTCAGTGATCAGTGCAAAGAAATAGAGGAAAACAACAGAATGGGAAAGACTAGGGATCTCTTCAAGACAATCAGAGATACCAAAGGAACATTTCATGCAAAGATGGGCACAATAAAGGACAGAGATGGTGTGGACCTAACAGAAGCAGAAGATATTAAGAAGAGGTGGCAAGAATACACAGAAGAACTGTACAAAAAAGAGCTTCAAGACCTAGATAATCATGATGATGTGATCACTGACCTAGAGCCAGACATCTTGGAATGTGAAGTCAAATGGGCCTTAGAAAGCATCACTACGAACAAAGCTAGTGGAGGTGATGGAATTCCAGTGGAGCTATTCCAAATCCTGAATGATGATGCTGTGAAAGTGCTACACTCAATATGCCAGCAAATTTGGAAAACTCAGCAGTGGCCACAAGATTGGAAAAGGTCAATTTTCATCCCAATCCCAAAGAAAGGCAATGCCAAGGAGTGCTCAAACTACCGAACAATTGCACTCATCTCACACGCTAGTAAAGTAATGCTCAAAATTCTTCAAGCCAGGCTTCAGCAATATGTGAACCGTGAACTTCCTGATGTTCAAGCTGGTTTTAGAAAAGGCAGAGGAACTAGAGATCAAATTGCCAACATCCGCTGGATCATGGAAAAAGCAAGAGAGTTCCATAAAAACATCTATTTCTGCTTTATTGACTATGCCAAAGCCTTTGACTGTGTGGATCACAATAAACTATGGAAAATTCTGAAAGAGATGGGAATACCAGACCACCTGATCTGCCTCTTGAGAAATCTGTATGCAGGTCAGGAAGCAACAGTTAGAACTGGTCATGGAACAACAGACTGGTTCCAAATATGAAAAGGAGTACGTCAAGGCTGCATATTGTCACCATGTCTATTTAACTTATATGCAGAGTACATCATGAGAAATGCTGGACTGGAAGAAACACAAGTTGGAATCAAGATTGCCGGGAGAAATATCAATAACCTCAGATATGCAGATGACACGACTCTTATGGCAGAAAGTGAAGAGGGGCTAAAAGCCTCTTGATGAAAGTGAAAGTGGAGAGTGAAAAGGTTGGCTTAAAGCTCAACATTCAGAAAATGAAGATCATGGCATCTGGTCCCATCACTGCATGGGAAATAGATGGGGGAACAGTGGAAACAGTGTCAGACTTTGTTTTTCTGGGCTCCAAAATCACTGCAGATGGTGACTGCAGCCATGAAATTAAAAGACGCTTGCTCCTTGGAAGGAAAGTTATGACCAACCTAGATAGCATATTCAAAAGCAGAGACATTACTTTACCAACAAAGGTTCGCCTAGTCAAGGCTATGGTCTTTCCTGTGGTCATGTATGGATGTGAGAGCTGGACTGTGAAGAAGGCTGAGCGCCGAAGAATTGATGCTTTTGAACTGTGGTGTTGGAGAAGACTCTTGAGAGTCCCTTGGACTGCAAGAAGATCCAACCAGTCCATTCTGAAGGAGATCAGCCCTGGGATTTCTTTAGAAGGAATGATACTAAAGCTGAAACTCCAGTATTTTGGCCACCTCATGCAAAGAGTTGACTCATTGGAGAAGACTCTGATGCTGGGAGGGATTGAGGGCAGGAGGAGAAGGGGACGACAGAGGATGAGATGGCTGGATGGCATCACTGACTCGATGGATGCGAGTCTGAGTGACCTCCGGGAGCTGGTGATGGACAGGGAGGCCTGGCGTGCTGCGGTTCATGGGGTCGCAAAGAGTCGGACACGACTGAGCGACTGATCTGATCTGATCTGTTATTGTCCATCTCCTTTTCTCAATGAATGAGGGGAGGAATTCTCTCTGTTTTTTGTTTGGTGTTCTAGCTCCAAGGTCTGTAACAATGCCTAGCAATAATACTTGAATATGTGAATACCTGATGCGGAAAGAAAAAGGAGTTTATAGAAATCTTCATATCTGCACACTTTAAAAACTTGGAAACAGCATTTTCTAAATCTTCTGAATGAACATTAATGAATTTTGAACTCTTTCTTAGAAATATAAAAAGGTAATATGCTTTATAAGGATAATTGAGTGGGGAAAATAACATGGGAAAAATAACAATTGCTAGCTGAACTGAAACAAAAACTTTGGCATTGTTGGTGAATGCAATTGAAAAAATATATATTTTGATTTACTAAGTGTAGGTGTTGGAGAAGACTCTTGAGAGTCCCTTGGACTGCAAGAAGATCCAACCAGTCCATTCTGAAGGAGATCAATCCTCGAATTTCTTTAGAAGGAATGATGCTAAAGCTGAAACTCCAGTATTTTGGCCACCTCATGCGAAGAGTTGACTCATTGGAGAAGACTCTGATGCTGGGAGGGATTGAGGGCAGGAGGAGAAGGGGATGACAGAGGATGAGATGGCTGGATGGCATCACTGACTTGATGGGTGTGAGTCTGGGTGACCTCCGGGAGCTGGTGATGGACAGGGAGGCCTGGCGTGCTGCGGTTCATGGGGTCGCAAAGAGTTGGACATGACTGAGTGACTGATCTGATCTGATCTGATCTGAAGTGCAGCCAATGATGTCATTCTTCTATTTGGATCACTTCCTCTTTATGAATTACCGTTTTTGGCTATTAAAACTCAATTATCAAAATAAAATGAACTTACAACCACACCATTAAATGTATCACACAGTGTTACATCAAAACAAAGCAAAAAAATGATATATATTCAATTACTGTGCTCTCACACAGCAAAGGGAATTTTTCTGAAATGTTAATCAATCAAACATCTACTTCTGTTTTATTGACTACACGAAAGCCTATGATTGTGTGGATCACAACAAACTGTGGAAAATTCTTCAAAAGATGGGAATACCAGACCACCTTCCCTGACTCTGAGAAACCTGTATGCAGGTCAAGAAGCAATAGTTAGAATCAGACACAGAACAACAGACTGGTTCAAAACTGGGAAAAGAGTAGGTGAAGGCTATATATTGTCATCCTGCTTATTTAACTTATATGCAGAGTACATCATGTGAAATGCCAGGCTGCATAAAGTACAAGCTGAAATCAAGATTGCTGAGAAAAATACCAATAACCTCAGATATACAGATGATCCCATCCTCATGGTAGAGAGCAAAGAGGAACTAAAGAGCCTCTTGATATGGGTGAAAGAGGAGAGTGAAAAAGCTGGCTTGAAACTCAACATTCAAAAAACTAAGATCACGGCATCTGGTCCCAGCACTTCACAGCAAATAGATGGGGAAAAGTGGGAACAGTGATAGGTTTATTTTCCTGGGCTCCAAAAATCACTGTGGATGGTAATTGCAGTCATAAAGTCAGAAGACATTTTCTCCTTCAAAGGAAAGCTATGACAAACCTACACAGTGTATTAAAAAGCAAACACATTACTTTGCCAACAAGGTCCATATAGTCAAAGCTATGGTTTTTTCAGTAGTCAGGTATGGATGTGAGAGTTGGACCATAAACAAGGTTAGGCACCAAAGAACTGATGCTTTCAAACTGTGGTGTTGGAGAAGACTCTTGAGAGTCCCATGGACTGCAAGGAGATCAAACCAGTCAATCCTGAAGGAAATCAACCCTGAATATTCATTGGATGGACTGATAGTGAAGCTGAAGCTCCAAAACTTGGCTACCTGATGCCAAGAGTCGCCTCAATGGAAAAGACCTTAACGCTGGGAAAGACTGAAGGCAAAAGAAGGGGGCAGCAGAGAATGAGATGGTTAGACAGCATCACTGACTCAATGGACATGAATTTGAGCAAACTCCAGGAGTTAATGGAGGACAGAGGAGCCTGGCATGCTGTAGTCCACGGGGTCATAAAGAACTGGACACAATTTAGTGACCGAACAAGAATGACTTGGCCTCTGTTCTCCTTTACACCTTTGGCTCTCGCTACCACCAAAATGACTCCAACTCTACAAGGTTTATGTTCCAGCAACATCTAATTTCTGGTAATTTCTCATGCACAACTCCTGATTCTGGACCCCTCTGCATGGATCTGGGGCTGCCAGGTAAAATGCAGGATGCCCAGTTAAATTTGAACTTCAGATAAACAATAAATAATTTTTAGTATAGGTATGTCCCATGCAATATTGAGGTCTCCTGCATTTTATCTGGCAACCCTGTGCCATGGAAACTCATAATGAGAGCACCTAACTCAGGCTGAATTGGAAATGCTTCCCCAGAAAGGTAATGCTTGAGATAATACTTCTCTTCCACTTTCTTTTCTTACTGTGTCTAAACTCTTAACAGGATAAAACACTGGTAGCAATCTAATATTAATAATAATCTTGGAGGAAATCTTCATCTACAACTTTTAAGAATAAAAGTACTGGGAGGAACTTTAAGATAATATAGTACATATTGTATTTGTCAGGATTCATTTAGTTGCATGTAACAGAAACTGACTTAGGCAAGCTTGAGCAAAAAAACCTGTAATTATTATAATTAAAATCTATTATAATTATACTTACAAATTTACACAGAATTTTTGGAATAAATATACAGACTGGCTGCAGAAAACTTGAACCTACAGACCATTTCTCATATCTGCTTCTCTCTTTGTTTCTACTTTCTGTTTTTCTCTCTACAGGTCATTTTTTTCCTGGTATTGTGTCTATTCAGCAGGCAGAAGATGGGTCATGCCACATACTTTAGATCTCTTCTGTTTAACAGTACAGCCCAGATTAAGGTTAAAACCTCTTAATTCCAGTGGACTCTGATTGGGCTCAACTGCTGCTGCTGGTGCTAAGTCGCTTCAGTCGTGTCCGACTCTGTGTGACCCCATAGATGGCAGCCCATCAGGCTCCCCGGTCCCTGGGATTCTCCAGGCAAGAACACTGGAGTGGGTTGCCATTTCCTTCTCCAATGCATGAAAGTGAAAAGTGAAAGTGAAGTCGCTCAGTCGTGTCTGACTCCTAGCGACCCCATGGACTGGAGCCCACCAGGCTCCTCCATCCATGGGACCCTCCTGGCAAGAGTACTGGGGTGGGGTGCCACTGCCTTCCCCGGGCTCAACTGGACTCCAGTATAATTTGCTATAATCTGAAAGACAGAGTTACAGTGTGTAAAAATGGGTGCCAGGGAGTCATTCCTGGAGAATGGAGGCCAGCGATTTGTAATTCACAAAGAACAAGGAATTGAAGGTACTGATATTGGGGCAAATACCACAAAAGGGCCCCTAGCACATATATCCACGTGTGGGCTACACAAAACACTCACATCCACTACCATCATTCTTCCCATCACCACCTACCATGACCCCTACCACCTCCACCACCCACCACCACATGGTGCATATCCTTCTCTCAATCTCCACTCTCGCAATCAAGAAGGTAATGCTTTCCTGGATTTAAGGAAAAGGTAAGGCATCTAAAGACTGGGGTCTTTGTTACTGTATATGCTTTCCTAAAGTATCCTGGAAGTCAGTCGGCCCAACACGATTATCACAAAAGGACAGAAAAAAAGTATCCAGAATCTTTGCTTTCAAAATTAGCAGGACATCAAGAGGCTGTAAGTAAATGGTTCACACTATTTAATGTTCTAAAATAAATTGAAATAAAAAGAAAATAAATTCTACTAAATTAAAATATTTATCCCTTTCTTTAAATTTTGGTTCAGATTTGCTACAACAAGACTAAAAAACAAACACATCTTTCTCAGTCACACTCTAAAGGCCAACATACATACAAACACACACACACACCAGTCAACTTGCAAAGCCATTTTCTGGGCAACAGGGATCAAGAAGAATTATTAATATCAATTTCCCCAGGAAAACAGTGAAAGTAGAGGACAGCAGCAAAAAAGGCAGTCCTTAAAAATATTTGCTTTCTCTTAACTCTTTATCTTTCTGTTAGTGATAACTGAGAGCTGCTGCTGCTGCTAAGTCGCTTCAGTCGTGTCCGACTCTGTGCGACCCTGTAGCTAGGTTTAAATAATCACTGAGTAGTACTGTCTAGAAGGCCTCTCATAACCCACCAGATGCTGAAATGAGCTCATCCTCTCTCTTAATCCCTCCTCCTTCTGGCACTCAAGGATCCAAGCATGGACCAGCAAAGGCAACCCCTGCTCCTCAGTCCTTTGAAGACTCACTCCAGCCTTATGATGTTTTTATCATTTTCATGAGTCATGTGAGATGGCATTTACTATATAACATTAACCCAACCTTATGAGTGAAATGTTACTTATTCTAAAGGAGGCACTCAATTTATGTATAGCTGCTTCTCATAGTAGGTGGTTTCTATAAACTTAACATGGACACTGAATTAATGAACACTAAACCAACTGCTCCTTGGAGAAGGCAATAGCACCCCACTCTAGTACTCTTGCCTGGAAAATCCCATGGATGGAGGAGCTTGGTGGGCTGCAGTCCAAGGGGTTGCTAGGAGTCGGACACAACTGAGCGACTTCACTTTCCCTTTTCACTTTCATGCATTGGAGAAGGAAATGGCAACCCACTCCAGTGTTCTTGCCTGGAGAATTCCAGGGACGGGGGACCCTGAGTGGGCTGCCGTCTATGGGGTCGCACAGAGTTGGACACGACTGAAGCGACTTAGCAGCAGCAGCAGCAAACCACTGCTCCTAGCGGAAGTATAGGGTTAGGTTCCTGAGAGCCCTGTTCGTAACATGTTCAGCAATCAATACATATGTATCATTTTAGGTGGGTTTCTGTTTAAAGATACCTTATTTAGTATATATTGATTCATTAACATTAAACTCAGGCCAACAGCCTACAACTCATGACTGAATTAAGTTTACCTAAGGCTATGGTCTTTCCAGTGGTCATGTATGGATATGAGAGTTGGATTGTGAAGAAGGCTGAGTGCCAAAGAATTGATGCTTTTGAACTATGGTGTTGGAGAAGACTCTTAAGAGTCCCTTGGACTGCAAAGAGATCCAACCAGTCCACTCTGAAGGAGATCAGCCCTGGGTGTTCTTTGGAGGGAATGATGCTAAAGCTGGAACTCCAGTACTTTGGCCACCTCATGTGAAGAGTTGACTCATTGGAAAAGACGCTGGGAGTGATTGGGGGCAGGAGGAAAAGGGGACGACAGAGGATGAGATGGCTGGTTCGTATCACCCACTCGATGGACGTGAGTTTGAGTGAACTCCGGGAGTTGGTGATGGACAGGGAGGCCTGGCGTGTTGTGATTCATGGGGTCGCAAAGAGTTGGACACAACTGAGTGACTGAACTGAACTGAACACACACATTTCTCCATAAAGCACATTACAGTCTTCCTGCATTTCAGTAATACTAAATATAGCACATTGGCATCATGCTGGGTTAAGTAGCAAAATCACCTCCACCACCAACAAAAACTCCACAAATATGAGAAAACACAGCAATAAACAGACTGCAAAAAGGACACTTGTTTACACAATGAGAGCAGGAACAATAAGGTAGAACACTGCCTTGTCTGAATTTGGCTGGGAATGTGTATGTTGGACAACTCAAATTTTTTTGCCACTCTGTGTATGTCTGCAAAGGACGACTGAAGTGTCACGAGTACTGATTTTCGGGTTATAAATAAATTTTAATTTGTAGGCATACTGTCAAATAGAGAATCCAAGAATAATGAGGACTGAATGCACTTGGAACTGTATGGTTCCAAGTCTGATATCTGGTTTTCCTCTCTTAAATTTCTTCGCATTTAGACAAAAGGGGTTTGGTGAAGCTCCAGGTAAATTTCATGATCCCCAAGCAAGGTTTTAACTGACTGGAACTAGTTTCATGGAAGCTCACTTACTGTGGAGATAGAAATTTACATCTTTTTTGGGGTTTTTGGCCACGGCATGCAAGATCTTTCCTGACCAGGAATCAAACCTATACCTGGTGCAGTGGAAGTGAGGAGTCTTAACCACTGGACGGCCAGGTAAGTCCCTACAACTCATCTTTCACCCCAAGTTGAAAACTTAGGTTTCAACCCTCAACCCACCTCTACTCACTTCCTTTCTCACATCCTCAGGGGGAACCTGGGAGAACCCATGAAGTGTGACCAGTTTGCAAATTCCTACAGCTGGGTGTTTTCAGACACAAGAACAAAATCAGCAAAAACGAGGCCATGTATGTTTGATACCATACTCCAGGGACTGCCTGTGATCCTTCACTGGACCCAGAGTATGTATCTCCAGGTAAACTCCTTTGAACAAACTGGAAAGTGGAAATTTTCCTTCTTCCAGGCCATGCATAGAATGTTTCACAGCCCCTAACTGGCTGTGGGGTCTGCCTCCCAAAAAACAAGTGCCAAAAATCACTTTCCTGCATTTCAAGCTCTCATCCAGCAGTCAGTAAGGCAGGGTGTCAGACCACAACTCCAGGATTCATTTACTTCTTCAAGTCATGATGCCTATGACCTGCCACTTGAGAGTAACAGAAACAGCAGCTGAATGAATATCTTGGAAGGTTTCTGCCCAGACTTGTAACTGTGCCACTGGTTTTGGCCAGGTAGAATCAGGTTTTTGAGTGGCTTCAGTTTTGCAGACAGATGCAACACAGTCACCTGGAGCAGTGTCTTCTCAGCCCGTTATCAACAGCAACTGGCAAGAAAAGCCGTGACACCAAATGGCTCTCAGCAGACAGCAGGTCCTGACTAGTGATACTATCCTCCTTTTCTTCCTGTAAGGCCCCCACCCTGACAGCAGGGGGCAGTAGGAATAATCTGAACTTCAGGCCAAGAGAGCCACAATCCAGTCTTCACTAGATATGAAATTATATTGTGAAGTTCAAACAAAGGGTATCAGTGACCTCTTTCCCTTTCTCCTCCATCTCCATGCAGTAGCAGGAGAATAGAAATTCTGCTCCTTCATCTCTTGCCTTACCCAACAGAACTTCTTGGGAATTGACAGATATACAAAAGCAGCTGCTGCTGCTGCTGCTGCTTAGTCGCTTCAGTCATGTCCGACCCTGTGCAACCCCATAGATGGCAGCCCACCAGGCTCCCCCGTTCCTGGGATTCTCCAGGCAAGAACACGGGAGTGGGTTGCCATTTCCTTCTCCAGTGCATGAAAGTGAAAAGTGAAAGTGAAGCCGTTCAGTCGTGTCCGACTCTTAGCGACCTCATGGACTGCAGCCTACCAGGCTCCTCCATCCATAGCATTTTCCAGGCAAGAATACTGGAGTGGGGTGCCATTGCCTTCTCCAGTACAAAAGCTACACGTAAGCAAAGCTGTGTGGTATTAATAAGGACAATCTAAAGCCATCAGCACATGAAAACATCGTCACAAATGCTCCATTCATAAAAGTCAGGCTCAAGGGTTGGAATCCACCCTTTTCCCCTTCCAGATCTTATAATTTTCTAGAATTCCTCTGCACAGAAAACAGGTGGCTACACTACAAGTTTTGGTGACCTGTAAGCTTGCTGTTACTATTAACTGTAATTAATAGTCTTCCTTTCACTGTTAACTTCAGAGGCAAGTGGTCTGTAACCTTTATTTATCTCAGCATTGTTTTCTTAACGCCCCCAAACCACTCCTGATCTCACCATCTACTCAAACTGCACAGTGACCCTGAGTCCGAAACAAGTCTGTGCTCAATTCACATGCGTCTGAACACTCACCACCCTCCCATCCACAGCTGCTAGTATATGATGCTGCCAACTGGACACCACTATTTGAATTTGTCTGTTTCTTTAGGCTCCTTGAAAATTGTCTTTCCGATTGCTTTTAATTCTCTACATACGTTTCCCCTTCCACTGATAAATCTTCAAAGCAAAGAAAATATTACACAGCTTTTCTAACACCTGTAATTTTACTTTTTCATTTCTGTCATTCTCCATGCCTGATTAGTTTTCTTTTTAAATCTTATTTGTTTCCTTCCCTGATGCCTCTTTAATCTGTTCTCCATTAATCCAGGCTGTCATCTACTCATGCCTGACTTGCTCAATATCCCATTATTCAGTCAGTCTCTCTCTGCTCTGCTCTAAACATTACTGTCAGATTAATTCAGGAAAATCTGCTTGCATTGTTACTCCCTTTCTATAAAACATGCAATGACTCCCTATTATTTATTTCAGAATAAATTTCTACCTGAGTCTGGCATTCAAGACCCCTCACCCCAAAACCTAGCCCCACTTAACCTATCCACTCCTGTTTCTATTACCTAACATCTACCATCCCCCATCACAAATTGCCTGCTCTGGACAAATCAATGTTCCTGCATCCCACAAACTCCAGGATGAGTCTCAACTCTAAGCCTCCCCTAGTTTCAACGAGCATCAGAGAAAAACCCTTTGTTTTCCCTGGACTTCCACTTTACATTCCCTCTACCACTGTGACTCATGATCACGGTGACATTTCCAACAGAGCTAGAGCACACGTATATCCCCCAACAAGGAGCCCACCATCTTCAAGGCTAACTGGAGTCTACCACAAAGTATTAGTTCACGCAAACCAGAATGTATGTGATAGGGAGTGTCAAGCCAAGTGATAAAGTCTTCTGTGTTTGTAAAGCTGGCATCAGGAGCTTATTCTATTAGAAGGTGGAGGAGGAAGAATAGGGAAAAGGAAGGTGTTCTGTTCTGCTACTTGGTGAAAGTACAAACAGAATCTGAGCATCACACCCTGAATTTATTTAATTCTTTGCAGGAAACTACCTCACCAGATAAATACCTCTGCTGGTTGTTTGAAATACAGATGAGTAAACTAATCTGTTTCTTTATTTGCAGCTTCTAAAAGGTAACTGTTCAAAAGCACATTTTACAGAATAAACTGCATCTCTCTGATATTTGGTTGGAGAATAAATGGCTATTTATTTCCTATATTCTTACAGGAAATTTTAGAGTTCAGGCATGAGAGGACAGACATAGTATGGGATCAAGAACTGGCTCAAATGTTCACCAGGTATCAAAGGTAGAGTTCCAAGAGAGATGGTCAACGATCCTTCTGAGACTATGTAGCACTGCTTAAGCTAATGCTAAGCAGCTGTGGTTCCTTCAGTTCAGTTCAGTTGCTCAGTCGTGTCCGACTCTTTGCGACCCCATGAATTGCAGCACGCCAGGGCTCCCTGTCCATCACCAACTCCCGCAGTTCACCCAAACTCACATCCATCGAGTCGGTGATGTCATCCAGTCATCTCATCCTCTGTCGTCCCATTCTCCTCCTGCCCCCAATCCCTCCCAGCATCAGAGTCTTTTCCAATGAGTCAACTCTTTGCGTGAGGTGACCAAAGTATTGGAGTTTCAGCTTTAGCATTCCTTCCTAAGAACACCCAGGACTGATCTCCTTTAGAATGGACTGGTTGGATCTCCTTACAGTCCAAGGGACTCTCAAGAGTCTTCTCCAACACCAGAGTTCAAAATCATTAATTCTTCGGCATTCAGCTTTCTTCACAGTCCAACTCTCACATCCATACAGGACTACTGGAAAAACCATAGCCTTGACTGGACGGACCTTTGTTGACAAAGTAATGTCTCTGCTTTTGAATATGCTGACTAGGTTGGTCATAACTTTCCTTCCAAGGAGTAAGCGTCTTTTAATTTCATGACTGCAATCACCATCTGTAGTGATTTTGGAGCCCCCAAAATAAAGTCTGACACTGTTTCCACTGTTTCCCCATCTATTTCCCATGTAGTGATGGGACCGGATGCCATGATCTTTGTTTTCTGAATGTTGAGCTTTAAGACAACTTTTTCACTCTCCTCTTTCACTTTCATCAGAGGCTTTTTAATTCCTCTTCACTTTCTGCATAAGCGTGGTGTCATCTGCATATCTGAGGTTATTGATATTTCTCCCAGCAATCTTGATTCCAGCTTGTGCTTCTTCCAGTCCACCGTTTCTCATGATGTACTCTGCATAGAAGTTAAATAAGCAGGGTGACAACATACAGCCTTGACGTACTCCTTTTCCTACTTGGAACCAGTCTGTTGTTCCATGTCCAGTTCTAACTGTTGCTTCCTGACCTGCATACAAATTTCTCAAGAGGCAGATCAGGTGGTCTGGTATTCCCATCTCTTTCAGAATTTTCCACAGTTGATTGTGATCCACACAGTCAAAGGCTTTGGCATAGTCAATAAAGCAGAAATAATAGATGTTTTTATGGAACTCTCTTGCTTTTTCGATGATCCAGCGGATGTTGGCAATTTGATCTCTGGTTCCTCTGCCTTTTCTAAAACCAGCTTGAACATCTGGAAGTTCATGGTTCCTTACCAGATGATAAAAATGATTTAGACTTTAGACATAATTCTAAAACAACAATCAAGTGTGTATCTTTCTTGAAGTCTCTCCAGAATTGCCAATTCTCCTATTTTACTTCATCTTGTACTTTTGGACTCAACTTGTTTCCTTTGATGAGATTTGAGATCATAGTACAGAATCTTCCCTGATTTAGCTACAAAGAAACTTTCTCCAGTTAGTTTGCTCTCCAGCAACAGGAACAGATTTCCCCTGATCCACCCACACTCCTGACCTGATGAATCTCACCAGCTTCAGTAATGACTTTATTGTGGCATTAACGTAGGTAGTATTTAACTGCCCAAAATATGATTTTATATACTGCTTTATAAAATCAGTCTCTGTTCTATATGTAGGTTCTGTATGTTGGTTTTATATGTTGGCTTGTAAAAGCCCATTGTGGAAATGTTGATAGTCTTTTCTTATAAAAACCATATGATAAATTGGCATTAGGCTCTCAGGCTGGTTCCCGTGATTAATTATCCACATCACTGCAGTAGTGTCAGAGGGATCTCAAGTCCTTCTGTGTTCCTAAATCCCCTTGATCTAAAGGAAGGTGGGTAAGGATGGTTCCAGCTTCTTCTATGTCTTTCCAAGGAACCTTTGTATTTATCACATATATGTGTATGTCCTCAACTCTTTTCCTCTTTCTTTCTCTTAACACAAAAATTAGATATAACACACACTGTCTTACACGTTTCTATTTTCCCTTAACAACTAAGGCTATTGCATCAGTACCATGTAGACAGGTGTGTTTATTTTTAGTACAATATGGCTTACTTAAAAAAATAAAATAATTTATAAAGGTATTAATAATAAATTTGAAATTACACCACAAAACATAAACCCAGACATTTAAAAATTATCCACAATTCCACTAAGCTATGTTGGTTTAGTTCTTTTAAGATAGTGTTTTTAAAGTCTGGATGGATTGTTCATACCAGAATCACCTTGGTGCCTGGCAAATAAGCAGATTTCAAGGTCCCATCCCACACTTGTTAAGATTTCGGAGCATGGGGCCTTAGTACTGCAAGATTTACAGTTGAAGCTTGAAAATTTGAAGACCTTTGCTCTGCCTTTAAAAAAAGTTTTAACTACCTGTCAAGAAGGCAATGGCACCCTACTCCAGTACTCTTGCCTGGAAAATCCCATGGACAGAGGATTTTCCATGGTAGGCTGCCATTTTCCTGGTAGGCTGCAGTCCACACAGTCACTAAGAGTCAGACACGACTGAGAGACTTCACTTTCACTTTTCACTTTCATGCATTGGAGAAGGAAATGGCAACCCACTCCAGTGTTCTTGCTTGGAGAATCCCAGGAACGGGGGAGCCTGGTGGGCTTTCGTTTATGGGGTCGCACAGAGTCAGACACGACTGAAGCGATTTAGCAGCAGCAGCAGAGCAAGGAGATTAAAATCTGCTAGAAAGTTTACAATCGGAAAATAATCCGGCAAAGTTTCTATTTGGCAGTCCAGGGAGGCAAGAGAAATTCCTGAGGTAGTTGGAATGTCCTGACCCAGATGGCAGTTTTAATGCCTCCAAGGTCAGTTCAGTTCACTTCAGTCACTCAGTAATGTCTTACTCTTTGTGACTGCATGGACTGCAGCACGCCAGGCTTCCCTGTCTATCACCAACACCTGGAGCTTACTCAAACTCATGTCCATTGAGTTGGTGATGTCATCCAACCATCTCTTCCTCTATCGTCTCATTCTCCTCTTGCTTTCAATCTTTCCCAGCATTAGGTCTTTTCTAAGGAATCAGTTCTTCGCAGCAGGTGACCAAAGTATTGGAGTTCCAGCTTCAGCATCAGTCCTTCCAATGAATGTTCAGGACTGATTTCCATTAGGATTGACTGGTTTGTTCTCCCTGCAGTCCAAGGGACTCTCAAGAGTCTCCTCCAACACCACAGTTTAAAAGCATCAATTCTTCGGCACTCAGCTTTCTTTATAGTCCAACTCTCACATCCATACATGACTACTGGAAAAACCATAGCTTTGACCAGATGGACCTTTGTCAGCAAACTAATATCTCTGCTTTTTAATATGCTGTCTAGATTTGTCATAGCTTTTCTTCCAAGGAGCGTCTTTTAATTTCATGGCTGCAGTTACCATGTGCAGCGATTTTGGAGACCAAGAAAATGAAATCTGTCACTTTTTCCATTGTTTCCCCATCTATTTGCCATGAAGTGATCCAACTGGATGCCATGTTTGTTTTTTGAATGTTGAGTTTTAAGCCAGATTTTTCATTCTCCTTTTTCACTTTCATCAAGAGGCTTTTTAGTTCCTCTTTACTTTCTGCCATAAGGGTGGTGTCATCTGCATATCTGAAGCTATTGATATTTCTCCCGGCAATCTTGATTCCAGCCTGTGCTTTATCCAATTCAGCATTTCGCATGATGTACTATGCATGAAAGTTAAATAAGCAGGATGACAATATACAGCCTTGACGTACTCCTTTCTCAATGTTGAACCAGTCCATTGTTCCATGTCCATCCAGTTCTAACTGTTGCTTCTCAGGAGGCAGGTAAGGTGGTCTGGTATTCCCATCTCTTTCAGAATTTTCCACAGTTTGTTGTGATCCACACAGTCAAAGGCTTTGGCATAGTCAATAAAGCAGAAATAGATGGTTTTCCAGAATTCTCTTGCTTTTTTGATGATCCAACAGATGTTGACAATTTGATTTCTGGTTCCTCTGCCTTTTCTAAATGCAGCTTGAATATCTGGAAGAACATGGTTCATGTACTATTGAAGCCTGGCTTGGAGAATATTGAGCATTACTTTGCTAGCATGTGAGATGAGTACAATTGTGCTGTAGTTTGAACATTTTTTGCCATTGCCTTTCTTTGGAATTGGAATGAAAACTGGCCTTTTCCAGTCCTGTGGCCACTGCTGAGTTTTCCAAATTTGCTGGCATATTGAGTGTAGTACATTCACAGCATCATCTTTTAGGATTTGAAATAGCTCAACTGGAATTCCACCACTTCCACTAGGTTTGTTCATAGTGATGCTTCCTCAGGCCCACTTAACTTCCACATTCGAGGGTGTCTTGCTCTAGGTGAATGACCACACCCTTGTGGTTATTTGGGTCATTAAGATCTTTTTTGTATAGTTCTTCTGTGTATTCTTGCCACCTCTTCTTAATATCTTCTCTTTCTGTTAGGTCCATACCATTTCTGTCCTTTATTGTACCCATCTTTGCATGAAATGTTCCCTTGGTATCTCTAATTTTCTTGACGAGATCTCTAGTCTTTCCCATTCTATTGTTTTCTTTTCTTTGCACTGATCACTTAGGAAGGTTCTTTTTATCTCTCCATGCTATTCTTTGGAACTCTGCATTCAGATAGACATATCTTTCCTTTTCTCCTTTGCCTTTAGCTTCTCTTCTTTTCTCAGCTATTTGTAAGGCCTCGTCAGACAACCATTTTGCCTTTTTGCATTTCTTTTTCTTGGGGATGGTTTTGATTACTGCCTCTTGTACAATGTCATGAACCTCCATCCATAGTTCTTCAGGCACTCCATCAGATCTAATCCCTAGAATCTATTTGTCACTTCCACTGTATAATTGTAAGGGATTTGATTTAGGTCATACCTGAACAGTCTGGTGGTTTTCCCTACTTCCTTCAGTTTAAGTGTGAATTTTGCAATAAGGAATTCTTGATTTGAGCCACAGTCAGCTCCAGGTCTTGTTTTTGCTGACTGTATAGAGCTTCTCCATCTTTGGCTGCAAAGAATATAATCAATCTGATTTCAGTATTAACCACCTGGTGATGTCCATGTGTAGAGTCCTCTCTTGTGTTGTTGGAAGAGGGTGTTTGCTATGACCAGTGTGTTCTCTTGGCAAAATTCTATTAGCCTTTTCCCTGCATTATTTTGTACTCCAAGGCCAAACTCCAGATAGCTCTTGACTTCCTACTTTTGCATTCCAGTCCCCTATGATGAAAAGTTGCCTCCAAGGTAGCTACTCCTATTTTCTATATTTTGCAGAGGAAGAAACTCCAGCTTAGAAGAATCAAGCGGCACACTCAGCATCTCACCATGAGTGGGAGGATTGAGATGTGAGCCTGGACAGTATGACCCTAAGGCAGGAACTGCCAAACTTTTTCTGTAAAGGAAAAGTACATGTTTTAGGCTCTGGGGCCAGATGGTCCCCAGTGTAGGTACTCAACTCTGCTGTTTTAGAGACAAGGCATCCACAGCAGACACTTTAATGAGTGGGCGTGTCTGTGTTCCCATAATTTACGGGCTAAAAACAGGCTCCTGCTCTAGGACAGATAGCCTATTGCACTCCCTCATGCAGCCAGTCTGATATATTGTGCATCTTCTCCTGATGCAGCCACACATGAGGCTGCAAAGTAAATAAAATGAATGAATCTCTGTCCTCCAAAAGCTCCAAGATGAGAAAAAGATCATGTAACTTTGAGTAAAACATTCAACTTCCGTCAATGGGCTTCCCTAGTAGTTCAGTTGGTAAAGAATCTGTGATGCAGGAGACCCGGGTCCAGTACTGGGGTCAGAAGATCCCCTGGAGATGGAAATGGCAACCCACTCCAGTACGCTTGCCTGGAGGATTCCAAGGACAGAGGAGCCTGTTGGGCGACAGTCCATGGGCTAGCAAAGAGCTGGACACAACTATGTGGCTACCTTTCCCTTCCATCAATGACTCCATTTTAAAACAGAAATATTGATAATATTCCCTCATACAACACAGATGTTGTAAAGACTGATGAGACAGTTTACATTTTCCGATTTGCTCAACTGAATGACTTTTTCTTATGTTAAATTGATTCGTGCTCTTTAGCAGTCTAAAAGGAGATGAGTAACAAACCAATCTATCCTTTGCTCACATAGGAAGGAGTCCCCTTATGTGAGCAAACTAGCAATTTTGTCTAGTTTAATTGCAACATTTTATTTTTAGGATGCACTTTTAAAATTTATATAATATATATAATTTTCTACTGGGACGAAATAGTTTTTAAATGTTTATTTCTTAACACAACGGAAAAGAACAGAAACAAAAAAATCAGTGTAATTCAGAAACACTTCGATATGTACTCAGCAAGTTATACATCCACAATATCCTCCTGTTACTCAGATTTTCTGAGTCATAAAAGTCCTTTGCGTGTACTTCACAGGCATTCTGACACTCAAGGAGCTTCTGTTAAAACAGGCAAAAAGAGTCAGTCATTTACTCTTGGGGATAAAGAAGATCATTTCTAAATTGCTCAAAAAAGCATATACTCAGAAATAAAAAGGGAAGAAATACTGATACATTCAACAATGTGGATGAATCTCAAGAGCATTATGCTGAGTGAAAGGAACTGAACTCAAAAGCTGAGTGTTGTATTGAGTTGAGCAAAATCTCATTCGGGTTTTTCTGTAAGATGGTACAGAAAACCCCAAACTTTTTGGCCAACCCAGTATGATACCCTTTACATGACACGGAAAAGGGCAAGACAATACAGACATATTTCAGATCAGTGGTTGCCAGGTTTGGAACAAGAGGAGGGGACTAATGAAAAGGGACAAGAGGGGCCTTTTTGGAGTAATGGGAATGTTCTCTACTGATTGTGATATGGTCACACTGTTCAAAGTGCACCTGAAAAAGGTTGAAGTTCACTGTATATAACCTAGACCTCAATAAACCTGTACAAAACTGCTACGGAGAGTTCCTCGGGCAAAGATAAATGAGGACTAGGTCGAAAAGGTTCCAATAAATTGTTCTTCAAGTTAAATTCTGAACAAGAGCTAATACTGTGATCTAATACTGTGATTTCGGTCAGAGGCACTTCATATATTTCCTCTCAAGTACTGTTCAGGGGGCAACTCAGGGCCAGGCCAAACTCTGAAATCAAATGGGAGGAAGGAGAAACAGCTTGGGCATCTAGAAGGTCCTGACCCAGATGGCAGTTTCTGGTCATTCTTCACAGACTCCTGAGAAGTTCTTGATCCACTGTGTTAAGGAAGCTGAGGTCAATCATATCACTTCCTGCCGTGTTCGGCCAACCCTTATCTTCACCTCAAACTCCCCAGGAAAAAGAAAAGTGCCAATTGCAGACACTTGAGCAGTCATATCACTGCTCTCCATGATGTTTCTAGGACTAGTTAGTGAAGGAGCACCCATGAGGGTATCTCCCAAGCACGTGACATAACAGCAAACAAGACCGAAGGCCCTGCTGTCCTGGAGCTTAGGTTCTGAAGGATGGCAAACAGCACACTTTTTTTTTTTTTTTTTTTTTCCTGAACAGCACACATGTATTAAGTGCTTACTGTGTGCCAGGTGCTACAGGGGCTGACCTTGAATTCATACAACTATGGAGTACAGAGGCAATTATTAGCATGTTCATTTAAAATTTAGGAACCTGAACCCCTGCAAGCCAAGTAATTTGTCCAAAGATGCGCAGCTAGAAGGTGGCAGAATCTGGGGTGAAACCCAGGCGGACTCACTCCCTAAGTCCATGCCCTTAGTAGCGACATTGCCTACCTTAGTGGTGGACAGTCAGCAGAAATGTTGTCCTTAGAGGGTTCCAGAATGTCAGTGCTAGATGCCTTATAAAATATTGATAAACATCAAAACTTTCCCACTTATATAGAAACAGTGTTACCTCATGAGATAAAAGGTCAAATATCACTAACAAACAATTTACAAAAAAATGAAAGGCTAATTAACATATATAGAGAAAAATGATAACCTTACAATCAAAGAAATAAAGCAATTAAATGAGATTTAACATTTTTCTTAGGAGACTTCCCTGGCAGTCCAGTGATTGAGACTCTGTGCTTCCAATGCACGTTTGATCCCTGTTCAGAAAACTTCCCACATGCTACGTGGCCAAAAAAAGAAAAATATATATTTTGCTTATTAAATTAAGAAGCAAAGAGTTCACATAGAGACAGCTAAGATGAATGCATTGTTAATGGAAATGTAAATTAATACAGTTTGGAAGGCAGTTTGCATTTTGAACCATATTCATTTCTCTCAATCAGGTTTTCAGTTTTATGACTTTAGGAAATAATCCAAAGCATGGGAAAAGTTATGTGCAGCAGAAATGTTTGTTGCAGGAAGTGGAGTTTATAAATTTATAACAGTATTTATTATTTATATGATGCATTCAATTTGGCAATTCCATCATGAAAATAAAAAAATAAAACCTACACAACTCTGATCCCTAACTTTGCTTTTCAATAAAGTAGGTTATCTGTAGTTTCACCTGCCCCAGTTAGGGTGTGGTTGATATCAGCCAAAAGAATGCATAAGCAGAAGTGTATCAAAACACAAAGTATCAATAGTTCAAAAAGGAAGAGACTTCAGTTGCCGGAAATGGGAAGAATCTGGTGGACATATGTAATAAAGTCAGTCTTGGGCCCCAAATCACATCAATCTGTGTGGCTCTCTTTCTTTTTTTTAATCCACAAATGCCAGAGGAAAACAGAAAGGCTTACACATTGCTTAAACATGCAAATATATGCAAATGCAAAGTGCTATTTTAGTCCTTCCTGTTAGAATCACTTTCATTAAGTGATCTTCCTATAAAAACAAACATCTCATGCTGTTACCCCTGCAAATCCAAAGACTGAGAACTAGTTATTACAAATATCAAGAATAAGGAACACTTCTCAGCTAGTTATTTTCTTGATACACATTAATTGTTTTTAGACTACAGATCTTATTTAGGATGAGGACTGTGTCTGTAGTTATATTCCTCGATCCAGAACCTCCAGGTAAAGCCTTTGTCTCCAGTCCTTTATCTTCCTCTACATCTTCCCTCTGCACTAGTGAACACAGCAGGATGTAATGAGTCATGAGTACATCTGCACAAGACACGCTGGTCTAGTTGATGAACTGCAGGGAAGATCAAATGGCAGAAGCACAGGGGGCAAAGGTCAGTGACAATAAAGCTCCACAGGTAGGTAGAGGTGAACAGACTAAAAAGATTATGTAACAGGTGCATGTATGCACATCAAAATCATTTCATTTTTATGGTGCCTGGAAAAGGTAGGCATTAACTGACCTCATTTTACTCGGAAAAAAAAAACCCCGAAGGCTCCCAAGGTTCAAGTAGCTTGCCCAAAGTCACACAGCTGACAAAGAGCAAAAGCAGAATTCAGGCCTGGATTCAGTGCAGTTTCTATTTGATGTCCTTAATGATCTATCATGCAGGACTTGTCTTCTATAGAAAGGGGACATATTTTCTGTAGAGCTTGCTCATATTAATACAAACTTTATATAAGTAACCTGGTTTAAAAAGCAGGTAGCAAAATAGTATGAAACTTTTCCCAATTCAAAATATGGAATGGTTAAAAATATCAAAACACGAGTGTGACTTAGCTGTGAGTTTTCTCGTATGGCTGCTTTTGCTAGATTTTCTATAATAAACAAGCCTTAATTTTTATGCAAAAGCAAATTCCAATAAAAATTAGTTTTAATAATCTATTATTTTTTTAAGTCAATATAAGAGCACAGGTACTAGCAGTTCACCCAGGAGGCTGGAGTTAGTTAACATTGGTGATGACAGCGTTTGGACAGTGTGACTACATTTAGGAGGATTTTGTATAGCTTTACAAGAAATGCTCTTCCAAGAACTAGGAGAAAATGTACAAGTGATAGGAGAATAAATGCTAGAATCTTTTTTCTCCTCTGTGAGTATTAATGATAATTTTCCTTATTTTTTCATGATAATTCCATAACAGGACTTGAAGAGTAATTCTTCCCCAGAGTGGTGAGCTACCACAACACAAGAAGTATTATAGTAACTGCTATCACATAACATACAACATGCAACTACTTCTGCATACTGGAGGTGAGCAGTAGTCTACAGAGAAAATGACCTTGGGCTAAATGTGAAGAAAGAATCAGTTTTTACCTGCTGGGAAAATAAGAAAGGAGAAGAGAAAAGAGCATATAAAAGTTCAGAGGAACAGGGTACAAGCTTATATTTCTCTAGAATTCAAATGACATTACTGAAAAAGAAGTTGTGCTCTAAAATCTATCCTGATCAGCTATACTCCAAAATAAAAAGTTTTTACAAATAAAATATGTCCTGAAATAGTTCTCTACTTTTCATCAATATGTGAATTTAGAATGCAGCCAGAACCCTTAAAAAGCTGATTGATGGTGGTGCCAGCTCAGAGAAATCATCCTGGTGGATGTGGCACTTTGCTGTCACCTGTCATTATTTCCTGTTAAATATCAAATAGACAAGTCGCAGGTCTTCTGAAGAGCTTTATCCTTTTCTACAAACCACTAATACAATAATTGCCAATTGAGCTGAAATGATTCACTTTAGTTCAGTCGCTCAGTAGTGTCTGACTCTTTGCCACCCCATGAATTGCAGCATGCCAGGCCTCCCTGTCCATCACCAACTCCCAGAGTCCACCCAAACCCATGTCCATTGAGTCAGTGATGCCATCCAGCCATCTCATCCTCTGTCGTTCCCTTTTCCTCCTGCCCCCAATCCCTCCCAGCATCATGGTCTTTTCAAATGAGTCAGTTCTTCACATCAGGTGGCCAAAGTACTGGAGTTTTAGCTTCAACATCAGTCCTTCCAATGAACACCCAGGGCTGATCTCCTTTAGGATGGACTGGTTGGATCTCCTTTCAGTCCAAGGGACTCTCAAGAGTCTTTTCCAACACCACAGTTCAAAAGCATCAATTCTTCGGCGCTCAGCTTTCTTTGCAGTCCAACTCTCACATCCATACAGGACTACGGGAAAAACCATGGCCTTGACTAGACGGACCTTTGTTGACAAAGTAATGTCTCTGCTTTTGAATATGCTGTCTAGGTTGGTCATAACTTTCCTTCCAAGGAGTAAGAGTCTTTTAATTTCATGGCTGCACTCACCATCTGCAGTGATTTTGGAGCCAAGAAAAATAAAGTCTGACACTGTTTCCACTGTTTCCCCATCTATTTCCCATGAAGTGATGGGACTGGATGCCATGATCTTAGTTTTCTGAATGCTGAGCTTTAAGACAACTTTTTCACTCTCCACTTTCACTTTCATCAAGAGGCTTTTTAGTTCCTCTTCACTTTCTGCCATAAGGGTGGTGTCATCTGTATATCTGAGATTATTGATACTTTTCCCTGCAATCTTGATTCCAGCTTGTGCTTCATCTAGCCCAGTGTTTCTCATGACATACTCTGCATTGAAGTTAAATAAGCAGGGTGACAATATAAGCCTCGATGAACTCCTTTTCCTATTTGGAACCAGTCTGTTGCTCCATGTCCAGTTCTAACTGTTGCTTTCTGACCTACATACAGGTTTCTCAAGAAATCAGGTGGTCTGGTATTCCCATCTCTTTTAGAATTTTCCATAGTTTATTGTGAGCCATACAGTCAAAGGCTTTGGCATAGTCAATAAAGCAGAAACAGATGTTTTTCTGGAACTCTGTTTCTTTTTCAATGATACACCAGATGTTGGCAATTTGATCTCTGGTTCCTCTGCCTTTTTAAAACCAGCTTGAACATCTGGAAGTTCACGGTTCATGTACTGCTGAAGCCTGACTTGGAGAATTTTGAGTATTGCTTTACTAGCGTGTGAGATAAGTGCTATTGTGTGGCAGTTTAAGCATTCTTTGGCATTGCCTTTCTTTGGGACTGGAATGAAAACTGACCTTTTCCAGTCCTGTGGCCACTGCTGAGTTTTCCAAATTTGCAGACATATTGAGTGCAGCACTTTCACAGCATCATCTTCAGGATTTGAAATAGCTCAACTGGAATTCCATCACCTCCACTAGCTTTGTTTGTAGTGATGCTTCCTAAGGCCCATTTGACTCACATTCCAGGATGTCTGGCTCTAGGTGAGTGTCAGTGATCACACCATCGTGATTATCTTGGTTGTGAAGATCTTTTTTGTACAGTTCTTCTGTGTTTTCTTGCCACCTCTTCTTAATATCTTCTGTTTCTGTCCTTTATTGAGCCCATCTTTGCATGAAATGTTCCCTTGGTATCTCTAATTTTCTTGAAGAGATCTCTAGTCTTTCCCATTCTACTGTTTTCCTCTATTTCTTTGCCTTGATTGCTGAAGAAGGCTTTCTTATCTCTCCTTGCTCTTCTTTGGAACTCTGCATTCAGATGTTTATATCTTTCCTTTTCTCCTTTGCTTTTCACTTCTCTTCTTTTCACAGCTATTTGTAAGGCCTCCTCAGATAGCCATTTTGCCTTTTTGCATTTCTTTTTCTTGGGGATGGTCTTGATCCCTTTCTCCTGTACAATGTCAGCAACTTCCATCCATGAAATGATTACAACTCCTCAAAATGTCCTTTTTTTGAGAATAACAGACAGAGCACAAACATGGTCTACCTTTACCCAAGAAGGCAAGAACTTACTAGACGATCTTTGGTCTTTCCTTTGAGGAAGCTACAAAAAAATTTCATTTATTTATAGGATGGGCCAAGAGACTTTCAGGCAAAAGTGCTACTTTAGCAAACTCAAAGAACCCAAAAGTAGGCCTCCTTCTCAGAAAGCTATGCCTGATCCATACCTTTCAAAGAACTTATTTATACTGTAGGAACCATGGAGACAACACAGAGAAAGAACATATGAGAGTTCTACTTGATCTGTGGAAACGAGATTCTTGCTACTAGGTGTCAGCAATCCAATTTAGAGCCCTTTGTATACATAGTTGCTTTGGGACGGTAAAAATGCATGTGTGTGTATTTATTTATAATTTACCTCATTCCATAGGGATTTGGGGTGGCTTTCAGCAAGTACATGTGTAACCAAGTAACAGTAAAATATTAATAGACATTTTAAAATCCAGACAGGGAAAACGTAAGTGAGAGCAAAAATTCCAGACCTCTGAAATGAAAGATACAAATATATGTGCTATAATTATATTCCGAGTTTGACTCTGGGGCTCAGGGAGTCAAAATGAGACAATAGGCACAGGTTAGTCACATCATTTTCACAAGCAGAAAGGAGGCAGACAACACTTCAGGAAAACAAAATTTTCCTAGCATGAAATTTTAAAATGGAATCCTCTTTGGAGAGGTTTGTTGGGGGTGGGGGTAGGGAGTGAATTGAGACAACAGACACTGCCCTCAAAACTTCTGTAATAAATGGAGTAATTAATTTATTTACTTCCTTGTATCATCCTTTAATTAAAAATAAACACAGCACAAAACATTAAAACTCAGCTCTGTGAAGGGAATTCTTTAAGTGACTAAGGTGATTTTCCTCAGCAGTGTTATTTGCTAGCAGAATGAATGACAAGACCCAGGAGTTCAAAAAAAAAAAAAAGGATGGATGACATTTCTTCATATCAATCTTTCAGAGAATAGACAATTGTCCATCCATTCATTTGTCCATTCATTTCTTAAGCTTCTCCAAGACACTGAAAATCAAGCTAATTGTGTGGATTCAAAGGCACAGTAAGACACATTTTCAATTCTTGAAAAACTCATGGTTTGGTAAATTCTGATTTCCAAGAATATTTTTTTTTGTCAGAGACCTTATTCTCTACAAGTTTTGCTTATAACTCTTCATGGCAACTTGGAAAGGATGATATGTAGAACAGTATTTACCATGCTTCACTTAAAGCATTAAAAAAAAAAACCCACATAATTTCAAGGCAATGAGAATAGACATCTAGTCAAAGTGTAATGAAAGAATCAGAGAACTTGTAGCTTAATTTAAGGTTAAAGGATACAGTGTTGATAGTTTATTTTAAAAACATGAACATACTATTTTCCTACAGGAATCTCATAGAATTAACTTTTTAAATAGGATGTTTTGATTCAATAATAGTGATGACTAATCATTATATGCCAATAACTGTATTTATTAATCAGCTAAAATTCAATCTCCAAATATTCAAAGATTAAAATAAGAGCAACGATTTTTAAAAAGCACTTACTACATATGATTTCACATTGTCTTTTATTTTTTTCTCCACAAGGCTTATAATGTTCACTCATTCATTCAACAAATATTTATTAAGAACTTATTGTTTCTAGGCACTATTCTTGGCACTCAATCCTGGCTATGAAATCACTGCCCTTATGGACAGTGTGTGTGTGTGTGTGTGTGTGTGTGTGTGTGTGTGTGTGTGTGTGTGTGTGTGCTTAGTTGCTCAGTCATGTCTGACTCTCTGTGACCTCATGGACTACAGCCCACAAGTGTGTGTGTGTGTGCGTGTGTGTGCTTAGTTGCTCAGTCATGTCTGACTCTTTGTGACCTCATGGACTACAGCCCACAAGGCTTCTTTGTCCATGGAATCCTCCAGGCAAGAAAGCTGGAGTGGGTAGTCATTCCCTTCTCCAGGGGATCTTCCTGACCCAGGGATTGAACCCAGGTCTTCTGCATCGCAGGTAGATTTTTTTTACCGTCTGAGCCACAAGGGAAATCCACATGGAGAGTGTTGTTGTTGTTCAATAGCTAAGTCATGTCTGACTCTTTGGTACCCCATGAACTACACGCACACCCAGCTTCTCTGTCCATCATTATCTCCCTGAGTTTGCTCAAACTCATGTCCAGTGAGTCAATGATGCCATCCAATCATCTCATCCTCTGTCGCCCCCTAGTCCTCAATTATCCCCAGCATCAGGGTTTTTTCCAGTGAGTCAGCTCTTCACATAAGGTAGCGAAAGTACTGGATCTTCAGATTCAGCATCAGTCCTTCCAATGAATATTCAAGGTTCATTTCCTTTAAAAGAGCATACATTAAAAAAAAATATTTGGCCACACTCTGTCATGTGAAATTCTAGTTCCCCAAGCAGGGATTAAACCTGTGCCCCTGCATTGGAAGGTAAGAGTTTTAACCACTGGACTGCCAGCAAAGTCCCATGGAGAGAATATATTTCAGCAGATAATGATATACATCAGGCAAAGTTCCCCACAATAAGCCAAGAGAAAGATATTATTATTACTTCCATTTATCAGTCCTGGGTGTTCTTTGGAAGGAATGATGCTAAAGCTGAAACTCCAGTACTTTGGCCACCTCATGCGAAGAGTTGACTCATTGGAGAAGACTCTGATGCTGGGAGGGATTGGGGGCAGGAGGAGAAGGGGACGACAGGATGAGATGGCTGGATGGCATCACTGACTCGATAGACGTGAGTTTGAGTGAACTGCGGGAGTTGGTGATGGACAGGGAGGCCTGACATGCTGCAATTCATGGGGTCGCAAAGAGTTGGACACGACTGAGTGACTAAACTGAACTGAACTGAACTCAAGGTTAAATATGAAGCTGACACAGTGAATGCATGGTAGAGCAGGGATTTAAACTCAAGTAGTCAGGTCCCCTCATAGCTCAGTTGGTAAAGCATCTGTTTGCAATGCAGGAGACCCGGGTTTGATTCCTGGGTCAGGAAGATCCCCTAGAGAAGGAAATGGCAATCCACTCCAGTATTTTTGCCTGGAGGAGGAACCTGACAGGCTACAGTCCATGGGATCGCATGAGTTGGACACGACTTAGTGACTAAACCATCAGTCGGTCCCAGAGTCCATGTCCCTAAGCACTGCAGTGACTGTCCCTAACAGCAGGGTCCAGGAAATATCTGTTGGGTGAACCAACAGAACAGAGTAGGACAGAAAGGTCAGGGAAGAAGTCAGGAAGAATGTTATAAAGATTAATCATATCCTTACATTTTTGCAGAAAACCTTAATGGTCACAAAGTACTTTCAAATGAAAAATTACTGAAGCTTCATGACCGTTCTGTGAGATGTATATCCTGATCCTCTTTACTCAGAGAAGACAGAGCCTGCCCCCAGGTCACACGGTTGCTAAATGGCAACACCAGGTCTCCTGGGCTCTTTCTAATGCACATCAGAGGCAGGAGTGGCAAACTTAGCTTGAAATGCCAAGGAAAGCTTCCCAAGGGAAGAGATATTGAGCTGTGCCTTTAAGCAAACCAGTAGGATTTTAATGTCATACTTTGGTTTGCTAGGCAAATAGTAAGAACTCAATAAATATATAAGCCAAACATATTTATGTCTGGTTCACAAATCAGAATGCTGATATGAAAGGCAACTTGGAATGGAGAGAATTCTCAGGTCCTTAGAGATCAACAGACTGGTCCATCTAGTTATCACAGTTAACATCCTTTTAAATTTTGTTTATGTGTTTAGTCACTCAGTCATGTCTGACTCTTTAGCCGACTCTGTAGCCCACCAGGCTCCTCTGTCCATGGAATTTTCCAGGCAAGAATATTGAAGTGGGTTGCCATTTCCTTCTCCAGGGGATCTTTCCGACTCAGGGATTGAACCCACGTCTCCTGTGTCTCCTGCATTGCAGGCAGATTCTTTACCCACTAAGCCATGGGGGAAACCTTATAGTTCTTTGGAAATATACTTAGGAGAATAACTACCAATATAATGTAACATTAATTATTATGCAGCACTGTTCTCAAAAAGAACACACCAAATGTTTCAATACAACTTTTGCTCATTCTCAAATTTCCTAGAATGAGGATGCCTTAAAAACTAGATGCCCAGGTTTGAAGCCTGGCTCATACCTGCCAGCTATGTAGACCTGGGCCTCAATTTCCACATCTGTAAAACAGGATTAATTAATAAAAGCTATCTGATAGGATAATTATAGGGACTAATGAGTTAATATAGATAAGTAACTGGCAAATAGCTTCAGTAAATGTTTGCCAACATGGTATATTGCACTACTGTTTCCAAATACTCAGTTCCCTGGTTCCTCAGGTATTCACAGGATATGCCCGGCTATCTCCATTGGTTCCATGTGGTTCACCGGATCCTTTAAGAGGATTTTTATCCCCAACTCACTGACAAAGGGCTTGTCCATGTGGCTTGCCTTGGCCACAAGCCTGTTAGTAGATACAACACAGATAATGCCTGATCAGAACTTTTAATAGGCAATACACATTTCCACTGGCTCTTCTCCTTCTGCCATAAGCACATCACATCCCAGACAGAGGCTGCTCCTTCGGCCTGGAACACAGGATGAAAAGACACGGGTACCAGGAGTAGATTCAATGCCCATCTGCCAAAGACACATAATGTGGGCAAGAAATAACCCTCTGTTCTTGAAGACCACCGAAATTTGGGGCTATTTGTTACCAAAGAACTGCTGACTAAAACAGTCATCATTATTATTGGATTAAATTTCTATTTTACTTAAAAAAAAAAAAATTAGCTTTGAAAAACTTTAAAAAATCAATATGTAAAAATCCTAAATCTTTACAACAGATCTGAATGGGTCTAATTGTTAGAAAAATCTCAGGAAAAGTGAGTAACTGGGTACCTGTTCTTTCCCATGGCTTGTTGTCCCTTTACCTAGTAACTATGTCCCCTGACCAAACCTTATGGATAATGATAAGCATCTCTGCTGAGTTCGGTTTACTATTCTACATATACTACAGGACATCTTTCTTGGGAGCTATGAGTTACACAATGGAAGTTGGTAGATTGGCTTTCAAAGGCCTCTCTTATAAGCTCTGTGGCCTTGGAGAACAACGTGGTTTTTTGGTTTTAAAGGTAAGAGAACTCCCTGATGCAGATTTCATCATGGTCTATTCATAGATTCTCAGTGATTTTCCTGTCTTGGCCATTTGTAGTTTTGGAAAAATTAAGCTTCTAAAAATCATTTTATTCTCTTATATTAACAGCAGCACTTAATCTTCTTCTCCATACCTCAAAAAGGATGCATTTTCTCTTTTAGGCAATTGCACTGCATTCATTTCTGGTGACCTTGCGTACTGAACCACTGTTACTTTCTTCTAACACCATGCTGCACTTGGGCACAAGCTACTGTTCTCCTAAGCCTGGATCTAATGGGGTAAAGAAGATAACAAGCAAGTGAAGAAGCAATGGAGACTTCCTTGGAGGTCCAATGGCTGGGACTTCACCTCCCAATGCAGGGGGTGTGGATTTGATCCCTAGGCAGAGAGCTAAGATCCTACACACTTCATGGTCAAAAAACCAAAACATAAAACAGAAACAATACTGTAACAAATTCAATAAAGACTTAAAAAATGGTCCATATTAAACAAAAAAAAAACCTCAGGAAAAAAAGAAGCAAATACCTTCAGATCATGTAAAGTGCTATGAAGAAATGAGGGTGTTTTAATAGTGTAGTGATGTGTGGGGCGAGATGAACTTTGCGATAATCCAGGAAGATCCATCTCAGGAGGGGACAATTAAGGTGAGACCTGAAGGCTAAGAAAAGTATAGCTGTGTGAAGGGCACAAAGACACATGTTCAGGTGAGGTCTTAAGGTAGAAAAGAGCTTTCATGGTTTAATAAACTGAAAGAAGGGGGTGTTTCCCTTGCTGTCCACACTTCAGTAGGAGAAAGAGGAACATGAGATAGAGCTCAAAAACAAAGCAGAAGCCAGAGCCTGCAGAGCTTCATGAGTCTGGCTTTTATTCTGAAAGAATGAGAAGACATTGCAGGAGTCCCTTGGACTGCAAGGAGATCCAACCAGTCCATTCTGAAGGAGAACAGCCCTGGGATTTCTTTGGAAGGAATGACGCTAAAGCTGAAACTCCAGTATTTTGGCCACCTCATGCGAAGAGTTGACTCATTGGAGAAGACTCTGATGCTGGGAGGGATTGGGGGCAGGAGGAGAAGGGGACGACAGAGGATGAGATGGCTGGATGGCATCACTGACTCGATGGATACGAGTCTGAGTGACCTCCGGGAGTTGGTGATGGACAGGGAGGCCTGGCGTGCTGCAGTTCATGGGGTCGCAAAGAGTCAGACACGACTGAGTGACTGATCTGAAGCAAAGAACTGACCTGGTCTGATTTGCACTGATAAAAGGTGTGTGGGAAAGGACTTGAGTGAAGCAAGAGTGAGAGTGGAGAAACTAATGGAGAGGCTGCTGTAAACATTCAAGAGGAAAGAGAGAGTGAGCCCAGAGGGACTGGAAAGAAGAGGGAAGACAAGATGCATATTTAGGAGGTAAATGTACAAAATTTGCTGACAGCCTGAAGCTGCATATAATGGGGAAAGCAGCAAAGCCCAAAGGCTGAGATCTATGTTTCTCGGCCTGAGGAAGGAAGAAGATGGCAACTCAACTGAATGAGATGGAGATGCCTAGGGGAGGAAGCCATTTGGTTTATGTCTTATGGAAGTCAAGAATTGCATTCTAAACTTAAAATAAAATTTAAGATGCCCATTAGATACCCAACTAGAAATGCCAGATAGACAACTGGACAGACAGGGATGAAACTCAAGAATGGAGATCTGAGCAAGCAATAAATCTGGGAGGGGTTACCTACCAGCAAGGAGGGCATTCCCGTGGAAGGGGAGACTATGCCAGACAGTAAAGAAGTAGTAAAAGAGGGTGACCTGTGAAAAAGATAGAAGCCAGCTTGCAGTGATTCTCACTCGCCAAAAATTTCTTATTTATTACAAGAAGAAAAGATTAATTGTATGATGTAGAACTTCAGCAGTCACCACCTTAATTAAATGTTCAGCAGTGGCAGCAGTAATAAGACAAATCAAAATAATCTGTCACTGGATAGGATGCAATGAGAAGAAAACAGCAGACCATCTTCTGTGATGCTCTTAGAAAGACACCTTATTGAATCTAATCATGAGAAAACAACGGACAATCATAAACTGAGAGATAGTCGACAAAATTATTTGCCTGTTATTTGCAAAAGTATCAAGGCCATAAGAGTCAAGGAGAGATTGAGGAATGGTTCCGGACTAGAGACCAGAGGAATATGCCAACTGTATACAGTATGTGTTCTAATATGGATCCTTTCATCATAAAGGACAGCACTAGCTGCTCAGTCATGTTGATTCTTAGGGACCCCATGCATTGTAGCCCACCAGGCTCCTCTGTCCATGAGATATTCCAGGCAAGAATACTGGAGTGGGTTGCCATTTCCTTCTCCAGGGGATCTTCTCCACCCAGGTCTCCCACATTCCAGGAAGATTCTTTACTGTCTGAATCACCAGGGAAGTCTAAAGGACATGCATCTGACAATTAGTGAAACCATTTATGGGGTTTGTAGATTGGATGGTCATAATGTAATTGAGTAAGTTTCCTGATTTTATTGGCTATATTATGGATGCATAAAAGAATATCCTTCTTTGTAGAAGACATAAACTAAAATATTCTGGGACATGGGGTATCATGTTGGCAAATTATTCTCAAATGCTTCAAGAAAAAATGGTTATTTGTACTGTACTTGAATGTTTCCTATAAGTTTGAGATTTTTTTTAAATGAGTTCTAATAATTTATCTATATACAGAGTGTACACATTAAAAGTCTGACCAATACCAGGTATTTGTGAGAATATGAAGTAACAGGAACCCTCATTCAGAGCTAATGACAGTGAAAACTGGAAGAACAATTTGAGAAAACTGTTTGATTTCAGAAAACTGAATATGTATATCCTATATGACTCAGCAACTGCATTGCTAGAGAACTTCTTGCATATGAACAGTACAATGTTAATGATGGCACTGTTTTTAAAACCCAAACACTGAAAATAACTTAAATATCCATCATAATAAAATAGATCAATAAGTTATTTATATACTTATATGGTACAATACCATACAGCAATGAAAAGAAATGAATTAGAACAACACTCATCAACAAGGATGATTCTCACGGACAGTGTTAAAAGAAAGAGCAAAATACAGCCATTTTTAATAGTCCAAAATAGACAAAACTAACCCATATTGCTTAGGCAGTAAAACATAAGAAAATGATTGTAACACAGGTCAAAAGAGTAGAGGCAGGGAGGGAATAAGCTGTGATGGGGAAGATGCAGAGTCAGTTTCTATATGTTGGCAATGTTCCATTTCTCGCCATTGGCGTGGTGATTCCATTGGAGCTCATTCTATTATGATTTGTTAAAATGTATGATTTGCTCCCTTTCTGGATATATGCAATATTTAATAATTTAAAAATCATTAAAAACAATTGCTTACATTTAGTGAATGCTTACTATGTGTCAGCTACTATATTGAGCACATTTACATGTTTTATCCTACTTAAACTTTTCCAGTCTGTAAAGTAGGTACTATTACTATCCTCATCATTCTACATATGTTCAAACTGAAGCTTAGTGAGTTATCCAACATCAGCACTAACAAACACGGACATAAGGCTGACTTGGAGCTTGCAAATTTAACCACTAAGTTGTGCTTTCAAGCACTGCTTTGATTTTTCTCTATTTTTTGATATATGTTCTTAGAATTTGGGTTCATGAGGGATTTCTCTGTACGTTTCCACAGTATTTAGAAGAGTGCTTTAAAACTAAGGCTTGATTAAGGACTGTTGATTAGCTGAGCAATTTGTTATTTCTAATAGAATTGTAACTATTGTGTAATAGTTGTGTGCTGAGATGTTGTTTAGTCCTTCCATCAATGCTGAGAGCCTGAGCTTTAAAATAAAAGGCAGAAGTCTTTAAAATCTTATTTAGACTAGAAAAGCATTTATACTAAAGCAAAAGGCAAGACGTTTACATGATTTTGACAGCAAGAATGCATGTAAATACATTAATGCACTTTGAAAGAGACCAGTAGGCTTGAGACAGGATTCCATACATAGCCCATTCGAAGGAATGATGTGTAACCATAAAAATTCAAACTCACTCTGAAAACCAGTTTTTTATTGGACAAAGTTCTACTGAGCCAATTTCACTATATTATATTTTGAAAAGAAATCATACTTTTTGATTTTCTTTACTGGTTCTGGATTTATGTAATGTCTTTCTCCCTAAAAAAACTCCACATTTTGTTTTGCTGAAACATTATCCCACATACTTTTCAGGGGTTAGTTACATTTCCAATGTAAAATTTACAAATAAATACAGAACATTTAAAAAGAAACTTTAAAAGGCGAAGCTCAGAAAGGAATCTTTTTTTTTTCTACTTGAAAGAGTTACCAATCTCAAGCTGTAGAATTCAAGAAGTTTAAGAACTGTATCTTTCTTTTTGAAAGGCAAGAACTTTGTACTGAATCTGCAGTACAGTCCAGCAATATATTTTATCTCTATGTGACTCTAATCAGTTTTAAGATGACAGAAAATACAGTTGTGGTGGCAGGGGACTGGGAAGGAGAGTTGGCATCATAGAATTGGAGAAGAAAAGAAAAAGATTGCTATGGGTCTCGTACTTCATTCTTATGGATAGAAAATATGTGTTTAAATTCATTTATAAAAATCCAAGGATAAATGTTATTACAATTGAAATAAAAATTTTAACTTATTAAAGTTAACTCAGCAAAAGATAAAAATTAAAGGAAAACATGAAATCATAATAAATAGAAGACATTAAAAATGCAATGGATAAAAACAAATATAAAAGATGCTCATTATCATTAGCCATTAGGGAAATGCAAACCAAAAGTGCAATGAGATAACACTTCACACCAATTAGAATGTTGTATTAGTTTGCTAGGGCTGCCTTAACATACCACAGACTGCGGAGTTTAAACAACAGAAATCTATTTTCTCATAGCTGTGAAAGCTAAAGTCCAAGATCAAGGCCTCAGCAGGTTTAGGTTCTCCTGAGGTCTCCTTTGGATTGCAAACGACCAACTCCCCGTGTCCTTACATAGCCTTTTCTCAGCGTTTGTTCATGGTATCCTGGTATCCCTTTCTCTTCTTATAAGGACATCAATGCTATTGGATTAGATCACACCCTTAAGACCTCATTTAACCTTAATTACCCCTTTAAAAGCTGTATCGTTAACACAGTCACAGTGGGGGCTTAGGTGCCAATACACAAATGGCAGGGGAAAAGGAGACAATTAAGTACATAGTAGTTAATCAAAGTCAGGAAAAAAGAGTTGGTGGAGAAATTATAACCTGTAAACATTGCCAATGGGAGTGTAAAATGGTGTAACCACTTTGGAAAACAGTCGGTTAGTTTTTCAAAAGCTTAAACATAGGGTTACCATATTATCCAGCAACTCCACTCCCAGCATATACTCAAAATGAAGGCATATAGATACACAACAACTTGCACATGAATGTTAACAGCACTATCATTATAACAGCCCAAAGGAAACAACGAAATGCTTATCAACTGATGAATGGATAAATAAAATGTGAAATATCCACATAGTGGAATATTATTTGAGAATAAAAAAGGAATGAACTATTGACACATATTACAACACAGATGAACCTTGAAAATATTATGCTAAAAGAACTCAGTGACAAAAGCCCTCATATTACATGATCTCATTTATATAAAATGTCCAGAATAGGCAAATCTATAATAGAGACAGAAGGTGGATTAGTGGTTGCCTAGGGTTAGCACAGTTTTGTCAAGAGAACACACTTGTCACAGCAAACACCCTTTTTCCAACACAACACACAACTCTACACATGGACATCACCAAATGGTCAATACTGAAATCAGACTGATTATATTCTTTGCAGCCGAAGATGGAGAAGTTCTATAGAGTCAGCAAAAACTACACCTGGAGCTGACTGTGGCTCAGCTCATGAACTCCTTATTGTAAAATTCAGGCTTAAAATGAAGAAACTAGGGGAAAACCACTGGGCCATTCATGTTTGACATAAATCAAAATCCTTATGATTATACAGTGAAAGTGACAAACAGAATCAAGGGATTAGATCTGATAAACAGAGTGTCTGAAGAACTATGGACAGAGGTTCATAACACTGTACAGGAGGTGGCAACCAAAATCATCCCAAAGAAAAAGAAATGCAAGAAGGCACAGTAGTTGTCTGAGGAGGCTTTACAAATAGTTGAGGAAATAAGAGAAGTGAAAAGCAAAGGAGAAAAGGAAAGATATATACAACTGAATGCAGAGTTCCAGAGAATAGCAAGGAGGGATAAGAAGGCCTTCTTCAATGAACAATGTAAAGAAGTAGAGGAAAACAATAGAATGGGAAAAACTAGAGATCTCTTCAAGAAAACTAGAGAGATCAAGGGGACATTTCATGCAAGGTTGGGCACGGTAAAGGACAGAAACAGTAAGAACCTACCAGAAGCAGAAGCTATTAAGAAGAGGTGGCAAGAATACACACTATACAAGAAAGACCTCAATGACCTGGATAACCACGATGCTGTGGTCACTCACTTAGACCCAGATATCCTGGAGTGTGAAGTCAAGTAGACCTTAAGAAGCATTACTATAAACAAAGCTGGTGGAGGTGATGGAATTCCAGTTGAGCTATTTCAAATCTTAAAAGATGATGCTGTGAAAGTGCTGCACTCAACAGGTCAGCAAATTTGGAAAACAGCAGTGGCCATAGGACTGGAAAAGGTCAGTTTCATTACAATCCCAAAGGGCAACGCCAAAGAATGTTCAGACTACCATACAACTGTGCTCATTTTGCTTGCTAGTAAGGTTATGCTCAAAATCCTATAAGTTAGGCCTCAGCAGTACGTGAACTGAGAAATTTCAGATGTACAAGCTGGGTTTAGCAAAGGCAGAGGAACCAGAGATCAAATTGCCATCATTCACTGGGTCACAGAGAAGGCAAGGGAATTCCAGAAAAACACCTACTTCTGCTTCATTGACTATGCTAAAGCCTTTAACTCTATGGATCACAACAAACTGGAAAATTCTTAAAGAGATGAGACTATCAGACCACTTACTGGTCTCCTGAGAATCCTGTATGAAGGTCAAGAAGCAACAATTAGAACCTTTCATGGAACAACTAACTGGTTCAACATTGGGAAAGGAGTATGACAAGGTTGTATATTGTCACTCTGCTTATTTAACTTTTATGCAGAGTACATCATGGGAAATATCAGGCTAGCTGAATCAAGAGTGCTGAGAGAAATATCAACAACTTCAGACATGCAGATGATATCACTGTAACGGCAGAAAGTGAAGAGGAACTAAATAGCCTCTTGATGAGGGTGAAACATAGAAATGGAAGAGATTAAAAATAAGAGAACTGCATGTAAGCTTTATACTTAAAATGATGCAAATATACACAAAATGGACAATTTTTAAGAAAAATATGCATTATCAAAGTTTATTGAAAAAGAGGTAGAATAACAAATAATTTAACAACCATGAAAGAAACACACATTAAACACCACAAGCACAGTCAAAATCACTAACTCTTCTTGGAACAGAGGAGCTTCCTAATTCTCTAGCATACAGTTAAAACCCTGTTTTCATTACCATCATCCCTTCCCAGGAGCACCACAGCAGCTTTCCAACTGGTATCCTCTCTCTCTCTAACAGCTGAGATTTTCACCAATCAATAAACCTGATTAAAAGACGCTTACTCCTTGGAAGGAAAGTCATGACCAACCTAGACAGCATATTAAAAAGCAGAGGCATGACTTTGTCAACAAAGATCCGTCTAGTCAAGGCTATGGTTTTACCAGTAGTCCTGTATGGATGTGAGAGTTGGACTGTGAAGAAAGCTGAGCACCGAAGAATTGATGCTTTTGAACTGTGGTGTTGGAGAAGACCCTTGAGAGTCCCTTGGACTGCAAGAAGATCCAACCAGTCCATCCTAAAGGAAATCAGTCCTGGATATTCATTGGAAGGACTGATGTTGAAGCTGAAACTCCAATACTTTGGCCACCTGATGTGAAGAACTGACTCATTTGAAAAGACCTTGATGCTGGGAAAGATTGAGGGCAGGAGGAAAAGGGGATGACAGAGGATGAGATGGTTGGATGATATCACCGACTCCATGGACATGGGTTTGGGTGGACTCCAGGAGTCGGTGATGGACAGGGAGGCCTGGCGTGCTGCGGTTCATGGGGTCGCAGAGAGTTGGACACGACTGAGTGACTGAACTGAACTGATCATACCACTTCTCTGCTTAAAATCCTTTAAAAACTCCTCATTAATCTTGGGACGAGAATCTAAAGTTCTGAACATATTCTACGAGGTTCTGTCAGTTCTGATCTCCGGGAAGCATTCTAGCCTTATGTCTCAGCTCTCCTCTTCCTTCACTTTTGCTCAAATCCTACTGAACATTTTTCCTTTTTTTCAGAAGCACCATGTTCTTCCTCACCTTCAGATCTTCCCACAGGCCCCTCCATCTCTCAAGGACAGTCTCCTCTCCACTCCACTACTCTTTAGAATGGACATTCTTACTTAAATGTCAGTTTAAATGCTACTTTCTTTAGAAAGTGTTTTCCCATTTTCCCAAATATGGGGTAGAAGCTCCTCCTATTTTCCCCTTATCCTTACTATAGCATTTGTAACACTGTGCTTTAATACCTTGTTTTCTTAACCCTATTTCTTAACAGACTACAAGCTCTAAGACAGCAGAGATTTTATCATCTTGTTCAACACTTAATCCCCAGTACCTAACAGCATTCCAGACACATAGCAGAAATTCAATACAAATTTATTGAGAGAATGAATGAAATTGAACACTGATACCAAAGATGAGAAAAATAACATTCATAATAAAACTGTAGGTCCAGTTCATCTATGAATACAGATGAAAATCTGAAATAAAGAATTAGCAAGTCAAATCCAGCAGTCTAACAAAAGAAATTATATCATGGTCAAGATGCATTTACTCTAAGACTACAAGGATGATTCAACATTAGGAAACCTAAGAAGAAAAATGATATAATTCTTTGGATAGATAACATAGAACATTTGGTAGATATCAAAATTCATTATGATGACCATTAGGTAATTTTAAATAGATATTTAATTTTATACAAAGCATTTATTATAAGAGAATAGAAATTAAATCTTAATGATAAACCAATGGAGACAAAAATGACTAAGACTGGAGATCTGTGAAAACTGATATTATTGTTTTCAACATTGTAGCTGAAAGGCAGTAAGACAAAAAAGAAAGACACAGTTAAAATACTGGAGTAGAGACAATTATCATTATTTCAGCTTATGACTATCTACCTTAGTACTATTGAGAACTAACTGGAAATTTTAATACATTTTCCAGTTACAAGATAACAATTTTCCCACACTAGCTAATTAGAAAGTATAATGAAGGAGGAAAAAGGTACCATTTATGAAAGCACCAATAAAAAAATAAAATTCCTGAAAATAAACTTAACAAAAAAAGTACAAAATTTAAATGAAGAAAATTTCTCCAAACTAATTCCTCATTTATGAACTTAAGTCCAACCAAGTCAATGAAATTTTTATGCCTGGAATTGGATACTAATAATCTAAAATTATTTTAATAAAATAAGTGATTGATAATATGTAAAAAAAAATTGTGAAAAAAAAATTCAGTGAAAAAGGGCCTGCTTATTAGACAGTAAAATGAAATACAATGCTGAAATTTAAATGTGATACCAAAACAGGAATAATAATCAGGACCAAGGATGCAAAAATAATCAGGACCAAGCTGGAAAGTATATAAATAGATCTAAAAATCACTGGAATTCAATAACGTTACATATGGACTTTTAAATTAGTGTGGAAAGATCAACAAAATATTATAAAGCAATTATTCTCCAATATAAAATAAATAAATATTTTTGTAAAACATGAAGGAAAAAAATCTTAAAGAATCAGGAGTTGTTTTCTCCAAGGTATAGGACTGCTGAGACGTTTACTTTCAATGTCATTTATTTACGTGTTTGCCTATTTAATAAATCAAGTATCAAAAGGAATAGAGATTTTATCACTTAAAGATATTTGTAATTGACAATATGGAAGAATCCATGGTGAAAACAAACTTCAAAATGACTTTTCTGGCTTAATTTTGACCCACTGATAAATAAATGCCATTGACAATTTAATTAGCAATTTTCTTCAAGTCATCAGTAGACCTTTCAGAGAATTATTATATATACTGCCCTAATTTTGAAGTCCACTAAAATTATGCTTATTACTGGAACACTAATAATCAGAGCTTTTTTGAAATCTGCTATCTTCAGGAAAGGATGAGAATCAGAAATCATCAAATGTGTTTCCTCTGTTGACTGAAAGAAAGACAAATTATTTTCAGTTTTCTAGGTCAAAGGGCTTGAAATTAGAAGAGGACTTTCTTCTAGTCTTCAGTTCAGTTTCGTCACTCAGTTGTGTCCAACTCTTTGCGACCCCATGAATCGCAGTCTTAGATAGTCTTAAGTCTTCTAGTCTTAGATAAGGTCTAATCTTTTAAAATCTCATGTTTCAGACTCCTATGATAATGGATGATAAACTGTCCTTTACACACAAGGAGTTGAAGTGCAACCACATTGTCAGATCAGATCAGATCAGATCAGTCGCTCAGTCGTGTCCGACTCCTTGCGACCCCATGAATCGCAGCACACCAGGCCTCCTTGTCCATCACCAACTCCCGGAGGTCACTCAGACTCACATCCATCGAGTCAGTGATGCCACCCAGCCATCTCATCCTCTGTCGTCCCCTTCTCCTCCTGCCCCCAATCCCTCCCAGCATCAGAGTCTTCTCCAATGAGTCAACTCTTCTCATGAGGTGGCCAAAGTACTGGACTTTCAGCTTTAGCATCATTCCTTCCAAAGAAATCCCAGGGCTGATCTCCTTCAGAATGGACTGGTTGCATCTCCTTGCAGTCCAAGGGACTCTCAAGAGTCTTCTCCAACACCACAGTTCAAAAGCATCAATTCTTCAGCGCTCAGCCTTCTTCACAGTCCAGCTCTCACATCCATACATGACCACATCCTTGACTAGGTGAACCTTTGTTGGCAAAGTAATGTCTCTGCTTTTGAATATGCTATCTAGGTTGGTCATAACTTTCCTTCCAAGGAGTAAGCGTCTTTTAATTTCATGGCTGCACTCACCATCTGCAGTGATTTTGGAGCCCAGAAAAAGAAAGTCTGACACTGTTTCCACTGTTTCCCCATCTATTTCCCATGTAGTGATGGGACCAGATGCCATGATCTTCGTTTTCTGAATGTTGAGCTTTAAGCCAACCTTTTCATGGTATAGGATAGTTAATAAAGTCTGAATTCAGAATCAGAGACTGAAGTGTTAGTGATTTAATATCACTCTTTCATCAATCTATCTCCAAAATCAATGATTTAAGCCTTTAGATCATCAGTTCAGTTCAGTCGCTCAGTCGTGTCTGATTCTTTACGACCCCAATAGCACGCCAGGCCTCCATGTCCATCACCAACTCCCGGAGTCCACCCAAACCCATGTTCATCAAGTCAGTGATGCCATTCAGCCATCTCATCCTCTGTCATCCCCTTCTCCTCCTGCCCCCAATCCCTCCCAGCATCAGGGTCTTTTCCAATGAGTCAACTCGTCGCATGAGGTGGACAAAGTATTGGAGTTTCAGCTTTAGCATCAGTACTTCCAATGAACACCCAGGACGGATCTCCTTTAGGATGGAATGGTTGGATCTCCTTGCAGTCCAAGGGACTCTCAAGAGCTTTCTCCAACACTACAGTTCAAAATCATCAACTCTTCGGCGCTCAGCTTTCTTCACAGTCCAACTCTCACATTCAGACATGATCACTGGAAAAACCATAGCCTGGACTAGACGGACCTTTGTTGGCAAAGTAATGTCTCTGCTTTTTAATATGCTGTCTAGGTTGGTCATAACTTTCCTTCTAAGGAGTAAGCGTCTTTTAATTTCATGGCTGCAATCACCATCTGCAGTGATTTTGGAGCCCCCAAAATAAAGTCTGACACTGTTTCCACTGTTTCCCTATCTATTTGCCATGAAGTGATGGGACTAAATGCCATGATCCTAGTTTTCTGAATGTTGAGCTTTAAGCCAACTTTTTCACTCTCCTCTTTCACTTTCATCAACAGGCTTTTTAGTCCCTCTTCACTTTCTGCCATAATCATAATCTCAGAGAAAGTCATGTATATGTATACATATATCTGAAACAACTCTTTAAATCCACATTCCATTTTTCTCACTGTTTAAAGTGTTATCTGAATTGTGGCCATGATGAGGTATAAGGCACTAAATTTTTCTTCTCAGCTTAAAACAACTAAGAATTGGACTAAATACATGAGGCAATGTTTTCCAGACACTAGATAAAAGTCAGCACAGGACAGTAATCCCCAGAAGAAGAGACATAAGAGAGGTAAGGCCTCCAATTGCCCTAATTTACTGATTGGAGAGAACTTACAGCACATAGTGCAGGAGGAAAGTGACAAGGAGCAGCCCAGTGATCTCTCTGAGTTGAGGAAACAAGAATTGAGAGTTAGGAAAACCAAATCACCTAGAATTCAGGGACAGGGTATTAATCAGGAGAGGGCTACAGAGAGAGAAGTCTAGAGATGTGCAGATTACCCTGAGTCTGTAGCTGAGTACTGACTGGCACATGCATGTGAATAAACTACCCAAACCACGGATTAGAGGGCACAGTAAGTGGGGTTCACACAGAACCATGAACAGTTCATGTTCCCACCAGCCAGAATGGAAAGACCTTCTGACAGATGGGCAGCAGTACAGTCCTCAGAAGGGTACAGCCTGAGTAGTGGGGACAACTGAGCCCTAGAACAAAGGCTGTTATGAGCTCACTTAACAAAGACCAATACAAAGATTTGAACAGATCAGCTACTTCTCAGAAGATCAAATTGTTCCCCAGTTAGCAGCATCCTAAGTTTAGTACAAAGTCCAAAACTATGCTAAGGAATTAAAAAGGTCAACACCCAACAACATAAAAATCACAATGTCCAGCATCCAATAAAAATTTCCAGACCTAGGATGAAGCAAAAAATATGACCGACAATAAGACAAAAAAATCAGTCAAGAGAAACAGACCCAGAAATGACATGGACAAGAAACTGAATAGTCAAGGGTGTTAACATGTTAGCAGCCTGAGGATTTATTTATCTGAGTCTGAATATATCTGAGTCTTGAACATATACTCAATATGTTCAAGAAGACACAGTCATGTATGAGAATGATAGAAAGAAAATATATAAAGAAGACAAAATCAAATTTCTAGAGATGAAAAATACACTGAATGGGATCAATAATAGGCAAGATAGTGTAGAAGAAAAGATTAGAAAATGCAAAAGCACAGCAATAAAAATTCTCCAAAATGAAATTTAGAGAGCAAAATTACTGAAATAAAGCAAACCGAAACAAACAGACCAACAATAAGCTGCGGCAAACGGCAGTGCCCTAACATAAGTGTAACTGGAGTTTCAGAGGGAGACAATAAAGGTAAGAAAAGAGAAAATTTATTTGAAGAATAATGGTGACAATTTTTTCTATTTTCTAAAAACTATAAATTCAGATTCAGTAAGCTAAACAAATCCTTGAGTAGAAAAAATATGAAGAAAACCATACCAAGATAGAACAAAACCAAATTATTCAAAACCACTGGTTAAGTGGAAAACATTAAAAAGGAAAAAAAGGATATGGTATACACAAAAGAATGGCCTTCCCAGATGGAAGTCAGTCAGTCAGTCAGTTCAGTCGCTCAGTCATGTCCAACTCTTTTGCAACCCCATGGACTGCAGCATGCCAGGCCTCCCTGTCCATCACCAACTCCCAGAGTTCACTCAAACTCATGTCCATTGAGTTGGTGATGCCATCCAACCATCTCATCTTCTGTCGTCCCCTTCTCCTCTCATCTTCAATCTTTCCCAGCATCAGGGTCTTTTCAAATGAGTCAGTTCTTCACATCAGGTGGCCAAAGTATTGGAGTTTCAGCTTCAACATCAGTCCTTCCAATGAATATTCAGGACTGGTTTCCTTCAGAATGGACTGGTTGGATCTCTTTGCAGTCCGAGGGACTCTCAAGAGTCTTCTCCAACACCACAGTTCAAAGGCATCAATTCTTCGGCAATCAGCTGTCTTTAGAGTCCAACTCTCACATCTGTATATGACTACCGGAAAAACCATAACCTTGACTAGACAGACCTTGTTGGCAAAGTAATGTCTCTGCTTTTTAATATGCTGTCTGATGCTGCTGCTGCTGCTAAGTAGCTTCAGTTGTGTTCAACTCTGTGCGACCCCATAGACAGCAGCCCACCAGGCTCCCCCATCCCTGGGATTCTCCAGGCAAGAACACTGGAGTGGGTTGCCATTTCCTTCTCCAATGCATGAAAGTGAAAAGTGAAAGTGAAGTCGCTCAGTCGTGTCTGACCCTTAGTGACCCCATGGACTGCAGCTTACCAGGCTCCTCCATCCATGGGATTTTCCAGGCAAGAGTACTGGAGTGGGCTGCCTAGGTTGGTCATAACTTTCCTTCCAAGGACTAAGTGTTTTTTTAATTTCATGGCTGTAGTCACCATCTGCAGTGATTTTGGAGGCCACAAAAATAAAGTCTGACACTGTTTACACTGTTTCCCCATCTATTTGCCATGAAGTGATGGGACCGGATGCCATTAGTTTTCTGTCTTAGTTTTCTGAATGTTGAGTTTTAAGCCAACATTTTCACACTCCTCTTTCACTTTTATGAAGAGGTTTTTAGTTCTTCTTCTATTTCTGCCATAAAGTGTCATCTGCATATCTGAGGTTATTGAGATTTCTCCCGGCAATCTTGATTCCAGCTTGTGCTTCTTCCAGCCCAGTGTTTCTCATGATGTACTCTGCATATAAATTAAATAAGCAAGGTGACAATATACAGCCTTGATGTACTCCTTCGCCAATTTGGAACCAGTCTGTTGTTCCATGACCAGCTCTAACTGTTGCTTCCTGACCTGCATACAGATATCAGGAAGTAGATAAGATCATCTGGTATTCCCATCTCTTTAAGAATTTTCCACAGTTTGTTGTGATCCACAAAGTCAGAGGCTTTGGCATAGAATATAAAGCATAAACTGATGTTTTTCTGGAACTCTCTTGCTTTTCTGATGATCCAACAAATGTTGGCAATTTGATCTCTGGTTCCTCTGTCTTTTCTAAATCCTGAACATCTGGAAGTTCACATACTGCTGGAGCCTGGCTTGGGGAATTTTGAGCATTACTTTGCTAGCATGTGAGATGAGTGCAATTGTGCAGTAGTTTGAGCATTCTTTGGCATTGCCTTTCTTTGGGATTGGAATGAAAACTGACCTTTTCCAGTCCTATGGCCACTACTGAGCTTTCCAAATTTGCTGGCATATTGAATGCAGCACTTTCAACTCACATTTAATCTTTTAGGACTGAAATAGCATCATCTTTTAGAATTTGAAATAGCTCAACTGGAATTCCATCACCTCCACTAGCTTTGTTCGTAGTGATGCTTCCTAAGGCTCACTTGACTTCACATTCCAGGAAGTCTGGCTCTAGGTGAGTGATCATACCATTGTGATTACCTGGGTCATGAAGATCTTTTTTGTATAGTTCTTCCATGTAGTCTTGCCACCTGTTCTTAATATCTTCTGCTTCTATTAGGTCCCTACAATTTCTGTCCTTTATTGAGCCCATCTTTGTATGAAATGTCTCCTTGGCATCTCTAATTTTCTTGAAGAGATCTCTAGTCTTTCCCGTTTTATTGTTTTCTTCTATTTCTTTGCACTGATCACTGAGGAAGCCTTTCTTATCTCTCGTGCTATACTTTGGAACTCTGCATTCAAATGTGTATATCTTTCCTTTTCTCCTTTGCTTTTCACTTCTCTTCTTTTCACAGCTATTTGTAAGGCCTCCTCAGACAGCCATTTTGCTTTTTTGCATTTCTTTTTCTTGGGGATGGTCTTCATCTCTGTCTCCTGTACAATGTCCTGAACCCTTAACCATAGTTTTTCAGGCACTCTGTCTATCAGATCTAATTCCTTGAATCTATATGGTAGTGGCAGTGGTAAAGAATTTGCCTACTAATGTAGGAGATGCAAGAGATGCAGATTCAATCCCTGGGTCTGGAAGATCCCCCGATGCAGGAAATGGCAACCCACTCCAGCATTCTTGCCTGGAAAATTCCATGGACGGAAGAGCCTGGTGGGCAGGCAAGCTACAGTCCACAGGATCACAGAGTGAGACATGACTGAGTGTGGGAGCACACACACACAAAAAAGAATAAAGAATGATAATGGATTTCAATAGAGGCTAGATAAGAGTAATATTATATTTGCAAAGTCTGAAGGAAAAAACCACCCTGCTAATGTAGAATTACTTTGGCCACTTGATGCAAAGAACTGACTCATTGGAAAAGACCCTGATGCTGGGAAAGATTGAAGGCAAGAGGAGAAGGGTACAACAGAGGATGAGATGGTTAGATGGTATCACCAACTCAATGGACATGAGTTCGAGCAAGCTGCGGGTAATGGACAGGGAAGACTGGCATGCTGCAGTCCACAGGGTTGCAAAGAGTTGGACACAACTGGGCCACTGAACTGAACTGAATGTAGAATTCTATATCCAGTGAAAATATCTTTCAAAAATAAAGGTGAAATAAAATGCATCACCAGCAGAACAGCACTACAAGAAAGTTTATGTAGGAGAAAAGTGATACCAGATGAAAATCTGAATGTACACAGAAACATAAAAAGTACCAAAAACAGTAAATATGGAAGTAAACACAAATATTGTTTTTCTCAAATTTAAGGTTTTTTAAAAAGATAATTAAATGCTTAAAGTAAAAATTAACAATAAATTACAGGGCTTAGAACAGCAAATAATGTTGAAGTAAAATGTATGATAACAATATAAAAGGGTACGTAGGTGGAAACAGAAGCATACTGTTTTAAGATTCTTATAGTATATGTGAGGTGATATATTATTACTTGGATACACAGTAAATCCTACAGCAACCACAAAAATATAACTGATAAGCCAATAAGTAAAGATAATTAGAATCATAAAAATACTCAAGCCTGCCAAAAAACAAAAAAAACTTAAGGCTAAAAGGCAGCAGAAAAAGAAGAAATGAGGGGAAAGAACAAATCAGACAAATGAAAAACAAGTAGATAGTTTTATGGTAGCTTTAATTACAGCAATCAAAACAGCATAGCATTGGCACATACACACACACACACACACATATATATATATATACAATATATCAATGGAGCAGAATATAAAGTGCAAAAATAAACCCACACACCTGTGATCAATTAATGTATGACAAAGGAGGCAAGAATATACAGTGGAAAAAAAGATAGTCTCTTTAGTAAGTGGTGTTGGGAAAACTGGATGGCTACATGTAAAGCAATGAAATTAGGACACTCTCTCATAACATTAAAAAAAACAAACTCAAAATAGTTTAAAGATTTAAATATAAGGCATGACACCATAAAACTCCTAGAAGAAAACATAAACAAAACATTCTCTGACATAAATCATAGCAATACGTTCTTAGACTAGTCTCCCAAGGCAAAAGAAATAAACGCAAAACAGACAAATGGAACCTAATCACAATCAAAAGCTTTTGTTGAGCAAAAGAAATCATCAATGAAATGAAAAAACAACCTATGGAATGGGAGAAAATATTTGCAAAAGATGTGACCAAAAAGGGATTAACATCCAAAATATATAAAAATCTTATACAACTCAGTATCAGAAAACCGAACAACCCCATCAAAAATGTTCAGAAGACCTAAATATACATTTCTCCAAGAATACATACAGATGGCCACAAGCTCATGAAAAGATGCTCAGCATCGCTAATTCTAAATCACAGTGAGGTATCACCTCACAATGATCAGAATGGCTATCATCAAAAGGTCTACATATTATAAATGCTGAAGAAGTGTGGAGGAAAAAAAGAACTCTACTACACTGTGGGAACGTAAAGCAATGAAATTGGTAAATCTCTACCCAGATTGATAAGATAAAAACCAGAGAGAAGACATACATTATCAAGATCAGGAATGAGAAAAGAGACATCACTACATAGCTTAAAAAACATTAATAGATGGCAAGGAAAAATTCAATAAAATGGATGAATTCCATAAAGATATAAGCTACAATAACTTTTTTGGAAATAAATAGATAATTTGAAAATCCCGATAGCTGTTAAAGAAACTAAATTTTTAAAGCCATTTCCACAAAAATAATTATAGACTCAGCTGTTATTCTTTTTCTTTCAGTTTTATTGCAATATATATATAATTGACAGATCAGATCAGATCAGTCGCTCAGTCGTGTCCAACTCTTTGCGACCCCATGAATTGTAGCACGCCAGGCCTCCCTGTCCATCACCAACTCCCGGAGGTCACTCAGACTCACATCCATCGAGTCAGTGATGCCATCCAGCCATCTCATCCTCTGCCGTCCCCTTCTCCTCCCTGCCCCCAGTCCCTCCCAGCATCAGAGTCTTCTCCAATGAGTCAACTCCTCGCTTGAGGTGGCCAAAGTACTGGAGTTTCAGCTTGAGCATCATTCCTTCCAAAGAAATCCCAGGGCTGATCTCCTTCAGAATGGACTGGTTGCATCTCCTTGCAGCCCAAGGGACTCTCAAGAGTCTTCTCCAACACCACAGTTCAAAAGCATCAATTTTTCAGTGCTCAGCTTTCTTCACAGTCCAACTCTCACATCCATACATGAGCACAGGAAAAACCACAGCCTTGACTAGATGGACCATTGTTGGCAAAGTAATGTCTCTGCTTTTGAATATGCTATCTAGGTTGGTCATAACTTTCCTTCCAAGGAGTAAGCGTCTTTTAATTTCATGGCTGCAGTCACCATCTGCAGTGATTTTGGAGCCCAGAAAAATAAAGTCTGACACTGTTTCCACTGTTTCCCCATCTACGTCCCATGAAGTGATGGGACTGGATGCCATGATCTTCATTTTCTGAATGTTGAGCTTTAAGCCAACTTTTTCACTCTCCACTTTCACTTTCATCAATAGGCTTTTTAGTTCCTCTTCACTTTCTGCCATAAGGGTAGTGTCATCTGCATATCTGAGGTTATTGAGATTTCTCCCGGCAATCTTAATTCCAACTTGTGTTTCTTCCAGTCCAGAGTTTCTCATGCATAGAAGTTAAATAAGCAGGGTGACAATATACAGCCTTGACGTACTCCTTTTCCTATTTCGAACCAGTCTGTTGTTCCATGACCAGTTCTAACTGTTACTTCCTGACCTGCATACAGATTTCTCAAGAGGCAGATCAGGTGGTCTGGTATTCCCATCTCTTTCAGAATTTTCCACAGTTGATTGTGATCCACACAGTCAAAGGCTTTGGCATAGTCAATAAAGCAGAAATAGATGTTTTTCTGGAACTCTCTTGCTTTTTCCATGATCCAGCGGATGTTGGCAATTTGACCTCTGGTTCCTCTGCCTTTTCTAAATCCAGCTTGAACATCAGGAAGTTCACGGTTCACATATTGCTGACGCCTGGCTTGGAGAAGTTTGAGCATTACTTTACTAGCATGTGAGATGAGTGCAACTACTGTGCGGTAGTTTGAGCATTCTTTGGCATTGCCTTTCTTTGGGATTGGAATTAAAACTGACCTTTTCTAGTCCTGTGGCCACTGCTGAGTTTTCCAAATTTGCTGGCATACTCAGTGCAGCACTTTCACAGCATCATCTTTCAGGATTTGGAATAGCTCAACTGGAATTCCATCACCTCCACTAGCTTTGTTCGTAGTGATGCTTTCTAAGGCCCACTTGACTTCACATTCCAGGATGTCTGGCTCTAGGTCAGTGATCACACCATCATGATTATCTGGATCATGAAAATCTTTTTTGTACAGTTCTTCTGTGTATTCTTGCCATCTGTTCTTAATATCTTCTGCTTCTGTTAGGTCCATACCATTTCTGTCCTTTATCGAGCCCATCTTTGCATGAAATGTTCCTTTGGTATCTCTGATTTTCTTGAAGAGATCCCTAGTCTTTCCTATTCTGTTGTTTTCCTCTATTTCTTTGCATTGATCGCTGAAGAAGGCTTTCTTATCTCTTCTTGCTATTCTTTGGAACTCTGCATTCAGATGCTTATATCTTTCCTTTTCTCCTTTGCTTTTTGCTTCTCTTCTTTTCACAGCTATTTGTAAGGCCTCCCCAGACAGCCATTTTGCTTTTTTGCATTTCTTTTCCATGAGGATGGTCTTGATCCCTGTCTCCTGTACAATGTCATGAACCTCATTCCATAGTTCATCAGGCACTCTATCAGATCTAGGCCCTTAAATCTATTTCTCACTTCCACTCTATAATCATAATGGATTTGACTTAGGTCATACCTGAATGGTTCAAGGTATATAATATAATGATTTGACTTATATTATTAGATGATTTATTACAATAATTTTAACCAACAACTACCATCTTACTTAAATGCAAAAAAAAAAAAAAAAAAAAAACACATAGAAAAGGAAAGAAAATTAAAAAAAAAAACCTTTTTTTTCTTATGATGAGAACTTTTAGGATCTACTCTTTTAGCAACTTAACACTTAATTCCACCTATCATTTAAAGAAGACATAATACTAATCTACAAAGCTTTTTCAGAAAATAAAAGATGAAAGACACTCCCCAATTCATTCCATGAAGCCAACATTACACTGACCCCAAAACCAAAGACACTAAAAGCAAGAAACAAAAACAAGCAAAAACACCCTATCTACCTATCCCCTTCATGAATGTATACACAAAAGTACATGTCAAATAAAATCTAACAATATATGCTGCTAAGTCGCTTCAGTCGTGTCCGACTCTGTGCAACCCCACAGATGGCAGCCCACTAGGCTCCTCTGTCCCTGGGATTCTCCAGGCAAGAACACTGGAGTGGGCTGCCATTTCCTTCTCCAATGCATGAAAGTGAAAAGTGAAAGTGAAATCGCTCAGTCATGCCTGACTCTTAGCGATCCCATGGACTGCAGCCTACCAGGCTCCTCCGTCCACGGGATTTTCCAGTCAAGAGTACTGGAGTGGGTTGCCGTTGCCTATAAACAGGTAAATACAAAGACCAAGTGGATTTCACTTCAGTAATCCAAAGCTGCTTCAACAATCAAAAATCAACTTATTTTACCATATTATCAGACTAAAATAGAAAAAATACATGACAATTTCAATAAATATAGATAAAATAGTTAACAAAATCTATATTCACCCATGATAAAAGCTTTCAGCATATTAGAAACAGAAGAATAAAGAACATTTATGAAATATCTACAGCTAACAACATACCTAATGGTGAAAGACTGAATTTTCTCTCCCTAAGATCATGAACAAAGCAAGGATGTCTGCTCTCACCAGTTCTATAGAACACTATCAAGAAAATAACAGCCAGTTCAATAAAACAAGAAAGAGAAGTGGCATACAGTTTGAAAAGGAACAGTAAGATTGTCTTTATTTGTAGATGACATTATATTCATAGAAAATCATAAGAAATATATTAAAAACTATAGTACTAATAAATATCATAGTAATATTACATGATGCAAAATCAATGCAAAAAAAATTAGGGCTTCCTTGGGGGCTCAATGGCAAAGAATCTGCCTGCCAATGTGGGAGACATGGGTTTGATCCTTGGTCTGAGAAGATCCCACATGCCACAGAGCAACAAGCCCATGTGTCACAACTACTGAGGCTGTGCTCCAGAGCCCAGAAGCGCAATCACTGAGCTCCCTGTTCCCTAGAGTCTGTACTCCACAAAAAGAGAAGCCATTGTAATGAGAAACCCACGCACTGCAACAAAAAGTAGCCTCTGCTCACAGCAACTAGAGAAAAGCCCAAGCAGCAATGATGACCTAGCACAGCCAAAAATGAATAAATAAAATTTTTAAAAAGACAGAAAAACTATGTTTCTAGATATTAGCAACCTACAATTTGAAAATCAATACCATTAACAGTATTAAAAGAATATTAAAAATGGGGAATATGTGACAGAGATACACAAGATATACACTGAAAGCTGTAAAGCACTACTGAGAGAAATTAAAGATGACCTAACAAAATACAGTATTTATTCATGCTCATGGACTGGAAGACTCAATATTGGTAAAATGTCTATTTTCGCCTAAATTGATTTAGTGATTTAACATAATCTAAAATCCTTGCAAACAACTTTTTTTTGGTAGAAAAGAGAAACAGATTCTAAAATGTCTATAGAAATAGGGTACTCAGAAGAGCAAAAAAATACTTGGAAGTGTGTTTTCAAGATTTACTATAAAGCTACACTAGTCACAACAGAGTGATATCGGTATTAAAACAGACTAACAAAGAATGTAACAGAATAGAGAATCATCAATAAACACATACATATATGCCAACTGATTTCAACAGAAATATGAGGGCAACTCAGGGAATATATGCATAAGGAAAAAAAAACCCTTGCTCAATCCTTATTTCACATCATAACTAAAGTTAACATGAAACAGATGACAGACCCTAAATGTAGAATCTAAAACTAAAACCTCTAGAAGAAAATATTTTGGATTAGGCAAATATTTCTCAACAGGACACAAACACAAGCTGTAAAACAAACAATACAGGGGACTTCATCAAAACAGAAAACTTCTGCTCTTCAAAAGACGTCTAAGAAGATGAAAAGGCAAGCCATAAAGTGGGAGAAAATGTAAAATATCTATCCAATGAAATACTTATATCCAGAATACACTCTTATAACTCAACAAGAGGAAAGTCTCCAGTAAGAAAACAGGCCAACAATTTGAACAGATACTTTACCAAAGAGGATATACAGATAGCAAATAAGCACATGAAACGTCATTCGCTGTTCAATGCTCAAAGTCATTAGTCAAATGCAAATTAGAACCGCAAATAGATACTATATACACTAGAACAGTTAAAATCAAGAAGACTGACAATAGCAACTATTGCTGAGGGTGTGGAGCAACTGGCCCACTCAAATACTGCTAGTGAGAATGCAAAACGGTACAGCCACTTCAGAAAACAGTTTATCAGCTCACAAGCTTAAACGTATGTGTATAATACAATCCAGCCACTTCATTCCTACACATTTTTATCCACGAGAAATGAAAACATACACCCAAAGAGTGGCATGTGAATGTTCATGGCAGCTTTATTTTAAATTTCCATCAGTAGAAAAACAAAGTTGTACACCCATGCTAGAGAATACTGGGCTTCCTAGGTGGCACTAGTGGTGCAGCAGAAGTAAGAGATTAAGATTTGATCCCTGGGTCAGGAAGATCCCCTGGAGAAGAGCATGGCAATCCACTCCAGTATTCTTGGCTGAAGAGTCCCATGGACAGAGGAGCCTGGCGAATTACAGTCCATTGGGTCACAAAGAGTCGGACACAATTGAAGGGACTTGGAACACACGCACACACAAGAGAACACTACTCAGCAATAAAAAGAAACAAACTATTAACATACACAACATGGATGAATCTAAATTATTATGTTGAGAGAAAAAAAGTCAGAACAAAAAAAGGGGGGTACATATTGTATAATTTGATTTACATAAAAATCAAATTAATTCATTGTGACAGAAAGCATATAAGTTCTCTGGAACAGAGATGGAAGGAAGGATGAGTTTCATGGGAGCATGAATATTCTTTGCAGGATGAAATATTCCTGATTGTGGTGACAGTTTCCTCATAAGTTCCCTGAGAGGAGAATACAGTTCAGATGAATTCGTATGTCAAATCTCATCAAATTGCACATTTTAAATATGAAATTGCATACTTTAAATATGTGCCATTTATCTTATGCCAATCTCACCTCAATAAAACTGTTAAAACACAAATACCCTGAGCATTCAACTGTTCACTGTTCCTTCAACAAACAATTTCACATCTCCTCAATGCCAACCTACTCAATACCTTTTTAAATGGTGTTGGCATCCATCCACGAAATACTATTTAAATAAGACCCTGTTTTTCTTTACTAGAAAGTGAAGGGGTCAGGAGATAATAGAGCAGACACTTGATCAACATGAACGGGGAGAGTGGGCGGTGCTGCCAGTGGACACTGGTTATTTTCTTGTTCCTTTTCATCCACCTGAGGCTCTGGAATTGCTCTGGAGCTCTCAAAGTTAACTTGTTGTTCTTTGCCAAATAACACACTGTTCTAAGAAACTGCTTGAAGGGCCACACAGGTTTTTTTTTTAGCAAAAACAGAGCTCAGCTTGCTTGTGTTCTGTTGATGTGATACATGTTATATCAAAAAAAAAGGAACAAAAAAATCTGTGTGACGAGTCTATAAATTTTTTTTTTTTAAAGAATGGCTTTAAGGAAAAGATCTAGAAAATAGCAATCAAAATGATCAAGGAGAACTGAGAGTGTAAAATTAATGCTTGGCTAAAACTAAGGTATTCTGAGTGGGAAGTTAATAAAAATCTGCAAGCTATGGAAGTCATGGTCAGAATGAACAATGACTGCTTCATCACATCTCAAAACAGAAGTCCGGTTTCCAATGAAGAAGAAAGGCCCTCTCCTTCATCCCGCTTGCCTCTCAAAAGAAAGGTAGAAGGTGGCAACAAAAACTCATTTCATATTAAATAAATAATAAATTACTGGAGAAGGCAATGGCACCCCACTCCAGTACTCTTGCCTGGAAAATCCCATGGACGGAGGAGCCTGGTGGGCTGCAGTCCACTGGGTCGCAAAGAGTCGGACACGACCGAGCGACTTCACTTTCACTTTTCACTTTCATGCATTGGAGAAGGAAATGGCAACCCACTCCAGTGTTCTTGCCTGGAGAATCCCAGGGACAGGAGAGCCTGGAGGGCTGCCGTCTATGGGGTCACACAGAGTCAGACATGACTGAAGTAACTTAGCATTAGCATAATAAATTACTAAAAAAAATCGTGTGAATCTGTTCTTTCTATCTGAATCACAGACAGAGTTCAAGTTCTACTGTCTTCATGCAGCCAGCCTTCCTGACTATTTTGGGACCTGCTGACATCCCTTCTAAAGAATTGTTTATTTGTGTCATGCATGCAGTTTATCATGGGCGGTTGTCCATTTTCTTACCTAGTATAGAGGGATTTCTTCTATTCTTCTCCTCCAGTTTCCAGCTTTGCCTATACTATTGGAACTTCGGCCCTCAGTTCTGCTCTCTTAGGAAAGTAATGAGGCGGAAGTTTTCATTTTACCATTTCTCATATTTCCTCCCCTCAAGAGACATAAACCATCTGACTGGGGAGAAGGGCGATGCTCAGGCATGACAGCTTCTGGCTGGTCCCTTTCTCAGAGTCTCTTGTACATCAGCAGAGCACATCCTCCTCCAGAAGGCAGCACGAAGGTTCCCAGCTGCTGTGCCTCTGAATGAAGTAAACATATGAACTTGGGGAGGAGGGAGAAATGTGGTAGGTCCCATGGGTCCCAGGCATACTCCTCAATCCAGTTTGATGAGCAGTTCAGCTGATGAGATGTTTTAATCCCCGTCTCCAACAGGAGTGGATAAGAGGTATGGCTAATTAGCACCACCACCATCTAATATGCCTTTCCTCCCTTCATTTGACTGTCAAAATGTCTATCCTTCTAGGCTGACTTCTTATTCACAAGTTTTTTGCAATTCCTGAGGTCCCAATTAATTATTTCCTAATCTTTGCCCCAAAGTACTATTTTTATGCTCCTACTACAAGATTTATTTTGCCTGGCATTCTCGTAAGTTGTATATATGTCTTTCAACACGTAAGGTATAAGCTCCTTCAGAAAGGGGGCTAAATCATATCTATCTTTGTATCAATCAATTCAGTTTAAGTTCATACACATTTACTCTGGATCACCTGTGTAATTACTGTTTACTGTTTGTTTTCAGACAGACTGTAAATTCAAAGAGGCAGACAGTCAATTCTTGTTAACTTCTGTATCTCTTCCACTGGCACTGCTCTGTAAATATTTGTTGAATTAAATTAATTTTATTTCACATGTTTATAATCATGCCTAACTGCAGCCATGAAATTAAAAGACCCTTACTCCTTGGAAGGAAAGTGATGACCAACCTAGATAGCATATTCAAAAGCAGAGACATTACTTTGCCAACAAAGGCTCGCCTAGTCAAGGCTATGGTCTTTCCTGTGGTCATGTATGGATGTGAGAGCTGGACTGTGAAGAAGGCTGAGTGCCGAAGAATTGATGCTTTTGAACTGTGGTGTTGGAGAAGACTCTTGAGAGTCCCTTGGACTGCAAGGAGATCCAACCAGTCCATTCTGAAGGAGATCAGCCCTGGGATTTCTTTGGAAGGAATGATGCTAAAGCTGAAACTCCAGTATCTTAGCCACCTCATGTGAAGAGATGACTCATTGGAGAAGACTCTGATGCTGGGAGGGATTGGGGGCAGGAGGAGAAGGGGACGACAGAGGATGAGATGGCTGGAAGGCATCACTGACTCGATGGATGTGAGTCTGGGTGACCTCCGGGAGTTGGTGATGGACAGGGAGGCCTGGCGTGCTGCAATTCATGGGTTCCCAAAGAGTCGGACACGACTGAGCAACTGATCTGATCTGATCTGAATAAATATTTGTTGACTGAATGGTTGATTATTTTATGGGGGGTGAGATGAGACTGATGAATCTAAAATCAAAGTGTCATCTTTTAAAATTTCAGAACAAATAAAAATATCAACAACAACAAACAGTCACTTCCTTTGAAGATAATATTAAAATGATGAAAATTATCCCTTTGCCCACACCACACATTGTGCTTTGGAGTTTTCATACCTATTATGAGTATGAAATAGTATCATTAACCTATTACAAGTACTCAATACAAAGGCAAAATTCTTGCCTCATCACTGATTGCTCTCATCTATAAATGACTAGTATTTAATGAAATAAAGATTTTTTCACATTGCAGGTATAAGAAAATGTCAGAAACAGAATCCAGCCAATCTAACAGAGTTCTGAAATAGTGACTCAGCAAAAGAGTGCAAGCTACAAGGGCAATCAGACCTCCAGTAGCTTTCTGCTGTGTTGCTACTGCAAAACCGTTCAGTACTAGAGATCTCTACTATCCACAACCAATGGGTATTGATGCCTCTTGGACATATAGAGGTCCCTTGATTTTTCTCCAATAGCTCAGTAACACTATAGCATTTATTTTAGATGCTAAGAATTTATTTAGATGTTAAGCTGCTCAAATTTAGATGTATTAGCTAATTGATTAAAAAAGGGAAGAGAGAAAATAAAACTCAAGAAAGTGCCTAATAACTTAAAGTATGTACTTAGTTGGAGAAGGCAATGGCAACCCACTCCAGTACTCTTGTCTGGAAAATCCCATGGACAGAGGGGCCTTGTAGGCTGCAGTCCATGGGGTCACTAGGAGTCGGACATGATTAAGCAACTTCAATTTCACTTTTCACTTTCCTACATTGGAGAAGGAAATGGCAACCCACTCCAGTGTTCTTGCCTGAAGAATCCCAGGGGTGGGGGAGCATGCTGGGCCACTGTCTATGGGGTCGCAGAGAGTCGGGCACAGCTGAAGCAACTGAGCAGCAGTAGCATATACTTATTAAGTGACTACTGACCATCTAGTCTTGTGTTGGGTTCTCTGGGAAGAAAATGTCTGTCCTCTAGAAGCCCATAAGGATAGTTGACTTATGCAGGAGCCATTATATAACTTCACAACATTATACATGAAGTAGACTATAAGGAAGTGTGAGCATCCATGGTACAACCCATCAGAACAGAGGAGAAGGTAAGAGGGGTGTTTTGTTGATACGTTGAGCCTTGAAAGAAAAGTGGGATTTAAATGGATAGAGGTGAATGCAGAAAAGGACGTAAATCTCCAAAGTTACACACTACCTGCAAGGAGAACACTTTCAAAAGTCCATGTTGAAGTTGATCTTGCTCAGAGCAGGTAACAGTCATTGACAGATCTGGGTTACAAAAATCAAACCTGAGTAAGACTCCTGAGCAGCTTCTGAGTGGGTCCCAGTTTTAGAAAAGCACCTGAAATTGCTGCAATCACTAAGGCCAGGAAAAGGGTACTCCACAGTTTATACATACCTAACAGAGCATTTATTATGACCATCAGATGCTTACTATTTTTCTGAAGCTTTTCTGGAAGATGTCAACTACCGGTAAACCAGGTACCCTTCGGTGACTAGTTCATATAGATTATCTACAGCTAAGCTTGTTCTGATGAAGTGGTTTCTAATTTGTGGAAGATATGGAATTATTCCAGGGATTCCAGTAAATTCATATGAGTACCAAGTTCATGCTCTGAACACCATTTTCCAAACATCACATAGACTGTCTCAAACAAAGATATTGCCATGTTTCTGATGTATACAATTACTCTTGTCTTTAAATTTTTAAATATATTTTAAAATATAATTAAATTCATAGCCAGTTTATTCACTGTATCATCTAAGATTACTATGTTAAAGAAGTTTTCCATGTACTTACATGGAAAAAGGTCCAAAATGAGCTAAGTCAGAAAGGAAAAGTATCTATCTATCTATATATAGATATATATACAAATTTTGTAAAAGAAATGTTTATTATATATACTACTTTAACATATGTTAATGAAGGTACATGTCCATAGAAAATTTTAGAAAATATAAACTACAATATTAACTTTTGGTGGCGGTTTAGTTGTTAAGTTATGTACGACTCTTGCAACCCCATGGACTGTACCCTACCAGGCTCCTCTGTCCATAGGATCTTCCAGGCAAGAATACTGGAATGGGTTGCCATTTCCTTTTCCAGGGGATCTTCCAGACCCAGGGATCGAACCCAGGTCTCCTGCACTGCAAGCAGATTGTTTTACCTACTGAGCTACCATGGAATTGGTTTTGGGAGATGGAATTTATAGGTGTGTTTTCACTGTCTATAAGTTTCTGCATTTTAAACTATTATAATGAGAATGTATTGTTTTTGTAATACGCTACTGCTAAGTCGCTTCAGTCGTGTCCAACTCTGTGTGACCCCATAGACGGCAGCCCACTAGGCTCCTCTGTCCCTGAGATTCTCCAGACAAGAATACTGGAGTGGGTTGCCATTTCCTTCTCTAATGCAGGAAAGTGAAAGTGAAGTCACTCAGTTGTGCCTGACTCTTGGTGACCCCATGGACTGCAGCCTACCAAGCTCCTCTGTCCACAGAATTTTCCAGGCAAGAGTACTGGAGTGAGTTGCCATTGCCTTCTCCATTTGTAATAAGAAAAAGCACTACATATTTTAAAATATTGTATTATTCAATAAAATAAGGAGTCCTGCTTGAAAAAGTTTTAAAGAGTGTCTTCCTGAATTTATTAACTTCATAATCTCCTGCTCATAGAAGCAGACTCTGCAGAAAACTCCACTCTACACAAGTACAACTCGAACTCAAAGGACTGCACTGAAATCTTTTTTATATCCAGTTTCATGTCTGTCACTATGTTTGGGGTGGAGAGTAAACTAGGGGCAAATAAGCCACCACTCGTGCCTAAGTCTGACTTCAGGACCATTTTTAGATGACTCTTGATCCCCAGACAACCTCTGGCTCTCACTAGAAACAGGCATGAGGGAAAGGGAAAGTGAAGTCACTAAGTCATATCAGACTCTTTGCAACCCCATGGACTATAGCCCATCCGGCTTCTCTGTCCATGGGATTTTCCAGGCAAGAGAACTGGAGTGGGTTGCCAGTTCTTTCTCCAGGGGATCTTTCTGACCCAGGGATCGAACCTGGGCCTCCCGGATTGCAGGCAGACGCTTTACCCTCTGAGCCACCAGGGAAGTCCAGGCATGAGGGAAGGGAGCGACAATTTATTAATCATCTGCAACATGTCAGGCAAGTGTTCTGTAACACATTAGATCAACTCATTAAATAACTTTGCAAAATATTAGAGCACCTATTTGAAGATGAGGAAACGAAGGCTTGGGGAGGGTAAGTAACTTGGACTAGTCTATCAGGCTGGACCAGTAAGTTGGACCCGTCTATAAGGTTATACCTTCTTCAGCGATCAATGCAAAGAAATAGAGGAAAACAACAGAATGGGAAAGACTAAGGATCTATTCAAGAAAATCAGAGATACCAAAGGAACATTTCATGCAAAAATGGGCTCGATAAAGGACAGAAATGGTATGGACCTAACGGAAGCAGAAGATATTAAGAAGAGGTGGCAAGAATACACAGAAGAACTGTACAAAAAAGAGCATCACGACCCAGATAATCATGATGGTGTGATCACTGACCTAGAGCCAGACATCCTGGAATGTGAAGTCAAGTGGGCCTTAGAAAGCATCACTACTAACAAAGCTAGTGGAGGTGATGGAATTCCAGTGGAGCTATTCCAAATCCTGAAAGATGATGCTGTGAAAGTGCTGCACTCAATATGCCAGCAAATTTGGAAAACTCAGCAGTGGCCACAAGATTGGAAAAGGCCAGTTTTCATCCCAATCCCAAAGAAAGGCAATGCCAAAGAGTGCTCAAACTACCGCACAATTGCACTCATCTCACATGCTAATAAAGGAATGCTCAAAATTCTCCAAGCCAGGCTTCAGTAATATGTGAACCGTGAACTTCCTGATGTTCAAGCTGGTTTTAGAAAAGGCAGAGGAACCAGAGATTAAATTGCCAACATGAGCTGGATCATGGAAAAAGCAAGAGAGTTCCAGAAAAACATCTATTTCTGCTTTATTGACTATGCCAAAGCCTTTGACTGTGTAGACCACAATAAACTGTGGAAAATTCTGAAAGAGATGGGAATACCAGACCACCTGATCTGCCTCTTGAGAAATCTGTATGCAGGTCAGGAAGCAACAGTTAGAACTGGTCATGGAACAACAGACTGGTTCCAAATAGGAAAAGGAGTACGTCAAGGCTGTATATTGTCACCATGTTTGTTTAACTTATATGCAGAGTACATCATGAGAAATGCTGGACTGGAGGAAACACAAGCTGGAATCAAGATTGCTGGGAGAAATATCAATAACCTCAGATATGCAGATGATACCACCCTTGTGGCAGAAAGTGAAAAGGAACTCAAAAGCCTCTTGATGAAAGTGAAAGTGGAGAGTGAAAAGGTTGGCTTAAAGCTCAACATTCAGAAAACGAAGATCATGGCATCTGGTCCCATCACTACATGGGAAATAGATGGGGAAACAGTGCAAACAGTGTCAGACTTTATTTTTCTGGGCTCCAGAATCACTGCAGATGGTGACTGCAGCCATGAAATTAAAAGACGCTTACTCCTTGGAAGGAAAGTGATGACCAACCTAGATAGCATATTCAAAAGCAGAGACATCACTTTGCCAACAAAGGTTCACCTAGTCAAGGCTATGGTCTTTCCTGTGGTCATGTATGGATGAGAGAGCTGGACTGTGAAGAAGGCTGAGCGCTGAAGAATTGATGCCTTTGAACTGTGGTGTTGGAGAAGACTCTTGAGAGTCCCTTGGACTGCAAGGAGATGCAACCAGTCCATTCTGAAGGAGATCAGCCCTGGGATTTCTTTGGAAGGAATGATGCTCAAGCTGAAACTCCAGTATTTTGGCCACCTCATGCGAAGAGTTGACTCATTGGAAAAGACTCTGATGCTGGGAGGGATTGGGGGCAGGAGGAGAAGGGGACGACAGAGGATGAGATGGCTGGATGGCATCACTGACTCGACGGATGTGAGTCTGAGTGACCTCCGGGGGCTGATGATTGACAGGGAGGCCTGGCGTGCTGCAGTTCATGGGGTCGCAAAGAGTCGGACACGACTGAGCGACTGATCTGATCTGATCTGATAAGGTTATACCATGTGGAAGCCCAAGCAGGAGATAAAATCTTTCATTCTATTACCAGATTTAATTTACGAGTTTAAATTCATGGCGGGGTTCAAATTCCTACTAAAGTGCAGACACAAAGGCATGATGATGCATTTCATTTTCACACTGCTTTATGACTCACAAAGCACTTTTTATGCACCGCTTTATTTTATCGCAACAACAAAGAAAACCTATGGGGCAGTTAGACAAGCATTGCCATCTCCGTTTTACATAGGAGGAAATGAGGCTCAGAAACTGACAAATGGCTAATCTCTTTCCTGAAAGCAGAGGCGGAAAGTAGGAGAAAGAGACAGACAGGGAGGGAGAGACGGAGGGGGAAAGAAAGAAACACACACAGGAGGTAAAGGTCCAGAAGGAGGAGCTAAGTATGTGACACTGATATTCAACCAACATTTACTGAGGACCTCTAACAGCACTGCCCAGTAGAAACATGATGTGAGTCACCTACGTAATCTGAAATTACCTCGTAGCCACACTGAAATAAAACAGGTGAGACTAAAATGTATATTCAAAATACCACCATTTTAACATGTAACCAGCATAAAAACTATTAATAGTCTACCATTCCTTCTTTGCAGTATATCTTTCAAATCCAGTGCGGATTTTACACGGACAGCACAGCTCCCACTTCATGTGTTCCGTAGCCACATGTGACTAGTGGTTACCATACTGAACGGCACAAGTCTAAACTGTGACAGGAACTTAGGATGATCTCATTAATCCTTGCAGCTAAGATGAACTAACAGGCTCAGACACAGCTAGATGTGGAAAATTCCAACCCTATCTGCACTCTGAATTCTAGGTCTTTTTCACTGGTGGGAAGGTTGTTGCCATAATACCTAGAATGCATTTTGACAACATATGTCAAGACTCATACTGAAATTTTGGAAATAACCTAACATCTAAAAATGGGGATGTAATTGTCTCTTCACTTTCTTCCTCTCTATGTGCTAGTCCGGAAGTACCTCTAGGTAAAGGGTTATGTCTTATTCATCATTAGACACTCATGGCACATGGTAGACAATAAAATTTTCCAAATCAATTATGCATAATACGGTAATTAGTCCATGAAGATAATATTAGGCAGCCATGAAAAGTTATATTTATGAAACACTGGCCAATACTTATTATGCTTTTAAAAAGAATTCTTAATAGTATAAACAGTACAGTTATAAGAACAATAGAAAAACATTAAAAGGTAATAAAGGCAGTTATCCACTTATCTCATTCAGTTCAACCCTAGTACTAGTATATAACATATACCAGGCACATACATGTCATTAGCAAGAATATAGTTCATTTTCATTTGAAACCTTAAATTTCACCATTTTTTGAAACCTTAAAAATGTTCCAAATGAACATTTACTACTCTTATGACAGAATTATTTACGATAATATTATAAAACGACAGAAAGCATGCTGATGGCAGAACACTGTACATGATAACAGTAGAGATGCCAGGTCTTCCAGTGAGAAAACCAGAGCCAAGTACGGGAAAGTGTCAGATTTTAACTAGTCAACTGAAAAAGTATTTACTGAGCTAATAAGCACAGCACTAGAGGTCAGAGATGGAATTAGAATAAGAAGAACACTAGAACTTAAAGACATCATTGAACAATGAGTCCTATGGAAAGAGGTACAGAAAAGAGGTTCATCATCCAGACTGGTGAGGTGGGCAGAGGTGCCAGAGGAAGGCTTTGAGCTAGTGCGTTTTTTCAAAGAGGGAAGGTGCTGCCAAAGTCGGACATTTTCTGCAAGAAATTTTTAGCTTTGTATTTTTACTCTAATAACGTTCTTTAAAATTACATAAGTACATACTGAACTACCTGGATGCCTATTTGATAACTGAGCATGCAACCAAGGGTGAGAGTGAAGTTTGCGTCTATAAAGTGTCAAGGTACCCTGATCACCTGAGTTGAATTACATGCTAAGCCTCTGGAGAGTTTTAAATAAAAGTGACACGATCCCAGTTATCTTTTTAAAAGATGATTCTTATGAATATGTAGAGAATAGATTACACAGACGGGAAGAACAGAAGTAGAAACACCAATTAGGGAGTTTTTAGTATAGTTCAGAATAATGATTGTTGAAATTAGAGGGGCTGGAATTGAGACTGGAGAAACAGGATGGATTATTCCGACATGACTGGGTCTTAGTTTCTTTTTTTATCAAGAATCTCTTTTATTGATTATCAGAAACATTACAAACATCTAATATGAACAAATTGTAACATGACAGTGTTTAGTTTGAACAATTAATACATTTCAGATATAATATTATACATATTTCAATGTTATTCTCCCCAATCATCCCACCCTCTCCCGGTCCCAGAGTCCAAAAGTCTGGTCTATACATCAGTGTCTCTTTTGCTGTCTCGTAAATAGGGTTATTTTTACCATCTTTCTAAATTCCATATTTTCTTTAAAAGGAAAGCATAAGTCTGAACTCAGACTGAAGGGATGAATAGGAGTGGGCAGCAGAGATGTTGTAAGAGGACACAACAAAGAGCAATTTCTAGAGGTGAGGGAGACAGAGTACATTCACAACACTGAAAGAAGGTCAGTTGTTTGGGATCATAACAGTGAGTGGAGAAGCACGGTAAGAGATGAAGCTCTGGAAGCCTGAGTAGGGTCAGATGTGGCCATATTAAAGAGTTTGGACTAAGCAGTGAGGTCACGAATGGTTCTAAGCAGAGAAGTGACATAATCTTTTCAAGAAACATGTGCACTGAGAAGTGTCTATGAGATTTAGTAACAAGGAGTTGGTGACCTGACTAAGCCAGCTTCAAGAGGGTGGAGTACAAGTCAAGCTGGTTGAAAGCCAATTTTGTTTCAGGCAGATAAAAAGATAAGCACTGTGCAACTGTTGAATATTATACACTAACCAACTAGTAGATGAGAAAATTAAATAGAATACCAAGTCTTTTTTTTAACTCCAAGCTACCTTGAAGTCCTTAATTCTGATGGATGATAAGATAGATATAGATAGATTAGATAGACAGATCAGATCAGATCAGTCGCTCAGTCGTGTCCGACTCTTTGCGACCCCATGAACTGCAGCATGCCAGGCCTCCCTATCCATCACCAGCTCTCGGAGGTCACCCAGACTCACATTCATCGAGTCAGTGATGCCATCCAGCCATCTCATCCTCTGTCGTCCCCTTCTCCTCCTGCCCTCAATCCCTCCCAGCATCAGAGTCTTCTCCAATGAGTCAACTCTTCGCATGAGGTGGCCAAAATACTGGAGTTTCAGCTTGAGCATCATTCCTTCCAAAGAAATCCCAGGGCTGATCTCCTTCAGAATGGACCGTTTGGATCTCCTTGCAGTCCAAGGGACTCTCAAGAGTCTTCTCCAACACCACAGTTCAAAAGCATCAATTCTTCGGCGCTCAGCCTTCTTCACAGTCCAGCTTTCACATCCATACATGACCACAGGAAATACCATAGCCTTGACTAGGCGAACCTTTGTTGGCAAAGTGATGTCTCTGCTTTTGAATATGCTATCTAGGTTGGCCATAACCTTCCTTCCAAGGAGTAAGTGTCTTTTAATTTCATGGCTGCAGTCACCATCTGCAGTGATTTTGGAGCCCAGAAAAAGAAAGTCTGACACTGTTTCCACTGTTTCTCCATCTATTTCCCATGTAGTGATGGGACCAGATGCCATGATCTTCGTTTTCTGAATGTTGAGCTTTAAGCCAACCTTTTCACTCTCCACTTTCACTTTCATCAAGAGGCTTTTGAGTTCCTCTTCACTTTCTGCCATAAGGGTGGTATCATCTGCATATCTGAGGTTATTGATATTTCTCCCGGCAATCTTGATTCCAGCTTGTGTTTCCTCCAGTCCAGCATTTCTCATGATGTACTCTGCATATAAGTTAAACAAACATGGTGACAATATACAGCCTTGACGTACTCCTTTTCCTATTTGGAACCAGTCTGTTGTTCCATGACCAGTTCTAACTGTTGCTTCCTGACCTGCATACAGATTTCTCAAGAGGCAGATCAGGTGGTCTGGTATTCCCATCTCTTTCAGAATTTTCCACAGTTGATTGTGATCTACACAGTCAAAGGCTTTGGCATAGTCAATAAAGCAGAAATAGATGTTTTTCTGGAACTCTCTTGCTTTTTCCATGATCCAGCGGACGTTGGCAATTTGATCTCTGGTTCCTCTGCCTTTTCTAAAATCCAGCTTGAACATCAGGAAGTTCACGGTTCACATATTGCTGAAGCCTGGCTTGGAGAATTTTGAGCATTACTTTACTAGCATGTGAGATGAGTGCAATTGTGCAGTAGTTTGAGCACTCTTTGGCATTGCCTTTTTTTGGGATTGGGATGAAAACTGACCTTTTCCAATCTTGTGGCCACTGCTGAGTTTTCCAAATTTGCTGGCATATTGAGTGCAGCACTTTCACAGCATCATCTTTCAGGATTTGGAACAGCTCCACTGGAATTCCGTCACCTCCACTAGCTTTGTTCGTAGTGATGCTTTCTAAGGCCCACTTGACTTCACATTCCAGGATGTCTGGCTCTAGGTCAGTGATCACACCATCATGATTATCTGGGTCGTGAAGCTCTTTTTTGTACAGTTCTTCTGTGTATTCTTGCCACTTCTTCTTAATATCTTCTGCTTCCGTTAGGTCCACACCATTTCTGTCCTTTATCGAGCCCATCTTTGCATGAAATGTTCCTTTGGTATCTCTGATTTTCTTGAAGAGATCCCTAGTCTTTCCCATTCTGTTGTTTTCCTCTATTTCTTTGCATTGATCACTGAAGAAGGCTTTCTTATCTCTTCTTGCTATTCTTTGGAACTCTGCATTTAGAGGTTTATATCTTTCCTTTTCTCCTTTGCTTTTCGCTTCTCTTCTTTTCACAGCTATTTGCAAGGCCTCCCCAGAGAGCCATTTTGCTTTTTTGCATTTCTTTTCCATGGGGATGGTCTTGATCCCTGTCTCCTGTACAATGTCACGAACCTCATTCCATAGTTCATCAGGCACTCTATCTATCAGATCTAGGCCCTTAAATCTATTTCTCACTTCCACTGTATAATCATAAGGGATTTGATTTAGGTCATACCTGAATGGTCTAGTAGTTCTCCCTACTTTCTTCAATTTCAGTCTGAATTTGGCAATAAGGAGTTCATGGTCTGAGCCACAGTCAGCTCCTGGTCTTGTTTTTGCTGATTGGATAGAGCTTCTCCATCTTTGGCTGCAAAGAACATAATCGATCTGATTTCGGTGTTGACCATCTGGTGATGTCCATGTATAGAGTCTTCTCTTGTGTTGTTAGAAGAGGGTATTTGCTATGACCAGTGCATTTTCTTGGCAAAACTCTATTAGTCTTTGCCCTGCTTCATTCCGTGTTCCAAGGCCAAATTTGCCTGTTACTCCAGGTGTTTCTTGACTTCCTACTTTTGCATTCCAGTCCCCTATAATGAAAAGGACATCTTTTTTGGGTGTTAGTTCTATAAGGTCTTGTAGGTCTTCATAGAACCGTTCAACTTCAGTTTCTTCAGCGTTACTGGTTGGGGCATAGACTTGGATTACTGTGACATTGAATGGTTTGCCTTGGAAACGAACAGAGATCATTCTGTCGTTTTTGAGATTGCATCCAAGTACTGCATTTCGGACTCTTTTGTTGACCATGATGGCCACACCGTTTCTTCTGAGGGATTCCTGCCCACAGTAGTAGATATAATGGTCCTCTGAGTTAAATTCACCCATTCCAGTCCATTTTAGTTCGCTAATTCCTAAAATGTCAACATTTACTCTTGCCATCTCTTGTTTGACCACTTCCAATTTGCCTTGATTCATGGACCTGACATTCCAGGTTCCTATGCAATATTGTTCTTTACAGCATCGGACTTTACTTCTATCACCAGACACATCCACAGCTGGGTATTCTTTCTGATTTGGTTCCATCCCTTCATTCTTTCTGGAGTTATTTCTCCACTGATCTCCAGTAGCATATTGGGCCCTTACTGACCTGGGGAGTTTCTCTTTCAGTATCCTATCATTTTGTCTTTTCATACTGTTCATGTAGATAGACAGACAAATATATAAATAAAATAGATATAGAGAGCTAGGAAAGGGAGGATTGACTGATGCTTTTTCCATTATGGCTTATTATAGGATATTGAATATAGTTCCCTGTACACTACAGTAGGGTCCTTATTGTTTATGCATTCTACACATAAGAGTTAGTGTGCGTCTGTTAATCCCAAACTCCCAGCCCACCCCTCTCTTACCCCTGCCCCTTGGCAAACACAAGTCTGTTCTCTATGTTTAGGGGTCTGCTTCTGAGATAGGTTCATCTGTGTCACATTTTAGTTTCCACATATACGTAATATCATATGGTATTTGTCTTTCTCTTTCTGACTTACTTCACTTAGTATGATAATCTGTAGGTCCATCCACATTGCTGCAAATGGCATTCCATTCTTTTTTATGGCTGAGTAGTATTCCATTGTGTGTGTGTGTGTGTGTGTGTGTGTGTGTGTGTGTGTGTGTGTGTATTCCACATCTTCTTTACCCATTCACCTGTCAGTGGACATTTAGGCTGCTTCCATGTCTTGGTTATTATAAATAGTGCCTCTATAAACACTGGGACGCAGGTATCTTCTGGATATATGCCCAGAAGTGGGACTGCTGGGATCATATGATAGTTCTATTTTTAGTTTTTAAAGGAATCTCCATACTGTTCTCCATAATGGCTTTACCAATTTACATTCCCACCGACAGTATAAAAGGGGGGTTCCCTTTTCTCCATACCCTCTTCAGTATTTGTTATCTGTAGAGTTTTAAATGATAGCTATTCTGACTGGTGTGAGGTAATACCTCATTAAATTTCATTTGCATTTCTCTAATAATTAGTGATGATGAGCATCTTTACATGTGCTTATTTGCCAGCTGTATGTCTACTTTGGAAAAGTGTCTTCTGTCCATTTTTTGATTGGGTTGTCTAGATCCACTGAGTTTTGATCTTAAAAAATTTATAGGGTAGCTTTTTTTTTAATTTAGGGTAATTTTAAGATGATTTTAAACCAATATCAGAATAAGGACTGGTTGTTAACAATGGGAGATTAACCAAATGATAATTAAATATAAAGACATCCATATTCTTTTAAATTTTCTTCTAAATAATTTTCTTACATGTATTATATAATTGCCACTTCATAGCAAATAGAAGTGGAAAAAATGGAAGCAGTGACACATTTCCTCTTCTTGGGCTCTAAAATCCCTGCGGATGGTGACTGCAGACATGAAATCAGAAGATGACTGCTTCTTGGCAGGAAAGCTATGACAAACCTGGACAGTGTGTTAACAAGCAAAGACATCACTTTGCGGCAAAGGTCCGTATAGTCAAGGCTATGGTCTTTCCAGTAGTCATGTATGGATGTAAGAGTTGGACCATAAAGAAGGCTGAGTATCGAAGAATTGATGCTTTCAAATTGTGGTGCTGGAGAAGACCCTTGAGAGTCCCTTGGACTGCAAGGAGATCAAATCAGTCAATTGTAAAGAAAATCAACCCTGAATATTCATTGGAGGGACTGACTGAGGATGACGCTCCACTATTTAGGTTACTTGATGCAAACAGCTCACTGGAAAAGGCCCTGATGCTGGGAAAAACTGAAGGTAGAAGAAAAGGGTGACAGAGGATGAGATGGTTGGATGGCATCACTGATTCAGTGGACATGAACTTGGGCAAACTCCAGGAGATGATGAGGGATGGGGAAACCTGGTATGCTGCAGTCCATGGGGTCGTAAAGAGTTTAGGCGACTAAACAACAACATTATATTATTATTTTTAGTCACTGGAGATTTAGGGTTTCAAATGACTTTATGATCATAATTTTCCCGAAAAAACACAACTTATGTAGGTCCTCTTGGAATCACTTGTCTACAGGACCATCCTCACCTTAAACTCACAGTCACCCTCAAGGTGCAGCTCCATAGTAGATCCCTTCAGAGCATCTTCCATAAACATCAAGGTTAGTGATTTGTTTTCTCTTTGTCCTTCTGGAGCACAGTACATGTAATTCTATCACTTTACTGGTTTTGTCTAACTCTTAATGGCAGAGCTTCTGTCTTATTCATCCTTGTATCCCCAACGCCTAGCACAGTGCTTGATGTATAGTGTTCAATAAACACTTGTTAAATTGCTGAATCACTGCCTTCCAGTTTGCACCGCGTAGCCATGCCTAGGCACCAGCATCCACCTGGTGGCAGCAGCCCCACAGTGCAGCAGAGCAGGGAGGAAGTAAACAGTTATGGAGAATTACTCCTACAAGCCTAAAGCATCAGCAACCCAAAGCCGGTGCTCTGTCACAATCTAGAGGGGTGGGATGAGGAGGGAGGTGGGAAGGGGGTCCAAGAGGGAGCGGACACATGTCTACTTATGGCTGATTCATGTTTATGTATGAAAAAAAATCACAATATTGTAAAGTAATTATCCTCTAATTAAAAATAATTTTTTAAAAAATCTATAAAGTAACAGTAAACCTACACATACTCCAAATTCCCCACTTTCTCTCCACCTCTTCCCCCACCTAAATATCTAATAAATCCATACAACAAAAAGCCAGTTCATAAAAGGTTTTAATGCTTATCTGTTTTCTCAAAATCAATCAGGTACTTGCGATGAACATCATAAGAAAAAAGTTTTACAAGTAAAACAATTCAACAGTACTGCTAGATTTTTTTTAACAGATTCCTAAAATAACTATGCTTGGTATATCTTCTACTGAAAAATAAATGCTAGTTCAAAAAAGTTTATCTCTGAAATACTCTTGACTCAAATAACATTAGTCAATATAGCCAAGTTTATTATTTATTTTAAAGTGTCTTTAGCACTTGTCCAATTATCACAGAATATGGTCTTTGATTTTTTTAACATAAAAGAGAACATTTTACATGGAAGGTTCAAGAACTTAAGAAATATTTTTACTTATATCTTATTTGAACTATTGCTTTTATCCATCTACTTCATACAAATAAAAGTTGAAACACCTTCATCATTGCCTTTCTAGTTTGTTTGCATCTCGCAATAGGAGAAAACAATCCAGTCAACCTTGTCAAGAAGCATTTACAGGGACGGGATGAAAGATCTGCCCAGTAAACAAATTAATTACAATACCAGGCACCAATTCTATGCCACTGAAGAATTCCAGAACCAGCAGTGACTAAGGATTCCTTTTACACACAAGGAGAGAGAAACAGGAAGTCTGCTGTATCGTGATAAAAGCTCTGTGATCAGTGTTCTCAGGGGTCTGCAGGTCATGTTTTGCAGACTATTTTATACTCTATGAAAAGCAGTAAATTAAAGTCATTATTATTTTACAGACTCTCAGTCTAGCCTGTTTGAGTTAAAATCATTCCTTGATTTGTCTACATTTTAAGAAGCGTGTATTTTTCCAGCATTACCCCACACCTGCCTACACACACACACACACACACACACACACGATGGGACATCATGAGAACCATCTCATTTTGCTCAAATTCTCCTGACTGCCTGTATTCAGTGACTCTTCCACTACAAGAAAACACCAGAGAGAAAGCAGTTAACATTTCCCTCTTCCACCTTTGCAATACCAAGGAGCCTGTAATAGAAGTGTCCCTTTGTGCAAAAGCCTACAGACAGCTACAATCTGTGCTGCCTTGGAGCCAGCTTTGGCTCTCTGGAGCAAGGCTGAGATGCAGTGAGGCTTTCCAGATTGAAGGTCACAACAGCGTGTTGAATAACAAGGTTTCTGCAGAAATCCTTATAAATTACGTTAATCCTAAAAAACTGCACATGGCTCAGAGACAACTGAGACATAGTAACAGAAGACACCCAATGAGCAATGAGAGTACTTCATAAAACCAGCCAGTCACACCCAGACACTTATCTTACGAGACCCTATGATAGTAGGTGCTATTCAAGAGAGAAAGCGCCTGTTCACAGGAGCAACGTTCCATCATCCGTTCATTTCCCAAAATACTGTGCTGGCTTCTGCCTCCAAATACATCAACCACTTTTCACATTAAATATTAGGGTGAAGAAAGTAAGAAAAAGGAATTACAGAAAACATAATTTCAGTAAAAAAAAAAAAAGCATTCTATTCTTTTGAAATTGGAAAATTCAGGTGCCCGGCTTCTATGGACTCATGTTCTAAAAATAAAAATCCACTCCTAGTGTGTCTTCACTCTACAAGGTCATTCTTTTTATGTGAAGTTCTTGTTCTCATTACATTGCAGAACTTTTTGTGATATAAGTGGGGGCAAATCAGTTGTTCTTCATGAGAATAAAAAACAAAAACCCTTAGATTCTAGTTTGTTTCTGCTTCTGTGAAGCCTTTAGGAAGTCACCTAAACCTACCCACATCCCAAGCTTCCCTGTACATACATAATATGGCAGAGGTGGAGCACAACCTAGGGTCTTATATAAGGAGTGTTTCATAGAGATAACTCAGCTTTACAAGGTCAAGAACCCGATAAAATTGTATATAAAAATGTTTGTGTTTGAGCATTTTTCCAGGGCTAGTATCCACTTTCATCAGATTTTCAAAACACTCTGAGACCTGAAATTGGCAAAGAATCACTGGTTAACACAGTTTCTAAGTAAAATATTGCAAACTGAAGTCTGCAATTCCCTGATTCTTCTATAACAGAGCAGGTAAAACTGGAAGAGAAGCAAGTCATTCGGGAAACAGACTACAAATTTTCATCCTGAGAAAATGGAAAAACTAGGAACAGTGCTCACTGTCTGTTGATGATACTAAGGGATCTGAGCAAGATGAAGGGGTTGTCTCAGTGGGTTTGAGGAGCCAGGTATCTCCTCTCCATCCTCAGCAGAAGACTTAGTTAGGGCTGCATCAAAATGGACATGGAAAGAAGCAATGAGGACAACAAGTCCCAGATCTTGGTTTTTAAATACCATTCCTTCACTACAGAGGGAGGACCCCTTGAAGAAATGGCTGAGTTCTAGTCTGGGAAAGTATGAAGCTGTCCGGAGATGGCTTGTTGGGCAAGGAAGGGCTGAGAGACTAATGGATCATGTTATTAACAAAAGCTGATGAAAGTTGATGTAAAGGGGATCTCGCTGGCCAAATTTGAGCAATATGAACATCCAAAAATGATGGTAATACATTATAAACGTTAAAAATTTTAATTTCATGAGCACAAAATGATGAAATAAAAAGAGGACATGTAATCAGAGTGTATCAAAGAGAAAAATAAGGAAAGTTTTTCTTTACAGAATAATGCCCACTAACAAATGTAGAGAAAAAACAATAAAATTAGAAAAATCACCATTTTGCAACTCTCATGTAATAACTGATTTAGGCAAGGATCATCAATGAATGTAAAAATCACTGTAATTAGACATTCACATGTTCTCAAAGTACGACCCAACGTACTCCTTAACACGAAGGTTTCCATTTCCTGATTCTAGATTTTAAGAATAAATACAGCATTGCATATTCTAATTAAACTGTATCCCAGTTAATGAAGTTAATTTTATCGAACATCTGTGAAATTATCAGTTTTTGAAGGATAAGAACATATAAACTGACACATAATCAGTATCATTTAATAATTATTTGAAGATTCGGAAGGCACTCCTGTATCTTTCTTTATTATCAGCATGAATATAAAAGATAAAAGGATTACTGCTCAGAAACCGGTCCCCAAGAACACACTGGGATTGTCAAGGCGGCTGCTGTCCTGTACCGCCTTCCAGTAGCCATTGGTTCCACTTAGGGATAACACAGTCCACAACTGTTCTCCTCCCCCCTCCTACACTTTACAGAAATGAAAAGTAACTCTTTCTCACCCCAAGGCAGAGCAAGACAACATAGAAAATTCTACAGAACAAATGACCATGTTTCATTGACAAGTGGTAAGAGGGAAAACAAAAGGAAGAGAGGGAATGTTGATGGATTAAGAGACTCAAGAAATATATCAACCAAATGCAACACAAGACTCTTATTTGGATCCTGACTCAAACAAACCAACTATAAAAGCCATTTATGGGACCTGCTTGGTGGTACAATGGGTGGGAATCTGCCTGCCAGTGAGCGGACATGGGTTCAATTCCTGGTCCTGAAAGAGCCTGTGCGCCACAACTACTGAGCCCACACTCAACTGCTGAAAGTGGTGTGCCTAGAGCCCATGCTCCGCAACAAGGGAAGTCACTACAATGAGAAGCCTGTGCACAACAAAAAGTAGTCCCGTTCACTGCAACTAGAGAAAGCCCAAGCGCAGCAATGAAGACAAAAATAAATAATAAAATAAAATACATTTATGAAATAGGAAAAATTGAACACTGCTAGTTCTTGGATATCAGGTTAATTAATTTTAATGTGATTTTTAACAGAGTCCTTTGTGGATAATACTGTTGCTAAAACTTGGCCTCTGTACATCAGGGCTGAATAGAAACATGGAGAAAAGAGTTTGGGAGAAGTAGAAAAGAGTAGCTTTTATTGCTTTGCCAGGCAAAGGGGGCCACAATGGGCTAATGCCCTTAAGACTGTGTGACTTACCCTGGAGGGGGTATTAAGGTGTTTTATAGTGTTCAAGGAGCAGGGCATGATCAGTTCATGGACAACTCTCAGATTGGTTGGCATCAAGATGGAGTTTCAAGCTTCATCAGCCTTCTGGTTTCAAGCAGTCTAGAGTCTATATTCTTATGGTCACAGTTTTCATCTGGAGGGGGCCTGCTTCCCATAAAAACAACTCAGGAATGTATGTCAGGGCTTTATCTATATCTTTCAGGGAACTGGGGGTTTGGTGATTGTGTAATGTGGGAATTACAGTCTAAATTGTTACCAGTTCCAGCCCAACAGCTATTCTGTGTTTCTACACCCCCACATTTTCCAATAGTTAAGTCTTAGTCAGAAATTTACTTCAAAAGATGGGGACACAGGGGCTTGTATACTGTTTCAATACATACTGAAAAACTTGCCTGAAATTTGCTTTAAAATATCCCAGTGAGGGTGGTAGGGGGCATATATAGAGGAAACAAGAGTGGTCACATGTTGATAATTGTCAAATCTGGGAGATGGGTTTGCAAGGCTTCACTGTACCATTATCCCCTCTACTTTTGCATATGTTTGGAGATTTCCATCATTATGAATTTTTTTTTTAAGTAAGGAAGCCCTACTAGTTATAGATGAAGGACAGAGAAGCCTAGATTGCTAGAGTCCATAGGGTTGCAAAGAGTCAGACACAACTGAGCCACTGAACAACAACAACAATGAACAAAATGTCTTTAGTTTGGACGTGTTCAGATTCTGGATTAACGATATCATGGTTTAGTTGCTCAGTCGTGTCCAATGCTTTGCAATGCCATGGACTATAGCCCACCAGGTTCCTCTGTCCATGGGATTTCCAGGCAAGAATACTGGAATGGGTTGCCATTCCCTTCTCCATGGGATCTTCCCCATCCAGGGATTGAACCTGGGTCTCCTGCATTGCAGGTGGATTCTTTACCAACAGAGCCATTAGGGAGGTTTGATTTTCAGTAACCATTTACTGAATGTTTGTCAGGTCCTGGCATTTCTAGAACTAAGTGATACCCAATGGTTCTTTTAAGTACCACTGAGGATGTAGCAGTTAATAGTGGGGTATCTGAAGTCAAATGGCCCAGACTAGAATTCCAGGCCTCCTACCTACTAACTGTGTAACATGGAGAAAATTGCTTAAATCTCTCCATGCCTCAGTTTATAAAATGGGAATAATAAAAGCCTCCTTGGTGTCTCAGATGGTAAAGAATCTGCCTGCAATGCAGGAGACCTGGGTTCAATCCCTGGGTGGGGAAGATCCCCTTGAGAAGGAAATGACAACCCACTCCAGTACTCTTCTTGGAGAATTCCATGAACAGAGGAGCCTGGCGGGCTACACTCCATGGAGTCACAAAGAGTCGGACACAACTGAGCGACTTTCACTTTCACCATGCCTCAGTTTTCTCGTTTATACAATAGAAATAATAAGCGCACCTACATCTACTTGTGTCATTGACTACGCTAAATTCTTTAACTATGTGGATAACAACAAACTGTGGAATATTCTTAAAGAGATGGGAATACCAGATCACCTTACCTAATTCCTGAGAAACATGTATGCAGGTCAAGAAGCAACAGTTAGAACCAGACATGGAACAACAGACTGGCTCCAAATTGGGAAAGGAGTACATCAAGGTTGTATATTGTCACCTTGTTTATTTAACTTATATGCAGAGCTGCTGCTGCTGCTAAGTCGCTCCAGTCGTGTCCGACTCTGCGCGACCCCACAGACGGAAGCCCACCAGGCTCCCCCGTCCCTGGGATTCTCCAGGCAAGAACACTGGAGTGGGTTGCCATTTCCTTCTCCAATGCATCAAAGTGAAAAGCGAAAGTGAAGTCGCTCAGTCGTGTCCGACTCCCAGCGACCCCATGGACCGGAGCCCACCAGGATCCTCCATCCATGGGATTTTCCAGGCAAAAGTACTGGGGTGGGGCACATCATGTGAAATGCCGGGCTGGATGACTCACAAGCTAGAATCAAGACTGCAGGGAGAAATATCAACAACCTCAGATATGCAAATGATATCACTCTAATAGCAGAAAGTGTAGAGGAACTAAAGAGACTCTTGATAAGGGTAAAAGAGGAGAGTGGAAAAGCTGGCTTAAAACTCAATATTAAAAAAACTAAGATCATGCTATATGGTCCTATCACTTCATGGCAAATAGAAGGAGAAAAATGGAAGCAGTGAGAAATTTTATTTTCTTGGGCTCCAAAATCACTGCAGATGGTGACTGCAGCCATGAAATTAAAAGATGCTTACTCCTTGAAAGGAAAGCAATGACAAATCTAGACAGCACATTAAAAAGTAGAGACATCACTTTGCTGACAACCATCTGTATAGTCAAAGCTATAGTTGTGACATAAGAGTTAGACCATAAAGAAGGCTGCACTGAACTGTGGTGCTGGAGGACTCTTGAGAGTCCCTTGGACTACAAATAGACGAAATGAGTCAATCCTAAAGGAAATCAACCCTAAATATTCACTGAAAGGACTGATGCCAAAGCTAAAGCTCCAATACTTTGGCCACCTGATGTGAAGAGCAGACTCACTGGAAAAGAATCTGATGCTGAAAAAGACTGAGGGCAGGAGGAGAAAGGGGCAACAAAGGATGGCTGGATGACATTTCAGACTCAATGGACATGAATTTGAGCAAGCTCTGGGAGATGGTGAAGGACAGGGAAGCCTGGCGTACTATAGTTAGTCCATGGGGTTGCAAAGAGTCAGACATGACTTAGTGACTGAACAACAACAATAAGAGCACCTACTTTAGTGAAACCCACATGAAGTACTTAGAACAGTGCCTCACACATAGTACGCACTCAACAAATATTAACTATTATTAACATTCATCCGGAGAAGGCAATGGCACCCCACTCCAGTACTCTTGCCTGGAAAATCCCATGGACGGGGGAGCCTGGTAGGCTGCAGTCCATGGGGTCGTTAAGAGTCGGACAAGACTGAGCGACTTCACTTTCACTTTTCACTTTCATGCATTGGAGAAGGAAATGGCAACCCACTCCAGTGTTCTTGCCTGGAGAATCCCAGGCACGAGGGCGCCTGGTGAGCTGCCGTCTATGGGGTCGCACAGAGTTGGACACGACTGAAGCGACTTAGCAGCAGCAGCAGTAGCAGCAGCAACATTCATCAGTTGATCATGTTAAAAGTAAATCTAGGACTTTCCTGTGGTCCAGTGGTTACGAATCTGCCTACCAATGTAGGGGACACAGGTTCCATTCCTGGTCCAAGAGGATCTCACATGCCATGGTGCAACTAAGCCCTACAGCCTAGAGCCCGTGCTCTGAAATAACAAAACCACCTCAACTAGAGAGTAGCCCCACTCACTGCAACTAGTGAAAGCCCACGTGCAGCAACGAAGACCCAATGCAGCCAAAAATCCATAAATAAATAAATACATAGTTGTGTTTTTTTAAAATCACATTGAAAAAGCTAATCTATGACTTCTAACTCTACTGCCATTGAAAATCTCATATAAAACACTGTCTTACTTTGATAGCTATTAAAAACTTTCATACCATTCCAGATTTCCTAATATTTAGTGGATTTGGCATTTGGTGGTGATATATCTATGCTTATAACAGTTTGAGGGAGCATTATGTTCCTTCATATTAATTAACAACAACAACAACAAATCAAGATGCAGAATAGCAAGAAGTCACTCCAGCTGCCCTTCTGTGAGCCAATTTATTTGGAAACACATTTTGTCCTCAGGCAATACATCATTGATATTCCTGTGTGGATACGAGGTCAGAACAGCATAAGCAGGACTGGAAAATGCAAGTCAAGTTGATTCACCAATAACAGTTCCTACTGTTGAGATTCTGAAATATAATAAAGCTAAAGCTTAATAAAAAGGGACGACCTCCTGCCTCTTGCCTGACAGCCAGCATTTGGTGAAACTGCTGATGTTACTGGGAATGAGGGATGAAGATGGGGAGGGCAGATGGTGGGAGATACTGTAGGCAGTGGGATACAAGTGAATTTAGAACAGAGGTCGGGCTCCACCTGAAGAGGATATGTAAGTAACGTTCATCAATGTGAAAGTGAAAGTGTTAGTCACTAAGTCATGTCTGACTCTTTGCGACCCCAGATTGTAGCCCACCAAGCTCCTCTGTCCATGGGATTCTCCGGGTAGGAATACTGGAGTGGGTAGCCAGTCCCTTCTCCAGGGGATTTTCCGAGCCCAGGGATTGAACCCAGGTCCCCTGCATTACAGGCAAATTCTTTGCCATCTAAGCCATCAGTGTAGGTTATGATAAATGAAAACACACAAGAGAAATCAAAACAATTTAAGACTCTGATTAACTGGTATCCAAAGCTCAGGGCCCTAGGAGTGGTCTGCTCCAGTATAGACAGTAAGGGTACATGATGTCTGTAGAGAATTTAAAAACATAGATAAACTGACTAAACTCAGTGTGAGTTTTATTATCATCATGCGCTGCAGATGTAAAACAGTGACAAAACAGTCCTCCCCGCCAAATCTTTTTTTTTTTAAAGGATATACTTTAAAAATTTTATTTATTTATTTTGGCTGTGCTAGGTCTTCACTGCTGCGCTCGGGCTTTCTCCAGTTGCAGTGAGCAGGGACTCCTCTCTAGCTGGGGTGCTTGGGCTTCTCCTTGTGTGGTGGCTTCTCTTGTTGCAGAGCATGGGCTCTAGAGCAAGGGAGCTCAGTAGTTGTGGCACATGAGCTTACTTGTCCCATAGCATATGAGATCCTCCCGGACCAGGGATGGAACCTGTGTTTCCTGCATTGGGAGGTAGATTCTTAACCACTAGACCACTAGGGAAGTCCTCTGCCAAAATCTCTCCTTAGTCTAAATTCTAAATTACTACTCCAGTCACTGTCAAGTTTTAATAATACCTCTGTAGGCTTCAAATTAGCACATTTCTAATTTTATAACTTAAACATTTATTCTCCATGGTAGGCGAATGCCCATTTATATACCCGAGGAAGCAGATTCAGCTACAAAGTTTCATTTTTGGAATAATTTGCAATGGTTCAGAATTGTTCAGTCTGGCATCACAGTTTATGTAATAACCCCTGTCATGTCACATATTTCTGCACTGAAATGGCAGATTCAAAAAAACAATAGTCCAGTGACTGTCACATGAAGAAACGGAATTTTAGTTTCTTCATATCTGTCATTTTCGACCATTTGACATTTTTAGTTTGCATTTAAAACAGTGAGACTCGAAAGATGCAATATCTCTGTTTGGTACGCATAAAGGTTGGGCTTCCCAGGTGGCACAGTGGTAAAGAATCCACCTGCCAATGTAGGAGACGGACGTTCAATCCCTAGGTCAGTAAGACACCCTGGAGTAGGAAATGGAAACACACTCCAGTAGTCTTGCCTGGAAAATTCCATGGACAGAGGAGCCTGGCAGGCTACAGTCCATGAGGTTGCAGAGTCAGACACGACTGAGTGACTAAGCATACAAAGTTTATTTTATATAGAAAATATTTTAATGAATATAAATAATACCTTTATAATTGGAATTTATTATTGTTTAAAAATGGTTTTATAAAACTAAAGAATACAGTAATCCTTTTTAAAATTTATTTATTTATTTATTTATTTTAATCAGGAGGATAATTACTTTACAATACTGTTATGGTTTTTACCATATATCAATATGAATCGGCCATAGGTATCAGATCAGATCAGTCGCTCAATCGTGTCCGACTCTTTGCGACCCCATGAACCGCAGCACGCCAGGCCTCCCTGTCCATCACCAGCTCCCGGAGGTCACTCAGACTCGCATCCATCGAGTCAGTGATGCCATCCAGCCATCTCATCCTCTGTCGTCCCCTTCTCCTCCTGCCCTCAATCCCTCCCAGCATCAGAGTCTTCTCCAATGAGTCAACTCTTCGCATGAGGTGGCCAAAATACTGGAGTTTCAGCTTTAGCATCATTCCTTCTAAAGAAATTCCAGGATTGATCTCCTTCAGAATGGACTGGTTGGATCTTCTTGCAGTCCAAGGGACTCTCAAGAGTCTTCTCCAACACCACAGTTCAAAAGCATCAATTCTTCGGCGCTCAGCCTTCTTCACAGTCCAGCTCTCACATCCATACATGACCACAGGAAAGATCATAGCCTTGACTAGGTGAACCTTTGTTGGTAAAGTAATGTCTCTGCTTTTGAATATGCTATCTAGGTTGGTCATAACTTTCCTTCCAAGGAGCAAGCGTCTTTTAATTTCATGGCTGCAGTCACCATCTGCAGTGATTTTGGAGCCCAGAAAAACAAAGTCTGCCACTGTTTCCACTGTTTCCCCATCTATTTCCCATGTAGTGATGGGACCAGATGCCATGATCTTCGTTTTCTGAATGTTGAGCTTTAAGCCAACCTTTTCACTCTCCACTTTCACTTTCATCAAGAGGCTTTTTAGCCCCTCTTCACTTTCTGCCATAAGAGTGGTGTCATCTGCATATCTGAGGTTATTGATATTTCTCCCGGCAATCTTGATTCCAACTTGTGTTTCTTCCAGTCCAGCATTTCTCATGATGTACTCTGCATATAAGTTAAATAAACATGGTGACAATATACAGCCTTGACGTACTCCCCTTCCTATTTGGAACCAGTCTGTTGTTCCATGACCAGTTCTAACTGTTGCTTCCTGACCTGCATACAGATTTCTTAAGAGGCAGATCAGGTGGTCTGGTATTCCCATCTCTTTCAGAATTTTCCATAGTTTATTGTGATCCACACAGTCAAAGGCTTTGGCATAGTCAATAAAGCAGAAATAGATGTTTTTCTGGAACTCTCTTGCTTTTTCCATATCCAGCGGATGTTGGCAATTTGATCTCTGGTTCCTCTGCCTTTTCTAAAACCAGCTTGAACATCAGGAAGTTCACGGTTCACATATTGCTGAAGCCTGGCTTGGAGAATTTTGAGCATTACTTTACTAGCGTGTGAGATGAGTGCAATTGTTCGGTAGTTTGAGCACTCCTTGGCATTGCCTTTCTTTGGGATTGGGATGAAAACTGACCTTTTCCAATCTTGTGGCCACTGCTGAGTTTTCCAAATTTGCTGGCATATTGAGTGTAGCACTTTCACAGCATCATCATTCAGGACTTGGAATAGCTCCACTGGAATTCCATCACCTCCACTAGCTTTGTTCGTAGTGATGCTTTCTAAGGCCCATTTGACTTCACATTCCAAGATGTCTGGCTCTAGGTCAGTGATCACATCATCATGATTATCTAGGTCTTGAAGCTCTTTTTTGTACAGTTCTTCTGTGTATTCTTGCCACCTCTTCTTAATATCTTCTGCTTCTGTTAGGTCCACACCATCTCTGTCCTTTATCGTGCCCATCTTGGCATGAAATGTTCCTTTGGTATCTCTGATTTTCTTGAAGAGATCCCTAATCTTTCCCATTCTGTTGTTTTCCTCTATTTCTTTGCATTGATCACTGAAGAAGGCTTTCTTATCTCTTCTTGTTATTCTTTGGAACTCTGCATTTAGATGTTTGTATCTTTCCTTTTCTCCTTTGCTTTTCGCTTCTCTTCTTTTCACAGCTATTTGTAAGGCCTCCCCAGACAGCCATTTTGCTTTTTTGCATTTCTTTTCCATGGGGATGGTCTTGATCCCTGTCTCCTGTACAATGTCACGAACCTCATTCCATAGTTCATCAGGCACTCTATCTATCAGATCTAGGCCCTTAAATCTATTTCTCACTTCCACTGTATAATCATAAGGGATTTGATTTAGGTCATACCTGAATGGTCTAGTAGTTTTCCCTACTTTCTTCAATTTCAGTCTGAATTTGGCAATAACGAGTTCATGGTCCGAGCCACAGTCAGCTCCTGGTCTTGTTTTTGCTGATTGTATACAGCTTCTCCATCTTTGGCTGCAGAGAATATAATCGATCTGATTTCGGTGTTGACCATCTGGAGATGTCCATGTATAGAGTCTTCTCTTGTGTTGTTGGAAGAGGGTATTTGCTATGACCAGTGCATTTTCTTGGCAAAACTCTATTAGTCTTTGCCCTGCTTCATTCCGTGTTCCAAGGCCAAATTTGCCTGTTACTCCAGGTGTTTCTTGACTTCCTACTTTTGCATTCCAGTCCCCTATAATGAAAAGGACATCTTTTTTGGGTGTTAGTTCTAAAAGGTCTTGTAGGTCTTCATAGAACCTTTCAACTTCAGCTTCTTCGGCGTTACTGGTTGGGGCATAGATTTGGATTACTGTGACATTGAATGGTTTGCCTTGGAAATGAACAGAAATCATTCTGTCATTTTTGAGATTGCATCCAAGTACTGCATTTCGGACTCTTTTGTTGACCATGATGGCCACTCCATTTCTTCTGAGGGATTCCTGCCCGCAGTAGTAGATATAATGGTCCTCTGAGTTAAATTCACCCATTCCAGTCCATCTTAGTTCGCTAATTCCTAGAATGTCGACATTCACTCTTGCCATCTCTTGTTTGACCACTTCCAATTTCCCTTGATTCATGGACCTGACATTCCAGGTTCCTATGCAATATTGCTCTTTACAGCATCGGACTTTGCTTCTATCACCAGACACATCCACAGCTGGGTATTCTTTTTGTTTTGGCTCCATCCTTTCATTCTTTCTGGAGTTATTTCTCCACTGATCTCCAGTAGCATATTGGGCCCCTACTGACCTGGGGAGTTTCTCTTTCAGTATCCTATCATTTTGTCTTTTCATACTGTTCATGGGGTTCTCAAGGCAAGAATACTGAAGTGGTTTGCCATTCCCTTCTCCAGCGGACCACACCCTGTCATATCTCTCTACCATGACCCGCCCATCCCAGGTTGCCCCTCGGGCATGGCTTAATTTCATTGAGTTAGACAAGGGTGTGGTCCTTGTGTGATTAGATTGATTAGTTATCTGTGAGAATGGTTTTAGTGTATTTGCCCTCTGATGCCCTCTTTCAAGACCTACTGTCTTACTTGGGTTTCTCTTACCTTGGGCGTGGGGTATCTCATCCCGGCTGCTCCTGGCTGCTCCCGGCCAGCGAAGCACAGCCATCGCACCTTACCTTGGACGAGGGGTCTCTCCTCACCGCCGCCCTTCCTGACCTCGGTCGTGGGGTAGCTCTTCTCGGCCGTGCTTAGTGCGCTGGCCCTCACCGCCGTCCTTCCTCGGTCGTGGGGTAGCTCCTCTCGGCCGCGCTCTTAGTGCGCGACGCAGCCGGCGGGGCGCTCTTAGTGCGCGACGCAGCCGGCGGGGCGCTCTTAGTGCGCGACGCAGCCGGCGGGGCGCTCTTAGTGCGCGACGCAGCCGGCGGGGCGCTCTTAGTGCGCGACGCAGCCGGCGGGGCGCTCTTAGTGCGCGACGCAGCCGGCGGGGCGCTCTTAGTGCGCGACGCAGCCGGCGGGGCGCTCTTAGTGCGCGACGCAGCCGGCGGGGCGCTCTTAGTGCGCGACGCAGCCGGCGGGGCGCTCTTAGTGCGCGACGCAGCCGGCGGGGCGCTCTTAGTGCGCGACGCAGCCGGCGGGGCGCTCTTAGTGCGCGACGCAGCCGGCGGGGCGCTCTTAGTGCGCGACGCAGCCGGCGGGGCGCTCTTAGTGCGCGACGCAGCCGGCGGGGCGCTCTTAGTGCGCGACGCAGCCGGCGGGGCGCTCTTAGTGCGCGACGCAGCCGGCGGGGCGCTCTTAGTGCGCGACGCAGCCGGCGGGGCGGTCGCGGGCAGGCGGGGCGCTCTTAAATGTGTTTAATGAAATGATTGTTTACTGATATTACAATGATTATTCTATAGAATATAATGACTATCTCTGATATTAACTGGTTAACAAAAATAATTATGCCATATGGATTAAATTAAAAATTGATGTGTCCTAGGGTAAATAAAGTCAGCATACTACTGTCTTTGATACTCTTCTTTTCTATGATTAATGATTCAGAAGTATTAAAAAACCCAAGACCCTGAGGATAAATATCAGAACTAGTAGTGTTAGCTGGTCATGTTCTAGCTGTCAATGCAAAAACAGACAAATCTCTGTTATTTTGTGACATTCTCACATATAAATGTCTTTTGGTTTTTTTTAAAATTATTTATCTAGGTATTTTTGGCTGCACTGGGTCTTCATTGCCACACAGACTTTTCTCTATCTGCGATGAGCTGGGATTATTCTGTAGCTGTTGTGTATGGGCTTCTCCTTGTGGTGGCATCTCTTGTGGAGCACAGACTCTAGGGCACTCGGGCTTCAGCAGCTGCGGCATGTAAAACTCAGTACTTGTAGCACACAGGTTCAATAGTTGTGGTACACGGGCTTAGCTGCTCCATAGCATGTAGGATCCTCCCAGACCAGGGATTGAACTCATATCTCCTGCTTTGGCAGGCAGGTTCTTTACCACCAAGCCACCAGGGAAGCCCTATAAATGTTTTTTAAAAGGGCAGGACAACTCAAATCAGATAAACAACTGTCTTTCACAAAAGAAATACGAAATAAGACCCAAATTACTAATTGCTGGCATTAATGCTACTGAATTGTGACTCACACATGAATATTTATAACCATTCTGCTTACTGTGGCATACTATGTACCTTATTTTCACATCAGATTTTAAGATCCTTCAGGGAAGAAATGAGAGGCTGAAGCTTTATAATCAGAGTTGAAAGGACACTCGATTAGTAGGTGATGAGCAGCTACTCAAGATTTTTAAGCAGTGACATTGTATATGATGAGATTTAACCCATTGTACTGTGTGAATTAATGTGAAGAAGGCTAAGATTTTCTAAAGTTATTTCTTATTAATACAGAACAATTTGATAACTTCTTAGACAATTAAATTATGCTTTCCTACTTGTGGTTAATTTTTTGGTCTTAAAATTATTGTGAATCAGTCCTTCAAACAGCAAATATTATTTAAATATTTGCTCTGTGTCTGAGACTGCGCTTGCTGGTGGTGGTTGCATTTCAAAAACATATAGAACCAGAGTCTCTGCTATTCAACAGAATGGTAAATATAAACAATTGATTATGAAAATGAGACCAGTGAGATAGTAGAGATACATACAAAGTGCTACAGGGGCAAAAAGAATTAGCTCATAGTAAGTTCTAAAGCTCAACTACTTTGAAATCTTGATATCAAGACACTATTCTGACATATAGATATATAACTGTGAAAACTGATTTTGCATGGACTTTTTCTTCACATTCAAGCAGTGTGAAAATGCTGAACAGTTTCATCTTCATGAAACCCATTTAATAAATGATGTCTATTTAATTAATTCATCACAACATTCTGAAATCAGAATGTTTTAGACAAATGCGCACAATGAAAACGGCAGATTAAAGTGGAGTCAGCTATAGGATAACAAAAACAGGGCATTGTCTGGATGCCTGTGCTTTGGAGAAGGGCACAGACAGCAATGCCAGTAACAAATTCTGGAACAGAATGAGCAGATATGGATGAGGAGCTCACAAGTTTATTTTCAGATGTAATGAGTTTGAGATGCCCAAGGGACAACAATACGCAAATGTCCAGCAGAAGTTGTAAAAGCAGGTCTGGAGTCATATGAGAGGTGGGGCTTGCTGATACAGGTTCAGAAGTCATCAGTTGGGAGATGGGAATTACAGGCTGGATGAGACTGGCTACAGGGAGTATGTGTAAGTTGAGGAGAAAAGACTAATCATGGAACTTGATTATATATGGTTTCACATTATTCTTTACAATTTTACTTAGTCATGAAAAAGCGTAAACTTTCCTAAACTACAGGTCCCTATCTTTTATTTCGTTTATCCAGAGTAGTTGTTAAGAGCAGAAAGCAACAAAATTCTATAAACCAATTATCCTTTAATTTTAAAAAATAAGTAAAATCGGACTGAAAAAAAAAAAAGAGCATAAATTCTCAGAAAGACAGGCCTAACTCTGCCACCAGGAGCTTGGAGATCATGGCCAAGTTTCATAACCTCCCTGGGCCTCAGTTTCCTTATCTGGATAATAGGGATATCACTGTAACCACCATTATGGCTTTTGTGAGAATCAGACGAGATGATGCATGTAAAGTGTTTCGCTCAGGGTCTGGCAGAGAGAAAGTACTCAATACATGTTAGCTACTACAATGGTGGCCGTGACGAATCTTCCACAGAACTTACGATAACTCCAGCCATATGACAGGAACTTAATAAATACTGGCTGTACTGTTCTATGCTTTTAACATCTATTTTAATTTCTCAATGAATCACTCATATAAAGAGTATTTTGTTGATTTGAGTAAAGCATAATTCACTATATAATAAAAATATAGACTGAGTGACCACAGGGAATTATATTCAGTATTCTGTAATAAACCATAATGGAAAAGAATAAGAAAAAGAATGAATACATATATACATATATATGTATCTGAATCACTTTGCTGTACACCAGAAATTAGCACAACATTGCAAACCAACTATATTTCAATTAAAATGTATATATAGAGAGACTGTATAATTATATGCATACAACTATTTAAAGAACTTATTTGAGAAATTACTGCATTTAAAGAAAATGCATTCTTATATCTTTCCCTGTTAGTATTAATAACAACCTGCTGTCTCTGATCCTTTCCAATTTTAAACATCTCAAGCATCCATGAACAAAAATAAAACAAAACCCTAAGCTTCCTAATCATCCACTACAATAAAGGATGAGAATGTTAGGGCAGTAATAATAAACTGCCTGATAATAAACAAGGCATCTTTAAAACTTCCACAGTTTACGGCTCCAATACTCTACTTATCAAACTGTAGCATAGTTAGTCATATGTGAGTATGTTTCTTCCCCATAGGCTTGTAGGCACCCTGAAGTCAAAATGTGTTGTTTTCATTACTGTATCTTAGGACCCAAATTAATATTTAGCATGCAGTAGTGTTCTGAATGAATGAATACATGAATGAACAAACAAATAAAAGAAATCAGGAGCATGCAGGACAGCAAAAAGGATAATTTGGATTGTACAAATAAGGAGGCAGGGCCAGATGATCTCTGCAGTCCCTTCTGGTCCAGCTGATGATAAGCCTATGGTTGATGGATCTTTTTAATAATGGCACTTCATATGTCAGTTGAATAGAAACAAATGATACAGAAGACAGGCTTTGTTTTAGTTGTGGCTATTTTTATGAAAAAAACAATTTAAAAAAACCCAGTCACTTGAAAAAAGCCTAAAAGAACAGTGTTATGGCACATGTTTTTTATTGCTTACATTTCCTTACAATAAGGAGGTAAAAAAGACAAGGCAGAGCTTTGACAAACTTGGTGATGAAGACTAAAATTGCTGCAGCAGAGCCTGTGAATAGCCCAGCCTTTTAAGAAATCTACTATAAAGCAAAGATCCCTTCCTCTGTCCTATATCACCACGGGGCAGCACAGAGTGGAATTCGAAGGACCTGGGATTGAATTACAGCTCCACTACTTACTCTGACCTTGTAAAATGATGACAAGAATGTCTGCCCCATAGACATGAAGACAGTGACGCTCACACTGGCTGTCTACAGGGTCTATCCTGTCACGTCTAGGCTCTAGATAAAATTGCTTCCGTTTATTTTCTTCTTACAAAAGTCCCTTTTTCCATATACTGTTATGAAACCAGTACATCAGTGCCAGACTTCCTGAGTCAAAGAGCAGAAGTCACGTCATTCATGCAACTGGACGAGATCTATATAACACAGGAGAAAGAAAATTTACTAAAATCTCTGATAGGACAGAAAGGGGTACAACTTATCACCTTCTGCATCAGAGAAGATGACTAAGCTTGTTGGTTAAAGCAATTATTCAGGAGTGCAGGCGGCAGAAAACAAGGAGCAGCCAACACCTAACACTGGCTGGCAAGGAGGCAGATTAGCTGATGTTTTTGATTCTGAAAATGGGTCACTGTATCCCCAGCAGTAACCTCGGAATTCTAATGACTGCAGAACTCGGTCGGTGACACAGAGAATGCTGACCAGAGAACAGAGCAGTGGGGATGAAAACAATGAACTTTGGTGGTTCTGTCTACATTAGTGTCACATAATTTACAAAGTGTGAAATCATTTTGTTTCTAGCAAGTATGGAAGGTCCCGAAAGAGTATTCCCCTGAGTTCTCACTTCCTCATCCCTCTTAAAATTACTAACTGGTGATAGTAACATACAGCAAAGGCTAGGAAGTCAATGACCTGGGTTGGATTCCTGGTTTATGGCTCATTACTTTAACTTCTTTGAATCTTTATTTCCTCAATATTAGATGAGGTTGGGCCACCTACCTCTGAAGGATCCTCTAACACTAAAATGCCAAGTTTAGGAGTGCTTCGATTTGTAAACAAACTTTAGTTTTATTTTATTGGCAACATCAATCTTATATTTCTAGAATTTATTTTTAATTTAATCTTATATTCAATTTAATTATATTTTAATTTAATCTTACATTTCTAGCTTTACCATTATCTCACTGAAAAAATACAGGAGCACATATATGACCCGATTTTTTCCAATAAGATGAGAACAGCAATTATTAACTAAGACCTAGAGTTAAGATGATTTGTCCAAAAGCCGCCCTAATTATTCTGGGATTTAGAAATGCAGTCATTTTTTTAAAAGGCAAAACGAATAGGTGCAGGGTTAAACAGTGAAACAGAGGTATTCTTAAAATTCTTATAACTCTAAAACATTTGGTTATGAAATGGGCCCTATCACCTCTGACACAGAAGTGAACAATGCCCAGTGCATTAAAGGCAAAGAGTAGAACCCTCTGGCCATCAAGCCTCAATTCAAATGCCACTCTCCCTTCAAAGACCTTTCAGGACCTCTGCTCATTCCACCCTTCCCCATTAGAATAACTGTAAATTGAACTCCACTGACCTTCCACAGCATTTTTTATCAGTAATTTTTAGAGCATATACAGCTTTCTTCCTGGATTACAAATGCATGTTTTATCTCCTTTAAGTTCATCATATTGCCTGTAATAATAAACACTTATAAAATCAACGATTCTCCAGAAAAATGGCTCTCGATGTTTTTTAACTATTAATAGGACGTACAGAAATATTTTACATTGTGATCTAGTTCAGTTCAGTTCAGTTGCTCAGTCGTGTCTGACTCTGCGACCCCATGAATCGCAGCATGCCAGGCTTCCCTGTCCATCACTAACGTCCATCAAGTCAGTGATGCCATCCAACCATCTCATCCTCTGTCGTCCCTTTCTCCTCGTGCCCTCAATCTTTCCCAGCATCAGGGTCTTTTCAAATGAGTCAGCTCTTCGCTTCAGGTGGCCAAAGTATTTCAGCTTCAGCATCAGTCCTCCCAATGAACACCCAGGACTCCTTTAGGATGGACTGGCTGGATCTCCTTGCAGTCCAAAGGACTCTCAAGAGTCTTCTCCAAGACCACAGTTCAAAAGCATCAATTCCTTGGCGCTCAGCTTTCTTTATAGTCCAACTCTCACATCCATACATGACTACTGGAAAAACCACTGGAAAAGCCTTGACTAGACCGACCTTTGTTGACAAAGAAGTGTCTCTGCTTTTTAATATGCTGTCTAGGTTGGTCACGGAGAAGGCACTGGTACCCTACTCCAGTACTCTTGTCTGGAAAATCCCATGGATGGAGGAGCCTGGTGGGCTGCAGTCCATGGGGTCGCTAAGAGTCGGACACGACTAAGCGACTTTACTTTCACTTTTCACTTTCATGCCTTGGAGAAGGAAATGGCAACCCACTCCAGTGTTCTTGCCTGGAGAATCCCAGGGATGGTGGAGCCTGATGGGCTGCCATCTATGGGGTCACACAGAGTCGGACACAACTGAAGCGACTTAGCAGCAGCAACAGCAGCAGCTAGGTTAGTTATAACTTTCCTTCCAAGGAGTAAGCGTCTTTTAATTTCATGGCTGTAATCACCATCTTAAGTAATCTTGGAGCCCCCAAAAATAAAGTCAGTTACCGTTTCCCCTGTTTCCCCATCTATTTGCCATGAAGTGATGGGACCAGATGCCATTATCTTCGTCTTCTGAATGTTGAACTTTAAGCCAACTTTTTCACTCTCCTCTTTCACTTTCATCAAGAGGCTCTTTAGTTCTTCTTCATTTTCTACCATAAGGGTGGTGTCATCTGTATAGCTGAGGTTATTGATATTTCTCCCGGCAATCTTGATTCCAGCTTGTGCTTCTTCCAGCCCAGCATTTCTCATGATGTACTCTGTATATAAGTTAAACAAGCAGGGTGACAATATAAGCCTTGACGTACTCCTTTACCTATTTGGAACCAGTCGGTTGTTCTACGTCCAGTTCTAACTGTTGCTTCCTGACCTGCATGCAGGTTTCTCAAGAGGCAGGTCAGGTGGTCTGGGATTCCCATCTCTTTCAGAATTTTCCATAGTTTTTTGTGATCCACACAGTCAAAGGCTTTGGCATAGTCGATAAAACAGAAATTGATGTTTTTCTGGAACTCTCTCGCTTTTTCAATGGTCCAGCAGATGCTGGCAATTTGATCTCTGGTTCTTCTGCCTTTTCTAAAACCAGCTTGAACAATCTGGAAGTTCATGGTTCATGTATTGCTGAAGCCTGGCTTGGAGAATTTTGAGCATTGTCTGGAAAATCCCATGGATGGAGGAACCTGGTAGGCTACAGTCCATGGGGTCGCAAAGAGTTGGACACGACTGAGCAACTTAACTTTCACTTACTAGTGTGTGAGATGAATGCAATTGTGCAGTAGTTTGAGCATTCCTTGGCATTGTCTTTCTTTGGGATTGGAATGAAAACTGACCTTTTCCAGTCCTGTGGCCACTGCTGAATTTTCCATATTTGCTGACATTTTGAGTGCAGCACTTTCACAGCATCATCTTTTAGGATCTGAAACAGCTCAACTGGAATTCCATCACCTTCACTAGCTTTGTTCATAGTGATGCTTCCTAAGGCCCACTTGACTTCACATTCCAGGATGTCTGGCTCTAGGTCAGTGATCACACTATGGTGATTATCTGGGTCATGAAGATCTTTTTTTTGCAGTTCTTCTGTGTATTCTTGCCACCTCTTCTTAATATCTTTTGCTTCTGTTAGCTCCATACCATTTCTGTCTTTTATTGAGCCCATCTTTGCATGAAATGTTCCCTTGGTATCTCTAATTTTCTTGAAGAGATCTCTAGTCTTTCCCATTCTATTGTTTTCCTCTATTTCTTTGCATTGATCACTGAGGAAGGCTTTCTTATCTCTCCTACTATTCTTGTATATAAATGAAACAAGTGTTTCACAAATACTTGCCCTAATCAAGATATATTCTGATATTCTCTATTCTTTTCTATTTCAGTTTATTTCATTCTTTTCAATAATGATAGCAACTGACTATGTTGCTATTTATGAAACTCTAATGAATCTCACCCTACAGTTTGAAAATTAGTGCTCTAGAAGAGTTATTGAAAAAGAAAAAATATTTAAAGGAAGATCCATTTTAGTGAATGAATACCCAAAAGCCATTCACAATTTATTTCTTGCCTTCCTACAGATGCTGAAAAGCTAAATACTTATCTTCCCAGGCTCCCCTGCAGCTATGCACAGCCATGACCCATTTCTGGTAAAAGAAGTGTACACACGGTCATTTTTTAATGATCTTTACGAACATTTTTAAAAGGGGCCAGATTCTCCTGCCATGCCCCTCAGTCCTTCTTCCCCTTTTTCTTGTCTAAAATGTGAAGATAACACATGGAGGTGTGATGGGTACCTAATCATAGGCACAAGAACAACACTACAAGGAGTGGAAGAAAAGGAACCCAAGTCCACTGTGATATCACCAAACCTGATGGTGATCAGCCACGGAATGTCCACTGCAAACATTTTATCATGTGAGATGAATAACACCCTTACTTGCTCAAGCCCCTGTTAGGATTTTGGTTATTTACAGTTCAACATATTCCAAAACGATCCTATACTCAGTAAACTTTTCTGGCCTCAATGACCCTCCACGGGAGGTAAGTTTTTTTTTTAAAGAGAAAGGTATCTTTTCTGAAACTTTTTATGGAGGGCCTCCAACATTTTATTTATACAAGTAAGGCTTTGGAGATCTCCAGTATGGAAAATGCCGACAGTGATCAGTTCATAGAAAAGAATTCTGTTTTGTAAAACTTTAGATTGTGTATTAATTTCATCCCTAGGCACAGTACCAGTCACTGAATATACCACAAAGAACAGAACTCTAAGAAGCTTACAATCTGGTGCAAGAAGCAAAGAGATAACAGGTCTGTACAATATTATGAGGTAAATGCTGTGAAGGTGCCACCAGGGCCCTGGGAGGGCATCAAGATGAGACAGAAAGGGTTCATGTGCCTTTCAAAGTATCACAGACATAAAAACTAGCAAATTTTGCTCAAGTGTCTTAGCAACTTCTCTTCTCCTCTACAAATGCATTGAAAAGGATTATTTATGATGGAATAATGGAGAGAAATATCTTCCCGTGGTCTCCAGTGAAACCCTTCTGTGATCCCTAAAAATGTCCCATGGAAAAGAACTTCATTTTTTTTTTCAATTAAATCTCTAAATAGCTTTTCATAAACTAGGAAAAAGACACTGCCTGTCACCTCACATCACACTTATTTTGCATTTGTCATTTAAACTGGTGCCATTGTGGCTGTCCAATATTCTATTTTTAGCACTTTGAAAGGGTCAACAACCAAAGATCACTGATATTTTTATTCATCATCACTCACCAGAACAATAGGCAGCAGACTGACCAGAACAGTGAGACCATAAATGTTGTCAAATAAAAAATATAAAGATAAAAACTTAAAACAACACATACTACAAACAAAGATTTTTATTACTGCAGTGACTTACTGAATTAAATCAAGCTACTAGAGCAAAGTCCACATTAGGATCTCAGTGACCTTAATACCATGGTTTCAATATTGCAATCAGACTCGGAACCAGTAGACAGATAGTCCTGCTGAAGTCTATCTGGGATTTTTGGTTGTTTTTTTTTTTGGTCTTAGACCCAACACCTTTACTCAAACATTTTCAAAATTAGTAATTGAGTCTAATTACTGAGACTAAAACTAACCTAAAAAACCAGTGCTGCTGCTGCTGCTGCTAAGTCGCTTCAGTCGTGTCCGACTCTGTGCGACCCCATAGACTGAAGCCCTCCAGGCTCCCCCGTCCCTGGGATTCTCCAGGCAAGAATACTGGAATGGGTTGCCATTTCCTTCTCCAATGCATGAAAGTGAAAAGTGAAAGTGAAGTCGCTCAGTCGTGTCCAACTCTTAGCGACACCATGGACTGGAGCCTACCAGGATCCTCCGTCCCAATACAAATAAACACTATGTCTAATCCTTAGCCAGTCAGAAGAAATGGGTGTGAGAGAAAGCAAGTGTTGTGCTCAGTCGCTCAGTCACGTCCAATTCTTTGCCAACCCCATGGACGGCAGCCTGCCAGGCTCCTCTGCCCATGGATTTTTCAGGTAAGAACACCAGAGTTGGTTGCCATTTCCTTCTCCAGTAGAAAGAATAAGGATTGTGTCAAACACAAATTTCAAGCAATACGGTTTAGACGCAAGTTCTGTGAGCTCATGAGTGTCCTTTTTTCTAAAAGAAAACAAAACGTTCTGAAAAAGGTTTAGGAAAGCAGGACAATTGGCACATTGTCACGTACATACAGTCAGTGTCTCCTCTAACTATAAATTCTCCAGCTGCTTTTTATCACTCTTGTGTTAAGGTTGCCGTTCAGAATCATAAAAAATTCACTTCTTAGGACAAACTAAATGTTTTAAACTTTTAAAATAGCTTACATTTGGGGTGTTACTTTCCTTTGATTCACCTGTTTAAGATTTTCTCTTTATCTCTAGTATTTTGCAGTGTCACCCCAGGAAGCTTCAGGTGGGCTGACCAGCATCTACAGTGCTGAGTGCTCAATAGCCTTCCAGTATGAAAACTCATGGCCTCCAGTACTATCTGGGAAACTGTTCTGAAATATTACTTTGATGACACTCTCCCTTCCATTTCTCCCTCTTTGTGGATTTCCTGTGATTGGGATGTTGGGCCTCCAGTACTGATATTCTTTCTTTTATTTTCTGTCTTTTTTCTCTACTTTCTGGGAGCTTTCTTTGATTTTATCTTTCAAACATTTAATTATATTTAAAAATTTACCTATGGTATTTTAATTTTGTCTTTTTCATATTTAATTTTGAAATACTTAATTTTAAATTTATATGAGTTGAAAAATTTTACAGAATTCATACATATCTTTCACTCAGCTTTCCCTAATGTTCACAATGTATACCAACACAGTACAATTAGCAAAACCAGAAAATTAGCATTGGCATCAACTAAACCACTGACCTCATTCAAGTTTCAGTCCTTCCCCTAATGAATCTTCTCTGTTCTAGGATCCAATCCAGGATCCCACATTATAGCTACTTGACTCCTCTCATCTGTGACAGGGCCTCAGTCTCCCCTTGTATTTCATGATCTTGACACTTGGGATGAGTATTAGTCAACAGCATTTTGCATAACCTCTCAATTTGAGTTTAATATTTTCTCATGATTGGATCGAGGGTATGCATTTTTGGCAAAAAAAGGAAGAAGTGATGTGTCCTTCAAAGTGCACTGTACTAAGGATACTGATACATTGCAGTTTTGATGGTGCTAATCTTTTTTTTTTTTTTTTTTTGCTGTTCTGGGTCTTCGTTGCTGAGTGTGCAGGCTTTTCTCTAGTTATGGAGAGTAGGGGCTGCTGCTGCTGCTGCTGCTACTGCTGCTAAGTCACTTCGGTCAGGTCCGACTCTGTGCGACCCCATAGACAGCAGCCCACCAGGCTCCCCGGTCCCTGGGATTCTCCAGGCAAGAACACTGGAGTGGGTTGCCATTTCCTTCTCCAATGCATGAAAGTGAAAAGTGAAAGTGAAGTCGCTCAGTCGTGTCCGACCCTTAGCGACCCCATGGACTGCAGCCTACCAGGCTCCTCCTCCATGGGATTTGCCAGGCAAGAGTACTGGAGTGGGGTGCCATTGCCTTCTCCAGAGCAGGGGCTACTCTCTAGCTACGGTGTTCTGGCTTCTCATTGTAGTGGCCTGTCTTTTTCCGGAGCATGGACTCTAGGGGGCACAGGCTCAGTAGCTGCAGCTCCCAGGCTCTACACAGGCTCAGCAGTTGTGGCGCACAGGCTCAGTTGTCCAAAGTAGGTGGGATCTTCCTGGATCAGAGACTGAACCCATGTCTCCTGTGCTGGCAGGCGGATTCTTTACCACTGAGCCACCAGGGATGCCCAATGCTCTTTAAATATTATGTCTTTTGCATCCATTCGAAGTTCTCATACATGGTTAGCAAATTTCACCAACCGTCTCTGGTGCCACCCAAGGTACTATTATCTTAAGTTGCATAGCCTGAGTGAGAAAACAGAGCTTGGCCTTAAATATGACTTGTGCTTTTCCAGCAAATATAGTATTTGTGCTTTCCCACAAGGACAACCACCACAGCTCAATGGTGTCCATCAAATATTCTCAGGTTCTTACACAGCCCAAATGAGATCTGATTACTAAAGACCAAGCTATTATAGAGGAACCAAGAAGGAGGAAAAAAGAATAATGATTTCTCTTACTGTACCGATAAGCCAGCCTGCTATTTGCTTTAGGAAACTATGTGACCTGCTCTGACTATAAAACAGCTCTCTTACGGCTGATGAGAAAATTCCCACACAGTTAACACTGAAAAGGTTTGCCGATTGGAATAAATAAATCAATCCTGCCTGTCTAGGAACTTTCCAAATATACTATTCAGGTTGACAGTGTCAGGTCGAGAAAGTATAGATCTCCCTCGATGAGAAAAAGTGCTTTTAAATACCAAAAGTCTCCAGAGTTTTGTCTTATAATTGTGTACAGTAGGATTCACTCTTGGGGCATGAACTTCATGTCTCCTCTCACTGTGCTTTTGGCTGTTTATGATTTATAATTCTGAGGATCCCATGGGCCTTTCCTAACTCTTGCAGGAATCTAAAGGACAGAAAGCATTTGGCTTGAAGATGTGTAATTTCTAAAGGTTTGGCCTGGGGACAAATGAGATGAGATAGAGCTTTAAAAAGACAAGAAGCCAAACTTGCAGGAACAGTCAGTTGCTGCATCCAGGCTCCCAACTGGGAGATCAGAAAGGATGCTACCGAGAAAACATCCTAAGTGCCATTTCACCCCAGCCTGCAAATCATTCAAGAGAGACCAAGGTCTAACATAACTTCCACATACACCCAGCAACTTTCCAGGGTTTTAATGAGGACAAGAGCTTGGGGACAGAAAAAAGATTCTGAAGGAAGTCAGATGTCACAAGAAGGATTACTTGGAAGCACGTGCCCAAAGCTCAGGAAGAAAGAATTAGATTTTCCGGGGATGGATTTGCAGAGTGTCAGGAGTGGAAAGAAGAGAATAGGATCAGATGTAATATACATCCAACAGACATCATAGATACTCCACATTTAGAATGGGATTCTAGCTAATATTCAGACTCAGTAAATTTTGACAGAAGGCAAACGAATAAATGGTCAGAAAGGATGCTGTCTCTTCATAGCCTAGGTTTACTGTATGAAAGGTATCAGATGATAGTTATAATAATAAATAATTAATAACCAACACTTCACATAAAGTTTCTTATGTTGGAGGCAAGCTCTAAACCTATAAACTCACTGCTATAACTCACGTAACACTCACACAACCATATGAGGTAGGTCCTTTAATGACAGTTTAGTAGGTCCTATTATTTTATTAGAAATGAGAACAGATTTAATTGTGTACTTTGCTCCTAGCACATGAAACAACTCAGGCTCACTGTTTCAGTTATTTTTACTTTATCAAAAGTCAAAATAACTAGATGCTCATAATAACTATCTTAGAGTCCTTTGAAAGATCAATCATACTTCAGGCAAATATCTTCTATTTTATAGCAAAAGACATAACTTGGGAACAGGTAGTTTTATTTAGTTAGTTTCAATGTTCTTATTCCACATTCTTGCAACATCATTGTTGCTCTCTGCTTTTAGTGAAAACACAGAACTCAAGGAGTGCATTCCACTGAGAACCCTAAGTTACCAAGGCTGTGAGCAAAGTGAAAACTTGGAACTGCTAAGTGAACAATTCAAAGAGAATTTCTTCTTTCTTCTGATAGTGAATTAAGGATAACACAGAAGAATTATAGCTATTGATTGTTGTAACAATTATGGACAAGCCTACAAAATGGTAGAGATGTCTCTTCTTTTCTTCTAGCTTAGGCAATGCTGAGTTTAAAAAGACAAAGAATAAAAAATGTAAAAGCAAGATTTCTACTTGAACATGGAATCTCACAACTTAGACTTTGCCAGCAGTTTTGTTGTTCTTTAAGGATTAATGTAATGAAATGGTCAGTCACATACAGAACCCATATTTGTCTAGTGCATGTAAAAGTAATCATTTAGGGGAGAGGAACACAAAACTGCTTCTTCTTCTTACAGTGTACCCTCATTCTGAGTTCTTCAAACCAGAATCTGGGAAGGAAAGGCCCAGTTAAGATGTACTCAGAGGTCTGCCGCTCTAAGTTAGTTAACACCTGCTTCTAGACTACAAGTGGCCCATCCTATTGTGGTCCAGACCCTCTTGGGTTTGAGTTTAGCCAGCCAGCCAGCTGTACTGGAAACCCTGAAGCATGGCTCAAGTGCCCCATGCTAGGGGCTGCGTGAGGTACCTAGGGATCTAGAGCTCCTCCTCCCAATGGCTAACTCTTTTTTTTTTTTTTTTTTTTATCTTTTTCTACTCTTTGGCTTATTCCATTGCCATATTCTTTAAGCCATGAATGTATATCTTTAATACAGTCCATCCGGTATTGCTCTCTTCCTCAAGAATGCAATGCAGTGCTAGGCTGACAAGCAGATGGAGGAGTCCAATTAGATAGTTTTGCCTCCAGGGAGTTAAGTAAGATGAACTTCTTTAAGACTCTGACCTTTTAATCATCCACCTGTTCCACAAATAGTTACTGAGTTCCAATCATCAGTCAGGCTCCCTGCTAAAAGCAAGGGATAGAATGGTGGTGAGTGAGCAGAAACACATGCAGGGCCTGACTCCTGACACTGGAGAACAGACAGGGAAAAGAGACCTTCATAAACAGTCAACCACATAACTGTAAATCTGAAACTGTGGTGAGTGCTATGAGAGGTACAACCCTTGAGAGCAAAAAGGAGAAATGTGGTCTAGTAGGAATGTTCCGGAAGGCTTGCCTGAGGAAGTGACGGCTGGAGCTGAGGGTTGCAGGCAGAGAAAACCGAAAGCCCTGCTGAGGAAGGGGCTCGCTGGGCAAGTGTGAAGCCAAAAGCAAGACCCGTGGCTGGAGGAAAGACAATGAAGGATCCAGGAGAGCTGCAAAAGGCAGGAGGGGCCCGACCCAAGAGACTGAGTTAAGTGGCTCTGACCTTCCAACAAGCAATGGGAAACCAAGAGGGTTTTCAACAGGAGGTGACGACTTGGGTTTGCAGAAAATTCAGATCCAACAAAATCCCACATATAATCCTCGCACATTCACCAATTAAACTTCAGCTCTGGACTCTGTTCACAGAAACACCAAAAAAGTCACCCATCCAAATACATGATGTGACTGTTTGGTACGACAGAAAGAACAGTTGACTAGGAGTTTTGTCTGTTTGGGGACAATGAACTAGTCACTACATTTCTCTAGTTGCTGCCTTTTTTAATGAGGAGGTGGGCACTGGACTATCCAGTCCATTCTGGTTCTGGGACTCTGATTAGAAAAAGGAAAAAAAAAAAGATTACACTTTAAAAAACTCAAGTGGCCAATAAACGTGAAAAGGATGCTAATAAGCATACACAATTAGAGAAATTAAACTGTGTTCGATTGGCACAAAAATCACTGCTGGCAAGGATGTGGAACAACAGGAACTTATACTATTAAATAGGAGTGTAAATTAGTACAACCACTTGGTAGAACAAATTAGGCAGTATCTGGAAAAGACTGAAAATGTACACAACCCATGACTTAGCGATTCCACCCACAGATACCAGCCCTAAATAAAACTTTCACACATGGAAAGTCATGCACAAGGAAATATATATGAGTAGTTATAGCAGTATCATTCTCTAAAAAAGTAGAAAGAGCCTAAATCTCAGCTAGAGAGATGCAGTATATTCACAAACAGGAAAACTCTATAGCAGTGGACATGAATGAGGTGGAGTAACACATTCAATTTACACTAACAAGGATAAATCGCATCAACAAAACTGAGTGGAATAAAAACAAACTGAAAAGGATACAGTTGACATGAGCTCTTTATATAATGCTAAATATATAAATATAATGATACTAAATACTGTTTAAAATTATATAGTAATATATTCATTTTTGATAAAAGTACACAATTACACAGAAAAACAAGTCACCTTTGGAAAGATCAGATCAGATCAGTCGCTCAGTCGTGTCCGACTCTTTGAAACCCCATGAATTGCAGCACGCCAGGCCTCCCTATCCATCACCAACTCCCGGAGGTCACTCAGACTCACATCCATCGAGTCAGTGATGCCATCCAGCCATCTCATCCTCTGTCGTCCCCTTCTCCTCTTGCCCTCAATCCCTCCCAGCATCAGAGTCTTTTCCAATGAGTCAACTCTTTGCATGAGGTGGCCAAAATACTGGAGCCTCAGCTTTAGCATCATTCCTTCCAAAGAAATCCCAGGGCTGATCTCCTTCAGAATGGACTGGTTGGATCTCCTTGCAGTCCAAGGGACTCTCAAGAGTCTTCTCCAACACCACAGTTCAAAAGCATCAATTCTTCAGCGCTCAGCCTTCTTCACAGTCCAGCTCTCACATCCATACATGACCACAGGAAAGACCATAGCCTTGACTAGGCAAACCTTTGTTGGCAAAGTAATGTCTCTGCTTTTGAATATGCTATCTAGGTTGGTCATCACTTTCCTTCCAAGGAGTAAGCGTCTTTTAATTTCATGGCTGCAGTCACCATCTGCAGTCATTTTGGAGCCCAGAAAAATAAAGTCTGACACTGTTTCCACTGTTTCCCCATCTATTTCCCATGAAGTGATGGGACCAGATGCCATGATCTTCATTTTCTGAATGTTGAGCTTTAAGCCAACCTTTTCACTCTCCACTTTCACTTTCATCAAGAGGCTTTTTAGTTCCTCTTCACTTTCTGCCATAGGGTGGTGTCATCTGCATATCTGAGGTTATGGATATTTCTCCCAGCAATCTTGATTCCAACTTGTGTTTCTTCCAGTCCAGTGTTTCTCATGATGTACTCTGCATATAAGTTAAATAAACAGGGTGACAATATACAGCCTTGACGTACTCCTTTTCCTATTTGGAACCAGTCTGTTGTTCCATGTCCAGTTCTAACTGTTGCTTCCTGACCTGCATACAGATTTCTCAAGAGGCAGATCAGGTGGTCTGGTATTCCCATCTCTTTCAGAATTTTCCACAGTTTATTGTGATCTATACAGTCAAAGGCTTTGGCATAGTCAATAAAGCAGAAATAGATGTTTTTCTCGAACTCTCTTGCTTTTTCGATGATCCAGCGGATGTTGGCAATCTGATCTCTGGTTCCTCTGCCTTTTCCAAAACCAGCTTGAACATCAGGAAGTTCACGGTTCACATATTGCTGAAGCCTGCCTTGGAGAATTTTGAGCATTACTTTACTAGTGTGTGAGATGAGTGCAATTGTGCGGTAGTTTGAGCATTCTTTGGCATTGCCTTTCTTTGATATGTAGGCCCACCAGGCTCCTCTGTCCATGGAATTCCCCAGACAAGAATACTGGAATGGGTAGCCACTCCCTTCTCCAGGGGATCTTCCTGAGCCAGGGGTTGAACCCACATCTCCTGCATTGCAGGCGGATTCTTTACCAGTGAACCACTGGGGAAGCCTGTATGTAGGGAATTTACTGTAATTATCTTATGTATCCACCACCTACTTGAAGCTGTTAAAATAATACAAAAGGACTTAGAGCTCTTTCCGTCACGGAAAGTCCTTTTGTATTATTTAGGCTGCAACCGATGATGCCTAAGGTCCTTCCTTTCTAGATCTAAAATCTCACAGCTTTCTACCATACTCCCCCCTTCTCCCCTATCTTAATGGGGCTCTGGCAACTGGCAAGAGAGGGACAAAGTCCTGATTTTCCCCACTCAGATCATCTGTACTCTAAATTAAAGTTTTAAAACTTGCATTTACTTTTTTATCTATAAAATGATACATTTTTAGTCCCTTGCTCACACCTGACTTGTGTATGAGTCAAATAGAGCTGCTGAAACAGAGTGCTATAGACTGGATGGCTTGACAATGGAAATTTATTTTCTCACAGTTTTGGAGGCTAGAAGTCCAAGATCAAAACAGGGCTGGTTGCTTCTGAAGCTGTCTCCCTTTGGCTTGTAGACGGCTGCCTTTCCCTGTGTCTTCATTGTTGCTGTGTGTATCTGTGTCCACCTTTGCTCTTCCTAGAAGGATACCAATCATTACTTTGCCGACAAAGGTCCATCTAGTAAAAAAGCTATGGTTTTTCCAGGAGTCATGTATGGATGTGAGAGTTGGACTGCAAAGAAAGCTGAGTGCCGAAGAATTGATGCTTTTCAACTGTGGTTTTGGAGAAGACTCTTGAGAGTCCCTTGGACTGCAGAGATCAAATCAGTCAGTTCTAAAGGAAATCAGTCCTGAATATTCATTGGAATGACTGATGCTGAGGCTGAAGCTCCAATACTTTGGCTACCTGATGTGAAGAATTGACTCATTTGAAAAGACCCTGATGCTGGGAAAGATTGAAGGCAGGAGGAGAAGGGGATGACAGAGGATAAGATGGCTGGATGGCATCACCGACTCAATGGACATGAGTTTGAGCAAGCTCTGGGAGTTGGTGAAGGACAGGGAAGGCTGGTGTGCTGCAGTCCATGGGGTCGCAAAAAGTCAAACACCACTGAGTGACTGAACTGAACTGAATCATACTGGATTAGGGCCCACTCTCATTTCAGCTTAATTATCTCTGTAAAGACTTTATCTCCAAACATTCACATTCTGAGATACCAGGGGTCAGGACTTCAACATATGAATTTCAGTGGGGGCATAACTCAGCCCATAACAAGAAGAATGATGTAAATCTTCCTAATGATAGGTTTGTGGAAAGAAGTAGCAAAAATTTACTAACTTGTCACTAATTTAAATTTGCTAGCTACTATTAACTGGTATAACTGTAACTGTTTACTTCTTGTCACTAAAATGTCACATATTTTCATAATTAACCTGGAGACAATTTTTACATAGGACTCCTCTGGCTCATAATTGAGTAAATCAATGATGAGATTTAGCTATTTGTGACATGCAGGCAAGGTTAGTTCTGACATTAAAATTGAAAAACTATATCTTTGGGGACTTCCCTGACAGTCCAGAGGTTAAGACACTATACTTCCAATGCAGGGGGCAAGAGTTCGATCCCTAGTCAGGGAACTAAGATCCCACATACTACATGGTGCAGCCAAAAAGAAGAAGAAGAAAAAAAAATCTATGTCTTTTAAGAAAAACTCATTCATTTTCTAGAAATAATTTGGTTGGAAAAACACCACCCAAATGGTTTCCAAGAACTAACATCTGGTGCCAGAAATGACATACCCATATGATTTCTCCAGTGTATTATTTCAACAGGCTCTTCTAATGGAGAGACATGACCACTTCATAGTTAGGCCACAGCAACACATACGGCTTTATATGATGTGCAGTTGGCCAGTCTGTCCCACTGCCAGTGCCCTGCTCACTTAATTTAGCCCAGTGAGTGACTAATTGAACTCTGCTGGCTTGGCCTGCAGAAGTCTCAATGTCTGCTAACCCACACAGAGCCTCCTTTCTTGAGCCTGTAGTCACAGGAAAGAGAGCCAGGTCTCATTAGGGTGAGACCATCAAAGGACACTGGGAGTCATGGAAACTGGCCATTTCACAACAGTTGATATGCCAAAACCTTAAATGGCCAGTGTGGGCAGCTGAAGGACACTATTCCTTAAGCCACAGACATGTCTATTTTTCATTTGGGGAAACTGTGGTTTTGGCCAAGTCATAGCTTACATCAAAGACAGGTGAGTACATCATTAAAACATGTCCTCCAAGAGCAGATATGTAAAAATCCAACTTCATCTGGAAAAATAAGGAGCCAGAGGAAACAGAGAACATCAAATTAATGTCAGATTCTGGTCCTAAAAATGCTATCTGAATAAGGTAGTCACTAGTAGACGACAGAAGTCCAACAGACCCAAAGTCTTCCATGTGACAATAATGGTACCTATAGTACTCGTGAAAGATGAAGGTCCAAGTTCTCAAAACAGACTTGGATGATTCAGACAGAGGCCCACAGCTGCCAATATATTCACATGAAACTGAACAGCTACCTGTTCCTCAATGAATGGTCACCAGATCTATACAAATGCTGTTTCTAATGTAATAAACAGGGCAGAAATTTCAGCAGAGAGTTCACGCTGTTTACTTTGGTAAAGAATAGCTAATGGTGGCAGCATCGAGTTTAAAAGTGGAGGTCACCTGGGAAACAAGTTGTTGACCCCTGGGAATTATCCTGTTGACACCTTAAGTTCTCACTGCTGTTAAGTGGAAGAAGTGTTAATTATACCAGATATTAAAAATGAAGCAACAGTGCTCCAAACCTGTGACAAGTGAAATTATTCTTAAAGTGGGTCAGAATAAGCCTCAGTAATTAATATTGTTTTTAAAGCTGATCACATTTTGTACAACTCTCAAGACCATAATATTTACTTACATTGTTATGAAAGCAGTATAAGCATATGCATAAAGAGTTAACATCATTGAACTTACATCATCATATGTGAAAATGAAAACCTTTAAAAATTTTTCAAAGTTTCATATATGAAAATATGAAAAATCAGGCAGATTTTACAACCTGTCCATAGCAAAATCTATCGCACCGCTCCACCAGAGAAAACCCTTGAGTCCTTACTGTTTTTCACATTAGGCTTTAGATGCCAGATAATTTTACTTCAATTTCAAAGAAACTGTACTATGCACTCTACATATGCTGCAGTAAAACATTTGTCAAGTAAATGTGCAAAGCTAGCTTAAGCACCAGAACTTCAAACCAGAAAGTCTAAATTCACTGGATTTGCCAAAGGGCATTTTGAAAATATTTTAAAGAAGCAGCAAAAACCAGCAAGGCCCTTACAATTTAAAAACTTCTTTTTAAAAACTAAACATACATATAAAAGTTTTCATTTTAGGGTTCTTTTTTGGATTTTTTTCATTTTAGGGTTCTTGAGGAGAAATTTAGGTATTGGTTTATAGAATGTTAACAAATGAGGGGAGATTAGGTCAAACAGATAATTCCTTAAACTGCCAACTAAAAATCAGACCAAAAATGAAAACTCTACTTCTCTAAAATTAATAACAGCAACCCCTCCATCCAATTCTCTGTCACTCCATTTTTTTACCTCCAAACATCTCCAACAATTTCTGACCTCTCTGTATTCACAGGCCATTGATCCCATACCTTTTTCACCATCATTCACTCTTTTCTCGTCCTCAGATTCCTCTTAGTCAGTTTTGATCTGTGGTCTAGCATAACCATCCTTGCAAACATCTTCACCTCGCTAGCCCCTTTTCTCATTTCATCCTATTCATCTGTTGAAACACCAAACCCAGGGAAACCCAATCCTCACCTCTTCCATAACTGTCCCAGTGCTTTTGAACATGGCTAGAGAAATGCAGTCAACTAGAATGACTGGTCAAATTTTCAATTCACGGTCATGAACCTCAAGCAGCAGAGTTCCTAGTGCGGTCAGACAATCCAGAGTACCATACCATCCACTCTTCCACTGTCTGGAGCAACCATTCCATGCCTTCCCTCTCTGCTCCAACTCCAACAGGGTCTCCCCACACCATCACTCTCAGCTGACAAAACTGAGGCCTCAGAGAACTTCCACAAGCTCTCCCCACTGCACCAACTTACCTGCCTGTAGCTGGGCCCGTGTATGGTATTCTCTCTTCCTTCCTATTATGATGAACGACGTGTCCATTTCCCTAAGACCAAGCCCTCCACTCTGTGCACTAGAACTCACGTGCTCTCATCCACCCACTGGGAGGCAATTCTCCCCGTTCTCCTGCACCATTAAATTTCCACTTTACTTGGACATCCACTGGCACATACAGGAGCACATAAACATACTGTATTTTCCACCTTAAATAGCTTTCTTGACTCTTGTTTTCCTTTATAGCTTTGTTTCCATTTCTCTGTTCCACATGAGAGTAAATTCAAAAAGTTGCCTCTATTTGCTGTCTTCAGCTCAACTCCTTTCTTCTCTTACGCCTATTCCAAACAATATCGCAATCACCATTCCACCGAGCTGCTCTTGTCAGTGTCACCAACAGCCTTCATACCTTCAAATCACTAAACCCAATGGTCAATTCGCAGTCCTCATCATCCTTGACCTCTCAGCAGCATTGGAGACAGCGGGTCGTTTCCTCCTTTCTTAAAATAGTGTCTCCTCTAGACTTCAAAACTCCATCATCACTATCCCACTGGAGACTTTCTCAGTCTCCATTGAGACCTCCTCATATCCCAAGCTTTTAAATATTAAAGTGCTTGAGAGCTCAGTCCTTGAACCTCTTCTTTTGTAATTTATACTCATTTTCTGGGTTACTTCATCCAGCCTCATAGCTTAAATACCAGCTACACACTGGTGCTTCGCAGATGTGTATTTCCACCCAGGTCTCTCCCCTGAATGCAAGTCTCATGTCTTCCTCTCACTTTGTCAAAAACTGAGCCTTTGGTCTTCCCCTCCAAAAATGCTCCTTCTACAACCTTCCTCATCTCAATAAACAGCAACTCTGCCCTTCCAATGGCTCACACGGAAAACTCTGGTGTTACCCTTGACTCTTCTCTTTCACCTCCCACATCCAATACATCATCAATCCTGTTCCTTCTACCTTTGAAAAGTATGAAATATATAAAAACATATTTAAAACACACCCATTTCTCACGGCTGCATTGCTATCACCATCACACCCTCAAGATGAACGAGAGTCTCTCACCTGGTCTCCCCGTTCCCTCACTGCACAGATGTCAGAGTGACCTGGGAAGTCAGGTTCTAGCCCTCTCTGTCAGAACCCACCAATGACTTTCCACCCCTCTGAGGTAAAAGCAAAAGCCTCTGCAGTGACCCGCAAGGCAGCAGGCACAAGGGTATGGGCTACTTTCTCTCCCCCTACTCTTCCCCTAACTTATTCCATTCCAGTCACAGGCTCTTGTTGCCTGAACATGGCAGACACACTCCCAGCTCAGAGCCTCGCCACATGCCCCGTCCTCAGCTTGGTTCATTCTTTCCCATTATAACCGCACACTACCACCTCCATTTCTTCAGGTTTTAGCTCAAAAGTCACCTTCTGAGTGAGACCTCCCTAACAATTCTGCTTAATCATTACAGCACTCTCTCCTCTCTTTCCCTGATTTTTGTCTATGGAGATCATTTCACCACTGCAGAACTGACAGTACTCATAAAGTACATGTTCTTGATTTTTAGTTTATTATCTGTTTCTTTCACAAAAATGTAAGTGCAGAAGAGCACAGACTCTTGTACACAGTTATACCCTCAGAGTGTGCAAGAGTTCCTCGCATATTATAGGGTATTCACTGAGTGAGTGAAGGAATGAATGAACGTATTATCTGATTTAAACTATATATTACATTTTTAATTTTGATGTAGTCTAATTTATCAATATTATTCTTTATTATCTATACATTTTAATGTCTTACTCAGAAATCAAATATAATTTTATGCCATTTCTTTAAAAGGAAACAGTATGTATCATAAAGGAGAGAACTGGCAAGTTGCTTTACGTCTTCCTGACTAAAGACAACATAAATAAAGCTAAGAGACAGATGGAAAGAAGATCCAAAATACACAGACTTCCTTAAAGCTGTAAAGAAAAAAAAAAGACAACAACTGAAATATGGACTACACTAATGATGAGCTAATTCACACAAAGGAGGCTCAACAGGTCAATAATTCTAAGATGCTCAGCCAAACTGCTGATCAGAAAATGCAGACTGAAACAGCCATGAAATGCTGTTTTTTAAATAATTTTTTTGATGGGGATCATTGTTTTTAAAGTCTTTACCGAATTTGCACAATATTGCTTCTGTTCTATGTTTTGTTCATAAGGCATGTGGATCTTCTTAGCTCTCTGACTAGGGATAAAACTCATACCCCCTGCATTGAAAAGCAAAGTCTTAACCACTGGACCGCAAGGAAAGTCTCCATGAAATACCATTTTATACTCCTGAAATGAGTAAAAACTGAGTTATCTGCCAACAGTAAGTGGTGGTAAAGATGTAGATAAATCATAACTCTTCTTGTTTTTCCAGTGGATGTAGACATGCAAACACAAAATAAATTATATTTCTTTTCTTTTCTTGTAAGAAATGCAATTTTTAAGGTTTCTGGTAGATAATTCTGTGAACTAAATATAGATAAATGTACATGAAGTTGTGGAATACACATAAAGGAATACATATAAAGTCACTATATAAATTCTTTCTACATTTTCCTATGATTACATTTCCAACTAAAAGACTGCAATAGCCAATGGAGTCAAGTCATAAACATTATTATGACTTGTTAGGGAAGAAAGAGAAAGCTCCTTGAGACTCAGAGATTCAAAAGAAATAAGCAGTTATTGGAAGAAAAGGTATATGTAAACCAACCCAGCTTTCAATGCATTTCAAACAGTTTTCTTTCAAATACAATTTCAAAATCCCTCAGATATTAGGTAAAACCGCAAGCTATTTTTCCAATCTGGACTCAGTAACTACTACTTGAATTCAAATAAATTTAAGCAAATCTTTTCATGCTATGCAATCAATTTCACCTTATAAGGAGTCAAATTCAGTCTTCCAAACGATATAGTTTCAAGGTGTCTTTATTCAAATCAAATTATTATGACAGCTAGTGTCCCAATTTGAGGGCTAGGAACTGCCAGCCACAGTTCACACATTACTGACAGGGAAAGAGAGACCACCTGGGAAGCAAAGACCTTAGTGTTTCCGCCAGGAAAAAAAAAAGGGCATCACCATTTTCTTCCAACCAATCACTATCTAACATGGCGTTGGGCCAGAGGGCCTCTGGTTACCTAACCTCCTGAAGCATAAACAAGGTCTTCAGGATTCTGATATGGTCACTTTGGTAGAACAAGAGTATCAAAAACACTCAAAAGATAAGGCACCACTTTGGCTTGAAACCTGGCACCAGAATTCCTATTCAGGGCTTCCAGTGGAAGGACTCAACTTCCTTATGGAGAAAGAAACCGCATTTAACGGAAGGGAAGGTAGCCTGGTTGCAGAACACACAAGGCCAGCCTCTTCATGCCTAAGGTACTCTATAGGGCCACTCTGGATATAACAAATCTCTTTTATTTGTAAAATGGAATAATTATTTTCATCATACGATAAAGACCTCAGAAACCTCATGTGAAAATAATAAGACAAAAATATAAATTAAAATAGTGTCATGAACCTGCATAGCACTTTCTCAACATAGTAACTCGCTGAGTTCCAAATATATTCTCAAATACCCACAGGCAGGTATGACTAACTTATGTCACATCAGAAAGTAAGGGAAGGAATGAACATTTATATAAAATTAGAGGCTAGAGCTATCTCCCAGTGCCTGTTACACAGTAGACACTCTACCAAAGCTGATTTAACACTACAAAGTAGTATTATTAGCCACATCTGAAAGATGAAAAAGGACAAAGAAAATCAAATAAACTGTCCATTGTAAAACAAACAAATACAGAAACTATAACAAAATCCTTACGTACTCAAACCCCATCAGTCTGAATCCAAAACACTGGCAAATTCATCTATACCAGTGCTGTCCACCAGAAACAACATGAGCAACAGACAATTGTTCATATTTGGGTCTACTTTCTTTTTTTAATGTATTTTTAAATTATATATATATTTTTATTTTATATATTTTTTTTGAAGTATAGACGATTTCGGAGAAGGCAATGGCACCCCACTCCAGTACTCTTGTCTGGAAAATCCCATGGATGGAGGAGCCTGGTAGGCTGCAGTCCATGGGGTTGCTAAGAGTCGGACATGACTGAGCGACTTCACTTTCACTTTTCACTTTCATGCACTGGAGAAGGAAATGGCAACCCATTCCAGTGTTCTTGCCTGGAGAATCCCAGGGAAGGAGGAGCCTGGTGGGCTGCTGTCTATGGGGTCGCACAGAGTCGGACACGACTGAAGTCACTTAGCATAGCATAGCATAGACGATTTACAGTGTCATATTAGTCTGAGGCATAGAGTACAGTGATTCAGGTGGCTCAGATGGTAAAGAATTTGCCTGCAATGCAGGAGACCTGGGTTTGATCCCTGGGTCCGGAAGACCCCCTGGAGGAGGGAATGGCAACCCACTCCAGCATTCTTGCCTGGAGAATTTCAAGGACAGAGGAGTCTGGCAGGCTACAGTTCATGAGGTCACAAAGAATTGGACACAACTGAGCGACTAACACTTTCACATTCACACATACATATAAACATATATGCTTTTTCAGATTCTTTTCTCTTATAGGTTATTATAAAATATTGAGTATAGTTCCCTGTGCTATACAGTAGGTCCTTGTTGTTTATCTATTTGCTCTATAGTAGTACGCTGCTGCTACTGCTGCTGCTTCTAAGTCGCTTCAGTCGTGTCCGACTCTGTTGTGACCCCACAGACGGCAGCCCACCAGGCTCCCCTGTCCCTGGGATTCTCCAGGCAAGAACACTGGAGTGGGTTGCCATTTCCTTCTCCAATGCATGAAAGTGAAAAGTGAAAGTGAAGTCGCTCAGTCGTGTCCGACTCTTAGTGACCTCATGGACTGCAGCCCAACAGGCTCCTCCGTCCATGGGATTCTTCAGGCAAGAGTACTGGAGTGGGTTGCCATTGCCTTCTCCGCTATAGTAGTATATATATATATATATATATATGTTAATCCTAATTTATCCCTCCCCTCACCCCTTTCCCCTTTTGTAACCACAAGTTTGCTTTCTACGCCTGTGGGTCTATTTCTGTTTTGTAAACAAGCTCAATTGTATACAGATGCAATTTTTAATCTTCTAGTGGTAGTTTAGTGGCTAAGTTGTGTCTGACTCTTGCAACCCCACGGACTGCAGCCTGCCAGGTTCCTCTGTCCACAGGATTGCCCAGGCAAAAACACTGGAGTGCGTTGCCATTTCCTTCTCCAGGGGATCTTCCTGACCCAGAAACTGAACCCAGGTCTCCTGCATTGCAGGCAGATTCTTTACTGATAGAGCCATGAGGGAATTCCAATCTTCTAGCAGTTTCATTAAAAAAGTAAAAATTTATTTTAATCACATATTTTATAAACCCAGTATGTTAAAATAATATCAATTCATTGTGTAACCAATATAAAAAATAATGGAAATGTTTGCTTTTTTTTTCGTACTAAGTCTTTGGAATCCAGTGCACTTTACACTTATAGAACATTTTGGTTCAGACTAGCCACATTTAGTGCTCAAGAGTCACCTGTGGCAGTCATGGTGTTGGGACAGCCCGGGTCTACACCACACTAATTCCCATAAGCAAAGGGACTGTTCCTCAGGGCCCAGGACTGACAAGTGCTCTGTGCCTCACAGCTGGTGGTATGGAGGGCCATGTCCCTGGAGACACCGTGTTCCCTTCTTTCCCTTCTTTTCCCAGAGGCACCCTGGGTCAGGTGCCTCTCACCTGGAAACTTTCCTCTTTAGTGATTCCTTTCCTGACCCCAAAGTCACACTCCACCCTACCCCAGTCACTCTCCTTCACCACATCAACTTTATTTTTCGTTCATGGCACAGATTACTAACTAAACTGTCTGTTCATTTATCTGTTCACTGTTTATTGCCCATCTCCCTACACTAAAATTTAAGCTCCGTGACGGCAGAGCCTTTTCCACATCGTTCATCACTGTCTCCAGAGCTGGGAGCAGTGCCCGACACATAGAAAATATTCAAAAAATATTTGGTGCACTCATCAATTACTATAGCCAAAAGGTACAAATTCTCCTTCTACCAACTAGGTAATGCATTTACCAGAGAAACAATGTCATATGGAAGTCAGTTTCCCAGACTAGTCCACCAAAGTCTACTTAACCCATAATGTAACCAAAACCTAGGAGAAAATAACAAGTGCCCATGGCAATGCCAGCAAGTGGTTTAGTGAAAAGCAAAAGCTCCTCCAATGCCTAGTGCACTTTACTTCCCCAGGTCCTAGTAAGTTTCATGGGACACAGCAGGTCTTCAATACAAATGAATGAATCCATTCTAAGGAGAAACAGAAACCAATTTCAACTACACTATGGGTTACATCATCATGGGTATGTTATCCTGGGAGTCCAACCAACAATTACAACACTGTGTAAAAAGTACGTTGTAAGTGGCTTTCCCAATCCCTTGGTTTGGATAAGGTCCTTGTGCTATACATGTCTGTATTAGAAAAGACTGCTCTGGTGCCATCAAACAGAAGTTCAACCCAAACTACCTTAAGCAAAGAAGGGACATTTATTATAAAGATTCTCATGGAGAACTCTAACCAGAAACCTAAACACTGCAAGATAATTCTCCCCATCTCTCAGATTCATTTCCCCTCATTCTCTTCCTGGGGCTTCTTCCCCTCATTCAGGTCTTATGGTGACCCTAAAAGCTCCCAGGCTTTCACATTCCTCCTTAGACATCCAGAAATTCCTTCGTCTTCTTGCCTCTGATCCATTTCCAAAGTTCCTGGGTAAGAAAAGGTACTGGCCCAATTTGAAAGGTGCTCATCTTTGAAACAATCAACAGGGACAACAGCATTGGCTCAACTTTAATAACCATGTGGATGGTTGGGTATAAACAGTGATTTCTAGAAAAGGAGTGCCAGGCATCAAACCCACTGCAGTCCATTACAGCTTCTCTAAATCCTGCATTTCCCCATTTATATATTCATCATACCTAAGTAAAACTATCGATTTAACATTTACCTTTCAGGTTATGCTATAAGCTCAAGGAAGGTGGAATATGTGAGTCTTGGTCTCTATCTCTTCATCGAGTAGTTTCTGGCACATAGACATCCTCCAATATATTTCTGCTAAATAAATTAAACTATTTTAAAATGAAATTTTAAGGTGAAGACATGTAGCAAATGATAAACTCCTCATTAAGAACTTTTCATATAAATTAATGATAGACCGTAACTCTATCAGCCCATGAAATAAATCCTCCTTCTTTATAAACAGACACCTGGAGCAATTCGATTGGGAATCCAGTGTTGGAGACCATAAAAGCCTTTAATACCCTCACCAAAACCACTCTTGTCTGAATGACTCCTTCACACATACTAGGTAGGCTCCCTACAGGAAGTAGTGCCCACAGGCGGCAACTTAACAGTAGATATTCTATCAAGAAAAGTGATAGGGCTCAGGGAAAAAAAATCTGCAAAGTGAACCCTCAGGTAACAAAAGCAGCAAGAGAACAGTGAGGGAGAGGGAAGCATCGTGTTTACAGCTTCACAAAACGAAGGATAAGCAGCCCTGTGTCTGGAGCAATACAAGCTCCTTTCACTTAGAAAGTGACCCAATTTAGCTGGCACACAAAATCCTACTTCAGCATGAAGGTATGAATGCCTCAAGACATGCACACTTGTACTCCCAGACCTTGGTAGGGCATTCTAAATGTTGTACTTTACTGGTGATACTACTGCTACTGCTAAGTCACTTCAGTTGTGTCAGACTCTGTGTGACCCCATAGACGGCAGCCCACCAGGCTCCTCCGTCCCTGAGATTCTCCAGGCAAGAACACTGGAGTGGGTTGCCATTTCCTTCTCCAATGCATGAAAGTGAAAAGTGAAAGGGAAGTCGCTCAGTCGTGTCCAACCCTCAGCGACCCCATGGACTGCAGCCTTCCACACTCCTCCATCCATGGGATTTTCCAGGCAAGAGTACTGGAGTGGGGTGCCATTACTGGTGATACTAAGTATTAATTCATGTACTACTCAAAACTAAAGGAAAATATCTCTAATTTGTAAAGAGGCTGAGGTCTACTACTAGAAAACAATAAAAATAACTCCAGAATTTGGTCTCTGAGATTTATCCACATAGGTAAACTCCAGTGAAAAACTAAGTAACAAGTCCTATTTGCATAACCCTCATGGAGCACTTCCCCATGCCATATATGGTTTGAGCAAAGGCTCGGAGGGAAGAAGTAACTTGGCATAAATTGGTTTGGCTAAAAATCGCTAAAACAATACTTCGGTCGAGGTCTTTGATATTAAATCTGTTGTTCTTTTTTTTTCCTTCCAGTTTTATTGAGATATAATTGACATACAGGTCTAAGTTTAAGGTGCACAATATAAAGATCTGTCTTACGGATATCATGAAATGTTTACCTAAGTTTAGTGAACATTCATCATCTCATACAGATCAGATCAGATCAGATCAGTCGCTCAGTCGTGTCCGACTCTTTGCGACCCCATGAACTGCAGCACGCCAGGCCTCCCTGTCCATCACCAACTCCCGGAGGTCACTCAGACTCGCATCCATCGAGTCAGTGATGCCATCCAGCCATCTCATCCTCTGTCGTCCCCTTCTCCTCCTGCCCTCAATCCCTCCCAGCATCAGAGTCTTCTCCAATGAGTCAACTCTTCGCATGAGGTGGCCAAAATACTGGAGTTTCAGCTTCAGCATCATTCCTTCTAAAGAAATTCCAGGATTGATCTCCTTCAGAATGGACTGGTTGGATCTTCTTGCAGTCCAAGGGACTCTCAAGAGTCTTCTCCAACACCACAGTTCAAAAGCATCAATTCTTCGGCGCTCAGCCTTCCTCACAGTCCAGCTCTCACATCCATACATGACCACAGGAAAGACCATAGCCTTGACTAGGCGAACCTTTGTTGGTAAATCTCATACAGATACAACACAAAAAAAAATTTTTTAATGCTTTTCTTTATGTTGAGAACTCAGGATTTACTCTCTTAACTTTCATATATAACATACAGAGTGTTAGTATGCATTTATCATGCTGTAGAGCATATCCCTAGTATATATTATCTTATAACCAGCAATTGTACTTTTATCTGCCTTTATCCTATTCCCCTTTCCCCCATGCCACTATTCTTTCTACTTGCTCAAAAATCACAGCTAAATTTTGGTAAAGTCAGTTTTTCTTAAATTTACAACTGCAAACTATTTTTTCATTCAGGATGTATAACCAGCATGTACAAATGCTAACAAAATCCCAACTCTCCTGCTACACTGGCAATGTGACATTGAGCAAGATAGTTATTTAGCTTCTTTTGAGCTTTAGCTTCCTCATCCATAGAAAGGGTATAATAATGTCATCATAACTGTTGAGAAGGAAGCCCTTAGATTCAATGTGGAACAAACAGGATTCTTTTCTCTTGGAAGAGTGAACAGTCCATAAGTAAGACACAGATACTAACAAATTACTTCAATAATAATGATGAGAGGGATCAAATACGAGCTGAAGTCCATGAAAAGGATTAATGCCCAAATTGCTAGTCATTCTTCCAAAAGAAAAAAATGGGACAGTGCATTTCTGTAGAGTAGGGGGAGCTAGTAGCAAATTCCTGAGGTGGAGGAGAGAACAGAAGATGAAAGAGTGGACGATAGTAGGCTGCTTTTTCAAATGTGCCTGCCTGAGGACAGAAGGGATGACGTGTTCAGAGTGGTTCTGGAATCAAAACCCCAAAGAAAATCAGGCCCCATGGCACAAAAGGGGCTAGGCCAATTCACCCACCATGCCACCAATAACAACAGTGGAGAAAGTTGGAACTCACTGGGCCGTGACAGGAGAGTGCTGTGGCCAGACAGTTCCTGAACATCATGGAAATCAGGTAGTCTGAGAAGAGAAAGAAACGAGACGGGTGCTGGACTGGGGTTCACAGGTGTACTGGAGTGTGTGATCCATAGTGCCCTCTTCTGAGTCTTGTCCTTCAGGAAACAGAAACGCCAGTACATCCCAGTATGGGCTATTAGATCAGATCAGTCGCTCAGTCGTGTCCGACTCTTTGCGACCCCATGAATCGCAGCACGCCAGGCCTCCCTATCCATCACCAACTCCCGGAGGTCACTCAGACTCACATCCATCGAGTCAGTGATGCCATCCAGCCATCTCATCCTCTGTCGTCCCCTTCTCCTCTTGCCCTCAATCCCTCCTAGCATCAGAGTCTTCTCCAATGAGTCACCTCTTTGCATGAGGTGGCCAAAGTACTGGAGTTTCAGCTTTAACATCATTCCTTTCAAAGAAATCCCAGGGCTGATCTCCTTCACAATGGACTGGTTGGATCTCCCTGCAGTTCAAGGAACTCTCAAGAGTCTTCTCCAACACCACGTTTCAAAAGCATCAATTCTTTGGTGCTCAGCCTTCTTCACAGTCCAGCTCTCACATCCATACATGACCACAGGAAAAACCATAGCCTTGACTAGGCAAACCTTTGTTGGCAAAGTAATGTCTCTGCTTTTGAATATGCTATCTAGGTTGGTCATAACTTTCCTTCCAAGGAGTAAGCGTCTTTTAATTTCATGGCTGCAGTCACCATCTGCAGTGATTTTGGAGCCCAGAAAAATAAAGTCTAACACTGTTTCCACTGTTTCCCCATCTATTTCCTATGGGCTAAGGAGTCTTTATATATAGAATTCTGGACTGTCAGTTACATGCGAGCAACAGGATGCAACTCCATCAGAAAAAGAAGGATTGGGGTACTTCTTAACCCTCCCCACCATCCACCTACCCCACCCCTCCCCCACCACCAGCACTTCCCCCCCCGCCCCTCCCCCATCCATTGCTCCCTGCCAGCAGCTCCCTTCCGAAGTTCAGAGCTGCTGGGGTCAGGCCTATTTAATACTTCTTTTCTTAGGCTTCCAGGGGCAAAAAAAAATGGCTGCTTCCTTTTTGTAAGTGAAAGGTCACATCTGCATCTGCAAAGAAAGCCATTCCTCTAACCAGTTTGCTTCTCTGAGCAAATAAGAAATTTGCAGAGAGCTACCAAGGGTAAACAGTAATATGCTTGGAAAGATGAAGATTAGGACTTAGGAGTGAAATCACATTTAAAACTGAGAAGAGTACAAACAAAGGGAAACTAAATCATGAAATTAATACATAATATTTAAAATGAAAGAAAAACCCTTGCCTCCAGAATCTATGCTTTAGTAGGTGTACCGCACTCAGTCTTTTATCTAAAAACTGCCAGTTCAAACTCCTTTTATTTCTCCCCACTCCTTTTCTGTTCTATTTACATGGTGGTGGGCAGACTAAAGCAAAGGGGCCAAGTTTAGCCCACAGCTTGCTTATGTGTGGTCCAGGAGCTAAGAATGTTTTTTATATTTTTTAAGGGTTCTAACAAACAAATAAAACCAAAGCAGAATATTTAACAGAGACCACATGTGGCCTGGGAAACCTAAAATATTTACTTTCTGCTCCATTCCAGGAAAAGGTTGTCCCCCAGGTACAGTTGTAGACTCCAGTGCCCAGCAGAGCAGACATTCCTGGAGTCACACAGCTGTTCAGCAGGAGAATTTCCACAAGAAACTCTGGCTCCAAGTCCCAGGCACTCTCCCAACCACCACACACTAGAGCTGATACGACTGTCAGCCAAACACAGACTTGAGCAATTCCCACTTGAAAATAAAAAGGGGCGACATTAAGGTTTCCAAGAGAACCACATAAATAAATGTTAAAATAAAGATTCCACTACTGTTTTTTAAAAACTCCTGGTTGAGGGATGTGAAAGCGGCAGGAAATATTTAGTGAGGGGCAACACACATCCCTCAGACTTTCCCCTTCTACACTCACCTTTTCCTCCTGAAATCTAATCTCTGTCACCTGGATAAGACGTCTATAGAGAAGCTATGCCAGGAAGTAGGATTTGCTCTTGGCCAAGCACCAGCTTTCCACTCAGACCCACCCACACTTGCCCATAAACCCAAACTGTGAAGCTTTGTGACAATCACATCACCTTCAGTGAAGGCTGTGCCCCAAGAGATTTACACATGGCCTAAGTGTTAATTCAGGTCAACATGTCTCTCTTGTAACATATAAAATGGTTTCCTATGTAATCCATTTTCCTAACCTTTGATGAAGTTATGTGTAATGATCAAAACTCATCTTGAAACGTACAAGAAAAATTCACATGGTAACAACCCCTGCATAAATCTTTCTACACCAACCAGACTGTTTTCTGGTCTACCTCTCTGTCCTGAATGGCCATTCATAAACAAATCCTCTTGGGGGCAGATATTTAATATCATTCACTGAGAAAGGATGGTAATAATTTATCTGTCTTTCTAAATCAAAACACATCCCCAGTCATCTCATCAGACATTTCTCAATGCCTGTGGCCTCCTTCTGTCCTGAAGCCGAGCAGAGCTGACCCTGATGGTAAGAATATTATGAACATCATCATAAATATCCCAAACGGCAAGAAGCCAGAACAAGAGGATAAATGCAAATTTCATATTGAGTATTGTTTTCGAATGTAAAAGTAGATTCTAGAAATCTAGTCCAGTTTTTTTTTTTTTTTTTTCACAAAGATACTAGGTCATAATCAGAAATAACAGAATCCAAATATTATATAATATCTTAACTGACTGCTCCTTCCATGTCTCCTTAAAAAAATATTAAAAATTTGAAAAAAAAAAAAAAAGAAAGAAAGACAAAGGGAAGGAAGAAGGAATGAGTAGGCGGGATACAAAGAAAAATCCTCAGCCCAGTGTAGTTCCTAACTTTTCAGTCCAATGTAGTTTCATGGCTTTTAAATTCTGAAGTATTTTTATTATTTGTGATAATTTCACTGGTCTTTGCAGATGAAGCAAACCCAAGGTCCCAATAACATGTATTTTTACAGTGCACATAGCAAGTTTCTTGGTCTTCTATTTACATACCTATCTAAAACCCTCTTCCTCTAATCTCCCTGTTGACTAGATTCATTCATAGGTCCTTACGGATTCTAGTAAGCACATTTTTAACCAATAACCAATTTTTAAGAAAATTAATAATGAATCTAGGGTGGCTATAGATCCTCCTTACAATAATGAAACAGAAAAATCTCAAATTGTTTTTCTATTCTAAATGGAGCCTATTTACTAAATTAAATGCAGGTGCGTTTAGAGTATGCTATGGCATGCATGAGTTTACTGTGTATTTGTTTATGTGTTTATTACCCAGCTCAGCTTAGCCTGTTAATTGATAGCTAATTTCTCACTTTTTCTACTAAGGAGAAAGAACTCCTTTGGAAAGCCTCTTTTCCTTACAAAACGAATAATTGTGCATTGCTACTGATGTATTTTTCAGGTTATATTCATAACAAACTGCAAAAAACATTTTCATCCTAGAAACACTTCAGGGTATAAGATCCTTTCTAATAACAAAGAATGGAAGAAAGGAATCTCTTCCACTTCTGAAAAAGATTTGGTCTCATTTGCCTTTGGTCGGTAACTCAGTACCACTTCCACAGTTAATTACAAGAAAGAAAAAATGTTCTGACCTCCTTATAACTGCCTCCAGCATCCATCTTTGGCTTTAAGTGTAGAAAGCAGGAGAATGCAGAATCTGTGTGGGATTGTGTGTCCTTTGTGTCTCTAATTTTGAGCATCTGTCTTTTATCTGTAATTTTTTTTCTGTACCTTTCCATCCCTGTGTCTTTCTCTGACTTGCTTATTCCTCTTGTTACCATTTTCTACTCTTCTTTTCCCCCAAACTTCCTGTTCCACTTCTGCTGACAGGCCATCACATAGAAAAAACAATACATTTATAATTTTTTCCCAAATATACTGAATAGACTATGATGTCTCTGTTCTTGGAAGCACTGAGAAAAACTTATGTTTTTTTTATCAAATCATAAAAGCCTACCCCATAAGCTCTATCTATTCCTATCTCTATGTTTGAAACTCTTGACTCTTTTCCTCCAAATTCCATCCTTTCTTCAAAGTTCATCATCATTTATCCAGTTGCTTAAGCCAGAAACCTATAAGGCATCTTTGATTATTATTTTCCTCACACCTAATTTCATTTTTTTAGTTGATACATAGTTGATTTACAATGTGGTGTTAGTTTCAGGTATACAGCAAAGTGATTTGGTTAATATATATATTAATTACACTCAATATTTGATAATAACCTATATGGGAAAAGAATCTGAAAAGGAATATATATATTATATATATATTATATTATAGTTTCATGTACTATACAGAAGGTCCTTGCTGTGTATTCATTTTCTATATAGTAGTGCCTCACATCCCATTTTAAATCCATCAGCAGATCCTGCAGCCTCTATACCTAATGCTAATGCTAAGTCGCTTCAGTTGTGTCCGACTCTGTGCGACCCCGTCCCTGGGATTCTCTATATCTAAAACACACCCCAAATCTATCCACCTCACTCCATGCCCTCACCACCCTCTGGTAGAAGACACCACAGTCCCTCACTTGGACTTCTAGAGTCACCTTCTACTTAGTATCTCTGCTTTTGCTCCTGCCTTCCTCAAATTCATTCTTCACAGTGTCCACAACGAAATTCTTCAACAGAAACAAGCTCGTGGCCCTCCTTTGCTTAAAAGCCCCCTCCTGTTTACCACTGCAATTAGCATTCAATCTAAAACTATCAAAACCCCACAGGTCCATGCAATCTAGGATCCCTATCAACTCTTCTTATCTCATCATCTTGTTCCTCAAACAGATCAAGCTCCTTGCTGCCTGAGGGCCTAGGCAGTGGCTGCCCCTCTGACTAGAGGGCCCAGATGTCACATGGCTGCTTCCTTCTTGTCATTCAGGTCTCAGCTAAAACCACCACTTCAAGCAGCCTACAGACCAATCATCTAAAACAATCTCCCAAGATGTTCTATCATACCACCTTACATTAAAGTTCTGCAGAACCATTATCAAATATTTCTTGTTAAATAGACTTTTTGCCTTGTTCTTCCACCAGAATTTAAGCACTTTAAGAGCAGAGAACTGGTCAATCTTGTCCACTACTGTATGCCTACTACCTACAGAGGTTCCAGGAACTTAGTAAGATCTCAATAAACCTTCTTTTTAACTTTTCTATATTTGTATACAATTTTTAAAGGTTACTTTCCATTTAGTTATTACAAAATATTGGCAATATCCCCCATGCTGTACAATACATCCTTGAATCTCATCTTACACCCAACAGTTTGTGTTTCCCACCCCAACCTCTATATTGCAACCTCAACCCAAAACCACTAGTTTGTTCTCTGTATCTGTCAGTTCACTTCTTTTCTGCTATATTCGCATTTGTTACTTTTTAGAATCCACACATAAGTGCTATCACACAGTATTTGTTTTCCTCTGACTTGTTTCACTTGGCATAAAGCCCAAGTCCATGCATGTTGCTACAAATGGCAAAATTTTGTCCTTTTCTGTGGCTGAGTAGTATTTCATGGTGTTTGTGAGTGCCTGTGTGTATGTCACATCCTCTTTATTCATTCATCTGTTGATGTGCACTTAGGTTGCTTCTGTATCTTGGCTACTGTAAACAGTACTGCTATGAAGCTCAGTTGGTAAAGAATCTGCCTGCAATGTGGGAGACCCAGGTTCAGTCCCTGGGTTGGGAAGATCCCCTGGAGAAGGGAAAGGCTACCCACTCCAGTATTCCGGTCTGCATAGTCCATGGGGTCGCAAAGCGTCAGACGTGACTGAGTGACTTTCACTCACTCACTCACGAACACCAGTGCATGTATCTTTTCAAATTAGTGCTTTTGTTTCTTTCAGATACATGCCCAGGGTGGAACTGCTGGATCATATGGCAATTTATTTTTTGTGTGAAACCTCCCTCCTGTTCTCTACAGTGGCTGCATCAATTTGCATTCCCACTAACAATGTAGAAGAGTATCCTTTTCTCCACATTCTCTTCAACATTTGTTACTTGCGTTCTTTTTGAAGATGGCCATTCTGACAGGTTGGGAGGTGCTATCTCATTGTGGTTTTGCTGTTCATCTCTGGGATGATTAGCAATGATGTGTATCCTTTCATATGCCTGTTGGCCATGTGCATTTCCTCTCTGGAAAAAAATGCCTATTCAGGTCTTCAGCCCATTTTTTAACTGAGCTCTTTGGTTTCTGATGTTGAGTTCCATGAGTTATTTATATACATTGGATATTAACTCCTTATCTGTCACATCATTTACAAATATTTTCTCCCCTTCAGTAGGCTGTCTTCTCATCTTGTTTATGGTTTCCTTTGCTGTACAAAAGCTTTTAAGTTTTATTAGGTCCCACTTGTTTATTTTTGCTTTTATTTGCTTTACTTTGGGAGATGGCTCCAAAAAAACTTTGCTGCATTTGTGTCAGAGTATTCTGCTCTTGTTTTCCTCTAGGAGTTCTATAGTATCCAATCTTACATTTAGGTGTTTGATCCATTTTGAGTTTATTTTTGTATATGATGTCAGAGAATGTTCTAATTTCATTCTTTTACATGTAGTTGTCCAGTTTTCCCAGTATCACTTATTGACTGAATGAACAAAAATTCACACAGTCCTCCCAAAGTCCTCTCTTACCACTCTAGCCTAAAATGATATATTTCCTTTATGGCTTCAGAGCATTCATTTGACTCTTCGTGTTTCGCTGCATCTCTTAACTGATGTCTTCAACTAACACATTATTTAACTTTTCATGATGTCACCATTATCAACCACAAATATTAATTAACTTAAATATTAAATATGTACTTCCTCTAGTTGAATGAATAGAGGCAGGAAACAAAAAATACTTTGGTCAGAAAATTAATTAGCCCTTTTGTCTGAGCATTCTACCACAAGGAGATCTTTGGATTTCTGGCAGTCCTGCTGTACAGGTGCTCAGATCATTAAAAATAAAACTATATGTGATACATTCTCCATACACCATCCAGATGGGTCTTCAGCAAAATACCACTAAGTATTAAGTGGTGTTGATATGAAAGAATTTAAACAGAAGACATCATGCAGGTGTTTAATTTGATCTATGATAACAAGATAACTGGGGCAAGAGAAAACAAGTGTACAGATCTAACAGAGCTTGAGAAATGAGACATTTTCGGAATTTTGTTTTTAGAGAGAAGGTGTTGCTGCTCTAAACATATCATTTATCTTTGTTAATAAAGGTCTGGTGTCCTGGTTGCTGCTCATAAAAGGGTGGATGCCTTTAAAAGATAATAAATATTTTAAGTCTTGTCACCTTGACTTTGCCACTGAAACTATCTGTTATGAGAGAGGGGCCTTTATTTTGTAACTATATCTTCTAGAAAACTGACCTGACTAATGAGTTGGCAAGCTACCACCATCTACCACAGCATGTGCCATACTCCAGCTCAAAGGAGGGTCCATAAAACTGGGAGCCACACTGTAGTTTATAAGCAGGGATTATCCAACAAACAAGACTTCTGTAATCACCCATGCAGTACCACGCATGTATGTTATAATATTACTGTAAAAAACTGAAAATGTATATAAGGCTTCTTAGGCAGAGGTGACATCTGATCTCTGGATGCATGCCATGACAGGCCCTGAAGACCAGGGAAAATCTGGTGCAATTTAATATCTGATCCAGCACACGTGGTTGCTTACAAATAATGTAAGATGATTTGTGGAAATCAAACTTTGAATTGTTTAAGCCACCTCTGAAGATATATATATATAGTATTTTATGGGCCAGAACCCATGATCATATATCCAGCAAATGCTACTATTATGAAATAATTTTTTCCAGTTTTTTTTACCACCATATCTTTCAACATCGTTTCAAAAGGTAATTTAAAATATTCAATACTCAGCTAATAACACAAGAGCCATGAGAAAACAGTGCTCCTGAGTGGCAGTTTTCCTTATCCTGTCTCGTATATCCCCATTCATCTCACTCTTCCAGGGCTCAGGTTCTAATCATTCAAATTATTAAACTGTTCACATGGTAAACCAACTTCTGTCTTGCCTTATGTCATGCGGGAAAAGACAAATCTGTTACTGCACAAAGTTAAAGCTTTTCATTTTTTAAAGAGGAGAAAGAGAATTAAAAGACAAAGTTATTAGGCGCACATGAGAAATAAGTTTGGTTTGGACCTAGACACAATCAACAATTATTAGACCAAAAAAAAGTCTTAAGCACCTACCTAATAAGCCATGCCTATTCCTACTTCCTCTGAAAGTGGGGGCGGGGGGTGGGGGGACTGTGATAGTTCAAATATGAAGTAATCAAAAATCTTTTTTGTGAGTCTTCCTTCCACAAATAAAATCGGAAAGGAGACATCTCTGCCTTTAGACCGTCAGAGTCGATGGTAACCTTCAGTATACACTGTGCACTGAAAAGTCTATTCAGCCTCGCTCTGAAGTTGTTTTGGGAAAACCTCCAGCGCCTGGTGACTGGGCCGGCATGGTGCCTTTAAATGGCTTCCCCTGCCCTGGCAAGACACGCTGGACTCCACGTAAAAGGAGCCTTCTACCACCAGCCAAGTGTCTGCAGACTTCGTTTCCTGTACAGCTCGACTTCACCTGCCTAGTGTTTTTTGCTCCATTCCCCGGACCTGCTGTGCCTCTGAGAGTTCCATCTGTGGATTCTTCCCCTGTAACTAAAATTACCCAGTCTCTCCCAGGTCCCTCTCAGCCACCCTGCTGTCTCACCTTCTTGGTCGAATGCATTCCATTAATTGCATCCAGGGTCAACTCTCTCTGCCAACCAAGCTAAAAGACACCTTTTTCCCATGTACTTCAGCAAATAACCCCCTCCAGGTCAATCCTCATGGCCCAGATGAGAGTCAGACAATGAACACTCAAAGGAAAAAGAAACTTGGGGTCTGTTTATCAAAAAGGAACCAAATGGTATCTTTGTCTGTGTTCTCTCCTAAAAAAACTAGTAACGAAAACAACAACAAAAAACAATAACAATTTAGTCAAATGGGCAATACTAGGTTTTTAATCTAAATGTTAAATTAAGTGCAAATACAGACAATGACAAAATAATTCACTCTAATGATCTGATACAATCCTCACAGGGTTTTCTTTCATTTTATTTTGAGTTATGAAAAGAACAGAGCAAAAATATTAAGGGAAATTCTAAAAAAGGAGAAAAGAAATCTACCGATAATTCCACAACCATGAAACACCACCTATTTCTTTTCAGTTTTTTGCAATATACACATTCATTTTTGGACCAGACCTTTCCATAGGTTGATGTCTTTGTGTATTTCTTACCCACTTTTCATCTAGCAAATTCCCACTCTTCCTCCTTCAAACCCAGCTCACGCACAATATCCTCCCAAAATATCTTCAGGCAAAGGATCTGCTGGGCTCGTCAGACCTCACAGCATCCTCCTCCTATCTCTGCTGAAGCACTGTCCCTGCTGAATTCATCTAACCCTGTAGAATCCATCTGTTTTCATGACTAGAGGAGAGGCTTCCCTTCTTGCTAAGTCACTTTAGTCATGTCCGACTCTGGGCGACCCCATAGACGGCAGCCCACCAGGCTCCCCCGTCCTTGGGATTCTCCAGGCAAGAACACTGGAGTGGGCTGCCATTTCCTTCTCCAATGCATGAAAGTGAAAAGTGAAAGTGAAGTCGCTCAGTCGTGTCCAACTCTCAATGATCCCATGGACTGCAGCTTTCCAGGCTCCTCCGTCCATGGGATTCTCCAGGCAAGAGTACTGGAGTGGGGTGCCACTGCCTTCTCCGGAGGCTTCCCTCGGTCACCTTCATATCCCAGGACCTAGCCTGCCACTTGCAGGCTGTACTGAAAAGAAGGAAGGAAACAACTGCAATCATGTTGTACATACAATCAGCTCTGTCAGCTTCATGCTGTATCATAAACATTGTCTAATACCCATCTCTAGCAACAGCTGGAAGGAAGAAGGAAACTGGTTGTATCATAATCTCCAATAAGAAGCTACTTTGTCGTTCAGTCACTCAGTCCTGTCTGACTCTTTGGCACCCCATGGACTACCGGGTCTTTTACTATTTCCTGGAGCTTGCCCAAACTCATGTCCTTTGAGTCAGTGATGTCATCCAACCATCTCATCCTTTGTTGCTCCCTTTTCCTCCTGCCCTCAATCTTTCCCAGTATCAGGGTCTTCCCTAAGAAGTTACCAGGAAACTATAAAAGGACAAATGAGCCTTTTTTGATGTGATAGGTAGCATGAAATGCTCTGGGAACAAGCCAAGGTTGAGTCCATTATACACATACACAGACACACACATACATGCCACACTGGCAGGATGTGAAAGGGGCCTACAGCACATGCAGAGCAGACCCCACTTGTATTCTTTTGTATTTAGAGACAAAACCATGGCCATTGTGACACATAATTCAGATGCATCCTTAGAAAAGTAGCATGATATCATTGAGAAAGAGCTGAATTTAGATGCTAGAAAACTAAATCCAAATTATTAGCGATATGATCTGATATATCCATAAATAAAATATCCTGGCACTCTGCTGCTGCTGCTGCTAAGTCACTTCAGTCATGTCCAACTCTGTGTGACCCCACAGATAGCAGCCCACCAGGCTCCCCCGGTCCCTGGGATTCTCCAGGCAAGAACACTGCTGCTGCTGCTAAGTCACTTCAGTCGTGTCCGACTCTGTGCGACCACATAGATGGCAGCCCACCAGGCTCCCCCATCCCTGGGATTCTCCAGGCAAGAACACTGGAGTGGGTTGCCATTTCCTTCTCCAACGCAAGAAAGTGAAAAGTGAAAGGGAAGTCGCTCAGAGGTGTCCGACCCTCAGCGACCCCTTGGACTGCAGCCTTCCAGACTCCTTCATCCATGGGATTTTCCAGGCAAGAGTACTGGAGTGGGGTGCCAGAACACTGCTAGATGCTGGAAATTCAGTGATGAGAGACAGAGTTCCCATTCATAGGGCTGCCAGTCTGGTAAAGGAAATAGACAAACAGGTAACACAGTTCATGTGATTGGCACCATGGTGGGGAAACAGCGCTAAGAAGCATGTTAGCAGGTCAGAGAAAAGTCTCCTGAGGGAAGCTAAGTCCTGAAAGAATTTAGCAGAGGAAAGACGTGGGGAGGTACACAGCGGGCAGGGAAGTGTCTTTCCAGGAAGCAGGAACAACATGTATAAATGCCCAGAGGCATCTATAAAATAGGAATTTGAATACCTAAGCCCTGCACAGAGGAATTTCGAGGTTCAAATTAGATATTGATGTGGAAGGATAAATTCCTTTGTGAATGGTACTTATTAATAAGATTATAAAATTACAATGCTGCAATTTTTTAGTAACATAGAGAATTGGAAAAAATAGATCTAAATTTAACAGACCATAAAATAGAGTAGGTTGTTCTACACTGGTATGTCTCAAACCCTTTGTCATTATCACCTCCCTCCCTTTATTAGCCTGATGCTGCTGCGTCACTTAGTCGTGTCCGACTCTGTGCGACCCCATAGACGGCAGCCCACCAGGCTCCCCCGGTCCCTGGGATTCTCCAGGCAAGAACACTGGAGTGGGTTGCCATTTCCTTCTCCAATGCATGACAGTGAAAAGTGAAAGTGAAGTCGCTCAGTCGTGTCCGACTCTAGCGACCCCATGGACGGCACCCTACCAGGCTCCTCCGTCCATGGGATTTTCTAGGCAAGAGTACTGGAGTGGGGTGCCATTGCCTTCTCCGTATTAGCCTGCTAGGGCTGCCAAAACAAAGCGTAGACTGAATGACTTAAACAATAGAAATTCATTTTCTCAGAGTTCTGTAGGCTAGAAGTCCCAGATCAAGGTGTCAGCAGGGCTTGCTTCTGAGGCTTCCCTCCCTGGCTTGGAGATGGCCATCATCTCCTCTGTCTTCACACAGTCCTTCCTCTACGCTCAACTTTGTACTAATCTCTTCTTATAAGGACACCAGTCATGCTGGATTAGAGCCCATCCTAATGAATTCATTTTACCTTAATTACCACTACAAAGCCCTATCTCCAAACTAGTCACATTCTGAGGTACAAGGGATTAGAACGTCAACACACCAATTTGAAGGAGAAGCATCCTCCAAGGAACCTTTTAAGACATTTTCTTCCCTAATCACTCCCCTCACTCATGAAATGTTAATACCTGTTTATATACTCTGGCCCTTTGGAGGGCCACATTCATTGTTATATCCAAGAAGGAAAAAGCAAGAGAGTTCCAGAAAAACATCTATTTCTGCTTTATTGACTATGCCAAAGCCTTTGACTGTGTAGATCACAATCAACTGTGGAAAATTCTGAGAGAGATGGGAATACCAGACCACCTGATCTGCCTCTTGAGAAATCTGTATGCAGGTCAGGAAGCAACAGTTAGAACTGGTCATGGAACAACAGACTGGTTCCAAATAGGAAAAGGAGTACGTCAAGGCTGCATATTGTCACCATGTTTATTTAACTTATATGCAGAGTACATCATGAGAAATGCTGGACTGGAAGAAACACAAGTTGGAATCAAGATTGCCGGGAGAAATATCAATAACCTCAGATATGCAGATGACACCACTCTTATGGCAGAAAGTGAAGAGGGGCTAAAAAGCCTCTTGATGAAAGTGAAAGTGGAGAGTGAAAAGGTTGGCTTAAAGCTCAACATTCAGAAAACGAAGATCATGGCATCTGGTCCCATCACTACATGGGAAATAGATGGAGAAACAGTGGAAACAGTGTCAGACTTTCTTTTCTGGGCTCCAAAATCACTGCAGATGGTGACTGTAGCCATGAAATTAAAAGACGCTTACTCCTTGGAAGGAAAGTTATGACCAACCTAGATAGCATATTCAAAAGCAGAGACATTACTTTACCAACAAAGGTTCGCCTAGTCAAGGCTATGGTCTTTCCTGTGGTCATGTATGGATGTGAGAGCTGGACTGTGAAGAAGGCTGAGCGCCGAAGAATTGATGCTTTTGAACTGTGGTGTTGGAGAAGACTCTTGAGAGTCCCTTGGACTGCAAGAAGATCCAACCAGTCCATTCTGAAGGAGATCAATCCTGGAATTTCTTTAGAAGGAATGATGCTAAAGCTGAAACTCCAGTATTTTGGCCACCTCATACGAAGAGTTGACTCATTGGAGAAGACTCTGATGCTGGGAGGGATTGAGGGCAGGAGGAGAAGGGGACGACAGAGGATGAGATGGCTGGATGGCATCACTGACTTGACGGGTGTGAGTCTGAGTGACCTCCGGGAGCTGGTGATGGACAGGGAGGCCTGGCGTGCTGTGATTCATGGGATCGCAAAGAGTCGGACACGACTGAGCGACTGATCTGATCTGATCTGATCTGAAGAACCAATATTTGTGCCCTTGAAGGCAGTATCCTCCCTATTGAGAATTCATACTCCCCCTTAAAAACAACCAGATCAATGTCCAGCTAAAGAGCATGAGATGCTAAGTAATTCTGAACTAAAATAACTTGTGACTTCAATGTGGCTACTTTAATGATTTTTACTTTCTTGTTAATATTTAGTTCTGAGTTTCATACATTTTTTACGATTATATCACAGTCTCTTTGATCAGAAAACCAAGCAAACTATCCTTATTATCTATCTGTTCACTCATCTCCCACTAGCCAGTGATCTTCCCAAAGATCTTAGTAATCAGATATGGCACAATAAATGTCAACAGAACAAATCTAAACTCTAGAAACCTGTTCAAGTATGGCAACTGCTTACTAGTTGTTTGTAACAGCTGTGTTGATAAAGGTCTCCTGCCCTGCCCCCCACCCCCTCAAAAGATCCTCATCTGGGTGAAATCAAGACAAATGAACAAGGACGTTAACTGTGAAGGAAGTTCTCAACAAGTAGGCCAGGGGCATGGGGCTAGTACTGAAGAAGAGCAACCCCCTTCCAGCTCATTGTGTGAATACAAATCTGAGGGTTTATTTCTTTAACAGCATCAGGATTAAAATATCACCTTCACTACCAGGCCACCCGCAGCTGAGACCCTCAGAAGTATCTAGGACAGCCTGTCCTCTGAGTGCTTGCCACAAGGTTAATTTCATCTTGCTGTAATCAAAACTGTTAGAGGAGACTTTCCTGGTGATCCAATGGTTAAGACTCTGTGCTTCCAATGCAGGGGGCAATCCCTGGTCAGGAAACTATGATTCCATGTGCCGTGCAGTGTGGCCAAAAAATTAAAAACATACAAAACTATAAGAGGCAGCAGGGGTTGGTTCATTTTTTATACATTTAAATTCAGGGCTGTAAGTCATATCTCAGCCACATGAAGATACAGAAATTCAGCAAGGAGTGCTGGGAGGCGATGGGGGTACTGAAAGAAAGACAGAAAGAGATGGGAAAAAAGGAGGGAAGAGGAGAGACAGGTAGAAAGAGGAAGAAGACAAAGGAAGACTGGTAGAGAAGGGAGGAACACTTGAAATGAACAGTGTAAAAAATTCTGCCAGCTCCCCAGTCAATGAGCATCTGTACTATGAGAGATGGGGCAAGGAAATGTGAATTTGCACTGAAATTTTAATGCTTAAAGGTCAGTATTTTACAAATAGCAGGGCCCCTAAATGGAAGCTGACTCTAGCTGGTGCTCAAGTAAAAAAACGAGTGAAAATATGGCTGCGATGAACCAATGAAAAATAGTACTTGACCTCCAATGCTGCACCTTCCTAAGGTAATGGCTCCTGTGTTTTTCTGTGCCTCTCCCATTGGCTTTATTACCTTACCCAATAAGAGATGATGCCACTGTATACAACTTAAATGCCCCTTTTTACTATGTGAGTATTAAAAGGAGAAGAGTAAAGCTATATTAATCAAGACAGTGTGACACTGACGTAGGACAGACAGACATACTGAACAAGGGAACAGAATCAACAGCCCAGAGGCAAACCCTCACATTTATGGTCAGTGAACTTTCAACAAGGGTGTCAAGACAACCCAATGGGAGAAAGAAAGGACAGTCCCACGTCCACATGCAAAAGAATGAAGTTAAGAGTCCTGTCTTACACAAAAAGTGACTAAACTGGATCCAAGGCTTAAATTATAAGGGCTACAACCACCAAGCTCTTAGAAGAAACTACTGGAACAAATCTTCATGACCACTTATGAGGCAATAGTTTCTTATATTTAACATAAAAAGCACAAATAGAAAATAAAAAATAAACTGAACTATGTCACAATGCAAAACTTCTGTGGTTCAAAGGACACTATCAAGAAAGTGAGAAGAAAAAATGAGAGAAGACCACCCACAGAACAAGAAAATATTTGCAAATCGTATATCTAGAATATATAAAGAACTCTTACAAAATAATTTTTAGAAAACCAACCCAACATAAACTTGGCAAAGAATCTCAACAGACATTGTTCCAAAGAATATATACAAATGGTCCATAAACATACAAAAAGAAGCTCTACTCATTAGGCATCAGGGAAACGGAAATCAAAATCATACTGAGATACTACTTCATAGCCCTAGGACAGTTATAATCCAAAACACTCATAATAATATAAATGTTGCAAGCACACAGAGAAACTAGAACGTTCATACACTGCTGGTGGGGATGTAAACTGGTGCAACCACTTTGGAAAATCCTGGACAGTCCTCAAAATATTAAATGTGAATTACCACATGATCCAGCAATTCTATTCCTAGAAATACATCCAAGAGGTTGAAAACATATATCCATTCAAAAACCTGCACACAAATGTTCATTATATACAAAGTATAAATGTTCATTATATACAAAGTATAAATGTTCATTATATACAAAGTATAAGTTATTTACCCAATAGAAAAACGTATATATATATTTATATATAAAATTATATATATTTATGAAAATGAAAAGAGTTTCTCTGGTAACAGTAATGAAGGGTCAGTCCTCTTATATTTACCTTTGCTCTTCCGTCTAAAATAGTATTTACCTTGTCAATAGAAGATCTAGGTTGTTTTTCTCTATCTTAATATGTTGTGATGGTAACAATTACTATTCATGGAGGTTGTATTTACTTATTTCTTTAATTCATATAAAAGTTTCAAAATTGGAATATCTGGGTCCAGATAAAGTATGAACTCTGGCTAAGGTTCATAGTATGTTGTTGTTTAGTTGCTAAGTCCTGTCCGACTCTTTGCAACCCCGTGGACTGTAGCCCACCAGGCTCCTCTGTCCATGGGATTTCTCAGGCAAGGATACTGGAGTGGATTGTCATTTCCTTCTTCAGGAGATCTTCCCAACCCAGGGATTGAACCTGCATCTCCTGGCTGCCTGGAAAGCTCAAGAGACATAAATTATGCTTCTGTTTATACTTTCATGATCTCCTGAAGAAGGAAATGACAATCCACTCCAGTATCCTTGCCTGAGAAATCCCATGGACAGAGGAGCCTGGTGGGCTACAGTCCACGGGGTTGCAAAGAGTTGGACAGGACTTAGCAACTAAACAACAACATACTATGAACCTTAGCCAGAGTTCATACTTTATCTGGACCCAGATATTCCAATTTTGAAACTTTTATATGAATTAAAGAAATAAGTAAATACAACCTCCACGAATAGTAATTGTTACCATCACAACATATTAAGGTAGAGAAAAACAACCTAGATCTTCTATTGACAAGGTAAATACTATTTTAGACAGAAGAGCAAAGGTAAATATAAGAGGACTGACCCTTCATTACTGTTACCAGGGAAACTCTAGTATTTCTCAGACCTTGAAGCAAGAAACTGTCTATCTGAAAAGATACCAGTCACAGTGGGCACACATCACTGTCATCAGTATCTTTCTTATAAAGAATCAGTTTTCACTTTTCCTAGGTTATCCTAAGTTTATCCTAGTGCAAAAACTTTTGGGGAATAGAAAGTTCTTCTTACCAAAGAAGTTACATGATTCTTAGAAACTGTCAGTACAAATAGGGTTATTTAGCTAGCTATTTTAATCCAGACACTAACATGAGAGGAATACAACTTTAAAACCTTACAAGGTCTTTTTACAAGGTAATAAGGACTGGCACAATGTCACACAGCCCACATTAGACAAAACATACAACTTCTGTGAACAGGGACTCATCAGGGAAACTGCCAAGCAAAAAAGACAGTTCTCCTTTCCCTGGGAGCCCAAAGGGACACCTGCCCACGGAGGGGCCTTGCATACACACACACACACACACACACACACACCCCACCCCCTCACCTCCCCCCTACCCCCGCATAGCCCCTAGGCTGCTCTCCTCCGTATTTACCCAGCAGGTTCTGCTCTACAACAGAGGCAATAAACATGTGCAGATGAGGGATGGGGGCTTGGAAGCTAATAGCACCCTACCCCCCATCACCACCACCACCATAACTGCAGCACCCAGATACTGTCCTGGGAATCATGCTAGAGAATTTCAAAGAGGAAGAGAGTAATGTGACCAGACAGGTCAGGAAGGAATTCACAGGTGTTGTTAGACCGTGAAAATGGGCCAGAACCTGGACAGGGAGAGAGGAAGTGGAAGGGGCTGCAGGCAGAGCACACGTGTAGAAAGCATGGAACTGACAGGGACCAGTGGCGGCACAGAGCGGGTGACTGGAGACTGAGCGGAGGGCCCAAGAGGAGAGCGAAAGTAGTTGGGGAGGACCTGGAATGGAAATGGAGCTGCAGCCAGAAAGCAGAGAGCCTTAGGTGCCAAGCTAGTGACTTTTCACTGATTTCTCTTGTTGTGTAGCTTAAGGCAATCACTGTTAGTTCCTGAACATCTGAGTCTCCATTTCCTTATCTATAAAGTGACAGTTTAGGATTAGAAAGCAGCTATTAACTAATAATAATTAGCATAAGTCGCTCACCCATTATATGTAGAGCTGTGCGCTGCACTTGTACACACACCATCACATTAATTAAGCCCCTTCTAGTTTCAGCCTGCTGTGACTCTTTGAAAGAGTCTGCCTCTCTAATTGATTCTAATTCCTCCTTTGATATTATGAGGTATATTCTCTCTTTATATTCTGGTATATTCTCTCTTTGGAGTAGGAGAGGAGAAAACAGAAGACACAGCCTCTTTGTTGCTCCAGTTATATTCTGGATGTTTTCTACACAGGCTCAGGATAAAGGGTCCCCCATCCATTATTCCTCCACTGACATAAAGTGTTCCCTGGTGGAAGATATCTGAGGTTAGAACAGAACAAATGGAGAAGGCAATGGCACCCCACTCCAGTACTCTTGCCTGGAAAATCCCATGGACCAAGGTGCCTGGTAGGCTGCAGTCTATGGGGTCGCTAACAGTCGGACATGACTGAGCGACTTCACTTTCACTCTTCACTTTCATGCATTGGAGAAGGAAATGGCAACCCACTCATGTTCTTGCCTGGAGAATCCCAGGGACGGCAGAGCTGGTGGGCTGCCATCTCTGGGGTCACACAGAGTCAGACACAACTGAAGCGACTTGGCAGCAGCAGCAGAACATAACAAAAGCTACTGAGCACGTTAAACGTAGGGGGTCTCTAAGTCAATGCATCATTTTTCCCCTTGATACTTAGAAACAGAGAAAGATACAGGGCTTCTTTCCCAGACCATGATCAGAAAGAGCTTACTAGTTGATCATCCTAAGTCTCCCTCATAGCCAAGCTCTGCACATAGGAGAGCCCTGGGACTTGGTCGATGGACTATTCTCTTCTCCTGACAGATTCTTCCTCCCATGTTACCAAATGGTGGTGGTGTCCAGATGCTCCCCGCTCAAAAGCCAATAAACAGGCCAGATTGGTAGAATGGAGAGTTTATTTCAGATGTCAGCAACTGGGTGTGGGGAGGGTGGTGGACATCTGTCCAAAGGCCCACTCTCCCTCCCCCAGCCCGGCCCTGGGGAACCAGTAGGGCAAGAGGTTTTACAGACAGATGGAGGGAGCTACATGCAGAAACAGCACAGTCAGCTCTGACAGTGATCTTCAAAGTGATCATCGATGGTGTGACCAGCGTCATCTTGTTTGTTTTACGTACAGTTCATCTTCACTTCCAGGGTCCATTTGTTCCCATTTCTTAGAGACCAACTCTCAGAACCGTGGCAGCTTATATCATGGGTACAGTCTGGTCATCATGTAGTTGAATTTTTCCACCTGAGGTTTCACAGGATACGGCTCTAGGATAGCTCAGAGCATATGCCTCCAAATATTACCTATAGTCCTCGAGAAAGAACTAAAGGTCCTTAACTATGCTTAACGACTACATTACTATCATTTAGTCTCCTTTGACTGTTTTCCTTTGTTTCCACATTTCTCACTTCTCTCATTAAACTTGATCTTTGACTAAAGTTTTCCACAGACAAGGCAGGCAGAGGACAAGGCGGGGGGCAAAGACCGCAGGGTCCTGTTCCATTTCATGCATGCTCATGTCTTAAGCATCATCTCCAAACTGAAGGCTCTCCATCTTAAACCATCATAGAAAGTAACAGATCCCAGTCACCAGTGTTACCATAAAGGCTCGTGTCAAGAGGTTCCAGAGGCAGTCACCTGGAGCTCTGGGACACCTACTGCACATACCACATGTCCTCCACCCGTGGCCCAACAACCACAGCAGATCACCTCCAGTCCCAATGCCAGCCCTCGATGACTTCCACTGTCTTCAAGGGTGAAGAATCACTTCCGACATCTGTGACCAGACACAGATGGCAAAAAAAAATGGCACTGCAATTTTCTGGCTGTAATTTAAACTTTTGGTGAATGTGTAGAATGGAGTTTCCATTCAAGATGAGAGTAAGAAGCCAGAATGCATGAGATAAGGAATTTGTGGAAAATTTAAAGGTGAAAGTGGAGACTTGAGGCTGTACTTATGGAAAACCTGTGAGTGAGTGAAGAAATAAATATAGAATGGCATCTCAAAGAGGAGGTAAGTCTTGAGAATTTGGTTTTAAAAAAGTGTTTTACATTGTAAGTTGGACCTAAGGATATTGTATTAGGTAGGGAAAGAATCAGTGAGGAAAAGGAGATAATCTGAAACCAAAGTTTCTGAGAAGATGGAGGTAATAAGGTCAAGAGAACAAACACAAAGCTTGCCTTTGGAAAAAGGCAAGTTTTTCTTCTAGAACACTAAGGAAGAGGAGCCTAGGTAATGATTAAGGGAGATGATGTGTATGCAGGCACCTTGTGATGTGTACTGACCTCTCCAACATTAGTAATTATTATAACACAGTTATTATACTGTGAATGTTCAGTCACTTCAGTTCAGTTCAGTCACTCAGTCGTGTCTGACTCTTTACGACCCCATGAATCGCAGCACGCCAGGCCTCCCTGTCCATCACCAACTCCCGGAGTTCACTCAGACTCACGTCCATCGAGTCAATGATGCCATCCAGCCATCTCATCCTCTGTCGTCCCCTTCTCCTCCTGCCCCCAATCCCTCCCAGCATCAGAGTCTTTTCCAATGAGTCAACTCTTCGCATGAGGTGGCCAAAGTACTGGACTTACAGCTTTAGCATCATTCCTTCCAAAGAAATCCCAGGGCTGATCTCCTTCAGAATGGACTGGTTGGATCTCCTTGCAGTCCAAGGGACTCTCAAGAGTCTTCTCCAACACCACAGTTCAAAAGCATCAATTCTTCAGCACTCAGCCTTCTTCACAGTCGAACTCTGACATCCATCCATGACCACAGGAAAAACCATAGCCTTGACTAGACAAACCTTTGTTGGCAAAGTAATGTCTCTGCTTTTGAATATGCTATCTAGGTTGGTCATAACTTTCCTTCCAAGGAGTAAGTGTCTTTTAATTTCATGGCTGCAGTCACCATCTGCAGTCACTTCAGTCATGTCCAATTCTTGGCGAACCCATGGACTGTAGCTCGCCAGGCTCTTTTGTCCATGGGATTTTCCAGGCAAGAATACTGGAGTGGGTTGCCATGTCCCTCTGCAGAGGATATTCCCAACCGAGGGACTGAACCCACATCTCTTAACGTTCTCTGCACTGGCAGGCGGGTTCTTTACCAGTAGTGTAGTTTTCACCAAATGCCAACAGAGCAGGCATTCAAAACATGTTTGTTAAAAAACAAACAAAAACACACCAAAAAGTCTGTTAAAATAACTGAGATCTAGGTACTTCCCTGATGATCTAGTGGTTAAGAATTCACCTTGCAACGCAGGGGACTTGGGTTTGATCCCTGGTCTGGGAAAGATCCCACATGCCGTAGGGCAACTAAACCTGCGAACCATAACTACTGAGCCCCTGGGATCCAGACAACTAGAGAGCCTGTGCCACAGCTACTGAAGCCCACACTCTCTGGAGCCCACATGCCACAACTAGAGAATCCGTGCTCCTCAACAAAGACCCTGAATTACACAACTAAGAAAGACCCAACACAGCCAAATATTTTTTTAAAATAGCAGATCTACAGGAAAACTTAGTGAGATAGTTACGGGTTTTGAAATGTTTAGAAAAAGAGAAGAAAAGTAAGTTCATGCTAAATTTCCTGAGAAAAGCATGTGGTTAAGTCATCCAAAATTGAAGGGATTGGGCTTCCCTGGTGGCTCAGATGGTAAAGAATCCATCTGCAATGCTGGAGACCTGGGTTCATTTCCTGGGTTGGGAAGATCCCCTAGAGAAGGGAATGGCAACCCACTCCAGTATTCTGGCTTGGAGAATTTCATGGACAGAGGAGTCTGGCGGGCTACAATCCATGGGGTCGCAGAGTGGGAAACGACTGAAGGACTTTCACTTTCACTTTGATATGTACATAAAGTAATAACTGCTTTAAAAATGTGTAAAGAGGCAATGGCACCCCACTCCAGTACTTTTGCCTAGAAAATCCCATGGCAGGAGGAGCCTGGTAGGCTGCAATCCATGGGGTCGCTAGAGTGGGACACGACTGAGCGACTTCACTTTCACTTTTCACTTTCATGCACTGGAGAAGGAAACGGCAACCCACCCCAGTGTTCTTGCCTGGAGCATCCCAGGGACGAGGGAGCCTGGTGGGCTGCCGTCTATGGGGTCGCACAGAGTCGGACACGACTGAAGCGACTTAGCAAGCAAGCAAGCAATCAAGCAAAGTAGTCAAGGGCAATAAAATAAGTGACTGAAGTTTTTAATTACTATTTTATTGGAAATCTTTTCAGTTCAGTTCAGTTGCTCAGTCATGTCCAACTCTTTGAAACCTGGCAACATGCTAGGCTTCCCTGTCCATCATGAACTCCCAGAGTTTACTCAAACTCATGTCCATCGAGTCAGTGATGCCATCCAACCATCTCATCCTCTGTCGTCCCCTTCTCCTCCCACTTTCAATCTTTCCCAGCATAAGAGGCTTTTCAAATGAGTCAGTTCTTTGCATCAGATGGCCAAATTATTGGAGTTTCAGCTTCAGCATCAGTCCTTCCAATGAATATTTAGGACTGATTTCCTTTAGGATGGACTGGTTGGATCTCCTTGCAGTCCAAGGGACTCTCAAAAGTCTTCTCCAACACCACAGTTCAAAAGCATCAACTCTTCAGCACTCAGTTTTCTTTAGAGTCCAACTCTCATATCCACACATGACTTCTGGAAAAACCAAAGCTTTGACTAGACGAATCTTTGTTGGCAAAGTAATGTCTCTGACAAATAATGATGGTCAGTCAAGGGCTGACAATATGAATGTGTTACAGAACAGAGAAGAGGGCTGGAGGCAGAGAGAAGTGCTCCAGGAGTGCAACAGCTGGGGCTAGGGGGTCTTTTCAGGTCCCAGGAGGGGAGTACCGGTGAGTAAGGACATGCTTGCCCACAGAGGCCAGGCTGGGCATGAGAGCGGGTAAAACTAGGAGACCAATGCACTGGACAATCGGAACAGGGTTAAAAAGAAGAAAAACTCAGAATGAAGGCAATAAAGAAAGATTACCACTCAGGGGAAATAATGGGACTGAAAGGTGAGAAGATTATGGTCAGAGAAGAGGTTTCATCCACGAGGTTCGGAGCAACAAGTGCACAGGACCCTACGAGAGGATGAGCTCAATGCTCAATCCTGAATCCCAGGTGTCTCTACCCTTTAAATAGCACAAAGATATGCAGAAGTACACAAACGAAGATCCACTAAGGCCAGCGTCCGAAAGTTTCAATCTACTCAGAATGAGCAAGTCCTTATTTACTTCTTCTCTTGTTGCAAGTTGGTAGGTGGTTTGGAATTTATATTAAATTATTCTTAGTTCTGGGACAGATGCTAACACATTACTGCAACCTAAGGAAGGAGGCCAAAAAATACTTCAAGACTCTATAACCTGAGGCTAGGGACTGAAATGGCTCATTTCTTTTACATTGAAACATTACTCGATGCAGTAAAACTCCCAAATATCCTCTAAGGAAATAGTTGTTTCCTTATTACCTTTTTAATGATACTGGCTCTCTAACCAATCAAAAACAAATACTCTACTTGGAGAAACTATTTATAAATAAGGCTGCATAATAACAAAGTCATACATATAAAGATACAAACGCATTTATATACATAAAAAATCCAATAACGTTCAAATTATTCTAGCAAAGCAGTTTTACGATGTTTCATAAAACTTTTTTAAAAAATAAAGGTTCACCTGCATCTAAGAACAACTCTTGTAATCTTACAAAAAGACAAAAGTATCACGCCTGAATTCTATACTGGTGAAATTATCTGTGCAGTACTGGGGATATGAAATTCTTGAGAACTGACACAGCACCTTGGGAGTGGAAAGACGACACGATTATTTGATATTCAGATATATCTATTCCTGCTTTGATATTAACCTATATGTCAATGCTAATTCTATACTTGGAGTTGATTTCATGAATAAAAGTGGCCTCTTTGTGCACCTCTCTTATCAATTAAAGATGGAACTATTAATGGTTAGCCTCTGTGCATCTCCACAGAGACGTGTAAGGAAACATCACTAATTCTAAACTTCTTAATAACCAAACTATTTGTTTTATTTTGATTTTACTTACGAGACTTAAAGACAGGATCACATACTGAAAACTTATGCCATCTCCTCATACTGTTTCTCCATCTATCACACTGTAAGGACAATGTCCTGAAAATATGTACTGCGAGTTTTCTGTTACCTACTCAGCCTCACATAACACCCCAAAGTCTTTGCCAGACCAAGAGAATCATTAAGGACACAATTGTGTTTTCTTCTCCTTGTCCTAAGTATGAGATTGGGGAGAGTAATAAAGGCAATTTTCTTCATTTTAACAATGAAAACCATAAGCGTTACCACTGTAAGCGTCAGGTAGTAAACAAACAATGACAGTTACAGTCAAAAAGGCTGATTGCTTGAGAAAGTTGAGACAGCAGTTGCAAACAGATTTATAATTTAAAAAATCTTGTAGGTGGAAATGTAATGGATAAACCTATCTCCAAAAGAAATAACCAGAATTATTTCTGGTTACTCACTGATCTCGGGGCGGGGGGGGGGGGGGGGATTTTCTCTCACCAACATGAGACACGAGGACAAATGTACAATTACTAGATTTGGTACAAACGTAATTAAGGTTTTTGCACTGCTGAAATTTTCCATTTGATATTGGAATACATTCTAAATAAATGTGATTGTGTTATACATCATTTTAATGCACACTTCTCACTTTATGTTCTTTGGCTAATGACTTTGCTCAGGGGTTGGACCAAGAAGAAGCTCCACAGCACGTCCTAAAGCCAAGCTTGCACCAAAAAAAGGTCATGGTCACTGTTTGGTGGTCTGCTGTGGTCTGGTCCACTACAGCTTTCTGAATCTCAGGGAAACAATTACGTATGAGAAGTATGCTCAGCAAATCGATGAGGTGCACTGCCAACTGCAGCACGTGCAGCTGGCACTGGTCAACAGAAAGGGCCTGATTCTCCGCGACAATGCCCAACTTCATATTGCACAACCAACACTTCAAAAGTTGAACGAATTGAGCTACCGAGTTCTGCCTCATCCACCCTATTCCTCTGACCTCTTGCCAACCGATTACCACTTCTTCAAGCATCTCGACAACTTTTTGCAGGGAAAACACTTCCACAACTAGCAGGAGGCAGACAATGCTTTCCAAGAATTTGTCGAATCCTAAAGCATGAATTTTTATGCTACAGAAATAAACAAATTTATTTCTCATTGGCAAAAATGTTTTGACTGTAATGGTTCCTATTTTGATTAATAAAGATGTGTTTGAGCCTAGTTATAATGATTTAAAATTCACAGTTCAAATCTGCAATGACTTCTGTACCAACCTAACAGCACAGAAGGAGATATTATAGGGAAAAGCAGGTGAACACCATGGTCAGAATATTACTGCTGAATCAAAGTGGATGAAAATATGTAAGAAAACCAGAACATGGGGTTACCAGCAAAGGTCTGGGAAGAAACATGGAGGAAAAATATATGAATGACCAATAGCCAATTCCACTCTATGTCAAATGCCCTGAATTTAGAAGCCTACATTCCTCAGTATTCACTCATGACTTTGGTCACTGGCTTCCCAGAAGAACTGGAAACTGGTTCCCAAATTCTCAAGGAACCTGAACACAGACTATGAAGCAGAGACTTCATCTTGTTTTCTCCTAGAAGCCTTCATCAAACGGCATCAATATTACCATCTACTTGAATAGCTGAGTTTGTGTCTGCTGCTTGCTTTTTAATCCTCTTTCACATCCATGTATTAACTTTTACAATTAAGAAAACATGTAAACATCATCAAGAAAGTGAAAAGACAACCCTTAGAATAAGAGAAAATAGTTACAAAATGTTGCATCTGATAAGTGATTGATATCCAGAACATAAAAAGAATTCCTAAACTCAACAATAAATTAAAGCAAACATCTCAATTCAAAAATGGGCAAATGAGGGACTTCCCTGGCAGTCCAGCAGTTAAGATTCAGCACTTCCACTGTAATGGACACAGGTTTGATCTCTGGTTGAGGAATTAAGATCTTGCAAGCTACATGGCATGGCCTAGATAAATAAATAAATTTTAATGGGCAAAAAGTAAGAGGGGTTCTTGGGAAGATGGCAAAGAATTGGTCTCCCCATCTAGAAAACAACTGCACTGCCAGAATCTGTGAGGCATAAATATCTGGAATTCTGGAGTCTGTTGAAGGCTTGCAATTTCCGGGGGAAGACCTAAACTGTAAATTATGGTTAATTTAAGTCAATTTCATCTCTGAGCACTATGGCAGTTATCATTTCCCCAAGCCACATGGCAGACAGCTGTGTATGGTTTCTGGAGCAGCTTGTATACAACCTGAGAGAGCCAGGGTGAGCCAAAAAGACTCTGTCCTCCAAATACTCGCGAGTTGTGCTGTAACAGCTGACGGCTGCTCCTGATTACAGAAGTGCAATCAAAGGGGCCAGCTGTCAGTGTTGTATCTCTTCCCATTGCTGTAAGCCCCTCTCCTTGAGGCTGAAGTGAAATTATGGGAGTTCATAAGGCCAGTGCCCTTTCCCTCACTTCCCTGCCATTTTTCACTTTTTCTCCTCTTGGGAGCCAGATATTGAAGACTACAATATTCAAAAACAACTGCATATACGGGCAAAATAAGAAAGTGGCCATATATATTCTGGGAAAGGTTCAGAAAAGACCTCAGAAGGTACTGAGTTTACACTTCAGGCTAATTCTCAGCACAGGGACAGCCTACAACAATCACAACAACAACAAAATAACAGAAAATAGAAAATCCTGGAGAAGGGGGAGAATCTGATTTCCAGAGTTAGATTCAAATGTCCAACATTCAACAAAAAACATGACTTATAAAGAAACAGGAAAGCAAGGTCCATTCAGAGGAAAAAATAAATCACTAGCATAGTAACTGTCCCTGAAAAAGACCTAATGGCAGATATACTAGACAAAGACTTTAAAACTAACTTAAAGATGCTCATGGAACTAAAGGAAGATGTGGAGAAAATCAAGAAAATGATGCATCAACAAAATGGAAATATCAATAAATACACATCATGGAAATCCTAGAGTGAGAAGATAAAGGGACAGAAAGAATATTTGAAGAAATAATGGCTGAAACTACCCAAATCTGATGAAGAATACGAATATGATAAGACATCAATATAAAAATCCATAAGGTTCAATTAATTTGAAGTAAGTTGAACTATGATAAACCTAGACAATGTATTAAAAAGCAAAGACATTGTTTGACACTCAAAGCTATAGTCTTTCCAGTAGTCACGTATGGACATGAGAGTTGAACCATAAAGAAAGCTGAGTGCTCAAGAATTGATGCTTTCAAATTGTGGTGCTAGAGAAGACTCTTTAGAGTCTCTTGGACTGCAAGGAGATCAAACCAATCAATCCTAAAGGAAATCAATCCTGAATACTTATTGGAAGAACTGATGCTGAAGCTCCAATACTTTGGCCACCTGAACAGCCAACTCATTGGAAAAAAACCCTAATGCTGGGAAAGACTGAAGGCAAAGGGAGAAGAGGGTAGCAGAAGATAAGATGGCTGGAGAGCATCACTAATTCAATGAACATGAACTTGGACAAACTCCTGGAGATAGTGAGGGACAGGGAGGTCTGACATACTGCAGTCCACAGGGTTGCAAAGAGTTGGACCCAACCCAGTGACTGAACAACAAGATGAACTCAGAGACGTATTATAATCAAACTTTCAAAAGACAAACAGAGAAACACTGAAGTATCAAGAGAGAAGCAAAGGATCACATACGTGGGATCCTCAATAAAATTTCCAGCAGACTTCTCATGGGAAACTTTGGAGGCCAGAAGCAGTGGACTGGTATATTCAATACGCTAAAATAAAAACACTTCCAACCAGGAATCCAATAGCCACCAAAACTGTCCTTCAAAAGTGAGGGAGAAATTAAGACATTCCTTAATACATAAAAGTTGAGGGAGTCCATGACCACTACACCCAACCTGCAAGAAATGCTTAAAAGAGTCCTACAAGGTGAAACAAAAGGACATTAGACAGTAACTTAGAGTCATGCGGAGAAATAGAGATCTCAATAAGGTAACCATACAGGCAATTATAAAATCCAGTATTACTGTAACAGTGGTTTGTAACTATACTTTTTGTGTGCTTTCTATTGGGTAAGCCAAAAAGTTTGTTCTGAAACAAATAAGTAAATAGAATCAGTAATCAAGAATTTCCCAACAAAGAAAAAGTCCTGTACCTGATAGCTTCACTGGTGAATTCTATCAAATATATAAAGAAGAATTAATGCCAATCCTTCTCAAACTTTTCCAAAAAATTTAAAAGCAGGGATCACTTCTCTAATTCATTCTGTGAGGTCAACATAACCCATACCAAAGCCAGAAAAAGACTCTACAAGAAAAGAAAACTATAGACCAGTAACTCTTAGGAACATTGATGCAAAAATCCTCAACAAAATACCAGCAGACAGAATTCAGTAGCCTATTAAAAGGACTGTACACTATGACCAAGTGAGATCTATTTCTAGAATTCAAGGATGATTCAACATATGAAGCTTAATCAATGTAACATGCCATATCAAAAAAAGAAGAAGAAGAAAGGAAAACACTATGAGATCATCTCAGTCGGAGAAAAAAATACTTGACCAAATCCAACACCCTTCCATGAGAAAAAAATAAAAAATAAAAGTAGAAGAGAAGAAAACCATCTAAACACAATAAAAGTTATATATTAAAAACCCACAGCAAACATCACACTCAAAGGTGAAGACTGAAAAATTTCCTCTTAATATCAGCAACAAGGCAAGGATGTCTGCTTTTAGCATTTCTATTCAACTGGATTCACTTCTATTCACCTCTCATTCTACTGGAACTTCTAGCCAGAGTATGAGGCAAGAAAAAGAAAAAGGCATCCAAATTGGAAAAAAAAGATGTGAAATTATCTCTTCGGGGGACTTCTCTGGTAGTCCAGTGGTTAAGACTCCAAGCTCCCAATGCATGGGGCCCAGGCTCAATCCCTGGGTAGGAAACCAGATCCCACAAGCCACAAGCAAGAGTTCACACACTGCAACTAAAAGATCCTGTGTGCCGCACCTAAGACCTGGTATAGCCAAATAAATAAATAAATAATATTCTTTTAATTATCTCTTTTTGCAAATGATATGATCTTAGATATAGAAGACCCTGTAAAATCCCACCCTAAAAGCTACTAGAACTAATAAGTGAATTCAGCAAAGTCACAGGATACAAAGTCAGAACATAAAATTCAGCTGTATTTCTATACACATATAATGAACAATATGAAGAGGAAATTACAAAAACAACTCCATTTACAATAGTATCAAAAAGAATAAGATAAAATTAACTAAGGAGGTGTAGGCTTGTACCATGAAAACTATAAAACACTTCTGAAAGAAATTAAAGATATAAATAAATGGAAACACATCCCATGTTCATGGATAAGAAGACGATATTGTTAAGATGTCAATACTACTCAAAATCATCTACAGACTCAATGCAACGTCTATCAAAATTCCAACAGCATTTTTTGGCAGACATAGAAAATTCATACCAAAATTCATGTCTCTCAGATCAGATCAGTCGCTCAGTCGTGTCCGACTCTTTGCGACCCCATGAACTGCAGCACGCCAGGCCTCCCTGTCCATCACCAGCTCTCGGAGGTCACTCAGACTCACATTCATCGAGTCAGTGATGCCATCCAGCCATCTCATCCTCTGTCGTCCCCTTCTCCTCCTGCCCTCAATCCCTCCCAGCATCACAGTCTTCTCCAATGAGTCAACTCTTCGCATGAGGTGGCCAAAATACTGGAGTCTCAGCTTTAGCATCATTCCTTCCAAAGAAATCCCAGGGCTGATCTTCAGAATGGACCGGTTGGATCTCCTTGCAGTCCAAGGGACTCTCAAGAGTCTTCTCCAACACCACAGTTCAAAAGCATCAATTCTTCGGCGCTCAGCCTTCTTCACAGTCCAGCTCTCACATCCATACATGACCACAGGAAAACACCATAGCCTTGACTAGGCGAACCTTTGTTGGCAAAGTGATGTCTCTGCTTTTGAATATGCTATCTAGGTTGGTCATAACTTTCCTTCCAAGGAGTAAGCGTCTTTTAATTTCATGGCTGCACTCACCATCTGCAGTGATTTTGGAGCCCAGAAAAATAAATTCTGACACTGTTTCCACTGTTTCCCCATCTCTTTCCCATGTAGTGATGGGACCAGATGCCATGATCTTCGTTTTCTGAATGTTGAGCTTTAAGCCAACCTTTTCACTCTCCACTTTCACTTTCATCAAGAGGCTTTTTAGTTCCTCTTCGCTTTCTGCCATAAGGGTGGTGTCATCTGCATATCTGAGGTTATTGATATTTCTCCCGGCAATCTTGATTCCAGCTTGTGTTTTCTCCAGTCCAGCATTTCTCATGATGTACTCTGCATATAAGTTAAATAAACATGGTGACAATATACAGCCTTGACGTACTCCTTTTCCTATTTGGAACCAGTCTGTTGTTCCATGACCAGTTCTAACTGTTGCTTCCTGACCTGCATACAGATTTCTCAAGAGGCAGATCAGGTGGTCTGGTATTCCCATCTCTCTCAGAATTTTCCACAGTTTATTGTGATCCACACAGTCAAAGGCTTTGGCATAGTCAATAAAGCAGAAATAGATGTTTTTCTGGAACTCTCTTGCTTTTTCCACGATCCAGCGGATGTTGGCAATTTGATCTCTGGTTCCTCTGCCTTTTCTAAATCCAGCCTGAACATCAGGAAGTTCACGGTTCACATATTGCTGAAGCCTGGCTTGGAGAAATTTGAGCATTACTTTACTAGCGTGTGAGATGAGTGCAATTGTGCGGTAGTTTGAGCACTCTTTGGCCTTGCCTTTCTTTGGGATTGGGATGAAAACTGACCTTTGCGAGCGGCGCACTGAGAGCTCCCGGCCTGCCCGCGAGCGGCGCACTGAGAGCCCCCGGCCTGCCCGCGAGCGGCGCACTGAGAGCCCCCCGGCCTGCCTGCGAGCGGCGCACTGAGAGCCCCTCGCCGGCTGCGCGGCGCACTGAGAGCACGCCCGGCTGCGCGGCGCACTGAGAGCACGCCCGAGAGGAGCTACCCAATGACCGAGGAAGGACGGCGGTGAGGACTGGCACACTAAGCACAGCCGAGAGGAGCTACCCCACGACCGAGGTCATGTCTCTCAGATCAGATCAGATCAGTCGCTCAGTCGTGTCCGACTCTTTGCGACCCCATGAACCGCAGCACGCCAGGCCTCCCTGTCCATCACCAGCTCCCAGAGGTCACTCAGACTCGCATCCATCGAGTCAGTGATGCCATCCAGCCATCTCATCCTCTGTCGTCCCCTTCTCCTCCTGCCCTCAATCCCTCCCAGCATCAGAGTCTTCTCCAATGAGTCAACTCTTCGCATGAGGTGGCCAAAATACTGGAGTTTCAGCTTTAGCATCATTCCTTCTAAAGAAATTCCAGGATTGATCTCCTTCAGAATGGACTGGTTGGATCTTCTTGCAGTCCAAGGGACTCTCAAGAGTCTTCTCCAACACCACAGTTCAAAATCATCAATTCTTCGGCGTCCAGCCTTCCTCACAATCCAGCTCTCACATCCATACATGACCACAGGAAAGACCATAGCCTTGACTAGGTGAACCTTTGTTGGTAAAGTAATGTCTCTGCTTTTGAATATGCTATCTAGGTTGGTCATAACTTTCCTTCCAAGGAGTAAGCGTCTTTTAATTTCATGGCTGCAGTCACCATCTGCAGTGATTTTGGAGCCCAAGCTCTATACAATCAGCAAAAACAAGACCAGGAGCTGACTGTGGCTCAGACCATGAACTCCTTATGGCCAAATTCAGACTGAAATTGAAGTAAGTAGGGAAAACCACTAGACCATTCAGGTATGACCTAAATCAAATCCCTTATGATTATACAGTAGAAGTGAGAAATAGATTTAAGGGCCTAGATCTGATAGATAGAGTGCCTGATGAACTATGGAATGAGGTTCGTGACATTGTACAGGAGACAGGGATCAAGACCATCCCCATGGAAAAGAAATGCAAAAAACCAAAATGGCTGTCTGGGGAGGCCTTACAAATAGCTGTGAAAAGAAGAGAAGCGAAAAGCAAAGGAGAAAAGGAAAGATATAAACATCTAAATGCAGAGTTCCAAAGAATAGCAAGAAGAGATAAGAAAGCCTTCTTCAGTGATCAGTGCAAAGAAATAGAGGAAAACAACAGAATGGGAAAGACTAGGGATCTCTTCAAGAAAATCAGAGATACCAAAGGAACATTTCATGCAAAGATGGGCACGATAAAGGACAGAGATGGTGTGGACCTAACAGAAGCAGAAGATATTAAGAAGAGGTGGCAAGAATACACAGAAGAACTGTACAAAAAAGAGCTTCAAGACCTAGACAATCATGATGATGTGATCACTGACCTAGAGCCAGACATCTTGGAATGTGAAGTCAAATGGGCCTTAGAAAGCATCACTACGAACAAAGCTAGTGGAGGTGATGGAATTCCAGTGGAACTATTCCAAGTCCTGAATGATGATGCTGTGAAAGTGCTGCACTCAATATGCCAGCAAATTTGGAAAACTCAGCAGTGGCCACAGGACTGGAAAAGGTCAGTTTTCATTCCAATCCCAAAGAAAGGCAATGCCAAGGAGTGCTCAAACTACCGAACAATTGCACTCATCTCACACGCTAGTAAAGTAATGCTCAAAATTCTCCAAGCCAGGCTTCAGCAATATGTGAACCGTGAACATCCTGATGTTCAAGCTGGTTTTAGAAAAGGCAGAGGAACCAGAGATCAAATTGCCAACATCCGCTGGATCATCGAAAAAGCAAGAGAGTTCCAGAAAAACATCTATTTCTGCTTTATTGACTATGCCAAAGCCTTTGACTGTGTGGATCACAATAAACTATGGAAAATTCTGAAAGAGATGGGAATACCAGACCACCTGATCTGCCTCTTAAGAAATCTGTATGCAGGTCAGGAAGCAACAGTTAGAACTGGTCATGGAACAACAGACTGGTTCCAAATAGGAAGGGGAGTACGTCAAGGCTGCATATTGTCACCATGTTTATTTAACTTATATGCAGAGTACATCATGAGAAATGCTGGACTGGAAGAAACACAAGTTGGAATCAAGATTGCCCGGGAGAAATATCAATAACCTCAGATATGCAGATGACACCACTCTTACGGCAGAAAGTGAAGAGGGGCGTCATGTCTCTAGGAGCTCCAAATAGCCAAAAAGACCTTGAAAAAGAACAACAAAACTGGGAGATTCACAATTCTTGATTTCAAAATTTACTACAAAGTTATAGCAGTCCAAAAAGTATAGTATTGGCATAAAAACAGACCAACAGACCAATGGAATACAATAGAGAGCCCAGAAATAAACTCTTGTATATAGGGGCAAGTGATTTTTGACAAGGGCACTAAGAACATTCAATGAGAGAAGAACAGAAGACTGTTGGGAAAACTTGATACCCATATGTAGAAAAATGAAGTTGGACCCTTACCTAATACCATCTACAAAAATTAACTCAAAATTAATCAAGGAATAAAATGTTAAGACATAAAACAATAACACTCTTAGAAGAAAACATAGGACAACAACTTCACAATATTGGATTTGGCAGTGCTGTCTTGGATGTGACACCAATGACATAGGTAAGAAAAGACAAAATAGACAAATTAGACTTCATGAAAATGTTTTAAATTTTGTGCATCAAAAGACATTATCCACTCACTACCAGGCAACCAAGGAATGGAAGAAAATACTTGCAAATCATGTATCTGATAAGGGACTGATAGAATATACAGAGAACACCCCAAACTCAACAACAAAACAGCAAACAATCTGATTCAAAAGTGGGCAAGTTCAGTTCAGTTCAGTCATTCAGTCACGTCCGACTCTTTGCAACCCCATGGACTACAGCACGCCAGGCCTCCCTGTCCATCACCAACTCCCGGAGTCCACTCAAACTCATGTCCATTGAGTCGGTGATGCCATCCAACCATCTCATCCTCTGTCATCCCCTTCTCCTCCCATCTTCAATCTTTCCCAGCATCAGGGTCTTTTCAAATGAGTCAGTTCTTTGCATCAGATGGCCAAGTATTGGAGTTTCAGTTTCAGCATTAGTCCTTCCAATGAATATTCAGGACTGATTTCCTTTAGGATGGACTGGTTGGATCTCCTTGCTGTCCAAAGGACACTCAAGAGTCTTCTCCAACACCACAGTTCAAAAGCACCCATTCTTCAGGGCTCAGCTGTCCTTAGAGTCCAACTCTCACATCCATACGTGACTACTGGAAAAACCATAGCTTTGACTAGACGGACCTTTGTTGGCAAAGTAATGTCTCTGCTTTTTAATATGCTGTTTAGGTTGGTCATAGCTTTCCTTCCAAGGAGCAAGCATCAAAAGTGGAAAAAGGACTTGAAAAAATATTTTTCTAAAGAAGATACAGGAATGGCCAATAAGCACTTGATAAAGTGTTCAACATAACTAATCATTCAGATCAGATGAGATCAGTCGCTCAGTCATCTCCGACTCTTTGCGACCCCATGAATCGCAGCACGCCAGGCCTCCCTGTCCATCACCAGCTCCCGGAGGTCACTCAGACTCACGTCCATCGAGTCAGTGATGCCATCCAGCCATCTCATCCTCTGTCGTCCCCTTCTCCTCCTGCCCCCAATCCCTCCCAGCATCAGAGTCTTTTCCAGTGAGTCAACTCTTCGCATGATGTGGCCAAAGTACTGGAGTTTCAGCTTTAGCATCATTCCTTCCAAAGAAATCCCAGGGCTGATCTCCTTCAGAATGGACTGGTTGGATCTCCTTGCAGTCCAAGGGACTCTCAAGAGTCTTCTCCAACACCACAGTTCAAAAGCATCAATTCTTCGGCGCTCAGCCTTCTTCACAGTCCAGCTCTCACATCCATACATGACCACAGGAAAGACCATAACCTTGACTAGATGAACCTTTGTTGGCAAAGTAATGTCTCTGCTTTTGAATATGCTATCTAGGTTGGTCATAACTTTCCTTCCAAGGAGTAAGCTAATCATTAGGGAAATGCAAATCAAATCCACAGTGAGGTATCACTTTACACCTGTCAGAATGGCTATTATGAAAAAATAAAAGACAACAAGTGTTGGTAAGGATGTAGAGAAATTGGAACCTTTGTTCCCTACATAGGTAGGGATGTAAAATGGCATAGCCACGGTGGAAAACAATAAAATTGTTCCTCAGAAAAGTTAAAAATAGAATTACCATGTGATCCAGCAGTTCATTTCTGAGTATATATCCAAAAGAATTCAAAGTAGGTTCTCAAAGAGGTATTTATACACCTATGCTCACAGAAGCATTATTTACAACAGCTAAAACATGGAAGGAACCCAAGTTTTCATTGACAAATGAATGAATAAACAAAATGTGACATACATATACAACGGAATATTAATTGTTATAACAAGCAATCACCAGAGAAGCTGTGGAGAAACTGAAACCCTTGTATATTGCTGGTGGGAACTTAAAATGGTATAGTTAGAGAAAGATAAATATCATGTGGTATCGTTTATACGTGGAATCTAAAAAATTAGTACAAATGAACATATTTACAAAACAGAAATAGAGTCACAGATGGAGAAAACAAACAGGGTTATTACCAAGAGGAAATGCGGGGAGGATAAACTGAGCGATTCAGGCTGCCATACACACACTACTACATATAAAATAGATAATCAGTAAGAACCGACACTATAGCACTGGGAACTCTAATCAATACTCTGTAATGACCTCTATGGGAACAGAATCTAAAGAGCGGATATATGTATAACTAATTCACTTTTCTATACAGCAGAAACAAATACAACACTATAAACCAACTACACTCCAATAAAAATTAATTAAAAATAAAGTAAAATGGTATAGTTAGTAAGTAAGTGTTAGTCGCTTCAGTCATGTCTGACTCTTTGTGACCCTATGCACTGTAGCCCTCCAGGCTCCTCTCTCCATGGGATTTCCCAGGCAAGAATACTGGAGTGCGTTGCCATTTCCTTCCCCAGTGGACCTTCCCAACCCAGGGATCAAATCTGGGTCTTCTGTACTGCAGGCAGACTATTTACCATCTGAGCCACCAGGAATACAACACTGTAGATGAACAATATTCCAAAAAATAAAATGTTACAGTCCCCATGAAAAACAATTTGGCAGGTCCTCAAAAACTTAAACAATGAATTACCATACAATCCAGCAATTCCACTCCTATCTACATATCCAAAAGAAAAGAAAGCAGGGACTCAAGCAGATACTTATGTAACATGTTCATAGAAGCATTATTCACAATAACCAAAAGGTAGAAACAACCCAAACGTCCATCAACAAATGAATAAATTTTACATACATTTTATACACACACACACACACACACATAGTGGAATCTTCTTTAGCCATAAAAAGGAATGAAGATCTGATATATGCTACAACATAATGAACCTTGAAAACATTATTCTAAGTGAAATCAGCCAGCCACGAAAGGACAGACACTGTATGATTCCACTTCCGTGAGGTCCCCAGAATTCACAGAGAGCTCAGCGACAAAGTAGAAGAGAGGTTACCAGGAGACAGGGGGGATGAGGAGTTATTGTTTAACAGAGACAGAGTTTCTGTTTGGAATGTGGAAAAGTTCTGGATGTGGATAATGGTAATGGGTTTTCCAACATTCTGAATGTACTTAATGCTAATAAACTGTACATCTAAAAATGGTAAATTCTGTTGTAAATATTTTACCATAATAAAAATATTTTTAACATTTGAGGGAAAAAATAGAATATTGAAAATTAATGTAATATAATGAGCAAATCAAATATATACCTGACCTATTAGTACAGTGTCCAAATAGAATTTCCTTTCTTCTTTCCCTCCTTTCCTTCCTTCCTCTTTCTTCAGCTATACCAAACAACTAAACATTTTAAGGAAGAAAGATTCATAGGGAAGTATAATGAGAATTTAATTTTAAAAAGATAAATCATATTGTAAGGGACTGGCAGAATGAGGTAATCCAGAGCAGGGATTATAAACAATCAGCAGGCAGAACCAAAGACCAGGAGATATTTCTATCTTCAGTAAAAGAAAATGAGGAAAAGACAAAAACGTGCAAGCCCCAAATTTGTAAGTCGTTTAGTTCTAGAACAACTCTTTACAGCTATCTTAAGGATAAGATGAGTTAAATAATTCAGGTGGGGCCAGTCTCACTGGCTGTGAACCATGAGGCAAGCAGACAAGCAACACCCTGGAGTCCATGCCAGCAGAAGGCCAGGGATCACATCTTACACCATCTCTGAAGGTACAGTTTATCACTCCAGCTTCCCAACTCTGTAGACACAATTTGTGGGAAATCAGTTCAAAACTCTATGTGACCACAGGGGAAAGGGAGGGGGATGGGATGAACTGAGACACTGGGATTGAGATAACTATTGATGATATGTGTAATATAGATAACTAATGAATACCTACATTATAGCACAGGGAACTCTACTCAATACTCTGTGGTGACCTAAGTGAGAGAGAAACCCAAACAAAGAGGGGATATGTATATATGTATAGCTGATTCACTTTGCTGTGCAGCAGAAACTAACACGATATTATAAAGCAACTATACGCGAGTAAAATTTAAAAAAAAAAAATACTCTATGTGAATGGTCCTCAATAAATGGTAAATCCAGATTTCCCAACCTCCTGGTTCATATTCAAGAACAAGCCAGTTGTAAGCACCCTTATCTGCAGATTATTGCTCAGCTGTTTCACATCTCCAAGAAAAAGGTTTAGGGTCCAAGAAGAATGTTTGCATTCTTCTGCCTTTCACTTGATTCAACAAAAATCGTCTATAAAACAAACCTGAAGACCTCAGGAAAGACCCAGCTTATTAAGTAAGGATTCTTTAAAAAAAAAACCATAACGCCACTGTTATGATTCTAACTGGCAGAAACGGTCTCCTAAGATGCATTCCAACTCTAATTAAAACAGAGCTTTCCCAGGGCTCTCACTTAATTTTAATTTATATTAAAATAGAAGAGTCATTCGATATATTGAATAGCCATCCTAAATCTAGTGGCTTAAATGCCAAGCATCTTCCCTTGCCACAACCTTGGAGATGGATAAAGGGCTGAGGGATAACATTTGGGATGACCCACCCACACAACAGGCTTTTTTCCAGAATATGAAGAAAACTGTTTCCTAAAATGAGATTATGCTGTGGTTAGTCCAGCTTTTTCAAAGATGCAATGCTAAAGAGTCTGCCCATCCATACTGGTGGACCTAAAAGAAACTGGAAGAACAACATTTATTTGGAAACTGACTTTAATCAATGTTAAAGAGCTATAACTTTTCACTTAATTTGAGATCTGGAAGAAATGCCATATTGTTCCAAGGCTTCTTCCACTTCATTCAAGTTCTCTAGGTTTCTCTGTCTAGAAACTTTTCACTCCACTCATCCAGCATGACTTCCTTTTAGCACTTATTGCAACCTGACCCTGTGTTATATACATATTTGCGTACTGTTTCTTGTCCCTCTCTCCCACTGGAATGTCTCTGCAGTTCAGGGGCCCTGGCTGTATGCTTGTTCTCATATTCCAGCACCAACAATAGGACCTGGCACAGACCAAACCCTTGGAAGCACTGTCTTTGTTTACTGTTTGACTGGATAACTCTTGCTCTACACTTTTATTTGTTGTTGTTGTTGTTCAGCTGCTAAGTGGTGTCTGACTCTTTGAGACCCCATGGACTGCAGCACGCCAGGCTTCCCTGTCCTTCACCATCTCCCAGAGTTTGTTCAAACTCATGTGCATTGAGGTGGTGATGCCATCCAACCGTCTCATTCTCTGTCACCCCCTTCTCCTCCTGCCTTTAATGTTTCCCAGCATCAGGGTCTTTTCCAAAGAGTCGGCCCTTTGCATCAGGCCAAAGTATTACACAAGATTATTTGAGGCTAAGAGGAGTAAAGTGACTCGCCTGTGGTCACTAGGCTAGAGGGAAAGTTGGCTTTAGAACTAAGCTTAACTCCCAGTCATTCTTCCAAAGTAGATGCAATTATACCACTCCCTGCTTTTGATAGCTCCCTGATGCTTAAAAAGTGTCAGTACTCTCTGGCCTTTCAAATCCCTCCAAATGTTGCCTGATCCACATGTCTGGTCTGGCCTCCTGCCATTCCCTTCCATGCTTGAACGCTCCTGCCAACTCCCTGTCATAGCTTCATGCTTGCTGTATCTTTGCTCATTCTGTTCCCTACCTCTGGAATACCTTTCCACCCCCTCTCCATCTGTCGAACTACCCCTCCTTCAAGACTTAGCTCCAATATCACTTCCTCTGTAAGCCACCTCCTTATCTTTCTTCATTCTGTCCTCCTTTACCAGAACAGTCACCCCTTCACCTGAAGTCCCCACAGCACTGGGATGTTCTCTCACAGCACATTTTACATTCCTGTCTTTTCTGCTAGACTGAATTCTTCACATTTATATTCACTAGCATCTCCACAGTACCCGGTATGAACAGCTGGGTCAGGGAAAGGAAGAGGAACACAGGGGACATGTGCTACCCTTCCATGTTCAGTATGACTGTCAACATGACAACAAGCCTGCTGCATACCAAATGACGGTCCCAATGACCCAAATTTTAGAAAAAATCAGTTACTGCTAGAAATGGGACACGACATCAAACATGACACATGAAATCAACTAGTGACTTGTAGAACATCATCGTGCGTTCATTCATTCTGCAGCAATGTTAAAATGCTACATTCTTTTCTCAAGCTAGAAACTACAACAAAAGTTCTCATTCAAGTGACTTGTACTCCCTCAATCTTTGTTCTTTTCATGCTGTGTCCACGGCGCCTAGTCCACAGTGCCCAGCCCATGGGGCCCAACACTCAACACACATCTGCTGATGTGAGATAAACTGAGTTTATACAGTGACTCAGGCTGCACGGAATGTTAGTGGTTGTGGGACTTTTCATTAAACTTCATACTGCAGGACACTGTTATGTATTTTTGGCCTACTCCAAGGTAACCAAAGATCACTCTCCTGTTTTGATTCTAGTACTTATCATCTACACGGGTTGTTTGTAACAGACAAAAAGCACAGGAAAATGATAATCTGGAATTACTTTTATAAACCACCCTTCTGGAAGTAATTGTGTATCTTCTCTCAAACTCCAGAATGCCCCTACTAAAAGGGTAAACTCATGCACATTACCACCTAGTATGGATGATCAGAGTAATCTAAGTGTCAGAGGTGGCCTGCCAACGTTGTTGTTCGCAAGTTGTCACTGATAACAAACTGATAGTGATTTACAACTCTGAGAGGGCTGGGGCGGGGTGGGGGAGAATAGATCTGAAGCTGCATAATGTAAACTTTAAGATGTTAATCTGAGCTGCCTATGTTGATTAGGAAAATTAAAATCTCAATTAGAAATAACAAATTGAGTCCTGAGGGTTTTTTTTTCTTTTAATTTCTATTGGGGTATATTGGTTTACAATGTTGCATGAGTTTCAGGTGTACAGCAAAGTGAATCTGTTATACAAACAGATACCCACTCTTATTTATGATTCTTTCCCCCAATAGGCCATTACAGAGTATTGAATAGAGTTCCCTGTGTTAAGTAGGTCCTTATTAGTGATATATTTTATAAATAATAGTGTGTATATGTCAATCTCAATCTTCCAATTTTCCCCCAGTTTTCTTCCTTTCTATCTTTGCCAATTAAAGACTATTATGTCATAAAACTGACAGAAAGCCCCAGTGGGAGGCCACAGCCTTAACACCACCCAATCCTGGCTATTTATTTTTCTATTGGAGTATCAGGCACATCCATAATTAAGAGAGGGAAACTAACAGCCTGTAAATTCTTCCTTTGGAAGACAAAAGGAATACAGCCCTAAAAGCTTGCTGCTTTGTCCTCAAGGGTCATTCAAAACTATCTGAATTCTTCACAATAAAGTATCCATTTGACTGCACCATATCTTATTTATCCCCGAGTTACAACTGGTAATGTCTAATTTAATGTGTTTTTCTCAGAACTAAATAAAGCTATATGGCCTCTGACCTATATAGGAAGGTAATATAAAGCCTAAATATCAGCATTATAAACAAAACAAAGCCCCCCTCACACACACACACACACACACACACACACACACACACACACCCCTGGCACGCACGCGCGCACACACACACACACACACACACCCCTGGCATAATACCTAAAGATGCAATGACTCAGGCATAGACCTTGCAACATTTGATAACTGTCAGGCACTAAATGGTCTTTTAATGGTTCAAAGAGTTCCCATCTTCCTGAACACCTAACCTATTAACAGGGAGAGGTTACAGGCAATGGAAAGAACTCAGCTCAGTTACTTAACCTCTGAACTTGGGCTTCTCATTTGTAAAATGAAGGGCTGGTCTAGAACAACACCACCCAACAGAAATATAATGCAAGCCACATCTGTAGCTTTTATAGTAAACACAAAACACAAAATTTTCTAGTAAACACATTTTCAAAAAAAAAAAAAAAAAAAAAAAAAGGTAAAATGAACTTTAATAATGCTTAAGTTAATCTGATACAGTTAAAACATTATTTCAACATGTTAAAGTATTTTTAAAATCTCAATGACATATTGCACTTTTTTTTCATACCAGGTATTTGAAATCTGGTGTGTATTTTATACTTAGGGCTCCTCCCACTTTGGACAGGCCACATTTCAAATGCTTTAATAGCCCATGGGACCAGTGACTGTACGAGACAGCACTCGTCTAGATGATCTCAGATATTTCACTTGACACTAGATGTAATTTTAATAAAGGGCATAAGAGATTTATAAAGTATGCTTAGAAAAACTATAAAGTATTTTCCTGGATATTCTCAGTCTATTCATTCCCATTCAAAAGGGTGTTTTGCTTTTCTAACTTTTATTTTTTAACTCAAATGGGGTTAGATCTGCAAACGACTGAGTAGGTGGTCTGTTCTACTGTCAGCCTTACCCTTTTCTCACTAAGTCACTGTCCCACAAACTTACAAGGAAGCTAGAAACATTCAAGACAACGCACACCTGCTAACTGAATGAGACTTCCCAAACCTCAGAACTAGAAAACACAACTGTTAAAAATGGGAGTTCAACAGAAATGAGAAAGAAAATGATGTGACCACCTCATTATCTTCCACATATTAAGACAATGCTAGGAAACACAAAAGTACACATGCTTTTGTAGTTGTTTCTCCAATTACTCAATATCCACTGAGGAAGATCCGTGCTGCTCCTCCCACACTGCCCTGCTTATTAGTCCCTTTGTGATCAACGATCTGCCTTCGCCAGATGGCTAGTCCGGGTTAAGAGCACAATATGAGATCAGAGAACAAAGCAAAACTAACTGGCCTTCCCAGGAACTGAACCTGTGACCCTGACCTCATTAACTCTAGAGAACAGTTAACCCATCACAAACATGCCCGGGCAGCTGCATCTTAGAGTGCCAGGCAAGCCCACAGCATCTGTCACAATGATACTGTGGTAGAGAAAAAGTCACTCTACATTTATTAAGAACTTTTCAAAATGAAGAAAAGACAAAATGCAGTCATTGAGGGCAGCTGGAATTCATCAGAAGTGTCTGACTGGCTCGGCTGAATTCATCACAAGCTTCCCTAAGAGTATCAGCTGTGGCCCTGGCCTGAGACCACAAATGGCTTTGACAACGGGGTCCTCATGCTTCCTCTTCCAACAACAGTGGTCTTGGGGCCATGGGCTTTCCTTTTTATTTCTCCCCAGGTGGGGAAACTGTGGGCTAACAATTATATATAAGAATGTCCACAGATTATTTATTGAATCCGGCTTATCTCAGATTTAAACAATAACTCATTTTCTCTGTTGCTCCCCTTCTCCCCCATTAGTGCCAGCCAACTCCTCTACAAGGGAGTAGAGCAAGGCCAGTGGACCTCTGGGTCGGGTATTCCTATCCTCCCTAGTAAAAAGCCTTTTCTTTTTTTTTTTTTTCTTCCAAGTGTTCCCTCCTTTCTTGTTACTGAGAATACTTCTTAGCAGCTGGTATCTGCTCTAAATTCTAACAACCTGTCCCTAGTGAGCTGAGTGCTTACTTCCAATTTAAATACTTCCCAAAGTGTTTCAGGGATGTGGCTTCTGTATCTTTTGCTCGAAGACACATTTTTAAAATAGTACCAGCTTCAGAAGTAACTTTATTAAAATTTCCATGCAAATTTCAAAGTATACTGTTTCAAAAACTCTACAAACACCTGGAAGAGCGGGTGAAGATTTTAAAAACGGATTGAAATTATTTCTGCATTTCATTTTTGACATTTTATACAGAATCACCTTTCCACATACAAACTCAATATAAAAGCTGTTATATATGGTTGTTCTATTTGCTTTCTTAAATATTTCTGATAACATGTGACCAAAGCATTCAACGCGCTTCCCAGGTGGTTCAGTGGTAAAGAATCCACCTGCCAATGCAGGAGACGCAGGAGATGCAGGTTCAATCCCTGGAGAAGGAAACGGCAACCCACTACGGTATTCTTCCGTGGAAAATCCCATGGAAAGAGGAGCCTGGTGGACTACATTCCATGGGGTCCTGAAGAGTCGGACACAACGGAGACAGACACACACACACACACACACACACACACACACGGCATTCAACATCTCTTAAAGGTTTTTACTCAATTTTTTCATTTCCACAAAGTTACTTAAGATTATTTTTAAATTTATGGATCAAGAGTTTGTAAGCATGCACTTCTCATGTAACTGGAAATTATACATATATGTAGATACAAATTTGCCTATGTATCTGCCTCAAAGGCACTAGTGCAAGTACACATCTAAATTGATGTTCCTCTTTTTATCTCTAAGAATGTTCACATCAAGAATAAAAGTAGTACAAAATGTAATGAGAACCCAATTTGCCTGCCTGAACATAAAAAAATTAGTGACCATTCAATAGCTAGAATGTTTGATGCTCACAAAAACTATGCCAATCCACCAAGAGTCAAGAGTTACACAAAAGGAATAAATTAATAAAATACGCATAAAATATAAGCTTATGACAATTATACACAATTTCATTAGAAGCAAAAGGAATTTTTGAGGGTTCGTCTAGGGATAAAATCTAATGTCCAACAATAAGTGAAACAATATACTCACTTTAATCTTAACAGAAAATGATGGTTGAGGAAAATATGTGGTTTCACAAAACCACGAAATTGCTGTTCTTTGTCCAAAATATCATCGTGATCTACACAAACCCTGATTTTAAAAACCTGTCAGTTTTGAAAACACCAACCTTAATTCAACAAGTAAACTAGTTAAACATACCAATGAAAGTTTAAAGCTCCATGCACGTGGAAGCCATATTGCAAAAGCAGGAGTATATTTTTATATCTTTAAGCACCTTGTACTTATCTTATTTATAAGATACAATCCTATGCATCCAACCAGACAACAAAAGAGCCTGAATCTGTCAGACATAAATGGGAAAGAAACAGTGAGTTCTGCCTTTCCATTGTCATGTGTTTCTAAGTACTATTTATAAAATATATTTCCTTAATTCTTTCTCACAATGTTTTTAAAAGAGGAGAAAAGTCCCAGGACCACCAAAAAAATTAAAATATTACTAAAATTTTAAGAAACATTTGCAAGGAACTGAAATACAAAAACAAAAAAATTAATAGTATGGTTAGTGGTGGTTTCTTACAAGCACTTTACAAAATATGTACTTCAACTGCCTGGTGAGTTTGAAACAAATCAATATACTATAAAGTACTCTTTGTAGCTTTTAAGTCTTCATTTTGTGCCTTAACAAAAGCCGACATTCATTTGTAATGAAGTCTTTTTATAGTTACACGGCTATTTCATGTCTCTTCCAAAGATATATTAAACCTTTGGGTGCTCAATAAAACTGACCAATTAATTGACTCTATCATAAAAACCTGAGAAGCTATTTCAAAATGTTTACATCAAAGACTGGCCAAAGTCAAAATGAAATACTGGTCTATGCCGTATGCTTTCTTACTTACTAACTTGAAAACTTTCTTCAAATGAGTCATTTCAAAGGAAACTGCAAAAGATGTACCAAACAGGTAAGTTCTCAATATTGCCATTCAAATTTATCTAAGAGAAGGAATAATACATCTTCAGAAATCACTGGGAGAACTGAAAACAGAGGGTTGGGGCTGGAAGAGCAGAGAGCTTTGGGGTCAAAAAGAACTCTGAATTATTGCTTCATCTCTCACTAACTTTATGATCTTGGGCAAGTTCATAAAACCTCTTTGAGTCTTAATTTCAATTATCAAATGGAAACAGAAGACCTTCTTACAAAGCTGTTACAAGCACTAAATTAGATAACGTAAAAAAATAGGCTGCTTAGCACAGTATCTAGACAGTAATAAATACTCTATATAGTTATAATTACTAAGAAATGTTTAAGAATCTGTTTTCAGTGTAATTTAACATTCAAATTTCAGAAGATGTTGTAAATAATCAGAAGGAAAAATATAAAGGTTCAAAAAAAGATTTGTCTTTAATGCACTCATTAACCTGATTATCCTTAACATTAGTGCTTTTCAAACTGCAGGTCCTGGTGCATTAATGGGATGTGAAATAGTTTAGTGTATCTCAACCAGCACTTCTAAATAAAACAGAATTAAAAATATAAAAATGCATTGCACACATAAGAAGTCTAAGCATTGATTAATGACTTTTTTACCTAAACACATTTGTAATGTATCTGTATACCAGATGGCAAAGTAAAACATTTTATTGTGCAAAAAAAGCCACTGCTTCATTACAATAATGAGAATAATCAGCTGACACTGAATACTTAGTTTCTACTAGACATTGTGCTAAGCATTATGCTCAGCTTTATGCTAAGCACATTATTTAATTTGATCCTGCCCCAAATCCTATAAGGCAAATAGCTACTGTTACTCCATTTTACAGATGAGAAAACTGAGACTTAGACATATTAAATCACTTGCCAAAGATGCAGAACTAACAAGTGGTAAACCCAGAGTTCAAATTCAGTCACCTGTCTCCAGAACTTTCCCATTCAACCATTCCACTTAGCGGGTGGTAAGATATAACTTTTCCTTATGTAAAAGTTAATCAAAAGGTACACTTTTTCATGAGGTCTAATTCGAGAGAGATTTTGTGGAGGTGCAGCATACTGGGGAGAAGACAATGTGATTCAGAGATGAAAGCGCCAGGCATGAGTCCCCTTCTGTCCCTGGCACTATTGCTTCAGTGGTGAGGAGCTGGCAAGTCATTTAATCTCGCTGTGTCTGGATTTCCTCACCTACAAAACAGGAATGATAGTATCTGTCCTGCCTCCCCACAGGCCATTGTGAGAAAGTATTTGTACCTATAACAAGTGAAATGTTCTACTGTGCTATTCAGTTATATGAGATGATCATTAACATGACCCAAGGGGCCCTGGTCTTCACAGAAATATACATCACACATGATCAAAACAGGAAAGTCACCAGGCTTTTATAAACTGTACGTATAAACAGTCCATACAGTTCTTGGCACACAACAGGCCTTCAGTAAATGTTCATTAAACTAAAAGAAGTAAACCAATTCAATCTGTATGCATATTTTATCCATTTGCATTTTATTTTTCATTAATTCATTCTTTCTTCAACTATTTATTGAACATCTGGTATGTACCAGACCGTCACTTACCATGGAGAATTTTTTTTTTTTTTTGGCCATGTCGCACTGCTTGCAAAATCTAGAGTTCCCTGGCCAAGGACTGAACTTGTGCCCCTGCTGTGGAAACACCAAGTCTTAACCACTGGACCACCAGGGAAGTCCCCTACCCTGGAGAATTTCATATTAATTTCAATTAATTTTCCTGAAACTGTATAAGGGAAAATTGTAAAATACAACTTCCTCACCAAGCAATAATAATAACTTACATTTATTACAGTGCTTTATAGCTTGCAAAGAACTATGTGGAAGCTTTCTTTTTTACTTTTTAAAATTTTATTTTTAATTGGAGGATAATTGCTTTACAAGTTGTGTTATTTTCTGCTGTACAACAATGGTGAATCTGCCATTAGTATACTTACAGCCCCCTCCCTCAGTGGAAGCTTTTGTTTCTCACGCCAACTGCCTAAGTATGTCAAGTCAGTGTTATCTTCCCGACTCCAAATTCAGTGCTAAGTGACTGCTAAGTCTTTAGAGTGAAAGTTTCTCCATCTCAGAGGTGACTGTAAATATACGGGTTTGGAAGAAACTACCTTTTAATACTGGAAAAGGGCAATCTAGTGGCCTTGATTTTCTTCCCTTCACATATCTGAGTTGAAGTAATGAAACCATCCATATCACTTATGTAAGATGCATTTTTCAAAAATGTTTCTTAAACCTGCCTTTGAAATTGTTTTTCTTAGAGGTTTAATTTTTTGTTGAATATATACAACCAGGATTCAGTTTTCTCAGAGAATAAAGGAGGGAGTGGTGGAAGCATCTTTCCTTTGTTGATTTTTTAAAATTACTCAAAATTGACTGTTGTTTTCAGATTCCCGAGTCACATTACAATGCCAAATAATTGTTAGCCATTTTATATATAATTCAACAACTACTACAGGTGATTTTTACAGAAGAATGATGATTTAATGACAACTTGATGAACTGAAAATTTGCTACAGGATATTGACTAAACCTTTTACTGAAATTGCCTTATCCTTTGTATTCTAACCACTCCCTCTCCATCAACACCACCTCCCCACACACACACGCACTCCCTCACCTACACCAGATCAGTTTCTGGGCCATTATTCTTAAAACCATATTAAAATTTCACAACACATGTTCATAGTTACTAGGTTTTCTGGCCCCTGACACCCCGTCCATCCACTGAATCCATGTGCCTTTTAAACATTTTTTTTTGTATTGTCTCTTAAAATGTAGAATTCAGAAAACGATTACGATGCCTCTATTCTGAGAACATCTCAAAGGTAACCCTCTGCCCTTCTGTTTACTGATAAGCACGAATAAAAGCCATTCCCCACCCACCGTCTCGGTAGGGTTAGGAGGTCCAATCTCGCCACTACAGGACTCTGCAAGAAAGAACGGTTATAGAACCAGGAAAACCATCGCAAGAACCCGAGAGAGAAGATAAGGAAAACACATTTTTACAGGACTGGCAGCGTGCAGTCTCCCGGCTCCAGCCCTTGTAAACAGGGAAAACCTTTGTCTTGCCTCAGCCATCAAACTGGTGGCTCATCAGAATTGGGGCAACAAGAGTTTGTGCGAAATGGCTCGGCAGAGGTTAAACAAAGCAATGCAGTTGGGGGGGGGGGGGGGGGGGCGGTGGAAGGCAGGGCTGAGCCCGGGTCAGCGCCCGAGATCCCAGACGGCGAGGTCTCGCTTTGACCCCCGCCACAGCCGGGACCCGAGCCGGAGACCCCAGGACCGGATGCCGCGGCGCGGGAAGGACAGAGGGAATTTAAAGGTCCCACGCTTTCGGCAAGTTACCGGGGGCGCAGCCCGTCCGCAGGTTCCTCGCGTGGGATCCAGAGCCGCGCACACCACGCGCCGGGTGTCTCGGGGAGGGTCCGCGCCGCACGCGCGGGGACACCGCCCCGGAGTCCACGACCCGCCCAGCCGAGCCCACTAACCCAGGGCAGGGGCAAGGTCGGGAATCCCGGGCCGCCGCGGGGGCCTGGCCCGGGGGTCGCCCGGGAAAGGAAGAAGCCCGCCCGCTGCACCCATTGTCTGGCTCCGGCCGCGGGCCGGGAGGGCGCTCACCTGACGTCCCGGCCGGGAGCCGGGGCTGGGAAAGTGGCTAGATGGCGATGGCGATCCCGCGCGGGCGGCGGGCGCCAGTGCAATGCCCGCGGCGGTCCCGCGGCACCAGCAGCCTCCGCAGCAGCACCGGCAGCGCACCCGCCTCTCAGGCGGCCACGGCCTCCATTGCTCTCCCCGCCGCCGCCGCCGCGCGGCACTGCGAGCCCGGCCCCGCGCGGCGTGGTCACATGCTCCGCCCGCGCCTCGGGCGCTCGGACCCGCGCCCGCCGCGGCCCCGCCCGGCTTCGCCGCTGGACCGCCGGGCCCTGCCACGGGAACTGGAGAGCCCGGTTTCCTTTCGAGCCCTCCAGGAAAGAAGCCGCGGGACGACTCCCTTCCCCTGGGGGTGGTAGTGCCCAGAAATCGGAGCTGATCACTGGCAAGGGCGTGGGATTGGTCAGTGTCCTCTCCACCACTGCCGGGGATGGCCCGGCTGACCTGTGGGGTCTGAGGTTACTGTGGTGGGCTCACAGGGAGGCTTACGTGGGATAGGAACTCGGGACCATCAGTTAGCACTCTCCACGGGGTGCAAATCTGGCCCCCGGTACCGAGATGAGCTAGAGACTAGGGGAGCGACCTGGACTCCCGAGGGAGTTTTCCCCTGCAGATCCCCGACCGTGAGAAATGGCATGGGGACTCCTGAAAGTCAAACAAGTTGAAAGATATCACACAAAAGTAGAAAGGCTCGAAGTTGCTTTGCTGAGTGGCTGTACATCTGAACAGAGTGACGCTGACATTGGGCGTTATTGTTCGCAGCCAGAATGAAATTAAACATTGACTTTGATATATTTTAAGAAAACTATGTTTTCCTTTTGTGGCTCAACTGGAAACACTAAGACTGTTTTCCCCGTATGTTTTACTATGACTATTTTGATGGAACTTGGAAATCCGTTTCTGGTGATCCTTTCCTTCACAATGCATGCAGAGATGCTAAAAACAATTTTGTATCACTATTAATAAAGAAATTGAAAACAAAGCAAAAAATAAATCCTCTGTGACAAAAGATGGAGAAGATGAGGGGTAATGCGAACAGGTGCTCAGTCTTGAGTCAGATGTCCCAGTGCCAAAAACAGGACTACTAATTTCAATATGGGTGCCTGACAAAGGAGCAGCTTTGACAGTGGAAAAATCTAGTACATACTGCCTGATCCAAATGGGTTTTTCTAGATGAACATTTTAATTAACCACCAGAATATGGTTGTGTATTTTTGTAAATATAGATATCATTGTTCAGTATTTGCATATTCTAAATGATGTCTGCTGCTGCTGCTTAGTTGCTTCAGCCATGTCCGACTCTCGTACGACCCCATAGACGGCAGCCCACCAGCGTCCTATGTCGATTGTCCAGGCAAGAATCCTGGAGTGGGTTGCCACTTCCTTCTCCCAAATGATGTCTGCTTTATTCCAAATAAGCATAAGGAAGAGTTTTGTGAAGCTTTGAGCAGGTTCTCCTTGATTTGATCTAGTAGCACCAGAAGCTCTCAGAGGCCAAAAACCAAGTCTGTGTAGAACATATAACTGAGGTCTTTTTCTTGACATATTATAATCTTGCCAAGGACATGAATACACATGCTATAAAAATTCAAATTTACATAAATCAAGTGTAGGTCTAATTTTTTAATTTTGCAGAGCAAGGAACACCAGATTATACATTCATAAATTATTGAAAGCGTTCTAGAGAATTTGTACTAATATTAGAGCATTCCTAGCTCTAATGGGTTTTGTGTTTCATGGGCCTCAGAAATCAGAAGCTATCAGGCACCACTTGTGATGGGTGCTGTTTTTTCCCCTCACTTTTCAAACACGCTGCTTCCTAATTACTACATTCAGGGCTATAGTAACAGAGTGGTACATCAAATAGGGCTATCAGCCTGCTGTTCCACTTTTGACATGTAACACGTGGATTTTCAGAGACCATAATGCAATACAAACTAAAAATGCAGAACACTAAGAATTTTAAAAATACTTAACCATTTATTTAACGATTAAAGAATATGAGAATGAAACTATATAGGTAAACCCATAGTTCTCAGTTCAGTTAAGCTGCTCAGCCGTGTCCGACTCTTTGCAACCCCGTGGACTGCAGCACGCCAGGCTTCCCTGTCCATCACCAACTCCTGGAACTTGCTCAGACTCATGTCCATCGAGTCAGTGATGCCATTCAATCATCTCATCCTCTGTTGTCCTCTTCACCTCCTGTCTTCCATCTTTCCCAGCATCAGGGTGTTTTCCAAGGAGTCAGTTCTTTGCATCACATCAGTCCTCCAATGTATATTCAGGACTGATTTCCTTTAGGATGGACTGTTTGGATCTCCTTGCAGTCCAAGGGACTCTCAGGAGTTTTCTCCAACACCACACCACCATAGTTCTTAGTTGTGGGTAATTTTTCCTCTGGGAAACATCAGGCAGTTTCTGGAGACACTTTTGGTTGTCACAACTGGCTCACAGGTGCTACTACTGGCATCTAGTGGTTAGATACCAGAGATGCTTCTAAACATCCTACAATGCAGAGAACAACCTTCCACAACCTAGAGTTCTCTGGTGAAATGTCAGTAGTGCCAAGGTTGAAAACCCTGAGGTAGACCATGGACTTCAGAGCCTCAAGATTTCATATTCCCTCATTTCTGTTTTAACCTCCCTATTCCTGTGTATCTACATGGAATTTTCTTAATGCTCAAGAAATGAGTACAATAGTCAAATCTTTCACTAAGAGGAGACCAATGAAATGAATGGATGAATAATTGTGCAAATAAAATTTATACAGGTAACAAATAAAGATAAGAAAAAGCTAAACTAGTAGAAATATTGTGGTGTAGACAATGTCTTGATTGTCCCTGACAACTTTTCAGAACCTTGTCATCTTCCCAACAGCCCATTGTTCTGAAAGTTTCCATTAGTCAAGCATAAGGTTAGTAATTCCCTCCTGACCACTCCAGGTCAAGGGCTGCTGTGAATATTCAGAGTTCAAGGTGAATGAGGGGGACGTATTTAAATGACTCAGGGCAGGCAGTGACTCTTAGGATGGGATGAGACTTAGAAAACGCCTATCCTATCAATAGTTGTTCAGTCGCTAATAAAGTAGTAAACGTCGCTCAGTCGTGTCCGACTCTTTGCAACCCCATGGACTGTAGCCTACCAGGTTCCTCCTTCCATGGGATTTTCCAGGGAAGATTACTGGAGTGGGTTGCTAAGTCGTGTTCAACTCTTTGTTATAGAACTGACTTTCTGTTCTGCGCATGGGTTTGTGAGTAATTCACTTAATTTCAGACTTTTCCACAAGTCTGTAAAACTGAGGATGATTGTTGCATGTTACATGTCTTCCATCAAAATTACAAAGGTATTCCTGTGATAAACCTTAATGGAAAAGAATATGAAAAAGAGGACTTCCCTAGTGCCAATGGCTAAGGCTCTTCAATTCCAATGCAGGGAGCCCCGGTTCAATCCCTGATCAGGGAACTCAGTCTCACATGCCACAACTCAGAGTTCACATGCCACACCTAAAAATCTTGGGTACCACAACTAAGATCCAGAGCAGCCAAATAAATAAATATTTTTAAATTATATACATATATATATATATATATATGTATGACTGAATCACTTTGCTACAGAACAAAAATCAACACAACAGGTATATTTCAGAGACTTCCCTAGTGGTCCAGCAGTTAAGACTCTGCACTGCCAGTGTAGGGTGCAGGGGTTTGATCCCTGACCATGAACTCCTTATTGCCAAGTTCAGACTGAAATTGAAAAAAGTAGGGAAAACCACTAGACCATTCAGGTATGACCTAAATCAAATCCCTTATGATTATACAGTGGAAGTGAGAAATAGATTTAAGGGCCTAGATCTGATAGATAGAGTGCCTGATGAACTATGGAATGAGGTTCGTGACATTGTAGAGGAGACAGGGATCAAGACCATCCCCATGGAAAAGAAATGCAAAAAAGCAAAATGGCTGTCTGAGGAGAGCTTACAAATAGCTGTGAAAAGAAGAGAAGCGAAAAGCAAAGGAGAAAAGGAAAGATACAAGCATCTGAATGCAGAGTTCCAAAGAATAGCAAGAAGAGATAAGAAAGTCTTCTTCAGCGATCAGTGCAAAGAAATAGAGGAAAACAACAGAATGGGAAAGACTAGGGATCTCTTCAAGAAAATCAGACATGCCAAAGGAACATTTCATGCAAAGATGGGCTCGATAAAGGACAGAAATGGTATGGACCTAACAGAAGCAGAAGATATTAAGAAGAAGTGGCAAGAATACACAGAAGAACTGTACAAAAAAGAGCTTCACGACCCAGATAATCATGATGGTGTGATCACTGACCTAGAGCCAGACATCCTGGAATGTGAAGTCAAGTGGGCCTTAGAAAGCATCACTACGAACAAAGCTAGTGGAGGTGATGGAATTCCAGTGGAGCTATTCCAAATCCTGAAAGATGATGCTGTGAAAGTGCTGCACTCAATATGCCAGCAAATTTGGAAAACTCAGCAGTGGCCACAAGATTGGAAAGGTCAGTTTTCATCCCAATCCCAAAGAAAGGCAATGCCAAAGAGTGCTCAAACTACCGCACAATTGCACTCATCTCACACGCTAGTAAAGTAATGCTCAAAATTCTCCAAGCCAGGCTTCAGCAATATGTGAACTGTCAACTTCCTGATGTTCAAGCTGGATTTAGAAAAGGCAGAGAGAGGAACCAGAGATCAAATTGCCAGCATCCGCTGGATCATCGAAAAAGCAAGAGAGTTCCAGAAAAACATCTATTTCTGCTTTATTGACTATGCCAAAGACTTTGACTATGTAGATCACAATCAACTGTGGAAAATTCTGAGAGAGATGGGAATACCAGACCACCTGATCTGCCTCTTGAGAAATCTGTATGCAGGTCAGGAAGCAACAGTTAGAACTGGACATGGAACAACAGACTGGTTCCAAATAGGAAAAGGAGTTCGTCAAGGCTGTATATTGTCACCATGTTTATTTAACTTATATGCAGAGTACATCATGAGAAATGCTGGACTGGAGGAAACACAAGCTGGAATCAAGATTGCCGGGAGAAATATCAATAACCTCAGATATGCAAATGATACCACCCTTATGGCAGAAAGTGAAAAGGAACTAAAAAGCCTCTTGATGAGAGTGAAAGTGGAGAGTGAAAAGGTTGGCTTAAAGCTCAACATTCAGAAAACGAAGATCATGGCATCTGGTCCCATCACTACATGGGAAATAGATGGAGAAACAGTGGAAACAGTGTCAGACTTTATTTTTCTGGGCTCCAAAATCACTGCAGATGGTACTGCAGCCATGAAATTAAAAGACACTTACTCCTTGGAAGGAAAGTTATGACCAACCTAGATAGCATATTCAAAAGCAGAGACATCACTTTGCCAACAAAGGTTCGCCTAGTCAAGGCTATGGTCTTTCCTGTGGTCATGTATGGATGTGAGAGTTGGACTGTGAAGAAGGCTGAGCGCCGAAGAATTGATGCTTTTGAACTGTGGTGTTGGAGAAGACTCTTGAGAGTCCCTTGGACTGCAAGGAGATCCAACCAGTCCATTCTGAAGGAGATCAGCCCTGGGATTTCTTTGGAAGGAATGATGCTAAAGCTGAAACTCCAGTATTTTGGCCACCTCATGTGAAGAGATGACTCATTGGAGAAGACTCTGATGCTGATGCTGGGAGGGATTGAGGGCAGGAGGAGAAGGGGACGACAGAGGATGAGATGGCTGGATGGCATCACAGACTCAATGAATGTGAGTCTGAGTGACCTCCGAGAGCTGGTGATGGATAGGGAGGCCTGGCATGCTGCAGTTCATGGGGTCGCAAAGAGTCGGACACGACTGAGCGACTGATCTGATCTGATCTGATCTGGGGAACTAAGTATATCTCAATAAAATAAAGTAAATTACAAAGTTATAATGATCTCAAAAACTAATGGCAAAGTATAATAGGCAAATACTAATAAAAAGAAAGCACATGAAGACAACTGAATATTAATACTTCTAGCAAAACAATGTTCCAGCAAAACAATGAAGATAGACCACTCTCTCTCACCATATACAAAAATTAATTCAAAATATAGATCTAAAAGTAAGAGCCAAAAGTATAAAGCTGCTCAAACAAAGCATAGGGAGTAATCTTCACCTCCCTGGGTTAGAGAATGGTTTCTTAGATAAAACACCAATAGCACAGGCAAAAAGGAAAAATAAAACTAGACTGCATCAAAATTTAAAGCTTTTTAAAAAATTTTTGAAGCAAATAATATCAAGAGAGTGAAAATATGGCCCTTAAGGTAGCAAAATAAAAAGATTTCCTCTGCGTCTGAAAGCAGAGCATTCCTATGAAAGCTTTCATATGCCACAGTGGTGTAAAGCAAAGCAGCACATACCTTAGACACATCTTGCTAACGGATGCACAAAATAAATCAAAGGAGTTAAACAACAAAGTCCTACTGTATGGCACAGAAAACTTCATTCAATATCCTATGATAAGCCATAATGGGAGAGTATATTAAAAAAGAATGTATATATATTAACATGTATAACTTAGCACTTTTCTGTACAACAGTAATTAACACATTGTAAATCAACTATACTTCAGTGAAAAAGATAAAGCACAGATAATCATAGACACAGTTCAAACTAATGCAGCTTGATGCCAAGATACAGCATGTAGTTGCTGGGGAAGGAACTTGGCAGTGCCACTCACACTGCTTGGAATGCACATCTTTTCCATAACAGCTAGCTATAAAAAAACACCGAATGTTATTTTTACCTTTGCCTTTTTTTTTGTAAAGGTGAATATCCTCTTTGGATTTCTTTCAGTCACCAAAAGCAAGTATTGATACAATGAAGTGGCATAAATCAAAGTTGAAAATCAGGGGATCCATGTATTTGCAAAATATATATGTATCAGATAAGAGACCCGTATGCAGAATATATAAAGAACTTGTACAATTAATAGTTTAAAAGATAAATATCTCAATTTTTAAATGGGTAAGGGACCTCAGACAATTCTCTGACAAAAATAAAAGCAAACAGTCAATAAGCACATGAAAAGATGCTCAATGCTGTTAAGCATCAGGGAAATACAAATCAAAACCACAATAAAAGACCACTTTATACCACCAGGATAGCAATAATAAAAAAGAGAGATAATAACAATTGTTGGTGAGGATGTAGAAACACTGGAACCATCAGACATCAATGGTGTAACATAAAATGGTTTAGCCACTTAGGAAATAGTTGGCAGTTCTGAAATATGTTAAACGTGGAGGTTGCCTGTGACCCAGAAATTTCACTCCCAGGTACACACGGAAGGAAATGAAAGTATATAGCCACACAAAACATTATTTTGTGCATGTGAATTTTTATAGTAGTATTACTTACAATGGTCAAAAGTGGAAATGACTGAAATGTCTGTCAACTGATGAATGGATTAAACAAAAGGTGTTATTAGCCTTTATACAAAGGCTAATATTTTTCTTAGCCTATCAGTTCAGTTCAGTTGCTCAGTCGTGTCCGACTCTTTGCAGCCCCATGAATTGCAGCACTCCAGGCCTCCCTGTCCATCACCAACTCCTGGAGTTCACTCAAACTCATGTCCATCGAGTCAGTGATGCCATCCAGCCATCTCATCCTCTGTTGTCCTCTTCTCCTCCTGCCCCTAATCCCTCCCAGCATCAGAGTCTTTTCCAATGAGTCAACTCTTCGCATGAGGTGGCCAAAGTACTGGAGTTTCAGCTTTAGCATCATTCCTTCCAAAGAACACCCAGGGCTGATCTCCTTCAGAATGGACTGGTTGCATCTCCTTGCAGTCCAAGGGACTCTCAAGACTCTTCTCCAACACCACAGTTCAAAAGCATCAATTATTCAGTGCTCAGCTTTGTTCACAGTCCAGCTCTCACATCCATACATGACTATTGGAAAAACAATAGCTTTGACTAGACGGACCTTTGTTGGCAAAGTAATGTCTCTGCTTTTGAATATGCTGTCTAGGTTGGTCATAGCTTTCCTTCCAGGAAGTAAGCATCTTTCAATTTCATGGGTGCAGTCACCATCTGCAGTGATTTGGAGCCCCCAAAAATAAAGTCTGACACTGTTTCCACTGTTTCCCCATCTATTTCCCATGAAGTGATGGGACCAGATGCCATGATCTTCGTTCTCTGAATGTTCAGCCTTAAGCCAACTTTTTCACTCTCCTCTTTCACTTTCATCAAGAGGCTTTTTAGTTCCTCTTCACTTTCTGCCATAAGGGTGGTATTATCTGCATATCTGAGGTTATTGATATTTCTCCCGGCAATTTTGATTCCAGCTTGTGCTTCTTCCAGCCCAGCGTTTCTCATGATGTACTCTGCACATAAGTTAAATAAGCAGGATGACAATATACAGCCTTGATGTACTCCTTTTCCTATTTGGAACCAGTCTGTTGTTCCATGGCCAGTTCTAATTGGTGCTTCCTGACCTGCATATACGTTTCTCAAGAGGCAGGTCAGGTGGTCTGGTATTCCCATCTCTTTCAGAATTTTCCACAGTTGATTGTGATCCACACAGTCAAAGTCTTTGGCATAGTCAAGAAAGCAGAAATAGATGTTTTTCTGGAACTCTCTTGCTTTTTCCATGAACCAGTGGATGTTGGCAATTTGATCTCTGGTTCCTCTGCCTTTTCTAAAACCAGCTTGAACATCTGGAAGTTCACAGTTCATGTAATGTTGAACCCTGGCTTGGAGAATTTTGAGCATTACTTTACTAGCACGTGAGATGAGTGCAATTGTGCAGTAGTTTGAGCATTCTTTGGCATTGCCTTTCTTTGGGATTGGAATGAAAACTGACCTTTTCCAGTCCCGTGGCCACTGCTGAGTTTTCCCAATTTGCTGGCATATTGAGTGCAGCACTTTCACAGCATCATCTTTCAGAATTTGAAACAGCTCAACTGGAATTCCATCACCTCCACTAGCTTTGTTCATAGTGATGCTTTCTAAGGCCCACTTGACTTCACATTCCAGGATGTCTGTCTCTAGGTCAGTGATCACACCATCGTGATTATCTGGGTCATGAAGATCTTTTTTGTACAGTTCTGTGTATTCCTGCCAGCTCTTCTTAATATCTTCTGCTTCTGTTAGGTCCATACCATTTCTGTCCTTTATCGAGCCCATCTTTGCATGAAATGTTCCCTTGGTATCTCTAATTTTCTTGAAGAGATCTCTAGTCTTTCCCATTCTGTTGTTTTCCTCTATTTCTTTGCATTAATAGCTGAGGAAGGCTTTCTTATCTCTTCTTGCTATTCTTTGGAACTCTGCATTCAGATGCTTATATCTTTCCTTTTCTCCTTTTCTTTTTGCTTTCTTTCTTTTCACAGCTATTTGTAAGGCCTCCCCAGACAGCCATCTTGCTTTTTTGCATTTCTTTTCCTTGGGGATGGTCTTGGTCGCTGTCTCCTGTACAGTGTCACGAACCTCATTCCATAGTTCATCAGGCACTCTATCTATCAGATCTAGGCCCTTAAATCTATTTCTCACTTCCACTGTATAATCGTAAGGGATTTGATTTAGGTCATACCTGAATGGTCTAGTGGTTTTCCCTACTTTCTTCAATTTAAGTCTGAATTTGGCAATAAGGAGTTCATGATCTGAGCCACAGTCAGCTCCCGATATTGTTTTTGCTGACTGTACAGAGCTTCTCCATCTTTGGCTGCAAAGAATATAATCAATCTGATTTCGGTGTTGACCATCTGGTGATGTCCATGTGTAGAGTCTTCTCTTGTGTTGTTGGAAGAGGGTGTTTGCTATGACCAGTGCGTTCTCTTGGCAAAACTCTATTAGCCTTTGCTCTGCTTCCTTCCGTATTCCAAGGCCAAATTTGCCTGTTACTCCAGGTGTTTCTTGACTTCCTACTTTTGCATTCCAGTCCCCTATAATGAAAAGGATATCTTTTTTAGCCTATATACAAAGGAATATCTGGCAATAAAAATGAATGAAGTACGAATACACACTACTACACAGATAAACCTTGAAATCATGCTGAATGAAAGAAGCTAGGAAGACCACATACCATGATTCCATCTATATCAAATGTCCATCCAGACAGGCAAATCTATAGAGACAGTAGTAGATCATGGTTGATGGGGAATGAGAGGGGAGAATGGAGAGTCACTCAGTAGATGTGATGTTTCTAAAATTAATGGTGGTAATGACTGTACAATGCTGTGAGTATACTAAAAAGCATCAAATCATACAATTTAAATTTAAATCTCAATTTAAATGAGATATAATATATAAATTATATCTCAATAAAGCTGTTCAAAAAGAGAAGCAAGAGTAACTAACAACATTAATATTTGACAAAAGAGATTATAAGGTGACAAGTATCAAATGTTACAAGGTACAAGCAAACAACAGAAAATAAGACTCTTGAAAATTTATGTATCTAACAATAGAAACTTTTAATTATTTAATCTAAAAACTGAAAAAGAAAAGGAAAAGTTAATAATCTACAGTGATAGTGGGAGAGCTTTAAACCTTTCTTAGCAATTGACATATCACATAGATGACGATGTGTGTGGTAAGTCACTTCAGTCGTGTCCAACTCTGTGCGACCCTATGGACTGTAGCCTGCCAGGCTCCCCTGTCCATGGTATTCTCCAGGCAAGAGTTCTGGAATGGGTTGCCATGCCCTTCTCCACGGGATCTTCCCCACCCAGGGATCGAACCCACGTCTCTTCTGTCTACTGCATTGGCAGGTGGCTTCTTTACCACTAATGCCACCTAGCAAGCTTGATATAAAATATATCAAGAAAGGTGTATCCAACAAACAGAAAATATGCTTTCTGTGCAAAACCATTTGGCCCGGTCAGAAAAATGTACCAAGTTTTAGTACTGCCTCACAAAATCTCAGTAAATTTCAATCCATGTAGGCCACATTCTGTGATTAAAATTCAATAAATTAGAAATCTGTAACAAAATCCAATGTGAAATTTTTTAAACTTCCTTTTAAATAATTCATGTTAAAAATAGAGTGATCGTGCTTTCTGGTTTACCCAAAACAGTCCTAGCTTACACTTAGTGCAGGGACATAATATGTATATTTCACTCTAAAAGAATCCCAATTTGGATGGTGAATTATATAATAATCACAGTTAATGAATAATCCTTAACTGAATTTGGAATCTATTTAGATAGCAATAACAAAAGGAAATTACAAAATACCTTGGGGGGTATAGCCCAGGGTTCTTGGAAGAAATTTAAGAAAGATTAAAAGTACACTAAGTATATAACGCCAGGCTGAAAAACAAATAAAAGCAAAGAAAGCAGAAAGATGGAAGGTGTGAAAGCAAGAGTTAATGAATGAAAAACAAATCAAACAGTAGATTTGATCACCCCCCAAAAAAAAAAAATTTTTTTTGATTCTTAGGAAAAGGTCAGTCAGTGAAGAGATACACAAAAAATAGGCATTTCACAAGAAAAGAGAAATAATTACAGTATGGATTTTTAAAAAACATAGATGAAATAGATTTTCCAGAAAAAAATCTGAATTTCCAAAACCAATTTGAGAAGGGGGAACAATCAGAATAGCTGAATTTTTTTTTTAATAGATGAGTGTTTGTAGGAGAAATTTAAAAGGTGGTCCAGTGTTTTCTGGACTGGATGAAGCACACTCTGGAATCAAGATTGCCAGGAGAAATATCAATAACCTCAAATGTGCAGATGACACCACCCTTATGGTAGAAAGTGAAGAAGACCTAAAGAGCCTCTTGATGAAAGTGAAAGAGGAGAGTGAAAAAATTGGTTTAAAGCTCAACATTAAGAAAACTAAGATCATGGCATCTGGTCCCATCACTTCATGGCAAATAGATGGAAAAACAATGGAAACAGTGACAGACTTTATTTGGGGGGCTCCAAAATCACTGCAGATGGTGACTGCAGCTATGAAATTAAAAGACACTTACTCCTTGAAAGAAAAGTTATGACCAACCTAGACAGTATATTGAAAAGCAGAGACGTTACTTTGCCAACAAAGGTCCATCTAATCAAAGCTATGGTTTTTCCAGTAGTCATGTATGGATGTGAGAGTTGGACTCTAAAGAAAGCTGAGTGCCGAAGTATTGATGTTTTTGAACTGTGATGTTGGAGAAGACTCCTGTGAGTCCCTTGGACTGCAAGGAGATCCAACCAGTCCATCCTAAAGGAAATCAGTCCTGAATGTTCATTGGAAGGACTGATGCTGAAGCTGAAACTCCAATACTTTGGCCACCTGATGCAAAGAGCTGAGTCATTTGAAAAGATCCTGATGCTGGGAAAGATTGAAGGTAGGAGGAGCAGGTGACGACAGAGGATAAGATGGTTGGATGTCATTATTGACTCAATGGACATGAGTTTGAGTAAACTCCGGGAGTTGGTGATAGACAGGGAGGCCTGGTGTACTGCAGTCCATGGAGTCACAAAGAGTCAGACACAACTGAGCAACTGAACTGAACTGAATGTTATCTTCTAAAAAAGACACGTACCCAGGTGATTTCATGAGTCAGTCCTAACAAATTCTCAGGGAGCCAACAATTGCCATGTAATCCAAAAGTTTCCAGGATATGAGAAAAAGGCAATTTCACTACCTCTTCTAGGACGCTAGAATAACTATGACATCAGAGCCAGACATCGCTGCTTTCACACAAAAGATGACTATAAGCCAGATAAAAAATCCAAATTAAATACTAGAAAATTAAGACCAGCAGTGCATTAAAAGTAATATTACGGTTCTGGAAAGGGATAGTGGTGATAGGTCTATCACCATTGTGACTGTACCTAATGCCTCTGAACTAGACACTTAAAGATTGTTACTATGGTACATTTCCTGTATATCTTACCAGAATAAAAAACATAGGATTACAAGTGTTGGAGACAATTCCATATAGAGCTGTCATTTCTGCATGTCTTTTTTCACTGAGGCACAGACAGTTTTTGTTCTGAACAGTCTTCCAAGGATGCTTGTATAGGCTGAATGGTAGAAACAGTGTCACCCCAGTGCATAGGGCAGCTTTGTTTTCCATCCAATATGAGGAAGATGGGGCTTCCCTGGTGACTCAGTGGTAAAGAATCTGTCTGCCCATGCTGGAGACGAATGTTTGATCCTCAGGTCAGGAAGAGCCCCTGGAGAAGGGAATGGCAATCCACTCCAGTATTCTTGTCTGGGAAATCCTACGGACAGAGGAGCCTGGTGGAAACAGTCCACGGGGCTGCAAAAGACTGAGCAACTAAACAATTACATAAGGAAGATAACATCTTCTTCCAGGACAAAGGTTTACAGGTTTGCTTGAAGCCCCTTAATGGAAGAGGTTTCCTAAATTCCCATTTCTCAGCTGGGATATATTGTCCACTGCATGTGCAATATCCATCTAGGTCTGCCTGCATGCTTCCTGGGGGTTTTGGGAACATGAGGGTTTAGTATAAAACTCATGCTGCCTGCTGTGCAGTAATAAAGACCTTTGTCCCTGACCCAGGAGTCTCGTGTCTTCTGCTGACACTCAGAGAACTTGTGGTAGGCCACGTACCAGGCTGTGAGCAGGACAGCATCTCAGACCACTCACAGTTCTCCAGTTTGGGCAACAAATGGATGGGAGCTGGGATTTCCCTGGTGACCCATTGGAAGAATCCGCTATCCAATGCAGGGGATGTGGGTTTGTTGGGGAACAAGGATCCCACATGCTGGTAGTGCAGCCAAAAGATAAAAAATTTTTAAAAAGGATAGCTGACAGACTTGGCTCTCTGAAGAGAAAGGGTGAAGTTAGGGGACAGGAGAGATGGCACAGGAACTGATCAAAGGGAATGCTCTCACCCAAGTGTCTGGTGAATGAGTGAGTGAAAGTTACTTAGTCGTGTCCGACTCCTTGTGACCCCATGGACTATACAGTCCTTGGATTTCTCTACGCCACAGTACTGGACTGGGTAGCCTTTCCCTTCTCCAGGGGATCTTCCCAACCCAGGGATTGAACCCTGGTCTCCCACATTGCAGGCAAATTCTTTACCAGCTGAGCCACAAGGGAAGCCCCAAGTGCTGGGTGAAGGGGAGGAAATGGGAGTCCTGGATTGCCCTTACCTATTAATACTTAGAAGCTGCACAACGATTGGTGGGATTGAAACAAGATGTGGGATGGTATTCTCATCCTCAGTTGGGACAAGAAAGATATGTCTTTGTGACAACGAGTGGGCAAGCCCTGTGGCCCACTCAAAAGGCAGTACATTGTAGCTGCTGGAACAAATGCTGTTAGTGGTGAGAACACAGAGCTTTGGCTTAGCCACTTCAAGTCAGAAGTCAGTGCAAATGCAAAGCTTCATCTACGGGGGATGTCGACTGAAAAAAAAAAGTACAACCTAAGAGTTGGGAATTATGTTTTATTTGATGGACAATACTGAGGACTTACACCCAGAAGACAGCCTCATAACTCATAGGGATTTCTCCACAGAAGTAAGAAAAGTGCCACAATATATAAGTTTTTGCAACAAAAAGCAGGCAGTTGGAACATCAAAAGATTCCTTTAAGAAAACCTGACATAAGTGAATGGATTTAGTGCTTTTCTGTGTATGGGGAGATGCAGGAGACTGGGCTCACTGAAATTATTCCTTTGATATACATCTTAGCTCTCTAGGGCCAGCATCCTGCTTTTGTCCATCCTGAATGCCCTCAGGGTGCACAGTCCAGGACGACTACAGTGGCAGATGGCTTGATGGCCATAACATCCTTTGCTTACTGTCATGTGGCACGTGACATTCCTCGTCCACAGGCAGGAGCTGCTCTCTCCCTCTGTGCCTTCTGATCCCACCCTGCCCCCACCCTGCCATTTTTTCCTGACCTCAGGAAAGTCCTGATATTCTAAGAAACCAAATTATTGGGTCACGGTCTCATGGTCCCCAAGAAGGATTGAAGGCCATACACACTCTGCACAAATATACCCAGGAACTTCAGGGAGTGAAGGGACTCACATTTCTCTAGCTTCTTTGAATATAGGCACCCAAGTCACCATCCTATCTGATCCAGTGATGCTCAGATTTAACTGATGGGATTTGGGCCAGGATCTCAATGGGGAAGAGAAGCTAATTTGACCTTATGGGTGGAACTAATTCAGTGTGCTGCTGTTGCTTGTACATCTGAATGAACAGAAGGAATTGAGATGCTATATGCTTATACTGCCAACCTATAAGTGTCAAGGGCTTCCCCAGTGGCTCAGACAGTAAAGAATCTGCCTACAATGCAGGAGACTTGGGTTCTGTCCCTGGGTTGGGAAGATCTCCTGGAGAAGGGAATGGCTACCCACTCCAATATTCTGGCCTGGAGAATTCCATGGACAGAGGAGCCTGGCAGGCTATAGCCCACGGTGTCGCAAAGATTTGGATATGACTGAGTGACTAACACTTTTACTTGTAAGGGTCCTTGGAGATTATCCCAATCATAAAAGTGCAAAAAATAAAGACATGCTTATGATATGAGTTCCCTATCATTTGTCACATGTGGGTGAGCCAGGATTTAGCATGGGTGCCTTTACCCTCTGATTTCAAAGTTTTCACCCAACAGTTTTCACCTGTTGGTTGGCAAGTCAGAAGGCTTTGTTTTAAGGTCCCTGACTATCATACACACCAGTAGGTGGCTGATAAATCCAGAGGCTTGCTTTCTGAGTGAAGTTTCTTGGACTTAAATGCACAGACTCACAACCCTCTATTTTTCTGGCACCCCAGGAAACAGTGCTGTGTGTCTGCTCCGCTTCCCCACTTCTTGCAGCCAAAAAGGAGATTTTGCTTCTTGGACTTTGGGGAAACTAGAGACAGTATGTGCTTCACTTGGGCATTCTGTTTGGTCCTTTATATCAACTAACCCACAAATCAGCATTTTTTGAGTGAGGCCCAAACCAATAGCAATGAATGCTTTCTTTGTCCCCTACAAAGAGCCTACATTGCAGCCTGGCAACAAAAATCATATGGTCTGCCTGCATCAAGAAACTGCAGCGGCTGGCAATCTGACCTGTTGCTGTGCCTGTCATCCCTGTCCACGTGCTATGAAAACAGAAAAACTCACCCACTCCTGAACTATTTATTTTGCTATGCCTAATGGCCATTGATGCATTGATGGCAGCTCCCAGGCATGGACTCTGCCTTGTACATATATGAACACACAGACGAGCACAATCTTTTAAAAATGAGATTGATACAAATTCATATGCTTCTCCTGACAGCTGAGTGGCCTTGGGTTACACCATATACAACTCTCAAGTCTGCTACAACCCAGTGACAGAGCCCATGGTTCTCAACCAAACAAATGTGATCCAAAACAAGGTTAATAACAGTCCCCAAATGGGACTGCCTTGTGATCTTTGGGCTGTTTGTAGGTAGGGGAGAGATAGCCACGGACTCTCCATTGTGGATGAGGGTTGGTTTTTTGCTCCTCTATTGCCCCATTGGCAATGACACTAGAGATTAGCCAGTCAAGATTGTATGATTCATAATGGATAACAGAATGACTTTAGACTACATCTTTCATGTCTTAAATAACACTCTCTGCTCCCTATAATGATTAACAGTTAGTTGTGTCTGGGATCTTGGGAGGTATGATTGAGGTCAGTACTGCTGGTTAGCTTCTTCTGCTTATGAAATCTTATTGATATTAGCCTTAATTAATGCTAACTTTATTTTGGGGGGGCTCCAAAATCACTGCAGATGGTGACTGCAGCCATGAAATTGAAAGACGCTTACTCCTTGGAAGAAAAGTTATGACCAACCTAGATAGCATATTGAAAAGCAGAGACATTACTTTGCCAACAAAGGTCCGTCTAGTCGAGGCTATGGTTTTTCCAGTAGTCTGTATGGATGTGAGAGTTGGACTGTGAAGAAAGCTGAGCACTGAATAATTGATGCTTTTGAACTGTGGTATTGGAGAAGACTCTTGAGAGCCCCTTGGACTGCAAGGAGATTCAACCAGTCCATCCTAAAGGAGATCAGCCCTGGATTTCTTTGGAAGGAATGATGCTAAAGCTGAAACTCCAGTACATTTGGCCACCTCATGCGAAGAGTTGACTCATTGGAAAAGACTCTGATGCTGGGAGGGATTGGGGGCAGGAGGAAAAGGGGACAACAGAGGATGAGATGGATGATGGATGTAAGTCTGAGTGAACTTCAGGAGGTGGTGATGGACAGGGAGGCCTGGAGTGCTGCGGTTCATGGGGTCGCAAAGAGTCGGACACGACTGAGCGACTGAACTGAACTGAGGCACATTGAGCAGGTTTGGTCCCAGGGTCTGTTGGGCAGTTTAAGCAGGTGGTCAATGGAGTGGCATACTCAAGTTTGGCCAAGAATATATCGGGTCAAGGGATAGAATAACCTGGGAGAGGAAATTTGCCATGGACCCCTGTGTGTCCCTTTGCATTCTTATTGAGGGTGGCCTTGATTGATCTTCACTCCGGCCATTTCTCAGCGCTGTGTTTAGAGCAACCCTGGGGGATGAAGTGATGTATCTTTCTGGAACAAAGAACAGGCTTACCAATTGCTTGCTATAAAAGACACTGGTTAACTAAGTTCAGCGCGTTCCTAAGTGTTCCTTGGTATCCCACTCCCATAAAAGAGAGAGGATCATTGCAGATGGTGACTGCAGCCATGAAATTAAAAGATGCTTACTTCTTGGAAGGAAAGTTACGACCAACCTAGATAGCATATTGAAAAGCAGAGACATTACTGTGCCAACAAAGGTTCATCTAGTCAAGGCTATGGTTTTTCCAGTGGTCACGTATGGATGTGAGAGTTGGACTGTGAAGAAGGTTGAGCGCCGAAGAATTGATGCTTTTGAACTGTGGTGTTGGAGAAGACTCTTGAGAATCCCTTGGACTACAAGGAGATGCAACCAGTCCATTCTAAAGGAGATCAGCCCTGGGATTTCTTAGGAAGGAATGATGCTAAAGTTGAAACTCCAGTATTTTGGCCACCTCATGCAAAGAGGTGACTCATTGGAAAAGACTCTGATGCTGGGAGGGATTGGGGGCAGGAGGAGAAGGGGACAACAGAGGATGAGATGGCTGGATGGCATCACTCACTCGATGGACGTGAGTCTGAGTGAACTCCGGTAGTTGGTGATGGACAGGGAGGCCTGGCGTGCTGCGATTCATGGGGTCGCAAAGAGTTGGACACGACTGAGCAAATAACTGAACTGAACTGATGTTCAGTGTTCCCAAACTGCATGCTTAGCATTCATCTGAGCCCCTCCATGTTTACCTCAGTGAGACTTGGGGAGGTAAGGAGAAACTGTGAAAACATGATGCTTATGCTGTTTGCTGCCATGAGTAATAAGGGCCTTTGTTTCTGATCCAAGAGTCTCTTATTTTAGTTCTGTGTCTCAGTTCAGTTCAGTTGAGTAGCTCAGTCGTGTCCGACTCTTTGCGACCCCATGAATCGCAGCACACCAGGCCTCCCTGTCCATCACCAACTCCCAGAGTTCACTCAAACTCAGGTCCATCGAGTCAGTGATGCCATCCAGCCATCTCATCCTCTGTCATCCCCTTCTCCTCCTGCCCCCAATCCCTCCCAGCATCAGAGTCTTTCCAATGAGTCACCTCTTTGCATGAGGTGGCCAAAGTACTGGAGTTTCAGCTCTAGCATCAGTCCTTCCAAAGAACACCCAGGACTGATCTCCTTTAGAATGGACTGGTTGCATCTCCTTGCAGTCCAAGGGACTCTCAAGAGTCTTCTCCAACACCACAGTTCAAAAGCATCAATTCTTTCTTTGGTGCTCAGCTTTCTTCACAGTCCAACTCTCACATCCATACAGACTACTGGAAAAACCATAGCCTCGACTAGACGGACCTTTGTTGGCAAAGTAATGTCTTTGCTTTTTAATATGCTATCTAGGTTGGTCATAACTTTTCTTCCAAGGAGTAAGCGTCTTTTAATTTCATGGCTGCAGTCACCATCTGCAGTGATTTTGGAGCCCCAAAAAATAAAGTCTGACACTGTTTACACTGTTTCCTCATCTATTTCCCATGAAGTGATGGGACCAGATGCCATGATCTTAAGTTTTCTGAATGTTGAGCTTTAAGCCAACTTTTTCACTCTCCTCTTTCACATCAAGAGGCTTTTTAGTTCCTCTTCACTTTCTGCCAAAAGGGTGGTGTCATCTGCATGTCTGAAGTTATTGATATTTCTCCTGGCAATCTTGATGTTAGCCATCTGTATGTCTTCTTTGGAGAAATGTCTAAGTCTTTTTCCCACTTTTTGATTGGGTTGTTTTTCTGGCATTGAGTTGCATGAGCTGCTTGTATATTTTGGAAATTAATCCTTTGTCAGTTGTTTCATTTGCTATTATTTTCTCCCATTCTGAGGATTGTCTTTTCACCTCGCATATAGTTTCCTTTGCTGTGAAAAAGCTTTTTAAGTTTAATCAGGTCCCACTTTTTTACTTTTGTTTTTACTTCTGTTACTCTAGGAGGTGGGTCATAGAGAATCTTGCTTTATGTCATTGAGTGTTCTGCCTATGTTTTCCTCTAAGAGTTTTATAGTTTCTGGTCTTACACTTAGGTCTTTAATCCATTTTGAGTTTATCTTTGTGTATGGTGTTAGGAAGCATTCTAATTTTTCTTTTCCATGTAGCTGTCCTGTTTTCCCAGCACCATTTGTTGAAGAGGCTGTCTTTGCCCCATTGTATATTCTTGACTTTTTTGTAAAAAATAAGATATCCATAGGTGCACGGGTTTATTTCTGGGCTTTCTATCTTGTTCCATTGGTCTATATTTCTTTTTTTGTGGATAGTTCCTCTTAAGACATGTATTTGTGTTATCCTTTCTCACTGATTTCTGAAATATTAAGATTTGCATTTTGTCCTAACAAGTATTTTGCCTCTTCTCATGTTCCTTTCTCCTCTTTCTCTCCTATCCAGAACACTGGTGTTATACACATTCTAAAATTTTTAGCCTTAATTTTTATATATTTTCTTTTCTTTTTTTCCGTTTATTAGTAAAATAAGACTTTACCAAGTTATTATCTTTAATTCTCACATCTCTTGCAGCATATTCTGTACGTACTTCTCTAATTCATTACTTCCTCCAGTTTTTCAGTGTTGATCTTCACTTGACAAACCTTCTGAGACTTTATATGACTAAGAACATCTTTATTACACCTTCAGATTTGAATGGTAGCACAGTTAGCTGTAAAATAATAGGTTCACAATTCATTTCTTTATATATTCTAAAAATACTATGTTGCTTGTTTCCAGGGTAGTTATTGAGAAGTTTGATGTTATCTCAGTCTGTTTGAATTGCTAAAATAATTTACCAATAGTTTATCATTGATAAACAATAGAAATTTCTCACAGTTCTGGAGGCAGAAGTCCAAGATAAGGGTGCCAGCATGGTTAGGTTCTGGTGAGAGCTCTTTTCTGGTTATAGACTACTGACTGACATATTGTATCCTCGTGTGGCATAGAGGCAAGAGAGCTTTTAGGAATTCCTTTTACAAGGGCACTAATCCCACTCACGAAGGCCCTATCCTCATGTCCTAATTACCTCCCAAAGGGCCCCCTCTCCTACTATCATCACATTAAGGAATAGGGTTTCCACAGAGGAATTCCGGGGAATATGTTCAGTCCATAACTGATGTAAATCTGATCTTAATCCTTTTTAGGTGACTTGTTTTTCTCTGAAACTTTCAAAATTCTTTTGTCTTCAGTATTGTATCTAAATGTGGGTTTTTCCTTCTCTACTTGGCTTCCTCTGAGCTCTTTGAAGACCTCAAACTGTTTTCCTAATTTGGGGACATTTATCTCCATTATTTCTTAGAGGTTCAAAATAATGTAAAATAATTTAACTATTTTCTACATTTCTATTTTTCATTTCTAAGGCTCCTTGGAAGGAAAGTTATGACCAACCTAGATAGCATATTCAAAAGCAGAGACATTACTTTGCCAACAAAGGTTCGCCTAGTCAAGGCTATGGTCTTTCCTGTGGTCATGTATGGATGTGAGAGCTGGACTGTGAAGAAGGCTGAGCACCAAAGAATTGATGCTTTTGAACTGTGGTGTTGGAGAAGACTCTTGAGAGTCCCTTGGACTGCAAGAAGATCCAACCAGTCCATTCTGAAGGAGATCAATCCTCGAATTTCTTTAGAAGGAATGATGCTAAAGCTGAAACTCCAGTATTTTGGCCACCTCATGCGAAGAGTTGACTCATTGGAGAAGACTCTGATGCTGGGAGGGATTGAGGGCAGGAGGAGAAGGGGACGACAGAGGATGAGATGGCTGGATGGCATCACTGACTCGATGGATGCGAGTCTGAGTGACCTCCGGGAGCTGGTGATGGACAGGGAGGCCTGGCGTGCTGCGGTTCATGGGGTCGCAAAGAGTCGGACACGACTGAGCGACTGATGTGATCTGATCTGATTACCTGTATGTTGACACTCCTGTACATACCCTCCATAATGATCTTTTTACATTGTTGATCTTTTTCTGATACCTTCTGGAAGAATCCTCAATTTTATCTTCAAGTGCACTATTTTAAAGCTTATTTATGCCCAAACCTTCCTCAAAGAAAAATAGTAGTAGTATCAGATATCAAAACATAACAAAAAAGCACCAATGGAAATATTAGGTATGAAAAAGGTCATAGTGAAATAAAGAACACATGGGGATTGTTGGTGCCTTGACAAGAATGGTTTGACTGGAGCAATGGGAATAAAGTGATTAGAAGAGTGCAAGAAGCAAAAGTGGGATGAAATTATTACACAAGACTCTTTTCAAGGAATTTTTGCCAAAGAGTACGAAAAATGGAATGGTACGGTTTGCAAGGGATTTAAAATGAGAGATTAAAAATGATAGGTATGTATACAAGTGGGAACAAGCCAATAGAGCAAAAATGACTAGGAATGTGGGCTTAATTGCAGGAGTCTTTCGAGTAGTAGAAGGAATGAACACTGGTCACAACTAGACGGAATAGCTAGAGGATTGAGATGGTTCATGGGTAGAACATGAGAGAAGGAAGTTATATGCACACAGTGAAAAAAGAAACAAGCTAAGCGTGAGATGGAAGGAGGATAGAAGGTCTGAGTAAAGAGGAGAAGGTGTGAAATACTTGTTGGGGGAAAAAATGTGTGAATCGATCAGGAAAATGTTTTAACGATTCTTCCAGGGTGTTGTAGGCCCTTGATTTTCAGGGCCATACTTCAAGTGAAAAGAGTCAGCATCATTGTTTTTTTTCTCCAGGCATTTTCAGCAACTTAGGTACAGGTGCAGAGTAGTTGAAGTAATTTCATATACACAAGATTTGAGTTTTCAGTTCACAGGGACAAGGGAATTGAGAGTATATGCAAGGAAAATAATGTCTATGCTATATAAAGAGGAAAGTGAGCGATGGACTTGTAGATGAGGGATAGGTGACAGAATCAACTGTCACAAGATCCTGTTAAGAGTCAAAGAACTGTCAGGATAGACATAATAAACAGAGTTACCTAGAAAGAGGAAGAAGTAGGATGCTAATAGTTAACAAGAGTTTTGGAGGTAATGACAAGATCTAGAGCTGTGTTTTCAAACTATAGGTTGAGTCCCATTAATGAGTCATGAAGTCAATATGGTGGGTCAGTTTCTCAATTAGCTTTTTTAAATCCTGGCCACACATGAGAGTCATCTAGAGAAACCAAAGTTTAAAAAAAGAGCTCAACACCTCACTCACAGAGATTCTGATTTACTTGGGCTGATGCAGGATTCAGAAATTAGTTATTAGAAAATTTCGGCCTGGTTAATAACCACTGTTGCAAGAAGATATTGACATAAAGACCGAGGGTAGAAATAATGGAGTTAAGACTGTAAGCCAGGAACTAAAATTTTCTAAGATGAAAAAAGAGAGGGGTATGAGATCAGATGTCTGATAGGTTGTAATAAGGTGAGGTAGCAGGTGGCATATTCAATGATAATTAATGTAGTCAACAAACAGTATTTACAAGAGAGAAAACTGTACACATACACACAAAGTCTGTTCAACCATTGTGTAGATGGATTTCAAACAGAAACTTTGACTTCATTTCTTATATTTTGAACTAAGGGGAAATAAATGTAAGTCAGCTAAAAATAAGGGCCTGCAATCTGAGTTCAGAAATGTCTCCAAATCCCAACATGATAAAATGATTTGAAAAAAAGAAAGTTGATTTGAACAAGTAAATTGTACTAAATTTTAGAATTAGGAATATTGCTATCATTATAAAAAATTATTTGTAAGAAAGAGAAAATAAATTGACTGGAAAGTTTATTTGAAAATCTATGTCAAGCTCCATAATTTAAAATTTTTTAAAACAAATTTAAAAATCTATAAAATACATTCAATATTTTAAAATAAAACTACTTAAAAAACTGTAATATCATGGTTATGAAAATAATAATTATGGCAAACTATACATTTTTAATTATAGAAAACATTAAAAATAAAACATTCAACAAAATATGTCTTGCTGTTGTTTTGGGGGAAACGGGGGACAAATATTTAAATATTATTTACAGATATTTATTAAAAGATTTTTCTTATGACAATGTAAGTAGTCCCATTTCTATTGTGGTTTGGTTTAATACATGAATTCATGCATAGGAGACAGAATACATAAAATTACACAAATGGCAGAAAAGCCACATCACTCTCCAATACATACTGAATTACTGCAATACATACTGAATTACTGCAATACAGACTGAATTACTGCAATACATACTGAATTACTTTATATGCAAACATATAAAGGATATTAATTTCAGAAAAATAGCACTGCTCACCCCTAGGTACACACAAACATTTACAAACTTCATTTTATTAAACCAGAGGAAGAAATAAAATGTATCATAAATAATTGGTCTTCCATTTTATGTTAGTTTTTAAGTTCTTTTTTAATCATAATGAAATCTATTAAGAACAGGATTTTCTTCAAATGTGTATGGTTCAAACACGATTCATTTTTGTACGACAATCTCTTTTTTACTTATGTTCTTATATTAATATCTGTATATATATATAAATTCTTAAAGTTACAACTTTGAAATTGATTGTAAAAAGCTGCTTTCTATTTAATATGGCACAATAGGTCAGTGTTTACATACTATTCTGGAAGACTGATAAATTACAACACACAGATTTAGAAGCAGAAAAATGAGTATTATTGTATGTATATTGGAATCTTAACAAAATGTTTTACTGTATTTACCCCGATACTTTTGCTCTCAAAGTTTTAAATTAGTACAGTGAGGAATTTTATTTACTGAAAAACATCCCAAATTTCTGTTCTACTATTATATAAAATTCTAAATATAGCTTTTAGTTTAATTTTGATAGCATTTGTATTTTATGAAGAGTCCATGTGATAGCCAAAATAGTATAATATTGTATGTAATATATGAATATATCTTTGCCATCATAGTTCTAGGTGGTAATAGCAAATTATATATGATAACCATTATTTTATCAAGACCTCTGCTATTATAAGAATTGACCTGAATATAATTCCCTCAATGACAGACAGCAAATTGACAATTAATTTTACATTTAGAAGAAAAAAAGTTAAACATGACAGCCTAGCATCAAAGTTGATCATCCTTTGTGAATGCATTAAAAATATGGGTTATAAACACAGACACGGAAACCAAATACACTTTAAAAACAAGCACTGTAAGAATATTTACATACACATATTATGGCTCACTAAGAAAAAGATTATTAAAACATAATGTGAACAATAAATTAATTCACAGTATAAACACACTTTGAGGAGTAATTTAAGTCAGGAATAATAAAAATACAGATAGAACATTAGTTAGCACTATGAATATATATTCTGTTCTGTCATACATATAAAAATTTACACACAGTACAGCTCTTTTAAACCAAATTTTTTACAAAAATATTCACTGATTTAAATAAAAGTTGACAGAGGTAGAATCTGTGTCAATGTTCATGATTTTCAGGAACAAGTAATTCAAATATTTCATTACTGTTTGTCCTTTCCAACTCACGGAAAGCCAACATTCTGAAAAATGGGGGAGAGGAAAGATGGGTTAAGAAAAAAATGATAAAATTAGTACTTTCATGAAAAACTGAAATTCAGTAATGTTTTAACTGAAATTATAGTCTCTAATAAAAACTTACCCACAATCAAGTTATATTTAATAGTTAAGAAGTATTGTTCTCTATTTTAAAAGATATTCTTCTTAAATTACAAAAGCATGTCAAAATATGAGTACTAAAAGAATGATACTCAGTGAAAAGAATGGGGTAACAGAGAATGTTAATTGAGAAAACTCGCTCAAAACAAGAGGTAATATGATTGCTGCTGCTGCTGCTGCTGCTGCTAAGTCGCTTCAGTCATGTCCGACTCTGTGCGACCCCATAGGCGGCAGCCCACCAGTCTCCCCAGTCCCTGGGATTCTCCAGGCAAGAACACTGGAGTGAGTTGCCATTTCCTTCTCCAATGCATGAAAATGAAAAGTCAAAGTGAAGTTGCTCAGTCGTGTCCAACTCTTAGCGACCCCATGGACTGCAGCCCACCAGGCTCCTCCGTCCATGGGATTTTTCCAGGCAAAAGTACTGGAGTGGGGTGCCACTGCCTTCTCCGAATATGATGTCTAGGTTTAAAATTACAAACAAGTATTGTAAATTATGTTGTCTGAGTCTTAAAATAGCATGTTTTAGGGAGAATCAAATATTTTTACAAGTATCTTAGAATTTCCCCCCAGAACAAAATAAAAAAACTGATAAAAACTTATTTTTAAGATAATTTCTGTAAGAATTATATACGTATGTCTATGCACATGTGCGTATTTATTACAAATCAAACGTAAGAAAGTACATACCAAAACCCTAATTGCTTATTTTCTCTGAGTTATAGTATTACATGTATTACATGTATAGTATTACATGTACATCTGGGTTCACAGCAGCATTTTCACAACAGCCAGAAGGCAGAAGTAACCCAAGTGATGAGCGGATAAACAAAATGTGTTATATATGCAGAATGGAATACTATTCAGCCTCAAAAAGGAAGGGAATTCTAAAATATACTCCCAACTTCGATTAAATTTGAAAACATTATATAGTAAGTGAAATAAGTCAGTCACACAAAGAAAAATACAGCATGATTCTACTGACATAAGGTACAAACAGTAGTCAAATTCAGAGACAGAAATTGTAACAGTGGTTGCCAGAGGCTGGGGCAAGGGAAGACTGGGGAGTCAGTCATTTAATGAGTACAGTTTCACTTGGGAAAGATAAAAAAAAGTTCTGAAGATTGATGGTGGAGTTGATTTTTGCACAAGAGTGTCAATGTACTAACTGCCAGAGAAATATACACTTAAAAATGGTCAAAATGATAAATTTTATCTTATGTACATTTACTTCAATAAAAAAATGTAAAAAAAAGTGATTTTGGTTTTCTTTATACTTTTATATTTTATGTTTTTTCAGTGAGCATTTTTTAAGACATAATAAAACAGAAAAGCAAAACTGGATTATATAATTTATTAAAGAAATTATAAATATGGCTTAATATTTCTATTCATTTATGTGTATTTATGGGGAAACCTCTTAAAATTAGCTTTGGTGACAACATTAGAAAATATGAATGGAAATGTGTTAGCAATTAACAACATCACTAGGATGCTTTGGGAATTTGCTAATGGTTGCAGATGTTTTCTGAACTACATCTACTAGAACAGAAAATGGAAAAAGTTTGGCAGGTATTCAAAAAGTTAAACATAGAATTACCTTATGACCCAGCAAATCCAGGTACTCCCAAAGATATGAAAACAGACTAAAACAGACTCTTGTATACAAATGCTCACAGTAGCATTGTTCAGAATAGCTAAGAGGTAAAAACAACCTATGTGTCTGTCAACTGATGAATGGAAAAACAAAATGTAGAATAAACACAAATGAGTATTATTTAGGGATGAAAGGAATGAAGTTCTGATACATGCTACAACACAGATGAACCTTGAAGACATTACCCTAAATGAAATAAGACCGATACAAAAGATAAATACTGTATAAATTCATTTAGATGAAAATCTGGAATCGGCTAATTTTTAGAGATAGAAAGTAGATTAGAAGTTATTGGGGCAGGGGAAGTAAAGATGGGACTGGAGAGTTACTGCTTAATCAATAAAGAGTTTCTACTTGGGGTGATAAAAAATTTTTGTAAATAGTGATGACTGTACAACATTGTGAATTTAATGCCACCGAGTTGCACACTTTACAAAATAGTTAAGAAGGCAAAGTTCATGTTATTTATATTTTATCATAAGTTAAAAAAAAGTTTCCTAATTCATCCCAGGTTTAGAGATTGCTGGTATCCACTATGTTCTAGATCAGTGGTTCTAAGTATAGTGTGGAGATCCCTGGAGACAAGCCTCTTTTCTTAAAACTAGGGAATTACTTGCTTTGTTCACTCGTATAATCTCATGAATGTACAGATAAGTTTTCCAGAGGCTATATGATGTGAAAGGGCAGTTAGTAAGAAATATTTCAGATCTCTGGGCCCCAGGGTCTCTGTCACAACTACTCAATTCTGCCACTGCAGAATAGCAATCTTAGACAATATGCAAACAATTGGGTGTGGCTATGGTCCAATGAAGCTTAATTTACAAGAATAGGCAGTGGGGTGGATTTGGCCCCTAGGTCCTAGTTTACCAACCCTTGAACTAAAATGCAGCTGTGATTCAAGCACAAAAAAATGTTTGTGACACAACTGCCAAGAGGCTTTATAATGAAAAGCTGAAGCACATTCAAATTAATGCAGAAGCTTAGAAATTGTAAGGACACAGTGATTGCAGCCAGCACTGGGAAGTGGTCCTCAGAATGAAAGAAGAAAACACATGTTTTAATCAAATAAATAAACGCAAAAGCACAGCAATCTGAAATCATTTAAACGAAGGCCTTACAAATACTAATAAACCTGGGACATCAGTATATTAAAGAAGAGAACATAACTAATGTTCTTATCAGGATTCTGAGTCACTAAGGAAACAATTATTTTCTATATATTTCTACTGAAAGAGGCCAAAAAATATAATTTTTAAAAGGATGGAGGATTGACTTTACTCTTTCTTCAAGATAAGACTTGACTACCTACCTTTCACCTACCTTTCAAACTCTGGGTCTGACCCATTCATTCCCATGCCCAATGTATGAGCACATCACTTTGACTCTTCCTCAAATATAATCCAGCTCTTTACAATCTCTTTGGACAACTGACTTGCCAAAACTACTCAAGCCTGAACATGTGTGTCCAGTGTGACCTAACAATTTCATGCCTAAGTATACCTCAAAGAAATGTATGGTATCTATAAAGTACTAGAATGCTCATCGTGTTTCTGTTTATAGTAGCCCAAACTGGAAATGATCAAATGCTCATCAAAAACAGAACGAGTAAATGGACTATTTTAAGTTTGCACAATGGAATATGATACAACAAGACTGAACCATCTACAAGTACACAGCAGTATAAATGAATCTCACAAAGGTATTGTTGAAGAAAAAAAGTCAGAAATATATTTCATTTATAAGATGTCCAGGAACAGAGAAAAGGCATTTATACTTTGAATAACCAAAACAGTTACTTTCAGAGCAGGGATTACAACCAGAAGTGAAGTGCAAGTTGCTCGGTCATGTCCGACTCTTTGTGACCCCATGGATAGTCCATGAAATTCTCCAGGCCCAAATATTGGCGTGGGCAGCCACTCCCTTCTCCAAGGGATCTTCCCAATCCAAGGATCGAACCCAGGTCTCCTGCATTGCAGGCACTGACTGTTCACTGTCTGAGCCAATTATGACCATAAGGAAGCCCAAAAGAGAGGTTATGTTTTGTTTCTTGATCTGAGTGCAGGTTGCATATGTGTGTTCAACCTGTAAAAATTCACTCAGCTGTATATACTATGATACAGCACTTTTCTGCATGTATTTCTGTATGTATATTATAATTTACTTTAAAAAATCTGTCCTAGCTTTCAATATTAAGTAATATTTTCTGTTGTCTATACTTTCACTATCTGTTATTTGTACCTTGAGTCTGGGGCTTTATTAAATATTACCCTGTGAGATTTCATATTTTCCTTTAATTTTTAAAGTATAATTTACATACAATAAGATGCATGGATTATAAATGTTCAGTTCAATGAGATTTTACAATGGTATACACCCATGTAACCATCACCACCACAATACAGCACATTCCATTACTTCTAAAATTTCTCAACTACCTTTCTAGGCAATCTCTTCCCCACCAACTCAGAAAACAACCCTTGCAATTTTTATAACCAGACATTATTAGTAGTTTTGCTTCTACTTGGTGCTATATAGATACCTTTCTGATAATCAGTTTATATGTTCAGGAGAATGTAAAGGAGACCTCATAGTAGAACTAAGGGGTGGCGTGCGAAGACCATGACGACGCATCTCTTGAATTGCTCGTTCTCTGTCAGTAAAGACAAAATAAGAGATTATACCAAAAAGTGGTATACAAATAGAAGGCTCTGTTATTGTTATTGGTTACATAATTTCTATTCAATTAATTAGTATTTCTACTAAATTTAAATCATATGTCTTTATATAATTTTTAAGTTGTGGATAAAAGATTTCAATTAAAGGAATATGTACTTTAAGAGATTGTTCAAAGCTTCTCTGAAAATAGATTTTTCAAAGCTGATGCCTCCCTTCTCTGCAACTAGTTCTCCCACTTCTTGCACATAAATCTAGCCCTCTTCCTTCTTCCTGTGTCAAAATGCCCAAATGTTAGAAGTAAAATCATCTGTTTTCTTTTATGCTTTAGAAAAGCATGTCTGGGTCTGTCCCATGAAGCATAGTGACTATGCTGCCACCTCTATTGTGGGCTGTTCAGTGCCTAGATTAGACTTTCTGACTTGAACTTTTCAATATCTAGGATTTCTACCTAGATAGGTACTTCATAAACTTTTTTTCCTTATAATCCCCTAAAATTTATTTTTTGATGTCCCCTTAGATGTCCTGCTGCTGCTACTAAGTCGCTTTAGTCGTGTCCGACTCTGTGTGACCCTATGGACAGCAGCCCACCAGGCTCCTCCATCCACAGGATTCTCTAGGCAAGAATACTGGAGTGGGTTGCCATTTCCTTCTCCTACCCTCTGTCAAATTTTAATACACTGATACACTGTTAATGTACTGTAGCCCTTCAGAGGGCCACAAATCACTGTAACACCTAAGGTTTTTTTTGCCATTCCCTCTTCCCCCAAGAACCCATATTGTTCCCTGTGGTAATGATATTGCCTCTTTAAGAATGCATGGTCTAGCTGGATGGTAAAGAGAAGGAAAGACATGGCTACAAGGGTAGTGGTTTCCTTGGGGACCTTGGGCAAGAAAAAGGGGGAGAATTAAGGGGGTCTCTAACCCAAAGAAATAAAGAGCTTGGTTTAGGACCCTTGAATTGAAGAGAATTTTAACTGTCATTCAGTTCAGTTCAGTCGTGTCCGACTGTTTGTGACCCCATGAATCAACTGTCATTAATAAATGAAAATCATCATACACATTCAGTTTAGCATGCTCAGAAACTGGATCTTCTAAAGTACAAGAAATTAACACTGCTTTCATGACAAAGATGCAATCTCAGGCTTCATCTCTGTTTGAAATCATAAATATTCATTTCCTAGCAAATTTCATCTATAATCTAAATTGTATATGACTTAAAAGTTTTTGATGTAAATGGATAAGAATAGATTAGAGAACCCAAAAAGTTGATCTAAATAAGCAATCTGACCACTATTTGAGAATGAAATCTTAGATATGTTGATGCCTATGGTATTAATATGGTAGGAAAGAATAATGGAAGAAAAGTTAACTTGACAAATTGATTCACAAATTAGATTTGGATTTTAACTGTTAAACTGGTCTCATTTCTATTTGTAACACTTGGAAATTAAATTTTTCAATATAATAAAGCTAATGAACTGAAATATAAGTGAGTGTGAAAATTACTAGCCTATAAGGAATATATTGTAAAGATTAAGAACACAGGGTTTATAGTTAGATTTTAGTCTTGGCTCTGCTATTTACTATTTGTGTGACATTAGTTTCTAAAAATAATATAGGTACAATACTAGATAGTTAATAGGATACATACGTAGTATATGGTATATATTTTTTAATTGCCCTTATGATCATCACTTATATGATAATTTATATTTGGAATTTTCTGTTGGATCATAAAGTTTTGGCTCTTGTAGAATCCTTACTACTTTGTTGATTCCCTAACTATATCCTCTGAAATGTCTTGATTTTGCCCTGAGGAACGCTATAGCAAATATTTATTTATACATTACTTGCTACTCTGCTATTTTATTATGGGGATATTATCTTATGCAACATGTATTGCCATTTTAGAAAAAATTACCAAAGGAATTTATCTTCCATATTAATGTCAAGAAAAGTTTGCTATTTATAAGTCATATAAAAGCCTTTTTGGAGTAGAATATAGGAAATAAATAAAAACACTGTCCAATATTAAAAATATTTTCTTACCGTTCATATCTTTCAGTTGAAATCTGCCTTTTCAGAACATCAAGATCTGTTTGTAATTGTGCCATTTTAGCCCTGAGCATGGTGTTTTCCCGGCTTTGACTATTTCTTAAAAACAAATTTTAAAAAATCAAATAAGTAAGTAACATATACTCTGTTTTAAAGAGTCAAGTACTACGGAATTTTGTTTTTGTTATTCATAAAAATAAATGGAGGTGACATATAAGGATAAAAAAGACTTTTCAACAATAATTTCATAATCATCTGGATTTCCATCACAAAGTTTTTTCATTCATCTCATTTATTTAACAAACATTTATTGAACTTTTAGTATGTGCTAGGCACTCCAGCAATGCTGGAGATGCAAATTTGAAAAGACAGGAATTGTAACACTGAAATGTAAAGTATTTTTATTGGCTCCTTCTTGACTCCTACCTCAGAAGAGTAATATTTCTCACTCCTTTTAAAAGTTAATTATTGGGACTTCTTTGGTGGTACAGAGGCTACAAATCTGCCTGCCAGTGCAGGAGACATGGGTTCAATCCCTGGCCCAGGAAGATCCCACATGCCACGGAGCAACTAAGACTGTGTGCCACAACTACTGAGCCAACGCTCTAGAGCCCACATGCTACAACTAAGGAAGCCCGCGCACCTAGAGCCTGTGCTCTGCAAGAGAAACCACCGCAATAAGCCCAGGCACTGCAACGAGGTGTAGCCCCCGCTGGCCACAATTAAGAGAAAGCCTGCACAAAAGTACTGAAGGCTCAGCACAGCCAAAAATAAATGAATAAATAAAATTAATTAATTATTCTACTTATACTATCTATCCTGGGTTTCACGCCCTCTTCCAAAAATATGTCCAAACTTCTCCATCCTAAAAAGGCACCCTCATCAATCTCCTAAAAAGTAATCCATATATTTATGAGGGTCAAATTTCATGCTTTTCAAAGTCTTTTTCCTAATCCATAGCATGAAACAGAGCCGACTCTCCCCATTCTGAAATGTTCTCCCTTTTTCTGATTTTCCTCTTTGTTCCTCAACTGTAGACATTTTTCGAAAGGTCACTCATTCACTTTCATGGGTACCATTTCTGTAGTGAACATACACAAATTACATCTCCAAACATGATGTCTCTTCTGGATTTCCAATAGGAGCTGCTACATAAGCAAAATATTTTGGTTTGTTACCACTGTTCCAACTCCCATCCTCTTCTCCCCACAAATTGAAAAAAAAATTTCTTTGTTCCTTCAGTATTTTATCATTTTTTTAATGTTACAAGTCTACAAAAAACTACTCATATTGAAAAATTATTTGTGACAGACTATTTCCTTCACATAAGTTGAATTACGACACTTACAGTTTGCTTTCTGAAAGGGTCAACTTCTCTTTAAGTAGCTGAATTTCTGTATCCTTCTCATGGGAAGTTAAGTGGGAATGAAATTCTTTATCTCTATTTGTAGCCAACAATGATTCAAGGTTTTTAATTGTATGTCTCTCACTCAACAGTTGTTTTTTTAACAGCTCTGACTCTGATTTTATATTTTCTAATTCCATTGTAACCTACAAGAACAAAGTAAGATTACCTCAGTACAATTTTAGACTTACTCTGAAATACTTTCTGGAGAGCTATACACACATCAGTTGCTTTATTCTGGGTACTGACTAAAGATTCTAAAATACTTTTTTAAGTATAATAAAAACATCTTATTTTCACAATCATCTTTGTTATTTTTAGTTAGGATTTATTTTGACCATAAGACCTATTCCAACCCTCAAATAATTTTCTTTTGCATTATTTTGTCAAGAAAGAGTAATTAACATAAAACTCTAAAATGTGACCACTGTATCAGCCAGGAGGCCCTTCTGGTTTATTAAATATATATATTCTCATTACACATGACCACAGGAAAGACCATGTGTAATGTATGGTCCTGTGGTCATGTATGGATGTGAGAGCTGGACTGTGAAGAAGGCTGAGCGCCGAAGAATTGATGCTTTTGAACTGTGGTGTTGGAGAAGACTCTTGAGAGTCCCTTGGACTGCAAGGAGATCCAACCAGTCCATTCTGAAGGAGATCAGCCCTGCGATTTCTTTGGAAGGAATGATGCTAAAGCTGAAACTCCAGTATTTTGGCCACCTCATGCGAAGAGTTGACTCATTGGAGAAGACTCTGATGCTGGGAGGGATTGGGGGCAGAAGGAGAAGGGGACGACAGAGGATGAGATGGCTGGATGGCATCACTGACTCGATGGATATGAGTCTGAGTGACCTCCAGGAGTTGGTGATGGACAGGGAGGCCTGGCGTGCTGCAGTTCATGGGGTCGCAAAGAGTCGGACACGACTGAGCGACTGTTCTGATCTGATCTGATTCTCATTACACAGCCAAACCAGTTTTGAAGCTTCTCTGTCTCTGAAAATAAAGTTACTACTAAATGAGTGAAAACTGGAAACACTCATGTTTAAGAATACACATTGGGTTGTTTAAAGTAATGCTTCAGTTTAGGAATGCAAAGTTCCAGCTTACTCAACTTTCAAATTAGAGTAAAATTTTTATCAGGAAAAATATTCCACTTAGGGAGGAATAAGCTGCTCAATTCTTCAACATAAGTCTTAAACAGAAAATACATTGGCATATGTTCCTATTCTATAATTGGAAGACTCATGTTCTAAGTACCCATCTGCTTCAAAATAGCACCTAACTTCATTATCATATTTGCCAAAGAAATCTTGGCAATGAATCTAATAGTCAAATCTAGTTGTCAAAATCCTGTAGTCAGAAGTCACTGCTCTAAAGGGGAACAAATATATTGGGTAGTGAATGGTAAAGTAAAACAATCAGAGTAGGGCTAAATAAAATAGTATCTACAAGACAATCTTTTTAAGTTCTCACCCTCTCAAATTCAAGATTTTTGGAATTCAATTGTTGGGTCATAATATCTTTGCCTGAATCAAGCTTAATGCAAAGTTCTCTAAGAGATGACAAATCATTTAACACTGCTGCTTTCTCATCTTCTTGGTGTCTCAGCTCTTCTTCTAATTTAGAGATAGCTTTTGCCATTGATGAGATCTGAGATTCATAAGCATGATGTGCATTCATGTGCTAAAAATAGAAAAAGAAATAAGTATAAAATTAAAGTAACCCAATAATTTTAAAAGTTTGAATCTGTATAGCTACAATGTCATTTTATAGAACTATAAGAGCCAATTTTTGCAATTTAAAAAATTTTACAATTTTAAGATACACTCAAGAAGTTCTCTGCTATTTAAAGATGGCCTATATAAAGCTTAAAAAATAAGTCATGCATAATTATTAATCATGGTAACTATCTCATATATATGTAGAAGATGCAAAGATGAAAATTATTGTTTTAGGATTGTGAACATAAGGATTGCTTAAGTTATATTTTTCCTTTATAAACTCTTTTTGTTAAAACAATGATGAAAGTGAAAGAGGAGAGTGAAAAAGTTGGCTTAAAATTCAACATTCAGAAAACTAAAATCATGGCATCTGGTCCCATCACTTCATGGCAAATAGATGGGAAACAATGGAAGCTATGACAGACTTTATTTTTGGGGGCTCCAAATTCACTGCAGATGGTGACTGCAGCCATGAAATTAAAAGATGCTTGCTCCTTGGAAGAAAAGATACGACCAATCTAGACAGCATGTTAAAAAGCAGAGACATTACTTTGCCAACAAAGGTCCATCTAGTCAAAGCTATGGTTTTTCCAGTAGTCATGTATGGATGTGAGAGTTGAGCTATAAAGAAGGTTGAGCGCTGAAAAATTGATGCTTTTGAACTGCGGTGTTGGAGAAGACTCTTGAGAGTCCCTTGGACTACAAGGAGATCCAATCAGGCCATCCTAAAGGAGATAAATTCTGAATATTCACTGGAAGGACTGATGCTGAAGCTGAAAATCCAATATTTTGGCCACTTGATGTGAAAAACTGACTCAATTGAAAAGCCCCTTATGCTGGGAAAGATTGAAGGCGGGAGGAGAAGGGGATGACAGAGGATGAAATGGTTGGAATGCATCACCGACTCAATGGACATGAGTTTGAGGAGGCTCCAGGAGTTGGTGATGGACAGGGAGGCCTGGCGTGCTGCAGTCTATGGGGTAGCAAAGAGTCGGACACAACTGAGTGACTGAACTGAACAGATCAAGAACATATATACTTATCACTCCTCAATTGCCTTGAGTTAAATTTCGAATTTCAAAACTGGAGTTTGCTTTAAAATTACATACTGAAAGTCATAATTATAGTATACAATTTTATGAGTTTAATAATTGAAATAATGAGCAAAATTTGAAATACTTATAAGATCCTTTTTCCTAGAATGATCCATATTTAAAATGGAGTAATAAATAAATAAATTAGTAATTATTAAAATAAATGAGTAATAAATAAAAATAAAGCTCTACTTCTAGAGTTTAGGAAGAATTCCACATTTGAAAATTAAATTATTACACAGGATTTACTGAAATCATCAACATTAAAAATCTAATGCAGAGGAGCTAAGATGGTGGAGGAATAGGACGGGGAGAACACTTTCTCCTCCACAAATTCATCAAAAGAACATTTAAACACCGAGTAAATTCCACAAAACAACTTATGAATGCCGGCAGAGGACATCAGGCACCCAGAAAAGCAACTCATTGCCTTCTAAAGGAGGTAGGAAAAAATATAAAAGACAAAAAAGAGACAAAAGAGGGAAGGACGGACCTCTGTCCAGGGAAGGGAGTCTTAAAAAGAGAGAAGTTTCCAAACACCAGGAAACATTCTCACTGCCAAGTCTGTGCCAAACCTGGGAAGCACAGAGGGCAACATAACAGGGAGGAAAAATAAATAAACAATTAAAACCCACAGATTACAAGCCCTGCGATAACTTCCCCAGTGGAGATGCAGCGCAAACGCCTGCATACGCCATTAGCAAGCAGGGGCTGGGCAGGGAGGCACGGCGTGGGCTGTATCAATTAGAGTAAGCATCTGGCCTGAATATCCCAAGCGCTACCTGAGCGAAATAATTTGGGCTAGCAAACCAGACTGTGGGATATCTACCACACGAAAAGCCAGCCCTAACCTAAAACACCGCCAGGCCTGCGCACAGAACAAAGGACTGTACAGAGATAGCCGGCTGCAGACCGTTCCCCTCCAGTGACAGGCAGCCAGAGCCAGAGGGGGGCAATTGCAGCCCCAGAGAGACATTATCAACAAAACTGTAAGCAGGCTTCTTTGCTAACTAAGACTTCTTGGGGCTCTGGTCGGTCAACATCCGCCTGAGAAGGTGCGCTGGTTGTACACCTAGAAAACAGAGCGGCGGGGAGGCGATAAGTAGCAGAAGCTGCGCTTGCTAAACACCTCATAACCTGTGCTGCTGGAACCTGCGAAGGACACAAAATGCAGGCCCAACCGAACCTGGGCCTCTGAGGACTACCCGAGGGCCTGAACTTGAGCGGCTTAGACCTGGGAGGGGCAAGCAGCCTAGAACCGGCCACGGATGGTTCCCTAGAGCCTGAGCAGAGTGGGCAGGGAGGCTACACGTGCTGTGAGCAGGGGCAGGCCCAGTGTGGCTGAGGCACTGCGAGCACACGCCAGTGTTATTTATTTGCAGCATCCCTCCCTCCCCACAGAGCAACTGAACAAGTGAGCCTAAAAAAAAAAAAAAAAAAAGGTGTCCACCACAGCCCCCTTTGTATCAGGGCAGAAATCAGAAACTGAAGAGACCAGCAAACAGAAGAAGCTATAACAGAGGGAACCGCCGTGGAAGCGACAGGCAATAAACTAAAACCCCGTGGTTAGTACCAACTACAGAGGAAGGGGCCTATAGATCTTGAGAAACTTAAGCTGGAACAAGGAACTAGCCGAAAATGAACTGAACCCACAATACCCACAACAATATCAAAGAAAGTATCAAAGAAAGTCCTATATATATTTTTACTATTTTTACCATCATTCTTTCTTTTTGTAATTAAAAAAAATTTTTTTTTTTTAAATTTTATTTATTTATTTATTTATTTTCCTTTTTTTTTTTTAACATTGTATTTTTGAAACTCCAAACTCTACTCTAGATTTTTAACTTTTGCTTTTTGGTATTTGGTATCAATTTGTACCTATATTTTCTTTATAACTTTTGTGACTCTTTTTTTTTTCCTTTTCTTTTTCTCTCTTTTCCTTCTTCTTTTCTTTAACATTGTATTGTTGAAACTTCAAACTCTACTCTAGACTTTTAATTTTTGCTTTTAGGCATTTGTTACCAATTTTGTACCTTTAAGAACCTAATCTGCAGTACCCACTTTTTACTAGGGAGCGAGACTACTGGCTTGACTGTTCTCTCCACCTCCGGACTCTCCTTTTTCTCCACCAGGTTGCCTGTGTCTTCTCCCTAACCCCTCTCTACTCTACCCAACTCTGTGAATTTCTGTGTGTTCCAAACAAAGGAAAACACTTAGGGAACTGATTACTGACTGGATCTGTCTCTCTCCTTTGCATTCCCTCCTTTTATCCTCCTGACCACCTCTGTCTCCTTTCTCCCTCTTCTCTTTTCTGTATAACTCCATGAACATCTCTGAGCGGTCCAGCTGTGGAGTGCACATAAGGAAGTGATTACTGGTTAGCCCGCTCTCTCCTCTATTGATTCCACCACATCTCATTCGGGTCACCTCTAACTCCCTCCTCCCTCTTATCTTCCCCATGTAACTCTGTGAACCTCACTGGGTGACCCTCACAGTGGAGAAACTTTTCATCTTTAACCTAGATGTTTCATCAATGGTGCTGTATAAAAGGAGAAGTTTTGAGACTACTGTAAAAATAAGACCAATAATTGGAAGCAGGAGGCTTAAGTCCAAACCCTGACTCCAGGGAACATTAATTGACAGGAGCTCATCAAATGCCTCTATACCTACACTGAAACCAAGCACCACATAAGGGCCAACAAGTTCCACAGCAAGACATACCAAGCAAATTCTCCAGCCACACAGGAACACAGCCGTGAACTCCAATATACAGGCTACCCCAAGTCACCCCAAAATCATAGACATCTCATAACTCATTACTGGACACTTCATTACACTCCAGAGAGAAGAAATCCAGCTCCATCCACCAGAACTCCAACACAACCTTCCCTAACCAGGAAACCTTGACAAGCCACCTGTACAAACCCACACACAGTGAGGAAACGCCACAATAAAGAGAACTCCGCAAACTGCCAGAATACAGTAAGGACAACCCAAACTCAGCAATTTAAACAAGATGAAGAGACAGAAGAATACCCAGCAGGTAAAGGAACAGGATAAATGCCCACCAAACCAAACCAAAGAGGAAGAAATAGCGAATCTACCTGATAAAGAATTTCAAATAATGATAGTGAAATTAATCCAAAATCTGGAAATCAAAATGGAATCACAGATAAATAGCCTGGAGAAAAGCATCAAGAAGATGCAAGAAAGGTTTAACAAGGACCTAGAAGAAATAAAAAAGAGTCAATATATAATGAATAATGCAATAAATGAGATCAAAAACACTCTGGAGGCAACAAATAGTAGAATAACAGAGGCAGAAGATAGGATTAGTGAATTAGAAGATAGAATGGTAGAAATAAATGAATCAGAGGAGAAAAAAGAAAAACGAATTAAAAGAAAGGAGGACAATCTCAGAGACCTCCAGGACAATATTAAACATTACAACATTCGAATCATAGGAGTCCCAGAAGAAGAAGACAAAAAGAAAGACCATGAGAAAACACTAGAGGAGATAATAGTTGAAAACTTCCCTAAAATGGGGAAGGAAATAATCACTCAAGTCCAAGAAACCCAGAGAGTCCCAAACAAGATAAACCCAAGGCAAAACACCCCAAGACACATATTAATCAAATTAACAAAGATCAAACACAAAGAACAAATATTAAAAGCAGCAAAGGAAAAACCACAAATAACACACAAGGGAATTCCCATAAGGATAACAGCTGATCTTTCAACAGAAACTCTCCAAGCCAGGAGGGAATGGCAAGACATACTTAAAATGATGAAAGAAAATAACCTACAGGCCAGATTATTGTACCCAGCAAGGATCTCATTCAAATATGAAGGAGAAATCAAAAGCTTTACAGACAAGCAAAAGCTGAGAGCATTCAGCACCACCAAACCAGCTCTCCAACAAATACTGAAGGACATTCTCTAGACAGGAAACACAAAAAGGGTATATAAATTCGAACCCAAAACAATAAAGTAAATGGCAACGGGATCATGCTTATCAATAATTACCTTAAATGTAAATGGGTTGAATGCCTCAACCAAAAGACAGAGACTGGCCGAATGAATACAAAAACAAGACCCCTACGTATGTTGTCTATAAGAGACCCACCTCAAAACAGGGGACACATACAGACTGAAAGTGAAGGGCTGGAAAAAGATTTTCCATGCAAATAGGGACCAAAAGAAAGCAGGAGTAGCAATACTCATATCAGATAAAATAGACTTTTAAAACAAAGGCTGTGAAAAGAGACAAAGAAGGTTACTACATAATGCTCAAAGGATCAATCCAAGAAGAAGATATAACAATTATAAATATATATGCACCCAACATAGGAGCACCGCAATATGTAAGACAAATACTAACAAGTATGAAAGGAGAAATCAACAATAACACAATAATAGTGGGAGACTTTAATACCCCACTCACACCAATGGATAGATCAACTAAACAGAGAATTAACAAGGAAACACAAACTTTAAACAATACAATAGACCAGTTAGACGTAATTGATATCTATAGGACATTTCATCCCAAAACAATGAATTTCACCTTTTTCTCAAGCGCACACGAAACCTTCTCCAGGATAGACCACATCCTGAGCCATAAATCTAGCATTGGTAAGTTCAGAAAAATTGAAATCATTCCAAGCATCTTTTTTGACCACAATGCATAAGATTAGATCTCAATGACAGGAGAAAAACTATTAAACATTCTAACATATGGAGGCTGAACAACACGCTGCTGAATAACCAACAAATCACAGAAGAAATCAAAAAAGAAATCAAAACTTGCATAGAAACGAATAAAAATGAAAACACAACAACCCAAAACCTGTGGGACACTGTAAAAAGAGTCCTAAGGGGAAAGTTCATAGCAATACAGGCATACCTCAAGAAACAAGAAAAAAGTCAAATAAACAACCTAACTCTACACCTAAAGCAACTAGAAAAGGAAGAAATGAAGAACCCCAAGGTTAGTAGAAGGAAAGAAATCTTAAAAATTAGGGCAGAAATAAATGCAAAAGAAACAAAAGAGACCATAGCAAAAATCAACAAAGCCAAAAGCTGGTTCTTTGAAAGGGTAAATAAAATTGACAAACCATTAGCCAGACTCATCAAGAAACAAAGGGAGAAAAATCAAATCAATAAAATTAGAAATGAAAATGGAGAGATCACAACAGACAGCACAGAAATACAAAGGATCGTAAGAGACTACTATCAGCAATTATATGGCAATAAAATGAACAACATGGAAGAAATGGACAAATTCTTAGAAAAGTACAACTTTACAAAACTGAATCAGGAAGAAATAGAAAATCTTAACAGACCCATCACAAGCACGGAAATTGAAACTGTAATCAGAAATCTTCCAGCAAACAAAAGCCCAGGTCCAGACGGCTTCACAGCTGAATTCTACCAAAAATTTAGAGAAGAGCTAACACCTATCCTACTCAAACTCTTCCAGAAAATTGCAGAGGAAGGTAAACTTCCAAACTCATTCTATGAGGCCACCATCACCCTAATACCAAAACCTGACACAGATGCCACAAAAAAAGAAAACTACAGGCCAATATCACTGATGAACATAGATGCAAAAATCCTTAACAAAATTCTAGCAATCAGAATCCAACAACACAATAAAAAGATCATACACCATGACCAAGTGGGCTTTATCCCAGGGATGCAAGGATTCTTCAATATCCACAAATCAATCAACGTAATACACCACATTAACAAATTGAAAAATAAAAACCATATCATTATCTCAATAGATATAGAGAAAGCCTTTGACAAAGTTCAACATCCATTTATGATAAAAACTCTCCAGAAAGCAGGAATAGAAGGAACATACCTCAAGATAATAAAAGCTATATATGACAAACCCACAGCAAACATTATCCTCAATGGTGAAAAACTGAAAGCATTTCCTCTAAAGTCAGGAACAAGACAAGGGTGCCCACTTTCACCATTACTATTCAACATAGTTTTGGAAGTTTTGGCCACAGCAATCAGAGCAGAAAAAGAAATAAAAGGAATCCAAATTGGAAAAGAAGAAGTAAAACTCTCACTGTTTGCAGATGACATGATCCTCTACATAGAAAACCCTAAAGACTCCACCAGAAAATTACTAGAACTAATCAATGAATATAGTAAAGTTGCAGGATATAAAATCAACACACAGAAATCCCTTGCATTCCTGTACACTAATAATGAGAAAATAGAAAGAGAAATTAAGGAAACAATTCCATTCACCATTGCAACCAAAAGAATAAAATACTTAGGAATATATCTACCTAAAGAAACTAAAGACCTACATATAGAAAACTATAAAACACTGGTGAAAGAAATCAAAGAGGACACTAATAGATGGAGAAATATACCATGTTCATGGATTGGCAGAATCAATATATTGAAAATGAGTATACTACCCAAAGCAATTTATAGATTCAATGCAATCCCCATCAAGCTACCAATGGTATTCTTCACAGAGCTAGAACAAATAATTTCTCAATTTGTATGGAAATACAAAATACCTCAAATAGCCAAAGCTATCTTGAGAAAGAAGAATGGAACTGGAGGAATCAACCTGCCTGACTTCAGGCTCTACTACAAAGCCACAGTCATCAAGACAGTATGGTACTGGCACAAGGACAGAAATATAGATCAATGGAACAAAATAGAAAGCCCAGAGATAAATCCACGCACATATGGTCACCTTATCTTTGACAAAGGAGGCAAGAATATACAATGGATTAAAGACAATCTCTTTAACAAGTGGTGCTGGGAAAACTGGTCAACCACTTGTAAAAGAATGAAACTAGAGCACTTTCTAACACCATACACAAAAATAAACTCAAAATGGATTAAAGATCTAAATGTAAGACCAGAAGCCATAAAACTTCTACAGGAAAACATAGGCAAAACACTCTCTGACATGCATCACAGCAGGATCCTCTATGACCCACCTCCCAGAAGATTGGAAATAAACTCAAAAATAAACAAATGGGACCTGATTAAACTTAAAAGCTTCTGCACAACAAAGGAAACTATAAGCAAGGTGAAAAGACAGTCTTCAGAATGGGAGAAAATAATAGCAAATGAAGCAACAGACAAACAACTAATCTCAAAAATATACAAGCAACTCCTACAGCTCAATTCCAGAAAAATAAATGACCCAATCAAAAAATGGGCCAAAGAACTAAACAGACATTTCTCCAAAGAAGACATACAGATGGCTAACAAACACATGAAAAGATGCTCAACATCGCTCATTATCAGAGAAATGCAAATCAAAACCACTATGAGGTACCATTTCACGCCAGTCAGAATGGCTGCGATCCAAAAGTCTACAAGCAATAAATGGTGGAGAGGGTGTGGAGAAAAGGGAACCCTCTTACACTGTTGGTGGGAATGCAAACTAGTACAGCCACTATGGAGAACAGTACGGAGATTCCTCAAAAAACTGGGAATAGAACTGCCTTATGATCCAGCAATCCCACTGCTGGGCATACACACTGAGAAAACCAGAATTGAAAGAGACACGTGTACCCCAATGTTCATCGCAGCACTGTTTACAAGAGCCAGGACTTGGAAGCAACCTAGATGTCCATCAGGAGATGACTGGATAAGAAAGCTGTGGTACATATACACAATGGAGTATTACTCAGCCATTAAAAAGAATACATTTGAATCATTTCTAATGAGGTGGATGGAACTGGAGCCTATTATACAGAGTGAAGTAAGCCAGAAAGAAAAACACCAATGCAGTATACTAACGCATATATATGGAATTTAGAAAGGCGGTAACAATAACCCTGTATACAAGACAGCAGAGGAGATACTGATGTATATAGAACAGTCTTTTGGACTCTGGGAGAGGGAGAGGGTGGGATGATTTGGGAGAATAGCATTGAAATATGTATAATATCATGTTTGAAACGAGTCACCAGTCCAGGTTCAATGCCTGATACCGGATGCCTGGGGCTGGTGCACTGGGACGACCCAGAGGGATGGTATGGGGAGGGAGGAGGGAGGAGGGTTCAGGATGGGGAACACATGAATACCTGTGGCAGATTCATTTTGATGTATGGCAAAACCAATACAATACAGTAAAGTTAAGTAAAAATTTAAAAAAAAATCTAATGCAGTGATGTGAAGATTTAGTACATTTCAACAGCTATAGAAAAATATTTGGATTTTCCAAATATTGATGAAGTAGTCAAAATTTCCCCAAATATACATAAGGCAATTTCATATACCACATAAGACATAAACAATGACAAAGAACAGAAGAGCTAAAGAATAACTTCTGAGAATTAGGAGGTTGAGAAACATTCCTTTAGTTACTCATAACAGAAAAACATAGAAATAGTGTATTAGATTCCTAGGACTGCTGTTAACAAACTGCTACAAATTACTGGATGGCTTAAAACAACAACAATTTATTCCCACACAATTTTGGAGGGTACAAGTCTGATTCAGATGTTGGCAGAATTGGCTTCTTCTGGAGGTTCTGAGGAACAATCTGTTCCAAGCCTCTCTCCAAACTCCTATGACTGCTGGCAATCCTCAGTGTTCCTTGCCTTGCCGACACAGCACTCTGATCTCTGCCTGCATCTTCAATTGGCACTCTCCCTCGTGTATTCTGTGTCCAGACTTCTCTTGTCTCATAAGGACACCAGTCACTGGGTTACGGCCTGACCTAGTCCAGTATGGCCTCATCTCAAATTGACTACACCTGCAAAGGCGCTATTTCCAAAAAGGTCAAATTCACAGGTACTGGTGGTTAGTATTTTAATATATTTGGGGGGGACATAATTCTAGCAACTCTCTGCTGCTGCTGCTGGCTCCCCTAAATTCACAAGTCCTTCCCATGTGCAAAATACATTAATTCTATCCCAATATTTCTAGCATCAACTCTTAAGTCCAAAACCTGACCTAAATCAGAACGGTAAGATTCTGGGAATGGTCCATCCTGGGGCAAAATTCCTCTCCCTCCATGATCTGTGATGCTAGAAAACAAACTACCTCCCTCTAAAATACAATGGTGGAGAAGAAATAAAATAGTCTTATTCTGAAAGGGAGAAAAAGGAAGGAATCGAAGGAGTAAGTAGGTCTAGAGTAAGTTGGCACTCAAGCAGGGCAAATTTCATTAGATTTCAAGGATCTAAAATTAATGATCTCTATCTTGATGCTCTGTCCTTTGGGCCTGCGAGGGCGGCTACACCTCTTGGCCACAGTGGCAGTGGTGATGCCTTACTGAGTCAAGGAAGAACAGTCCAGTTCCCTTGGCCCTTGCCGTCTGGACCTGTGGTAACGCAACAGCCCCACCAGCTTTTGAGCAGCCCTGCTGGTCTCCCAGTCACTCTCAGAGTTATTCTTCTCTTTTCCTGAATATGAGAGGTTTGTAACTCTCAGTTCAGTTCAGTTGCTCAGTCGTGTCCAATTCTTTGCATCCCCATGGACTGCAGCATGCCAGGCCTCCATGTCCATCATCAACTCCCGGAGTTTACCCAAACTCATGTCCATTGTGTCGGTGATGCCACCCAACCATCTCATCCTCTGTCGACCCCTTCTCCTCTTGCCTTCAATCTTTCCCAGCATCAGGGTCTTTTCAAATGAGTCAGCTCTTCGCATCAGGTGGCCAAAGTATTGGAGTTTCAGCTTCAACATCAGTCTTTACAATGAACATCCAGGACTGATCTCCTTTAGGATGGACTGGTTGGACCTCCCTGCAGTCCAAGGGACTCTCAAGAGTCTTCTCCAACACCACAGTCCAAAAGCATCAATTTTTTGGCACTCAGGTTTCTCTAGAGTCCAACTCTCACATCCATACATGACTACTGGAAAAACCATAGCTATCACTAGACGGACCTTTGTTGGCAAAGTAATGTCTCTGCTTTTGAATATGTTGTCTAGGTTGGTCATAACTTTCCTTCCAAGGAGTAAGCATCTTTTAATTTCATGGCTGCAGTCACCAACTGCAGTGATTTTGGAGTCCCAAAAAATAGTCTGCCACTGTTTCCGCATCTACTTGCCATGAAGTGATGGGACCGGATGCCATGATCTTTGTTTTCTGAATGTTGAGTTTTAAGCCAACTTTTTCACTCTCCTCTTTCACTTTCATCAAGAGGCTCTTAGTTCTTCTACACTTCTGCCATAAGGGTGGTGTCATCTGTATATCTGAGGTTACTGGTATTCTTCCCAGCAATCTTCATTCCAGCTTGTGCATCATCCAGCCCAGCGTTCCTCATGATGTACTCTGTGTATCAGTTAAATAAGCACGGTGACAATATACAGTCTTGACGAACTCCTTTTCCTACTTGGAACCAGTCTGTTGTTCCATGTCCAGTTCTAACTGTTGCTTCTTGACCAGCATACAGATTTCTCAGGTCAGGTGGTCTGGTATTCCCATCTCTTTCAGAATTTTCCACAGTTTATTGTGATCCACACAGTCAAAGGCTTTGGCATAGTCAAAAGAAGCAAAAATAGATGTTTTTCTGGAACTCACTTGCTATTTCAATGATCCACCGGATGTTGGCAATTTGATCTCTGGTTCCTCTGCCTTTTCTAAAACCAGCTTGAACATCTGTAAGTTCATGGTTCACATATTGCTGAAGTCTCGCTTGGAGCATGCGAGATGAGTGCAATTGTGTGGTAGTTTGAGCATTCTTTGGCCTTGCCTTTCTTTGGGATTGGAATGAAAACTGACCTTTTCCAGTCCTGTGGCCACTGCTGAGTTTTCCATATTTGCTGGCATATTGAGTGCAGCACTGTCACAGCATCATCTTTCAGGAATTCCATCACCACCACTAGCTTTGTTCATAGTGATGCTTTCTAAGGCCCACTTGACTTCACATTCCAGGATGTCTGGCTCTAGGTCAGTGATCACATGATGTGATTATCTGGGTCGTGAAGATCTTTTTTGTACTGTTCTTCTGTGTGTTCTTGCCAACTCTTCTTAATATCTTCCGCTTCTGTTAGGTCCATACCATTTCTGTTCTTTATTGAGCCCATCTTTGCATGAAATGTTCCCTTGGTATCTCTAATTTTCTTGAAGAGATCTCTAGTCTTTCCCATTCTATTGTTTTCCTCCATTTCTTTGCACTGATCACTGAGGAAGGCTTTCTTATTCCTCCTTGCTATTCTTTGGAACTCTACTGACCTGTTTTCTGCTTGTAAGATCCAAGGAGTTCAGCCTTCCTTTCAATCATCCTATTTCTGTCCCTTTCAGCCCAGGCTGGCAGTGTTTCTGCTGAGGTGACTGGCTGGATCTATGGGTTACTCACCTAATTGCTTCACCAAGAGGTTGTCTAGCCACAGTCTCTTTCCTGCTTCCAGAACACCCTATCTGTACAGGCTAGAACTTTTCCAAATCATTGAGCCCCGGCTCCTCTCTTGTTTAGCAATTCCTTCCTCAATTTGTCTCTTTCCTTCACATGTTACTACAAACAGCAGGAAAAATCAGGCTGCTGCTTCCACACTTCACTTGGAAATTTCCTCAACTAAATATCCAAGTTCATCACTTTTAAGTTCTACTCTCCTAAGAGCAGACCATACTTCAGCTAAGTCCTCTGCCATTTTCTAAGAATCACCTTTCCTCCAGCATCCAAAAACATGTTCCTCCAGTGCATCCGAGACTGCAGTGGAAGAAACATTCTTATTTCTGGACAACTTCCATTCATAATGATTTATGTATTTTATAAATAATAGAAGTTATTTCTATAGCTTTCCTGTTTTTTCTGAGTCCTCACCTTTAATGTCTACCTTTCTACCAACAGTCTCTTCAAGGTAATCAAGGCTTTTCTATCAGGCACTCAAAACCCTTCCAGAATGTATCCATTACCCAATTCCAAAGACCCTTTTAAGGTTTTTTACAGCAGCATCCCACTTCCTGGTACCAACGTCTGTATTTGTTTCCTAATGCTGCCATAACAAATTACCACAAACTAGCTAGCTTAAAACACAGAAACTCATTTCCTCACAGTTCTGGGGCCTCATGTCTGAAATCTAGGTGTCAGCAGGATCGGTTCCTTCTAGAGGTTCTGCGGGAAACCCTGTTCCATGCCTCTCTCCAGCTTCGGTGACTATTGCCAATCTGCGGGGTTCCTTGCATTGGTAGACACTTCATTTCAATCTCTGCCTCTGTCTTCATATGGCATTCTCCCCTGGGCCTTCTGTGTCTGAATCGCTGTTATTTTATAAGGACACCAGTTACCAGATTAGGGTCCACCCTACCCAGCAGGACTTCATTTTAACTTGATTATATCTGTACAGACACTATTTCCAAACAGAAGTCACATTCACAGGTTCTCAGAGCTAGGACCTAAATATATTTGGCGTTTGTGGGGGGCGGTGCATAATTCTACACACTACGAGTAATCAATACTTTCTACTAAAAAATGAAGAACAGCTACAATACTCCACCAACAAAATGAAAGGAGAACCAATAACCAACAGTTCTACATCAATCTAACTTACTAAGGATTCCTATATTTTAACTCAACTCAAAATTTTATTAAGAGATTTTTATTAGAATCTCTTTATGGGAAAGGTTTGTTTAAACCACATACAAAAGAATGAAATTGGAACCTTATCTTATTTCATATATAAAAATTAACTCAAAACGGACCAAAGACCTCAACATAAGAGCTGAAACTAGAAAACTCATAGGAAAAAAAAAGGAAAAAGCTTTGTGATGTTGGATTTGGCAATGATTTCTTAGATATGACATCAATAATACAGGCAAAAAGAAACAAATAAATTGGACTTCATCAAAATTTAAAACTTCCCTGCATTAAGGACAAGGTTGAGTGACAAGGTAAGCCACTAGATGGGAGAAAATATTCACAAGTCACATATCTAATAAAGGAGAAATATTTAGAATATAAAAACAACTCCTAAAACTCAACAACAACAAAAAACAACTTGATTTAAAAAAATAGGCAAAGGATTTAAACAGACATTTCTTCAGGAAAATATACAAATGGCCAATTAGCACAAAAAATATGCTCAACATCACTAATCATTAAGAAAATACAAGTCAAAACCAAAATGAAATACTACTTCACTCCCATTGGGAAGGCTATTATTAAAAACAAGCAAACCATACACACATAAACAGAAAAAACAAGGATTGGTAAAGATGTGGAGAAACTAGAACCCTAAAATTGCAGGTAGAAATGTAAAATGGTACAGACCCTGTGAAAAACTGTACGGCAGTTACACAAAAAAATTAAACACAAAATCATACTATGATCTAGTAATTCAACGTCTAGGTATATTTTAAAGTTAACAGGAACCAAAGACCTGAATAGATATTGTATGCCTGTGTTCATAGCAGCATTATTCTCAACAGCCAAAGATGGAAATAAACCAAATGTTTATTGACAAATAAATGGATAAACAAAATGTGGTATATACAAAAAATGGGATATTATTCAGCCTTAAAAAGAAATGAAATTCTGACACATGCCACAACATGGGTGAACCTTAAAATTTAAGTGAACCTTAAGGCTAAATGAAATAGCCAAATTCACAGGAAAGTAGAATTCACAGGTGGTTGTCAGTGGCTGGGGAAGTGAGTGGGAAGTGAGTATTCAATGGGTACAGAGTTTAGGTGGAGAAGATGAAAATGTTCTGAAGGACGGTGGTACACTTAAAATGGTATATTTGATGTGTATTTTACTACAATAGAAAAGTAATGGAGCTCTCCTAAGCAAATTATCAGAATTAATGACGAAAGATTACCAGTTTGATTTTACCAACATTTAAACATTGTTTTGATAAAGTGTCTTTGAATGTTTTCTGTTTTACTAAATCATGTCTGTACAAGAAAAATATTATATATATATATATATATTACCTCCTGAATTTCTTTTTCTAGCAGCTCCACTCTCTCTCGAAGGTGTCTCCTTTCTGTGTCTATAGAAAGAAGTTCCAGTCGAACTGAGCTGCTTTCTCCCTCAGCTTGATGGGCTTTGACTTCCCAGTCTTCAGCGCGGTTATGAAGCATCTGAAATCTATCTAACAAATCTTGATTTTCTTTTTCCTGGTTTAATCACAGTTAAATTGTTTCTAAATTAGTAATGGTCACTCACTGAAAACCTATGTCATAAACATACAACACACTGGGATTTTGCTTTAATTTAGGAAGCATAAGCCATCTGTGCAGATACTATACTAAATAAGACATGTAAGAAAATATACAAGGACAACAGGCAAGATCTCCACTTTCATATGTTAATATCTAATAGAGGAGACAGAATAAAGAAACATGAAAAAGTTAAAATCAGTCTTAAATTCAACCTAAACAATGTTTTTTTCACCTTAGCAGCCATTAAGCTCTCCCATCGTGACACTTCAGTTATGTAATTATGAACTCTACTCTTCATTTCTTCTTTTTCTTGCACTGCTGCTTCTAATTCCAATGAAATTTGCTGTAAGTCAGAAAATTGAAGACAAGTATAAAATGAATGTAGCACCTAATCAGTTATACTTATGTTCAAACAGCTCTTTCTGAATTTGGGGACTAAGAGAGAGTAGGAAAAAAGGAAAACTGTTCCTAAGTATTATTTTTACATGTTTTTTTGACTGATCTTGACTTTTTAACCAATTATTACCATGTATCTCCCACAATATAACTGACCGCATATCTGGTACTTAAACTAAGGGCTCAGGGATTAATATTTTTAAAATTTATATATCAGCAATGTACTCTATAATGAGTAATTCAAAAAATGTAAAACATTTAAAATAAGAAAACCACTGGTTTTCTTGGTACGATCCTTTAAAAACCTAGTACAAACAAAGCCAATACCTTTCAGTATTTGCCATTCTAAAATATTCATTAATTAGCTTATAGGTAGGTAATCTCTAAGCCACTGGAAGTAAGGACAAATAATTAAAATCTACCATGGGTCTTTAAAACACAGCAACTTTGCCTTGAGAGTGATACTGAGATCCTCATGCAGTAGACTGACAAAGATTTCTGCCATAGAGAACACCACATTCCCAGCTTCAGGATTCCTTGCAACAAAGCCTACAATGGTGTCTGATGGTTTATTACTGCTATAATATACAGCAGTATTAAGCTACATTTTAAAATACCTTTTATAAACAATATTCTCCTTAAAGAGTTATTTCTTTTGTTGCTCATATTTAAATAATTAAAATTTAGAAGACATAATATTTATAGCTTTAAAATTTAGCAAACATTGAGAATATATTGTAAAACTGCATATTATGAAACTATCAAAGTTTATGTACTGTGCTCATACCTGGTTTTCTCTTGCCATTGTAGCCAGATCATCCTGTAATCTTCTGTTTTCCTTAAAAGACATTTCTTTAGATCTTCCTACTTCATCAAGTTCTTTGTGAGCCGCATCAAGCTGGCGCCGGAGGCTGCTTATCTCACGGTCCCGATTAATCAATGTTTCCTTTAGGTGGCTGTTACATGAGTGGGGTAGCAATAATAAAGAAAGCTTTTTGGAAAATTTAGTTCATTTAAAAGGAAACTATTTTACTCTGAATTAAATATACTAAGAATGCACGAAATTATAACTATGCAACCTATGGACTGGGATAAAATATTTGCAAATGATACAACTGATAAGCGCATAATTTCCAAAATCTACAAACAGCTCATACAACTCAATAACAACAAAAAAAATCAAGCAATCCAATCGTAAAATGGGCAGAAAACCTAAATAGACATTTCTCCAAAGAAGTACAGCTGACCAACAGGCACACGAAAAGAGGCTCAACATCACTAATTATTAGAGAAATGCAAATCAAAACTAAAATGAAGTACCACTTCATACCAGTCAGAATTGGCCATCATTAAAAAGTCTACAAATAATAAAAGTGGAGAGTGTGTGGAGAAAAGGGAATTCTCTTACACTGTTGTTGGGAATGTAAACTGGTACAACCACTACTGAAAATAGTATGGACGTTCCTCAAAAAAACTACAGTTAGCATATGATCCAGCAATCTTACTCCTGGGCATATACCCAGACAAAACTATAATTTGAAAAGATACATGCATCTCTATGTTCAAAGCAGTACTATTTACAAGTACTATAGCCAAGACATGGAAGCAACCTAACTGTCCACAGATGAACAGATAAAAAACATGTGGTATATACATATATATATATATACACACACACAATAGAATATTATTCAGCAATTTAAAAAATGAAATAATGCCATTTGCAGCAACATGGATGGACCTGGAGATTATGAGATGCTAAGTGAAATAAGTCAGAAAGAAAAAGACAAATACCATATGATATCACCTCCATGTGGAAATCTAAAGTATGACACAAATGAACATATTTATGAAACAGAAACAGACTCACAGACATGGAGAACAGATCTGTAGTTGGACACAGCTAAGCGACTGATCTGATCTGATCTGATCTGATGGACTATAGCCTGCCAGGCTCCTCTGTCCATGGGATTCTCCGGGCAAGAATATTGGAGTGGGATGCCATTTACTTCTCTGAGGCATTTCCCGACTCATGGATTGAACCTTTGTCTCCTGCATTGCAGGCAGATTCTGTACTGCTGAGCCCATATAATATATAAGGGTATATAAAAGAAATACAATTAGTGCTTTTTTTCTTGAAGTAGAAAGACCAGACACAAAATGTAAAATCTTGCAACCGTACTTAAAAAGGTTTAGATGTGGAATAAATTCAGTACTAGCTGCTGAGGTAATCTAAGTTTTGATGATTAGGGCCTGCACAGGATAACTGCTGTAGAAATAAGGAGTAAGTAGGTGTGTAAAGGAAACATTAATAAGACATAATTGTTTAGATGTCGATGACAGAGGAAGGGAGAAAGTTAGAGGATAACAATGTCTATGCAGGAGATTGAGAAAATGATAACTTCCACTGGCAAAAACAGGAAAGTGAAAAAAGAAATTTTCCTATTGCCAGACTGCTATCCAAACAGAGAATGCTGCATTCACTGAAAATTTCTTAAAAAGCTGGATGCCATTCCATCAGTTACTTACTTCAGAGAAGATTCATACTCTGAGACTGTTATCTTCATCTGAGTAATTGTTTTTTCCTACAGAAATTATAAAAATATATCAGATTCTAAACCATTCATGTCTAAGTATCTCCAGCTGAATTCTAAAATTTATCACATTTATATAGTTTAAATTCAAATTCAATCACATAACGTTATAAAAGAAGGCTCTAAGTAAAGATATTTCCATGTACCAGTTATATTTCACATATTGGTGTATTTCTACCCACTCTAAGAATCTGAATTGTTCCTTGAGTTTGCTGTAAACATATATGATAAAATTGTATTCTAGAAATAGAACTTTTAAAAATTCAAATTATTGGGATAAAATGAAATTTAAACATATTAGAAGAGATGGCTCCAGGTCCTGGGAACTCACGCATGGTTCTTATGAAATAAGAACTGTATATCTTGTAAAGCAATTATCCTTCAATTAAAAAAAAAAACTGCATATATGAAATAGAATAAGATTTTCTGTTCAGATAGCAGATAATATTACTTAATAGTCCCATACTTTACTAGCTAGGTTTTCATGCAAGTTTGCAATCTTTTCTGTCTTTTCATCCACAGTCTCCTGAAGGATGTCTTTTTCTTTATCAATAACACCAATGGTCTTTTTCATTACATGAGCCTCTTCATTCTGTGAAGTCATCCTGAGGTGTAGTTTACCTATAAATGAAAAGAAATGTTTCTTAGACAAAGTAAATTAGGATCAGCAAAAACAAAATTTAAGAACACTTACCTATTTTTTCCTCCAGTATTTTAACTTGTGCTTGGGCTGATTCAAGTTCACTTCTTTTCATGTTAAGTCGGTGCTGATAATCCTCAAGTGACCGCTGTAGTTGCTCATTTACTAGCCTAAAGAGTCAGTGGACAAAAACAAATGGGATTTTTTATTTCTGGTGGAAATAACTTTTAAAAATGAAAGATCTTAAAAAATAGTTTGCTTATTTTAAAAGCTTCTTTCTTATTTTAAAGCTCTTTCAGTATAATCAATGGCATTATATATATTAGTCTTTTCTTCAAAACATTCCATCTTCCTAAAAAATAATATAGTATAAAAATAAAATTAATTGTATGTAATTTTTCTAGAGGCTTCCTTGTAGTTTTAAAGCTTTTCTCAGTTTTCTATCATCAACTCTCTTTCTCTTAAAACTTATTTCCAGTCAGATCAGATCAGATCAGTCGCTCAGTCGTGTCTGACTCTTTGCGACCCCATGAACCGCAGCACGCCAGGCCTCCCTGTCCATCACCAGCTCCCGGAGGTCACCCAGACTCGCATCCATCGAGTCAGTGATGCCATCCAGCCATCTCATCCTCTGTCGTCCCCTTCTCCTCCTGCCCTCAATCCCTCCCAGCATCAGAGTCTTCTCCAATGAGTCAACTCTTCGCATGAGGTGGCCAAAATACTGGAGTTTCAGCTTTAGCATCATTCCCTCCAAAGAAATTCCAGGATTGATCTCCTTCAGAATGGACTGGTTGGATCTTCTTGCAGTCCAAGGGACTCTCAAGAGTCTTCTCCAACACCACAGTTCAAAAGCATCAATTCTTCGGCATTCAGCCTTCCTCACAGTCCAGCTCTCACATCCATACATGACCACAGGAAAGACCATAGCCTTGACTAGGCGAACCCTTGTTGGTAAAGTAATGTCTCTGCTTTTGAATATGCTATCTAGGTTGGTCATAACTTTCCTTCCAAGGAGCAAGCGTCTTTTAATTTCATGGCTGCAGTCACCATCTGCAGTGATTTTGGAGCCCAGAAAAACAAAGTCTGACACTGTTTCCACTGTTTCCCCATCTATTTCCCATGCAGTGATGGGACCAGATGCCATGATCTTCGTTTTCTGAATGTTGAGCTTTAAGCCAACCTTTTCACTCTCCACTTTCACTTTCATCAAGAGGCTTTTTAGCCCCTCTTCACTTTCTGCCATAAGAGTGGTGTCATCTGCATATCTGAGGTTATTGATATTTCTCCCGGCAATCTTGATTCCAACTTGTGTTTCTTCCAGTCTAGCATTTCTTATGATGTACTCTGCATATAAGTTAAATAAACATGGTGACAATATGCAGCCTTGACGTACTCCTTTTCCTATTTGGAACCAGTCTGTTGTTCCATGACCAGTTCTAACTGTTGCTTCCTGATTTAAGAGCGACCTCGCCTCCCCGCGACCGGTGCGCCATTTAAGAGCGACCTCGCCTCCCCGCGACCTGCGCGCCATTTAAGAGCAACCTCGCCTCCCCGCGACCGGCGAGCCATTTAAGAGCGCCCCGCCGGCTGCGTCGCGCACTAAGAGCGCGGCCGAGAGGAGCTACCCCACGACCGAGGAAGGACGGCGGTGAGGGCCAGCGCACTAAGCAGGGCGGAGAAGAGCTACCCAACGACCGAGGTCAGGAAGGGCGGCGGTGAGGAGAGACCCCTCCTCCAAGGTAAGGTGCGATGGCTGTGCTTCGCTGGCCGGGAGCAGCCAGGAGCAGCCGGGATGAGATACCCCACGCCCGAGGTAAGAGAAACCCAAGTAAGACAGTAGGTCTTGAAAGAGGGCATCAGAGGGCAAATACACTAAAACCATTCTCACAGAAAACTAGTCAATCTAATCACACAAGGACCACACCCTTGTCTAACTCAATGAAATTAAGCCATGCCCGAGGGGCAACCTGGGATGGGCGAGTCATGGTGGAGAGATATGACAGGGTGTGGTCCGCTGGAGAAGGGAATGGCAAACCACTTCAGTATTCTTGCCTTGAGAACCCCATGAACAGTATGAAAAGACAAAATGATAGGATACTGAAAGAGAAACTCCCCAGGTCAGTAAGGGGCCAATATGCTACTGGAGATGAGTGGAGAAATAACTCCAGAAAGAATGAAAGGATGGAGCCAAAACAAAAAGAATACCCAGCTGTGGATGTGTCTGGTGATAGAAGCAAAGTCCGATGCTGTAAAGAGCAATATTGCATAGGAACCTGGAATGTCAGGTCCGTGAATCAAGGCAAATTGGAAGTGGTCAAACAAGAGATGGCAAGAGTGAATGTCGACATTCTAGGAATTAGCGAACTAAAATGGACTGGAATGGGTGAATTTAACTCGGATGACCATTATATCTACTACTGTGGGCAGGAATCCCTCAGAAGAAATGGAGTGGCCATCATGGTCAACAAAAGAGTCCGAAATGCAGTACTTGGATGCAATCTCAAAAATGACAGAATGATCTCTGTTCGTATCCAAGGCAAACCATTCAATGTCACAGTAATCCAAGTCTATGCCCCAACCAGTAACGCTGAAGAAGCTGAAGTTGAACGGTTCTATGAAGACCTACAAGACCTTTTAGAACTAACACCCAAAAAAGATGTCCTTTTCATTATAGGGGACTGGAATGCAAAAGTAGGAAGTCAAGAAACACCTGGAGTAACAGGCAAATTTGGCCTTGGAATACGGAATGAAGCAGGGCAAAGACTAATAGAGTTTTGCCAAGAAAATGCACTGGTCATAGCAAATACCCTCTTCCAACAACACAAGAGAAGACTCTATACATGGACATCACCAGATGGTCAACACCGAAATCAGATCGATTATATTATTTCCAGTAGTCAAGGCAAAGTCCTGTTTTTATAGAATGGCCTCATACTTCAAGATTCTGACCTTTCTGACCAGTGAGCTTTTAATTCTGCTTCCTATTTTGAATATTCCGAATACCAGACCATCTTACCTGTCTTCTGAGAAATCTGCAGGCAGGTCAAGAAGCAACAGTTAGAACTGGACATGGAACAAGAGGCTGGTTCAAAACTGGGAAAGGAGTACATCAAGGCTGTATACTGTCACCCTGCTTATTTAACTTATATGCAGAGTACATCATGCAAAATACCAGGATGGATGGCTCACAAACTGGAACCAAGACTGCAAGGAGAAATGTCAACAACCTCAGATATGCAGATGAAACCATCCTAATGGCAGAGAGTGAAGAGGAACTAAAGAGACTCTTGACAAAGGTGAAAGAGCAGAGTGGAAAAAGTTGGCTTAAAACTCGACATTCAAAAAAGAAGATTATGGCATTCAGTCCCATCACTTCATGGCAAATAGATGAGGCAACAATGGAAACAGTGAGAGACTTTCTTTTCTTGGGCTCCAAAAATCACTGCAGATGGTGACTGCAGCCATGAAATTAAAAGACACTTGATCCCTGGAAGAAAAGCTATGACAAACCTAGACAGTGTATTAAAAAGCAGAGACTTCACTTTGCTGACAAAGGCCTGTAGAGTCAAAGCTATGGTTTTTCCAGTAGTCATGTACAGATGTGAGAGCAGGACCATAAAGAGGGCTGAGCGCCCAGGAATTGATGCTTTTGAACTGTTGGAGAAGACTCTTGAGAGTCCTTTGGACAGCAAGGAGATCCAACCTGTCAATTCTAAAGGAAAACAACCCTGAATATTCATTAGAATCACTGATGTTGAAGCTGAAGCGCCAATATTTTGGCCACCTGATGCAAAGAGCTGACTCACTGGAAAAGACCCTGATGATGGGAAAGATTGAGGGCAGGAGGAGAAGGGGACGACAGAGAATGTGATGGTTGGATAGCATCACCCAATCAATGGACATGAATTTGAATAAACTCTGGGACATAGTGAAGGACGGGGAAGACTGGTGTGATGCAGTTCACGGGGCTGCAAAGAGTTGGACACAACTGAGCAACAACAACTTCTGAATACAGACATGAACCAGAATAAGAGAGGCCATTCCATTTAGGCTGCTTTCCATCTTAGGATGTACATAGTGCCTTGCAAGGCAACATGAGGGGGAGAAAGAAGTTTCCACCTTAGTTCTTCCTAAATGTATTCCTTAATTAAACAAACACAACAAGTTCTTGGTCTTACTACATTGTTTGTTCTGATTTTGTGTAACAAGTGCTTCCTAAATCTGGCCACTGTTCTCCAAGCTCATTGCCACTGTTTGAGTCCTGGTACACTGTCTCCACTGTTCTCTATCAGTCTCTTAAGTCTCCAAACCCACCTTCCCTATTTTTGCCATAGTTCACTTCCTAACAGGCATGTTACTCATGTCACTCCCTTGGTTAAAAATTTGTTTATTCTCCATGTTTATACGGTAAAATCCATTCACTCTTAGTTATCATACTATGTTCTTTATAACCTGAGTCCAACCTGTAGATACAGTCTACCTGGGCCATACTGACCTCCCAACCATTTTTTAGACACATCACCTTTTAGACTCTATATAAATATTCTGACTTTAGATTTCTTTGAAAGAAGAATGAGAATAACAATGATACAGGTAGCAAAAATTTTAGCAATTCTACACTATGGAGTACAAATACTGGGTTGACCAAAACGGTTAGGGTTTTTGTAAGATACCACAGAAAAATCCCAAGGAACTTTTTGCCAACCCAATAATATGAAATACAGGCATATCTTGGAGATATTATAGATTTGGCTCCAGACCACCCCAGTAAAGAGAATATGACAATAAAGTGAGTCACGTGGATTTTTGGTTTCTCAGGGCATATAAAAGTTATGTTTAAGACTCACAAACATAGAAAAGAAAACTATAGCTACCAAAGGAAAAGGGGGAGGGGTAAATTAGGAGTTTAGGATTAGCAGATAAAAACTAGTATATTTAAAATAGATAAACAACAAGGCCCTACAAATTAGTATGTAAAAAATAGATAAACAACAAGGTCCTTTAGCACAAAGAATTATATTCAATATCTTATAATAAACCATATCAGAAAGGAATATGAAATATATATGTGTGTATATATAAATATATATATACTAAATCACTTTACTGTACACTGAATCACTTTGCTGTATACCAGAAACTAACACAGCATTGTAAATCAACTATACTTCAGTAGGAAATAAAATTAAAATTCAAAGCCATTAAAAAATAAGTATTTTTTTAAAAAGCTGTGTTTAGATTATACTGTAGTCTGTTAAGTGTGCATTATATCTGAAAAAACAATGCACATACCTGAATTAAAAAAACTTTATTTCTAAAAAATACTAACCATGGTCTGGGCCTTCAGTGAACTGCTGTAATAGTCAAAGCTCACTGAAGACAGATCATCATAACAAATATAATGAGTTTGAAATACTGAAAGAATTACCAAAATGTGACACAGAAGCACAACGTGACCAAATGCTGTTGGAAATATGTCACCAATAAACTGGCTTGATGCAGGACTGCCAAAAACCTTCAATTTGTAAAAAACACAACACTGGTAAAGAGCAATAAATTGAAGCACAATAAGACAAAGTATGCCTGTATCTGTTAGGGAGATGTTTGAAGGAGGCAGATACAAAAATTTGCCTGCAACCATATCAATCTATGAGTCTTTAAAAGTACAGGTACTCAAAACCTACCCAGATTCACACAGTAAATAAAAACCTCCTGAGATCAGTCCCTCAATCCATACTTTACAAGGCCCCCCCGGTGATTCTGTCATAAGGGCAGCTTTGAGAATTACTGCTTTTCAAAGACTCAGCCCAAAACACCACTGTTAGGAACCTTAAATAGTCACATGCTAATTCTCAGAAGTGAAATAAAACTTCAGTAAACTTACCTAAGGGAGTTCATCTCTGTTTTCTGATGAGATGAGTCACCAGCCACATGGCTAAGTTTTTGAGCTTGGAATTTTGCTTTTTTCTCTAAAGACTCCATTGTTTCTTTCATTATAAATATTTTAGACTTTAATTCACATTTTTCGTTTTCAAGCTATAATTTTAAAAATTAATAGGGATATGTCTCAGTTTCTTTTCCTTAAGCACTCTTTAATAATATTTCTGGATGAAAACTAAGGAAATAAATTAGATTTATTTAAAAATACATTAAAAGTCATGTTTTAATGTATTTATACTTTAGGTTCTAGATGTAAGAGCAGGTAAACAAATTTATCTCTCCTCTTCAATATCACTGAAATCAAAGAAAAAAGGAAAGGCAAGAAAAGAAGAAAAGAATATGTCCATAACAGCAATGAAACAGGAAGGGAAAACACCAGCAGAAAAAAATTTCTAAAAAAAGTAGATAGGACTGAATTGAAGAAAAATCAGGACAGAAAATACTATAACAACACAAAATGGACAAGACTTATATAAAGCAAGTGAACATTTTCCTTAAGAGCACAAAACACAACCTGACGATGTAGACACACCATCTTTCAGAAGGGGAACACAGTACTGGAAATGGATTAAAGTTTCCTAAAATAATTGTAAATTCCATAAAATTTCAGTAAGAATCCTAACAAAATCTTTTTAAACTAGATAAGTGACTTAGATTTCATTCTTAAATTTATTTAGGGGAAAAGAAAGTTAAGAAAAAAAATAGTAAAAACTGGGGGGGAAAGAATGCAGCTAGACTTGTTTTATGAGATATCAAAATAAATTTAAAAGCTACTATAAGGAGATCCAACCAGTCCATTCTGAAGGAGATCAGCCCTGGGATTTCTTTGGAAGGAATGATGCTAAAGTTGAAACTCCAGTACTTTGGCCACCTCATGTGAAGAGCTGACTCATTGGAAAAGACTCTGATGCTGGGAGGGATTAGGGGCAAGAGGAGAAGGGGACGACAGAAGATGAGATGGCTGGATGGCATCACCAACTCGATGGACGTGACTCTGGGTGAACTCCGGGAGTTGGTGATGGACAGGGAGGCCTGGCGTGCTGTGATTCATGGGGTCGCAAAGAGTTGGACGCGACTGAGCGACTGATCTGATCTGATAATTAAAACAGCATGAATTACACATGTGGACAAGGCAAACATATCCCTGATGTAAATTTTAAAAAGGTAGCATTTTAAGAAAGTGGGAAAAGAATAAACTCTTTAAAAACTAGAGTTGGGACAGCCACTCATTGGAGACAAAAAATAAGCTAGATTTCTATTTCATTTTATATACAAAAACAAATTCTAGATGTAATAATGATCTATCTATAAAACTCAAAACCAAGAAATACTAAGTGATAAATTTAAGTCTTCCAGTTAAGATGGCAGACTGACCGCACACATTTTTATCTCCTCTTCCTCTAGAAACAGTGCTAAGATGACAGTAAACAAGGTTAAATATGATACTCTTAAGGACAAAGAGAACAAGAAAGAAAACAAGGGTGAACTGGTGACTGCAATAACTTGTAGGAATATTCACTGCAGCACTGTTTTCAATAGCCAAGACAGGGAAGCGACCTACATTCCCACTGATGAGAGGAATAAAGACGTGGTACACATATACAATGGCACCCTACTCCAGTACTCTTGCTTGGAAAATCCCATGGACGGAGGAGGCTGGTAGGCTGTAATCCACGGGGTCGCTAAGAGTCGGACACAACTGAGCGACTTCACTTTCACTTTTCACTTTCATGCACTGGAGAAGGAAATGGCAACCCACTCCAGTGTTCTTGCCTGGAGAATCCCAGGGATGGGGGAGCCTGGTGGGCTGCTGTCTATGGGGTTACACAGAGTCGGACACGACTGAAGTGACTTAGCATAGCATAGCATAGCATACACATATACAGTGGAATATTACTCAGCCATTAAAAAGAATGAACTAAGGCCATTTGCAACAACATGGATGGACCTAGAGAGTGTCATACTAAGTCAGACAGAGAAGGGGAAATATTGTTATGACATCCCTTATATGTGGAATCTAAAAAGAAATGATACAAATGAATTTACTTACAAAACAGAAAGAGGCTCGCAGACTTAGAAAACAAACATGGTTGCCAGGGTGAAGGGAGTTTGGGAAGGTCATGTACATATTGCTATATTCAAAATGGATAACCAACAAGGACCTACTGCATAGACATGGAACTCTCCTCAATGTTATGTGCCAGCCTGGATGGGAGGGGGATTTGGGAGAGAATGCATACATGTATATGTATGACTGAGTCCTTTCCCTGTTCACCTGAAACTACTACAACATTGTTAATCAGGTATACCTGAATACAAAATAAAAAATTTAAAGTCTGAAGAAAGAAAAAAAAATTGTGAAAGACAAAGAGTAGATGGAATAGTGGTTCAGAGTGGGAGAAAAATACAATCTAAAGCAGTTTCTGAACTCAGGAGCTAATGATGCTGACACTAAATAATTCTCTATGGTGGGGGGCTGTCCTGTGTATTGTAGGTTGTTTAGCAGTTATCGCTGCCCTCTGCTAACTAGATTCAAGAAGCACTTTTTTCTCTTAATTGTGACAGACAAAATTCTCCAGATACTGCCAAATATCTCTTAGGATACAGAACTGACCCCAGTTGATAATCACTGACCTACAATGACCATGATCAGGAATACCAATGAGAAGTCAGCTGACTTACACTGAAGCTGAACACATGAAGCCATGAAGTGGTGGAGGAGGGTCACAAGGAAAACTGAACAAGGAGACTGGTTGCAAATCTGTAACTGGGGTGTTCATATGAGCATTCCAGTTACTTAGTATGACACTCTCTAGGTCCATCCATGTTGTTGCAAATGGCATTAGTTCATTCTTTTTAATGGCTGAGTAATATTCCATTGTATATATGTACCACATCTTTATTCCTTTATCAGTTATCTCTTTCTAGAAAATCAAAAATACATTAAAAATCAATAGAAGGGCTAAAAGATAAAGTTGAGTCAATCTCCCAGAAAGTGAGAAAAAAGTCAAAGAGAAAATAAGAAGGGATAAGAACATCAGATCTTTTTAGGAAGTCTAAAACCAACTAATAATAGTTTCAGAGAGAGAGAACAGAATAGTATAGTAAATTACCAAAGAAATAAAAACAGGAGATAGAGAAAACCCTAAAACTTTTCAGAAATAAAGATATGTTATGTACAAAAGACTCAGTTAACAGAATAGCATCAGACATCTCAAAGAAAGCTGAAAGACAAATGAAGGACAGTATTCAAAATTTTTAGTGAAAATAATTTTCCAATTGAGAATGCCATATGCCAAAGCCAAATCATAAATTTGAAAGTTGAATAAAGACATTTTCAAACAAACAGACTAGCAACAAAATTTCCTCCCATGTATTCTTTTTCAGGAAACTGCTGGAGAAGGTACTATGCTAGAAGAAGGAACAAACCAAAAAAGAAAAAACCATGAGGTTCAACAAAGGAGGGGCAGACAGGGAAAGTCTTATGAGGACAGCTATGGAGAGACATAGTCCATAATGAAGCAAGAAGATAGAAAGCTCAAGAAGGAAGGTCTTTAGGGGGGCAAGGACCAGAACTGATAAGTTTGAAAACAAAAAATATTGAAAGGCATGTGGCAGAAATAAAGTCCTTGATAAAAATTAGCAAATGAAAAACAAAGAAGTAACAAAACACAAAATGAAACAAAACAAAAGCGATGAATAACTCTAGGAAAGTGGTCTACAAGAAAAAAGGCAAGAGTAATATTGTCCCACCTGGCTGAGTCATAAACCATGAGAAGTCTTAGCAATATAAACAATAACTATTAAAGAGAGTAAAACATCTAATTAAACTATGTTAATGTAATGGGGGAAGAAAAGGGGAGTGCTAGGCGATCAATAACATCCTGGAGACTCACTCAATAATCTTAAATCCATAAATAGCACAAGCAGTTATTTAGAAACAGGGAGGTAAACACCAGGAAAAGAAGCTAAACAGCTGTGGATGGTAATCTGTGGGATAGGGAAGTGAGAAGGAAAAAAAATTGCACTAAAAATTCCAGAATTCTTATACTACAAATCAAAGTACATACACGGTATAAAGATTAAAAACATGAATCACCTGGCTTAAAAAACACTACGTGAACCTTTGAAACTACTGTGAGCAGTCTCCAATCACATCCCTTAATCCCTGCCCACAGTAACAACTATCTTGAGTCTTGTGTTTCTCATTTCTTGCTTGTCTTAGCACACCACATCTGTATCAATCTCCAAACGACATACAGTTGATGTAAGCACGCATGTTTTGGAACTCTACATGAAAAGAATCATACTGCAAGTTTTCTTTCTTCTTGTTTTGAAAAATAATTTATTTTGGTTGTATTGGGTGTTTGTTGCTGTGTGGGCTTTCCTCTAGTTGTGGAGAGTAGGGGCTACTCTCCATTTGAGGTGCTCAGGCTTCTCACTGTAGTGGCTTCTCTTGCTGCAGAGCGTGGGCTTTAGGGCACAACGGGGTTTAGCAGCTGCAGCACGTGGGCTCAGTAGTTGTGGTTCCTGGGCTCTACAGCACAGGCTCAAATACTTGTGGCACACAGGTTTAGCTGCTCTGTAGCATGTGTGACCTTCCCAGATCAGAAATCAAACCCGTATCTCCTGCAAGGGCAGGTGGATTCTTTACCACTGAGCCACCAAGGAAGCCCCTGCATGCTCTCTTCAATGTATTTGTAAGATTATGCATGCTGATGGTTGTGCCTACTATTTTTCATTTTTGCTGCTCTGTAACACTCCATTGTATGACTTACCACTCTTTATCTATTTTCCTCACAACTGACATCTAGATTGTTTTCTATTTTCTGTCAGTGAGCAAACATTTTAGGTTTTGTGAGCCTTATGGTTCATTGCCACTACTCTAACACAAAAACAGCTGTAGACAATGTGTTAACAAATGAGCATGGCTGTGTTCCAATAAAAACTTTTTTGCAAAAACAGACTGGAGGACAGATTTAGTCTAGGGGCCATAGTTTGTTGACTTTGATTCAGGGTTCAGTGGATTTGTTGACTAATAAGAGTAATCTATTGGCCAACCTAGAACAATGCCAAATTATTTTTCAAAAAGGTACCAGTTGGCACTCCCAGAAGCTTCACATACTAATAAAACTAGCTATAACTTGTTAATTTATGATGACCTGAAAAATGTGAAATGATTTTATTTTGGTTTTAATTGGCATTTCCTCTATTTTTGAGGTAGAACATCTTTTTATATTAACCATTTATAATTTCTTCTACCGTGAAATGTCAATTCACAACTTCCGTTGCTTTTTTTAAGATTAAATGTACAGCAAGTTGTTCTCTCAATTAGTGGCTGTCTTTTCAATTTATAGCTATTTGATAAAGATATTGCTGAGCGCTGAAGAATTGATGGCTTTTGAACTGTGGTGTTGGAGAAGACTCTTGAGAGTCCCTTGGACTGCAAGGAGATCCAACCAGTCCATCCTAAAAGAGATCAGTCCTGGGTGTTCATTAGAAGGACTGATCAGATCAGATCAGATCAGATCAGTCGCTCAGTCATGTCCGACTCTTTGCGACCCCATGAACCGCAGCACGCCAGGCCTCCCTGTCCATCACCAGCTCCCGGAGGTCACTCAGACTCGCATCCATCGAGTCAGTGATGCCATCCAGCCATCTCATCCTCTGTCGTCCCCTTCTCCTCCTGCCCTCAATCCCTCCCAGCATCAGAGTCTTCTCCAATGAGTCAACTCTTCGCATGAGGTGGCCAAAATACTGGAGTTTCAGCTTTAGCATCATTCCCTCCAAAGAAATTCCAGGATTGATCTCCTTCAGAATGGACTGGTTGGATCTTCTTGCAGTCCAAGGGACTCTCAAGAGTCTTCTCCAACACCACAGTTCAAAAGCATCAATTCTTCGGCGCTCAGCCTTCTTCACAGTCCAGCTCTCACATCCATACATGACCACAGGAAAGACCATAGCCTTGACTAGGCGAACCTTTGTTGGTAAAGTAACGTCTCTGCTTTTGAATATGCTATCTAGGTTGGTCATAACTTTCCTTCCAAGGAGTAAGCGTCTTTTAATTTCATGGCTGCAGTCACCATCTGCAGTGATTTTGGAGCCCAGAAAAACAAAGTCTGACACTGTTTCCACTGTTTCCCCATCTATTTCCCATGCAGTGATGGGACCAGATGCCATGATCTTCGTTTTCTGAATGTTGAGCTTTAAGCCAACCTTTTCACTCTCCACTTTCACTTTCATCAAGAGGCTTTTTAGCCCCTCTTCACTTTCTGCCATAAGGGTGGTGTCATCTGCATATCTGAGGTTATTGATATTTCTCCCGGCAATCTTGATTCCAACTTGTGTTTCTTCCAATCCAGCATTTCTCATGATGTACTCTGCATATAAGTTAAATAAACATGGTGACAATATGCAGCCTTGACATACTCCTTTTTCTATTTGGAACCAGTCTGTTGTTCCATGACCAGTTCTAACTGTTGCTTCCTGACCTGCATACAGATTTCTTAAGAGGCAGATCAGGTGGTCTGGTATTCCCATCTCTTTCAGAATTTTCCATAGTTTATTGTGATCCACACAGTCAAAGGCTTTGGCATAGTCAATAAAGCAGAAATAGATGTTTTTCTGGAACTCTCTTGCTTTTTCCATGATCCAGCGGATGTTGGCAATTTGATCTCTGGTTCCTCTGCCTTTTCTAAAACCAGCTTGAACATCAGGAAGTTCACGGTTCACATATTGCTGAAGCCTGGCTTGGAGAATTTTGAGCATTACTTTACTAGCATGTGAGATGAGTGCAATTGTGCGGTAGTTTGAGCACTCCTTGGCATTGCCTTTCCTTGGGATTGGGATGAAAACTGACCTTTTCCAATCTTGTGGCCACTGCTGAGTTTTCCAAATTTGCTGGCATATTGAGTGTAGCACTTTCACAGCATCATCATTCAGGACTTGGAATAGTTCCACTGGAATTCCATCACCTCCACTAGCTTTGTTCGCAGTGATGCTTTCTAAGGCCCATTTGACTTCACATTCCAAGATGTCTGGCTCTAGGTCAGTGATCACATCATCATGATTATCTGGGTCTTGAAGCTCTTTTTTGTACAGTTCTTCTGTGTATTCTTGCCACCTCTTCTTAATATCTTCTGCTTCTGTTAGGTCCACACCATCTCTGTCCTTTATTGTGCCCATCTTTGCATGAAATGTTCCTTTGGTATCTCTGATTGTCTTGAAGAGATCCCTAGTCTTTCCCATTCTGTTGTTTTCCTCTATTTCTTTGCATTGATCACTGAAGAAGGCTTTCTTATCTCTTCTTGCTATTCTTTGGAACTTTGCATTTAAATGTTTATATCTTTCCTTTTCTCCTTTGCTTTTCGCTTCTCTTCTTTTCACAGCTATTTGTAAGGCCTCCCCAGACAGCCATTTTGCTTTTTTGCATCTTTTCCCTCTAGTCCCACCTAATTAAGCTTAAAAGCAAACCCAGAAAGGATCAAGCTACTTCCATCTGACCGAACCATATCATAGGACAAACTTCAAGAGTGTTTCTAGGAATATAAGCTCTCCAGCAACCAAAAAAATAAAATAGACAATGTCTGACATCCAATCTAAAATTACCAGGAATGCAAAGAAGCAGGAAAATACAACCCAAGTGGAAGAGGGAAAAAAAATCAACTGGCCCAAGGTTGATTGAAACAGATGATAGAATTAGTAGATAAATAAAAACAGTGAAGACATGGAAAAGGAAAAGAGCCAAAAGAAAACACAGTGAGAAAAAAAAATTTATCAAAACACCAATTTGTTAAAAACCCTATCTCTAGTGAGAGCAATAAGGAATGAAAAGGAATTTCACTTTTACTCTAAGCCTATATTACATGATTTTTTGTTAAAACAAACAAACAAACAAACAAAAGATCAAACAACTATCACAGCTAACAATGAATGCTTATGATACGGCAGTGAATATTCTAGGTTCTTGATGTGTATTAATTCATTTAATTTTCACAAAAACTCTAAGAAATAAGTTTCAGTACCATTTCTATCTTACAAACAAAGAAATTAACAGATAACAAGTTTAAGAAATATGCCTACAGAAAACAGATGACAGAGATGTAATAATATGAACCCATATACTCAATCTTCAGAGTACATACTCCTCGTCAGTCACCAATAAACAGCTTCTCTAAAATATTATTTTGTAATTAAAAAAAAATACAGTACATTAAAATATAATTGAAATAGTCATTCACACAACAAAATATACCCCAAATCCAGTTTGATAAATTACCTGGTGATTAACACATGTCAAATGCTCAATAGTTTTCTCTAATTCTGATTTTCCAAAAACACTCATTTCCTGGAGATGCTGTAAGAGAATTTTATAGAAGATGTTCATAAGCAATGCAGTTCTACAGTACTAGTTTGTCTTTTTATAACACAGAAATGCTTTAGAAAGAAAATCACTAGAAATTTTACAAAAATGATGCTTTCAGTTGAAAATAAAAACAAGAGTTCTTCATCTTTTACACTCTACCTCCATGTGTGACTGTGACAGAAGACACGGACTGATATGGGTTCATTTATAAAGATTTATACAGATCAATCCATTAGCACAACAATAAAGGGAAAAACCCAGCAGATTAAGTAAGCCCAGAAGTATGCCCTCGTGAGAGTAGATGTAAGAGGAACAGACTATAAAGGAACAACAGACGGGATCAGGAAGACACAGAAAACAGAGTACTACAGGGTGATGCAAGAGTTCAAAGTTTCAAGAGTGAGCTGGTCAATAATATAAACACAAGTGTTGTTATTTTTGGTTATATTAACTTTTTGGTTATATTGTCTGACTCTTGTTGATGCTAAGTCCAGGACAAATGATATGCTGGTGCTCTGCAAGAATTTTTCATGCCAATTCTTACTTCCATCCATGTTATTCATTAAAAATGGGCTTCCCTCGTGGCTCAAATGGTAAAGAATCTTATCTGCCTACAATGCAAGAGAACCAGATCCCTGGATCGGGAAGACCCCTGGGACAATTGTCACCCCAGTGACAATCCACTCCAGTATCTCTGCCAGGAGTATTACATGGACAGAGGAGCCTGGTGGGCTCCAGTCCATGGGGTCACAAACAGTTGGACACAACTGATACTTTCACTACTATTTATTAAAAATAAATTAAGACATCTGATGTTTGGATTATGTATTTCATTGAAAAAGTCATTGTACTGTAGGCCTTTTTTCATTTACTAAATCATTCAGCCAGTACTGAGTACATATTATATACCAAGCACCAAGTAAGGTGTGAGGAATACAGGAAAACAGATAAAGTCTCTGATGTCATAGACATTATAGTCTAGTAAAGATAAACCTTAAACAAGATATTGAAATAAAATTCATGAATATTTTGCTAGGAAAAGGAACTTGAAGGCAACACACTGGAAGGGAATCAGGGACCCAGAGTTCACTTCCCGTGTAAGAAAATGACTAACCTGGCTCTAAAGGGTGAACAGAAATCAGCCAGGTGAGGAGACTGAAAGGGATGAAGGAGTTTTCAATAGCCTATGTCAAAGACAGGGGCGTGAGAAAGTCCATTTAGCCTGGAGTGGAGAAAATGAGGGGTGGGAGTGGGGGGTGGGGAGGGCTGAGCTTGACCATGATGTAGCAAGGGCCAACCACGGAAGTCCCTGAGAACAGTTAATGGACTTGAAAACAGGAAGTGAAGTAAGCAGATTTACATCTTTGAACAATGACTCTGACTTCACTGTAAAATACAGATTTGAGAGGCCACTGATACACTAGTGCAGCTGACAGAATAATGGCCAGAACAGGATGGGAGCAGGGGAATAGAAACAAGCAAAAGTGATGCAAGAGAAACCACTGTGAGCTCAGGAGCCAGAGTCTTTGTGACTTCATTAGCTGGGTAATCTTGGGCAAATCATTATTACTATTTTTTTTATTAAGGTATAGTTAATTCACAATATTACATAGGTCTTAGGTATACAACATAATAGTTCACAGTTTTTAAAGATTTACTCCATTTATGATTATAAAATACCAGCTATATTTGCTGTGCTGTACAATATATTCTTGTAGTTTATTTTATACAAATTCATTAGTACCTCTTTTAAACATTTTTTTTTAATTATTTTTATTTGTCCACATCACAGCATATAGAATCTTAGTTCCCAGACCAGGGATCAAATCCACATCCACTGTTCTGAAAATGCAGTCTTAACCACTGAACAACCAAGGAAATCTAATTCCCTATCCCATCTTGCCCCTCCCCCAACCCCTCTCCCCACCAGTAACCACTAGTTTGTTCTCTGTATCTGTGAATCTGAGTCTTTCAGACTAGCTTGTTTCATTTTTTAGATTCCACATGTAAGTGGTAACATACAGTATTTGTTTTTTTCATTCACTAGCTTGTTTCACTTTTTAGATTCCACATGTAAGTGATAACATAAAGTATTTGTTTTCCTCTGACTTAACTCACTAAGCATAATGCCTTCCAAGTCTACCCACATTGTTGCAAATAGCAAAATTTAGTTCTTTTTTATGGCCAAGTGGTACTCCATTGAAAATACATACTATAGCTTCCTTATTCATTCACTGATGGACACCTCAGTTGCTTTCATATTTTGGGAACTATAAATAACACTGCTATGAACATATATCTTTCAAATTACTGTTTTTATTTTCTTCAGGCATATACCCAGGAGTAGAACTGCTGGATCATATATTATTACAGATCTATTTTTAGGTTTTTGAGGAATCTTCAAACTGTTTTCCACAGTAGCCACATGAATTTATAATACCAACAGTGTACAAGCAATCCCTTTTCTCTACATCCTTGTCAACATTTGCTCTTTGTGGTCGTCTTTTTGACAATAGCTACTCTGACAGGTATAAGATGATACCTCATTGTGGTTTTGAGTTTCATTTCTCTGATGATTAGCAATGTTGAGCATCTTTTCATGTGTCTGTTGGTTCAGCAAATTATTTAAACTCACTGTAACTCAGATACTGCATCTGTAAACACTGCCAACTGAAAAGGCAACTGTGAAGATTTACTGACAAAGCCCTTGTAAAACGCACTTAGAACAGTTTCCCACTTAGAACTGCCCCCTAGATACGACACCAAAAGCACAAACAAAAGAAAAAAAATTAAATTGGACTTCATCAAAATTTTAAAATATCTGTGCTTCAAATAACAATACTAACAAAATGAGACGACAACCCACAGAATGAGGGAGGGAAAATATCTGCAAATCATATATCTGACAAGGGGATTATATTGAGAATATATAAAGTATTCTTACAACTCATTAAGATAATCCAATTAAAAAATGAGCAATGGATCTGAATAGACATTTCTCTAAAGAAGATATACAAGTGGCCAAATAAACGTATATAAATAAGCACTTTAGTCATGGGGGAAATGCAAATCAAAATTAAAAAGGATACTGCTTCACACTCACCAGCATGATGATAACAAAAAAGATAGATAGTAACAAATATTGGTAAGGATGTAGAGAAATTAGAACTCTAACCCCTGCCAGTGGGACTAAAAATGACACAGACACTTTGGAAAAACAGCTTGGCAGTTGCTCAAATGATTAAAGTTATCGTATGACTCTAGGTATACATCTAAGACAAAAGAAAACATACCCACACAAAACGTTGTATACAAATGTTCACAGCACCATTATTCGTAACAGCTGAAGAGCAGAAACTACCCCTATGCTAAAGGAAATGTTGTCTATCCATACAATGGAATATTATCCCGTAATATAAAGTAATAAAGTACTGATACATATGACCTAACAGATGGACCTTGAAAACATTATGCAAGTTAGAGAAGCCAGACAAAAACAAAAAAACCATATACTGAATGGTTCAATTTATATGAAATGTCCAGAGTAGGTAAACCTAGAGAGAGAATGTAGTGGTTGTCTAGGCCTGAGGAGGCTGAGAGATGTTAAGAGTGACTGCTAACCAGTACAACAGTTTCTTTTTGAGGTAATGAACGTGCTCTAAAAGTGATTGTGGGGATGACTGAACACATCTGTGGATATACTAAAAACTAATGAATTATATACTTTAAATGGGTAAATTCTATGGTATGTGAATATCTCAATGAAGCTTTTTTTTTTTTTAAGAAAAAAAAAAAAAAAAGATAACCTCCCTCCATATGAGGGAATTCCTATTGAGATCAGAGTTGGTTCTTTTCTATAAAGAAACAGATAATAAATGTTTTAGGCTTTGGGGACCATACAGTTTTTACTACAATTACTCAGCTCTGCCACTGCAGCACGTAAATGAATGAGTATTCCAACTAGTAAGTATTATCAACAATGAAATCTGAATTTCACAAGTTTCATGTGTCATGAAATGTTCTTCTATTTTTTTCAGCGATTTTAAAATGTAAAAACCATTCTTAGCACGTTGGCCATATAAAAACAGTGTTTTGGATTTGGCTGATGGGCCATGTTTTGCCAGCTCCTGATCTAGATTCAAAATAGTCATACCACAGGAAAACATAAAAAAAGACCTTCCTTTTTCTCATTACCTTTTAAAAATAAGTCAACCTAATTACTTACTTTTAACTTGTCTTTTAAAGCTTCCTTTTCTGCCATAATCCTTCTTAAGTCAGATAATGCAAGTTCTTTTTCCTTTTCTATAAGACTAACAGTATTATGTGAGACTGTAGTTTGGGTAGAGTCTTGTCTTAGTGCAGATAATTCTTCCTGAGCCTTAAAGTAGTAAAAGATATAAATTAAAAAACACTGGATATTCTCCCAGTTAAAAAAAGGAAAACTAAACATATGCTACTTTTGCTCTCTTCCCAAATGCCACCAAAATGAGAGTAAAAGGATTCGAGTAATAATAGTAATAATTAAAACAAAAAGACAAGAAGATGGAGAGAAGTGCCAACTGCAAAATTTTGAAAGCCAAATAGCAGATGGACAACTACTAATTAAGTAAGCAGACCCAAGAAAGTGGAAATCTAAGCCAACTGCAGGAACAGCCCAGAAAGTAGATCAATTTGTACTGCAGAATCCCAAAAAAACGCCAACAGTAAAAAAAGCGTCTTCAACTTGGCCTTTTAACTCATATATCTTTCTCTTCCTCTCAAAATAGCAATAGGATTTCATGGGAGATTGGTATTAGAACAAATTTTGGTGATAAACACCATGTTTTGCTCAGACTCACCTTGCCTTCTGACAACTGAGGCTTGTAACTGGTCCAACTTATAGTGAATTTCCCCTCCCTATCCCTCAAAGCTAAGTCCTTAATATCCAATGTATCCAATTAGTTAGTTCTACCCACTGTAAGATACACATAACTCAACATGATTGAATCCCAAGGAAACACTTGACTCAGAGTCAGGCTGAGACCCATTCAATAGTTTGAGAAATAGGGAATTATCCCAAAGTGACCCATAGATAGGCTAGAAAAGAGGAAAAATAAATATGAAAACACAATAGAAATCTCTGCTTTGGGAACAGGATGATAGTAGAAACTACTAACTATGAAGGAATAGCCCTAAGATCCATACACTACAGTAATATAAAGGATATATACTGGTTCCATTATAGTTAACTGGTGTTACATAATCATTATCTTACTTCATTATATAAGACACTTAGTTTATCTCTTTCTGCTGTCAGTAATTTAACATTGGACTGTATATCCACCATGTGCTTTTCAAATCTTTCTAGCATACGCTGAAGTTCGTCTCTTTCTCTTGTTATGAGATGGATATCCGAGTCGTAATCACCCTGAAACATAATTCAAGACAGAAGTTATCATTTGTTGTAATTATCACCACATGGTTGCCACAAGGATGCTGATGATGAGACTGACTGAAAGATGTGAAAAGACAGAAAGAACACAACTTCCTTTAATGTAATTAAAGAATACAATTATTAATCTATAAGGAGAACAGGAGAGAGAATGCTGGCAATACTGGGGCAAATTTCCAGGCCTTCAAGTTCCCAGCAAGAGACCCAGCTGCCACTGATGCTACTTGATTAGATCCCATCAGATGCTTCAATTGTCATTCTCCCCCAGTTGTTTATACTGGTGTTGTAACTAAAGTATAATCCCCAGACCGGAAGCATGCAGTATCTGGGAACGTGCATGGCATGCAAATTTTGAGGTATATCCCAGACCTACTCAATCAGAAACTTTGGGGGCAGGGCCCAATAACTGGTTTATCAAGCCCTCCAGGTGATTCTGATTCATTTAGCGTTGGGAATCACTAGTTTATTACCTTCTCTACAGGAGGAATCAAGAGGGTATGTGTATACCTGCTCACCTGCTCACCCACTACAAGTAACTCTAACAGCCTAGCACATTCCTCAGTCTGAGACTAAATCCAAGATCAATTTCCCAGGCATACCAGCCCCCAACTGTCCCAGCATCAAACCTATATGAGGTCTATTTTTTTATGCAATCAGATAAATATAAATATTTCTACCAGACAGTATACATTAGGATATTCACTGAATAAGCAAGTACTTCCAACATTCCTAAAACAAGATTATGCCTATTATTTCATTACAACTTAAAAAAAAACACTTTAACTTCATAGCTACTGTAGAAAATAAATATGGTAAATGTACACCTGGTGTCTGTGGTATATTAATGTTCAAGTACTATATGCAGAAGCCCCAGATACTGACAATCTGATATTCTGCTACATTGGAAAGCATCCTGATCTATGTCAATATCTACTATGCACATGCCATGTCCAAAGGACACTTGGTAAATATCCGTGAAGTATCCTTCACCTGCCACTTGGAAATAAGTTATCCTCTTGGTTAAGCAAGAAAAGTCAAGGGAAAATGAATGAGAATAGCTATCTGGACACCTTAAAGGATAAAATGTATCTGTGCTGCTGCTGCTAAGTCACTTCAGTCGTGTCCGACTCTGTGTGACCCCATAGACGGAAGCCCACCAGGCTGCCCCGTCCCTGGGACTCTCCAGGCAAGAACACTGGAGTGGGTTGCCATTTCCTTCTCCAATGCATGAAAGTGAAAAGTGAAAGTGAAGTTGCTCAGTCATGTCCGACTCTTAGCGACCCCATGGACTGCAGCCTTCCAGGCTCCTCCATCCATGGGATTTTCCAGGCAGGAGTACTGGAGTGGGGTGACATTGCCTTCTCCACAAAATGTATCTGTATTACAGGATAAAAGCAATTAGGGTGAGGACTTAATTAACACTTAAATAATGATAAAAGAAAACCTGTAACAACCATATTTAAATAAAAATATTTTTACAGAAAGGAGGTGGTATGCCTAGATTTTAGAAAAGGAGAGCTCAATGAGTAAGGATTTGACAGTTTGTTTTCATCATTGTCTCGGTCTCAGCTTAAACGCCACTCTCTGTAAGGAGTCCTTCCAGACTCTCCAATCTAATTTAGATCTCCCTCTATATACTCTCATAGCATTCTGAATATTTCCCGTATTCTTTCCTCATTAACACTTACTATAAATGAAATTATGAAGTTATTTACACAACTGGGTATTTAATGTGTCTTTATCACTAAAACCAGACATCAAATTGCCAACATCCACTGGGCCATAGGAAAAGCAAGAGAACTAAAAAAAAAAAAAAAACCCTGCTTCACCGACTATGCTAAAGCCTTTGACTATATGTATGGATCATATGGCTCACAACAAACTGTGGAAAATTCTTAAAGAGATGGGAGTACCAGAGCACCCTACCTGTCTCCTGAGAAACCTGTATGCAGGTAAAGAAGCAACAGTTAGAACCAGACATGGAATAACGGATTGGTTCAAAATTGGGAAAGGAGTACATCAAGTTTGTATACTGTCACCCTGCTTATTTAAATTATATGCAGAGTACATCATGCAAAATACCAGGATGGATGGCTCACAAACTGGAATCAAGACTGCCAGGAGAAATATCAACAACCTCAGATATGCAGATGTTACCATCCTAATGGCAGAGAGTGAAGAGGAACTAAAGAGCCTCTTAATGACAGTGAAAGAAGAAAGTAAAAAAGCTGGCTTAAAACTCAACATTCAGTAAACTAAGATCATGGCATCTGGTCCCATCACTTCATGGCAAATAGATGCAGAGAAAGTGGAAAGAATGACAGATTTTATTTTCTTGGGCTCCAAAATCACTGTGGATTGTGACTGCAGCCATGAAATCAAAAGATGCACGCTCCTTGGAAGAAAAGCTATGACAAACCTAGACAGAGTATTAAAAAGAGAGATATCACTTCGCTGACAAAGGTCTGTATAGGCAAGGCCAGTTTTCCAGTAGTCATATACAGATGTGAGAGTTGGACCATAAAGAGGGCTGAAAGCCCAGGAATTGATGCTTTCAAATTATGATGCTGGAGAAGACTCTTGAGAATCCTTTGGACAGCAAGGAGATCCAACCACTCAATTCTAATGGAAATCAACCCTGAATATTCACTAGAAGGACTGATGCTGAAGCTGAAGCTCCAATACTTTGGCCACTGGGTGTGAAGAGCAAACTCACTGGAAAAGACCCTGATGCCGGGAAAGACAGAAGGCAGGAGGAGAAGCTGATGACAGAAGATGAGATGGTTGGATGGCATCACTGACTCAACGGACATGAGTTTGAGAAAGCTCAAGAAGATGGTGAAGGACAGGGAAGCCTGGTGTGCTGCAGTCCATGGGGTCACAAAGAGTCAGATGTGACTCAAGGACTGAACAACGACCACCACCACTAAATGCAAATACCCTCAGAGACACAGTAGGTCCTTCTCACAACATCTTCAGTGCTTAGCAAGTAATTCAGTAAAATGAATGAATTCCCCACTTCTCTAAATATGTCTTTATGTATGTATTTGTGTTAATAATTTCCTTTTATCACTCCATTTTTCCTAAACACACACGCACATGCACACAAACTCATGCACACATACCCACAATGCTAGACTGAAGATAGGAAATAGGTCTTCTTTATCTTGTATCCTGGATGCCACATTCATAGCATGCTCTCAGTATACATCTACTGAATTAAATCTAACTTTCTACCTACACCTCATGTGCTTTGGAGAAGGAAATGGCAACCCACTCCAGTGTTCCTGCCTGGAAAATCCCAGGGACAGAGGAGCCTGGTGGGCTGCTGTCTATGGGGTCGCAGAGTCGGACACGACTGAAGCAACTCAGCAGCAGCAGATGTGCTTTGAACCAGCAAACAATAAAGAAAGAAAACATTTACTAGGAACTAGGTGTTATGCCTGGAAAATCCCATGGATGGAGGAGCCTGGTAGGCTGCAGTCCATGGGGTCGCTAAGAGTCGGACACGACTGAGCGACTTCACTTTCACTTTTCACTTTCATCCATTGGAGAAGGAAATGGCAACCCACTCCAGTGTTCTTGCCTGGAGAGTCCCAGGGACGGGGGAGCCTGGTGGGCTGCCATCTCTGGGGTTGCACAGAGTTGGACACGACTGAAGTGACTTAGCAGTAGCAGGTGTTATGTTAGACCCTTATACAATTATGTAATCTTCATAAGAGGTTATAGACACATTTCTCACTTTGCACATGAGGAAGCCAGGGCTCCATGAGTTAGGTAACTTGTCCAAGGTCATAAAGCCAGTGTGTGGAGTTGAAGCTTCTATAAGGTTTCCAACTCCAACTCCAAAGCATTTCCCATTACACTATACCCAAAACTCACATCTGGAAGTCTGGTGAGTACAAGGTCAAAAGAGACCAGTGCTGTCCCTACACAGACAACACAGAACCAATGGGTATCTTGTTGACAAAAATCACTGATATGAAAAATGTCAATATTTTTTCTGAGTTGCAGCAATCCCAGGAAACTCTGCCCAACAATTTGCTATAAAAAACAGGGGTTGAAAACTCAGCCTGTACCAAATCTAGCTTGAGAGAGGCCTATGTTGTCTGCCAACAATTGTTTCTAAACATGTTTAAAACACCCAGTTTTAGGCTGGAATTTACTCCTTAGTTCACAGCACTCACAACTGTCTTACACTCCACCCATTTCATTCATATACATCACTCATTATTCCCTACCATGCCTGAAATTTACTACTGGGACTCTAAAATGCTACCAAGGTCCCAACTTTCTGAACTTTACAAAATGAATTATGTCAGGTATCATTAGAACATTTCAAGAAACTAAATAAGATGAAAGGGGAAGGCCTCTCCTAATTTTACCAGTTCCTTACCTGTATCTCCACTTATCTTTCAACCATGAATTCACACCAAGCAAACAAATCCAATATTTAAAAGTATTGAGACACTTACCCACTCTGTTCTACTTAATAAGTTGATTAAACTAATCGACATTTTTGAAGAAGACTGTCCCACACAATGAAGGTGATCAATTCAGTGATTTATTTTTTTTGATTCCTAAGTATATATGGAACTTAAAAAACAACTCAGTACACATAAATTAATTTACACTGTATGTTCCCACCAATTCATTGTGCTCTTAACAGATAACAAAGCACAGTGTTTAAACTAACACTCTAAATCAAACTCAGTCACAAGCCAATGAGGTTAAAAAGCAGTCTAATCAGAAAATGTCTCAAAACCATTTGGCAGTAGGCAGAAGATCTTCAGGAAAAAGATGACAGCGTTGGGAAATGCAGCCAAGTCTAAAATCAAATGTCCTGAGTTTTAATGACTGTACTTCCCTCTAATTTTATTCAGTATGTAGATAATGTTAGGGTCATAGAAGCCTCTAAGAATCCTCTAACTCCAATGTTTAAAAGAAAGAAAAATCTAAAGAACCCAAATGGGAGTAATAAAATGTTGAAAATAATTAAGACCTAAATGAGGACATGTTTTTACTCTCTTATGCATCATTGTTAACCTTATACATCTTTAGACCATCAAGTTGCAAACGTGGCTGTAGTGGACAAAGGGGATGATCTGTCCAGTGCTCACTGCCATTTTTTACCCTTTCCTGTTGCACAGTTATCATGGAAGATGCCTGGTCTGGACAGCGCGGCCTGTCTTTCTGACTGGTCCAAGTCTGGGAATGGCAAGAAGCCACGTAGCCTGCCATGTAAACAAAGCCACTCTACTCAAAGAGAAAAAATGCAGCTGATACCAAAAGTAAAGATTAGAAAGAGAAGAAGTGTCCAGTAGTATGAGTTCCTGGATCCAGTTTGGAAGCTCAGATGCCCCTGCACTCTTCCCATATATATAATTAGCTATTTAATATTCCTTAATTTCCAGGAATCAGTACGTTATACTTTTTTCTTAAGTAGTTTTCCTAATTAATGCGGTGTTCCTAAAGTCACAGAAGGTCACAGAAGACTACAAAAATGAAAATGAAGAAAGACTTCTTAAAAATAAGTATGAATAACATTACATTATTACAATAATAAATCAAAAGTTTGCTCATAAAGATCTTTCTTGCCTTATCATTTACTCACAAAGAGATATTACCTTTTCTAGTGCTTTAAATACTGGCATTTTTTCACATGTAGAATGACTTCTAGAGCAAGATCTTCGCTGTATTATATGTTGGAGTTTTTCTAGTTCTTTCTTATAAAAATCTCGTTCATCTTCTATACCTTTCAGAAATGTATCTAAACGAGAAGGTGACTTGTCTCGTCGTTTTATTCCGTGTTCTAGTCTCATCCTCTCAACTTCCACAGTAAGTTCTCTTTCTGCAAATTAAATAAAATCTTAAAACAATGTTGCATATAAAATGTATAATCAGCCAAATAAATTATATCAATAATTTTTACAATGAAAGCTACTAAAAATTGCTGTTTTGCATATCACCTACAACTGACAAATATCAAAGAGGTTTAAGTGCTGAAAGAGAAAAAAAAAACCCAAAAATTATATTAAAAGTTTAAATAAAATCCAATAAGTCAAGTCCTGCTTTTGTCATATACAAGTCTGGGTACTATTTAGTATACTACACAGTGAACAATAAATTCTCACATGGTACTTACTCTCTGGTGACCTGAAAATGCACCAAAAGAAAATTTACCTGTTAAAACTGGTTATAATATGAGTGACTTTAACATTAAGCTTAAATTTAACACAGTATACACAAAACAACTAGTCTTTCCTCAAATAAGCACAATTATTAACTTTTACCATAGAAATTACCTTTTCAGGAGTCATAAGTAGCCTGTGCACGTGCATGCATGCTAAGTCACTCAGTTGTGTCTGACTCTTGGTGACCCCATGGACTGTAGTCCACCAGGCTCCTCTGTCCACGGGATTCTCCAGGCAAGAATATTGGAGTGGGTAGCCATGCCCTCCTCCAGAGGATCTTACCAACCCAGGGATGGAACCTCCATCTTTCATGCCTCCTGCACTGGCAGGCCGGAGAAGGTGATGGCACCCCACTCCAATACTTGCCTGGAGAATCCCATGGATGGAGGAGCCTGGTAGGCTGCAGTCCATGGGGTAGCTAGGAGTTGGACACGACTAAGCAACTTCAGTTTCACCTTTCATTTTCATGCATTGGAGAAAGAAATGGCAACCCATTCTAGTGTTCTTGCCTGGAGAATCCCAGGGATGGGGGAGCCTGGTGGGCTGCCATCTCTGGGGTCGCACAGAGTTGGACACGACTAAAGTGACTTAGCAGCAGCACTGGCAGGCATGTACTTCACCTCTAGGACCACCTGGGAAGCCAAAAGTTGCCTAATATTGGCAATTTTATATGAACGTGAAGTCGCTCAGTCGTGTCCGACTCTTTGCGACCCCATGGACTGTAGCCTACCAGGCTCCTCTGTCCATGGGATTTTCCAGGCAATAGTACTGGAGTGGATTGCCATTTCCTTCTCCGGCAATTTTGTATACCTCAATCTAATTTAACAGATGTTTTTTACAATTCAAAAGCATGAAATGATTTTCAAGACATATTCTGATTCACTTACCATCTTCTTTTATTCATTTGACAGATAATTATTGAGCATTTACTGTATGTCCAGCATGAACTAAGAATACAAGTATGAAAAACATGTCCAAGGTCAAATAATTATTCTAATTGTAGCAGGACAAGAGCCACAAAAGAACAGCATGCAATACAATCCAGAGGATTAACAGCAGAATTCATTCTAAGGAGTGACCAGAGAGGTTAAGAAAGCACGAGAGCTGAAGGAATGGGCAAATGTCTTAAACGGTAAGTCAAATAAACTGATGAATGAAAAGTGTTCACTGTATTTAGTATAATTTGAGAAGGCAATGGCACCCCACTCCAGTACTTTTGCCTAGAAAATCCCATGGATGGAGGAGCTTGGAAGGCTGCAGTCCATGGGGTCGCTAGAGTCGGACACGACTGAGCGACTTCACTTTCACTTTTCACTTTCATGCACTGGAGAAGGAAATGGCAACCCACTCCAGTGTCCTTGCCTGGAATATCCCAGGGACAGGGAAGCCTGGTGGGCTTCCGTCTATGGGGTCACACAGAGTCGGACACGACTGAAGTGACTTAGCAGCAGCAGAGGAGAGAAGCAAACTGGAGTGGACTGAGGTACTAAATGGAGAAGGAAATGGCAACCCACTCCAGTATTTTTGCCTGGAAAATTCCGTGGACAGAGGAGCCTGGTGGGCTGCCATCTATGGGGTTGCACAGTCAGACACGACTGAAGCAACTTAGCAGCAGAGGTGCCAAAGGACAGAAGGTGATCAAGCAGAAAAGCAAGTATGAATGACTTTTCAAGATGTAAAAGCTATAATGAGGAGGAAAGAGTAGCTGGATAGGAATGGGTCACAGTTTTTGCTTTAGAATGGGAAAAGGGAAAAGCATATTTGAATACCAATGGAGAAAAAACAGTACAAAGACTAACGTTATCAAAAAGAGATAATATGTAGCATTTTAAAATGAGAGAGAATGGGACCTAGAGAACAGATGGAGGCCGTGGCCTATCATAAAAGCCAAATGGCTCCACTCTAACAGGGAAGATAAAGGTGGACAGGTTCAAGATCTGGGGACTGGAAACATGGAATGCCTCCCTGACAGCTTGTTCTTTTAGGAAAACTGGAGGTAAGATCATCTACTCAGAATGGGTTTACTGAGAATGAAAAATACTTGAGTATATGCTCCCTGCAGAGTGGGAAATCAAGCAGTAAGGAATATAGAGTAAGATCTCCATACCTCACTGAAGGGGGCGCTGTGGTTCGGGGCCATGTAACTTCCAGTGCTATTGCTACTATCTGGGGCACACGCTTGTTCCTTGGAAGAAAAGTTACGACCAACCTAGATAGCATATTCAAAAGCAGAGACATTACTTTGCCAACAAAGGTCCGTCTAGTCAAGGCTATGGTTTTTCCTGTGGTCATGTACGGATGTGAGAGTTGGACTGTGAAGAAGGCTGAGCTCTAAAGAATTGATGCTTTTGAACTGTGGTGTTGGAGAAGACTCTTGAGAGTCCCTTGGACTGCAAGGAGATCCAACCAGTTCATCCTAAAGGAAATCAGTCCTGAATATTCATTGGAAGGACGGATGCTGAAGCTGAAACTCCTACTTTGGCCACCTGATGCAAAGAGCTAACTGGAAAAGACCCTGATGGTGGGAAAGATTGAAGGCAGAAGAAGGGGACGAACAGAGGATGAGATGGTTGGATGGCATCACCGACTCAATGGACAGGAGTTTGAGTAAATTCCAGGAGTTGGCGATGGACAGGGAGGCCTGGTGTGCTGCAGTCCATGGGGTAGCAAAGAGTCAGACACAACTGAGTGACTGAACTGAACTCAACTGGGGCACATGCAAGCAGTGCTTAGCGGCTCACATGTAAATGTTTTAGTTGATCCATGGCTGGATTTTGGGTAGGAGGATGCATTCAAAACACAAAGAAACAAGGGAGTTTCAGGTATGTGAAAGATTACGCTGAAATGGCAGGATAGAGATAGCATGAAAGGAAGTAAAACTGCAAACTTTCAAATGTAGGCCTAAGCACTTTAACAATATATGAACTCATTTAATCCTCATAACAACCTTTTGGGTTAGGTGCCATCTTAACCACACAGATAGGGAAACTGAAGCAATGTTAAGTAACATGCTCAAGTCATACAGCTGGTTAAGCAGAGAAGGGGTCAGATAGATTATCCCCATAGACGCTGAAGAGCCTAGGATACAGCATCTTCTTAAAACAGCACACTGGCTTTCTTTCACTTTCTCGGACACATGGAGTTTGATGGTACCAGGATTCTACACTTGCCATCCCCTTTGTCTGGAAAATTGCCCCAGACTGTCATATGGCTTGATGTCCATCACTAAGCCCTTTGATCAGCTGATCTCTAGCATACCCTCCCATTTTATTTAATACCCTTACCATCTGAAATTAATTTCTTCACTTATGTGCTACCAGTTTGTCTCTCTGACTAGATTAAAGCCTCCACAAGAGCAGTGGGCCTGTGTATCTTGTTTACCTTATACATCCCAGCACTACAGGCTCATAAACATTTGTCAAATGAATGGATTCTTACATGTTTCTTAAACCAATTCATTTAGGATAAGATACCTGGCAGAAAGTTAGCCTATTTCAAGGTGTGTGTGTGTGTGTGTGTGTGTGTACCTGAAGGTGATAAAACTGCATTTACTTAAAAAGATTCTGTGCTTCAATTTCCCACTATTTCATAATGGTCTTCCTTGTAGTCTTAATTCTATTATCATGTAGCTCAAAGAAAGATAAATTTACATTGGAAAATATTCAACCAGGGTTCCCTATACCAACTAGTCAGAATATAAAAGATTCCTATAAAGTCAAGGTCCTTGAGGGAGAGAGATTTTCCACTGTATCTCAGTGCCTAGTCTGGTTTCTGGTACACAGCAAACACTCAACAAATATTTATTGAGTGAATGAATGAAAAAGAAACATCATCTACTGCTAAAAATAAAACATTAAGAGGAAATCACACTTTTTAAGTTATTAACATTTTATATTTTACCTGTAACTGCAAAACTTTCAATTTTTTTGTTAAGTCTTTGCTTTTCTTGTTCAAGCTGATAAACAACAGTTTCCAGGTCTGATTTTATAAGGAGTTCATCACTCAGCCTCTCCTTTTCTTTATGACATAAGCTTAATTCCTGAAAATTTTAATACTAAAATTAAGATTTCTAGCAACTTTACAAAACATAAAAACACATTTGTTTAAGAGTAATTCATATACACACACTTTTAGTCAGCCAAATATATACCATTTCAATTAAAGTTAAATCTCAATTCAGGCTAAAAGTATCATAAAACCCAAACTCAGCAGTGCTCCCTTTTAAAGTAGTAGAATTATTGGATTTTATTTTCTTTTGTTTAGCATATTGTCTTTCAAAAAAGTGAATATGACTTGTTCAATAAAAAATTTTAAAGCGTTTTTATGTTTAAAGAAAAGCAAAAGTAAAGACAGTGCTCTAAGACTACCACAGGTAGATATAAGTACAGGGTTATTCTCAGTCTCACCTGCACAATGGGGATAAGACCAGCACCTGGACACCGAGGATTCATCTATGAATGATTCATCTATAGATTCATCTATGGATGATTCCATGAATGTGAAACACTCTGTACCATGTCTAGCACATGGCAAGTACTTAATAAATGTTAGCTAATAATATTGTAGCATTTATCTTAAAAATACATAAAATGTAATACCAATGGAAAAAATAAAGGTCATAAAGTAACTACATCTTGCTGTCAGGCAACAATATTGAAACTTGGTCACAGTTCTGAGACAATATTATAAATCACAGACAACTGCAAACAGTGTGCATTACAAATAGCAGTGAACAAACAGCAAAAATCCCTGTCCTCACGGAGCTTACACCATAGTGAAAACATCATCAAAACATCTACTTTACCTTTCCTGACTTCATGGGACAATTTTACGTATCTGTGAAACTCAAGAGTGGACAACATCTAACAGCTTTAGCTAATGTTTAGCAGTGTTCAGCTGAACTGACTACCTGATAAAGTAGTTGGATAAAATAGAAAGTCATTGTGATATGCTGTTCATAGTCAACATACAAAAACCAGTTAAGTATTTAAACACCTACTATGAGCCAGTGTATCACAGAAGGCTTCACTTATTAATTTGCCTCATGATTGCCACCAGAATACTATCACTAGACTGTAAAAAGAGTATAATTAGTGAGAAAACTTGGAAGTTAGTACTAGTTTGTTTCCAATATTAATGGAGACTCATCCAATTTAACAGGCTATTAAAAAATTCTCAATAATCTATCAGGTGACCACCTAGGAATTTCTATTTGTACGCAAGACATTGTTTCTGCCGGTTCTAGACTGTAAGATTGTATCTAGGTTAGGCTACATCCAGGTTTATGCTGAGATGATTACTAGTTGTCTCATTTGAAGACCATCAGAATGAACAATATGACTAGTAAGATGGTTTGTACTGCCAAACAAAATAATTAAAAGAAAACTGAGCTCTTTTTAATAAAGGTCAACAATTTTATCAATTATCAGTTTTTAGCTTTAATATTAGTAAACTGGCGAGTCATGAAGTCATTTAAATAATATAAAATTCCTAACAGGCCTTCCAAATTTGAGTGTAACTTGCTACCTATTATATATGAGATTAAAGAAGTATACAAATATACATACTGACTGAAATAAGTCAGAGAAAGACAAATATCATATGATATTGCTTATATATGGAATCTAAAAAATGGGTACAAATGAATTTATCTACAAAACAGATACACAGTTATAGACGCAGCAAACAAACTGACAGCCGGGGGTAAGCAGGGAGAGGGGTAAATTGGGAGGCTGGGCGTGACATACACACACTGCTATATATAAAATAGAAAATTAGTAAGGACATTCTGTATAGCACAAGGAACTCTATTGAATACTCTGTAATGGCCTATATATATAAAAGAATCTATAAAAAAGAGTGGATATATGTATAGCTGACTCACTTTGCTATACATCTAAAACTAACACATTGTAAATCAATTCTATTACAATGAATTTTTTTTAATTTCTAGAAATATAAAAAAAGAATTATAAAATATAAATGTAACCAAATATATAATATAATGGGATATTACTAGCCATAGAAAAGAGATAATGATACATGCTATGATATACATGAACTTTGAAAACAATGGGTTAAGTGGAAGTCACACATAAAAGGTTACATATTGTATAATATCTAGAATAGGCAAATTATAGATTACAGAGACAGAAAGCAGATTAGTGGCTGTCAGAGGTTGAGCAAAGGAAAAAGAGGAGTGACTGCTAATGGGTATGAGGTTTCTTTTTGGAGTGATTAAAATGTTCTGGAATTAGTAGTGATGGCTGCACTACTTTGTATCTATACCAAAACCACTGGACTGTATACTTGAAACAGTAAATATTATGATAGGTAAATTATAATTAGTAAAAAAAAAAATGTAAAATAAAACAAAATTTTTCTTAATGAAAATTCTGGCAATTCAATACAAAACCTACTCACCAGTTGAAGTTTTCCCATTGTTTCTTCAAGATTTCGCATTTCAGAAAGTTTTTTTTTAATCTCTTTCTAGGAATAAAAAGCTTATTAGGTACATACCTAAAAGTCAAGAATACTTAACACTAAGTGACAGTGAAAATGAAGCCAAGTTACTTTTGAGTAATTCATGTTCCCTGTCATCAGATCGGATCATATCAGATCAGTCGCTCAGTCGTGTCCGACTCTTTGCGACCCCATGAACCGCAGCACACCAGGCCTCCCTGTCCATCACCAACTCCCGGAGGTCACTCAGACTCACACCCATCAAGTCAGTGATGCCATCCAGCCATCTCATCCTCTGTCGTCCCCTTCTCCTCCTGCCCTCAATCCCTCCCAGCATCAGAGTCTTCTCCAATGAGTCAACTCTTCGCATGAGGTGGCCAAAATACTGGAGTTTCAGCTTTAGCATGGATGTGAGAGCTGGACTGTGAAGAAGGCTGAGCGCCGAAGAATTGATGCTTTTGAACTGTGGTGTTGGAGAAGACTCTTGAGAGTCCCTTGGACTGCAAGAAGATCCAACCAGTCCATTCTGAAGGAGATCAATCCTGGAATTTCTTTGGAAGGAATGATGCTAAAGCTGAAACTCCCTGTCATCAGTGAGAGCTAAAGCTTTAGCCAGCTCTATGCCTCAGTTTCAATGAAGAGGAGGCAAAGTTTAGGTTTCTCTTCAATTTCTGGTATCCTGAATGCTTACAGGGACCTATTTGTAACATGTGCAACAAAAGAGCCCGTTGAAAATCTTCTTCTCTTCTGTATACTTGTAGGACTTTCCTTGAGCCCTGGTTTTTAGGACTCCTCTTACAGCCCTGTCATTTCCTGACTTTCCCACCCGATTTGCTCTTTCACCACCCACTATTATCACCCTGTGCTTGTGCTTAGTCGCTCAGTCGTGTCCAACTCTTGGCTACCCCATGGATGATAGCCCACCACGCTCCTCTGTCAATGGAATTCTCCAGGCAAGAATACTGGAGAGGGTTGCCATGCCCTCGTCCAGGAGATGATCAACCTGGATCCTCTAAATGGCAACTAAGAGTGCTGAATGCCAAGATTAAAATATTATGACCTAACAGCAATCTTCTACTGAGCCAAGTTGTCATTCTCAACTACTGCCAACATGACGTGTGAAACTGTTCAGTATGTTGTGCACACATGAAAGAATATGCAAAAAGAAAGTGGAAAAGGAAAGCAATGAGACACAGAAATACTGCGAAGAAACTAAAGTCACAAAAGCAAAATTAAAACTGCACTAATTGAGACTTCCCTGGTGGCCCAATGGCTAAGACTCCATGCTTCCAACGCAGGGGGCCCGGGTTTGATCCCTGCTCAGGGAACTTGATCCCACATGCCACAACTAAGACCTGGTAAAATAAACAATTTAAAAAAATTGCACTAATTATGTTTCCTTCATTTTCAAGGTTGTTTTGGCTATTCTGAGTCCCTTGAGATCCATATGAATTTTAGGATTTTTTCCTATTTTTGTAAAAAAAAAAAAAATCATTGGGATTTGGAGAGGGATCACACTGAATCTGCAGGTTGTTTTGGTAGTAGGGACATTCAAACAATAAAGTCTTCCAATCCATGAACACAGGATATTTTTCCACTTATTTTTGTCTCTAAATTCTTTCAGTAGTGTTTTATAGTTTTCAGTATACAAGTCTTTTGCCTCCTTGGTTAAGTTTATCCCTGAGATCTTTATTCTTTTTGACACTATTGTAAACAGGATTATTTTCTTAATTTTCTTTTTGGATTTTAATATAGAAATGCATCCAGATTCTTATGCAGTGATTTTGTATCCTGCAAGTTTGCTGAATTTATTAGTTCTGTTTTTGTTTTTTTTTAATTGGCATCTTTAGGGTTTTCTACATGTATCATCTCATCTGGAAACAACACTTTACTTCTTTATTTCCAATTTGAAAGCCTTTTACTTCTTTTTTTCTTGCCTAATTCCTCTGGCCAAGACTTCCAATACTATGTTGAACAGAAGTAGGGAGAATGGACATCCTAGTCTTGTTTCTAATCTTGGAGGAAAAGGTTTCAGTCTTTCACCACTGGGTATGATGTTAGCTGTGGGCTTTTCACTATGCCCTTTATTATGTTGAGGTAGTTTCTTTCTATTCTACTAATTAATGGAGATGACACTGTATAAGATTAATTCATTTTATTTAGTTGATATAAAGTAGTGACCTTAAAACTATTAATAGGTTATACTCACGCTTGGGATAATATAAAGATTATCCAAGTATTATGCAAAACTATCATATACATACAGTTTTATGAAATCAATATCTGGATTCTTAATTTGAAAATATCCTTCTTAAAAATTATATACCTGAAAACCTGTGGTCTAGGTATCATGTGAATTCTTCTTTCCCACCTACCCTTCCACAATTGCCTTTTACCCACTTTTCAAAAGAAAGGCAAACTTCTAATTTCATACTATATCTGTACATATAAAAAACTTCTGAAGTACCAGACAACACCTAAAATGTTGGGGCTGGTTAAGATGCTATTTTCTCCCATTCTATCTTACTAAAAGATGTATTTTCAGTACAATTTTGCTTTTTTATTTGATAAGTATTTACCAACATTTGTGCTACATCTGTCACTTTGATCCATTGACTACTAATAATTATAATCAAAACACGTTTTACAGGAAAATGCTTACATTCTGAACCTTATAGTCACAGGATATTTTTAAATTAAAAAAATTTCAATTCATGTATGTTTTTAATTGCAGAGACATTTGATAGTTATCATAAAAAGATATTCAAGCAAAAAAAAAGATTCAAGCATAAAATATGTTACAATAAGATACAATTTGGTGAGGATTTCAAGAAGGGTCATTTGGATTCTACTGGTTATATTTATAAGAACAATATGATACTTTTATTTTAAGAGATCAATCTTTACAACTGATTAGAAATTACATCCTTTGTATCTATTTAAAGATGAAAAATGTTAGCTACCAACTTAAAAATGCGCAAGGACATACATAGTTTCAAAAAATACCTTTAAAGGGCTCCTGAGCACATAATGACCTAGAGGACAAACTTCAGAAGCCTGTTCATAATGTAGACTAAGGACAGATGAAAATCTTGAATGAAAAGAGGGAGGAATCTGGAGAATTGCCATAAGAATAGATGTGCTCCAGAAAGACACGTGAACAACTGGAGAAAGTGCAAACATTTAGGGCATGTAAATAACACTTAAAAAAAACCCTGAATTACAAAACAAACCAAAAGACCTGGATAGGATATCAAAAGAACTCAAGCTCACTCCTCTCTAGAATTAACGAGCACCCCCATAGCCTAGACGTACCTTTGCTTCCTCAAGTTCTTTGTCCGCAGTCTTGAGCACTTCTTCTTTGTGTCTTTCCAACTGCTGTGCTAACTGGTCTATTTCAGTTAATTCCTGGCAGAGTTTTTCATTTTTGTTACTTAAATTAACAACTTCAGATGTTACTGTTTCCTTGGTTTCCATAAGCTCTTGTATATGCTTTTCCAGATCTTTATTAGCTTGCTGAAGAAAGTCGACCTAAATTGAATTTTAATTCATAAGTCAATAAATTGGAAAATTATCAAATACTGAACTTTCAAAATATTTCAAAATACTGTGTTTTTTAAAATACTGAAAGTTAAAACTCCAGCTATTTTACATTTTCAAATTTATATTGTTTTGATTTGTAAAACTGCTGATGTGTGGTTTAGTAGAAATATACATATGTCTTCAGTTTTCAAGCATGGAAGGAAAGGATAAGAAATTTGTGTGAACCTTTTCCCAACACAGAGTTCTAAATATATGACAAGATTACCACTATGATGATAATATTAGTCTGGAGTGCTGTACCATACAGCCACTACCATATAGTAGCCACTAGCATCTGCATACGGCTACTAAGCACTTCAAATGTGGCTAGTCCAGAGGTGTGCTATAAATACAAAGAGGAGTCCAAAGACTTAGTACAAAAAAATAGTACAACATGCCAATGATATTTGACAACACCGACTACATGTTGAAATGATAACATTTTGGATATATTTAAGTAGACACATTATTAAAATTAATTTCACTTGTTTTTACTTTTTTAAATCAGACTACTAGGAAATTTTAAATGACATATGTGGCTCATATCCTATTTCTACTGAACAGCACTGCTCAACAGCTATGCTAATATTGGGGGACTTAATATTCTTTGCAGCCAAAGATGGAGAAGCTCTATACAATCAGCAAAAACAAGACCAGGAGCTGACTGTGGCTCGGACCATGAACTCCTTATTGCCAAATTCAGACTGAAATTGAAGAAAGTAGAGAAAACTACTAGACCATTCAGGTATGACCTAAATCAAATCCCTTATGATTATACAGTGGAAGTGAGAAATAGATTTAAGGGCCTAGATCTGATAGATAGAGTGCCTGATGAACTATGGAATGAGGTTCGTGACATTGTACAGGAGACAGGGATCAAGACCATCCCCATGGAAAAGAAATGCAAAAAAGCAAAATGGCTGTCTGGGGAGGCCTTACAAATAGCTGTGAAAAGAAGAGAAGCGAAAAGCAAAGGAGAAAAGGAAAGATATAAACATCTAAATGCAGAGTTCCAAAGAATAGCAAGAAGGGATAAGAAAGCCTTCTTCAGTGATCAATGCAAAGAAATAGAGGAAAACAACAGAATGGGAAAGACTAGGGATCTCTTCAAGAAAATCAGAGATACCAAAGGAACATTTCATGCAAAGATGGGCACAATAAAGGACAGAGATGGTGTGGAACTAACAGAAGCAGAAGATATTAAGAAGAGGTGGCAAGAATACACAGAAGAACTGTACAAAAAAGGGCTTCAAGACCCAGATAATCATGATGATGTGATCACTGACCTAGAGCCAGACATCTTGGAATGTGAAGTCAAGTGGGCCTTAGAAAGCATCACTACGAACAAAGCTAGTGGAGGTGATGGAATTCCAGTGGAGCTATTCCAAGTCCTGAAAGATGATGCTGTGAAAGTGCTGCACTCAATATGCCAGCAAATTTGGAAAACTCAGCAGTGGCCACAAGATTGGAAAAGGTCAGTTTTCATCCCAATCCCAAAGAAAGGCAATGCCAAGGAGTGCTCAAACTACCGAACAATTGCACTCATCTCACTCGCTAGTAAAGTAATGCTCAAAATTCTCCAAGCCAGGCTTCAGCAATATGTGAACCGTGAACTTCCTGATGTTCAAGCTGGTTTTAGAAAAGGCAGAGGAACCAGAGATCAAATTGCCAACATCCGCTGGATCATGGAAAAAGCAAGAGAGTTCCAGAAAAACATCTATTTCTGCTTTATTGACTATGCCAAAGCCTTTGACTGTGTGGATCACAATAAACTATGGAAAATTCTGAAAGAGATGGGAATACCAGACCACCTGATCTGCCTCTTAAGAAATCTGTATGCAGGTCAGGAAGCAACAGTTAGAACTGGTCATGGAACAACAGACTGGTTCCAAATAGGAAAAGGAGTACGTCAAGGCTGCATATTGTCACCATGTTTATTTAACTTATATGCAGAGTACATCATGAGAAATGCTCGACTGGAAGAAACACAAGTTGGAATCAAGATTGCCGGGAGAAATATCAATAACCTCAGATATGCAGATGACACCACCCTTATGGCAGAAAGTGAAGAGGGGCTAAAAAGCCTCTTGATGAAAGTGAAAGTGGAGAGTGAAAAGGTTGGCTTAAAGCTCAACATTCAGAAAACGAAGATCATGGCATCTGGTCCCATCACTACATGGGGAATAGATGGGGAAACAGTGGAAACAGTGTCAGACTTTGTTTTTCTGGGCTCCAAAATCACTGCAGATGGTGACTGCAGCCATGAAATTAAAAGACGCTTACTCCTTGGAAGGAAAGTTATGACCAACCTAGATAGCATATTCAAAAGCAGAGACATTACTTTACCAACAAAGGTTCACCTAGTCAAGGCTATGGTCTTTCCTGTGGTCATGTATGGATGTGAGAGCTGGACTGTGAAGAAGGCTGAGTGCAGAAGAATTGATGCTTTTGAACTGTGGTGTTGGAGAAGACTCTTGAGAGTCCCTTGGACTGCAAGAAGATCCAACCAGTCCATTCTGAAGGAGATCAATCCTGGAATTTCTTTAGAAGGAATGATGCTAAAGCTGAAACTCCAGTATTTTGGCCACCTCATGCGAAGAGTTGACTCATTGGAGAAGACTCTGATGCTGGGAGGGATTGAGGGCAGGAGGAGAAGGGGACGACAGAGGATGAGATGGCTGGATGGCATCACTGACTCGATGGATGCGAGTCTGAGTGACCTCCGAGAGCTGGTGATGGATAGGGAGGCCTGGCGTGCTGCGGTTCATGGGGTCGCAAAGAGTTGGACACGACTGAGCAACTGATCTGATCTGATCTGATCTGATCTGAATCTACTCTGGCTGCAGTCCAGGCAGCAGTGATATCTAAATTTCTAAAGATCATATGGAAACAGATGACAGATGACAGATGAATGGATAAAGATGATGGGGGGTGTGTGTGTGTGTGTGTGTGTGTGTGTACAATAGAATATTATTCAGCCATAAAAAACAATGGAATAATGCCATTTACAGACACCTGAGTGGAACTAGAGATTATCATACTAAATGAAGTCAGAAAGAAGACAAACACCATATGATATCATTTATATGTGGAATAAAAAAAATACAAATGAACTTATTTACAAAACAGAAACAGACTTGAAGACACAGAAAACAAACTTATGGGTACCAAAGGGGAGAGGGGATTGGGGAGGGATAAATTAGGAGTTTGGGATTAGCAGATACAAACTATTGTATATAAAATAAACAAGGTCCTACCATACAGCACAGGGGACTATATTCAATAACATGTAAAAAAAGACAATGGAAGGACTTTGCTAGTGGTCCAGTAGTTAAGAATCCACTTGCCAAAGCAGGGGACACTAGTTCAACCCCTCATCCAGAAACCAGGATCCCACATGCTACGGGGCAACTAAGCCTGAAAAATGTAACTACTGAGCCTACCCGCTGCAGCTACTAAAGACTGTGGGCCCTAGAGCTCAAGCTTGGTAAGAAGAGAAACCACCTCAACAAGAAGCCTGTGTGCTGCAACTAAAGAGTAGCCCCGACCATCGAAATCAAAGCCCACGTGCAGCACAGAAGACCCAGTGCAGTTAAAAACAAACAAAAAAACATAATGGAAAAGAATACGAAAAATAATACATATATAATATGGATAACTGAATCACTCTGCTGTATACCAGAAACTAACACACACTGTAACTCAACTATACTTCAGTTAACAAAAAAAAATTTCTAAAGGTCATTTGTCATGTTTCACGAAGTCTTTTGCTCTTTCCTTCTTAGGTCAAATGCATGGCAAGGCAAACTATTACATAGTTAAATAAAAACTGTATGTTTAATTTTTATATTTATTGTTTTAAATAATATTTTTTATATTATAAAAGAAATACAAGTTTTGAAAATGGAGAAAATCATAGAGAAGACTATGTCACCACACAAAGATAAACCTTTATTAGTGTATTCTGGCATAGTTTCTTCTAGTGTTTTCTCTCTCTGAATGTATATACACAATTTTTAAAGCAAATTGAGGATTACTTTTTACCTTCAGTTTATTCTCTTCTTTTAAACATATATCACTGTGGTATATCAATTCCTACACCTCATAAAATATAAAAACAGGATTTTTCAACAGCTGTACCCAATTTTGGATACTCTGACTCTATGAAATCTTTTCTGCTGTAGATAATACCCAAGTAAACAACCCTTTCACCTTTACAAACCCAAGACCATTAAAAACACTTACAACTTTATATGCTCAGTGAAATATATAAAAGTCATTACCTGAATATTTAAATGAGCAATAAGCTTTTCATTGGCTTTATTTCTAGTCTCCAGAGAAAGGATATCAGAGGAGCGACCCCCATCCAATGCCATCGACAGGCGTTCTATCTCTCGTTCTCGAAGTTCAATCTGAAAACATAAAGTTGTGCTATCGTTTTTAAAGATATGGTTTTGAACTGAAATGATTAACACTGGACAAATGTTTATTTGAATATACTTCCATTTTTCTTATGCCCCACAATGTATACAAAGATTAACACTCATATATGTTACTGACACATAAATGGTATTATGAGATCCATTTACACAGAGCAAAAGTGTACACAGAAAATCTCAACCTAAGAATTGTCAACACAGGTTTCATAAGTATTTTTATTGAAGAGATTCTTTCCAATTTTATGTTGTTTTTTTTTCTCTCCTCTAAGATTAAGCAATGTTTATACAAAAAGAAACTAAGTCCTGGAACTGAGTCTGAACTACTTCAGTGCCTGGCAAAATACATGGGAGATAAACAAACGAATATAAAACAAAAAGGAAAGCGATTTGCTACTGAAACTCAGTATTAAAAAGGATATGAGGCCGGAATGAATTTGCTCTACTATCTATTATGTAGAAAAAAACAGATATACAATCAAAAACATCACTACTAACCATGAATTCCCACCCAAGAATCTAGAAAAACACATACATTTTCAAACTTTGGTTTTCTTTTAAAAAAAAAAAATTGAAAACAAAAACCAAGTATTCAATTTAACAATTATTGCGCATAGTTCTAAATATACAAAGATGAATAAAACATGATCCCTTACTTTCAGAAACACACAGCTTTACAGGAAAAGCAAAAAAGTAAACCAATAATTGCTTTAATATGTTGTTCAATGATACAATAATAGAAATAGGTATACAGTACCAAAGTAGTCAAGGGAATAAATAAGTCCAAAAAAGTTATAAAATATGCTAGGCAGAGAAGAAAGGAGGGATATTCCAGGCAGAGACAAAGAAGCACTAGGCAACACGATATGTTTAAGGGAGCAGAAATGACTCGGTATGACTAAATTATAACATGCAAGGGCAATTAATAGTTGGAGATGAGTCCAAAGAATTAGGCAGGAACTATGATAAGCACTGTATACTTCACTAGGGAGAAATATTACTCAGGACTAAAGGGTGAATGTGATAAGAACAGGACCAGAAGCAAGGAGACCTACTGTAGGAATGTATGAGAGATGATTAGAGCCTAAGAAACAGTGGGACAGGACAGAACAGAATACGTAAGTTTAAGAACTGACAGAACATGGTGAGTGGTATGTGACAGGCAGAGAATGGGATATATAAAGACTACAGAATGCTGGCTTGGGTGGATGCTGAAGCTTCCAATCAAAGTTGAGAATACAGGAGGAGAAACAAATGTGAGACAGAAGCTGGAAAGTTCAGCACTGGGCATATGTGCACAGACAGCATTCATCCAAGTGGAAATGCCAGTGTCAAGCTGGGCATATCAGAATGGAACTCAGCAAAGAAGTGTCAGCCTGAGAGACTGGGGAGTCATCAACATTCAGGTAATAAACTGTGAGAGTAGATGAGACTATCTGAGAAAACATGGAGAGGAGAAGTCAAAGAATCTTGGGGATCAGTGATATTTAGGGAGCAGACAGACAAAAGAGCAAAGACAATATTATAAGAGGCTAAAAAAAAAAAAACAGGCAAGAAAAGGAAAACCAAAAGAAAATGAAGCCACAGAAGAGTTTCAAAGAGAAATGATCAATAATGTCAAATACTACAGAGTGAGTCATGAAAATGAAGACTTATAAGTATCCTTCTGGATGCAGCAACTAATGTCAACAGTAACAGTAACTATATCAACTTATATAGTGGCGGACAGAAGCCAACAGAAGGTTAAGAAGTGAACAGGACATGAAGAAGTAGAGAAAGATGAGTAAGACACACTTTAGAGAAGTATGCATGAGGGAGAAGAAGGCCTTAGTTAGCAAGAGGGGAAAGGTAATTAAAAGATTTTTTAAGGGGTATTAGTGATGATGATAAAAGCATCTCCTCACAGTAGTGTTAAGAAGACTGAAAAAATTTATAGCCATTAAAATGGCCATATAAGTTTGTTAAAGAATAACTGATTAAAGCAATCCTAAGGAGAAGAGCGGGAATGGGGCCAAGTGCAAGAAACCTTAAACAGGAAGAATACCACCCTACCCATTAAGTCTTAAGGAGAACCTGTGAATACTGCTTATTTTAAAGGCAGAGACAGGAAACTGAAAAAGAAGATGATATCCTAAGGAGGGTGTTACAGGCCATGGAAAGAGCTTGAAGAGAACAGTAAAATCTGGAATATATGCTAAGAACAGAACAAACTCCCACCAAAAAAAAAAAAAACTGATAGAGAAGAGAGTAGACTCAATCAAGATTGATAACCACATTAAATTGGTGATTTCAATCAGAATGGTCAGGCTATTTTCTTCAAACACTGCAGCCACCTCATGGATACAATAAAAACTAGTCAGTCTGTGTTCATAAAGTACTTAGAAAAAATGTGATGAAAGAATGACTGAATATAAATTGAAAAATATCAATTAATATTCATCTCATATGCATATTTGATATATTCAACATCTCTCCATAAAGTATTTTTTTGGATGACATTACTACAATTCCTTTTAACTCCACTTTATCCAAGTGATCTTCAAAGTACTTCATAAACTTAACACTTATACCAATACATAGGTTACGTCTATATTGGTATGTGCAGATTTCTTCACTCCAAAAAAAACGTAGTTACGTGCAGAATATGGAAAACGTGTCACCTGATTTAAACTTCAGTAAGCATATTAAGAAAGAAAGCCTGTAATTACCCAAATCAGAATTTAGCCAAGACACCAAAAGAAAGTATAAAAGAACAAAGCTTGTTCAAAGTTTTCATGTAACCCTGAATCTATTCATTCCCTTGCTTCTTTAGAAAACTGTCGTATGGGTTACAAGTGCTTATACAGAAAACATTCAACAAGCATGGCAACTCGGAAGAGTAATTTTCAAAGACATATTCAAAATAATAAAATCTACAGAAAGGGTAAAAAAGCTTTTAAAAAATACTATTATAAAGCATGCTGCTGCTCTTGCTGCTGCTAAGTCACTTCAGTCGTGTCCGACTCTGTGTGACCCCATAGACGGCAGCCCACCAGGCTCCCCCATCCCTGGGATTCTCCAGGCAAGAACACTGGAGTGGGTTGCCATTTCCTTCTCCAATGCATGAAAGTGAAAAGTGAAAATGAAGTCGCTCAGTCATGTCTGACTCTTTGCGACCCCATGGACTGCAGCCTACCAGGCTCCTCCGTGCATGGGATTTTCCAGGCAAGAGTACTGGAGTGGGGTGCCATCGCCTTCTCCGATAAAGCATAGTACACTTCAATAAAATACCTCTTGAGATGGAAACAGTTAATATAATATTTGGGGAGATAGATGATTCACCTTAAAAAAAAAAAAAAACTACTAGTCACCTCAATGCATAATGCAGGGAATGGACTTAAGGCTCTGAAGCCATCTAAGCCATTCCATCTATTAATTCTATTAATGAATTTACTAAACAGAAAAGCTGTATTAAAAACTCAGGTATCAGAAATATTAAACATAACCCAATTCTATTTACAGTCACAGCACACTTACCTCAACCCCAACTAGGCAAATAAAAAATCCTACCTGCTTGTTATAATCTCTCAGTTCACTTTCCATCATTGCTAACTTCTCTTGTAACTGGCAGACTTCTTGTTGAAGTTCTTGAATTCTGAAACATATTTATAAGTAATGTCAATATACTTTTGATAAGAAATACAAAATTACAAAAGTGAAATTAGATGCCTTCTTTTAAAAACCCTCAACTTTTTGTTTCTCAGTGAGGGAGGTGCTGTGCCAAAGGGTTCCCAGGCCACAACACAGAGTACATCATTTTAGAGATTTAATTTTATAAGAACAGATATAAAACTGAGTGGAAAATAATCTGAAACTCAGATACATTATGTCTCCTACTGCATCTTGATCCTTGGGACGAATTCTTCTGGGTACTGTTGCCAATTCTTAGGTTCAGGGAACTAAGTATCCAGTCTAAAACTCACAATACTATTAAGTGAAATAAGGGACTAAAAATGTTTTCTGACCCTACATGACCCTGTATTTTCTAACAATACTATCTTATAATCTTACAGAGAAGAAAAATACTGAGAAATACCAATTTCCCAGGTAACTACAGCAAAAAAACCTACTCTTTCCTGGAACTTATTAATTCCAAGAGAATCAACATTCGTCTAAATCATCTGAATTATATGAATTCTAAATGTACTGTACTACATCAAACTTTGCCAAGCATTAACAAAACAAGTCACAATCACTTTCATACTGGAAAAATAAAGCCTGAAGCCAGGTTTAATTTTAAGAGAGCTGTTCCATAGGGTAGATAGAGTACGGCTGAACACTGCTTGAACCTGCTATTAGTATCACTAGAACCAACACTACCCACTTATCTAGGAGTAGGAGAGCAGTATGTGTGCAACCACACTCATATATGCATGAATGACTCTAAATACAGTTAAATGTACATGTACAAATTCAACAAATAAGATTATCAAGAGACTAATGCTACCTATGATGGCTTGATAGAAAAGAAGAATATTAAGGCAAAGAAAAAGAATGAAAATGATATACATGTTGTTGTTCAGTCATTAAGTTGTGTCCAACTCTGTGACCCCATGGATTGCAGCATCCCAGGCCTCACTGTTTCTCACCATCTCCCAGAATTTGCCCAAGTTCACATCCATTGAATCGAATACAATGTCTAAAACTTGGTAAATAATACTAACATATTGTCTAAGTCCTAGTTTATAAGTACCAGAAAAACAAAACACAAAATACTTCATGGGTAAAGTCAAGTAAGTGTATAAATACAGGTACATAATATTGTGTGAGAATAACTGAGCTAAAGACCCTAATTAGTCCCCCAACCAATGTCTTTTTTTTAAATTGCTATAGAGATTAAAAATAAAGTAGAAAACTCTCTCATATTGTCTACATAATCTGAAAAGTAAAAAGCTAGCTGCACTAACCATTTCCACTGGTGTATTCTGTACTTTAAGCTGTTTCTGCAGCCATGACCAGAAAGGCTGTCACTAGCACTCTTTTACTCCTCTATACCATTTAAGATGTTCTTAATGGCATTCTGTGTATTTCCCCTTGTCTCATCTTCTTACTGGGTTGTAAGCTTCTCAAAAGTTGCATCTTTACATCCCAAGAACACTTACATAGCCTTTTCCAAAGAGTTTATTGAAGTTATAATTAAAATAGAATTTACATCTGATTCCAAGTTAAGGAAACACCAACATACAGAGCTAGAGAATCATGAAGCAAGAATTTCAAAGCCAGTTATAAGTTTACTCATGCTACTAGCATTTGAGAAAAATCTGAAGTAAGAGAGAATCTGTAGAAGATTTACTTGGGTGATACAGCTGAATGTCAAAGCAACTCTACTGAAATAGGCTCTAGGTGGCACTAAATTGTTTTAAAGCAAATATAGACAGAAACCTCAGATATATGATTTACTTGAAATCAAATTTTGAAACAAGTGAAAACCTTCTATATTCAGAATATATTCAGAAAGTATTTACTGAATGCGTGTGCAAAGTTCTGTGCTACACATCATAGATAGACTAGTTAAGAAGACAAAACCCTACTATCAAGAAACTTAGGGCTAACCATCCGCTGGATCATCAAAAAAGCAAGAGAATTCCAGAAAAACATCTATTTCTGCTTTATTGACTATGCCAAAGCCTTTGACTGTGTGGATCACAATCAACTATGGAAAATTCTGAAAGAGATGGGAATACCAGACCACCTGACCTGCCTCTTGAGAAGTTTGTATGCAGGTCAGGAAGCACCAGTTAGAACTGGACATGGAACAACAGACTGGTTCCAAATAGGAAAAGGAGTACGTCAAGGCTGTATATTGTCACCCTGCTTATTTAACTTATATACAGAGTACATCATGAGAAACGCTGTGCTGGAAGAAGCACAAGCTGGAATCCAGATTGCCAGGAGAAATATCAATAACCTCAGATATGCAGATGACACCACCCTTATGGCAGAAAGTAAAGAGGGACTAAAAAGCCTCTTGATGAAAGTCAAAGAGGAGAGTGAAAAAGCTGGGTTAAAACTCAACATTCAGAAAACAAAGATCATGGCATCTGGTCCCATCACTTCATGGCAAATAGATGGGGAAACAGTGTCAGACTTTATATTTTTGGGCTCCAAAATCACTGCAGATGGTGAATGCAGCCATGAAATTAAAAGACACTTACTCCTTGGAAGAAGTTATGACCAACCTAGATAGCATATTCAAAAGCAGAGACATTACTTTGCCAACAAAGGTCCGTCTAGTCAAGGCATTGGTTTTTCCAGTGGTCATACATGGATGTGAGAGTTGGACTGTGGAGAAAGCTGAGCACCGAAGAATTGATGCTTTTGAACTGTGCTGTTGGAGAAGACTCTTGAGAGTCCCTTGGACTGCAAGGAGATCTAACCAGTCCATTCTGAAGGAGATCACCCCTGGGTGTTCTTTGGAAGGAATGATGCTAAAGCTGAAACTGTAGTACTTTGGCCACCTGATGAGAAGAGTTGACTCATTGGAAAAGACTCTGATGCTGGGAGGGATTGGGGGCAGGAGGAGAAAGGGACGACAGGGGATGAGATGGTTGGATGGCATCACTGACTCGATGGACGTGAGTCTGAGTGAACTCTGGGAGTTGGTGATGGACAGGGAGGCCTGGCGTGCTGCAATTCATGGGGTGGCAAAGAGTCGGACACGACTGAGCGACTGAACTGAACTGAGGGCTAACCAAGTGATCAGGTAACTAAAGCCAACAAAGAATTCTTTAATGTACCTGTTATCAGCCACGTGCAGGAGGTCTGCGATGTAAGGGTCATCTGGTTGAGGAACCGGATATGAACTGATTTCAGAGGGAGGGACTGGTTCATCAATCTGCATGCGCTGGCGCCTGAAAGCAATATTTCTTTTCTTGCCACCTAAAAAAAAAAGCAAATGTGTATTTTAAAAAGTTGAAAACAAAACACTGTCTTAGAATTAAATACTTTAGAAGGCTAGCCTTTTTGTTATAAAGTATGTCTCTAGATCTTATTACATAAGAACCAGGTCAAATGTTTTCTCCCTTATATATAAATACCCACCTGATCTTTAACTAAACAACTCATTTCTGAAAACCTCAACAAGACATGGTTAGAAAGCAAGCTTTATTTTCTGCATGCTTGGTATACATGCCCAGATTTAATCTGTTCCTTCATGAGATGGGGACCAAACTCTGGCAAGATTAAAAGCTGAGTGTGCCTTGGTACATAACAGAGCTCAAGAAGTCATCACCAGCAGAAAACCGTCAAATGAGAAGCTGAAGGCAATGATAACTAAAACAAATATGTTTATTAAGCAAGGCCAAAGCAGCAAATAACTAAAGCTTTAAGAATCAAAATTAGTATGTAGCAGAATATGTATCATGAATTAATGGGGAATTTTAATTATCCTTAAAACTAGCAGGTGTAATTTCTTTTGATGGCTAGATATATCCCATCGTGGTCCAAACCACAAGGATAATTTACCTTTTCCAGTACCTGGCCAAGATTAGACATGTACTTGAAAAACTAACTGACCCTCACAAAGAACAAACACAACCCACAACTCTGTCTGCCTTAGAATCCTAACAAGTGTTTTCATACTCCAAACCTCTTGTTTTGAGGATGAAGAAACTAGGTCAAAAGTATTTAAATGACCTGCTTGTAGTTACAAAGCTGAACAAGGTCAACCACTTTCTTCTTCCCTTATCTCCTGGTTTTCCTCCTTGGTTGCTCCTTCTCAGTTTCTTTCAAAGACCCTCTTCTTCCATCTGTGCCTTAAAAGACAATTTCCTAGGCTCTGTCTTTGGTTCTCCTCTCTTTCCAATCTGCATAATCTCACTAGTAACTCCTACCACATTCAAAGCTTCTGTTCTCAGGATATTCCAATGATTTCCAAATGTGAATCTCCATCCAGGACCATATTTCTGAGGACAGATCTACATATTCCACTGCATACTAGAAGTTTAGTGTGAATGTCCCATGGATATAACATACTCAACAAATCTTTTGTAAACGGTGGACTTCTGTTCTGTTTTCCATATTCCCTATCTTAAGAAATAGTACCAGGGCATCCTTGGTGGTCTCGTGGTTAAGACTAGGGGCACAGGTTTGATCCCTGGTTAAGGAACTAACATCCCACATACCCCATGGTGCAGCCAAAAAAAAGAAATAGTATTAATATCCTCATTCATCCACTCATTCACTTCAAACATAAATTTGGAAATTCCTCTACATCCCAAGTTTACTAAATTTATCCATCACTAAATTTTAGAGATTACACCTCCTAAATCACTCTTGATTTAGGCCCACTCTTTTCTCAGAAAATCTAATTATCCTCCTTTTTTTGTTTTCTTAATCTTCTAGTTACTTCTGAGATCCTCTCCCACATTTCCCCAGCTTTTCTGCCTTTGGCTCATGCTCCTCCCTCTCCCAGCTTATTTTCTGCCATTTCAAGTCCCACAGATTCCTCCCTGATCCTGGCCTCCCAGCTTGCAATTCTTCAGTTCTCAGAGTCTCCTCTTCACTCAGCTACAGGCACACAGTAACATGATTAAGCCCGGACTATGTCACCAGATAGAACTGAGCCAGCTTCCAGATCTTCAACTCTCTTCTGATGGCAATCTTCATTCTGATCAAATTACTACTGGTCCTCACCACATTCTTTAATCCCTCAGTCTCTACCAAGTCTCATAATTCAGCACCTGCCTTCACCTCATTTGCTTCCATAACCTTAGTCTCATGGTTTAGACACATCCACGATCGGGAGATTCTTCCATCAACTCTGAGCCTGGACAATCACTAACTCTGCATATGGCCCATCATTTCTGTTTTCTTCCTTGAGAGCTACTGAGCATAAGGCTAAGAAGAGTAAAATAAACTAAGAAATAAGAAGGTATATCATTTTCAAAGTCTTTAGAGTATAAAGTATTTTTATAATTAATAATGGTGATAATAATAATAGAAAAAAGAATTCAAACTAATAATAGAGGAAATAAAACCCTAGGCACTAAGGCTAGATGACTTATACCTAAGACGTTTACTGTTACGTAAGTTTCTCAGCACATGCATAGAATATAAACTGGGTCTTCAGAAATAAATTTTAAAGGTTTTGTGGCTATCCAAATACATCTTTTCAAATACTAAAGTCTAAAGCATGAATACCCAAACTCCCATTTCAGTCAACAGTTTTAACATCTTTAAAAGATTAGATGTATATAATTTGTTTTGAGAGGGAACAGATTCACCTGGAGTTTGAACTACAGCTTGCAAATTCTTTTCTTGAAGCTGTTGAATTTTTTCATTCTTAGCTTTGCTTTCTTTCTCCATAAGTTTGAGTTTATGAACATATTGATTATTTAGAAATTTCAGATCAGCTGTTTCACGTGCACACTTTTTCAATGTGGTTTTCAACTCTTAAAATGAAAAAGATTTAAAGAGTATTTTATACATCAAGAAGTTCTTCCATTCCATAAAACAAAAAAAGTCACAATAATTTGAAAGGCTCCACCTGATTGTTATATGCTTTGTTAGAAGGTTATAACTTTTCTACACCACTAACAAAATTGCAAATAAGTCACTAAGCACAAAAAAGAATTATATTTTTCTTCTGTGGTGAGCCTAATATGAACTTTTGATCCAGTAAATTGGATACGAAGCTAAGGGATTATCAATTCATGCCAAGTATTAGACAGGGCTTTCTACTAAATACAAGAAGATTTTATAATAAGTTAACCACATAATTTAGCCTTTGCCTAGTACCTCTGAAATCATTCTATCTTCCAGATCAAAAACAGGGTATAAAAGAATCAGAACAATAGATATACGGCTTTTTCTCAGAAACACAGAAGTTGTTATAAGAACATTTTTCTTCAGTACCAGCATTTAATATTTTCTACAGCAACTTCTGGGCTTCCCAGGTGCCACAGTTGGTAAAGAATCTGCCTGCCGATGCAGGAGACATTAAGAGACACGGGTTCAATCCCTTGGTTGGGAAGATCCCCTGGTGAAGTAAAAGGTAACCCACTCCAGTATTCTTGCCTGGAAAATTACATGGACAGAGAAAACTGGTGGGCTACAGTTCACAGGTTCACAAAGAGTGAACACAACTGAGCGCACACCACCACCATTACAGCAATTTTAATTCTAAAAATTTAATCCACATTCAGTGAAGATGAATATAGTTGTGGAATGCAAATTTATTTTTCTTTTGGAAACTCTTCAACATACCCTATAATAATTCAGGAACTGTCAGTAGAAAGACTATCACATTTTCTAATCAATAGTTTCAAAGGTAGACTAGGATTTCCCACATCTAAAATGAAAAGGGCAAAAATTTCAAAAGTCACAAAAATTTACCTTTAATATGTTGACCTGATTGTTCTCTCAGTTTCATTAATTCCAGGTATAATTCATTATTTTCCTTACTCAGCCTTGCATTTTCAAGTTTATAAGGTTCCAATACAAAATCAAAATTGGCACTCTCTTTTTCAGCTTTCACAGCAGATAATTTTGATTTCCGAAGACTTTCTGTTGTATGAACTAGATCACTAATATTAAAGAACGGAAAATGCAAATACAAGAAAACATTCCGTTAACTTTTAATAACTAAAAACAGATTTCTAAAAGGACTTAAATGTTACTACTAAGTGAGATCAAATCGAAAATCAGACATACAAAAACAAATATGAGAGGTCTTTCAAGGTACTAGGAAGGTCTCAAAACTTTCCCGGCATAATTAAGTTATAAAGCATACACACATAGGCAGAATCATCTTTCAACCTGGTCTCACTCATCCCCCATGTTTAATTAGTCACCTGGTCCTGTGGAATCTATGAACCTTATTTGGTCATTTAACATTTACTGAATGCCTGCTACCTGCTAAGTGTCAGGGATGCAACAAACACGGATTAGTTCCCTACCTCTAAGAACACAGATAAACAGTGGAAACAGTGTCAAACTTTATTTTTCTGGGCTCCAAAACCACTGCAGATGGTGACTGCAGCCATGAAATTAAAACACGCTTACTCCTTGGAAGGAAAGTGATGACCAACCTAGATAGCATATTCAAAAGCAGAGACATTACTTTGCCAACAAAGGTCCATCTAGTCAAGGCTATGGTTTTGCCAGTGGTCATGTATGGATATGAGAGCTGGACTGTGAAGAAGGCTGAGCGCCGAAGGACTGATGCTTGTGAACTGTGGTGTTAGAGAAGACTCTTGAGAGTCCCTTGGACTGCAAGAAGATCCAACCTGTCCATTCTGAAGAAGATCACCCCTGGGTGTTCTTTGGAAGGAATGATGCTAAAGCTGAAACTCCAGTACTTTGGCCACCTGATGCGAAGAGTTGACTCCTTGGAGAAGACTGTGATGCTGGGAGGGATTGGAGGCAGGAGGAGAAAGGGACGACAGGGGATGAGATGGCTGGATGGCATCACTGACTCGATGGACGTGAGTCTGAGTGAACTCCAGGAGTTGGTGATGGACAGGGAGGCCTGGCGTGCTGCGATTCATGGGGTCGCAAAGAGTAGGACACGACTGAGCGATGATCTAATCTGAAGAATACAGATGAACTGAATATTCACTACATCAACATTTACTGGGCAGGGAACATGGTAAAGAACCCACTGACATGGAGCCTATATCCTACTAACAATTTTTCAAAAGTTACAGTATTATGTGATAAACTCAAGAAATATTTTAGTGCCGACCATGTGTTCAGCCTGTGCTAGGTATGGCAGTGAAACAGTCAGTCTCTAGCTTCTTGGACTCTGCATTCTAATGGGAAGGTAAAACAAATTTCCAACAATAATAACAGCTAAGGTAATGTGCAGCATATGTGACAGAGAGCTGCAGGCCATACAGCTAACTGAGCATAAAGACAAACCAGGAAGGAGAAGAGAAAGAGACTTTACAGGCAGAGAGAACAACATATGGAGAGACCAAGGGTGAGAGCGAACATGTGTTCAGGAGCTTCAGGTGGTTCATACAGAGAAGGTGAAGGGAGTGTAAAATCACTGGGAAAAATGCATGTCAGTTTCTTGGAAAGTTAAACATACTTCCACCCTATAATTTTGAATTGCTGACCCAGAACTAGATCAAGAAGGATTCTGGAGGCTATACTAGAGACCACAAAGTATCTTTCATCCATTCGCTTTTCATCATTATCACTTATAGTCCTACTGCAAAAACTTCCTAGACCATTTCTCTGCTCTAGATAGTCTCAAATCACAGTAATAGGATTTATGTGAAAAAGAATAAAAATAACAAAGAATCTTTCAGTTAAATTAACATGTTAACAGCTAAAGTCATGATCAACAACCTTAGAGAAGCATTATAAATGCGTAGCAATTAAAGACCAGTGACTAACATAATATCATGTCAACTGCATTTCAATAAAATAAAAACCAGTGAATAAAGCAGCTACAGAACTCGTAACTAGATCAGAAAATCACATTAAAAATTGTACTTTTACTCACAGACAAAACTCTCAGAAACATTTACTCTAAATAGTATCGTGTGAATGGTGACCCTAGAGTTCTGCAACATGGAGAAGAGAGAAGCTTCAGATGATTTAAGGACTTTTAAAAAGTCTACCTATTTCTGTACTAAAGCATGAAGCTCAATCAAAAACTAGATAAATAGGGTTCAGGGTCACACAGGTTTGCAATAGTCTTTTCATCTTTACCTGAAAAGTTTTTCTACCAAAGGTATACAGTCCACTGTCAGAGTCTGGCGGTATCCCAGCTGATCCAATCTTTTCCTAATATTAAGATACTTTCTTTCTGCAGCTGTAGTCATCTTGTGTTCCAAACTAGGTTTATTCACTTCCAAAAATTAAAATCCTATAAGAAAAGAGTGAACATCATTCTATTATCAGTTATTATTATTATTTAATGTTTTAAAAAAAGATTATTTTAATATGAAGCAATTATTTTTTGTTTCTTTTCAGGCAGACAGCCCTCTAGAATATTTAGATTGATTTAAATCCAATGCTAATGATATCCATGTTGCCGCATTAAAATAAATATCCCCTCATAAACTTAATATGCAGAAGTTAAAACAATAAAACCACTAGAAAAAAGAAAGAATATTTTTCCAAGCCTGAGACAGGCAGAGAATACTTAGAGAAGCCTCTTTTAAATTTTTCTTTTAAATATAAAAGAGAAACTTGATAAATTGGATTTCTTCAAATTAAAAATGTCTGCTCATCAAAATATATCCTTTTATTTGACAAAACAAAAACTTAAAAAATTAGGAGAAACATATTCATAATATCTAACAAAGGCTTTGTATATAAAATACAGAAAGAACCCTTACAATTAATAAAGACAACCAAGAAAGCAAGGCTAAGATCTGCAAAAGATATCTGAATGAGAATAATCACATGAAAAGGTGCTTAACACCACTAGACAACAGAAAAATACAAACTAAACTACAATGAAATATAATTTTGTCCATACTAGAATGGCTAAAATTAAAGGTACAATGTCTTCAAGGACTTGGAGTAATAGGAATTTTCACATTGCTACAGGAGTGTGAAATCACTGTGGAAAAAGTCTGTGGGAGGGAGGCTCCAGAGGGACAGGATATATAAGTACTCATAACTGTTGCTGTACAGCAAAAGCCAACACAACATTGTAAAGCAATTATCCTCCAATTAAAAATAAATTAAAAAGTGTGGCAGTTTCTTATAAAGTTAAACACACTTCTAGCCTATGACTGTGTAATTCTACTCCAAGGTATTTACTCAAGAAAATGAAAATAAATATCTACAAAGAGACTCTACAAGAATATTTAAAGCATCTTTATTCATAATAGCTCCAAACTGGAAACAAACTATATTTAAACAATGTAATATCACTCAAGAATAAAACACAACTGGTACGTGTCAACAGCATGGATGAATTTAAAAACATTATCTGAGCAATAGAAGCCATGATTATATGAAGTTCAAGAACAGGCAAAATTAAACTATGTACATAGAAATTAGAACAGCTGTCACCTAGGGCGATGAGGGTAGTTGGAGCCTGAATGGAAGGGCATGAGGGAGCTTTCTTGGGTAATGAAAATACTGTGGTAATGGGGACAGACACCACACCAATGTATACATTTATCAAAGCTTTTCAAATAGCATATGTAAATTTTACTTAGATTAAAAAAGCAAGACCCCAAAATGTAAGTATCTCTGGATATCTTTTTATCCTTGTCTTTTTAAATATCTGTGAATATATCATCTATCAATCTGCCCTAAAATGGAGTTATCCAAAGACGACTTCTTTAAATAACACATGCTCTGTTTTCTAACCTTTGTCAGGTAAATGTGGTCCTAGTACTCATATTTCTAAATCAAACAAGAACTTTGTTTTACATCTGTACTGCTCTTCACAAATTTATATAAAACATGCATGGATATGAATATATGCAAAATTTGATCCTCACAACTACTATGAGGGGAAAAGAGTCAAGAACACCCTCTACATTCAAAGATGAGGAAAGGATGCCTAGAGAGAGTAACTTTTTCCAAATCACAAGGCTACCAAGTAGGTGGGCAGTCAGGTCTCCTGAGTCCTGACCCACCGCTCAGGTTTCTGTATTATGCCGCCTTAACTTACCAGATGACTCCTAAGTTAGTACTGCTCCTTGATAACTCCTTCCTACAAATCTCTCCTTCTCCATATTCTTGTTAGCCTTTTCTCTGAATGACGTCCCCATTCTATACTAGGTTCTTTCTAGGTTCCTTCCATGAGAGGGACCTGACTGATGTAGGGTGTTCTAGAAAAAGTCCTGAAGAAGTCAGAAGTGCACCTGTCGGACCAAGAACTAGCAAGGCCTCCCAATTCAAACTTGTCTCTTTTTTTGTCTGGTACCAACTTTGGTTACCCAGAAAGAATACATCCTCACATCCTTCTGAGAGACAATATGGGTAAATATTAAAAAAAAAATTATCAACACATACGACAGATGAAAAAGATTAAAAATCCTCCCAGGAAGGACAAAAAAACGAAGTAGGCTTTCCCCACCCATGCATGGGCTGCTGTCCTTCACCACCAACACAACACGCCCATCTACATCATCCAAACACTGCGGCCATACTGAAAGTTTTCCAGCAGAACAACATAAAAGGTAAGGTCTGGAGGTCCTTCACGCATACGTGTTTGGAACTACCCACTTGCTTAACTCTGGGGAGTTACGTCTGAAAGCCAGTGCATCTGATTTTTACAAAAGTATCCTGTGCGCGCGCGCGCGTATATATAATCTCCTATGTATATAATACATATGTACAAGGGCTAGAAAAACAAAACACCCCAAACCAACACTAACTAGGTTATCTCGCGAGTCCTCCCTGACTGAACCAAAAATAGTAGAGAGTGGAAGAGGGGATGTTTACTAACATGCTGGACAAAGGTTAATAAATGACTCGTCCTAGGCTTTGGGGCACTTTTGTTTTACAAAGAGCCTGTATGATTCTTATACGAAAGGGTATTTTAACTTTTAAATCAACCCATCAGTCTGTAGGAGGAGGATCTGCTGGAACCGCAAAGACCCGCGGGGAGGGTCGGAGGAACCAGGAGCCCGGGCAACCCCAGGCCGACCTCCGAGCCGCAGTTCCGCTGTCGGTTGTTGAAGGGAAGGAGGTGTCAGCAGCGGGGCGACACGGGCTCCGCGCCGCGCCCGGGGCCCACTTCCTCCCGAGGCCGCGCGGCCTCCCCACCGCCAGCGCCCGGGCCCGGCCCGCGGGGACCGCCCGGGAGGCGGAGGCGCCGCCCTGCCCAGCCCGCCCCGCGCCGCGCTCACCCGCAGCCCGGGCCGCCGCTCCCTCCGCCTGCGGTCGCACCTCCGCCTGCGGTAGCATCTCCCCTCGCGCCTCGCCTCCCTCGCTGGCTCCTTCCGCCCAGACACCGGCTCCGGCGCTAGGACAGTTTGAAAATGGCGCGGAGAGACGATCAAGGCCGGCGCGGAGGAGGTGCCGCGGTTGCCTCGGTAACGGGAGCGGCCGACGTTTCGCCGCGCGCAGCGGGGACGCGCCCGACCGGGATGGCGGCGCTGGGCCCCGGTGCCCGGAAACGCAATGGCCCGCACGGCGCGAGGCCGCGGCGCCCCCTGGCGGCCGGCGAACCCCTAACCTCAGCGGGTGCCAGCGATAGGACTCCTCCAAGTCGACCGCGCGGAAAAGGCAATGGCACCCCACTCCAGTACTTTTGCCTGGAAAATCCCATGGATGGAGGAGCCTGGTAGGCTGCAGTCCATGGGGTCGCTAAGAGTCGGACACGACTGAGCGACTTCACTTTCACTTTTCAATTTCATGCATTAGAGAAGGAAATGGCAACCCACTCCAGTGTTCTTGCCTGGAGAATCCCAGGGACCGGGGAGCCTGGTGGGCTGCCGTCTCTGGGGTCGCACAGAGTCGGACACGACTGAAGCGACTTAGCAGCAGCAGCAGCAGCAGCAAGTCGATCGCGTGCCTTGCTAGACCTTCTCGGCGCGGGGTTAAAATCCTGCCCAGTCCTGGTCCCTGCCGCGGATTAGCCTTCACCCGTTAGGGGAATGCCTTCACCTAAACTCTAACGACAGGCACAATTGCAGCTTTCCCTGTCAGCCACCCAACACAATTAACTGTTGCTCCCATGCCCAGATGTGTAGACCCTGATAATATACTCAACCCGCTATGATGATATAACATCATGATGTTTTGATCCCGTGAGTTATAACTCATCTCTTTAAAAAACGTAATTATTTGTTTGTATGTCTCTCCCTGCCGTCCCCAGTTGTGAATTCCTGGAGTCACACATTATTTTACTCAGCTATGTTTCTCTAGCTGCTGCTGCTGCTGCTGCTAAGTCACTTCAGTCGTGTCCGACTCTGTGTGACCCCATAGACGGCAGCCCACCAGGCTCCCCTGTCCCTGGGATTCTCCAGGCAAGAACACTGGAGTGGGTTGCCATTTCCTTCTCCAATGCATGAAAGTGAAAAGTGAAAGGGAAGTCGCTCAGTCGTGTCTGACTCTTCGAGACACCATGGACTGCAGCCTACCAGACTCGTCCGTCCATGGGATTTTTCCAGGCAAGAGTACTGGAGTGGGTTGCCATTGCCTTCTCCAATGCGTGAAAGTGAAAGTGAAGTTGCTCAGTCGTGTCCGACCCTCAACGACCCCATGGACTACAGCCTACCAGGCTCCTCCGTTTGTGGGATTTTCCAGGCAGAAGTACTGGAGTGGGGTGCCATTGCCTTCTCCAGTTTCTCTAGCACTAACCGCAATAAACATTTGTGAATGGAATTAAATTCAAATCAACTCGTTTTAGAGAGCTTGTTCATAAACAGAAAACACATGGTCAAAGTGTAGAATTCTGTTTCTCTCCTGAAACCTTGTAGATGATCAGCTCATTTCCTCTTTTCTGATTACTGCTCTAGCAAGTAGGACTTTCATTCTGAAAATGTATTGTCTTAGCCTATTACCTAACTGCTTTGTGGGTTGTGAATACTTTGTACCCATTCATGTATTGTTTTAACCATTTCTGTTGTGTCTTGTCTGCCTTCCAGTGTGCTTTTAAAAAAAAAATTGTTTTGTGGAATTTCTTAGAGGAAGTGAGTTAGGCTCTGTAGATGGCTTTTGTGGTCTTGAAGACGTACATTTAAATACATTTTTTTCCTGAACAACAAATATCTTTTTAAAATCACAGCAAAATGACTATGCAGTGGCCATCTAGCCCAGATAACTCTGTCCCAAATGCATAGCAGTTAGAAAATGTAAGAACCAAAGTCAAAGAAATTTTAAAAGGCAAGTGGGATACTGAAGTTATAGGCCAGTTTTGCTCCAGGTAACATGGAAGACCAGAGCAAGTTCACTGTTGCAAGGCCTGGGGTCAGGGTCCCTGGTGCACACCCAAAGTTGCTGCTGCTCACCACCCAGGTCCTTGGCTTCAGGGGAGCATCAGGGCTAGGGAAGCAGAAGGAAGTAGAAACTGAGCTTGTTCTGGACTCTCCCCAAATCACCAGGGGACAGGAGTCCTGAACTGGGGGTCAATCCTGGTAGGCCTACCCTCAAAATTAATAATCAGGAGGTAGAGCCAGATTGGACCCAGGTGTCCCGAATTGCAGGCAGACTCTTTACCATCTGAGTCACCAGGGAAGCCCATGAAAACTGGAGTAGGTAGCCTACCCCTTCTCTGGGGGAACTTCCTGACCCAGGAATCCGAAGGGGGGTCTCCTGCATTTCAGGTACCAGCTGAGCTACCAGGGAAGCCCCAGAGAAAAAGAACCTTTCGCTGAAAATGAGCTTTCAAACCAAAAACAATCAAGAAATCTGATGCTAACAAAGCCAACAAAATAGAACATCAAAACCCAACAAATCTTGGGTTTCCCTAGTAGCTCAGTGGTAAAAAATCTGCCTGCCAGTGCAGGAGACATGGTTTAATCCCTGATCCAGGAAGATTCCACATACCTCCAAGCAACTAAGCCCATGTGCAACAACTGCTGAGCCTGTCCTCTAGAGCGTGGGAGATGCAACTCCTGAGCCCCTGTGCCCCAGCTGTTGAAGCCCGTGTGTCCTCGAGCCCATGCTCCCCAGCAGGAGAAGCCACCTCGGTGAGAAGCCCAAACAGCAACTAGAGAGTAGCCCTCACTCGCCACAACTAGAGAAAAGTCTGCACAGCAACAAAGACCCAGCACAGCCAACAATAAATAAATAAATAAAAATTTAAAAACCCATGAATTCTCTCTAGATGAAAAAGGCTGATGAAGCTTTTAAAATGCATATATGTAAGGTGATCTGGATCAAGGTTTTTCAGCGTTGGCATTTTGGACATTCTGGGCTGAATAATTCTGTGTTTCAGAGGGCCTGTCCTGTGTGTTGTAGAATGTCGAGGAGCATTCCTGGCTTCTATCCACTAGATGCCAGTACCATCCACCAAGTTGTGACAACCAAAACTCTCTTCAGATATTGCCGACTGTCCCTGGGGAGGCAAAACCACTCCTGGTTGAGAATCACTGGTCTAGATAGATGGAAGAAGTAACTGCCATTAGAAAGAACAAGCATTGTTAAATGAAACAAGAACAGATGCATATGAGAGGGAACCAGTCAGGAAATCTGGAAATTAAAATTATAGTCATCAAAAACTTTACATTATTAAGTGGAATGAAATGTAGATTATAGTTAAAAGAATCAGAGAATTTACCTAGAACCCATTTCGTTGCAGACAAATATATTTAGAACACAATTAAGAAATACAAACACTAGCTCAAGAGACTCAAAAGAAGTACTAGAGGGAATAGCAGCTATGGCAGGCAGACCTCCCCACCAAAGATATCCAAGCCCGAATTTCTGGAACCTATGAATATGTTATGTTACTTGGCAAGAAGAACTTTACAGATGTAATTAAGGTTGTTAAAGACCTAAAAATAGGCAGATTGTCCTGAATTTTTCAGGTGGGCCCAATGTATTTGCACAAACCCTTAAAAGCAAACAAGTGTGAGCAGGACTTGACAGATGTTGGGGGTATGAAGATGGTGGGTGCATGTGATGAGTGCAGGGATCCTAGGGGAGCTGAAGGAGGCTAACAGCCCACAGGGACTCGTGAACCTCAGCCCCAGGAACAGGGAACTGAGTGCCTGCCAACAACTGGAATGGACGAGGAAGCAGATTTCTTCCTCTATTTTCTTACCTCCAGATAAAAACTCAGACTGCTGACACCTTGATTTTGACAGCAGAGCCCACTTGGACTTCTGACCTACAGAACTATGAGATAATAAATTTTTGTTGTCTTAAGCTGCTATGTTTATGGTGATTTGTTACTGTAGGAAAAGACAAAACGACTCAGCAGAGAAGCAAGATTTGAAGAGATAATAGGTAAGAATTTTCCAGAACTGAATCAAGATACAAATCTTCAGATGAAAAATTTGCATCATTCTAGTTAAAGATGGTGGATTAAATGTATACGTTAACATTAGCCTCTCTCCCTTCCTCCCTCCCTCAGTGCTTCCTTCTCTCCATCCCTCCCGCCTTCATCCTTCTAGAATGATGATAAAGGAATTTTAAAGATACGTTTTAAAAGGCTTTAGAACAAAGAGAATATCAGTGGAGACGAGATCAATAAAATTTCGGGGCTGGCAAGCAGTTGTCAACAGGAAACTGACTTCTCAGCCTTGAAAATTTTGAATCCCAATCAGCAGTGGGGAAAGTGAAGAAGCCACCTAACTATTCTGCAGAAACCTCAAAGGCCCAGGGACTGGTGGCACCAGGTAGCCCTGCTTGAGCTAACAGTAGCACAGCTGTCTTTGGTAGAATGCTTCCTACTGTCTTGCTCTGTAGACAGTCTGGAGCTGGTTTTGTGTGGTTTCACCTTCTCCAGGAGTAGATGCTTTGCCTCCTGACCTTTGTTACTTCATTACAGGTCCGCCAGCAGGATGGATCAGTTGCAGGCTAAGCAAACTCTGGGTAAAACAAACAGGCATTATTCATACTGGACATCAGCAAGTTATTTACTGACTGCTATCAACATGTGAGCCTCTCCAAATAGTAAGGAGAAAGATGGCTGAGAAAGCTTCTAGACATGGTGATACACACACTTGGTATGTATGGCTCTCGCTTGCTTAGTGTGTGGCGTGTGGATCCTAGACTCTGGGCTTTGACACTGATTCTATTAAGTCCATTTTGTCCCTTCCATACTTTTACTCCCTGTATTAGCTTCCTCAGCTGCCGTTGTGTGCCTGCAAGCGTGCTAAGTCACTTCAGTCGTGTCTGACTTTTTGCAACTCTATGGATTGTAGCCCGCCAGGCTCCTCTGCCCGTGGTATTCTCCAGACAAGAATACTGGATGAGTTGCCATGCTCTCCTCCAAGGGATCTTCCCTACCCAGGGATCAAAGCCACATCTCCTGTGTCTCCTGCATTGGCAGGTGAGTTCTTTACCATCAGCACCACCTGGGAAGCCCATGCCTGCCCTTATACATGATCACAAACTAGGTGGCTTACCACAACAGAAATGTATCCTCTCAGGAGTCCAGAGACCAGATGTCTGAAATCAATGTGTTGTCAGGGCTGTGCTCCCTCTAGAAGTTCTGGAGGGGTGTCCTTCCCTCCCCTGTCCAGCTCATGGTGGCTGTTGGCATTCTGTGGCTTCCTTAGTTTGTGACAACATCACTCCCATTTCTGCCTCCACCTTGTCTTCTCCTCTGTATCTTTGAATCTCCCACATGTATTTTTTTTTTAAGATTTGTTAATGTTTTTGATGGGTACCATTTTTAAAGTCTTTATTGACTTTGTTACAATATTATTTCTGTTTTCTGCTTTGGTTTTTTGGCCCTGAGGCATGTGGGATCTTAGTTCCCCAACCAGGGCTTGAACCTGCACTCTCTGCATTGGAAGGCTCAGTTTTAACCACTGGACCATCAGAGAAATCCTCTGTTAGTTAGTTTAGTCGCTCAGTCGTGTCTAACTCTTTGCGACTCCATGGACTGCAGCAGGCCAGGCTTCTCTGTCCATCACCAACTCCCATTAGCTTGCTCAAACTCATGTCCATCAAGTCAGTGATGCCATCCAACAATCTCATCCTCTACCATCCCCTTCTCCTCCTGCTGTCAGTCTTTCCCAGCATTAGGGTGTTTTCCAATGGATCAGTTCTTCGCATCAGGTGACCAAAGTTTCAGCTTCACCATCAGTCCTTCCAATGAATATTCAGGACTGATTTTTTTTAGGATTGACTGGTTAGATCTCCTTGCAGTCCAAGGGACTCTCAAGAGTCTTCTCCAACACCACAGTTCAAAAGCATCAATTCTCTGCTGTCCAACTCGCACATCCATACATGACTACTGGAAAAACCATAGCTTTGACTAGATGGACCTTTGTTGGGAAAGTAATGTCTCTGCTTTTTAATACGCTGTCTAGGTTGATCAGAGCTTTTCTTCCAAGGGGCAATTGTATTTTAATTTCATGGCTACAATAACTTTCTGCAATGATGTTAGAACCCAGAAAAATAAAGTCTCTCACTGTTTCCATTGTTTCCCCATCTATTTGCCATGAAATGATGGGACCAGATGCCATGATCTTCATTTTTTGAATGCTGAATTTTAAATCAGTTTTTTCACCTTCCACTTTCATCAAGAGGCTCTTCAGTTCTTCTTAGCCTTCTACCATAAGGATGGTATTTATAAAGACACTTATCATTGGATTTAGGACACACCCAGATAATCCAGGTAATCTCTTCACCTCAAGGTCTTTAACTTAATTACATCTACTATGATACTTTTTCCAAATAAGGTAACATTTACTTGTTCTGGGGATTAGGATGTGGACATATCTCTTGGGGGGGCTACCATTCACACCACCATATCACCCTAGTTTTTGACATTTTTATTTAGTCTGAGTGAGCAGGAAGACAAAAGACCATATCATATACCCTATAGAGCCTTACACTTGCATAAAGGTTTTTCATGTTTGTTTCCTTCTTGTTTTTCCTCCTTCACTCCCTCCTTGTTTCCCTGAAAAGCTGAAAGCTTTCCATCTTGGCTTCTTTGTTTAGTTATGACTGAGATGAGAGAGGGATGGAGGAGGCAGTCTAGGTAAAAGTGAAAGAATTCAGTGAAGTGTAAAAGCATTTTCCTACCATCCCTGTAGAGCGAATTAGAGCAGCCCAGCAAAATACGAAATAGCCTCTCATCAAAAGTGAAATAATAAAGCCAGCCTCTAGGTAAAATATCAGATCAGATCAGATCAGATCAGTCGCTCAGTCGTGTCCGACTCTTTGCGACTCCATGAACTGCAGCACACCAGGTCTCCCTGTCCATCACCAACTCCCGGAGGTCACTCAGACTCACATCCATCGAGTCAGTGATGCCATCCAGCCATCTCATCCTCTGTCGTCCTCTTCTCCTCCTGCCCCCAATCCCTCCCAGCATCAGTCTTCTCCAATGAGTCAACTCTTCGCATGAGGTGGCCAAAATACTGGAGTTTCAGCTTTAGCATCATTCCTTCCAAAGAAATCCCAGGTCTGATCTCCTTCAGAATGGACTGGTTGGATCTCCTCGCAGTCCAAGGGACTCTCAAGAGTCTTCTCCAACACCACAGTTCAAAAGCATCAATTCTTCAGCGCTCAGCCTTCTTGACAGTCCAGCTCTCACATCCATACATGACCACAGGAAAGACCATAGCCTTGACTAGGCGAACCTTTGTTGGCAAAGTGATGTCTCTGCTTTTGAATATGCTTCAAATACATATTTTTAAACACTAGATCATATTCTGAGTGACTTCATGCTGAGTTCCTAAGAGGTAAAAGGAAATTGCATCTGACTGAGTGAACAGCAGAATCTCATCTTCCATCTCAGTCTCCCCTGGATAGCATAAAGTATTGTAAAATAGTGGGCAAAACTGCCCAGATTATTCAAATTGTGTTTTTCCTTTCTTCTTATTTTTATAGTTCTTGGATGAGAGCATTTCAATGAATTTAAATGAGTGCTTTGTGATAGAACTCTATGTAGTGTTAAGGGTTGAATTATGTCCTCCCTGAAATTCGTATGTTGAAGTCCTAGCCCCTCAGAGTGTGATCTTATTTGGAAATAGAGTCATTGCAGGTGTCACTGATTAAGATGAAGTCACACTGGTATAGGATGGACCCCTAATCCAGTATGCCTGGTGTACGGATATAAAGAACACACTATGTGAAGAGAAATAGATACATGCAGAGAAAAGACAATATGAAGGCACAAGAAGCAGGCTTTCCTGGTGGTTCAGTGGTGAAGAATCCACCTGTCAATGCAGGAAACACTGGAGATGTGGGCTTAATCCCTGCATCAGGGAGATCCCCTGGAGAAGAGCATGGCAACCCACTCCAGTATTCTTGCCTGGGAAATCCCATGGACAGAGGAGCCTGGTGGGCTACGGTCAATGGGTTTACAAAGACTGGGACACGACTGAGTGACTGTGCACCAGCACCACCACACCTGAACCACTAAAGCTGATGTAACTGGAGTCAGGATTGTCAAGCAAAGGGAGAAAATGTGAATTAGATATTAGGTTACTGGGCTGAAGAAGAGTTCACAGTTCAGATGCTGGGTGAAATAGATGAGAGTATCTGGAATTCAGATCCCCACCAGAATCAATGCTGGGTACTTGGTCCCTCCAGCCACACTAGCTTAAACGGTATTGAGCCAGTGCTCCCATCTGGGAAACCACTTCTCAAAAAAGTAGGAAACATCTGAGAATTAGAAATGACTGTCTGTGCTTGATTGCTTCTTTAAATCCAGTATCCAGGTTAACTTTGTGGGTCCTCCTTGCCTTGGGCTTCCTGTGGGAAATATGTTCTTCAATCTCAAGAGAAACTTAGATGAGGCCTGTGATTTCAACACATTCTTAGTGTATGTCTCTTGTATTTCTGGTTCCCATGACCAACCAAGTTTTTAGAAATGTCAGACATCCCAAAGATGTACACTTCTCTTTGGATTGATGCTCTGCCTCTTCTACCATAGTAGCCTTATCTATAGCCTTGCTTGCTTTAGAAAGTACTTGAATAAGAAACACTGCTGCTGAAGCAGCTTATTAAAAAAAAAAAAAAGAAAGAGTAACTTCCACAAGTCAGGAACTCATCTTTAAGCACTTTCAAATGAATAGATAGTCTTTCTATTTTTGCTGTTTGGGGTACCAGCTTTGGGGGACTCTCAGAATTTACTGTCCCAGTTCAAACATTTCCATTAGAAAGCAGGCTGCTAGCTCTGGGGGCTTCCCCTCAAAGTCCATAGTTCAGCTAGTGCAGAATAAATATCTGCTTTGAATCAAAGCAGCTGGTGTCAGGGGCTCATTGTGTTGGCAGCAAACCCCAGAAAGAAAATCTTTTTCCATTCTCCCCATCTCTGATGCTTCATGGGGTATCAAGAGTCTTGGCTGTTTGCATTCCCTTTTAGAGAAAAGGTCCACTGCCTTTCTTTATCTGGTTTGGAATTTCCCCTTCCTGGCACATTTCTGGACTGCATGTATATGCATAGCTACTTATTAATCTGTGAAACCTAATCACTTACCCACTGGGAGAGGCTAGCGTTTGTTTTAAAGAAACATTGTTTTGAAGTAAGTCAGAAAGATAAAGACAAATACCCTAGGATATCACTTATATATGAAATCTAAAATATGATCCAAATGAATCTGTCTGTGCAACAGAAGCAGAGTCAAGGACACAGAGAATAGACTGGTTGTTTCCAAGGCGGAAGTGGGTGGGAGAGGGTAGAAGTAGGAGTTTGGAATTAGAAGATGAGAACTGGTAAATATAGAATGAATGGACAGTAGAGTCCTAGTGTATAGCACAGGGAACTATATTCAGTATCCTGTGATAAGCCATAATAGAAAAGAATATGAAAAAGAATATGTGTGTGTGTGTGTAACTGAGTTACTTTACTGTACAGCAGTAATTAATACACTGTGGTTCAACTATACTTTGATAATAAATGAAATATAAAAAAGAAGCATTGATGATCCAGTGGTTAAGACTCTGTCCTTCCAACGCAGAGGGTACGGGTTGGATTCCTAGTCAGGGAACTAAAGATCCCATATGCTGCACAATGAGGACAAAAAATTGAAAAACACAAAATTTAAGGGAATTCCCTGGTGGGCCATTGGCTAAGACTTTGCACTCCCAGTGCAGGGGGCCAGGGTTCAATTCCTGGTCAGAGAACCAGATTCCACATGCGGCTTCATGCTGAAACTAAGAGTTCACATGCCACATGCTGCAATGAAGACCTGGCACAGCCAAATAAATAATTTTTTTTAAAGAAGCATTGTTTCATAAGAGGGTAATTTCTATCTGGATTTTGAAGGGAGCGTGATTATACGCCCCCTCCTTTACCTCTCACTTCTTAATAAAAGATAAAATCAGATCTTGAAGCTGTTGGGTCACGGATGCTTCTACCCTGGGGGCATTTCCGGTTCTAGTTCCGGCTTCTCCATCTAGTATTGGAGTTCCTTGAAGCAGTCTCTCACAGACACTTCTTACTGAAGACTCTGAGGGTGACTGACACATTCTTGGTTTTTCAAATAATCATTCACGTCACTTTCCCAAACTGTGGAGTTTAAATTCCTTCCTCTGGGCTGGTTCTGGAGATGGATCTCTTTTGACACAGCTTAGATTTAGGAGTCTTTTGAATCTCGATTCAGACGGTCTATGGTGCAGCCCTGCCAAACTATTCTGTGTGAATGCCCCATGGAAAATGTTATCAAGTTGAAACACATGTCCTGGGGTATTTAAACTCTTATCCTGACAGCCATAAAAAAGAATGAAATAATGCCATTTTCAGCAACATGGATGGACCTAGAGATTATCATACTAAGTGAAGTAAGTCAGAGACAAACACTACCTAAGATCACTTACATGTACAATCTAAAAAATAGTAAAAATGAATTTATTTACAAAACAGAAACAGACTCACAGACATAGAAAGGAAACTTATGGTTACCAAAGAGGAAAGGTGGGGGGGGGTGGGGATAAATTGGGAGCATAGGATTGGTAGATGCTAACTACTATATATAAAATAAACAGCAGGGTTTATTGTGTAGCACAGGGAACTATATTCAATATCTTGTAATAAACTATGCTACTGCTAAGTCACTTCAGTCGTGTCCGACTCTGCGCGACCCCATAGACGGCAGCCCACCAGGCTCCCCCGTCCCTGGGATTCTCCAGGCAAGAACACTGGAGTGGGTTGCCATTTCTTTCTCCAGTAATAAACTATAATGCAAAAGAATTAGGAAAATGTGGTTTCACATATATATAAAAACAGATAACTTTGGTGTACGCCTGAAGCTAACAAAATATTGTAATTTCCATTAAAACAAAGCAAAGCGAAAACTTTCACCCTGCTACCTTTCTGAGTGGGAGGCTGGCAGAGAGGTGCTGTAATAATGCTGGATAGTCATTTGGCCACACTGAAATTCCCAAAGAGAGTGCTTGCCAGTGCTTAAAACCAAAATCCCTGGACACTTCAAAATTAGAGAATCCAGTGAATTTAGCACAGAATATCCATTCTTGCTTCAGTGTACCCCCAAATACTCTCTATCTTAATGTTGAAAAAAAAACAAAGCAAAAACTCGAAGCCCAGACCAAGGGTGATTTTCATGTGAAACCAGGAGAGCAGTGGGATGCTGTAGAGAATAAGGGGCGAGCTGTGTGGGGAGCCACCTGTGACCAGGTCACTGAGGACTGGGGCTCAGTGCTCTTTACCTGAAGGTGGATCCCATCTCTTCCCACCTTGGTGAGGCCATCCTCTGCTCCCCTAGGGAACAACCATGAGGATGATTGATCTACAGAACCTAGAGGACATACATATTCAGGTGTCCATTATAAGCATCTTTTCATTATTACACATATTTTAAACACCCCTTCCTGTCTTAGTGCCACCAGTGGCCCAGTTCCATCCACTCTGAATGGAAAAGCAGAGACTGCCAGTACTTTCCTTAGGCTTCCCTTCCTCTCCATCCAAATGGAATTTCCCCTACCCTTCCTGTCCATTTCATCATTGTAGATGGATTTCAGAGCTTGAATTTTATCCAATATACAGTGGGGGATTATTCAACATGTTTTAAACTGAAAATTGCAAGGTGAAATTAGTCTGGGGACAGTGAATCTGAGTAGTAGAAGAATCGAAGGGTGAATGGTGTAGAGAACAATATTATCTAGGACAAGAGATTATTTTAACGATGAGATTAAGGCCTGAGGGAAAAGTGAGAAATACTACAAAGAAAGAGTGGGCAGGGCACAGTGAGGGGTCAGCCTCTCAAAGAGAAGTAGTGGAAGGAATCCAGGCAAATGTTAAGGTTTCGAGTTTCAGAAACTGAAGAATGTGCTGTCGTGCAGGCCCCTGGGTAGAGTCAGGAGGCCACCTTGAAATGTGATGGGGGGCTTCCTTGGTGGTCTAGTGGTTAAGAACCTGCCTTGCAGTGCAAGGGACGCAGTTTAGATTCCCTGGTCTGGGAAGATCTCAGATGTCGTGGGGCAGCAAACAAGGCCTGTGCGCCACAGCTCCTGATCCCGTGAGCTGCAACAAGAGAAGCCACTGCAATGAGAAACTGCAGTGAGGAGCAGCCCTGACTCGCCTCAACTGGAGAAAGTTCTCATGCAGCAAAGACCTACCACAGCCAAATAATAATAATAATATCAATCAATTTTTTAGAAAGAAATGTGTTGGGGCAGGAAAGGGGTAAGAGGTGGATTGTAAGAGTGGTCTGGGAGGTAAGAAGCTCAATATAATGCAAAAAATATCCTGGCATGGCACAATAAGAAAGATGTTCGGTCTTTTTCCTCAGTCCTGGAACAGGACATCTAAAATTCTTAGAACTTCTTGAGTGACAGGGTAACAGGAGCAACTTTGTTCGAATGAGATGACTCCAGCAGGACTCTCCGTAGCTGCAGGATGGGGCTGACCACCAGAAAGGCCAAGCCTTGATTAGAAGCTTGGAATTTTCAGCCCCACCCCTAGTCTCTAAAAGTGAGAGAGGGGCTGGAGAGTGAGTCAACCACCAAGAGCCAATGATTTAAGCAATCATGCCTGTCTACTGGAAATCTATAACAACCCAACACTTCGGGAATCAGAAAGCCTCTAGGTTGGTGAACACATCAGGAACAGGAAGGGCAGAGTTTCTGGAGACAGCTTGGGCTCTCCCTGCCCCTTCCCGGCTTCCTTGCCCTGGTTGTTCCTAAAGTGTATCCTTGCTAATAAACTGGTATAGTAAGGAATGTATATTCCTGAGTTCTGTTCTAATAAACTATCTAACCTGAGAGGGGGTTATGCCCTGCTGCTAAGTCACTTCAGTCGTGTCCGACTCTATGGGGTCGCACTCTATGGGGTATAGTAAGGAATGTGTATTCCTGAGTTCTGTTCTAATAAACTATCTAACCTGAGAGGGGGTTATGCCCTGCTGCTAAGTCACTTCAGTCGTGTCCGACTCTGTGCGACCCCATAGATGGCAGCCCACCAGGCTTCCCCATCCCTGGGATTCTCCAGGCAAGAATCCAGGCCCCAGAACTTGTGACAGGCATCTGAAGTAGGACTGTCCTGTGGGACTGAGCCCTTAACCTGTGGGGTCTGTACTAACTCCAAGTAGTTAATGTCACAATTGACACTGAGTTTTGGACCACTTGGTGTTCAGAGAGTTGGAGATGTGGTTTTGGAAAAGACACCATGTATTTGGATGTTAGGAGGAGAAAAAAAAAAAGTCTCATTTGGTGTTTAAAATGTTGTGAGTAAAGATAACTCACCAGGAAAGAGTTGGCTGTATGCAGGTAACATTAAGGAGAAATCTAGAAGTAAACCAAGGCTTCTCTTTCAGGTTTCTGCTCTATATTTTTGAAACATATTCTATATATCTGGATGTTGCTGACTTTAATGTTGTCATGGATTATTCTGTTTCCCCTTTTAGACTGTGAGCTCCTGACAATATACAGAAGACTAACGGGTTCTTCTTTGTGTCCATAACTCAGGCAGAGTGTCTGGCACTTAATGAGAGATCATTGAACAGAACTGAATGGAACTGGGTGAACCTGGCCTCCATACAAGTCCAGCATATAGCACAGCTGCCTCCTTTAAGTGACTGGCCTGAAGATGGGCCTAAAACATATCAGCATTCCTGCCAACTAAATCAGGTCCTTTTGTTTAAGCAGCAGGGACTTAATTTCCCTGTTGCCACAAGTGTAGGTTTGGCTGGCAATCTGATTATTTACTGGCAGTTAAGGATAGTGGTACTTAACAAGAAATGTCAATAACCTCAGATATGGAGATGACACCACCCTTATGGCAAAAAGCGAAGAGGAACTAAAGAGCCTCTTGATGAAGGTGAAAGAGGAGAGTGAAAAAGCTGCTTAAAACTCAACATTCAAAAAATGAAGATCATGGCATCTGATGCCATCACATCATGGCACATAGATGGGGAAACAATGGAAACAGTGAGAGACTTTATTTTTCTGCACTCCAAAATCACTGCACATGGGACTGCAGCCATAAAATTAAGAGATGCTTGCTCCTTGGGAGAAAAGCTTTGACCAATCTAGACAGCATATTAAAAAGCAGAGACATTACTTTGCTGACAAAGGTCCATATAGTCAAAGCTATGGTTTTTCCAGTAGACATGTATGGATGTGAGTGTTGGACCATAAAGAAAGCTGAGTGCCAAAGAATTGATGTTTTTGAACTGTGGTGTTGGAGAAGACTGTTGAGAGTTCCTTGGACTGCAAGGAGATTAAACCAGTCCATCCTAAAAGAAATCAGTCCTGAATATTCATTGTAAGGACTGATGCTGAAGCTCCAATACTTTGGCCACCTGATGCAAAGAACTGACCTGTGAGAAAAGACTCTAATTCTGGGAAAGACTGAAGCCAGGAGGAGAAGTGGGCAACAGAGGATGAGATGGTTGGATGGCATCACCAACTCAATGGATATGAGTTTGAGTAAACTCCAGGAATTGGTGATGGACAAGGAGGCCTTGGGTTCTGCAGTCCTGGGATCATAAAGAATCAGACATGACTGAGCGACTGAACTGAACTGAAGGATAATGGTTACAATAGTTACAGTCTGTCTGGAGACTTGCAGTGAGCCTCTGTAGTGACTTAGCTACAAAATGTTAAAAAAAGCTATTCTTTAGCAGCAGAGACACTGGGAAAATTACTGTCAAAAAGGGTGAGCCCCTTTTAAAAGCATGATGCCAAAGCATTTTGACGATGGAATACTTTATTTTGTAAGACATTAGAATGCTCATTTCATAATGTTAATGCAAGGAGCTACTTCTTTTAATCCCCTTTTGTAGATATGCATCAAGCAACAAAGGTTTACTGTATAGCATAGGGAACTATAGTCAATATCTTATACTAACCTATGATGGAAAATAATTTAAAAATAAATGTGTATTTGTATAACTGAATCACCTTGCTGTGCGCCTGAAACATTGTAAGTCAACTATACTTCAATCAAAAAATATATATTTAAAAAATTCCCTTTTGGAGTCAGTAAGAGTAAAGATAATAGTGGGGGTTCTGCATGAATAAAAAGATTGATAAACATTATATATTTTGAAAATATTCTACATGCTCTAACTTTCAAAAGAACCTTCAATAGTTCTATGGCCAAAAGACAAAGGATAAGCTGGGGAAAATGTTACAACTATTTCCATAGATCTAATATATAAAAAACTCCTATGAATTGATAGTAAAATGACTAACATGATAGATTATATCAGGAAAACAATTTTTAAATGGGAAAGGTATGAAAATTCAATTGCTCAAGTGGTTCTTTAATCATGTGACAAGAGAAACTCACTGAAAGTAAGAGATATAAACTAAACAATAGACATGTGAAGGCTGAGTAGGTAGCCAAATGAAAGATGGAGTAAGACAAGTGAAGAGGCTAATAAACTAATAATAGCCATTGGGTATTGAGTGCTTGCTAGGTTCTGTTCTAAGTGCTATGCATGCTTTACAGGTATTATTTCATTTAATCACCATAATAACCCAATAAAATAGGAAGTATTGATATCCACCTTTTACAGACAAGATTAAAAAATTTACTAGAAATCACAATGTAAGTGATAAAGTCTTGACTTCAACTCCAGAAGTTAAAACAACTCTGAATTTGGCAGACTATCAAGGAAGAGAACTCTACAGGATAATGGCTAGAAAGAGAATATTCAGATGATGATCAATTAAACTTGGTGGAGATATAGAATTGTCAGGGTCCTAAAATCTCAAACAGACCAACTTTCTAAATCAAATGCAAATTTCTTCTGCAAATCTTCCAACAGATGGCCATCGCAGCTGCCACCTGCCACCTGACTATTTCCAAAGAGGACTCACGACTTTTCAAAGCAGCTCATTGTGTTGCTGAAATCTCTGTTAGAAAAAGTCTTCTTTATACGATGCTAAAATATGCCTCTTCTTGCATGTGAGAAATCAAAAGAAAGTGAATCCTTCCCCTTATCTGTAGGATGACCTACCAGAGTACTCAGATTCTTCCACCTTTGCTCATATGATATGGTTTCCAAGCCTATCACTTCCCCAGCTATCTCCTTTAGATTAGAAATGCTCTAGTCTCTCGGTTTTCTTACCCAGAAATGATTGAATCAGATTAGGACTGAGGCCAGGGGTATATCTGTTTCCTTTGCTATATCTGCACAGTACTTTCAACCTATTCCAATGTGCCCCAGTATCACTGAGTCACATTCTCCAGTGAAGAACCATGCATGAGCCTCTTTCTACAGCTGATCGGTTTTTAATATCTATATTTATTTATATTATCCTGAATGCAAATATGGGGTTTCTGGAGCAGAGATCAGTTTTTATTACATCAATGACTATCTTTGCCCAGGGTAAGATGAATGGAGTCAGATGCTCCCGTGTACGTACCTGACTCTGTACTGCAGGAGAGTAACCCCCGACCCCAATAAGAACCTCATGGATGAGAGGAAAGGGAGAGAAAGGGAGGGAAAGCTCTTCTGCCTAATTAACACTAATTTCCCTTGGGAAGATAAGGGAAAGGTCCCGTGCTCTTACCTTCCGGAATATAAATAGATGTCTCTGGGGGAAGGAAGACAAGTGAAGCCTCTCTGGTTTATAGGTCCTGATTCCAGATTTTGCCCCCATTTGAAATGTAAACACATACCTCCAGGGAGGTAAATCTTTCCAGAGTCATCTCACTATCTATTCTGTCATAGTCATAATTTAATTTCCAATGCTTGTTAAGCCAGGTTCTGGTAAAACTTGCTTGGAAAGTCCTAACTGTGCAGAAATGTGAAAATACTCACTTGCTGACTTGGGCTCCAAATCTGTCTGTCTCTGTCTCTTTGTGCTCTCTCACCTCTCATGGCTTCCAGGGATTCAGCCTGAGTACCAATCAGTATGGGCGTCCCCGGTGGCTCAGACAGTAAAGAATCTGCCTTCAGTGCAGGGGACCAGGGTCTGACCCCTGGGTTAGGAAGATCTCCTGGAGAATGGAATGGCAACCCACTCTAGGATTCTTGCCTGGGAAATTCCATGGACAGGGGAGACTGGTGGGCTATTAGTTTGGGGGGTCACAAAGAGTCAAACACGACTGAGTGACTAATACTTTCACTTTTCACTAGTAAACACGCATTTGACTAAGTAAGTATCAGAATGCCTGACTAAGAAGTGGTTAGATAATAAAAGCATTTTGTGGTTAAAATGCTTGACATAATGACACAAAATGCTTGACACTTGACAAAATGAAGAAGTGAAGTGAAGTCGCTCAGTCGTGTCCGACTCTTTGCGACCCCATGGACTGTAGCCTACAAGGCTCCTCTGTCCATGGAATTTTCCAGGCAAGAGTACTGGAGTGGGTTGCCATTTCCTTCTCCAGGGGATCTCCCCGACCCAGGGATCAAAACCAGGTCTCCCACATTGCAGGCAGATGCTTTACCGTCTGAGCCATCAGGGAAGCCCACTTGACAAAATATCTCCAGTATTTTGTACAGTAGCGAGTATAGCTTAATACAGTAGCCAGTCCTGCTTTGGTTTGCAGTTCAATGGAGTCATCAAGGACCTGACAGCTGCCATGCTTCCATTCTTTCATCTCAGTAGGGGAATTTCATCCTTGGACCTTTTGCCCCGTGATCACAAGACAGCTGCCACAAGCCTAAGAAACAGGTCTGATGTATCAGCCCAAAACAAGAAGTGAGGGCAGGCAGCAGGGATTTCATGACAAGGTTTTTTCCTCACAGGCCTCTTTCTCATCAAAGAGAAATGTCTCCCAGCAGCAACTGGTGGAGTTTCCTTTATGGGCCACAACCAGGTTCCACGCCCAACCCTAGAGCAGTTGCTGGCAAAGAAACGTGAAACAGTTATGACATGGTCTCACACCAAGCTAGGGTTCTATTAACAAGTGTTAGAAGTAACCCATGAATTTTTGGAGAACTTCTCTCTTCATCTCAAATCAAGAAAGCGGAGACATAAATTTGTGCCCCCCTGAACGAAGGAGAAGGAAATGGCAACCCACTCCACTATTCTTGCCTGGAGAATCCCAGGGACGGAGGAGCCTGGTGGGCTGCTGTCTGTGGGGTCGCACAGAGTCAGACACGACTAAAGCGACTTAGCAGCAGCAGCAGAACAAAGGAGAGAAGCCTCAGTTAAGGGTGCCCTCTCAGACTTCGTGGTACCTTTTCCACACAAGATGTGAGATCTTGGTTCCTGTACCAGATCCTATGAATTGGGTCGCTTGGCATCCACTCCAGGCTCCTGACAGGTCTGAGAGGCTAGAAAGCCGAGGGTCGTGTTTCCAGGACTGCCTTCAGCAGGGGTCCCACCGTCACCTGCAGCTATGTGAGACTCGCCTTAGGAACCAGATGAAGGAGGGAGAGCGTGGGATGGAGGCATCCACTCGGCTGCATGGGTGGTGGAGGAGGCAGCTTCAGGCACTGCCGGCAGCACTATTGTCCACTCACTTAGTCATGTTCAACTCTGTGCGACCCCATGAACCGCAGCCCACTAGGCTTCCCTGTCTTTCAGCATCTCCAGGAGTTTGCTCTAACTCATGTCCATTGCATCAGTGATGCCATCCAACTATGTCATCCCCTTTTCCTCCTGTCTTCAATCTTTCCCAGCATCAGGGCCTTTTCCAATGAGTCAGCTGTTTGCATCAGGTGGCCAAAGTATTGGAGATTCAGCTTTAGCATCAGTCCTTCCAACGAATATTCAGGATTGATTTCCTTTAGGACTGCCTGACCACAAAGGAGATGTAATCTTGGGAGTGGGAGCTGTTTCTAGAAGCTTTTCCTAGAGCCTGTTCTTCCAACCTTTGCATACAATTCTGTAAGTCTCTTACAACCTGGTTTTAAGTCCATTTCCATTGAAATGGGATATAGAGGGGTTTCCCTGGCCTACAACTAAACCCTAACAGAAAAAGGTCCTGTCTAGGAAGGTCTGCAAGAAGACTAGGAGTCTTGTGCTGAGGGAAGCTGGGGCTGCTGCCTGTCCGGGGCCAGAGGAAGGAGTAAAAGACCAATGAGATGCATTGACTCCTGGCAGGTGAGCTGCAGGTGACAGACACTCAGGGAAGGGAAGAGTGTCTCCAAAGCATCTGAAACAACAAAGAAAGAGTCAGATTTAAACACCTGAGAGCAGAAGCTGGTGCCCAGAAATGCTGGTCAAATAAGAACTTCCCAGCCTCTCCCCTTCTCTCCCCCTTTAGCAGTTTGGATAGAGGAGGAATTGAAGTGGGCCTGCGGAAAGAGAAAGCAAGGGTCCCTTCCCCTTCTTTCTCTGCCCAAGTTGAGCCCAAGCTGGCAAAGGCTGAGAACATTGACTATTGAGCCATGTTTCAAGTTCTGCTTATGACACGGAACTGACATAGGCATTTCAATGACTGACCAAGGACTTCTTCCACTTCACAGACACCAAAAAAATCATGGGTTCTGCCCCAGTTATTATCCAGGGGCAACAAGAAGAACTGGATGTGAGGAAATAAAACATATTTTGAGCCCTTCTGAGCAAACCATATACTTCTTATCTAAACCCCTGATATAGATAAGCATGGTGACTTCTTTTGGCTTTTTTTTTTTTTTTTTCCTCAAAGTCAGGAAAAATCATGTGAAGAGGAAGTTTCTGATACACAGAAAATCTGCCTTACCTCACTCTTCCTAACTCACCGAAATTGGGTGATAGAGAATAGAACTTTCAGCAGTATCCTCTACAGAGATTTAGGGTCTCAAAGAAGCATTACTGTTGTTGTTCAGTCGCTAAGTCCCATCCAACTCTTTGCGGCCCCATGGACTTCAGCATGCCAGGCCTTCCTGTCCTTCACTATCTCTTGGAGTTTACTCAAACTCATGGCTTTCCTGGTAGCTCAGATGATAAAGAATCCACTTGCAATGCAGGAGACCACAGTTCAATTCTTGGGTCGGGAAGATCCTCTGGAGTGGGATAGGCTACCTGCTCCAGTAATCTTGGGCTTCCCTGGTGGCTCAGATGGAAAAGAATCCACCTGCAATGCTGGAGATCTGGGTTTGAGCCCTAGGTTGGGGAGATCCCTTAGACAGGGGAATGGCTACCCACTCCAGTATTCTGACCTGGAGCATCCCATGGACTATATAGTCCACAGAGTCGCAAAGAGTCAGACATGACTGAGCGACTTTCACTTTAATGTTCATGTCCATTGACTTAATGATGCCATCCAACCCTCTCATCCTCTTTGCCCCCTTCTCCTTTTCCTCTTGTCCTCATTCTTTCCCAGCATCAAGGTCTTTTCCAATGAGTTGGTTCTTCGCATTAAGTGGCTAAAGTATTGGAGTTTCAGCATCAGTCTTTCCAATGAATATTCAGGGTTGATTTCCTTTAAGATTGACTAATTGAATCTCCTTGCTGTCCAAGGAACTCTCAAGAGTCTTCTTTAGCACCACAGTTTGAAAGCATCAGTTCTCAGGAAGCATCAGTGCTCAGATTTCTTTTGATGTATAAAAATGTTCAAGGGAAAAAAATGCTCAAGGAGAGTTTGAGAAATCAGTGGAGGCCAAATCAGTGATATTTTAAGGAATACCCTTAAGTTTCCAGTTGATGACATGCCCAGTCACTTCAAAATCAACTATGCTCTCTCTCTCAGCCCCTCAGCACATGTGGGTTGATTTCACTGGGAGGACCAAATCCTGTGGGGTATTCTGTGGGTCTGATCTGATACATTAATTATTTCTGTGCACAGAGCTCCCATAGGGAGCTGAATCTTAATTGATTTTTAGACTTACTTAGCAGGACTGTGAATTTAACTTACATCACAACTCAGAAGTTTGGAGCAAGTGTGGTCCCTTGTTAACTAGTCCAGCCTTTCCCCCTATCCTTACCTGCTGGTAAGGAGTAAAAACAATTAACTAAGTCTAACCGAGTAATGGAGAAGGCAATGGCACCCCACTCCAGTACTCTTGCCTGGAAAATCCATGGATGGAGGAGGCTGGTAGGCTGCAGTCCATGGGGTCGCTAGGAGTCGGACACGACTGAGCCACTTCACTTTCACTTTTCACTCTTATGCATTGGAGAAGGAAATGGCAATCTATTCCAGTATTCTTGCCTGGAGAATCCCAGGGACAGTGGAGCCTGATGGGCTGCCATCTCTGGGGTCGCACAGAGTCGTACACGACTGAAAGGACTTAGCAGCAGCAGCAGCAGCAACCGAGTAATTGAAGTACATTTCATGAGGGATGTTAGAATGTCTAGGAAGATAAGAGCACAGTCCATCAGATTTCTCACCCTCTGGGCTCTAAGATGTGAACAGGATGTGTGCATGTGGGGGTGGAAGGCTGCCTGACCTTGTAGCTGAGGAAGACTGTGGTCCACGGGAACCTCTGCTAGGTCTGCCTGGTTGTTCTTGGTGTCTTTGGCATTGCAGCTGATGCCTGTGTCTGGTGTGATGTCTGGGTCTCTTTCTGCTCCTTGTTGGCCCTCTCTGACTCTCTCTGCCTCCTCAGGGCTTCTCCCAAAACAACCTGCTCCTTTGACTTTCAGCTGTGACTCCCGCCTCATCCCAGCCCATCCTGCAGGCCCTCACCTACCTCATTGGCACTGGGGATCCCCACCAGATTCTCAGAGAGTCTCAGTCACAGGACCCAGAGAAGAGAGACTAGCCAATTCTAAAGTTAAACCTTATGACCTCCCCCTGTCTGGTCATGCTGGACCCTCTAGGGTTGATATGAAGCAGTCTAAAATGAGGCCTCTTCTCAGAGTCTCAAGTGAGGAATGGAGATAAGAACTTCCTTCCATCTTAGATGTCTTCCCCAATTTCATACCACGTGCCCGGGCTGTGTCTGGCAGCACTGTTCCTCTGTTGCTCTTTTCTTCCCACAGTCCTGGGGCTGAAGAGTAATGGCTTACCTCCCTGTTCTTTTGTAACACACCTCACTTCCACTCCAGGAGAGAAATGACTGAGCCATGTCATCTAGGCTTAGTATCAAATGAATGGAGGATGAAGGCAGATAAAAGAATTTAGAAAATCCCCTCTCAATATAATAGCCTGGCTTTTAAACTATTGTTTAGCTGCACAATCTTATTTTGAAGGCTGTGCATGCATGCTAAGTCGCTTCAGTTGTGTCCGACTCTTTGTGACCCTGTGCTCTTTGGTCTGTGGGATTCTCCAGGCAAGAATATTGGAGTGGGTTGCCATTTCCTTCTCCAGGGGATCTCCCCGACCCAGGGATCGAACATGCGTCTCTTATGTCTCCTGCTTTGGCTAGTGGGTTCTTTGTCACTAGTCCCACCTGGGACTCCCCTTAAGGTCAGAAACTGAGTGTTAATTCTGTCTTTCTCTTTGCATTACATGTAAATTGCTTAGAGCAGTGCCTGGTGCCTGGTAAGCAATCAATATTCTCATTCTGTAATAGATCTTTTAGTATCCTGAGACTGGTTGATGTCTTTGGCCAACGCATGGAAGAATATGTGCTAGGAAACGCAAAAGAGAAAAATTATGTTAATAATGTCTAAGATATTAACCTTATTAACATTTCATTTTACCATATTTCAAAATTATCAACTAGTATATACTTGTAGAGGAATTCAAAATATATAGGAGATTACAAATCGAAAGTCCCAATAAAATTTTAAAATTTCATTTGTTCTGTTCTGCTATTTTACACTTTTCTCTAAAAACAATGACTGCAAGCATTTTGGTTGGATATTTTTACTTGCCCATCGCTACCATTACACTATGAGTTTTTGATCTTGTCTTTGTAGCCCCACAGGTTGTTAGTGTTTGATGAATGAATAAATGATTGAATAATGAATTATCATATAAGTAAATGAAATATCTTTAAAATATATTGTTATGTAAACTTGTTAAGATGCTACTTTAGTTACTTTTTGGACTTTCTTCATAGGATTACACGTGATTCAAATACAACAGCGATTTAATTATGATGCTTTGTGTACAGTTTTCTTTTAAATGCTTCAGGAACCTTATACTGAGTAATAGAATTGTTGCAGGAAGGGAAGCCCCTTCCATGGCCCGAAACTGGGCTCTTGTCTAATACTCAGAAATGAATTGTCCGAGGAGACACATGTGCTGACAAAGCAAGAGATTTTATTGGGAAAGGGCACCTGGGTGGAGAGCAGTAGGGTAAGGGAACCCAGGAGAACTGCTCTGCCGCGTGGCTCCCTCTTGAGTTTTATGGTGATGGGATTAGTTTCCGGGTGGTCTTTGGCCAATCATTCTAATTCAGTCTTTCCTGGTGGCACAGGCATCGCTCAGCCAAGATGGATGCTAGCGAGAGGGATTCTGGGAAGTGGACGGACACGTGGTGTCTCCTTTCAACCTTTCCCCAACTCTTCCAATTGGTGGTGGCTTATTAGTTCCTTATTCCTTATCAGGATCTCCTGTCATAAAACAACTCATGCAAACCGGTTACGATGGTGCCTGGCCTGGGTGGGCGGTTTCAATCAGTGTGCTTCCCCTAACAGAATAAAAACTTTGGATGATGACAAGGCAATTCATTAAGACTTTTGTGTTTTTATGTGACTAATCTCGTAGCAGTAATGCCCAGAGCTTTCATGGCTTATTTTATTTTTGATGTGTTATAAAGCATAGCCAATACATACTCTGTTATCTAATATGCTCAAGTAAAATGAACTGTGGTTATTGATCATTTGGATTTCTCAATGTTTTAAAAAGTAGTAATAGAATTCTAAATTAAAAAAGACATAATTTTGGCAGTGTGATTAAAATGAAGAAAGAGACATATCGATCTAGTGAATAGATTACTGGTGTTATGAGTAAGAAACGGGACCCAGTTCATATCTAGTTTCCAGGATCAGTGAATGAGGTTCTTTAGCAGGTCATTTAGCAGAATTTGTTGATAATGTCTAAGATATTAACCTTATTAACATTTCTTCGAAGGCTGGTTGAGGCTAGACGCCTTCTTCTCTGCTTTGCCTCACAGGATTTTGAAGGCTAATGGAACATTAGCAAGTTACTAAGGACTTTGTGGCTAATGGCTTCACAAAGGCCTTGATAGACTTCCTCGGTCCTGAGAAAATGTGTGTGTGCATGCCTGGTGGGTGATTGGGTCGGGGTGAGGAATGGATCCCTGTCAGGTGTTGTCACCTTTTGGCCCAATGATGTTGCTCCATTTCATCCACTCACCCTGGAGATTGCTCAACCATTGCTAAGAAATGCATCGTTGACTCACTTCTTTTTAAAATTGAATGTTTATTAGCACCGTGCTAAACATTTTACAAACATCATCTGATTTAGTCTTTACAATGAACCTATGAGAGAAGCACTACTCTTTCCCTTTTACAAATTAGGACCTAAGGCACAAAAGCTAACTTAACTGAACAAGATCAGATAGCCCGAGGGAGGCAGGGTTTGAGCCCTGTTCTAACTACAGAGTCTGAACTCTTAGCTCAGTGCTACACTATTTCTGATCTTCATGGGTGCTGCCCAAAGGGTGGGTGGCAGTAACTCCTCATGCATGTCTCAATTCCTTGACTTTATCAGACCACAGATACATCTAACTCCTCTGAGCTATTACAACACTGTCTGTATCACTTATTAGGCAAATATAATTTATTGTCTTATACAGTTTATTTGATTCTGTATATAAACATATTTTCAGTTCAGTTCAGTTCAGTTGCTCAGTCATGTCCAACTCTTTGCGACCCCATGAATCACAGCACGCCAGGCCTCCCTATCCATCACCAATTCCCGGAGTTTACCCAAACTCATGTCCATCAAGTTGGTGATGCCATCCAGCCATCACATCCTCTGTTGTCTCCTTCTCCTCCTGCCTCCAATCCTTCCCAGCATCAGGGTCTTTTCCAATGAGTCAACTCTTCTCATCAGGTGGCCAAAGTATTGGAGTTTCAGCTTTAGCATCAGTCCTTCCAATGAACACCCAGGACTGGTCTCCTTTAGGATGGACTGGTTGGATCTCCTTGCAGTCCAAGGGACTCTCAAGAGTCTTCTCCAACACCACAGTTCAAAAGCATCAATTCTTCAGCGCTCAGCTTTCTTCACAGTCCAACTCTCACATCCATACATGGCCACTGGAAAAACCATAGCCTTGACTAGGCGAACCTTTGTTGGCAAAGTGATGTCTCTGCTTTTGAATATGCTATCTAGGTTGGTCATAACTTTCCTTCCAAGGAGTGAGCGTCTTTTAATTTCATGGCTGCAGTCACCATCTGCAGTCATTTTGGAGCCCCCCAAAATAAAGTCTGACACTGTTTCCACTGTTTCCCCATCTATTTCCCATAAAGTGATGGGACCAGATGCCATGATCTTCGTTTTCTGAATGTTGAGCTTTAAGCCAACTTTTTCACTCTCCTCTTTCACTTTCATCAAGAGGCTTTTTAGTTTCTCTTCATTTTCTGCCATAAGGGTGGTATCATCTGCATATCTGAGGTTATTGATATTTCTTCTGGCAATCTTGATTCCAGCTTGTGCTTCTTCCAGCCCAGTGTTTCTCATGATGTACTCTGCATATAAGTTAAATAAGCAGGGTGACAATATACAGCCTTGACGTACTCCTTTTTCTGTTTGGAACCAGTCTGTTGTTCCATGTCCAGTTCTAACTGTTGCTTCCTGACCTGCATACAGGTTTATCAAGAGACAGGTCAGGTGGTCTGGTATTCCCATCTCTTTCAGAATTTTCCACAGTTTATTGTCTGCATTAATTGGGGATCTTTGGTGGCAAGCTATAGAAACTAACTTCAACTAACTTAAGGGCTCCCTACTACTCTCCGACTGCAATATAGGAAGAATATTGGGTGATTCACAGTATCAGAAGAGAACCACTTGATCTTGGGAAGATCAAAAACAAGGGCAACTTTGGAGATCTTTATAGAAGACTTTTATGGGTGTTCTCTTTTGGTGTGAAACGGGAATGATTTAACTCTAAGTACCTTCATTCAAGCAGTATCACCTGCCCCAGATTCACACTCCTGGCAGAGATGGACAGTCTGATTGGCTCTGCTAGTCCAATCATCTGCCTCATCTTTGTAGAGCATGGGGACTGTGATGGATAATCTTACAGGATCCAAATTATCCTACTGTGATATAGGAAGAGATACAATCTATGTCTAGATTATTGTGATTATTTTATATCCCCGATACAATATTATAATTTATCAGGCAGAAAAGACTATCTATGGTACAAAGACAAGGCTAAGAGGCAGGAAATTATTAAGGCAAGGGACCCAGAGAATAAGCAGAGAAATCACAATTCTTAGAATGATGATGCCCTAGGAAGAGGCACATAATTTCAGCCTCCATCAGTAAAAGTTAAAGTATTCATCTATTGTACTCTCTTAGCTGTTCCTCTGCTCTCTTCTACTTAGAGAACTATTCCCTGTGATAAATTTTATGGTTTGAACAATCTTACAGCAGATTACTCCTCCTGAATAAACAAACATGGAAATGAATTTTTATGAACACAAGTTATAACTGTAGTTCATTTCATTTATAGCTGTAGTTAAATAAACTTGGCTTTAAAAAAGCTAAGTAAAATTATAATGAGTGAATTTTAATACATACCACTTCAAGATTTTTTTTTTTTTTCAAATTAAATTTAGGGCCTACAAACTGTCTTAGGAAAGCAGGTGGTGTTTTGGATTAAATTTTGTATTATTCCACTACTTAGAAATCCTTTTAGAAAGTTCTCTTTCCCTAAGTGCTACAGTATTGACTGGTCAACCTGACCTCAAAGTAGTTGCAGAGGATCGATGTTGGCTTAGTTACGGCTTGGCAAAGACTGAGAGGTAAGATAAGAGCTGTTGGTTCAGAAAAACAACCCAAGATAAAGGGTTCTTTTCAACTATAGCAAATGCAGGATATGTTATATTCTAACAAAATAATATAAAATTTCTGCCAAGCAATTCTCAGACCTTTCTGCACATATTTTTAAATCATCTGCAAAATTATAATGATGATTGTGTCATGAAAATTAAATAGAAAGCTCTAAAGATTAATAGTAACATATGGATAATCATTAAAGAAATTACATTCAATAACCTAAATTTTCATACAATTGCACCTACTTTGTTTCGGTTCACTTCGGTCGCTCAGTCGTGTCCAACTCTTTGTGACCCCATGAATCACAGTACGCCAGGCCTCCCTGTCCATCACCAATTCCCGGAGTTCACTGAGACTCACGTCCATCGAGTCAGTGATGCCATCCAGCCATCTCATCCTCTGGTGTCCCCTTCTCCTCCTGCCCTCAGTCCCTCCCAGCATCACAGTCTTTTCCAATGAGTCAACTCTTCGCATGAGGTGGCCAAAGTACTGGAGTTTCAGCTTTAGCATCATTCCTTCCAAAGAAATCCCAGGGCTGATCTCCTTCAGAATGGACTGGTTGGATCTCCTTGCAGTCCAAGAGACTCTCAAGAGTCTTCTCCAACACCACAGTTCAAAAGCATCAATTCTTTGGCGCTCAGCTTTCTTCACAGTCCAGCTCTCACATCCATACATGACCACTGGAAAAACCATAGCCTTGACTAGACAGACCTTTGTTGGTGAAGTAAGGTCTCTGCTTTTGAATATGCTATCTAGGTTGGTCATAACTTTCCTTCCAAGGAGTGAGCGTCTTTTAATTTCATGACTGCATTCACCATCTGCAGTGATTTTGGAGCCCAGAAAAATAAAGTCTGACACTGTTTCCACTGTTTCCCCATCTATTTCCCATGAAGTGATGGGAGCGGATGCCATGATCTTCGTTTTCTGAATGTTGAGCTTCAAGCCAACTTTTTTTTACGTTTGCATGTTTTAATACACATATATCATTCCATGTTTTACCTTTTTCTTTGATGGTTCAGATAATCCTCCTATTTCATGATCACAGCAGCCATGGCTCTCATTATCTCCTATCACAACATACCAAGAAGTAAGAAGATATAGAGGCTAAAGACCCTGTATGTCTTATGAACTTTGTTTTTTTCAGAATGGACAATCTCTTTGGGGATCTCTTAGCAGACTTCCTCCTAGATCTCATTGACTAGAGCTGGGTTTACACAAATATGTACTCCTCAAACATAGGCAAAGGAGAGCTGGACCATCATGGCCAGCTGAGACCAGAGCAAGCATGCTGCCCATTATGGTTTGGGAGGTTTGTAAAAACCAGGGCCCCATCTTCAGAGATTCATATTTATTTTGCTAGAGTAGGGTGCAGATATCAGGATTTTAAAACATTTCCCCAACTCCTCTAATATGCAGCAGGTCGGGATCCAAGGGTCTATGCCAGCTTTGGATTTTCACTTTTGTCTGGCCTGTTCCTACTCTGTAAAAAGCAGAGCTCTGTTAGCAAGGAGGAGCAGGCAGACCCCACAGCTCAGTGTCTACCAGAGGAACTGACAGTAGATCAAGTAAACCCGCCTCCCTAAGACAGCATATCTGAAATCTACAGAAGACATTGTTCATTTAGGCCCTCCATGAATTTAATTCATCAGTCTTTATAGAATGTATACCACTGTGAAGACCCTGTATATGTATAAGGTAAAAACTGGGAGTAGAGCACACTTAATCTTGTAAGTCCAATTTCCTTGTAACAACCTTCACTCAGCACCTAGAATGAGATCCACATCTAGTTACATTAAGTGCTAGGTTCAAGCAGAGAGCAGAGCCTCTGCCCTAATGCAACTTACTTTCAAGAATACAGCTGTGCTCTAAACATTGAAGAGAATTGTAAAGAAATACATGTAATGGTTTCCTCCTTCCATGAATTAACAATTCAAGTCTGCCTGTTCACATTCTACTTTTTAAACTCAATATTTGTTAAGTACGTACATGTTCTAGACAGATACTGTTAAACAAAATGATTCTAGTCATAAAGATCAGGCTTAGATATCGGGGAGATATACTAAAGAAGAGAGAAGGCAATGGCACCCCACTCCAGTACTCTTGCCTGGAAAATCCCATTGATGGAGGAGCCTGGAGGAGCCTGGTAGGCTGCAGTCCATGGGGTCGCTAAGAGTCAGACACGACTTAGCGACTTCACTTTCACTTTTCACTTTCATGCATTGCAGAAGGAAATGCCAACCTACTCCACTATTCTTGCCTGGAGAATCCCAGGGACTGCAGAGCCTGGTGTGCTGCCATCTATGGGGTCGCACAGAGTCGGACACGACTGAAGTGACTTAGCAATAGCAATAGCAATACTAAAGAAGTAGACAAACATATTTCATATTATAATAAGTGCCATGAAGAAAAGAACAGGCTCTTATGAGAGAGTTACAGGGCAATGTTATTGAAATGAAAGGAGAGCCAAAAGACTAACTGTTTAACGTGAGATGGAGACAAATATAAAATTCAGATTAAAGCACATTCCTTCAATTTCTTAATTTCTTTTCCACTACCTTCTCCTCTAGCTGACCACGCTGGAACTTCTTGAAAGACTCACCACCTTGCAAGTGAAATTGATCAAGATGTTATCTCAGAGAAGCTGCTTTCTCAACATTTTTGGGCAAGATATGTGCTCATAGACTGATGTTTCTTTGTCTTGCTTGCTATATCTCCATTGTTTCTTATCACCTGATTTCCTTTCTCTTCATATATTCCTCTCCCCTTTTACATCTGCTCCACTGTCTCTTGTCTTCCTCTTTTCAAGATATGAATTACTCCTAAATGCACTTAGTCCTATAGTCACTCAGAAATTAAGTTAGCATTATACCATGCTTGGAGAAGGAAATGGAAACCCACTCTAGTATTCTTGCCTAGAAAATCCCATGGACTAGAAGCCTGGAAGGCTACATACAGCCTGTAGGGTTGCAAAGAGATGGACATGACTAAGCACCTATGCATACCAGCATATCATATCATGGTGCTGCCAAATATTAAAAACTGAAGACTCAAAACCACAAGCACACATGCTGTCTTCCAAAAGACCAAAACAACAACAAACCCCTAAATTATACTAACTTGTTCAGAGGTATGAATAATGTAGCCTACACCACTGTAATTGACTATGCCAAAGCCTTTGACTGTGTGGATAACAATAAACTGTAGAAAATTCTGAAAGAGATGGGAATACCAGATCACCTGACCTGCCTCTTGAGAAATCTGTATGCAGAACAGGAAGCAACAGTTAGAACTGGACATGGAACAACAGACTGGTTCCAAATAGGAAAAGGAGTACATTAAGGCTGTATATTGTCACCATGTTTAAACTTATATGCAGAGTACATCATGAGAAATGCTGGACTGGAAGAAACACAAGTTGGAATCAAGATTGCTGGGAGAAATATCAATAACCTCAGATATGCAGATGACACCACCCTTATGGTAGAAAGTGAAGAGGAACTAAAAAGCCTCTTGATGAAAGTGAAAGAGGAGAGTGAAAAAGTTGGCTTAAAGCTCAACATTCAGAAAATGAAGATCATGGCATCTGGTCCCATCACTACATGTGAAATAGATGGAGAAACAGTGGACAGTATCAGACTTTATTTTGGGGGGCTCCAAAATCACTGCAGATGGTGACTGCAGCCATGAAATTAAAAGATGATTACTCCTTGGAAGGAAAGTTATGACCAACCTAGATAGCATATTCAAAAGCAGAGACATTACTTTGGCAACAAAGGTTCGCCTAGTCAAGGCTATGGTCTTTCCTGTGGTCATGTATGGATGTGAGAGCTGGACTGTCAAGAAGGCTGAGTGCCGAAGAATTGATGCTTTTGAACTGTGGTGTTGGAGAAGACTCTTGAGAGTCCCTTGGACTGCAAGGAGATCCAACCAGTCCATTCTGAAGGAGATCAGCCCTGGGATTTCTTTGGAAGGAATGATGCTAAAGCTGAAACTCCAGTATTTTGGCCACCTCATGCGAAGAGTTGACTCATTGGAGAAGACTGTGATGCTGGGAGGGATTGAGGGCAGGAGGAGAAGGGGACGACAGAGGATGACATGGCTGGATGGCATCAGTGACTCGATGGATGTGAGTCTGTGACCTCCAGGAGTTGGTGATGGACAAGGAGGCCTGGCATGCTGCAGTTCATGGGGTCACAAAGAGTCGGACACGACTGAGCGACTGATCTGATCTCATCTGATCTGATCTGAAGGCTGTATATCGTCACTGTGCTTATTTAACTTATATGGGGAGTACACCATGAGAAATGCTAGGCTAGAAGAAGCACAAGCTGGAATCAAGATTGCCGGGAGAAGTATCAGTAACCTCAGATATGTATATGACACCACCCTTATGGCAGAAAATGAAGAACACTAAAAAGCCTCTTGATGGAAGTGAAAGAGGAGTGGAAAAGGTGGCTTAAAGCTCAACATTCAGAAAACAAAGATCATGGCATCCACTCCCATCACTTCATGGCAAATAGATGAGGAAACAGTGGAAATACTGGCAGACTTTATTTTGGGGGGCTCCAAAATCACTGCAGATGGTGATTGCAGCCATGAAATTAAGAGATGCTTACTCCTTGGAAGGAAAGTTATGACCAACCTAGACAGCATATTAAAAAGCAGAGACATTACTTTGCCAACAAAGATCTGTCTAGTCAGAGAGATCAGAGGTCAGTCGCTCAGTCGTGTCTGACTCTTCCCGACCCCATGAATTGCAGCACGCCAGGCCTTCCTGTCCATAACCAACTCCTGGAGGTCACTCAGACTCACATCCATTGAGTCACTGATGCCATCCAGCCATCTCATCCTCTGTCGTCCCCTTCTCCTCCTGCCCTCAATCCCTCCCAGCATCACAGTCTTCTCCAATGAGTCAACTCTTCGCATGAGGTGGCCAAAATACTGGAGTTTCAGCTTTAGCATCATTCCTTCCAAAGAAATCCCAGGGCTGATCTCCTTCAGAATGGACTGGTTGGATCTCCTTACAGTCCAAGGGACTCTCAAGAGTCTTCTCCAACACCACAGTTCAAAAGCATCAATTCTTCGGCGCTCAGCCTTCTTCACAGTCCAGCTCTCATATCCATACATGACCACTGGAAAGACCATAGCCTTGACTAGACGGACCTTTGTTGGCAAAGTAATGTCTCTGCTTTTGAATATGCTATCTAGGTTGGTCATAACTTTCCTTCCAAGGAGTAAGCCTCTTTTAATTTCATGGCTGCAATCACCATCTGCAGTGATTTTGGAGCCAAGAAAAATAAAGTCTGACACTGTTTCCACTGTTTCCCCATCTATTTCCCATGAAGTGATGGGACCAGATGCCATGATCTTCATTTTCTGAATGTTGAGCTTTAAGCCAACTTTTTCACTCTCCACTTTCACTTTCATCAAGAGGCTTTTGAGTTCCTCTTCACTTTCTGCCATAAGGGTGGTGTCATCTGCATATCTGAGGTTATTGATGTTGCTTCCTGACCTGCATACAAATTTCTCAAGAGGCAGATCAGGTGTTAAGGCTATGGTTTTTCCAGTGGTCATGTATGGATGTGAGATTTGGACTCTAAAGAATGCTGTTGCTGAAGAATTGATGTTTTTGAACTGTGGTGTTGGAGAAGACTTTTAAGAGTCCATTGGACTGCAAGGAAATCCAACCAGTCCCTTCTAAAGGAGATCAGTCCTGAGTGTTCATTGTAAGGACTGATGTTGAAACTGAAATTTCAATACTTTGGCCACCTGATGCAAAGAGCTGACTCATTTGAAAAGACCCTGATGCTGGGAAAGATTGAAGGCAGGAGGAGAATGGGACAACAGAGGATGAGATGGTTGGATGGCATCACCGACTCAATGGACATGAGTTTGAGTAAACTCCAGGAGTTGGCAATGGACAGGGAGGCCTGGTGTGCTGCAGTCCACGGGGTCACAAGAAGTTGGACATGACTGAGCGACTGAATTAAACTGACACCACTGTAAAACTTTGCAACTTCAGCTGTGAGTTATAGACCTGTAGCGTTGATACTACCTGGGATCTTGCTAAAAATGCAGAGTCTTACATCACACAAAACCTGTATTTCACACAACAAGAGTCCTGGTTGTTTCATCTGTACATTAAAGCTAGGGACTTGCAGATGCAGAGGATCCCAGAACACAGAGTTCAGTTCAGTTCAGCTGCTCAGTCGTGTCCGACTCTTTGCGACCCTGTGAACCGCAGCACGCCAGGCCTCCCTGTACATCACCAACTCCCGGAGTCCACCCAAACCCATGTCCATTGTGTTGGTGATGCCATCCAACCATCTCATCCTCTGTTGTCCCATTCTCCTCCTGCCTTCAATCTTTCCCAGCATCAGGGTCTTTTTAAATGAGTCAGCTCTTTGCATCAGGTGGCCAAAGTATTGGAATTTCAGTTTCAACATCAGTCCTTACAATGAACACTCAGGACTGATCTCCTTTAGAAGGGAGATCCCCTTCTCCTGCCCTCAATCTTTCTCAGCATCAGGGTTATGAGAATTACCAATGTTACTTCTTAGACACCACTGTATATTTAACCTTCTTGGCATAGCCATTTTTGCTTTCTCAGCACTTTTTCATTTCTTTACATTCTCTAAGTTATCATATGTTGCTCTTTTCCTATCCCATCTGTAGCATACAATATTACAGATCTCTAAGATCTAGAAAATTGTAGCTGATGGGAGTCATCCACTGCCTTTTCTTTTTTCATTCAAAATATCTTATTTAATTTTGAAAAGCTATATGTATTAAACTTTGTTAGTTTCTAATTCCTTAGAATAAATGGATACTAACACAGATATTGATATTTCTCTCAGCAATCTTGATTCCAACTTCTGTTTCTTCCAGTCCAGCATTTCTCATGATGTACTCTGCATATAAGTTAAATAAACATGGTGACAATATACAGCCTTGAAGCACTACTTTTCCTATTTGGAACCAGTCTGTTGTTCCATGACCAGTTCTAACTGTTGCTTTCTGACCTGCATACAGGTTTATCAAGAGGCAGGTCAGGTGGTCTGGTATTCCCATCTCTTTCTTTCTTTTTTTTTTTTTTTTTTATTTTTGCAGGGGAAAATGGACAAAGGAAAGGATCAATGAGGGTGGGAGGGAAATGGGAAGAAAGAAGGGGAGTGATGGTGGGGAGGAGTATATGTAATTTCTTAACCAATGGCTTTCTGTTTTTAATCACAAAGAACACTTAAAAAAATCATGGTGAGTTCATCTTATATTAGGAGGTTTGTTCTCGAAATGAAAAGTCCAGAAAACAAAAAGTCCAGTTTGGGTGTCCTCATCTTTAGGCACATCTTGGTATTTTGTATTGGTAAATCTATCTTTACCACAATATATTATTTAGGACAGGATCACATTTGTCACCTCTTCCTCCCTACTACCCAAAGTGGTACCAAACCCACAAAATAGTCAATACCTCTACAGAGTGAGCAAATAAGTCTTTTTTTTTTTTTTTAAACTCTCCTGAGTGAACTGAATTTTTTGAGGCTCATAAGTAAATATGTTTTCCTCTTTACTTTGTCTATTACAGCCAGATTATATGAGTGGGGTGTTAAAGTCTCCCACTATTATTGTATTGCTCTAGAGAATGTCCTTTAGTTTTTGTTGGAGAAATGGTTTAGTGATGCAAAATTCTCTCAACTTTTGCTTATCTGTGAAGCTTTTGATTTCTCCTTCATATTTGAATGAGATCCTTGCTGGATACAATAATCTAGGCTGTAAGTTATTTTCCTTCATCACTTTAATTACGTCTTGCCATTCCCTCCTGGCTTGGAGAGTTTCTATTGAAAGATCAGCTGTTATCCTTATGGGAATTCCCTTGTGAGTTATTTGATGTTTTTCCCTTGCTGCTTTTAATATTTGTTCTTTATATTTAATCTTTGTTAATTTGACTAATATGTGTCTTGGGGTGTTTCGCCTTGGGTTTATCCTGTTAGGGACTCTCTGGATTTCTTGAACTTGAGTGGTTATTTCCTTCTCCATTTTAGGGAAGTTTTCAACTATTATCTCCTCAAGTATTTCCTCATGATCTTTCTTTTTATCTACTTTCAGAATTTTCCACAGTTTATTGTGATCTACACAGTCAAAGGCTTTGGCATCAATAAAGCAGAAATAGATGTTTTTCTGGAACTCTCTTGCCTTTTCCATGATCCAGCAGATGTTGGCAATTTGATCTCGGGTTCCTCTGCCTTTTCTAAAACCAGCTGGAACATCAGGCAGTTCACGGTTCACATATTACTGAAGCCTGGCTTGGAGAATTTTGAGCATTACTTTACTAGCGTGTGAGATGAGTGCAATTGTGCGGAAGTTTGAGCATTTTTTGGCATTGCCTTTCTTTGGGATTGGGATGAAAACTGACCTTTTCCAATCTTGTGGCCACTGCTGAGTTTTCCAAATTTGCTGGCATATTGAGTGCAGCACTTTCACAGCATCCTCTTTCAGGATTTGCAATAGCTCCACTGAAATTCCATCACCTCCACTAGCTTTGTTCGTAGTGATGCTTTCTAAGGCCCACTTGACTTCACATTCTAGGATGTCTGGCTCTAGGTCAGTGATCACACCATCGTGATTATCTGGGTCTTGAAGCTCTTTTTTGTACAGTTCTTCTGTGTATTCTTGCCACCTCTTCTTAATATCTTCTGCTTTCTGTTAGGTCCATACCATTTCTGTTCTTTATCAAGCCCATCTTTGCATGAAATGTTCCTTTGGTATCTCTGATTTTCTTGAAGAGATCCCTAGTCTTTCCCATTCTGTTGTTTTCCTCTATTTCTTTGCATTGATTGTTGAAGAAGGCTTTCTTACCTCTTCTTGCTATTCTTTGGAACTCTGCATTCAGATGTTTATATTCTTTCCTTTTCTCCTTTGCTTTTCGCTTCTCTTCTTTTCACAGCTATTTGTAAGGCCTCCCCAGACAGCCATTTTGCTTTTTTGTATTTCTTTTCCATGGGGATGGTCTTGATCCCTGTCTCCTGTACAATGTCACGAACCTCATTCCATAGTTCATCAGGCACTCTATCTATCAGATCTAGGCCCTTAAATCTATTTCTCACTTCTACTGTATAATCATAAGGGATTTGATTTGATTTTGAACTCAAAAGCCTCTTGATGAGAGTGAAAGTGGAGAGTGAAAAGGTTGGCTTAAAGCTCAACATTCAGAAAACGAAGATCATGGCATCTGGTCCCATCACTACATGGGAAATAGATGGAGAAACAGTGGAAACAGTGTCAGAATTTATTTTTCTGGGCTCCAAAATCACTGCAGATGGTGACTGCAGCCATGAAATTAAAAGACGCTTACTCCTTGGAAGGAAAGTTATGACCAACCTAGATAGCATATTCAAAAGCAGAGACATCACTTTGCCAACAAAGGTTCGCCTAGTCAAGGCTATGGTCTTTCCTGTGGTCATGTATGGATGTGAGAGCTGGACTGTGAAGAAGGCTGAGCGCCGAAGAATTGATGCTTTTGAACTGTGGTGTTGGAGAAGACTCTTGAGAGTCCCTTGGACTGCAAGAAGATCCAACCAGTCCATTCTGAAGGAGATCAGCCCTGGGATTTCTTTGGAAGGAATGATGCTAAAGCTGAAACTCCAGTATTTTGGCCACCTCATGCGAAGAGTTGACTCATTGGAGAAGACTGTGATGCTGGGAGGGATTGAGGGCAGGAGGAGAAGGGGACGACAGACGATGAGATGGCTGGATGGCATCACTGACTCGATGAATATGAGTCTGGGTGACCTCCGAGAGCCGGTGATGGACAGGGAGGCCTGGCGTGCTGCAGTTCATGGGGTCACAAACAGTCGGACACGACTGAGCGACTGATCTGATCTGATCTGATCTGAACACAGATATAAACTGAGACATATTAATTAACCAATGTATATCTTTAATAGGAATCATGTACATCTTACTTTCTCACAATTTCTATCCAGTTATTTAGATAATTTTGTTATTTGAGGTGCTTACTTTTTTGGATTCTTTTCTAAGAAGTATTTTGCTATCTGCCTTTTCTTTAAATAAGAGCCATACCATCTCAGGTAAAATTAACCTTGGCCTGTTAACAGAAATATTAGACAGTGTTTGGTCTTTAGATGTTTAAATATATTTATATGTGTAACATTCTTGAGAGGGAGATCACTGTTGTGTGGAATATCAGCTCTGATAATACCTGGCTTGAACCTTGAGCAATCCAACCAACCTTGGATTTTCTTTGGCTCCAGATCATCTACAAATGTGAAGGTTTTTTCCTATGTCAATAAAGAATATACACACACATATGAGTTTGATTTTGTTTTTAAATTAAATGTTGAGCTAACATAAAATAAGATTTATAAGGTATGTGTAAGGTATGAAGTACAATAGTACAATGAAATCTATGTAGCCACTGCCCAGTTTAAGTAAAATAATATACCTTTAAAATCCTACTCCTGCTAGATACCATAATCTTCCTTTTCCGCACTCTAATCACTCCAGAATGTTATGATCATTTCCTTGCTTTTTCTCAGTTATACCACACTTGTAACTCTAAAAACTGCTTATTTTGAGCTTTTATATTAATAGAATCATATGGTATACATTCTGTGATTGACTTATTTTTTTTAAACCTGACATTATTTTCCTGGTATTTATCTGCACTATTTTTTTGTAGATAAAATTCACTAATTTTTTACTACTATATTGGCAAATAATGAATATACCTTAATTTATCCATCTACTATTAATGGAAAGTTGGATTATTTGCAATTTTTTGCTATTAAAACTGTACTGAGGGACTTTTCTAGTGGCCCCCGTGGTTAAGAATCCGCCTTCCACTGCAGGCAATGTGGGTTGATCCCTGGTCCAGGAACTGGGATCCCATATGCCATGGGACAACTAAGCCTGAGCGCCATAGCTAGAGAGAAGCCCACAGGCTACAGTGAAGATCCTGATGTAACCAAAAATAAAATAAATGTTAAAAAAAAAATGAAGCCAATGTACTGATAGGGTCTTTGTGTTTATGCAGTAAGGACACAAGTCTCTTTATGGCAGTGATTCTCAGTCCCGAGTACCACTGACTGTGTTTTATGGTAAATGACATGTAATAATTCTTATATATTGATTTTAAGAATTTGCTTTCATACAAATGAAGTACATAATAAATTTAAGAATAATATTACCACATTTCAACTTTTTGGAAAATGTATTTCAGACTGTTACACAGAATCACGTGATCCTCAAAATTCAAATTTACAACTGATCTTCACAAGAGCCTTATCCATATATATATTAGTTATTCAGAAGGAAAAATTCAATACAGTATTTTAGTAGTTACATGATTTGTAATCAATACTGAATTACTGAAAGCTGAAGAACTCTCAGTGAATTACATAGGATGACCACTCCCAAATACAAGAAGCAAGACAATAAAGGAAAATTTTCTGTTTAGTCGTATAAAAATGATAAAGGCATTTATGATGAGATAAATGCTTTAAGTTAGTACACAACCTACTGGGCGAATAAAACTGCCACACAGGTTGGTAGTTTTGCTCTTGAATATACGTGGTATGGTATTACCCATTTTGGAGAAGAAAATGACAACCTACTCCAGTATTCTTGCCTGGAAAATTTCATGAACATTGGAACCTGGTGGGCTATAGTCCATGGGGTTGCAAAGAGTCGGACACAACTGAGCATGCATGCATTGCCCATTTATTTGACATCAAGTGATACGTAAAACTTCAAGTCGGAGTTCTCAAAATGGCTGCTTGGTATTTTTTAATAGTGTCTGGTGTACTCAGAGTGTTACTGTTTGTTTATATTTTCTTCTTTTATAAGGTTTAGTGGGACTGTGCAATGCTGGAGCAATAGTCCAGAATGTCCTGAATAGTGAATTCCATTGTAACACCAGATCCAGGATAACAGCGAGCTATCAAACCTTCAAAATGCTTGTACTGGCGAATAAATTCATCCTGCATGGAGTGCCACACCACCTATAAAAAATGAAAGTAAGAGTCACTAAACTACAAATGGAAATAATACGTAAACAAGAATGTAGAAATATTGTCAAGACATATTCTAAGCCTTTAGGATAGCATAATAGTTAATCACTGTGAACAGTGACTGCAGCCATGAAATTAAAAGATGCTTGCTCCTTGCAAGAAAAGCTATGACAAACCCAGAAAGCATATTAAAAAGCAAAAACTTCACTTTGCTGACAAAGGTCTGCAGAGTCAAATCTATGGTTTTTCCAGTAGTCATGTACATATGTGAGACTTGGACCATAGAGAGGGCTGAGTGCCAAAAAATTGATGCTTTCGAACTGTGCTAGAGAAGATTCTTGAGTTCCTTGGACTGCAAGGAGATCCAACCAGTCAGTCCTAAAGAAAATCAACCCTGAATATTCATTGCAAGGATTGATGCTGAAGGTGAAGCTCCAATATTTTGGCCACCTCATGCGCAGAGCTGACTGACTGGAAAAGACCCTGATGCTGGGAAAGATTAAGGGTGGGAAGAGAAGATGGTGGCAGAGGATGAGATGGTTAGATAACATCATCGACTCAGTGGACATGAATATGAGCAAACTCTGGGCAGTCCAAGGGGTTGCAAAGAGTCGGACACGACGGAGCGACTAAATTGAACCGGGAGAGAGTGAAGGACAGGGAAGCCTGGTATGCTGCAGTCCATAGGGTCACAGAGTCAGGACTAAGCGACTGAACAACAGTTAAGAATGTACATTCTGAAGCGAGATTCCTAACTCCTCAAGTGACCTTGAGTATGTTACACCACTCTTCTGTGCCTCAAGCCCCTTATCTGTACACTGAGTAGTGATAGTAACACCTTCCTCACAGGTTCAAATGAGATTAAATGAGTGAACGTATGTAAAGTGCTCAGAACAGTGTTCGACACAGTAATGTTTATTACATTTTAGCTGTTATTGTATCTGTCCCAATATCCAACACAGATGTGGCTATGTACAACTATGTATGAAATAAGACTAAGGATTAAATGAAATTTCACATCAGATCAAAGTTTAATTTATCTAAAATTAATGATGCAAAACATTTCTTGATGACATGGAGGACACCAAGATGAGTCAGACTAATCATGAGCAATCAAAGGATTCTATAATCTGGAAGTGGAAACTAAAATGCCGACAGATATAAGCAGAAATCAACAACACTGCAAATCAACTATATTTCAGTCAAAAAAAAGCAAACGAATGAACAGTCCCATAAAAAAATAAATTTTAGACAACTATCAAGACAGAATTTGACACACACACACTGACATATTAGTAATATCAATAGGTTACATTTATTCGACTTATTTCATATCAGCACAGTACAAAGTGCTTTATGTATGTATTATTCTATTAAGTCTCATGACAACCTGGTGAGGGTGGGTACTATGAATGAACACCATTTCTATCTGCCAGTTCAGAGTGCCTTCTAGGATTTTTCCTTGTAAATCTTAAATGTCACAAATCTTAAATTCCTAATAGTCAGCTTAAGACTATTTTACTAAACAGCTTTACTTACACGTTTTGCTTCTCTTCTTTTAACTCACAGTATTTCTTCCACTGGGAATGCCACTTATACTTTATCTGTTAAGTTATTATCTGACTCCAGAGACTAACATAAATGCTTTCCTTCACGAAGCCTTCCATGATGCTAAAATCAGAGTAATTCTTACTCATCTCTAACTGAGGTGTAAATCTGACTCTATCATACACTAAGTATGGGATCATGGTCACATTACTCTACCTCTCTAAGCTCTGATTTTCACATGTATAAAATGGCAATGGCAATAATATTAGTGCCCACCTACAGAGTAGAGGTATTATTTCTGCTTTTCAAATAAGGAAACTGAGGCTCAGAGAGGTTAACTAACTTGCTCCAAACCAGGTAGCTTTACCTGGAGGCAGATTATGAACCCATATCCAGGCTCCTATGCTCAGAATCACTCCACTGTACCATATACCATTCCATTCCCTTACTACCCTCCAAACTAAAACAAAACACAAAAAGTTAATGAAAAATTCATCCCCAACAAAAGCAAAACAACTTAATGTCTCAAAACGATACAACAGAAATATAAAATACACAGAGATAGCCATATGCTATGCTATGCTATGCTAAGTCACTTTAGTTGTGTCCGACTCTGTGTGACCCCACAGAATGCAGCCTACCAGGCTCCTCTGTCCATGGGATTTTCCAGGCAAGAGTACTGGAGTGGGGTGCCATTGCCTTCTTTCTTCCTCACAATTTACTAATCTTGTCTGCATTTTATATGGCACTTTTCTCCTGCACTAATATTAGAAAATGTATAGCATTTCTAGAGGAATATTTTGGGGGAAATAGATATATACAAGGATGTGCAATCTAGGTAGGTTAAAAGAACTACAGCTTACCTGAAGTAAGTTCTCCTCTTCACATAAATGTTTATCAACCTTCTTGTAGAGGTTATCAAGACCTTTTTTCACTTCTTTTCCAGGATACTCTTTAATAACTTTTCGGAGTTCTTGTTTGTTAAACGCAAGTTGATAGCTCACTTCCTCCTCTCTTATACCTTGTGCTACCCGAGCTTCAACACCTTCAAAGAAATGCTTCAAGAAAATGAAAAGAAACAATGGCTAAGAATGGCTCTCATTACCACTTAAATTAAAAAAAAAATCTGATTACAGAATAGTATATGTCCACTGTGCAAAAATCAGTGTGTGAAAATATAAAGGATAAAATAATAACCAGCTATTATCACACTACTCAGAGATAAGCACTGTCAAAAGACTAGATTTCCCTCTAGTCTTTTGATGTGTGAGTACGAAAATGAGATTATAATTTTGTATGCTACATTTTTCATTTAATATTTTATGTTTTTCCCAAAGTATAAATTTCAATGGCTGCACCATGTTCCATCCAATGACTATGCTATGTTTATTCATTCCTCCAGTATTAAGTATTTAATAATTTTTACTTTTTTTCTTGAAGGTGGTAAAATCTATTCATCAAAAACAAAATCTATTATAAATACAGTTATAAATAACTTTCATACATAGGTATTTACCCACATTATTGATGACTGTCCAGCATAAATTTCTAGGACTATAATTCCTCAGTTGAGTGTAATTGTTAAGTATTCTGAAGATTCTTCATATACACAAATTGCTTCCCAGAAAACTTCAATCACTTTATACTTCTGTCAGCAGTATATGAGACTATTTTATCTTATCATACTATCATCAGCATTATCATAATTAAAAAAAAATCTTTGTCATTTTGAAAAGTGAAAAGGGGGACTTTCCTGGAAGTTCAGTGGTTAAGACTCTGCCCTTCCAATGCAGACAGCATGAGTTGGATCCCCGGTGGAGGGCTGGGGAGGGGGAACTAAGATCCCACATGCCAAGTGGTGTAGCCAAAAAAAAAAAAGTAAGAAAGGTTTATTTGTCATTTCAATATTCTTCAGCTAGAAATGAAGTTTATCTGCTTTTCATATGCTCAGTAAGTACATTCAGAACTCTTATCATTTATATATTGGGATCTTAGTGCTTTCCTGATTGATTTTAAAAAGGTCTTTTATATTAAGTATACTGACTATTGTGCTGTTATAAATATTCTTCTCAGGTTGCCTTTTAAGTGTAATTTGTTTTTTAACATGCATATTGATTGGCAAGTCTTTACTTGAGTACAACAGGATTTAATACAAGTCAAATCCCCTCACTACTATTCTCTAAAATTTTCTTAGCAATTATTTATTTATTCTTCATTAAATTATTACATTTTTAATAATAATTTTTTAGACAAATCTGGGATATTTAAAATTTTTTTCTACACAGATTTTTATTTTTTAATTTATTTTTCTATACAGACTTTTAATTGGTTATTATAACATATAGGAACAAATTGGAGAAGGAAATGGCAACCCACTCCAGTGTTCTTGCCTGGAGAATCCCAGGGATGGGGGAGCCTTGTGGGCTGCTGTCTATGGGGTCACATAGAGTCTGACACGACTGAAGCAACTTAGCAGTAGCAGCATAAGTATTGACTAGGTTAAAAAACCTATTTTACTTCACCAGATAAAATAACCTCAACATATTATATACAGGTAATTATAACCCTGAGGGCTTCCCAGGTGGCGCAGTCACAAAGACCCAACCTGCACATGCAGGAGACACAAGAGATACGGATTTGATCCCTGGGTTGGTAAGATTCCCTGGAGGAGGAAATGGCAGTCCACTCCAGTATGATTCTCTTTTTGTATATCTTTATGTTTTGGTCTTACTGCACTGGCTAGAGCTTCTATAACAATGTTAAATAATAAAGGATTTATCAATATTTCTGCTTCAAATTTGATTTCAAAGGAAGTTCCTTTATGTTGCAGTTACGTATCATGCAGGCTTTAGGTCAGAGACAGACCCTTTACCCTACAAGAGTATCTGTCTGTTTTTCAGTTTATAAGGCACTGGTTCTGCATTTGAATTGCCTGACAAGAGATAGACAATTTTTATTTGACTCTAATTTCAAAACAAAGAAGTTGACTAATCACACTGTGGACATAATTTGTTAGAAGGGTCCATTTAAGCTTCTACTATGTTGCAAAGTTCTCTAAAACTACCATTTCTCATGTTTAAAGATCAGATTTGCTCTGGGGAATGACAAGTCAAGAAAGGAAGGATAAAGAAAAGGCAATGAATAAAACAATTTTTTTTTTCTTTTTATCTTGATAGAGTTTTCAAAGTCTTCATCTGGGCTAGGGATAAAGGTTAGCCATTTATGAGGTAAGAAATGGAAAACTGGTATAATGGAAAAGGCTAAATCTATGGTTAATCCCCCTGCTTTGCTACCTGTCAATTATTACAACCTTTTACTTACTTTCAGTTTCTTCATTTGTAAAACAAGGATAATGCTATCTTACCCCACATCATGGTTTACAAGAATTAAAAGAAATAATGTATATAAAATATCTAGCAGTGTCTGAGCAACTTCAGTATCTCAGTCCACCCTTCCTTATCCTCTTGCACCAATGAATGAGCAAACTTAAAACAAATATCTGTTGTGTTACTCACATGTAAACACAGGTTCAAAACCAGGAAAAATATACTGAATGAAAATATGCTTACATTTAGTTTTTCAAGAGGTTGTCCTAAAGAGTATATGACATAAGACTGAAGGTGATCTGTGTATTTTTGTTTGGCTTCTTTTTTTCAGCTTCTAGACATGAGATTTTCAAACGTGAAAGTGTTGCAAAAATATGGTGGAAGTTTTCCATCATGACTACATCCCTAGGGGTCTTCTGGCTTTCGTTTGCTACTTTCTCCACTAAAACAAAAACGGAAAAAATATAACAATGCCCTGGTATGAATATGACCACATTTAGCTATGGAAAAATTACATGATTTTTTTCATTTATAAGTTTAAGAAGTAAGCGCATTTCTGGACTTACTCAAATAAAACATACTGTACTGAAGGATCTACCTAAACCTAAATAAAATATCATTCTAAAACAGTCATATATATATATATATATATATGTATAAATTTGGATTCCTATTTCACATCTTTTAGCCAAACTAATTCTAAATTGTTCAAGTGCTTAAAATGTTAAAAGCAAATAAATGAATGCAATCTTGGAAACAATTCTGTGACAGTATGAACTTTCTAAGAACGGCCCAAAACTTAGAAGTCATGAAGAAAAAGATGAATAAACTTGACATATAATTTGGAAGCTCTTACACAGTAAAACATACCATAAGCAAAACTGATTTATATCCCTTTAGGTTAATGAAGGATAACACGACTGATAATACTGAGAAATATTGGGTATCGAGGCAGATGTGATAGAAACTTTCATCAAATGCTCAAAGGACTAAACAGGTATAATCTTCCTGTGTGGTTATTTGGCAGAAACTCAACAGACACAAAACTTTTGACCCGGTAATTATTTCTAATAATTGATCCTAGGGAAATTATTGGACAATATACAGAAATATACAGAAAACTGGAAACAAACCAAATGCCTGTAGATTTGCTAAGTAAATAGTGATAGATGGAACTCTATGTAATCATTAAAAGTGATTATGGTTATTTATATTAGTAGACAAGGAAAGACACTAGAATCATAGAGTCTAGCAGGTTCCAAAACAGTGTGTAAGGTATGATAAAGCATTTTAAAATTAGAGAACATACCGTATGTGCATATATACCAGGGAGAGAGATATATTGAAAAGTTTAGACAGGTAAAAATTAAATGTTACCTTTGTATGATGAGATTACAAATTACCTTTACTTTCTTCTTGATTTTTAAAGTCAGTTTGCTGATTTTGGGGGTTATGTAATGAGCGTATACTACTTTATAATCAGAAAAAGCAAAGCTACTTTGAATTTTAAAAGAAATATCAACCATATATTCAATCATATAATTAATCATCTTTCCCCTAAATCTGTTTCCACCAAAAGTGTATTATCTGTAACTGTTGAGATAATTCTTTTGTCATTTTTTTAGCTTTAAAAATTCCTGAATTGATGCAGTCAGATCATTTATTTCAAATTAAACACATCTACACTGTTTCTGTAACTTAACTGTGTGATGTGACATAAATGATGAATTACACTATTTTAGCATTAATTTGGGCTTCCCTGGTAGCTTAGCTGGTAAAGAATTGGCCTGCAATGCAGGAGACCCAGATTCAATTACTGGCTCAGGAAGATCCCCTGGAGAAGAGATAGGCTACTCATTCCGGTATTCTCAAGCTTCCCTGGTGACTCAGATGGTAAAGAATCCACCTGCAATGTGGGAGACCTGGGTTTGATCCTGGGGTTGGGAAGATCCCCTGGTAGACTGCATGGCAACTCGTTCCAGTATTCTCGCCTGGAAAATCCCATGGCCAGAGGAGCCTGGTGGGCTACAGTCCACGGTGTTGCAAAGAGACATGACTGAGTGACTAAGCACACACACACAGAGACATCACTGTTGATCATCTCGAGAAGACTCTTGCTAAAATGCAAATGTAATCCACGAGGTCCTTTTTGTGTTTAAAAAATGAATTTCAAATTTACATAGTGATAGCCCATATGAACCCTAAAATATAAGTAGTTCCTGGTAAATACAAATGGGTTTTACGTACTGTTTGATTTTCAAATTTAAGAAATCTTTAATTCAGAAAACTTAAAAAAGACTATAGACTATGGAAAATAATGAACACATCTGTCCCCCAACTTCTAACTTAATCAGAAATAATGAAACCAACCAATCAAAAATACCAGAAATAAGGAAAACGACCACCAAAAACTTCTTCATAATTTAACAAAAGCTTACCATTAACAAATACTCCTCTGATAAGTTTAGTATATGCTTTATCTAGATCTCCACGACGCTCAGCATTTTTAAAGATTGATTCTGCGAGTCCAGCAAATTCTTCAAATTCAGCAACAAATGGGAGAATTCCTACTTTACTCTTCTTTGAGATCTTTACTTCTTCCATTTGCCTTATTTGGTTACTCTAAAGTTAGGCAGAAAGCAAGGGAGAAAAATAGCTAAGCAACTTAGAAACAACATACAATTAAAAGCAAATATATATACCACAAAGGCATGATTTAATACTTAGAACATTTTGGACATTTACTAATCAAAGATTAATACAATACGGATAACTAAGAAAAACTATTTCTAGAGATTAAAAAGTACATATATATTATTTGAGAAACTAAAATCAAGGGAAAAAATCCAAATTATTCAAAACAAAATGCTCTCAAAACTTGTGAACATCAGGTCTTTGTTTAAAGTAAAAACAACCAATGAACACTTCTATCATTTATAAAAGGTAAGTATATAGTGATTGCCCATTTTGGGGCAGAGCAGATACTAGAGCACACACAGGATCTCTCACAATTATTTCTGGTTGGTGGCTATATAGTCAATTTGAGAACCACAACCATTTCCAAATCTCAACAGCCTAAAATTTGTTTGGATAGAGAAGTTCTATATTTTGGGGGTATGAGAACAGAGAAGGAGAACAGGTGTTTCTACTGTGGATTTGCATTATATAGTTTTCCATGTATCTATTAGTTATTTACTCTAAATCTGTATAGCAAAGTACTTGTGTAAGATGGATACAAAGTACAAATAGACATATAGACAGAATATACACACTTTGGTTCAAAATAATCAATTATGATTCTGTGTACTTCCAGGGGATCTAGTTCTATCCCCAGTAAGTACACTGCCAAAGTGTTGAATTATTTTCAACTCCTACCTAAAATTTCATTGTGCTGAGATTCTGGGGGTATAACCTGAAAACCATATGACATGTAGAGATTAGAAAAGTAATTGTTCTTTTGTTCAATATGGTATTAGAAGTCCTAGACATAGCAATCAGACAGGAAAAGTAAATAAAAAGAATCCAAATTGGACAAATAATCCTAAAGCCTGTATGGAAACACAAAAGATCATAATAGCCAAAGCAAGCTCAGGAAAGAAGAACAAAGTCAGAGGTATTATGCTCCCTGATTTCAAACTATACTACAAAGTTACAGTCATCAAACAATATGGTACTGGTACAAAAACAGACATGTAGATCAATGGAACAGAGTGCCCAGAAATAAACCCATCCTTATATGGTTAATTAATCTATGACAAAGAAGGCAAGAATATACAATAAGGAAGAGACACCCACATCACATCATTTTCAAAGGTTAAAGAGTACAAAACCACATCACTATAGTGTGAGGAATCCTGAAAAGCAAAGTAAATGCAGGTAAGAAATGTACTGGAGTGCAGTGTCCAGCTTGGTAGTACTTGTACTAGTACTCTAATTTTATCTCTAGTTCTTGGTAGGCTCATCTTTTTAGCCCTGTTCCTTGAAGAACACTTTGGGCTTGGCCACCAGATGAAAGTACTAAACTCAGATGCTATCTATTCCACTTTCTGCAGTTGTCTGACATTCATTCTTTGGCTCAATACACATAGAACCATTCACTACTTCTTCAAGGTATGCCTCAGGTCCAGATCTTGTCCCAAGTACCAAAACATGTAACACTTACTGAGCACACGCAACTGACTGCACTGTGAAAACGCTTGTGTTAAAATAAGAAACAGATTGACGACAACCAACAGAAGGAACCATCCTTCTCCCTTTAGTGACAAAAGGTAAATCTTTCAGAAATACATGCAATTTAGGAAAAAACATGACTTTATACCTTTGTCTAGGTTAATTTTACTAAATTTATTCACTTCCCAGTTTTGAGAGTAACATGAACATTCTTCAGCAAACTATTATTAATTACTACTGTTATTCCCTGGTGACTCAGATGGTAAAGCATCTGCCTACAATGTGGGAAACCCAGGTTCAATCCCTGGGTCAGGATGATCCTCTGGAGAAGGAAATGGCATCCCACTCCAGTACTCTTGCCTGGAAAATCCCATGGATGGAGAAGTGTGGTAGGCTACAGTCCATGGGGTCGCAAAGAGTCAGACACGACTGAGCGACTTCACTTTCACTCCTGTCATCATCATCACCATTACAAGCGATCAGTTATAAGCTCTTATTCTGTACCAGGCAATGTGCTAAGCACTTCATTTGAACCCATGTCTACACCTACCTGACACTATTATATCTTACACTTTTAACAATTACATTCAACTGGATTGAGAGGTATTATATTAAAGTTTCATATAATAGTTTTATTTCACTGATAAGAACAATAAAATCTTCATATTCTAAAAATGTATAGTGACCTCATGGTTAGTGTTCTAGCTATTCTTATTCTATGTCACATGGGACTCATTATCTTCAGATCAGATCAGTCGCTCAGTCGTATCTGACTCTTTGCGACCCCATGAACCGCAGCACGCCAGGCCTCCCTATCCATCACCAGCTCTCGGAGGTCACTCAGACTCACATTCATCAAGTCAGTGATGCCATCCAGCCATCTCATCCTCTGTCGTCCCCTTCTCCTCCTGCCCTCAATCCCTCCCAGCATCAGAGTCTTCTCCAATGAGTCAACTCTTTGCATGAGGTGGCCAAAATACTGGAGTTTCAGCTTTAGCATCATTCCTTCCAAAGAAATCCCAGGGCTGATCTCCTTCAGAATGGACTGGTTGGATCTCCTTGCAGTCCAAGGGACTCTCAAGAGTCTTCTCCAACACCACAGTTCAAAAGCATCAATTCTTCGGCGCTCAGCCTTCTTCACAGTCCAACTCTCACATCCATACATGACCATAGGAAAGACCATAGCCTTGACTAGGCGAACCTTTGTTGGCATTATCTTAGACTTTAGTAATTCTTTATTTTCCTTTTGACTATCAGCTTACTTCAGATCTTTCAGGTTTATCATCACTTCTGAAGAAAGCTGGGCAGCGAAAGAGGATAAGTGGCCAAATTTCATAATATTTCAAATGCCAGTGCAATCATTTGGAGGGGAAGGAGGGTTAACAAGTCTGTTGAGGTGACATTTAAGTTTCTACAGATGGCTTAAACTTTCAGAAATTAGTAAATATTATTTTTAAAAAGTATAAAAGATGATGTGGATTTTAATTACTCTCAATATTTTTATTATTCTCTCATTATTCTATGGGCTTCCTTGGTGGCTCAGCCAGTAAAGAATCTGCCTACAAGGCGAGAGACCTGGGTTCGATCCCTGGGTTGGGAAGATCCCCTGGAGGGAATGGCTACCCACTCCAGTATTCTTGCCTGGATAATTCCATGGCAGAGGAGTCTGGCAAGCTACAGACCTTGGGGTCACAAAGACTCAAACGTGACTGAGCGACTTTCACTCACTCATTATTCTATGGCTATTCAAGCACTGGATTTAACTTAGAGGTTATATAATAGAATAATTCAGATGATAAATATCTACTTTACATATTAACATATTAATAAAATGAAACTCTTTTTATAACCTGGCCCAATCCTGTTCATATCTATGAGCTTACCAAAACCTAACAGAAAAAATAAAGTTAATGATTTTTTTCCTATTAGAAGGAGAAAAATGATAACTGCCCAAAGTTGCCATAAGAACAATTTATTCTTAAAGCAATATGATTAAAGCTATTTAACTAAAAAAAACCTTTAATCAATTAAAATAATCCAAATATTAATTATCCTATTATAATATGTTAATAGAAGAAAAATAATAAATTCAGGTTTCAGTTGTTTCATTAAATCTATGGTCATTAATTATTCAACTGGGATTTCAGTTACTTAGTGGATCTCAAGTGTAATAACTGCTGCCTCTATGTCAGCTACTCCAGAACTTGCCATGATTCACATTGTAGATGGGACACTACTTGGCACAGCACTATCCAAATAACCCTGCTTCTATATATTGCAGCCAATACCTTGCTTCAAGGCTTGGGGGATATGAACAGGAGATTCCCCTGGTGGAAAGCTGAAAATCTTTTATATATATATGTAAAATATATATTATATATATAATATATATATTATATATATAAATATAAACACACACACAAAGATATTTTGCAATGGTTAAGAGTTCTAAGTTATTGAAAAAAAAAACAAAACCCCAACTTACAATACATTTGTCAAAGTTCCTTTTGACAGTCACCAAAACATTTCCCAATGTAGTACTCAGAAAAGAAGCAGGGTCCACGTTTTGTGCAGTCCACACATGATGACTCATTTTGACTAGCATGTAAAGGGAGTTAAAGCTATCAATTTTGTCTCCTAATGCAATCAAGTTGTTCAGTTCTGGCTCAATGCAGCGAAATATTTTAATCATCATTTGACGGATCATATCTTTCCTATTCAGAAATACGAAACAAAAAAGTTATTACAAGCTTCAGGTGTATTCACCTTTAACTTTAATCCCCTCAGTATACACAAATGACTAAAATTTGATATTTCAACTAACACTGTCTAAATAGTTAATTATTCTAGAATGATTTCCAATATAAACATATTTTTTTGAGGTTGCATTTTATCACTCAAAATAATGTTGTCCTTTGTAGAACTGGGTCCTGAAATGTGCTTTGTGATTTCTGAGAAATACACTACAATTCAAATGCTACTTCCTACCAGCAAACATCAAAACTGACTGCATTTGTGTGATTACAAGAGCAAAGAAAAGCCGAAGAGCCATAAATAGCACCGATTTTACTTCACTGAGATGTTCTGTAAGACACTGGGCACACAGATTGGTGCTCTGAGTGCTGTCGGTTATGGACAGTAATCTGGACTCCTCACTGGGCAATATTCCTTTCTGCTCAATTGAAAGTTTATTTTTTTTCACAATAAATAACAGATAGTAACAAACACATACTCAGATGAAACAGGCAGTGGTGTGCCAGCATTATGTTGCCGTGACAAAGTTCCTCCATCTGTGTCCTCTGCTTCAGTCTGCAAAAATTATTCAGGTACTTTACATAATAAAAGACTAACAAATTGACTAGTTTAGTTTATATAGCAATAGCCTGCTCAGTCTTAAAATTCTTAGGAGAGAATATATTATGAGAAATAATGATTTTTAAAGGTAGTATTATCAATGAAATTATATAATTAGGATGTTATTTCAGAATGTTCAGGAAAAGCTTTGTTTTTAGATTTTACCCGAGAATGAGAAGTTGTGTTTGTGTGTGAGCACATTTCATGGGGTGGGGTGGGAGAGAAAGGTAGAGGAGACTCAGAGGGAGTATAGGAATGAGAGGGCAACTTAATAAAAAGCTGAAAACATCTAGAAACGTGTTCAAGGGAGAATTTTGAAAATTAAAATCATTCTAACAAAACTCGAGCATAAAAAATGCTGTCATAAGTTCTTACAGAAACTAACAAATTTACTAGCAATACCATCTACAAGAACAAATCCCCTAACCATTTGAAAGACTTAATTTCTCAGTCATTTGAGGACTGTTTTTATATGTTGGTTCTTTTAAAGATCATCTTAATTTTTAAAAAACCACTCAATTTGCACTGTGCTTTTAAGTTCTTTAAAATACTCTAGCAAATGTCTCATTTTATTTTCTTACATTTATGCCACCAGAGAGCCATGTTCTATAGGCATTATTATACCCATTACACAGATGAGGAAAAATAGGGATTAAATAATTAGTTTAAGGTCTCATAGTAAGAAAGCCATAGCAAAGATTCTGATTTGAGGCCTCACCATTTTTTTCTTTCTTGCTTTCATTTATTTTTTTAAGACCACGGGGGCCTCCCTGGTGGCTCAGCAGTAAAGAAATCTGCCTGCCAGTGCAGGAGCCACGGGTTCAGTTCCTGGGTTGGGAAGATCCCCTGGTGAAGGAACTGGCAATCCACTCTAGTATTCTTGCCTGGGAAATCCCATGGATAGAGAAACCTGGTGGGCTACAGTCCATGGGGTCACAAAGAGTCGGACACAACTTAGCGACTAAATAACAACAAATATACATTAAAACATCATTTTTTAATTTTTAAAATTCTATTTATTTTTTCTTGATCACTAAAGCAATACATTCGCTTTTTAAAAATATATTTTGCCAAGTAAACTTAGATATTTCCCCCACTCATCAATTTGGAGAATGTTTAGCCTAAGATAGTCTAGAATATTAGATGCCCAAACCCTATCCCTTTTTTTATTATCTTGTATGATAAAAATTATTTTAAAAATCCTTATAATGTAAATGCTTTCTGTTCTGATATTGAAATTATGACAACATATTGATTAAGCTAATTATGATATAGAGCATAAATATGAGCTAATAAATGTTCACCCATACCACAGTTCCAGGCGTACTCTGATGTTGTTGTAGTTTGAAAAATTTACTTATGAAGTCTTGTTCTGCCAGACACAGGGGCTCCAGTTCACTCAGTACCTGTTCAAAGATCTGAAGAAAACCAAAATGATCCTACAAAGAACTGAACAAAATGCTTAAAATAACATTCCACATTTAATTACTTTTCTGCAGCAACCAGGGAAGCTTTATCTATAATCTTAATGGAATCCCCCAAACAAATACTTCCAAGATTGACAGGACAATGCAGTATTAATGAGGCATAACAGGGTCAGAACATACCTAAAACAAAACTGACAACAATTATTCACTTGGAATCTGAAAAGAGGAACACAGAAATAAAACTCTTTATTTATAAACAATTTAGCTTCATAAAAGTTGTTTCCTCTTTGTCACTCAAATAACTGGATTGATAATGCAAGCACTTTATGATTTATAACAAATTTTAATAAAGCTGTTATGTCATTTAATTGATGAATCACATTTCAGTTGCCATTTGACCAGTATTTTTTTTTTTTAAGATTCAGAAATGGAAAGTAAGACATAGTTAATTAAAAGAGTCAATAAAGTCCAAATCTTTGAACACAATGAAAGCAATAACAAACTGGTGCTAGAAAACTGGCAGTAATGTTTAAGAAACGTGTTATTTTATTTTACCTTATCAAATTTGGTTCTGTCTGCGACATCAAGATCAGAGGCCGACATGTTTCCCATATCCAACAAGGAAGATGACTGAGATCTGCGATTCCCTGAACTCTGAACACTGAGTTTATTTAGACTAGAAGTAGATCCAGTTAATTTCCCGGAACTTCCATGAAGACCTAAGAAATGATAAAACTTTAAAAGTTGTGACCTTCATGAATAGAAGATCCATGGCATAAATAAGGGCTCTCTTCTACTGTCCTGGTCTTCCGAGGCTCGTACTAGTTAGGGCACAACTCTACCATATGAAAAGGATGTAGAGTGTCTTTCTCTTTCATTAAGATTTGTGTTCTACTTCTGAGCATAAGATAGGTGAAATCATACAGAATCACAGAATAAGATTGAAAGGGATCTTAAAGATCACATTGTACCCTACCCAGTCTCATCACAGTTGCCTGATGATTTTTCTAAAGTAGATGAGGATTTCTTTTCCACTCAGAAAATATGACTATGGATGAAAGTCACTGACCCTCTAGAATACTAGCTAACATGATGATTGTATTTCTAGAAAAAAAACTGCCATATTCCAATATTATTTGCCTCTACATTAAATCAACATATTAGGCTGAACCATATGAAACTACCAACACTCAATTATTCTTGCCCTACTAAAAATGTCAATTACACATGACTCAACTTAATACATTCCTAAACTCAGACACTCTTGTTTTTTTAACAAGTGAACCGATTAAAGTTCTTTTAAAAACTAAACAAAATGAAAAGAAAAAAAAAAACAAAACCCTGAATATTTGTTGTATTTAAAATACAACTAAAATATAACACATACATTATTAACTATATTAATATGGGACATCTGAGTTTAGGTATAAACACAGGTATCTATCATAGCCATGAGGAAAAATGAGAACAATATGTCTGGACAATATTCTACATACATCAAATAATGAAAGGATTCTATTTTTACAAGAAGATGTGATATTTTTATTCAGAATTAAATTTAAACAGTAAAACATTTTTATTCTTCTTGACTATTTCTCATTTCTCAGCTAACCTGTATTATTTGTTGATGGTCAGAAGGGACAAATAATAAAATAAGTGATAAAAAAATATGATATATAGTTAGTTAGAGACAAACTTTGGTTTCATTATGCAAAATCTGACCACACATACAAGAATTTTATAGTTTCTAAACACAGCCTGAAAACAAAAGTATAATGGTTAAGAATTTTTATAAATTTCTGACTACCCACCATACATGTTTAACCATATTACATATTTCTTGGATGTAGTCATACCACTTCCTTTCTGTTGGTTTTCTTTCATCAATACCTGGCAACCAGAGCAATCAATATTTCTGGTGTAACTTTTTTCAAGATAAATAACTAATTTCTAGACATTAAACAAACATGCATTGAGAATACCTGCTAATACACTAAGCATACTCACTCTCTGTTTCCTGTTTGACAGCACTTTCTTTTCGAGGCAGTGTAGCTGTGATGGATTAGGTTGCAAGCATCAAAGACAAAGACAAGTTAATAAACTGCAATCTGCACAAACCATGCACAAGAGGAAGTTAAAGCTCTAGTTTAAAAGACACATGCAAAGAACCATGAGCATCAAGTAACGAGAGATGCAACGTATGTTTAGTTGGTCAGCTACTGCTTGAGAAATTACATGAGAGAAAAGACTTTACTAGTCTTTTAATGTACTATTTTATGCAAATATTCAGGTAAAAATATCTACATTTGTAAACCTCCCCCACACTTTTAAATGATGTTTTTAAGTCTCCTAAGCTGATGTACTTAAATTTAAAGACTATACTTGCAAGTTCTGATTTCTGGAGAAAATAGAGTTCAAGTAAATAATTTAATAGAGTGAAAATTTAATAGAATGAAGTTGCACATTTAAACATTAAATGCATTAACAATCCTGTATTCACTGAAAGCTCTTGGAAGGAATCTCCACTGAACTAAATAATTTTATACTCCCTCTGATAAAAAAATTATGAGTGGAGTTTTAAAACCATTTTAGAATAATACGCTAAACTATTTAGTAACTTAACTAGCTCTATGAACACTGAGAATAAAACATATGTATCAAAATACTAATTATTGGGAGATGGGTAGGTAGAAGGGAAAAGCTGAGGGAACAGGTCTAAGGTGGGAACTGGAGCTCTTTCAGGGTCATCTGGTATTTCCTTTATCTAAAACCTGTCTTTACTATTTGTTAGATCAATTGTAGAGATCGTCTTGTGAAACATTCTAAACCCAAATGAGAAGCTAATTTGAAAGGCAAAGAAAGAAATTACAGAATAAAACAGAAAATTAATGAATATAACTAGAAATATTTAAGAAATAGAAAACAATGTGTCAACTCCTGCCAAACAGGGATAGTGATAGCTGCTATCGCTAGGCAAAAGCTTGAGTATAAACTACTAATTTACCACAGCAAAAACATGTAAATCTTCCCAGCCTTGTCTGCCTGAAGTTTAAAGGAATATGAAATGATAAGGCTGGACATTACAGTGACCAGTAGGGAGGGGATGCGCTGGAGCCACTAGCTGGTCAATCTTAACAGTACCTTCTGGTGGCCTTAAGGTGTCACTCTACTAAGTTAACCAGTTTCAGAGCAAAGCCTAATGCTGCATATATTTTTCTTTTTTAAAAGTAGTTAATAAATACTGCTAAGTCACTTCAATCGTGTCCGATTCTGTGCAACCCCATAGACGGCAACCTACCAGGCTCCCCTATCCCTGGGATTCTCCAGGCAAGAATCCTGGAGTGGGTTGCCATTAATAGTTAATAAACACTACTGGTGCCCTATTTGGGCTCATAAAAAAGTCTGTATTATTTATCAGCAAGAAGTAACAATATTCTGATAAATTTTAAATATCCTTAAACAATTTCTGCTAGAGTATAAGCATCAAGAGGGTAGGGTCTTTGTTTATTGCTGCATTCTCAGTACTGAGCAGTGCTTATCATATAATAGGTAATTAATAAACATTTACTGAATGAATCTTCCAGTCAGCACTGAATTTAGTCTTGTGTTCAAGACTCCCTTTGGAGTCAACAAGATTTCTTAATTTAGTGGAGAAACACTGAAAAAAATGTTTTTGGCATATCATTTTTTAAGTTTTGGATTAATAAAGATAAGGAAGTTATTACGTAAATGGGTTCAACTAACACATGTGTGTCTTATCTTAGTAGTCGAAAGAAAAACGAGCGATTTAAAAAATTATTACTAAATATCCTTTGCCTGTCTTTTCATTAAGTACATCTGAGGAAAACAAAAGAAAAAACACCAAAATATCAATCTTGGGGGGACAATTCCACACCTCTAAAGATATCAGGGTAAACCTTCTGATCTAAAAAAGGCAAAGACTTTATAAAAACCTTACCACAAAGAAGTAGTTTACTGGCATTTTAACATTATTTTAAATTATCTGAACTAGGTAGATGTTAAAAACTTGAGTAAAGAATGGTTCAAAAAGAGAGAATTCCCCTGAATCTCTATGACTTTATTTTGTCTACACAATTTCCTTTTGTAAAACACATTCAATCTGACTTTCTATTCTTATTAGTATCTACGATGCAGCATTTTCAGGGCAAGGAAAAAACAAAACAAATTTAAATTTTATTCATAATTACTTCATTTTGATCCACTGAAAAGTTATCTTCCCCAAATTTTAGATTTCTCTTTTAACTGTAATTACTATTAAGAACTGATTTAAACATAATTTGAATCCTTGAAAGGGAGAGGGCAATGGCACCCCACTCCAGTTGCCTTGAAAAGGTATCTTTAAAAAGTTTATATTCTACCTATTTAGAACTTCTAAAGTCATTTGTATTTACTTGAAATTTATTTTTAAATGTTGACCGACAAGTTACATTTTCAAAGATGAACAAAATAGTTTTTATCCTCTGAATTCTGTTTATTATTTAGTTTTTCTTTTCTTGTAACTGATAACATCAAAGTAATAGAAACTGTAATTTTCTGGTTACTCTCCTATTCCTTATTACTTAATAGATACATACGAGAGATATAATTTTAACCCTGTTTTAAAAGTATCTTCTAAACTTGTCTTAGGTTAATTAAAATTTTTTTAACAAGATAATTTAAGAACTTCAAGGGATAAGAAAAAAAATCAAGGTTTTAGGTTAATGCAATGATACCATTAAGATACTATTGTACTTGATTTAAATTATATTTCAATTATGTCATTTATCTCAATGATAATCTTAGGCTTGATAAATTAATATTATGATAGTGGCATTAATAACCTCCCAAGGAGGTAGTTTTAGAAAGATTTCCCTTTTACTGCAGTAACAAGTGATGACAAATATACTAAATGAAAACATCAAACACATAACTGTATTAATATGTTGTTTACTGAAAAGAAAAATTGATTTAACATATCCATGGGTGAAACATTAACAAGGATATAAACACACTGTTTAAGAACAATTAACCTTTAGGATGAGTTAGCATTTCTGTTTCCAAAAGCCTATTGTCCCAATATTTTTATCAGTATCTTGACCAAAGTGTAATACACAGATTCAAACCATTTAAAAAATGTGAACTAGTATCACCAATATATTAGTGTTGTATTAAAAAAAAAAACAACCACAAACCAGTGAATCACAAAATAATTACCCACTACTAAAGATAGTCTTCTTTGTCCTAAAGAAAAGAATGGAAAGATGAGCTATCAATTTCAATCAGGGCACAGGCTCCTTTCAACAAGCAAATGCTAAACTCATGGTTCTAAAGGGGAACTACGCAGACACAGAGGACACACTGTGGCCATTTAAGGCCAGGTTTTGACTCCAATAGGCACAGAACTCCATCCAAAAAGAAGTCCAGAGATGGGTACATGCAAGAGCAGAATGTGGCCTCGGCAAACCATTTCCTTGCAACTTGATACTTTCACTGGTTATCCTTTTAAATCAAGTTTTTGTTTATTTATAATATTTAAAAGCAACAAAAAAACTTCTTGTTTCAAAAGTAACTCTTCAGAAAAATAAAGTATAATTACAGGAGAAATTTTGGTGACATTTTTATAGCCCCTTCACAGGGGAGAAAACACTTAGAAACTTTCTTTTTGATTCAAAATAGCCAGTGAGAAGTAAGAAGCTAGGAATCACTTTCACCTTCCTGTGGAGTGCAATGACTTTAAGAGATCACAGACTTGCCTCCAACTGTTATAAAAGGTCTTTTAGGAAATCAGAAACTGAACTTCCAACATGTGTCTCTTAATCTAGTACTTTCTCTACCAGACTGCACTTCATTTTCTGGCCAACTGCTTCTTCTGTGACTATATACAGTTGTCCCCGGTATTCGTGCAGGGTTGGTTCCAGCACCTGTCATGGATATCAAAATCCATGGATGCTCAAGTCCCATAGTTGGTCCTCCATATTTATGGGTTCCGCATCTGCGGATATGAGGTGCACTGTACTTTTATTAGACATGGCATGTATTTACAATTGCTGTCAAATTCACATACTGCAGAATTTTAATTAGTAAAAACAAGTATTTAGGGACATATTTGTTCCATGAAAAACCTATAAATCAAACCAATGCGTTAGATTTATTCATTTACTAATTCTATGGTATCTTCTTCCACCTTGCTTAAAAATCTTAAAATTATTTGTCACAAATAAAACAATTTTTAATAGAAAAGAAAGAAAACAAGGGGACTGAGGTGCCTAAGCTTACCAAACTTCTTGCTTTCTTTAGTTGTGCCAGTCATCTTGATCTTTGCAACTTCAAAGAAATCTTTAATTTCTCTCTCATAGAGTCGTGATAAATAATCCATGTAATTCTTAAAAGTGAAAACAACACATACTCATTAATAAAACAAATATAACAATTTCCATTTCTCAATCCCCCCACATCCTTGGTGCTTGTTTTGAATTTGTGGTCTTAAAATATTTGATGCATTTCAAAGGACATAAGAAGGCTATTTTCCATCTTTTAAAAAACTGAACTGGCATCATAATATTAACAATTTATAAAAATATGAAGTTGAATAATCAAACTCACATTTTCACTTTTATACATTCAGTTCAGTTCAATTGCTCAGTGATGTTCGACTCTTTGCAACCCCATGGACTGTAGCACGCCATGCTTCCCTGTCCATCACCAACTCCCAAAGCCTGCTCAAACTCATGTCCATTGAGTTGGTGATGCCATCCAACCATCTCATCTTCCGTCGTCCCCTTCTCCTCCCACCTTCAATCTTTCCCAGCGTCAGGGTCTTTTCCAGTGAGTCACTTCTTCCCATCAGGTGGCCAAAATATTGGAGTTTCAGTTTCAGCATCAGTCCTTCCAATGAATATTCAGGACTGATATCCTTTAGGATTGACTGGTTGGCTCTACTTGCTGTCCAAGGGACACTCAAGAGTCTTCTCCAACACCACAGTTAAAAAGCATCAATTCTTCGGCACTCAGCTTTCTTTATAGTCCAACTCTCACATCCGTACACAACTACTGGAAAAACCATAGCTTTGACTAGATGGACATTTGTTGGCAAAGTAATGTCTCTGCTTTTTAATAAGCTGTCTAGGTTGGTCATAGCTTTTCTCTCAAGGAGCAAGCCTCTTTTAATTTCATGGCTGCAGTCACCATATGCAGTGATTTTGGAGCCCCCCAAAATAAAGTCTCTCACTGTTTCCATTGTCTCCCCATCTATTCGCCATGAAGTGATGGGACTGGATGCCATGATCTTAGTTTTCTGAATGTTGAGTTTTAAGCCAAATTTTTCACTCTCTTCTTTCACTTTCATCAAGAGGCTCTTTAGTTCTTCTTTGCTTTCTGACATAAGGATGGTGTCATCTGCATATCTGAGTTTATTGATATTTCTCCCGGCAATCCTGATTCCAGCTTCTGTTTCATCCAGCCTGGCATTTTACATGATGTACTCTGCATCTAAGTTAAATAAGCCGGGTGACTATATACAACCTTGACACACTCCTTTCCTGATTTGGAACCAGTCTGTCATTCCATGTCCAGTTCTGTTGCTTCTTGACCTGCATACAGATTTCTCAGGAGGCAAATAAGGTGGTCTGCTATTCCTATCTCTTGAAGAATTTTCCACAGTTTGTGGTGATCCACACAACTCAAAGGCTTTGGCGTAGTCAATAAAGCAGCAGTAGATGTTTTTCTGGAACTCTCTTGCTTTTTCAATGATCCAATGGTAATTTACACATTACCTTTCATGTATTTTAAATACAGCTGCATTCATACTATATAGGGTATTTGGGTCAGCACAATCAGGCTTTTCCAGTCTGGAAAAGACTGCATAGTATTACGCTCTGTTGATGTTCACAATTTAGTAAACTATCCTCCTAACGCAGACTACTTAAGTGGTTTCGATGTTTTGCTGTGATAGACAATGTTACAATAAGCTTTTCATCTCTAATGAACTGCTTCCTTGGAATAATTTCCTAAGGGTAAATAAAATTACAGTGCCAAAGAGTAAGGGAATCTTTTAACTCTTCCTCCATATTGCCATGCTGTTTTAAAAATTATTATACCAATAGACAGTATTAATGACATTGAAGCAGTACACTGAGTTTTACCATACCTTGCCAGCATGGGGTATTAAATTAATCCCAAATAGGTTACTTTCATAAGAATTTAATTACTACATCTTACAGTTTTCATAATCAAATAATTTACTTTTAAAAAACAAAATTTATCCTAGTTCAAATGAAAACATCTATTATGTAATAGGCAAACTTATTCCCTCATCATATATACTTACTGTCATACAAAAATATTTTATACCCTTACCAAAGATTCAACAGCGGGAGACCATGTATTTTTCCAAATCCTATGTTAAATGCCTTATGTAGAGTTTCACTAAATTTAAATAAATCCACAGCAGAAAAACTCCTATGCCTAGTTATTCTTTTAAATTTATCACGAATCTACACTTCATTTTCAAACACATCCAGTTTTAGAACAGTTTACTTCGCTTTAAACAGCAGATGTAACTTTCAAAGGTATATCATTTAAATTATCTGTATACTGACTCATAGTTCATCATTGGTTTTTTTAGATATTTTATAAATATATAAATATTAGATATATTTAGATATTTTATAGATAGATATGTCTTTATAAAAATTTTTTGGATGAAACATAATATAGAGCCTGCTTATTCCAATTTGTATGCCACATATATTTCCCACAAATTCTCCATAAGCAAAGTTAAATAGGAAATTTTTTCCTGTGTTCTTTGTGTATAACTTCAAAAGCAAAACCTAAAGTTAAACAGACCCTAAAATTATTCCTATTTCATTGAGCTATTTCACTTTTTCAGCATCTCATTCTTTGAATTTTAAATTCTCACAAAAACACTAATCACTGGAAATCAATGTAAATGACTGACCAACTTATAATTCATAAAATCATTAGATTTCTACTCAACTCACTCAATATAACAGACTGCATTCCAATACCCAAATTAAGTGCACACTACTACTCAAGCAATTTAAACAGTCTCAAAACAGCTATTTTGAAAACAGTGATTTGAGCAGACTACCGAAAATCACCTTCTTTTTCAATACAATTCAAATGACTGAATACCTTCCCCCAGGTTCTCAACAGAACTCAGGGGTGGGAAAGGCCACAGACAGGTGTGACTCTCAGTTCATTCATTTACTAAATTCAGAAAGATGTTTCTCACTGTACGTATTTTTCTCAGCACCCTGTATACAGCACCTAACTTAAAATCCAACTATCTTGAGTTTAAATACTGCTATCTCAGGCAGGATTTCCAACTTTATTTTGAGCTTATTGTAGAGTCTTACAGATAACACCATGTTTTATTTTCTATATTTACAAATACAGGACTGAGGCTGAGAGACGATGTCTGAGCAGTCTTCAAGACTGTTGGCTGCAGGGGACTATTAGGAGAGGAAAGATCGTTCCTACCTAAACATGGATGGACCATCTCCCTGATCAACCGCTCTACATGCATAACTCAGAGCCCCAGCTAGGGAGAAGGGATTCTGGGCAGCCAAGCTCACTACATGTCCAACGCACCTGTATTTTCCTTAGGCTCTAATTACATATATCCCAAATCAGGGGTTTGCTTAGATTCAGCCAAAAGTAGAGTCAGGGCAGAGCCTAGTTATTCTTATCCCTAAAGAAATGAAGACAAGCTTTTCCTGGTCCTGCCAAAAAGTGTGAGCTGGGTACAACTAACCAAGTACAAAGGTGAGTGATAAGTCACTTCAATCGGGTTCAACTCTCTGCAACCCTATGGACTATGTAGCTCACCAGGCTCCTCTGTCCATGGAATTCTCCAGGCAAGAATATTGGAGTGGATTGCCATTTCCTTCTCCAGGGGACCGTCCTAAATCAGGGACTGAACCTGAATCTCCTATGTCTCCTGCGCTGGCGAGTGAGTTCTTTACCACTAGCATACACTACCTGGGAAGTATGAAGGATAAATAGTATCTGAATTTAATTATTATTTCTTACCAAAGAAACACTGATTTGTCAGGTTCCTTTTTTCATTCCTTTCTTTCCATTTCCTTTCATTCCTTTCTTTGTCATATTAATAAAATTCCTATTTTTGAAAACACTTGAGCCACCAAATTAGATTATCAGGCATAAAACTGCATGGTCTGTCACAAGTTCAAATACAAGATAAAGTAAGATTCCTTGGAAATAAGATAATTTCATTTAAAAAGGCACATCAATATTGTCAATTGAAAATATACTGTGAGCAGAGAATCATTCCATAATTCAGTGCTAGATTGGCTACTGTCTTGCTTCTTCACTTTAAATTACATTCATGAATGATACATATATATAAAGATAGGGCAATAATACTCACTGAGAACACAATCAGGCAAAAAGCTTATTGATTATTTTACTCATTTGAATATTCACTAGGGGACAAAGCACTTGTTGGCACAAAACTCTTAAGATGTAACAATATTTAATTATTCAAAATACAGTATTAATCCTTGAAACTTCAGAAGGCAAAGATTCCAGTCACACAAATATTATTCTGTAAGCTATCTCCAAATCAGAATTCTGCTGACTCAAAACAAATCAGAATACAACACAAGAGTAGAGCACTAAACCCATGGGTTCCTGCTACAATGGCCATTTATAGAAATGAGTGAGATCATGTCATTCTGCTATTCAAAGCCCATCAACACCCCTCCCTCATCTCTCTGGAAGTAAAAACCAAATTCTTAACAATGGTGCACAGTCCCTTCCAGATCTGCCCTGCCCCACCTCGCCTCACCTCTCACGCCCGCCCTTCTCATCCTGAACCTGGCTCACTGTGCTCCCACAACGGCCTCCTGGTTGCTCCTCCAGTGCTCCATGTTGCTTTTGCCTTGGGGCACTTATGCTGTGCTGGGAAAGCTTTCCTCGGAAATTCCCACTGCTCACCCCTGCTTACCTTTAAAATTTGTCCTCAAGTGTTGCCTTCTCTGACCATCCTTTTTTAAACTGCAGCCTTTCTGATGTCCTAGCATTCCCTGCTTTATTTTCTCTAGAGCTCTCAGCAGTCCCTTCCAGCAGACTACAAAATTGACTCTTGTGTTGGTCCTTCTCCACTAGAATACGTACTCTGAACAGTCAAGCGTTCACCTATTCTCTTCAGTGCTGTTATCTTTAGCACGTACAACAGTGTTAGCACACAATAGATGCTCAATTCATTTGCTAAAGGAATGTATGAATGACTCTTCTCTTGTCCAACTGCGGACATCTGTGTGTATGTGTGTGCTCAGTCACTCAGTCATGTCCAACTCTTTGTGACCCAATGGACTGTGGCCACCAGGCTCCTCTGTCCATGGGATTCTCCAGGCAAGAATACTGGAGTTGGTTGCCATTTCCTTCTCCAGGGGATCTTTCCAACCCAGGGATCAAACCTGCATCTCCTACATTGACAGGTGGATTTTTTTTTTATCATTGCATCACCTGGGAAGCCCAAGTCTCACCTCTACGTCTCACAAGTCTGGCACCATCTTGTCCCTTGTTTTTGGATTCTCTCTTGTGATTTATAATCTCTATTCCTGCTATCATTTTCCTCGTTCAAGATTTCATTTCAGTTCATTATTATATTAGGTTCTTAATTAGTTTCCCCTATCAAGTCTTTTCCTATGTGTAAAGAATGCTGTTAGGACTCACAGCTCAGATTTTTTAACCTAACTTCTCACTCTTTTAGAATATGGAATTTCAGCTTCAGTCAGCCTGGCCTTCTTAAAGTCCCGGGAAAAGGGTCAAATCCAACGTTTTCTATGAAGTTTTCTCCTGTGGCTTCAGGTCATGAATTTCCTTTCTCTAAACTGATATACATTTAAACTCATTTCCAGTTTAGCACTTAACTATGGCCTGCTGTTTTAAGTATAATTGTTCTTCCCCGGCAGACCTGATGCTCTCTGGAAGTAGGAGCATATGTGGCAGCCACTTCTTATTCTTACATATGGATTACAGTGAGTACAAAAGAGGCACACAGTGAAAATCTGGTGACGGACAAAGAGATGTACCATAATATGATAATCCAATTTTTCCAGCTAGTGTGTTCCACAATCAGGAACAGAAATACCTATGTTTCTATGTGCCTGGAACAGTGGAATGTTTGTTTAATAAAGAGGCATACTGCATGTGCTTAAAAGAACATATTACAGATTCTTAGAAAGCAAATGCCTCACTGAAAATATCTTCATACTCTCTAGTTTTTATATTGCACATAAAGAAACTCAGGAAATAATTATTTAACTAAACTGAATGATGCTTCAAGCTGCAGTATGGCCTAATAGCATATTGAAGTTCAAAATATAGCTATTCTCCATCCAAATAAATAAAATAAGTGTTCTCCCTAGCTAATGAGCACTCAGAAATTCAACTACTTGCTGCTTTTCTAAGAATATACAACAGTGTTTCAAATGTCACTTGCGGAACTGAACACATGACCTCTGGATTCTAAAAGATAATGCTCTATACTCAGTGAGTAACTGACATCAAATCCATACCTTTGTTAGTCCCTCATATTTTCGATAATCGGTACTCTTTAGCCACTCCATCAGCTTGGCATATCGCAGTAAGTCTCTATGAAATGGATGATGATTAGGTAAAGTCAGTTCAACAGAGTGCTGAGCAAGAGTTGAACTCTGATCATGACCCTAGAGTGAATAAATAAGTACATAAATATCACTGACAGTATAAAGAAACATTGTTGTAACTAAATATCCTTAATAATGATCAAGCATGGCCAAGCAAAAACAAGAGAACATAGAAATATAAGAACTGAGTACTTACTTGTCTTTATCATGCGTGTATACAAACTGAACACCACCACCATAAAATAGTCATAAACACACAAGAATGACTCTCTGATAAATCGACTCATTTTATCTTTTAAAGTAGCTGAGAATGAATGTTTTAATCAAGTTTACCTCTCCCCTATCATTTTACAATTTACTAAGCAAATAAATATCATGATATAAACCGTTACTAAGAAACACACATCAAATAGGGGAAGTCATTCAAAACAAATTGTCTACATCTGTGATATTTCCATTAGAGTCTACAATATTTAAAACAGCAGATGAAAATACACAGGATACAGAATTTCAGAACTAGGAAGGACTACAGATGACTGTTTCCTGGGCTTTCCAGGATAACGCTTGGTGCTCAGTTGCTGGGTCATGTCCTACTCTTTGCGAACCCTATAGACTGTAAGCCTGCCAGGCTCCTCTGTCCATGGGATTTCCCAGCAAGAATATGGTGCAGGTTGCCATTTCCTCCTCCAGGGGATCTTCCCCACCCAGGGACTGAACCTATGTCTTCTGCACTGCAGGTGGATTCTTTACCACTGAGCCACCTGGGAAACCCTTTCCAGGATAATCCCTAATAATAATGTAATTTTAATTTTTCCATTAATTTGCTAAACAAGCAACTATATAATTTTGTTTTTAATCCTTGACATGACTTATATAAATTAGTAAGTTTTCAAACAGCCTGAGACAGACGATGCATTCTGACTTTGTTTTAGAATATATGGATCCAGTAGATCAGTTGATCCAATAGAAAAAACTGAAATTCAAAGGGTTAAGTGATTTACAGAGGTCACACAGGAGGAAGGCTAGAATCTGAACCTTAGTCACGTGAGTCTCACTTCTGTTTTCTTTTAAAAACATGCCAAACAAAATCATTTTAACCAGACTCAAAAATTGCTGAAGGTCAATACAAACATTACATTTCAGAAATGTTTGCCACATCAGGATGACTGAGATTCCACTGAATCACAGATATTAGATACTGTACACAGATAGAAATTAGTTTTAAGTCTGCTAATGTCTCCAAATTGTGTCTTAACTAAGTTACACTGACTAAAATGAAGGAGTATTGGACAAACTTATTATTGCTGATAAATGTTTTTCAAATATTCTGCCCTTATTAATAATAATATTAGATATATTTCCATTATCCCACTCTTTCTTATTAATTTTTTCAATGATTCAAGACTCAAAATCATGGTTTATGTTCTTCAATAGCTGTTTACTCAGGTCACTGAATGTTAAGTTATATTATTTAATTTAATGTTAGGAAAGCTCTTCAGTTAAAAACCTTCATCTCTTCTGCAAAGGAAGAATCAACATTTATAGAGAATTTTATAGTTTAACAAAGCTCTTTTACATTTATTATTATTCGAAGCTTTCTACTGCAAGTAGCATTTTCAGATCACCATCATCTGAAAATTCACTGATATAAAGAACATCATACCTTCAGACTATTAAGATATATTAAATATTGTTAGTGTTAACAGATTTTAGAGAAACTGGTTCCAAAATATATATAGGAAGGAGGAAAATCAAATACTTAAATTGCTTAATTCAATCAATAATATAGATAACTATCATATCTAGAACTCAATTGTGCTAAGAATTTGACTCTTTATATACTTTAAAAATTAAGACATTGTTTAAAGTTTATTATATATAAATAAATTAGTAATGATAACTGAAAACCTTCTGAAAAGGACTGGCCATTTTAGATGCCATTAAGAACACTGTGATTCATGAGAAGAGGTCAAAATATGAACATTAACAGGAGTTTTGGAAGAAGCTGATTCCAACCCTCATGAATGACTTTGAGGGGTTTAAGACTTCAGTACAGGAAGTAACTATAGATGTGGTAGAAAGCAGGAGAACCAGAATTAGAAGTGGAGTCTAAAGATGTGACTGAACTGTTATAATCTCATTTAACAGATTTTTTAATGGATGAGAAGTAGCTTCTTACGGATGAACAAAGAAACTGGTCTCTTGAAATAGAATCTACTCCTGGTGAAGATGCTGTGAAGGCTACTGAAATGACAACAAAGGATTTAGACTATAATTAATATATAAACTTAGTTGGTAAAGCAAGTGGCAGGATTTGAGAAGACTGATGCCAATTCTGAAAGAAGTTCTACTGTGGGTAAAATACTATCAAACAGCATTGCATGCTATAGAGAAACTGTCTGAGAAAGGAAAAGTTGATCATTACAGCAAACTTCATTGTTGTCGTATTTTTAAAAATTGCCATAGCCACCCCAATCTTCAGTAATCACTGCCTTGGTCCCCCAGCACCATCAACATTGAGGAAAGACCCTCCACCAGCAAAAAGATTATGACTCAGATGGTAGGCTCAGATGGTGGTTAGCAATTTTAAGTAATAACGTATTTTTTAAATAAGTGTGCACATTCTTTTGTTAGACATAATGATATTGCACACAATAGGCTACAATACTGTGTAAACATAACTCTTCTATGCACTGGGAAACCAAAAAATTTATGTGACTTGCTTTACTGATACATTCACCTTATTGTGGTGTCTCCAAGGTATCCTGTATATACTGCTGTAGAGTTTTAAGTACATTACTTTTAACACATCCACACAAGCATCTTGAGGATAGGAGCCATTTCTTATTCTTACATATGGAGGACAGTGAGTACTGTCACACAATGTGACACACAAGTCAGACACACAATCAAAATTTGATGACGGACAAAGACATGTAACACAATGAGGTAATCAAATCTTCCCAGACAGTGTGCCCCACAACCAGGAATAGAAATACCCTTGTTTCCCAACTCTTTGCTAGGTGATACAAAGTATTAAATTTAACACAAAGAACATCTCTTTTCTGTACTTGGGACATCATCTTTCATCTTCTTCAGCACATTCCAGGTTGTTGCAACATTCTGGTTTTTAACATGCATTACTCACGTGAAACAATGCATATTAGATTTTCAGAACTGGGAAGCATTCATTTTAAACAAAGCCATTAGTTTATAAGGCAAGGAAGCAAAATCACAAATAATAGCATGTTATAACAATTAAGGGTGGAGAAAAGATTATCACTTACTGACTGGTATTTTCAGTACCATCTATAAATGTGGACTACACCCCTGCCAACAGGATTATTTTAAAAAACTAGGGAATTGAGTAGAAATAGATATTATTGAAATAATAGTGTAAGAAAAATGTGTGTTAGTATCTCCTATGTGATTCCTAGGTTTACTTTTTTCCTGATGCTTTTTAAGTCTAATGGAATGCTAAGAGAGTCTTCCCCTGTTTCCCCCTTGCACGTTTAGTTAGCTGATCTTCCTTTATGCTCCCATGGCACCACCATAACACATACCCTCCCTCAGTCTGTTTGTGTCCCTTCTCTAGACCATGAGCAACTAGAGGAAACAATCAGCCTCTCATCTACGCCAATGAAATGTCTGGAATGCATCTTTAATCACTGGGCAAATGACTCCCAAATGAAGGAATGAGTGAGTGAATGAAAGAATGACAGAAAGAAAGGCAAGCAGAATGAGATTAAATGCCTTTTGAATCTAAATAAACTTTCTGTTATGGGACATTAAAAAACTGCTACAAATATGGTTAACAGGTAGCTTAAATCAGTAAATTATAACTATAAAGATTCTGCTGCTATTAAGCTTAGTAAACTTTACAGGGAAAAAAAAAAAAAGAATCAGAGAAGCTGGAGCCAAAGTTGATGTACTCACAGGCACCGAAAGAAAGTAGGACCTGTTATAGAGTTGAAGGAGGGCCTGAGTAAACTAATCAGAAATAAAATAGAGTAAACACAATTGTTTCAGAACACTACAAAGTGAAAACAAAATAAGAACGTAGAATTTCAGACAGAATTTCTTGATGAACAAAATTTCACTCAACTTTTTTTTTGCCCCAAATCCCTATTAAAGAGATGATAAATACACAAAATCTAATTTATTACACCTAATTTATTCAATAAATATTGTCTAATTTATTATTTATTAAATAAAACACCTTCTATTCAAATCCCTCTAAGGTATACTTAATAGTAACATTTATAGCATTGCCACAACCTTCATTATAACACTGTTTCCACATAAAAATAGAGACAAAGGTTTTATATAAGATTAAATCAACTAGAATTTATAATTGAGTTAGTCATTTTTCTCATAAGTACATGGAGCCAATGAAACACTTAAAACATGGAATCAAGTCCCTGTTCTCAGTTGAAGATATTTAAAAATAAAACAGGCCAAACATTAAACACGTAACAAGTTTAGACTTATTTTTGTAAACAAGATTGTCTAAATGGGGTATATGTAATATGTAAGCATAATTATTTAAAACTTAGGGAATTTTAGCTAAAAGGAACTGTCTTCATAGGACACCAATGAGGCCCCAAATACATCTCTGAGCAAATACATATATATCTAAAAATATTAAAATCAAATAAATATATAAAGGAACATATTGTGCTCCCAATTAAATACATTAAATTTTTTTCTGTGACAATTCTATTTTAAGCTACAGGAACACGACTGTAATATAACAAAATAAAATTACCTGTTGAACAAAAACATTGTTGAGGTGACTGGCCAGTCTCCGGGCAAAATTCTCTCGCAAATCACTGAAACGCTGCTGCTGCTGTTCAACTGCCAGGAGCATGTCATGGCCTGAAATAATGGGTTAAAGAGCTCCTGGATGTCTAATGAGTACATTTATAACAGAAGCCATATTTCAGTTCTGAAGAACTCAAAGTTTTACTGGTTTATTCATGTGTTTATAAAAGAAAGGTAAGGGGGAAAAACAGTGTAACTCAGCGATCCTCATACTGCAGTGCTGCCTCCTAATCACTTGGGAACGGTCAGAAACATAGATTCTAAGGCCTCAGACCAGACCTACTGATTCTATGGTGGCACCTGGCAATTTGTGTTTTAAAAAGCCCTCTAGGCGATCCTGATGCAAGCTCAAGTTTAGGAACTGCTGGTCTAGCAAAGCCTTATGGCATCTAATTTGTCCTAGGACCTGTGAACAGCACTGAAGAAAAATCCTGGTGTTAACTTAGTCACTGATGGTCAATCAGAAGGTACTGAAACTAAAAAGTTCTTCGTGCCAATATACATTATGTTTGATAGTAAGTGAAACTTGTTTCAATAGCTAATAATCTAACCCTAAACCACTTGCCTCGTGGACTTCTAGTCAAAAGCTTTACACTAAGTCAGAAGCTTAGTTCCAGGTTCTTGGGCAGATTTTATGGTCATACCTGGTCGAAGAGCCACATTCATGCACTGCAGCAGGGCATCTGCGGCGTTGGTGCAGGCCTCAATGCCCCTGGAAGAAGAAAGATCTCCTTCCTGAAGGGCCTTTATATGACCTTTGGCCAGGTCCATGTGGTTCTGGAATGTAAATAAACACACCATTTGTCTGTTTACTCTTAGGAAGTTTATAGGTAAGATGCTACTCAATCCTACTACTGGGTCTTTGAATCTTCAGTATTTTTAAATCTTGCTCTCCTAAGGAAATTAGAAAATATTTACAAATGGGCTTTAGAGATCATTAGTTTTTTTTAATTGTTGTTAATAGTTTATAATCATGCTTACCACAAGGAACTCTATCTCAGATAGGAGTTTTACATTATTAGTGTTACTAAGATGAATTAGGTGGTTGCTTTCCGAAATCTGATCCATTTGTTCTTTTACACTTTGGAGCATTTCCTCATAACTGCTCAGTTTCAATTCAATCTGATCCACCTCCTTGAGAGCCTCATCCAGTAACTTCATTAAGATGTTGACTTGCTTTTCGGAGGCCATGATTGACTGGATGTTGGCCTACAAAGTTAAAAAGAGAAGTAATACTTCATATGCTTTAAATGAAATATCCATAAATCTCTTTGAGAGCAGAGTGACTTAGCAGCAGCAGCAACAAAGGCTGACATACACATCTACGCATCTACTTTAATTTGCTACTTTGTGTTTACATTCCACGTTTTTACATAGTATTTCAGGGAAGCACACTTTCCCTTATATGGAGGTTAGGGACCAGACCTCAATACTGCATATTTTTCGGGGAAGGCAATGGCACCCCACCCCAGTACTTTTGCCTGGAAAATCCCATGGACAGAGGAGCCTGGTAGGCTCCAGTCCATGGGGTTGCTAAGAGTCGGACACGACTGAGTGGCTTCACTTTCACTTTTCGCTTTCATGCACTGGAGAAGGAAATGGCAACCCACTCCAGTGTTCTTGCCTGGAGAATCCCAGGGACGGGGGAGCCTGGTGAGCTTCCGTCTATGGGGTCGCACAGAGTCGGACACGACTGAAGCGACTTAGCAGCAGCAGGGTATGCCCCATGATGTATCAGCAGTAATGGTATACTCTCATTTCTGTAAACTAACTGGCATTAGGTTATATCATCTCTGACACTTCTTTCAGCTCTATCAACTATGAACATTTTCTATAATCTGCACTATTTATGTAAAACCCTAAACAAAAGCATGCTGCTGCTGCTGCTGCTGCTAAGTCACTTCAGTTGTGTCTAACTCTGTGCGACCCCATAGATGGCAGCCCACCAGGCTCCCCCGTCCCTGGGATTCTCCAGTCAAGAGCACTGGAGTGCATAAACAAAAGCATAATAATCATCTGTCTTACTACCTTAGTTAAGAGGGTAGCAGAAGCATGCCAGTCTTTAACGGATACATAGAACTAATTTATAACTGTAGCATGATTTGTACTATTAGGATGTGGAAGAGCCTATTGCCATAAGATAGCTCCTTTTACAGTATTCTTTCTTTTCTCTTTCTTTGCAACTACTTTCTTTCCCCAAAGTAGCAACAAACCACCAACCCTTATTAATATTTTCTAAAGATTCTGACTATTGATTCTGAATTCCCTGAAACATGGAAGCTTTCAAATCCAAAATTAAACTGCAAAGTAATATGATGACTTGGAACACAGATGCAACATTAACTAGAAAACACAAACCACAAAGCCACATTAAGAAGGCACATAACATGATATGAGGAGAAAATTTGGATAAAGATTTAAAATAATATCATTGTATGAGTGATGCTAAAATTTCACGTGTTATTTTATATACTACTCATAACTCACTTGTAGGTGCAGCCCAACTGTAAAGGCAGCAGAGCTCAGACCCACTGACATCTTAAGCAGCAGAGCTGGAACTTGAACTGATTCAGGACAATTTTCACTTCAACATCTTGAAGTCTCTTCTAGGCTTTACTTCTTGAGAGTTTTACAAATTTGTAAGCTTGGACTACTGGTGTAATCTCTAGACCTCAGTTCAACCTTACAACTTCTGTACCTTTCATGTATAAAATGCCAACACTCTTTTAAGTCTTTAAAACATTCCTTATTCTCTGAGAGTTTTTCTTAAATGCATACTTTGCCTAACAAAACAACACCCCACCCCCCACCAAAACATTCTCATTTTAGATTTTTCTCACAAGAGAGGTGCTACTTGTAGCTCTTTACTTCCTAAAGATGTACATTTAGATACAAGCTCAGATATCTGCATGCAAATGAATAGGATCTATTCCAAAGCAGTTCAGAGGAGTCAAACATCCTCTTGCCCTGGTTCTGTTTTCACTACACTGTTTTGCTCTCTTTAGGTAAAGGACTCACTTCTTTCTGCTCACTCTCTTTCAAACTTGTACCTATTTTTTTCCCCCCAAACCACAAAAATGTTATTCTCTTGCCCTGAACTATTCTGAAGTGTTTCAGAGGCTGGGGGAATCAACCCCCAGGGTGGTTTCAGGTTGGCCACTTTCTATTTCCATCACTTCATATCAAGAACCTCCCCAAATCCAGAACCTCAGCCAACTGCCTTCACTGGCCTAATAGAAATGGTTCTGTCTTTGGAACAAGAACAATGAAAGATGGAGGGAGGGCAGCTGGTAATGCACTTCTAGGGAGAGACAGCAGTAATCACACTATCCAGGCTTAAGCGCAGAGGCTGTAGAATATGAACATCACCAGTCTCCTCAGTTTACCACACATCACTGGTCACACGTTACAACAAAGGCTTACCCCATCTAGCACCTGCAGCTCTCTGGACAACCTTTCTGCAAAGGCCTCGGCATTGGAAATTGCATATTCACAGCCTTCCATCATTATTTCAATATCCTGCTCTTCTCTTGCATTTAACTCTTGGTATTCATCCACTGCCTCTTCGTCACCTCCTGTCACACTCTGATTTTCTCCACTTGGAACAGATTCTTAAAGGAGGGTAAAAATTAAAAATTAAGTAGTAAAAAACCAGGAAGGATAACAGCACTGTACTTATAGGTAAGGTCAGTTATAAGCACAGGTCACATTTAGTGGCTGAAAAATAGGAAAAAAATGATTCAAAATATATGAAAAAAAGACTTATTTTTATGAAGAACTGCTTATGTTAATATAATGTCTATTATAACAAAAGCATGCAGTCTAATTTGTTGAGTTGTGTTAAAACAGGCCTTAATCACACTTTCCCAAAACATAAACTATAAAACAAATATAAAACCAGAAACGAAACACATGCACAAGCCTAGCTTTTTTTTTTCCTACCTGAGGTAACTGGTGCTCTAATACTATAATGCTTATGAATTCAGGACACATGAGAAACAATTTGCTTTCCTTTTTTCCCCAGGTAACATCTTCTTCCATTATTTTTGTTTTTTGTCTTTGTTATGTTTTGTGTTTTCCTCCAAATAACTTTCAATTGAAATTTTAAAAATGCATCTACAATTAATAATTTATTTTGGGCAATAAAAATATTAACTGAACTTTCCATTTCTTTCTTTAAAAAATTTTCACATGCGTTTATAAAATTTCTAAGGATCAGCTAATAGAAATTTTCTCAGTATCTCTATAGTAAGAACAACAACATGGCTGCATAAAACTACAAAAATTTCAACTGTCTTCCTGCTTCAAAACAAAAAAGACCATGAGATCAGAACTGAGATGCTTTCTAGATAAATGTCTCAGTTCACTTTCTGGAAAGAATATACTCAGCATATGGGATTTTATATAAATCTTGAGGTTAAGAGAGATAAAATGAAAAAAATAATTTTACCCTTAAATAAACCTTGAAACAAAGTTACTGATTTTCAATAATTCATGGGACATCATTTAAAACACAAATTGCAAGTGTTTTAAATATTCATTATTTTGTATGAAAATGAGAATCTACATTCAGCATGACTTGACATATGTTAACTCGTCCTTGAACAAAACACACCTAATTCAAAGTAACAAATGATTTACTCTTAAGAATGTTAATTAGGCAGGTTTAGATAACGTACCCGGGGAAGGCAATGGCACCCCACCCCAGTACTTTTGCCTGGAAAATCCCATGGACGGAGGAGCCTGGTAGGCTCCAGTCCACGGGGTCGCTAAGAGTCGGACACGACTGAGTGAGTGACTTCACTTTCACTTTTCACTTTCATGCATTGGAGAAGGAAATGGCAACCCACTCCAGTATTCTTGCCTGGAGAATCCCAAGGACGGGGGAGCCTGGTGAGCTTCCGTCTGTGGGGTCGCACAGAGTCGGACACGACTGAAGCGACTTAGCAGTAGCAGCAGCAGCAGATAACGTACCAGAAAAAAAAATAGGGGCTAAAACTTTTGGTACAGGCAATTACAGATTGCAGTATACAAATATAAATTCCTTAGAGTAGCATCACCAAGCTCCTAGCCCTTTGAAACAGTCCCTCTGGAAATGTTAAAGTGGCCTGTGTGCAGCTTTTTAGCCACTAGGGGGCGGGGAATGCCCAAATCATTCTGTACACTCCTTACACAAGTAAATATTTAAAATAAACAAATATTTTAAATGATCATAATTATTTCAGAAGTATTTTCTCTTCCATAAAACAGTTCTTTGGAAGTCAATAATGAATACTATCATTAATTTTTATTACCATATGGATTTTGTTGTAATACATCTTTCCCTGCACACAATTTCATAAAATATGCAACCAATAGTAAAGAACAATGGCAAGTAATAAAATATTATGGAATATAATATATGGAATAGAATAAGAAGAAAAGGTGTTACCCACCTTCTGCAACTTTAGGCAGTTCTGGAGAGTAAAAAGGTATGAAAAAAGCAGAGGAAAGTAAGCAAAGAATATTAGCTGGGTAGAAATGTACACAGGTTTAAATATTAAAAATACTACCCATATCTCATTTGAACTTCATGCTAAATTAAAGCTTAGAAGACAATGTCAAATACAACTACCAACTGGAAATATTCATAAGAAGCTAAAATTTCCAGAGTTCATTTTTCTTATTCATTTTCTGACAGTGACTAAAAATACATTTATCTTTCTATTTTCTCTTAGTAACACACAGTACTGCTGAGACCTTGGAGGAGAAAACTGGAAAACAGATTACTTCCTGGGGAATATTTTTAGGTCAGTTGTGACTCATGCATTTAGTCTAGTTATTTTCACTCAAGATCCAAAACCTTTACCCAGACACTCCCTCACAATGGATTAGTCATAAAACATTGTTAGAAAGGACAAGATGGAAGCAATTTAAAAAACACACAAGATAATCAGTTCAAGTTGGCTTTTAAGAATTCAAGTCCAAGATAAAAAAAAATCAGGCTGTAAGAATGAAAAAGGCCAAACAAAATTTTCTAACTTAACCTGTTAACAAAGCCCTGTTTTAAAAATATTATTCTACCAAGAAGCCCCAGTTACTAGCATGAACATTCAGTTGTCACCAATGAAAACTACTAAAGCTGTTACTGCAATGAACAGTCTTACTTGAATGATTATTTAGCTCTTAAAAGGAAATGGTGGTAATTTCACATTTGTTTTCTAATATAACCCAAAGCTTAGAGACTTAAAAAAAAAAAAATTAGTGGCCATGATTTTAAAGTCCAGTAAAACATTAAACTAGTTTATAGTTATTAATAAAGCTACTATATAAACTCCATTAAATCAAAGCAATAGTTACTGATTTATAGAAAGTGATTTTCAAAACGAGATCCTTAAGGATCTTAGTATTCTTAAAATTGATCTCAATTAGGTTAATGTTTATAAAAATGTTTACACCTTTGCTTAAGGCTCTAAAAAATTAAATGTCTTTTCTTTTTTTAAAGCTAGTCACCTTATTCTCAAAAAAACAGCAATGCTCTTCTTATTGATTTTGGTGCTACTCCTCAATGAGATAAATACAGGTAGGGTATGTATTTTCCCATATTGTTGACTGAACAAAATATATTGGTTTAAAATACATTTTAGGCAATAAGTAACATCTTGAAATATATAATATTTGAAAACGGAACAGAAAGCTTATGAATCATTCACTGACCAGAATGTTCAATCCTGAAATGCTGAAAAAAAAAAAAAAACTAAATAGCTCAGCTGGTAAAGAATCTGCCTGCAATGCCAGAGACCCTGGTTTGATTCCTGGGTCAGCAAGATCCTCTGAAGAAGGGATAGGCTACCCACTTAAGTATTCCTGGGCTTCCTTGGTGGCTCAGCTAGTAAAGAATCTGCCCGTGATGCGGGAGACCTGGGTTCGATCCCTGGGTTGGGAAGATACCCTGGAGAAGGGAATGGCTAACTACTCCAGTATTCTGGCCTGGAGAATTCCATGGACTGTATGGACTAAATGACTTTCACTTTCACTGAGAGCACATTAAGCTATTATTCAAGGCACGGAAAATTACCATAAATTTCTTAAAGGTCATCGAAGGCTAATGTTGGTGAGATGGAAGCCCTGAGGCCTCAGACACAAGGCCAGCCCCACTGTAGGGAGGAGCACAGGGCCTGAGAGATGCCCCTGCCAGTTCCAAGCATCAAGCCTGAAACCAGCAATGGGCTCACTAGTTAATAAGGGATGGACAAGAATACTACATTTAAGGAGAGAAAGACAGGGGGCCGAACAGCAAAGGAATTAAGTAAAACAAAATGGAGAAAGGACAGAGGCCAGTAGCTAAGCCAAGAACAGTCTGAAGCACCTGAAGTTGACATTTTTATAGGTTAAAACGGTTGAATATTGGCAATTTCAGATATTTCAACTTGACAGAACAGAAGCTTCTATTTTTAAATACTAATATACAACTTAGACGGAGAAGGCAATGGCACCCCACTCCAGTACTCTTGCCTGGAAAATCCCACGGACGGAGGAGCCTGGTAGGCTGCAGTTCATGGGGTCGCTAAGAGTCAGACATGACTGAGCGACTTCACTTTCTCTTTTCACTTTCATGCATTGGAGAAGGAAATGGCAACCCACTCTGGTGTTCTTGCCTGGAGAATCCCAGGGACGGGGAAGCCTGGTGGGCTGCCGTCTATGGGGTCACAGAGTCGGACACGACTGAAGTGACTTAGCATAGCACAGCATAGCATACAACTTAGAACAAATCTACTTATTTTTTTCCCCTTAGTAAAGAGGGGCTACAACTCTGTCCACCTGCTGCTACTTCAATTACTTTCTTTGAGATGAGGACTACAACAAATTGTATCTGCAAGGCACACAGAACCATCTTCTCACAACATGTGTGCCCTTATAAAAGAAATTTTAAAGTTAAAAAAAAAACTCATTGTACATTTTCAATAACAGTAGATTTTTTGTCTTATAACACAAAATAATTCCTAGTAATATTCCTGAAGATGTATGATCTAAAATACCTTAATTTACTTCATGTCTAAGGACTTTACCCTGGATAAAAGAATAATAATCGCTAATATATAACTGAGTACTTACTACAGCTTTGGAATTGTTCTCATCATGTTCCTATATTAAGTAATTTAATCCTTACAATAATCTTATGGAGTTGATACTATTGTCTCTGTTTCTGAGATAAGAGAAATTGAAACAAAGAGTAAACCAAGGTCACAAAACTATAGTAAGGGACAAAACCAAGATCTGAATCCAGGCAGTCTGACTCCAGACTTGTATTTTTAAATACTATACCGATACGCTACACAAAAATACGGCTATAAAGATATTCATCTCAGAGTTGTTTAAAATAAGCAAAGACTGGAAAACTTTTAAAAAGTGACTAGTTAAAAAATATCCAATACAATGGAATACTATGGTGCCATTAAAGATACTGTTGAGTAAATGTTTAATAAGGAAAATGTTCACGATACATTATATGAAAAAGAATGGGAGGTAACAACATAAATTTATTTAAAAACAAGTATTTAAATATGTATAGAAAAAAAGACCAGAAAAACATCTAACAAAATGTTAACAGTAGTTGTATTTCAGGATTAAGTTTATTAAGTGACTGAATCAATTTTCTATAACAAATAAGCATAACTTCTGCAATAAGGAAAATTATTTTTTTAAAAAGATCTTTCAGAGTTTTAATTACTTTAAAGAATGCCAAATTATATATTCACTTACAGATATACTTTATTTTACATATACATTTTTATTTAACTTTACCTTCCAAAAGCTGTGAGCTGACATTGACAAAATCAATTTTCTTCCGAAGATATCGCTGATTCAATTTCCAAATGCATGAAATAAATGCATTCTTTTCAGCAGTGCTGCTGGCAACCCATTTATATATTTTTTCAAAATGTAAATCAAATTCAGGATTTTCCTGTAATAAAAACACATAATAGGTATCTACATTTCAATAAAACAAAAAGCTAAAATCACCATTAAAAATCAACTAAGTGACTTCTAAAAAATGGTTCAGAAAATTCAGTTTATAGCAAAAATTTATTTGCCTCCCAAAAGAAGCTGGATTAAAAACAACATAGTTGGCAATTTCCCTTCTATATCTGTTAGGTCTATACGTGAAAGTACAGGATGTCTACTTAATGGCATGTGTTTCAACTTCCTAATTTATAAGATGACAATGGTCTTGAGTTTTGATTTTTCTTTTTAAATTGCCTTTGGGGGTTTCAGAGTTACACTTCTTCTTTAATAATGTGCTATTATTCATAACTGTGATTTGATACTAATTCCTTATAACATATGAGAACAAATACAATCTATACCCGAGTGTGGTTTCCAAGAACACATGAGGTGGAAAGCAGCGACTGCTCCTGTTTTCAATTCTGAAAACAGAATAATTAAGAGTGTTTCAAAAGCAAAAAATACTGGTGGCCTTATTTTAATGAAAAAAAGGTTCAACTGATGTGAGAGAATTGCAGTATGCTCTCTATATATCTCTTAAGTCAAATTACAGAAATAATTTCATGCCTTGATATTCTCCCTTGAATGCAGAACTACTTGATTACTATATAAAAAATGAAAACACATAGATGTATATTTTCCTTTACATCTAAGGAATTAAAAGATAGTCTCAAATGTTTTTAATGTTCTATAGAAGGCTAATCATACATTCAATTAGTTTAAAGTGTTGTTTAGGGGGATAAAATGTAAATAAAGACCACAAAATGGAAGAAAAGTGATACCAGATTTTTATTATGAAGATCTGAGATAATTACAGTAGGATGGTTGTATTAATTAATTTATAGCTCAATAAACAGAACTAAAATAACAAGAGATTAAAAACTTTCATTTACAATGAAAAAGTAATTGCATTAAATTGTTACAGTCACTATGAAAAACAGTATGGAGGTTCCTCAAAAGACTAAAAACAGAGTTGCTATACGATCTAGCAATCTCATTCCTGGACATGTTTTGGACAAAACTATAATCTGAAAAGATACATGTACTCCAGTGTTCACTGCAGCGCTATTTCAACAATCAAGGCACAGAAACAACCTAAATGTCCACCAACAGATGAATGGATAAAGATGACATGGTACATATATACACTGAAATACTACTCAGCCATAAAAAAGAATGAAATAATGCTATTTACAACAAATGGATGCAACTAGAGATTATCATACTAAGTGAAGAAAGTCAGAGAAGGACAAATACCATATATCACTTATATATGGAATATAAAACATGACACAAATGAACTTATCTGCAAAAGAGAAACAGACTCATAGACACAGAGAGCAAACTTGGGGTTGCCAAGGGGGAGGAAAAGGTGGGGAGGGATATGTTGGGAGTCTGGGGCTAGCAGATGCAAACTATATATATATAGAGAGAGAATGAATAAACAAGGTCCAACTGTATAGCACCAGGAACTATATTCAATATCCTGTGATAAACTATAGTGGAAAAGAATATGAAAAAGAATGTATGTATATGTCTAACTGAATCCCTTTGCTGTACAGCAGAAATTAACACAACATTGTAAATCAACTGTACTTCAGTAAAATACACTTAAAAAAAGGTAATTGCATTAGTATCTATAAAGAAATCTAACAGTCTTGGCAACCAACATGAAACTTGATGGGAAATGATCTCTTCCCTGGGAATATTTCCCATAATGCCATAAAAGAAGCTGAGTGCTCCAGCAGCAACACTCACACAAATCAATGTGTGATGCTAAATGGCTGTTAGGCTATGTATAAAAATTTTATGTTTTACATCCATATATAGCATACACACACCAAGGTGCTTGCATAAAATGAAAAGAAAAATCCATTAAGCAAGTCAGCAATGAGGTGTCAGCTGAGGAAAGTATTCAAATGAGCATTTAGCCATGTTAGTGTATTATACAAGTCAATGGGCTTATGAAATGTAAAACTACTGGAGAGAAGAAAGCTTTTTAATAAATGTGAGTTTCTAAAAAACCCTTAAAGTATTTTGTCTTAAACAGAAAATCTTTCCTCTTGATCCTTCCCATAATAACAGAAATTATTATATAATGCAAAGTGGTTTTTAAAATCTCATTTTCATGTTCTTTTCAAATACATATACATGCACCCACACTCAAAGCACCTGTCAGACCCCATTTTCCACATTCCACATTTTTCTAAAAATTGGGTGCTTTGTAGGAATCAACGACGGCCCAGTTTTCCCTAAAATACTTAAAGAAAAGGAATTCACTCCACTTTGAAAGAAATCACAACTCTATAGATATGCAGGACTCTCCTAAACTTGTTTTTGTTTCTTTAAAAAATTTCTGTTTGCACCTGACTCAACTGCTTGTCATTCTCAGCAGCTTTTAGATCCTCAGAGGTCTGAATCAGGGTTAGCCTAAAACCAGACTTTTATTTTATCAGACTGCTCTACAAAGGTAGTTTTTACTTCTCTGTGCCTTTTGAATCAATGTAAAGACTTGAAGAGCTCACTCACAGAGCACCTGCAGTTACAGTACTATAAGCCTTGCTTACAGCCCCATCCACAGTATAGAGGATATGCTGCAAAGCACCCCCGAGAGCTCTGGAAGGGCCCCTGGGCTGTGAAGGAAGATGAGGGCAGGGTTAGACAGGCTGAGGAGGAGGAGGCACATGCTTCAACCTGAAGAGCTCTACTTGATTTCCTTGTTTTTATTTAAGGGGTACTGCTGTGAAAAGCCTTGAACTGTCAGGAATAAAGGTGCTCCTTTATCATGATTATCATATTATTCAACCTTCTTGGAATCCGAGAGTGACTTAAGCTAAAGGTGTGATATCTTATTCTTTAATATCTAATATTTTATTCTTTCTGGAGAAGGAAATGGCAGCCCACTTCAGTATTGTTGCCTGGAAAATCCCATGGACAGAGGAGCCTGGTGGGCTACAGTCCGTGGAGTCACAGAAGACTTGGGCACGACTTAGTGACTTAACAACAACAATCATATTCTTTAAAGTCCTTAGAATAAGGGGTGTAACTCAGTGCCAACACTTGAGCCACAATATTCAAACCATGGCTTCACAGGGCCAGCTCAGCTGCCTCAGCTGATGATTCTGCATCAATTTGTGAGGGCTACCTGAGGAAGATTCACTTTGATTATATTTTATGTGATTTTGAATGAGGTTTTACCAAAACAATGATTTTTTTAAAAACTCACACTACAAACCACCTTAAAATCCATACTAATTCATAGATACTCTACTAAGTATATCTAATCTAAACAAAGAAATGTACAGTCAAGGTTATTTTGCTCTAATTATGTAGCTTGTGAACAAACATAATTGCAGCTCAAAAAAACCCACCAACAATGAAACAAGTTTACATATTTACTTATTTTTAGTAGCCTGAGACTGAGAAGTGGGAGAATGGAAGGCTGGACAATACACTGTAGACTAATTCAAGGTTAGGTGGTGAACCACAGGGTCACAAAATAAATTTAGATCATCTTAGAAGTCAACATACTATGTTATAAAATGAAAGACACGTCAAAGAAAAAAAGAAAACATACTTTAATAGCATCCTTGGCATCTACCACAGCCAGGTCTCGAAGGGCCCAAGCAATCTGCCTTTTGTAGAAATCTCCTTTATCAGATTTCTTGACTTTGACCACCTTCACCTGTACAGGGCGTTCAGTTGTCACTGTTGAATAAAACATACACTTTCATTAGAGACATTATTCATGTCCTCATTTTTCATTCATTCATTCTTTGCAAACAGCTGTCAGATGCCTACTGTTGTTTAGTTGCTAAGCGATCTCTGACCCTTTTAGTGGTTTCTGACTCTCAGGGACTGTAGCCTGCCAGGACATCGGGATGTCCTGGGCAAGAATACTTGAGTGGGTTGCCATTTCTTTCTCCAGGGGATCTTCCTCATGCAGGGACTGAATCCGTGTCTCCTGCATTGGCAGGCAGATTCTTCACTGCCACCACACGATACTAAAGCAGGAATAGTATTTCATTAACAAATGCTATGACTGAGGAATACACAGATTACTAAAAGAAGAATCTAAATCAGACTAGAGGGTCAGAGGCAGATTCCTTAATAAGTAAAACTCTTAAAACTCAAGAACAAGACAAAATATTCTGATTAAAAAATGGGCCAAAGACCTTGACAGACATCCAACCAAAGAAAATATACAGATGGTACATAAACATTGAAAAGGTGCTCCACATCATTTTTCATGGGGAAAACGCAAATTAAAACAATAGTGAGATACCACTACACACCTACTGTTGCTTAGTCACTAAGTCGTGTCTGACTCTTTTGCGACCCCATAGCTTGTATAGCCTGCCAGGCTCCTCTGTCCATGGGATTTCCCAGGCAAGAATACTGGAGTGGGTGGTCATTTCCTTCTTAATGGCCAAAATCCAGAGCACTGACAATACCAAACCCTTGTGAGGATGTACAGCAACATGTACTGTCATTTGCTGATGGTGGGAACTAAAAATGGTATAGTCACTTTGGCAATTTCATAGCAAAACTAAATATAGCATACAGTCTAGGAATCATGTTCCACAGTATTTACTACAAGAATCTGAAAACATGTCCACACAAAAACCTGCACACGGATATTTATAGCTGCTTTATTCAAAACTGACAACTTGGAAGCAACCAAGATGTTCTTCAGTAGGTGAATGGATAAATAAATTGTGGTATATCCGGACAATGGAATGTTATGTAGTGCTAAAAACAAGTAAGCTATAAGCCATGAAAACCACTGGAGGTAATGTAAATGCAGATTATTAAATGAAAGAAACCAATCTGAGAAGGCTACATACTATTTGATTCCAATTACTATTTGGTCTTCTGGAAAAGGCAAAACTATGGGGACAGTAAAAAGATCAGTGGTCACCAGGAATTGGGGAAGAGATGAACATGTAGAGCAGAGAGAATTTTTAGGGCAGTGACAATACTGTATGACATTATAATGACAGATATATGTCATTATCCATTTGTCCAAACCAACACCAAGATTGAACCCTAAGGTAAACTATGGATTTCGGGTGATTATAATTTGTTAATGTAGGTTTATTCTTGGTAACAAACGTACCATTGTGGTGAGTGGTAGAGAAAGGCTATGCATGTAAGGGTTAAGGTATACATGGGAATTCTCTGTACTTTTCTCTCAATATTCTTGTAAACCTAAAACTGCTCTAAAAAAAAATAATAAAGTCTTAAAATGTATTAATGCTAACAAGAATTATCATTTATGATGGTATAAAAAAATCTAGGAATAAATAAATACCTAGGAGTAAATACAACACATGTGCAAAAGCCTTTAAAATTATAAAACTTACTGAAAGTCTTTAAAACTATAATCCTTGTTGAAAGGCATTAAAGAAGACCAAGAAAACCACACCATACGCATGAACAAGATTTTATATAAAAATGCACGTTCTCTCCAAAGTGAACTATAGATTCAAAACAATTCCAATAAAAATCCTAACAAAATTTGGAACATGACAGGTTGATTATAAAATTTAGATAAAACAACAAAATACCCACAAAACAACATAAAACCAGATATAAGAAAGTGCCCAGAAAAAAACAAACACTCATCACTACAAACATGGACACAGGTAAATCAAAGACTGAAATATGAAAGGTAAAATTATAAAACTTGTAGAAGGTAATACAGGAGAATACTTCTAAGGGCTTCCCTGGTGGTTTAGACAGTAAAGAATCCGCCTGCAATGCAGGTGACCTGGGTTTCATCCCTCGGTAGGGAAGATTCATTGGAGAAGGGAGTGGCAACCCACTCTAGTATTCTTGCCTGGAGAATTCCATGAACAGAGGAGCCTTGTGAGCTACAATGCATGGGGTCACAAAGAGTGAGACACGACTGAGCAACTAACACACGACATGACACATGACAGGGTAGGGAAGGACATCTTAAACAAGAGACAAAAAGGCCATAAATGGTCAGATAAATGATCAGACTGATTAATCTGATTTCATTTAAATTATAAATGTCATCAAAAGGCATCATAAAAAGTGAAACCACAAGCCGCAAACCAGGATGCATATAACCAACAAATAAGCACCCACATTATATTAAGACCTCAAAGAATCAACCAACCTAAAAGGACAACCAACACAGTAGAAAGATGAACAAAAGGCTTAAACAGGCAAATTTAGGCAATAAATGACTAATAAATTCATGAACAGAGACTTAATCTCATTTTTATTTAGGGAAATACAGTTTAAAACCACAATGAGATTCTATTTCACACTCGCCGGATTGGAAACAATTGATAGTCTGTCAAAACCAAGTTTAGACTAAGATGTTGAGAACCCAAAATATACACTGCCTGTGGGAGTGTAATCAATAAAACTACTTTTCAAAATAATTTGTTATTATAGTGTTGAACATTCACATGCCTGTGACCCAGCAATCTCATACTTAGCTATCTATCCCAGAAAATTCTTGCCTATACACTGGCAGACAAGGACAAACATGTTTTGTTGCCTGAATAGCAAAACCTGGAGACAAATCTCCTGGTCATCACTAGTAGGATGGGTAAGTAAACAGCTGTACTCTCAGAATAGAACACTACATAGCAGTGGAAATAAAAGACTCAACAGCCATGGGAGGAAAACAGTATGTAACATGAACCTACTGATGAGTGGAAGTCACAAATGAATGCATGTGTTACAATTCAATTTATGCTCAGTTCAGTTCAGTTGCTCAGTCATGTCCGACTCTTTGCGACCCCATGAATCGCAGCACGCCAGGCCTCCCTGTCCATCACCAACTCCTGGAGTTCACCCAGACTCACGTCCATTGAGTCAGTGATGCCATCCAGCCATCTCATCCTCTGTCGTCCCCTTCTCCTCCTGCCCCCAATCCCTCCCAGCATCAGAGTCTTCTCCAATGAGTCAACTCTTTGCATGAGGTGGCCAAAGCACTGGAGTTTCAGCTTTAGCATCATTCCTTCCAAAAAAATCCCAGGGCTGATCTCCTTTAGAATGGACTGGTTGGATCTCATTACAGTCCAAGGGACTCTCAAGAGTCTTCTCCAACACCACAGTTCAAAAGCATCAATTCTTCGGTGCTCAGCCTTCTTCACAGTCCAGCTCTCACATCCATACATGACCACAGGAAAAACCAATGCCTTGACTAGACGGATCTTTGTTGGTGAAGTAATGTCTCTGCTTTTGAATATGCTATCTAGGTTGGTCATAACTTTCCTTCCAAGGAGTAAGCGTCTTTTAATTTCATGGCTGCAGTCACCATCTGCAGTGATTTTGGAGCCCAGAAAAATAAAGTCTGACACTGTTTCCACTGTTTCCCCATCTATTTCCCATGAAGTGATGGGACCAGATGCCATGATCTTCGTATTCTGAATGTTGAGCTTTAAGCCAACTTTTTCACTCTCCTCTTTCACTTTCATCAAGAGGCTTTTAGTTCCTCTTCACTTCTGCCATAAGGGTGGTGTCATCTGCATATCTGAGGTTATTGAGATTTCTCCCCGCAATCTTGATTCCAGCTTGTGCTTCTTCCAGTCCAGCGTTTCTCATGATGACTCTGCATATAAGTTAAATAAGCAGGGTGACAATATACAGCCTTGACGTACTCCTTTTCCTATTTGGAACCAGTCTGTTGTTCCATGACCAGTTCTAACTGTTGCTTCCTGACCTGCATACAAATTTCTCAAGAGGCAGATCAGGTGGTCTGGTATTCCCATCTCTTTCAGAATTTTCCACAGTTTATTGTGATCCACACAGTCAAAGGCTTTGGCATAGTCAAGAAAGCAGAAATAGATGTTTTTCTGGAACTCTCTTGCTTTTTCCATGATCCAGCAGATGTTGGCAATTTGATCTCTGGTGCCTCTGCCTTTTCTAAAACCAGCTTGAACATCAGGAAGTTCACGGTTCACATATTGCTGAAGCCTGGCTTGGAGAATTTTGAGCATTACTTTATTAGCGTGTGAGATGAGTGCAATTGTGCGGTAGTTTGAGCATTCTTTGGCATTGCCTTTCTTTGGGATTGGAATGAAAACTGACCTTTTCCAGTCCTGTGGCCACTGCTGAGTTTTGCTGGCATATTGAGTGCAGCACTTTCACAGTATCACCTTTCAGGATTTGAAATAGCTCAACTGGAATTCCATCATCTCCACTAGCTTTGTTCGTAGTGATGCTTTCTAAGGCCCACTTAACTTCACATTCCAGGATGTCTGGCTTTAGGTCAGTGATCACAGCATCGTGATTATCTGGGTCGTGAAGATCTTTTTGTACAGTTCTTCTGTGTATTCTTGCCATCTCTTCTTAATATCTTCTGCTTCTGTTAGGTCCATATCATTTCTGTCCTTTATCGAGCCCATCTTCGCATGAAAGGTTCCCTTGGTATCTCTAATTTTCTTGAAGAGATCTCTAGTCTTTCCCATTCTTTTGTTTTCCTCTATTTTTTTGCATTGATCGCTGATTGATATGCTCAGTTTAAAGCAAATCTAACAATACATTATTTGAGATTACAAACATATATGGCAAAATGATAAAGAAAAGCAAGGAAATAGTAAATCAAAACTCAGGATACTCGTTACCTCTTAATGAGGGAGGGAAGGGAATGGGAGCAGGGCAGGGCACACAAGAGACTTCAAAGGTAACAGTAATATTCCTTTTATCCTGGGTGGTGGCTACACAAGTGTTCATACCTTTATATGTTATGGAACTGCTTTTGTATCTTTTTAAGACTTAATTAAAGACAACTGAAAAAAATGAATTTGCTGGCCCAACAGTTTTTCCAATCATAGAGACCAAGAGAATATTTTATAAACAACTAGGAAATGTCTCCAAGGAATAAAAGAAATCTTTCCTTATTAAATACTCACCTGTGGCACACAAAAAACAGTTCTTTTTCTTTTTTCCTGCCTTGCAGACATTGACAATACTCAGCAGGCGTTCATCATTTGGAGTAAAAATGTCTCTTTGTAATGCATGCTTGATTGCTGTCATCTTTACTCAGCTGAAAAATTCAGAGTACAGATATTACATTTGTCAAAATCATTCTTCTTATATTGTTCTATTTAGGATTAGGAAAAGACCTTATTTATGGTTAATAAGCATGGGGAAATAATTTCATACATTTGTACACCTACATCATAAAGATAAAATGCTGTGTGTTTGTAAAAGAAATTAGAGAACCAGTATTATCAAACTCTAAGATCTTTTGAAGTGCTCACCAAATACTAAATATTTTTTTAAAGATTTATGAAAAATTAAAAGGCCCATTCTCAATATTTCAATATAAATTTCCTATATAAATAACTTTTACAACTCAACAACAACAAAAAAACAAATAACCCAATTAAAAATTGAGCAAAGGGTTTGGGAGACATCTCTCCAAGGAAGACATATGAATGGTTAAAAGTGACACGGAAAGATGCTTAACATCATTAGCCATTAGGGAATCATAAATTAAAACAATGAGATACCTACCACTTTACACCTGCTAAGATGGCTAAAATTAGAAAGACGAGTGTTGGTAAGGGAACTCTCACATACTCCTGATGATTGTAAAATACCATGGCTGCTCTGGAAAATAATCTGGTGGTTCTTCAAACAGTTAAATGTGAATTTACCACATGACCCAGCAATTCCATTCCTAGGTATATACTTAAGAAAACTGAAAATGTATGTCCACACAAAAACATGCCCATAAACGTCCACTGCAGCATTATTCACAATAGCCAAAAGTGGAAACATCTCAAATGTCCTGGGGAACAACAAAATGAAATATACCCATACAGTGGTGTATTATTTGGCCATAAAGAGGAGCAAAGTACTGATACGTACTACTGACACACAGATGAATCCTAAAGACATTATGTTAAGTGAAAGAAGTCAGTTGCCAAGGGCCACATATTTCATGATTCCATTTATATGAAATGTCCAAAGTAGACAAATCCACACAGACAGACTGATTTCTGGTTGCCAGGGGTGGGGGGCAAGCAGGCATGAGGAGTGATTGCCAATGTGTACGGGGTTTCTTTTGGGGGTGATGAATATGTCCTTCAATTAGACAGTACTGATAGGTGTATAACCCTGTGAATATATACTGAAAACCACTGAATTATATACTCGAAAGGGTTAATTTTATGGTATATTAATTATATGTAGAAAAAGCTGTTGTTAGAAAATAGTTTTCCACTCGTCTTCCTTTTCTCATCTAATTCAACATCTTTTTTCAAATACCAACTTAAATATTTTTTAAACATCTCTTTTCAAGTTTATTTGTTAAATATACTGAACACATATTTGTGTGTGTGTATTTATTACTGTTTCCAACGCAGGTATATAGTATTTAATACATATGAGCTGGCTTAGGAAATTAACTTCTACTCCTAACACTGTTTCTATGGGAAAATGAAGGAATTATGAGTTTTAAATAAATGACTTTGAATGTATTTTTATAATACAATGACTCTTTTGAAAACTCCTCTATTTTACTCAATCTGTAACATTTCTATCTCTGCTCCAACTCAAAAAAATTGCTTTTCTCAGAAAAACCACATCTTCCCACTTCCATCCCTATTCCCCCTCATCTCAGCTTTCAGTCTTCTGATCTCCTCTTCCATCCTGTTCTCTTAGAACATCTGGCCTCTCCAAGCTTAATTTCTTTCCCAGTCTAGCCTCGAGGCAGTGTTTATTTCCATACACCCACACCATTCCTTTCAATGATCTTGCTCCATTTGTAGATCAGTTCACCCCTGCTCATCAATCTCCATAAACTGTCTTTTTTTCTCTCCTCCTGGGCTGCCACATGGCACTTAAGAAGGTCTCATATCCATGTCCATTGTATTCATTACAACTTTTAAATCCAATCAATGCTAAACTTTCAATGTTGCTCAGCAATTCCTTAACACTTCCTTTGATGATCCTTCTTCCTTACTCCTTCGGTGTTGCAAATCCTTATTTCTCTCCTTCAACCCCCAATTCTGTCAGTCTACTCCCTCTCTGCAAATGACTTCACCATCTATCCTGGAGAGAATATAAAACCATGAAGAGCAAGTTTCCCCAACTGCTTTCTTCATCTTTCTACATTCCATTTTAACCTCCATTCCACCCATTATAAAATGTCTGTGTTACTATCTCTTCATATGTTCTAGATTCTACACATATGCTAAAAGCTCAACTCTATCCTTTGCTGAAGCCACCCTGGATACTGGCCAGTTTGCTTTTCTATCTCCAGGCTCTTGTTCATGCAATTTCTTTTTTCTCAAATTCTTTTCTCCCTGGGATATTCCAATTCATCCTGCTAAAATAAGATCTCTTTGGTGAAATAGTCCCACATGCAAAAAAAAAAAATCCTTTCCTACTTCTCTAACATTTCCCCTCTACTTTAACACAGTACTTACAAACCATATTGTCCAGCTAGTTGTATTATTTTCCCCATTAAGAGTATTTCCTCGCAGGCAAGACCTGTGTCTTATTCATCCTTACATTCCCAGAACTTGGCAAAGACATACAGACAGTTAATAAATTCACCAAAATGAAGGTACCAAATAACCTGACAGCTAAAGCATTTTGCTAATTTTCCTTCATCTACACATAACTTATCCTTTCTGGTCCTACTGCCAAGGTACAATCCAGGTTCACACCAACTACATCTATTTAACACCATAGCATCTGGTTACCTCTTTGCAAGCTTCCATAACCCCAAAACTCTCAACAAATAATATTAAAACATACCTTTCATCAAAAGATGCCCTTGCTCAACACTTTTCTAATGCTCCCAAAGACAAACCTTTCACTCCAAGCCCTTTGATCATTCTAGCCTTTAAATCTTTGCTTAGGAGATTTTCCATGCAGAGGGTATCATCTACCCAAATCCTAACTACATTCCATAATTTACATGAACTTGATTCAACACAGTCAATCCTAAAGGAAATCAGTCCTGAATGTTCAGTGGAAGGGCTAATGCTGAAGCTGAAACTCCAATACTTTGGCCATCTGATGCAAAGAACTGACTTCTTGAAAAAGACCCTGATGCTGGGAAAGGTTGAAGGGAGAAGCGGATGACAGAGGATGAGATGGTTGGATGGCATCACTGACTTGATGGAGATAAGTTTGAGCAAGCTCTGGGAGTTGGTGATGGACATGGAATCCTGGCATGCTGCAGTCCATGGGGGTCACAGAGCCGGACACGACTGAGCAAATAAACTGAACTGATTCAATACAGACCTTAATCCAAATTGATCTCTCCTCTCAACTGCTATACCATTTACTGCATTTGTTAAACATCCAGTACTTGCTGTCCAACTGGTTCATAAAGTCACAAGTTCCTGGATCTCAAGAACTCTCTTCAAGGGGCTTGGGGATGGCTAGGGGAGGAGGTGTTTTAGTAGTTTCATATTCTTTCTTTGTAGGTACTAAACAAATGCCTCTTGAGGAAATCTAAGCTGAATTATAAAAACTGGTTAAATGAATGAATGACTATTAGTGGTCAGCATCTATCACCCAATCCCTCTTTGGTCAAAAGCGAGGACTGATAATATGGTAAGTGGTAAAAACAAGAGAGGAAATAGGCACAGTTGATAAAGGAGTTAGGCAGAATGAAAAGCACTACACATTCAGCAAACACTAATGCCTACTGCTGCTGCTGCTGCTAAGTCGCTTCAGTCGGGTCTGACTCTGTGTGACCCCATAGACGGCACCCCACCAGGCTTCCCCGTCTCTGGGATTCTCCAAGCAAGAACACTGGAGTGGGTTGCCATTTCCTTCTCCAATGCATGAAAGTGAAAAGCGAAGGTGAAGTCGCTCAGTCATGTCCGACTCTTAGCGACTCCATGGACTGCAGCCTACCAGGCTCCTCCGTCCATGGGATTTTCCAGGCAAGAGTACTGGAGTGGGGTGCCAGTGCCGTCTCCGGATGCCTACTAAGTGCCAGGCAAAATTCTAGGTTACCATGATGAATATGACAGACATATCCACGAAGACAGGAAGATTCTTGGCTCCAACGGCATCTACTTTACTAAGATGCCATGAGTAACTCTCCAGTGTTTATAGTACTTTTTTGGTAAGTCAGTGAATTTTAGAGGTTCTTTAAAACTATTTTCCAGGTATAAGAACCCATGTCTGACCACGTTCCAGAGGCGGTCAGCCACAGTACGCTATGTCGGTCCCTGTTTCCTTAAATTCAGCCGAATCACTACAGGATGCGACAGATAACTTGTAAGCAGTACTGTCATGAGAGTGAGTGCGTGTGGTTAAGTACTCTGTCTGCTATCCAGACACCTTAGTGCGTGGAGCACTGAAGCGAATACGCCACTGCATGGCAACAGGGAAATGCACTTAATGAGATTTAGAAGAAAATGAGGATGTGGACAAAGAAGGGGAAGGTACTGCCACGCCCTCCCCTCCTGGTCCAAGCCAAAGAACAAACTGTTCAAGACCGTTTTTTACGATGAAATCTGATTTTCATGGGCGGAACCGGAAAAGGATGTCTGGGCTGCCCTCCCAGTCCCCAAGGATAACAAGGGGTAACGGGATCCTCCCACCGGCTCTCCGCCTTACCCAGAAAGGCTGGGAACAGAAGCGGGCTTTGACGGCGGAGGGAGCAGTACCCAGCCCCCGGCGCTGGACCAATACCAGGACTGAGGAGCCGCCTCAGACCTTGGCATCCACCCCTCCGTTCATTTGTCCGCCGCCGCCAGGACCGCCCGGCAGCCGCGGCCGAAGGCTTACCGCAAGGCCGGACCGAGCCCGGCTGTGCCAAGGCGGGTCCTCCAAGACGGAGACCGGACAGGACTGGGGCAGCCACCGTTACTAGGATGAACCCCTCAATTAAGGAGTGAACTGGAAGCAGCCGTCCTGCCACCACTTCCTATATCCGGGCACGTGACACACCTCCCCGCCGGAAGTCGGTTGGGTTGAGAAGGAAGCATTCGCGGCTTTGGCCTTGGTGAGGGGGTGGGGTCAGGTCTCTCCGGAGGGGCGTGTCTACGACAGGCAGGAGCGGGCCTTGTAGCTGGAGACTGACTCCGGACCTGGGGGATTTGGTGTGCGTATTCCTTTCTCTAGAAGACTTATTTATTCAGCTATTTTCAACAGTTCACTTAAGAAGTGATCTGATCAAATGTTTTCTTTTTTTTTGCACGCCTAAAGTCCATGTGTGTGGTAGGTTGAAGTGGCTTCCGAGATGTTCTTCCTGAAATGTTACAAGAAAGCATTATGGGGGCCAGGAATTCCAGTTAGCTCTGTTTCCATCTCAAGATTTGGGGTTTTATAAAATATTAAGTAATTTTAAAAGTATTAAAATTATTTGATAGCAATTTTCCCCACTTTGGACTTCCCTGGTGGCTCAAACGGTAAAGCATCTGTCTACAATGCGGGAGACCTGGGTTCCATCCTTGGATCGGGACGATCCACTGGAGAAGGAAATGGCAATCCACTCCAGTGTTCTTGCCTGGAAAATCCCATGAACAGAGGAACCTGGTAGGCTACAGTCCATGGGGTCTCAAAGAGTCGGACACGACTGAGTGACTTCACTTTCACTTTTCACTTTCATACGTTGGAGAAGGAAATGGCAACCCACTCCAGTGTTCTTGCCTGGAGAATCCCAGGGAAGGGGGAGCCTCGTGGCCTGCTGTCTATGGGGTCGCACAGAGTCGGACACGACTGAAGTGACTCAGCAGCAGCAGCAAAGTTCAGTTAAATCTAGATCAATTCATTTCAGTCGCTCAGTCGTGTCCCTATGGACTTTGGCGACTCCGTGGACTGCAGCTCGCCAGGCTTCCCTGTCCATCACTAACTCCCATGAGCTTGGTCAAACGCATGTACTTCCAGTCGGTGATGCCATCCAACCATCTAATCCTCCCCTCACCCCCTTCTCCTCCTGCCTTCACTCTTTCCCAGCATCAGGTTCTTTTCAAAGGAGTCCGTTCTTCCTATCAGGTGCCAAAGTATTGGAGTTTCAGCTTCAACATCAGTCCTTCCACTGAACATTCAGCACTGATTTCCTTTAGGATTGACTGGTGCAATCTCCTTGCAGTCCAAGGGACTCTCAAGAGTCTTCTCCAACACCACAGTTCAAAAGCATCAATTCTTGGGTGCTCAGTTTTATTTATAGTCCGATTCTTACATCCATACATGACCACTGGAAAAACCATAACCTTGACTAGACGGACCTTTGTTGGCAAAGTAATGTCTCTGCTTTTTAATATGCTGTCTAGGTTGGTCATAACTTTTCTTCCAAGGAGTAAGCATCTTTTAATTTCATAGCTGCAATCACCATCTGCAGTGATTTTGGAGCCCCACCAAAATAAAGTCATCCACTTTATTTCCCTATCTATTTGCCATGAAGTGATGGGACGGGATGCCGTGATCTTAGTTTTCTGAATGTTGAGCTTTAAGCCAGCTTTTTCATTCTCCTCTTTCACGTTCATCAAGAGGCTTTTTAGTTCCTCTTCACTTTCTGCCATAAGGGTGGTATCATCTGCATATCTGAGGTTATTGATATTTCTCCCGGCATTCTTGATTCCAGCTTGTGCTTCATCCAGCCCAGCATTTCACATGATATACTCTGCATATAAGTTAAATAAGCTGGGTAACAAGATACAGACTTGACATACTCCTTTCCCAATTTGGAACCAGTCTGTTGTTCTGTGTCAGGTTCTAACTGTTGCTTCTTGATCTATATACAGATTTCTCAGGATTCAGGTAACATCTCTCGAAGAATTTTCCCCAGTTTTTTGTGATCCACACAGTCAAAGGCTTTGGTGTAGTCAATAAAGCAGATGTTTTTCTCAAACTCTCTTGCTTTAAATCTAAATCTAGATACTTGCAGGTTATAGCATGAAGAGTTTAAATGAGTTAAATCAGAATGGGGGGAGGGGGCAGGAGGTATCTTGCTGGGGCCAAGATAACAGCACTTTTTTCTTCTTCTTTCTTTCTTAATTTTTTAGGCCCCACAGTGTGCAGAATCTTCCTTCTCCAATCAGGGAAGGAACCTGTACCCCCTGGAGTGGAAGCATGGAGTCTTAACCACTGGACCACCAGGGAAGTCCCCACCAGCACATTTAATATCTTCCAGGAAGAGTCTCATATGCTGTAGAGGTCCACTGATGTAGTGACATTGACATTTAAAAATTGTTCTGTAGAGTAGCTTCTTGAGGATCATCTGAAAGTTCTTTAGAAAATGCAGCTCTCAGGCTTACTTCAGAGCTACTGAATGGTAATCTATGTCTTAACAGGATGACACCTATGCAGGTGTAAATTTAGGAAGTGCAGATAATGCCAATGTTGTTGGTTGCAAGACAAGTGATTTATTTAGTCCATATTCTTAGCTCCTGTTTTATGCCAGATACTTTGATGGAAGTGTGGAGGTGATTTGATATGACTCTTACCCTGAAGAAATTCATGGTATGGTAGGGCCAAATAAGATATACGTGTGCTGCTGCTGCTGCTGCTGCTAAATCGGTTCAGTCATGTCCAACTCTGTGTGACCCCATAGACGGCAGCCCACCAGGCTCCCCTGTCCCTGGGATTCTCCAGGCAAGAAGGCTGGAGTGGGTTGCCGTTTCCTTCTCCAGTGCATGAAAGTGAAAAGTGAAAGTGAAGTCGCTCAGTCGTGTCCGACTCTTAGCGACTCCATGGACTGCAGCCCACCAGGCTCCTCCTTCCATGGGATTTTCCAGGCAAGAGTACTGGAGTGGGGTGCGTATAAATACACATAAAATAAGACAAAATAAATGACCAAAGAGAGATACAGGCCAGATAAATGTGTTGGTATTTCAAAGGAGTGATTTCTTTACTTCAGCTCAATACCATCCTTTGCAAGGGTTCTGCAGGAACCCTTGGGTGCAAGCATTTGTTTATTTGAGAAACAGAGCCACCTAAGTGCCAGGGACTGGAGATACAAAGACAGGGATCCCGCTGAGAAGGGGGTCTGTCTCTCCCATGGTCATTGGAGAGACAGAATTAAATAGATGGATAAATTACAGTCTAGTGTGGTGAACCAAACAATAAAAGTAGAAAAAAAGAGATGAAACACCATGGAAATGCAAAAGAGTGTGTAACTCACTCTTTCAAGATGGGTTCACTGAGAAAGGGACAAAATGAGATATGCAAAGTATCTTTCAATGTGTATCTGAAGATATAATTTGGTAGAAAAATCTGCAGAAATAGTAGGGACCTGTTTGCTACTGAGATCAATATACTCTGGTCAATATTACTTGAAATGCTTTTCAGTTTCATTGAATGACTTCCCTTTTAAGAGCAGGATCTGATCTGATCTTTAAAAAGGCCTCTTGGGTCCTTCCTGTTCAGTCCCAGAACACTTACTGTAGTTACTCTTTATATGACAATTGCACATGCTATTTTGTCATATTATTATTATTAACTTGTATGTTTACAGCCCTCTTCAGAGTTGAGAAGTGAATTGCCATTTCTCATTTCCTCTCCTGGATTCCTCTCAAAGTGGAGGCACAGTATTTTATCTGGGGTTTTGATCCCAGGAAGCAAGAGTGAGAGATGAAGGAGGGGAAGTAAAACAAGAAAGAGAGAGAGGCAGTATAAGGATGTGTTGTTCAGTTGGTTGCCACAATGTCTGTTTTCTTGATCCCTTAGTACCTTCTGGAAAAGTCATGAAGTGAGTCTCAAAACTATCCACTGAAACCAAGAGTGGGAGAAGCATTTATCTGTCAGCTCCGGTCTACCTTTGATCAAACGTTAAGGCCCCTAGCCATTAACTACTCCACACTTCCCAAATGCACAGTTGTGAATGCCAAGCTGACTCCCGCATCAGAGAAGTCCTGAGGCAGGAAGGAAGAGGAGAGGTGCCACCATGTTGGGCTTGCCCACAGTTCATCGGACTGTTTAGAACAGGTTGCTGCAGCAGTAGTTGGAATAAGAGGTATGAAGGATTTGATATGGTGACAGAAGATACACAGATGGTGTCCATCAGTCCAGTCTTTGTACCACTCATATCTGCTTGGCCATTTAAGTCTAGTCCTTTACAGTCCCCTTCAAGGTGATGGACACCTGCAATCTCTGCAAAGACTTAATATAAGAGAGTTGATGCAATAAGCTTAAGTCCTTGCTGCTGCACTGATGCCAAGACTGTACTTGTTCTCTTGAGCTCCCTGCTCTACTCCCCATCCTTACCTCCCTTCACCCTTAGCCAGCACATCACCTGATCTAGGTTGTTGGCTCAGAGAGGCAACTGGAACCTTCAGCTTTTGTTTCCCTCCCTCTGGTTGGGTGATTGCCTGTTCACCTTATCCCAAGAGAAGCCTCTGTTGAATTCTTTGGATTCTAGATTTACCCTCCCTATTGCTATTGTATAGCAACAATCCCAGATCCTTTGCTAATCACAGTTGATTACTCCCACCAGGGCAGTCACTCCTCCCTTTGCTGGCTGGACTCCTATCTTGAGAAACTCAAAGCAACCAAATGATAATGAGGGAATTTCAAGTTCAGTGAAGCCTCCTCCACCCAACCCCTCGTGCTTGTGTTGGTGTTCAATTGCTAAGTCGTGTCCAACTGTTTTGTGACTCTCTTGCTCTGTTCGTGGGATTTCCTTGGCAAGAATACTAGAACAAGTTGCCATTTCCTTCTCCAGGGGATCTTACCGATCGAGGGACCAAACCCACATCTCCTGCATTGGCAGGAGAATTCTTTACTACTGAGCCACCAGAGAAGTCCCTACCCAACCCTTGGAGAGCTAATTATTATAATCCAGCAAAGCCTGGATTTGAGAGGCAGGAAACACAAATTCTGTGAGTCACTGGGAGTGATGATAAAATGGGCTAATCCTGCTCCCATTCCGGGCTTTCCAGAGCTGTGTCTTTAGCTATGTTTTTATTGGTTGATTGGAAGCATTTACCACATCAAAAGCTGGCTGCTTCTGAGTGATGAGGGATATGACCATATCAGTGGAGTATACGGTCATGTGTGTATTGTCACTTTTTGTTTCGGCTGTAAAATATATTCCTCGATTAGGGTAACAATCAGGAATGCTATAATTCTGGTGATTGTGAATGTTGGCAGAGTCACTTCAGGCAAGAAAGACAAACCTAGGAGTCTCTGGATGTTTGTACATCAGGCCACTTCCCTCTAAAAACATGCCATGAAGAATACTGCCCCAAGCTCTGACAACTGGCAAGATTTCCCTTCACCTTTGTTCTTTAAAGCCATCCCAGAGTAGGGCTTTGCACAGCCACAGTTCAGTTTTTCCTACACACCAACACATCTGTGAAACACACTTAAGCTTTTTATTCTGAAATTGGTAGTTGTAGGGAGCCCCAGGAGGGCAGATGAGTGAGTTGAGGAAGAGGTGCCAGTGCTATGGACGTTCCATGGAAGTCTGAGTCACCCTTTCGTGTAATTTACTTGTGTCTTCTGGACCTGTTCAGGCTCAGCCCTACACTGTTTATATTCTTCAACCGATTGCTGCTGTACTCATGCACTTATGACTTGGTGGATCTGATAACATCCAGCTCATGATAGATAGCGCTAGTGTTCCCAGTGGAGAATATTGTTTTCTGGCTCAGGCATGGCCTTGCAGAATACTCAGGATCTGTGCTGCAACTCTCTTACTGGGAGCTTTCCAGAAATTTCACACAGGGCTCTTATCCATCACAGATCCCTCAAGTACCATTAGATCTGCAGGAACAAATAGTCTGAACATTAGGGAACGTGCATCATGGCCCTTCTGGGCAACATAGCCAGCTGATAGATACTTTAGTTTTACAATAAGTTTGTTTCAACATCCTTACTTCTGGGAAACATATTCTGGTGGGTCTTTTGTCTCACATAATAAATTCATTCTAACACTCCTACTCCCCTGAGTCTTCTGATTCCTTTCTCAATACTCATTCAGAGTTGTTCTAACATCTCATTTAGTACAGGCCATCAGCATAGCCAAGCTTTAAGGAGGCATGAAGGGTTTGTATTAGGACTGATTCCAGGTGTCCTTGTCAAACTTTAAATCCAGAATCACAAGTAAATGGTGCCATGTCATAAACTCTTTGTTACCTAGCCTTACAACTTCATTCCCGTGTTTGAACGCTCTAAATATTTACTCCTGCATATAATCCCCTGGTTTCTATTGGTTATGTTAGACAGTTTTGCAGTTCTTTATCTATAGGTTAGTGATTCTCAATGGGTGATTTTGATGCCAAAGAGACATTTGGTACTGTCTAGAAATATTTTTGATGGTCATTACTGAGAGAGTTCTACTGACATCTAATGAGTAGAGGCCAGGGATACTGCTAAACACCTACAATACACAGGACAGCCTCCGCAGCAAAGAATTATCCAGCCCCAAATGTCACTAGTACTGAGATTGAATAATTCTGGTCTGATTCTCCCTGAAGCAGAGATTGCAATCTCCATGTAGATTGGGCTGAGATCTGACGCTGGTTACAGGCTTGAAGCAGTGGCAGTTGGGAGGATATTGGGGTAAATAAAGTCATAAATAAGGCACTTGCCTCAAATATACTCTTTGCAGTATTTCCTGATAAGGAGAGGCTGCTTTCCTTTATCAAAAGAAAGACTGTTGACAGAAAGGATGACAAAAAAATCTGAGCATTTAAGATTATAAGACATGGGCACATAAATATCCCCATTCTAGATCTCAAGACTTAATTTTTTTCCTACTAGGGCTGTAGTTTTGACATGGGTGATATTTCAAGGCTGTGCATTTAGACCACTTTGCAGCCCTGCCACCCTTATGACTATGTACTGAAGCTGATTTTTAGCACAGTCTGTTCGGTGGTTACTGTGCCCTAGAGGCTTCTGGCTTTCACAATGGGCCATGATTTGATTATTGATAGCCCTATCATTGTTAGCCCACAGTATCATTGCTTCCACAATGCTCAAGTACCATAGCCACTGTGTAATTCAATGCTTCATTTTCTGTCTGCTCTTCATTCTAATCTACTACAGTAGTCTTGATAATTAGCTTTGCTACTACTGTATGCAGGAGTTGTCACCACTTGGAATTCATCAACAACCACTTAACCACCAGCAGGGGTCCTTATTGTCTTGCAATCAGTGTTGTAAGAACTGCCTCCAAAATTGAATACTGAGGCTTTGCTTTTTGGAGTCACTTTTGATGCCCAGAGTTCCCCTGAAAGTGAAAGTCTCTTGGTCGTGTCTGACTCTTTGCAACCCCATGGACTATACAATCCATAGAATTCTCCAGGCCAGAATACTGGAGTGGGTACCCTTTCCCTTCTCCAGGGGATCTTCCCAATCCAGGGATCAAACTCAGCTGTCCCGCATTGCAGGTGGATTCTTTACCAGGTGAGCCCCAAGAGAAGCCCTCCCCTGAAAGCAGAGCCCCAAAGGCTTATGTGCTGGTGATTGGTTTGAGAATATGAGTTCAGGGAATAGAATAAGGGGCTCAGGGGAAACAAAATAAAGAAGTCACAAAAGCCAATACAAGGCTGCATTATTGAGTTAACAAATGCCATGTGTTGATTGATACTGTTGAACTTTCTGAGAATCCTTATGAAACATGTCTTATATTCTCTACTAAAGTGAAGAAGAACAAAGAGGAAGCATTTATCCAATGGCTCCTGTCTGCCATTGGTCAGAAGCACCACATGCTTCTAACTGCACATGTGTATGGAGGGCTAGTTTCTGCAGTATCCCACTTTAAAGGCAAGAAGGGACGGAGGGAAGATGCTGGATGGAATATTGCTCTTGAGAGATGATCTTCAGATTGATGCCTGCACAAAATTGATCACTGCAGCAACACCTGGACTATGGTGAGGCTGAAAGGATTTTAAATGATATGCAGAAGATTTCTAAACACAGTTTCTCCCTGAGTTTTCTCCATTTGAGTTAAAGTTATCTCTGTCATCTCAGCTGCTCAGGCCAGTCCTTGACTCCTGTCTTCCACTCACATTCTACATCCGATCTCTCAAGAAATCTTCAGGGTTCTACATTTAGAGTATTTCCAGAATCTGGCCACTGCTTACCATCTCCATTGCTACTCTTTCCTTGATTATTGCCAAGGTCTTGGCTCTCTTGAATTACTGTTGCTCTCTCTACCATGGATTCCTAACACAGTTGCCAGAGAGATCCTTTTAAAAACATGAGCCATATAATGTTACCCCTTGCTCAGAACCCTCAGACTTCTTACAATGACCTATGAAATCCTGCACAATCTCCCCTTTTCCCCACTCACCAGGACTTCATCTTCTACCACTCTCCTTGGTCACTCTACTCTAGTTCCTTGTTGTTCCTTGAAAAGTCCAGGCAATGGGAGGGGAGTTTGGGGAAGAATGGATACATGTATCAGTATGGCTGAATCCATTTGCTGTTCACCTGAAACTATCACAAAATTGGCTATGGTTTTTCCTGTGCTCCAGTATGGATGTGAGAGTTGGACTATGAAGAAGGCTGAGCGCCAAAGAATTGATGCTTTTGAACTGTGGTGTTGGAGAAGACTCTTGAGAGTCTCCCTTGGACAGCAAGGAGATCCAACCAGTCCATTCTGAAGGAGATCAGCCCTGGGATTTCTTTGGAAGGAATGATGCTAAAGCTGAAACTCCAGTACTTTGGCCACCTCATGCGAAGAGTTGACTCATTGGAAAAGACTCTGATGCTTGGAGGGATTGGGGGCAGGAGGAGAAGGAGACGACAGAGGATGAGATGGCTGGATGGCATCACTGACTCAATGGATGTGTCTCAGTGAACTCCGGAAGTTGGTGATGGACAGGGAGGCCTGGTGTGCTCCGATTCATGGGATCGCAAAGAGTTGGACGTGACTGAGCGACAGATCTGATCTGATCTGATCTGATCACAACATTGTTATTCAGCTATCAGATCAGATCAGATCAGTCGCTCAGTCGTGGCCGACTCTTTGCGACCCCATGAACTGCAGCACGCCAGGCCTCCCTATCCATCACCAGCTCTTGGAGGTCACTCAGACTCACATTCATCGAGTCAGTGATGCCATCCAGCCATCTCATCCTCTGTCGTCCCCTTCTCCTCCTGCCCTCAATCCCTCCCAGCATCAGAGTCTTCTCCAATGAGTCAACTCTTTGCATGAGGTGGCCAAAATACTGGAGTTTCAGCTTGAGCATCATTCCTTCCAAAGAAATCCCAGGGCTGATCTCCTTCAGAATGGACCGGTTGGATCTCCTTGCAGTCCAAGGGACTCTCAAGAGTCTTCTCCAACACCACAGTTCAAAAGCATCAATTCTTCGGCGCTCAGCCTTCTTGACAGTCCAGCTCTCACATCCATACATGACCACAGGAAAGACCATAGCCTTGACTAGGCGAACCTTTATACCCCAATACAAAATAAAAATTTTTAAGAATAAATAAAAAGTTAAAAAAAGGTTCAGGCAAACTGATCCTTTGTTCTTGCTTTTCCCTTGCTTGGAAATTTTACCATTAAATATATGCACGGCTCATTACTGTATCCCTTTCATGTCACTGCTTAAGGTTACCTCAACGAAGCCTCCCATGAAGGCCCTATTTAAAATAGTACTCCAATCTAGCATTCTTTATCTCCTATTTTTCCTTTGTATTTCTTCATGCTTCTTATTACATCCTGAAATTCTACAGCATTACATGATCAGGTATATACATCTATTTCTGCCTTATTGACTATGTCAAAGACTCTGACTGTGTGGATCACAATAAACTGTGGAAAATTCTGAAAGAGATGGGAATACAAGACCACCTGACCTGCCTCTTGAGAAACCTGTATGCAGGTCAGGAAGCAACAGTTAGAACTGGACATGGAACAGACTGGTTCCAAATAGGAAAAGGAGTACGTCAAGGCTGTATATTGTCACCCTGCTTATTTAACTTATATACAGAGTACATCATGAGAAATGCTGGACTGGAGGAAACACAAGCTGGAATCTAGATTGCTGGGAGAAATATCAATAACCTCAGATATGCAGATGACACCACCCTTATGGCAGAAAGTGAAGAGGAACTAAAAAGCCTCTTGATGAAAGTGAAAGTGGAGAGTGAAAAAGTTGGCTTCAAGCTCAACATTCAGAAAACTAAGATTATGGCATCCAGTCCCATCACTTCATGGCAGATAGGTGGGGAAACAATGGAAATACAGTGAGGAAATAAAGTGTCAGACTTTATTTTTTGGGGCTCCAAAATCACTGCAGATGGTGACTGCAGCCATAAAATTCAAAGACGCTTACTCCCTGGAAGGAAAGTTATGACCAACCTAGACAGCATATTGAAAAGCAGAGACATTACTTTGCCAACAAAGGTCCATCTAGTCAAGGCTATGGTTTTTCCAGTGGTCATGTATGCATGTGAGAGTTGGACTAAAAAAATAGCTGAGCACCAAAGAATTGATGCTTTTGAACTGTGATGTTGGAAAAGACTTCTTGAGAGTCCCTTGGACTGCAAGGAAATGCAACCAGTCCATCCTAAAGGAGACCAGTCCTGGGGGTTCATTGGAAGGACTGATGTTGAGACTGAAACTCCAATACTTTGCCATCTGATGTGAAGAGCTGACTCATTGGAAAAGACCCTGATGCTAGGAAAGATTGATGGCAGGAGGAGAAGGGGACAACAAAAGATGAGACAGTTGGATGGCATCATCGACTCGATGGATGTGACTTTGGGTGGACTCTGGGAGTTGGTGATGGACAGGGAGACCTGGTGTGCTGCAGTTCATGGGGTCGCAAAGAGTCTAACACAACTGAACAACTGAACTGAACTGAACTGATATACACATTATTTGCTGATTTGTCTACTTGTTCTTTCCTTTTCTCCTGAATGAAATTTTATGAAGACAAGGACTTATGTCTCATTGATTGATATATTTCCAGTTCCTAGTAACATATCAACTCACTTTTTATCTTCTATGTAGTATTATATGTACTTTACATATTAAATTCGGTTCAGTTCACTCGCTCAGTCGTGTCCTACTCTTTGTGACTCCATGGACTGCAGCACACCAGGCTTCCCTCCCCATCACGAACTCCCGGAGTTTACTTAAACTCATGTCCATTGAGTCATTGATGCTATCCAACTATCTCATCCTCTGTCATCCCTTTCTCCTCACACCTTCAATCTTTCCCAACATCAGGGTCTTTTCAAATGAGTCAGCTCTTCACATCAGGTGGCCAAAGTATTGGAGTTTCAGCTTCAGCATCAGTCCTTTCAATGAACACTCAGGACTGATCTCCATTAGAATGGACTGGTTGGATCTCCTTGCAGTCCAAGGGACTCAAGTCTTCTCCAACACCACATTTCAAAAACATCAATTCTTCAGCACTCAGCTTTCTTCACAGTCCAACTCTCACATCCATACATGACCACTGGAAAACCATAGCCTTGAGTAGACAGACCTTTGTTGGCAAAGCAATGTCTCTGCTTTTGAATATGCTATCTAGGTTGGTCATAACTATCCTTCCAAGGAGTAAGCGTCTTTTAATTTCATGGCTGCAGTCACCATCTGTAGTGATTTTGGAGCCCAAAAAACTAAAGTCAGCTACTGTTTCTACTGTTTCCCCATCTATTTGCCATCAAGTGATGGGACCGGATGGAGAAGGCAATGGCATCCCACTCCAGTACTCTTGCCTAGAAAATCCCATGGATGGAGGAGCTTGGTAGGCTGCAGTCCATGGGGTCGCAAAGAGTTGAACACGACTGAGCAACTTCAATTTCACTTTTCACTTTCATGCATTGGAGAGGGGAATGGCAACCCACTCCAGTGTTCTTGCTTGGAGAATCCCAGGGACAGGGGTGCCTGGTGGGCTGCCATCTCTGGGGTCACACAGAGTCGGACACGACTGAAGCGACTGAGCAGCAGTAACAGCAGCAGATGGGACCAGATGACATGATCTTAGTTTTCTGAATGTTGAGCTTTAAGTCAACTTTTTCACTCTCCTCTTGCACTTTCATTAAGAGGCCCTTTAGTTTTTCTTCACTTTCTGCCATAAGGGTGGTATCATCTGCATATCTGAGGTTATTGATATTTCTCCCAGCAATCTTGATTCCAGCTTGTGCTTCATCCAGCCCAGCGTTTCTCATGATTTACTCTGCATATAAGTTAAATAAGCAGGGTGGCAATATACAGCCTTGACATACTCCTTTTCCTAGGAACCAGTCTGTTGTTCCATGTCCAGTTCTAACTGTTGCTTCTTGACCTGCATATAGACTTCTCAAAAGGCAGGTCAGGTGGTCTGATATTCCCATCTCTTTCAGAATTGTCCACAGTTTATTGTGATCCACACAGTCAAAGGCTTTGGCATAGTCAATAAAGCAGAAATAGATGTTTTTCTGGAATTCTCTTGCTTTTTTGATGATTCAGCAAATGTTGGCAATTTGATCTTTGGTTCTTCTGCCTTTACTAAAACCAGCTTGAACATCTGGGAATTCATGGTTCACATATTTTTGAAGCCTGGCTTGGAGAATTTTGAGCATTACTTTACTAGCATATGAGGTAAGTGCAAGAGAACTCACTGGTTATAACAAACACCCTCTTCCAACAACACAAGAGAAGACTCTACACATGGACATCACCAGATGGCCAACACTGAAATCAGATTGGTTAAATTCTCTGCAGCCAAAGATTGAGAAGCTCTCTACTGTCTGCAAAAAACAAGACTGGGAGCTGACTGTGGCTCAGATCATGAACTCCTTATTGCCAAATTCAGACTTAAATTGAAGAAAGCAGGGAAAACCACTCATCCATTCAGGTATGACCTAAATCAAATCCCTTATGATTATACAGTAGAAGTGAGAAATAGATTTAAGGAACTAGATCTGATAGATTGCCTGATGAACTATGGATGGAGGTTCATGACATGGTACAGGAGAGAAGGATCAAGACCATCCATGGAAAAGAAATGCAAAAAAGCAAAATGGCTGTCTGGGGAGGCCTTACAAATAGCTGTGAAAAGAGGAGAAGTGAAAAGCCAGGGAAGTAAGGACAGATATATCCATTTGAATGCAGAGTCCAAAGAATAGCAAGGAGAGATAAGAAAGCCTTCCTCAGCAATCAATGCAAAGAAATAGAGGAAAACAGTAGAATGGGAAAGACTAGAGATCCCTTCAAGAAAATTAGAGATACCAAAGAACATTTCATGCAAAATGGGCTCAATAAAGGACAGACATGGTATGGACCTAACCACAGCAGAAGATTTTAAGAGGAGGTGGCAAGAATACACAGAAGAACTGTAGAAAAAAGATCTTCACAACGCAGTTAATCATGATGGTGTGATCACTGACCTAGAGCTAGACATCTTGGAATGTGAAGTCAAATGGGCCTTAGGAAGCATCACTACCAACAAAGTAGTGGAAGTGATGCAATTCCATTTGAGCTATTTCAAATCCTGAAAGCTGATACTGTGAACATGCTGCACTCAGTATGCCAGCAAATTTGGAAAACTCAGCAGTGGCCACATGACTGGAAAAGGTCAGTTTTCATTCCAATCCCAAAGAAAGGCAATGCCAAAGAATGCTCAACTACCGCATAATTGCACTCATCTCACTTTATATGTAATAACTACTAATAACTAATGAGGTATGAATCTTTATTATCCTTATTTTAAATATTAGAAAATGAAGACAAAGATTAATTATTTAGCCCAAGGGCACATAGTAATGTTTCAGTGAATATCTCTTCATATTACTATAGTCCTCTGCATAAAGTAGACTTGGGAAGCAGCATAAGACAGTGGAAAGTACATGGTCGCGGGGGTCATGCAGACCTGGGTTCCAGTCGGTCTTTATTAGCTTAATGACAACAGGCAAATAACTCTTCTGAGCTTTAGTTTACTGTCTGTATTGATAATAATCATCTTTTGGGACTGTCCTACAATTTGCTGAGAAATATTTCATGTAAAGCTCTTGCACTTTACTTGGCACATAATAAATGGTAGCTATTATTTACATACATATTGTTCAGAAAACTAAATTGGGTAGATTTATGGTCTCAAAAGACAAAAAATAGTCTCTCAGGCCCTGAGGTCCTGCTTCCCTTTCATAGGCCAAAGGCCATATATATTAACATGATCATGTAGGATGCAATCTTGTATTTGGATAGCGTGAAATAAAGTTTTCATTGTTAATGAGTTCCAAGGGAAAAGTTTATTATAAATGACCAAGAGTAGCAAATATTTTTTACAAGTTTATTTCCTCTTTAAAAAGTATTTATTTGGTGGCACCTGGTCTTAGTTACAGCATGCAGGAACTGCGACCTCTGTTGTAACATGCAGGTTCTAGTTCCCTGACCAGGGATGGAACGTGGGCCCCCTGCATCAGGAGCACAGAGTCTTGGCTACTGCACTACTAGGGAAGTCTCTGAGAAGACTGAATATTGATATATAAACAATATGGGCAAAATTACCTAATAATGTTGGCAGAAACGTAATTGTTTCCTCAGAGAAATCACTCTCAATATCTGCACCAATAAAGCAAAGGTATGAAGCTTATGGAGACTTGATTTCAGAGCCCTTAGAGTAACCTGCCCTCATTTCACCCATTTTGGTGGGAGAGGAAAGTGAAAGTGAGGTCACTCAGTCGTGTCTGACTCTTTGTGACCCCATGGACTGTAGCCTACCAGGCTTCTCTGTCCATGGGATTTTCCAGGCAAGAATACTGGAGTGGGTTGCCATTTCCTTCTCCAGGGGATTGTCCCAATTCAGGGATCGAACCTGGGTCTCTTACATTGCAGGCAGACGCTTTACCATCTGAGCCACCAGGGAAGCTGGCTTTCGGTAGGAGAGGGGACGTCCCTTTTTCTCAGGTTGAAAGCCCTGAAGAAGGAAAGACATGTCCTGCTAAACCCAGGACTCTGCCTGGTGAAGTACAAATGGGTGGGCTTTGTGGACTTTCGGGGAAGGCAATGGCATCCCACCCCAGTACTTTTGCCTGGAAAATCCCATGGACGGAGGATCCTGGTAGGCTCCAGTCCATGGGGTCGCTAAGAGTCGGACACGACTGAGCGACTTCACTTTCACTTTTCACTTTCATGCATTGGAGAAGGAAATGGCAACCCACTCCAGTGTTCTTGCCTGGAGACTCCCAGGGACAGGGGAGCCTGGTGAGCTTCCGTCTCTGGGGTTGCACAGAGTTGGACACGGCTGAAGCGAAACTCCGTAGATCTCACAGAAACAGATTGAGGGATAATACACTTTTGCAGTCCTAATGACACTTAATTTGAGTTATTGACTTTGTGTGTTAGGTCAAGGAGTCTTTATACATTTGAAGAAATCATGTGGGTTTATGTAATCTCATTTTTTTCTTATTCCTAATTTTGGGGACTTTTTATTACATCAGCTACTTTGATTTTTCTCTTTTCTATTTCTTAGCTTTGTTTTCTTATAGCTCATTATGCACATACCTGTCTAATGAAGGAAGAACAATTTTTCAGAGATATCAGACTATTGGTATTAACACAAAGAACACCAAGAAAATTATTTTGGGGGCAATGAGGATTATAGTGCTCCAGTTTCCAGATTCTTTCTTTATAAATGGCCTCAACAGTGACAGCATGAGAGAAGAGCGTCTGCTGTAATACAGAAAAAGCAGTCAGTGCTTGTTTGTTTTTTTATTAGAAACAGATGTAACTATCCCCACAGGATACTTTCCATTTCTTTACAGCCTTGTAGAAGGAAGTCAGGTAGACACTAAATGAGGATGGTAAGTATCTGTATTGTTATTTATTAAATAAATACTAAAAATAGGTATTAACCAGATATAGATGCACATTTGAACAAGATAGACAAATAATAAAAAAGACATACAAATACCATGAGGAAGGCAGAAGTTGACTTGCAGAATCACATTGTATCATCAAGATTTTTTTTATGCAGTTGCCTTATTCAATGTATGTATTATAGGGTGATATTATAATAAAAGGCACAGGGCTAAGCTCCCTATTTATATTTGCAGAGATTCTCTCAGAAGTGCAGAGAATCTCTCTCCCCTGATTTGGAATCTCTTCTGGGAATTGACCACTTTTCTGGAGAAGGCAATGGCACCCCACTCCAGTACTCTTGCCTGGAAAATCCCACGGACGGAGGAGCCTGGTAGGCTGCAGTCCATGGGGTCGCTAAGAGTCGGACATGACTGAGCAACTTCACTTTCTCTTTTCACTTTCATGCATTGGAGAAGGAAATGGCAACCCACTCCAGTGTTCTTGCCTGGAGAATCCCAGGGATGGGGAAGCCTGGTGGGCTGCCGTCTCCGACTGAAGTGACTTAGCATAGCATAGCATGGACAAAAATACACCACATGATTTGGCTTGAAGTAGAGGAGAAGGCAATGGCAACCCACTCCAGTACTCTTGCCTAGAAAATCCCATGGACAGAAGAGCCTGGGAGGCTGCAGTTCATGGGGTTGCTAAGAGTCGGGCACAACTGAGCGACTTGATTTTCACTTTTCACTTTCATGTATTGGAGAAGGAAATGGCAACCCACTCCAGTATTCTTGCCTGGAGAATCCCAGGGGCAGAGGAGCCTAGTGGGCTGCCGTCTCTGGGGTTGCACAGAGTCGGACATGACTGAAGCGACTTAGCAGCAGCAGAGGTTAATGATTTCAGGGTGTCTTTGTTAATACACTCAGGTCAGGTCCTGGACACAATATTTTTCTCCTCTTTGCGCTTGAGGAATTTAGGAGCAATGGTGTTGGCAAGCCTAGACATGCACCCTACAAGTGTAAGCAAATCCAGATAAATACTAAATAGCTTGACTGTGTTTCTCTTTATGGAAAATCAATGTTTAAACACCAGTCAGTAAGTAACTTTCTGATAAGTGGCATTTAGACTGTACAAAGATAAGGTTTTGTTGGTGTTATTGTTACTTAGTGACAAGCAGTATAGATAAGTAATTTGTATCACTGATGAAGGCCCTTGAGGGTCAAGGGCTTTCTAGCAGAGTCCTCAAGACTATTTTTCCCCCCTAGAATTGTGCATTAACTCTGGTACTTCTGCAATAAGCTTGTTACCTGTTTTTCCCTAGAATCTTCAGGCAAAATATTAAAACTTACAAAACTGAAACTCGTTCAACAGTAAATCCTCATTTCCCCTCTCCCAGTCCCTGACAATTACCACACTACTTGCAGTGAAGTTTTCTTTAAGTAGGATTTTAGGGGTGAGCGTGAGATGATTAAAAGATATTACATAAGATTTTTAAAAATTGTTTTTAAGCATCCCTATAAGCCAGCTTCAGCAATATGTGAACCGTGAACTTCCTGATGTTCAAGCTGGTTTTATAAAAGGCAGAGGAACCAGAGATCAAATTGCCAACATCCGCTGGATCATTGAAAAAGTAAGAGAGTTCCAGAAAAACAATCTATTTCTGCTTTATTGACTATGCCAAAGCCTTTGACTGTGTGGATCACAATAAACTGTGGAAAATTCTGAAAGAGACGGGAATACCAGACCACCTGATCTGCCTCTTGAGAAATCTGTATGCAGGTCAGGAAGCAACAGTTAGAACTGGACATGGAACAACAGACTGGTTCCAAATAGGAAAAGGAGTACGTCAAGGCTGTATATTGTCACCCTGTTTATTTAACTTATATGCAGAGTACATCATGAGAAATGCTGGACTGGAAGAAACACAAATTGGAATCAAGATTGCTGGGAGAAATCTCAATAACCTCAGATATGCAGATGACACCACCCTTATGGCAGAAAGTGAAGAGGAACTCAAAAGCCTCTTGATGAAAGTGAAAGTGGAGAGTGAAAAAGTTGGCTTAAAGCTCAACATTCAGAAAACGAAGATCATGGCATCTGGTCCCATCACTACATGGGAAAGAGATAGGGAAACAGTGGAAACAGTGTCAGACTTTATTTTTGGGGCTCCAAAATCACTGCAGATGGTGACTGCAGCCATGAAATTAAAAGACGCTTACTCCTTGGAAGGAAAGTTATGACCAACCTAGATAGCATATTCAAAAGCAGAGACATTACTTTTCCAACAAAGGTCCGTCTAGTCAAGGCTATGGTTTTTCCTGTGGTCATGTATGGATGTGAGAGTTGGACTATGAAGAAGGCTGAGCACTGAAGAATTGATGTTTTTGAACTGTGGTGTTGGAGAAGACTCTTGAGAGTCCCTTGGACTGCAAGGAGATCCAACCAGTCCATTCTGATGGAGATCAGGCCTGAGATTTCTTTGGAAGGAATGATGCTAAAGCTGAAACTCCAGTATTTTGGCCACCTCATGCGAAGAGTTGACTCATTGGAGAAGACTCTGATGCTGGGAGGGTTTGGGGGCAGGAGGAGAAGGGGACAACAGAGGATGAGATGGCTGGATGGCATCACTGACTCGATGGACGTGAGTCTGGGTGAACTCCAGGAGTCGGTGATAGACAGGGAGGCCTGGCGTGCTGCAATTCATGGGGCTGCAAAGAGTCAGACACGACTGAGTGACTAAACTGAACTGAACTGAATAGTATCTGGGAAATAATGAATTTATAATTTCTTGGCTCAAATTTCCCCAAGAAGGGACAAATGGTTGCTCTTGGCTCATGAATAAGCTTTTCTCAGAGGTTATGGAAAAATATTAGTCTGTGTTCCATCAATTCTCCTTTGTCAGTACTGGGCTCTGCTTATCCCCAGGTTGAAAGCTTGCAAGCTTCTCCCACAACCAGTCTTCATGGTCAATGAGTCAGTGGGCTTATGGATCATAGACACATTTGCTACTTGCTTAAAAGTTCTCTTTGTTACAAAAAAAATCTGGTCTACTAAACATCTCATTTTTATATTTACAAGACATCTATTAGGGCAGGTACTATACTATGTGTTACAAGGAACTGAAAGATGAAAGTTTTTTTCATATATATATATATATATGTGTGTGTGTAAATATCTTTAGATTATTTCCCATTGTAGTTTACTACGAGATTTTGAGTATAGTCCCCTGTGCTATGCAGTAAATCCTTGTTGCTAATCTATTTTATGTATAGTAGTTTGTTTCTGTTAATCCCATATTTCTGATTTATTCCTCCCCTTCTCCCTTTTCCCTTTGGTAACCATAAATTTTTTCTATGTCTGAGTTCATTTCTGTTTTGTACATAGATTCGTTTGTATTATTTTTTTAGATTCCACATACAAGTGATATAGTATTTGTCTTTCTTTTTCTAATTTACTTAGTATAGTATTCTCTAGGTCCATCTATGTTGCTGCAAATGGCAATATTTCATTCTCTTTTATGGTTGAAAATATACAATTGAGGACCTTTGAATGAAAGCTGGTGACTGTGGACACATCTCCTCTGTGGGGCTGTCAATTCCTTGCTTATGCAATACCTTGACATGAATTTTAAAGAAGCAGGCATTTTTTAAAGTTAAAAAAAAAGTTGGTAGTATATTACTACACAACCTGAATAACTTCTCCTAAGGGAGATTTCCAGAGCCCAGGCAGACAGCCAAACTCCGAACTCCATCTAGGTAAGGAGACAAAGTCAGAGGGCTCAGACTTCCAAGAGTAGCAGGGGATCAAGAAAAGCAACATGAGGAGTTTGTTGTTAACAGACTGAGTTGTTGGTCTCTATCATTCCCTTGTGTTCCTATTACATATTCACATCCTTGATAAGACCTCACACTGCATGGCATCTACTTCCTTGCACTTTGCCTTTGGACTTGGCGTAGTGACTTCCTTTGACCAGTGGGTTGTTAGTGAACATGATGTGGGCAGATGTTTGAAATATGCTTGCACAGTTGGATTTGCCCTTTGTGTTCCTGTATTTGATCACAAGAATGATGAATTTGAGTAGTAACTGGTTAAAGGTGGAAGAGAGATGTGGAGCAAACCTGAATTCAATCTGAAGCTCGGAGCCTAGCCCAGCCCAGTACAGCCCAGCTCAGCCTAGATCAGTCATATTCCAGCAAACCTAAAGATGCATGAGCAAGAGCTAAAAGCTTATTGTTTATAAGCCACTCAGAGTTGTTTGTTACATGGCATTTTGTGAAAATAGGCAGCTGATACAAAGAAATGCTCAGACTGTAGTCAAGTGAGAGTGTGGACAACTGTTAGAGTGTATGCTAGTTCATTGGTACTCTCCATGAGTGCAGACAGGAGTTGATGAAGGAGGGAGCTCTCCCAGTCATTCCACAACTGAGTGGCCTCAAATTATGGGTTTCACCTGTAAATTGTTATCTCAATTAGGTTTTTCAAGGTTTATCTTTTAGATATGATCCTCTTGTGTGGTATACAAACTGAATGTCTGGATGCATGATTCTGCTAGTATTGGCAACTAGGTGCTAGGAATTCAAACTGCAGTAGCTTAGGTAAAAGAGGAATAAAGAAAAAATATAAGACAGAGACTAGAGAATTAAAGACATTTTGGCTTGAAGATGAGTTAAACTTTAAAAGAATATGGGGAAAAAAAGAGAAGGCAAAGGCAGAGAGAGGAGAAACATAACATAATGGTTCAGTTCAGTTCAGTTCAGTTGCTCAGTCGTGTCCAACTCTTTGTGACCCCATGAGCTGTAGCACGTCAGGCCTCCCTGTCCAACACCAACTCCCGGAGTTCACTCAGACTCACGTCCATCGAGTCAGTGATGCCATCCAGCCATCTCATCCTCTGTCGTCCCCTTCTCCTCCTGCCCCCAATCCCTCCCAGCATCAGAGTCTTTTCCAATGAGTCAACTCTTCGCATGAGGTGGCCAAAGTACTAGAGTTTCAGCTTTAGCGTCATTCCTTCCAAAGAACACCCAGGGCTGATCTCCTTTAGAATGGACTGGTTGGATCTCCTTGCAGTCCAAGGGACTCTCAAGAGTCTTCTCCAACACCACAGTTCAAAAGCATCGATTTTTCAGTGCTCAGCCTTCTTCACAGTCCAACTTTCACATCCATATATGACCACTGGAAAAACCATAGCCTTGACTAGACGGACCTTTGTTGGAAAAGTAATGTCTCTGCTTTTGAATATGCTATCTAGGTTGGTCATAACTTTCCTTCCAAGGAGTAAGTGTCTTTTAATTTCATGGCTGCAGTCACCAACTGCAATGATTTTGGAGCCCAGAAAAATAAAGTCTGACACTGTTTCCACTGTTTCCCCATCTCTTTCCCATGTGATAGGACCAGATGCCATGATCTTCGTTTTCTGAATGTTGAACTTTAAGCCAACTTTTTCACTCTCCACTTTCACTTTCATCAAGAGGCTTTTTAGTTCCTCTTCACTTTCTGCCATAAGGGTGGTGTCATTTGCATATCTGAGGTTATTGATATTTCTCCCAGCAATCTTGATTCCAGCTTGAGCTTCTTCCAGCCCAGCATTTCTCATGATGTACTCTGCATATAAGTTAAATAAGCATAACCATGGTCAATTATCAAAACTTAAGGCATGTACTTTAGTATAATATCACTAACTAAATTACAGATCTGATTTAGATTTCTTCAGTTTTCCCACCAATAACCTTTTTCTGTTGTAGTTTCAATCCAGGACCCCACACTGCATTTAGTTGTCATGTCCCCTTAGGTGTATTCCAGTCAGCTCCTCAGTGTTATGGGTTGAATTGTGGCCCAGACTCCCCCAACCTGCTGACACCTTCTCCAATTCATGTGTTGAAGTTCCAACCCCCGATATCTAGGAAAGTGACTTACTTGGAGATAAACTCTTCGTAAATGAAGTCGCTCAGTCGTGTCCTACTCTTTGCGACCCCATGGACTGTAGCCTACCAGGGTCTTCTGTCCATGGGATTTTCTGGGCAAAAATACTGGAGTGGATTGCCATTTCCTTCTCCAGGGGATCTTCCCAAACCAGGAATTGAACCCAGGTCTCTAGCATTGCAGGCAGATGCTTTACCATCTGAGCCACCAGGGAAGCCCAAACTCTTCATGCTGCTGCTGCTGCTGCTGCGTCGCTTCAGTCATGTCTGACTCTGTGCGACCCCAGAGACGGCAGCCCACCAGGCTCCCCCATCCCTGGGATTCTCCAGGCAAACTCTTCATAGAGGTAATCAAATTAAAATGAGGTCATTAATGTGGGCTCTAACCCAATATGACTGTTATCCTCATAAAAAGAGGAAATTTGGATGGAGTTACTTGCAAAGAAGGACGATCATGTGAAGACACCAGGAGAAGACAGCTGTCTACAAGCCAAAGAGAGGTGCCTGGGATAGATCCTTTCCTCACAGCTCTCCAGATAATTGAAAAAGTCAAGTAAGGCAAGAAATTGTACAAAATGGGGTCTCAAAAGAGTTGGACACAAATGAGCAGCAATTAACACTTTCACTTTCATACATAACCTTAAATTTTTTTCCCTTTGTTTTCCTTTCCTTTACCTAACTCAGGAAGCTGATCTTATTTTATAAACTTTTCATTTTTATTTACTTTATTGTAATTATTTTTTCTTTTTACCTTTGACCCCCTTTACCCATTTCTCCCACTACCAGCCACTCTACACCACTGGCAACCATCAGTCCATTTTCTGTATCTTCTTTCTTCCTTTTTTAAGATTCTGCATATGAGAGATCATCTGGTATCTGTCTTTCTGTATCTGATTTATTTCAGTTAGAATACTGTCCTTTAGAACCATCCATGTTGTAGCAAATGGCAAGATTTCATCTCTTTTTTTTACGTGAATAATATTCCACTTTTGTGTGTGTGTGTGTGCTTGTATGTCACATTTTCTTTATCCATTCATTTATTGATAGTTGTTTTCATATCTTGACTATTGTAAATAATGCTGCAGTTAACATGGGGGTATATATATCTTTTTGTGATCGTGTTTTCATTTTCTGGGTATTTAAATGTCCAGAAGTGGAATTGCTGGATCATATGTTGGTTATATTTTTAGCTTTTTGAGAAACTTCCATAATGTTTGCACCAATTTACATTCCCACCAACAGTGCATGAGGGTTACATTTTCTTTACATCCTCCTCAACACTTGCTATTTCTTGTCTTTTTGGTAGTCATCCTAACTGGTGGGAAGTGACATCTCATTGTGGTTTTGATTTATGTGGTTAATCATTTTTTTTTCTTTTATTTTTTCAGAATTTGACTGACAGCTAGGAGTTTTCCCTACTCTTAGTTTATAAAAAAAAGTCACCCATGTTTTCTTCTAGTAGACCTAAAGTAGCTCTTTTTTCCCCAACAGTTTATTGATGTGTAATTCACACACCGTACAACTCACCCATTTAAAGTATGTAGATTTTTTTTAGCATATTACATTGTTATTTTTAAAAACTAAAGTATATTTATAACACTAAATTAGCCATTTTAACCATTTTAAAATGTATAATTCAGCAACATTAACTACATTTACAATGTTGTGTAATCATCACCACCATATATCTCCAACACTTTCATCATCACAAAAAGAAATGCTATAACTATTCAGCAGTAACATCCCATTCCTTCTTTCTCCCAGCCCCTGGCAATCTCTAATTTCTGTCTCTAATTTTGCCTATTCTAGGTATTTCATATAAGTGGAATCATGTAGTATTTGTCATTTTGTGACTGGCTTATTTCACTTCACGTATTTTCAGTATTAATCCATGTTGTATGGCAAAATAATATTCCACTGTGTGAATATACCATATTTTGTTTATCCATTCATTTGTTGATGTATACTTGGGTTGTTTTCATCTTTTGGCTACCGTGAATAATGCTGCAATGAACATTGGTATACAGACATCTATTCAAATCCCAGCTTTCAGTTCCTCTGGGTATATACCTAGGAGGAAAATTGTTGGGTTGTTTAGTAATTATGTGTTTTGCTTTTTGAGGAAAAGGCAAATTGTTTCCCACTATGGCTATAGCATTTTACATTCCCACAAGCAATGTAAGAAAATTACAATTTCTCCACACCTTTCCCAACACTTCTTGTTTTCTGTATTTTTTTTTAAATAGCCATTCTAGTAGTGGTGAAGTAGTATCTCATTTTGGTTTTTATTTACATTTCTCTAATGAATAATAATGCTGATTTTTTTTCTTGTGCTTATTATACAACCTCTTTGCAGAAATATCTATTCACGTTTCCTGTCTTTTTAAATTGGGTTATTTGTCTTTTTGTTACTGAGTTGTAGGAGTTCTTTTTATTAGATCCTTATCAGATATATAACTTGTAAATATTTTCTTTCATTCTTTAGGTTTGTTTTTCACTTTCTTAATAATGTTCTTTAATGCAAAAGGAACTCTGTTGAAGTCCAATTTATCTGTTTTCTTTTGTTGTTCATTTTGATGTCACAAAATCCATTGCCAAATCCAAGGTTCTAAAGTTTTACTCCTATGTTTTCTGCTAGAAGTTTTATGCTCTCATGTTTTACAGTCAAATCTTTAATCCATTTTAAGGCTGTTTTAAGTGTAAGATAGGAGTTTAGTTTCTTTCTTTTGCATGTAGATACCCAGTTTTGCCCCAGCACCATTTGTTGAAGAGATTTGTTTTTTTCTTCTTTGAATGAACTTGATACCCTAGTCAAAATTCAGTTGACCATGGATGTAAGAGTTTTTCTGAACTCTCAATTCTATTCCATTGGTATATATATCTGTCCTTATGCCAGTACTATATTGCTTTGATCACTGTACCTTTGTAGCATGTTTTGAAACTGGGAGAGGTAAGTCCTCTAACTTTGTACTTCTTTTTCAAGATTGTTTGGCTATGTTGGGCCCCTTGTAACTCCATATGAATTTGAGGATTGACTTTTCCATTTCTGCAAAAAAAAAAAAAATCATTGGAATTTTGATATGGATTATGCTGATCTGCAGGTTGCTTTGGGTAGTATTGACATCTTGACAATATTAAATCTTCCTATCCACGAACATGGAATGCATTTCTACTTATTTTGGTCTTTCAAGATACTTCTTGATACCCCTTCGTAGAATACTAATGTAGGCAAAACCATCTAACTCCTTCCAAAGTTACCAAAGAACACATAGGCAAGAGTCCCAAATATTGAATGACTTCATTAAAGCACATTTCACGACAATTCACAAAGCATCACTTTATTTTCACATAAATAATAGTCACCGATAAAGGGAAAAAACAAAATCATGACTATCAATATTTACTTAGGGAACCATTTTCATAGAACACTGATGAAGGAACATGGGGTATGTATTCAGAGTGGCAGAGGACACAGGGACAAGCACACTAAATTGAAGGCATAGAAGCATATTCTCATAAGGACCAAGCAATCCTTGTTGTTGGAGGACCAGATGGAATCATCATTAATGTATGTAGAATCAAAGTTCACAATCTGTAAGTCCTTCTTGAGGTATGCATGATTCAGCTTGTTTACAGTCCGAGCAAAGGCATATTTCGAAGCACAACTATATGCTTCCAAACTGTACACTTTCTTGAAGTGCAGATCAAAGAATGGATTGTCCTAGAAGAAAAAGAGAGCCAAGATTTTGTTTGTAGCTAAGAAAGTAGCTAGATTTCCTGGAGTCTCTCATATTCTTTTGTATGCTTATTGATTGTAAGATATCAAACATATTTCAAAATAATCTAGAAATGAGCTTTCCAAAGCTACCTGGTTCAAACATATTGCTTCTAAAAAGAATAACATTAAGAAAGATCATTTTGAAGCATCTTTGATTTTTCAATATGCAAATAAAACATATGTTAGAATGTGTAGTTATCAAATCTTTCCAGGGTAGTGAATTGGAGAGGATGGAGGGGATGGAGAAGAATAAACCCGCTTAGCAGACTTCCACAGGGGAGCAAAGGAGAAACCTTTTCTCAACTAGCAAGTTGGTCCTTTTTGCTATTTCAGTGGTAGAAGAGGGAAATACAGAATCAGCATTTGGCATACATGCGTGCATACTTGCTAAGTCTCTAACTCTCCAGGTGGTGTTAGTGGTAAAGAGCCTGCCTGTGAATGCAGGAGATGCAAGAGATACGGTTCGATCCCTGGGTCAGGAAGATCCTCTGGAGCAGGAAATGGCAACCCACTCGAGTATTCTTGCCTGGAGAATCCCATGGACAGAGAAGCCTGGCAGGCTACAGTCCATAGGGTTGCACAGAGTCGGAAACAACTGGAGCGACTTAGCAGGCAGGCAGCAGGTAGGCAGGTCACCAACTTGCTGGCTTTGAAGTTAATAGCAAGGAATTATTTTTAAAGTTAATGACAAGGATCATTAAATCATTTGACTGAAACTGACAATTTGACACTGACTCATTGGATTAAGTTAGGCTCTGTACTTCTAGTGGAGATGTTTTGGGAAAAAGTAGGCATCAAATCTGACCTAGGTCTACATGGTAAAATAATAATAACTGCTACTGTTACTAATAGTAGTAACAACAATGCCTTGCATTTATGAAGTGTTTTTTCAATTTACAAAATACTTTCAAATTCATCATCTGCCTAACTTCTAACTCTCCTTGAGGGCAGAGTTTTTGAATCATTTATCTTTTGTGTTCCTGATGCTTATCCATGGCAACAATGAAATTCTCAACAAACACGTGTTGAACTGAGCTGAAAGTGAAGTGAAAGTGAAGTTCTCTCAGTTGTGTCCGACTCTTTGGGACCCCATGGACTATACATTCCATGGAATTCTCCAAGCCAGAATACTGGATTGGGTAGCCGTTCCCTTCTCCAGGGTATCTTCCCAACCTGGGGATTGAACCCAGGTCTTGCACATTACAGGCGAATTCTTTACTAATTGAGCCACAAGGGAAAAAGAGAAGTGGAGGTAAACATTGTCCTAAATGATGAGGAGGCAGAGAGAGACAAAACCAAACAAAAGTATTAATAATTTGTTACTGTATAGTGTGTAACGTCAGAGAAAGCAATGGCACCCCACTCCAGTACTCTTGCCTGGAAAATCCCACGGACGGAGGAGCCTGGTAGGCTGCAGTCCATGGGGTCGCTAAGAGTCGGACATGACTGAGCGACTTCACTTTCTCTTTTCACTTTCATGCATTGGAGAAGGAAATGGCAACCCACTCCAGTGTTCTTGCCTGGAGAATCCCAGGGACGAGGAAGCCTGGTGGGCTGCCGTCTATGGGGTTACACAGAGTCGGACACGACTGAAGTGACTTAGCATAGCATAGCATAGTGTGTAAAGTTTATAAACAACTTATATATTGCAATTTTTTTTTAAATAGGAAAATTCTTGCAGCAGGAAGGAAAAAGAACAAGGGTTTTGAAGTTAGACCACCGTTTTGACACTGATATAACCATGGGCAAGATCCTTATCAGATTGGGCCTTCATTTTTAGATAGGATTGCTATGAAGTTTACATGAGGTTAATCATATAAACTGTGACACTAGGATGGAGCTTAATGAGCTTAATGAATGATAGTTCCTTTTCCCAGATCTGCCGCCAGAGATTATGATACTGGTGGTAATACCACCTTGCTTTGCACTATTACAATTTTTTAAAAACAAAGCAATATTTAAAGAATGTACAAGAGTGATGTGATTTTAAGCACATTTCCCCAACTCACACCTTGCAAAATGTTTCCTAACTGTCATAATTGCCAAGTTGAAAGACACTTGTGCAGAGAATCTCAGTGAAAGGAAATCACACCCATTCCATCACCAGATACTAATCACACTTCTTATGTAGTTTCCTCACAGAACCATTTGCTCCTTGTCATGTAGAAAATATGCTTTATGTTTTTGAAATACTTGGAGAGGATTAAGTTTTTCCACAAGCCTAATAATGGGGCTTTCCTGGTAGCTCAGACAGTAAAGCGTCTGCCTACAATACGGGAGACCTGGGTTCAATCCTTGGGTCGGAAAGATCCCTTGGAGAAGGCAATGGCACCCCACTCCAGTGTTCTTGCCTGCAAAATCCCATGGACCGAGGAGCCTGGTAGGCTACAGTCCATGGGGTCGCAAAGAGTCGGACATGACTAAGGGACTTCACTTCAAGCAGGCATGAACACAGAATACACATCTTTCCATCCCCTTCTCTCCTTCCCTGCTTCCTTCCTTCCTCTCTCCCTCTTCCCCTTTCTCTCTCTTTCTTTTGATAGAGCTAAAAGGGAATCTCATAGTTCATCCTGTAATCTCTTGTATATAATAGATTATAATGTGCTATGCTAAGTCACTTCAGTCGTGTCCGACTCTGTGCGACCCCATAGACGGCAGCCCACCAGGCTCCCCTGTCCCTGGGATTCTCCAGGCAAGAACACTGGAGTGGGTTGCCATTTCCTTCTCCAATGCATGAAAGTGAAAAGTGAAAGGGAAGTCGCTCAGTCGTGTCTGACTTTTAGCGACCCCATGGACTGCAGCCCACCAGGCTCCTCCATCCATGGGATTTTCCAGGCAAGAGTACTGGAGTGGGGTGCCATTGCCTTCTCCGAGATTATAATATAATGTACTGTAATTGTGAATGATACTTTCCAGAGGGTTATAGCCGAGGTCACACATGTAGTTATTGGCAGAGCCAAGATGAGAACCAAGCTCTCAATCAGCCCAGCCCCATTTCTTGCTACATCATCCTCTCTCCTGTTGCACCACAGCAGTCTCCAAGTTCCCTATCATTTTGATTTCTGCAATATAAATTGACTTCAGTTTCAATTCCATTCCATTTTAAAGTTGACAACTTTCTGGCTTGAACTAGCTCTCTTTAAAACTGTATCATTGCTATTAAGAAAAATATAATAAATGCTGACTCCTAAGGATTCAATTACAAGAGGGAAGAGAAGTGGAAATTCCCAGAACAATTGAGATACTTTTACTTCATCCACAGGAAAGAAATATTTAAAAGAACTACACTTTGGATATTCCAGGTTTTCTTCTGACAGTTTAATATTTTAGGTCCTGAAGAGATGAGAAAATTAGAAATACTCAACTTCTCTTTTGTATCTATATAGTTCACTATGAAAGATAATGATTTTCAAATGTGAAAGGGAAGAATCAACAACATATAGATGAAATTAAATGCCAGAAAGGTGAGGATAAAATAGAGCAAAATTAGCTGCTTCCAGTGTATCTGAGTTGACAGGCTTGATTAATTCCTGGGCACTGACCAAGCTCGTAGAAAATAATTATGACATCAGTAAATATTTGAGAGCTTATAACAAAAGAAGAAGATGGTCAAAAAAAAAAAAAAAAAGAAATGGGAATGGGAATGGTTAATTCCTAAAACAACATATTAATGAAATTGACATTGATTTCTGATAAAATTCAATGCAACACAGAACTTTTGGCAAATATATAAAAGTAGAAAGAAGATAATAATTTAAAAATTATAATAATCTTATCACATAAAGATAATTATTGCTAAAGTACTGGTTAGTTTCATATATGCATATACACACATCTATATATTTTTATGTTAAAATTTGAGGTTCAGCTTTGAAGTTTTTGATACTATGATAGATTAAATATGTGAAACAAGATAATACTATAGAAGAGTTTTGTATCAGGTGACTTTTACAAAACGTATTAAATGATGAACAATTGTGTTCTGAGGTATTCTTTTGGAAACATGATTTTTGATGGCCATGTAATGTTCCAGCATATTGACATGCCAAAAATATTTATTTCCTAAAGTGTTGAATGTTTAGGTAGAATGTCTTGCCAGAAAAAATGCTATGTGATTACTTAGGAAAGAAAGTAATGAAATCCAGCATACTTCCACCAAGAAGTCCTGTCAAATATACAAAATTTTAAAAACAGGATTCCTGGAAGATAACAGCAGATAACATGTATTGATTTCAGTAAAGATCTTAAGGGTAAAATTTCAATATTCAGACTAGATAAGTGAGGCAGAATTAAGTGCTTGTGTCCATCTAACTTACCACTTATCATCAGAGCCTAGCAAGACCTAATATACCATACATTCTCAGTGAATGAACAAATATAAAAATTTGTATAAATGGTAAACAACAAGTCCAAAGAAGATGAATTAATAGATTTGGAGGTAAAATCTACCTCCATCACTAGTTATTTGCCCTTGGGCAAGTCAGTTAATCTCTTTATGTCTCATGTTCCTCATCTGTAAATCAGGAGTAATCTACTACTACTAAGTCACTTCAGTCGTGTCCAACTCTGTGAGACCCCACAGACGGCAGCCCACCAGGCTCCCCCATCCCTGGGATTCTCCAGACAAGAACACTGGAGTGGGTTGCCATTTCCTTCTCCAATGCATGAAAGTGAAAAGTGAAAGTGAAGTCACTCAGTCGTGTCCAACTGTTCTTGATCCCATGGACTGCAGCCTACCAGGCTTCTCTGTCCATGGGATTTTCCAGGCAAGAGTACTGGAGTGGGGTGCCATTGCCTTCTCCAAATCAGGAGTAATGCTAGAATCTAATTCATGGGTTGTGATAATTATATGAAATTATGTCTAGAAAGAGCTTTTTTCGTCCCTGTCATCTGATAACCATTCACCAAGTGTGAGATGGTAGTATGTAGCAGTACTACTAGTAATGGTAATAATAGTAGTAGTCATGATAACCTATCAGTTACCCAAAGGTATACTTAGGTGTGCCTGCTTCATCATTTTTATTATTGACTTGAATGAAGTGCTAAATGTTGTTCAGATTAAATCTCCACCATACTACAGTGAATGTTAATGAATCAAAATATTAGAAGATTTGATAGGTGGGAACAGTAGACCAAACTAAGAGTATGACATTGAATAGAATGAAGAATAAGTGAGCTTAAATTCTAATTCATCCAACGATAACAGAAGTATTTGCGTCCCTAATATCTGTTAGGCAGAAGGCTACAATAAAAGATGAAAAGTAAAGGTCGCGGTTTTTTATTCAGAGGGAAGACAAAGTAAGCCAACAACTGCAGTTTGTTGGGTTATTTACATCCATAATGCAATGGAGTTGTAGGGCTGCGGGACGGGAGTAGGACTTTACTTCAAGGAGAATCTAAGAATGGGGTGAGGGGTGGAGGTGACTGGCATTCTAAGCCCCGAGAATCAGTAGTTAAGTACTTTCACTGTATAAAGTTTTAGGGAGAATAACCAGAGATAAAGGAGCCAGATGATCAAGGGCCTTTATTTACATTTTATCCTAGGTACATAGAGGGTTTGGCAGATCAGGTTAAAAGGCAATTCATGCCCAACAGATCCGAGGGCTCAGTTGAGTGTTTCATAGAAATAAGAATTCAGATCAAAGGAATTATAAACAGGTCACACTAACTCTAAAGTATTATTTTTAATTCTGGAAAAACTGAAGCATTTCAGAGGAGAGAAAATAGCATAGTGGAAGGTGTTGTAGCAATGTCACTGCATAAAATAACAACAGTGCTCTTCCCTCTTAGTGTTTGTATGGTCCTGTCATATTATCGTATTTAATCCTCATATGAACATCATTTAAAGAATGAATGGTTACATTTAACCCAGAAAAGAGAAAACTTGAGGGAACCTTTTAATTGGCTTCAGCTATGTTAAAGCAGGGTTTGGTTTGTTCTGGTTGTACCAAATGGCAAAACTAGAACTGATGGGTGGATGTCATATGAAGCAGATTTTGGTTAGATATAAGTAGGGAGCGACTTCTTCCCTGGCGGTCCAGTGGCTAAGACTCTATGCTCCCAACACGGGGGGCCTGGGTTCCATCCCTGGTCGGGGAGCTAGATCCCACATGCGGCAACTAAGACCTGGCCCAGCCAAATAAACACAAAAAATAATAAAACATAAGTAGGACATGTAAAGATAAAGGATGGCAATTCAGAAATAGAATGGACTTCTTCATGAGGTAATGAGTTTCCCATCAGTAGAATTTAAGGAGAGACTGGGAGAACCACTTTCAAGTGGTCACGCGAGAGTTTACACACCCTTTCCCTACTTTCAACACTGAGGCTGTGGGATTCCCTAGAGTTATCAGTCCTTCTGGAGGATCCAGTGGCTAACTGGCAGTAAAATCTGAAGAAGGTGAGGAAGGGGAATTCCCACAACTTGTGGAGGAAGTTGGGATGGGGAGAGAGTGCTGTGAAAGTGTCAGATATTTAAAGTTTCAAAACAGACTAGAAGATTTTGTTTTACCTGTTAGGAAGCACTTGGGAAAGACGCTTTTAAATCTAATAGGCAAAATTCAAGTTTAAACTCATAAAAACAGAAAAAACAAACCAGTAGATCATCCCAGTAGATTAAACCACACTACTTAAGAAAAATATGTCATCTTAACAGTGAGTATATGTCAAAAATGTATGAAGTAGGATATTATTGACCATCAAGATCTCCAGCATATTGACTCCATAGCTCCCTTATAAAACATAACACTTACTGTATCTGCTTCTTTTCCATCGATCATCTGCAGATCATTCAAGGACCACTTTTTGGTTACTTCATATTTTTCATCTAAACCTATTCTGTAGTGTTTCACCATAATTATTTTTACTTCTTCATTTTTGGTCACTGTAGGACAGAAAAAGACTTTGTTTACATAGACTCTTGCAAGATAATAAATTATTCACCAAGTCATAGTTTTCTGTATTTATGTATCCCCTTTTCATATAATGAACTTGAACATACATTTTATCTGCACCCTAGTTGTGAACTCTGAGGTATCTGAAGCTTCATGAATGTTCCCTCAAATTTGCTCACTGTTCTTCTATCAGTGTGTTAACTTTATTTTTGCTACAGTTGTGGTCACATACAGCCGCGGTAATGTCTGTCAGATAGAACACTGAGCTCTGTGCTTTCAGCTCTGAGCTTTGTGGTGGACGATGGAGTTCAACTCAGGGCAGCAAATAAGAGGCTTAGCGTGAGCATACAGTCAGTGCCAAAGTGTTTACCAGAACAAGTTGGAATTTTAATTTATGACAATATAAGAAAATGAGGTCAGGAAAGTATATCATTCTGCTCACCCAGCAACCAACTGTGGAAGAGAGAGCATTCAAATAATACCATGCACACTTTCTTTTAAAGTTGCTCTGAGATTTTGGATGTAGGATTGCTTGCAACACAGCTTTTACTAACCTATTTGGTATATTGTTTGAGGTTTTTAATCTTCTCCAGAGTGTATCTAAACTTCTAATATTTGAAATGTGCCATTGAGGCAAACACTTTAGTACTATACTTTGAAGGGTATGGGGAAAAGCATTGCTTATTTTATGTGAACGACACAAGGGAAATAATTTTCTGGCCTTAAAATCATTGAGTTTGGTCTCATATGAACACACTAGAAGAATCAGCATTTGATGTTAGAACTCCTGAATTGAAAGTTCTCAGTGAGTTATCAAGGGAGTATTTCCACAATTTGCCAGATAGAACTGTTAACGATTGCCAGGGCGGGTAAATGATTGCCTGCCCTCTGGTAACTTATGGTTTTGTTGAAGAGAAAAGGCTAACAGACATACCATATAAAATATGTATTATGAAGTACACAATTATATCATAGAGGAGTGGCAGTCAGAATTGAATATCTTAAGCTTTCAAGGTGGTTGATGTCACTTGGAGTGTTGCAGGCTGGTTCTGTTCCCTCAGAGTGAGACTGGAATTTGTCTTTGAGGAAGACTGTCTTTTGGTTCTACAAAGTATCACTTTGGCATGGCTTCCTAGTTAAGATGAAAACAATATATTACAATATAGTTACAGTAATAGATCAGCAATTTGGAACAGACTATATGCTCAACAGGAGTTCTTAGAAGAAAGAGGATTGGAAAAGTTAAGGAAAGAATTATGGAAGAAATAGAGTTGGAGATAGAGCTTTTAAATTAGTCCAGTTTCAGAAAGGCAGGAATGATACTGAAGGCATTTCTAGGTAAAGGACAGTATGACCAACTGGGAGGACAATTGACCATGAACTTCACTAGGTAGAATTAGAGACAGTGGATTGTATAGATTGATTGGTGTCAGGACATGATGAAGAATAAGGTTAACCAGGTTGTGAAAATGTTTGAAAAGTGACAGAAACCACTGTGGACTTGTGGTGTTGAGTCTTCCCTCTGGTGGGAAGGATGGGAGTCTGGCCTGGACACTGGGGGCTCTAGAGTTGGGGCTGGTGAAGAGATTAGTTATCCCCTGAAAGTGCAGGTGATACTGAATTAAGGCAAATCAGTTGAGCTTTGAGTTCACAATGGTCCTGAACTCAGTCTCCTAGAGAAGGGAGTCTGAGCAGGTTGACAAATATAAGGCGGCACTGTGTCAGGAGTTCAGTGAAGGGTCATACAGTAACACACATTCAATAAGTCTCTTTCCTTCTTGAGCAAGAGACTAAAACAGTGGCACCTCATTAGAGGAGTATTTTTCTGGAATCAGTGATGCCAGAGAACATTGAAGAAGAAAATAAAGAGGAACTGGAGGTCCATAGAAGAGGCAGTAAATCTTAGTGGGCTCTGGCATTAGACATTCTGGATTCAAATCATGACATCACTTCTTGCACTGTGGTCTGAGCATATTACTTAATCATAGAGAGATTAAACCTCAGCTGTCTCATGTTGTAAAGTGGACATCAGAGTGATACAAACTCACAGGGTGTAAAGATTAAAGTATGTAAATGATGTAGGATAGTGCCTAGTTTATAGTAATTGTTTTTGTCTTTGTTTTATTTTATGAGACTGTTGGAATCTAGGCATAAGATGTGAGCAGTAAAAATAGAAGTAGCAAATCTAATTAAGATTTTAAATGAGGCATTGACAACACTTGATGGAAATCAAAATACAAAAGTATAGAGGGTGGACTGGTTGGGCAGAATAGTGAGTTTAGTTTTTGACATACAGATGAGATCCATAAAGTATCTGGGAAGAGAAGGAGATGAAGATAGTTAGGAATGGAGATAGGGACTTAGGACTTTTCTGTGTAGACAGTTTTCCAAGACGAAGTTTATAGGGAAAAAAGCAGAGGAAAAAGGTGAGATAGAGTAGAGAAAAAAAAAAAAAAAAGGTGCCAGCCAAGAGGTCTAAGAAGGAGCCATCAAAAAAGAGATAAGTCCAACAGTGTGATGCTACAGAAATGAAAAGAACAGAGAATTTCAAAGATTTAGAGACAATCCTGTGAAGTCACTTTGTTGGGTAAAAAGCAGAGTTCAGTCCTGGCACTCAGTCTGACTTGGGGAAGATCATTGATTTCCTCCCTGAGGGCAATTCCTCTATAATGTGGAGCGTAGAAGACAGGTTGCAGAAGCCTCCTTCCTGGACTGGCTAACACTGAGTGCCTACTGTGTACCATTTCCTATGTTATGTAGGGTTTAGAACAAGAAATAGGAAGAGAATAAAGACTATGATTTAGAGCACAAATTCCAAGAGTTTGGAAGAGGAGGGATTGCATATTTTGAGGACAAAGGAATGATTGAGGGGCATGTCCTGAGGGGACCTAGAGTGGAAGGTTTTAAGTGGAAGGTTTTAACCCTGGGTAAGAAAACTGACTCAGAGTCTGTGAGTCTCCTGAAATTGTATGAAAACTTGGTGGATTTCTGCTCATGTATACTTTTCCAGCCCTAAAAGAGATCTACTTCCGCTGGTCTAGATGTTAGCTTTGGGAAGAGGAAAGGAAGAGAGGAGAAAAGAAGCTATTTGGTTGGTGAGTTAACATGGAAGCCGGTAGCCTCTGTCATATTTGCTAAGGACAAGCTTTCAAAGGCTGTTGCTTCCACTAGAAGGCAGTTGTCTATCCAGACAAAGGCTCTACCTCAGAATCAAATGATGACACTCTTGTTCCGACTAGCTGTCTCACTGGCTACTTAGGAAGTAGGAGAGGATGGGGATGGGGAGAAATAACTGGATACTGTATAAAAATGTCATCTGAAGCAAATTCATGGTCTCATCAACCTGTTAGGATAACCAGCTTGTTAACTGCAGACCCACTGATTTGTTTCATTAATTTGATATCTGAGTTCCCCTTTTGTACAAAGTCCTGGGCTAGGCATTGAAAAAATGTATTCCTCTACAGCATCATTCATGTTCCCACTGAGATTACAAAGTGTGAAACTTCAGAAAGAAGACATATGACTACAGTCCTGTGAATGAGGAATGAACAGGTCTTATAGGACCATGGGGTAGGGAGATCTGCATCCAACTGGAGGTCTGAGAGAGCTTCTTGACAAGTTTTCTAAGTTGCAAAGGGCTGTGGGAGTTAGCAGAATGAATAAAGGGGTACAGGGAGTTCTGAAACAACATGGGCACAAAAGCATAAGATACTTGAATCTTCTAGTCTTCACAGGCATTTACCACTGTTAGCCTGATGTGTAGGGGGAATAGGTGATAGGAAAGCAGAACCTGGTTCCTGAATGGTCTAGAATGCTAGGCTGCTGCTGCTGCTGCTGCTAAGTCGCTTCAGTCGGGTCGACTCTGCGCGACCCCATAGACGGAAGCTCACCAGGCTCCCTTGTCCCTGGGATTCTCCAGGCAAGAATACTGGAGTGGGATGCCATTTCCTTCTCCAATGCATGAAAGTGAAAAGTGAAAGTGAAGTCGCTCAGTCGTGTCCGACTCTTAGCGATCCCATGGACTAAAGCCTACCAGGCTCCTCCGTCCATGGGATTTTCCAGGCAAAAGTACTGGAGTGGGGTGCCATTGCCTTCCCCGAGAATGCTCGGCTAAGGAGTTCAAATATCATCCTGAAAGTTATGTATGTGGGGAGATTTACAGGGGGTTGTGGAGAAGGCAATGGCACCCCACTCCAGTACTCTTGTCTGGAAAATCCCATGGATGGAGGAGCCTGGTAGGCTGCACTCCATGGGGTCGCTAAGAGTCGGTCACGACTGAGCGACTCCTCTTTCACTTTTCACTTTCATGCATTGGAGAAGGAAATGGCAACCCACTCCAGTGTTCTTGCCTGGAGAATCCCAGGACGGGGGAGCCTGGTGGGCTGCCGTCTATGGGGTCACACAGAGTCGGACACGACTGAAGCGACTTAGCAGCAGTAGCAGCAGCAGCAGTGTTGCCACTGAAGGACTTTAAGTAAACAGTCAAGCTGAACTTTACATTTTAGAAAGTTTTCTTCAGCAGTTCTATAAAGCAGGGGTCCCCAACCCCTGGGATCTAACGTCTGATGATGTGAGGTTGGATCTGATATCATAATAAGAAATAACATGCACAATAAATATAATGTGCTTGAATCATCCCTAAACCATCCCTCTTTCGCTCCGGTCTGTGGAAATATTGTCTTCCACGAGATGATCCCTGGTGGCAAAAAGGTTGGGGACCGCTGCAAAGATGGGTCTAAGGGAGGGAGTGAAGAAAGAGATAAGAAGGTAGGATCTACTAGTTATCAAGTTTTCTTACATTAGTGATCATTGTCTCACTAACTACCAACTAAGAAAACAGCAATCATGCTTTAAAAGTTAACTTTTTGATACAATGATGCAGCACAGAGACAGTACATCCTCCTTGATTTGGCAAAACAATCTGCTCTGTAGTCAAGGAGGTTCCAAGAATTGTCTTTAGCCAAGAGCTGAAGAAGTCTGCTCAGGTTGGAGTGGACCCAATCCCTCATCTCCATGCTTGAGCTCTGCTGCCAGCTAAAATTAAGTGGCCATATCCACATTAATGTGGTGGCAAAGTGGCAACTTATCACATGGTCTTAAAAAAGAAATGTGTTTGTGTAGTTAGAATGTTGCACAGTTGGTTTTAGTGACATCAGATATATTACTGCCCAATTATGATTTAGTGATATCTATAGACCCAGGGAATTTCAGAATGAACCTACTCCAATGTCATTATTTTAGTTAGCATTTTCAGAATAACCATCTTAACCTCATGCCAACCATTGACTTTCACTTTTAATTTTGTAATAAGCATTGTTGTTCATAATTGCCTCTATTATCATAGTAAAATAGTCACTATGGTAAAAGTGTCATTCAGGAGGCTAAGTGGAAAGAAGTTGGCCAATGATCCATATAATTTGGCAGATAAGAGGAAAAAAAGCAGTTTGTAAGTAAGCTGCACAGAAATATTTTAAACACATAAACTACCATCATTTCATAATCCTAGAGTTATATAACTGCTTTCATTATTGAAATTAAGTAATGGGAAATTACCGTGAGATATTAAAGACAAGAAGCCTCACTGAAAATGTTTTAATGTATTAGTTCTGTCTTGGGATTGTTGAGAATGTTATTATTGATTTAATCAAAAGGTAGCTTTCAAAAAATTATCTAGAAATATTTTAATCAGATTGATTTGAGGGTAATAACTGGGTACTACAGATTTAATGTTTATTCCCTCTAATTCCTATGTTGAAATCTAACCCTCAAGTCAAGTCTATGGTATTAGGAGGTGGGGTCTTTGGAAGGTATTATTGGGATTAATACCCTTATAAAAAGACCCCAGAGAGCTCTCTTGCCCTTTCTGCCCTGCAAGGTCACAGGGAGAAAACAGTGGTCTATGAGGACAAAGATCCTCACCAGACACATCTGCAAGCACCATGTTCTTGGATTTCCCAGCCTCCAGGAATATGAGAAATTAATGTTTGTGCTTCATAAAACACCTAGTCTTTAGTATTTTGTTTATTTTTCCTATTGATATTCTTATTTGACACTCTTATTGTTAATATTATAAATGATTTGACAAAATTATTCAATTCTCAGATGCATAGAGAAGTTCTTTTTTGGCATCAAAATGTAAAATGAATGGAGAATTTATGCACACTATTTTTGTAATTCTAACAAATACTGTTTATTTTCAAATTAATTATCTATGAAGAATATTTTTCAAAATATATGTGAATACTGAAAAAATAATCTGTATTGCAATATGTATATAATTTATTTATAAACTATATAACATAAATATACATCTATGTATTTACTGTGTATTTTATTTTTATTGTAAATATTTATTTATAGTATATACTATATTTCTACATCTCAGCATATGTTTTCACAATACATTTTTTTCTATATATTTTAACAATATAACCCTACCTTTTACTTATTTGTAATGTAATTTATCAAGTTTGCTTTTTTTCTAGTTAGGATTTAAGAAGAGAGCATCAGCTCCGTGCTCTGTGAGGACCTAGAGGGGTGGAATAGCGGGGTGGGAGGGAGGTTCACAAGGGAGGGGATACATGTATACTTATGGCTGATTCACATTGTTGTACAGCAGAAACCAATACAACAGTGTAAAGTAATTATCCTCTAATTAAAAATAAATTTTTTAAAAAGAGAGAACACTATGTGCAAATGTTGTTGTTTAATTGTTGTGTCCAATTCTTTTGCGATCCTGTGAACTGCAGCCTGCCAGTCTTGTCTGTCTATGGATTTTCCCAAGAATACTGGAGTGAGTTGCCATTTCCTCCTTCAGAGGATCTTCCTAACCCAGGTATCGAACCCATCTTCTCCATTGGCAGGTGGGTTCTATAGCACTGAACCACCAGGAAATTCCATGTGCAAATGTAGGTGTTATAAAATATTAATGAATATTAAATTGAATAAGTAATAGTGTTGCCCCCTATTTCGTAGCTGGCAGGTGGGCAAAGTTCAGTCATTTCACTCCAGCTCTGTCTGACTCCTAGCATTCCAAGGTCTATCTCACCATGCAATGCTACTTCCCGTCCAATTATGGCTAATGCTTTCTATGCAATTTCAAGTCTTTCAGAATTTCCTTAACTCATTTGCATTCTCATCATGGCACAAGTGACCTGTCTCTTTTTATTCCCGCACGTGATAGAGCCCCTCCCTCCTTCATAAGAAAATGCTGCTTTTAACTCCAAGGATAATGACATTCTGGGTTAGGTGAAGCCAATTTCAAGGGAAAATGACCATGTAAACCCTGAGGTTGGAGAAGGCAATGGCACCCCACTTCAGTACTCTTGCCTGGAAAATCCCATGGATGGAGGAGCCTGGTAGGCTACATTCCATGGGGTCACTAAGAGTCGGACACGACTGAACGACTTCACTTTCACTTTTCACTTTCACGCATTGGAGAAGGAAATGGCAACCCACTCCAGTGTTCTTGCCTGGAGAACCTCAGGCACGGGGGAGCCTGGTGGGCTGCTGTCTATGGGGTCACACAGAGTCAGACACGACTGAAGTGACTTAGCAGCAGCAGCAAACCCTGAGGTGCGATGAAATTCCCAAGGTAAGTACTAGCAAACTACAGAGAGGGAGAGAAATTTGTAATGTTTGTTTTTTGGCCTTGATGAAGTAAAGTATCCAGGTAACAGTAAATTGCAATCACCTGGCTGGGAGACCCCTGCAAAAGACAGACTCAGATCAGAAAAACAGAAAGTGTAATTTATTTAAACATACCTTCTTTAATCTGAGAAATGTATAATGGGATTTAACTACCCTGGACTCTTGGCTCTCACAAATTTAGAACTGCTGGATTAGAGGCTATAAAGAGGAAATCATAACTATGTGTCTCTCTACTCCCAGAAGGTGGCCAACTTTCAAAATCTGGAGTTATCTGCCTCCACAATTGAGATATGGCCTATCTGATTCCTCTCAATGGAGTTATTTTCTGAGTAAAGCACAGCCAAAGGTTTAGCACTAGCAAGCATCACTCTGACTTTAAATTACTGTTCTGTCTAAATGCATTTGAGATGGTCATAAAGAGATGCTACATTTGGAAAAGTGCTCTCAAATTGATGGACGTGATACAGAGGAGAGTCACGAAACTGGTGAATGAAAATTAATTTTACTGTTAACTTTTACCTGGAATATCACAATACCATCTCCTCTTCCTCATTTCTGAGACAATCTTGGTTTTCATTTACTTCTTACATAAGAGAATCATTGAATTTTACTAATGAAAGTGGTCACTTATTTTATTTGATTATTTTTCAGGTGAAAACTTTGACCCCTAAAGAGGTTTCCTTCACACATGTTAACAATGCCAACACCTTTTAACCAATCTTGATTAAAAGGATTCATGTTATTTATGAAAAAAGACAGCAGGTGACCCCAGCCCACATGTCTTTCTCAGAACTTGAGAATATTGGGGAGAAAAATTACATCCATTTCCAAAAATTTAATTATAGGAGTGTTTTTTTCCCCATGCCAGATAGAACAAGTTTAGTTAACTATATTGTTGGAGGGGGGCATTAAGATGCATCTAGTAAATTAGATTTAAATCATTACTGGTAAATACATAAACATTATTATGATTGCTTTATTTTCATAGGATTTTAAACAATGTCTATATACTATAATGTTACATGATGAGTAATTAGCTTTATAAAGAATTTCAATAGGAATAAAATTAACTATTAAATTTTAATGTTGGAATAAGCATTTTCTCTAATACATTAAGGCAAAATATTTTAAGATATAGTGATCTGATGGTTTGAATATAATGCAGTTTGTAAAATTTTTTCATTTGATCTTTTTCCATAATTTGACTTTCTTTTTCCTAGACTGAGGAAGTTTTGTACCTGGCTTGTATGCCAAGCCTCTCACTTTTTATTTGGCAAAATATACTAGGTAAAGTATAAGATAAATCTTATTATTTTTATTATTAAGTACATATTAGTATACCTGTTAGAAATGATAGGATTTTAAAGCATTCTTAGCACTTTCTTTAAAGATGTTCTACTTCTCTTACAGTACTCTCTCTTGACAACTTTTGCAAGTTCTTTTAAGCAAAGTATCAGGAAGGGAAGTATAATAGACTTTCTGAAAATGTTTAACTGTGTGCTTTAAAAAGCAAAATGTACAATGAAAGTTAGATTTTCTAACCTCTTTCCTTAAGCCCCTGAAAACTATTAAAAATCATGGATTAGAAAAAGAAAATGTTGTATATTAAATTCAGTAGTGGCACAAACATTTTTGTCTAAGTTCAGCACAATAATTACAGCTTAGATAAATCATAATTAAGTGAAAAAGCTTACACCTACCTTTGGACAATTTGCATGAATGTTTAAAACATGAGGGAAAATATTTTAGTTGAATAGTTTAGAGAACATTTCCTTAAAGTTCCTCTTCGTGAACTAATTTCTACCATTAAAATATTGTTTCTGTGAGCATACTATGAGAAAGAATTTTTAAAAGATCATTTCTCTTTTCAAAATAAGCCACCAGGAAGTCTAAATAAACCTCAGAAGAAAATCTTATGTCTTTTTTTCCTTTCCCAGCATGAAAAGAGAGAACGCTAGTTTCCAGACTGGTTGGAAATAGAACCGTATAACTCAGTTATCCAATATGTTTAAAAATACACAGAGAGCTTTCTGTTGAATTTTTAAAAATGAGCTCGTACACAAATAAAACTGTTTGCCGTGCAAGTGAATTGAATAAAAGATTGGAGACGAATCAGATCAGAAAACGCACATACCCAGTTTCATTTCTGAACATTTAACCAAAATACTAATACAATACATTTTGCCTTCCATTTTAGCACTTACAAAAATGCTGTAAAATCCAAATTCTTTATCTTGGCATAATTAAATTCTATCACAAGAAGATACATGTGCTGTTACTCTGTAGAAAAGTAAACACCTTCAAATGCCCCTCTATCACCTAAGCTTCTCAGGGTTATTTACATTTTGAAATAACAGAAAGAACAGATTACCTGACACACAGAGGTAATACCTGTCCTGGACCGAGAACTCTATTTCAATAAACTCGTACAGATTCTGTGAGAGTGGCTTAAACAGTTTCTTCTCCAAGTCCTCTTTTACCAATGATGACATTTCCTCCAGTTCCACTTGGCCTGAGGTCTTGGCTCCAGCTCACTCTCTTTTCTCCTTCTGCTCCCTAGATTTCTTATTTTGGTTTGCAGCTCCTCGGTGAGTCCTGCCCACCTCCCAACCCTCACTCTCAACTTCTCTCTCCTGGCCAGACCCAGGCTCTTGAGAGCACTCAGCGCGGTCAGACCCCTCACTGCGGTATCTGCCCAGTGGCAGCAGCGGCAGCAGCAGCCAAAATACAGCAGCCGCACCAGCCCCACCGGCACTCTCCAGCATCCAGGCTCAAGGAGGCTGCTCTCTGGAGCTCTCCTGTGGTTTGTTGATGGGCAACATATTTATGAACACCAGCAGATACACTTGTGGAGTCCGCTGGTCTCCCTAGCCTAGTAACCCTTTTTCCCTTTCACATGGCTCTGCAGGGGAAGACCACTCCTTCGGTGTGATTCCATTACATAAATCAGCTGTCTGGCTCTATTGATTGGGATCATCTTCCATTAAGAAATTTGCTATCACCCGTGAGAGAAAAAGCCTCTATGCTTGCTCCTGACACTTCCAACAAGTTTTTTTCCCTCCTCTCTTCCCCCTTCTGCAATTCATCTAGACCTTTGTTTCAGGAGAGTCACCGTCAATTCCTGGGTCCAAATTATCTTTAAAATGGGCTCCCTGTAATGTTATTCATTTCATTACTCCCAAAGAACTCCCTAGGTGCCTACTGGGGCAAAACATGGCATCAGTTTCTTGGGAGGCTGAATTTCCTATCCTTGAGAAGTTTGTAATTTAATAAGAGATGAGCACACCAAATAATTGTAAATATGTAAAAGTGATAAATGGCACAAGAGGAAAAGGAATATAGAAAAGATATTTGTACCTGGAGAATATCAGAGAGTGTTATGGGTAGAAGATCTGGCGAGGGAAGTATTTAAATGGAGGAACATATTCTGTGGAAAGAATGTTGTGAAGCTGTCTCCATGTAGATATAACCCAGTGGGTACACAGGGAGACGAATTACTCGGAAGAAAAGATTTCCTTAGCAGTAAGACTCATAGATTAATGAACTTTTGTGTTAACTGAGGAACTGTAGCTTGGATTCTAAAAGACCCACAAGAGTGGACTCTAATTTCTGTCTTTGAACTGTCCAGATCTATTTTATTCTTATGATTCTTTTTCATAGACCAAGGAACTCTTTTTCTTTTAATTTTCAGTTTTGGAATCTTGCTTCCATCACTTCCCAACACAGTCATTAAAATTTTTACATTCTCTTGCAATCACAGAATTATTTACCTGCTGAAGAAATCAGGGAGTAAGTGCCTATCTGTCCATAAGTAACAGGATCACAATGTTCAAATGATACCGGGACTTTTCCCTTTGGCACATTATCGGAGGGTAGGTCTCCACAGAGTTCAGGGCTAAGGTAACTCATTGGTTTCTGGAATTACAGGCCTTAACCTGTTGGGAGAATGCTGACAACAGTTCTGCTCTTCTCAGGGCTTCTCTGCGGGTGCCGGAGGAGATAGTGGTAAACACTATGAATACAGGGTGGGCCCTAACTCTGTGTCTTCATCAGATTCACGTCCCAGAGCCCTTTTGCTTCAGCAAAATGTCGTGGTTTTGTCCATCCTCATACAAGTAGGTCTTGGAGTAACTTTCGGGAGAGGAGACAAAATACTGTTAATTGGCAGGAATAAATGCCAGACCCTGTGTGTTGGCTTATGTCATTTAACCTTTCAAGAAAGCTAAGAAAAACAAAAATAAGAAAAAAAAAAAAGAAAGCTAAGAGAGAGATGTGATTGTCCCCATGTTTTCCTCTTAGGAAGCAGAGTACTCTGTGGAAGCATGGTAGCCCTCCTCAAAGCTTGATGAGGAAGATGATGCATCTCTGTCTCATACTTATTTATTGCTTCTATCTTTAGTAAGAATATCTTTAGTAGTAAAATGTTATTGCAACTAAATATGCATTCATAGATCCTGAACTTAATACCTTCCTGTGTGTGATTATATACCAGATTGGAAAATGCCAATCTTTTATGTTATATTTCTTAAAAGGAATGAGGATCATGTTGGTACTAAAATATTTAACCTTTTTATACACAAAAACTCTATTACTATACCATAGTATATTTTATTTAATCCAGCAAATATTTGCTCTTTAATCAAGGTATTGCTTGGTAATTCTAGTTTAGAAATATTGTATGTGTGTGTGCATGTGTGTGTACATGAGTTTGTACAATGGACTGAATGTTTATTATGTCCCCAGATTCATATGTTGAAACTCTAACCCCCAGTGTGATGGTACTAGGAGGTACTAGGAATTAGGAAGTGAGGTCTTTGGGAGGTGATTCAGTCATGAGAGTGGAGCTCTCATGAATGTGATTATTGTCCTTAAAAAAGAGACCCCAGAGGGCTCCCTTGCCCTTTCTGTGAGGAGGATGAAGGAAAAGAACCAGGAAGCAGTTCCTCACCAGAAACTGAATCTGTTGGCTTGAACTTAAACTTCCCAGCCTCCAGAACTATAAGAAATAAATTTGTGTTGTTTAAGCCATTCAATCTGTGGTATTGTTATGGCAGCCTGCATAGGAAGTGAGTGAGTGTGTGTGTGTATGTGTGTACATGCTTTGATGACTTAGGATAGATTCTAAATGGATGTGCTTTGTAAGATACTTTCTTTTGTTTCTATTTGCCTTTTTTCTGGTTATGGATACTCCATATAGTCCCCTAACTCTGACCATTATAAGAGTTCTAGAGAACATAGCTCTATCCCTGAGAGGAAAAGCAATGTAATTCCTTCCTTTCATGCCCACTCTTCCCTGACCTCTTAACATTCTGCGATGAGGACTCTGTGAGGGTCTCGGTACCTTGGACTTTGGTTTATCACTAATATTGCAGAATGTGTTAGAATAGGAAGGCTTTGGCCGTTCACAATCAGTGCCAGAGTACTCATTAGGAAAGGGCTTCTCTGACTCAGCCAGAGGGAGTACATTTCTTGCTCTGAATACTCTAGTGTCATTTTATAAAGCATTGGATTTACAGAGGCAGTTTGCTTTTAGAAGTGAAAAAGAAGTTCTAAAAGTACTCTGTGAAAAAATTTTCTTTTGACAAGATATACATACAGATCCATTTTCAGGAAAGAGTTTGTATTTTCATAAATTTCACAAACATTTAAAAAAAGAAGAAAAAGGGAAGGTTTGTATTTTCTTCCATAGGCTATAGAATAACATGAGGAGCCAGTTTTTGTTTGGTTTAAATTTGGTTGCATGGAATACATGATTTATGTTCCTAAAAAGACTAATGTCAGAGGTAATGAATATAATAAACTTATTTTTTATAGAATGGCCTCTTTTGTGAGTGCTGAAATAGGTATAGCAGTTAGATGCTTCCAAAGAAGTTTTTTTTTTTTTTTTTTAATTTTGGAGATAAAGGAATTTCAAATTAGTTAACAGAGAGAAAGTCGCATTTATTCAACTAGTAATAGCAACTTCATAGTAAGAGCTAACATATAGTGATTACCCCACCCCAGTACTTTTGCCTGGAAAATCCCATGGACGGAGGAGCCTGGTAGGCTCCAGTCCATGGGGTCGCCAAGAGTCGGACACGACTGAGCGACTTCACTTTCGCTTTTCACTTTCATACATTGGAGAAGGAAATGGCAACCCACTCCAGTATTCTTGCCTGGAGAATTCCAGGGACAGGGGAGCCTGGTGGGCTTCTGTCTGTGGGGTCGCACAGAGTCGGACACGACTGAAGCGACTTAGCAGCAGCAGGGCTTCCCAGGTGGGGCTAGTGGTAAGGATCCTGCCTGCCAATGCAGAAGACAAAAGAGACGCAGTTTTGATCCCTGGGTTGGGAAGATCCCCTGAAGGAGGACATGGCAACTCACTCCAGTATTCTTGGCTAGAGAATTCCAGGGACAGAGAAGCCTGCTGGGCTATGGTCCATAGGGTCCCAAAGAGTTGGACACGACTAAAGCAACTTAGCACACATGCATATTGATTACTTATTCAGTGTCAGGATCTATTCTTACTTTTGCCTGGAAAATCCCATCGACGGAGGAGCCTAGTAGGCTGCAGTCCATAGGGTCGCTAGAGTCGGACATGACTGAGTGACTTCACTTTTCACTTTCATGCATTGGAGAAGGAAATGGCAGCCCACTCCAGTGTTCTTGCCTGGAGAATCCCAGGGACGAGGAAGCCTGGTGGGCTGCCATCTGTGGGGTCGCACAGAGTTGGACACGACTGAAGCGACTTAGTAGTAGTAGTAGTAGGATCTATTCTAAGAGCTTTACAGATGTTAGCTTTTGTAATCTACCCACCAGTCCTACGAGGTAGGTATTATTGTTATTCAAATTTTAAATTTAAGAAAGTTTTCATACAAGTAACCTCTTACCTGTCTCATGTCACATTTTAATGAGACTAGATTTGTGTGCTCAAGATTCATCCTTTGAACCATGGGGTCACACTGCCTTGTTCTGATTTGACCATGAGTAGTATAATTGGATAAGGAAATGGCAACCCACTCCAGTGTTCTTGCCTGGAGAATCCCAGGGACGGGGGAGCCTGTTGGGCAGCCGTCTATGGGGTCACACAGAGTCGGATACAACTGACGCGACTTAGCAGTAACAGCAGCAGCAGTATTTTAAAACTTTGCTATGACGGTGTAGATCTATCTTTTAGGACATTTAATCTATAAATAAAGGTATCATTTTCTTGTCTCAGTCTTTTTTCCAGCTGCCTTTTCATTTTTAGACCTTTTAATTTAGCCTGTGTCCACAAAGATGTCAGGACTAGTAAGGATGAGCTCCTCTCATAGAAGGTGCTTAATAAATGTCTCTTAAATGAATTAGAATGCAGGATCTCTGGTGGCTCAGTGGTAAAGAACCTGCCTGCAATGCAGGAGCCACAGGAGACTTGGGTTTGATCCCTGGGTCAGGAAGATACTCTGGAGGAAAAGCATGGCAATCCAGTCCAGTGTTCTTGCCTGGAGAATCTCATGGACAGAGGAGCCTGGTACACTTTTGGGATCTTAGTTCCCTGATCAGGGATTGAACTGCACCCCTGACAATGAAAGCGTCAGTCCTAACCACTGGCTGCTGCTGCTGCTGCTAAGTCACTTCAGAGACGACCCCAGAGACGGCAGCCCACCAGGTTCCTCTGTCCCTGGGATTCTCCAGGAAAGAACACTGGAGTAGGTTGCCATTTCCTTCTCCAATGCATGAAAGTGAAAAGTGAAAGTGAAGTCGCTCAGCCGTGTCTGACTCTTCAAGACCCTCATGGACTGTAGCCTATGTTAGGCTCCTCCGTCCATGGGATTTTCCAGGCAAGAACACTGGAGTGGGTTGCCATCACCTTCTCCCCCTAACCACTGGACTGCCAGGGAATTCTCGTAATCCTTAGTCTTTTATTGTTCAGCCATTCTTAATCTAAAGTTAATAACTGCTGTTTTGTAACTGTTCTCTGTTCAAATAGCCATTGTGGTTTCTGTCTCCAGACTGGATACTGACTGATGAAAAGGTCCATCAGTTTCCTCTCTGAAATTTTACTAAGGGATTCTAGGGAAAAAAGATCATTCTCTCCTTACAGAATTGAGAGCTGTAAGCATAAAGTAAGCTAGAGGCCATGGTTCCCAAATGTAGAGAAGCTATTTTGAGTTAAGAAAAACACACACACAAACACAAAGATGAGGTCATGCATAGAGATAAATATATATGAGAGACAAGCAAAGATGGAGAGAATTCTGATGAAGTCATTTGATTCCTTAGAACCAGCCTTGCCTGAAGACAGTTTTCCAGTCATATTATCAGTAAATTCCCTTTATTTTTCTTAAGCAAGTTTGAGTTAGATTTCTGCCTCTTGAAATTGAAAGAACACTAATTATGTTAGAAAGTAGTTTTACCACTTAAGAAGTAAGCACTCATTCATTCATTTTTTGGTTTTAACAGTATCTTTAATTTTTAAAAGGATCACTTATTTAACTCTTGTTCAGTCTCCCAAAGGCAGACTCAGAAAGTGTCTGCTGTGAGCCCTTCTTCACTGAAGGGGGACTGGGGCATGCATTGCAGTATCCATCTCAGGGACACTTACCTTAGTCTGAGAACCTTCCATAGTGACCACCACAAATGACACACAATCATATATTGGAGTTGTCCAACTCCAACAAAGTTTAAGAGTCAAAAGAGGGGATGTGTTAATAAACCGTTACGATATCTCTCCATATTATGTATGAAGGATCATGGTGGATGTTAGGGACACAAAACTAAATAAACTCCCACATTTTAAAGGAGACTGTATTAATGGTGTGCTTTATTTTCTGTATTCTTTTGGTTTGACATCTGGGGCCTAGCTGACCCTAGAAGGGTCACACCCCCATCACATTCCTTATCAGGGTCTCATAATCTGGGCCACCTAGCATAATCTTTTTTGGCCATGGACCAGACATCTAGGGATAGCTGTCAGTGTTAGTCACTCAGTCGTGTCCAACTGTGACTCCATGGACTAGCCCACCGGGCTCCTCTGTCCATGGAATTCTTCAGGTGAGAATGCTGGGATGGGTTGCTATTTCCTTCTTCAGGGGATCTTCTCCACACAGGGATCAAACCCAGGTCTTCTGCACTGCAGGCAGATTCTTTACCGTCTGATCCACCAGGAATAGCTGCTAGCCCCAACTCCTGCTGAAAGCAATCAAGCCAGGCAATCTTAAGCCTGCTTACCCTATTTTGTTCCTTCCTTTGAAAACTACAATAGACATCCTAGCTCATAGTTTTTTCCCTCCCTCGCTGCCTCCTGACAGAGCTTGGTGCTTCTCTGAATGGCCCCCCGTGGTGTGGCATGGCATGACCCCTCCTCTTGGGATCTGTGAACATTACAAACCTTGTCTCTTTGGTGGCAATTATCTCCTGACCTACTGATCTTACTGAACCTCCAATGTCCTATTTCTATATTATATTTAAAAACAGACACCATATTAGGGCAATTAAAAAAAATGTTTCCCAGTCTTAACTAATCATTGGAAAAGAGGCCATGCCCACCTACTCACCTCTGTATCCTTATCAGTAACTCAGTTACTGTTATTTATCCCCCTGGATTTCCAAGCAGTGTTCATCTCATATCGCTTATATGAATTGCTTCTGTCTGAGTTCTACCAACTCCACTCTACTTGATGCTCTTACTGACCGTCACCTAGGCTCACTTTTCTGATCACCCACTTCATCTTTCCTTCTTTCAGGTTTTTGTTCATGGTTGGTTCAAATGGCATCAGACCCACAAGCCTCTCTTGACCCTCTCAACTAGGTGTACAAGTGAAGTCACTCAGTCATGTCTGACTCTTTGCGACCCCATGGACTGTAGCCCACCAGGCTCCTCCGTCCATGGGATTCTCCAGGCAAGAATACTGGAGTGGGTTGCCATTTCCTTCTTCAGGGGATCTTCCCAACCCAGGGATCGAACCCAGGTCTCCTACATTGCAGGCAGACGCTTTAACCTCTGAGCCACCAGGGAAGCCTTACACCAACGAGGTGTAGGCCTTCCCTTTTATGAACTGCCACACTGACTTTTTGCAAATTTAATCACATACTTAACCTCTTGTCCTAGTCACCTGTGTCCTTGTTTTAGCTCTCTATCAGACTGTGAACCCCATGAAGGAGAGAGCCATAAACACCTCTGTATTCTTAGCTCCTGGGCTTCCCAGTGGCTCAGTGGTATAGAATCCACCTGCAATGCAGGAGCCACAGGAAAAGTGAGTTCTACCCCTGGGTCAGGAAGATCCCCTGGAGGAGGAAATGGCAACCCACTCCAGCATTCTTGCCTGAAAAATCCCATGGACAGAGGAGCCTAATGGGCTACAGTCCAAAGGGTCACAAAGAGTCAGACACTACCGAGTGACTGAACACACGTGCTTAGTTCCCAGCACAGTGCCTGGTAGCAGGTGTTCCATATTGTTGAATGCATAGAATTTGTTGTTGTTGTTCAGTCCCTAAGTCGTGTCCAACTCGTTGCCACCCCATGGACTGCAGTATAGAAAAATACTGGACTTGAAGTCAGGGACCATGTTTTAGCTCTCTTTGTTTATCTTGGAATACCTGCCACAAGATCTTGCCTATAGTTGATGTATAAATAGTGAGTTGAGTAAGCCGGTAAGGGATGTGGAATAGGTTGTATTAATAATCCCATTTGAAGGATAACAAAACAGACTTAGGGAAGTTAATGCTGTTTCCAAGGTCACCAAGTTAGTGTGAAGTAATGTAGCTGGATTAGAACCAGGCACTTTGTCTCCTACTCCACCAGAACTTCTCACTACCTATCATCACAGTAATAGCTGGCACTCCTGAGTCATTCTTATATCCTAGGAGTTAAGGCTGTCCTCTCATGGGGTAAGATCTCATTCTCTATTATATATGTTTTTGTGGATTGAATGTTTTTGTTGCCCCCAAATTCTTATATTAAATCCTATTAGGAGGTAGGGCCTTTGGGAGGTAATTGGGTCATGAGAGAAGAGCCCTCATGATGGGATTAGTGACTTTATAAAAAGAGGCTACAGGGGAGCCTGCTGTGCTGCAGACCTTGAGGTTGCAAAGAGTCGGACATGACTGAGCAACTGAACCAAACTGAACAGCTAGCTTACTCTCTTTCCATCATTTGAAGACACAAGGAGAAGTCACCTGTCTCTAACCCAGATAAGGGCTCTCACTAGAACTGACCATGCTGACACCTGACACCTTGATCTCAGACTTCCAGCCTCTAGAATGATAAAAGTTAAATGCTTGTTGATAAGCAACCTAATTTATGGCATTTTGTTATAATGGCTCCAACTGACAATGACATGTGTTTTTGAAACCCTCTTGATTTTCATAAGATTACAAATGCATCATGACCTTTATTGACAACAGATACTTTGATATGTCTCCATTATCGATCTAGTAAAAAGTGAAGATTTAGAATAGCATTTCTGTATAAGATGAGGAATTGGCAGTTATGAAGAATTTAGCATTATTTTCTTGAGAATAACATATTGTAAGTTGATCTGAATCTTTTTGATTTCCCAGAATTTTGACTGGCTGGATTTATTCCATAATTCCTCCCTCCCGCCCCCTGCCTCCAACCTTGGCAATATCTCATGAGCTATTGATAAATTATTAAGCTCTGAAGCAAACTGAAGTGCCAGGATTAACCATAAAGCTGTGTATTCATCAGGGTCTAGTCAAGAGGCAGAAAACACAATGGGTTATTTTGATGGCAAAAAATGTAATATGAACAACAGTTGACTAGATACAAAGAATCTTTACCTGAAAAGATAAAAGAAGCACTTAGCATCATGGATGCAGCAGGAAAGCAATGGCTACCCTAGGACTAGGGGAACAGATTTAAGAATTTGAAATTATTAAAAACCTAGAAACTTAGAGGAGAAGCCCCTGGAGCTGAAAGTCTGGTCTCTGAGGAGGGGTGCTGTTAGGCTTGTGTATTGAAAAGTGTACCTGGGGTTGTTTTAATCGGGTGTGGTAAGACATACAGACAGAAATGATTTTCATGCAGGAGGAAGTTTATACTTATAGATGTCTGGGAACAGACAGCACAACATTCTATGCAGGCCCACACAGGGAAGCACCAGGGTGGGTCAGGAAACCGCAGGAAGAGGGGAAAGCATGGGCACAAGCTTTTATTGTGATCTCTTCAGGACAGGCAAGGCAGGGCACGGTAAACAGTTTAGGACTGAGTAGTTTGAATAATTTATTCAGGCCCTGAGCTATAGGAGTGGTTCCTAGCTATCAAGTACTGGCTCTGGAGTGATGTGGGGCAGGGAGCATATTGGCTGGGGTGTGAAAGTTTGATAAAAGCGGTTGTTGGGGTATGGACTCTGGATTGGTTGCTTTGTATATAAAGGTATGTTCATGGCAAGTTGTTCGCCATCTTTAGAAATTAGCTAATGCTGGGAAAAGCAGTCCTCTGGGGTCTGCAAGCCCTTCACCCCAGTGTCACAGCATCATAAAATACAAAAAATAAAAATAATGATTAACACAACTGGGCTGACTATGGAAAATAATATGAAGGTTCCCTAAAAAAACTAATAGAGTTGCCACATGATTCTGTGATACCACTCCTGGACATATATCCAGAGAAAACTTTAATTCAAAAAGATATATGTACCCCAATAGCAGCACTATTACAATTGCCAAGACATAGAAACAACCTAAATGTCCCTGAATGGACAAAGAAGATGTGGTGCACATTTCAGAATACAGCAGAATACTACTCAGCCATAAAAAGAATAAATAATGCCATTTATAGCAACGTGTGTGAACCTAGAGATAATCATACTGAGTGAAGGAAGTCAGACAACATATATCATATCATATCACTTATATGTGGAATCTAAAATATGACAGAAATGAACTTATTTATGAAGCAGAAACAATCTCACAGATACAGAAAGCAAACTTATGGTAACCTTGCCTGGAGAATCCCAGGGACAGAGGAGCCTGGTGGGCTGCCGTCTATGGGATGGCATAGAGTCGGACACGACTGAAGCGACTCATCAGCAGCAACAGGAAGTGGGGAGATGGATAAATTAGGAGTTAGGGATTAGCACATACAAGCTACCATATATAAAAAGATAACAAAGTCCTACTGTATGCTATGCTATGCTATGCTAAGTCACTTCAGTCGTGTCGGACTCTGTGCGACCCCATAGATGGCAGCCCACCAGGCTCCCCCATCCCTGGGATTCTCCAGTCAAGAACACTGGAGTGGGCTGCTATTTCCTTCTCCAATGCATGAAAGTGAAAAGTGAAAGTGAAGTCGGTCAGTTGTGTCTGACTCTTAGTGACCCCACAGACTGCAGCTCACCAGGCTCCTCCGTCCATGGGATTTTCCAAGCAAGAGTACTGGAGTCGGGTGCCATTGCCTTCTCCGCCTACTGTATAGCACAGTGAATTATACTCAATATCCTATCAGATCAGATCAGATCAGTCGCTCAGTCGTGTCCGACTCTTTGCGACCCCATGAATCACAGCACGCCAGGCCTCCCTGTCCATCACCAACTCCCGGAGTTCACTCAGACTCACATCCATCGAGTCAGTGATGCCATCCAGCCATCTCATCCTCTGTCATCCCCTTCTCCTCTTGCCCCCAATCCCTCCCAGCATCAGAGTCTTCTCCAAAGAGTCAACTCTCTGCATGAGGTGGCCAAAATACTGGAGTTTCAGCTTTAGCATCATTCCTTCCAAAGAAATCCCAGGGCTGATCTCCTTCAGAATGGACTGGTTGGATCTCCTTGCAGTCCAAGGGACTCTCAAGAGTCTTCTCCAACACCACAGTTCAAAAGCATCAATTCTTTGGCACTCAGCCTTCTTCACAGTCCAGCTCTCACATCCATACATGACCACAGGAAAGACCATAGCCTTGACTAGGTGAACCTTTGTTGGCAAAGTGATGTCTCTGCTTTTGAATAGCTATCTAGGTTGGTCATAACTTTCCTTCCAAGGAGTAAGCGTCTTTTAATTTCATGGCTGCAGTCACCATCTGCAGTGATTTTGGAGCCCAGAAAAATAACGTCTGACACTGTTTCCACTGTTTCTCCATCTATTTCCCATGTAGTGATGGGACCAGATGCCATGATCTTCGTTTTCTGAATGTTGAGCTTTAAGCCAACCTTTTCACTCTCCACTTTCACTTTCATCAAGAGGCTTTTGAGTTCCTCTTCACTTTCTGCCATAAGGGTGGTGTCATCTGCATATCTGAGGTTATTGATATTTCTCCCAGCAATCTTGATTCCAACTTGTGTTTCTTCCAGTCCAGCATTTCTCATGATGTACTCTGCTTATAAGTTAAATAAACAGGGTGACAATATACAGCCTTGATGTACTCCTTTTCCTATTTGGAACCAGTCTGTTGTTCCATGACCAGTTCTAACTGTTGCTTCCTGACCTGCATACAGATTTCTCAAGAGGCAGATCAGGTGGTCTGGTATTCCCATCTCTTTCAGAATTGTCCACAGTTTATTGTGATCTACACAGTTAAAGGCTTTGGCATAGTCAATAAAGCAGAAATAGATGTTTTTCTGGAACTCACTTGCTTTTTCCATGATCCAGCGGATGTTGGCAATTTGATCTCTGGTTCCTCTGCCTTTTCTAAAACCAGCTTGAACATCAGGAAGTTCACAGTTCACATATTGCTGAAGCCTGGCTTGGAGAATTTTGAGCATTACTTTACTAGCATGTGAGATGAGTGCAATTGTGCGGTAGTTTGAGCATTCTTTGGCTTTGCCTTTCTTTGGGATTCGGATGAAAACTGACCTTTTCCAATCTTGTGGCCACTGCTGAGTTTTCCAAATTTGCTGGCATATTGAGTGCAGCACTTTCACAGCATCATCTTTCAGGATTTGGAATAGCTCCACTGGAATTCCATCACCTCCACTAGCTTTGTTCGTAGTGATGCTTTCTAAGGCCCACTTGACTTCACATTCCAGGATGTCTGGCTCTAGGTCAGTGATCACACCATCATGATTATCTGGGTCGTGAAGCTCTTTGTTGTACAGTTCTTCTGTGTATTCTTGCCACCTCTTCTTAATATCTTCTGCTTCCGTTAGGTCCATACCATTTCTGTCCTTTATCAAGCCCATCTTTGCATGAAATGTTCCTTTGGTATCTCTGATTTTCTTGAAGAGATCCTTAGTCTTTCCCATTCTGTTGTTTTCCTCTATTTCTTTGCATTGATCGCTGAAGAAGGCTTTCTTATCTCTTCTTGCTATTCTTTGGAACTCTGCATTCAGATGTTTATATCTTTCCTTTTCTCCTTTGCTTTTCGCTTCTCTTCTTTTCACAGCTATTTGTAAGGCCTCCCCAGACAGCCATTTTGCTTTTTTGCATTTCTTTTCCATGGGTATGGTCTTGATCCCTGTCTCCTGTACAATGTCACGAACCTCATTCCATAGTTCATCAGGCACTCTATCTATCAGATCTAGGCCCTTAAATCTATTTCTCACTTCTACTGTATAATCATAAGGGATTTGATTTAGGTCATACCTGAATGGTCTAGTGGTTTTCCCTACTTTCTTCAATTTCAGTCTGAATTTGGCAATAAGGAGTTCATGGTCTGAGCCACAGTCAGCTCCTGGTCTTGTTTTTGCTGATTGTATAGAGCTTCTCCATCTTTGGCTGCAAAGAATATAATCGATCTGATTTCAGTGTTGACCATCTGGTGATGTCCATGTGTAGAGTCTTCTCTTGTGTTGTTGGAAGAGGGTATTTGCTATGACCAGTGCATTTTCTTGGCAAAACTCTGTTAGTCTTTGCCCTGCTTCATTCCGTATTCCAAGGCCAAATTTGCCTGTTATTCCAGGTGTTTCTTGACTTCCTACTTTTTGCATTCCAGTCCCCTATAATGAAAAGGACATCTTTTGTGGGTGTTAGTTCTAAAAGGTCTTGTAGGTCTTCATAGAACCGTTCAACTTCAGCTTCTTCAGCGTTACTGGTTGGGGCATAGACTTGGATTACTGTGACATTGAATGGTTTGCCTTGGAAACGAACAGAGATCATTCTGTTGTTTTTGAGATTGCATCCAAGTACTGCATTTCGGACTCTTTTGTTGACCATGATGGCCACTCCATTTCTTCTGAGGGATTCCTGCCCGCAGTAGTAGATATAATGGTCCTCTGAGTTAAATTCACCCATTCCAGTCCATTTTAGTTCGCTAATTCCTAGAATGTCAACATTCACTCTTACCATCTCTTGTTTGACCACTTCCAATTTGTCTTGATTCATGGACCTGACATTCCAGGTTCCTATGCAATATTGCTCTTTACAGCATCGGACTTTGCTTCTAATAGAAAAGAATATGAATGAGAATATATATAACTGAATCATTTTGCTATACACCAGAAATAAGCACAACATTGTAAATCAACTGTACTTCCAAAATACACATCTCCATCAAAAAAATAATAAAGTGTATAATTTAATGGTAAAAAATATAGCTGGGCTGGTATTTCTGAGTTCCAAGGGCCTCAAGCTGCTTTTCTGAGCTATAAATAAACCTCCTCCCTCCTTTGGGGTCATAGAGGGTAGCTAACATATGCCTTTCAAAGAGGAGAGAGTTTCTGCCCTATTCATGAACTTAATAACAATTTAAAGACTCTATAGTAGAAGTGATTGCTTATGTATTCTAGATATCCTAAGAGAATATACACACCATGCTCCTTACCTCACTCTTCTAGATTTTAGGTTCATTATTAAATATCATATATCTGTGGATAGCAAAGATATGGAACTACTTTTTAAACTGGAGACAAAAGTGGGGGCCTGTGAACTCTTCTCTGCTTCCTCTGTCCCCTGCACCATTGCCTCTCCACCAGGAGATTTCAGGACGAAAAAAAAAAAAAAGCAAAAGCAAAACACATTTACCCACAATAATTGCCAGCTGACATTGTGAAAGGATATTTTTAATTTCTAGAATTTTGCTTCTCTAGAATTTGAACTCTTATGCATGAGTTGGCTGAAAAACAGAGCCCAAGACAAAGCATTCATGCGAATGTTTTATTGTGTGGCGGGGTTAGGGGAGGCTAGTGCAATCCCTGGACGGGAAGAGTGAGGGAAAAGGGTGTGTGAGGCAGAGAGGGAGGGTGGATCATTACTGCCCTGGCCACAGGTTTCAAAAGAAAACAGCTGGAACTCTGGTCCCATTAGCTGTCTCCAGGTGGGCCATTTGGAGCCCCTGCACATTGAAGCAGTTCTTTGTGAGAAAGAAGTGAATTTATCTGTTGGTTTCCTCCTTATGACTCTCATCGGTCAAAATGTGCCCCATTTTTGTTGTGTTACTTGACCCCATTGGACAGCCAATGGGAAGTTTGTATCCCATGCTTCGCAGCCCAGAGCACCTGTAAGTCTGTAAGAGCTGCCATGGCTCTGCTATGATGGAAGTCACACTAGCCTCCAGTCTTCCACTTAGAAGGACGTGACTTCAGCAGTGCTTGGAGGACAGGCAATGGTGGCAGGGGCCAGATTTTTCAAGTGACAAGTAGCAAAGAGACCATGTGAGGATGCACATAAATTGCATCTGATGTAGAAAGTAATGTGGCTGTTCAGTCACTAAGCTGTGTCTGACTCCTTGTGACCCCATGGACTGCATCACACCAGGCTTCCCTGTCCTTCACTATCTCCTGGAATTTGCTCAAAGTAATATGCTATTAATTTGCTATTAATGAGTCAGAGATGCTATCTAACTATCTTATCTTCTGCCACCTTCTTCTCATTTTGCCTTCAATCTTTCCCAGCATCAGGATCTTTTCCAATGAGTCAGTTCTTCCCATGAGATGGCCAAACTATTGGAGCTTCAGCTTCAGCATCAGCCCTTCCAATGAATATTCAGGGTTGATTTCCTCTAGGATTGACTGGTTTGGTCTCCTTGTTGTCCAAGGGACTCTCAAGAGTCTTCTCCAGCGTCACAATTTGAAAGAATCAATTCTTTGGCACTCAGCCTTCTTTATGTTCCAACTCTTATATCCTTACATGACTACTGGAAAAACCATAGCCTTGACTAGATGGACCTTTGTTGGCAAAGTGATGTCTCTGCTTCTTAATATGCTGTCTAGGTTTGTCATAGCTTTTCTTCCAAGGAGCAAACATCTTTTTATTTCATGGCTGCAGTCACTGTCCGTTCTGATTTTGGAGCCCAAGAAAATAAAATCTGCCACTGTTTCCACTTTTCCATCTATTAATGGTAAGGAGTAAATCAGAGGTTGGAAATATTTGTAAATACAAATGAAAGTAATTGGAGAGATGAAAAGTTCCAGGATCATATGTCTGGAACATGGATTTATAGAGCATGTGAGACCGAGGTATCTATTAACACATGGAACAAGAGTGTGTTGTGCTAGGGGAAGGGGCGTGGAGGGGCAGGGCAGCCCTGCCTCAGGAGACAGGAGACCCAGTCCCAGTGCCCCGTCTTCCCTTAGCTGTGGCATGATCTTGAATTTTTTTCTTCCCTCTGAGCCTCTGTTGCCTTATTTAAGAAATGAAAGAGAATCAAAGCTGACACTTTTGAGTTCCAAGATATGTGTTTCAGAGAAACCATTTTGCAGGAGTAATTTACAAGTACAGTCTTCTCAAATTTTACTATATAAAAATGAGGAATTATAGTTAAGAGCATCACCAGACAGAAACTCATTTTAAACTTAATACATGTACTAATGGATCTGACAATGAGCTATTGCCCTGGGCAGTCAGCCAATCTGACTCTAGGTCTGACTCTGTCAGCAGAAAGATCAATTCAGTTCAGTTCAAACACTCAGTCGTGTCTGACTCTTTGCAACCCCATGAACCATAGTACACCAGGCCTCCCTGTCCATCACCAACTCCTGGAGCCCACCCAAACTCATGTCCATTGAGTCAGTGATGGCATCCAACCATCTTATCCTCTGTCATCCCCTTCTCCTCCTGCCTTCAATCTTTCCCAACATCAGGGTCTTTTCAAATGAGTCAGCTCTTTGCATCAGGTGGCCAAAATACTGGAGTTTCAGCTTTAACATCAGTCCTTCCAATGAACATCCAGGATCAATTTCCCTTAGAATAGACTGGTTGGATCTCTTTGCAGACCAACGGAATCTCAAGAGTCTTCTCCAATACCACATTTCAAAAGCATCAATTCTGCACTCAGCCCTCTTTATAGTCCAACTCTCACATCCATACATGACCACTGGAAAAACCATAGCTGACTAGATGGACCTTTGATGACAAAGTGATGTCTCTGATATTCAATATACTATCTAGGTTGATCATAACTTTCCTTCCAAGGAGTAAGCGTCTTTTAATTTCATGGCTGTAGTCACCATCTGCAGTGATTTTGGAGCCCAGAAAAATAAAGTCAGCCACTCTTTCTACTGTTTCCCCATCTATCTGCCATGAAGTGATGGGACTGGAGGCCATGATCTTAGTTTTCTGAACGTTGAACTTTAAGCCAACTTTTTCACTTTCCTCTTTCATGTTCATCAAGAGGCTTTTGAGTTCTTCTTCACTTTCTGCCATAAGGGTGGTGTCATCTGCATATCTGAGGTTATTGATATTTCTCCCAGCAATCTAGATTCCAGCTTGTGCTTCCTCCAGCCCAGTGTTTCTCATGATGTACTCTGCATTTAAGTTAAATAAGCAGGGTGATAATATACAGCCTTGACATACTCCTTTTGCTATTTGGAACCAGTCTGTTGTTCCATGTCCAGTTCTAACTGTTGCTAAGAGGCAGGTCAGGTGGTCTGGTATTCCCATCTCTTGAAGAATTTTCCACAGTTTATTGTTATCCACACAGTCAAAGGCTTTGGCATAGTCAAGAAAGCAGAAATAGATGTTTTTCTGGAACTCTCTTGCTTTTTCGATGATCCAGCAGATGTTGGAAATTTGATCTCTGGTTCCTCTGCCTTTTCTAAAACTAGCTTGAACATCTGGAAGTTCACGGTTCGTGTACTGCTGAAGCTTGGCTTGGAGAATTTTGAGCATTACTTTACTAGCATGTGAGATGAGTGCAATTGTGAGGTAGTCTGAGCATTCTTTGGCATTGCCTTTCTTTGGGATTGGAATGAAAACTGACCTTTTCCAATCTTGTGGCCACTGCTGAGTTTTCCAAATTTGCTGACAAAGCTATAGATCAGATCAGATCAGATCAGTCGCTCAGTCGTGTCCAACTCTTTGCGACCCCATGAATCACAGCACGCCAGGCCTCCCTATTCATCACCAACTCCCAGAGTTCATTCAGACTCACGTCCATCGAGTCAGTGATGCCATCCAGCCATCTCATCCTCTGTCGTCCCCTTCTCCTCTTGCCCCCAATCCCTCCCAGCATCAGAGTCTTCTCCAACGAGTCAACTCTTCCCATGAGGTGACCAAAGTATTGGAGCTTCAGCTTCAGCATCATTCCTTCCAAAGAAATCCCAGGGCTGATCTCCTTCAGAATGGACTGGTTGGATCTCCTTGCAGTCCAAGGGACTCTCAAGAGTCTTCTCCAACACCACAGTTCTAAAGCATCAATTCTTCAGCGCTCAGCCTTGTTCACAGTCCAGCTCTCATATCCATACATGACCACAGGAAAAACATAGCCTTGACTAGGTGAATTTTGTTGGCAAATTAATGTCTCTGCTTTTGAATATGCTATCTAGGTTGGTTATAACTTTCCTTCCAAGGAGTAAGCGTCTTTTAATTTCATGGCTGCAGTCACCATCTGTAGTGATTTTGGAGCCCCTCAAAATAAAGTCTGACACTGTTTCCACTGTTTCCCCATCTATTTCCCATGAAGTGATGGGACCGGATGCCATGATCTTCATTTTCTGAATGTTGAGCTTTAAGCCAACTTTTTCACTCTCCACTTTACTTTCATCAAGAGGCTTTTGAGTTCCTCTTCACTTTCTGCCATAAGGGTGGTGTCATCTGCATATCTGAGGTTATTGATATTTCTCCCAGCAATCTTGATTCCAACTTGTGCTTCTTCCAGTCCAGTGTTTCTCATGATGTACTCTGCATATAAGTTAAATAAGCAGGGTGACAATATACGGACTTGACGTACTCCTTTTCCTATTTGGAACCAGCCTGTTGTCCCATGTCCAGTTCTAACTGTTACTTCCTGACCTGCATACAAATTTCTCAAGAAATTTAAAATCATAATACATTTTATTTACAGAGTTCTAAGACTGATGACCTGTCAAATACATTATTCTGGGAAAATATACTTTTGTCAGTGTTGGAGGACATGCTTATGACAGATCTTTACAGTTCTTTAAAAAATTATTTTAAACATACTCAGTTGTATGTGTTCAACTTATAACTGATGGATTATTGTTAGAAGAAGTGTCCACATGGAGTTTTATTCTAAAGTGTCAATTCAGATCAGATCAGATCAGTCACTCAGTCGTGTCCGACTCTTCGACCCCATGAACTGCCGCACACCAGGCCTCCGTATCCATCACCAGCTCTCGGAGGTCACTCAGACTCACATTCATCGAGTCAGTGATGCCATCCAGCCATCTCATCCTCTGTCGTCCCCTTTTCCTCCTGCCCCCAATCCCTCCCAGCATCAGAGTCTTCTCCAATGAGTCAACTCTTTACATGAGGTGGCCAAAATACTGGAGTTTCAGCTTTAGCATCATTCCTTCCAAAGAAATCCCAGGGCTGATCTCTTTCAGAATGGACTGGTTGGATCTCCTTGCAGTCCAAGGGACTCTCAAGAGTCTTCTCCAACACCACAGTTCAAAAGCATCAATTCTTCGGTGCTCAGCTTTCTTCACAGTCCAGCTCTCACATCCATATATGACCACAGGAAAGACCATAGCCTTGACTAGACGGACCTTTGTTGGCAAAGTAATGTCTCTGCTTTTGAATATGCTATCTAGGTTGGTCATAACTTTCCTTCCAAGGAGTAAGCGTCTTTTAATTTCATGGCTGCAGTCACCATCTGCAGTGATTTTGGAGCCCAGAAAAAGAAAGTCTGACACTGTTTCCACTGTTTCTCCATCTATTTCCCATGTAGTGATGGGACCAGATGCCATGATCTTCGTTTTCTGAATGTTGAGCTTTAAGCCAACCTTTTCACTCTCCACTTTCACTTTCATCAAGAGGCTTTTTAGTTTCTCTTCACTTTCTGCCATAAGGGTGGTATCATCTGCATATCTGAGGTTATTGATATTTCTCCTGGCAATCTTGATTCCAACTTGTGTTTCTTCCAGTCGAGCATTTCTCATGATGTACTCTGCATATAAGTGAAATAAACATGGTGACAATATACAGCCTTGACGTACTCCTTTTCCTATTTGGAACCAGTCTGTTGTTCCATGACCAGTTCTAACTGTTGCTTCCTGACCTGCATACAGATTTCTCAAGAGGCAGATCAGGTGGTCTGGTATTCCCATCTCTCTCAGAATTGTCCACAGTTTATTGTGATCTACACAGTCAAAGGCTTTGGCATAGTCAATAAAGCAGAAATAGATGTTTTTCTGGAACTCTCTTGCTTTTTCCATGATCCAGCGGATGTTGGCAATTTGATCTCTGGTTCCTCTGCCTTTTCTAAAACCAGCTTGAACATCAGGAAGTTCACAGTTCACATATTGCTGAAGCCTGGCTTGGAGAATTTTGAGCATTACTTTACTAGCCTGTGAGATGAGTGCAATTGTGCGGTAGTTTGAGGATTCTTTGGCATTGCCTTTCTTTGGGATTGGGATGAAAACTGACCTGTTCCAATCTTGTGGCCACTGCTGAGTTTTCCAAATTTGCTGGCATATTGAGTGCAGCACTTTCACAGCATCATCTTTCAGGATTTGGAATAGCTCCACTGGAATTCCATCACCTCCACTAGCTTTGTTCGTAGTGATGCTTTCTAAGGCCCACTTGACTTCACATTCCAGGATGTCTGGCTCTAGGTCAGTGATCACACCATCATGATTATCTGGGTCATGAAGCTCTTTTTTGTACAGTTCTTCTGTGTATTCTTGCCACCTCTTCTTAATATCTTCTGCTTCCGTTAGGTCCATACCATTTCTGTCCTTTATCAATTAAGCCTGGTAAATTATATATCATTGCTTAGTGTAGCTACTCTTTTTAATTACATCATTTTTCTAATGAGAAAAAATTAACATTAAAATTAATATTAAACAGGTGATTTGAGTTTAATTGAAGTGGAAATGTTTTCTGTTTCCATAAAGGTTACCATGGTTAGGTTTTAGAGTCAGTACCAAAAAAGGATGGTGTTTTTTTAATCAATAGCAAAGCCTTTCTGGCTATTCAGAACAACATTGAATGCCGGATTCAAAAAATCCTGTTCAGTTTGAATTATGCGGATAGAGGAGCAGATTTGGAAATGTTATTTCAAATGTGTGTTTGGAATAGAAAAAATTCACTTTTAACAAATAATGCTAGAAAAAACAGGAAAATCTGTAGTATTATTGTACATTCAATAAAACATGCAGAAAAATAATTTAAGAAGGCTTAAGTCAAGACTCCCAGAAGTTTATTTTAAGATATTCAGGGAGATGCTATCATAAGGTACCATATGTTGTGATGGGCTTCCCGATAGCTCAGCAGATAAAGAATCTGCCTGTAACGCAGGAGATTCAAGAGATCCAGTTTTGATCCCTGGGCCGGGAAGAACCCCTGGAGGAGGTAATGGCAACCCACTCCAGTATTCTTGCCTGAAAAATCCCATGAGCTTGGCAGGCTCTAGTCCATAGGGTTTCACAGAGTCGGACATGACTGAGTACTGAGCACTGTGCTGTGATGATGAGATGCTGAACTTTGATTTAGAACATGTTGGTTCAACTCTTTAATCTGCTCCTCACAGTTTTAGATCACCTTGGCCAAGGACTCTACTCTCTCTATGATTTGGTTGTCTGTAAAACTGAAGGATTAAAAAATTTTTTCAAATTAGTTAGGGTTGTTGTTTAAAGTATTATCAAAAATTTACATGCACATAGTTTAAAGATAAATAGTTTTACAAAGCTTGTTTGAAAACAGAATCCCTTCCCCCACCACTTACCATCTTCAAAGGAAAACACTTCCAACTTCCCTTTCTTTTAATATTTGCCCCTGTGTCTCTATGTTATATGCTTAAATTTCTCATTTTTAAAATTGTAGTAAAATATACATGAGATTTTAACCATTTTAAACATACAGTTAAGTGGAATTAAGTATATTCACATTGTTGTGCAATCATTATCAGTACACATCTCCAGAATTTTTTTCATCATCCCAAACTGAAACTCTGTACCCATTAAACTGTAAGCTTCCTTGACCCCCAGTCTTTAGTAAAATCTCCATTCTGCTTTCTGTCCCTACATATTTGACTCTTCTGGGAACTTCATGTAAGTGGAACCATACAATATTTGTGCTTTAGTGTCTGGCTTCTTTCACTTGATATCATGTCCTCAAGATTTATCCCTGCTGTAGTATGTGTCAGAATTTTCTTCCTTTTAAAGGTTGAATAAGATTTCATTGTTTGTATATACAGTGTTTTGTTTGCCCATTCATCTGTCAGTGTACATTTGGGTTGCTTCCACCTTTTTGTTATTGTGAATAATATTGCTATGAACATGAGTATACAAATATCTGGTTTAGGTCCTGTTCTCAATTCTTTTGAGTATAAATGTGAAAGTGGAATTGCTGGATCATATGTGTTAAGTGGCAACACTTAGATTTAATTTTTTTTGAGGACCTAACAGCCTGTTTTCCATAGTGGCTGGACCATTTTACATTGTTTCCAGCAATGCACAAGAATTCCAATTTCTCTATATCCTTACTTGTTCTTCCTTTCTTTTTAAAAAATATTAGAAGTGTCAACAATTTCTATGTTGTCCTTGTGTGGGACTATACTGATCTCTATGTCATTCCAATTTAATAAATGTGCTGCTGACGTGAGCACTTTGTATGTTTTTGCTTTCTACTTTCTGGAAGAGTTCCTTAATTTTATCTTCTAGCCCTTCTACTGAGCTTTAATTTCTGCTACTATACACGTAATTCCCAAGAAATTTTGGTCAATGGTATCAAACATTCATGTTTCTTTTTCAAAAGAACTTTTAATTTTTTTTTAACATTGCCTTTTTTAGAAGACTTTATTTTTTAGAACAGATTTAAGTTTACAACAAAACTGAGAGGGAAGTACTGAGATTTTCTATATACTCCCTGCCCTCACACATCATCATCACCAGAGTGGTACTTTGTGTTAGCAAGGATAATCCCCCAACATCAACATCACCAGAGTGGTACTTTGTGTTAGCAAGGATAATCCCCCAACATCAACATTACCAGAGTGGTACTTGGTGTAAGCAAGGATAATCCTACGTTGACATCATAATCACCCAAAGTCCATAATTTGCATTATGGTTCCCTCTTGGTGTTGTACACCCTATGTTTGGACTAATGCTTAATGACAAATCCCATCACTGTAATATTGTCCAAAGTATTTCCACAGCCCTAAAAATCCTTTGTGTTCTGCTTATTCATTTCCCTTCCCACCCACCATTACCCCTGGCAGCTACTGATCAATTACCTTCATAGTTTCATCTTTTTTAGAATGTCATATATTAACAGTTGGAATCATAGAGGCTTTTCAGATTGGCTTCTTTCACTTAGTATTATGCATGTTTTGATTACTCTATGTCTCTAGGTCTTTCCATGGCTTGATAGCTCACTTCTTTTTGGCACTGAATAATATTCAATTGTCTGGATGTACTACAGTTTATCTATTCACCTACTGACGGACATCACAGATCAGATCAGATCAGATCAGTCGCTCAGTCGTGTCCGACTCTTTGCGACCCCATGAACCGCAGCACGCCAGGCCTCCCTGTCCATCACCAGCTCCCGGAGGTCACTCAGACTCGCATCCATCGAGTCAGTGATGCCATCCAGCCATCTCATCCTCTGTCGTCCCCTTCTCCTCCTGCCCTCAATCCCTCCCAGCATCAGAGTCCTCTCCAATGAGTCAACTCTTCGCATGAGGTGGCCAAAATACTGGAGTTTCAGCTTTAGCATCATTCCTTCCAAAGAAATTCCAGGATTGATCTCCTTCAGAATGGACTGGTTGGATCTTCTTGCAGTCCAAGGGACTCTCAAGAGTCTTCTCCAACACCACAGTTCAAAAGCATCAATTCTTCGGCGCTCAGCCTTCTTCACAGTCCAGCTCTCACATCCATACATGACCACAGGAAAGACCATAGCCTTGACGGACATCACAGTTGATTCCAAATTTTGACCATTATCAGCAAAGCTGCTATAAACACCTTATGCAGGTTATTGTGTGGGTATAAGTTTCCAACTGCTTTGGGTAAATACTAAGGAGCATTGTTGTTGGATTGTATAGTACGGATATGTTTAATCTTGTAAGAAAACAAACTGTCTTCAAAAGTGGTTGTGCCACTTTTGCATTCCCACTAGCGGTATATGAGAGTTCCTGTTGCTCCACATTCTTGTTCGCATTTCATGTTCTCATTCAATGCTGTGGATTTCGGCAACACTAATAAGTGTGTAGCGGTAGCTCATTGTTTATTTGCACTTCTTTGGTGACATATGATGTGGAGTATCTTTTCATATACTTATAAGTCACTTGTATATCTTCTTTGGTAAGGTGTCTGTTAAGGTCTTTCGTCCATTTTTAAATTGAGTTGGTCTTTTTCTTATTGTTGATCTTTAAGAATTTTCATATATTTTGCATAACAGTCCTTTATCAGATGTGTCTTTTGCAAGTATTTTCTTGCAGTTTGTGGCTTGTCTTCTCATTCTCTAGGTATTGTCTTTCACAGAGCAGAAGTTTTTAATCTTAATTAAGTCCAGATGATCAATTCTTTCTTTCGTGGATTTTGTCTTTGATGTTGTATCTAAAGAGACATCACTGTATCCAAGGTCACTTAGGTTCTCTCCTATGTTATCTTCTAAGAGTTTTATAGTTTAGTGTTTTACATTTAGGTTATGATCCATTTTGGGTTAGTTTTTGTGAAAGGTGTAAAGTCTGTGTTTATACACCTTTTTCTGCACGTGGATGTGTAGTTGTGCCCGCATCATCTGTTGAGGTGACCATCTTTGCTCCATTAGACCATCTTTTGCTGGTTTTAGAAAAGGCAGAGGAACCAGAGATCAAATTGCCAACATCCACTGGATCATCGAAAAAGCAAGAGAGTTCCAGAAAAGCATCTATTTCTGCTTTATTGACTATGCCAAAGCCTTTGACTGTGTGGATCACAATAAACTGTGGAAAATTCTGAAAGAGATGGAAATATCAGACCACCTGACCTGCCTCTTGAGAAATGTGTATGCAGGTCAGGAAGCAACAGTTAGAACTGGACATGGAACAACAGACTGGTTCCAAATAGGAAAAGGAGTACGTCAAGTCTGTATATTGTCACCCTGCTTATTTAACTTATATGCAGAGTATATCATGAGAATTGCTGGGCTGGAAGAAGCACAAGCTGGAATCTAGATTGCTGGGAGAAATATCAATAACCTCAGATATGCAGATGACATCACCCTTATGGCAGAAAATGAAGAGGAACTAAAAAGCCTCTTAATGAAAGTGAAAGAGGTGAGTGAAAAAGTTGGCTTAAAGATCAACATTCAGAAAACAAAGATCATGGCATCCAGTCCCATCACTTGATAGGAAATAGATGGGGAAACAGTGGAAACAGTGTCAGACTTTATTTTTTTGGGCTCCAAAATCACTGCAGATGGTGACTGCAGCCATGAAATTAAAAGACGCTTGCTTACTCCTTGGAAGGGAAGTTATGACCAACCTAGATAGCATATTCAAAAGCAGAGACATCACTTTGCCAACAAAGGTCCGTCTAGTCAAGACTATGGTTTTTCCAGTAGTCGTGTATGGATGTGAGAGTTGGACTGTGAAGAAAGCTGAGCACTGAAGAATTGATGCTTTTGAACTGTGGTGTTGGAGAAGACTCTTGAGAGTCCCTTGGACTGCAAGGAGATCCAATCAGTCTATTCTAAAGGAGATCAGTCCTGAGTGTTCTTTGGAAGGACTCACGCTAAAGCTGAAACTCCAGTACTTTGGCCACCTCATGCGAAGAGTTGACTCATTGGAAAAGACTCTGATGCTGGGAGGGATTGGGGGCAGGAGGAGAAGGGGACAACAGAGGATGAGATGGCTGGATGGCATCACCGACTCGATGGACGTGAGTCTGAGTGAACTCCAGGAGTTGGTGATGGACAGGGAGGCCTGGCGTGCTGCAATTCATGGGGTTGCAAAGAGTCAGACACGACTGAGCGACTGAACTGAATGGAACTGACTCCTTTTTCAGAGATCAGTTGATTGTATTTATAGGGGTCGATTTCTAGGCTCTCTATTTTGATTCATTGGTCTTTTTGCTCATTCTTTCACCAATACCTTACTGTCTTGATTACTAAGTAAATTTATAGTAAGTCTTGAAGTTGGATAGTGCCTTGTTCTTTTTCTTGGGTGAAATAAATTTTCCTCTCTGTCTGAGCACCTTAACTACATCTATTTAAGGCATTATTTTGCCTCCATTGTCTCTTTTTTTCCCAAGCTGGCTCCCACCAACCACTTCCTTTGTTTTCGTTTCTGTCTTTTGTGCCACAGCCTTTCCTTTGGCGATCGGGTGATCCTTGGTCATCTGTTCATATTTAAGGGCTCTGAGCAGATTGGAAGGTCTGGGTTTGTTAACTATGAGATTCACCGAAGGATGACCTGGCTGGAAAAATTTGTTGAATCTATAGATATTATTTTGGACTACTCACGTTCTCTAGAGAAATATTTTCCAATTTCCTGCTTCAAAGATATAGCCCTGATTCCCTTCAACTGGAGCTCATTCAGAAAAAAACATTGGGGAGGGGTGTGTGTAGGGTCTTGTCAACATTCAGTATACATTCTGTTAACACTTCTGAGTACTGAAGTACTCTCAACTGGGCTGAGAGTCCCCTAGTCCAGAAGCTCTGTTTTCTATCTCCACAGAGTAAATTTCCAGAATTTGTATGGGGTGGTGGAGAAACATCTGATCTGCTGCATTGGATGGGAGAGAGGGATCTGAGGGTCTAATGCTTCTTAAACAGAAATCAACTCATTCCCTCAATTGTCCTCTGTTTGCCCCTATTTCAGAGGCACTTGGTGCTGCCAACCTTGATCTGGATCTCCCTGGGATTCTGTAATGGAACTGGATTGCTTCTCAGCTTTCCCTCTGCAGCTTCAGGATTTAGGTCTAAGTGAGCTATCTGAATCAATTACCACTCATTCACTGTTTTCAGGCTTACAGTATTTTGTTGCTATGCTTCTTCTCCCATCCTTTTTATCTTGTATATCTTAACACAATCTTTTTACTGTCATTTTGGAAGAATGCGGAGGGAAGGAAATGAAATGTATAATATGTGCTTGATCTTCCATTTTTCTCCAGTATGCTAATGTATTTTTTAGTTCTAATAGTCTGTGAATCTAAGATGGATGATAGATTGTAAAAAATCTAATCTCAATTATGCAAGGCTGTGCTGCACAGAAGACAGATTTCCCTAACTACTGGGGCTTCCTCTACTAGCTGCTCATTGCTTGGTTCCCTACTGTCAGAACACATGGGGACAAAAGGTATGGTGAAATTCCCAACAATCTGCTTTACAACTTCATTTCTGGCAAAAAAGACTACAGAAAGGAAAATATTAAGGGTCATGACTGAAAGTGAGGGTTTACTGTTTTACATTATTTATGGTCTCTTAGCTTACTGGCGTCGGAGAAGGCAATGGTACCCCACTAAAGTACTTTTGCCTGGAAGATCCCATGGACGGAGAAGCCTGGCAGGCTGCAGTCCATGGGGTTGCTAGAGTCGGACACGACTGAGCAACTTCACTTTCACTTTTCACTTTCATGCATTGGAGAAGGAAATGGTAACCCACTCCAGTGTTCTTGCCTGGAGAATCCCAGGGATGGGGAAGCCTGGTGGGCTGCCGTCTATGAGGTTGCACAGAGTTGGACACGACTGAAGCGACTTAGCAGCAGCAGCTTACTGGTGTGCTGAGATTCATGGGGTCACAAAGAGTCGGACACAACTGAGCAACTGAACCGAACTGAACTGAGCTTACAATTAGATTCAATATTTTAATGATTAAAAATCATATTTCTTTGAGGGTATTACCCTGGAAGTCCAGTGGTTTGGACTCTGCATTCTCATTGTCGAAACCCAGTTCAATCCCTGTTTGGGGAACTAAAATCCTGCAAACCAAAAAATTTTGCCCCCCCCAAATTAATTTTCTTTCAATTGATAATAAGCAAAGGAATGTATCAATTCAAGACGTTGTGGTTTTTTTAAAAATACTTTCATGTGTATCATATGATTAGATCAATCACATGAAGTGAAATGAAGTGAAGTCGCTCAGTCGTATCCGACTCTTTGCGACCTCATGGACTGTAGCCCACCAGGCTTCTCAGTCCACGGGATTCTCCAGGCAAGAGTACTGGAGTGGGGTGCCATTGCCTTCTCCAGGGGATCTTCCCAACCCAGGGATCGAACCCATGTCTCCAGCATTGTAGGCAGCTGCTTTACCCTCTGAGCTACCAGGGAAGCCCTTAGATCAATCACATGAGGCATGTTCAAATAAAGAAACTGAGGCATGAAAACCAGTCGGATAACCTCCTTAAGTATATATAGCTAATGAGTATCTTTTTGGAAGAGAGTCAGAAAAATCAGTTTTCTCTTTCATCTATGTCTACTTGGTAGTGATAAGAGGGTGTTCATTCTCTTGGAGCAGTCCAGTTTATGGAGGAGATTTGGCAGCAGAACTGTTACCATCTGTAACTGCTATTTATTTAGTATCTACTAGGTGCTTGTACCGGAGAAGGCAATGGCACCCCACTCCAGCACTCTTGCCTGGAAAATCCCATGGATGGAGGGGCCTGGTAGGCTGCAGTCCATGGGGTCACTAGGAGTCGGATATGACTGAGCGACTTCATTTTCACTTTTCACTTTCATGCATTGGAGAAGGAAATGACAACCCACTCCAGTGTTCTTGCCTGGAGAATCCCAGGGACGGGGAGCCTGGTGGGCTGCCATCTATGGGGTCGCACAGAGTCGGATACGACTGAAGCGACTTAGCAGGTGCTTGTATGAGTGCATGCTAAACTGCTTCAGTCATGTCCGATTCTTTGTGCCCCTATGGACCATAGCCCTCCAGGCTCCTCTGTACATGGGATTCTTCAGGGGAGAATACTGGAGTGGGTTGCCATGTCCTCCTCCAGGGGATCTTCCTAACACAGGAATTGAACCCGTGTCTCTTACATTTCCTGCATTGGCAGGTGGGTTCTTTACCACTAGTGCCACCTGGGAAGCCCAATAAATGTTTGGCTATGTGCAAATACTTTACATGTTGTCTCATTAATCTTTATAGTGGTCTTCTTTCTTTCTTCTTTCTTAGTTTCCTTAGATAGGAAACTAAGACCCAGACAGGTTAAAAACTTGCTGCTGCTGCTGCGTTGCTTCAGTCGTGTCCGACTCTGTGTGACTCCACAGATGGCAGCCCACCAGGCTCTGCCGTCCCTGGGATTCTCCATGCAAGAACACTGGAGTGGGTTGCCATTGCCTTCTCTGAAAAACTTGTTGAGGTACACACAACTTATACCTGCAGGAATTGGTCTTTCTGCCTTGAAAGCTTGGGCTTTTACTACACACAGCTTCCTCCAAGGCACACAGGTGAGAAGCTTAGTCTAGTGGCCAAATGGAGTAAAACGGGTGATTACAATACTGTATGCTAAGGGCTGTAATGGAGTTACAGTATGGTGTTATGAGGGCCAGTAGGACTACTTGGAGGAAGTCATCAAATTAGAGGCTTGATGGGACAGTAGGAGCTAGCCAGGGATGAAAGGGCAAAAGAGCATTTCAGGTTAAGTGGGCCAAAAGACATTCTTGTACCTGGGGGAAGTCAGAGTAACTAAGCAAGGACCATGACTGGAGATGGAGAGATGGACTTGGCAAAGAGAAGAGAGGCTAGAGGGAAGTGCGGGGGGCAAGTGGAAGAGCCTTGGAAGTCTATGGAGGGAAGTTAGGTGTTTATCTTCAGGCCAGTAGGGAGCATTTAAGGATTTTTAGCAAAGGAGGGACATATATAAAAATTTGCATTTTATAAAGACCATTCTGGTAGCTGCACAAAGAATGGATGTGAGAGGAACTGAAAAGGGGGAGAAGTCGAGAATGATTTTCAGAACTTTTCCTTGGACAAGTGGACAGAGTGTTGCCATTCACTGAGTCAAGAATCAGCCTCAGGATAAAAGTCTGTTGCAGTATCTAGGGATGTGATCTGATTCATTAGATATGATTTTGCATAAAAATTCAGTGAATGTTTAGAACTAACTGGACAGACCTATGTTCATAACCATGATCTACATCAGGTTCAGAATCAGTTTAAATCCCAGGAGATGTGGGTGGGTATCTTTGTACTTATCCCCATATACTCTCCCACTAAAAAAAAAATCTTGATTGTGTTTACTGCTTTTTAAAAATTAAGTTGAATTATACAAGCCATTAACAATGGCTTTCATAGATTTAGGTGAGTTTCCATCTAAAAGGGAACACCAACATGAGATTTTAAAAATATGTACTTATATTGTTAAATTTGCAATTTTTGTATGTACTGTACTAAAAATGTACAAAATTGAAAGAGTAGTGGAATTACACAATCAGATCTGATCAGTCGCTCAGTCGTGTTCGACTCTTTGCGACCCCATGAATCACAGCACTTCAGGCCTCCCTGTCCATCACCAACACCCGGAGTTCACTCAGACTCACGTCCATCGAGTCAGTGATGCCATCCAGCCATCTCATCCTCTGTCGTTCCCTTCTCTTCCTGCCCCCAATCCCTCCCAGCATCAGAGTCTTTTCCAATGAGTCAATTCTTTGCATGAGGTGGCCAAAGTACTAGAGTTTCAGCTTTAGCATCATTCCTTCCAAAGAAATCCCAGGGCTGGTCTTCTTTAGAATGGACTGGTTGGATTTCCTTGCAGTCCAAGGGACTCTCAAGAATCTTCTCCAGCACCACAGTTCAAAACATCAGTTCTTCGGCGCTCAGTCTTCTTCACAGTCCAACTCTCACATCCATACATGACCACAGGAAAAATCATAGCCTTGACTTACACAATACAACTTTTAAAAACTGGTGTGATGGTATGGTAAAGAAAATGTTACACAATGTAATATACTTGCTTATTGATTCCTTCCTCTAATATTTATGATCTTTAGAAAATGTTACTGTTGGTTGTTCTTGGCATTGTGTAGAACATACAGTATTAAAAATAATAAAATTACAGAGCTGGAGAGAAATTTAGATAATTCAGTTCTCTCATTTTAGGATAATGGACATCAGAAAGTCCCTACAGCTGAGGAGTCTGAGGACAAGAATGTCCACTCCTTTGGTTAGTGATACAAAAATCACTGTGTCCTTTGACATTCAAACTATTATAGGAAAGGAAACTGACAACTTGAATCTTCATGCTCTTTCATTGCAATGGAAAGTGGAAAAAAAAATAAAGTTTTGTGGAGAGGATTTGTATTGTCTCTTAAATACATCATTGAATCTTAACATCTGTTTTTAGATGCAATAAAACTTCTCCACAGCTGCTTTGGGAAAACAGTAATATGAATCTTCATATTAAAGGTGCCAATAGCATATATATATGTAGGATATTAGCTTGTAAAATATGAAATGGAAACCAAATAATAAAGGCTAAAGAGTGCCAATGAAATTGTTACTATTAAACATTTGTGGGGATTAGAATGTTTGCAAAATATTTGTCATTTGCATAACCAGTTTCCATACTTTCTAATAATGAAATGTCTTCTTGGAAGTTGATAAAAATATAAAGCAGTTTTAAGAGCTACATAAGAGCTACATATTTCATATACACTTAACAACATTGTATATTCTAAATAGTCTATACTACTGTTATGGCAAAAGAAGAGAATAAAAATTCATGTTTCCCTCAGCAACAAAACAAAGTAGGTAAAAAAGTTTATTTAAATAAACTTTTGACTGATAAAATATTGTTTCTAACGTGTTCAGTGACTGGTCTCAGACAACATAAAGCTCTTCATTATTAGAAATCATAAAGCACTGTAGACATTCTTTAACAAATGCAATGTAATATTTAGTGTATCCGATGCATCATATATGGTATAGGCTAGAGTCTGTGTATGAGAAAATAGAAAATATATATTTTGGTTTCTGTCCCTGGTTCTTGGCACAGTGCTCCCCAAACTCTTGTGAATTCTTAAGGGACAAGAGCACTAAGAAACATCTTTTAATCTATTGAGTCAGTGGGCTCCCAGATGGCTCCTGGATGAGGGCTGGTCACCGGAAAGAACCACATCATACTTAGAAGCTTGAAAATTTCAAGCGGGCTCCCTACTTCTCCAGAGAGGAGAGAGGGGATGAAAATGCAGTTAATAATTCATAGTGCCTACTTGAGGAAGCTTCCATAACCCCAATAGCAGCATTTGGAGAGCTTCCAGATGAGTGAATACATTCACCGATGAAAGGGTGAAGCCTTCCCTGGTGGTTCAGACAGTAAAGAATCCACCTGCAAGGCAGGAGACCTGGGATGGATCCCTAGGTCAGGAAGATCCCCTGGAGGAGGGCATGGCAGCCCTCTCCAGTATTCTGGCCTGGAGAATCCCCATGGACAGAGGAGCCGGGCGGGCTACAGTGCACGGGGTCGCCAAGTGTTGGAATGGACCTGTGGACTGAACAAAAAACAAGAGGAGGAAACCCGACCGAGAGGCGGGGCGAAAGGCGAGCCCGCCCCCGCCGCCTGTTTAGAGGGAGCTGAGCGCGCGGGTCGCGGGGAAGGTGAGTCTGAAGGCTCCCGTGGCCTTGGCCGGGGTTCCGAGCAACCTCGGATTCGCCCCGGCCACGCCCTGCGGGGACCAGGGGAAGGCTCCGCGGGCGGCCAACATCCTGGAGCACGTCTACGGACTGACCCGGTGCATGAAAAGGTAACAGCCGTCCAGGTGCCTGCAGCGGCCAGGGCTGCCTCTCTCACTGAGTTTTCCCCTGGTGTGCTGGTTCCGAAAAGGCGCCGGACCAGAGGAGAACCAGCCGTCTCAGCGAGGCCAGTCTCCTTCTCGAGTTCGCTGGCGATTCCTTCTCTCTCCTGGGAACCGTGTCTAGTTGCCGCTGACCCATTCAGTTTCTTTAGTCAGATACGAAATAGATGTCAGTTTGGTTTCCAAAATTAGGAGAAGCAAAGCAAGAGTCTAATATTTTTATGTTTGCCTCTGGAGAACGCAAGCATTGCTCCCTGGGATTTAAATGATGCTCCAAGTATGGTGTGTGGTTGTGGGAACTGTCTGCTGCTTGAGGAAGACTGGTTTCATAGTTGGGGCCGCACAGTATAGGTGAGAGAGGGGGGTTTGTGTTTGGTTTGGTTTTTCTGACACTAGGTGAAAACCATCTATTGAGTACCTCCCAGAGAAATAAAAATCAGCTGATGTTGAGGTTGCACCTTTCCCCCTCTTAGAGGAGAAAGAGGAAAGTTATTCTTGCTTGATTTTGAACTTGGAGAAAATGTCAGATAAAATGGATGTGTTTAGGCGTCACCTAGAAGTGAACTCTTTAGATTGCCCTTAAGTAATGCTTGGGCAAGAATCTCACTCCTGGGTGTGCAGCTGTGTAGGGCATTGGCTTACACCTGGGCAATGAGAGGCCTGGTGTGGCCACCTCTGAAGAGACAAGAGCAGCAATAACAGTGTGATATTTACTGAGCATATGTTATGTGCGATTCTAAATGAATTGCATATACTCTTTAATACCGAGTGCTCTTTTGAGAGCTTTAATGTATTATTATTTAGTTTTGATGAGTATATGAAGTAGCTGCCGTTGTTATAGTCCCATTTTACAGATGAGGAAATGAAAACAAGAGTTTTTCAAGTGGGTAAATGCCCCCTGTTCTCCAGCTGCTACGAGTATAGGCTCTTAACAGCTCACAGATGCACCTCCTTTCAAGAATTGCCTTCACTGATGGAGGCTGCCTTGCCAGGAAAAGCCCCAGTGGTTACACCCCAAGACTTTTGGTGATGCTCTGTAGCTAAGGATTGCTAGGAGGACACCTGCCTGCTCCAAGGGGAACCACTTTGCAGGGCATTCATGGTCTACAGCTGCCTACGGGATCAGGCTGGGGTGGGCTACAGCTGGGCCCACATCTTTGCTTCTTGCCTTTTGCTGTCCTGGTCGCCCCATTTCCTTATAGTTTTCACCTGAGAATCTCCCATCATTGCACACAAGAGTCTTTGTCTCAGGGTGTGCTTCTGTGAATCTCAACCTGAGACAACTGTTCTGCTCTGCAGTAGGCATACCTTGGGTTTGGTTGCAGACCACTGCAATAAATCAAATATCACAATAAACTGATTCACATGAATTTTTTTTGTTGTTTTCCTGTTCATAAGAAGTTATATTTACACTATACTGTAGTCTGTTAAGTGTGCAGAAGCAGTATGTCCAAAATAATGTACATACCTTAATTAAAAAGTACTTTAACACTAAAAATTGCTGACCATCATCTGAGCCTTCAGCAAGTTGTAATCTTTATAGATTTACTCAGTGCAGGGTTGCTACAGCCTTCAATTTATTTGAAAAAAAAAAAAAAAAAAAAAGCAAACCAACAGTATCTGTGATGTACAATAAAATGAAGTATGCTTGTACTGGGTTGTGAAGTTTTCAGAGTTTTATTCTTAATTTCCTAGTGGGAATTCTATACAAATACAATCCATCAGTTTTAAGCATGTCTCTATCAGATGACTTTCTCTTCTGGCTAATATATAAAGAGATATATAAAGGAAGTTATGCTGCTAAAATGTTATTTTATTTGCATAAAGAAAATAACAATATGGCTTCTTTTAGATGCTGTTTGGCTAGAAAAACACTATTCCTACGAAGGATGGAGGTGGCCAGAGTAGGTGATAGATGAGTATTCATTGATTTATTGATTGATGAACCTGATTATGAGAAGGAAATATGTTAGTACTGTTTCTAACAGCTTTATGGGGGTATAATTGACATGGTGAAAGTGTGTATTTTGATAAGTTGTTTTATGCACATCCCCACAAACCCTCACCACAATCAAAATAATGAAAATGTACATCACTCTTCAAAGTTTCTTCAGCCTCTTTCTGGTCCCAGGCAACCACTGCTTTTGTTTTAGTAACATAAGGTTGAAGAAAACCTCAGAGGTCATGAGCTTCAGTTGCTCAGTAGTTGGGCATGCCTGAGCACAGGCATGCAGGGATTTCCACTGGGTAAGAGCATGAGGGAAGTTGATGTAACTAGGGCCAGCCAGCCTGCCATCTGCATGTAAAAAAGAAGATGGATACAAAGCTGGACACTGATGACAACTTTGGCATCAAGGCAAATTTTCTATGTGTGTGGCAAACTTTGATGAGTTTCAGGTAAACTTTGGGATAGCCCGGGGTTTTGTTACAATTAAAGGAGGCCCTGTGAGCTAGTGATGCCATCCTTGAAATGCACAGCCTAAATAAAAACATACAAATAAACCTTTCCACCCAAACTCAGACCTACCAGTCTGGTACTGGAAAAGGAATCTCCTGGGGGATGGGGCAACTGATTTCTGCCCTTCAAGTTCATGCCCCCTTGGTTCTCTTATTGGCTGCTGCTGGATACAGAGGACATACTTTCCCATTTTAACCCTTTGGCTCAAGTTTGCTACCTCATGGTCCAGCTCAGACATGTTTAGAATGTTCTGAGGCACTGCTGAAAGCTCTGGCAAAAGCAGCAGAGATAACACAGTGAGAACAGTAGTTCTAGATAATCTGGCATTTAAAACCTAGTTTTCTTTCTTTGCTTCATGAGCCTTTCTTCCATGCCTGGAAATCCACTTTCTTGATTCCTTTAAGTTCAAGCCGAATCCAGTTCACCGCTAACTCCTTCCACCTCTCATTTCTTTGCTCCTTTCTGGAAGATTCTTAGAGTACAGCAACTGATGGTTAGCTTCATAATCTAGCCCTTGATCTTAGCAATCTAGATCTCAATGATTAGATCATTGCTGTCCAATAGAAATACGATGCAAGCCACAGATATGAGTCACACATTTAATTTTAAATTTCCAGTGGCCTCATTTTAAAAAAGGAGGGAAACAAACAAGTAAAATTATTTTGTAGTAATATATTTTCAACTCAGTGTCTCCAAAATCTCATTTCAATAGGTAATCTATATAAAAATTACAGTGACATATTTTACGTTGTTTTATACTAAATCTTTGAAATCCAGTGAGTACTTATAGCTCATCTCCATTTGTATGAACTGTATCTACATGCCGAACAGTGCAAGTCTAGCTATAGCATCATGGCCTGGATCCACAATTAGCTGAATGTTCTGTGGAAAAGAGGCATAGAATATGCATTTTCTTTTGGACACACTGAGTTTGGGGTATAAGGTTTTGGAAATGCAATTCTAGAATAGCAAGACAGCACCTTTCAACTTCATTTGTCAGAGCAACATGAACCACCTCCGTAGTAAGTTCCCAATTCCATCCTGTCTTTTGAATCCAAACCTTAGAATTTTCCCCTCATCTTAACTTGCACTAATGTATGTTCTACTCCAGTCAGTTCATCTCTACATTATTCTCCATCAAGTAAATACTTATTATATACCTTTTTCTATTTACTTATATCCACGGATAGAGGAACCTGGCAGGCTACAGGCCATGAGGTCGCAAAGAGTCAGACACAACTTAGCAACTCAAGCAATTAACTTATTTTCTCTCTCCTTCAGGTGAGGAGAAGAATGGGCACTATTTTACTGGAACATAAAAAACCATTCAGCCAATGAACTGTTAATCAGCATGAGCAATTATTCTAAACATAATTTGGTTAGTATTTCTTAACTTCATGCTAATTAATAGCTATCTAGTTTTAAGAATGGGCTGCCCTGGTGGCTTATTGGTACAGAATCCATCTGCCAGTGTAGGAGATGTGGGTTCAATCCTTGGTTCAGGAAGATTCCCTGGAGAAGGAAATGGCAACCCACTCCAGTATTCGTGCCTGGGAAATTCCATGGACAGAGGGGCCTGGCATGTTACAGTCCAGGGTCACAAAGAGTCAGACATGACTTAGTGACTAAACAACAAGTTTAAAGAATAGCAAAACCTGTAATATCTCAATTTTTTTTTCTAATTGTAAAAGTGATGAATGATAATGACATCATTCTGGTTAAAAAATTCTTTTAAAGGGTGATAATGAGCAATATCTCAAAGATATAAAAGAAACGGACACTTTTATCCATTGATGGTAGTAATGTAAATTTCTACAGGGATTTTGGAGGACAGTTTGGCAATATGCTTTACAATTCAAAATGTGCATACCTTTGTCTCTGCCATTCCAATTTTTGAAATTTATGCCACAGGAATAATTGGACAAGTGCACAGATTTGTGTGTGGAGTAATGTTGATCTTATTAATATTTGTATTTTTTAAAAAAGGAAACAACTTCCTTTTCAACAACTATTTATTGGACATTATAGTAGGTGTGCATGCCCAGTCACTTCAGTTGTGTCTGACTCTGCAACCCCATGGACTGTATCCCACCAGGCTCCTCTGTCCATGGGATTCTCCAGGCAAGCATACTGGGGTGGGTTGCCATTCCATTCTCCGGGGGATCATCTTAGAAGATAGCCTTCAGTCAGTAACACTATTCTGAAACTGAATTCTGTAGATAAAAAGGAAACAACTACTCGTGTGTAGTTTCACAGCCTGGTGCATGCGACCACTATTCAACTGAGTTGACATGAGAGTAAGTTACACTCATGGGGTCCCTCATACTCATAACAAGAAATATCACTTCATCATACAAACAACTCTCCATTTGCTTTAATGGTCCTGCTGTATTAGTTATAATCAAATTTGTCTATCAATATAACATGACCAGTGAATCAATCCCACACTTTGTGCTTCAGTAGTTTTAAGTAAATCTGTTTCTTTATTTCAGTAAAATGTCTGTGCAGAGCTAGAAGTCAGTATTACATAAATGTAACACTCTGTTACCCAGGCTATAAATCCTTTCCAAATTTTTAGAAGAAATTATGTTCATGGTGACAGATTAATGTAAGTACACTTTGTTTTACAGAGCAAAGATTTGGAAAAGCTGAAAACATTATCCATTCGATCTAAGCAGATAAGCCCAGAAGATCTCAGAGAGGTAAAGAGATAAAAAAAGGTTTTTTTCTGATATATGAATATGCCAATACTTTTAATAACACTTTTCTTCTATCATTTTAAGCAAATATAAGTTAACACTATAAAAGAACCAGGCCAAATTATTTTTCTTATTTTTCTACTTTCCTAATCCTTGTGTTAATTTTGGAGTTTTAGAAAACAAAATGGGATTAAATAAAGTTGGCTGTAATATTCATATTTTCTTTTGGTCTAGTGAAACAATCTTTAATTTATTTCATATATTAAAGAAATAATAATTGAGTTACTATTATATGTTATGTTTGAGGTATGTGTTTGAGTTACTTGATTTTGAATATAAATAAATTTATTTAAACATATTAGAATGCTTTCTGTAATGTTAATTTACTAATATATGAACAAACTTCAAAGCAATCCATTATATAGACATGAATTTCTGTCCATAAGAATTTAGGTGGACCTTCTGTACTTCTGTTAACAGTTTAATATACTTTTTGTAGTATAAGTAAATTGGATTTACATTTGTTTTTAAGCCTCTAAAACATTTAATAAACATTTTATAAACCTCTAACATTTTATAAACCTGCTATACAGTAAATAGAAGTATTAATTTTTAGGCATTTTAAGATAGAAAGCAGTTCAGAGTATCCTAAAAAATAAAGTGCTGTATTACACATACTCATTATCTTTGGCATCAGACATTTCTGAGAGTGCTTTCTGTGCTTATGCCATTGCCTTGAATCCACCAATACCATTGTAGTCTGGGAGGAGTCAACACTACTCTGTATCATAGCCATGTAAGTTCCTGTAACTACAAGCTGAAATTCTTGTTACAGAAAGTCCTTAATAGTGAGTTTACAACTTGGAAGAAGTAGTATAAATAAACGTGATTTAAGTCAAATTTATCTTTCTCATAGAATCTAAATTTAAATACAGAATTGTGTTCCCGAAGGTGTAAAAGTAGATATTTGCTCACTCTTCATGACTCATGTGAGATTTTAGTTTGGAAAACTTGGACATTCAAACTGTGTGGGTGAAAAGTAATAACTGGATACTGATGACTTGTTTTTATTTTGGGTTTCAGTTACCTGAGATTTAGACCCATTTATTTGAATTACATTATTGCTGAGTATCATGAGAAGAGTTGACTCATTGGAGAAGACTCTGATGCTGGGAGGGATTGGGGGCAGGAGGAGAAGGGGACGACAGAGGATGAGATGGCTGGATGGCATCACTGACTCGATGGATGTGAGTCTGAGTGACCTCCGAGAGCTGGTGATGGATAAGGAGGCCTGGCGTGCTGCGGTTCATGGGATCGCAAAGAGTCGGACACAACTGAGCGATTGATCTGATCTGATCTGATTGCTGAGTATTTGGGAAGGCAATGGCACCCCACTCCAGTGCTCTTGCCTGGAAAATCCCATGGATGGAGGAGCCTGATGGGCTGCAGTCCATGGGGTCGCTGAGGGTCGGACACGACTGACCGACTTCACTTTCCCTTTTGACTTTCATGCATTGAAGAACCCACTCCCGTGTTCTTGCCTGGAGAATCCCAGGGGTGGCGGAGCCTGATGAGCTGCTGTCTGTGGGGTTCCACAGAGTCAGACACGACTGAAGTGACTTAGCAACAGCAGCAGCAGCAGCATTGCTGAGTATACCCCCTGTGTTTTGCTGAAGCTAAATTTTTTTTAAACTTTTTATGTTGATAATTTTAGGCTTACAGAAGAGTAGTAGAGATGGTACAGATGGTCCCAATAATACTCTCTATGCAGTCTCCCCATATGTTAACATCTCATATAGCCATGGAACAGTGACCAAAACTAAGAATTAAGATTAACAGATATTGTAAATTAAACTATAGACTATTTAGATTTCCCCAGTATTTCCACTGTCCTTTTTCTGTTCCTGGATTCAAGTCAGGAGACAGTGGTGCTTTTAGTTTTCATGTCTCCTCCTCGTTGTTCAGTTACAACTCAGCATCCCCATGGACTGCAGCATGCCAGGGTTCTCTGTCCTTCACCATCTCCCAGAGTTTGCTCAGACTTATGTCCATTGAGTCTGTGATGCCATCCAAACATCTCATCCTCTGTCACTCCCTTCTCCACCTGCTTTCAATCTTTCCCAATATCAGGGTCTTCTCCAGTGAGTCAGCTCTTTGCCTCAGGTGGCCAAAGTATTGGAGCTTCAGCATCAGTCCTTTCAATGAATATGCAGGACTGATTTCCTTTAGAATTGACTGGTTTGATCTGTTTGCTCTCCGAAGGACTCTCAAGAGTATTCTTCAGCACTGTAAGTCAAAAGCATCAATTCTTCAGCACTCAGCCTTCTTTATAGTCCAGCTCTCATATCTGTACATGACTACTGGAAAAACCACAGCTTTGACTAGATGGACCTTTATTGGCAAAGTGATGTCTCTGCTTTTTAATATGCACTCTAGATTTGTCATAGCTTTCCTTCCAAGGAGTAAGAATCTTTTAATATCATGGCTGCAGTCACTGTCCACAGTGATTTTGGAGCCCAAGAAAATAATGTATGTCATTGTTTCTACTTTTTTCCCATCTATTTGCCTTGAAGTGATGGGACCGGATACCATGATCTTAGTTTTTTGAATGTTGAGTTTTAAGCCAGCTTTTTCATTCTCCTCTTTCACCTTCATCAAGAGACTCTTTAGTTCCTCTTTGCTTTCTGCCATTAGGGTGGTGTCATCTTTATATCTGAGGTTATTGATATTTCTCCCGGCAATCTTGATTCCATCTTATGAGTCATACAGCCTGGCATTTTGCATGATGTACTCTGCATATGTTAAATAAACAAGATGACAATATACAGCTTTGACGTACTCCTTTCCTAGTTTTGAACCATCAAAGGAAAAAAATGAACAAAATAAAAAGGTAACCAGTAGAATGAGAGATAATTTTTGCAAACCATTTATGTGATAAGAGCTTATTATCCAAAATGTGTAAGAAGCTATTGCAATTCATACCAAAAAGCAAATAACCAGATTAAAAGATGGGCGAAAGAACTAGATAGATATTTTTCCAAAGAAGATGTACAAGTGGCCAACAGCTATATGAAAAGATGCTTCAGATCAGATCAGTCGCTCAGTCGTGTCCGACTCCTTGCGACCCCATGAATTGCAGCACGCCAGGCCTCCCTGTCCATCACCAACTCCCAGAGTTCATTGAGACTCATGTTCATCGAGTCAGTGATGCCATCCAGCCATCTCATCCTCTGTCGTCCCCTTCTCCTCCTGCCCCCAATCCCTCCCAGCATCAGAGTCTTCTCCAATGAGTCAACTCTTCGCATGAGGTGGCCAAAGTACTGGAGTTTCAGCTTTAGCATCATTCAGGAAATGGCAACCCATTCCAGTGTTCTTGCTTGGAAAATCCCAGGGACGGGGAAGCCTGGTGGGCTGCCGTCTATGGGGTCACACAGAGTCGGACACGACTGAAGTGACTTAGCATAGCATAGCATTCCAAAGAAATCCCAGGGCTGATCTCCATCAGAATGGGCTGGTTGGATCTCCTTGCAGTCCAAGGGACTCTCAAGAGTCTTCTCCAACACCATAGTTTAAAAGCATCAATTCTTGGGCGCTCAGCCTTCTTCACAGTCCAACTCTCACATCCATATGTGACCACAGGAAAAACCATAGCCTTGACTAGGCGAACCTTTGTTGGCAAAGTAATGTCTCTGCTTTTGAATATGCTATCTAGGCTGGTCATAACTTTCCTTCCAAGGAGCAAGCATTTTTAATTTCATGGCTGCAATCACCATCTGCAGTGATTTTGGAGCCCAGAAAAATAAAGTCTGACACTGTTTCCACTGTTTCTCCATCTATTTCCCATGTAGTGATGGGACCAGATGCCATGATCTTCGTTTTCTGAATGTTGAGCTTTAAGCCAACTTTTTCACTCTCCTCTTTCACTTTCATCAAGAGGCTTTTGAGTTCCTCTTCACTTTCTGCCATAAGGGTGGTGTCATCTGCATATCTGAGGTTATTGATATTTCTCCCAGCAATATTGATTCCAACTTGTGTTTCTTTCAGTCCAGCATTTCTCATGATGTACTCTGCATATATGTTAAATAAACAGGGTAACAATATACAGCCTTGATGAACTCCACATGCTTAAGGTCACTAATTGTCAGGAAAATGCAAACTAAACCACAATATCACCTCATACCTGTTAGGATGACTGTTATCAAAAAATCAAGAGACAGCAAGTATTGGGAAAGATATGGGAAAATTGGAAGCCTTGTAAATAATTGTTATTAATGAAAAATGGTATAATCACTATGGAAAACAGTATGAAGGTTTCTCAAAAAATTAGAACTACTGTATGATCCAACAGTCCCATGTCTGGTATTTTTCCAGAAGAATTGAAATCAGAATCTTGAAAAGATACTAGCAACTCTATGTTTACTGAAGCATTACTTATTTAAAATAGCCAAGATGTGGAAATATCTAAATGTCCATCAACATAGGAATGGATAAAGAAGTAGTATATCTTTACAATGGAATGTTATTTAGCCTTCAAAAGGAATGACAGTTCTTATACACATAAGAGTATGGACGAACCTTGAGGACATTATGCTAAGTGAAATAAACCAGTCACAGAACAACAAATACTACATGATTCCATTAATATGAGGCATCATAGTAAAACTCATAGGAGCAGAGGGTAGAGGGACTTCCCTGGCTGTCCAGTGGTTAAGACTCAGAGCTTCCAATGTAAGGGTTTGATCCCTGCTCGGGGAACCAAGATCCCACATCCTGCATGGCACTGGCCAAAAAAAAAAAAAAAAAACCCACACCAAAACAAGCAAATAAAAACCAGAGAGAGGGTCTAAGGTGCCCTCCTGCTCTCTGGGAGGCTCGGCCAGCTGCTGTGAGAAGGATGCTCGGTAGACTTGGAGCCGGCCGGTTCTCTCTCTGCACTTTGTGACCGACGCGGCGAACATAACCTCAGGAGTGCACATTGTCGATGAAGTGTGATGCATTTTTTACAACAGGAAAGTTCGGAAGTGCTCGCTGCCAGAAGAAATCAAGAAAAGAAAGAAAGCTGTATCTTCTGTCTCAGTGCAGACAAAAAGTGCATCATTGTGGAGGAAGGCAAGGAGATCTTGGTGGGAGATGGTGGTGTCACCAAAACTGATCCTTTCAAGCATTTTGTGGGGATGCTTCCTGAAAAAGATTGTTGATATGCTCTGTATGATACAAGCTTTGAAACAAAGGAATCCAGAAAAGAGGAGTTGATGTTTTTCCTGTGGGCACCAGAACTATCTCCTCTGAAGAGTAAAATGATCTATGGGAGCTCCAAGGATGCCATCAAAAAGAAGTTCCAAGGCATAAAACACAAATGTCAAGCAAATAGGCCAGAAGACCTCAATCAAGCTTGTACTGCTGAAAAGTTAGGTGGATCCCTAATTGTAGCTTTTGAAGGATTTCCTGTGTAGACCATCATCTGGTGCCACCAATCAAAAGCTTCCATGTTTAATGTTTTCTTGCTATATATATAAGTTAAGCAGACTATAGGGACTTGCTGAAGAGGAGCTGTCTTGTCATTTGTGGAGGTAAACTACTCTATGAACATGTGCAAATAAATGGCCCTAAATAAATCTAAACTCTAAAATTTTATTGGTGTGAAATTAAATTCTTACTGGCCAAATGCCTGTTTGGATACGTTAGCTTGTTATAAAGATTTTTGTTAAAGCTCATGATTTTTAATAGTGCAGTTCACAAACCAGTAGAAAGCCACGAGAAGGGAATTCCTGCATCTCTGTTAACCTCAGCAGTTACTTTGTTTCTTTTTTGCTTAGAGAATTGGTCATAATCTGCTTGTAATTTTGGCCCAAATTTATTTATTTCGTTGAGCTAAACTGCATAATGGAAGATAATTCTCCTCACAACATATTGCAGCACTAAAATGGTAACCTAGTAATTCACTGGACGTGTGCTGGAGACTGCCTTGAAATGGTGTAGGCTTAAAACCAGTGCTGATCTTGCAGAGCTGCTCCCACACCTGGGGCCGCTCACTCCCAGGTTTGGTCAGGAGGCTGCTCTGAGCGTGACCTTGCACCGTAGAAATCAGGAGAATGTGCACCATCTTGTAACAGTGAATCGTAAAGCAGATCCGAGCCCCAGTGTAACCCACTTTGTTAAGGAAAACAGTGAGGGTGGTATATTGACAGACTGTGACTCCATGCTGTCTTTAATTAATTGTGTCTTCTTCAGAACTTCGTTGCTTCTGGTACTATAAAGTATGGAAGAACATTACGTTTACTCTAGGGCCTGGGAGAACTTCTTACTCTCCTAGAGTAGCTTGCAACTGTAATTCCGGGAGCAGTTATGATTGATGACTCTCACGGGAAGCCACGCTGAGGACACCTGGAAGTAACTGTCCTTCACATCATAGGCATAACACTGAACAACCTAGAGATGCACAAACAGTGGAATTTAGAAGTAGCAGTACTGAGTTTGGCACCCCACTCCATTACTCTTGCCTGGAAAATCCCACAGACAGAGGAGCCTGGTAGGCTGCAGTCCATGGGGTCGCTGAGAGTCGGACACGACTGAGCAACTCCACTTTCACTTTTCACTTTCATGCATTGGAGAAGGAAATGGCAACCCACTCCAGTGTTCTTGCCTGGAGAATCCCAGGGATGGGGAACCTGGTGGGCTGCCATCTCTGGGGTCGCACAGAGTCGGACACGACTGTAGTGACTTAGCAGTACTGACTTTATGTAATAAAAGAAGCATTTTTAACTTTGAAAAACAAAAAAAACCCAGAGTAGAACAGTGCTTTCCAGGGACTGTGGTGAGGGGATAATGAAGAGTTACTACTTAGTAGTTACAGAGTAGTTACAGAGTTTGTATGTGGGATGATGGAAAAGATTTGGAAACAGTGGTGATGGTTGCCACCAAATGTACACTTAAAAATGGTTAAAATGACATTAGAAGTTTAGAAGGTATGGTCATGGTATGTAGAAGTTGATACTTAGGCTTTAAACACCCTATAATTTCAAAATTTTTAATCAAGTAGACTTTGTAGAAAACTTACATAGCAGGTCAGAAAATGAGGTTTTTTAGTTAGGTGATTTTATAAATAGTAAGTTGTACATTGTAAACAGCAAATTTCAAACAAATATTAACACAAAACTATATTCATCTGACTTCCCTGGTGGCTCAGCCGGTAAAGCGTCTGTCTACAATGCTGGAGACCCGGCTTCAATCCCTGGGTCGGGAAGATCCCCTGAAGAAGGAAATGGCAATCCACTCTAGTACTATTGCCTGGAAAATCCCGTGGACAGAGGAGCCTGGTAGGCTACAGTCCATGGGGTCGCAAAGAGTCAGACATGACTGAGCAACTTCACTATCTATCTATCACTATATTCATCTAGGAATTAAATGGAATTTTAATTATTTAGTAATGGAAAGGGAAATTCAAGGATCATCCTTATAAATATTCAACAGGTGAATGGATAAACAAACTGATATACGCATACAATGAAATACACCTGAATAATAAAAAGGGGCAAGCTGTTGATTCATACAAGACAGGTGTGCGTATGTAGTCGATTGTTCAGTTGTGTACAACTCTTTGGGACTCCGTGGACTGTAGCCTGCCAGGCACCTCTTGTCCATGGGATTTCCCAGGCAAGAATACTAGAGTGGGTTGCCGTTTCCTCTTCCAGAGATTGAACCAGCATCTCTCGAGTCTCCCACATTGGCAGGCAGATTCTTTACCACTAGTGCCACCTGGGAAGCCTACAAGACAGGGATGATCTTAAGTGAATTTTGCTAAGCCAGGCACAAAAAGTACTGCATTGTGTGATTCTATTTATATATCATGGACAGCAAAATTATAAAGAAAACAATTAGTGTTTGCCAGGAATTAGGAGTCAAGGAAGGGGTTACCTAAGAGTGGGATTGCTTGGTTATATGGTAATTCTGTAGCTTTTGTGAGTAATTGCCATACTGTTTTCCATAGCAGCTGCACCATTTGCATTTCCACCAGCAATGCCCTAGTGTTTGTTTTTTCACATCTTCATTGATACTTATTATTTTTCTACTACTACTATTATCCCGGTATGGCTGAGTCAGTAAAGAATCCACGTGCAATGCAGAAGACCCAGGTTTGATCCCTGGATGGGGAAGGTCCCCTGGAGAAGGAAATGGCAACCCACTGCAGTACTCTTGACTGGAAAATCCCATGGACAGAGGAGCCTGGCAATTTACTGTTGTGGGGTCTCAAAGAGTCGGATTTGACTTAGCGAGTAAATCACCACCACAGTGATTACTGCCGTGTTAGTGGGAGTGAACAATATCTCATTCTGTATTTGGTTTGCATTTCCCAAGTGACAAAGGATGTTAAGCATCTTTTCATGTACCTTTTTATGACTGTTTGTATACTTTCTTTGGATAAATGTCTATTCAAGTCCACTACATACTTTTAATTGGCCAATTTGTATTTTGTTACCAAATTGTGAGTTCTTTATGTATTCTGGATATTAAACCTCTGTCAAATATATGGCTTGCAAGTATTTTCTTCCATTCTACAGGTTGTCTTTTCACTTTCTTTGATAATGTCCTTTGATGCAAAAAGTCTTAAGTTTCTATAGAGTCCAATTAATTTTTTTCTGTTGCTACTTGTGTGTTATATCTAAGAATTTATTACCAAATCCAAGGTCATGAAGGTTTACCTCTATATTTTCTGGTTTAATATTTTTGAGTCTTATATTTACATCATTGATCCACTCTTTGAGTTAATTTTTATATATGGTATGAGGTAGGGGTTATGAACCTTCTTTGTTTTTAGACCTTTTAGAAATGCAAACATTTTAAAGACTTAGTAGCCACTTCACAGTTCTAAGTGATAGCAGGCAGATGTAATATTAATGCATGTTAAAACCTAATACTTTGAAAAAGAAAAAAAAAAGGCATGCTTTCCCTTTTCACCTCAGATGTCTTCCAGTTAAGGATTCCTGGACAGCATCAGATTTTATTTTTCTGGTGCTTGCTTTTTCTTAACTGTTTTTCTAGGCAAGCTAGGTTCTGAAATATTCCTTACCAACTTATCCACAGAGTTTGAGGCCCTAACATCATGGCACTTTGTGAGTGCAGGGGAAGACCATCTCCTCACTGTATCACTGTCTCCTTCTCTTCCATAGAAGTTTTGCTCTGTTAGCATCATAGCAAATTCTCATGAATCTAGATATGGCAGATTTTAATGATCACTATCTACTTCCTAAAAAATAATTAGACTTCAACACATAAGTCTATTCTTGTTTTGGTCTGAGCTAATTGCAGAGGATCATAATCTTTTTCCTTCATCCCCTTTCTAGGCTATTTATTTATTTATTTTCTTTCTCTTCTTTTTTAAAGCTTCAACTATGTCTAAAGAGGAATAGGTCATTTCACAGTTTGCCAAATGAAGTATAGCTCCAACTTTGCCAGACTGCAATCTATCAAGAGTAAGTGACACAAAAATATTCTGTCTGGGTCTTGGCAATCCCCTAAGAAAGGCAGGGACAGATGGTGAATAGTGTGTAACAAAACTTTAAAGACAAAAGACATATTACGAATTGAAGAGTGACTAAAAGAAATATGTAATAATTTGGGGTTTGTGCTTTAAACTCTGTCATGTAATGATGAATTTTCCAACCAACCTGAAGGAAATTAGAATTGAAAATAGGATGAAGATCAAAACTTATAAGCAAATACCAAAGCAATTTAAAAATGACTGGACTGTTGTAACAGTCTCCTTATTTGTCAAGAAAGAGGAAAAATATGCAAAATGTATTAGGTAAGGTACCCTGAATTTTATGATAAAGGTTGAAGTTGACATTTGCAATCTGGAGTTGCCCAAAATCTTTTGAAACAAACTCTACATTTTAATATTTCCCCATAATGTTAACCTCACCATTTCAATGTAGAATATTAACCAAAACAAACAAAAAAAAAAACCCAAAACTTACCTTTTCCAGTCCCTCCTCACTTTCTTTTAGAATATCAATACATGACTTAGATTCTGACAAATATAGCTTTATGACATTTGGTTTGCAATTAATGGGCTTCCATGGTGGCTCAGCGGAGAAGGCAATGGCACCCCACTCCAGTACTTCTGCCTGGAAAATCCCATGGGTGGAGGAGCCTGGAAGGCTGCAGTCCATGGGGTCGCTGAGGGTCGGACACGACTGAGCGACTTCACTTTCACTTTTCACTTTCATGCATTGGAGAAGGAAATGGCAACCCACTCCAGTGTTCTTGCCTGGAGAATCCCAGGGACGGGGGAGCCTGGTGGGCTGCCGTCTATGGGGTCGCACAGAGTCGGACATGACTGAAGCGACTTAGCAGTAGTAGTAGCAGTGGTGGCTCAGATGGTAAAGAATCCACCTGCAATGTAGGAGACCTGGGTTCGATCCCTGAATTGGGAATATCCCCTGGAGAAGAGAATGGGTACCAACTCCAGTATTCTTTCCTGGAGAAGTCCAGAGACAGAGGAGCCTGGTGGACTACAATCCATGGAGTCACAAAGAGTCAACACGACTGAGTGACTAACACTTTCACTTTTTTTTTTGCAATTAACATATGTAGGGGAAGGATTAGACATGGGACATCCATTTTGCTGATGCAGAAACTGGCAAAAAACATGTGATTCTTTGTTCAGGTGTGGTGGCTGGCCCCAATTTCCTGACTATGGTAGAGATAAAATGGTTCTGGCATCTGCCCAACATTTCCACCAAAGTTATTCTTATAAGTTTTGCCTACAGGCTATTTCCCTAACCTTTCTAAAGATTCTATAATCCGGAGATCCCCAACCTCTGGGCCACAGACCAGTACCTCCTGTCAGATCAGTGTTGGTATTAGATTACAAAAAAGTGCACAATAAATGTAACGCATTTGAATCATCCCCAAACCAGCCCCGCCCCCCACCACGGCATCTGCTCCATCGAAAAATTGTCCTGCATGAAATCGGTCCCCAGTGTCAAAAAGGTTGGTGACAGCTGCTATAAGCTATCTAGTACCCATAGTAAATCCTTTCTTTCTTTAAACCAGAGTAGATTCTTTTGTCTGCAACCCAGAACCCTGCTTAATGTAAGACACATTGTGTATGTGAGTCTTGGAAAGTGTTAAAAACAGTGTAACATTAACATGAAGCCTCATTTAAAAAATCATGGATATTTAGAAATTTTAATGGTGAATTACTTTTAAAAAGTACCAGGTCATTCAGTGAAGATTGATATTAATATGTATTCAAATTTCCCATTCTTTTAAATGGAGAATAAAACCAAATGAATCAGTGTTATCTATAAATAATTAATAATATTAATAGGCTCTCTTAGAGTTCAATATACAGTATACATGTATAGCCATATGCATATTAATGAGGATATTTTATATAGTTTTTGAATGTGAAGGTATTAAGTCTTTCTACTCCTAATAGAAGTACTCTGATTTCTGTTTCTCCACTGGGAGTAGTTGTAACTATATTCTAAACAAGAAAAAATCATTGAGAAAGATGATGCTTGGAATCAAACTGTAATTCACAAATGTGTCAAATGCCTCAGAAGTGTAAAATTAAATGTTTAAGCGTGGGAAACCTGTTTAGTATTGGCATGCCTTCTTGTCACTCATGCAGGCTATTTAAGAATCATTCTGGAGTTACAATATAATAAGAGTACAGGCCTATGTGAATATTTTATGGTTTATTGTATGTGTGACAGGCTTAAATTTTAATGCTGTGAAAGAAATAGGTAGCTCTAGAATCCTTGTGTCAACAAGATAGGAAACTGGTGATCCAGTTAGTATAAGGGAAGTCTGGCAGCCAAATGATGTACTTCAAAATCTGGCTGGGAATGACTGGCTCTCATCCACACTTTTACAATATAAAGGGAAGAAAACAGAATGTGAAATCCTCCTACTGTTTCTGTGAGGCCTTATCTCTGATTGAGTCTCGAATTCCAGACCTTTTCCATCAAAATGCTTGTCCTAAATTTGTAAGTTCTCAGGTTCTCCCATATTCTCATTCCTTTTCCATCACATCCTTACTGTTGGCCTCATTCTTGTAATTTCTTGGTGGTCCTATGGACTGTTCTCCTACGGTTAGTTCATGGAAACTAATCATTATCTTGAGGATATTTCTGTGATGTGGCAGTTACTTCAGAAATTTTTGATATTTTTTTTCAAGTCTAAAGAGCTTTGCTGCTAAGTTGCTTCAGTCGTGTCCGACTCTGTGCGACCCCATAGACGGAAGCTCACCAGGCTCCCCTGTCCTTGGGATTCTCCAGGCAAGAATACTGGAGTGGGTTGCCATTTCCTTCTCCAATGCATGAAAGTGAAAAGTGAAAGTGAAGTCGCTCAGTCGTGTCCGACTCTTAGCGACCCCATGGACTGGAGCCTACCAGGATCCTCCGTCCATGGGATTTTCCAGGCAAAAGTACTGGGGTGGGGTGCCATTGCCTTCCCCAAAGAGCTTTAGTCATGGTTTTTAAAAACTGCCGTTAACATAAACAATACAAAGTCAGGAGTCTACATTGTAATCTTATGATCCTCTTCTCAAAGGCAGGGAAAATAACATTGTAAAATTTCTCCTTGCCTTTTTCCCTTTTATAACTAGAATCATAATTCTTTAAGTAGCCATCTAACTTATTTTAAAATTCCATTCATTTGTATTATTATGTGCTGTATGTTGAGATACAGCCTGCTTGAGCCTCTTACGTTCCTATACATCTTGCTGTATACATCCCAAGACTTTGCTGCTGCTGCTAAGTTGCTTCAGTTGTGTCCGACTCTCTGTGACCCCATCCCTGGGACTCTCCAGGCAAGAATACTGGAATGGGTTGCCATTTCCTTCTCCAGTGCATGAAAGTGAAAGTGAAGTCGCTCAGTTGTGTCCAACTCTTAGTGACCCCGTGGACTGCAGCCTACAAGGCTCCTCCATCCATGGGATTTTCCAGGCAAGAGTACTGAAGTGGGTTGCCATTGCTTTCTCTGCCCAAGACTTTTACTGTTTTTGTTTTTTTGTTTTAAACTTGGGCCATTTCTTGGAGTGTTTATGCACTTAGTAATCCTGAGAAAGTAATGCATTGCAGTTCACAGCACCTGGTCAGCTTTCAGACAAACCAACTTTTGCTCACTTCCTATTCTTCGGCAGCGGATTTCCTATGCATAGAGTCCTCCTCTGGGACTCACCATACTGTGTGTGCAGGCTCCACTGGGCCCTCCACATTGCCTTGAGAGACCTGAGGACTGGTGCAACAACACTGATACTCTTGTTTCTCTTGCTGCAACTGGTAAAGTCCTTTGTCTCTGACTCAAGAGTCCCACGTCAGCATCCATGGAACTGTGACAGGCTTACTTATCAACTTGTATGGTTTGTTATTGGAAGTCATCCTGCTTCTGCAATGTCAAATTTATTGAAGTAGGGCCAAAATCCTAATACTTTATTTACAAAATATCTTCCTTTTGAATAATTTAAGTCACTGTTACATATTCCATGTTTTTCCCCTAAAACACGATTATGAGGAATGTTGGTATATTCCTATTTTGTAGGTGAGGAATTGGAACATAAGTGGTTTTTTCAAGGTTTTTTCATGTATCTAGCTCATCAAGTGCTAGAATTCAGGCCTTCTCACTGATAACATAGAGATGATTGTTTCTTTGATATCTACTACTGCTGTCTTCTTTCCCATTCACATTCTCTGATAATTACACCTGCCTGATATGGAATAAAGAAATTATAACTGTTCTTCTAGAAAGAAAGAATTCTGGATAGTATAACTGCTAACTGAAAATCAGAAACTATCCCAATAGTTCATAGAACTTCTTAATATTTCATAGAACATGTTCTGGTCTTCACAAAAATTACTCATATCAGAAAAAAAACAAAATAAATGACATTTATTCTTAGCTTCAATTGTGGTATTTCTCAAAGTGTGGTCCTCCATCAGATAATCTGGACAGTCTTTTAAGAATAGATTCCTGGGCTCTACCCCAGACTTACCAAATCAGAATTTCAAGGGTATCAAGGAATCTTGAATTTTTTAATCAACTGCCCCATGCCATTTTTATGTTTATTAGCACTTACCATGCATTATTACTAGGGTAGGTTCTAGAAACTAAGGGTGGACTGCTATTTCTGGCTAAAAATTTACAAATAGGGGAAAGAAACAGATTTACAAAACTTCTCTTGAATACAGTACTTTTAAAAATTCTTGATAGAAGGAATGCAAGTCAACATCAAATTTATGTCTCCCAGAAAGCCAAAAATCTGGCTTTATGTCATGAATTCAGCAGTCAGATCAGATCAGTCGCTCAGTCGTGTCCGACTCTTTGCGACCCCATGAATCACAGCACGCCAGGCCTCCCTGTCCATCACCAACTCCTGGAGTTCACCCAGACTCACGTCCATCGAGTCGGTGATGCCATCCAGCCATCTCATCCTCTGTCGTCCCCTTTTCCTCCTGCCCCCAATCCCTCCCAGCATCAGAGTCTTTTCCAATGAGTCAACTCTTCACATGAGGTGGCCAAAGTACTGGAGTTTCAGCTTTAGCATCAGTCCTTCCAAAGAAATCCCAGGGCTGATCTCCTTTAGAATGGACTGGTTGGATCTCCTTGCAGTCCATGGGACTCTCAAAAGTCTTCTCCAACACCACAGTTCAAAAACATCAATTCTTCCGCGCTCAGCCTTCTTCACGGTCCAACTCTCACATCCATACATGACCACAGGAAAAACCATAGCCTTGACTAGACGGATCTTTGTTGGCAAAGTAATGTCTCTGCTTTTGAATATGCTATCTAGGTTGGTCATAACTTTCCTTCCAAGGAGTGTCTTTTAAGTTCATGGCTGCAGTCACCATCTGCAGTGATTTTGGAGCCCAGAAAAATAAAGTCTGACTGGATGCCATGATTTTCATTTTCTGAATGTTGAGCTTTAAGCTGACTTTTTCACTCTCCACTTTCACTTTCATCAAGAGGCTTTTTATTTCCTCTTTGCTTTCTGCCATAAGGGTGGTGTCATTTGCATATCTGAGGTTATTGATAGTTCTCCTGGCAATCTTGATTCCAACTTGTGTTTCTTCCAGTGCAGCGTTTCTCCTGATGTACTCTGCATATAAGTTAAATAAACATGGTGACAATATACAGCCTTGACATACAGTAGTGATTTCAAAAAACACCTGTATTTTGTGAAATAGCAGGGAGCATCTAACAAATTGTTTTGTAGGGAGACCTTCTGTTCTGTGGTTGCGTGATACCCCCTTTTGCCTGTTTATAAATCCATTCAACATATATTCATTGAGTGTCGACTTTCTGACCCAAGCACCATTCTAGGCTTGGATGCTATAGCTATGGACAAGTTGACTAGGGTCCCTGCCTTCAAGGTCTTTATGAGAAGAAGATGATAATTTTATTAAGAAAATAAAAAGTAAAATTCTTTACGGAAGAAGATGACAGAATTTTGTTAGCCAAAAATGACTTCTAACTCACAGAAGAGATGTTTTTAATATTCTTTCTCCCCAGATTTGAAGCTGAAAGTATGATTCTGAGACAAGGACACATTCCCTTGGAATGCTACTTGGTTTGTGCTGGACATTTAAAGGTCATGTCAAGTAATACAAGCATGAGCAAAAATACCAACTCTGAAATTTTAAGTGCGTTTGAAGAAGGCGACTTCATAGGGGTAAATACTGTCTCAATTTGATAGTCTCCCATCATCATTTTTTAAAATTAAGATTAAAAAATTACATGTATTATTGCATTAAAATAATTAACATAGTACACTATAATGTTGCCCTTGAGTATTATATATTTTGGTAATTGAAATGTTTAGTAAAAGCAGTTTTCATTAGCATTGTAGAGCCAATTTATAGCTTATTATATGGTTTGTCAATGTAGAGGACATACAAGATTATCAAATGAGTGACTGACTGGTTAAATGAAGGAGTTACAAACCATGTAGCTCAGGAGTCAGGGTGGCATTAAAAAATAGAGAAATTATGCTAAAACACTTACGGATTCACCGGGGTCTTTCTGATTCTTTAAAGAAATTTTATCCTTTCAAAAGAGTTTATGCAAAATGGATAAAATTTAGGCTAAGAAAGCAGCTTATATGTAATGATAAAACTGGCTTCATTTCTATATTTAGTCAAGGGCTGATTGGATTTAGAGATCCTTGAAACCAGAAGTCCTTAAGTGGAGAGGTCTTGGGTTCAGTTCAGTCCTCAGTCGTGTCCAGCTCTTTGCAACCCCATGGACCGCAGCCTAAGTAAATTAAATAAATTTCAAAGCCCCAAAATATTTACATTGAGAATGAATACTAAGGAAAATTACGTTTCTCTAAAATGTTAGATCTTAATGCTCTGTGCTGTTAGGTCAGTAGATTTAATTAGATAACAAACCATCACAGAAGTATGGGAGGCAGAATTCCCCCTCTATCGTCTTGGAGTTTTTCAGCTAGGTCTGAAAATTAAACTGACATAAAACAGATTAACAAGAGAAAAGTATATACATTTCTATAAGGTTTAATAACACAGGAGCCCTTATAATGACAGGAAGACCCAAAGAAGTGACAAAACCTAAATACTTTTATACCAGGTTGAAGAAAGGGAGGAAATTGTGGGAATGTAACTAAAATATATGGGGAGGCTGAAGGAAAATTGAAAAAGATAGGAATTATTTTAGCAAGGTCTGTTTGTACAGAATTCTCTTGGCTTTGACTCCCCATGGAAGAAAGTTCTTTTCTCCTGTATAGGGAGGGCATCTTTCAGATAGGAGTTTTTTTTTTTTTTTTTTAATTAATTAATTAATTTTAGACTGTGTGGTGGGTGACTACTCATTGCAGTGGCTTCTCTTGTTGCAGAGCACGTGCTTTAGAGAGCTCTGGCACAGTAGTTGTGATATACCAGCTTAGTTGCCCCAAAGCATGTGGGATCTTCTGGGATTATGCCCTGCATCGACAGGCGGATTCTTAACCACCAGACCACCAGGGAAGTCCCTACATGGGAGTTTTTGATATTCTATATTCAGGAAGAAAAGGGGAGCTTAGAATGCCCTTCTTACATGTTGTTTTTAAAGTCTTTAGTTCTAAATAATTCTCATGTCAAAGTGGCATATTTGGGGGTGGGATATTCTGTCACCTATCATAGACCATAAAGCTTTTTCAGGGATTAAGTTAGATAATGCACATTATACTAATAGATCAGTGCCCAGCTGAACAGCACTCAGTAAATGGTAGTTAACAACTACCATTTTGTTGTTACTAATTATAATAAAAACAAATAATCCTGTGCTATTGACAGATACATGCTCTTCAAATTAACTTTTTTAAAGTGTGCTTATAGTGCTGTGTTGTTAATGAAAGTGGTTGCTGGGTTCATTGCTAGGTTTATAATCTGAACCTAAAATGCTTATTCACAAAAATGTGCTGTGATGCTGCTGCAGGGGTTGTGTCTGATTCTGTTTGTTGGCAGTTGAAGTGCATTTTGTTACACAAGCCTGTGTTAAGCGGAAAGCAGAGATTTTCATTATTTTTGCAAAGTGATTTATAAGTGTTTAACAGTTCTTATAGCAGGCTCAGGGGTGTATTCTCATTCCCATATTATTTTAAAATTATTTCTTGGATATCACGAGACGTCCTGTTAGTTTCAGGGTGTTGATGATCCAACAGCAGCTGTTCTAAATTTTGTTGTTTTTTTTAATATAATTCAAGACAAATGGCTTTCTGAAGCTGTTTAGGCCATGTATTTCTAATCTGCCTATAAATTTTGATGTGCTAGGTACTGGTACGATTGCCTAGTTGATCCCTTGGGAAGTCTGAAGTCAAAGCGTTGATTAGGTTCTTTTGGGCTGAGAGCCCTATTCAGCTATTTAGCTGGCAGGAAAGTCTTCATTTTTTCATTAGAGAAACTAGTGGCAGGAGAGTCTTACCTTGAGCCATTTATTGCTCTTAGCATGGTCACAAGCACTGGTTACTGGCTACTTACAACATCTGTTGCTGAGTCATTCTGGAAGCAAAGGAAAGCACCTGAATCTGTATTTGTTTCGAATGTTTTAAATTGATATCTCTGTCAATACTTAGATCAAGCTCACGAGGTTTTCTGTGTGTTTGCTGGGATAAATCATTCTGTGATACACTCCTCGAATTCAGAGTGAACTATTCAATAATCTGATTTGAAAATGTCATAGGAAATTTTGTGGATGTTTTAGTATTGATGAATATCAGTTTAATAGACACATGCCATGTACTTTGTACTGAACCTGTGCTGTGGGAACTTGATATATTGCAAGACTTATGGCCATAGTAAGTGCCAGGTACTCAAAGGTCCTATGAAAAAAAAGCATCAGAAATACAATGATATGAAGGATGTGGTTTTCTTTTTAAATATTATATCTGATTTATTATTTATGGACTATAAAAGGAAGGTAAGCTCCATTAACCCAGTGACCTTTATTTTTTCCCAAGCAGGATAATTGCATTCTAATGGAAACATAGGAATAGTAGGTATGGTAAATACAACCCGCTGTGCAAGTAGGGCAGCTCACATTAGCCTCTGAAAGTGAGTTATGAGTTTCAGCATAAATTTATAAGCAACTCAAATTCTTTACTAAACAAAACAGAAAAATGCTGCCAATGTGTTAGCATAGGGAAAATCTAATAATACTCTTGGTGTTAATCTGGTATCTTCTTTAAATGTATTCTGTTCTCTTTAAAGTGATAGTCATCAATTTGATTCAAGACTGAACTTACAGCCTTACAGTAAGTGTCACAGTGTTGTATCTCAAGCTGTGATGTGCCCTTACTTGGGAGTGCCATGAACATCTTACGTGAAAACCACAAAAATTTAGGGCTCCTATTCTGGCCACACCTCACAGACTTTCTGTATTTGTTTTTTACATCTGATCGTGTCTTCTGAATCTCAAGAGACTTAACTTTGAGAACTTCCTGGGATCCAGCCATAAGAAGGATGGAGTCTCAGTTCTGCTTTTGGGTCCTTGATGCTCTGGGGTCACAGAGAGATGCCAGGGGAGGCTGTCAGATGGTTCTCAAATGCTAGTTCATGCATTATTAATATTCTCTGATAGTTCTTCACCTGCCAGAGAGTAGATAAGAAGGATATGGACAATGTATGTTTGTCAGAAGGCTGAATTTATTCAAAATTTAAAAACAAGATACTCTCTATTTTAGACTTCTTTCTGTCTGTCTTTCTCTTTTGTGCTTAAGTATCATTTATTTCATGAAATAATGTTGACAATCCTAATGTTCTTATGTGACATACACAAGAAAACCAGAGGTTGCCAGCTATATATCATATTCTTCAATTGCCAAATCTTTTTTTTTTTTTTTTTCGTTAAAACTGATCTGGGAAATCTTCAAATCTGGAAACTAATATACTTTGCAAAACTCTTTTGCCTGTATGAGGACTCAGAGCCCAGTGTTGGGAAATATCTCGAGATTCAGAAGACATTTGTGTTAAGTATATTACTTGCAGTAATATTTAATTCTCATAATAACTCTATTTGCTGCTATCCTTATTCCCTTTCACAGATTAAGGGAAAAAAGCTAAAAAATCATTAAGAAATTGTTTCGGGGCCTGAGCCTATTGAGCTGTAGGATTCACACCCAGAGTCCGTAACGACTGTGATATGTCCATTAAGTGATGCTGTGAAAGACACAGACCTCTCATGAAGTTTTAGAGACTGCTCTGCAAGCTTGGAGAGATAGTTGTGAAAACTCCTGATTTCCAAGATAATTAAAAAAGCCTTTTTATTTGTTTGTGCCAAGATTTACTATATAGTGATCCATCCCATAATATGCCAGAATATTTGTACAAACCTAGGCTTGTGGCCTGACTCATCATCTTAATCACAGACTTGTACACTCTGTGCCAACTGGTTGAATTATAGACAGAAATGTTCACTTACTATTGTGTATACTTCCAATTTTCCATAATTAGAGGTGGCCCTGGGAACTGAACAATGAGCAATTGGCACTCCTAGGCCACCAGACACTTGGTAGCCAAGCTCCTCTCCTGAGCAGTCAGAGAGACCTGAGCAATGGAAGCTCATCTCAGGAAGTAAGTGTGTTCCAGAAGTCAGTGACTGCCTTGTATTTGGGAAAAGAGATCCATGCAGGTGTATCTAGTCCCATGCAGGAGCTCTATTCTCTCCAGGCATTGGGGTTGTCTCAGTGGTGTTTGCCTTTGAGGAAAAACAAATACCGTGCTGGAGACTGGGTAGCCACAGGAAACTTGAAAGTCCTAAAATTGAATGGGTGGTTATCAGTGGTATCTGATGTGGTTGCCTAAGAAAGTTGCAGTGAACATTACAATCTCACAATTTTATTTTACTAGTTTTATTTGTTTGCTCAGAAGTCAATACATCAAAACCATTTCAGGTTTATTGGCTCTATAGTCCTAGAAAGGAGAGTTCTATTATTGAGAAATAGAATATTCTTCCAGGAATGGCCATGAGGCCTCTTCAGCTGCATGCTTCTGATTATTCAGCCCGGGCACAGGTTGTGCGAAAGCTTATCTCCAACAACTTTAAGAAACTGAGTGATTTTTAGATTTTGAGTATCTTACCCAGTTACTCACAGCACACTTATAGTTTCCAGATTTGTCTTTATTTCTAATTCACTAAAAACAATTCATTTAATATGAGCAAATTATTCAAGGAGTCTGAAATCGCTTTAGTGTAGTGAACAGAATTTTACAATCAGAACAAAGTTCTAATCCTGGCTCTGCCATTCACTTGCTGTGTGATTTTGGGAAAATGATTTAGCCTCTCTGAGCCTCAGAGGGCTCATTTTTAAATAGGGGATGATAAGACCTGTCATTCAGAGTGGGTGCAAAGTGAATTACAGAAAGCAACTCAGGGTAGTTATTGAGCCCTTACTATATGGCAGGTGCTGTTCGAGGCTTATGAATACAGTGGTGAACTTGAACTTGCTTTCAAGGAGCTTGTATTCAAAAGGGAAGGCCCAGCTAACATGTGATTATAATAAAGCAAGGTGCAGGCTAATATTGTGGTGTGAAACATGAGGGGCCTCAGGTACTCAGGAAAAATAAGTAACTCAGTTTAGGTCGATGGATCTCTGCCTTGACTGTTGATTAGGATCCCCTGGAGAGTTTAAAAAAAAATACCAAATACCTTGGATACACCATTGACCAGTTAAATCAAAATCTCTAGGCTGTAGCTTGGGGACTAGTAATTTTCAGTCCTCTGGTGATTCTTATGTGGAGCCTGGTTTGGGAAACACTGGCTTAGGCTGTGATCCTGTGAGGGTTATCAGAGGAAGCTGAATTCTTGAGGCTGAAGCTTCAGGATGGTCCCCAGTTGGCCAAATGTAAAGGAGGGAACCATTAGTGGGATGGGAGAGTTAAGCTGGTGCTGGAACACACGGGTCTTAAATTACATTCTAAAGAAATGCCTTGTATAAAGCAATTAGTGTTGGCTCAGGGCAGATCATCAGTAAATAACAGTGATGGCTATTAAGTTCTTAGAATCATTTACATGTAGGATGGGAGGGACATTCTAACTATGTCTGCTCAAGGGTCTTAATGGAAAATTAATTTTCACATCATTTCAGTATCCCAGCCCTGTGAGTGGGAAGAAGAGGTTGCATTGTCTGGGTTACTAGTTTCATTCCATTCAAATTGTGCTTTCTGAGTCTAGTGAGTGACTAATTCCTCACTTGATATTTTAATTGTGGTGGTGGCTAAGAGGTTAAAGTGTCTGCCTCCAAGGCGGGAGACCCGGGTTCAATCCTTGGTCAGAAAGATCCCCGGAGAAGGAAATGGTAACCCACTCCAGTATTCTTGCCTGGAGAATCCCATGGACGGAGAAGCCTGGTAGGCTACAGTCCACAGGGTCTCAAAGAGTCGGACACGACTGAGCAACTTCACTATACACTATACTGTAAGATACACTTAACACAAAACTTACCATTTTAACTATTTTTAAGTGTACAGTTCAGTGGCATTAAGTACAGTCACATTGTTGTGTAATCATCACCACAGATCATCTGCAGAACCTTTTTATCATCCCCAAATGAAACTATGTACCCACTAAACAGGAATTCCCCATCCCTCTTTCCCCAGGCTCCTGGTAACTGCTCGTCTTCTTTCTCTGTCTGTAATTTGACTATTCTAGGTACTTTATATAAGTAGAATCATTGTTATTAGTTGTTTTGGGTCTGGCTTATTTCACTTAGCACAGTGTCCTCTTTAAAAAGATATTTTAATAGGTCTTTTTCTTGGACCTTAAACTCTGACCTTTTAACAGCATAGGAATAGCTTCAACGTTAGGGAGTTCATAATATTTCAATACAGCATAATATGACAAAACAGTGTCCAGAGTGTGTATAAAAGTCCTGCTGGGTCTCCATGACAAAGGTATGAGCATCCTGAATTATCAGCTATGGTTTATATCTCTCTGCTCCCTTAGATGACATAAGAGCAACAGAAGGATAGCTCTTTTGTGCACCTTTTTATAAGTCGTTATTCTATTTTTCTATCAATTTTATTTTTTGGCTCTAACTGATCACTGTAGGCTACTTATTCCTGAGTCAACTAATAGACAAATACAGACTTGCACATGTCTGGGCTTCCCTGTGGCTCAGCTGATAATAGAATCCACCTGCAATGCAGAAGACCCTGGTTTGATCCCTGGGTTGGAAAGATCCCCTGGAGAAGGGAAAGGCTGCCCACTCCAGTATTCTAGCCTGGAGAATTCTATGGAATGTATTCCATGGGGTCGCAAAGGGTTGGACACGACTGAACGACTTTCACTTCATTTCACATGTCTCTTTTCTTCAAGCTGAATGGTGTATACAAAGAGGAAGCTGTTTTTAAATAATCTCATTCTGTGTTTATATTAAAGCAAGAACAACTTGCATCTTCACCACCTTGTATTATTTTGTCCAGTTACATGACTGATCTATTTTCAGTTTTCTCTGTCCTCCCAAAATTTTTATGAATAACTACTCAGAAGGATGGAAACCCCTTGGCTTAGTAGTCATATGAAAAGTCATCATGACTCACCAGCAGCTTTGTCTTCCGGAAAGAATCTGAATTCTTTCTCTTTTTTCTTTACGTTTCCCTTTCTTAAAATTTTATTTATTCAAAAGCACTTCTTAGGTCCCTAATGTTTGTCAAGTAGCTCAGTGGTAAAGAACCCGCCTGCCAATGCAGGAGGTGCAGGAGATGGTTCAAGCCCTGGGATAGGGAGATCCCTGAAGGAGGAAATGGCAACCCAGTCCAGTGTTCTTGCCTGGGAAATTCCTTGGACAGAGGAGCCTGGTGGGCAACAGTCCATAGATTCACAAAGAACTGGGCACGACTGAGTGACTGAGCATGCCATGTATGTCAGGCACCGTGTTAGAGCCCAGAACAAACAAAATAGATGTAGGGTCTATTCTTGAAGAGTGTACTGGATTTGGTATCAGTTGTTGATTTGTATAGTTGATTTCTAGTGCTAAATGCAGTGGTGGATCATGTATTCGTACGTGTTTCTTTCTTTCTTTTTTGTAACATGAGAAGGTAGAACCACTTAAGGGGGTCTAGCTGACTGGCTGCCAAGATGCCCCACAGGGTGGCAAAATTCCTGTCACTTGGCTCTGATGTTTGATCTGTAGTTCTGGAACTCTATACACCAGTGCCTCGTGAAAGACCTCTTGACATGAGAGGAGAGAACAAACTCATGTTAAGTTATGAGAGAATGGTAATCCAAATGTTGATTTATTAATTTTGATGGAGAATATCCGTTTCCAGCTACAAATGATTTTTATCATTTCATAAATCCTTCTTGCATCAGGGTAACTGAAGGGCTGAATTCATGGTCAAAGGGATACGAAGTAAAGGCAAAATTGAAGTTATGTAGGTGATCTTTAGGGGTCTTTTATCCAGACCAAGGGGATGCCTAGTATAAATCCAAACCCTGTAGCCAAGAGCACGTGGAGAGGGAACTGATTTGATCCCACCAGCTGTGTCTGCCCAGTGATGGGTCCTTACGGCGCCCTCCTTCTTTCTGCTTCTAGGCTGATTACTGGTCTGAGTGACACATTCCCTCATCACATATGCTAACATCATCAAGACTGAGAGCTACAGTCAGATCATACTCTTAATTTAGCCTTTCCACCTCTTATCTTTGCATAACTCTGATCTCATCTGTAAAAGGTTATGATTGCTGGCCAAACTCTCAAGAGTTCTAGGGCTCTTTTGTTCCTCTTTCTAATCAGATTCTTCTCTGCCTCCACCTATGACTGCATTTAAAGAAAGTCCTGTACTTCTTTAGAATGGAAACATTATCCTTACAAAATCCATGAGAGTTCTTGTGGTTTTTTTGGTTATGACTTTCTCTTCCTTCGTCTGTTTAATCCATTTCTACTACATTTGCCTATCAACTAATTTTAAGGAAGTGCTTTGAATGGATTTAAGACCCAAGTTTTCAGAAAAAGAAAGTCTGGTTCTTCATCATGACCTAGACTCCAAGGGTTTAGTTGGAAAATATCAGTAACACTCATTTTCCACACTTCGATCACTTTCTCAGGGATCCCGTTTTCCCCTGAGGCTGTGTCAGTTTCCTTCTCTGATGCTTGTCTTCTTTCACATATGGGCCCTTTCTAAGTGGCAACGTCTTGACTGGGCCTACTTGAATTATAACGATCTTAAATTTATATGCCGTTTTTATAAGTCATTGAAATGTGATAAGATAAGAAACCAGGTGCTTTATCCATCCTAATTCTGAGCCTATATCCAGATGTCTTTATATTTTCAAAATATTGCTGTCTTAAATTTCATACTTTTATATTCTATTCCTGCTAACTTTATATTTCTTAGCTGCACAGAACTGAATTCCTTTCATTCATGAACTTCTAACAGTGACTTCACACCCTGGACTTCATTATCCATTTGCCACATCTGTTAGTAAATACAGACTACAGAGTTTAACCCTTTATACTTTCTGCCTGGGAATCTGGTGCGTTAATATCATCTTTGTCATCTCTTTAGATATTGCTTACCTCGGGAAAATCAATGTGCTGGCTAGTGGCATTTTCACTTCTCATTTTAGGACTTTTGGGTGTGATGCATTTTAAGAACTGTCCAGTATATTAATAATAGATGAGAGATGGCGTCATATGAGCACATGGGGCCTTGGTGATTAAGGTCCCTGGGGATTCAGAAGAGCAAATTACAGAGCACATTTTATGTCTTGGAAAGAGAGCAGATACTATAATGAATTTTTAAGTTAGCAATTTGTTTAGTCTCCTGAGGCCCTGGCAGCTTGCTGAGGTTACAGGGGTAAAAAGTACCTGCAGAGAGGAATCTCTCAGTCAGAACCAACATTTAAAGTAGTGGTGTGTTAATGCTTAAAAAGAAATCCTGCATGCATTTTTTATAGCTTCTAGCTTTTGCAGCTGGATCTGACAAATGATGCTCCAAGAAGTTGAGCCAGCTTGCCATTTTCCAGGCTCCATTATTTATGTCTTTTCCAATAAAGCCTATGGCACATTCTTAAAGACTTAGCTTTGTGAAAAGTACAGCCCAATACCTGAATGGGGACTGGTAGCAAATGCCATTGGGCCTTCATTGTTTTTTCTTAACTCTGCTGTTCTTATCTAGGTATACTCAGTGATTTAACTTAATATCAGGTAACATTTTCAGAGATTCTGAGTTCATGGGGGTCTTTTGAAAAGTGAATTTTATGTGATTAGTGTTTGATTAAGTGATCAAAGAAGACAGTTTCTATCACATTGTCAAGTAGAAATGTGTCATTAAGAGAAACCATGTATTTTGGCAGTCTTCAGCAGTAGGCTAAGGAAGTTATGACCTAAATTCAAATGTAGTCCTATAGACCATAGCTTTTTAAGAGACCAGAATCCTGAAAGTAAGGAATATATAATCTACTCCCCTCTTCACCCCCATCAAAGAAGAAGCTATGGACCTTGACTCCTGGACAGGCTGACTAACTCCTGATACTTTGTTTAATATGTGAGCCCCATACAGGCCTTGATTGCAAATGTAGTCCTATTAATGTTGTTGCCCAGGTTATGGCCACGGTTTTTTCTCCTCAAATATCCCTCTGTATTTCAGGCATTCCCACTCCAGTACTCTTGCCTGGAAAATCCCATGGATGGAGGAGCCTGGGAGGCTGCAGTCCATGGGGTTGCTAAGAGTTGGACTCGACTGAGCAACTTCACTTTCCCTTTTCACTTTCATGCATTGGAGAAGGAAATGGCAACCCACTCCAGTATTCTTGCCTGGAGAATCCCAGGGACTGAGGACCTGGTGGGCTGCCATCTATGGGGTCGCACAGAGTTGGACACAACTGAAGTGACTTAGCAGCAGCAGCAAGGTGGTATCTGCTGTGTTTATGAACGTAACCACTCAAATTCTTCTCTTGCCTCCTCACTGAGCTCCTTCTGCTTCCCTGGGAGTGTTACTGGGCACAGAGCTGTAACAGGGAGGAGTCAATTTCACTCTCCGTCTCTCCGTCTTCTTTGGTGGCTTTTGTTATTATAATCACACTTAATGGCCTGCCTCAAAGAATCCTGCCCCTCTGCCTGACTGTTAAGCTTAAGTGCCATTGTTCAGAACCCTGTCCACCTGTAGATGGCAGGAAGGAAGAAATTAATACACACCCTGCCTAAGGCTTGCCATTCTAGCAAATCAGTTCAGTTCTGTTCCGTTGCTCAATCGTATGCAACTCTTTGCAACCCCGTGGACTGCAGCCTGCCAGGCTTCCCTGTCCATCGCCAACTCCTGGAGCTTGCTCCAACTCATGTCCATCAAGTCAGTGACGCCATCCAACCAGCTCATTCTCTGTCACCCCCTTCTCCTCCTGCCCTCAGTCTTTCCCAGCATCAGGGTCTTTTCAAATGAGTCATTTCTTCGCATTAGGTGGCCAAAGTATTAGAGTTTCAGCTTTCAGCATCGGTCATTCCAATGAATATTCAGGACTGATTTCCTTTAGGATTGACTGGTTTGATCTCCTTGCAGTCCAAGGGACTCTCAAGAGTCTTCTCCAACACCACAGTTCAAAATCATCAATTCTTCGGCACTCAGCTTTCTTCATGGTCCAACTCTCACATCCATACATGACTACTAGAAAAACCACAGCTTTGACTAGATGGACCTTTGTCGGCAAAATAATGTCTCTGCTTTTAAATATGTTGTCTAGGTTGGTCATAGCTTTTCTTCCAAGGAGCAAGCGTCTTTTAATTTTATGGCTACAGTTACCATCTGCAGTGATTTTAGAGCCCAAGAAAATAAAGTCTGTCACTGTTTCCATTGTTTCCCCATCTATTTGCCATGAAATGATGGGACCGGATGCCATGATCTTAGTTTCTTAAATGTTGAGCTTTAAGCCAGCTTTTTCACTCTCCTCTTTCACTTTCATCAAGAGGCTCTCTAGTTCCTCTTCACTTTCTGCCATGAGGGTGGTGTCATCTGCATATCTGAGGTTATTGATATTTCTCCTGGCAATCTTAATTCCAGCTTGTGCTTCATCCAGCCTGGCATTTTGCATGATGTACTCTGCATATAAGTTAAATAAACAGGCTGACAATGTACAGCCTTGTTGTACTCCTTTCCCAATTTGGAACCAGTCTGTTGTTCCATGTAGATGGCAGGAAGGAAGAAATTAACACATCCCCCACCTAAGGCTTGCCATTCTAGCAGATACTTGTAAGATTAAGTGGCCTTTTTACTTTGATCCCCACCTTCCCTATCTCTGATCCATAAAAGGACCTGGCATACGGACCCCAACAAGATGGTTATTTGGAGAGGTTAGTGTGCCATCTTCTCAATCAGTTGGCTTTCCAAGCAAAGTCGTATTCCTTGCCTCAGCACCTCATCCTCAATTCACTGGCTTGTCATGTGGTAAGCAGAGCGAGCTTGGACTGGGTAACAGCCAATTCTATACTATGGTTTTTCGGTCTGCTGTGGGATGAAATGGCATCTTCTCCAGGCCCTTCAGTTTCATGATTAAACCCTCTCTCCATCACTGTTTAGCCCAGAGCTTTGGGCAGTAAAGGGGGAAACTCCATCCTATTCCATCTATCTCTATCTTCCCTCTTCTGGGCACCGTTGCTTGCCCAGAAAAGAACTGCTTCTTCAGTCAAGAAACGATCCTCTTTGATTACTGACTCATGCTGATAAATTTCTGCAAGGATCACTAGGTCACCACTTCTGCAGACCACCATTTGAACACAGGACACCCAGCTGAAAATGCAGTTTTATTTGAAAATAAGAAATGAAGGAGCTTTGGAAATACACTAAGTCAGTGCAGAAGTGAGTTTTCAGACAAGCTTAAAGGACAAGCAGGATTCATTCAAGTAGTGTTAATACCTTCTGATTGATCCTTGAGAGTCTCTGCTGGCCATGATAAATAGTACTTGTTTATTTATCCCTCATTCCTCTGTGCTGGATGCCATAAAAAGGATATAAATCCTGAAGAAGCTTCAAAATGGAACATTCAGTGTTTCTATCCTCAAGAAGTAACACCTAAAGATTATGTATCGTATATAATTCTTTCATGTGTATGCTCTGTCTTTCAGTCTCTCTCTAAACACACATGCATTCTGTATATTATATGATATTATCTTCCTTTTTTCTCCTTTATTGGTCTATATAGATTACCTTATTTTTAATAGATATTTGATACATTATGTAGAAAATTATAATTTTATCAACTAGCCATCCATTCATGGATGTTTGAATTATGAAATATTGTATTTGGAAACAAAGTATTACGAGATTATCTGTCTTTAGTAACCATTGAATGCCTGCCAATGTCACAGTGCCTTTTCCAGCAGAATCAAGTCTGAATACTTTGTTCTGATGATTCTATGTTCATAGCAGGAAAGAACTTTGCAGAAGGATCTTGTTTGTGCTTATTCCTTCTAACTAAATCATTTGTATGTTTTAATTATACATTTGCCAAGTCATTAGTGTTACAGTGTGGTTGAGAGCATAAATTCATTTCAAAAGTATGTTTGGAATTTTGTAGTTTTACAGTTCACAGCAAGAACCAAACTGATTCAATACTTTCTAATAAATAATATCTTTAATCACTGTCCTACTTAAGCTGGTATGTAATTATTCTTTGTTGTATGATAGAAGCAGAACTGTGATGAATTACTTTTCTGATCCTTTCTTTCTGCTCTGTTGTGTCTGCACCGTCAGCCCCTCCCTGTCTATAGACAGATGCAGGAGGCTCTCACCCCCTGGCGTCCTGCACAGGCCACCACACTGCCAAGGTCAGCAGGAGAGGACTGTTGCCCCAGTGGCGCCACGTTGTTCAGCTTGACCTGAACAGCCAGCCTCTCCAAGGGCTCATTAGAACTGATCCCATCATGCTTCACTTTCCGCCAGAAGGCCACACCCCTCCAAGGCTTCCACAGGGTCTGTGCCCTTTGCCACCACTCACCACCTCCACTCATTTGACCCAATTTCCTGCTCTTCTCCAACCTCCCAGAACTCTTGCCTGTGCCATTTGGAATTGATGGACTGTCAGGGCAAACTGCTGCTCTGAATGCCCTCACCACCTGCATGACCTAATTTAAACCTGGGTGCTTCTTGCCTGGGAATCCCAGGGACAGGGGAGCCTGGTGGGCTGTCGTCTCTGGGGTCGCACAGAGTCGGACACGACTGAAGCGACTTAGCAGCAGCAGCAGCAGCTTCCTATGGACACCTCCTCACCTGCACTCTCTCCAGTGGAAGCAGCTCATTATCAATGTTGTATTGTTGTTCTTCTTATTATTATGTTATTATTATTAGTAATAGTTACAGTGCAAATACCACAGGCCCTGGAGCTTAGGGTGAGTGTCCTCCTAGCACCCCATTGCAGCTTTTGGACCACAGCTCTTCTTTCTTCCTTTAAACACTCAGCTCCTTTGAATTTTGTGCCTTCAGACTTTACTGCCCACCTCTGTTGCTGTTACCTGAGGTCCCTAGGTCCTCCCTATTCACTACTGACAATGCTGTTTCATTATCTCTTATCACTAGTTCCTAGCATTGTTCCAGGCAATTTGCATCTGCTGCTAAGTCGCTTCAGTCGTGTCCGACTCTGTGCGACCCCATAGACGGAAGCTCACCATGCTCCCCTGTCCCTGGGATTCTCCAGGCAAGAACACTGGAGTGGGTTGCCATTTCCTTCTCCAATGCATGAAAGTGAAAAGTGAAAGTGAAGTCGCTCAGTTGTGTCCGACTCTTGGCGACCCCATGGACTAGATAGAGCCTATCAGGATCCTCCGTCAATGGGATTTTCCAGGCAAAAGTACTGGGGTAGGGTGCCATTGCCTCCCCTTCAGCCATTCCTACAGTCCTAACTTTAACCTTTCTGTTACTAATAACTGGCTGCTACTGCTACTGCTGCTAAGTCGCTTCAGTCGTGTCCGACTCTGTGCGACCCCATAGACGGAAGCTCACCAGGCTCCCCTGTCCCTGGGATTCTCCAGGCAAGAACACTGGAGTGGGTTGCCATTTCCCTCTCCAATGCATGAAAGTGAAAAGTGAAAGCGAAGTCGCTCAGTCGTGCCCGACTCTTAGCAACCCCATGGACTGGAGCCTACCAGGATCCTCCGTCCATGGGATTTTCCAGGCAAAAGTACTGGGGTGGGGTGCCATTGCCTTCCCCGACTAATAACTGGACTCCCTCCAAAATCTTTCCTGCAGGCATTCATCTCTTGACTAGTTTCTTCTATGCTTCCAACTTGCCTTTTCTAGTCATCACATTTTAGATCATTCAGACCTTTAATCCACTGACCTTTTTGTCTCTTTGTTTTCCTTTTACTATCATGCTTTCTGCTCCTATTGTTTATTCCCTCCATATCCAGCTTAGATTCTTTGTTCTGTCACTGTGATCACTCCCCAGCAAATATCTGTACCCTCTCCTGTTTCCCTCCCTCTCTTAAACCTGAAACTAAATAATTAATGTGGAGAAAAAACACTTGAGCATGTTAGCCAGCTCCTCTTTAAATTCTTGGCCAGTGCACCATAATTCTACTTTATTTCCATGATATATTTGCTTTATCCTTCCCTAAAATGACTATTTCACTTGTTTTCCTCTCTCCTAAATTCTTCTCCCCACTTGCACTAATTGGATGATCTTGCCTTATATACTGCTTAATAAAATAAATAATAAAGCAGGGACCATCCCCCCATCATTCTGTCATGATTCCATCAAACAACTTCTCTCTACCTGTAACCACAGTCTCTATTTCACTTCTCTTTCTGTGGATGAAGCTCTCCTGAGTATATTTTTTAATTTAAAGATTTTAAGTTGAATTATAATTGGCTTACCATTTTATATTAGTCTCAGGTATGTGCTGGGCTGTGTGTGATAAGTCACTTCACCCGTGTCTGACACTGTATGACCCTATGGACTGTAGCCTACCAGGTTTCTCTGTCCATGGGGATTCTCCAGGCAAGAATACTGGGGTGGGTTGTCATGCTCTTCTCCAGGAAATCTTCCTGACCCAGGGATCAAACCCATGTCACTTACATCTCCCGCATTGGCAGATGGGTTCTTTACCACTAGTACCACCTGAGAAGCCCAGTTTCAGGTATACAATATAGTAATTCAATATTTTTATATGTTACAAAATGATCACCACAATAAATCTAGCTACCACCTGTCGGTGTACAAAGTGATTATATTATTATTGGCTATATTCTCTCTGCTGGACAAACCTGAGCATATTGAATACCAACTTGCCCTTATGTCCTGGTTCTATAGACTGAAAAAAAAAAAGTGCACAATGTGAGAGCTGTGAATTTCAGTTTTATTATGGAACTTAAGGCTATATCCCTTAAGGAGACAGCCCCTTAGATAGGTCTGAAGAACTGCTTCAAAGGGCTAGGGGAGGAGCCCCTCAGAATATATAAGAATTTTTTGGACTGGAGAATACATGTAGTCAAGCATGCATCCTGGCAAAAAGTTACTGCTAGCCACAAATATCAGATATCTTAGTTAATGAATTTAGTGCTTTTCTATATATGGGAAATGCAAAATGCCATTTCAGTGGGGTCATTGAAATTCTTCCTTAGATATACATTTTAACCATCTAGGGGTTCATATGGAGAAGGCAGTGGCACCCCACTCCATGCCATGGATGGAGGAGCCTGGTAGGCTGTAGTCCATGGGGTCGCTAAGAGTACGCACGACTGAGCGACTCTCCTTTCACTTTTCACTTTCATACGTTGGAGAAGGAAATGGCAACCCACTCCAGTGTTCTTGCCTGGAGAATCCCAGGGACAGGGGAGCCTGGTGAGCTTCCGTCTATGGGGTTGCACAGAGTCGGACGCGACTGAAGCGACTTAGCAGCAGCAGCAGGGATTCATAGGTCCAAAACACAGAATGCCTCATCCTGAATTCCTTTCATGGTGTCCTTGTAGGTCAGTGACTGCAGTGACTTATGACTTGACCCTTCTAGAACTGGAATGGCGGATAGTACACTTTGTTCATGGTCCGTGTCCCCTCTCATGCCTTGGGGACTGGGCTCCAGTGGTAGAGTGCCTTAATGGTTAAGTACACAGACTCTGGAGTCAGACTTCATGAAATTTCATCCCTGCTACCTTCCAGGGTATGAGCTTAGGAAAATTACATAACCTTTTCTGTGATTCAGCTGCCCCACTTATAAAATGAGGTGTTAATGTAATCTGCTCTGCAGAGTTCTTATGCAGACGAAAGGGGTGAGTTTAGTGATGTGCATAGGTTGGGCTGAGTCTGCCTTAGCCCTTCTCTTCAGCACACGCATATGCTCTAGTAATTTCACATTGAACAAACAGAGCCTTCCCTTCTCTTCATCTCCCCAGCCCCCCAACTCCCACTTTGTTTCTCTGCTCCTCCAAACCAAAAATTTCTTGATTCTACCTGCTTCTCTCTGTCAATCTTCTCGCTTTAGTCCAAGGCTTCTCTTGCCTGAATTGCTGCAGTGGTTTTTTGATATATTCATTGTTAATCAGATAATGTCACTGACTTTGAAAACCTCTCCCAGGAATAAAACCAACACTTGCATTCTGGCATAGAGTCCCACAAGATCAGGATTCATCAGCTATTGTCTCAATGATGCTGAAGAGCAAATCACCATAAAATCTCTGGCTTAAAACAACTCTCATTCTCCTGAATCTGCTGATGACTGCTGGTTTGCCCGCTTTCTTGCAGCGTGGCCAGGGGCTGGCTGCCTGCGCATCTCAGCACAATTCTTGTGTGCCAGCTGCTATCACATCGGCCAAAGAAAATGTCACAGCAAACCCAAAGTCCAGGGGTGAGAAAATACTTCCTTTTTTGTGAGAGAAATTGCAAAGAATGGCAAAGGGCATGGACACATCTGTGTGTGTGCACGCTCACAGGTGTGCACATGAGGAAGAGGGAAAGGGGAGAGAGTCTACTATTTCAATTTATCACACCATTCTCTGACATCTCGCGTCGGTGACCTCCTCACCCACAGTGTTCTAGCCATAGAGGATCTTGTCCTTGTTCCTTGAGCATAACCAATTCCTTCCTATTCTGGGACTGTTTGTACCTCATTCAGTTCAGTTCAGTCACTCAGTCGTGTCTGACTCTTTGCGACCCCATGGATTGCAGCATGTCAGGCCTCCTTGTCCATCACCAACTCCTGGAGTTCACTCAAACTCACTTCCATTGAGTCGGTGATGCCATCTAGCCATCTCATCCTCTGTCGTCCCCTTCTCCTCCTGCCCCCAATCCCTCCCAGCATCAGAGTTTTTTCCAATGAGTCAACTCTTCACATGAGGTGGCCAAAGTACTGGAGTTTCAGCTTTAGCATCATTCCTTCCAAAGAACACCCAGGGCTGATCTCCTTCAGAATGGACTGGTTGGATCTCCTTGCAGTCCAAGGGACTGTCAAGAGTCTTCTCCAACACCACAGTTCAAAAGCATCAATTCTTTGATGCTCAGCTTTCTTCACAGTCCAACTCTCATGTCCACACATAACCACTGGACACATTACACTATGCTATAAATTTACATGTAGATTTAGCACTGAAGTTTGTTTTCCAGAGAATTCCAGTGACATGACAGTTATTCCTTCTCTTCATTGTTTTTAGCCCTTAAGTTTTATTTTATTTTTGATGATCTATACCCTTAGAGCCTTCATTGACTTGAAGATAGATCTGAAAGCCTTTCAGATTCACCATCAAATCAATAAAGCACTTTTATTTTCCTCTAATACTGTAAAACCTGTCAAAAGATGAAAAACAAATTAATTTGCTCTACATTTGTTCAATAAGAATAGTGGAGAGTAGGCAGAACTATGAGGAAAAAGTAAATTCAGTGGAACTTTAGAATCTAGGAGTTGAGATGACTTGGATTTTGTGAACTTCTGCATTTAATAAATGTCATTTTCCAAACATTTGTGAGCTAATTTTTTTTTTTAATCCACATTACACAGCGTGCTTGGTGGTCAGCTCGGTGTCAGTTTGCCTAGTGCATCACAGGCCGCTTGAGGGGTGTCCTGTCACCCTGGGGGAGCAGGGTTTGCAAGGATGGAAGGACTCCACATACAGCACAGGTTGGGAGCGGGGATTGGCCCAGGAGGCACTTCAGCAACAGGTGCAGGGAGGAAAGGGACCAGGGAGCAGGGATTCAAGGCACTGCACTTTTTGCTTCCTCAAGAGGTGTTTGAGACCTGGGAGATAAGTCCTGTCACTCACCTCCCCCATGTCCCCAGGAATATTAGTGAGGACAAGGAGTTGGGAAGACTCAGAAGGCAGGAAGGAGGATGGATGAAGCTGGTGGGTATGAGAGCAGTTTGAACAGGGCCTGGGTCTGGCTTGGCCCCACCCCTCGTACCCTCTGATTGGCTGAAGTGGAAGATCAAAAACAGCAGAAGCAGTACACATTGCTAAGTGTTTTGCTGCATAGTCCCACCTTCATGTACCTCCAAGGGCTGTTATCAGGATCAAATGAGATGATGCAGATAGCCTGTTTCATGAACTATAGTCCTAGGTATAGGGTACTTTTAGAGCTTGCAGAAATCTGTATTTTTTCCCCCAAATTTTAAAATTGGAGTATAATTGCTTTACAATGTTGTGTTACTTTCCACTCTACGGCAAAGCGAATCAGCTGTATGTTTACATATATCCCCTTTCTCTTGAGTCTCTCTTCCACCCGGGAATCTTTCTCTGCGGAAGGATTGTTCATCCTCATCCCATTGCTCTCAGGCTCGGTCATGTGGCTTGCTTTGGCCCGTATCCTGTGAGCGGAAGTCCTGTGTCCTCTCTGGGCAGAAGCTTTAAGAGCAGCCCATTGTTCTCCCATTGTTTTCTCTTCTCTGCTTCTGTCTTTGTTAGGATGAAGCCTCTTGGCTTGAGTTCCCTGATGATTCAATCAATGAGCAAGTAAAGCCCAGGGATATGCACATGAGTGAGAAATAAAGGTTGTTTTAATTGCTGCGACTTTTCACATTCTTTGATCCTGCACAATAGCCTAACCCAGTCTGAGTGATACACAGTTGACCTCTGGAAGTCTTAGGTGGTTTCTAGAAATTAGTGAGCAGTTATGAAATGCAACTGCTGCTATCAGTAACCAAGTTTGAAATACTTAGAAAAAAGCAGAGAAACGATCCTATCTTGGTTTCAGTTTGAACAGAAGAGAAAGATGCTTATTTATTCATTGTTGTATTTTTTATTTTTCTCCATGTCTTATACTTTGGTCTTTAGCTGGAGTTTGGTTTATGATTGGCATGTACACATCCCCGTGTGCAGAAAACACAACATAGTGTATTTCTTTACTGTCAGTGTACAAATTATATATATATTTTTATATTAGTGCTAGAGGATAAAACTGATTATTGTGTTTAAAAGTATTTTATCTATTTATGTTCCATTATCTTTTTATGTAGTTTTATGTACTTGATGGAAAAATATCACCTATGACATAAATTAACTTGTTTGAAGGCAGTTAATGTCACCACAATTTCTATGGTAAAAATTATGCAGTTTAAAAATTAAGGAGGAAGTTTATTTCATTTTTTATAATTAACATTTATTTTTGATTGTGCTGAGTCTTTGCACACAGGCTTTCTCTAGCTGTGGTGAGAAGGCTACTTTTCATTGCAGTGCGCAGGCTTCTCATTGCAGTGGCTTCTCTTGTCTCGAAGCGCAGGCTCTAAGCGTACGGGCTTAAGTAGTAGCAGCACGTGGGCTCAGTAGTGGAGGCTGTTGGGCGCTGGGCTCTAGAGCTCGTGCTCAGTAGCTGTGGTGCACAGGCTTTAGTTGCCAGAGGCATCTGAAATCTTTCCAGATCAGGGACGGAGCCTCTGTCCCCTGCATTGGCAGGTGTATTCCTGCCCACTGTACCACCAGAGAAGTCCAGAAAGGTTTCTTTTTAAAGATTTATTTTAACAAATTAAGGCTATCTGAAACAATCATGCGTTTATTTTTAAGTGAAAGTGGAAATACATTGAAAATATTACTGTTGTTGAAATGTATTCATGAAATAAATGATGAACTTTTTTATTTAAACAAATCTGCACCAAGAGGTGGAGAAGGCAATGGCACCCCACTCCAGTACTCTTGCCTGGAGAATCCCAGGGATGGGGGAACCTGGTGGGCTGCCATTTTTGGGGTCACACAGAGTCGGACACGACTGAAGCAACTTAGCAGCAGCAGCAGCACCCCAGAGGAGGTGTATGAGATTTTAAAAAATTCAAGTCATGTGTCTTGGCCAGAGGAAGATAGAGCAGATGACTTTACAAGGCTGCTTTGTGTGTATGTGTGTCTCTGTGTGTGTGTTTATCTGTGTATGTGTAGTCTTGCACATGTGTATATTTATGTATGTGTGTGTGTGGAGTATATATGTGTGGAGAGAAGGAGAAAGATTTATTCTAATTTTGTTTTTAGGATTTTTATTGTATTCTTGTACAGAGAGTACAACAATATCAAGAAACATGCAACTTCCTAAGGTAGGCATTTTCTGTAGATAGTTCTTACAGTTTTAAAAGACTCATTAACAAATTCATGTGATAGTTTTGACTTGGAGTTCAGAATAATCTCCATCAAATGTTTACTGTGGTGGAAGGCAGCAGGGGGTGTTGAGAAACACATGTGCCTTGAAGACACACAGACCTGGATCTGAGTCCCAAGGTTATCACTTCTTAGTGATGCATATTTAGGAAAGTAAATATACCTTTTACCCTCAGTTTTTTTTTTTCATATATAGAATGGGAAAATGAGAGTAGATCATAAGGAACAAAATGTGTCTTAAGCACATCAGATTCAGAAGTCAAGGTAGGGAGAATCAAGGTGAATGGGTATTTTCAAGAGAAGCTTCACCTATCAGTCTTTAGTAAAGAAAGACTATTGATCTCACAGTGGCATAGTCAGATCACCACCTTAATAGCATCTGAGAAACAGGAAAACCACTATGTATCTTTGCAAAAGATTAACCATACCATGCGGAGAAGGCAGTGGCACCCCACTCCAGTACTCTTGCCTGGAAAATCCCATGGGCGGAGGAGCCTAGTGGGCTGCAGTCCATGGGGTCATGAAGAGTCAGACACAACTGAGTGACTTCACTTTCACTTTTCACTTTCATGCATTGGAGAAGGAAATGGCAACCTACTCCAGTGTTCTTGCTTGGAGAATCCCAGGGACGGGGGAGCCTGGTGGGCTGCCGTCTGTGGGGTCGCACAGAGTTGGACATGACTGAAGCGACTTAGCAGCAGCAGCAGCAACCATACCATGATATATAATGTCAATTCTAAATGACAGTGAAGAATAACTATTGATACTATGGGTACATGTGAATTCTGTGTTATTACTTGAATGGAATAGCATTATTGTAGCTTGGGAGTTTGCTTCAAAAGTGGTATTTTCCCTTCCAAGGAAAATAAAAAAATCCTTTTCAAGGCATTTTGCTTTTGTTGTTATGGACTCCTGTGCGCCATATTGGGCTTCCCAGGTGGCAACAGTGGTAAAGAACTCACCTGCCAATGCAGGAGACATAAGAGACCCGGGTTCAATCCCTGGGTCAGGAATATCTCCTGGAGGAGGGCATGGCAACGCACTCAGGTATTCTTGCCTGAAGAATCCCGTGGACAGAGGAGCCTGGTGGGCTACAGTCCATAGCATCGCACAGTCAAACATGACTAAAGTGACTTCGCATGCATGCATGCATATGCCATATTATCTTACAAAGAGACTGGAACCCCCAGACCAGCGAGAGGTTTGTGGAAATAAAATAGAGTGCGTGTGGCGTGTTAGCAAGGAACTGAGTTTTTTAGTGCTGGTGTTACCTCTAATTAGCTCTACAACTTTGGACAAGTTCCTAATTAAAGTATGTTTGGATACAGGTGTATTAACCTTGCTTCTAGTGTCTGTAAATTTAATGCTTTAATATCTGCTTACATGCATATGCTGGACATGCCTTGTTCTGGACAACCCAATAATATACTTCAGTCACCTTCCTTCACCCCCTGCCTCCCTCACTGACCCTCTGCCCTCCCCATCCCTCAGGAGGCACACATCCGCTCTCCAGGGGCACACTTTCGCAATACAAACCAGCCAATCCAGAGCCACATCACCAATCATCTCCTTAATCAGGCTCTTACACTCTGGGACATTGCACACTTGTCCTAGTGACATCAGGACCAGGTACCAGACAACTGGGGACAGCTCCTGTGCCCCAGAGATGCTGGAATTATCCAAACTAGTCAATCCTAAACCTACTTTCTCTCCCTTGTTCTTTTCAGTGGAAACCACAGTTAAGGCTCCTGATTGATCACAGTTCCCCGATCCCTGTCTGATTGTTCAACCCTGGCTCCTCCTCACCTGGCCCCTCCTCTTGGGAACTGTCTTTTCAGTGGCAGTCATCAGCTTGGCCTCACTATTCCCCAGATTTTCTATGAATACACTCTATTTTAAGACAGTAAGGAACTGACTTCCCGTAACTATAGTGGACGTTTGGGAGGATGAGAAGTGGAAACTGTGGAGAAAGTTTCCCAGATTGCAGGGACCACTCTGCTTTGCTTTGCTCTGTGTACCTGCTCCATTCCTCTCGCTGTCTGAGAGCTGCTTCCTTGACTGTCTTGCACTTGACTCATCTGCATTGCCCTCTGATGGTACCCTTGGCTGACAAGTCTGTTCAAATCCAGCATTCATATCTTACTGCCTTAGGCTTTCTCTGTCCTTCCTAATTCCTGTGGGGAGAAAAAAATCTGATCTGGGGAAAGAAAAACAGTCCAGCCTTCGGTCAGCTGCCTGTTATTCAGCTATAGCCAGAAGGTAGGATGGACATGGCTTACAGAGGGGAAGTGGGATAAGCAAGACCATTGACTAATATCTGGTACCTGAAGGGATTTTGCAGTATTTTTTTTAAAAAAAAGTATTCAAAGGGTTTATATTTAAAAAAATCATAAATAACTGAAAATATGTCTATTATTCTTCAAAATCAGATTTGTTTGGTCAGGTTCATTTCCCAAAGAACAAAGATAAAATTGAGCCATCTAGAATGCTGTTACTTCCAAGCCTCCTGATAGGAATTAGAAAATGAAGACTTCCTAGAGTTCTGAAGCAAATTTTGAAAAAAAGTCATGCCTGTTGTTTACATTATAAGTAAACGTTAAAGTATATTGTTTGAAGCTTTGGGAAAGCTAAAACTTGGAAATTATTTAGCAATAAAGGAAGAGTTGTTTTAGAGACCCAGTTGAAATATTATGAAAGGCTAGGTAATATGTAGTGGTAACCACAAGTATACCTATTAGAGCTTGAAAAGATTGAAGGTCAGGGTAAAAGGATTTGAAGAAACTGGCTAAAATAAAGAATCCAACGTTAGAACCTATAATTTTAAAAATGGAGATGATTTAACTCTTTTGGTCTCAAGAGGCATTCCGCAAATGATAAAGAAGTACAATGGAACTCCTTTATTATAGGCTGAATGTTTGGGTTCCCCCTCCCCAAACATATGCTGAAGCCCTAACTCCCAGCGTGGCTGTGACTGGAGATGGGATTCCTTAAGAAGTAAAGTTAAATGAGGTTGTAAGGGCCCTGATCTGATAGGACATGTCTTACAGGCAAAGACACCAGAGGACGCTCTCTTCATACTCATGCAATGAGAAGAGGTCATGTGAGGACACAGCCGGAAGGTGGTTGTCTGGAAGCCAGAAAGAGAGCCCTCAGTCCAGTTGTGGCTGACTTTTTGCAACCCCATGGACTGCAGCACACCAGGCCTTCCCGTCCATTGCCAGCTCCTGGAGTTTACTCAAACTCATGTCCATTGAGTTGATGATGCCATCCAACCATCTCATCCTCTGTCCTCCCCTTCTCCCCCTGCCTTCAATCTTTCCCAGCATCAGGGTCTTTTCTAATGAGTCAGTTCTTTGTATCAGATTCCAAAGTATTGGAGTTTCAGCTTCAGCATCAGTCCTTCCAATGAATATTCAGAACTGATTTCTTTTAGGATTGACTGGTTGGATCTCCTTGAAGTCCAAGAGACTCTCAAGAGTCTTCTCCAATACCACAGTTCAAAAGCATCAATTCTTCAGTGCACAGCTTTCTTTATAGTCCAACTCTCACATCCATACATGACTACTGGAAAAACCATAGCTTTGACTAGATGGACATTTGTTGGCAAAGTAATGTCTCTGCTTTTTAATATGTTGTCTAGGTTGGTTATAACTTTTCTTCCAAGGAGCAAGCATCTTTTAATTTCATGGCTGCAGTCACCATCTGCAGTGACCAAAATAAAGTCTGTCACTGTTTCCTCAGGAACCAAATTAGCCTGCATCTGCATCTTGGATTAACCTCTAGAACAATGAAGAAATGAATTTCTGTTGTTTATGTCACACTGTCTATGGTATTTGTCATAGTAGCCCAAGAAGACTGACATCCTTCAAGTCTTTTTTGCTGTAATACTTGTATTTAAAACATCGTGATTTTGTCCTCTGTTAATTATGTCCGTATCAAAACAAACAGTAAAAACCCCTCACTGCTCCCTGGAAAACTTTGAGGAAGGAAGCTAATATTTTCTCTTTAAATGTGTAAATGATGTCATCATTTTTCCTAAATTAGTGGTTGGTTGCCTCTGGTTGCCACGGTAAAGTGTGTGGATAAGAAAGCTTTGTTGCAGAGTAAGATGGCCCAAATTTGAATTAAGGTATTTTTAGCTTAAATATATTTTAAAACTTACGTATTAATTTTTTTTTTTTTTTTGGAAATGCAATGTAAACTTCAAGCCCATTAGTGCCACAGCTACTTTTCCCAGCTCTGCTCAGCTGTTTCTAGTTCGGGCCAAAATCTGAACCCTGAATTATTTCAAGGCACGTAGACAGTCACAGGGATAAAAAAGGTTAATGTCAGGACATCTTAACTCCCCAAGATCATGTAATAAGACTTTGTTCAGAAAAAGGGGGAAATGATACAGAGTTGCTGATTGAGTGGTGGTCAGATCAGATCAGATCAGTCGCTCAGTCGTGTCCGACTCTTTGCGACCCCATGAACTGCAGCACGCCAGGCTTCCCTGTCCATCATCAGCTCTCGGAGGTCACTCAGACTCACATTCATCGAGTCAGTGATGCCATCCATCCATCTCATCCTCTGTCGTCCCCTTCTCCTCCTGCCCCCAATCCCTCCCAGCATCAGAGTCTTCTCCAATGAGTCAACTCTCTGCATGAGGTGGCCAAAATACTGGAGTTTCAGCTTTAGCATCATTCCTTCCAAAGAAATCCCAGGGCTGATCTCCTTCAGAATAGACTGGTTGGATCTCCTTGCAGTCCAAGGGACTCTCAAGAGTCTTCTCCAACACCACAGTTCAAAAGCATCAATTCTTCGGCACTCAGCCTTCTTCACAGTCCAGGTCTCACATCCATACATGACCACAGGAAAGACCATAACCTTGACTAGGCGAACCTTTGTTGGGAAAGTAATGTCTCTGCTTTTGAATATGCTATCTAGGTTGGTCATAACTTTCCTTCCAAGGAGTAAGCGTCTTTTAATTTCATGGCTGCAGTCACCATCTGCAGTGATTTTGGAGCCCAGAAAAATAAAGTCTGAAACTGTTTCCACTGTTTCCCCATCTATTTCCCATGAAGTGATGGGACCAGATGCCATGATCTTCGTTTTCTGAATGTTGAGCTTTAAGCCAACCTTTTCACTCTCCACTTTCACTTTCATCAAGAGGCTTTTTAGTTCCTCTTCCCTTTCTGTCATAAGGGTGGTATCATCTGCATATCTGAGGTTATTGATATTTCTCCCAGCAATCTTGATTCCAGCTTGTGTTTCTTCCAGTCCAGCATTTCTCATGATGTACTCTGCATATAAGTTAAATAAACATGGTGACAATATACAGCCTTGACGTACTCCTTTTCCTATTTGGAACCAGTCTGTTGTTCCATGTCCAGTTCTAACTGTTGCTTCCTGACCTGCATATAGATTTCTCAAGAGGCAGATCAGGTGGTCTGGTATTCCCATCTCTCTCAGAATTGTCCACAGTTTATTGTGGTCTACACAGTCAAAGGCTGAGTGGTGGTAGAGGTCCTTAGACATTGGAAAAGTGATCTGTTCAGAGACTGGGTTCCAGCTGTTGACTGCTTACTTTCTCATATTCTATCATCCAGTGAATGAAGTCCAAAATCCCACAGCTTCAAACAAGAGGTTAGCCTATGGGCCACTTCTGGACTGCAGACATTTTTGGGAAAATTTGCTAACATTTAAACACAGAAAGATCGCTCATAAAAACGAGTTTTTTTGCTTCCCTTTAATAACAGGAAGAGCTGACTGGATTGGGTTAGTGTATACACCTGTGGACAAGTCATGAGGTCTCTAGGTCCCCAGACTCCACACTCCCCATGTCTTTGCCCATCCTCTCCTATTCATTCATATTACTTGTGGGTCGTTTGAGATCAGAGATGTTTAAGACACTTACTCCAAACCAGCCTTCTCTTTCTCAAAAGTCAGTGGGAATTTAATCAGGACAACTAGCTAAAACACTATAAGTTAGTCAACTTTAGTCATTATTTACAAATAAAATACGAACGAGGGGTTCTAACAGAGTGACTATTTCTATGTGAAAGTGAACTAGCTCAGTCGTGTCTGACTCTTTGTGACCCCATGGACTATAGCCTACCAGGCTCCTCAGTCCATGGGATTTTCCAGGCAAGAATACTAGAGTGGGTTGCCATTTCCTTCTCCAAGGGATCTTCCTGACCCAGAGATCGAACCAGGGTCTCCTGCATCGTAGGCAGACGCTTTACCATCTGAGCTACCAGGAAAGCCTGGTTTCTATGTAAAACAGACAACTAAAAACTCCTCTTTGGAAGGTACAAACCTGTCCCTGAGCAGAAAGATTCAATCTCTGAAAGAAGCTGAATTTTGCAACTTTAAGTATATTTGCCTTTCTACTTGAAATTTAGAAACTAATCAGATTTTTTGAAATCAGGCATAAGGATTTAGAAAAGACAGAGGAGCCAGAGATCAAATTGCCAACATCTGTTGGATCATTGAAAAAGCAAGAGAGTTCCAGAAAGACATCTACTTCTGCTTTACTGACGATGCCAAAGCCTTTGACTTTGTGGATCACAACCAACTGTGGAAAACTCTTAAAGGGATGGGAATACCAGACCACCTGACCTGCCTCCTGAGAAATCTGTATGCAGGTCAAGAAGCAACAGTTAGAACTGGACATGGAACAACAGACTGGTTCCAGATCAGGAAAGGAGTACATCAGGGTTGCATATTGTTACCCTGCTTATTTAACTTATATGCAGAGAACATCATGAGAAACGCTGGGCTGGAAGAAGCACAAGCTGGAATCAAGATTGCCGGGAGAAATATCAATAACCTCAGATATGCAGATGACACCACCCTTATCGTAGAAAGTGAGGAGGAACTAAAGAGCCTCTATGAAAGAGGAGAATGAAAAAGTTGGCTTAAAGCTCAACATTCAGAAAACGAAGATCATGGCATCCAGTCCTATCGCTTCATGGCAAATAGATGGGGAAACAATGGAAACAGTGACAGACTTTATTTTCTTGGGCTCCAGAATCACTGCACATGATGACTGCAGCCATGAAATTAAAAGAGACACTTGCTCCTTGGAAGAAAAACTATGACCAACCTAGACAGCATGTTAAAAAGCAGAGTCATTGCCAATAAAGATCCATCTAGTCAAAGCTATGGTTTTTCCAGTAGTCATGTATGGATGTGAGAGTTGGACTATAAAGCTGAGTGCTGAAAATTGATGCTTTTGAACTGTGGTGTTGGAGAATACTCTGGAGAGTCTCTTAGACTGCAAGGAGATCCAACCAGTCCATCCTAAAGGAAATGAGTCCTGAATATTCATTGGAAGGACTGATGCTTAAGCTGAAACTCCAATACTTTGCCCCTGATGCAAAGAGCTGACTCATTTGAAAAGACCCTGATGCTGGGAAAGATTGAAAGTGGGAGGAGAAGGGGACGGCAGAGGATGAGATGGTTGGATGGCACCACCGACTTGATGGGCATGAGTTTGAATAGGCTCTGGGAGTTGGTGATGGACAGGGAAGCCTGGAGTGCTGCAGTCCATGGGGTCACAAAGAGTCGAACTCGACTGAGCAACTGAACTGAACTGATAAGGAAGCAAGCTCCTTAGCCACTTAGAGGACTCAGCAGTACTGATGGGGTGGGGCAAGCTTATAGTGTAAAGAGAGGCAGGAGAGATTGGATAGGAAATGAGAGAGGGAGAGGAGAGAGGAAAGGAATGAGAGCCAAAGAGAAGGGATGAGCCTCACAGGATTCCATCATCAAGTGTTTCAGAGCCATTTTGATTCTTTTTTGTTCTGGGCTGTTATTATTAACTAATCCACCAGGTGGTGCTCTAAAATACCAAATAAACTTTCATCCTTCATTTAAAAAATTACATTATCTGGGCTTTCCACTGGTGACAGTGATCAAAACTGGAAAGTATTCTTCTCTGATCACTCTTTATTTGAAAATATTTATATTACATAAATACTTGAGCTACTTTTATTGAAAGGATGAAATTTAGAAGGCAAATTAGAAATCCATTTAAATTACATTATTTTCAGCGATCTTAAAAATACTTCATAAAGTATAAATTTTTAAAAAGTCAAGAGAATTACAATAGATATGTGTGCCCCCCCCCCCCAATCAATAAATTTACATCTCCTCCTCCCGGCTTCTTAGGGCTGAAGCCAGCCACCTGTTAGAGCCACTTGACTCCACTGTGTGGCTGTGGAATGCGGAGAAAAGTTCATTGGAGGAATCTAGTTTTCTGCAATCAGCCTGGGCTCACCAGACACACCCTAGCTCCATTCTTCATGTTTTGGTCTCCGGTATTCCTCTATCTCCTGGGGACCCTTCAGAAGCTAAGGTCTAGCTTGTTCATCCAGCACTCTGCTGCCTCAAAATACCATATCTAGGTAGGTCTGACTCTACTCCCCCTCCCAGAGCCACTGGAAGTGAATTCATGCTATTTTTAAAAGTCTCTTTGTTGTCATTTAGTAGCTAAGTCGTATCCCATTCTTTCATGACCCCCGGCCTTTCAGGCTCCTCTGTCCATGGGATTTCCCAGGCAACAATACTGGAGTGGCTGTTATCTCCTTCTCCAGGGGATCTTCCTGACCCAGGGATCAAACTTGCATCTTCTGCATTGGCAGGTGTGGTTGTTCTCTGAGCCCCTGAGAAGCCCTTAAAAGCCTCTAATTTATGATATAATACAGTTTAAGGAGGAAAAAAACAAATGACGTGAGAACTATGCACTTGGGGGGCTGTGTTCTCAAATAGTTGGCATTCAGTGCAGTGCAGTTCAGTTGCTCAGTCGTGTCCGACTCTTTGCGACCCCATGAATTGCAGCACACCAGGCCTCCTTGTCCATCACCAACTCCCGGAGTTCACTCAGACTCACATCCATCGAGTCAGTGATGCCATCCAGCCATCTCATCCTCTGTCGTCCCCTTCTCCTGCTGCCCCCAATCCCTCCCAGCATCAGAGTCTTTTCCAATGAGTCAACTCTTCACATGAGGTGGCCAAAGTACTGGAGTTTCAGCTTTAGCATCATTCCTTCCAAAGAAATCCCAGGGCTGATCTCCTTCAGAATGGACTGGTTGGATCTCCTTGCAGTCCAAGGGACTCTCAAGAGTCTTCTCCAACAACACAGTTCAAAAGCATCAATGCTTCAGTGCTCAGCCTTCTTCACAGTCCAATTCTCACATCCATACGTGACCACAGGAAAAACCATAGCCTTGACTAGATGGACCTTTGTTGGCAAAGTAATGTCTCTGCTTTTCAATATACCATCTAGGTTGGACATAACTTTCCTTCCAAGGAGTAAGCGTCTTTTAATTTCATGGCTGCACTCACCATCTGCAGTGATTTTGGAGCCCCCAAAAATAAAGTCTGACACTGTTTCCACTGTTTCCCCATCTATTTCCCATCAAGTGATGGGACCGGATGCCATGATCTTCGTTTTCTGAATGTTGAGCTTTAAGCCAACCTTTTCACTCTCCACTTTCACTTCATCAAGAGGCTTTTGAGTTCCTCTTCACTTTCTGCCATAAGGGTGGTGTCATCTGCATATCTGAGGCTATTGATATTTCTCCCTGCAATCTTGATTCCAGCTTGTGCTTCTTCCGGCCCAGCATTTCTCATGATGTACTCTGCATATAAGTTAAATAAGCAGGGTGACAATATACAGCCTTGACGTACTCCTTTTCCAATTTGGAACCAGTCTGTTCCATGTCCAGTTCTAACTGTTGCTTCCTGACCTGCATACAGATTTCTCAAGAGGCAGGTCAGGTGGTCTGGTATTCCCATCTCTTTCAGAATTTCCCACAGTCAAAGACTGTGGATCACAATAGTTGGCATTAAATAATCATATATATGACAAATGACAATGTGACTATAGCAACAATATCTTTGGAGTCAGACTGTCTTGAGTTCAGATTCTGCTACCCCACATGTTACCTGTGTGGTGATGGCAAAACTAGATAGCCTCTTTGAACCTCAGTTTTCTCTCCTGCATAATTGGGACAGTAATTCCTAGTTTGCTTGGTTATTATGGTTATTGTGGGGATTAAATGAGATCAAAGCACCTAGTTAGTAGGCTGCCCGTCACTTTCATTGGCCTTCCCTTTCTCTTCCTTACCTTATACCTGTGCTCCAACTCAAAATTTGTACTCCAGAGCCAATGACAAGGACAATTCTGTGTTCCCCTAAGTCTTCTCCTGCCTTGATAGTCTGCTTCCAGACTTTGCCGACGCTGGCCACTGGCTGGATCTCCATCATTTTGCCACTTCCAACCCCTCACTGCCTCCTAATCTGTTCTTCTGGGAAGACCACCTGATGTGGTTTGTTGTACCTCTCTGTGGCCAGTTGTCTGCCCGCCTTCTGGAATGCCCACTATTCCCAACACCATACTCTCTGGGTACATCCTTCTCTCCCCTTCCCGCCTTCTGATCTTCATTCTCCCTGCTGGGTTACCCCCTAACTAGTTGCCCCATGTGAAGACCTCTTCCACATCGCTGGGCCTGATGCTTGGGAAGAGAGCTGTCCAGCTGCACTGTGCATAGCATCTGTTAGACACTTGGACATGTGCAGAAAGGTTGTGATTTTTAGGTTAGACTTGGAATCTGATGGAATGCATGTCCTGACAGACTGCTGGCCTCTGGTAGTAGAGCTGGAGGGTTTGCAAAAGGGCCCTCTGGGGTGTTGTACCCTCATAAAACCTGGATCCCTTCAAGGCAGGAGTCTACCTAGCCCCAGGTGGCATGGCCAAGGTTGTAATAGTTTGAAAGGTGAGGGGAAGTGATCAACGGAAAACTGAGTGAAGAGCTCAGAGTTCTGTCCTCAGAGCAAGTGGTTCAGGCTCAAGGCCAAATACACTGTCAGGAGTAGTTACAGGAGCCTGTGGGAATGGAAAGCCCTGGAATACCCACTGGAGACGTGACTGCTCCTGTAGTTGTTAACTGGGCATTCCCATTTACATATATTTAGAAAACAATTTAATAGCTCCTGGGTATAACTTTCTACCATATTTCTGAAGTAGTTTTCATGCTATGAAGAGTCCTTTAAGTCCATTTATCTGAATTATTTTTTTATTCTCCACAAATGCTTTTTCCGCCATGAAGAATTGACTCAACTTATTAAAATTTAGCTTCATGCAGATTTTACATTAAAGGCTTAAAATCCAAGCATTTAAAATTCTGGAAGGAGTAATAAACATATTTTAATAGATTCTTTGCAAGTGTGCTCTTTTATTAATGGTAGAAATGGTTGTGAAAACCAGATCCTTTTCCTAGATGGTATTCCTAATAACAGATACAGAAATATTGTAATAATTGGCATTTGATCAAGTTCAGGGTTCTGTTAAACTCATTCTTATTGCAAATTGTATCTTCAAAACTTTAGTCTGCTTTCCGCAAATAGTAACAACTATTTGAGCAATAAGCCAAAATTCTTGTGGTCTCAGTGATCCCAATGTCATCATAGTTTTTTGGAGGCCAAAATAACATGCTTCAACTTGCCAAAGCCGCGTCTTCTTAATCTCCTCCATTAGCAGCTCTGCAGCTCATTCCAAATTGCATATACAATCATTCTCTTTTTAAAAAATGGGAATATAATGAAACACTAGTTATTCTGAGTGCTTTTTTCCCTTAATAGTAAAGGTGGAAAACAAATAAGTTTTGACCATACAGTGATCATTTGGTTTTATTTTAAATTTTGCTAAAGTGAACTTTAAAAATCAATGTAGAGACTTACCTGGTGGTCCAGTGGTTAAGATTCTGTGTTTCCAAGAAAAGGGTTCCACCCCTGAGTCAGGAAACGAGGGTTCCACATGCCGCATGGCATGGCCAAGGGGGGAAAAAAAGAATCAATGTAAAGGTTGGATCTTAAGGGCAAACACAAAAAGCTGATCTCAAAAGCTTATTTACTGTATGATTATTTAACAGCTTCCGAATGACAAGGTTATAGTAATGGGGAATAGATAGGTGGTTGGGGGAACAGTGCTGGGAGAAGGGTATGACAATTAGGTAATAACACTAGGAAATTTCTTTGTAGTGACAGAACAGTTCTGTATCCTGATTAAGGTGTTGGTTACTTGAGTCTACACTTGTAAAACTTCATATAACAACAGACCAGAAAAAGAAAAAATGTGTGTAAAACTTGTGAGATCTGAATAAAGACTATACTTGAGTTAATAATATTGAAAAGCATCAATGTCCTGGCTTTGACAATGAGCCAAGTCTGTGTAACGTGTTATTATTGGGGGAAGCTGGGTGAAGGGTCCATAGGAACTCTACTATTTTTATAATTTCTTGTGAGCCTTAGGCTATTTCAAAGGTAAAGTTTATTTTTTTTTAATATTTTTAAAAAATCACTGGAAAGAAATAGATATATGAATGGTTTCTTTTTCTTTTTAATGCCAAGTATAAGTTCTTTGAGTACCTATGGAACTGATATAAATGTTTTAAGAAAAAAAGGAAGGTTTGTAATAATCTGTAGCAATTTTCCAGTAATGGTTTCCTAGATAATGTTTGCTTTTAGTGATGGTTTCTTCTTCCCTCAATACTTTCCATATAATATAGTTATGAATTTGGTCCCTCATCTGTGTGCATTTCTGTGTATTTTTGGAGAGAGGATGGAATATTGGAAGAATCTTGACCAGTAGGTGTAGGTGAGGCAGAGAAGAGAATTTCTTCCTTTTTTTTTTTTTAAGTTTATAAAGGGTAAGAGCCTCAGCATTTAAACCTCTGAATCATTCCTTTGCATAGCAAGAATGTGTTTAGATTGGGAAAAAAAAAAGCTACAAATGAATAAAGGTACCTCCAGTTGCCCTGAAATCCCTAGATGGTTCACTTTTAGGAGTGTTCTTCAGGAGGTATTTGGGAAGGGACTGGAATAAGCAAGAATAAGATGGTAATATTTTCTGTAATATTGGCCTTGGCAATATAAGATTGTGCTCAAAATTGCTAATTTTCTCATTCCAAGGCAAGATCTCTTGGCACTACAGGGATCAAAGTAAATTTTTCCAAAATTAAGGTTGATGCTTACCTTGAATCTTTAGGTCACTATGATTCCAAATCTTAAGACAATAATCCTGAGTCAATTTTCAGTCTATTTTTAAAACAAAAATAGATGAAGAAGATCTGTTTGATAGTCAAGAATGATCCTACATTGCTCAATTATTTAAACAGACTTTGGAGATTCTTGGAAATGGCTTGCTAAAGTTCAATTTCATTTATAGTTTTGGCTACTGTAAACTCTTCTCCAAAGCCTTTGGATGTTTGGGGGTCAAGGGAGGCCACAATAAGAATTAAAACTGCAGCTGTATGGAGTGTCTGTGCAGAGTGGAGAATATGACTTCTTTTTATTAAATATGACACAAATAATTACCAAAGTGGACCCTGCTATTTACAGATATATAATACAGCTTGGTTCTGGGAGTAGTAGTAGTTGCAGATAATCATAAAATTAACATTTATGAGACATTAATTAGATCTTTTCTAATATCATTCTGTGCCTGTATATCTTCCCTACCTTTCACTGAGTTTTGACATAAATAAAAATGTGCCCTGGTTCTAGTGAGTCTTGTAGAAATTACTGCAAAATATCTCTGGATGTGATTCTTGTTGATTTAGGACTCAGCTTTGTCATTCCTTTCTTAGTGGCTCTCCAGACATTTTAAACATATCTTAAATATCCTGAATGAAGATTTAAGGATCCTTAGGATGTAGGTTCCGGAGAAGGCAATGGCACCCCATTCTAGTACTGTTGCCTGGTAGGCTGCAGTCCATGGGGTCACGAAGAGTCGGTCATGACTGAGCGACTTCACTTTCACTTTTCACTTTCCTGCATTGGAGAAGGAAATGGCGACCCACTCCAATGTTCTTGCCTGGAGAATCCCAGGGACGGGGGAGCCTGGTGGGCTGCCGTCTATGGGGTTGCCCAGAGTCGGACACGACTGAAGCAATTTAGCAGCAGTAGCAGCAGCAGCAGCAGCAGCAGCAGCAGGATGTAGGTTCCTTGAAGGCCAGGGTTTTATCTGTGCTCCATGCCATGCCTCAATGCTAGAACTGTGCTTGACACAAGTGCTCAATAGCTTTTTTGTTGACTTGATATGGTCAGTTGATGTTGGGAAAGAACTTTGTCTCTGGAGTCAGACTGACCTTGGTTAGGATCGTGACTGCTACTGGGTGACCTGGGACATGTTACTTCCAGGAGCTTTAGTTTTCTCATGTGTAAGCTGCAGTTGAGACTGAAGCACCAAGCACAGAGCACACAACAACAACTGAGTGCTTGTTGTTTAGTCACTAAGTCATATCCAACTCTTACCACCATGTAGATGGTAGCCCATCAGGCTTCTCTGTCCATGGGATTTCCCAGGCAAGAATGCTGGAGTGGGTTTCCATTTTCTTCTCCAGGGCATCTTCCTGACCCAGGGATCAAACCCCTGTCTCCTGCAAGGGCAAGGAAATCCTTTACCACTGCTTAGCGAGTGACTGTTTCCTCATTTACGCATATCAGCCCCATCGCTTTCCTGTTAAATGATTTCTGTTTTTCAGAATATAACTGATTTTAAATGAAGCATTTTGGAGAAGACTATCATGATGTTTAAGAGGAATCTCCAGGAGCTGAATTGCTGGACAGTAGAACTCTTTCCTGTATTCCTCAGCTTTACCAGCCCTAAATCAACCAACCACTTCCACATTAGATCCATGCCAATGTACACATGCCGAGCGCCTCTTTCTAGATTTCCACCAGTGTTCACATTCATTATTTTCAGGCAGGAGGGGGAGGTTTGGGTTTTGTCATTTTTATTGATTTTATTTTTCACTTATCAAATATATTATATTTGACCTCCTTGGATGTCTAGCACGACACAAAGAGCTACAAATCTAGACCTTTCTTTTTCCTTGACATTCATGGTTGATATATTAAATTCCTCTAATAGATGATTTTCAAGCATTCTAGTCTTTGTGATTTATTACAAATTCTTACTATTACTCAGTTGTGATATAACTTAAGTCCCTCATTTATTTTATTAATGAATGTTGTAATCAGTTGTTGATTGTTGACTGCATATCTGTGCATTCTAGTGCTGTGAAGACTAAGTAAGAAAGAAGTTGAGGGTATGGATTCTATTCTCGGAGAGATAATAAACAGAAAGAAAAATTTTAATATATTTACTCATAGAATAGTAAATAGTAAATAGTTTGTTCATAGAATAGTAAATAGTTTGTTCATAGAATAGTTTGTTCATAGAATAGCTTTAAAAAGATGTTAAATAAGTACATTTATGGTTAATTTTTATAGACAAATTTTTTATGCATTAGACAACAAGGAAAATATTTAGGAATATAGGCATATGCATGAAAGTGTGATTTAGGCCATATTTATATGTTGTTTTGAAGAGGAAGAATTGTCATAATAGGCTGCTTGCTTACATCGTAGGCTGTCCTCCAAAGTGGCATTTGCCAACAAGGAAGCTTGTCAAAAGAAGCTAATGGGCATAAAGAGCTGGTGCCCTTTCAAGAAGGCCCAGAAATAGAAAACCACCATGTGCATGGAATGTGGAGAATTTCATCCTCGTCTGGGCCTACAATACTGTCCAAGGGAACCAATCCAAGAGGCTCTCAGCAGCTGGGGGTAGGAACTCTTAGGTCGAGATGGTTCTCTGTAAGGCAAGTGTCAGAACTGTGGGTCAGGGTGGTCTTTCTGGGTAAAAGAGGTGTCGTGGTTAGAGTGCCCTGTCTATAAGACAGGCTGGGAATGTGGAAGAAAGAAGGGATGGTTAAGAACTGGCTAGGACCTGAACTAGGGGAAATTAATTGGGACAAAAGGGTTGACCTTTCCTTTAGAAAGGGGCTGATCCAAATTACCAGGTCTAAGAAGGCATGCTGCTGCTACTGCTGTTAATTCGCTTCAGTTGTGTCCGACTCTGTGCGACCCCAGAGACGGCAACCCACCAGGCTCCCCTGTCCTTGGGATTCTCCAGGCAAGAACACTAAGAAGGCATAGAAATAAACTCTAATTCACTATTTCCCTAAGTGACAAAAAGTCCTAGGGATGGATCATCTAGGGTACTTGTTAAAAACACATTGTCAAACCCTCCTCAGATGTCCTGAACCATCACCTCTAGGAGAAGGGCTTGGGATTCTGTATTTTTCATGGGTGCACCTGATGACTTTTTATGACAGCAAGTTTGGAAAACATCACTTTAGTCTAATCAAGTCTGGCATCAGAATTTAGGTTTCCTTGCTTAAGAGGCAGGACAAGGTTGGGAGGCAGGGCTTTTTGAATTCGGAGGTATATTGCAAATCATATGTATGTCAGGAAGGGATCCTGGAAACAAGATTCAGTCTTGAGAAATAGGATTGTCAGATTTAAGCATTATGAACGTTAGAATTAGGGCTCCAGTGAACTGATCTGTCTACATATGGCAGGGCTCTAGTGCTCATAGGAAACTAGAGGACATCCTGAGAGACAAAATAGCAGTGAAGCATCCCAGCCACAGGTGAGGGTGGTGGTAAAAGTCCTCGAGCCCTCTTGATGCAAATCAAAGATTTAGGCTTGTGTGGTATTCCTGTCTGATGGTCTGTGGAAGCCATGAGATAAAACCACACACTCATGGGTAAGCAGCAGGTGGTATCTCTCTTGAAAAGGATCTTATTCCTGGATGACAGCCACTGGGGCAAATGGATGGCCCTTGACCGGTTTATTTCAAGCCTTCATTCTTTGGGTCCAGATGTAAAAGATTCTGGGTGTCCTTGAAACTTCATTCTCTTGAGTTCATCAGAGTCATGTAACAGATGTCCCTAAAGAGAAGGAGGGATATGTGAGGATTTGGATAGTGCTGTGGAGAAGGCAATGGCACCCCACTCCAGTATTCTTGCCTGGAAAATCCCATGGACAGGGGAGCCTTGTAGGCTGCAGTCCATGGGGTCACTAGGAGTCGGACACAACTGAGTGACTTCACTTTCACTTTTCACTTTCATGCACTGGAGAAGGAAATGGCAACCCATTCCAGTGTTCTTACCTGGAGAATCCCAGGGACGGGGGAGCCTGGTGGGCTGCCGTCTATGGGGTCGCACAGAGTCGGACATGACTGAAGCAACTTAGCAGCAGCAGCAGCAGCAGCATGAAGCCAACTTATTAGAAAAGACCCTGATGCTGGGAAAGATTGAAGACAAAAGGAGAAGGGGGCAGCGGAGGATGAGATGGTTAGATAGCATCACCAACTCAATGGATATGAATTTGAGCAAACTCCAGGAGATAGTGGGGGATGGAGAAGCCTGGTGTGCTGCAATTCATGGGGGTCGCAAAGAGTCGGACATGACTTAGCAACTGAACAACAACAAATGAAGCTAAGGAGACCCTTCCCACAAGAGAACCTTAGTCTCCTGCAGGCTTTGAGGATACTCTGGAGATGGACATTACTCTCAGGTGAGTTTAGAGCATGCAGGTAGAGGTGGGCATGAGATGTTAAGGAAATGATTACTAGGTTCTTTTGGGCTAAGAGTAGGACTTGTTAGACTGGGAAGTAATGAATTTTGACTCTGATTGCTTCTGGAAACTGAATGTTTGTGTCCCCTACCTCTGAATTATGTTGAAAGCTAATCCCCAATGTGATGATATTTAGAGGGCTTTGATAGGTGATTAGGTGGAGCCATCCATGATGAGATGAGGGGCTTCCCTGGTGGTGGCTCAGTGGTAAAGAATCCGCCTGCCAGTGTAGGAGACATGGGTTCCATCCCTGATCTGGGAAGATTCTACAAGCCACAGAGCAACTGAGCCTGTGCACCACAACTACTGAGCCCACATTCTAGAGCCCATACTTGAAACTACTGAAACCCACACGCCTAGAGCCTGTGCTCCGCAACAAGAGAAGCTACCACAATGAGAAGCTCACACACTGCAACTAGAGAGCAGTCAACTCCTCACAACTAGAGAAAAGCCCTCACAGCAGTGAAGACCCAGCACAGCCAAAAATTAATTAAAGCTTTTTAAAAAGGATCAGATTAGTGACCTTACAGGAGGATGAAGAGACCAGAGCCCTCTCATGTCCACATTGCTGAGGACACAGCAAAAGCATGGCCTCTGTGTACCAGAAAGTGGACCCTCACCAGACTGAATCTGCTAGCCTCCTGCTTGATCTTGGACTTTCCAGCCTTTGGAACTGTGAGAATTAAACTTCTGTTGTTTAGAAGTCACCCTGTCTATGATATCTGTTATAGCAACCCAAATGAATTTGAAATAACCTCAGAATGAATAATAGACATGATAGCTCCTTTAAAAAATTCAAATAGTAGCTTGGAGATCCTTGACCCTAAATTCTGATATATTTGCTTTCCTCTCTCAACAGACATCACCCTCTATTCTTTTCAGGGCCAAAGGAAAAAATAGATTTCCTGGTTCACTGTTCTTATGTCCATACTACAGGTTATAATTATTATATTTTGTGTCCTAAGCTTCTCTCTTAGAATCAGTAAATACTTATTTGAGTGAAATTTGTTAAATGAATTAGAAGGCTAGGCTCTCTTCATCTATCAGAAGCCTCTCTGCTGGTCACAGTCCTATCTGTGCTTATAACCATCTCAAAATCACCTCTTCCATGATACCTCACTGAGCTCCTCTGTCCGTATGTGACTTCTTGATCCTTTGAAAGCCCATAGCACCTCAGTTTGTAAGTCTTTATGATACTCATTCACATGACACTAATTACATTCTTCATTTTAATCTTTAAGAACATTTAATTTATCTTTATGTAAGATTTATTTATAACTTTTCTTATTCCATGAAGGAAACCTATGCAAGGAAATATATATGAGAAAATGGTAAGAAAGGAAAATAAAACAGGAATATAAGATAAACCAACTGTTAACAAACATTTATTGGGTATTTGCCATGTCCTACATGCTAGACAGTCCCTGCTCTCTTTGGATGTAGAATTGAGTCAGGACAGAACTGTGGCTAATGGACCAGTTCAACTCTAGGAAGCTCTCAGAGAGCAGCTTCAACCCATCACCAGAGGTTAGTTGTTAATAATTTAGCCCCTTAACTACCTGATTTCTCCCTGAAGCATGTACTTCTTACTATTATTCATCCTAGAAATTGTATCCTCAGTTGTGTTAGCATTTTTCATTAGAGGACTTATTTTCTAATTTCATAGATATCTTGGTAGCTCTTTCCTAAACTTTCTTCAGGCTTACCCGGCGGCTCAGTTGGTAAAGACTCCTGCAATGCAGGAGACCTTGGTTCAGTCCCTGGGTTGGGAAGATCCCCTGGAGAAGGAAGTGGAAACCCACTCTAGTATTCTTGCCTAGGAAATTCTGTGGACAGAGGAACATGGTGGGCTATAGTCCATGGGATCTCAAGAATTGGACACGACTTAGCAATTGCACCACCGCCTCCAAACTTCTTCAAGGTCTAAGGGCTTGCATACCAGACTGTAAGGCCATTCCTGTAATTGCTGGGGAGACAGGGTATCCCTCAATTTTTTCTGGAGAATTTCTGTCCCAGCTTGTAATTACTTTATATATATTATGTAATAAAAAGATTCTCTGGCAGTTTATCATTGAATTATAGCTGCCTTTGTAAAATAAGCCTCATTTATATGTTGTTTCCTCTACATTGGATAAATGGCAGCAAATGACATAAGGAAATGATGATCATTTCCCAGATGTTGTGAGAGCAACTGATGCACCAACATAGTCATTTTTGGCTCCAGAACAAACTATGAATGGAAAGTAATGACTGTACAAATGTGTGCAAGTGTAGATTATTACCATGGCAATGTAAAAAGCTACAGATTTCCCCCAAATCACTACCCAATTTATATATTTTGACCAAAATAAATCTGGAGGGAAAGTCCCTACTAGGTCATTTTTAAAACCAAAGCATTTGTATTAGGGATGCTTGAAAAAAATTTAGGGATATTTACTCTAATTTTCTGTTTATATCTCTGTGTATGAGGCAAGCATAAGGAAAAGTGTGATTGCAGTGTAATTTTCATTCTAACTGATCTTTAAAATAGTATTTTTTATTATAATAACTATCACCTCAGATAATAACTAGTAATTAGAATTTCTTAATGCTGAATTTTTATTTTTATTTTTCATTAATGCTTAATGCTGCTCTATCTTAAAATTTGGCCAAGTTGCTATTTTAAGATCATGGGTTTAAGCACTCCTCTATGAATTGGAGTTTTACTCTTAGATACTTCCAAGAAATGTTCATTTCTTTAATCTTATTTTCATTATATAATAAATTCAGTCACTTTAACATGAAAAAAGGACATTAGACCCTCCTCCCTTAAAGAGCGAGCTGTGTGCACTTATATCAGGAGCTTTCCCATCATCGTCTCTGGGCTTTTTCTTGAGACAGGTTTAGATTTGGTACAGCTTGGGACAGAAGAGTGTAGAGGACAAGGCATGCGGGATCAACATGGGTGGAAACAGGCAGGGATCAGCCTGCGATTCAAGGGGCAGGCAGAGTCTAATCTGGGAGTGCTTGGAGCCAACAGGGGTGACATCAGAAGTCAAAGAGAAATGAGCAGGAGCCCAGGAAGTTGCTAGGGGGAGCCAAATAAATGTGCAAAAGGTAACTTTCTTGCTTAGGATAAATATGTAGTCAATCTCTGGCCATATTTCTCAAGATTTTCTGACCACAATCTAGCAAGGAATACATCTTGTATCATGGTCTAAAAACACACAAGGGTTTTAGAAAGATCCTTGCCCTCACCATGGAAGAGGCACTCTGATATATCCAGTTCTCCAAAGTCCTATTCTGTTTAATTTAAAAGTTGTTGGTAGGAGACGTACAAATCTGATTTCATGATCTGCTAATTGATAGAAATCCATTGCCTAAAATGTACTGTCTCAGAGATTGGGAAGATTGGAATGAACAGAGTACCAAAACAAAAACAAAGACGAGACATAGTGTCTGATTTTAAGGCAATTGAAAGCCCTTTGGAAAGTTAGGATGTAACACATGAAACAACAAAACACATTTAAAATAGAATAAGTCAAAAAAGCAAATTAATTGAAAGACACTCCTTAAAAGGAAAGTTATGACCAACCTAGACAGCATATTAAAAAGCAGAGACATTACTTTGCCAACAAAGGTCCGTCTAGTCAAAGCTATGGTTTTTCCAGTAGTCACGTATGGATGTGAGACTTTGGCTCTTGTAGAAGAGTTTTGTGACCTGTCTTCTTGGTTTAAGACTCCAGTGCTGGATATGACTCAAGAGGTGATTAAAGGGGCTTAACTCTTTGTTGGATCTGATCCAACATAGAGTTGTTATCTCTTTGTTGCTTTGGCAAGGCACTGTCTTTCCTCCAACCTGAACTGATGTTACCAGTACTCATTGCTACTGGGTTAAGCCCCAAAGATAAAGCTCATTTGAAAGTCTTTATACCTGGTACGATGGGACAGTAACCTCCCTCCTGTCTCTGAAAAGTAGTGTCAGTATTTAAGGAACTCTCCCAGCTCTTTTGGAAAATCATCCCAAGGCCCTCCAAGGTAATGAGGTTGGCTGGATGTCAGAGCCCTGGCTCTTCTTTCTTGGGGTTCAGCTCTCCCTTGGGGATCTACCATTAGTGCTGGGATTGCCCTCCTCTAGCTTTCCTACCTAGGAAGACCGAGGCTGGGGTTGCTTTAAAGATCTTGATGGGTTCAGCTGCAGGAACCTACTGACTCCAAGCAGTGCTGTCCCCCAGAACCTCAGGCGTGCATCAGTGGCCGGTCAGCCCTCTCTTGGCTCTCATGCCCACGCCGCCCCGGCTATTCACTGCTTTGGTTAAAGTTGCTTGTGTATTGATCTTTATTCTTTATAAGGTCCCTTATAAATAAGGTTAATTACTCATCTTATTTATCTTCATAGCCTCTTACTGTTGAATACACAGTACCTTGCATTGGTATTTATAAATATATTAACAGCACAATGAGAGTATATGATATTGTTGTTATTCTAGGTATCTCTGTAAGGCTGAAACTAAAATTTCTTGTCTTGTCTTTAGGGAAATTATCCTTAATTAATTACTATGGTTTTTCCAGTGGTCATGTATGGATGTGAGAGTTGGACCGTGAAGAAAGCTGAGCACTGAAGAATTGATGCTTTTGAACTGTGGTGTTGGAGAAGACTCTTGAGAGTCCCTTGGACTGCAAGGAGATCCAACCAGTCCATTCTGAAGGAGATCAGCCCTGGGATTTCTTGGCAAGGACTGATGCTGAAGTTGAAACTCCAGTACTTTGGCCACCTCATGTGAAGAGTTGACTCATTGGAAAAGACCCTGATGCTGGGAGGAATTGGGGGCAGGAAGAGAAGGGGACAACAGTGGATGAGATGGCTGGATGGCATCACCAACTCGATGGACATGAGTTTGCGTGAACTCCGGGAGTTGGTGATGGACAGGGAGACCTGGCGTGCTGCGATTCATGGGGTCGCAAAGAGTTGGACATGACTGAGTGACTGAACTGAACTGAATTATTAGAAATCAGTTCATCAAATTAGGTAGTATAAACTAGTTTAGTAGACACTTAAGTGGAAATCAGTTTGTCAAATTATTTAGGCTTAGATTAGCTTTGAAGCTATGGATAGTGGACATCAAGGCGAAAATCCTTAGGAAGGTGCCAAGGAGCCTCAGAGAAAGAAAATATATAGAAACAGAAGTGGAGAACCAAAGTCAAACTTCATCTGTTTAATAGATGTACTTACCTCAAATTATTCTGCCTATACCGTTGCACACTTGCTTAAATGATATCTCCTCCCTGCCCCTTTTAAATGGTGTATTTCCTCAGTATCTCCAAATACAGCAGAGTGTTGCTTTTCGAGATTAGACACTGTGGGCTGTCTCTCTTCCGCCCTCCCCACCCCCACCCCAAATCTACAATACTGGCATAAAGAAGATGCCCAATGATTGATTGTGAGTGGAAAGCACATACAAACACATAAAACTTCGTTCAGTCTCTTTCTTGCTCATTTTGTTTTTAGCCTAGCAAGCAATAGTTGCAATGAGTATTTTTGTATGAGTAAATAAATTTTCTCCATGGTCTCTGAATTCCACCCTCCCCTTTTCCTTTCAGGGCCATTATCTCTAACAACTTAAACTCACACTCCCTTGTATTCATTGTATCTGTAAGTATACAATAGAAGCATTACCTTCTTCAGTTAAAGTCTGGAGGGGAGCTATAACCAACAGCTATGTCTCTCAGTTGACTTCCATATTTGTGATCAACTCTAAAGCTCAGGGGCTAGTTGAACCTGACTGCAGATGACATAAATATCAACTCCCTTGTGAAATTGTTAAGCTAAATAACATTCATATATCATTACAGAAGATGACGCGTTTAAGAGCTCCAGGTTTCTTTCATATTCAGAGTCTTTTTCAGGGTCTATGTCAGATAACTGCTCAGATGAATGCTAAGGAAATACCTGTGTACGTTCCTGTTGAAGACCAGTTCTTCCACCCTGAAAGAGTTCCACACCATTCCTCTACCAAGAGGAGCTCTTGATGCAACTGGTAGAAGTTTAGCAAGTAAGAATATTTCTGAGTAATAGTGTTGTACAAACATTGGAGTTTATTTCTGAGTTGTAGTTCAGCAATTCTGGGTCTATATGGTTATTTATTTTATGTTTATATTTATTTTTATATTTATTAATTTATTATGTGAATTATACAATTTGTATACTTGTTTTTTCCATGAAATACTTTTCAATATATTGTACTGTAAAAAGAAGGCAAATGTAAAATGAACATTAACTTTTTCATTAAATTCTTCTATACCACCATTTTAAGAAGCACTTAGTAGTCTATCTAATAAATGGATGATAAATGTGAATAAGTTTAAAATAAAATTTGCAAAAACACAATATCTGCTCTTTATTTAACCACCCACAGTTTCTCCCAAGATTTCACTCTCAGCAGGAAGGAAGAAAACACTTGACAAAAAGAAACAGTTAAGAAAAATGGTTTAAATTTCACTTAAAAAAATGGAAATATAGTTGATTTACAGTGTTGTGTTAATTTCTGCTATATAGCAAGGTGATTCAGTTATATGTATATATTCTTTTTTAAATATTGTTTTCCATTATGGCTTCTCATAGAATGTTGATTATAGCTCCCTTTGCTATATAGTAGGACTTTGTAATTTGCCCATTCTCTATATAATAATTTACATCTGCTAATCCCAAGCTCCAGGTCCATCCCACCACTCCACCCCTTGGCAACCACACGTCTGTTCTTTATGTCTGTGAGTCCTATTTCTGTTTCGTAAAAGTTCATTTGTGTCCTAATTTAGATTCCACATATAAGTGATATCATATGGTATTTGTCTTTCTCTTTCTGATTTACTTCACTTAGTATGATCATTTCTAGTTGCATCCATGTTGCTGCAGATGGCATTATTTCTTTCTCTTTTATGGCTGAGTAGTATTCCACTGTATACATGTACCACATTTTCTTTATCCTAAGTGGTTCAAATTTGATGTCTCATTGAAGATCTGGATCTTGGGTTCTTTTTTCTCTAAAATACAGGAGATTGGTCCCAGTATTTTCAGGGGATACAAAAATCCAGGGAGCTCAAGTCCCTTGTACTGTGCTTAGTCACTCATTTGTGTTCAACTCTTTGTGACCCCATGAATCACAGCTCACCAGGCTTCTCTGTCCATGGGCGTTCTCCAGACAAGAATACTGGAGTGGGTTGCCATGCCCTCCTCCAGGGGACCTTCCCAACCCAGGAATTGAACCAGAATCTCCTGCATTGCAGACAGATTCCTTACCAGCTGAGCTACCAGGGAAGCTACCATAGCCTGCCAGGCTCCTCTATCCATGGAATTCTCCAGGTGAGAATATTGGAGTGGGTAGCCATTCCCTTCTCCAGGGGATTTTCCCAACCCAGGAATTGAACCTGGGTCTCCTGCATTGCAGGTGGATTCTTTACTATCTGAGCCACCTGGGAAGCCATTGTATTTGCATATAACCTACACAGTCCTCCAGTATACTTCAAATAATCTCTAGATGATATATGATACCTAATATGATGTAAATTCTATATAAATAATTGTAAACGCAATATAAATTCTATGTGAATAATTGCCTTATGTGGAAAATTCATGTTTTGCTTCAGAAATTTCTGAATATTTTCAACGTATGGTTGGTTGAATCTGCAGATTCAGAACCCATAGATATGAAGCACTGACTGCATCAAGGATCTTTGTTCCAGGGGGTGCAAAGTAAAGGCATAGGAGATCCCTCTTGCCTTGGCACTCACCAAGGAAACACCCCAAGTTCCTGTGTTCATTTCTTTAAGTCTTAGATAGCACCTGGATGTCAAACTGATAAATACTTTATCAGGAAGTTTTTTGGATGAGCAATCCACTTTTTGTCTGTGATCTAAGGTGGTCTAGCAATGGCACCCCACCCCAGTACTTTTGCCTAGAAAATCCCACGGACAGAGGAGCCTGGTAGGCTCCAGTCCATGGGGTCGCTAAGAGTTGGACACGACTGAGCGACTTCACTTTCACTTTTCACTTTCATGCATTGGAGAAGGAAATGGCAACCCACTCCAGTGTTCTTGCCTGGAGAATCCCAGGGACAGGGGAGCCTGGTGAGCTTCCTTCTCTGGGGTTGCACAGAGTCGGACACGACTGAAGCGACTTAGCAGCAGCAGCAGCAATCTGTTGTTGTTTCATTGCTAAGTCGTGTCCAACTCTTCTGTGACCCCATGGACTATAGCCCACCAGTCTCCTTTGTCCATGGCATTCCCCAAGCAAGAATGCTAGAGTGGGTTGCCATTTCCTTCTCTAGGGGATCTTTGCAACTCGGGGATCAAATCTGTGATTCCTGCATTGGTGGTGAATTCTTTACCACTGAACCACTAAGGAAGCTCAATCTAGCAAGCTAAGCAAGGTAGATAGCAATCTTTTGTAGGATCTTCCTTGATTATGCTTAATTGTGGTCTTGCTTATACTTAGTTTTAACTATAAATGCAGTCATTTGTAAAGTAGCAACACAGCTGAAATTAGGGCACAAGCGTGAGTAAGACCCAAACTTGTAAAGAAGAGAGTTTTTCATCTGTTTGCAAAGTGAATCATTATTTGTAAATGCTTGTAAAGAATGTAAATTATTTGTAAATAACATTTGTGCATTTTTAAAATGTAATTAATTTTCATACACACATCTATGGCATAAATGGCCTGAACTGCTTACAGAATCTCATACTTCTTCAGTCTTGAGACTGTTTCTGAGACTTTGGGTTGCTTCCAAATTTGCAAATCCTTAGTAATGAATTGCCCAAAAGAAATGTCTGGTAGCTAAAGACTGGAGTTGTGTTTGATATCTACATTGATAATCAGCAGCTTGATGCCATTCTTTATGTCCCACACAAGCCCATGTTCTTTGAGAGGAGGATCTAACCATTGTCTCTTCCTCCATTGATGGATACTCTATAAGCTCTTTTTAAGGTTAATGGTTCCCTGTTCAAAGAGGGATTTCTGTCTTCTTAGCATTAACTACTTCCTTCTTCTTTCACTGATTCATCAAATATTTTTTGAGCACCTACTTTATGGTGCTTCTGCTCCCTGCTTATGATACCACATGTCTTGGACCCCAGGCATTTCCCTGCCTTTGTCAAAGTCACAGTTTTGATAATTCTTCCAGCACTGTCCTAGATACACTAGAGGTTTTCCTGGTATTTGGACAGAGTATAAAGTAAGCTAACTCAGCTGTAATTGAATGTTCTATGTCTTATTTGATGGAACTAATGAAAATTACAAGCATTTAAAAATCTGAATTACTTTAGTAAGGACAGAGTCGTTTCATAAATTAATTAATATATCATTTATTAATTGTTATTAAATCCTTGTTAATTAAGTAAAGTAGAGTTAAATGAAAAGATGGATGATTTCCTAAAGGAAATAAAATTGTGATTTAAAAATCTTCCTTAATTGGTTTAATTGACAAGCATGGCACTGTATCATTCAGAGCTACAGGCTGATGAAAGACACTACACAAATAGAGCATATGGGGAACAGGAAACAGTGAGCATTATTTTCCAGAGAATAACCATATTCTATTTTACTCTACTCCAGTGGTTATTAACTTTGTCTTGGTTAAGAATCCAGTATACATAAGTCAACTAATGTTTATTGAGTATCCCATATATGTCAGGCATTTAGGGCATAAAACTGAGGATTGATTTGAACAAAAATAGATCCTTTAGAGAATTTGGTGAAATCTAAGGGTGGAAGTGAGAAATAGATTTAAGGGACTAGATCTGATAGACAGAGTACCTGATGAACTATGGACAGAGGTTTGTGACATTGTACAGGAGACAGGGATCAAGACCATCCCCAAGAGAAAGAAATGCAAAAAAGCAAAATATCTGTCTGAGGAGGCCTTACAAATAGCTGTGAAAAGAAGAGAAGTGAAAAGCAAAGGAGAAAAGGAAAGATATACCTATTTGAATGAAGAGTTCCAAAGAATAGCAAGGAGAGATAAGAAAGCCTTCCTCAGTGATCAATGCAAAGAAACAGAGGAAAACAATAGACTAGGAAAGACTAGAGATCTCTTCAACAAAGTTAGAGATACCAAGGGAACATTTCATGCAAAGATGGGCTCAATGAATGACAGAAATGGTATGGACCTAACAGAAGCAGAGGATATCAAGAAGAGGTGGCAAGAATACACAGAAGAACTGTACAAAAAGATCTTCATGACCCAGATAATCATGATGGTGTGATCACGATCACTCATCTAAAGCCAGACATCCTGGAATGTGAAGTCAAGTGGACCTTAGGAAGCACCACTATGAACAAAGCTTGTGGAGGTGATGGAATTCCAGTGGAGCTATTGCAAATTCTAAAAGATGATACTGTGAAAGTGCTGCACTCAATATGCCAGCAAATTTGGAACACGCAGCAGTGGCCACAGGACTGGAAAAGGTCAGTTTTCATTCCAATCCCAAAGAAAAGAAATACCAAAGAAGGCTCAAACTACCGCACAATTGCACTCATCTCACACGCTAGTAAAGTAATGCTGAAAATTCTCCAAGCCAGGTTTCAGCAATACGTGAATTGTGAACTTCCAGATGATCAAGCTGGTTTTAGAAAAGGCAAAGGAACCGGAGATCAAATTGTCAACATCTGCTGGATCATGGAAAAAGCAAGAGAGTTCCAGAAAAACATCTATTTCTGCTTTCTTGACTATGCCAAAGCCTTTGACTGTGTGGATTACAATAAACTGTGGAAAATTCTGAAAGAGATGGGAATACCAGACCACCTGACCTGCCTCTTGCAAAACCTTATGCAGGTCAGGAAGCAACAGTTAGAACTGGACATGGAACAACAGACTGGTTCCAAATAGGAGAAGGAGTACATCAAAGCTGTATATTGTCACCCTGCTTATTTAACTTATATGCAGAGTACATCATGAGAAATGGGATGGATGAAGCACAAGCTGGAATCAAGACTGTCAGGAGAAACATCAATAATGTCACATATGCAGATGACACCACCCTTATGGCAGAAAGTGAAGAAGAACTTAAGAGCCTCTTGATGAAAGTGAAAGAAGAGAGTGAAAAAGTTGATTTAAAACTCAACATTCAGAAAACGAAGATCATGGCATAGCAAATAGATGGGGAAACAGTGGGAACAATGGCTGACTTTATTTTTGGGGGCTCCAAAATCACTGCAGATGGTGACTGCAGCCATGAAATCAAAAGACGCTTACTCCTTGGAAGGAAAGTTATGACCAACCTAGATAGTATATTAAAAAGCAGAGACATTACTTTTCCAACAAAGATCCGTCTAGTCAAGGCTATAGTTTTTCCTGTGATCTGAGAGCTGGACTGTGAAGAAAGCTGAGCACCGAAGAATTGATGCTTTTGAACTGTGGTGTTGGAGAAGACTCTTGAGAGTCCCTTGGACTGCAAGGAGATCCAACCAGTCCATTCTGAAGGAGATCAGCCCTGGGATTTCTTTGGAAGGAATGATGCTAAAGCTGAAACTCCAGTATTTTGGCCACCTCATGCGAAGAGTTGACTCATTGGAGAAGACTCTGATGCTGGGAGAGATTGGGGGCAGCAGGAGAAGGGGACGACAGAGGATGAGATAGCTGGATGGCATCATTGACTCGATGGATGTGAGTCTGAGTGGACTCCGGGAGTTGGTGATGGACAGGGAGGCCTGGTGTGCTGCAATTCATGGGGTTGCAAAGAGTTGGACACGACTGAGTGACTGAACTGATATTGCAGATAGAGCATATTTATTGAAAAATAGAAATTCCACTTTGACTAGGAGACAAGGTCAAATCTTCAATTTACAGTTTTACTCAGCTGATAACTGGAAGAATTTGCCACAGAATTAGCTTCTGGCTCTGTTTCTCTCCACTTTCAGAATGCAATATTGTTAGTGCCCTTCATCTTCATACCATGATGCCAGATGAGCCATACAGCAGGCAGTTGAATTATTCCTGGAAGAAATCATATGCTGGGAGGCTAGCAGTACCTAATTATACAGAAGAGTGACTGTTAACTGCATCAGTTCATACCTCTAAATCCAAGTTAACTGTGTCTCCAATTCAACTTCCACTTTGCTGGATCTTCAGAATACCTCTGGTCACTCCAGTATGACTGAACATGGTAAAAAATATTAGGGGTACAAAGAGAAAGCTACCTTAAACAGTTATAATTTAAATATCTTACTTTTTCAAAATTTATAAAAATATTCAGTTCATGTGAATATGTTGTTTGAACCTCTCCTAGATCCTGGAAGCGGAGTGACTCTAAAGCTTAAGATTCATTACTTCATGGTAAATTTACCTCTGTTTATTACTTAAAATTAGAAATATGAAAGAAGCATGTTATATGTTATATGATAATTACCCCTGCTATAAATATTAGATAATATTGAAATTTTAGATTACAGTACATTAGATGCTGATACAAACACACACATCCTCTATGTGTTGTAGAAAACAGTTAATCACTCAGCACCTGCTCCATATCAGGTAGTCAAGCCTGTTTTAGGAATGAGTGTATGCAAGAAAAATATATTTAAAATATGTGATAGTGAGGATCATTATAAAGACTAATATGAAAGTAACTTATCCCCAGGGGTCATTAAATCATATTATTGGAAATGTTGACAGTCTTGTGATCATGTAATAAAAAAGTTCCATTTACTAAGTGTTACTCTGTATGCAGAGTACATCATGAGAAATGCTGGGCTGGATGAAGCACAAGCTGGAATCAAGATTGCCAGGAGAAATATCTATAACCTCAGATATGCAGATGACACCACCCTTATGGCAGAAAGCAAAGAAGAACTAAAAAGCCTCTTGATGAAAGTGAAAGAGGAGAGTGAAAAAGTTGACTTAAAGCTCAACATTCAGAAAACGAAGATCATGGCATCCAGTCCCATCACTTCATGGCAAATAGATGGGGGAACAGTGGAAACAGTGTCAGACTTTATTTTTTGGGGCTCCAAAATCACTGCAGATGGTGATTGCAGTCATGAAATTAAAAGATGCTTACTCCTTGGAAGGAAAGTTATGACCAACCTAGACAGCATATTCAAAAGCAGAGACATTATTTTGCCAACAAAGGTCCATCTCATCAAGGCTATGGTTTTGCCAGTAGTCATGTATAGATGTGAGAGTTGGACTATAAAGAAAGCTGAGTGCTGAAGAATTGATGCTTTTGATCTGTGGTGTTGGAGAAGACTCTAGAGAGTCCCTTGGACTGCAAGGAGATCAGTCCTGAGTGTTCATTGGAAGGACTAAAGGGGACGACAGAGGATGAGATGGTTGGATGGCATCACTGACTCAATGGACATGAGTTTGAATAAACTCCGGAAGTTGGTGATGGACATGGAGGCCTGGCGTGCTGTGGTCCATGGGGTCGTGAAGAGTCAGACACGATTGAGTGACTGAACTGAACTGAATTCTATACCAGATATCTTGAGACATATAAATATACTTCCCTGGTGGCTCAGACAGTAAAGAATCCATCTGCAACAGGGGAGACCTGGGTTTGATCCCTGTGTCAGGAAGATCCCCTGGAGAAGGCAACCCCCTATAATTAGTGTTCTTGCCTGGAGAATCCCATGGACAGGGGAACCTGGCAGGCTACAATCTGTGGAGTCCCAGTCAGCCATGAAAGAGTGACTAGGACTTTTATTTTCTTTCATAAATGTGCTATGTTACTTTGTTTAAATTAGTATCTTCCTGAAATCTTTTTAATATTTCAATAATGATAAGGGCTATGCCTTTTTATTTAACTGGATGACTCATGTACTCACTGATGTCAACAGTATTTTGAGTATTTGAGTTAGAGTGTGGTTCCAACATTAAATAATTCTACCACATTTCATAATGAGTATTTTTAGAAAATTTTTTCCAGTAAGTATTTTAGTAGAAAAACAGTAAAAATTTCCCACTGACTGTTTGCTCTGATCTGAAAAATATTTCTGGCATTCACAGTTACATATTTTGACAGTCACATGAGTCTACTATGAACAAAGCAAACTCTTAGATATTAAAAGAAGATACCATGGAAAGAAAATAATTGTTTTTGAGGAAATTTTATATACTCTATGGCATAATTCAAATGCATAAAATGAAAACATTTTTAGAAAAATTATAATTTTTATAAGCATATTTTAAAAAGTATACTTATTGGTATTGGAAAAGATGCTTAAAAATGTTATGAAGTGTATTGAATATTTTAAGTCTGACATTTTTATGATGATGAAGTGGGTCAAGGCAGACATTTAGGTTTCTGAGGAATGCCGTCCTGAGTAGCTAAATTAGTTTAACCAACATTTTTAAGTTGATAAAAAATAATATCTCTTGTTTGTCCATTCTAAATGCATAATGTTTCTGTGTGAATCACATTTTATTCCATTTAATTAAATAAAATTATTTATGTAAAATACCAAGATCATTGCCTGGCACAAAGAAAATTGTTAAGCACATTAGTTATAACCCCTTATCTCATAATTAAATTAAACAAAGATGTCAGTTGTATACTGTTGTGGCCAGCTATGGTAGATTGTCTAATTAAGAAAATATAACTTTTTGTTTAATTTATTTAAGAGATAAATGTAATTCAGAATTTGAAAAAAAAAAGCTGTAAAGAGTAGCATTCAATGCAATAAATATTGATTTAAGTTTCAAGCTATAATAGGAATTTTTTTTAAAAAGATGATGACATTGTCTCTACCCTTGAAGAGTTTATAGCTTTGGTGCCATAATTTGAGGATAAAACCATATGCAAATAGGTGCTCAATTGTCTTCTATAAATGTTTGGTAGGTTGCCTTTTAAAGAAGTGCGGTAACATGTGATCAGATAGAGTATAAAATGAATCTTAATGAATAGAAACAGCTTTTGGGAGAGTAAAATCTCATTCATAAGTAAAGCAGGTAGTTTTTAAAAACTGTTTGTAGTTTACTATACAGCTTGTAGTGGAGAAGGCAATGGCACCCCACTCCAGTACTCTTGCCTGGAAAATCCCATGGATGGAGGAGCCTGGTGTGCTGCAGTCCATGGGGTCGCTAGGAGTCAGACACGACTGAGCGACTTCACTTTCACTTTTTACTTTCATGCATTGGAGAAGGAAATGGCAACCCACTCCAGTGTTCTTGCCTGGAGAATCCCAGGGACGGGGGAGCCTGGTGGGCTTCCGTCTATGGGGTCGCACAGAGTCGGACACGACTGACGCGACTGATGCGACTTAGCAGCAGCCGCAGCAGCATACAGCTTGTGGCACTTCGTGATGCCCTGTTAGGTTTGAGGTTATAGGACCATCACTAATGGGTACTTTGCTTAGATTATGTTCAAAATTTCCTAGAGAAATTCACAGGACTCAGACTAGCCATTGAATGTGTGTGCAGCTCAGAGATTGCTACATAATTCAGAGTTTTGCTTTTCTTGTGATTGTTGTTGGACCTTTTCATCTAGGAGCAGTTCAGAGGTTCCTTCTCTGATTGCTCCTGAGGGATGCTGAGAAAATGTAGTTAACAACAAAATCTCTCAACCTGGAGAACTTTTCCACAGAGGTCATAGAGAAAGGAAACGGTTTTAAAATGATTAAGAATTAAGCCAGAATGTGATGCGCATTCCTGAGAATCACAAAAAGATTGTAAAGACACAAAGAAAACCTCACTCTTCTGTAGCAAGCAGATACAACCCACTGCATGCATGTTTTCAAGATAAACAATGACTTGTCAAGTACGAGGTCTTGATGGCACCTTTTATCACACAAGGGTTCACGTGTTAGTCACTCAGTCGTGTCCAACTCTAATGACCCCATGGACTGTAGCCTGCCAGGCTTCTCTGTCCGTGGAATTCTTCAGCCAAGAATACTGGAGTGGGTTGCCATTCCCTTCTCCAGAGGAACTTCTGAGCCAGGGATTGAACCCAGGTCTCTGCATTTCGGGCAGATTCTTTACCCTCTGAGCCAGCAGGGAAGCCCAGTTTATGTTAAGTTTACCCTCCTGTGTTGACTAATTGGTTTTATCCAGAAAACAAACAAACAAACAAACTAATTTCTCCTGTCTTTATGACAGGGGATATAGTTTTACAGCTTGGAACAAGTTCCCTCTGAAGTTAGGCTCTTACCTTCCCATAAATACTGGAAGATAGAAGTGCTGTCTCCATGGATGGTTACATTTTACAGAGATGACTGCCAGGTCCTTGAAAAAGACAGTTCTAGGTCTTAAAGCTGAAAAATACTGTTCTAGTCTTTGAAAGGACTTATATGCATTTCAGAGAGAGGAGAAAGTACTTACATTATGTTTTCTAAAGCAAATGACCTGAGAAAAAGGAAGGGCAAGCACACAGTTTTATTTTTAATCTTGGCTTCCTAGGAGTTGCCCTCAGTCAGAGCAGCATATTGTCCAGTCAGCATTTGCTTGGAAGTTGTATTTATGCCACTTGTTGCCTGTGAGGCTTCTGCCCTGAGTTGATAGATCCTTGTGCAGCTTGGAGAATGCTTCCCACTTTGCCCAATGATTGCTTCTGAGTGGGGGCTGCCCAACCTTTGTGACCCCTGGAGCTGACTCTGATCCTGGGATACCTCTTCTTGGCTCTCTCTTTTCCTATTTCTCTCTGTTTAAACTTCTAGCTCCTCTGCTGTTTGGCTAATTCAAGGAGCTACTAGGCACTTCTTCATGGCTCTCCATCCAGATTGGTATTGTTTTTCTACAATACCCTTAGGCATGGAGTTCTTCTCAGTTCCAAATACAGTCAGCGCTGCAAAGCCTTCATCACCTAGCCTGCCTGTCGTCTTGGGAAGAACCCCCTTACCATTAGGATACGAGGACCCACTTTTCCTGGAGCGACACCCCTGCTCTATGAGTTTGTACTGCAGTGGATGTGGGGAGGACTTGGCAGTCCCTGGTCTCCTCAGCTTGCTCCTCCAAGTGGGAAACTTGTACCCCATGAGTGAGCTGGGGTGAAAGTCCCTGGAGCCCCAAGATATTTGGCCTTCTGCATCTGGGATAGAGCTGCTGCCCTATGAGTGGGAAGTTGAGTAGAGGATGAAAGACCTAGCTTCCTACAATAGATGACGAATGTGAGCAGCCTCTCCCTCCTGGGATGAAGCTGCAGCCCCAGCCTGTAGCTGAGGGGAGATGGAGCTCCCATTTTGTTAAATGCATGAATAGAGCTTCTTTAATGAGGAATTGGAGAGAGATTCGAGTGGGTTGTGGTTCAATTACTACTATTTTCATTGATATTTAGTAGATTTTCTTGAATGAATATTTCTCTATTTGCTATATGCCCCTTGGGCAATTTCCAGAGTTTAGATAAATAAAAATTATTTTTCTACCAGTTAAATTATTTTGTGGGAGAGTTAGTTGAGCTCCTTACTCCATTCTAGAAGTCCTCCTTATCACCTTCATTTTGAAATATGTTTTCACTAGTTATAGCATTCTTGGAATCTGGGTCGACTTTGTTTCTAAACTATTTTAAAGAGGTGGTTCTGTTGTATTTTGACTAGCATAGTTTCTAACAGTCTACTAGCATTCATTATCTTTGTTCTCTGTAAGGTTTTTTATGTTTGGTTTTCAGCAATTTGTCATGTGGTCAGGTATTAAAATTTTTTTCTGTTTTTCCCGCTTGGGGTTCTCTGAGCCTTTTGGATTTGTGTTTGTTATCTGTTACTAATTTTGGAAAAATTCTCAGCTTCTCTCTTTAGGTGTCTTTGTTCATCTGTTTCTTTCTTCCTTCTTCTGGTACTTAAAACTACATCTGTGTGTGCGTGTTCTCAGTTATGTCCAACTCTTTGTGACCTAATTGACTGTCACCCACCAGGCTCCTCTGTCCATGGAATTTTCTAGGCAAGAACACTGGAGTGGGTTGTTATTTCCATCTCCAGGGGATCTTCCCGACCCAGGGATCAACCCACATCTCTTGCATCTCCTGCACTGGCAGGTAAATTCTTTGCCACTGAGCCACCTGGGAACCCCTCAACCACATATATATTAGGTCATTTGATATTGTCACCAAGACTCTTAGATATTCTGGTTTTAATGTTACTATTTGCTTATTTTTTTCCTCTAGTTTTACTTGGTGTTTCACTTTGGATGATTTCTGTTGATTTATCTTCAAGTTCATTGATTGTTTCCTCCACTATGACCGGCTGTCCAGTAAGCCCTTGGAAAGAATTCTTCAACTCCAATACCACAGTATTTTTTTATTTCTAGAATTTTTATTTGACTGTTTTTTATATGTTACATCTCTTTGCTAAAATTTTCCATCTGTTTTTCAAGCTATCTGCTGTTTCTACTAGATACTTTAACATATTAATCATAAATAAAGTCTCTAACTTAGGACTTCCCTGGTGGTCCATTGGTTAAGACGTCACTTTTCCAATGCAAGGGACCCAGTGATCTTTGAGTGTTTCCTTTCTTTCTGACTTAACAAGATAGCCCAGTCTCATCTTGCGTATTTCCTGATCTATACCTGAAATTAGACATTTCTTCAAGAAGATCTAGTTCTTTTAGTGGGAAATAATATTTAGAAATTGTAATCTGGGGGCTGTGGATGTTTTTGACAGCAAGTTATATTTGCTTCTATACCTTGTACAGTTTATAGAGCTAGGAAATGTGTGCTTTTCTTTAAGAGGGAAAAATAGCATAGTTTATATTGATAATTCTAGTTCAAATCTAAGATTATTTAATGTGTTTGATTTTATACTTGTATTATTTTGCTGCTGCTGCTGCTAAGTCGCTTCAGTCATGTCCGACTCTGTGCAACCCCACAGACAGAAGCTCACCAGGCTCCCCCGTCCCTGGGATTCTCCAGGCAAGAATACTGGAGTGGGTTGCCATTTCCTTCTCCAATGCATGAAAGTGAAAAGTGAAAGGGAAGTCGCTCAGTCGTGTCCGACTCTTAGCGACCCCATGGACTGGAGCCTACCAGGATCCTCTGTCCATGGGATTTTCCAGGCAAAAGTACTGGGGTGGGGTGCCATTGCTTGTATTATTTTATGTCACAGTTAAAATCTTGGTTCTTAATAACAGTAAGATACTTATTTGCTTTATGCTGCAATGGATATGGAATACTTTCAACATAATGATACAACTCTTACGATAAGATTCTTGAATGCAGTTTTAAGATTTCTTTGCAATTCTCTTAGTCATTAATATATACTAGTGAAGTACAAGTTTCCAACTCAAAATCTGCTTTCTTTATAAAATCTTTGTGTTGATCCATTCTACAGTATGCTTTTTTTCACCTCTGAACTTTTATAATTCTAATCTTAAATCCCATACTCTGTACCTGACTCAGAAGACCTTGAATTGTCTTTTAGTTATTTAAATATGAAAGTTGAGTATAAGGCAGTAAGAACAATCTTCCTGAGAGGCCAATGGAGTCAATCTAGTTTATTATTGCCACAGTAAACTCTGAAGGGCAGGTGCATATCTTCTCTTATATACCAGAAAGTCTTCCTTGTTAAACTCTTCCTTCTCAAAATTCTTTTGAGAACTTGTCTCAGAATGACACACACTGAATAGGTAGACCATCTCCCAGGATCTGGAAATAGGAAGGACCCCTCAGGACTTGATGCTGGATGACAGGTGGGACTAGGGCCAGAAAAATACAGAGCAAGATATTTGAGGATAACGGGCTTCCCAGGTGGCTCAGTGGTAAAGAATCTATCTGCCAATATAGGAGACAGAGGATACGTGGGTTTGATCCCTGGGTGGAAAGATCTCCTGGAGTAGGAAATAGCAACCCACTCCAGTATTCTTGCCTGGAAAATCCCATGGACAGAGGAGCCTGGTGGGCTACAGTCCATAGAGTTGCAAGGAGTCAGACATAACTGAGTGACTGGGCATGCATGCACATCAGTCCACTGAAGCTGGATAGTATGTGAATTAATCTTGTGTTTAGAAACTTTTCCTTTGAAAATCATTGTCCACTTCCACATTTAGTAAATTTCTCTTTAAAAATGTTTGTTCATTTCAGACAAGGACAGGAGTGTTTTGAGAAATACCATACTTCAGGGACTTGGACAAGAGGAAAGTAATAGAAATCAAAACAAGAAAATCCCAGGAGGGAACCACATTCAGGAAATCAGAATGAGAGATGGGGCATGGTCACTCTCCCAAGCCTTCAAGAGCTGGGCTGACCTGTGTTCTGTTTGGGTGAGGGCTATTACTGAAGCAGTGTTAGAGGGAGAACAAAGGGACCTTGAGCTATAAATTGGAAGACCCAAGCTCTGGTTCTTATTGAATATGCAGTATCAGAATAATCCCTAAAGCTCAGCGCGATCTGACAGCTGTCTCCCATGCTGACCTTTGCACTTATTATCCCCCAATCTCCTGGCTCATTCACTGTGCTCAGTGGCAACTTGTTCCTGCTGCTGCTAAGTCACTTCAGTCATGTCTGACTCTGTGCGACCCCATAGATGGCAGCCCACGAGGCTCCCCCATCCCTGGGATTCTCCAGGCAAGAAAACTGGAGTGGGTTGCCATTTCCTTCTCCAATACATGAAAGCGAAAAAGTGAAAGTGAAGTCGCTCAGTCGTGTCCGACTCTTAGTGACCCCATGGACTACAGCCCACCAGGCCCTCCGTCCATGGGATTTTCCAGGCAAGAGTACTGGAGTGGGGTGCCTCCTGACTAACCGCTACACTGTTTGCCCAGAAGAACTTCCCAGGCGCTTTCCTGTCATTGCTCAGGTTTATGAAGCACTTTTTTAGGGAGGCTTTCTCATCCCTACATGACCTCTTCCCAACCTTCTCTCTCACATGTCTTTATCAAACTTTTCAGAGCTCTTACAACTTTCTGAAATTATCTTGTATATCTGTTGGCTCTCATGCTCCTTGTCTGTCTTCCTCTGTCTGGGTTATCAGCTCCACAAGGTACTTGATAGGCACTCGATAAATATTTGTTGAATGAATTGAATAAATGATAGGGAAGTGAGAGAGAAAAGTATATGTATGTGTATGGATGTGTGTGTGAGGGCATGCATTTGTTTATGCTTTGGTTTATTTCACAAACGGGTATGAGGTGGCTTACAAGAAACACCTGACCTTGAGACTAGGAATGAGTTTCTCACTTTACTGGTACTTACGCCATTTTCATTGTGATCTTATTTATTCAGTTGCAGTAAAGGGCATAGATTTTACTTTCTTGTCCTCCCTGACACTGACTATATAAAATGACTGCTTCTCTTCTTCCCATGTCATACTCTTATTAATTTATCTCTATTACTGCTGCTGCTGCTGCTGCTAAGTCGCTTCAGTCATGTCTGACTCTGTGCGACCCCATAGACAGCAGCCCACCTGGCTCCCCCGTCCCTGGGATTCTCCAGGCAAGAACACTGGAGTGGGTTGCCATTTCCTTCTCCAATGCATGAAAGTGAAAAGTGAAAGTGAAGTCGCTCAGTCGTGTCCGACCCTCAGCGACCCCATGGACTGCAGCCCACCAGGCTTCTCCAGCCATGGGATTTGCCAGGCAAGAGTACTGGAGTGGGGTGCCATTGCCTTCTCCAGTTTTTATCAAATCACCACTAACTGTTTCAGTTTTTTTTGTTATGTTCTGATAGATACACTATAAAAATCTAGAACCAACTAAAACAAGTTTTATATTTTATTGGCAAAATGATCAATGAGTTTTCTTTAAATTTGACAGTACTTGTCAGTGTTTTGTTGATTTACCAGGTTTATTTCCATAAGATGTAAAATTTTAGAATTTGCGTCTCTGTCATTATTCATGACCAGTGGAGACATGTAAAAAGAGAGGTCAGATTAAAAAATTTAAATGACAAAATTATAAGGCAGACTCCCAGATCCCAAATGTCTTGCTGTCTCTTTGTCAGAATTTATTTTGCCATTCAAGCAATAGAAAAATGCATCTAATTGGTTTGTTCCTTCTATATAATTGTAGTATGGAAGGATAGCAATCCATCATTATAGTAGGAATTAAAAGGAGTAAGACTATCATTTGAAGTAGAGTCCAGGGAAACCCCACTAAAGTGGTTTTCAGAAGTTGCTTATATTTTTATTTATTACCAGTTTCTTCATCTGTAAATTTGGAAGGTTAGACCCCCTAACCTTGACCTGTAAGGAGATCCAACCAGTCTATTCTAAAGGAGATCAGCCCTGGGATTTCTTTGGAAGGAATGATGCTAAAGCTGAAACTCCAGTACTTTGGCCACCTCATGAGAAGAGCTGACTCATTGGAAAAGACTCTGATGCTGGGAGGGATTGGGGGCAGCAGGAGAAGGGGACGACAGAGGATGAGATGGCTGGATGGCATCACCGACTCAACGGACGTGAATTTGAGTGAACTCCGGGAGTTGGTGATGGACAGGGAGGCCTGGCATGCTGCGATCCATGGAGTTGCAAAGAGTCGGACACAACTGAGCGACTGAACTGAACTGAACTGAACTGAGACCGCCTAAGCATCCACTTCTACCTCTGGAATTCATTAACAGGTCTGTCTTCTTTCTTCAGTCTCCTTTGGTTACCCTTCAGAGGGCACCAGTAGGCATCCCCAAGCTAATTTAAATTTTCTAAAATGATCCGTTGTGCATTTGGGGTGAACAGAGAAAAAATTTCCACATGAAGAGTTGATAGAAAACACGTCTGCTTCTGGGCATCTCTTCAAGTTCATGTCATAGTCACAGCCTTCTTGGACCTCCAGTCTGACCTGTGGCTCGTGGTCAGTCTGGGGGAGATCGTGTTCAAAGGACAAACATTACAAGGTACAAAGTTTCCTTTTGTTGTTTGAAAAAAGACGACTGAGTGACTAAACAAGATGACTGAGCAACTGTTGTTAAAAAGAATCTCCCGATTAGAATCAACTGTTTATTAGCTGTATCTGGACATTCAAGCTTCATGAGGTTGTTTTTACTTAATCATTTGCAGTGTAGTTTATCTCAAAGTATGTTCTGTGAACCTCAAGCATCAGAATCTCTCCCACCCCCACACCTTCCAATGTGTGGCTAAAATACACATTCCTTGGCCTCACCCCAGACCTGCTCAGTCAGAATCTGGTGAAAGCAGGTAGTGCTCAGGGATCTGCAGGTTTCACAAATTCTCCAGGTGATTCTTATTCACGGTCAGGTTCGAAAACCATCATGTTAATGAGTTGGAAGTAATTCTACTCTGACGATCCTACTAAAAGCATAGCAGCTGGGCAGACCTACACAGACTTTCTAGGCAAATCCCGCATCATGATAGCTCATCAAAGAAAATGAGCTTGACCTATATGACAGGTTGGTTTGCCTTGTAATATATGTAATCTGTACAGCAACTTCATTGAATATTGTCCTCCTAATTTCTGTTCTTGATTTTATTTTTGAGTGATTGTAAAAGCACGAAGAATTTGTGGTATTTCTGCTTATTTTAAACTACTATTTGATTTAAAGTAATAAACTCATTTGATTCCCTTCTCTTTTTTAAGTTTATTTTTTAATTGAAGGATAATTGCTTTACAGAATTCTGTTGTTTTCTGTCAAAACTCAACATCAGTCAGCCATAGGTATACATATATCCCTTCATTTTGAACCTCCCTCCCATCTCCCTCCCCCTGCCACCCCTCTAGATTGATACAGGGCCCCTGTGTGAGTTTGCTGAGCCCTACAGCAAATTCCCGTTGGCTTTCTATTTTACATATAGTAATGTAAGGTTCCATGTTACTCTTTCCATACATGTCACCCTTGCTCCCTTCTCCCCATGTCCATAAGTCTATTCTCTATGTCTGTTTCTCCATTGCTGTCCTATAAATAAATTTTAGTACCATTTTTCTAGATTCTGTATATATGTATTAGAATACAATATTTATCTTTCTCTTTCTGACTCACCTCACCCTGTATAATAGATTCTAGGTTCATCCACCTCAGCAGAACTGACTCAAATGTGCTCCTTTTTATGGCTATGTAATATTCTATTGTGTATATGTACCACAACTTCTTTATCCATTCATCTGTCGATGGACATCTAAGTTGCTTCCATGTTCTAGTTATTTAAATTGTGCTGCAATGAACAATGGATACATGTGTCTTTTTCAATTTCGGTTTCCTTAGGGTATGGGCCTAGGAGTGGGATTACTGGGTCATATGGTGGTTTTATTCCTAGTTTTTTAAGGAATCTCCATACCATCTTCGATAGTGGCTGTATCAATTTACATTCCCACCAACAGTGCAAGAGCATTCCCTTTTCTCCACACCCTCTCCAGCATTTATTGTTTGTAGACTTTTTGATGATACCCATTCTGATCGGTGTGAGGTGATATCTCATTGTGGTTTTGATTTGCATTTCTCTAATAATGAGTAATGTTGAGCATCTTTTCATGTGTTTGTTAGCCATCTGTATATCTTCTTTGGAGAAATGTCTGTTTAGGTCTTTTCCCCACTTTTTGATTGGGTTGTTTGTTTTTCTGGCATGGAGTTGTATAAGCTACTTGTATATTTTGGAAATTAATCCTTTGTCAGTTGTTTCATTTGCTATTATTTTCTCCCATTCTGAGAGGTGTCTTTTTACCTTGCATATAGTTTCCTTTGCCATGCAAAAGCTTTTAAGTTTAATTAGGTCCTACTTGTTTGCTACTGCTAAGTCACCTCAGTAGTGTCCGACTCTGTACGACCCCATAGACGGCAGCCCACCAGGCTTCCCCATCCCTGGGATTCTCCAGACAAGAACACTGGAGTGGGTTGCCATTTCCTTCTCCAATGCATGAAACTGAAAAGTGAAAGTGAAGTTGCTCAGTCGTGTCTGATTCTTAGCGACCCCATGGACTGCAGCCCACCAGGCTCCTCCGTCCATGGGATCTTCCAGGTAAGAGTACTGGAGTGGGGTGCCATTGCCCTACTTGTTTACTTTTGTTTTTATTTCCATTACTCTGGGAGGTGGGTCATAGAGGATCTTGCTTTGATTTATGTCATCGAGTGTTCTGCCTATGTTTTCCTCTAAGAATTTTATAGTTTCTGGTCTTACATTTAGGTCTTTCATCCATTTTGAGTTTATCTTTGTGTATTGTGTTAGGAAGTATTCTAATTTAATTCTTTTACATGATATTGTCCAGTTTTCCCAGCACCATTTATTGAAGAGGGTGTCTTTGCCCCATTGCATATTCTTTCCTCTTTTGTCAAAAATAAGGTTCCCATAGGTGCATGGGTTTATTTCTGGGCTTTCTATCTTGTTCTGTTGGTCTATATTTCTGTTTTTGTGTTAATACCATACTGTCTTGACTGTAACTTTGTAGTATAATCTGAAGTCAGGAAGGTTGATTCCTCCAGCTCCATTTCTGGGTCTTTTGTGTTTCCATATGAATTGTGAAATTTTTTGTTGTAGTCCTGTGAAAAATGCCATTGGTAATTTGATAGGGGTTGCATTGAATCTGTAAATTTCATTTGGTAGTATAGTCATTTTCACAATATTGATTCTTCCTACCCAGAACATGGAATATCTCTCCATCTGTTTATGTCATCTTTGATTTCTTTCATTATTGTCTTATAATTTTCTGTTTACTGTTCTTTTGACTCTTGAGGTAAATTTATTCCTAGATTTTTTTTGTTGCAATAGTGAATGGGATTGATTCTTTAATTTTTCTTTCTGATATTTCATTGTTAGTATATAGAAATGCAAGTGATTCCTGTGTATTGATTTTGTATCCTGAAACCTTGATAAATTCACTGATTAGCTCTAGTAATTTTCTGATACTATCTTTAGGGTTTTCTATGCACTGTATCATGTCATCTGCAAACAGTGAGAGCTTTACTTCTTTTCCGATCTGGATTCCTTTTATTTCTTTTTCTTCTCTGATTCCTATAGCTAGGACTTCCAGAACTATGTTGAATAATAGTGGTGAAAGTGGACACCATTGTCTTGTTCCTGATCTTAGGGGGAATGCTTTAGTTTTCACCCTTGAGAATCATGTTTGCTGTAGGCTTATCATATATGGCATTTACTATGTTGAGGTAGGTTCCTTCTATGCCCATTATTTTGAAGAGTTTTAATCATAAATGGGTGCTGAATTTTGTCAAAGGCTTTTTATGTACCTATTGATATTATCATATGGTTTTTATCTTTCAGTTTATTAATATAGTATATCACATTGATTGGTTAGCGTGTATAGAAGAATACTTGCATTCCTGGAATAAACCCAACTTGATCAAGGTGTATGAGCTTTTTGATGTGTTGCTGAATTCTGTTTGCTAAAATTTTGTTGAGGATTTTTGCATCTATGTTCATAAATGATATTGGCCTGTAGTTTTTTTGTGTGTTGTCTTTGTCTGGTTTGTCATGCTAGTAAAGTGATGCTTAAAATTCTCTAAGCCAGGCTTCAGCAATATGTGAACTGTGAACTTCCATATGTTCATGCTGGTTTTAGAAAAGGCAGAGGAACCAGAGATCAAATTGCCAACATCCATTGGATCATTGAAAAAGCAAGAGAGTTCCAGAAAAACATCTATTTCTGCTTTATTGACTATGCCAAAGCCTTTGACTATGTGGATCACAATAAACTGTGGAAAATTCTGAAAGAGATGGGAATACCAGACCACCTGACCTGCCTGTTGAGAAACCTGTATGCAGGTCAGGAAGCAACAGTTAGAACTGGTCATGGAACAACAGACTGGTTCCAAATAGGAAAAGGAGTACATCAAGGCTGTATATTGTCACCCTGCTTATTTAACTTACATGCAGAGTACACATGAGAAACGCTGGGCTGGATGAAGCACAAGCTGAAATCAAGATTGCCAGGAGAAACATTAATAATGTCAGATATGCAGATGACACCACCCTTATGGCAGAAAGTGAAGAAGAACTAAAGAGCCTCTTGATGGAAGTGAAAGTGGAGAGTGAAAAAGTTGGCTTAAAGCTCAACATTCAGAAAACGAAGATCATGGCATCCAGTCCCATCACTTCATGGCAAGTAGATGGAGAAACAGTAGAAACAGTATCAGACTTTATTTTGGGGGCTCCAAAATCACTGCAGATGGTGACTGCAGCCATGAAATTAAAAGACGCTTACTCCTTGGAAGGAAAGTTATGACCAACCTAGACAGCATATTAAAAAGCAGAGACATTACTTTGTCAACAAAAATCCATCTAGTCAAGGGTATGGTTTTTCCAGTGGTCATATATGGATGTGAGAGTTGGACTATAAAGAAAGCTGAGCACCAAAGAATTGATGCTTTTAAATTGTGGTATTGGAGAAAACTCTTGAGAGTCCCTTGGACTGCAAGGAGATCCAACCAGTCCATCCTAAAGGAGGTCAGTCCTGGGTGTTCAGTGGAAGGACTGATGTTGAAGCTGAAATTCCAATACTTTGGCCACCTGATGCAAAGAGCTGACTCATTTGAGAAGATCCTTATGCTGGGAAAGATTGAGGGCAGGAGGAGAACGGGACGACAGACAATGAGGTAGTTGGATGGCATCACCGACTCAATGAACATGGGTTAGGGTGGACTCCGGGAGTTGGTGATGGACAGGGAGGCCTGGCGTGCTGCAGTCCATGGAGTCACAAAGAGTCAGACACGACTGAGCGACTGAACTGAACTGAACCTTTCTTTGATCTGCTATTTTCCATGTTATATATGTTTAGGATTTATCTTGTATTAATGAAAACCTTATAGATTCTCCTAAGAATAGTTAGACTCTTGAACTTTTTTCTAATTTTTTGAGATTCACAGAAGGTTTCAAACAGTATAAAATAAGAGTATTCAAGGAAGTTTTGCAACTCATAACCAGTGCTTTGCCTGTAGAATCCAGGCAGAGTTAGCCTGAAGAGCTGTTCACTGTGAGACCAGTCTCTGTTGTCCAGAACAGGCAGTTGCATGGAAGCATTTGTATTGGAACAGAAGCATGACTCTAGAAGAAAAGGCACTTAAGTAATAATATTACATTCCAGCAAATCCAACCTAGGAAATTTCTTGTCCTCTTTTAAAATCTTAGGGATTCCAATTTCACTCCCACCCTGCTACAGAAAGTATTTGAAAGTGAAAGTGAAGTCTCTCAGTCATGTCCAACTCTTTGTGACCCCATGGACTGTAGCCTACCAGGCTCCTCTGTCCATGGGATTTTCCAGGCAACAGTACTGGAGTGGGTTGCCATTTCCTTCTCCAGTGGATCTTCCCAACTCAGGGATTGAACCTGGGTCTCCCGCATTGCAGGCAGACACTTTACCATCTGAGCCACCAGGGAAGTCCAGTTTCACTCCCACCCTGCTACAGAAAGTATTTAAGTGGCCCTAATTTCTGATACATTGGCATTCGGCAATAGCAATTTTAAAAAGAGCAAAAACTGCAAAACTGAAATAACCCTGCTGAACTTTGTGACAAAATTTTTGAATAATTGCAGAGAGATTGAAGCCTAATATGAGGAAGTGATCAGTCTCTTATTCACAACTCTATCTCTGGCACATAGGGACCTATCTAGAATGTAGAAGTATACATAGAACATAGAAGTGTAATCAAGGGCAGAAGAGTAGAATCTGACTCAATAGAAGAAGAGAAAGATCTGGACAAGGACCAGAACAGAGGCACAGAACACTACATCCTACTGAGGGAAGAATAATGGTTAAGGTCAGACCCACACTCCATGCCACCTACAAATTGTGATATAACTACGTGTCTTATATACAGACTGTGTATGGCTTGTCCCATGCTGCTGCTGCTGCTGCTCCTGCTAAGTCGCTTCAGTCGTGTCCGACTCTGCGACCCCAGAGACGGCAGCCCACCAGGCTCCACCATCCCTGGGATTCTCCAGGCAAGAATGCTGGAGTGGGTTGCCATTTCCTTCTCCAATGCATGAAAGTGAAAAGTGAAAGTGAAGTCACTCCGTCCTATCCGACTCTTCGCGACCCCATGGACTGCAGCCTACCAGGCTCCTCTGTCCGTGCAATTTTCCAAGCAAGAATACTGGAGTGGGGTACCATTGCCTTCTCCGAGTGTATATTTTCTTAACTAACCCTTTTATATTCCTTATGCATAATTGCTTAAGGTATTGATAAGACACATGTCAGGACTAGATGGGTCCAAATGACCTTTACAGTTGCCATCCTGTTTCCTAGATTAGGTAGACAAGTCAGCAGCTCCTCATACACGCAGCACATTGGTGTTGATTGATTAGGTCCTTAAGGGTTGAGAGGGGCACATAAACTCTTTTTAAATCTATGTTAGATCCTAAACTGTATTTCTTTTGTGTGTTAAACAACTAAACCTTTCTGTATTCATTCTCTCTTCTAGATTAGTGAAGGAGCAGAATGCATTTTTATTCCCAAAAACCTGTTTATAGCAGAAGTCAGCACTGAATTCAGGAAAACTGCTTTGGGGCTGGCATGTGCCTACCCCCACAGAAGAGGCTATTAGGGAGCATCTGATCAAACAGTGAGTGTGGAATGAGTACAACGCCAGACTCATGGCTCAGCAGCTGAAGACGGAACGCTGACCCACTGGCTCAGCTCATTCCTATTTTTAATAAAAGAAAATCCTAACAGAGATTGAAAAACACAACTAGAAGTTTATTTCAGCCTGTACTCAGCAGTGCCTCCATCGTGGTCAGGGCATGGGATTCATTAGTGTTGCTTAAATAAGTGATGCCACACCCTCACTTGCTCAGAACTTCCTCATTTCGGAAAACATAACTGAAATTGAAATTGCATGGACTGTAGCCCGCCTGGTTCCTCTGTCCATGGGGATTCTCCAGGCAAGAATACTGGAGTGGGTCGCCATGCCCTCCTGCAGGGGATCTTCCATACCCAGGGATCGAACCCAAGTCTCCCACATTGCAGGCGGATTCTTTACTGTCTGAGCCACTAGGGAAGCCCAGTGATGTGTTTATGATTTAGTTATTGCTTCATGTTAAAAATTGCTCTTAGTATATTTTTTAGTGGTTAAAGCATCTATAAACTATAACTAAAATGATTTCAATAAAATGCATATGAATTTTTACAGCATACTAAATGGCTTCAAAATTTAACAATGGTAGTCTGTGAATGGTGCATTTGTTTTGATGTTTTAAAATTTTCTTCTTTGGGTATTTTTGTATCTTCAAATATATTTTAATCACAGAGATTACTTTTTTAATCAGAAAAATGAAGTCTTAAAAATTCCAGTTCTGGCTAGGTTAATGCTTCTGTGAGATAAGCTGCCAATTTTCAAAGAGTAACACAGGGAATAAAGAGAAGTCTCCTGAGGAGAGCTTCATGTTGCATCAAACCTGTATCTTGTCCTAGAAAAGTTCAAGGTGGCGTCCTCCTGAAGTCCTTTAGCAGGTGCTGCCTGGTGAGCTTCCGTCTATGGGCTCGCACAGAGTCGGACACGACTGAAGCGACTTAGCAGCAGCAGTAGCATCTTCTCTGGTGGCTCAGACGGTAAAGCGTCTGCCTGCAATGCGGGAGACCTGGATTCGATCCCTGGGTCAGGAAGATCCCCTGGAGAAGGCAATGGCAACCCACTCCAGTATTCTTGACTGGAAAATCCCATGGATGGAGCTTGGTAGGCTACAGTCCATGGGGTTGCAAAGAGTTGGACATGACTGAGTGACTTCACTTCACTTACTGGTACACCAACCTCACGTACTTAAGTTCAGCCCACCTATGATTTCTTCTGTGTTTGCTTTGGCATGTTGACAGCATCCCACCTGCAGTACCCACTCTGGAATTGGTGTTTTGTGAATAATTGCCTTAGCTTCCCAGTCTTTGATGGAAAGTTTCTGAGGTGTGTTAACACAGTTCCTCAAAGGGTCCTGTATTAGTTATCTGTGTAACAGATTACTTCGAACTCAGGAGCTTAGAATAACAAAAATTTCTTGTTTCTGTTTCTACGGGTCAGGAATCAGGAAGCAGCTTAGCTAGATGGTTCTGACTTGGAGTTTCTCACCAGAGGAGCCATGTGACAACCAAAACTGTAGTCTTCTGAGGCATGACTGGGTCTGAAGGACTCACTTCTAACTCACATGGCTGTTGGCAGGAGGATTCCCCTCACAGTGTGGACCCCTGCCCAGGGCTTCTCACCATATGGCTTCCCCCAGAGTGAGTGGTCTAAAAGAGAGCGGGCCAGTGCCCAAAATGAGAGCCAGTCTTTTTTATGATCTAATCTCAAAAATGACATAATATCTCTTCTGCTGTATGCTGTTGGTCACACAGACCAACCCTGGTGAAATGTGGAAGGTCACTGCACAAAGGTGTGATTCTAAGAAGGCAAGGATCCCTTGGGGCCACCTTGGAGACTGGCCACCACCAGTCCCCAGGAGGATTGAGTCTCAGGTGCCACAGGGAGAGATCAACTGATAATGTGTTCTTGTGTTATAAGAGAAATCCTGGCCCATTATGCAAAATTGTCAGTCAGCTTCTTCCTTGAACTTTGCTAGTTGAGAAAAAATGGGCCTACTTCAAATTTTTAACTTTAAAAAAAAAAACAAAACACACACCTGTTTATTTGGCTGCACCCGGTCTTAACAGCATGTGAGATCTAGTTCCCTGGCCAGAGATCAAAACCAGGCCCCCTGTATTGGAAGCGTGGAGTCTTAACCATTGGACTACCAGGGCGGTCTGCATTTTTAACTTTGTATTTTGAAATAACTTACAACATAAAATTGCAATAGTGCTATAAAGAGCTCCCAAGTACCTCTACCCAGATTCACCAGTTTTTAATATTTTGCCATATCTACTTTCATTCTCAAAGGCCTGGATTCTGAACCTTATTAAAATATCAAGTGTCATTCCTACTTTACTTTTATCCTATATTCACAATATAATTTTGTTTGATTTCTTTTTCATTGAAATGTATTTATCTTTGGGGAAGTCCCTCAATCTCTTTACACTTGTTTTCTCATCTGAAATGTAAAGATGTTTATGGCTTAGAGTTGTTATAAAAATTAGATGAGAGAGTGCATGCAAAACATTTAGAACAGGGCCTGGCATGCAGTAAGTACTCAATAAATATTAGCCTTTTATTCATTGTATCCACAAATATTTATTGAGAAACTTGTGGTTGTTATATCTTTGGTGACTGATAAATAATTCAATCCCAGGAGATGAGCACTGATAATAATAGTTCAAATTGTAATACACACACACACAGCAAATAAAATGGTGTCTGAGCTTTGCTTCAAAATTATTTTCAGGGAGAATAGGTGATGGATACATGAAGTTTCATTATATTATCTTCTTTTTTGCATATATTTAAAATGTTCCATAATACAAAGTTTAAAAAAAAGTACAAAGACACATATACCAAATTAACCATTCTCAAATGTCTGCTAAATGTCACATTTTCCCAGAGGTGGGTCATTTAATTGGTTTGGAAAATATTAAAATGAGACAATGAATCTTAAGATTCTGATGGTCATAGAGCTCAGCTTCCTGTACTTTCACCATTAATTTGACAGCCACTTCTCCACATTTTTTTTCTTTATAGCATTGAGCCTTGACACTAATTGTGTCCAGGTTGGACATACTTATTGGCTATGACTGAATAGTACATTGTTTATTTATATCTTGCTTGTGATGTTACATAAGTGAGCATTCAGAAAACTACATTTATAAATGTGGTTCTTAATCTATGAGTCACTTCAAGCCTTAGTTAATAGGAACTCAAACAGCTTAAGTGCCATGAAGTCCATATAGTTTAAATTTGTATTATGAATAGATGTATTCTGAGCTAAATGGCAAGTTTTTGGAATTATTATTTTACTATAATACTTTAATAAGAAGAAACAAAAATAAGCAGTAGAGGAGTTGTCAAGCTGAGTAGTTTCCAAGTTTAGAGAGCTCTGAGCTTTTGTAGCCGACCTCTAGAATTCAGTCTTAAAATGACTTTTTAGATGAATGGACATTTGTTAGACCCCTCCCACCTCTTCCAAAATCTTGCTCCATTAATCATCTCTTTCTTCAATTGTGTATTCAGTCTTCCTTCATGTTCTCACTTTTTCCAGTATTGTGGACAAGTCTCATGTGGTATGTTATGTTAAAATACAACAAAACTATACCCAGGCGCAAAACTTTTATAGATGCTGTAAGGGAACAAGAGTACATTTTCTAGGTGTTGAGACACCTAGACAGAGAAAGCGGAGACTGCTGAAGGTCCCAAGGCAGAGGCCTTGAAGTGTGGCACTAATTTGCCTCCAAGCTGCTTCTCACATGTCATTTCTGGCAGCATGTTACAGGATAAATGAGAGCAGATATACGTTTAATAACAATGGATGTGTCTCCCACTACTAGGCCAGCAAGTAAAGAATAAAATAACAAGTTGCACAGAGAAATTAAATGGGCAAAGGGCTTATCTTATTCTCTTCAAGGCCAAATCAGCTCTGAGCTCTTCCTTCTATTCGCTTATGATTACCTCTCCCCACTTCTCCTAGGTGAAGTGAGCTGAAAAGTCTGGCTTCAATCTTCCGTCAGAGGTACACAGGATTTGGCCCCAAAAAGCTGGGTTGCATATGAAAGGAATGAATTTAGTGAGCTCAGAGGCTTGCATTTTCCTATACATGGAAGAACACTGAATTCCTTAACTTGGTATCTGGTTTTCCTTACTAAATCATAATCTTTGATGTTCAGATTGCCTGCCCGCTTTCTTGCAGACTTGTATATAGTCTGACTCCCTCTCCTGCCTCCTCAGAGCAGTTTTATCTGGGCTACTGAGATGCTCCCTCCCAGGGTTGGCGTCCTTAACATTTCCACCAAATAAAATAGTTCTCTACTTTCAAAAAAAAATAAATAAAATGCAAAAGCTACATTTTTAAAAGCAATGAATTCTAAATGGGGGCTCTCACTGTTGCCAACATCCTGGCAAAGAGGAACTTGAATTTTTCTCATCTCTGTCCTCATGCATTTGAATTCTTTGAAAGGACTTAATGTAAGCAGATTCAGTTGGGCTTTTGTGTACACCTAAGAAGGGTTAGTCTGAATCACTGGGGTGGTTCCTTATTTTAGTTCTCGCAGTTGCTTCCCACAAGATATTAACCCAATTTCCTTTTCTCATTCTCTGTTAATTATAGCTGTGGCTCATCGTAAAGGAGTAATTCCAATATGCAAAGTCCATAATATGTATTTAATGAGGTTAGACAGGACTGTAGCTTGGGATGGACACCTGGTCCCGAGTGTCATGACAGGGAGAGCATTCAAGCTGGAGCTGGACATCAACCAAAGGGCTGTCCACAAAGGGCTCGTGAACTCTACTAAGGAATTTGGACATTATTTAGGAGCACTAGGAAACCATCAGTGGTTTTTTCCAAGGGGTGACATGATAAATTTGCATCTGACTCACTGCTAGGAGAGAGTATGTGTGTATGTGTCTGCATATGTTAGAAGGTTCTTCCTTCTGTTAACCTAGAACTGCCTCCATCTGACTTCTCTCAGCTCTTTCTTCTGGAGCTCTATGGAAGCAAGTCCCCTCCCTCTTCTAATGAGAACTCTTCAAATTCCAGTTCTGTTTCAGCTTCTTATTGTCCTGATTATCTCTCTCTGTACTTCCTATATCATCAGTCTTCCTAAATGGGGTTCATAGAATTGAATATGAACCTCCAGAAAGTCATAGAGAACAGATATATTATTTTCTGTGATCTGGACCCTATACTTAAGCAAGTGACCAATAGTTTTATGCTAAATTTGTAGTCTATGAAACAAGCCCAACCTTCAACTTCTTCAAGTGTAATGCAAATAAATCAGAAGGTATCTCTTTTTCTGTTTTTGCTCTATTGTTTTTTAAAACAGCCACTATGGAGAACAGTGTGGAGATTCCTTAAAAAACTGGAAATAGAACTGCCTTATGATCCAGCAATCCCACTGCTGGGCATACACACTGAGGAAACCAGAATTGAAGGAGACACGTGTACCTCAATGTTCATTGCAGCACTGTTTACAATAGCCAGGACATGGAAGCAACCTAGATGTCCATCAACAGATGAATGGATAAAGAAAGCTGTGGTACATATACACAATGGAGTATTACTCAGCCATTAAAAAAATACATTTGAGTCAGTTCTAATGAGGTGGATGAAACTGGAACCTATTATACAGAGTGAAGTAAGCCAGAAAGAAAAACACCAATACAGTATACTAATGCATATATATGGAATTTAGAAAGATGGTAACAATAACCCTGTATACAAGACAGCAAAAGAGACACTGATGTATAGAACAGTCTTTTGGACTCTGTGGGAGAGGGAGAGGGTGGGATGATTTGGGAGAATGGCATTGAAATATGTATAATATATATTAAACGAGTCACCAGTCCAGGTTTGATACACGATACTGGATGCTTGGGGCTGGTGCACTGGGATGACCCAGAGGGATGGGATGGGGAGGGAGGAGGGAGGAGGGTTCAGGATGGGGACCACATGTATACCTGTGGCAGATTCATTTTGATACATGGCAAAACCAATACAATATGGTAAAGTTAAATAAAATTTAAAAAAAACACAAATAAATAAAACAGCTCTGGCTTTTAGCCCTAACACTGCTACCAACTTGCTATATGATCCTGAAAGGTCACATGTTCCCTCTGGGCCTCCATGCTTTACAGAGGGGGAGAATTCTTTTTCCACTCCTGATGTTTCCTTCTGTGTGGTGGGAACCCTATTTCTGAACCAGGCCTGGGCTCTCTCTCTGCCTCTCATGTAGTCTTCCCAGAGGAGAAGAGACTTCACGTCATGGAGGAAATGGACATCCTTAGCTCAATGCCTTTCTCACTCTTCTTTCTTTGGGAGCAAGCTGGACCACAGAAAGCACATGCTCTGGGCTGCCCTTCCCAAGCTGTAAGTTTTGCAAAGGGTTTTTGCCCCAGGGAGCTGGCAGTCATCCAGTGGAGCTCTGTATTGGGTGACCTACTTGTCTACAGAATTACATCAGTTTCTTCATTATCTACTTTATCAGTAATAAGGTAATAGTCCTGCCTGAATGGCCTTATGTCATTGTCTTGTTTCTCAATTGGTTCAGCACTCAATGGTAATTATCAGGCTCTCTGAAACAATGAGAGGATAACCAATGATCCTTTTCCAAAATTCCTTGTCCCTAGGAGTATGACTTTGCATTTATCCCACTAAATGTCTTTAGGTTGGTTTCAGCCCAATTTTCATCATAGCCCAAATTATCACTAATTGGTACCCAGTGGCCTGGGGGAATAAACTCATTTCCTTAACCAATTAGTTAACTCCAAGGAAGTGGAATTGGCTCTGGAATTCATTCTAGAGAGAAAGTGCAGTGTGCTGGGATATTCCATAGCTTTATTCTCAATGCCATATTACAATTTTGTGGGAGCCCCCATTAGTAAAATGTCATTTCAAAATCAGATGTGCTCTGTATTCAATTCCACTCAATTATAACTAATTGTGACCTTGTCATAGTGAGGTCACATGCCATCTGACATATTTTTGAAAAGTTTGTCCCTGGTGTCTGTTGTGTAACAAACAGAAGTAATCATACACATTGATGGTGGTGATGATTCAAAGTGTCAGTAGTTTATATTTGCTAAGTTTTTGTGTGATTCAAAAAATTTTCAGGTACAATATCTAACTTGAGCTTCTCAGGTGCCCTTGTGCAGCACACAGGACAAGAAGCATTGTCCTTATTTTACAAATGAGCAAGTAGAGGAGTTCAATAAAATGTCCCAAATCACATGGTATATTTAGTAGTAGAGTCAGACTCAGAACCCAAGCCTGCAAATATTGTCTAAAACTTGCCTCTAGTGTCTAGCATGGCAACCCTACAATACATCTTTGCTCTCTTTTCTTCTGTCCATGGGGTTGCAAAGAGTCAGACATGACTGAGCAACTGAACAACATTTTTTTTTCCATTCTCTAAAAGTATCATAGATATTCACTTCTTCCCACAGAACTCTAAAAACTCTCTTGCCACGTTCTACTAAACAAGCCCTTATTCTTATAAGTGCAGCCAGTCAGCATAATATGTTTTACTCATAATGTTCTATGCTTGTTGGTAGATGAACTTAGCATAGATGAACTGTTGAGTTTTAACAAGGTGAGAGTTTTGCAATGAAAGTGCAATGGATTTTTCAAAAAGTTACAGGAAATAAAAGTGTTTGACCAGAACATAATAAATGCAACCATAACAAAAAATTGCTGCTAAACTTGATAGCCGCTTCAATAGTATATTATCTTCCATCCTGAATGGGTTCTTATTCATGATGTGATAGGCACATATTCATCACTAGATGCAGTGCTCCTAGTAAGCTGTGTCCACATGTGGGTCCCTGATGTCCATGGCAGTCCAAGTCCAAGACCCTGTCTGCATGAGACCCCAGGGTCTTCAAGAGGGGCCCATGTGCTTGCTGTTCTTTCAGCACCACACTTAATATAGAATGGCAAAAGCATACTTAATTTTTTAAAGAGCTAGGAAATGTGTTTTATATCTGCCTTAGCTTTTCTTTTGACTTAGTTTTACCAATGTGTTAATTCATAGTAGGAAATATCTCCAAGACCACAGGGGTTGGAAATAAATGGTTTAGGATGCAGTCCTGGCTCTGCCAACTGATGTTTGGCTTAGGGCAAGTTGCTTAATCTACTTGCCTTATTTTGGGTTCTCCTGAGACAAGAACTTAGGTGAAGATAATTTACTTCAGAGATAATCCCAGGAAGCAGAAGTGGAGAAAGTGGGGCTTGGAAGGAAGAAAAGCCAACAAAGGGTATATTAATGATTTAATTAATGTTGTCGGGGGAACTGGACTTAGCTGTGCTTGGGACCTTCTAAGGACTTGCATAGAATTGTCTTATCACCTGGTGGGGATCCTGGTGCTTTACCTGCTGATTCTTGCCCCCATTGGTTGAGATGACTCTCAGAGTCATTTGCCTCTCCTCACCTCCCACTCCTTACAGATTTCTGCATGGCTGAACAGTTACCATGGAATTCTCCACGCCAGAGTACTGGAGTGGGTAGCCATTCCCTTCTCCAGGGGATCTTCCCAACCCAAGGATCGAACCCAGGTATTTCTCAAGGCAGGTGGATTTTTTACCAGATGAATTACCAAGGAAGCCAAAGAATACTGGAGTGGGTAGTCTATCCCTTCTACAGCAGATAGACCCAGGAATTGAACTGGGGTCTCCTGCATTGCAGGTGGATTCTTTACAAGCTGTGCTACCTTTTTCCTTAGCAAGTGATTTAAAAATTATTGGATGAAAGCTGGGACCAGGATTCATGATTTTGGGTTATTCCTCAATGCAGAGCCATGAATAGCAGAAGTGGTTATAAGACTATGAAGTGAAGTGAAGTGTTAGTTGCTCAGTCATTTCTGACTCTTTGCAACCCTGTGGACTGTAGCCAGCTTCAGTCTGTGGAGTTCACCAGGCAAGAGTACTGGAGTGGATAACCATTCCCTTCTCCAGGGGATCTTCTCAGCCAGGGATTGAAGCCAGGCCTCCTGCATTGCAGGCAGATTCTTTACCATCTGAGCTACCAGAGAAGCCCAAGAATACTGGAGTGGGTAGCCTATCCCCTCTCCAGGGGATCTTCCTGATCCAGGAATTGAAGTGGGGGTCTGTTGCATTGCAGGCAGATTCTTTACCATCTGAGCCACCAGGGAAGCCCATATCCCTAAGCATTTCTGTCCTTTGGAGATATTTCCTACATTTCTCAACCTTCCCTAAAAGAGGACATATTTAGGACAAGCATAACTTTCTTCACGTTGATCAAGTAGGCACTAAAAAACAAAAAACAACTGCCTTATTTGAACATAGACCTACATTTGGAATTTGGGGTTACATGCTTATGGTCATCGAGTAGTTTTAATGTCATCTTCCAATTGGTGGGAGTTTTAGCATCTGTAAAACAACTCAGAAAATGTGCATCAGGTATTGTGAACTAGGTGCTTCAGAAGGGAGCTACAACTGAGGACATGGGGTGGGGGGTGGAGGAGGGGTCTCTGTCCTGGGAAGGTCCCATAGATCCTGCTCAGGGTTGCACTGGGAACACTTATGAGGTGCTGAAGTGGAGGAGAGGAAAGGTGTTTTCTCTCTCTTATCTGAGTTATAAAGTACAAAGCTCTGACCTCTGTTTCCTAAGCTGTCTCCTCCTGGTCCTGTAAAGTTCTGCTTCTGCCCTATTAAAAGGATCTGAGCCTCAGTGCCCACCCTTCCCAGTAATATTCAGATGATTAATCTGACATTAACAGTCACGACAAGACTTGAATGTTTAACAGAACATTTGTGAACCCAAGGGGACTGCTGACTGGTAGGATTTCTGACTAGATGATCAGATCAAAATGTAAAGATCCAGGCAGTGAGGGAGAAAGAGTTGGAGGTTTGGCAGACTGCCTTGTTGGCTGTTCTTCACCCTGTCATGGTTTATCATTGCTCCTTCTTTCCTTCCCCTTCAACTGCGTACTTTGTCTGATATCACTAAGATCACCCCCACTGACACAGAGGAGGCGTTTGGGTGAGGGCAGAGGGTGGACATAGCGATGTGACTTCTCACGTGCACTGGGAGTCAGAGGTGCCACATTTCTGTGGACTTCCATGCTTTTCAAAGGCTCGAAACTGCTATCTTCAGAAATTTTTTTTACGATCTTATTTTTTAATATTAATGTGCTTAGTAAGTCTTGCCTTCCTCCTCCTTTCCTCTCTTTGTTTCTTTTTTAGTAGATAGGGCTGAGTAAACTTGTACCCAGCAAGTGTCTTCATCACACATTCCAAACTAGTCTGAAATAATGAGCAATCACAAAACATGGGCAAGTAGGACAAAATGAATAAGCAGCAGTTTCTTAGGTGCTTAAGGGATAAATGAAAAAAATGAGTTTGACCACACGGATGAGCAAATACACACACACTCTTCTGCGCTGCTCTGTTGTTCTCATGTTACTTCGCCCTAATCACTCTGAATATCAAGGAGAATAGGTTCTGTTGAACAGTTGCATCCATCTCCACCTCTGCACACCCACTACCTGAGTCAGTCCTGAATGTGCACAGTAGCCCTGATCTCCTGGCCCACTCCTCTCGCATCCAGCCTCCCACACTGCATTAGCATGGTCTATCTAAAACACAGGTCTGACTGTGGCATCTACCACTTGAAATTCTTGATGTATCCTCACTGCTCCTGAATAAAGCCGGTACATGTTGGCACGATAAACAAAGCCCCTTTCCAACCTCACCAAGCCCATCTCTCCAGGGGCTTAGTGCCTCCATCCACTCTCTGCCACAGTGAGATTTCTCACTGTCTTTTATCTGACCATGCCGTGTACATTCCTACCTCTGAGACTTTTCTCCTGCTTTTTCCTCTGCCTGGACTTCCTCTTTTTGCTTGTCTAAGCTGCCTTCTCAAAGGCAGAAATAATCATTCCCTCCATTCCCTTATTCTTTACATTGCAATTTATTGTAACATCTATTGTAGTTATTTTGTTTGCTTTTCTGTACTACAGTGTAAGAAGTGATCTCTATCAAGACAGGGACTTCATTGTTTCTGGAGCATTTAAAAGATGCATAAATGTCAAGATCAAATACCAAGAAATGATGAAAGGAGTTGAATCAGTATAAATGAAGCAGAACAGGCAGAAGTAGCCATCCAGAAATGTCTTACTAAAATCTTAATGAATTAAACTATTTACAACACACACATAAAACTGCTTTCCCCAATCCCACATCTTCTTATTAATTAAAAACAACATCTTGTCTTGTGGCTGCCGATTTTCAAGTTTCTGGTTTATGTCACTCTCAACTTGCATTTTGACAAAGAACAAGCCTAAAGGAAAAATTTTAAGTCTTGAGTAAAAAACAATCAAAGAGAACAACTAGAAATTCATGAAATTGGAGAACGTGTCCACTCTCAAAGAAAAATCCCATGATAGAAAATAACATTTTCAAAAGATTTATTTATTCATTTATTTTTATTTAGTTATTTTTTGCTGCACTGAATCTTCATTGCTGCACGTGGGCTCTCTCTAGTTGTGGCGAGAGGGGGTTACTCTTCATTGCAATGCATGGGCTTTTCATTCTGGTGACTTCTCTTATTGTGGAGCCCAGGCTCTTCGGTAGTTGTGGTGCATGGGCTTAGTTGCCCCGCAGCATGTGGGATCTTTTTGGCCCTTGGATCGAACCCATGTCTCCTGTACTGGCAGGTGGATTCTCAACCACTGAACCACCAGGGAAGCCCCCAAAATAACTTTTTATAGTATTTTACAGCAATGAAAATGACAGAAGTATGATTTGCATAATACTTGTTCACCGTGACACTTGTTACATGACATAGCATTGCCATATGCAGCCTATCGTTGAGCTTCCACTATGCAAGAAAACTTGGGTTGGCGTTGCCATGCAAAAAGAAATTTATAACCTGCCTTTGCCCTTAAGAGACTTAAGCAGGCTCTGATGTGGACAATATCCCCAGTATTGGAACTGCTGTGTACCCCAAAATATTGCTGCTAGTAAAAAGACCCCTTGTCCTGACCCAGGTCTTCATTCTTTCATTTTGTCTCTTTTTGAAAGAAACATTGAAATGATCTACAGAAATATCAGGTCAGATCCCAACTCTGGTGCCAAGTAGTTATTGTTTTCTAGTTCCTGACCGTAAAAGTCCAAGAAATAAGCTTTAGTCTATTTGTGAAATGTTTCCCATGTAGAAATATGCATGCTGTATCTTTAGCCTAGCAAACCTCCACTGAGCACCTCCTTGCACAAGGGAGAGTGTTGGGAGCTCTAGGAAGGGTGGACCCAGTTCCTGCTCTCCAGGAGATGATAATTAGCAGGGCTGCCAGATGTAATTGCTGCAGGAAGGCACTAACACACTTTGTGGGAATAGTCATGTCTTTAGGGTGAGGTTTATGCTGGCCTTGGAAAGCCAGAAAAATGGCATTATGGCTTTTTAGGAAGAGTCACAAGCATAAGCAAAATAAAAGGGCATTAGCTGAATGTCTGAGGAAAAGGAAAAAGTCCAACATGACCAGATCATAAGCCAAAGCAACCAAAAGAGCTAAGGTGAATAACCAGGCTGGCAAGGGAGGCACCAGCATCAAGAAGTAGGTTAATGAAGGCTCTGTAGAACCAGAGAAGCTGTTTATTAAGATGAAGCACATAACTAGAAATGAAGGAACTGGGATAGATACTAAAATTTCATGCACTGAAGTTAAATGTTCAGGTATCAATCTTTGCTTTATCACTCCTTATGAGTATGAATTTAGGCAAGTTACTTTAACTTTCAAGTTCTCACTTTCCCCACCTATAAACCAGAGAGTTATGAGGACCTTTTTAAGGGTTGTGTAAGTAAAAATTAACATAGTGCCTGATATTCGGTAAGTGTTCAATAAAAGCTAGTGATGATGATAATGGTGATGATAGTATTTTTGAAAGAATTCCAAGTAGAGAAGGGTGAGAAGGGTGGGTTGGAATATCGAAAGAATGACAGCATAGAGAGCAATGAAGAGAATATCGGTGATATCTGGATGAGATATGAGAACGGCCTGAGTCACACAGATGTATTTTTTTCTTTTTTTAAATTTAACTTTACAATATTGTATTGATTTTGCCATACATCAAAATGAATCCACCACAGGTATACATGTGTTCCCCATCCTGAACCCTCCTCCCTCCCCATACCATCCCTCTGGGTTGTCCCCGTGCACCAGCCCCAGGCATCCGGCATCAGGCATTGAACCTGGACTGGCGACTCGTTTCAAATATGATATTATACATATTTCAATGCCATTCTCCCAAATCATCCCACCCTCTCCCTTTCCCAGAGTTCAAAAGACTGTTCTATACATCAGTGTCTCTTTTGCTATCTCATATACAGGGTTATTGCTACCATCTTCCTAAATTCCATATGTATGCGTTAGTATACTGTATTGGTGTTTTTCTTTCTGGCTTACTTCACTCTGTATAATAGGCTCCAGTTTCATCCACCTCATTAGAACGATTCAAATGTATTCTTTTTAATGGCTGAGTAATACTCTATTGTGTATATGTACCACAGCTTTCTTATCCATTCATCTGTTGATGGACATCTAGGTTGTTTCCATGTCCTGGCTATTATAAACAGTGCTGCGATGAACATTGGGGTACACGTGTCTCTCTCAATTCTGGTTTTCTCATGTGATTGGTTTCTGACCCCCTCCCCCTGCCCCCCGCAAACACCCTACCAGGTAAATGGTGTTCCTGAGAGTTCAGCCCTTTGGGAAAGCAGAAATGCATCGGCAGATTGCCATTTCTGAGACAAGTGCAGCAAGATCTCCCATGCTTCTCTTAGAATGTGAAGGTGATGCTGCTCCATCCAAAGGTGGGGTCTGTGTTCCTTACCGTACATTCTGGAGGCGGTGGGCGCTGTGAATACCAGAGGTGACATTATGTGACTTCCCAAGCCATGTCATAAAAGCAATATAGCTTCTGCCTGGTCCTCTTGGGATATTCATTCTTGGAACTAAGTTATGAAGCTGTGAGGAAGAAGACTTGCTACATGGAAGGAGACATATAGGTACTCCAGCTAACAGCCCAGGCTGAGATTCCTACTGATAGCCAGTATCATTCACCAGACATGTGATCTACTGATACTCCTGTAGATCATTTTGATGTTTCTTTCAAAAAGAGACAAAATGAATGAAAGGATAAAGGATCTGCTGAACCTCAGCCATCATTGTTCACCAGCCATGTAAATGATCAAGCCTTATGTAGATTCCAGACTCTGCCATCAGGTCACTCCCACCCTTCAAGTCTTCCCAGATAAAACTCCAGACGTCATGGACCAGAGATAAGAAAGTAGTCACCACTGAGCCTTAACCAAATTCCCGAGTCATGGGAAATTTGAGAGAAAATAAAATGATTGTTTAAAAGACTAAATTTTGGGGTGATGCAGCAACCAGTAACTAGAACAAGTAATGATGCATTTTCAAGATATTTTGTAGGTAGAATTAATGGTGTTTGTGTGGTGAGTGTAAAAGTGAGATTAAATATGACTATGTGGAGAAACCATGTAGTTCCTCAGAGAAAGCACATAGTCTTGTATAATCTCACTTTTACACCCAACCAAGCAAGTACCATTAATACTACCTACAAAATAGTGGTTGCAGGTGCAACTGACTCATTGGAAAAGACCCTGATGTTGGGAAAGATTGAGGGCAGAAGGAGAAGGGGGCAAAAGAGGATGAGATGGTTTGATGGCATCACCAATTCAATGGACATGCGTTTGAGCAAACTCCAAGAGATAGTGAAGGACAGGGAAGCCTGGAGTGCTGTAGTTCATAGAGTCGCAAAGAGTCGAACACGACTTATCAATTGAACAATAGGTGGTTTCCGATTGAGACACTGGCTGATAAACAGTCCTATAATTGAATGGAAAACAAAACAAAACCACTGTCCTATAATTGAGTGCAAGGAGGATTAGGTCTGGGTAGAGAGATGAGAGAATAGATTTAGATTTTGACACAGGGTATTTGAAAGTTTCTAAGGACAGCTGTACGTAGATGTCCAGCAGGCCAACGACTATCAAATCCAGAAGAGAAATTAGGCCTACAGAGGCTGATTCAAGAGAAAACTCTGTTCATTAATTATCAGAGAAATCCAAGTTGAAACCTGAATGAGGTACCATCTCACACCTATCAGAATGGCCATCATCACAAAGAAAAAAATAACAAATGAGGTCAATTCTGCCAATTTTAGTTGTTCTGGTCCCCATTTCTGTATTTCCATGTAGACCACCCTCTCCTATTGTAACATTCTTTATTAAGAGATGTTAATATCACAGAGATGAATTCTCTCTTTCTGTTTTTGAACCAGAATCCTTTTTAAAAAATGTTGGCTACCTTTGACATATGTGTGGATTTTCTCAGTCAAGTCAGTTCTTGATCTTTCCCTACCTACACTACTGCTCACTCAAACCTGAAAAGGTAACTCACACAGCTCCTTGCAGGAAGTTACTTTTAAAACTTGTGTTTCGCTTACTAAGATAGCTGTTAAAACACTGCTTGGGGAAATTAAAGAAATAACATAGTGCTATTCCCCATAAGCTATTATCAGAGATTCTAGCCATTTGTACTTTGCTCTTATATTGGTTTGCACTCCATAAAATTCCCTTATGAAAACCCAGAGATCTTTGGACCACAAGCCTAATGGCATCATGTGGCTATTCAGGTTCTTAATACATTTTTTTTTTCCTTTGAGGTATACTCTCCTAAATCCTATCTGCTGACTTCTTTATTAACTTGATTTTTAAATGTCTTTATACTTATCTGGCTTCTCCATGACTGACGACCCTGCTCTTCACGTGACGTTTGTGCTCATCCTGTTTTGACTAGAACATTTTAAAAATTTCTTGATGTGTAGTGAATATTCACCTATTCCTTGAAGTTACAGCCTCATCTATAGTGCAAAGTCCTGGTACCAATTTATACTAGAGTTTATCCATGAGTTCAGTCTCGTATTACTTTTAGGCTTCCAATCACCTATGTTCTTTAATTCTAAAGACAGGGAATTTGGGTTGTGTTTTAGGAGTTATGAAATTCTACTATCATGTGAGAATGACTGGAAATCTTCCTAAATTCTAACTCATATTCTTCCTCTACAAGCCTGGGGGATTCTTTTTTTTTTTTAAATTTTAATACTTTTTTAAAAAAGTTATACTCCATTTATAGTTATTGTAAAATATTGGCTATATTCCCCATGTTATATAATTTATCCTTATAGCCTATCTTATATCCAATAATTTGCACCTGTCACTTCCCCCTAGTCTAGTAACTACTAGTCTGCTTTCTATACATGTGAGTCTGCTTCTTTTTGGTTATATACACTAAATTATTTTTTTTAGATTCCACATATAAATGCTATATAGTCTTTCTGTATAACTTATTTCACTTAGCATAATGCCCTCCAAGTCCATCCATGTTGCACCAAATAGAAAATTTGTGTTTTATTTTAATGGCCAAGTAGTATTCCATTGGGTTTCCCTGGTGGCTCAGATAATAAAGAATCTGCCTGCAATTCAGGAGCCCTGGGTTCGATCCCTGGGTCAGGAAGAGCACCTGGAGAAGAGAATAGCTACCCCCTCCAGTATTCTTGCCTGGAGAATTCCAGGAACAGAGGAGCCTGGCAGGCTGCAGTCCATGGGGTCAGGACGAGTAGGACCCGACTGAGCCACTCACACTGTCGTTTTCAGTACCATTATATATATAATGGAAGATGGATCTTTACCCATTCATCTATTGATGGACACTTAGGCTACTTACATATCTTGACAATTGTAAATAATGCTGCTAGGAACCCTGGGATGCATTTATCTTTTTTTTTTTTTTTTTTTTTAGCATTTCAATTAAATTTTATTTTGCTTAACTTTAAAATATTGTATTGTTTTTGCCATACATCGAGATGGATCCTCCCCAAGTATACATGTGTTCCCCATCCTGAACCCTCCCCCCTCCCTCCCCATACCATCCCCCGGGTCATTCCAGTGCACCAGCCCCAGGCATCCGCCATCAGGCATCGTACCTGGACTGGCGACTCACCTCAGGTATGAGACTATACATATTTCAATGCCATTCTCCCAAATCCTCCCACCCTCTCCCATTCCCAGAGACCAAAAGTCTGTTCTATACATCAGTGTCTCTTTTGCTGTCCCGTAAACAGGGTCATTGTTACCATCTTTCTAAATTCCATATATATGCGTCAGTATACTGTATTTGTGTTTTTCTTTCTGGCTTACTTCACTCTGTATAATAGGCTCCAGTTCCATCCACCTCATTAGAACTGATTCAAATGTATTCTTTTTAATGGCTGAGTAATACTCCATTGTGTATATGTAACACAGCTTTCTTATCCATTCATCTGCGGATGGACATCTAGGTTGCTTCCAAGTCCTGGCTATTGTAAACAGTGCTGCTATGAACATTGGGGTACACGTGTCTCTTTCAGTTCTGGTTTTCTCAGTGTTTATGCCCAGCAGTGGGATTGCTGGATCATAAGGCAGTTCTATTACCAGTTTTTTGAGAAATCTCCATCCTGTTCTCCAAAGTGGCTTTACTAGTTTGCATTCCCACCAACAGTGTAGGAGTGTTCCCTTTTCTCCACACCCTTTCCAGCATTTATTGCTTGCGGACTGTTGGATCGCAGCCATTCTGACTGGCGTGAAATGGTACCTCATAGTGGTTTTGATTTGCATTTCTCTGATAATGAGTGATGTTGAGCATCTTTTCATGTGTTTGTTAGCCATCTGTATGTCTTCTTTGGAAAAATGTCTATTTAGTTCTTTGGCCCATTTTTTGATTGGGTCATTTATTTTTCTGGAATTGAGCTGTAGGAGTTGCTTGTATATTTTTGAGATTAGTTGTTTGTTGCTTCATTTGTTATTATTTTCTCCCATTCTGAAGGCTGTCTTTTCACCTTGCTTATAGTTTCCTTTGTTGTGCAGAAGCTTTTTAAGTTTAATTAGGTCCCATTTATTTATTTTTGATTTTATTTCCAATATTCTGAGAGGTGGGTCATAGAGGATCCTGCTGTGATGTATGTCAGAGAGTGTTTTGCCTATATTTTCCTCTAGGAGTTTTATGGTTTCTGGTCTTACATTTAGATCTTTAATCCATTTTGAGTTTATTTTTGTGTATGGTGTTAGAAAGTGTTCTAGTTTCATTCTTTTACAAGTGGTTGACCAGTTTTCCCAGCACCACTTGTTAAAGAGATTGTCTTTAATCCATTGTATATTCTTGCCTCCTTTGTCAAAGATAAGGTGTCCATATGTGCATGGATTTATCTCTGGGCTTCCTATTTTGTTCCATTGATCTATATTCCTGTCTTTGTGCCAGTACCATACTGTCTTGATGACTGTGGCTTTGTAGTAGAGCCTAAAGTCAGGCAGGTTGATTCCTCCAGTTCCATTCTTCTTTCTCAAGATAGCTTTGGCTATTCGAGGTTTTTTGTATTTCCATACAAATTGAGAAATTATTTGTTCTAGCTCTGTGAAGAATCCTGTTGGTAGCTTGATGGGGATTGCATTGAATCTATAAATTGCTTTGGGTAGTATACTCATTTTCACCATATTGATTCTACCAGTCCATGAACATGGTATATACATGGTATATTTCTCCATCTATTAGTGTCCTCTTTGATTTCTTTCACCAGTGTTTTATAGTTTTCTATATATAGGTCTTTAGTTTCTTTAGGTAGATATATTCCTAAGTATTTTATTCTTTTGGTTGCAATGGTGAATGGAATTGTTTCCTTAATTTCTCTTTCTATTTTCTCATTATTAGTGTACAGGAATGCAAGGGATTTCTGTGTGTTGATTTTATATCCTGCAACTTTACTATATTCATTCATTAGTTCTAGTAATTTTCTGGTGGAATCTTTAGGATTTTCTACATAGAGGATCATGTCATCTGCAAACAGTGAGAGTTTTACTTCTTCTTTTCCAATTTGGATTCCTTTTATTTCTTTTTCTGCTCTGATTGCTGTGGCCAAAACTTCCAAAACTATGTTGAATAGTAATGGTGAAAGTGGGCACCCTTGTCTTGTTCTTGACTTTAGAGGAAATGCTTTCAATTTTTCATCATTGAGGATAATGTTTGCTGTGGGTTTGTCATATATAGCTTTGCAAAAAAGCAAAATGGCTATCTGGGGAGGCCTTACAAATAGCTGTGAAAAGAAGAGAAGCGAAAAGCAAAGGAGAAAAGGAAAGATATAAACATTTAAATGCAGAGTTCCAAAGAATAGCAAGAAGAGATAAGAAAGCCTTCTTCAGTGATCAATGCAAAGAAATAGAGGAAAACAACAGAATGGGAAAGACTAGGGATCTCTTCAAGAAAATCAGAGATACCAAAAGAACATTTCATGCAAAGATGGGCATGATAAAGGACAGAGATGGTGTGGACCTAACAGAAGCGGAAGATATTAAGAAGAGGTGGCAAGAATACACAGAAGAACTGTACAAAAAAGAGCTTCAAGACCCAGATAATCATGATGATGTGATCACTGACCTAGAGCCAGACATCTTGGAATGTGAAGTCAAATGGGCCTTAGAAAGCATCACTACGAACAAAGCTAGTGGAGGTGATGGAATTCCAGTGGAGCTATTCCAAGTCCTGAATGATGATGCTGTGAAAGTGCTACACTCAATATGCCAGCAAATTTGGAAAACTCAGCAGTGGCCACAAGATTGGAAAAGGTCAGTTTTCATCCCAATCCCAAAGAAAGGCAATGCCAAGGAGTGCTCAAACTACTGAACAATTGCACTCATCTCACACGCTAGTAAAGTAATGCTCAAAATTCTCCAAGCCAGGCTTCAGCAATATGTGAACCGTGAACTTCCTGATGTTCAAGCTGGTTTTAGAAAAGGCAGAGGAACCAGAGATCAAATTGCCAACATCCGCTGGATCATGGAAAAAGCAAGAGAGTTCCAGAAAAACATCTATTTCTGCTTTCTTGACTATGCCAAAGCCTTTGACTGTGTGGATCACAATAAACTATGGAAAATTCTGAAAGAGATGGGAATACCAGACCACCTGATCTGCCTCTTAAGAAATCTGTATTCAGGTCAGGAAGTAACAGTTAGAACTGGTCATGGAACAACAGACTGGTTCCAAATAGGAAAAGGAGTACGTCAAGGCTGCATATTGTCACCATGTTTATTTAACTTATATGCAGAGTACATCATGAGAAATGGTGGACTGGAAGAAACACAAGTTGGAATCAAGATTGCCGGGAGAAATATCAATAACCTCAGATATGCAGATGACACCACCCTTATGGCAGAAAGTGAAGAGGGGCTAAAAAGCCTCTTGATGAAAGTGAAAGTGGAGAGTGAAAAGGTTGGCTTAAAGCTCAACATTCAGAAAACGAAGATCATGGCATCTGGTCCCATCACTGCGTGGGAAATAGATGGGGAAACAGTGGAAACAGTGTCAGACTTTGTTTTTCTGGGCTCCAAAATCACTGCAGATGGTGACTGCAGCCATGAAATTAAAAGACGCTTACTCCTTGGAAGGAAAGTTATGACCAACCTAGATAGCATATTCAAAAGCAGAGACATTACTTTCCCAACAAAGGTTTGCCTAGTCAAGGCTATGGTCTCTCCTGTGGTCATGTATGGATGTGAGAGCTGGACTGTGAAGAAGGCTGAGCGCCAAAGAATTGATGCTTTTGAACTGTGGTGTTGGAGAAGACTCTTGAGAGTCCCTTGGACTGCAAGAAGATCCAACCAGTCCATTCTGAAGGAGATCAATCCTGGAATTTCTTTGGAAGGAATGATGCTAAAGCTGAAACTCCAGTATTTTGGCCACCTCATGCCAAGAGTTGACTCATTGGAGAAGACTCTGATGCTGGGAGGGATTGAGGGCAGGAGGAGAAGGGGACGACAGAGGATGAGATGGCTGGATGGCATCACTGACTCGATGGATACGAGTCTGAGTGACCTCCGGGAGCTGGTGATGGACAGGGAAGCCTGGCGTGCTGCGGTTCATGGGGTTGCAAAGAGTCGGACACGACTGAGTGACTGATCTGATCTGATCTGATGTTGAGGTATGTTCCTTCTATTCCTGCTTTCTGGAGAGTTTTTATCATAAATGGATGTTGAGTTTTGTCAAAGGCTTTCTCTGCATCTATTGAGATAATCATATGGTTTTTATTTTTCAATTTGTTAATGTGGTGTATTACGTTGATTGATTTGTGAATATTGAAGAATCCTTGCATTCCTGGGATAAAGCCCACTTGGTCATGGTATATGATCTTTTTAATGTGTTGTTGGATTCTGATTGCCAGAATTTTGTTAAGGATTTTTGCATCTATGTTCATCAGTGATATTGGCCTGTAGTTTTCTTTTTTTGTGGCATCTTTGTCAGGTTTTGGTATTAGTGTGATGGTGGCCTCATAGAATGAGTTTGGAAGTTTGCCTTTTTCTGCAATTTTCTGGAACAGTTTGAGTAGGATAGGTGTTAGCTCTTCTCTAAATTTTTGGTAGAATTCAGCTGTGAAGCCATATGGACCTGGGCTTTTGTTTGCTGGAAGATTTCTGATTACAGTTTCAATTTCCGTGCTTGTGATGGGTCTGTTAAGATTTTCTATTTCTTCCTGATCCAGTTTTGGAAAGTTGTACTTTTCTAAGAATTTGTCCATTTCTTCCACGTTGTCCATTTTATTGCCATATAATTGCTGATAGTAGTCTCTTATGATCCTTTGTATTTCTGTGCTGTCTGTTGTGATCTCTCCATTTTCATTTCTAATTTTATTGATTTGATTTTTCTCCCTTTGTTTCTTGATGAGTCTGGTTAATGGTTTGTCAATTTTATTTACCCTTTCAAAGAACCAGCTTTTGGCTTTGTTGATTTTTGCTATGGTCTCTTTTGTTTCTTTTGCATTTATTTCTGCCCTAATTTTTAAGATTTCTTTCCTTCTACTAACCTTGGGATGCTTCATTTCTTCCTTTTCTAGTTGCTTTAGGTGTAGAGTTAGGTTGTTTATTTGGCCTTTTTCTTGTTTCTTGAGGTATGCCTGTATTGCTACGAACTTTCCCCTTAGGACTGCTTTTACAGTGTCCCACAGGTTTTGGGTTGTTGTGTTTTCATTTTCATTCGTTTCTATGCAGATTTTGATTTCTTTTTTGATTTCTTCTGTGATTTGTTGGCTATTCAGGAGCGTGTTGTTCAGCCTCCATATGTTGGAATTTTTAATAGTTTTTCTCCTGTTATTGAGATCTAATCTTACTGCATTGTGATCAGAAAAGATGCTTGGGATGATTTCAATTTTTCTGAACTCACCAAGGCTAGATTTATGACCCAGGATGTGGTCTATCCTGGAGAAGGTTCCGTGTGCGCTTGAGAAGAAGGTGAAATTCATTGTTTTGGGATGAAATGTCCTATAGATATCAATTAGGTCTAACTTGTCTATTGTATCATTTAAAGTTTGTGTTTCCTTGTTAATTTTCTGTTTAGTTGATCTATCCATTGGTGTGAGTGGGGTATTAAAGTCTCCCACTATTATTGTGTTATTGTTGATTTCTCCTTTCATCAAAAAGGCAATGGCACCCCACTCCAGTACTCTTGCCTGGAAAATCCCATGGACGCCGGAGCCTGATAGGCTGCAGTCCACAGGATCGCTAAGAGTCGGACACGACTGAGCAACTTCACTTTCACTTTTCACTTTCATTCATTGGAGAAGGAAATGGCAACCCACTCCAGTGTTCTTGCCTGGAGAATCCCAGGGACGGGGGAGCCTAGTGGGCTGCCGTCTATGAGGTCGAACAGAGTCAGCCACGACTGAAGTGACTTAGCATAGCATAGCATAGCATAGTATTTGTCTTACGTATTGCAGTGCTCCTATGTTGGGTGCATATATATTTATAATTGTTATATCTTCTTCTTGGATTGATCCTTTGATCATTATGTAGTGACCTTCTTTGTCTCTTTTCACAGCCTTTGTTTCAAAGTCTATTTTATCTGATATGAGTATTGCTACTCCTGCTTTCTTTTGGTCCCTATTTGCATGGAAAATCTTTTTCCAGCCCTTCACTTTCAGTCTGTATGTATCTCCTGTTTTGAGGTGGGTCTCTTGTAGACAACATATGTAGGTGTCTTGTTTTTGTATCCATTTGGCCAGTCTCTGTCTTTTGGTTGGGGCATTCAACCCGTTTACATTTAAGGTAATTAATGATAAATATGATCCCGTTGCCATTTACTTTGTTGTTTTGGGTTCAAATTAATATACCCTTTTTGTGTTTCCTGTCTAGCAAATGTCCTTTAGTATTTGTTGGAGAGCTGGTTTGGTGGTGCTGAATTCTCTCAGCTTTTGCTTGTCTGTAAAGGTTTTGATTTCTCCTTCATATTTGAATGAGATCCTTGCTGGGTACAATAATCTGGGCTGTAGGTTCTTTTCTTTCATCACTTTAAGTATGTCTTGCCATTCCCTCCTGGCTTGGAGAGTTTCTATTGAAAGATCAGCTGTTATCCTTATGGGAATCCCCTTGTGTGTTATTTGTTGTTTTTCCCTTGCTGCTTTTAATATTTGTTCTTTGTGTTTGATCTTTGTTAATTTGATTAATATGTGTCTTGGGGTGTTTCGCCTTGGGTTTATCCTGTTTGGGACTCTCTGGGTTTCTTGGACTTGAGTGATTATTTCCTTCCCCATTTTAGGGAACTTTTCAACTATTATCTCCTCCAGTATTTTCTCATGGTCTTTCTTTTTGTCTTCTTCTTCTGGGACTCCTACGATTCGAATGTTGTAACGTTTAATATTGTCCTGGAGGTCTCTGAGATTGTCCTCATTTCTTTTAATTCGTTTTTCTTTTTTCTCCTCTGATTCATTCATTTCTACCATTCTATCTTCTAATTCACTAATTCTATCTTCTGCCTCTGTTATTCTACTATTTGTTGCCTCCAGAGTGTTTTTGATCTCATTTATTGCATTATTCATTATATCTTGACTCTTTTTTATTTCTTCTAGGTCCTTGTTAAACCTTTCTTGCATCTTCTCAATGCTTTTCTCCAGGCTATTTATCTGTGATTCCATTTTGATTTCCAGATTTTGGATTAATTTCACTATCATTATTCGGAATTCTTTATCAGGTAGATTCGCTATTTCTTCCTCTTTTGATTGGTTTGGTGGGCATTTATCCTGTTCCTTTACCTGCTGGGAGTTCTTCTGTCTCTTCATCTTGTTTAAATTGCTGAGTTTGGGGTGTCCTTTCTGTATTCTGGCAGTTTGTGGAGTTCTCTTTATTGTGGCGTTTCCTCATTGTATGTGGGTTTGTACAGTTGGCTTGTCAAGGTTTCTTGGTTAGGGAAGCTTGTGTTGGAGTTCTGGTGGATGGAGCTGGATTTCTTCTCTCTGGAGTGCAGTGGAGTGTCTAGTAATGAGTTATGAGATATCTATGATTTTGGGGTCACTTTGGGTAGCCTGTATATTGGCTTGGTTTCAGTGTAGGTATGGAGGCATTTGATGAGCTCCTGTCTATTAATGTTCCGTGGGATTAGGGTTTGGACTTAAGCCTCCTGCTTCCAGTTATAGGTCTTATTTTTACAGTAGTCTCAAAAACTTCTTCTATACTGCACTCCACAACTGGACCGCTCAGAGATGTTCATGAAGTTATACAGAGAAGAAAAGAGGGAGGAAGGAGACAGAGGTATTCAGGAGGGTAAAAGGAGGGAATGAAAAGGAGAGAGAGAGATCCAGTCAGTGATAGGCAGAAATTGATTACATATACCAGAAAGCATAAATTAAAGATCTAGATTAGAGTTTGGAGTTTCAGGAATACAATGTCGAAGAAAAGATGAAGAGATAGAAAGAGGGAGGAAAAAAAAAAAAAAGGTCACAAAAGTTATAAAAAAAAATGAATAGGTAAAAAATTGATAGCAATTACCAATAAGCTAAACTTATGAATCTAGAGCAGAGTTTGGAGTTTCAAAAATACAATGTTAAAGGAAAGAAAAAAGGAAAAGACAAAAAGAAAAAAGAAAGAAGAAAAAAAAAAAAGGTTCGCTTTTACAAAGTAATAATAGGTTCTAAAAGTGTAAATTAAAGGAGTACTAAAGGATAAAAAAAATTTAAGAAAAAAATTTTTTTTAATAAAAAAATATACAAAAAATATATTAAAAAAAGAAAAAAAGAAATAAAGAAATAATAATGGTAAAAATAGCAACAATATATATATAAAACCTATATAAAATTCAAAAGCAGAGACATTACTTTACCAACAAAGGTTCGCCTAGTCAAGGCTATGGTCTTTCCTGTGGTCATGTATGGATGTGAGAGCTGGACTGTGAAGAAGGCTGAGCGCCGAAGAATTGATGCTTTTGAACTGTGGTGTTGGAGAAGACTCTTGAGAGTCCCTTGGACTGCAAGAAGATCCAACCAGTCCATTTTGAAGGAGATCAATCCTGGAATTTCTTTGGAAGGAATGATGCTAAAGCTGAAACTCCAGTATTTTGGCCACCTCATGCGAAGAGTTGACTCATTGGAGAAGACTCTGATGCTGGGAGGGATTGAGGGCAGGAGGAGAAGGGGATGACAGAGGATGAGATGGCTGGATGGCATCACTGACTCGATGGATGCGAGTCTGAGTGACCTCCGGGAGTTGGTGATGGACAGGGAGGCCTGGCGTGCTGCGATTCATGGGGTCGCAAAGAGTCGGACACGACTGAGCGACTGATCTGATCTGATCTGATCTGATATATAAAACTTTCTCTGTTATTGTTGTGGGTATTGTGGGTTCAGTTCATTTTCGGCTAGTTCCTTGTTCCGGCTTAGATTTCTCAAGATCTATAGGCCCCTTTCTCGGTAGTTGGTACTAACCACGAGGTTTTAGTTTATTGGCTGTTGCTTCCATGGCGGTTCCCTCTGTTATAGCTTCTTCTGTTTGCTGGTCTCTGCAGTGTCTGATTTCTGCCCTGATACAAAGGGGGTGGTGGTGGACACCCCGCCTTTTTTTTTTTTTTTTTTAGGCTCACTTGTTCAGTCGCGCTGTGGGGAGGGAGGGACACTGCAAATAAACATCACTGGCATGTGCTCACACTGGCTCAGCCACACTGGGTCTGCCCCCACTCACGGCGCGTGTAGCCTCCCTGCCTACTCTACTTAGACTCTATGTTTCCCCGCCGGAACCATCTGCGATCGGCCCTGGGCTACTTGCCCCTCCCAGGTCTAAGCCACTCAAGTTCAGGCACTCGGGTAGTCCTCAGAGGCCCAGGCTTGGTTGGGCCTGCGTTTTGTGTCCTTCACAGAATCCAGCAGCGCAGGTATTGAGGTGTTTAGCAAGCACGACTTCTGCAACTTATCTCCTCGCCGCCCCACGGTGCACTTTCTTAGGTGGATGTTAGCTGACCAGAGCCCCAAGAAGTCTTGGTTAGCAAAGAAGCCTGCTTACAGTTTTGTGAATAATGTCTCTCTGGGGCTGCGATTGCCTCCCTCTGGCTCTGGCTGCTTGTCACCAGAGGGGTGTGGACTGCAGCCGGCTATCTCTGTACAGTCCTTTGTTCTGTGCACAGGCCTGGCGGTGTCTTGGGTTAGGGCTGGCTTTTCGTGTGGTAGGTATCCCACAGTCTGGTTTGCTAGCCCAAATTATTCTGCTCAGGTAGCACTCGGGATATTTGGGCCGATGCAGCCCGCGCCCGCGGAGCCGCCCGCAGAGCCGCCCGGCCCGCTTTCTGCGAAGCCATCTGCACGGCGCCTCCCTGCCCAGCCCCCGCTTGCTAATGGCTGATGCAGGCTTTTTTGCTGCTTCTCCGCTGGGGAAGTTATCGTAGGGCTCGTAGTCTGTGGGTTTTAATTATTTATTTTCCTCCCTGATATGTTGGCCTCCATGCTTCCCAGGTTCAGCACAGACTCGGCAGCGAGAGTGTTTCCTGGTGTTTGGAAACTTCTCTCTTCTTTTTTTTTATGACTCCCTTCCCGGGACAGAGGTCCATCCCTCCCTCTTTGTCTCTTTTCTGTCTTTATATTTTTTCCTACCTCCTTTAGAAGGCAGTGAGTTGCTTTTCTGGGTATCTGATGTCCTCTGCCGGCATTCTGAAGTTGTTTTGTGGAATTTACTTGGCGTTTATATGTTCTTTTGATGAATTTGTGGAGGAGAAAGTGTTCTCCCCGTCCTATTCCTCCACCATCTTTGAACTCTGCCGCATTTATCTTTTTGAATTTGTTTTTGTTTTGGATATATACCTAGGAATAGAATTGCTGGGTCATGTGGTAGTTCTCTTTTTAGTTTTTTGAGAAATCTCCATACTGTTTTGCACAGTAGCCATACCAATTTACATTCCTACCAACAGTGTACCAGAGTTCCCTTTTCTCTACATCTCAACCCCAGGGTATTTCAGAGTGGCTTCCTAGCAGATGCTGTCAGTGCCTCACCCACATTCCTTCCTACCACCCCAGCATGCTCCAGCCCACTTCCAACTGCCAGGATCTGCATCTGCTTGCCTGAGGGCTTTTCCAGAGCCCTGGGCTTTCCTTAGACATAAAGGCTGGGCTATAAGGAAGGAGTGGGGAATTCATATCCCTGAGCACCTCAACCAAGAACTGATGGGACTGTGTGCTTAGTCACTCAATTGTGTCCGACTCTTTGTGACCCCATGAACTGTAGCCCACCAGGCTGTTCTGCCCATGGGGATTCTCCAGGCCAGAATACTGGAGTAGGTTGCCACGACTTCCTCCAGGGGATTTTCCCAACCCAGGGATCGAACCCAGGTCTCCTGCATTGTGGTAGATACTTTACTATCTGAGCCACTAGGGAAGCCTGATATGGAATACAAATATCCAACACTTCCTTTAATTTGGGATATGTTTTACACCATTTTCCCACATTTCTAGCACACTAAGCTCCATTTGCCAATATGCCAGCAAATTTGGAAAACCCAGCAGTGGCCACAGGACTGGAAAAGGTCAGTTTTCATCCCAATCCCAAAGAAAGGCAATGCCAAAGAATGTTCAAACTACTGCACAATTGCACTCATCTCACATGCTAGTAAAGTAATGCTCAAAATTCTCCAAGCCAGGCTTCAGCAATATGTGAACTATGAACTTCCAGATATTCAAGCTGGTTTTAGAAAAGGCAGAGGAATCAGAGATCAAATTGCCAACATCCGCTGGATCATGGAAAAAGCAAGAGAGTTCCAGAAAAACATCTATTTCTGCTTTCTTGACTATGCCAAAGCCTTTGTCTGTGTGGATCACTATAAACTGTGGGAAATTCTAAAAGAGAAGGGAATACCAAACCACCTGACCTGCCTGTTGAGAAACCTGTATGCAGGTCAGGAAGCAACAGTTAGAACTGGTCATGGAACAACAGACTGGTTCCAAATAGAAAAAGGAGTACGTCAAGGCTGTATATTGTCACCCTGTTTATTTAACTTCTATGCAGAGTACACATAAGAAACGCTGGGCTGGATGAAGCACAAGCTGGAATCAAGATTGCCAGGAGAAACATCAATAATGTCAGATATGCAGATGATACCACCCTTATGGCAGAAAGAGCCTTTTGATGAAAGTGAAAGTGGAGAGTGAAAAGGTTGGCTTAAAGCTCAACATTCAGAAAACGATCAGGCATCTGGTCCCATCACTTCATGGGAAATAGATGGGGAAATAGGGACACAGTGGCTGACTTTATTTTTCTGGGCTCCAAAATCACTGCAGATGGTGATTGCAACCATGAAATTAAAAGACGCTTACTCCTTGGAAGGAAAGTTATGACCAACCTAGACAGCATATTAAAAAGCAGAGACATTACTTTGCCAACAAAGATCTGTCTAGTCAAGACTATGGTTTTTCCAGTGGTCGTGTATGGATGTGAGAGCTGGACTATAAAGAAGGATGAGCGCCAAAGAATTTATGCTTTTGAACTGTGGTGTTGGAGAAGACTCTTGAGAGGCCCTTGGACTGCATGGAGAACCAACAGTCCATTCTAAAGGAGATCAGTCCTGGGTGTTCATTGGAGGGACTGATGCTAAAGCTGAAACCCCAATACTTTGGCCACCTGGTGAGCAGAGTTGGAGAAGGGGATGACAGAGGATGAGATGGTTGGATGGCATCACTGACTCAATGGACATGGGTTTGGGTGGACTCTAGGAATTGGTGATAGACAGGGAGGCCTCGCCTGCTGCACTTCATGGCGTCGCAAAGAGTCAGACACCACTGAGCGACTGAACTGAACTGAAGCTCCGTTTGCCCATGATGATGACTGGCTTGATAACTCACCCTTTATGGCTTTCTTTCTTTCCCTGCCACTTTCTCATCCCCTTCCAGTGCTTCCAATACCTCCCAAACAAACTACTTTCATTGCAATCCTTAACTCATTTGTTCCTGCACCCACATTGAGGTGTGAGATATAATGGCAAAGAGGAAACCTCCTAGCCAAAGATCAGTCAAATCAAGATGTAGAAGTTACAGCTGATGAACTATAATGGACATAGGGCCTGATACTTAATAGTTGTTCTACGAATGCTTTTGAAATAATCATTGCTTATTGTCCTCCTCTCAAGGAGTGCCCAATCCAATGGGAGAGGCTGACATATAAAGCATGAGACTCTAGTATTATGTAGTCAGTGGTACAGAGAGATATGAGAAACTTCTATGTGAGAAGATATAAATGGTTCAGCAGGATGGGGTTAGGAGTGAAGGAGAGGGTTCAGGAGAAGCTTTGTTGATGGGGTGATATGAGGTAGGGAAGGTTGATAGGAGCACTTCAAAAGGAGAAGCATGAACACAGAGATATTTGAAGAAGCCAGAAATACTGCCATGGTGAGGGAACATGGTGGCTGGAACATGGGGTGTTGGGGAGCAATGACTGGGATGAGATGGTGAGAAGCTTCAAATGCCAGTCTAAGTAGAGAGTTGGCCTCATCCTACAAGTGATGAGTAACATGATCATATTTATGTATTAGAAAATCTTATTTCCAGATATGTATGGAGTAACTATGGGCTACCTGAGGCTTTCTCCGAGCTCAATTTACAGAGATGGGGCTATAGAATGTGAATGGTTAAATGTGTGCGGTACCTTTATTTGAATGCAAACCCTACCACTTACTAATTGTGTTATTAAAATAACTAGCATTTTTAAAATTATTGAAATATATTTGGAATGGTGGTGGTAATTTAGTTGGTAAACTACTGACTTTTGCGGTTCCATGGACTGTAGCCCACCAGGCTCCTCTGTCCGTGGAATTCTCCAGGCAAGAATACTGGAGTGGGTTGCCATTTCCTTCTCCAGGGGATCTTCCTAACCCAAGGATTGAACCTGTCTCCTACATTGCAGGGAGATTCTTTACCAACAAAACCACCAGGGAAACCCATATTTGGCATATAGTATTATATTAGTTTCAGCTGTACGACATAATGATTCAACATTTGTGTACATTGCAAATGATCATCACGGTAAGTCTAGTTACCATCTGTCACCATACAAATTTCATACAATATTATTGACCGTATTACCCATGTTGTACATTACATCCCCATGACTTATTTTATAACCAGGAGTCTGTATCTCTTGATCCCTTTCACCAATTTGTCCCACTCCCCTCCCCTCTGCTCTAGCAATTCACCAGTCTGTGTTCTATATGAGTCTGCATTATGTTTTGTTTTTCTTTTTAGATTCCACATATAATTGAAATCATGTGGTATTTTTCTTTCTCTGTCTGACCTATTCACTTAGCATGGTAGCCTCAGATTTGTTCACATTGTAAGTGGCAAGATTTCTTTCTTTTTGACTGAGTAGTATTTTTCTCTCTCTCTCTTCCCGCCTCCATATTTTCTTTATCCATTTACCTATCAATGGATACTTAAGTTGTTTTCATATCTTGAGTACGCTGCTGCTGCTGCTAAGTCGCTTCAGTCGTGTCTGACTCTGTGCAACCCAATGGATGGCAGCCCACCAGGCTTCCCTGTCCCTGGGATTCTCCAGGCAAGAACACTGGAGTGAGTTGCCATTTCCTTCTCCAATGCATGAAAGTGAAAAGTGAAAGTGAAGTCGCTCAGTTGTGTCCGATCTCGACTATGCTGCTGCTGCTGCTGCTGCTAAGTCGCTTCAGTCGTGTCCAACTCTGTGCGACCGCATAGACGGCAGCCCACCAGGCTCCACCATCCCTGGGATTCTCCAGGCAAGAACAGTGGTGTGGGTTGCCATTTCCTTCTCCAATGCATGAAAGTGAAAAGTGAAAAGTGAAAGTGAAGTCGCTCAGTCGTGTCCGACTCCTAGCGACCCCATGGACTGCAGCCTACTAGGCTCCTCCATCCATGGGGTTTTCCAGGCAAGAGTACTGGAGTGGGGTGCCATTGCCTTCTCCAGATCTTGACTATAGTGCTAAACATAGGATTGCATATATCTTTTTGAACTGATTTTGTTTTCTCCAAATAGATACCACGAAATGGAATTGCTATATTGTACAGTAGTTATGCTTTTAATTTTTTGAGGAAACTTCATGCTCTTTTTCATAGTGGTTGCACCAGTTTACATTCCCACTAACAGTGCATGAAGATTCCCCTTGCTCCACATCCTACCAACATTTGTTATTTTTTGTCTTTTTGATAATGTCTATCCTGAAGAACATTCTGAGTGCACTTAAAAAGAATGTGTATTCTGCTACTTTAGGATGGAATATTCTACATATATCGATTAAGTTCATTTGACCTAATGTATTGTTTAAGGCCAATGTTTCCTTATTGATTTTCTGTCTAGATGATCTATCCATTGATGTAAGTGAGGTCTTAAATTCCCTACTATTATTCCTGTCAATTTATTCCTTTAAATCTGATAATATTTGGTTTATGTATTCTGGTGCTTTCATGTTGGGTGCATGTACATTTTTAAGTATTATATCTTCTTGCTGGATTGACCCCTCTGTCATTATATAATGTCCTTTGTCTTTTATTACAGTCTTTGTTTTAAAGTCTATTTTGTCTGATATGAATATACCTACACCAGCTTTCTTTTTATTTGCACAGGACATCTTTCTCCAGCCCTGCACTTTCAGTCTATGTGTATGTCTTTCCTTCTGAAGTAAGTCTCTTGTAGGCAGCATATAGATGTTTTGCTTGTTTGTTTTTATTCATTCAGCCACTCAATGAATTTTATTGGAGGATTTTATCTATTTACATTTAAAGTAATTATTGATAGGTATGAACTTATTGCCATTTTATTAATTGTTTTCTGAATGTTTTTATAATTCTTTTCCTTTCTTCTTCCTTTCTCCCTTCTATTGTGCTTTGGTGACGTTCTATAGTGAAAAATAGTTAATATTTTTTGAGTCTACTATGTGACTGGCATTGTTTTAAGTGCTTTTTTACATGTTCTCAATTATTAAGTCACTTGCCCTGTCATTTTACATCCAGTATATAGTACTTTGCGACAATATTTTATGTAGCTGCTCTGAAGGATAGTTTGTGTAAACTTCTTATAATGGTGTCTTACACACAGGAGGTAGGAGGTGCTGGATAAATGCTATTGTTATCATTATCCTGTTCCTCTGCTTTCAGAAGAGCTCATATGAAGTAGAATCTATGGATTTGCCTAATTTCCACACATCTGAGTTCAGACATTACTGAACAGCATTTCTGGAAGGCATCTGCCCTTGTTGAAGGACAGATTGGAGCTGATATGGTACAATACTCCATTACCTTCCTTTCCTTTTACAGCTCTGAATTTTCATCCACCAAAAAGCTGCTCAACCGAGACCAGAGCCTGTAGAGAGCTGTCCTTTGGTGGAGGTGCTGAAGGAGTTAGGATAAGTTGTTCAGCTGTCAAGGCACCTGAGCAGTGTTCTTAGAATATAGGAGAACAAAACAAAACAAAGGCATAAAGCCAGCAGTGAGTTTCAGGAGCAGGGTTTGGAGCAGCTTCTATCTGATGTACCTAGCTCCCAGGAAGTTCCGCTCTCCTATCTGTAGGACCGTCTGTGGAGCCTCCAGTAGCACAGCACAGGGAGAAGGTTCACACAGCTTTGATTGCCTATGAAAAGGGTTGCTGAGTTTCCTTCTTGAAAGCCCTTACTCCCGAAGCTTCAGTTCTAGTTCTGAATGTCGCAAGTGAAGCTATGACAGCTTGAGGGACAGTGGGGACTGTGGAGTAAAAAGTTGCTAAGCTTCTTATCCAGGTATATGATAAAATTGTAAGTTCAGAATTGGGAATGTGGGCTATAGGCCTCCATGACAATTTTGGATTAGAATTCAACTTTCATATTTCTGGAAACAAATGAAGTCTGGAAAGAGAGCAGTGCACTGATATTGTGATTTAAATTTTACACTCAAAAATTAAAATAATTGTAACTTTTTTCAGAAAAGCATTGCATGACTGTACTGTTTGCTTTTGTATATCCTCCCAGATTTTTGTCCTTTTCACTGAGTCTTCTACTCTGAGGCAAGCAGAAAAGGTGGAACTCAACTTTCTCAATAAAACATGGTAAACTTGAGTCTTAAGAAGTTTCATTTTCACAAGGAACTGCTGGGCTCTTTTCCAGTTACTTTAAAACAGTAGTAGGTGAAATGAAAACACAACAACCCAAAACCTGTGGGACACTGTAAAAGCAGTCCTAAGGGGCAAGTTCATAGTAATACAGGCATACCTCAAGAAACAAGAAAAAAGTCAAATAAATAACATAACTCTACACCTAAAGCAACTAGAAAAGGAAGAAATGATGAACCACAGGGTTAGTAAAAGAAAGAAGTCTTAAAAATTAGGGCAGAAATAAATGCAAAAGAAACAAAAGAGACCATAGCAAAAAATCAACAAAGCCAAAAGCTGGTTCTTTGAAAGGATAAATAAAATTGACAGACCATTAGCCAGACTCATCAAGAAAGAAAGGGAGAAAAATCAAATCAATAAAATTAGAAATGAAAATGGAGAGATCACAACAGACAACACAGAAATACAAAGGATCATAAGAGACTACTATCAGCAATTATATGGCAATAAAATGGACAACGTGGAAGAAATGGACAAATTCTTAGAAAAGTACAACTTTCCAAAACTGGATCAGGAAGAAATAGAAAATCTTAATAGACCCATCACAAGCACGGAAATTAAAACTATAATCAGAAATCTTCCAGCAAACAAAAGCCAGGTCCAGACGGCTTCACAGCTGAATTCTACCAAAAATTTAGAGAGGAGCCTACACCTATCCTACTCAAACTGTTCCAGAAAATTGCAGAGGAAGGTAAACTTCCAAACTCATTCTATGAGGCCACCATCACCCTAATACCAAAACCTGACACAGATGCCACCAAAAAAGAAAACTACAGGCCAATATCACTGATGAACATAGATGCAAAAATCCTTAACAAAATTCTAGCAATCAGAATCCAACAACACATTAAAAAGATCATACACCATGACCAAGTGGGCTTTATCCCAGGAATGCAAGGATTCTTCAATATCCTCAAATCAATCAATGTAATACACCACATTAACAAATTGAAAAATAAAAACCATATGATTATCTCAATAGATGCAGAGAAAGCCTTTGACAAAATTCAACATCCATTTATGATAAAAAAAACTCTCCAGAAAGCAGGAATAGAAGGAACATACCTCAACATAATAAAAGCTATATATGACAAACGCACAGCAAACATTATCCTCAATGGTGAAAAATTGAAAGCATTTCCTCTAAAGTCAAGAACAAGACAAGGGTGCCCACTTTCACCATTACTATTCAACATAGTTTTGGAAGTTTTGGCCACAGCAATCAGAGCAGAAAAATAAAAGGAATCCAAACTGGAAAAGAAGAAGTAAAACTCTCACTGTCTGCAGATGACACGATCCTCTACGTAGAAAATCCTAAAGATTCCACCAGAAAATTACTAGAACTAATGAATGAATATAGTAAAGTTGCAGGATATAAAATCAACACACAGAAATCCCTTGCATTCCTGTACACTAATAATGAGAAAATAGAAAGAGAAATTAAGGAAACAATTCCATTCACCATTGCAACCAAAAGAATAAAATACTTAGGAATATATCTACCTAAAGAAACTAAAGACCTATATATAGAAAACTATAAAAAACTGGTGAAAGAAATCAAAGAGGACACTAATAGATGGAGAAATATACCATGTTCATGGCTTGGTAGAATCAACATAGTGAAAATGAGTATACTACCCAAAGCAACGTATAGATTCAAGGCAATCCCTATCAAGCTACCAACAGTATTCTTCACAGAGCTAGAACAAATAATTTCACAATTTGTATGGAAATACAAAAAACCTCGAATAGCCAAAGCAATCTTGAGAAAGAAGAATGGAACTGGAGGAATCAACCTGCCTGACTTCAGACTCTACTACAAAGCCACAGTCATCAAGACAGTATGGTACTGGCACAAAGACAGAAATATAGATCAATGGAACAAAATAGAAAGCCCAGAGATAAATCCACGCACATATGGACACCTTATCTTTGATAAAGGAGGCAAGAATATACAATGGATTAAAGGCAATCTCTTTAACAAGTGGTGCTGGGAAAACTGGTCAACCACTCGTAAAAGAATGAAACTAGAGCACTTTCTAACACCATCAGATCAGATCAGTCGCTCAGTCGTGTCCGACTCTTTGCGACCCCATGAACTGCAGCACGCCAGGCCTCCCTGTCCATCACCAGCTCCCGGAGGTCACCCAGACTCGCATCCATCGAGTCAGTGATGCCATCCAGCCATCTCATCCTCTGTCGTCCCCTTCTCCTCCTGCCCTCAATCCCTCCCAGCATCAGAGTCTTCTCCAATGAGTCAACTCTTCGCATGAGGTGGCCAAAATACTGGAGTTTCAGCTTTAGCATCATTCCTTCCAAAGAAATCCCAGGATTGATCTCCTTCAGAATGGACTGGTTGGATCTTCTTGCAGTCCAAGGGACTCTCAAGAGTCTTCTCCAACACCACAGTTCAAAAGCATCAATTCTTCGGTGCTCAGCCTTCTTCACAGTCCAGCTCTCACATCCATACATGACCACAGGAAAGACCATAGCCTTGACTAGGCGAACCTTTGTTGGTAAAGTAATGTCTCTGCTTTTGAATATGCTATCTAGTTTGGTCATAACTTTCCTTCCAAGGAGCAAGCGTCTTTTAATTTCATGGCTGCAGTCATCATCTGCAGTGATTTTGGAGCCCAGAAAAACAAAGTCTGACACTGTTTCCACTGTTTCCCCATCTATTTCCCATGCAGTGATGGGACCAGATGCCATGATCTTCGTTTTCTGAATGTTAAAGATCTAAACGTAAGACCAGAAACTATAAAACTCCTAGAGGAGAACATAGGCAAAACACTCTCTGACATACATCACAGCACGATCCTCTATGACCCCTCCCAGAATATTGGAAATAAGAGCAAAAATAAATAAATGGGACCTAATTAAACTTAAAAGCTTCTGCACAACAAAGGAAATTATAAGCAAGGTGAAAAGACAGCCTTCAGAATGGGAGAAAATAATAGCAAATGAAGCAACAGACAAACAACTAATCTCAAAAATACAAGCAACTCCTACAGCTCAATTCCAGAAAAATAAATGACCCAATCAAAAAATGGGCCAAAGAACTAGGTAGACATTTCTCCAAAGAAGACATACATATGGCTAACAAACACATGAAAAGATGCTCAACATCACTCATTATCAGAGAAATGCAAATCAAAACCATTTCATGCCAGTCAGAATGGCTGCGATCCAATAGTCTACAAGCAATAAATACTGGAGAGGGTGTGGAGAAAAGGGAACCCTCTTAAACTGTTGGTGGGAATGCAAACTAGTATAGCCACTATGGAGAACAGTGTGGAGATTTCTTAAAAAACTGGATATAGAACTGCCTTATGATCCAGCAATCCCACTGCTGGGCATACACACTTAGGAAACCAGAAATGAAAGAGACATGTGTACCCCAATGTTCATCGCAGCACTGTTTATAATAGACAGGACATGGAAGCAACCTAGATGTCCATCCACAGACGAATGGATAAGAAAGCTGTGGTACATGTACACAATGGAGTATTACTCAGCCATTAAAAAGAATACATTTGAAACAGTTCTAATGAAGTGGATGAAACTGGAGCCTATTATACAGAGTGAAGTAAGCCAGAAAGAAAAACACCAATACAGTATACTAACACATATATATGGAATTTAGGAAGATGGTAACAATAACCCTGTATACGAGACAGCAAAAGAGACACTGATGTATAGAACAGTCTTTTGGACTCTGTGGGAGAGGGAGAGGGTGGGATGATTTGGGAGAATGGCATTGAAACATGTGTAATATCATATATGAAACGAGTCGCCAGTCTAGGTTCAATGCATGATACTGGATGCTTGGGGCTGGTGTACTGGGACGACACAGAGGGATGGTATGGGGAGGGAGGAGGGTTCAGGATGGGGAACACATGTATACCTGTGGCAGATTCATTTTGATACATGGCAAAACCAATACAATATTGTAAAGTTAAAAAAAAAAAAAAACACAGTAGTAGGGGGAAGACTACCTACCATTTGTTGTGCCCATGTATGACTATTGATACTCAGTACACATTCTTGTCTCCTTCTTGTGAGTGGGTGTTTATATGTCTGTCTGTACTTTTGACATCAAATTATATATGCTGGCCTGAAAACTACTTTCCTTTTCGAATGATACATCATCTTACAAAAATACCTTTGACATTTACCTCACTTTAAAATGTAAGAAGATAAGTGGAGATACCATTTTTCAATTTGTGCTCCCCTGTGTAATGTAGACACTAAATGATATTTTTGATTTACATTCTGTAGCCAACTTGTCAAACCCAAGGTTCAGCATCTTTTCAAAATAATATATATATAACATTTTTATTGGTTGTTTCACTATGGCAGAGTGCAATAAAAGAGAATTCACTTGTGTCTACAGTCTGGAAATTACTATTTTTTACTATCCATTTGGTTAATGTGTTAATTATTTTAGGTAAAATCTGAAACATCAAGCAGGTTAAGCATCAACCAAGGAAATAACATTAGTAACTGTTATTATCAGTGAGGTAAAAAACATGCTTTAGAATACCTTCATGCTAAACTTATCAGTGATACCAAATTGCAAGAGTAAAAGAAAGTTTCAGATTCTCAGCAGGGAGCATTGGAAAGCATTGACTCTCTCTTTGCCCCTCTGGGAGCATGTCTAAGTCCTACAAACAGACTTTTAGAGTGAAATGCTTGCTACATAATCTGTTTAGCAAGAGATGAGGCTGTGATTTTAGGCATTTACATATATATATAATTATTACATATATATAATTACATATATAATACATATATGTATGGGCTTCCCAGGTGGCACTAGTGGTAAAGAATCCACCTGCCAATCCAGGAGACATAAGAGAAGTGGGTTTGATCCCTGGGTCGGGAAGATCCCCTGGAGGAGGGCATCGCAATCCACTCCAGGATTCTCGCCTGGAGAATCCCATGGACAGGGGAGCCTGGTGGGCTACACAGTCCATCGCGTTGCACAGAGCACAGAGTTGGACACGACTGAAGTGACGTAGCAGCCCTTTTTATTTTTTTCCCTACTCAAAGTGTGGACCCTGGACTAGCAACACTGACATTATCTTGGAGCTTGTTAGAAATGCAAAATCTTGGGCCCTACTCTAGATATTATGAATCAGAATCTGCATTTTAAAAAATATCCTTGACTCATGTTGCATTGGAGAGAGAAAATATTGCTGAAGGAAGATTTTGAAGTCTGCATCTATGTAATCATTTGTAGAACTCAGAAATACCCGCCAAGTGAGCAAAAGAATCAAAGGGTCTCCTTCCCTTTTACTGTACTGATTCTCCATATAGTGAGGTCTACTGTCTCGTGTTGGAGGCTGCCTTGGTTTGAATCCTGCTTTACCATTTGCATAAGTTCTCTTTATCTTGGTTTGCCCACCTGTACAAAAGGAAAAATAATAGTGTATCAAATAGTTGTGAGGATTAAATGAATTAAGACTTTTCAGGCTCTTAGTGCTTAGCACATAGCATGTGTTCATTACCATCATTATCAAGGTCTGTTTTATAAGCCATTATCTTAAAACCTCAAATCTTCCTCTAAGGCTGCTGCTGGCAGAATGGTCCAGAGACAAGGCTGGTCAACTCAGAGCACCTGGGCTGCATGGATTTGGCTAAAATTCCTTTAAGGCAGGTCCAGGCCTGGCATGCTGCAGTCTTTGAGGTCACAAAGAGTCGGACATGACTGGGTGACTGAACAACAGCAGCAAGCCCTGGCATACAGGAGCTTACTGCCCAAGTGTAATGACCATGGGATGTTAATTGCTGGTTTCTCTTTCCCCAAATTCCACTCATTAAAAATCATGGCAGATTTTTAGCCAATTCCCTGAAACTTATTATCTTTACTTTGTGAAATAAGCCTCTTGAGTATAGCGGAAACCCGCTCTTAATAATTCTCCTTATTACATAAGCTGATATCATTGACAGACTAGATTCTGCCATCTTCTCCTTTTTCTCTTTACCCCCTGCAGGTAACCGTTAAGATGATAGATTGAGTGATACTGAAATGGAAGGAACCTGTTTCCATCCTTCACCAACCACCCTTCTTCAACCACAGGAAGACATGTGCCAGACAGAGGAACACTTCCCAGCTAGAGGTTTCATCTCTGGTTCCAGTATGGGGCCCTGGGGGCCAAGGGGGAGTCCTGTTGCCTAGGTCAGTGCTTCTGAAATTCTAATATACTAATGTTACCTATTTTATTAAAATGCAGATTCTGAGTTAATCGAGCTGAGTAGGACCTGAGATTCTGCATTTCTAACAAGCTCCCAGGTAGTATCAATGTTGCTGATCCATGAACCACAGTTTTAGTGAGGCCTGGGCTGGAACCAGCCTGAGTAGCTCAGCAAGGATTCTTCTGCACCTGCCTGCCTGAGCCATCACCTGGATCTTGGCACTCTTTGCAACTGGTTCTCAGCCCTATCTTCACGTTACAATTGCCTGGGGCTCCTGGTCCCAAACTCCAGATATCCTGATGTAATCGGTTTGGAGTTTATGGAAGAGAGCCAAAAAGAAAGGATCAGAAAGAAATGATTCTGGGAAGTCTTGGACATTTCATTCCTCTGTATTAGCAATGAAATTCCTTCTTGGCACTGTGATCCAACAAAATAAACTTGCCCTTGATCCTGATCCAGATTTGGAATAGAAAGTCAAAAAAAATGGGGATCCTTGAGCTTTTCATGGTGGCAAATTTTTAAAAATTATTTATTTATGGCTGCGCTGGGTCTTTGATATGGTGCACAGGCTCTTCGTTGCTGTGAGCAAGCTTTCTCTAGTTTCTGTGAGTGGGAGCTACTCTCTAGTTGCGATGCACAGGCTTCTCGTTGCAATAGCTTCTCTAGTTGTGGAGCATGGGTGTGCAGGCTTCAGTAGTCGTGGCACACGGGCTTAGTTGACCTGTGGCATGTGGGATCGTAGTTCCCAGGCCAGGATTGCACCTGTGTCCCTTGCATGTGGATCCTTAACCACTGCACTGTCAGGGTGGTACCCATGGTGGTAAATTATAACTGCATGTAATCAACGTGGGAGCTTCCGAGGTGGCGCTAGTGGTAAAGAACCTGCCTGCCAATGCAGGAGACATAAGAGACATGAGTTCGATCCCTGGGTCGGGAAGATCCCCTGGATAAGGACATGGCAACCCACTTCAGTATTCTAGCCTGGAGAATAGCCTGGGGTACTACAGTCCATGGGGTCACAAAGAGTCAGACACAACTGAAGCAACTGAGCACACACACATGTGATTAACATGGGTGTCAAAGCATTTTTATAGAGCAATTCCAGAGTATTTTTCAAAGTGTAATGCTAAAACATGTTCTTAAGGGAAAGCAAAAAGCAAAAAAAAAAGAAATGCAAAAAAGCAAAATGGCTGTCTGGGGAGGCCTTACAAATAGCTGTGAAAAGAAGAGAAGTGAAAAGCAAAGGAGCAAAGGAAAGATATAAGCATCTGAATGCAGAGTTCCAAAGAATAGCAAGAAGAGATAAGAAAGCCTTCCTCAGCAATGAGTGCAAAGAAATAGAGGAAAACAACAGAATGGAAAAGACTAGAGATCTCTTGAAGAAAATTAGAGATACTAAGGGAACATTTCATGCAAAGATGGGCACAATAAAGGACAGAAATGGTATGGACCTAACAGAAGCAGAAGATATTAAGAAGAGATGGCAAGAATACACAGAAGAACTGTACAAAAAAGATCTCCATGACCCAGATAATCACGACGGTGTGATCACTGACCTAGAGCCAGACATCCTGGGATGTGAAGTCAAGTGGACCTTAGAAAGCATCACTACGAACAAAGCTAGTGGAGGCGATGGAATTTCAGTTGAGCTATTTCAAATCCTGAAAGATGAAGCTGTGAAAGTGCTGCACTCAATATGCCAGCAAATTTGGAAAACTCAGCAGTGTCCATAGGACTGGAAAAGGTCAGTTTTCATTCCAATCCCAAAGAAAGGCAATGCCAAAGAATGCTCAAACTACTGCACAATTGCACTCATCTCACACGCTAGTAAAGTAATGCTCAAAATTCTCCAAGCCAGGCTTCAGCAATATGTGAACCGTGAACTTCCTGATGTTCAAGCTGGTTTTAGAAAAGGCAGAGGAACCAGAGATCAAATTGCCAACATCCGCTGGATCATGGAAAAAGCAAGAGAGTTCCAGAAAAACATCTATTTCTGCTTTCTTGACTATGCCAAAGCCTTTGACTGTGTGGATCACAATGAACTGTGGAAAATTCTGAAAGAGATGGGAATACCAGACCACCTGATCTGCCTCTTGAGAAATTTGTATGCAGGTCAGGAAGCGACAGTTAGAACTGGACATAGAACAACAGACTGTTTCCAAATAGGAAAAGGAGTACGTCAAGGCTGCATATTGTCACCCTGCTTATTTAACTTATATGCAGAGTACATCATGAGAAATGTTGGACTGGAAGAAACACAAGTTGGAATCAAGATTGCCGGGAGAAATATCAATAACCTCAGATATGCAGATGACACCACCCTTATGGCAGAAAGTGAAGAGGGGCTAAAAAGCCTCTTGATGAAGGTGAAAGTGGAGAGTGAAAAGGTTGGCTTAAAGCTCAACATTCAGAAAACGAAGATCATGGCATCTGGTCCCATTACTTCATGGGAAATAGATGGGGAAACAGTGGAAACAATGTCAGACTTTATTTTTGGGGGCTCCAAAATCACTATAGATGGTGAGTGCAGCCATGAAATTAAAAGACGCTTACTCCTTGGAAGGAAAGTTACGACCAACCTAGATAGCATATTCAAAAGCAGAGACATTACTTTGCCAACAAAGGTCCATCTAGTCAAGGCTATGGTCTTTCCTGTGGTCATGTATGGATGTGAGAGTTGGTTTGTGGAGAAGGCTGAGTGCCGAAGAATTGATGCCTTTGAACTGTGGTGTTGGAGAAGACTCTTGAGAGTCGCTTGGACTGCAAGGAGATCCAACTAGTCCATCTGAAGATCAGCCCTGGGATTTCTTTGGAAGGAATGATGCTAAAGCTGAAACTCCAGTACTTTGACCACCTCATGCGAAGAGTCAACTCATTGGAAAAGACTCTGATGCTGGGAGGGATTGGGGGCAGGAGGAGAAGGGGACGACAGAGGATGAGATGGCTGGATGGCATCACTGACTCGATGGACGTGAGTCTGGGTGAACTCTGGGAGTTGGTGATGGGCAGGGTGGCCTGGCATGCTGCAATTCATGGGGTGGCAAAGAGTCGGACACAACTGAACTGAACTGAACTGAAGGAAAAGCTAAGTTCAGGAATTTTGAAATGCTGATTTCCTCTGACTCTGGCAAAGATAGAGTCAAGTGGGTATTGGCTTCAGGTAAAACGGTATAAATATATGATCCTTTTCTTTGAGGACGTTATACTTTAGTTAGGAAGATAAGACCAATACAAGGGTGTGGTAAAAGGTTAACTCAGCAGGTCTGGGGTTCCTAAAACTTGTGCATTCCAAAGAAAGCCTTTCGCTATAAGACTGGCCCATGGCTAGTTCCTAGGAGTTACCTCTGATCCCTTAGAATATCCTGCTTAATAAGAGTATTTTTATATGCTTGAGCCCCAGTCCTACACTTTATCCAAACATAGCTCTCAAGATGGTGGCTGGCCACAATCTCTACAAAAGACTCAAATCAGAACAGTTAATGGAACAAGCCACAGTCCCTACTGTTGCAAATGATCTCAAGGTTATGTTGTAGTTATTTAGTCACTAAGTCATGTCAGACTCTGACCCCTATGGACTGTAGCCCCCCAGGCTCCTTTGTCCATGGGAATTCCCAGGCAAGAATACTGGAGAGGGTAGCCATCCCTTCTCCAGGGCATCATCCCGACCCATGGATCGAACCTGTATCTCCCTCATTGCAGGTGGATTCTTTACCAGTTGATAATAATATAATAAATAGTATATTATTTATTATATATAGCAAATTATTATATATAATATATATAATAATAATGTATAATAATTTACTATATATAATAATATATAGTAAATTATTATACATTTTTGATCTGATCTGATCTGATATATAATAAATAATATACTATTTATTATATTATTATATTTATTATTAATAGTATAAGTAGATAATAAATATTATCTACTTCCTTTGTCATCCATTCTAGATCCCCTCACCCTAGACCTGCAACGTAGGCCAGCAAAGTACAGTCTGTAAGAAATTAGCATCTAGAACATATAAAAGGAAATAAATGAAATGTGTTGAATGTCTAATAAAACTCAAACTGATACACTATATGGGTCTGCTGGACTCCAGGTATGGGAATTATTGCTGGCTGTGTAAATGATACTTTGTGGATTGCTGTTGTGGAAGGAAATGTGCTGTATTTCTGTATTTTGAGGCAGAACAGGAGATTGAAAACTACTGATCTAGAAAACAGCTAATATTTGAAAACTTGATTTAAATTTAAAATTTTCTACAGAGTGAAGAAGTATCTTGATTGAATATGTACAACTGATCATAATTTATGAGACAAAGAAACATTTTTTTATACTAACATGAGAATTATATCCTGTCATTTCCTTCGCATCTGCTGAAATCCTATTTCACAACACTGGTCACTAAACCTCTTAATTTATTACTGTGGTCAAAAAACATACAATTAAATAAAAATTTAGTGTCATTCCTCTTCAAGTAAAGTCACCAGAGAGGCTTATATTTAAGAAAAGCTTAGAAAAGAGAAACATACACACAGCAGCATTCTCTATTTCTGATTCGAATTAATTTCTGTTTCAAGAAGTCAAAAGTCAGTTTGATATCAGGTCTCCATTTGACCAAGAGACTGCATGGCATCAAGGGTTTAGTCCTGTGTTCTTCCCTCTAAAGAGATAATCGGCAAAATTTATTCAGAGTAATTAGGAAATTTTCACATTATGATGACAAATGCAATAAATATGTATGAAATTATTTTATAAAAATTAAAGATGAGATAAAACTATAAAACTCAACTTTTACTATCATTGTTATTGTTGCTGCTGCTGCTATTCAGATTTCTTATTCCTTGCCTAAATCTCTTGGAGTTGTGTGTCAGAATTCAGGATTTTTTTTTTTTTTTAAATAATACCATATGTTTACTATGTATTACAAAACAGCTTCCATTTTGCCTGGGGAAGAATCCTGTAATGAACAGATAAATATTTATGCCTCAAAATGTTGAGTATTCAAAGTAAATGGTATAAATAAGGGCTATGAATAGTCTTTACACTTTAGGCCAAGTTTTGCCATCAGATTAATTCAGGTCATGTCAGACTTCACTGCCAAATGAATTATAAAACCTAGTTTTGGCTTTTGTGATTTAAAATTGCAGCTATGTGTTTGTAGACTCTATTATTATTATCATTACAAAATCAAAGTTGGATGAAAAAGGGCAAATATTATCTGTACCCAGAATGTTTGCTCAGTGTCACTGCTTAGAAGGTGCTATTCATGGTGGAAGGAAATAGGCTTTCTTGTTAGACAGACCTGGGTTTGAATCAAACTTGAGAAAATTACTTACTGTCCTTGAACTTTCTTTTTCTCATCTATAAAATGTGTACAATAACTGTGAACTCTTGGCTTTCTCCCAGGATATATCTTGAGAGCTTATGAAACTACAAACTTAAGTATCCCTAGATAATATAAATTTTCTCTCAAAGTTTAGTATATTTTTACTAAACCCAATTGCTTATCCTCTAGTTAATCTGTTGGAACTCACAGTAGTGAGAAGGTCTGGATGGTGGAGCTCCTATGTATGCTGTGTTGCTCAGTCGTGTCTGACTCTTTTCGACCATTCGGGCTGTAGCCCACCAGATTCCACTGTCCATGGGATTTTTCAGGCAAGAATACTACAATGGGTTGCCATGCCCTCCTCCAGGGGATCTTCCTGACCCAGGAATCGAACGCACGTCTCCTGTGTCTCCTACATTGCAGGCAGATTCTTTACCCACTGAGCCATGGGGAAAGCTCATGGTGGAGTTCATAAGAAATGATTTTTCAAATAGCAGTTGTAACAAAAATGACTTGTTGGTTTGTTTGGTAGCCTCAAATACAACATCTGTTCGTCACTTGTGTGGATACACACTTTGTTCTTTATGTGCAGCTAAATCTTGCCCTGGGCATGACGCATGCATGAGAAACATCCAACTGTGAAAAGAAAATAAGAGGCTTAGCCTGGACTTTCTTTTATAATCATGAAAGAAAATGCTCTTTCAGGGTCTCTACTTGAAACACATATGCATGGAAAGTGTTGAAAAGAGTAGTCATTTACATTGGATAACAATAATTTGAACTGGAAGCTTCTCCAAGAGATTGAGGAAAAAGTAAATATATTTTTGACAATGGCTGCTAAAGCTACGGAGAAGGCAATGGCGGCCCACTCCAGTACTCTTGCTTGGAAAATCCCATGGATGGAGGAGCCTGGTAGGCTGCAGTCCATGGGGTCGCTAGGAGTCGGACACGACTGAGCGACTTCACTTTCACTTTTCACTTTCATGCATTGGAGAAGGAAATGGCAACCCACTCTAGTGTTCTTGCCTGGAGAATCCCAGGGACGGGAGAGCCTGGTGGGCTGCCGTCTACGGGGTCGCACAGAGTCGGACAGGACTGAAGCGACTTAGCAGCAGCAGCAGCAGCTAAAGCTAGGGCACTTTAAATACTTAAATCGGCAGAAAGTTTGTTCATAAAACAAACTTTTATGAACTTGAAAACTTGAATTTTCACTTTTCTGTTACTTGCATGTCTATACAAAAGACTTTTGGAAACAGACATTTGCTGATGTTATTTTTAATGCATGAAAGGCATATAATTTTCAGGTACTTTTGTGATGTTTAAGAATCCTTCACTTGGGACTTCTGTGGAGGTCCAGTGGTTGAGACTTTGCCTTCCAGTGCAGAGAGTGTGGGTTTGAACCCTGGTCAGAGAGCTAGGATCCCAACATGCCTTGCAGCCAAGGGACCAAAACACAGAAGCAAAAGAAATATTGTAACAGATTCAATAAAGACTTTAAAAACATGGTCCACATGAAAAAAAATTTTTTTTTAATAGATTCCTTCACTTGAGGAGACACGGGATTTACAGCCATTTGCATTTACCGTAATCACTTACAATCCTGTTGAGCTTAAGTATGATTCATGAATCTAGACTTGTACAGGATAAAGTTAAATAATTCAGGATGCCAGGAGTGTGTCCCTTTTTGCTATATAAGATTCAAAAGTGAGTCAAATGAATTTTCAGATTCCCAATTAATAACAAAAAAATAACACTTCAGTTCTATCTTGGGGAGTTAAAGGACTCTCATGAAATCATATCCTCACAGAGTAGAAAGTCACAGAATGAAATCATCAATCAAAACTTGGAGAAGAAAGCAGACGTTATCCACTTGATCTCTTTATAAGTTTTAAATGAGTACTATGTGTGCTTGGCGGATAAGGCAATGGCACCCCACTCCAGTACTCTTGCCTGGAAAATCTCGTGGATGGAGGAGCCTGGCAGGCTGCAGTCCATGGGATTGCTAAGAGTCGGGCATGACAGAGTGACTTCACTTTCACTTTTCACTTTCATGCATTGGAGAAGGAAATGGCAACCCACTCTAGTGTTCTTGCCTGGAGAATCCCAGGGATGGGAGAGCCTGGTGGGCTGCTGTCTATGGGGTTGCACAAAGTTGGATACAACTGAGGCGACTTAGCAGCAGCAGCAGCAGCATGTGTGCTTGGAAATGAAAGTTTGGCTGTCAAAGCTACTGACAGGCAATGGGAGCCTTCTTGCTCTGTCCTGAGAGAATATTAATGCTTAGGGATGATGTTTAGAATGAGCTGTTTTCTCTGAGCTGTCCTTTGACATAGAGTGATCAGTTATTTTGTGTGACTAGATCTAGATGGTATGGTTTTTTTGGAATGTCCTTACTGCATTTTAAAAAATGGCAACCTCTATAAATGAGAATGCTAATGTTTGGTGGTTTTTATATCACCAATAAATATAACAACTAACTTTTAACAAATAAGAACAAAAATAATACATTAGAAATCTATATCCAAAGATAATTTTCTTCAGGGAACTATATCCTATCTCCGGGGATAAATCATAAAGGAAAAAATGTTAAAAAAGAATGTATAAAAAAATTAATGGATTTGAACATTGATAATCTATGGGCACTAACATTACAAAAAGAATTGCAGACATTAGAAATAGTCTCACTAAAATAATCTTAACCAAGTTTCTTGTTTAACAAGAGAGAAATACAGAAGAGAAGTGCTAAAGGGTATCATGAGGCTTAAGTGAGTCAAATTCAGATAATGGTAATAACTACCTAATTTGTTCAACAAAATCTGGCAAGAAAGTAAAAAATCATAGATGAGGCTCAGAATTATAGTCCATAGCATTCATTTTATTGTATGTAAATTTTATATTCATTTGAATCATAATTCCCTTAATACAATAAAATATCCAGTTCTGAATCCTGTTTATTTGTATATAATTGATTTGTTTGCATTAGTATCTAAACAAATTCCATACTTTGCCCTTAATTAGTATATTTCTAAATTCTTTATTTTCTCCTCAAAAAAAAAAATTTATAGTGTGTTTTGCATATGCATTTCCTTCACACCATTTTCCAATACTTTTTTGAGAATATATATATAATAAAATGCAAAGTGTTCAGTATATAGCATGATGACCTTTTGAATATGAACATGTATTTCTAATTTAAAAAGGAATTTAACCACATTGTAAAACATGTGAAAATGATAGAATATGAAAATAATCACAATCACAATTTTGGTATATTTCTTTTCATCTCTCTTTGCAGCTGCCTCAGTGAAACATACCTCTGAATTTATATATTGTTGTTGTTGTTCAGTCACTCAGTCATGTCCCATTCTTTGTGACACCATGGATTGCAGAAGGCCATGCTTCCCGTCCTTCACCATCTCCTGAAGCTTGGTCAAACTCATGTCCATTCAGTCAGTGATGCCATCCAATTATCTCATCCTCTGTCATCATCTTCTCCTGCCTTCAATCATTCCCAGCATCAGGGTCTTTTCTAATGAGTCAGCTCTTTGCATCAGGTGGCCAGAGTACTGGAGCTTCAGCTTCAGCATCAGTCCTTCCAATGAATATTCAGGATTAATCTCCTTTATGATTGACTAGTATGATCTCCTTGTAGCCCAAGGGACTCTCAAGAGTCTTCTCCAACACCACAATTAGAAAGCATCAATTCTTTGGTGCTCCGCCTTCTTTATGGTCCAATTCTCACATCCATACATGACTACTGGAAAAATCATAGCCTTGACTAGACAGACTTTAGTTGGCAAAGTGATATCTCTGTTTTTTAATATGCTGTCTAGGTTTTGTCATAGCTTTTCTTCCAAGGAGCAAGCATCTTTAAATTTCATGGCTGCAGTCACCATCCGCAGTGATTTTGGAGCCCAAGAAAATAAAGTCTGTCATTGGTTTCACTATTTCCCCATCTATTTGCCATTAAGTGATGGGACCTGATGCCATTGTCTTTTTTTGAGGGTTGAGTTTTAAGCCAGCTTCTTCACTCTTTTCTTTCACCTTCATCTAGAGGTTCTTTAGTTCCTCTTCACTTTCTGCCATAAGGGTGGTGTCATCTGCATATCTAAGGTTATTGATATTTCTCCCGGCAATCTTGATTCTGGCTTGTGCTTCATCCAGCCCATAATTTTGCATGATGTACTCGGCATATAAGTTAAATAAGCAGGGTGACAGTATACAGCCTTGATGTACTCCTTTCCCAATTTTTAACCAGCCGGTTGTTCCATGTCTGGTTCTAACCTGTGAATAATTCATGGATTTGAGCATTGATATAGTGCTATTATTATTATTATTCACAGTTAAATATTGCTAAGGAAGTGGTAAAGTTTGCAGCTGTAAATTTTAGTAAATTGATCATATTGAATTTGAAGCCCTAAGCATCATGTTCATATCTAAGCCTGGTTAGGTAAAGGACATATGTGTGTGTAGCAGTAGTGTGTAATTTGCCTATCTTCTGATGGAGTCGTTTCTTTCCCTAGGGAATTCTGCACAAACCTGCACAAATTTTCCAGAGAATTGTAAATGTTATTGTGTTGGATACAGCGGAAAAGCCAGTGTTATTCCATCCATTCACAGACCCATACTCAATTTCCAGTATAGTTTTCAGTTGACAGAAGGGTTACACTGCACTTTCCTTTGACATTTTCAAGTTCTAAACTGTGTATATTTTCTTGAAAATGAAGTCGTGTCCCAGCATATGTTTGGATCTATACTTACCATAAACTGACTTACTCCTTACTGCCCTGGTGGCTCAAACAGTAAAGAATTTGCCTGCAGTGTGGGAGACCTGGGTTTGATCCCTGGATTGGGAAGATACCCTGGAGAAGGGAAAGGCTACCCACTCCAGTATTCTGGCCTGGGGAATTCCATGGACAGAGGAGCCTGGCAGGCTACAGTCCGTGGGGTCGCAAAGAGTCAGACACGACTGAGGGACTTTCACTTTTCAATCCTTACATGGGCTTTATGAAAACACTTTTTATGTAATGCTTGAGGTGTTGATTTTCCTTGCAATTTCATTAATTCCCATGTAAATGCCAAATATTGTTGAGGAAGAAGAAACTATGTTTAATGATGGGAATGTTGGGGTCTGGATATTATTTTTATAAGCAGAATTTTTCTCCAGTCTGGAAAAGGTCACAGCATTTCTGTTTTTGGGTTTTTTTTTTTTTTGGGGGGGGGGTGGCGGGTACTGTTCCCTTTCCTGAGTTGCAATAAAATGCAATGGATCTATTAGCAAAAATGGTTTCAGAGGCTGCAGATACAGTAAAATCAAGTCAAAGCAAACAAGATTATTCTAAAGTAACTTTTTTTAAAAATAAAAAGTGGTTATCCCACTTTCTGACTGGCTTTTAAAATAATGCCAATAGGATGAAAATACAATCAAAGATGTTACTACTCTTAAAAAAATTTTGAGAGCCTTTTCAAAAAGTACTGGGGCTTCCCAGGTGCTGAGTGATAAAGAACCACCTGCCAATGCAGGAGACATAAGAGACCCGGGTTTGATCCCTTGATTAGGAAGATCTTCCGGAGGAGGGCATGAAAACCCACTACAGTATTCTTGCTGCCGGAGCCATCAGACATTCATAGGCAACAAAACCAAATCAAAACAAAGAACCTTGAGTTACACTTTATACTTTATGTAAAAATTAACTTAAAAATAATCACAGACTTGGTTAAATATAAAATTTTAAAATGCAAACTTTTATATTTAAGAATAAAACTTCAGAATCCAGGACTAGATGAAAAACTTCCAGAGCTGACACCAAAAGCGTGATTCATAAAAGGGAAATTGTGATAAATAGAATTTCATCAAAATTAAAAATTTTGCAGCATATAATATCGCTTATATCTAAAGAATTAACTAGTGAATATAGCAATAACAACAACAAAACTAGACTCACAGATAGGACTAACTAGTGGTTACCAGGGTGAAGAAAAGACGGGAGGGGCAAAGTGGGGTAGGGGATTACGAGGTACAAACTACTATGTATAAAGTACATAGTACACAGATATATTGGAGAAGGCAATGGCACACCACTCCAGTACTCTTTTCTGGAAAATCCCATGGGCGGAGGAGCCTGGTGGGCTGCAGTCAGTCCATGGGGGTCGCTAAGAGTCGGACACGACTGAGCTACTTCACTTTTACTTTTCACTTTCATGCGTTGGAGAAAGAAATGGCAACCCACTTCAGTGTTCTTGCCTGGAGAATCCCAGGGACGGGGGAGCCTGTTGGGCTGCTGTCTATGGGGTCGCACAGAGTTGGACACGACTGAAGCGACTTAGCAGCAGCAGCAGCAGCAGCAGCACAGATATATTGTACAGCACAGGGTAGATAGCCAATGTTTTATTGTAATTCTAAGTGAAGTATAACCTATGAAAATTGTGAACCAATAAGTTATATACCTGAAACTTATATAATATTGTCCATCAACTATACCTCAATAAAATTTTTAATCAAAATTAAAATATTCTGCATGCGTGCTCAATCACTCAGTCACTCAATCACTCAATCACATCAGCACTCGGTGCTCAGTCACTGACTCTGTGAGACCCCATGGACTGTAGCCTGCCAGGCTCCTCTGTCCGTGGGATTCTCCAGGCAAAAAAAAAATTTTTTTTGATTTGCTCTTTATGATAAGGATGAAAAGCCAAGCTCCAAACAAAGAAAATGTTTGTGAATTATTTATTCAATGTATGGCCTTGTATCTAGAATACAGAAAGAGCTCTTAAAACTCAGTCTAATTAGAAAATGGTTATTATTTTTTAAAAAAGAGAGAGAGAGAGAGAAAGAAGATCCCTCAAAGATGGATCTTCTTTGGATCCCTCAAAGATGCAACAAAGATTCCTGTGCCACAGCTAAGATCCGAAACAGCCAAATAAATAAATATTTTAAAAACCCTAAGAAAAATAAAAGAAAATGGGCATAAGACATTACATACATTTCATTGCCAAGAACATACAGATGGCAAATAAGCAAATGAAAAGATACACAACATTAATAGCTTACTAAGGGAGTACAAATTAAACCCTCAAGATATCATCATATACCCATCAGAAGGGCTAAGATAAAAAAAGTAATGATCACACCAGATGCTGAAAAGAATACAGAGAAACTGGATCACTATTTGCTGAAGGGAAAGTAATGTGGTACCACCACGCTGGGAAATAATCAGTCTCTTATAAAATTAAATAAACACTTACCATATGACACAGCAATTGCACTCTAAGGCACGTATCCCACAAAAGTGAAATGTCAACACAAAAACTGTACACAAATATTCTTTTTTCACAATAGCCAAAACTTGAATGCCCTTCTGCTGGTGGATGTAATATAATGAAAGGGAACAACCTACTGAAGCATATAACAATTTGAATGGATCTCAAGGAAATTATGCTGAGTGGGGAAAAAAAGTCATTCTCAAAAGGTAACATAGTATTATGATTCCATTTATGTAACATTCTTAAAATAACAAAAGAATAGGAAAAACAGATGACTGCTGGGGTTAGAGATGAGGGGGTGAATATGGATAAAAAAGGGTAGAACAGGGAGCTTTGTGATGATGGAATTTTCTGCGTCTTGACTGTGATGGTGGTTACAAGAATCTGTGCATTTGATAAAATTGCATAGAACTACACACATACACACACACACACAAGAATCTGTGCATTTGATAAAATTGCATAGAACTACACACATACACACTCACACACACACACACACACAAATGCACGTAAAACTGATGAAATCTGAATAAGCTCTATGGATCGTACCAATGTCACTTGCCTGATTTTGATTTTGATCTATTGGCTTCCCAGGTGGCTCAACAGTAAAGATTCTGCCTGCCAATGCAGGAGATGCAAGAGACATGGGTTCAATCCCCTCGTCAGGAAGATCTGCTGGAGAAGGGAATGGCAACTCACTCCAGTATTCTTGCCTGGAAAATTCCATGGACAGAGGAGCCTGGCAGGTTGTAGCCCATGGGGTCACAAAGAGTTGGATACAACTGAGCACACACACACACACATATACATACACTCGTACTACAAGGTACTACTTTTGGGAGAAAATAAGCAAAGAATTCTGAAAGAGATGGGAATACCAGACCACCTGATCTGCCTCTTGAGAAATCTGTATGCAGGTCAGGAAGCAACAGTTAGAACTGGTCATGGAACAACAGACTGGTTCCAAATAGGAAAAGGAGTACGTCAAGGCTGTATATTGTCACCATGTTTATTTAACTTCTATGCAGTGTACATCATGAGAAATGCTGGACTGGAAGAAACACAAGTTGGAATCAAGATTGCTGGGAGAAATATCAATGACCTCAGATATGCAGATGACACCACCCTTATGGCAGAAAGTGAAGAGGAACTCAAAAGCCTCTTGATGAAGGTGAAAGTGGAGAGTGAAAGGTTGGCTTAAAGCTCAACATTCAGAAAACGAAGATCATGGCATCTGGTCCCATCACTACATGGGAAATAGATGGGGAAACAGTGGAAACAGTGTCAGACTTTATTTTGGGGGAGTCCAAAATCACTGCAGATGGTGAGTGCAGCCATGAAATTAAAAGACGCTTACTCCTTGGAAGGAAAGTTATGACCAACCTAGATAGCATATTCAAAAGCAGAGACATCACTTTTCCAACAAAGGTTTGCCTAGTCAAGGCTATGATCTTTCCTGTGGTCATGTATGGATGTGAGAGCTGGACTGTCAAGAAGGCTGAGCACCGAAGAATTGATGCCTTTGAACTGTGGTGTTGGAGAAGACTCTTGAGAGTCGCTTGGACTGCAAGGAGATCCAACCAGTCCATTCTGAAGGAGATCAGCCCTGGGATTTCTTTGGAAGGAATGATGCTAAAGCTGAAACTCCAGTATTTTGGCCACCTCATGCGAAAAATTGACTCATTGGAGAAGCCTCTGATGCTGGGAGGGATTGGGGGCAGGAGGAGAAGGGGATGACAGAGGATGAGATGGCTGGATGGCATCACTGACTTGATGGATGTGAGTCTGAGTGACCTCCGGGAGTTGGTGATGGACAGGGAGGCCTGGTGTGCTGCAGTTCATGGGGTCGCAAGGAGTCAGACACGACTGAGCGACTGATCTGAAGCAAAGAACACATAGCACTTCTCTGTAAATTGGCAACTTCTTGTGAATATATACTTATTTCAAAATAAAAAAGTTTATGAGAACTTGAGTTGTATATTAAGTAAAAAGTCTGGGTGGTAAAAAAACAAAACAAAACATTGTTATAATAATAATTTGTCCTGTCTCCTTCCACCTTCCTGAAAAATTGGTGGGTCTAGATCTTGCAAGTTTCATGTGTAAATTAATTCTCATCTCTCTTGTGTCTGTTCTCCATATTCTAGACATTGCCACTACTCATTATGGAATAAACAAAAATGCAGTAAAACTTTAAAGTTTTCAAAATTGTCTCTTCTATTAAACGGTTTTTCTTTCACCTCCACTTGTTAATCATTGCCAACATAGTAAAACTTCTTGTGCACTTATTTTGTGCCTCTCCTGTTGCAAATGTAAGAATCCCAACTTAAAATAAAAATGGAAATTTTTGATTTACTTAACTCCATCAAAGACTGGACCTGGCTTCAAGCCTAGCCAAATGTCAGTATGTATAACAATTTTCATATCTCTCTCTTCCCCTAGCTCTCCACTTCTCATCGCTTTTGTTGTTCAGTCTCTCAGTCATGTCTGACTCTTTGAGACCCTGTAGCCTGCAGCATGCCAGGCTTCCCTGTCCTTTGCTATCTCCCGGAGTTTGCTCAAGCTCATGTCCATTGAGTTGGTGATCCCATCCAAACATCTCATCCTCTGTCATCCCCTTCTCCTCTTGTTGCCCTCAATCTTTCCCAGCATCAGAGTTGTTTCCAGTCAGTCAACTCTTTGCATCAGGTCGCCAAAGTATTGGAGCTACAGCTTCAGCATCAGTCCTTCCACTGAGTATTCAGGGTTGATTTCCTTTAGGACTGACTGGTTTGATCTCCTTGTTGTCCACAGGACTCTCAAGAGTCTTCTCCAACATCACAGTTCAAAAGCATCAATTCTTTGATGCTCAGCTTTCTTTATAGTCCAATTCTCACATCCATACATGACTACTGAAAAAATCATAGCTTTGACTAGATGGACCTTTGTCAGCAAAGTAATGTCTCTGCTTTTTAATACACTAAGTTTGTCATAGCTTTTTTCCCAAGGAGCAAGCAATTTTCATGGCTGCAGTCACCATCCACAGTGATTTTGGAGCCCAAGAAAATGAAGTCTGTTTCACTGTTTCCATTGTTTCCCCATCTATTTGCCATGAAGTGATGGGACCGAATGCCATGATCTTAGTTTTCTGAATGTTGAGTTTTCAGCACTCTCCTCTTTCATCTTCATCTGGAGGCTCTTTAGTTCCTCTAGGCATTCTTCCATTGAGGTGGTGTCTTCTGCATATCTGAGGTTATTCATATTTCTCCCGGCAATCTTGATTCCAACTTGTGCTTCATCCAGCCCAGCATTTCTCATGAGGTACTCATAAGTTAAATAGGCAAGGTGACAATAGCCTTGACGCACTTCTTTCCCAATTTGGAGCCAGTCCATTGTTTCATGTCTGGTTCTAACTTGCTTCTTGATCTGTATACAAGTTTCTCAGGAAGGCAGGTAAGGCGGTCTGGTATGCCCATCTCTCGAAGAATTTTCCAGTCTGTTATGATCCAGTCAAAGGCTTTAGCATAGTCAATGAAGCAAGAGTAGATGTTTTCCTAGAATTCCCTTCCTTTCTGTATGAGATAGCAAAATTTCTCAGTTTGATCTCTGGTTCCTCTGCCTTTTCTAAATCCAACTTGTACATCTGGAAGTTCTCAGTTCATGTACTGCTGAAGTCTAACTTGGAGGATTTTTGAGCATTACCTTGCTAGCATGTGAAATGAGCGCAGTTGTGGGGTAGTTTGAACATTCTTTGGCATTGTCCTTCTTTGGGCTTGGAATGAAAACTGAAGAGCTTCTCTGTGTGTGGTAACCCACATGATCCTCGTATGTCAGACTCACAAAGACAGAGCCTTTGCCATAGCTCTGAGGCAAAGGCAGGGATAAATCCTTGAATCATGTGAGATTCTTACAGCAAAAGGAGTGGTTTTCCAAAGGAAGGGACGTTATGCAGGAAAAAAAATTATACACTCCTATTTTACAAATAGGCTTCCCTTGTGGCTCAGCTGGTAAAGAATCTGCCTGCAATGTGGGAGACCTGGGTTCAGTCCCTGGGTTGGGAAGATCCGCTGGAGAAGGGAAAGGCTACCCACTCCAGTATTCTGGCCTGGAGAATTCCATGGACTGTATAGTCTATGGGGTTGCAAAAAGTCAGACACAACTGAGCGACTTTCACCTCACATTTTACAAATAATCAGAACTGAATCTTTCAAAGGTTGATAATTACCTGTCTTTCAGCTAGTAGGTGGTACTCCCTGATTCAGAGCCAGACTGTCCAGCTCCACTGCTCAAGTTCTCAATCATGAGGTCCTACTGCCCCTAAGAACTCTTGCTCTCCTCATTAGATACTACCAGTTTTCAACAGCATTTCTATATTTATTTTCTACCATACTGACTCTTATCTTATAAATTCCAGATTCTTGAGTCTCCCACACTAACTAGGACAGAATAGGAAATACAACCCAGGAAGGGTCTAAGCAATGCCTTATACAGAGAAAGATCGCTTTCTCACTCTGATATTGTTATAAGGGATATCACCATTTATACCACGTCAAGTGTGTTAAACCATTAAACATATAATGTTGTGATGAGAACATCAGGGTTGATTTGCTTGGGAACACACCAGTTAAGGCAATGATTGCCCTAATTTTGTTTGGCCTAATTTTCAGTTTTCTCTAAACTTATCTTGTCTACTTCTGCTTTTTTGTTTTAAGCTGTTTAAAAGCTCAAATTTGGGCTGAGATTCAAGGCATATATATGGAATTTAGAAAGATGGTAACAATAACCCTGTATACGAGACAGCAATAGAGACACTGATGTATAGAACAGTCTTTTGGACTCTGTGAGAGAGGGAGAGGGGGGATGATTTGGGAGAATGGCATTGAAACATATATAATATCATATATGAAATGAGTCGCCAGTCCAGGTTCGATACACGATACTGGATGCTTGGGGCTGGTGCACTGGGATGACAGAGGGATGGTATGGGGAGGGAGGAGGGAGGAGGGTTCAGGATGGGAACACATGTATACCTGTGATGGATTCATGTTGACATATGGCAAAACCAATATAATATTGTAAAGTTAAAAAATAAAATTAAATTTAAAAAGATTAAAAGTAGCTTACATATCTAATGAGTGAAAACATAGGAAAAAGGACCTGTGATATATTTTTGAGGAAAAGGGTATTTGATCACCTCACAGATGAATAAGGAGAATAAACTACCCAACACTGACTCATTTTATTCTTCTCAGAAATATCTTAAATTTCTCGAAATAATATCATCTAGTATTTAATTTAGAGCAAAATGACATACATCCATATACAACTTTGAGAATTTCATATCTCTATGGTCCGCTTAAAAAATCAGAGCTAAAATTATTTGAGACACTAGAGATAAAATGAGTAGTGACTACTCCTTTTATGATACTAACTGAAATATCACTTGTTTTTATATTCAGAAACTCATTCCAGATCTCTTTTGATTATTTTACTTTAGCATTTTTCAGAAGATAAATAATATCAATTTTTCTTTTCATTTTTTTCAATTATCTTTGATGAAATGCAGCAAAAAATTTTAACTTATCTATGTAGAGAAATTATGTATTTTTCATTAATACAGATGTCTTTAGAAAATGTAATATTTTGATTCCTTTTAAAATAGACTGAAAAACCAGTCTATGATAAGAAGTGGTTGTACAACTTATTGTATAGAAATAGTAAACTTTACTTTAGCTATCCTTGCGTGTTATGGTTGTCATTTAAGTTTCCATTTTTATACAGCTTCATATGTCAGGAAATATTTGTTCTGCTGCCAGCTTTGCCATGATGTGCTGCATAAACACGTGAAGAAAATCTAACAGATCTTTCATTAGTATGTATTAATATTTTAATTGCAATTTAAGGAACAAAGAACAATTCTGCCTTCCACGGACTGGAATTTTTTTTTTAACATCATGTTTCAAATTAGCAATAATGGTGCTGCCTTTCTATAATGGCTTTCCCCTCAGAACATCTATCATGTGAAAATCTAGCCTTGTAGGTGTCAATGTAACTGCAAAATGTTATTGACTTTTTGCTTTTTAAAAAATTCTCTTATAACTTTTCTCAAAAGGAATTTATCTCTAAAGGCTCTCTAAGAAAAATCTATGCTGCTTTCAGGCTGCATGTCAACCTTCTCTGGCCTGTACTAAGAGAATTCACTGACTGTGTCTTCACCCACATCCTCCTAAATGTAGGAGATAGAAGATATGAAATCTAGCTTCTTTTGCAAAGACATTAGCAAGAATGTCTCTTGGACATACAAAGCTATTATCCACCACTAGTCTGCATCACAGTCCCTATGTGCATTGGATGAACCTGAAAAACAACCTTGGGTGAAAGGACTTTTATTAATGTTGCCCATTATTTCTGTAAACTGTTTAAAATAAATTTTATCAAGTAATTTGAGAAAAGAAGAAAAGTTTCCCTCCCCCGTAAAGGATCATGTTGTATTTCTTAAATTTTATGAGCTGCTACATCTTTATCATGGCAAAGTTAATAATCCTACAACAGAAAGTCTTAAGAAATGTGGATGTATTTGATCTGTGGTCCTCCATTTCTTGTATTCATTATTCTTTTGTTATCTTTTAGAAATGTGTTTCTTCTGGGTTGATTTCTCAGTACAGTGTTGTTCATTGAAAAGTCGCTCTGAATCAGGAGATTTCCCTGAAAGCAGAGAGGTTGATAGCTACCTAGTTTGAAGACTTAGATGGGAAAAAGAATAGTCGGGATTATTGGAGTTACCATAAAATCTATGAAATATTATTGTTCAAAGTGAAGGCAAATGCAGTTGTAAACTGGAAGTTTCATCCAGATACCAAAGATGTTTGTAGAAAAAGCTGAAAAGTATCCTTGTCACTAAGTAATAGATACTCATCTTCAGAAGCAAACAGACCCCCAATCATTTGGTCTATTTTCCTGCAGTTGCCACAAATGACTTGTCCCTTTGAACCTGAGCTCTGTAGCTCCACAATTGGCTTCTGCCCAGAATTCTACTTAAGAGACCATAGGCTGAACTGAGTCCTTGAAGTATTAATAGCTTGCTTTTCATACGGATAATTTTAAAAGTCTTTATTGAACTTGTTATAATATCGCTTATGATTTATGTTTTGGTGTTTTGGCCTCAAGGCATGCAAGATCTTAGGTCCCCAACCAGGGATGGAATCAGCACCACCTGATTGTTGGAAGGCGACGTCCTAACCACTGGACCTCCAGGAAAGTCCCTGGAGTAGTTTGTTTTAACTACTATAACCTCAGCAGAACTTTACTTTTCAGATTAGGTACCCTTAAGCAAAAACTTTTCTTTAAATTTCAAATTTGGAATCAGGGTGGTATTTCTAAATACATCATCCTGCATGCACATAAGAAATAAATAACAAAATTGGGAAAATGCATAACAGGGTGCAGGTGGTCTTAGAAGAGCTAAAACAGGAAACAGAATTTTTAATATTTTGTTAGTCTATAAATCTTACAGCGGATACTAGTTTAATAAATACTTGCTGAATGAATGAGTATCCTGCTAATCACTGAGAACAGATCATCATTATTTCACAAATAGTATCCACTTGCAATTATTTATATAATGATTATATAAATAATCATTATTATAAATAATAATGCTATTCATGGTAACAGCTATATCAAAGTGACTATAAAGACCAACATTCTCTATCTGGGTTTTATGAAGTATTTTCTGCCCTGAAAGAAGTTATAGTTAGTGACTATAGCATGGTCATTGATACAGACATGTCTTAGGTGAATGGCTTCACAAAGTTTGAGAGGGGGGTGTCATAGTTATCAAGAACATCCAGGTATTAAATAGCAAATTTTGGATATTTCATGCCAAAAATAGACAAATATTTCTTTTGCTAAATTGCAAATACTGTCACCAACATTGTTTCTGACCTGGACTTCTTCATTTTTTAAAAGAAAAAAATTTTAGATGTAATTAACATATCATAAAATGCACCCTTTTAAAGTATAAATTCAATGATTTTTAGTATATTCACATCTCCACTGTCTTACTCCAGAGCATTTTCATCACCTTTAAAAGGAAACCTCTTGCGAAAGGAATCCTCCATACTTATTAGCAGCCCCTCTTTTCTCTCCCCAGCCCCTGAGAACTTGTCTATTTTCTGTCTGTATGGAGTTGCCTCTTGTGGATATTATGCATAAATGGAATCATACCGTATGTAGCCTTTTGTGTCTTTCTCCACTTAGCATAACCTTTTCAGTGTTCATCCATGTTGTAGCACACCTCAGTACTGCATCCAGTTTTCTGGCTCTGGTGTGGATTTCTACAGTATTCTCCCTGCCTCCACTGGGATCCCCTACAGCCTGTTCTCCACGAAAGCCAGGATGATGCTCTTCAAATGTAAATCAAATCACCTCACTCCTCTACTTAGAATCCTCTAAAGGCTTTCTATTTTACTTAGAGAACAATTTTTTTTTTACTTTACAATATTGTATTGGTTTTGCCATACATCAACATGAATCTGCCACGGGTGTACACATGTTCCCAATCCTGAACCCCCCTCCCACCTCCCTCCCCATACCATCCCTCTGGGTCATCCCAGTGCACCAGCCCCAAGCTTCCTGTATCCTGCATCGAACCTGGACTGGTGATTCGTTTCTTATATGATATTATACATGTTTCAATGCCATTCTCCCAAATCATCCCCTCCCCCTGCCCCCCGCACAGAGTCCAAAAGACTGTTCCATACATCTGTGTCTCTTTTGCTGTCTCGCTTCTCATGGTCTCCAAAACCTTTCACTGATCAGGACCCTACCTTGCCTACTTCAAATATCAGCACTGCATACTGCACTTACCCTAACAGTTCTGTACCAGTTCCATTGGCTTCCTTCTGCTCCTGGATCATTTCAGGCTTGGCTTTTCTTTCCATTTCTGCCTTAGGGCCTTTGCATGCGATAGTCCCTTTGTCTGGAACTCTTTTTTCATAGATCTTTCCATGATTGGTTTCATATCTTTCAGGCCTCCCACATCATCCCTTCAAATGGCTACCCTAGATGATCCTGCGTCAAGTGTCTTTTTCCCAGCTCCCAGGCACCATCTATCATATCATTACTCTGTTTTAATTTCTCTATAGCATTCACTACCATGTGAAATTGTTTCATTTATTTACTTGCTTATTATCTGCCTCTCCTTGAAAGCCTGTATCTCCATGAAGGCAAAGACTTTAACTTAGTTACCGTTGTATCCCAAGCTTCTAAAATGGAGCTTAGAAGGTGCTCAATTAATATTTGAAGGAACGCATGGCTATCTTGCCTAGAACTCCTAAATCTTTCAGATGGTGCCCCTTTTCTCAGCTCCTAAAGCTGGATCTCTTTACCTGTTACTAGCCTTTGCCAGCTCCTGGCTGCCTGAGTGTCCATCTGTTGTTGATTCTCCCATTCTCTTGACATTCAGCCATCCTCCCCTTCCTTCCTAATGCTCTCTATGATGACTTTTCTAGCTACCCCAGTCACAAGATAGCAGGTCTCGGTAGTTTGTAGGGCCGTCATCTAATCGAGACTTCATTCTTATAGATTATAAACAAAAAGCAAAATCCAGTTGCCAATTTGCAAGAGAGAAATAGGTGAGAGGAATCAGCATGGAACCAAGAATCAAACTTTCAATCTTGAATGGAGTAAGGAGGAATGCTTTAGATGCTGCACTATTCCTGGTGGTATATACTGATGTATAAGCTCAATCTAAATACAGTTCAGAATGCTAAGAAAATTGTTAAGCCTCTACTGTAAAGATCTGGAATATAGCTTCTTTGGAATACTTGGATAAAAGGGGACCTTGGGAATCGGCTTTCTTCTATTTAGTCATTTGTGGAATGCCCCCAAGCCCCCGCCCCGTTCCTTTGCTCTTAGGAAAGTGTCTGTTTTCCTTCATTTCCCCATCTAGCTTCTCTTATCATCTAAGTCACACAATAGCATGTTCATTTGACTACAAGACTTTTAAAAAGCATTTCTTCAAAAATAACAACTCATATATACTGAGTAAAGGAAAAGTCATAAGTAGGGAGGAAAGAGTAGCCACACAATTAACCAACAAATGCTCCAGATGCATAAAGCATTTCTATAATGGGTAAGAAAAACCTAACAACCCAAAGGGAAAAAATGGAAAAGAGATAAAGGGCATTGCACTGAAGAGAAAACAATGATGGCCAATACCTTTGTGAAAAGATATTCAACCTCATTAGTAGTGGGAATTGCAAATTAAATCCATAATGAGATGCCACCCCCACCTATATGGCAAAGGTTTTTACAAGAATGTGCAGCAATGGAAGCTTCATGCACTGCTGGTGGGGTGTTGTTCTTGTTCAGTTGCTCAGTAGTGTCTGACTCTTTGTGACCCCATCGACTGCAGCACACCAGGCTTCCCTTTCCTTCACCATCTCATGGAGCTTGCTCAAATTCATGTCCATTGGGTCAGTGATGCCATCCAACCATCTTGTCCTCTGTTGATGTATAAATTGGTACAATGCATTGGAAAACAATCCATAGTTTAACTGGACCTATGACCTAATAACACTATTGCTAGCTATATAATTCAGAAAACTCTTGCATACATGTACCAAGGGTCGTGTACCAGAACATCCAGATCAGCCTGATTCATGCAGAAAAAACTTGTCATACATGAGTCATTTCTTTTCCTGACCTCTAGAAGTACTGAAAAGCATCAAGCCCACTATTTCAGGTTTCTCTGTTTTCATTGACATCTCACCCACGAAGGCAGCCAGAACTAGTGATCTTTCCGTGTGCTTCCAGGAGATACAAGGAAGGCAGTGGGAAACCAGAGCCCCCTTCACCCACCCACATCCTTACTTCATTTACATCCTCTGTACTCTTAATGCTTTTTCACTACTTTGGGAATAAATAAAAGCACATGCACTCTTAAATCTATTCTCATCCATCTTTGAAACTGGACCAGACTCTATATAATCTGGCCTTGCTCACGTGTTTCATGGATATAAAGAACTTTAAAGTGTAGGCATTACTTTTTCACTCTATCAGGGTTACTCTCTTGCCTCTCTGTATTTATGACAGAGCACTATCCCAGTGGCCTTGTAATACAGCTATTTGAGTATAGATTTGGGGTCCTTTATCAAACTGTAATTGCCTTTAGAAAGACTAGTAAATGTATCCTTAAGGACATGCCTTGCCTGTAGTGGACTGTATAGTGCATGTCTGATACATTAAAATCCCTGATTTAGGGGAGAAGCATCTTTACAGAGTAGAATGACCAGTGGCTCCCTCACATGCTGATATCTTTATATATATATATATATATATATATTTTTTTTTTTTTTAAGTCACTCGGTCATGTCCGACTCTTTGTGACCCCATGGACTATACAGTCCATGGAATTCTCCAGGCCAGAATACTGGAGTGTGTAGCCTTTCCCCTCTCCAGGGGATTTTCCCAATCCAGGGATCGAACCCAGCTCTCCCACATTGCAGGCGGATTCTTTACCAGCTGAGCCACAAGGGAAGCCTGATATCCTTGGGTGGATTGTTTAATATCTCTATGATCATCAAATGAGAATCATAATGAAGTCCTTTCACATCCCCGAGATGTCATGAATATTAAATACATAACATGGGAAGGTGCCTGACATAAAGATGTCCCTTAAGAAATGTTATTGTATTTCCTTTTCTACCCTTCCCTCAGCGTTCCTTTCAAAAGGAGGTCAGATAAGATCTCTCTTCCTTGTTTCTAGAAGAGGAAATTAAAACCACATCAGCTAGTGTGCTGGAGAAGGTTGTTTCATGGATATTTCCCCCTAGGAAGGAAACTGTGGAGAAGGATAGTAGAAGTCAGGTCACTCTGGAAAGCAGAATGCAACTGCTAGGAAGTGACAGCAGGAGAAAAGCACAGAAAGGGAGGTATTACCTTAAGGCTTGCAATTCCACGGGAGAGTCAGAGACCTTCCAGAACTAGGTCTATGTGGTCAAGCCTCAGCAGTCCTTTTTTTTTTTTAACTGTCTTTAACAGACAACTGCTTTCCCGGCAATGCGGGAGACGTGGGTTCGATCCTTGGGTTGGCAAGATCCCCTGGAGGAGGGCATGGCAACCCACTCCAGTATTCTTGCCTGGAGAACCCCCATGGACAGAGGAGCCTGGCGAGCTACAGTCCATGGGGTCGTAAAGAGTCGTGATTGAACGACTAAGCACAGCACCACCACCATGGCTTCCCTGGTGGCTCAGTCGGTAAACAATCTGCCTGCAGTGCAGGAGGCCCAGTTTCCATCCCTAAGTCGGGAAGATCCCCTGGAGAAGGAAATGGCAACCCACTCCAGTATTCTTGTCTAGAAAATTCCATGGACAGAGGAGACTGGTGGGCTGCAGTCCACGAGGTCACAAAGAGTCGGGCACGACTGAACGACTAACGCTATCCACCATGAGCCAGCCAAGATTCCCTGGGCGTGTACCAGGAGCTGGGGATGAACAGGGCAACAGAACAGAGATGCTGGCACCGAGGTGGCTCCTGGAGCTCTGGACAAGAGGTGCCACACAGTCGGGTGGGGCAGGGAAGGCTTTCCGGGGAGGGTGCAGAGGGGTCGTCTCTGGCAGAGCATCGCCACCAGCAAGTTTAAAAGCCGGGATACCAGCCTATTCTGGCCGTCTGGTTTGCATTCCTCTCCGGCTCCCCTTCAGTGCTTCCAAAGAAAGAAATGGACATGCTTCGTTTTAATTCCACGATCCTCCATTCCAGAGACCCTAGGGCGAGGAGGGTGAAAGATGCGTGGTAACCTGAGTCAGAAACTCGTGCATGGGGTGCGGAGTGGGGCGGGTTGGGAGTGACGCGAGGAAGGCCGGGGGCGGGAGGTGACGCGCGAGCGGGGACCTAGCCGCCTCGGCTCACGTGTCCGCGAGATTTAAAAGTTGGCAGCGCTTGGGGCGGTCGGTCTGGACGCGGAGCCGGGAGAACCGCGCGCCGGAGACTCAGAAGCTCAACCGGAGCACTGCTCGGAGCGCGCGGCAGGTGCAGCGCAGGGTCGCGGGATGCTGCGAGCCGCGAGCCGTCGCCCCGAGCCGCCCGCGGGACATGTGGCCGCCGGGTCCCCGCTCCTGCTGCTGCTACTGCTGTCTTGTTGCGCGGACGCCTGCGGAGGTAAGAGGACCCCGCGCCCCCTGGGACACCCGTGCCTCGTCCAGTCCAGTGCCTCTTCTCCCCGCTCCATTCCTCCATCTCTTATCTCCTTTTCTCGTCTTTACTGTTGGCTGGTGGGATTTGCCACCCTCTCGTGCCGCGGCGCACGGGTCGCCACCCCAGGGCAGCCAGGGCGCACAGGTCTGTGGCCCGGCTCGAGCCTGGACCTGGGCCTGGGGGAAACTCCCAAGCCGGGCAGCCCCTCAGACTCGGGATGTCCAGCCCGCATGATTTATGGGTAATGGGAGTTAAAATAGTGAAAATTAAAATGCTTTTCCTTTGATTACAATTACTGGAGGGATTGACAGTGAAGCAAAATTAGAGTGGGTGTGATACTTCCCCTGCTGATGCGAGGTCAACTTGGAAAGTGCTCAGCTTTCTTGGTGAGTGAGCTCCCGGACTGTTCAGGTAACCCTGAGCAGTAACAGGCCCCTTTCTAGCAGTATGGAAAGGGAGAACGTGGGCTCTGTGCCTCATAGGTTATTCCGCACCGGATCAGGAATATAGAGTTGGAGAAGCAAGTGTGCAAGCTGCAGCTAAAGCCACTGAAGGCAGCTACGATTTGATAGTAACAAGGACTTCTGTGCCTTGCTTAGAGGAAGTCAAAGTGTTAGTTGCTCGGTCGTGTCCGACTCTTTGAGACCCCATGGACCTTAGCCCGCCAGGCTCCTCTGTCCTTGGGATTCTCTAGGCTAGAATACTGGAATGGGTTGCCATTTCCTCCTCCAGGGGATCTTCCCGACCCAGGCATTGAAGCTGGGTCTCCTGCATTGGCAGGCAGAATTCTTCACCATCTGAACCACCAGTGAAGCCATGGCTTAGAGGAAAGATGCGGGGGAAGCAAAAGCAAGGTCTGAAAGGGGTGTCGGAAACTTGGGACTTGGGGTAGAGTATATATAACCTGTTCCAGTGGAAAAGATCACTTCCCTGCTCCCTTAAGGTTACCTTTCCAAGTAGCCTGAGGGGACCATCCCTTATCTCCCAGCTTTGAGCCAGGGCCTTCCTGGGCCAGCGGTAGCCCTGCGAAGATCTTGAATTTTCTAGATCCGCAGCGGGTCCCCTTAGTTTCCCTCTGCTCTCCTCTCAGTGGTGTAAGGGAGGGCTGTTTCATCATTGTCCACAATGTTAGTACTTGAAGCCATTCTTGTGGGAACCTTCCCTAACCTGTAGCCCAGCCCCCTATTAGAGGTAGGGGAGCTGACACATCATTCTTTTGCTAATGGAACTATTTTTATTGCTGTCCTCTCATTGTTTCCCCCCTTTCCTTGGGGCATTTGAGGTTCAGAGAGGTGGGGACTCCTCGGCTTGAAAAGCAGGGTAATTTGGTTGTGAAATGTAAGCAGTAGAAGCTAGGAGACCTAAACCTTCACCATCGCATATTCAGCAGTGATACAGCACACCTTTTGCAAAGTCACGTTAATCTTTTTCCGTTTTAAATTTGTTATTGGTAAAATTAGGATGGTCACTTTTATCTACCTTATTCAGAAAGCAGATAATCATAGTTTAATTTTTTTTCTCTGTGAAGCAAATATACTTTCCATGCACGTTAAGTACTATATGCTTGCAGTGAATTTTGCATCAGTGAGAGAGAACTTCTTTTAGCAGGGGGATACAGGGGAATTTTCAGGCTCCTGGTGATTGGGCAGAAACTATAGGAAGCAGCAGCCATTTTCTAAAAACAGCAAGTCTTGGGTGTTATTTGCAAAAGGTATCTGCTGGTTGACCAATAATCTCGTAAATATCCCCACTGTTTCTCAAGTTAAAGGATGAGATACCTCTTTCCCTACACAGAAATCCCCCTAGACTACCCTTGTGTGTCTTCTTTCTCCTTCAGACCTGCCATTAATACTAAAAAATTAATTTTATCTCTCTAAAAATGTGATGAGAAGGGAAGAGGGTGAATTTACCCTCATCTGATCTACCCTGGTGATCTGCTATATTCCTGAGCCCTGACAGTAGCACTGGAGGGGAACCTTGACCTACGTAAACCAAGCTGGGAGATAATCCACCAAGGCTAATCATTATGCAAGGTGCAAATGGATGCATCAAAAAACAACAAAGCAAATGCCACAAAGCCAGAGCGGGGGGGGGGGGGGAGGAAGGGGGCGGGAAATCATGTCAATAAGTGTAGCATCCTCGGCAAAAATGAGTTAGCAGAGCTGCAATGGCAATAAAAAGGTAAAGGGCCAGCCACAGAGTTGGTGGCTGGAAACAGTTTACCATTCAAAGAACATTAAAATGAAGACAGAAATTTCCTAAAAGAGAGGTACCTTTGGATATCTGCAACAAACTATCTCTTGACATGGCCTCTGACAAGAAGTGATGAAGTTCCCAAGACTGAATTAAGTGTCTTTTCCTACTCATGAAATAGTTCTTGAAATTCAGTCAGCAGTAATGATTTATGACTTCCAAATCCTACACTAGCTAAGTACTAGCGATGAGAAAAGAAAATGGACACTACTTTTAGAATAGCAGGATCTGCTTTTCTTTCTCTTACACATGGTGTATTTACAGATGCACAAGCTGTTGATCCATATTATTTGCACTAGTTATATTGTTCAGTATAAAACTAAAGATTTCCCTTTATGAGATAGTGTTAAGTATAAATATCTTGAAACTGATAAAAAATAGTGTAGTTGTTAACACAACATTGTAAATCAACTGTGTGTGTGCCTGTGCACTGAGCTGTGTCCAACTCTTGGTGACCCCATGGATCCCATGGACCCCATGGACAGTAGCTCACCAGGCTTCTGTCTATGGAGTTTTCCAGGCAAGAAAACTGGAATGGGTTGCCATTTCCTACTCCAGGGGATCTTTTGGACCAGGGATCAAACTCAACAATGGCAGGCAGATTCTTTACCACTGTGCCACCTGGGAAGCTCTACTCTAAACAAAAGCCCTACTTTTAATAAAAATTAAAAGCAAAAACAAAAAAATCCAATGCCGTTTTTAGAATATAGAAGAGAGTGGCACTGTCCTGACAGTATTTGGGAAGGTATCTAGCACTACTATTTGACAGTATAAAGCCCACATCCTGGGTATGTTGAGAGGAAAAGCACAACTTTAGTTAACAAATAGACAAAGGGGAAATTTTTTCCTCATGTTTGGATTCAGTCATAGGATATTAATGCTTTTCTACAAATTATAGGTAAACATTTAAAAATTCTGGTTTCTCTAACCTTTCTACCCCGAGACTGTGTTTATGTGTTTTGTGTAAGAGCCACAAAGTATCCCTTTTTTATAATATAAATACTTTGGACTAAGTTAGACAGTGGCAGTTTTGGTGTGGCCCGGGCCAGCCTGGGGACATGGAAGGAGACAGTCTCGAAGGTCTTGGTAAGGCTGTAGGGAGGGGGTGCTTCCACTTTTACTGGAGAGTGGAGGATAGTCAAGTGAAGAGAGAATATGAAATTGTGTTCTTTAAACAGAAATGCCCTGTCAAAAAGAGATTAACCCTGGTATGATGAGTGGAGAAATCAAAAGCACAGGCAGGTGCAGACTGCATCCAACAAGTGGAATTCCTTGTGTATTTCCTTGCATCATACTTGACTCTGGTTCTCGTCAATCAAAAACTGCTCTCTCCCTTTATCCCCCTTTCTTTTACCTTCCTATTTTTCAAAGCTGTGTACGCTTAGTAACAATAGGTGAGAAATGCATTCAAGCTGTAAGGAATAGTCCGATGATGGCCTGTTAGATTTTTTTCATGAGAATATTTATATCCCTCTTTTGGAATTATTCAGACTTGTTAAAAACCTTATACCTGAAACGTTTTTTTGAGCTGTCTGCTGCTGCTACTGCTAAGTCACTTCAGTCGTGTCCAACTCTGTGTGACCCCATAGATGGCAGCCCACCAGGCTCCCCCGTCCCTGGGATTCTTCAGGCAAGAACACTGGAGTGGGTTGCTATTTCCTTCTCCAGTGCATGAAAGTGAAAAGTGAAAGTGAAGTCTCTCAGTCGTGTCCGACCCTCAGCGACCCCATGGACTGCAGCCCACCAGGCTCCTCTGTCCATGGGATTTTCCAGGCAGGAATACTGGAGTGGGGTGCCATTGCCTTTTCCGTTGAGCTGCCTAGTTCTGTCAAATAAGAGGCATCCTCTGTTTCTTTCTGCAATGCAGTGCTCACTGCCTCTGGCTGTTCACTGTTATCCATGGACTAGCCGTATCAGTTTATCACCAGGAAGCTTGCTATAAATGCAGACTCTTGGACCTATACCCAAATCACCAAATCAGAATCTCATTTAGTCAGATCACCAGATGTTTTGTATAAAAATTTGAGAAGCACAGCTTTATCTGTTTCTGAAAACAGAATCAACTTAGAGTAACAGTCACCAGACAATAGTGACTTTGAGATATACCTTTGGGCTAGGATAAGAAATATATAATTGAGAAGTGTGTAAGATTGTTTGTGTACCTAGAATAGCTGTCCCATGAAAGGGGATTCAAATAAATGAACTCTCAACTATGGACTACATGATCCATGTAAGTTACTTCTAATGCTGAGTACAGAAAATGTAGTTAAATACTGTTACTTTTATTAGAACTTAGCTTCAATAACAGTATAAATTTGAGTGAACTCAAAGCAAGACTTGACTGAAAAGTGGCAGAATTAGGGGAAAAATCTGTTAGGATTTGGAATCGGTCATACCTGGTTTAAGGGCTTCCCAGGTGGCTCCAGTGGTAAAGAATCTGCCTGCCAGTGCAGGAGCCAGAGGAGACCCAGGTTGGATCCCTGGGTTGGAAAGATCCTCTAGAGGAGGAAATGACAACTCACTCCAGTATTCTTTCCTGAGAAATCCCATGTGCAGAGGAGCCTGGCAGGCTACAGTCCATCAGGTCACGAAAAGTCAGACATAACTGAGCCTGCATGCAGACCCGATTTGAAATCTGCTTCTGCTACATATGTATTTTGGTGACCTGAGACAAATTATTTAATCTTTCCTTCCTTCAGTTTCCCTTAAAATGGGAATAAGGAGAATAGTTACCTTAAAAGGTTGGTTTAAAGGTTTAAGGACATGACACGCTTTAATGCTTAACAAAGTGCCTGTGGATTCCCTGGTGGCTCAAATGGTAAAGAATCCACCTGCAACGCGTGAGACCCAAGTTCCGTCCCTGGATCGGGAGGAGCCCCTGGAGAAGGGAATGACAACCCACTCCAGAATTCTTGCCTGGAGAATTCCGTGGACAGAGGAGCCTGGTGGGCTACAGTCCATGGAGTTGCAAAGAGTCAGGCATGACTGAGAGACTAACACCTTCATTTTCACAAAAGGGTATTTTCTTAATTTTAGTAAGAATAAATATATATATATATAATAAACAATAATTACATTTAATATTTGTAATTTATACAGCATGAATTAGAAAATTAAACCTGAGAAGAAAATATTACTTTAGAGGCTATAAGCTAGTTAACATTTTATTTCAACAATAATTAAGGCCTTACGTACTTCTTTTTTTAAAAGACCTTTACTGAGATATAGTTTATGTACTATAAAATTTATCTGTTTTAATTATGTGACTTTTAAGTGGACTTAAAGAGTTGGGCTACCATTTGCCTATTCATGTTTCCTTTTTTTCTATTGATTTGAAATAATTCTATCCTATAAGGATATCTGCCATCACCTTTTATTAAATATGTTTCATACATTTTGAGTTTTTGTCTTTTAAATTAGTGATTTATGGTATAAATAAGTTTTCATGAAGGTGGTCAAAAAGTACAAACTTCCAGTTATAATAAAGTGTTAGTCACTCAATTGTGTCCTACTCTTTGCAACCCCATGGACTATAGTCCACCAGACTCCTCTGTCCATGGAATTCTCCAGGCAAGAATACTGGAGAAGGTAGCCATTCCCTTTTCCAAGGGATATTCTTGACCCAGGGATTGAACCCTGATCTTCTGTATTGCAGGCAGATTCTTTATCATCTGAGCTACCAGGGAAGCCCCATTAGTTATAGCAAGTACTAGTGATTTACATACAAATAAACGTAAAGTTGTGCTATAACATTGTATTCATGCATTTACATGGATTTTATGTGATACTTCATCATCTAAGTTCTCTTTCATGATCACATTAGGAATACCCTGGAGGCATTGTCTTACTTGAAAGATGTTATTTCAATTGGTTGAATATCATTCTTTATAACATTTAGGTCAAACAAGGGCCAACACTAAACCCAAACTAAAAAAAAATATGTGTCTGTAATAAATTTTTCTTCCTGCATTATCATACATAGTGGCATAAGTGACTCTTCAAGCATTTTGAATTAAGTAGAATGGATTTCCTACTTTTTTATGCTCTATTTTCCAAAACTTTTAGTAATTTTACTCCTCCTTAACAAATGAAGTATTGATTCATCTCTACCAAAAAGAAGAGAGAGAGAAAGAAAAGAAAGAGTTGTGCAGCTATCACAACAATACAATTTCCCATCACCCCCCAAAGATCTGTTGTGTCCATTTGCAGTCAGTCCCCATTCCTATCCTCAGCCCTAAGCAGCCAGTAATCTAGCACTATAGGTTTGCCTTCTCTGGATGTTCCATATTAATGGATTCATACATTTATATGTATGAATATAATCTTTTTCATTTGCTTATTTGATTTAGCACAATCTGTTTGAGATTCATCTCTGTTGCAGCGTATGTCAATAGTTCATTCCTTTTTATGGACCACAATTTTCCATTGTATGGATGTACTACATTTTGTTAATTCACTAGATGATGGATATTTGGAGTGTTTACACTTCAGGGGTATTATGAATAATGCTACTATGCATGTTCATGTACAAGTTTTTGTGTGGACATATAAGTCTTTCACTCTTGAGAGTAATGTCTTTGTAATGTTATTAAAGTTTGTTTAATAATTATGTCTCCTTGATTGCTGGTGGTTTGGTCGCTAAGTCATGTCCGACTCTTTTGGGACCCCATGGACTGTAGCCCTCCAGGCTCCTCTGTCCATGGGATTTCCCAAGCAAGAATACTGGAGTGGATTGACATTTCTTTCTCCAGAGGATCTTCCCCACTCAGGGATTGAACCCCAGTCTCCTGCATTGCAGGGGGATCTTTACCAACTGAACCACCAGGGAATCCTTATACTAAGTCAAATCCGGAGATACCTAATTGAACTAGGACAATAATGATATACAGTGAAAAATGAGAAGTATCATCCCCAAATGAATTATATATAATGTTTAGTTTTAGGAGAAATGTTGTAACATTAACTTGTGAGTATAACTTTATTTTTAGGTGCTCCAGTATTGCCTCAAGGATTACAGCCTGAACAAGAAGTACAGTTGTGGAATGAGGTAAAAAATTATCATTACACAAATTAGTAGAAATTTACCCTTTTTAAAATTATCATGGTAAAGTGAAATAATGTAATTGAGCTTTGTGATTTTAGCAACATTCTGAATTCATAATTTTTTTTATTGTGAAAGAAGGAAAGATGAAAAGAAACCAAAAATACTGTAAATGGTAAAGATGGCAGAAATAAATCCTAATAATAGAATAAGGAGAATAAATATGAATGTGCTAAAATACACCACTTAAAAGAGATTATCAGACAAGATGTTAAAAACAGATTCAGAAATATGGCCTATGTAAAAGTCACACTTGAAGTAGAAAACAAAAAGTGGTTGAGAATGGAAAATGACACACCAAGTAAATATGAACTGTACAAAAATTGGAGTAGCAGTCTTAACATCTGATAAAATAGAATTCAAATACATGAACCATTTCAACAGATAAACATATGTTGATAAAAGAGCAACAGAGCATCATTAATATGTATTAACAGAAGTGAAAGTGACCCCATGGACTATACAGTCCATGGAATTCTCCAGGTCAAAATACTGGAATGGGTAGCCTTTCCCTTCTCCAGGGGATTTTCCCAACCCAGGGATCAAACCCAGGTCTCCTGCATTACAGGTGGATTCTTTACCAGCTGAGCTATAACGGAAGTCCAAGAATACTGGAGTAGCCAACCCCTTGTCCAGGAGATCTTCCCCACCCAGGCATTGAACCAGGGTCTCCTGCATCGAAGATAGATTCTTTACTAACTGAGCTATCAGGGAAGCCCATATTAACAGAAGAATCTCCAAACTTATTTAAGAATTGATAGAAATTCAGGGAAAAATAGATAAATGAACATTTGTAGTTGGAGATTTTAATATACCTCTCTCAAAACTGATAGTTAAAGCAAATAGCACACAGTAGATATGTCAAAGACCTAACAATACAATTCATAAATTTGAGCTATTAGAAATATTTTAAAAAACATGTACTAAATAGTATACACATTCTTTTTGAATATAATTGGGGCATTTAAAAATGTAGACTGTGTTTTAGAAGACAAGAAAGTTTCCATAAGTTAGAAAGGATCCATTTAAAATGTTTTCCAATTATAATGCAATAAAGTTAGGAACTATTAACAAAGGTATAACTTAAATATTTATCCTATATGCTTGTAAAATATATGGCATTGGTGAATAGCTCTATGTTGAAAAGAATGATATAAAAATATTATAGGTCAAAGTTTGTATGCTACAGCTAAAACAGTAGCTAGAAAGAAACTTTAACTTCATATATATTTTTCAGGACAGAAGAAAATTTAAAAACAAATATGCTTAGTATTCAGCTAAAAAATGAGGGGAAAGAACAACAGGGAAAATTTAAATAAACAGGAATGAAGTAAATAATAAAAATAAGGGCAGAAATAGATTTTTAAAAGAGAGAGGAGGAGCAGTACGACAATACTAACAAAACCATATATTTATTGTTTCAGAATGTTAATAAGTACTTGCAGTGCTGATTTTAAAAAGGCAGAGGGAAAGATAAAGATAAAAAAGGACAAAGACTGAAAAAGAGTAGATCATCAACAAAAATAGAGATTTTATAAATATTTTAAATAAGTATTATAGGCAATTGACTGGTGAAATTTGTGCAACTCTATAAATAACACTAAAAACAGTGTATTGAACTGTACACTTTAAATGGATGAGTTGTATGAAATATAAATTGTGTCTCAATAAGCTGTTACCCCCTTTCCTAAGTATTATGGACAGCTATATGGTGATAATTTTCAAAACATAGATGAAATGGATAAATTCCTAGAAACAATACCTTGTGCCCAAAAGGTGTAACGTTAATACATTAAGTATTGAAGAAACAATTTCTTCTTTCTTTGTAAAGTGAAAGTGTTAGTCGCTCAGTTGTGTCTGACTCTTTGTGACCCTATGGACTGTAGCCCACCAAGCTCCTCTGTCCATGAAATTCTCCAGGCAAGAATACTGGAGTGGGTTGCCATTTCCTTCTCCAGGGGATCTTCCCAACCCAGCAATCAAACCCAGGTCACCTGCATTGCAGGCAAATTCTTTACCATCTGAACCACCAGGAAAGCCCTCTTCCAATCAATGGCCCGAGTCCTCCAGTACTATGTTTACATACAGTAAATGTAGCTAAAGGATCTCCGTAAAGTATAGATTTCCTCTAGAATTCTGTTATATAATGTTCACCTAGTTAAGGAATTTCTCTTCTCCTTTCTTAAGAGTTTTGTTAATCCTAAATAAAATGTGAGCTTAATCAAACATTTTACCTGCACCAACACTGAGATAAGCAACATGCCTGTCAACCACAAACTGGCACTTGCTGTGGGTGCTTGCCGTCTACCTCTACAAGGATTAAATCGTGTGCAGCTGTAGCTGCTGACCTTCAACACTTCCTGAAAAAGTTCAGACTGGAGAACAGAAATGGGGCACTCTGTGCTTCGGGAAACTGGCAGGACAAGTCTTCAGATAGTTAGATATTCTCAGGAACTGGTTTTATGATCTGAATTTTTATATCTCCTCTTCTCTAGAAAAGCACTAAAACCCTTCATGGTGACAATTGTTTCTCGTGACTAGCAGGAGCTTCAAAAGACCAGCAGAAACTCTCCTCAAAAAAATATCCGCTTGATTGCATGTACTCTCCTTTTACCAAAATCACATATAAATTGTCCTTTCCCAGTACCTCTTTGGAGCAGTTTCTCAGAGCTAACTGCGGTGCTGTCTCCCAGGCTACAATCCTCATATTGCCCCAAATAAAACTTAACTTGCAGCTTTTACTTTGTGCATTTTTTTAAGTTGATGTGCCTTTTCTTCTTTAATCTATAATCGTGATGAATTACATTAACGAATTTCTCACTTGAAACAATTAGAGCTAGGATGAGGATTTAGCAGAGTTTTGGACATAATACCAATGTACAAGAATCACTAACATTTCTTTTCACTAAGAAAAAGTAATATGAAAATACTACATCATTCACAATGGCAACAAAAACTATAAGTATTTAGGAATTAACCAAAAATACACAATAGCTTATATGAAAAAATCAAATTTTAATAAAGGAATTAGAATGCAAATATTTGGAGAGACATTCTTTGCTGTTGGATGGAACAATTAATTTAATGTAAGAAGAATATTGATTCTCCCCAGTTGATGTAAATTCCATAAAATCAATGTAACCCCAATCAGAATTCCACTTAACTTTTGTTTGGAAAGTTTATAAATTTAACCTACAATTGATACAGAAAAATAAAGGTCTACCAGTAGCTAAGGAACTTTCCCTACCAGATATCAAAGAATACTATATAAAACTGTAGTAATAAAAAAGGCATAATGAGGGTGTAAGAACAGACAACTGAACTGGTGGAACTGAGACTAAAGCTTGGAGAGTTTAGCTGACATTGTCAGTATGCTGTCATTGTCCTTTGTCATTCACCATTCAAGCACACTCCAAACTTAGTATTTCTAACTGCAATCACCTGTGACTCTGCCTCTCTGACCTGTGCTCAGGACAGACCAGAAGTGCCTGGAACCAAATGCCTCCAGCACTGAGAACAGCCATCTGGAAAGCCACCCAGATATCCCCATGCTCTAGAATATCCCTCTCCTGGGTAGGCAGCCCAAACATATCTCCTATAGAACCGTATATGGGGACAGATACAAGGAGGTAATGGGGGGCGGGGGCGTGGAGGGAACAGGCTGTACATCACTGGGAAGTAGGTAGGCAACCGGGGAAGGCAATGGCACCCCACCCCAGTACTCTTGCCTGGAAAATCCCATGGATGGAGGAGCCTGGTGGGCTGCAGTCCATGGGGTCGCTAAGAGTCGGACACGACTGAGCGACTTCACTTTCACTTTTCACTTTCATGCATTGGAGGAGGAAATGGCAACCCACTCCAGTGTTCTTGCCTGGAGAATCCCAGGGACGGGAGAGCCTGGTGGGCTGCCATCTATGGGATCGCGCAGAATCGGACACGACTGAAGCGACTTAGCAGCAGCAGCAGCAGCAGGTAGGCAACATGAGTTGGAGGAACATTATAAAGGACTCTGTGGTAGTTAGGAGCAACACACTAGAGGTATCCAGGAATAGAGCGTGATCTTATAGTATGAAGAAAAAAAAAAGTAAGAGAATATTATACACACACACCAAACAACGGTACAGATTTTATGAGAACATAAACAAACGAAGGATACCCATCAAATACAGTAGAAGAATGGCCTTTGGGAGGATTGAATAAGAGTAGGCAGGGGATAAAAGAATACATAAATAAAGCTTATCCAATGTTGATGGCAAGCTATAAAGTGAGGCGAATACCTTTTATACCTAAGCCACCCCTAACAAAATACATGATGGAAAAGATTGATGGTAGGGACCGAGCACCAAAGAGTCTTAAATAGCATAGGAACTCATAAAATCTCTTTCAAAGGTCTCTGCCTTGGTATATCATGATGTATGCTTGTTGTTGTTTGGTCGCTAAGTCGTGTCCGACTCTTTTGTGACCCCATGGACTGTAGCCCACCAGGCTCCTCTGTCCCTGGGATTTCCTAGGCGGGAATACTGGGGTGGGTTGCCATTTCCTTCTCCAGGGGATCTTCCCTACCCAGGGATGGAACCCAAGTCTCCTGCATTGACAGGCATATTCTTTACCACTGAGCCACCAGGGAATCCCCAATAATACATGCTAGAAATATATTAATAAGATGACAAATTAGATAATAGATATTAATGTAGAATATAAAAACATGTATTTTAGCTTGAGATTATATTTCTGTGAAAAATCTTTGAAAAAAACTTTTAGATGATAATGCTGGGGGGCAAAATCAAATGGAGTTGTAAAACCACGATAAATTCTTTTATAAAAATATTTTTAAAAGTAAAATGTTTAGAAAATATAGTTAAGCTTTCTACCAGAGGTTTTCAAAATTACAAAGCTATTCAGACACTAGAAACATGTACTTTTCAAACCAGACACCTAACCATTTTCAAAGGGATTAATCAATGGACTCCACAGAGTTCTCAAAAGCAATTAGTGGTACTTAAAACCATCAGAGCCATAAACTGAGTAAAATGAACAAGTGCTTACCCAAAGGGAAAGACGGCAGGCAGAACAGCTCTGCCTTTTAAAGAAAGGAGTACAAAGACTGAAAAGCTTTGCAATTATCTACTAATTTGATTAACTGGAGTTTTTTCTTATTCTGATGTTTTTATTCAAGCAATATTGATGCACTGATTAGTGAACCCTGAGTTTCAAGGGTCTTTGGACTTGACTACTTCACACAGATGGGCTGCCTGGGCTGGGGGTGGACAGCTCTCTCTTGAGCAAATAACATATTCAGATACCTACACATCACTATTTGGGGGAGGGACTACTTCCTCCTACCCTACTAAGGCAGACTTAATTGCATTTGGGGATGATACACTAAGCATTGGTGACAGTTCAAAGCTTAATAAACCTTTTAAAGCTTAAAAACTCTTTTGGTTTTCCTCTCTCAACTGACTTCTTTTTTATGTCGTACAAGCTCAATACAATTTAATTTAAAAATATTTATTGATTACTTATTTGAGCACATTAAATAGCCTCTGACCTCAAGAAGTTTACCGTGTGTGTGTGTGTGTGTGTGTGTGTGAGAGAGAGAGAGAGAGAAAGAGATTCTGAAGAGAATCTTCAGAAGAGGGAGCAGGTGACTGGCCACAAGGGACAAATAGAATAAAACAATTCTCCCAATACAAGTTTTGTGAATGTAAAAAGGAGACACAAACATATGCTTTTCTGTAATACTATATGTTACCACATATACTTTTATTATTCTCTAAGTTAGAGAATCGGATATTTTAGTTCATGTTTTAGTTTACTTCATGTTTATTGGAAACAATAAGGAGCTTGAGAAATTATGATTGAAGGATATAATCATCCTCCCTTCAGTTTAGTGTGAGAAATTAAATTCAACAAACAATTCTAGAATTAAAAGGAGACCCCTGAGATGTTATGTCATAAATAGGACTCAACCTAAATCATCTCAGACAGACAAGAATCAGTTTCATTTTTTCCAGTCCCATTTTAAAAGGCCACTAAACCACTCTTATGGCAGAAAGTGAAGAGGAACTAAAAAGCCTCTTGATGAAAGTGAAAAAGGAGAGTGAAAAATTTGGCTTAAAGCTCAACATTTAGAAAATGAAGATCATGGCATCTGGTCCCATCACTTCATGGGAAATAGATGGGGAAACAGTGGAAACAGTGGCTGACTTTATTTTGGGGGGCTCCAAAATCACTGCAGATGGTGATTGCAGCCATGAAATTAAAAGACGCTTACTCCTTGGAAGGAAAGTTATGACCAACCTAGATAGCATGTTCAAAAGCAGAGACATTACTTTGCCAATAAAGGTCCATCTAGTCAAGGCTATGGTTTTTCCAGTGGTCATGTATAGATGTGAGAGTTGGACTGTGAAGAAAGCTGAGTGCTAAAGAATTGATGCTTTTGAACTGTGTTGTTGGAGAAGACTCTTGAGAATCCCTTGGACAGAAGATCCAACCAGTCAATCCTTAAGGAGATCAGTCCTAGGTGTTCATTGGAAGAACTGATGCTAAAGCTGAAATTCCAATACTTTGGCCACCTCATGCGAAGAGTTGACTCATTGGAAAAAGACCCTGATGCTGGGAGGGATTGGACGCAGGAGGAGAAGGGGACGACAGAGGATGAGATGGCTGGATGGCATCACTGACTCGATGGATGTGAGTCTGAGTGAACTCCAGGAGCTGGTGATGGACAGGGAGGCCTGGCATGCTGTGATTCATGGGGTTGCAAAGACTCGGACACGACTGAGCGACTGAACTGAACTGAAAGTAATAAATGCCAGTAATTACTCTAGACACCCAGCTTAGTGCTTAACTTATCAGCATAGTTTTTAATGATTAATATAAATCTCTTATACTACAGTTTAAAATCTTTCAAAGTTTCTTTTAAGGATAAAAGCTGAGGACAGCTAGTTGCCAAGCATAGTCAATAAACCTCCATTGTAAAATCGAACCATTTTCTAATGCTGGCTTCTTGATAGAGAACTAGAAGATGGCTCGTGTTGTGTAAGAATAAGTTTTTACTGTATACTCTTTATTGTTTAGCACGTATGCTATTTTCCTGTTAGTTTAGATGATGTGATTAGATTTATATGTAGTAAAGAACCACGTAACAGGATGCTCCTTAATTTTGAGGCCATTCTTTAGTCACCACACACATTTCTCAGGCTGAATAACACTAAAAGTTTTCCCCCTCAACATTTGAAGCATCTCTATCTCTGATGATCCCTATGACTAGAAATGGGGATGTATACCCCTGTGCCTGGGGTCAGATCTTGGGGAAATTCCAATTCCAGGACTTCCTTAGATAGGAAGCTCCTCCCTCCCAAATCCAGAGTCCTGAACAGTCATGGAACCTTCATTAATGTTTTATAAGTAACCTGACTTTATAAAATCTGCTTTCAGTTTTTTGCTGTCATCTGTTTCCAGGATATAACTGGAATTTTCATCTCTTTTACAGATAAATGATGCTTGTCTGTCTTTGTTGTCCATGCATCCACAGCCTCAGGTAATTCCAAATGGAGTTGTTTCAGAGTGATGTAAGCATTTGTGTCATGCTGAAATACTGCATTTCTCCCTCTGGACCTGTCATGATTTTATGGACTTATTAAAACATGTCAACATATTAGAAATTATTATATCATCAGCAGGTAATAATGAGTGCCAAGAATTTATGTAAGGTGCTAGGCTTTATCTCTAAGAAAAATAGATATGCAGATAAAATACCCATATTTTAGAAAGTAAAATGCTAATTTCAAAATCAAATTCTGTGTTAAAATGTGTCTATTGCTGTATTAAGGGACTAATATCCTGGTCCCTCAATTGAGTTTTCAACCCATGTAGAGATGAACTTACAGAGTCAGATTTAGGAGATAAAAATATCATTGTAACTGAAAAGTCAGTTTGTGAATGGGGCCTTAGATATGCTGACCTTGCTAAAACTACCCCCAGAATTAAACTAAGGTTAGTCAGTGACTCAAGCCATCTGCCAGAATCAGGTTTTGTGCCACAGGGCAGTGACAAGGCAAGAATAACTGGCCAGAGAACTGGCTACCTAAGAGGAAAGGGCTGAACAGAGCGTGCCCAGTTTTTTGCTGCCAATCATCAGGTTAACTCATCTCTTCCCACGAGAAACACCTAAGAGAGGGCTGGGGAGAGAGGAGTATTAGTCCAGCTCCTATACCTGGAAGTGATACCACCCAGGGTTCCTGGCCTCCCCTAATAAGTAGAAATTGACTAGAGGCCAGGCGAAATTCAGACAAAGGTTTTTTGGGGCCCCTGTTGCAGCAGAGGGAGCCAGAACAAGTAAAGGTTCCCTTGCTCGCACTCCCTGGGTGTTGGGGTGGGGAGCTGGTTCCTTATATGGAGTGGGGTAGGGGTATGTCCAGAGGTTGGGCTGGAGGGATGGCTTAGGTGTTTTGCCCACCTCTCTGGTGGTGTCCAGTGCAGACTCAGTATTTCTGGTTTTGCTCCTGGCTCTTCAGAAGTAGCGGTTGGGTTTTTTTGGTCTATTGGTATCTTTTTGTCCATAATATGCCCCCACTGCCCAAACATCAGTTATTTTTAGTCCCATATAGTGTCTTTGTATTTGGTTGCTCAAGAAGAGCTTTGTCCAGGTACAAGCATTACAGCAAAAGTTCCTGGGTCCCCGCCTATCTCAGAAACATGGGGAGGAGTGGGAAGTAAGTGTGTCCTTACACATCTCTGCTGGATGCTGTTCCTTCTGTCTGCAGTTCTGTCTCTGAGTGCTGGTGTAGCAGAGTTAGCCTTAGTGTCTTACTTTCTGAATCAGCATCACTAGTCTCCGGATCAGAGGAGAGGGCTCAGCGGAGGCTCTTGGCTCAGCCTCTCTCAGCGCAGTCAGCTGTGTGCCTGGGGTGACTCCTCTGCACGGTCTGGCCAGGGTGCAGTGCCTGTCCTTCATGTAGTCCTTCCAGAATGTCATCCTGGCCAGTGTGGAGTAGCAGCCTTGTAAAGTGCTGCATTTCTTCTGCTGCACTGGTTCCTCAGCCTGCAGAGGACCACTTGCAGCAAGTTACAGGCATTAGGTGGTAAAGAGAAACCAAAATCACAATAGGTTGACGTTTACAAATGATATTTCAAATTACTTGAGGAACCTTGGTGGATATATAACATGGGATGGATATCAGTCAGCACACAAGCTTTTGCATTATATATAAAATTCAGGAGCACCCTCAGAATCACTTTTATGTCTGCAAAATTAAAAGGATAAATTTTAAAGCACTCATCTAAAAACCATAAAAGTAAATTAGGCTTTTATTGGCTTTGGAGACTATGTGCCTTTTGAGGAGAGCTTGATAAATTTACTATGAAATCTTTTACACTAATTGATACCATTAAAAAAATTTTTTTTCACATTAGCTATTATGTATATGATTCTCTGAAGAGTTCTTCAAAACATTTTTACCAAATAGAAAATAAAGGCTCTTTTAAAAGGTCCATGATAAAAAAAAAATATTAAAAATCCCATATGAGAAAAATCCTTAAACAACAGTTGCAGCTCAGTGAATATTGGCTTCATGTAAAAAGTTGCTGGAGGAAATACAATTTGTTTGGAAACTTTTTCTGTCAGACTTCAGTCTTGTTGCCACACCTCATCTGACTTAGAAGGTGTTTTCTAAGGAAACATCCATGTATCTGAATTTATTCTTCTTTGAGTTGAGACACATGATATCACTAGACTTTTTTTATTGTTTTGTATTTTGCAGCATTTCTAGATGCGCTGTAAAAAGAAGTTTCAGGAATTTATTTCTAAAATTTTCTGGGTGACCTGCATACCCAACCATGAAGGGAAAAAGTGAAAGATATATCAGTGTTCACACTCTATTTTTTCTCTTATCTAACTCCTAATCATAGGCTTAGCAGTCAATGCCAGTGCAAAACTAGGTCAGACAACCTTGCTGTGTGTGGTACTGGGCAAGTAAGTCACAGTCTCTTAGAACCTCACTTGCTTTATACGTGAGAATAACAATTCCCATCCTATATATCAAGCTGTGTTTTAAGGACAAAGTGTGGATTATGTGTATGAAAATGTTTTATAATTTACTGAACTACTACATACATATGAACCATTTAATATAGTTAATAAATATCGCAACAATTTGCACCGGGCAGGCAAACAAACAGAACAAAGCAGGCCTCTGATGTGCTAGGAAGGGTGTTCAGAGAAGCTGCTCCATGACTCCACCTGTATCCCTAAGCTATAGCCTACCCTGTTACACATGTGTGTGCCAAGGGCAAGGGTCTTGGTGGCCCTGAATGGTTCTTCATGATACATCTTCTGAATTAGCAGTAACTGCAGCTGTAAATCAAGCTTTACAGATCACACACTTTTTTAATGCCACTGCTGTTAACTAATTGCTCTGTCTGTGGCACTGTGCTAAGAGCTTTACCACATGTAATCCTTTCAAGAATTCTGTATTGATGTTGCCATCCTTGATTTATGATGGCAGGAACTGAAGTTGAGAGAGGTTAGTCAACCAGCCTAAGGTTACACAACTAATAAAGAGGAGAAATGGAATTTGCACTGCTCCTGAGTTGCAAGCTGCTCAACTCCACAGATGCCCCCCACCCCATTTCACCTTATTATTTCCAATACGTATTTATTAAGTAATCAATTGTTTCTGATGTGACTATGCTGAATTCTGTGCAAAGCAGGTTTTGCCCCTGCTTGTCCTTCTGTGCTCCTCCTAACCACACCCAGCTGGCTGTGAGCCACAGGAGCCCTGCCCTGCTTCTACGCTCAGATGCTTTGAAAAACCTGATCCTGGGGTGTGCAGTCAGCAGCCTGGAAGGGTGGGAACTCAGCTTAGGTGTGCTGTGCATGGCCTGGGCTTCCTCCCATCCAAACTCCCATTGTTTGCAAACAATTGCAGGATTCTCAAATTAGCCAATAATGAGTAAATTCAGCAAGGTTCACAGCTTTGGCATGTAGATTCAGACTGCAGCAAGCTGAGAAGAATAACCCCTCTTTTTGCACTTCCCTCATTACTCTCATAGAATTTTAGCAAATACTGAGAAGTTTTGTATCTGGACTCACAGTGGAAGCCTTAATCAGTGCATATGTGCAATATATAACTTTTTTTTTCCCCCTGGTTGGAAAGACGGTTTTACTTTTTAGGAGCCAGATTTTTTTGTCATAAGAGAAATTGAAGGATTTCAACAGTTTCAATGGGCCACAAGAAGAATTCTATTTAGGGTATTGAAATATATATCCTCATGATCCTGATATTTGATGGTTATTTCTTCTGTGCAAATATTGTTAAAGCAGAAGCATCGTCTGTGTATCTTCTTATTTATATTAGGCATCCAATGCATTGGAGGAGATTTGCCTCACAATTATGCGGACTCTACCAAAGCCCCAGGTAAGGTTCAAATGGTGTTTAATTTGTAGGCAAAAACAATTGCTCAGAAATATCTTGGAATTCCTCCTGGAAGAAAATATACTCAATTTAGGAAGCATGCTAAGAGGAGCTGTAAGAACGAACACACGTTGATTTTGGATAAGAAACAAATGCTTCAGTGTCTTTGATGCCTGAGAATTCAGGGCCATATTAGTGGAGTTTGCAGTCATCTAATTGGAAAATCATATGTCCCCCTCAAGTATAAGATGTGTTCTAGTTCTGATGAGAGAAATTTGGGGTCATTTTGGCTCTTTCTCTCTCCCTGAATCGTACTACAGTTGGAGGACAGATGCATTTTTCTAAGCTTGGAGGTTAGGACACTGTACTTTGTCAGAGAGGACATTAATAATGAAAAAAAGCAAACTGTATTGTCCATGTCGGTTTGAAAATTATATTCTTACTGTGATGTCTTGGTTTCTTATTAAAATTATTATTTGATTCTTCTGGAAGAACTTCTTGTCCTGAAGTGAAGCAATGGGAACTTGAAAAATGGCATAATGTGCCATACCTCAGTTGATGTTCTGTGTCTTGTAGGTGAACTAATTTTAAAACTACCTTATTAAGGATAAAAGCCTCAGGTTTAGAAAATATTTTTCATTAGTAGTTTAACCTATTATCGTTGGTGTGTTGTGACTTCCATACCTCACACATGCAGTAATTCAAAGAAAACTTGATATTTTAGAAGCATAAATATTTTTGGAAACTAAGTGTTTACAACTGTATTTTTTTCTGATGTTTTTAATGGTGACATTTTCCAAACCACTTAAATGACTTTTTATGTAATTAAGAGAAAATATATGACAATGGTGTTTACCCATGAGTTTCTATTTATATTAAAAGCAAATGAGAACAGAAAAGAACAACAAAAAGGGAATGATATGTCTCATTCTTAAAGACAAATTTTTGGAATGAGAGAGGACTCTAGAAAAGTTTATGGAAGGAAGCAAAAATAACTGATAAGTCTTACTATGCAGTGACAATTACAAATAGTTTGATGTGATTCCTTCTAGTTTTTTTCTCTGAATAGTCTTATCATGTGATCATATCAGAATTTCCCACCACTACAGAACACTCAGGATGTTTCCAATTGTTTGCTCTTACGAATAATGCTGTAGTAGAGATCTTTTTTCATACTCTTATTTATAAACAGTTTTTAGTTAATTGTCCATTTATTTTTAGAACAATATGTACTTAACTAATTTCAGTCTTATATTTTATATATAACATATGTAGCACATGTTTTAAGAATTATAATCTTATAATAAATTATAAATTGTATACTCTACATTTATAATATTTTATACATATTTCTTATTATTTTCTAATATAATATAGTGATATTTATAAATTTCTTTTCAATAGGAAACAGATGAAAAAGATAACACCAAAAGGGTAAGGTGATTTCACAAGTATATACATTTAAAAATAATCAGGAAACTTCTGATCATTTATAGTAAACCTCACTTTTTTTTTTAACAGTTCTTATTTCATTATTCGAAGACTCGAAAGTTGGGCAATTCAAATGTTGTGGTAAGTTGTAGAATTACTTATTAGTGATCACTTGTATTTTTTAAAAAAAAACCTGTTTTTGCAATTTATCTCTAGAGCTAGATCGAGATTCATGTTTTTTTTCCTTTAAACATTTATATATAGATGAACAAATGAAATTCAGTATTTATTATACATTTATTTTATATCTCAATAGCTACAAGTACATTAAATACATTCATTTATTCATTCAACGATTATCTACTGCATATCTTCTATGTACCAAGCCAAGCACAATTCTAGATACTAGAAAAAATGGCAGTAAGTGTCATGCAACTTACATTTTAGAGGCCAAAAGCAAATATGATTAAGTAAATCATGTTGGTTTATATGTTGATTACTGCAATGGAAAAAGACTTCAGTTCAGTTCAGTTCAGTCGCTCAGTCATGTCCGACTCTTTGCAACCCCATGAATTGCAGCACGCCACGCCTCCCTGTCCATCACCAACTCCCGGAGTTCACCCAGACGCACGTCCTTTGACTTGGTGATGCCATCCAGCCCTCTCATCCTCTGTCATCCCCTTCTCCTCCTGCCCCCAATCCCTCCCAGCATCAGGGTCTTTTCTAATGAGTCAACTCTTCACAAGAGGTGGCCAAAGTACTGGAGTTTCAGCTTTAGCATCATTCCTTCCAAAGAACACCCAGGACTGATCTCCTTAAGGATGGACTGGTTGGATCTCCTTGCAGTCCAAGGGACTCTCAAGAGTCTTCTCCAACACCACAGTTCAAAAGCATCAATTCTTCGGTGCTCAACCTTCTTCACAGTCCAACTCTCACATCCATACATGACTACTGGAAAAACCATAGCCTTGACTAGACGGACCTTTGTTGGCAAAGTAATGTCTCTGCTTTTGAATATGCTATCTAGGTTGGTCATAACTTTCCTTCCAAGGAGTAAGCATCTTTTAATTTCATGGCTGCAATCACCATCTGCAGTGATTTTTGGAGACTTATGCAAAGTCATTTTAAGAAATATTTTAAAAGATGACTGTCAAAAATGTAACTATTGCCCACAATGTGGGAGACCTGGGTTCTATCCCTGGGTCAGGAAGATCCCCTGGAGAAGGGAATGGTAACCCACTCCAGTATTCTTGTCTGGAAAATTCCATGGACAGAGGAGCTTGGAGGGCTACAGTCCATGGGATCGCAGAGAATTGGACATGACTGAGTTACCAACACTTTTACTTTTCCAGAAATATTGACCTGTATTCCTAAGAGCTCTTTATTTATAACTAGGCATTTAATTTGAGAATTTACTCTCTCAGATTAGCCAGATAAAAATAACTTTACTTCATTTCACTTCTAAATTGTGTGGCTGTAGTGGTGGTTTTCTTTTTGTATGCATGGATTTATAAAGTGCTAACCAACCTATTTCAGTGTTTCAAACTAGAATACTTAAAAACTAATTGACTATAATATTCTTTCTAAGCCTGTGACTCACTATCATGGACCATTTTATGGGATGAGGAACATAGTGTATTTTAAACATATGTTTACCTGTAGGAACGTGATTGTAACTATAAACTTAGTTTTAAATCTTTATCTCATTGAATCACAACTTCTCTTACATGTGAGGAGTTGAAAGTTAGGTTATATGGGTTTTAAACTAAATACACGTTGAACTGATTAACAGGTAACCATTATAGGTGGCTTAAACTAATCCGTTTGATGAATAAATTTAATGTTTGTGAGAAGGTTCCATTGAAGCCATGTCTTTAAAATGAAACCGTATCAGGTAGCCACATGTCTCAAATGTGCTTTCATTTTCTTCTGCTTGGCATCTTGACGTCTTGGGAACATGTATCTTAGTCACATTTTTCACTATCAATGACACATTGCCATTTTTTGTGTTTTCTGTTGTCTTGTTCCACGTGTTCAGTTTTAAATGAACTATATATTTTATAAAGAAGATTACTAGATGTGTGTATAGTATAATCTTCCAGATGAACATGTTCATGACTGAAAACTGATTCTCACAGAGTTGGTTTCATTTGTCCCAGACCATTCTTAGTAAGTCTGGAAGCAGACAGGTGGCTTTTTGCTTTTTAAAGATACAGGCAGGTGTTTCCCTGTTGGCTGGTGATGGAGTTCAGGCCCTCAGGAAAGAGCTTCATCAACAGAATGATCGAGATTCCCAGTACAGAACTGCCAACTGTTATTCCATCTCTTGGCTTATTATCCACAGCTCTTTGAAATGCTCACAGAGGACTGTCTTAGGTCACATCTTTCTTGTTCTTTTTTGGCTGGAGCAAGGATAGTGGGTAAAAGCAAAAACAGATAGGAAGCTGTCTTTATGCCCAATGCTGAGAAGCCTCTGTGCTCATCACGTGTGTGTGTTCGTGTCTCTCAGTCGTCTGTCCTGCATCCGCTGCTGCAGCTCGTCCCACAACTGCATGAGAGAAGAATGAAGAGGTTCAGATTGGACGTATGTAACTAACTGCACGCTTGCTTCGCCACTCTGTGTGGGGCAGCCCTTTCTGCTTATTCCTAGGGGTGGTGGTTTATAAGATCTTCTCCTGGATAAGCCTCACATAACAGCCAGGGAGCCTACAGAAGAGCACTTGTTTGCAGGAGTATGTTCACACTCAGGAAGAGGAGAACTGTCACCCTCCCCATAATATGTGCCTTCTAACTCAGGCTGTGGGCAGTGAGGAAAGCCTGGATTAGACTTCCTTTCAAGGACTGGCCCCTCCCAGTGAGGAAATCTATTCATTCTTGGTTTGAGAAAGGACATGGCAGAGAAAGGACATTCCTATTGAGTCATTAGATAGGAATAGGAGAAAAGATCAAGGACCTTTACTGACCCCTCTGTATATATATGGCTTGAATGACAAGCTTTCTATCCAGGTAGTAAAGCATTAGCAAGAATAAGGTTTATGAAGTAAATATATCAGAAATTAAATGTAGGTACTTTGTTTTTTTCCCACAATTAGCAAAAATATGGCCCAAATTCAATGTCTTACGTTTAAGGTAAATATAACTGAGTTAACATATTTTTAAACTGGAAATTCTGACATTTTTACTGCCCTTTGAAAAGAATCCTAATTCACTCGATGATGAAAGTTTGTAGGCATTGTTCTTATGTAATGCCTTCCATTGTTGGAATACTTTATAGTTTTCAGTCTTACGGGGTCTCATTTTATTCTTTTGACAGTTCTGTTGATACTTACATAAGTATTGTTATGCCTAGTTTACAAGAAGAAAAACAACTCAGAATAGTTAAAGGAGTTTCCCAAGATCACAGTAGTGAGTGGGATTAGAGATTACAACAATTTCTTGCCTTCTAGTTTAGGGAAATATTTTTTTCCACTATGCTGTTCCTTGGTGGATCTTGAAAATTTCTTGAATATTTCTATTATTTTATTGTTAAATTTGTTTTTAGTACCATATTAATTTTCTACTACCAAAAGTTTTCAAATACTTTAAAAAATGCATACAGTTTAGGCAAATAAATTCCTCAAAATTTATTTTTATGATCACTATCTCCTCCATAAATTCTTCACATGGTTGAACTAAGCTTCCATCATGGAAGACAATACTGCTGCCAACTTTGAGAAATGGAAGAGAAACTGTAGTAGCCCCTTAAAATTTTAGAATTTCCAACATAAAAAAATCGAATCAGTTGTCAACTTTCTAGAAGTGATATATGCTTTTTAAATTAACTTTTACTTTCTGAAGAGTCTTCTTGACTTATGAATAGTATAAGAGTACAATTTAAAAATCCAGTTTCTTAAAATATACCAGCAAAATTATTAGTTTACTACAACATTTCAGTGCTATTATTTGGAAAATCAAAACTCCTCAGTAGTGTGGCCAGTTTGGTACTTTGTCTCAATGTTCCACCTTGAGTGAGACTATATTTTCAGATAAGTAGCTGAGAGCATGAACTCTAACTTGGTAGTAATATCTTATTGGACAAATGATAGCTCCTAAAAGTATTTCACAGCAAGCTAGGTTTCCTAGGAATCTATGAGAAAAGAAAGTAAAACACGAATTAAAAAAAAATTACAGTTAAGTATTGACTTTTCTGGGCCTAAATCACTGAATTTTAAACCATATTTTTGATAGAGAAATCTTTTGGGTTCTTAAAGAAAATGAATTTTCAGATTTTAGTAAAGTCAAACACTTCCCTTACATTTTCTTTGCTGGACATCCTCACCTCCATCCCAACATGGTTTTTAGCGTTACCTCCCAAATTCTTTTATATGCTGTTCTATCGCCATGATAAGAACAAAAAAGAACTGTGTGTTTGAGTTTGAAAACTTTAAATTTGGGCACATTTTAAATTATATGTTATCCTATCTTTCTTTTCCTCTGCTTAATATAAAATACATAGCTGTTCTTATATAACCATATAAATATATAGTTTTTATATTTACATTTTTAAATATTAAAATTTTCCATCTTTAAAGTAATTTGGGGGGATTTATAGTCAGGATGAGAATTAGGTATAGAATGTTCAGAATTTAAGATACATGTGTTATAAAGCAAAGATTTCAACATTTTAATAGCTGTCAGGGACATTTCTTAAAATATAAAAATATGATTATGTTTAGGGAATATTTGAAAAGGGTCTTGATGATAAAGTTCATAGTGATTGCTGTCCTGATACTTATATAAGTAGTTTTTGAAAATAGGAAGCTACAAGAACCAACTTTATAGAAATCATAAAATGTTACATATTTTCCTATTCAGTTTGAAATGAAATGTTTGAAAAAAGAAACAGTTCAAAATATATCCACTGTCAAAAATCAGTTTGTTCCTATTTTTTTTTATTACCATTTCAGTGAATATAAGTATATGGGGAAAATTTCCTCTGAAGTCTCAAGGAATAAATATAGTTTACCAAAGTTATCCCTCAATTTCAATTTAAATTCCTGTATTTGTGTATTTTAGCTATGACAGAGTTCTATTTTATATTTTTTGCCTGTTCATTTGTTAGCACATACAACATGTACTATAAAGAAATTATTTTATTCTAACAAAATGCTGAAAGGAGATTATAAATATAGTTACTTTATCTATGAAATGTCTTCTGCCTACTTGTTGATGAATATACATACAATTGACCAATTTCCTGAATATAGAATCTGTTAGATTGTTAAGGAAATTAGATTAAAATACAACACTCTGATCTTACTGCTAGTATCACTGAAAATTCTTCACATGTAAATACAAAAATTACTTAATGATATGAATTATATACCCAAATCCTTGATTCGCTCTTTATTTAATTATGGTGGTTGAAAATAACTATATCCTCCAGAAGTCTTTGCACTTACTTTTACTGTTTGATTTTTAATATCCTCATTTTCTCTTTCAGGAAGAATTCCAAGGTCCTATTACAAGCCAAAGTAGAAGATACTTTTTATTCAGGGTATGCATATCTATAATTCTTTACAAATTCAATCAATATCAGCATTGAAAAGTATTTTCACTGTGCATTTATTTATATTAACTTGTAAGTTTTAATTGTTTTTAAGTTTATCCCAAGCTATTTTATATCAAGGTTACAGTCTGAGATTCATTTCTGTCACTACCTTATTGCTCTAATATTATGGTATCTCTGATCTCTTCTCTAATCCAGTATTCATGTTAGTAAATACCCCAAATGGCATTCACTTGTTTCATAGTTTAATTCCATAATGTTTCATGTGCAGGAAATAAGTGTCTCAAAGGTGTATTACTCCCTAAGTTTTTTTTTGGCTGCACGCATGTACCATTCAGGATCTTAGTTCTGTGAACAGGGATTGAACCCATGCCTTCAGGTGCAGAAGCACATAATCTTAACCACTAGACCACTAGGGAAGTCCCAGTATTACTCCTTAAGTTCTAATGAAATATTGAGCTAAAGAAATATTAGCCAATGGAATATTTAGCTAAGGAATGTCAACATTATTATAACGTCTAAGCAGAGCTATATAGTAAGATTTGCATTTTGGAAACTAATTCTAAATAAATTAGAGGAGAATGGACTGAAGGAAGGAGGAAAATAATAGATAAGGGAAACATAGATAAGGAAGAAATAATACCACTCACTGAGATCATTAGTCTGCTTTCTATGAAAATTAACTTCCCTCCTCAGTTACATCGCTCTGTTTCTAACTTACTATTTTCCAGCCACGCAATGGAAGAAGATCAGAAGATTACATTTAAAATGGTATGTGTATCACAATTCAACTCAGTCTGAAAATTTCTGTCATTTTCACATCTTCACAAATTAACCTATGCTCAGTATATTTCTATTATTTGATTAATGTATCAATTAATATTCTATATAAACACTGCAAAGATAGAGGCTATGAGGACTTCATATACTGGAAAATGCTAGTATTTTAGGACCAGATTTTCTTTGCCTGTGTTGTATGCACCTCACACTATGTCACAATAGTCATCATCAGTTTTGCAGACACTGACCTAATCATCATTTACTGCACAAGTAGAATATGTCAGAGGTTGTGTATTTATTTTGGTAATCAGTATCCACAATAGTGGACCAGAACTTACAGACTGAATGCCTTTCTGTCCTCCAAGTAACCTATATTTAAAGATTCTTTGTAACAGTTGTGCTTACCATCTTTAGAGAACTAGAAAAATGTGAAAAGACAGGAGAACATGACTTCTGCTTCGGTACTCCCAGAGTTTCCATATCTGTGTCGGAGATACTGTAGACCCTTAGTAGCTATTGAATGGCCCCACACATACTTAATAAATATGTTAATCTTAATACTTATTATACTATAAATTTTAAAATTAAGTGCACACTCATAGATTTACACCAGAGATATAAAACAATAGTCTACTAACTTAAGTGAAGTGTAGTTGCTCAGTCTTGTCCGACACTTTGCGACCCCTTGGACTGTAGCCTACTGGGCTCCTCCATCCATGGGATTCTCCAGGCAAGAATACTGGAGTGGGTTGCCATTTCTTTCTCCAGGGGAACTTCCTGACCCAGGGATCGAACCCAGGTCTCCTGCATTGTAGGCAGACGCTTTACCGTCTGAGCCACAGGGGAAGCTAACTTAAGTGATCCTAAATGCAGATTCTATGCTGAACATACTTTTGCAAATATTTCATTCATATAATTTAATCTCAACCCTTCAGTACATATTTATCTTAAGAATGTAAAATTTTAATATTTTTTTATAGAAACAAAAATCAAAAAAATGGGCCAAAGAACTTAATAGACATTTCTCCAAAGAAGACATACAGATGGCTAACAAACACATGAAAAGATGCTCAACATCACTCATTATCAGAGAAATGCAAATCAAAACCACTATGAGGTACCATTACACGCCAGTCAGAATGGCTGCGATCCAAAAATCCACAAGCAATAAATGCTGGAGAGGGTGCGGAGAGAAGGGAACCCTCTTACACTGTTGGTGGGAATGCAAACTAGTACAGCCACTATGGAGAACAGTATGGAGATTCCTCAAAAAACTGGGAATAGAACTGCCTTATGACCCAGCAATCCCACTGCTGGGCATACACACTGAGAAAACCAGAATTGAAAGAGGCACGTGTACCCCAATGTTCATAGCAGCACTGTTTACAATAGCCAGGACGTGGAAGCAACCTAGATGTCCATCCACAGATGAATGGATAAGCAAGCTGTGGTACATATACACGATGGAGTATTACTCAGCCATTAAAAAGAATACATTTGAATCAGTTCTAATGAGGTGGATGGAACTGGAGCCTATTATACAGAGTGAAGTAAGCCAGAAAGAAAAACACAAATACAGTATACTAACGCATATATATGGAATTTAGAAAGATGGTAACAATCACCCCGCTTATGAGACAACAAAAGAGACACTGATGTATAGAACAGACTTTTGGACTCTGGGACTGGGAGAGGGTGGGACGACTGGGGAGAATAGCATCGGAATATGTATAATATCATATCTGAAACGAGTCAGTCCAGGTACGATGCCCTATAACAGATGCCTGGGACTGGAGCACTGGGATGAACTGGAGGGATGGTGTGGGAAGGGGGGAGGGAGGAGGGTTCAGGATGGGGAACACGTGTATTCTGGTGGTGGATCCATCTCGATGTATAGTAAAAGTAATACAATATTGTAAAGTTAAGAAAAATAAAAAAAATAATAATAATAAAAAAAAGAAAAAAAAATCAAATCACATATTTTAACTAAAAAAGATAACACCAAAATTATACAATTTCTAGAAAATGAAGGTAATGAAAACACACATGTTAAAACTTATGGACTCTGACAGAACCATATTTTGTGGAAAATTCAACTTTAAGCACTATCAAGCAAGAAAGCCATGAAATTAAAAGACGCTTGCTCCTTGGAAGAAAAGTTATGACCAACCTGCTACTGCTAAGGCGCTTCAGTCGTGTCCGACTCTGTGCGACCCCATAGACGGAAGCTCACCAGGCTCCCCTGTCCCTGGGATTCTCCAGGCAAGAACACTGGAGTGGGTTGCCATTTCCTTCTCCAATGCATGAAAGTGAAAAGTCAAAGTGAAGTCGCTCAGTCGTGTCCGACTCTTAGCGACCCCACGGACTGGAGCCTACCAGGCTCCTCCGTCCATGGGATTTTCCAGGCAAAAGTACTGGGGTGGGGTGCCATTGCCTTCCCCGATGACCAACCTAGACAGCATATTAAAAAGCAGAGACATTACTTTGCCAACAAAGGTCCATCTAGTCAAGGCTATGGTTTTTCCAGTAGTCATGTATGGATGTGAGAGTCGGACTGTAAAAAAAGCTGAGCACCGAAGAATTGATACTTTTGAACTGTGATGTTGCAGAAGACTCTTGAGGGTCGCTTAGACTGTGAGGAGATCCAACCAGTCCATCCTAAAGGAAATCAGTCCTGAATATTCATTGGAAGGACTGATGCTGAAGCTGAAACTCCAATACTTTGGCCACCTGATGTGAAGAACTGGTTTATTTGAAAAGATCCTGATGCTGGGAAAGATTGAGAGAGGGAGGAGAAGGGGACGACAGAGGATGAAATAGTTGGATGGCATCACCGACTCAATGGACATGAGTTTGAATAAACTCCATAAGTTGGTGATGGACAGGGAGGCCTGGCGTACTGCAGTCCACGGGGTTGCAAAGAGTCGGATACGACTGAGCGACTGAACTGAACTAAAGCAAGAAAGAGTGAGCGAATTAGAAATTTAAGTCAATAAGTCAAAAAGAACAATGATGTAAACCTCAGGAAAGCAGAAGAAGAATTATAAAATGGAAGATGAAATTAATTGATTATAAAATAGTAAAATACAAGAACTTGTAAATAGACAAAAAATCTGATTTTTTAATAAAATATGTAATAAACTCTAATTTTCCTAGCCTGATAATCAATGAAAAAGAAAGAAGCCATAAATATACAAAAATACAAATGAAAAGAGAGAAATTAAAACAGATATAAAAGTAATGGGAATCATAAAAGTACTTTGCAAATCACTGTGGCTATCAGTTTGAAAACCTAGATAAAATAGAGGTTGTATAACAAATTAGCTGCTGCCAAAATTGACTTCAGAAAAAAAAAAAAAAATCTAACTAGACTGAAGACTTTGTGGGGGGAAAATCGAGAACATTATCTGGGAACTCTCCCCTCAAGGTACTAGGTCAAGAAATTTTGGATTTCCCAGCTCAGAGAAGGAAGAAAAATTTCAAATACTTTTATGAAGTCAGCAAATACTAATACCAAAACCTTACAAAGTTAGTATAAGAAAGGAAACTGTAGGTCAATTTTATTTATAAATATCAATGCAAACATTAAAAAATATAGAAAATAGTATTCAGCAGTATAGTGAAAGAATTATATAACCCCATGAAGTGAAGTTCATTCCATCAACTAAGATGGTTTAACATTAGGAAGTGTATGAAAATATTTTCACCATTAAAAGAAAAATTATATAATCAATTCAGTACAGGTATACCTCCATTTCAGAGAAGGCAATGGCACCCCACTCCAGTACTGTTGCTTGGAAAATCCCATGGACAGAGGAACCTGTTAGGCTGCAATCCATGGGGTCGCTAAGAGTTGGACACGACTGAGCGACTTCCTTTTCACTTTTCACTTACATGCATTGGAGGAGGAAATGGCAACCCACTCCAGTGTTCTTGCCTGGAGAATCCCAGGGACAGGGGAGCCTGGTGGGCTGCCGTCCATGGGGTCGGTCGCACAGAGTCGGACACGACTGAAGTGACTTAGCATAGCATAGCATACCTCTGTTTTACTGCACCTCACAGATATATTTTTTTCAGTTTGAAGGTTTGTGGCAACTCTGTGTTGAGCAAGTTTATCAGTGACATTTTTTCCAACGGCATTTGCTCAATTCATGTGTTATGTCTCATTTTGGTAATTCTTATAATACTTCAAACCTTTGTCATTATCACTATATTTTTTACAGTGATCTTTGATCCTAGTATTGTAATTGTTTTGGGTGCCATGATCCATATCCTTGTAAGGTGGCAAAGTTAGTTGATAAATGTTGTGTGTGTTCTGACTGCTCCACTGACCAGCGATTCCACTGCCACTCTCCCTCTAGTTGGGTTTCCCTATTCCCTCAGACACAATTCGGTTTTGAAAGAAGTGCTACTATGAATAAAATGCTGTCAAACAGCATTGTTTGCTACAGAGAAATTGTTCCAGAAAGGAAGAGTCAATCAATGTGGCAAACTTCATTGTTATTTTATTTTAAGAAAATGCCACAGCCACAACAGCCTTCAGTGACTTCAGAGCATCAACATGGAGGCAAGACTCTCCACCAGCAAAGAGGTTATGACTCGGTGAAGGCTCAGATAGTGGTTAGCAATTTTTAGCAATAAAGTATTTTTAAATTGAGGTATGTGCATTGGGGTTTTTGGACATGATGCTATTGCACACTTAACTATTGTATAGTATAAACATAACTTTTACATGCACCAGGAGACCAAAAAAACTGTGACTTTTTTAACTGAGATAGTCACTGGAACCGAACATGCAGTGTCTCTGAGGTATGCCTATAGATACTTTGGTAAAGTGCCACATACATTTCTGATGTTTTCAAAGAAGATCCTATAGAAAGAAATTACAAAAGAAATTAACAATATTTATATAATGGTTTCAAACAAAGTCAGTAGAAAGCTTGATAGTAAAACATTTTGGAGTATTTCTATTAACATCAGAAACAAAACAAGGATGCTCTGTTTCCTTTAATTTCATGTAGTTCTTAATGCCATAGCCAATTCAGTTAGACAAGAAAAAAATAAAAGATACAAATATTGGAAAAGTGAAGAAAAAATTTAATATGCTTATGGGACATACTTATGAACTTGAGTCAACTATGTTTGGTATTAACTCATGTTTCAACAAAGGCTTATGTTACATCAAGAATATGAGCAAACATTCCTAATTTTTACTTGTTTCAAGGAACTAGAACAAAGAGTTAATGAAAAAGAAATATCTTTTATAATATTACAAATGTTAAGACATAAAATATGAACACAAAAATTTAATACTAAGTGGGAAAAGTGTCTGATTTTCACACCAAACTAAGTGTGAAAGTGAGTGAAGTTGCTCAGTCGTGTCGACTCTTTGTGACCCCATGGACTGTAGCCTACCAGGCTCCTTCATCCATGGAATTTTCCAGGCAAGAGTACTGCAGTGGGTTGCCATTTCCTTCTCCAGGGGATCTTCCCAATTCAGGGATCAAACTCGGGTCTCCCACATTGCAGGCAGACACTTTACCATCTGAGCCACCGAAGGAAATGGCAACCCACTCCAATGTTCTTGCCTGGAGAATCCCAGGGACGGGGGAGCCTGGTGGGCTGCTGTCTATGGGGTCGCACAGAGTTGGACACGACTAAAGCGACTTAGCAGCAGCATACTAAAGGAAGTATATATAGACTTGTATATGTATACATTCATATACCCATTTGTACTTAAACTTTTCTTTTCTTTTTAAACAGAATGCCAGCTATATTCTGCAGAATCAACGCTATGGGATATAAAATGTACTGACTTTTTTTCTTTTCTTCTGAAAAGCAATTCTTGCTAAGTTTAACAAGTTTGAGAATCCCTGTGTTGTAAACATTCTTCGTAAAAGTTGACTGAGATTATAAATGTTTAATTTATTGAAAATTAAAGAAGCATCTTAAAATATTTTTTCTTAGTGTTTAATGATAAATAGTGTATAATAAAGCTGTAAGTAATTATGTTCCCTAGATTCCTAAAGCTGTTGATGCTACTCATATACAATGCTCTTTAGTTCTTTTTATGTAAGACACTTAGTAGAGTTGAGTTTTAAGGAGCTATTTTAATTTTTTCTGTTTGGATTTCATCAGCAACAAAACACTAGCTCTTACAAAATACCAGAATGTCAAAAAGCTAGCAATCTTAGAATGTGCATGCCAACTACACTATTACTAGTTGGAGGATTTGGCCATAATTAATCCAATAGCCCAATAAGCAAGTTTTTATTTATATACCATAAAATAGTCTGATTGCTGCAAACATGTCAAGAGCCAGCTTTTTCTACCACGTAGTAGTATTAAGTTTATTTGTTTAAATTTTTTTATTGGAATATAGTTGATATATAATGTTGTGTTAGTTTCTACTGTACAGCAAAGTAAACCAGTTATACACATATACATATAACCACTTTTGTAAAGATTCTTTTCCCATATAGGTCATTACATAGTATTTTGTAGAGTTCTCTGTGCTATACAGTAGGTCCTTATTAGTTATCTAGTTGTTTCACCCTGCAGCATCTAAAAGGCAACCAGCCTTGTCCATTACCAGAAAGAATACACTCTTACTAGTAGTGAATCAGGAAAACAGTGGGTGAACTTTTTACATCAAATCAGTGTTTAGTGGGCACAACTAATGTCACGTAGATGAGATTATCTCCCTTCAGTTTCCCCTGGGTTTCCCCTTCTGATCTGGCCTCTTGGATAACTGTCTTCTCTACCAGCAGGTTGCTAACTGATTAGAGAAGCCTGGCTCTCTGTGTGGGTAGGATTAGGTCTTACATTCTTCAGAGTATCTAATAAACTTTTGTCTTACTAATGATGACCACTGATTATAGCTTAAATTATGCCTTTTACTAACAGAGTCCCTGAATTTCACTTCTTCTCAATCCATGTGAAAAACATAAGAAAGAAGGAGCAGAAGAGAACAAAAAATATCTTCTTTAAAAAATGAATTGACTTGACAAGATGGGAACTTGAGACCCAGAGTGTTGCCAGAGCTGCTCTAGGTCTTTGCTCAAAACCTGCCAACCCCCACTTTTAGCAAGAGTTAATAGAAATCTTTAAACTAAAGGCTCCAGAGATGATAAAGGAAGCTACAAACAAAAACTAGATGCAACCAGCTGGGACCAAGATGTTCACAGATCTGACCTCCAAGAGACTCTGCATCTCATTATACATCGATTTTACCATATTATCATATTAAATGACACAACTTCTGATGGCCAAGTCCTGACATTAAGAACCAAAAAGGATAAAAAGGAGTGGCACTCCATACCCCAGAAGACTAATGCATATGCCTTCCCATTATTAGCCTCGCTCCTCCTCCCTTTGTCATTACTCTTTAAAATTAAATCCCTCTCCTTATCTGGGCAAGATAAGGAGAGGGATTTAATCTGTGAATTTAGTTCCCACTTCTCCATTCTTTGGCCACTGAACAAAGGTTGTGCTCCGTCTATCTCAGCTTTGGCTTCTTTATTGGGCTGATGGAACTTGAAGGCATAAAGAAACCACCCCAGCTAAGACAGAGAACCAGTGCCTGTCTAGGGCCTGAGCAGGGTCCATAGGACTTAACTTGCTAAGGAATGAGCTCTAAAGCCCCAAATGTACAGGGCAACCTGAGCTAGTGTTATGCACAGTAATTCAACTAGCCTGGATTTGGGAGTGTCAGAGTAAGAAAGGGAGTTGATGACTAATTCAAGCAGCTTCCAGGGCCTCTTGGAAATCTAGTGAAACTTAAGGCCACTTAATGTTTGGAGGTGCTCTTATGATAGTAAAAAGAAGAAGAAAGAGGAGGAGAAAAAGAAGGAGGGAGGAAGGTGGGAAGAAGAGGGTGGAGAGGGGAGGAGGAGGCAGGGAATAAGAAAAAGAAAATATAACAAAACACTTACTGGCCATTCAGTGAGTTCAGTTCATTTGCTCAGTTGTGTCCAACTCTTTGCGACCCCATGAATTGCAGCACGCCAGGCCTCCCTGTCCTCACCAACTCCCAGAACTCACTGAGACTCACATCCATCGAGTCAGTGATGCCATCCAGCCATCTCATCCTCTATAGTCCCCTTCTCCTCTTGCCCTCAATCCTTCCCAGCATCAGAGTCTTCTCCAATCAGTCAACTCTTCACATGAGGTGGCCAAAGTATATTAGGAGTGCACAATTTGTATTAACTGGGCACTACAGATGGAGTGGTCCAATGCTGAGCCCCAGTTTAAAACTGTCACTAAAACCATTTTTTCTTCTTTTTCAAATCTTTTCACATCTTTGTGATTATGGGTATAACCATGTTCGGCAATAGCATCTGTTTTTCTCATGTTCCTGGCAGCTCGCAGTTCCTTTTCTTAATTGAAACACCAAGGAACCAAACTATCTAGGTTTCCCGCCTAAGGACTGAGCTTCCTACCTAAAAGCAATGGGTTTTTAAGATGGAGGAGAACCAATTGAGAATCTGATGAAAGCTCTCACCCTGAAATACACCCCCAAAATGCACACATACAACAAAATTATGTCTGCATTGAGGGCTGGGGCTCAAGCCCTCAAGCGCTGAAATCCATCCAAATATAAGCTATGGGTCCCGGGTTAAGAACTCTGAAGGGTTTTCTCCCCAAGATTTTGTTACTTCCCAGTGAAACAGGACTCAGGAATTGAAGGATGCCGGAGGCTCGGACACAACGCATTAATTTGGTGGTGGACGAGAGAAGGGTGGGAGGAATGCCAGCACCAGTATTTCGAACAGAAGAGGCACCTCGGGGAAAATGCCCAAGACCAGGGGCGTCAGGACTCAAAGCTAGGCCACGCCTCAGCGTTGCCTGGCAACAGAGCTGCGCTCGGCGCAGTGAGTCCTAGGCGTTTGTTCTCCCGCTCCCTTCCTGCGGGCGGTGGGAACCTCCAGGACCGCGGTGGGTTCCCTTACCGCTTTAAAGGGACATCGGAGCCAGAAGTACCGACCGGAAGTTGGACGACGCCGGAGCGTGAGAGGCGAGGCGGAACACCATGCAGGTGGGAATATCGGACTCCGGTGACCTTGGGGCACCCTAAAGGCTTCCCCAGCGGTTTTCCTACAGGAGTTAGGTTCTAACATTTGTTCTCAGAGCTAAATTTTGCGTCCGTCTGTATAAGGATTGAAGAGAAATGCAAATGAGTTCTAGGAGAACGTTGTTTTTTCAAAATTTGAGCAAGACTTAAGGTTCGTCGCTGAAGGAAACCTTTCACACCTAAATTCTGGAAATCTTACTGCCGCACTATTTATGACTTGAGAAACAGACCATCAGTTTTAACCCAAGTGTAATTCAATTTAAGTATCCTGCCCCACTACATTTAAAAAAAGGTCAGAGAGGAGACCCTAATAGTCGCATCTGTCTTGAGAAAGCCCAGGTGTCCCTGGAGTTTCTCCTACATGATCACGAAAACTCTATTCAGTTCAGTTCAGTCCCTCAGTCATGTCCGACTCTTTGCGACCCCATGAATCGAAGCACACCAGGCCTCCCTGTCCATCACCAACTCCCGGAGTTCACTCAGACTCACGTCCAACGAGTCAGTGATGCCATCCAGCCATCTCATCCTCTGTCGTCCACTTCTCCTCCTGCCCCCAATCCCTCCCAGCATCAGAGTCTTTTCCAATGAGTCGACTCTTCGCATGAGGTGGCCAAGGTACTGGAGTTTCAGCTTTAGCATCATTCCTTTCAAAGAAATCCCAGGGCTGATCTCCTTCAGAATGGACTGGTTTGATCTCCTTGCAGTCCGAGGGACTCTCAAGAGTCTTCTCCAACAACACAGTTCAAAAGCATCAATTTTTCAGCACTCAGCCTTCTTCACAGTCCAACTCTCACATCCATACATGACCATAGGAAAAACCATAGCCTTGACTAGATGGACCTTTGTTGGCAAAGTAATGTCTCTGCTTTTGAATACGCTATCTAGGTTGGTCATAACTTCCCTTCCAAGGAGTAAGCGTCTTTTAATTTCATGGCTGCAGTCACCACCTGCAGTGATTTTGGAGCCCCCAAAATAAAGTCTGACACTGTTTCCACTGGTTCCCCATCTAATTCCCATGAAGTGATGGGACCGGATGCCATGATCTTCGTTTTCTGAATATTGAGCTTTAAGAGACTTCCATTAATTCCTAAGAGGGCTTCCCTGGTGACCCATCGGTGAAGAACCCGTCTGCAAATGCAGGAGATTCAGTTGGATCCCTGGGTCCGGAAGATCCACTGGAGAAGGAAATGGCAACCCACTACAGTATTCTTGCCTGGGAAGTCTCATGGACAGAGGAGTCTGGAGGGCTATAGTCCTTGGGGTTGTAAAAGAGTCCCAAACGACTTAGCGACTGAACAACAATTCATAAAAAGGCTGCTCCTCTATCTAAAGCTACGTTATTAACAAGAAGCCTGTGATCTTATTTATTTTTTTAAAATCAGAGTGAAATTACCATTTTCCAACTTAGCAAATATCTTCTTTGCACCAGCTACCCCCAATTAAAACCTTTAGGATTTTTCTGGTTTTACATATTTAATTTTGGTAATTGTGTGTGCTGTGTCATTTATTAGGATGTTCTGAACACAAATTAACATATAATTTTAATGAATGATCTTTTGGGATTAATAACAGATTCCTGGAAGGTACATTTTATTCACTATTGAAAAGCATTGCACATTTGTCCTGGTTTGCATCTACTCTTCAAGAAACAAGCTGAAATATAATTGAGTAAAGACAACAGCACATTAATCTTTGTTTATTTATTCATTGAATTATTCAACAGCCAGTTATTCGGTGCTTATGTGTGGCTCTAAAAAGAGGTTACTGTGGGGAAATAAGAGAGAGTCAGATATAACTATGTCATGATAAATACCATAATACTTTTATAATGTGGATTGTGGTGCCTGTTTCTATTTTGTTTATTATGATTTCATAGATAATTTCTTAAAGGCAAGAGAAGATTGGAATATAGAGCATTTACTATTAAATCCCTTTGCAACTAATTCCCAGATCAGTTAAGGAGAACAGTCAGAGGTATGAATAAAACCGTAAGTATGGGGGCTTCCCAAGGTAGCTCAGTGGTAAAGAAACCACCTGCCAATGTAGGAAGTGCAGGTTTGATCCTTGGGTTGGGAACATAACCTGGAGAAGAAAATGGAAACCTGCTCCAGTGTTCTTGTGTGGACAACTCCATAAACAGAGGAGCCTGGCAGGCTAGTCCATGGGGTGGCAAAAGAGTTGGATACGACTTAGCAACAACAACATTGTGATATCATGAATATCAAGAAAGTGTTTTAACAAGAAAAGAATGACAGTCTTTCCCAAATTCTGCTTAAGAGATCAAATATAATGAATATCCACTGAAAATGACAGCATGGAGCTCATAGTGACTTTAGAATGGTTTTGAAAGGAGTATTGGTGGTAGAAGCCAAATTTGGACTAGGATGTAGAGTTAATGGGAGATGGAAGTGATTATAGAATATATAGACACTATCTTCGGGGAAGGCAATGGCACCCCACCCCAGTACTTTTGCCTGGAAAATCCCATGGACGGAGGAGCCTGGTAGGCTCCAGTCCGTGGGGTCGCTAAGAGTCGGACACAACTGAGCAACTTCATTTTGACTTTTCACTTTCATGCATTGGAGAAGGAAATGGCAACCCACTCCAGTGTTCTTGCCTGGAGAATCCCAGGGACAGGGGAGCCTGGTGAGCTTCCGTCTATGGGGTCGCACAGAGTTGGACACGACTGAAGCGACTTAGCAGCAGCAGCAGCAGCAGACACTCTCTTAAGAAGTTTGAGTAGGGAAGAAAAAGAAGAGATAGGGTGGTAGGGTGTGTGAAGTGCAGGAAGGGTTTGTTTGTTTTTTTTTTTAAAGATGACTGCTAGATTTTCTGATAATAATGAGCTTGGTTATTTGGACCAACTCCTCTGCTGAATATAAGTAAAGCTACCTCTGATCCTTAAAAGCATCAGACGTAACATGATAGAAAACGATGAGACCAAAATCAAAGGGAAAGTGGAAAAAAAGGTGAATGGATTTCTAGAGCTTTAAAGCTGCTTTTACCCCCAAGGGCATCTTAATAATCTGCAGTTTGGTTCTGGGTATAATCACAGGGTGAGAAGGAACCCAAGAGTTTGGCCTGTGAAAGCATGGGTAACTAATAGGAGTATGAACCAGAGATAAACTTATGTCTAGGGGAATTCAAGGAACATTGTCTTGATGCTTAGTGGAGCAGAGGATAAAAAGAAAAGCAATAAAACCTATCCCCAAGAAGTTGTGGCTCAAGACAGCTCTCACATAGATTGCAGCCTAAAGCATATTGTCTGGGTGATCCAAAAACTTCAAACTGTGAATTTATTATAAATTAGTAATATACTGTATTGCTTGTACATGCCTGGAAGAAACAGCAAATCCTCTGTGGATAAAGACATCTTTATCTTAGAATTCTTGCCTGTCAGTTCTCAAGGACATCAAGCAGAAGTCAGCCAAAAGTAACCACGCATACAAGGGAACAGGGTACTATGAACATAAACCAACAAAAGTAGAGTTGCAAGGACTTCAGGTATCTGAGTGATCAGAAGCAGGTTATGAAACAACTATGCTTATTATGTTTAAAAAACAGAAGACAAAATTGAAATTTTCTTCAGAGAGCAGGAAACTATAAAAAGGGACATTCAAATTTGATGAAGACATTTTTATACACTACAGTGAACACTGTAATATCAAAGGAAATTAAGAAAGTAATTCCATGTATAATTACATCAAAAAGAATAAAATAAGAATAAACTGCTGCTGCGGCTAAGTCGCTTCAGTCGTGTCTGACTCTGGGCGAGCCCATAGACGGCAGCCCACCAGGCTCCCCTGTCCCTGGGATTCTCCAGGCAAGAACACTGGAGTGGGTTGCTATTTCCTTCTCCAATGCATGAAAGTGAAAAGTGAAAGGGAAGTCGCTCAGTCGTGTCTGACCCTTAGCGACCCCGTGGACTGCAGCCTTCCAGGTTCCTCCGTCCACGGGATTTTCCAGGTAAGAGTACTTGAGTGGGGTGCCATTGCCTTCTCCAAAGAATAAACTGGAAACTACAAAACATTGCCAATAGGACTGGTGTCCTTATAAGACATGGAAGAGACACTAGAGCACGTTCTCTCTCTCTGACACACAGCAGGAAGGTTGTGTGAGTACACAACAAGAAGGCAGCATCCTGCAAGCCAGAAGAGTTCTCACCAGTACCAACCCTGCTGGCACCTTGATTTTAACTTCCAAATTCCAGAACTGTGAGAAAATAAATGTCTATTTAAATCACCTGATCTGTGATATGTCATGGCTTCCCACACAGACCAACATAGGCTGCTTTTGTGAAAAAAATATGGCAGCTGATTTCCCCCAGAGTAAGTGATGAGCAAGACCAAGAGGAAAAAGCAGCAGCAGTGCCTTTTGTGACCTAGTCTCAGGATTCAATTAGTATTGCTTCCATCATATTTTCAGTTTATTAGAAATAAGACCACAGGTTCAGCCTATACTCAATGGAAGTGGGATTAAGTTTCACTTCTCAAAAAAAGGAGTCTGAAAGAATTTGTGGACATACTTTAAAACCACAATAGATTAAAAAGATTAGATACAGATGAGGATGTTTTATAGTCATATGGCATGGGATGGCAGAAAACAGCCATCTTAGTAAGGGTTTTGGAGAGCAAAGTTCTGGGTTGGTAGAGTGGTGGAAGAGTTATGTGGAAGTCTCAGAAAGAAAAGTAGCACAGAGGGATAATCTTTAAATTCTATGTGTAAGATTCACACAAATCCTTAATTGTCAGCTAAACTCCATATATAGGTAAGAGACCACAAGTTGCCTGGCAGAAAGCAACCATTAGAAGATTAAAGAACTGAGCTGATCTAAGGTTTTGGGTGCTGCCCACTTCAGTTGAAAGAGGTTGATGTTTCAGTCGAGCCAAGTTAACTGCCTGCAAGTAAGAAAATCAACATACTTCAGAGGAACTTAAAAAATCATGAATTTCTAAGGTTCTCCTAGTCAAGGCTATGGTCTTTCCTGTGGTCATGTATGGATGTGAGAGCTGGACTGTGAAGAAGGCTGAGCACCGAAGAATTGATGCTTTTGAACTGTGGTGTTGGAGAAGACTCTTGAGAGTCCCTTGGACTGCAAGAAGATCCAACCAGTCCATTCTGAAGGAGATCAGCCCTGGGATTTCTTTGGAAGGAATGATGCTAAAGCTGAAACTCCAGTATTTTGGCCACCTCATGCGAAGAGTTGACTCATTGGAGAAGACTCTGATGCTGGGAGGGATTGAGGGCAGGAGGAGAAGGGGACGACAGAGGATGAGATGGCTGGATGGCATCACTGACTCGATGAATATGGGTCTGAGTGACCTCCGAGAGCTGGTGATGGATAGGGAGGCCTGGCGTGCTGCGGTTCATGGGGTCGCAAAGAGTCGGACACGACTGAGCGACTGATCTGATCTGATCTGATCATCCTCAATATCTAGTATACAATAAAAATTAGACCAGAAAAAAAGAAAAAAATGAAAAGCCATATTCAAAATTAAAGCAACCAATGGAAGCAGATCCTTAGACTATCCAGAGGTTAATATTAGCAAAGAATTTAAAGCAGCTATTATAAATATATTCAAGGATGTAAAGGAAATTTAATTAACAAATGGAGAATCTTAACAGAGAAATAGAAACAATAATAAAATAATCAAATGGAAATTCTTGAACTGAAAAGATCAACGACTTGAAATAAAAAATAACTGAATGGGCTTAACGGCAAATTGGAGGTGGCAGAAGACTCAGGGAACTTGGATTTATCAATATAATGTGTCCAGTTTTAAGAACAGAAAGAAAAATACTAAAAGTGAAGAGAGATTCAGTGAACTGAAGGGATATTGTTAAATAGATTAACGGTGTTGGAGAAGACTCTTGAGAGTCCCTTGGACTGCAAGGAGATCCAACCAGTCCATTCTGAAGGAGATCAGCCCTGGGATTTCCTTGGAAGGAATGATGCTAAAGCTGAAACTCCAGTACTTTGTCCACCTCATGCGAAGAGTTGGCTCATTGGAGAAGACTCTGATGCTGGGAGGGATTGGGGGCAGGAGGAGAAGGGGACGACAGAGGATGAGATGGCTGGATGGCATTACTGACTCGATGGATGTGAGTCTGAGTGACCTCTGGGAGTTGGTGATGGACAGGGAGGCCTGGCATGCTGTGATTCATGGGGTCGCAAAGAGTTGGACACGACTGAGCGACTGAACTGAACTGAACTAGAATACATAGTTAACATGTATATACATGTAGCATACTGTAAGGAGTCGTTGAAGGCAGAGGAAGATGGGATGGAGGGGTAGAGAAAAAATTAAGGAAATAATGGATAAAACTGTCCAAAATTTGAGGAAAGGCATAAACTAAAAATCTAAGAATTCAGGGAACTCCAAACAAGATAAATAAAAATAAAACTGCACCAAGCACACATAGACACCCTTCTGAAATCGAAAGATAAAATCTTGAAAACATCCAGAGAAAAGATATTATGTATAGGAGAGCAGTAATATCATTATTAGCTGACTTCTCATCAGAAACATCAGAGGCCAGAAGGCCTTTCAAATGCTTTAAATGCTGGAGGGAAAGCTTTCAAGCTAAATTCTACATCCAGCTAAACTATCTATCAAAACACAGGGAAAAAATAAACATTTTCAGAAATATGAAAACTGAGAGTATTCATTTCCAGCAGACCTACACTATAATAAATACTACAGGAAGTTTCTTTAGACTGAAAGGAAATTACATCAGGTGAAAAACTATCTAATAGGGAGTGAAAAGTACCCTAGATGTATAAATAAAGTATTTATTTAGATAAATACTAAAAACTGAATATAATTTTATATTTAGATAAATACTAAAAACAATATATTTTTATTAATTTTCTTAAGAGACATATTGTTTAAGGCAGAAATTGTAACATTATATTAAAGTGATTCAAATATGTTGTAGATGTTAATATATATTACAGTAATAAAGCAAAGGATAGGATAGTGGAAAATGGAACTATACTAAGCAAGATTCCCATATTTTATATAAAATAGTCCAATATTAACTGTAATAAGTTAAAGATAGGGTTACAATGTCTAGAACAATTATATTAAAACAATAATGAAAAGATGTATACCTAAAAAGCTAGTTGCAAAAAATTAAATTCTAAAAAATATTTAATTAACCTAAATAAGGCAGGAAAGGAACAGAGGAACAAAATACAAACAATACAAATTGAAAACAGGAAAACAGTGGCCCTACCTCTAACATTAACATTTGTTATATTAAATGAAGGAAACATTTTAATTAAAAAGTAGAGATTATCAAAATAGCTGAAAAAGTAATATATAATGACATACTGCTAAGAGAGACATACTTTAAATACAAAGAAACGGATGGATTGAAATAAAAAATTTAAAAAGACATGTTATTTAAATAGTACTTAGTCTTAAGCTATATAAACTATGTTAGTAACAAACAAAGTAGACATCAAGATGATTATTGTTGTTGTTCAGTTGCTCACTCCTGTCTGACTCTTTGTGACCCCATGAACTGCAGCAAGTTACATTTCCCTGACCATCACTATACCGCAGAGCTTGCTTAGAACTCATGTCCATTGAGTGGATGATGCCATCCAAGCATCTCATTCTCTGCTGTCCCCTTCTTCTCCTGCCCTCAATCTTTCCCAGCATTGGGGTATTTTTCCAAGTCAGCTCTTTGCATCAAGTGGCCAAAGTATTGGAGCTTCAGCTTCAGTATCAGCCTGTCCAATGAAAATTTAGAGTTGATTTCCTTTAAGATTGACTGATTTGATCTTGCAGTTCAAGGGACTCTCAAAGTCTTCTCCAGTGCCACAGTTTGAAAGCATCAGTTTTCCGCACTCAACGTTCTTTATGGTCCAGCTCTCGTGTCCATACATTCAGTTCAGTTCAGTTCTTTAGTCATGTACAACTCTTTGTGACCCCATGGACTGCATGCAGCATGTAAGGTCTTCCTCTCCATCACCAACTCCCAGAGTTTATTCAAACTCATGCCCGTTGAGTTGGTGATGTCATCCAACCATCTCATCCTCTGCATCCCCTTCTCCTCCCACCTTCAATTCAATCTTCCCCAGTGTCAGGGTCTTTTCAAAAGATTCAGCTCTTCGCATCATGTGGCCAAAGTATTGGAGTTTCAGCTTCAACATCAGTCCTTCCAATGAATATTCAGGACTGATTTCCTTTAGAGTGGACTGGTTGGATCTCTTTGCAGTCCAAAGGACTCTTAAGAGTCTTCTCCAACACCATGGTTCAAAAGCATCAGTTCTTTGGTGCTCAGCTTTCTTTATTGTCCAACTCTCACATCCATACATGACTACTGGAAAAACCATAGCCTTGACTAGATGGACCTTTGTTGGCAAAGTAATGTCTCTGCTTTTGAATATGCTCTCTAGGTTGGTCATAACTTTCCTTCCAAGGAGTAAGTGTCTTTTAATTTCATTGCTGCAGTCACCATCTGCAGTGATTTTGGAGCCCCCAAAATAAAATCATCCACTGTTTCCAGTGTTTCCCCATCTGTTTGCCATGAAGTGATGGGACCGGATGCCATGATCTTCGTTTTCTGAATGTTGAGCTTTAAGCCAAATTTTTCACTCTCTTCTTTCACTTTTATCAAGAGGCTCTTTATTTCTTCTTCACTTTCTGCCATAAGGGTGGTGTCATCTGCATATCTGAGGTTATTGATATTTCTCCTGGCAATCTTGACTCCGGCTCTCACTTCATCCAGCCCAACATTTTGCATGATGTACTCTGCATGGAAGTTAAATAAGCAGGGTGACAATATACAGCCTTGACGTAATCCTTTCCCATTTCAGAACCATTCTGTTGTTCCATGTCCCATTGTGTTCTTTGTTGACAGGAGACAGGTAAGGTGGTCTGGTATTCCCATCTCTTGAAGAATTTTCCATTTTGTTGTGATCCACTCAGTCAAAAGCTGTAGCCTAATCAATAAAGCAGAGGTAGATGTTTTTCTGTAATTCTCTTGCTTTTTCTGTGATCCAGTAGATGTTGGCAATTTGATCTCTGGTTCCTTTGCCTTTTCTAAATCCAGCCTGGACATCTGGAAATTCTTGGTTTAAATACTGTTGAAGCCTAGCTTGAAGGATTTTGAGCATTTCCTGCTAACATGTGAAATGAGTTCAATTGTACGTAGCTTGAACATTCTCTGGCATTGCCCTTCTTTAGGATTGGAATGAAAACTGACCTTTTTCAGTCCTGTGGCCATTACTGAGTTTTCCAACTTAGCTGGCATATTGAGTGCAGCACTTTCACAGCATCATCTTTTAGGATTGCTACTAGAAATAAAAAGGACATTTTTATAATGATAAGAAAAATTCACTAGGAAAATCTCTTAAATCCAACTGTGTATTTGCATAATAATCAAGCATCAAACATATGAAGCAAAAACTGACAGAGGGAGAGATAGACAAATCCACATTCATAATCAGAGATTTTTAACATCCCTCCCCCTAGTAATTGACACAACAACTAAAGAAAAAAATCTCTAACAAAATAGAATTTCTGAACAAATCTGTCGACAACCTATTGATTTGTAGAGAAATAAACCCTGATCTGTGGGAGAATATACATTCCTTTCACACTAGGTACAACATGCACTAAGATATATTCATACTGTATGCTGAGTCATGAAACAAATAAATGCATTTCAGAAAATTGAAATCTTAACAAAGAATGTTTCCTGGCCAAGCAGAATTAAATTATAAATTATTAATAAAATACTTAGAAAAGTCCAAAGTATTTGAAAATTAAGTCACATCCTTCCAAATTAAAATGTGAGGGAAAAAAATCATAAGGTTGGAAATATTTTAACTCAATACCAATAAAAATACAACATAGAAAATTTTGTAGTATGCAGATAAAGAATTTGTTGTGGATGTGTCTGGTAGTGAAGGTAAAATCTGATGCTGTAAAGAACAGTATTGCATAAGAACCTGGATCATGTTCCATGAATCAAATCATGTTAGTTCCATGAATCAAGGTAAAGTGAATGTGGTCAAGCAGGAGGTGGCAAGATGAACTAAAATGGATGGGAATGGATGAATTTAATTCAGAAAACTGCTGTATCTACTACTGTGGGCAAGAATCCTTAGAAGAAATGGAGTAGCCCTTATAATCAACAAGAGTCTGAAATGCAGTACTTGGTACAATCTCAAAAATGACAGAATGATCTCAGTTCATTTCCAAGGCAAAGCATACAGCATTACAGTAATCCAAGTCTATGTCCCAACCACTGATGCTGAAGAAGCTGGAGTTGACCAGTTCCATGAAGACTTATAAGACCTTGTAGAACTAACACCAAAAAAGATACCCTTTTCATCATAGGGGATTGGAATGCAAAACCAGGAAGTCAAGAGATACCCAGATTAACAGGCAAGTTTGGACTTGGAGTCCGAAATGAATCAGGGCAAACAAAAGAACACACGGGTCATAGCAAACACCATTTTCCAACAACCCAAGAAATGACTCAATATTGGCCATCTGGATATCACCAGATGGTCAATGCTGAAACCAGACTAATTATGTTCTTTGTAGCCAAAGATGGAGAAGCTCTGTACAGTCAGCAAAAATAAGACCTTGAGCTGACTGTGGTTCAGATCATGAGCTCTTTATCACAAAATTCAGTCTTAAATTGAAGAAAGTAGGGAAAACCACTAGGCCATTTCAGTTCAGTTCAGTTCAATCACTTAGTCGTGTTTAACTCTTTGTGACCCCATGGACTGCAGCACGCCAGGCTTCCCTGTCCATCACCAACTTCTGGAGTTTACTCAAACTCATGTCCATTGAGTCAGTGATATCATCCAACCATCTCATCCTCTGTTGCCCACTTTTCCTCCCACCTTCATTCTTTACCAGCATCAGGGTCTTTTCAAGTGAGTCAACGCTTTGCATCATGTGGCCAAAGTATTGGAGTTTCAGCTTCAACATCAGTCCTTCCAATGAATATTCAGGACTGATTTCATTTAGGATGGACTGGATGTATCTGCCTGCTGTCCAAGGGACTCTGAACAGTCTTCTCCAACACCACAGTTCAAAAGCATCAATTCTTTGGTGCTCAGCTTTCTTTCTAGTCTAACTCTCACATCCGTACATGACTACTGGGAAAACCATAGCCTTGACTAGATGGACCTTTGTTGGCAAAGTAATGTCTCTGCTTTTGAATATGCTGTCTAGGTTGGCCATAACTTTTCTTCCAAGGAGTAAGTGTCTTTTAATTCCATGGCTGCAGTCACCATCTGCAGTGATTTTGGAGCCCAAATCAAATTCCTTATTATCATACAGTGGAGGTGTAATCTAATCTACAAATAGATTCAAAGGATTTGACCTGGTAGAGTGTCTGAAAAACTATGGATGAAGGTTTGTAATATTGTACAGGAGACAGTGACCAAAACCATCCCAAAGAAAAAGAAATGCAAGAAGGCAAAGTTGTTGCCTGAGGAGGCCTAACCAATAGGTGAGGAATGAAGAGAAGTGAAAGGCAAGGGAGAAAGGGAAAGATATAACCAACTAAATGCACAGTTCCAGAGAATAATGAGAGATAAGAAGCCTTTCTTAAATAAATAATGCAAAGAAATAGAGTAAAACAATAGAAAAGGGAAAGGCTAGAGATCTCTTCAAGAAAATTGGAGATATCAAGGTAACATTTCATGCAAGGATGGGCATGATAAAGGACAGAAAAGGTAAGGACCTAATAGAAACAGAAGAGACTAAAATGAGGTGGCAGGAATATACAGAAGAACTATACAAGAAAGGTCTCAATGACATAGATAACCACAATGGTGTGATCACTGACCTAGAGCTGGACATCCTGGAGGGTGAAGTCAAGTGGGCCTTAGGAAGCATTACTACAAACAAAGCTAGTGGAGGTGATGGAATTCACTTGAGCTATTTAAACTCCTAAAAGATGATGCTGTCAAAGTACTGGACTCAATATGTCAGCAAATTTGGAAAATTCAGCAATGGCCACAGGATTAGAAAAGACCAGTTTTCATTCCAATCCCAGAGAAGGGCAGTGCTAAAGAGTGTTCCAACTACTGTAAAATTGCACTGGTTTACATACTAGTAAGGTTATGCTCAAAATCCTTTGAACTAGGTTTTAGTAGTACATGAACCAGGAGCTTCCAGATGTACAAGCTGGATTTAGAAGACAGAGGAACCAGTGATCAAATTGCCAGCATTAATTGGATCTTGAAGAAAGCAAAGGAATTTCAGAAAAACATCTGCTTCTGCTTCATTGACTACGCTAAAGTCTTTATATATATGGATCACAACAAACTGTGGAAAATCTTTTAAAGGATTGTAGTAGCAAACCATACCTATGTCCTAAGAAAAACTCGTATTTGGGTCAAGAAGTAGCAATTAGAACTAGACATGGAACAACTGACTGGTTCCAAGTTGGGAAAGGAGTATGTCAAGGCTGTATATGGTCACCCTGCTTATTTAACATATATGCAAAGTACATTATGAGAAATGCTGGGCTGGATGAATCATAAGCTGGAATCAAGATTGCTGGGAAAAGTGTCAACAGCCTCAGATATGCAGATGATACCACTCTAATGGCAGAAAGTAAAGTGGAACTAAAGAGCCTCTTGAAGAAGGTGAAAGAGGAGAGTAAATAAGTTCACTTAAAACTCAACATTCAAAAATTAAGATCATGACATCTGGTCCCATCACATCATGGCAAATAGATGGGGGAAAAAATGGAAACAGTGACAGACTTTATTTTCTTGGGCTCCAAAATCACTGCAGATGGTGGCTGCAACCATGATGTGAGTTGGTTTTGCCTATTGTAGTCTTCAAATTATTTTCTATGACTTACAAGTTTCTTCATTATATCAGATCAGATCAGATGAGTCGCTCAGTCATGTCTGACTCTTTGCCACCCCATGAACTGCAGCACGCCACGCCTCCCTGTCCATCACCAACTCCCGGAGGTCACTCAGACTCATATCCATCGAGTCGGTGATGCCATCCAGCCATCTCATCCTCTGTCGTCCCCTTCTCCTCCGGCCCCCAATCCCTCCCAGCATCAGAGTCTTCTCCAATGAGTCAACTCTTCGCATGAGGTGGCCAAAATACTGGAGTTTCAGCTTTAGCATCATTCCTTCCAAAGAAATCCCAGGGCTGATCTCCTTCAGAATGGACTGGTTGAATCTCCCTGCAGTCCAAGGGACTCTCAAGAGTCTTCTCCAACACCACAGTTCAAAAGCATCAATTCTTCGGCGCTCAGCCTTCTTCACAGTCCAGCTCTCACATCCATACATGACCACAGGAAAGACCATAGCTTTGACTAGGCGAACCTTTGTTGGCAAAGTAATGTCTCTGCTTTTGAATATGCCATCTAGGTTGGTCATAACTTTCCTTCCAAGGAGTAAGCGTCTCTTAATTTCATGGCTGCAGTCACCATCTGCAGTGATTTTGGAGCCCAGAAAAATAAAGTCTGACACTGTTTCCACTGCTTCTCCATCTATTTCCCATGTAGTGATGGGACCAGATACCATGATCTTCGTTTTCTGAATGTTGAGCTTCAAGCCAACCTTTTCACTCTCCACTTTCACTTTCATCAAGAGGCTTTTTAGCCCCTCTTCACTTTCTGCCATAAGGGTGTGTGTTTGTGTATATATATATATATATATATATATATATATATATATAAGATTTATTTTTTATTAAACATCTCAGTATAACATTGAGGGTACAGGATGTATTCTTTTTTATCAATGTATGTAGTTGCATTAGACTGGGAAATGGGGAAAAAGTAGTCCATTTTGTTCTAGTCTTTAAAACTAATTATCTAGTTTATCTGTAGAGTTCATGAATAATTACATGGTTGGAAATGCTGCATATCAGTTTTACAAATATTGAAATGTATGACTGTGCTAATAGGTTTTAAAATTTTTTTTATATAGGATCCAAATGAAGATACAGAATGGAATGAAATTTTAAGAAATTTTGGCATTCTTCCTCCAAAAGAAGAGCCAAAAGATGAAATTGAAGAAATGGTTTTACGTTTACAGAAAGAAGCAATGGGTATAGTTGTGCATTTGGTGGTCTGGGTAAAGGGAATAATACAGTTATGATAGTGATCATGTATTTTGTGAATTTAGAGGGAGATAGGATGTTAGAAATAATTTAATAGAAATCCCACTCATACTTTTGAAATTAGGATGCTAACACCTAAAATTCCTAATTCATGTATTGAAAGTTACATCCTAATATTAGAGCTGAAATGCCCTAGTATTTAACCTGAGCTTTTTTTCTATTACGTGTCTTTGCCTTGTGATTACCTTCTATTTTCATCATTCTGTATACATGTATTACTTGCCAGTATTTCCAGGTACTTGGGGAACTCTACATTTATGAGATCCAGTTGATTTTCACATCTATTTATAAATATAACTTGATAGTTCTGTGAACTCTGAGGGAATAATAATATTCCAAACAAACTTGAAACAGTCAACCACAATATAGCTTTATATGATGAAGAAACTTCAATATCAATGTTAAAGATATTCTTGATCTCCATTTATCTTTTTTCTAGACATGTAATTATAAAGTAAAATTGTTTTTTAAATAACTCATTTATACAACTTCTTATTGTGTTTCAGTTAAACCATATGAAAAGATGACTCTTGCAGAATTGAAGGAAGCAGAAGATGAATTTGATGATGAAGATATGAAAGCTATTGAAATATATAGGTACAGTAATTCATTTGGATAATTTATGAGCTTTTGAATGAAGTATTCATAAAACTAAGTAAAATTCCTATTTTTGTGTAGAGACTATATTTTAAAAAGAACAAAACTAATTTTTAAGTTACGTTTAAAAACTAACTCACTTGCTATAAGATGGATTTTTCCCCTGATCTTTTTTACCTTTGTTTAAATAAAAAACTGTTCAATAATACTCAACAGAACTTCGTCAAGTTACATATGAGTAAAGTGGAAAATGTCACAAGAAGGCTAATAAAAAGAGGACCATGATTTTCCTTATACTATGTCTGTTAAGGGTTTCTATCATTTAATGAATAATTAATTGCTAGTCATAAATTCTTTCAGAAGTTAGAACAAGTGCATAGATTTCCTTAACTTATCCTGATACCAAAACCAGACAGAGAAATTGCAAAAACAGAATGCTACAGAAAAATATCCCTTATGAATATAGGTATGAAAAAATTTATCAAAATATTAGCAAATTAAGTCCAATAATTTAAAAGAAGAATAATGCATTCTGATCAAATGGGATTGATCCCAGGAATCCAAGGTTGTTTTAATACACACAAAAAAATCAGTGCATTGGGTTGGAAGCAGCAATACTGTGGTAGCAATGAACACACCTAGAATTGAGCTCTTGATGCATAATACTATTCTTCCATAAAAGGAATCAGTGTTTCTTATAGAACTGCTTTAGTCAGCAGTGTGAGTTGAGAAAGAACAGCATGAGTCTGGGGCATTATCAGAAAGTTAAGGAAGTGCTGAAAATTTTAAGGCACAAGAGCCAAACTAAAAGATTTTATAATGCCCAGAGTTGAAACTCTGGAGAAGGAAATGGCAACCCACTCCAGTGTTTTTTTTTTTTTTTTATCAAGAATCTCTTTTATTGATTATCAGAAACATTACAAACATCTAGTATGAACAAATTGTAACATGATAGTGTTTAGTTTGAACAATTAATACATTTCAGATATAATATTATACATATTTCAATGCTATTCTCCCCAATCATCTCACCCTCTCCTGGTCCCAGAGTCCAAAAGTCTGGTCTATACATCAGTGTCTCTTTTGTTGTCTCGTAAATAGGGTTATTTTTTACCATCTTTCTAAATTCCATATATATGCGTTAGTATACTGTATTTGTGTTTTTGTTTCTGGCTTACTTCACTCTGTATAATAGGCTCCAGTTCCATCCACCTCCTTAGAACTGATTCAAATGTATTCTTTTTAATGACTGAGTAATATTCCATTGTGTATATGTACTTCAGCTTGCTTATCCATTCATCTGTGGATGGACATCTAGGTTGCTTCCACGTTCTGGCTATTGCAAACAGTGCTGCTATGAACATTGGGGTACAGGTGTCTCTTTCAATTCTGGTTTTCTCAGTGTATATGCCCAGCAGTGGGATTGCTGGATCATAAGGCAGTTCTATTCCCAGTTTTTTGAGGAATCTCCATACTGTTCTCCAAAGTGGCTGTACTAGTTTGCATTCCCACCAACAGTGCAAGAGGGTTCCCTTCTCTCCGCACCCTCTCCAGCATTTATTGCTTGTGGACTTTTGGATAGCAGCCATACTGATTGGCGTGAAATGGTATCTCATAGTGGTTTTGATTTGCATTTCTCTGATAATGAGTGATATTGAGCATCTTTTCATGTGTTTGTTAGCCATCTGTATGTCTTCTTTGGAGAAATGTCTATTGAGTTCTTTGGCCCATTTTTTGATTGGGTCATTTATTTTTCTGGAATTGAGCTGTAGAAGTTGCTTGTATATTTTTGAGATTAGTTGTTTGTCAGTTGCTTCATTTGCTATTATTTTCTCCCATTCTGAAGGCTGTCTTTTCACCTTGCTTATAGTTTCCTTTGTTGTGCAAAAGCTTTTTAAGTTTGATTAGGTCCCATTTGTTCATTTTTGATTTTATTTCCAATATTCTGGGAGGTGGGTCATAGAGGATCCTGCTGTGATGTAAGTCAGAGAGTGTTTTGCCTATGTTTTCCTCTAGGAGTTTTATGGTTTCTGGTCTTACATTTAGCTCTTTAATCCATTTTGAGTTTATTTTTGTGTATGGTGTTAGAAAGTGTTCTAGTTTCATTCATATGGAGGGGTCTTGTTTTTGTATCCATTCAGCCAGTCTCTGTCTTTTGGTTGGGGCATTCAACCCATTTACATTTAAGGTAATTAATGATAAATATGATCCCGTTGCCATTTACTTTGTTGTTTTGGGTTTGAATTTATATATCCTTTTTTGTGTTTCCTGTCTAGAGAATGTCCTTTAGTATTTGTTGGAGAGCTGGTTTGGTGGTGCTGAATTCTCTCAGCTTTTGCTTGTCTGTAAAGGTTTTGATTTCTCCTTCATATTTGAATGAGATCCTTGCTGGGTACAATAATCTGGGCTGTAGGTTCTTTTCTTTCATCACTTTAAGTATGTCTTGCCATTCCCTCCTGGCTTGGAGAGTTTCTATTGAAAGATCAGCTGTTATCCTTATGGGAATTCCCTTGTGTGTTATTTGTTGTTTTTCCCTTGCTGCTTTTAATATTTGTTCTTTGTGTTTGATCTTTGTTAATTTGATTAATATGTGTCTTGGGGTGTTTCGTCTTGGGTTTATCCTGTTTGGGACTCTCTGGGTTTCTTGGACTTGAGTGATTATTTCCTTCCCCATTTTAGGGAAGTTTTCAACTATTATCTCCTCTAGTATCTTCTCATGGTCTTTCTTTTTGTCTTCTTCTTCTGGGACTCCTATGATTCGAATATTGTAACGTTTAATATTGTCCTGGAGGTCTCTGAGATTGTCCTCATTTCTTTTAATTCGTTTTTCTTTTTTCTCCTCTGATTCCTTTAATTCTGCCATTCTATCTTCTAATTCGCTAATTCTATCTTCTGCCTCTGTTATTCTACTATTTGTTGCCTCCAGAGTGTTTTGGATCTCATTTATTGCATTATTCATTATATGTTGATTCTTTTTTATTTCTTCTAGGTCCTTGTTAAATCTTTCTTGCATCTTCTCAATGCTTTTCTCCAGACTATTTATCCATGATTCCATTTTGCTTTCCAGATTTTGGATTAATTTCACGATCATTATTTGGAATTCTTTATCAGGTAGGTTCGCTATTTCTTCCTCTTTTGTTTGGTTTGGTGGGCTTTTATCCTGTTCCTTTACCTGCTGGGAATTCTTCTGTCTTTTCATCTTGTTTAAATTGCTAAGTTTGGGGCGTCTTTACTGTATTCTGGTAGTCTGTGGAGTTCTCTTTATTGTGGCGTTTCTGCACTATATGTGGGTTTGTACCGGTGGCTTGTCGAGGTTTCTTGTTTATGGAAGCTTGTATCGGTGTTCTGGTGGGTGGAGCTGGATTTCTTTTCTCTGGGGTGTAGTGGAGTGTCTAGTAGTGAGTTATGAGATGTCTATGCTTTTGGGGTCGCTTTGTGTAGCCTGTGTATTGGAGCTCAGGCTGTGTTCTTGTTTTTCTGGAGAATTTGCTTGGTATGTCTTGTTGTGGAACTTGCTGGTCTTTGTGTGATGCTTGGTTTCAGAGTAGGTATGGAGGCTTTTAATGAGCTCCTGTCAATTAGTGTTTCGTGGGATCAGGGTATGGACTTAAGCCTCCTGGTTCCAGTTATTGGTCTTATTTTTACAGTAGTCTCAAAAACTTCTTCTTCTATAATGCATTCCACAACTGGACTGCTCAGAGATGTTCACGGAATTATACATAGAAGGAAAAAGGGAGGAAGGAGACAGAGGTGGTCAGGAGGATAAAAGGAGGGAGTGTGAAGGAGAGAGACAGATCTAGTCAGTAATCAGTAAAGAAAAGAAAAAAGGAAAGGAAAAAAGCAAAGGACAAAAAGGAAAAAGGAAAAAAAAAAACAAAACAGGGTCGCAAAAGTTATATCTAAACGTGGAGATTAAAGAAGTACTAGAGGATAAAAAAAATAATAATAATAAAAAAATAAAAGAAACAAAACAAACAACAACAAAAAAAAATTAAAAGGGAAAAAAATTTTTGTTTTCCTTTTTCCAATTAAAAAATAATAAAAATTAAAAAAATATATATATATTAAAAAAAGAAAAGAAAAAAAAAAAGGAAATAATGATGGGAAAAATAGTAACAATATATATAAGAGTTTCTCTATTATTGTTGTGGGTTCAGTTCATTTTCAGCTAGTTCCTTGTTCCAGCTTAAATTTCTCAAGATCTATAGGCCCCTTTCTCTGTGGTTGTTCTGTATAGTTCTTTGTTCTGTGCACGGTTCGGCGGTGTTCTGGGCCAAGGCCCGCCACTCGTGTGGTCGGCGCTGCACAATCTGGATTGCCGGCCCAAACTACTCCAGTTAGGCAGCACTCCAGACAATCAGGCGAACGAAGTCTGCGCTGAGGCCCGCAGAGGGGGAGGGGTCGGCGACGGGAATGGCGGGCGGGCGGGTGGGGGAGGGGATGGGGTGGCCCTCGTGGGAGCCGCCGGCACAGCGGGCGGGGGCACGCCTGCGCGGGAGTGGCCGGCGGGGGGAGCGTCCAGTGGGGGAGAGTCCCGCGGGGGAGCGTCCCTCTGGGGAGCGCCGGCAGCGGAGCGTCCCGCGTGGGAACGGCCAAGGCGTCTCCCTGCCCAGCCCCGGCTCCCCAATGGCAGATGCGGGCGTTTGCAGCGGTGCTTTTCCGCTGCGGAAGTTACCGCAGGGCCCGCAGTCTGTGGGTTCTAATTGCTCAACTGTTCTCCTCCCTGTTATGATAGTCTCCGTGTTTCCCAGGTTCGGCGCAGATTCCGCAGGGAGAGTGTTTCCTGGTGTTTGGAAACTTCTCTTTTTAAGACTCCCTTCCCCGGACAGAGGTCCGCCCCTCCCTCTTTGTCTCTCTCTGGCTTCTATATTCTTTCCTACCTCCTTTAGAAGGCAGTGAGTTGCTTTTCTGGGTGTCCGACGTCCTCCGCCAGCACTCCGAAGTTGTTTGTGGTATTTACTCGGCGCCCAGATGTCCCATTGATGAATTTGTGGAGGAGAAAGCGTATTCCCCGTCCTAATCCTTCGCCATCTTAACCGGAAGCACTCCAGTGTTCTTGTCTGGAGAATCCCAGGGATGGGGTAGCTTGGTGGGCTGCCGTCTATGGGGTCGCACAGAGTCGGACACGACTGAAGCGACTTAGCAGAGTTGAAACAAGTTGAAAAACTAAATTATTATAATATTGAATTATAAAATAAGTAATAAAATGATTGTCCTTTAGTGTGTAGTAATACAGATAAGTAAGTGAATACATGAACAAATTCAACAAAGTAACACTTCTTCGTCACTGAAGAATTCCAGTGAATAAGTGTAGATGAAATGAGGAAAATGGAAAAGTCACCATCAGAACATCACAGTAATCTACTGATAGTTGCTCAAATGAGTGGGTGAAAGTTTAAATAGAATCAGGATTTCTGCATGATCTCAAAGTATTGCCCCAAATATTTAATAGTTATAAAGGAGGAAATAGTTAAGTTTACAGTGTAGAATATATTGGCAGACCCCATCTTAGCAATGTGACCAGGATTAACATCACCAATAATACACAATAATATGAGGTGCTAAGGAGGACACATCAGCTCTACCACAGACACACAATCAGTGGTATTCTCAATACTGCATTGCATCAATCTAATCATAAGAATATATCAGAGAAACCCAAATTTGAGAGACTTTTCAAAAACAACTGGTCAGTTTGACGCCAGGAAAGTTGGCAGAGTAAAAAAGCTCCAGAAATCCATCTCTCTACCCAGGCAACGATTGTACTGGCAGAAACTGAAGTGAAGACTTTGGAACTCTGGAGTCTGTTTTGAATACTTGAAATTTCCAGCATAAAGCTTGGCTGGTAAAGTACAATTAGTGTTGGTTGATTTTGGTCCTCAGTGTAGTAACAGCTGTCCAGTGTAGTAACAGCTGTGCTTCTGGCACAGCTTGCTGGAGCCAAGGTAGTCATTAAGGACTTTGTCCTCAAATATCAGGGTTCTGTGTTCTGACTGCAGATTGCTGCTTCTTAAAGCAGAGGTACAGACACAGAGATTGGCAGCCATTGTGTCAACCCTCCGGGCTCAAGTGGCCACATCTGCTTTTTTGGTTTTGAGGGTTTAAAAAAAAAAAAAACAACAAGAAAACATTCAAAAGCAACCACATATATGGGGGAATTTAGAAAGCCTTGGAAAGGGGAAGTCTCAGGAAAGACCTGAGAAGTATGTTTTCACCTCAGGCTATATCCTGTCATAGACACACCCGATGTGAAAATAAGTAAAAAACATGAGTTAGAAGAAGAATCTGATTTCTAGGGTTATCAACTAAATGAAACATTCAGTTTTCAAAAAAAAAAATCACAAGGCATAAAAAGAAACAGGAAAGTATGGTCCTTTCAAAAGAACAAAATAAATCAATGCAAAATGTATCTGAAGATGCCAAAGTGTCAGACTTACTAGACAAAAACTTTTAAGACACCTTAGTTAAAGATGTTCAAAGAGCTAAAGAAAGACATGGGTGAAAACAGGAAAATATCATATGAACAAAATGAGAATAGCAATAAAGAGAAATTATAAAAAGAAACCAAAAAGACATTTTGAAACCAAAAAGTACAATATTGAAATATATACTAAAGTGCTTCAAAAGCATATTTGAATAAGCATAAGACAGAGAAAATTTGACAATGAGACAACTGGAAGTTTGAGTTTGAGGAACAGGAAGAAAAAAGAATAAAGAAAAGCAAATGAGCCTAACTGGCTTTGTTTGTGGTACACTGTTAGGTAAACTAGCATGCCTAGTGTGGGAATCCAAGCAGTACATTTGTCATACATGGAGCAGAAAGCGTATCTGTAGAAATACTAGCTGGAAACACCTCAAATGTGAGAAAAGGCATAAATCTACAGATTTACGGTGCTCAGAGGACTCCAATTAGGATAAACTCAAAGGCCCACACAAAGACACATCACTTAGAAAGACTATCAATCAGCCAGTTTCTCATCAGAAATCTTAGAGGATGCAAGAAAAAAACCCTCATCAGCCAAGAAGTCTATATTTGGCTAAACTATGCTACAGGGGTGAAGGAGAAATTAAGAACATTACTAGATGAAATATAAGTGAGCTTGTTACTAGTAGAAGTGCCCTAAAAATTAGCTAAAGGAGTCCTTTGGGACAAAATTAAAGGGCACTAGACAGTAACTTAAAACCAAAGGAAGAATAAACAAACATAGGTAAAGGTAATTATATAGGTAAATATAAAAGCCAAAACTACTATACTTTTGGCTTTTAACTTCCTTTTTCTATATGATTTATAAAACAATAATTATAAATCAATGTTAATGGACATACAGTATATAACAACATTTCAGTTCAGTCACTCACTTTTGTCCAACTCTTTGCAACCCCATAGACTGCAGCACACCAGGCCTCACTGTCCATCACCAACTCCTGGAGCTTGCTCAAAGTCATGTCCATCAAGTTGGTGATGCCATCCAACCAACTCATCCTCTGTCGTTCCCTTCTCCTCCTGCCTTCAGTCTTTCCCAGTATCAGGGTTTTTTCCAGTGAGTCAGTTCTTCGCATCAGGTGGCCAAAGTAATGGCATTTTAGCTTCAGCATTAGTCCCTCCAATGAATATTCAGGACTGATTTCCTTTAGGATTGATTAGTTTGATCTCCTTGCAGTCCAAGGGACTCTGAACAGTCTTCTACAACACCACAGTTCAAAAGCATCAATTCTTCAGTGCTCAGCCTTCTTTATGGTCCAGCTCTCACATCTGTACATGACTACTGGAAAAACCAAAGCCTTGACTAGACAGACCTTTGTCAGCAGAGTAATGTCTCTGCTTTTTAATATGCTATGTAAGTTGATCATAGCTTTTCTTCCAAGGAGTAAGTGTTTTTTTTTTTATTATTATTTCATGGCTGCAGGCACCATCTGTAGTGATTTTTCAGCCCCCCAAAATTGTTCCGTCTATTTGCCATGAAGTGATGGGACCCAGCTGCTATGATCTTAGTTTTTCCAATGTTGAGTTTTAAGACAGCTTTTTCACTCTTCTCTTTCACCTTCATCAAGAGGCTCTTCAGTTCCTCTTCTTTCTGCCTTAAGGGTGGTGTCATCTGCATATCTGAGATTATTGATATTTCTCCTGGCAGTCTTGATTCTGGCTTGTGCTTCATCTAGCCCAGGATTTCACATGATGCACTCTGCCTATAAGTTAAATAAGCAGGGTGACAATATACAGCCTTGATATACTCCTTTCCCAGAGAAGGCAATGGCACCCACTCCAGTACTCTTGCCTGGAAAATCCCATGAACAGAGGAGCCTGGTGGGGTGCAGTCCATGTGGTCGCTAAGAGTCGGACACGACTGAGCTACTTCACTTTCACTTTTCACTTTCATGCATTGGAGAAGGAAATGGCAACCCACTCCAGTGTTCTCGCCTGGAGAATCCCAGGGACGGGGGAGCCTGATGGGCTGCTGTCTATGGGGTCGCACAGAGTTGGACATGACTGAAGCAACTTAGCAGCAGCAGCAGCAGCATGTACCATTCAGATTATTTTTACTGCCCTAAGTATCCTCTGTAGTCAACCTATTCATCCCTCTCCCCTGCCAACTGCTGGCAACCCCTGATCTTTTTATTGTCTCTACAGTTTTGCCTTCTTCAGACTGTTGTACAGTGTATAGCCTTCTCAGATTGGCGTCTTTCACTTAATAATGTGCATTTAAAGTTTCTCCATGTGTTTCCATGGCTTATTAACTCTTTTCTTTTTAGCACTGAATAATATTCTATTATCTGAATATACCAGAGTTTATTTATCCATTCACCTCCTAAAGGACATTTTGGTTGCTTACAACTTTTGGCAGTTACGAGTCAAGCTGCTATAAACATCTCTGTGAAGGTTTTTGTGTGGACATGTATTCAACTCCTCTAAGTGAATACTAAGGTGCTTAATAACTGGATCATGGAGAGTGAAAAAGTTGGCTTAAAGCTCAACATTAAGAAAACGAAGATCATGGCATCCGGTCCTGTCACTTCATGGGAAATAGATGGGGAAACAGTGGAAACAGTGTCAGACTTTATTTTTCTGGGCTCCAAAATCACTGCAGATGGTGACTGTAGCCATGAAATTAAAAGACACTTACTCCTTGGAAGGAAAGTTATGACCAACCTAGATAGCATATTCAAAAGCAGGGACATTACTTTGCCAACAAAGGTTCGTCTAGTCAAGGCTATGGTCTTTCCTGTGGTCATGTATGGCTGTGAGAGTTGGACTGTGAAGAAGGCTGAGCGCTGAAGAATTGATGCTTTTGAACTGTGGTGTTGGAGACGACTCTTGAGAGTCCCTTGGACTGCAGGGAGATCCAACCAGTCCATTCTGAAGGAGATCAGCCCTGGGATTTCTTTGGAAGGAATGATGCTAAAGCTGAAACTCCAGTATTTTGGCCACCTCATGCAAAGAGTTGACTCATTGGAAAAGAGTCTGATGCTGAGAGGGACTGGGGGAAAGAGGAGAAGGGGACGACAGAGGATGAGATGGCTGGATGGCATCACTGACTCGATGGATGTGAGTCTGAGTGACCTCCGGGAGCTGGTGATGGACAGGGAGGCCTGGCGTGCTGGGATTCATGGGGTTGCAAAGAGTCAGACACGACTGAGCGACTGATCTGATGGTAAGGATATGTATAGTTTTGTAAAGAAACTGCCAAACTGTCTTCCAAGTGGCTGTACCATTTTGCATTCTCACCGGCAGTGAATGAGAGAAAAAGCAAGGGAGTAAGTACTCTCAGGTACCTTAGACTCTTATATAGAGTCAGTAACTTTTAAGATACTTGTAGGTATGCCAGAACCATTTGGAATCACTTCCTGAATTCAAGTATTTAACAACTAAATCAAAGTGTGCACATTTGGAGAGAGTTGTTTAACAATATTTTAAAGTTCTCTGTAAGATGAATAGGGCTTCCCTAGTTAGTGGTTTGGGTTGGATTCCTTGGTCAGGAAGATCCCTTGGAGAAGGAAATGGTGAGCCACTCCAGTGTTCTTGCCTGGGAAATCCTATGGACAGAGGAGCCTGGCAGGCTACAGTCCTTGAGGGTCACAAAGAGTCAGACATGACTTAATGACTAAACAACAGTAAATGAATAGTTAGGCAACATTTATTGAACACTCATGGGATGATGCTAGGTACCATCCCAAGAAATTTATATGCTTACATTTAATCTTGAACAGTCCCAGGCAAGCAGATTTGTTTTTTTCACATTGGAGTTAAACTGAAACTTGAAAAGATTAAATAATTTGCCCAAGTCCCTGCTACTAGTGGACTTCCCTGGTGGCTCAGACAGTAAAGCGTCTGTCTACAATGTGAGAGACCTGAGTTCAATCCCTGGGTTGGGAAGATTCCCTGGAGAAGGAAATGCAACCCACTCCAGTACTCTTGCCTTGAAAATCCCATGGACGGAGGAGCTTGGTGCAGGCTACTATCCATAGGGTCGCAAAGAGTTGGGCACAACTGAGTGACTTCACTTTCATGCTACTAGTAAGTGGGGGCTGACTCTTAAACCCAGTTTGGACCTTAGAGTTCATACTCATAATCACTGTTCTTTATCATCTGTCTACCTGCAATATGTCTATAACAAGTAATTATACATGTTGAACTGAAAGGTTAGCGTGAAAGCTAAGAGCTTATAATTGGAAATAATAATAGTGCTAACTTCATTAAGCTTTTGCAAGGTTAAATTAATAAACATGCTGAAAACAGTGCCTGGAAACATAGTAAACTCTCAGTAAATGTTAGTTATTATTGTTCTGCATGCTATCCCTTTATCTAACCTGTATATGAGAATTTGTTGGTCCAATGTCTAAATAAGCTCTCAATAACTATAAGTGACTTAGTCTTAAAGAAAAATAAATTTAAATCAATAGCTAATTTCTTATATTTTATAATACACTTGATAAAGCAAATAGCCATGTAAAAAGAGTAACTGCCATTGTAAAACCATTAATAATTACTCTGTTATTCTTTAAAGAGGTTCATATGTACTAGCATTCCATTCACATCCCTAGATTATTACTGTATATGGGAATAGTCTTAAGACTATAACAATATTTTTATGTAATTTAATTTTTTTTAACTAGAGAAAAGCGGTTACAGGAATGGAAAGTTCTCAAGAAAAAACAAAAATTTGGGGAATTAAGAGAAATTTCTGGAAATCAGTATGTGAATGAAGTCACAAATGCAGAAAAAGATGTGTGGGTTATAATTCATCTATACAGATCAAGGTAATTACTGTAGCTTTCTGTAAAAATTAATATTCTAATGTTTTAAGATATATATTTTTTAATGTTGGATAAAGCATATAACAAAGAATAATCAAGAAAACAAAGTAAATCAGCTATATTTCAATTAAAAAAGAAAGATATATGTGTAGAGTCATTGGCTTCAGGGACTGAATTATTTTAATATATTTTCAGGTGTAACTTAAAGAACTTCTCATACTTATTAGAAAAACAAGTACTTTGTCAGTTAATTTGAAAAGCTTATAGAAAATTTCAAACATAGAAAAAAGTAGGAAGAATGATAAAATGAGCACCGTACATACCAGCTAGGTAGATTTCAGCAATGAACATGCTGCCGTACTTGTATCGTTTTGTTTGTATATTTATATGTGTGTATGAGAGTCCCTTGGACTGCAAGGAGATCCAACCAGTCCATTCTACAGGAGATCAGCCCTGGGATTTCTTTGGAAGGAATGATGCTAAAGCTGAAACTCCAGTATTTTGGCCACCTCATGCGAAGAGTTGACTCATTGGAGAAGACTCTGATGCTGGGAGGGATTGAGGGCAGGAGGAGAAGGGGATGACAGAGGATGAGATGGCTGGATGGCATCACTGACTCGATGGATGTGAGTCTGAGTGACCTCAGGGAGTTGGTGATGGACAGGGAGGCCTGGCGTGCTGTAGTTCATGGGGTCGCAGAGAGTCGGACACGACTGAGCGACTGATCTGACTGATCTGATCTGATTTGTAGAACCATTTCAAAATGAATTACATGATGCTTTACTCTTAAGTATCTCAGCGTGCATCTTCAAAATCCTAAAGGCTTTTTTCTATATAACCATAATATCATTTTCTCACCAAACAAAATTAACCATAATTCCTAATAGGGACCGAACCCATGTCTCCAGCATTGCAGGCAGATTCTTTACCATCTGAGCTATCAGGGAAGCCCCATCTAATACCCAGCCAGTCCTTAACTCAAATTTCTCCAACTAACTTCAGAATCTCTTTCATAAATACATATATTTTTGAATAATCATATTTCTATAATGCATATATTTTTGATCCCTAATCAGAGATCATGCAGTGCATTTTGATGTATCAAGTCTTTTATGCTTATTTTTTTTGACTTGCCACATGCCAAAAGCATCAATTCAAAAGCATCAATTATTTGGTGCTCAAGCCTACTTTATGGTCCAACTCTCACATCCATACATGACTACTGGAAAAACCATAGCTTTGACTGTACATACCTTTGTCAGTAAAGTGATGTCTCTGCTTTTTAATACACTGCCTAGGTTTGTTATAGCTTTTCTTCCAAGGCGCCAAGTGTCTTTTAGTTTCATGGTTGCAGTCACAATCCACAGTGATTTTGGAGTCGAATAAAATAAAATCTATCATTGTTACCAGTATTTCCCCATCTAGTCACCATGAAGTGATGGGTCCAGATGCCATGATGTTAGTTTCTGAATGTTGAGTTTTAAGCCAGCTTTTTCACTCTCCTCTTTCACCTTTATCAAGAGGTTCTTTTTTGTTGTTGTTCCTCTTCTCTTTCTACCATTAAAGTGGTATCATCTGCATATCTGAGGTTGTTGGTATTTCTTCCAGCAATCTTGATTCCAGCTTGTGCTTCATCCAGCCTGATATTTTGCATAATGTACTCTGCATATCAGTTAAATAAGCAGGGTAACAATATACAACCTTGACGTACTCCTTTCCCAATTTGGAACCAATCCGTTGTTCCATGTCTGCTTCTAACTGTCAGTTCTTGACCTGCATACAGGTTTCTCAGGAGACGGGTAAGGTGGTCTGGTATTCCCATCTCTTTAAGAATTTTCCACAGTTTGTTGTGATCCACACAGTCAAAGGTTTTAGTGTAGTCAATAAACCAGAAGTAGATGTTTTTTGGCGATTTCCTTGCTCTATGATCCAGCTGCTGCTGCTAAGTCGCTTCAGTTGTGTCCGACTCTGTGCGACCCCATAGATGGTAGCCCACCAGGCTCTCCTGTCCCTGGGATTCTCCAGGCAAGAACACTGGACTGAGTTGCTATTTCCTTCTCCAGTGCATGAAAGTGAAAAGTGAAAGTGAAGTCACTCAGTTGTGTCCGACTATTTGTGACCCCATGGACTGCAGCCTACCAGGGTCCTCCGTCCATGGGATTTTCCAGGCAAGAGTACTGGAGAGGGTTGCCATTGCCTTCTCTGTCTATGATCAAGCAGATGTTGGAAATTTGATCTTTGGTTCCTTTGCTTTTTCTAAATCCAGCTTGTACATCTAGAAGTTCTCGATTCATGTACTGCTGAAGCCTAGCTTGGAGAAATTTGAGCATTACTTTGCTAACATGTGAAATGAGTGCAATGATACAGTAATTTGAACATTCTTTGGCATTGTCTTTCTTTGGTATTGGAATGAAAACTGACCTTTTCCAGTCCAGTGGTCACTCCTGTTTTCTAGATTTGCTGGCATACGGAGTGCAGCACCTTAACAGCATCATATTTTAGGATTTGAAATAGTTCAGCTGGAATTCCATCACCTCCACTAGCTTTGTTTGTATACCCCATTGCCTATTTTGTACCTCAAATTTCATAACTAGGCCCATAAGTTGTTTTCTGATATCAAAGGTCTGCTTATTTTTTTACAGTTCTTCTGGGGTTAAATTCTGGCCCTCAAACCCCAACACCAAGTTTGAACTTTCAAACAACCATTTTCTCCCTGCACCACAATCTGTAGTGCTTCTGCACCACAATCTGTAGTGCCATAGTCTCCTAATTCCATACTTTTCACTGCTACCACCAATTCCCACCTGCCTCCTGCATTAAGACCACTGCCCCATAAGTGGGGTCATACCACTCACTCAGCTCTTATTCTTACAGTAATCATAAAATTCTTCTAATTAGATATTTGTGGATTGGCTTCACCAATTTGAGGGAAAATAAAGCTTATGAAGTATTAATGTCATGGTTTTATGTGGAAAACCGATTTGAGTTAGGTAGTACATATTTCTAATATTACTTTAAGTATGCCGTCCAGTAAAATAAAGCAGTATCTAGATTTGTAACAAGTTGTACTTATCTGTCTATATATATATATTCTGAAATATAAATTAAACTGTATGCACTTTGTTTTTCTTAGCTTTTTGTTACATAAATTGATATATAACATCACTTAGTGTTAAGATGATTTCTTTTTTTTAATTAATTTTTACTAGAATTATAGGGCAGGAGGAGAAGGATAGGACAGAGGATGAGATGGTTTGATAGCATCACCAACTCAATGGACATGAGTCTGGGCAAACTCCAGGAGATAGTGAAGGACAGGGAAGCCTGATATGCTGCTGTCCATTGGGTTACAAAGAGTCGGATGTGATGTAGAAACTGAACGACATACTTGCTTTACAATGTAGTATTAGTGTCTATTGCACGGCAAAATGAATCATCCATGCATATACCTATGAGACCTGCATGCACTAAGAAGATACGGAAGACAATGCATTATTGTATAGTTTAGATGAGAAAAGCTGTAGATGAGAAGCTCCTGAGCCAATGTCAAAGATTACTAAGTTAATGTATGTTTATATATGTCAGATGAAAAGAAAATATTTAAATTAAAAACGATATTTTTGTGTGATTCTCTGCTTTGGCTTTTTAACTTGGTCCCCCTTTATCCACTTCTCCCACCTTCTGGCAGCCTTCTAGATTTCCACATGTAAGAGAGATCATATGGCATTTGTCTTTCTCTAAGTTATTTCACTTATCATAATACCCTATAGGTATATCCATGTTGTCCCAAATGAGAAAATTTCATTCTTTTTAATGGCTGAATAATATTCAGTTGTATATATACTGCAATTTCTTTGTACATTCATCCACTGATAGATACTCAGATTGTTTATGTATTTTGACTATTGTAAATAATGCTACAATGAATATGGGGGTACATAGATAGCATATTCAAAAGCAGAGCCATTACTTTGCCAACAAAGGTTTGCCTAGTCAAGGCTATGGTCTTTCCTGTGGTCATGTATGGATGTGAGAGCTGGACTGTGAAGAAGGCTGAGCACCGAAGAATTGATGCTTTTGAACTGTGGTGTTGGAGAAGACTCTTGAGAGTCCCTTGGACTGCAGGGAGATCCAACCAGTCCATTCTGAAGGAAATCAGCCCTGGGATTTCTTTGGAAGGAATGATGCTAAAGCTGAAACTCCAGTATCTTGGCCACCTCATGCGAAGAGTTGACTCATTGGAAAAGACTCTGATGCTGGGAGGGATTGGGGGCAGGAGGAGAAGGGGACGACAGAGGATGAGATGGCTGGATGGCATCACTGACTCGATGGATGTGAGTCTGAGTGACCTCCGGGAGTTGGTGATGGACAGGGAGGCCTGGTGTGCTGGGATTCATGGGGTCGCAGAGAGTCGGACACGACTGAGCAACTGATCTGATCTGATATCTTCTCAGTGTTTTTTCAACAGCTAAACAGCCAGAGATGGAATTCTATTTGTAATTTTTTGAGGAACTTCTATACTGTTTTCCATAGTGGCTGAACAAGTTTACATTCCCAGCAAATAGTGCACAAGAATTCTCTTTTTTCCACATCCTTGCTGCATTGTTATTTCCTGTCTTTTTAATAATAGCCATTCTAACAGGTGTGAAGTGATATCTCATTGTGGTTTTCATTTGCATTTCCCTGGTAATTAATGATGTTGAGTATACTTTTATGTACCTGTTGGCCATCTGTATATCTTCTTTGGAAAAATGTCTATTCAGATCTTATGCCCATTTTTAAATCAGATTCTTTCGGTTTTTGCTATTGAGTTTTATGAATTCTTTTATATGTTTTAGATATTAACTCCTTATCAGGTATATGATTTATAAATATTTTCTCCCATTCAGTGGGTTTCCTTTCATTTTGTTGATGGTTTCTTTTGGTGTGCAGAAGATTTTTAGTATAATGTAGTTTCACTTATTTATTTTTGCTTTCATTGCTTTTGCTTTTGGTGTCAGAATTGAAAAATTATCACCAAGATCTATGTCATTGCCTATGTTCTCTTTTAGGAGTTCTATGGTTTCAGGTCTTATATTTATATCTTCAATCTTTTTGAGTTATTTTTTGTGTATGATGTAAGATAGTGGTCAAATTTCATTTTTACGTGTGTTGCTGTCCAGTTTGCCCAACACTGTTTATTCCCATTGTGTATTCTTTGCCTCCTTTGTCATAAATTAACTGATCATATAAGTATGGGTTTATTTTTGGTCTGTCTATGCTTTACATTGATCTTTGTATGTTTCTTTTTTCCTTTGTGTTTGTGTTCCTACCGGTTACATAATGTTTTAATGACTATAACCTTATAATACAGCTTAATATCAGGAAACATGTGGCCTCCAGTTTTGTTCTTCTTTCTCAAGATTGCTTTGACTACTTGGATTTTTTTGTGATTCCTTACAAATTTTAGGATTATTTGTTCCATTTCTGTGAAAAATTTCATTGGAATTTTGATGAGGATTGTATTGAATCTGTAGATTGATTGGGGTAATATGAATATTTCCAATCCATGAGCACAGAGTATCTTTCCATTTATTTGTTTCCTTTTCACTTTTTTTCATTAATGTCTTGTAGTTTTCAAATGTTTTTTACCCCTGGGTATTTTATTCTTTCCGATGCAATTACAAATGGGATTGTTTTCTTTGTTTCTCTTTCTGATTCTTAGTGTATAGAAACTTAACTTAGTTCATTCTTAGTTATAGAAACATAACTGACTTTTGTGTATTGATTTTTTAGCTTACAACTTTAATGAATTCTTTTATTAGTTCTAACCATTTTTTTGAGGAGTTTTAGGGTTCTCTCTATATAATACCATGTCATAGTGACATGCTTTACTTCTTCCTTTCCTATTTAGATGCCTTTTATTTATTTATTTTTTCTTGCCTAATTGCTCTGGCTAGGACTTCCAATATTATGTTGAATTAAAGTGGTGAGAGTGGGCATCCTTGCCTTGTTCCCCATCTTGAGGAAAGGCTTTCAGCTTTTCACTGTTGAATATGAAATTAGCTGTGGTCCTGTCATATCAGGCCTTTATTATGTTGAGATATGTTCCCTCTATACTCACTTTGTTGAATTTTTCTAGTTTGTGAAACAAGGTTAGCAAAAAAAATTGATGATAAAAGCCAGAAACTTGCAAAGAGAAGACAAATTTAAAAATATACTAAGTCTTGCCCCAATATTGATAAGACCTAGTATATTACCATTGGTTTCATTTTCAGAGTTTGTTTAAAATGGAGCAAGAACTCACAAGTACATATGAAGCAATTTGAGTGCAGAAATCTTTATTATTCCTCTGACATTTATATTTGTCTGGCTTACAATGAGCTGCACAACAATTTTTTTCTAAGTGATTCATGTTTATCATGTTTCTCCAAAGCATGCATTTGATATTCTTCAGAACTACAATGACTTTGGCTGTCACACTTTTATTTATTTGTTAATTATAATAAAATATTCAGTGTGCATAAACAAATATAGAGGGGAAAAGTGGATAAAGTCCAGGAGGGTTACCACCTGCCTGCAGCATGCAGTACGTCCTGGTATGAGCCACTCACTTAAGAGAGCTTCAACTTCAACTATACCTGTGACGGTTTGCAGGAGTTGAGAATACGAATGGGAATAAGATGCTTTTACGACATAGTACAAGAGACAAATTAAACATTTCATGTGTATATCTATCTATCTATATAGATGTATGTATTGAAAGGACATATAAGGTGTAGTACAAGAGAAAGTGAAGTGAAAGTGAAGTCGCTCGGTTGTATCCAACTCTTCGTGATCCCATGGACCGTAGCCTATGAGGGTCCTCTGTCCATGGGATTCTCCAGGCAAGAATACTGGAGGGGGTTGCCATTTCCTTCTCCAGGGGATCTTCCCAACCCAGGGATCGAACCCAGGTCTCCTACATTGCAGGTGGATTCTTTACCATCTGAGCCACCAGGGAAGATCTCAAGAGAAGAATGTACTAATTTTGTCTGTTAGACAAAGACCTTTTCTCTGGTTAACATGGTTCACAGTAATCTTTCTTTCCTCCACTGTATTGTTTCAAATATGCTCCATATGAATGATGAGAAAATGTATACAAAGATGAAGGAGAAATACACTTGTATCAAATTTAGTGTTGTTTTTTTTTTTTTTAAAGAATGCCCAATGAATGTGTCTAAAATGAGAAGAGGGTCTAGGACATAGTTATAAGGAATATCTACATTTGAGGTATTGACATAAGGAGTAAGTGAAAGGAGTAAAAAGGAAATTCATAGAAAAAGTTATCACAGCAATCAATAAAGGAGAGCCTTTTAAGAAGGGAAGTGAATGACATAGAGATTTTTAAAATCTTTTTTCATCTGGGCTGTGACCAGGAAAGAGTAGTTATTAGAGGGAGAGAAATTGAGAAAAAATGTTTTAGTATTTTGAATATGTTTATGTAGAGTAGAGAAGGATAGCTTAAGAAAATAGGATAACAAATAAAGAATGGCCCCATAGGAAATGGAAGGAGTGTGGGATAAAGCTGAGGATTAGCTTTGAAAGAATTTAATAAAGCTGTGAGTGAGTGATAGAGAAAAGTGACTAATTAAAACATGAGTGTAATGAGAGTTAAGGGATAGAGCTGGAAGAATTGCCGATTTTGGTTACATTTCTGGTCAGTTTTAAATTTCCAATGAACAGTTCTTGGTGTTGGGGAATAGGATATGGCATGTCAAAGAAAAGAGTGGATGAAGTTTGAGTAAAAGGAATTCAAGGAAGTTTGAGATAAAAACTTCTGATGTAGAAATAACCTATGACCAAGAGTTGGGTCCCCTTGTTTCAATTCAGAACTGCTAAGGATCCCCTAGACATGTCCTGTTTTTTTTTTTTTTTCTTTCTTTCTTTCTTTCTCCTCCCCTCCCCTTCAGTGTCCTATAAACTAGGAACTTACTGGTTCCTCAATTACATTGTACTCGATTACACTGCTGCCAAGTCAAACGTGGTTAGCCTTAGTTAGGCTGCAAATCCCCATGGTAGCAAGCTTCATTCCCAGGCTATAACAGTTTTTGTAATGAAAATCAGAGACTCTATATTTTATCACTACTAAAGGTAAAAATAGAGGATTACAATTGATGCGATCTTATATTAAAAGAAAATCTAAAGATATATTTTTGTCATGGAAATGTGTTACTTATTTTTTTAGATTGAGATAAGTAGCCTGTTTTTTTAAAGATGTTGTGTGTATTGTTTCTCTTTTTAGCATCCCAATGTGTTTGTTGGTTAACCAGCATCTTAGTCTCCTAGCAAGAAAGTTTCCTGAAACTAAATTTGTTAAAGCCGTTGTGAATAGCTGTATTGAACACTACCATGACAACTGTTTACCAACCATTTTTGTTTATAAAAATGGTCAGATAGAAGGCAAGTTCATTGGAATTATAGAATGTGGAGGGATAAATCTCAAGCTCGAAGGTAATGATGTTACTTTTAAAATTTGCCTGTTAAGAAAATTTACATAACTTAACAAATATCATGAAAATTTATTTTCATAAAACATTAGGCTTTTCCCTTGTTTCTAGTGTCTTCTTATATGCCTTCAGATTAATTCTCCTACAATAATACTATCATAACACTCACTTGCTTAAATCCTTAATGATTCTTTGTTTCAAATACATTAAACTTCAGAATCATATGCTTAAAAATTTCAGCCCATTTATACAATGTTTTCTGCAGTTTCTGCTGCAGCCAAGCTGGTATTCAATCACTATCTCAAACACACTTAACTCATTTGTGCCTTTATATTGGGTTGGCCAAAATTTGTTCGGGTTTTTCCATAAAATATTACAAAAATCTGGATGAACTTTTTGGCCAACCCAATACTTTGTTTCATACTCTCTGTACCCTAAATACCCTACTCTGCTTTAGTCTTCCTTCCAAACCGTATTCCTTCTTAGGTTTCCATTTAATCCATTATGTGATGCTGGACCAATTAATAATCTGGTTTCATGTTCTCTACTGAATTTCTATAGCATATATTCTATACACAACTTATTTTCCATTATCTACATATTCTCAGATTTTGTTGGTTAACCCATTCCCTTTGAGTTTTATCTCCCTAACAGGTGCAAGGACTATGCCTTCTACTGTTTTCTTTTTCTTGTTAATTGCAAAGGGCTTTTTTTTTTTTTTTCCTCTAAAATTTTTTTTGTTTTTCCCTTTTGGCTCTGGTTGTTAAGTTTCTTGTTTTAATTAAGGGGGGCTTGTGTTTGTTCCCTGGGGTGGGAAGAACAAAAAAAAAAACCCCCCCCTCCACTCCTCTCACTTGAAAATTTCGTGGGGGGGGGAGCCTTGTTGCCCACCGCCCCTGGGTTTTTATTTTTTTTTTCCTCCACAAACTTTTATCCCACCCCACTCTTGGGACTTCCGGTTAAGATGGCGAAGGATTAGGACGGGGAATACGCTTTCTCCTCCACAAATTCATCAATGGGACATCTGGGCGCCGAGTAAATACCACAAACAACTTCGGAGTGCTGGCGGAGGACGTCGGACACCCAGAAAAGCAACTCACTGCCTTCTAAAGGAGGTAGGAAAGAATATAGAAGCCAGAGAGAGACAAAGAGGGAGGGGCGGACCTCTGTCCGGGGAAGGGAGTCTTAAAAAGAGAAGTTTCCAAACACCAGGAAACACTCTCCCTGCGGAATCTGCGCTGAACCTGGGAAACACGGAGACTATCATAACAGGGAGGAGAACAGTTGAGCAATTAGAACCCACAGACTGCGGGCCCTGCGGTAACTTCCGCAGCGGAAAAGCACCGCTGCAAACGCCCGCATCTACCATTGGGGAGCCGGGGCTGGGCAGGGAGACGCCTTGGCCGTTCCCACGCGGGACGCTCCACTGCCGGCGCTCCCCAGAGGGACGCTCCCCCGCGGGACTCTCCCCCACTGGACGCTCCCCCCGCCGGCCACTCCCGCGCAGGCGTGCCCCCGCCCGCTGTGCCGGCGGCTCCCACGAGGGCCACCCTATCCCCTCCCCCACCCGCCCGCCCGCCATTCCCGTCGCCGACCCCCTCCCCCTCTGCGGGCCTCAGCGCAGACTTCGTTCGCCTGATTGTCTGGAGTGCTGCCTAACTGGAGTAGTTTGGGCCGGCAATCCAGATTGTGCAGCGCCGACCACACGAGTGGCGGGCCTTGGCCCAGAACACCGCCGAACCGTGCACAGAACAAAGAACTATACAGAACAACCACAGAGAAAGGGGCCTATAGATCTTGAGAAATTTAAGCCGGAACAAGGAACTAGCTGAAAATGAACTGAACCCACAACAATAATAGAGAAACTCTTATATATATTGTTACTATTTTTCCCATCATTATTTCCTTTTTTTTTTTCTTTTCTTTTTTTAATATATATATATTTTTTAAATTTTTATTATTTTTTAATTGGAAAAAGGAAAACAAAAATTTTTTTTCCCTTTTAATTTTTTTTTTTGTTGTTGTTTGTTTTGTTTCTTTTATTTTTTTATTATTATTATTTTTTTTATCCTCTAGTACTTCTTTAATCTCCACGTTTAGATATAACTTTTGCGACCCTGTTTTGTTTTTTTTTTTCCTTTTTCCTTTTTGTCCTTTGCTTTTTTCCTTTCCTTTTTTCTTTTCTTTACTGATTACTGACTAGATCTGTCTCTCTCCTTCACACTCCCTCCTTTTATCCTCCTGACCGCCTCTGTCTCCTTCCTCCCTTTTTCCTTCTATGTATAATTCCGTGAACATCTCTGAGCAGTCCAGTTGTGGAATGCATTATAGAAGAAGAAGTTTTTGAGACTACTGTAAAAATAAGACCAATAACTGGAACCAGGAGGCTTAAGTCCATACCCTGATCCCACGAAACACTAATTGACAGGAGCTCATTAAAAGCCTCCATACCTACTCTGAAACCAAGCATCACACAAAGACCAGCAAGTTCCACAACAAGACATACCAAGCAAATTCTCCAGAAAAACAAGAACACAGCCTGAGCTCCAATACACAGGCTACACAAAGCGACCCCAAAAGCATAGACATCTCATAACTCACTACTAGACACTCCACTACACCCCAGAGAAAAGAAATCCAGCTCCACCCACCAGAACACCGATACAAGCTTCCATAAACAAGAAACCTCGACAAGCCACCGGTACAAACCCACATATAGTGCAGAAACGCCACAATAAAGAGAACTCCACAGACTACCAGAATACAGTAAAGACGCCCCAAACTTAGCAATTTAAACAAGATGAAAAGACAGAAGAATTCCCAGCAGGTAAAGGAACAGGATAAAAGCCCACCAAACCAAACAAAAGAGGAAGAAATAGCGAACCTACCTGATAAAGAATTCCAAATAATGATCGTGAAATTAATCCAAAATCTGGAAAGCAAAATGGAATCATGGATAAATAGTCTGGAGAAAAGCATTGAGAAGATGCAAGAAAGATTTAACAAGGACCTAGAAGAAATAAAAAAGAATCAACATATAATGAATAATGCAATAAATGAGATCCAAAACACTCTGGAGGCAACAAATAGTAGAATAACAGAGGCAGAAGATAGAATTAGCGAATTAGAAGATAGAATGGCAGAATTAAAGGAATCAGAGGAGAAAAAAGAAAAACGAATTAAAAGAAATGAGGACAATCTCAGAGACCTCCAGGACAATATTAAACGTTACAATATTCGAATCATAGGAGTCCCAGAAGAAGAAGACAAAAAGAAAGACCATGAGAAGATACTAGAGGAGATAATAGTTGAAAACTTCCCTAAAATGGGGAAGGAAATAATCACTCAAGTCCAAGAAACCCAGAGAGTCCCAAACAGGATAAACCCAAGACGAAACACCCCAAGACACATATTAATCAAATTAACAAAGATCAAACACAAAGAACAAATATTAAAAGCAGCAAGGGAAAAACAACAAATAACACACAAGGGAATTCCCATAAGGATAACAGCTGATCTTTCAATAGAAACTCTCCAAGCCAGGAGGGAATGGCAAGACATACTTAAAGTGATGAAAGAAAAGAACCTACAGCCCAGATTATTGTACCCAGCAAGGATCTCATTCAAATATGAAGGAGAAATCAAAACCTTTACAGACAAGCAAAAGCTGAGAGAATTCAGCACCACCAAACCAGCTCTCCAACAAATACTAAAGGACATTCTCTAGACAGGAAACACAAAAAAGGATATATAAATTCAAACCCAAAACAACAAAGTAAATGGCAACGGGATCATATTTATCATTAATTACCTTAAATGTAAATGGGTTGAATGCCCCAACCAAAAGACAGAGACTGGCTGAATGGATACAAAAACAAGACCCCTCCATATGAATGAAACTAGAACACTTTCTAACACCATACACAAAAATAAACTCAAAATGGATTAAAGAGCTAAATGTAAGACCAGAAACCATAAAACTCCTAGAGGAAAACATAGGCAAAACACTCTCTGACTTACATCACAGCAGGATCCTCTATGACCCACCTCCCAGAATATTGGAAATAAAATCAAAAATGAACAAATGGGACCTAATCAAACTTAAAAAGCTTTTGCACAACAAAGGAAACTATAAGCAAGGTGAAAAGACAGCCTTCAGAATGGGAGAAAATAATAGCAAATGAAGCAACTGACAAACAACTAATCTCAAAAATATACAAGCAACTTCTACAGCTCAATTCCAGAAAAATAAATGACCCAATCAAAAAATGGGCCAAAGAACTCAATAGACATTTCTCCAAAGAAGACATACAGATGGCTAACAAACACATGAAAAGATGCTCAACATCACTCATTATCAGAGAAATGCAAATCAAAACCACTATGAGATACCATTTCACGCCAATCAGTATGGCTGCTATCCAAAAGTCCACAAGCAATAAATGCTGGAGAGGGTGCGGAGAGAAGGGAACCCTCTTGCACTGTTGGTGGGAATGCAAACTAGTACAGCCACTTTGGAGAACAGTATGGAGATTCCTCAAAAAACTGCGAATAGAACTGCCTTATGATCCAGCAATCCCACTGCTGGGCATATACACTGAGAAAACCAGAATTGAAAGAGACACCTGTACCCCAATGTTCATAGCAGCACTGTTTACAATAGCCAGAACGTGGAAGCAACCTAGATGTCCATCCACAGATGAATGGATAAGCAAGCTGAGGTACATATACACAATGGAATATTACTCAGTCATTAAAAAGAATACATTTGAATCAGTTCTAAGGAGGTGGATGGAACTGGAGCCTATTATACAGAGTGAAGTAAGCCAGAAACAAAAACACAAATACAGTATACTAACGCATATATATGGAATTTAGAAAGATGGTAAAAAATAACCCTATTTACGAGACAACAAAAGAGACACTGATGTATAGACCAGACTTTTGGACTCTGGGACCAGGAGAGGGTGAGATGATTGGGGAGAATAGCATTGAAATATGTATAATATTATATCTGAAATGTATTAATTGTTCAAACTAAACACTATCATGTTACAATTTGTTCATACTAGATGTTTGTAATGTTTCTGATAATCAATAAAAGAGATTCTTGATTAAAAAAAATAATAATAATAAAAAAATAAAACCTAACTCTTCAGTTAGTCATTTCTTGGAGCTGATGTAATTCTGTATTAGTAAAACCTTTTCTCCTACCATCATATTAAAGCCACTGTGAACAGCTATTTTTAACAGTCTTTCTTTCACTCTATCATTCCCCTAAAACAGTTTTTGGCCTTAGTAAGACTTCCAGAATTCTAATTGTTCCAGAGTTTTCCTTCCTTCTTTATTTTACCATCTTACTTTTTCAGCCTGTGCCTTATCCTCTTTTTTTTTTTTTTCAGGGGTGAAATTTATTTCATATATTTTTCTAAACTTTTATTGCAAGATATTCCCTTTATAATATTGTACTGGTCCCTGCCACACATCAACATGAATCAGTCACAGGTACATATATGTCTTCTCCCTCTTGAACCTTCCTCCCATCTCCCACCCCATCCCACCCCTCTCAGCTTTCACAGAGCACTGGGTTGAGCTCCTTGTATCATATAGCAAATCCCCAATGGCCATCTGTTTACATATCATAATGTACATGTTTCCATGCTACTCTCTGAAGTCACCCCCTCCCTCCCTCCCACACTGTGTCCACATGTCTGTTCTATCTGTGTCTCCACTGCTGCCCTGCAAACAGGTTCATCAGTACCGTCTCACTACATTCCATACACATGCATGAATATACAGTCTTTGTGTCTCTCTTTCTGACTTGCTTCACTCTGTACAGTAGGCTCTAGGTTCATCCACCTCCTTAGGACTGACTCAAATGCGTTCTTTTTTAAAGCTGAGTAACATTCCATTGTATATATGTACCACAATTTCTGTATCCATTCATCTGTCAATGGACATCTAGGCTGCTTCCACGTCCTAGCTATTGTAAGAAGTGTTGCCGCAAACACTGGTGTACATGTATCTGTCTCAGTTATGGTTGTCACAAGATATATACCCAGTAGTGGGATTTCCGGGTCATATGGTAGTTCTGTTTCTGTTGCTAGTTTTTTAAGGTTTCTCCATACTGTTCTCCATCAGTTCAGTTCAGTCAGTCAGTTCAGTCGCTCAGTTGCATCCGACTCTTTGCGACCCCGTGAATCGCAGCACGCCAGGCCTCCCTGTCCATCACCAACTCCAGCAGTTCACTCAGACTCATGTCCATCGAGTCAGTGATGCCATTGAGCCATCTCATCCTGTGTCATCCCCTTCTCCTCCTGCCCCCAATCCCTCCCAGCATCAGAGTCTTTTCCAATGAGTCAACTCTTCGCATGAGGTGGCCAAAGTACTGGAGTTTCAGCTTTAGCATCATTCCTTCCAAAGAAATCCCAGGGCTGATCTCCTTTAGAACGGACTGATTAGATCTCCTTGTAGTCCAAGGGACTCTCAAGAGTCTTCTCCAACACCACAGTTCAAAAGCATCAATTCTTTGGCGCTCAGCCTTCTTCACAGTCCAACTCTCACATCCATACATGACCACTGGAAAAACCATAGCTTTGAGTAGATGGACCTTTGTTGACAAAGTAATGTCTCTGCTTTTGAATATGCTGTCTAGGTTGGTCATAACTTTCCTTCCAAGGAGTAAGCGTCTTTTAATTTCATGGCTGCAGTCACCATCTGCAGTGATTTTGGAGCCCAAAATAATAAAGTCTGACACTGTTTCCCCATCTATTTCCCATGAAGTGATGGGACTGGATGCCATGATCTTCATTTTCTGAATGTTGAGCTTTAAGCCAACTTTTTCACTCTCCTCTTTCACTTTCATCAAGAGGCTTTTTAGTTCCTCTTCACTTTCTGCCATAAGGGTGATGTCATCTGCATATCTGAGGTTATTGATATTTCTCCTGGCAATCTTGATTCCAGTTTGTGTTTCTTCCAGCCCAGCATTTCTCATGATGTACTCTGCATGGAAGTTAAATAAGCAGGGTGACAATATGCAGCCTTTGATGTACTCCTTTTCCTATTTGGAACCAGTCTGTTGTTCCATGTTGGTTGAATCAATTTAATTTCCACCAACAGTGCAAAAGGGTTCCCTTTTCTCTACATCCTCTTCAGCATTTATTGTTTGTAGATTTTTTTTAATGATGGCCATTATGACTGGTGTGAGGTGATAACTCATTGTGGTTTTGATTTGCATTTTTCTAATAATGAGCATTGTTGAGCATCTATGCATATATTGGCCATCTGTTGTGCCTTATCCTCTTAATTTAAAAACTACATAAGTATACAAACAATAATATAGAAAATATTCACGTAATCATTACCCCAAATAACAAATGTGAACATTTGTTCATTTTCATTCAGCTATTTGTTTATTATTGAAATAAACAGTACAGATGTTGAAGTTGCCTATATTTCCATTCCTAGTTCTGTTCCCCTCCCTGCCTCACTAAGCAGTCACTATCATGAGTAGTGTGTTATCTGGACTCTACTTTTTAAAATTGTAATACTTGAAAAAAAATTTAAATTATTTAAAAATACACATAGCATGAAATTCATCATTTAAATTATTAAAAACTTATAATACAGTATTATTAATTATTGTTACCCTGCAATAAATTATATATCCAAAACTTAATTTATGAATAAATAAGTTATATTATTTAATCATTTTAAAGTATATGGTTAGTGAAAGGCTCTCAGTTGTGTCCAACTCTTTGCAACCCCATATACAGTCCATGGAATTCTCTAGGCCAGAATACTGGAATGGGTAGCTTTTCCCTTCTTCAGGGGATCTTCCCAACCCAGAGATTGAACCCAGGTCTTCCACATTGTAGGCAGATTCCTTACCAGCTGAGCCACCAGGGAAGCCCAAGAATACTGGAGTGGGTAGCCTATCCCTTCTCCAGTGGATCTTCCCGACCCAGGAATTGAACCAGGGTCTCCTGCATTGCAGGTGAATTCTTTATCAACTGAGCTATCAGGGAAGCCCAAAGTATATGGTTAAGTGATATTAAGTATATTTTCACTGTTGTGCCATCATCACCATTATCCATCTCAAGAACTCTTTGCATCTTGCAAAGAGTTGGAACTCTATATCCTTAAACAGTAACTCTTTATTCTCTGCTCCCTCTAGCCCCTGGCACTCACCATTTTACTTTTTAACTCTGAATTTGACTACCCCACCCCAGTACTCTTGCCTGGAAAATCCCATGGATGGAGGAGCGTGGTAAGCTCCAGTCCATGGGGTCGCTTAGAGTCGGACACGACTCAGAGACTTCACTTTCACTTTTCACTTTCATGCATTGGAGAAGGAAATGGCAACCCACTCCAGTATTCTTGCCTGGAGAATCCCAGGGACAGCCGTCTATGGGATCGCACAGAGTTAGACACGACTGAAGCGACTTAGCAGCAGCAGCAAAGTACATCATGTAAATGAACTAGGCAGTTTTGTCCTTTTGTGACTGGCTTATTTTACTTGGCATAACATCCTCAAGATTAATCTGTATTGTAGTACCTGTCAGCATTTCCTTCCTTTTAAAAACTTTAAGGCTGAATAATATTCCATTGTATTTTTTATAGTACATTTTGGTGTAGTGGTAGTCACTCAGTCGTTCTGACTCTTTGCAATTCTATGGACTGTAACTTGCTAGGCTCCTCTGTCCATGGGATTCTCCAGGCAAGAATACTGGAGTGGGTAGCCATTTCCTTCTCCAGAGGATCTTCCCAACCCAGGGATTGAACCTGGGTCTCCTGCATTGCAGACAGATTCTTTACTCTTTGCGCTACAGGGCAGACCCATTAATCTGTTGATGGACAGATTTGTTGCTTCTACCTTGTGGCTATGGTGAATAATGCTGCTAAGAACATGGATATGCAAATAATCTATTCTGGTCCCTCTTTTTAGTTCTTTTGAGTGTATAGTCCGAAGTAGAATTGCTGGATCATATAACAGTTCTACTTTAATTTTTGAGCAACAGCATACTGTTTCCACAGGGGCTGCACCATCTAGCACTCCCACCAACAATGCAGAGTTCTAATTTTTCTACATCCTTACCAACACCTGTTTGTTCCCTTTTTTGTCTTAAATAGTAACCATCTTAATGTATGTGAGGTGTCTTCCCCCCACTGACTTTTGGCAATGGCACCCCACCCCAGTACTTTTGCCTGGAAAATCCCATGGATGGAGGAGCCTGGTAGGCTCCAGTCCATGGGGTCGCTAAGAGTCGGACACGACTGAGCGACTTCACTTTTGCTTTTCACTTTCATACGTTGGAGAAGGAAATGGCAACCCACTCCAGTATTCTTGCCTGGAGAATCCCAGGGACAGGGGAGCCTGGTGGGCTTCTGTCTGTGGGGTCGCACAGAGTCGGACACGACTGAAGCGACTTAGCGTGTCATTTTCAGAATTAAAAAAAGATGCTTCAATCTGTTTCCGAAGTTTCTACTGTGTTCCAATGGTCTGTTCTGTCTATCCCTGAATCAGTACAGTACTATGTTAATTACTGTACCTTCCTAACAATTTAGCTGTCTATAGTAGGGCAAGTCTTTTTCAAAATGTAATATAAATGTTGGAATTAGTCTGAAAAATCATGTTGGTTATTTATTAGAATCACATTTAAAGATTAATTGTTGAAGACTTGATATCCTAATAATAGTGAATATTCTTATCCATGAATAAGATATAGCTTGTCGTTAATTTTGATATTCTTTTATTTTGGTAACTTTCTTCATAAATATAATGTATATACAGTTGGCCCTTGAACAGCACAAGAGTTATGAGTATTGACCCCCATGCAGTGAAAAATCCACACATAATTTTAGAGTTAGCCCTCTGTACTTGCAGTTCTGCATCTGTGGATTCAAACGACTATGGATTATGTGGACCTAAAATATGCATTTATTGAAAAAATCCACATACATGCAAACCTCTGCAATTCAAACCTGTTTGAACTGTTCAAGGACCAATTGTATTATATTTTGTAATTTTCCTCTTAGGTTTATTTTGTAATTTTCCTCATAAATGTTCTGTTCATTTACACAGTGCTTAGGAATAAATTTAACAAAATAAGCAGTTTGCAGGATTGGGGGTTTTTTGTTATCAGTTCAGTTTTTTTCAGTTTCGCTCTTAAATATGTTTACATAATTCACACTTTCTTGTTGAAGTTTTCCCACTAAAATTTTCAAATGTATTGGCATACTTTTTTCTCATAGTAGTCTCATGGCTTTAAAATCTTTATCTTGGTTTTGCCCCATATAATTCTTTATATTGTTCAGTTTGTTTCTTTTTCTTGTGATCTTTTTTGCCTATTAGTCTCTTCAAAGAACCAGCTTGTGACTTTGTTAGTCACCTCTATTGCTTTTGCTTTTCAACCTTTGCTAAAGTCTCTTCTTCATTATATCCCTCTTTCTGCTTTCCTTTGATTTACATTAATTTTTTTTCTAGCTCCTTGACTTGTACTTTCCAAGCACTATTTTCAGTCATTTAAAAATAAATGTTAGCCATAATTTCTCCCTTTAAGTATAACTCTGCTATATTCAATGTGTGTTTTGACAAGAGTACTTTCATTGTAATTTAGTTCTAAATATATCATCGTTTCCACATTAATTTTATTGGAATCAACTTCTGTTTCATATAGATGTTCCAAGATTTTTATCTGATTTATTGATGGATTATTTTTTGCAGAACTTGAATGGAAGCTAGCAGAAGTTGGAGCAATACAGACTGATTTGGAAGAAAACCCCAAAAAAGCCATTGTAGATGTGATGGTATCTTCAATTAGAAACACTTCTACTTATGATGACACTGATAGCTCAAACAGTGATAATGAAGATACCAAATAGAAATATTTAATAAACAGCTTTAAAGTGTTTATATATGGAGTGTTTTTGTCATTGCCTTTATAATCAGAGATCAGAATATTTATAAATAAATTTATTTTCATTTTCATATTAGAATTATTGCTTATATGTAATTACAGAAACTTCCAGATATTTCAGAATATTTATTGCCTCCAACAAAACCACAATTTGTCCTGAACCCTTAATATTTTTCTGTACTTTATCCTTTTTCTGATCCTTTTTGGACAATAACAAATATATTATAAGTCCTCTGTGTTGCCTAATCACTTCCAAAAAATCATGTGAATAAAAATGATGAAAAAGAACCATGGAATTTAATTTAATTTAATAAATATTAAAGTCTATTATTTAGAGGCTTTGAATGAAAATACTTAAATTTATGACCATATGCTTTTTCTTTGAAATCTCTTACCTATTAAAAAAATTAAGCACTCAATGGAAAAATGCAATTTAAAGATTCTAAAAAGTACTAGGAAACATCTCTACTCATTGTTATGATATTTAATAGTTCTATTATTTTTAGAAAGTATTAGCTTACTAAGTAGACAGGCTATTGAATCATTAGACCTGTATAACATGTAAGTTTCTAAATCATGAGAAGTGAGAAAAGTGTATTGTGAGGCTTACATATCTTTTTATAGTAATCTCAGAAGAATTCATCATGAGAAAATATATAATTTTTGGACACTGTAGAAGACCTGCAGCATGTTTTATCTTGGCTTAATAATTGACACCACTTTTAGAGAAAATGGTGTTAAATCCAGCATGTAATAGTTTAGCAACACATTCTAGTCTTCTAGTTTGTTTGTATTGGTGACCCATCATTGTGATTTTGGGTATTCACTGATGTGTTTGAGAGAATCCAGACTAAGTTTAAGTGATTAGATTACAAAAATAAATTGGTGAAAACTGAGGCAATTTAGGACTTCCCAGGTGGTGCTAGTGGTAAAGAGTGCAGGAGACATGAGAGACAATCAATCCCTGGGTTAGGAAAATCCCCTGGAGAAGGGAATGGCAACCCACTCCAGTATTCTTGCCTGGAGAATTCCATGGACAGAGGAGCCTGGTGGGTACAGTCCATGGGGTTGCACAGAGTCAGACATGACTGAAGAGACTTAGCATCAGATCAGATCAGTCGCTCAGTCGTGTCCGACTCTTTGCGACCCCATGAACCGCAGCACGCCAGGCCTCCCTGTCCATCACCAGCTCCCGGAGGTCACTCAGACTCGCATCCATCGAGTCAGTGATGCCATCCAGCCATCTCATCCTCTGTCGTCCCCTTCTCCTCCTGCCCTCAATCCCTCCCAGCATCAGAGTCTTCTCCAATGAGTCAACTCTTCGCATGAGGTGGCCAAAATATTGGAGTTTCAGCTTTAGCATCATTCCTTCTAAAGAAATTCCAGGATTGATCTCCTTCAGAATGGACTGGTTGGATCTTCTTGCAGTCCAAGGGACTCTCAAGAGTCTTCTCCAACACCACAGTTCAAAAGCATCAATTCTTCGGCGCTCAGCCTTCTTCACAGTCCAACTCTCACATCCATACATGACCACAGGAAAGACCATAGCCTTGACTAGGCGAACCTTTGTTGGTAAAGTAATGTCTCTGCTTTTGAATATGCTATCTAGGTTGGTCATAACTTTCCTTCCAAGGAGCAAGCGTCTTTTAATTTCATGGCTGCAGTCACCATCTGCAGTGATTTTGGAGCCCAGAAAAACAAAGTCTGACACTGTTTCCACTGTTTCCCCATCTATTTCCCATGCAGTGATGGGACCAGATGCCATGATCTTCGTTTTCTGAATGTTGAGCTTTAAGCCAACCTTTTCACTCTCCACTTTCACTTTCATCAAGAGGCTTTTTAGCCCCTCCTCACTTTCTGCCATAAGAGTGGTGTCATCTGCATATCTGAGGTTATTGATATTTCTCCCGGCAATCTTGATTCCAACTTCTGTTTCTTCCAGTCCAGCATTTCTCATGATGTACTCTGCATATAAGTTAAATAAACATGGTGACAATATGCAGCCTTGACGTACTCCTTTTCCTATTTGGAACCAGTCTGTTGTTCCATGACCAGTTCTAACTGTTGCTTCCTGACCTGCATACAGATTTCTTAAGAGGCAGATCAGGTGGTCTGGTATTCCCATCTCTTTCAGAATTTTCCATAGTTTATTGTGATCCACACAGTCAAAGGCTTTGGCATAGTCAATAAAGCAGAAATAGATGTTTTTCTGGAACTCTCTTGCTTTTTCCATGATCCAGCGGATGTTGGCAATTTGATCTCTGGTTCCTCTGCCTTTTCTAAAACCAGCTTGAACATCAGGAAGTTCACGGTTCATATATTGCTGAAGCCTGGCTTGGAGAATTTTGAGCATTACTTTACTAGCGTGTGAGATGAGTGCAATTGTGCGGTAGTTTGAGCACTCCTTGGCATTGCCTTTCTTTGGGATTGGGATGAAAACTGACCTTTTCCAATCTTGTGGCCACTGCTGAGTTTTCCAAATTTGCTGGCATATTGAGTGTAGCACTTTCACAGCATCATCATTCAGGACTTGGAATAGCTCCACTGGAATTCCATCACCTCCACTAGCTTTGTTTGTAGTGATGCTTTCTAAGGCCCATTTGACTTCACATTCCAAGATGTCTGGCTCTAGGTCAGTGATCACATCATCATGATTATCTAGGTCTTGAAGCTCTTTTTTGTACAGTTCTTCTGTGTATTCTTGCCACCTCTTCTTAATATCTTCTGCTTCTGTTAGGTCCACACCATCTCTGTCCTTTATCGTGCCCATCTTTGCATGAAATGTTCCTTTGGTATCTCTGATTGTCTTGAAGAGATCCCTAGTCTTTCCCATTCTGTTGTTTTCCTCTATTTCTTTGCATTGATCACTGAAGAAGGCTTTCTTATCTCTTCTTGCTATTCTTTGGAACTCTGCATTTAGATGTTTATATCTTTCCTTTTCTCCTTTGCTTTTCGCTTCTCTTCTTTTCACAGCTATTTGTAAGGCCTCCCCAGACAGCCATTTTGCTTTTTTGCATTTCTTTTCCATGGGGATGGTCTTGATCCCTGTCTCCTGTACAATGTCACGAACCTCATTCCATAGTTCATCAGGCACTCTATCTATCAGATCTAGGCCCTTAAATCTATTTCTCACTTCCACTGTATAATCATAAGGGATTTGATTTAGGTCATACCTGAATGGTCTAGTAGTTTTCTCTACTTTCTTCAATTTCAGTCTGAATTTGGCAATAAGGAGTTCATGGTCCGAGCCACAGTCAGCTCCTGGTCTTGTTTTTGCTGACTCTATAGAGCTTCTCCATCTTTGGCTGCAAAGAATATAATCGATCTGATTTCGGTGTTGACCATCTGGTGATGTCCATGTATAGAGTCTTCTCTTGTGTTGTTGGAAGAGGGTATTTGCTATGACCAGTGCATTTTCTTGGCAAAACTCTATTAGTCTTTGCCCTGCTTCATTCCGTATTAGCATGCATGAGGCAATTTAACATGAAGTCAGAAAAGGGTATTTGCTGTTCTTAGCGGCGGAGCCTGGCGGGTTGCCGTCTATGGGATCGCACAGAGTCGGACACGACTGAAGCGACTTAGCAGCAGCAGCAGCAGCAGCAGTGGTGGGTAGGGATCATAGAGGCAGCAGAGAATGATGAAGTGGAGGGAAAGTTAAATATAGATTGAGTTTTTATTCAGTCGCCCAGTTGTTTGCGACCTCATGGATTGCAGCACACCAGGCCTCCTTGTCCCTCACCATCTCCTAAAGTTTGCCCAAGTTCATGTCCATTGCATCAGTGATGCCATCCGGCCATTTCATCCTCTGGCGCACTCTTCTCCTCCTGCCCTCAGTCTTTCCTGGCATCAAGGACTTTTCCAGTAGATCAGCCGTTTGCATCAGGTGACCACAATACTGGAGCTTCAGCTTCAGCATCAGTCCTCCTTCCAATGAGTATTCAGGGTTGATTTCCCTTAAGATTGACTGGTTCGATCTCCTTGCTGTCCAAGGGACTTTCAGGAGTCTTCTCCGGCACCACAGTTCGAAGGCATCGATTCATTAGTGTTCTGCCTTCTTCAGGGTCCAGCTCTCACAGCTGAACGTGATCGCTGGGAAGACCATAGCCTTGACTATACGAATCTTGTCAGCTTACTCTGCTTTTCAGCACACACTGAGTTAAGTGGTAATAATTTATTTTATCAGATAAGGTCAAATCAAATGATCTAACTTTGTAAAGAATTAGGAAGACCCCTTCTGAGATAGCAAAGAAAGGCTTTTGAAAATATACACATTTGGATGAAGGGAGGAAAAGTTGAGAAGCAAAGTTGGGAGTTGCACACAATGGTCTTTATTATAGTGTTAGCACACATATCAGAGAAATAATTACCTATAAGGTCCAATTTCTAAGAGTCTTTAACAAAATGGGTGGAAAGATTCCTATTGAGAATAGAACAGTTGTGGAAATTAAAGGAAAAACCATCGAACGCATATAAATATAGACATTATTTCCCTGACTTCCCTGGTGGTTCAGGTGCTCAGGAATCTGCCTGCAGTGTTGGAGACCTGGGTTCAATTCCTGAGTCTGGAAGATCCCCTGGAGAAGGGAATGGCAATCCATTTCAGTATTCTGGCCTGAAGAATCCCACAGACAGAGGAGCCTGGTGGGCTACAGTCCAAGGAGTTGCAAAGAGTCAGACCCAGCTGAGCAACTAGCATTCATTATTTCCCTTCCAATTGAAACCGAATGCAAAAAGTTCCCCCAAATGCAATTTTTTTTTAGTAAATCCAGCATATTTACCTATTTTCTTTTTTGAGTTAAAATTAGCAGAGGAAGTAGTAATAGTATTTAAGATGTTTGAATAAAAAGATTCATACTTCTTTTTTAAACTCAACTCAAATCCACCAGGTGGCAGTAGTCTTTATACATAAGCACAGTTCATGAAAACTTAAAACGTTTGTAAAATTCATAAAATTATAACATAATAGAGGTGGCTGGTTTTGATTCCAGCCTCAGCCCTTTTCAAATAATGCACACAAACACACACTTCTAGCAAGTACTCATGCTTGCCAGTGTAGACAGTACTACTTCATACCCTACTTGATTTATACATTCTCATTTAAGTGGGGTATAAGTATTTGTTAGAATGTGGGGAAATTATTTAATAATGTGTTTCACATTTTATTGAATGAATTTTTGTGATTTTTGGGGGTAAATTTTAAATATTCAAATGTTTTTGATCTACAAAAATGTGTATTTCATATAACCTTCCTAATATTTTTTTCTATTCCTTTCTGCCAACCTTTGAAACTCCCTCTCCTGCTTTATAGTGCCTATTTTGTCAAAGTATGATCCTAGAATCAACAGCATCCCCAGGGAGCTTGTTAGAAATACAGTCTCTGGCCTCATCCCAGCCTAGCTGAACTGCAATTTTTGTTTTAATGAGATCCTTAGGTGATTAAGCAGCACTGGTAGCAACCCCTAAAGACATCTTGAGCATATTCTTTAACTCTTCTTTCACACTTTTGGTTATTAAAAGTCTGTCTAGTTTCAAGCTCCAATATCAGTTCCCAGGCAAATATTCTCTGGCTGAACCTGTGATTCAGGAACTCAAGAGGGAAGGTGGAGTTGTTTTTAGCCAATTATTTCCTTCTCTTTTCAAGACCCATCCTCTGTGGTGTTGGGGACTGGAAGGGAGATTAGGGAAGAAAGGCATACATTTCTCTTAACTAGGTAAGTACTATCCATATTGCATCAAAGTGTTCGCTCTTTAATGGGCACATTGAGTTCTCCTAGAAACTCGGAGGCAGCCTCTCCACCGCAAAATTCCTTGATATGAGATCAGTCTGTGGTCTCTCTCTCTCTCTCTCTCAATCTCTCTCAGTTCCCACTCCTTGAAGTATATCCTGACTCTTGTTGCTAGAATTTCTTTTCCCAGTAGGTGTCAAAATGGTTCAAACCTGGACAGTACTTTCTACCAGGATGGATGGACTCTGTAGAAACTTCCTTGCCATGCCAAACTGTAGGAGCACACTTTAGCCCACTTCCTCCAATTGTTTCTCCCCAAGTCTCTATCTTCCTGTTCACACAAGTAGATGCAGGGCAGATCAACAAATCTGAAAGGGAAGAGATACCAGTCTCTTCTAAGTCACTCCAGTTTCTTAGCCGATTCTGTTGGAGCCTTGTTCACTTAACTCGGAGTGAGCTGTGCTTAGCTGCTCAGTTGTGTCCGACTCTCTGTGACCCCATGGACGCCAGGCTCCTCCATGGAATTCTCCAGGCAAGAATACTGGAGTGGGTTGCCGTGCCCTTCTCCAGGGATCGAATCCAGGTCTCCCTCATCGCAAGCGGATTCTTTACTGTCTGAGCCACCAAGGAAGCCCAACTTGGAGTTGGGTGGGGGAATAAAAAGGGAAGGAAAAGCCAGAGTACTCTTTTAAGTTGTGGCTCCAATGATTCTCTCATCCTCCTCTTCCCTTGTGTCTTACTTATGTGGCCTGAAAGTAGGGGCTGGAGGTTTTGACCATGTTAAGTCCAGTTTTGTCCAGCTTTTGGTCCTGACTGAAGGAACGTGTGTATGTGTCATTCATGTCTGACTCTTTGCCACCCCATGGACTGTAGCCTGCCAGGCTCCTCTGTCCATGGGATTTCCCAGGCAAGAATACTGGAGTGGGTTGCCATTTCCTTCTGCAGGAAATCTTCCCCACCCAGGGATTGAAACTATATCTTTTGCATCTCCTGCATTGCAGGCAGATTCTTTACCGTCTGAGCCACCAGGGAAGCTGGGCTGAAGGAATATCTGCTTCAAATGTGGGCAGCTGTTTACAGGGTTAGTGCTGCATGTTCTTGATCCCTATTGTGGACCTCACTCAGCAGTCTCATACTAGTGTTTCACTATTTTCAGTTTATCTCTCCTTTGTACTTTAAAACACTTTGCTAAGTTTACCTTCTGACAAGACTACAACAAGACTACAATCTGCTTACAATCACAACTTGGAATAGAAGAGTGATCCCCAAAATCTTCTGGCATGTTTTGCCTTTCATTTCATTCATTCTTTCATTTAACTCAAGCATTGAAGTGAATGCTGCATGTACAGTGATGAAGAAAACACATGGTTCTTGACTCTTGGAATTTACCATGTGGTGACAATGGGGCAGGGTTGGGGGGAAGATAGTTAATAGAGAAGAAAAGAAATATTTAAAAAAAACCCCACAGTAATAGAGAATAATTGTGGGCACTATGTTGGTGGATGGCAGGTGAGAGGTAGGAGGGAAACATCTTAAATAGGGTAGTTAGATCTTTGAGACTACCCTTTGAGACTACATGAAGACTGAAGAGGAACCAGCCAGGAGAAAAGGTAGGAGGGTGGTCCAGGTAAGTGCACAGCATGTATCAGAACTTGAGAATACAGAGATTAGCAAGAAACTTGAGGAAGTGTCTGGGTGGACGTGTTATGGGAAAAGAGAAAAATAGTAGGACATGAAGTTGGAGACATAGAGGGGGCTAGATCAAAGAGGTATTATGGCCACAAGTAGGAATTTAGATATAATGGGAAATAATAAGGATTTTAAGTAGGAACATGCGGTTTCATTTATATATTCAAAAGAATATTCTTGCTGCTTTGTGGAGAACAGATTGAAGGGAGCATCAGAATATTTTTGCTGCTTTGTGGAGAACAGATTGAAGAGAGCATCCAAGGTATTTGAGATATTCAAGAGGAGACATTGGGGAGGCAATTGGACATGTGTGTTTGGAACCCAAAGGTTAGGTGTAGGCTGTAGTTACAAATTTGTGAGTCATTTCAACCATTCCTAGAGTTCCAACAACAAAGCATAAAAATCTAAAGCCACCATCCTTTTCAGGTAACCTTTCTGTAGTAGTTTATAATTTACATTTGATCATCACAATTCTGAGATGCCTTTTTTTTTCACTTTACAGATAAATACCCTGATGCTCAAATAAATTATTTAACTTGTTCATTGTGTCTTAGTGTTAGTCAGGATTGAAGCCTAGACCTTTGATTACAAAGTCTTCAATATCACATCGTACTATTGACTTCCTTCTATTTTAAAGGATCTAGAAAGGATAAGAGTAACTGACTAAAACATGAAGAATTCTTAAAAAAAAAAAAAAACAACCCTGACAATATATTCCTTATTGTGCATACCAAGCTTCCCATGTTCCTATTTACCTGAAACTGTAGTAGTAAAAGTAAGAACGTCAAAGAAAGGGTGGATAAGAGTGGTATTACGAAAAAACAGAAAGGACATAGGGTCCCAGAGAACTAGGGGAAGAAATTGAGCAAGAGATGTAAGAACTACACAAAAAGCAACATCATTAATAGCCACTACTAATATGGGACTTTTTATGTACCAGGTACTATCACACACATACACATTCCATTTACCTATTCTATCTTCTCTCAATTATCCTGAGACATGATATTACCCTCATTTGACAGATGAGGAAACCTAAGAACAGACTCAAAGTCATGCAGATATTAAGTAGTGGGGCCGGGATAAATTCTGGCAGTAAGTTTCCAATTCTGTATTTTAGCCACTATGCTATCTATATTGCTTCCATCAAGACATCAACTGTGGAAACCAGTTAGGAATGGAGTTGGAAATGTTCCTTTTAAATTATACCAAGGCAGACAAGAAGAAGTAAGCAGAATATTTGAGTTAGATAAATTGTGTTCAAGGAGAGGATTTAGGCTAGGGGACAAACTATGAGGCAGGGTTTTTGTTTTAGGGAAAAGTGGAATCTGGAAGTTGGAAATGTGATTAAAAATATGTGGTACAGTTTTCTTCTTGGAGAGTATGGGGAGAAACATAAGTTGTGGCAGAAGACTGAGCAGAAAAACGGGACTATCAACAGGTGTTGGTAAATGATTAAATACAGAAAATGAGAGGGGAAGGAGTCAAAGATGAACATGATGTGTTTCTAGTGACTAAGAGGACCATGGAACCATTAAAAGGGGCAAAGGTATTTTTGAAGATACGATGCAGAATATGAAGAGAGATCACTTTCTCTAGAAAATCCAAATGTCCACATCCTAAGAAAAGCATTCAAAGCCTCTTGTCTAACTGAAACCTTCCTAATCGGTATTATTAATCTTACTTCCTCTCTTGCTACCACTGTGAGAATTCATGATAGTGAATTCTCACAGTGGTAGTGACAGACAACCTCTCACTGGTTTAAGCAATGAATACATGTTAAGAATTTATTGACTAACTTAGCTGAAATTTCCAGAGTTATCTAGAAGTTAGATAGTTATCTAGAAACTGAAGTTTCCAGAGTTATCTAGTCCACAACGGATTCCGTGCATCCAATGTGTCTCTAGGCCAAATCTCCATTTTTGAGCCTGCTTTATTCCACGTTGCCTTCTTTCTCAGAATCTGTGAGTAGGAAGATGTGTTCAGGCTTCCATTTCCGCAGACTTAACTCCATTGGGAAAGAGATCACCCTTCTTCGTTAAATCCAAACTAAGGAAGAGGATTAACTCAAATGTATTTTCCTCTGGAGTCCTGCCCCAGCCAAATGGTCTGAGAGTGAATAAAGCATAGTTCTCCAAAGGAAATTATCAGAATAGGGAATGAATGCTAAAGAGGAAAAAATGTCTACTAAAATCTTGTCTGCTATATGATGACTCTATCACTCTCTCCCATTCCAGACAGAATCCTCTGGACTGATCTGAATAGTTCCTCAATTTCGATGTTCTTTTTCTCTTGAGTACAAAGCAAGAATCTGAAGTGTTCACTGAGATGAATGTTACCTTTAAGGGAGGATTTTATAGTCACAACAGTTTTTTGAAAAAAGAAAAAATGGCTTCTATTTCAAATTCAAAGAACAATGATTAAAATATGAAAACTACTAGGAATTAGGACTGTAGACTTTTTCCCAACAATTTTTAGCTACTGAAAGGTGCTTTCCCTTGTGGACCAACTGTCTTAACCGTCAAGGAAAGTAATTTCCCCCATAAGGGGGAAAACATTAACACGTTTTTCTACAAGGTGAGGAAGGTACAAGCTAGGATCCTGGTTTATCTCCCATCTTCCTTAAGGCTAGATAAAAATCTCCAAAGGAGCACGTCCGTTATCTTCTTTGCCCTCGGCCCTCCAGCCAAGGACTCACATCCGGTCTCCCCTGGCTCACTCTCCAAAAAGAGGCGACTAAAGCAGTGCACTTCCAGGAGACGAAAGAGGAGGAATCTGGAGTGCCAGTCACCTTCACAGATGCCCTCTTCCCGTCCCAAGAGACGAAACGCAAGTGATGCCGCTGCATGAGGGGGGAAAGTCTTTTCGCCCGCCCGATTTTTTTCCCCTGGCATTGGCAAAGTGATGTGCTTTTCGAGAAAGACAAGGTCCCCCTTTTTGGCTTCGGGATCCCTCATACAAGAAACTCTCCTCTGTCCTCGCTTCGCGCATCCGGGGTAAAAGCCAAAGCCACCCTGATCTAAACTCCCGGGACCGGCCGCACCCTCCGCAGCTAACCAGGCCCCGCCTCCCCTGCTTTCCAGTAACCGGTGCGAGGAAGGGAGCGACGGGGAGATCTCGGCTTTCCTGCACGCCCGGCGGCAGCCGCGGATCGCGCAGACGCGTAGCCTTAGGGAGCAGGAGTCTCCTCCGGCGCCCGGGATCCCCATCGCAGATCCGAGCTGCCTAACGGAGCACATCGCATGCGCAACCAGAAGCACCGGGGAAAGGAATAGTGAGGGGAGGGACGAACGAAAAGCGCCGGCAGTCGGAGCCCGCAGGGGGTCACTGACTACGCATGCGCCGGGAGGGAGCGCAATCACAGACTCGTCTTGCGGCTACCGGTTTAAAAAAGGAAACCCCCGAGACCGAGAGCGCGAAGGAAATCTGGCCGCCGACGCGTGCGCGCTCCCGGTGAGTGGCGCCCCGCCGGGTGGGCCTGGGGCCTGACGTCCGCCGGCGGGCTGGCCTGAGCGGCGCATGCGTGGTCCCGGTGCCGGTGGAGGAGGGGAAGGGAAGGGAGGGGGAGGAGTTGAGGGCGGCTGTAGCGGTGAATTTTTGGGGGGGTGGGTTGGGGGCGCCACTCAGCCTCAGGGTGCTGCTAGAGCTGGGAGCCGCAGCGCCTTCAGGACGCTGCAAGGCTAGTGGTTCCGAGTCGCCGCAGCTGGACTCCAGGGTGGGGGAGGGAAGAAGCCGGAGCCGCCGCAAGCCACACGGTGAGGGCGCCGGGAAGTGGGGGGAGCAGGAGGGCGGTGTGTGTGGGGCCGGGGGGCGGCGGCCAGGGGGAGGGGCGGGCTGGCGCTGAAACCCAAGTTTTGCTTATCGCTCTAGTGTGTCTTTTCTCGGGAGTTGGGGTGGAGGCCCGCCCTGTCTGAAGGGCCTTTCGGGACAGCTGGGGTTGCCTGCGGGGCAGGGGCGGGATTGGGGTGCGCGGCGGGGCCGGGTGGCCGGAGCGCGCCCTTGGGTTGAGGCCGATTCGAGCGGCAGAGCGGCGGAGAGAGCCGAAGAGCCGGTGCGGAGAGGGCTTTCGCTGGGGACCCGCTAGGCCTTGTGACCCACTTTATTCCTGTCACAACTCGGGCACGTTTGGAGCGGCGCCCAATGGGGCGCCGGGACGGCCAGCTCCTCCGGGGAACCCCCGCCCTCCCGGCACCCGGCCCGCGCGCCGCAGCCCGCAGTCCGAGCGGCGGCCGCCGCCGCCCGTGGGCTGGTTCCGTTAGTGGTCGCGGTTCCGGGGCTGGGTCCCCGGGGAAAGCGCTACTCCTCGCGTCCGACTGGAGCCGCTGCGCGGGTTCGAACGCTCCCGGGGCGGCGCCGGTCTTCCTTCCTTGAGTCCACCCGCGCCCGCCCGCTCTGGGTCACCACGGCGGCTGATTCTTATGGAAACCTTTTCGCCTGCGAAGCTGGACTCTAGCTAGTCCTGGTGTGCTGGCCCCGGGAGTGTAATTTCCGACGCGTAGCGCCGCAGAGCTTACATTCTTGAGTGCGTTTTCGCTGGTGTCCAAGTCGTCCTGTTGCTAATAGCAGAATCCTGAAAGGTAAAAACCTCGGTCTCTGACTTGGGGAATGAAAGATCGAATCAGGTGGCGGTTGCTTGCTATTAGAATGCCACGCTATACGACTTGAAGGCTTTCTAACCTTAGAAAAGCAACAACAATGTTTTCTTTTACAGTGAAAGAAAAGCACTAGAAGGAACTTTGGCATTGTTGATTTGACTGTTACGCTGATGCCCCAATCAAAAAAAGGTAGTTTCACTTGAAGTCTGCATTCTAATTTGTACCTTCATTTTAAGTGATAAAATTGTGCGACTTTTTTCCTCTACCTGGTTGGAAAATAAACGTCCTAAAAACATGTAATTTAAATAATGAGTTGTTTTGTCTGGTTTTAGATCTTGGGGGGAGAAACTTAACTCAGATGTTAAGTAGTAAACTGTATAGAATGTCATTAAAGTTTAGCCTGAAGAAGATAGATGAAAGTTGTGGTAGTCATAATCAGCTGTGAGAAAGAATGAGGAAGCTTTGTGTGTAATGACATGGAAAGATCTCCGAAGTATGTTATAAAGTGAAAAAAACAAGATCTAGGACAGCGTGAATAATGTGCTACTTTGTGTCGTAACGAGGCACCCATGAAATAGGAATATAAATTTGTGTTTGTTTTTATAAGTATAAAGAAACTGGCGGGGCAGGATAGTGGAGAATTGATAATGGTTGGGTAGAGGGAGGAGTTGGAGAAGGAAATGGCAACGCACTCCAGTGTTCTTGCCTGGAGAATCCCAGGGACGGGGGAGCCTGGTGGGCTGCCGTCTATGGGGTCACACAGAGTCCGACACGACTGAAGAGACTCAGCAGCAGCAGAGGGAGGAGTAACCTGATGAGGGGATGGTGGGAAATGACACGTACACTGTATGCCTTTATATTTTAAAGTATTTGCGACTATATTAATTCGTAAACTAGATTAAACAAAAATCCTTCTCTCCAAAATAATTTGCTCAAAATAATTTCTTTCTTTCCTAATTTGTAGTAATTTTGGCCATTTTTAATATGGTTTCTCTTAGTGTTTTTTTTTTTAAAAGGGGAAACGACCTAAACTTGACAGAAAGTTTTAAGTATGGCTATCTAGGCTCCAGAATGTTACAAATTTAACTTTTAAAAATGTTTTAGTCATATTTTGCTTTGCTAAAATATATGACATTATTTACATTTGACATTTTGGCTTATGCTGTGTTCAGCGCATAGTTTTTCCTGCTGCTTTTTTTTCCCAGAAATCCTAGTTGTATAAAATTTTACTTTTACTCTTTTTAACCCCAAAGTTGTGATGACAAATAGTTGGAGAATATGAACTCTTCATTAAAACGACAATGGAATTGATTATCTAGATAGTTTGCTTTTCAGATGGGGAAATACTTTCTCAAGGCAGCCAGACATGAACTGCATGTAAATTTACATGTGTGTGTGTTTAGAGAGAGATCCTGTATATAGATACAGTACTTACAGAGAATTAAAATTGAGAGCCAATGTTCTGTTGGTGCAAATGCTGAAATTTTTTAATGACTTAATAAATTGCTGAAAACAGTATGTAATTTCAGGGGAGGAATTTCAAAATTCCTCTGGTGGCTAATATCGTATAATCAGAGTAGTGAATGTTGAGTAGTGGGAGACAGTTACTATGGGCATTTTTGTTGGGTAGCATTCCTTTTTATTTTGGAGGATAGGATAATTTTGTTATTTCTCTTTGATCTGTAGGTCTCTGGTAGTCAAATGTCTGCAAATAGCATTTAATTTTCATTTGAATTCCATGTAGGTCTGTTCATTCTTTTTGAAAAACATTAGAGAAGTCAATGTTCAGGAAAAATTTAAACAATGCGATGTATTTATAATAGGTGAAAATGCTTTTTACATACTTCACTTCCATCTCACATCTCTCCCCAGAGATAACTACTGTTATATTGTTATATAACCTTTGAGTTCTTTTTCTGTGTATTTACATAGACTTTTAATCTCAAAAATTAAGTTGTGTTGGTTGTCTGCTTTGTTAGTTTGTCTCTACTGTGAGCTCTGTTACTACTCACAGAACAGGGAAATGACCTGGATTGGATAGGTCAGAAAGTTAAGCAACTGAGCCTCTGAGTTGAACCTAATGTCTTTAACTAAGAGACATTGATTTACTTGGAAGGAATCCAGCAGGGGAAACAGGAGAAGAAGCTTTTTGGTCTGGCTTTTGGTTTAATGACAGCAGACAAGTTGTATACATACTTCTTCTCAGAACATTACCTTTCTAATAGTTCGAGAGGTGTTTTTTGGTTGTTGTTTTGTTTCATTTTGTTTTTAAACTGAGCTGAGACTTCATTCTTTTTAGGTGATAGAGTTGGCTATTAGTCAAGACTCTTTACTAACCTGTGAGATATGTAGAAGGATGCAGTACAGTTGACCCTTCCCTGAAGAGCTGGACATGACTGAGTACACACACACCCTTAAAAGAGCATGTGTGTAATGATTGTAACCCAAGTTAGGAAATGATAGATTCCAGAAGAAAAACGTACCTAAGGTTTGTAAGAGTAAGACTGTTTCCAGCTTTTTATTTTTGTGGGCATGGAGTTTGAATGGAGAGTAGAGATATTTCATGACATTTAAAATAGTTAGGAAAGGATAGAGCAAATTTAGCTTGTCTTAGCTCTTAAGGGGTAAGAAAGTAAGGAGTTAAGTTGTGTCTTCATAGCAGGCACCAACTAATGGCTTATTTTTGTTTTTTACTCTCTCCCACTAGAAAGAACCATTTGATATTTTACTTGATAATTGTAATATAGCTTCTCTTAGATTTCAGGATTTGGAGAATAGGAGATTTAATTCTGCCGGTTAACTGTTGTCTGCCGTCTAATGTTTCAGGCAGTGTTAGTATTAAAAGTAAATTGTTTTTTCCTATCATTTTTTTCCTCAAAGCACATATTTAATGTACCTGCTCCCCCATATTTTTACTTCTTGTGCTGTGTCAAATAAAATACTTGTTTTCTGAAATATTTTAAACTGTGAGGGAAACAGCATTATGGTGAAAAGTCTGTCAAAGTTCCTCATTACAGCAAAATTACCTTCTATTGTTTGTATTTCTTTCCAGTTCTTTGCTGATGCATAAAGTTAAAAAAAAGAGAGAGAAACTTTCATAGTTTCTTGCAGGCATTGTCCCAGTCTTGTACTTTATATTTTATCCTTTACTGAGTCTAAAATTCTAGGTGGCACGGAATGAATTATAGAAAACTTTTTAGTGTCAGAACAATTTGATCTTACTAATTGACTGTAATTGCTAAAATGGCATTTATATTTATAGATTACTTTACAACCATCTGTTAGTCATTTTTATAGCTCTGTTGGGTGTAACTTCTGTGAATTAGGTGGGTAAGAGAGTCCTGTTTTTCTCTATGCTTTTGATTATATGAATATTAGATTACCTAAGCTCATCCTTGTAAGTATAATCTCATCTTTGAGTTATTACTTGTTTTAGATGTGTGTTTCACAAAGATGTAATTCTACTTACTATTTTAAGTGTTAGAAGTTTACAGAAAAATCACTTTTAAAAAATAAATTTTTATGTATTATTTTTAACCTTTATAAGATACTGTTTAGAATGTGATTTATGTTTTATTTTTCAGAAATATTTCTGAAAAATAAGGTAGGTATCTATGAAGCAGTTTGAACACACTCCATTAAAGTTTAAGCTATAATGTTTTTTACAGAGAGTTTGTTTGATTGCTTCAAAACTTCCTTAAAAGGAAAATCTTAATACTAAGAAAGAATACTTTGACCCAAAGAACTGACATTACCTTTCTGTAGGATTTCTGTGACATTTTATACAACTCTTAGGCATATGTATCCTCTAGATTAAGTCAGGGAGAAAAACTGCTTAACCTATTTTCAATAGAAAATAGATATGATATTAAAGCTCAGTACAGTAGTTTTAATGTGTCTTCTGTTGTCATTTTTTTGGAAGTTACATGTTTTCTCAGGTTTCTGTGACTTTTGATAGCAACTGCTTTTTACTTTTTTTTTTGTCACAAAAATAGGAAGTTTTTAGGTGTTTATTTCTTCTGTTCATTTATTTTCAGTGACATGATTAGATCATTAAAATATCTGGTTTTATGTTGAATGAAGATTATTATTTATTGCCTGAAATTTAATAACAGCAAACTATTTTAACAAGATCTTTATTACTTATGTTTGGAGCTTGGTGTAGTGATTAAGAGTACGGGGCTCTACAGCTAGCCTGCTTGGCATTCACATCCTGGTGATTGGACAAATGTTACCTCAATTTCTCATCTATGAAATGACAATAATGCTAGTTAAGAATATTATGTGAAGATTAAACAGTGCATGCAAATTACTTAGAACAATGAGTATCATATAGTTAATTGTTCAATAAAAAATGTTAGCTGTTATTATTTCTGTCGTTTTGTTACTTTCATAGTGTGTACCAAACATGGCTCTTATTTTTTGGGAGGGGAACCCTAATTTCTGTAAGTTGCTTAGAATTTTGTTTCTAGGTAGACAATTTGAATTGGAGAAGGAAATGGCAACCCACTCCAGTGTTCTTACCTGGAGAATCCCAGGGAGGGGGAAGCCTGGTGGGCTGCCGTCTATGGGGTCACACAGATCAGACACGACTGAAGTGACTTAGCAGAGAATTTGAGTGTGTGTGTGTTAAGTCACTTCATTTGTATCCGATTCCTTGCGACCCCATGGACTGTAGCCTGCCAGACTCCTCTGTTCATGGGATTCTCCAGGCAAGAATACCAGAGTGGGTTGCCATTTCCTTCTCCAGAATTTGAGAGCACTTGACCTTTTTATGTAACTTAGAACAATGAAATGTTATTAGAAAATGTTGCCAAGATGCTTGGTATTGCATATTTCTCTGAAATCCCTTTGCCAAGTAGAGTTTTGAAAGACTGGTGATTTGTTTTTCCTATGTTAAAACTTAAATTTTAGTTGAAATAATATTAGAGGTTACTTTGGAAAAAACCCACAAATTAAAAGGCAAAATGTTAGAACTCCGATTTTATTTTATAACTTATATAGTTCTATAGAAATGTCACAGAGTTTTATTAGAAGCAGGAAGAGAAATCAGAGTAACATTAATTAATGGAAAAAGATGTTTTCTTACCTGATAATTTTTGTCTCCATCAGAAGTGGTTGATGATATACTGTATTTGTCATTATAAAGGTGCCTGTTTCACGTAGAGTTTGTGTGAGACAAATTTATATTGTTTAGCCTCTTTTTAGACTTGATCACATTATTATATATTTTTTTGAGTCTTGTCAGAGATGATCATTGTTAAGATTTTTGGTTTGATTTTCTTTGCTTTGAAAATAGTTTTGTGGTTTTTATAAAAATGAATCTTGTTTCTTGGAAAAGAGTTAAAGTATTAAAAACTACAAAGAAAATCTGTGATTAAAAAAAATTACTCAAAATCCCAGGGATGAAGCTCTCTGTTAATATTTTTTTTCAGCATTTTCTAAGGTAGTTGGGGTGTGTTTGTGTGTATACATGTATGTGTTATTTTATAGCAAGTGGAATAAAATGCAGTTTTATAAACTACTTTTTTCCTCTCATCATGTTTTCTGAATATCTTTAGTTGTAAAGTCATATTTTCATTATTTTTTATCTTTGTTGTTGTGTAGTTACTGAATTGTGTTTTCTCTTGCAACCCCATGGACTGTAGCTGCCAGGCTCCTCTGTCCATGGGATTTCCCAGGCAAGAGTACTAGAATGGATTGCCATTTCTTTCTCCAAGAGATCTTCCTGATCCAGGGATCAAACCCAAAGTCTCCTGTGTTGCAGGCAGATTCTTTTACCACTGAGCCACCTGGGAAGGCCTTTTTTTTTTTTTTTTTAAATTTAGTTTTAGTTTTTTACTTTGTTTTCAGTTGACCTTTGAGCAACGTGGCAGTTAGGGGCACTGACTCTCTGCTTGATTGGAAAAGTAAAAAATCCACGTATAACTTATAGTTGGCCCCTTTTGTGGTTCCTCGGTATCCAGTGTTTCCCATTCTTTGATTCAAGCAATCACAGTTCATGTGTTACTCAAGTATTTATTTACTGTTCGGAAAAAATCTGGGCACAGGTGGACCTAGGGAGTTTAAACCTGTGTTACTCGGGTCTATTATAGTTACATTTTTGCTAATAATAGCTGAGTTTGACTTCTCTTTGAGTCATCTGTTTTGCATTCCTTTTTATCACTCCTGTTTTGCTCTTTTTTGTGTGTTAATCTACTTTCCCCCCATTTTTCCTATTAATTTGTTAGTTATACTTTCATTATATCATTAAGGGTTATTCTTGAGGTTGCATACAATAAGCATAATTGACTTACAATGCAAATTATTTATAATACAGATAATTCAAATTATTAATTTTACTGTTGTCCAATAATGACTGTTTCTTACGCATTAACTCATATGCCAACCTTTTTGCATTATTGCCATTCTGCATTTATTTATACTTTTAAACGCCAGAGAACAGTATGCTTTTGGACAATTTTTGTTCATGTTTACCCTTTCCAGGGTTCTCCTTTCTTACATTTTCCGTGTTTCTGTCTGGGTTCTTTTTCTTTCTGTCTGAATAGCTTCCTTTAGTAGTATGTGTTTTAATACTGGTCTACCTGCTGACAGTGAACTTTTCCTTTTTTGTTTGTCTGAAAACATCTTAATTTCACCTTTTTAAAATAATTTTTTCACAGGGTATAGAACTCTACATTGATAGTTATTTTATTGTCTTCTTTCTGTTTAAGTCTTATTGAAGGTAATGTATCAGTGTATGTCTTGCTAATAATAATGTCTTCTATTTTTCTCAAAGGACTTCTCAGAATGCTTTTTCTTCTCTTTTTTAGCGATTTGACTGTGATGTGTTGAGGTGTGGTTTTCTTTGTATTTTGCTTAATGTTCCTAGAGCTTTTTTGAATATGTAGGTTGGTGCCTTTTAGTTTTGGAAAGTTCTCTGTCATTACATCTTCAATTATTGCTTCTGCCTGTCTCATCCTTTATGGATTCTAATTTAAACATTTATTACACCCTATCTTCATGTTTCAAATGTCTCTTAAAAATTCTTTTTCTCTCCGTACTTCAATTGGATATCTTATAATGAACTATCTTACATTACACCAAAAACTACCTTATTTTTCTCCAAGTGAAAATGTTGTGTTAATTTTACATTATAACTTTGAGTTCTAAAACATCCATTGATCCTATTTTATAGATTTTTAATAAACTCCAGTTCTCTTCAACATATCGATTATAATTGTGTACATACTTGTCTATTAAATAATTTGAGTATCTGCATCATTCATTCATCTATATACATTGTGTTCCTGTTGATTGTTTTTCATGTAGTTGTGGGATTCTTTCTCTCTGTATGTTGACCGGTTTTTCAAAGAACTTGCCTATTTCGTCTAAGTTGTTGAGTTAGTAAAGTTGTTTATATCTTAAGTAAGTGAAGTAAGTGAAATTGCTCAATCATGTCTGACTGTTTACGACCCCATGGACTGTAGCCTGCCATGCTCCTCCATCCATAGGATTTTCCAGGCAAGAGTACTGGAGTGGATTGTCCTTTAAATATCTATAGAATATATTGTGAGTGCAATGTCAGTATAATCTACAGAGATTTGGTATCATTTCTGATGTTGATAATTTGTGTCTTCTGTCTTTTTTCCCTGATCAGTCTGGCTTGAGATTTATTAACTTTTAGTAAGATTCTTGAAGAACCAGCTTTTGGTTTAACTGATTTCCTCTAGTTTTCCTGTTTTTTGTTTCCTTATTTCTTCTCTGATCTTAATTCCTTTCTTTAACTTACTTTGAGCTTAGTTTGTTTTCTTTTTCTAGTTTCTTAAGATAGAAGCTGAGATCATTAATTTGTGATCTTTTCCCCTTAATATATGTGTGGTATAAATTTCCCTTAAATATTGCTTACCAGTTTTAATATATTTATATATTTTTTATTTTCATTCAGTTCAGAATATTTTTTAATTTACTTTTTGATGTCTTCTTTGGCCTATAGATTATTTATAAGTATATTATTTAGTCTCCAAAAATTTGAGGGCTTTCCCTCAATTTGAGATCTGTTGTTTTTAAGTTTATTAAAATGATGAAAGAATATACTTTTATAACTTGGATCTTTTTAAATTTGTTGAGATTTGTTTTATGGCCCAGGATATGATCTTAGTAAATGCTCCATGTGTGCTTGAAAATAATTTGTATTCTGTTGTTGGGTGGAGTGTTCTGTAAATATCAGTTAGGTCAAGTTGGTTGATTATTTTTGTTTATGTCTTGTAATTTTTGATTGAATGCCAGGCATTGTGAATTAAAAAACAAAGCAAGCATTACCAAGTATGTTGGTAAAACACCAGAGGGTGTTTACCTTTTCTTTCAGGCAGATAGAATAGGGAGCCAGTCACTTTAATTTATGTGAGGGCTGGGTTGCTATTTGAGTAGTTTGGTGATACTCTTCTTTATGTTATTTATAGGGTGTGGTTTTCTAAGACTTTTCATTTCAAAGCCTGGTAGTCTTTATCCCCTTGGTAGTGCCAAAGGTGGGAAATTTCACTTTGCTTCTCAAGTTTTTCAGTTACTATTTAGCTTTTTAATTCTGCATTGTTTAAAATTAAACAAATATCCTTGAGTTTGAGGTTCCTGCAGTTTCCCATTTGTGTTACTCCAGCCTTGGGTGAACACCAAAAGCTTTCGTGACTTCTTGGTTCCTTAGCAGCAGCATTTCATACAGGCCAAATCTCAAGTTTTTCAGCCTTCACCCCATCTTATAATCTGGAAATACCCCCTGGGAAAAGACAACTGCAGATCATCTAAACACCTTGAAAAAATTTCCCCTTCTTTGGAATTGTAGACCTTCTTGTCTCCCATGCTTTAAGGACATCTCTGTACTGCCTTTAAAAATATGATTTTTAATTTATTTAGCTTTTCTAGTTGTTTTCAAGAAGGATATTGGCCTGCTGCAAACTGTTGCATTCTACTTGGATATAGACAACTCCTTGTTGTTGCTGTTTTAATATTTTGGCTGTGGCTTGTGGGGTCTCAGTTCCATGACCAGGGGTCAAACTGAGGCCATGGCAGCAGTAGTGCCAAATCCCAACACTAAGCCACCAGGAAACTCCTTCCCTATTGGTTTTTAAAGCTTCACAGAAGAAATAATTTTCATGAGCAATTTTGTATTAAACATTCTTCTTCGAGGCTTTAGGTAGTGGGGTTTTAGTTTCAGACCTAGTAAAAAAGCCAAATTTAAGGGGAAAAAAGCAGATTTATTGGCATATAATTTTTATATGTTCAAATTCACTCAATGTAAGTATGTATACATGTTGAATTTTCATAGATATATACTTTTGGTGACCACTCCCACAATCAAGATACAGAAAGTTCCTGTCAACCTGAAAAGTTCTCTCTCCCTTGTTGGTGTTCAGTCGCTAAGTAGTGTCTGATTCCCTGCGACCCCATGAGCTGCAGCATGCCAGGCTTCCGTGTCCTTCACTATTTCCTGGAGTTTGCTCAAACTCATGTCCGTTGAATCAGTGATGCCCTCCAACCGTCTTATCCTCTGTCACCCCCTTCTCCTCTTGTCCTCAGTCTTTCCCAGCAACCACCTCTCTCCGTAGGAACCACCAATCTCTTAATACAGTTTTTCCTTTCACACAATGTAGTATAATTGAGATTAATACAGTGTATGGTCTTCTGGGTCTAGCTTGCACTTAGCATAATGCTTTTGATACTCTTCTATGTCAATAGTTTTTCTTCTTTTTCCTGAATACTTTTACATTGTATGATACATGACATAATTTGTTTGTAACTGTTAGTTGTTGAACTTTTAGATTAGTTCCAGTTTTTGGCTATTATAAACAAAACTGCTAAGCATTTTGGACATGTATTTTTATTTCACCTTGGCAAATGTAGGAATAGAACTGCTGGGTTATGTGATAATTATATGTTTTAACTTTGTAAGGCACTGAGGATCTGTTTTCTAAAGTGGTCGTACTATTTTACATTCCCTTCAGCAGTGTGAGATTTTCAGTTGCTCTGCATTCTTGCTAACAGTTGGTATTGTCAGCATTTTTGAATTTTTGTAGTTCTAGTGGATGTGTAATGTTATATCTCATTGTCATTTTAATTTACATTTTCCTAGTGATGAACATATTAAATATGTTTACATGTGCTTGTTGGTCATTCATATATTTTCTTTTGGGAGATGTCCCTCACATCTTTTGCCCATTTAAAAAACTGGGTTGCTTGTTCATGACTGAGTTTTTTTGTTTTTGTTTTTTGTATTCTGATACGAGACTTTTATCAGATATTAGAATTGTGAAAGATCATCATGGCTGCCCTTTATATCTTCTTAATGGAATCTGAAGAGTAAAATTTTAAATTTTGATGAAATCCTATTTATTAATTTTTTAATGCTTCATATTTTTGTGTCCTATCTAAGAAGTGTGTCTATCTCGAAGATTTTCTCTCATGTTTTCTTGTAGGCATTTTATAGTTTAGCTTTTATGTTTAAGTTCATGATTCATTTCAGTTGATCTTTACATATGAAATGAGGAAAGTGTTGTGAGGTTCTTTTTCCAATTTTTAAAATTTAATTTAAAATGATTATTTATTTTTGGCTGTGCTGGATCTTCATTGCTGTGTGGGTTTGTCTCTGGTTGGCTGAGTAGGGGCTACTCTAGTTGCAGTGCAAGGGCTTCTCACTGTAGTTACTTCTCCCATTGTGAAGCACAGGCTCTAGGGTGCTCCTGCTTCTGTAGTTGTGGCACGTAGGCTCTGTAGTTGTAGCTCTAGGGTCTAGAGCACAGGCTCAGTAGTTGTGGTGCAGGGGCTTAGTTGCTTTGCAGTATGTGGGATCTTCCCAGCCCAGGGATCGAACCACTGAATTGTGTCCTCTGAATTGGCAGATTCTTTACCATGAAGCTGCCAGTGGGGGAAGCCCTATGGTAGAGATTCTTACAAAAATTTTTTTCCCCACATAATACACAGTTTTTCTGCATCATTAATTGAGAGACTATTCTCTCTACTGAATTACTTTGTTACTTTTGTCAAAAATCAAATTACTTTGTTACTTTTGTCAAAAATCAATCGCATGTGTGTGGGTCTTTTTTAAAACTATTTTATGTAATGAACATATGTCTGTCCTAACATCAGCACCTTAAAGTCTAGATTACTGTAGCTTTAAACCTGGTAATGGAAGTTCTTCAGTACCATAAGCACAGTATAATTCTGCATTTACTTAGGCCTTTAATTTTTGAATATACTTTTAGTAGTGGACTTATCCTGTTTGTTCAACAAATACCTAGTGAGCATCTACTGTGTACTGGGCTCTGTTTTGTTGCTGGTTATTACAACAGTGAACAAAGAATGCAAAAAGGCCTCCCCTTGGGGAGCTTATATTCCAAGTGGGGTAAACCAGATGAGAAATGTATGTTAGACGGTGATTAGTACTATGGAGGAAAACAAATCAGGGTGTAGGAGGTTTCAGTATGGGAATAGGGAGGGAGGGATGTGTAATTTTAAGGTGTGTGGATAGACAAATATCTTCAGTGAGAAATTGATATTTGAGCAGACTTCAGCCTGCTGTATATCATGTAATGAAACAATGAACAGTTTCAGAAAGAAGGTAGGAGCTTGAATGTGTGCTAAGTATGCTAGTTGCCTCCTAGGAGTCCAAAGCATTTAAAATCAACAGGTGTGGTAATAGAAGTGTACCTAACAGCAGAAAGGTAGACAGTAAAAAAAAAAAATCATGTTTTTGGTTGAAATCTGGTGATGAGAAAGTTTATCTTAGGTAGAGAGCTTACAGATGACGTGAACTGGAAGACTGACTTCATTACATGTGGATATGATTATAAAAGCATTTTAATAAAAACCTCATTAAAATAACAACTATCGGTAAAGAGTAGCTTCCCTGCTGGCTGAGTGATAAAGAATCTGCCTGCCAATGGAAGAGATGTGGGTTTGATCCCTGGGAGGAGAAGATGGCCCAGAGAAGGGACTGACAGCCCACTCCAGTATTCTTGCCTGAGAAGTCCCATGGACAGAGGAGCCTGGTGGGCTGTGGTCCATGGGGTCACAAAGAGTTAGACATGACTTAGCTCTAAATGGCAGCAATTGGTAAAGTGTAAATATAAAGAGAAGATGGAATTAAATAAGACAAAGATGGGTATTTTGATTCTGAAGTTTATAATTTACAATGAAGAAATACCAAATATATGCGCAAAAATAGTATAATGTTAATATTCAAAAAGTAAAAGTGATCCTGGAAAGTTATTCAGATCAACTTTACTGGCAGACTTTATAATGACTCAGACTGAAGTTATCAAGTGAACAAAAAATTAAGGCTATGGAACAGCTAAATGTCCTAATTAATAAGCAAAATTTGATGGAGAAGCTGAATCCTGCTGTCAAAATAGAGACTATACCTTCAAGCACTTATATAACGTATACAAAAATTGATTGATCATAAAGTGATCATAAAGAAAACTTTTGTACATTCCTAAAGATAGGAATAATTTAGAACTACCTATCTAGTATGATAGCCACTAGGCACATCTAGCAATTTAAATTAATTAAAATTGAGTAAAACTTAAAATTCAGTTTCTCAGTCTTACTAATTACATATCAAATGCTCAAAGAGGATTGATTGCTCTTGGAATGAGGAGAGAAGAAAGCAGACTGAAGATAGTACATGTGAACTAAATCCTTCTCTTCTATAGCAAGGAGTCAGTAAACAAAATTTGAAGTTAATCAAGGAATAAAGACAGACATGTTATCTATAATTATTGGAGATAAATATAAAAACTATAACACATAAGTGAAAGTGATTGCTTATAGGGAACAGGACTACAGTTTTTTACTATTTGTTTTAATAGGCAGGTTTTAAGAGACTAATAGGATACACATACAGAATAAAAGCAGCTTATAAACTCTCTCTGTATAATAGCTCCTTATTCAGTAAATGTTAAGTGTAACTATTCCTTTGCATAAAGTAAAAGGCATCCTAGTTTTTTTTTTTAATTTGATTACAGTTAATTTATATTGAACATAGTAATTTTTTTCAGGCACCAGTTGCCAGTCTTCTCTTCCATTTACAAATTTGGATAGCAAGCCAAAGTATGTGACTTTGGCCATATACTACTTATCTTTAATTGATAAAAATAGTTAATTTGATTTCAATAGTTAGTAAAAGATTCATATAAAATATTTGGAGTACTTTGAGATTTTAATCTAAATAAACATCTTTCAGACAACAAAAGGGCACTTACTTAGGTCAAGAAATAAAAATCAAAGCCTGTATTCACAGAAAGTGAAGAGAAACGAAAGGTCCTCTTGATGAGGGTGATAGAAGAGAGTGAAAGAGCTGGCTTAAGACTAAATGTTAGAAAAACTAAGATTATGGCATCCAGCCCGTTACTGCATGGCAAATAGAAGGGGAAGGGGTGGAAGTACTGACAGATTTCCTCTTATTGGGCTCCTAAATCACTGCAGACAGTGATTGCAGCCATGAAATCAGAAGATGATTGCTTCTTGGCAGTAAAGTGATGACAGACCTAGACAGTGTGTTGAAAAGCAGAGACATTACTCTGCTGACAAAGGTCTGTATAGTCAAGGCTATAGTCTTCCCAGGGGTCAGGTACAGTTGTGAGACCTGGATTGTAAAGAAGGCAGAACGCCTAAGAATTGATGCCTTCGAACTGTGGTGCTGGAGAAGACTCCTGAAAGTCCTTTGGACAGCAAGGAGATCAAACTAGTCAATCTTAAAGGAGATCAACTCTGAATATTCACTGGAAGGACTGATGCTGAAGCTGAAGCTCCAGTATTTTTGGTCATCTGATGTGAACAGACAACTCATTGGAAAAGTCCCTGATGCTGGGAAAGATTGACGGCAGAAGGAGAAGAGGGCTCCAGAGGATGAGATGTCTGGATGGCATCAGTGATGCAATGGACATGAACTTGGACAAACTTCAGGAGATGGTGAGGGACAGGGAGGCCTGGTGTGCTGCAGTCTATGGGGTCACAAAGAGTCAGACACAACTGGGTGACTGGACGACAACAATAAAAGATTCATACAAAATATTTGGAGTACTTTAAGATTTTAATCTAAATAAACATCTTTCAGACACAAAAGGGGACTTAAATGGGTCAAGAAATAAAAATCAAAGCCTATACTCACAGCCCCTGAGAACTGATAATATATTTCAAAGGTAATTTCTCTGTAATTTCTAGGAAGTATCTTAAATATAAGTGAAGAATGACATCTGTAACAAGGATTTATGACAAATAATTATACAGCAATTTTACTGCTTATGTAGTGAAGGTATTGGCTATTATTTAAGATGCAGTTAATATTGTATTATTTACTCACAAAGTATTGCCATAATTATTATCTATTTTCAGATTACTACATCTTTTTGCAGCTTCACAATGGGAGAGGGACTATAGATAAGGGTTGGGGAAAAGAGAGAAAGTTTTGCCTTGTGATTTAATGTTACTTGAAAGCATATATCAGGCAGACTAGTTCACAGTGTCATTTGTTGAATGTGTATAATGTTTGTTCTCCAGTTTTCCAAATAGACTGGCCAAGCCAATTTTTATAACTTGACACCCTGATACTGTCAATGTATTGCAGTTTCATAATTCACATAACCTTACACATAAATAAGAAAATTAAACATAGGAATTAAATCTAAACACTTAGAGGAACAGTATTACATAGCAAATCATCAAAAAGAGTGAAAATAGATCCCCATTGTAGTGAAAGATTTAGAGAATATGCTATTACTAATTTATCTTTATTATAATCTAAATGTCTTGTTCTCCAAAAGCTTTTTCAGCATTTAAAAATTCAATATTTTAGACATAATATTAAGGGTTTTTTTTCTGCCTTGGAGTGTAGTTTAAATCATTTTAATGACTAAAGCTCTTTATGATTATACTTAAACCAATTACAAAGTGCTTACTGAAGGTGTAGGAGATTGGGGACTTCTCTCCTGACTTTAAGACACAATCTAAAACTTTGCTTTTCAATACGTCTTTGATATTTTCTTATTTGTCTTTGTCTTAAAAAAAAATTAGTGCATGTTTGTAAAAATCAGTAATGAAATGTTCTATAAATGTGTTTTATTAACACATTTATAGATTGTACTACTTTGATTACTTGGTTTACAGTGTGCAGCAAAAGTCTAATGGCATCACTGAAACAGTACCCAGCCTGAAACAAGTGCTTATTCTATTCTTTCAGCTGCCATCAAGCCATGTGCCTTTATATGTTTGGAGGAGAGTGTCTTTTCAGCCTTAAGCTAGGCTCACTCTATCTCTCACTACATGGCTTTTGGAAAGCCTTGATATTTTAAAATTCTGTAAAGATGTTGCTAGTGAATGCTTTCTGTAGATTTTATAAGGATGAAAATGAAAATATTGTATTGCTAACATAAACCACAGTTTCTAATGGTAGAGACATTGTCTTGTTCAGTCATACAGCCGTAGACTAAAATGCCTGGCCATAGTATATACCCAATAATTTTTTTTTAACATAAGTAAATGCAGAAACTACGTATTTAGGGAATACGCTATTACTAATTTATCCTTAAATACTAAACTGTAGATTGAAGTATTACTTCACATTATAACTTAGTTGCCCAAATGCAGATTGTCTAGATTGTGCAGGTTGAGAGTTTTCACTCATACTGGCATACTAATTAGCCACTTAAAATTAATGCTTTGATAACTTTAGTTGGTTAGACATCAATTCACAAAGAAAGACAACAAAAGATGAAGAAAAGAAGCAAGAGAACTACAGAACGGGTAGAAAACATTTAGTAAAATGTCATATCCTGGAAAGCATTGCCAAGTTCAGTGTCCTGAATTTTTCTCTATTTTGTTCTAGGGCTTTTATAGTTTTATATCTTACGTTTAAACCTTTAATCCATCTTGAGTTAATTTTTTTGTGACTATCTAGATTTTCCATCACCATTTGTTGAGGAAACTGTCCTTTCCCCCTTGTGTAGTCTTGGTACCCTTGTTGAAGATCATTTGGTCATATGTGCAAAAATTTGTTTCTGGGCTCTGTAGTTTGTTTCAGTGCTGTACGTATCTGTCATTACACCAACACCACACTGTCTTGATCACTATTGCTTTGTAGTATGTTTTGAAATTTGGAAGTGTGAATCTTCCAGTATTATTATTTTTTTCAACATACTTTTTGGGCTATTTGGTATTATTTTGGGAAACTTTGAGACTCCAAATGAATCATATCAGTGGTGGTTTTTTCATTTCTGCAAAAAATGCTAGTGAAATTTTAATAGGGATTACATTGAATCTATAGAGCACTTTGTATAGTATGAACATTTTCAGTTCGGTTCCATCACTCCGTTGTGTCCAACTCTTTGTGACCCCAAGGACTGCAGCACACCAGGCTTCCCTGTCCATGAACTCCCAGAGCTAACTCAAACTCATGTCCATTGAGTCGGTGATGCCATCCAACCATCTCATCCTCTGATGTCCCCTTCTCCTCCCACCTTCAATTTTTCCCAGCATCAGAGTCTTTTCCAGTGAGTCAGTTCTTAGCATCAGGTGGCCAAAGTATTGGAGTTTCAGCTTTTGCATCAGTCCTTCTAATATTCAGGACTGATTTCCTTTAGGATGGACTGGTTGGATCTTCTTGCAGTCCAATGGACCCTCAAGAGTCTCCTCCAACACCACTGTTCAAAAGCATTAATTCTTTAGCACTCAGTTTTATTTATAGTCCAACTCTCATATCCATACGTGACTACTGGAAAAACCACAGCTTTGACCAGATGGACCTTTGTTGGCAAAGTAATGTCTCTGCTTTTTAATATGGTGTCTAGGTTTGTCATAACTTTTTTTCCAAGGAGCAAGTGTCTTTTAATTTCATGGCTGCAGTCACCATCTGCAGTGATTTTGGAGCCCCTCAAAATAGTCTGTCACTTTTTCCATTGTTTCTCCATCTATTTACCATGAAGTGATGGGACCAGATGCCATGATCTTAGTTTTCTGAATGTTGAGTTTTAAGCCAGCTTTTTCACTCTCCTCTTTCACTTTCATCAAGAGGCTCTTTAGTTCTTCTTCGCTTTCTGCCATAAGGGTGATGTCATCTGCATATCTGAGGTTATTGATGTTTCTCCTGGTGATCATGATTCCAGCTTGTGCTTCTTCCAGCCCAGTGTTTCTCATGATGTACTCAGCATGTAAGTTAAATAAGCAGGGTGACAGTATACAGCCTTGACATATGCCTTTCCCAATTTGGAACCAGTCTGTTGTTCCATATCCAGTTGTAACTGTTGCTTCTTGACCTGAATACAGATTTCTTAGGAGGCAGGTCAGGTGGTCTGGTATTCCCATCTCTTTAAGAATTTTCCACATGTCTTCCAATCCACAAACATAGATTGTCTTTTGATTTCTTTTAGCTATATTTTATACTTTTCATTGTACGCGTTTTCACCTCTCTGGTTAACTTTATTCCTACATTTGGGGGAGGGGGTGCTATTGTAAAACAAGACCAGGAACTGACTGTGGCTCAGACCATGAACTCCTTATTGTCAAATTCAGACTTAAATTGAAGAAAGTAGGGAAAACCACTAGACCATTCAGGTATGACCTAAATCAAATCCCTTATGATTATACAGTGAAAGTGAAAAAATAGATTTAAGGGACTAGATCTGGTAGAGTGCCTGATGAACTATGGAATGAGGTTCATGACATTGTACAGGAGACAGGGATCAAGACCATCCCCATGGAAAAGAAATGCAAAAAAGCAAAATGGCTGTCTGGGGAGGCCTTACAAATAGCTGTGAAAAGAAGAGAAGCGAAAAGCAAAAGAGAAAAGGAAAGATATAAGCATCTGAATGCAGAGTTCCAAAGAATAGCAAGAAGAGATAAAAAAGCCTTCTTCAGCGATCAATGCAAAGAAATAGAGGAAAACAACAGAATGGGAAAGACTAGGGATCTCTTCAAGAAAATCAGAGATACCAAAGGAACATTTCATGCAAAGATGGGCTCGATAAAGGACAGAAATGGTATGGACCTAACAGAGCAGAAGATATTAAGAAGAGATGGCAAGAATACACAGAAGGACTGTACAAAAAAGATCTTCACGACCCAGATAATCACGATGGTGTGATCACTCACCTAGAGCCAGACATCCTGGAATGTGAAGTCAAGTGGGCCTTAGAAAGCATCACTAGGAACAGAGCTAGTGGAGGTGATGGAATTCCAGTGGAGCTGTTTCAAATCCTGAAAGGTGATGCTGTGAAAGTGCTGCACTCAATATGCCAGCAAATTTGGAAAACTCAGCAATGGCCACAGGACTGGAAAAGGTCAGTTTTCATTCCAGTCCCAAAGAAAGGCAATGCTAAAGAATGCTCAAACTACCGTATAATTGCACAATTGCACTCATCTCACATGCTAGTAAAGTAATGCTCAAAATTCTCCAAGCCAGGCTTCAGCAATATGTGAACCATGAACTTCCTGATGTTCAAGCTGGTTTTAGAAAAGGCAGAGGAACCAGAGATCAAATTGCCAACATCTGCTGGATCATGGAAAAAGCAAGAGAGTTCCAGAAAAACATCTATTTCTGCTTTCTTGACTATGCCAAAGCCTTTGACTGTGTAGATCACAATAAACTGTGGAAAATTCTGAAAGAGATGGGAATACCAGACCACCTGATCTGCCTCTTGAGAAATCTGTATGCAGGTCAGGAAGCAATAGTTAGAACTGGACATGGAACAACAGACTGGTTCCAAATAGGAAAAGGAGTACGTCAAGGCTGTATATTGTCACCATGTTTATTTAACTTATATGCAGAGTACATCATGAGAAATGCTGGACTGGAAGAAACACAAGTTGGAATCAAGATTGCTGGGAGAAATATCAATAACCTCAGATATGCAGATGATACTACCCTTATGGCAGAAAGTGAAGAGGAACTAAAAAGCCTCTTGATGAAAGTGAAAGTGGAGAGTGAAAAAGTTGGCTTAAAGCTCAACATTCAGAAAATGAAGATCATGGCATCCGGTCCCATCACTACATGGGAAATAGATGTGGAAACAGTGGCTGACTTTATTTTTCTGGGCTCCAAAATCACTGCAGATGGTGACTGCAGCCATGAAATTCAAAGACGCTTACTCCTTGGAAGGAAAGTTATGACCAACCTAGATAGCATATTGAAAAGCAGAGACATTACTTTGCCAACAAAGGTCCGTCTAGTCAAGGCTATGGTTTTTCCTGTGGTCATGTATGGATGTGAGAGCTGGACTGTGAAGAAGGCTGAGTGCTGAAGAATTGATGCTTTTAAACTGTGGTGTTGGAGAAGACTCTTGAGAGTCCCTTGGACTGCAAGGAGATCCAAACAGTCCATTCTGAAGGAGATCAGCCCTGGGTGGTCTTTGGAAGGAATGAAGCTAAAGCTGAAACTCCAGTACTTTGGCCACCTCATGCGAAGAGTTGACTCATTGGAGAAGACTCTGATGCTGGGAGGGATTGAGGGCAAGAGCAGAAAGGGACGACAGAGGATGAGATGGCTGGATGGCATCACTGACTCAATGGATGCGAGTCTGAGTGACCTCCGGGAGTTGGTGATGGACAGGAAGGCCTGGTGTGCTGCAATTCATGGGGTTGCAAAGAGTCGGACACGACTGTGCGACTGATCTAATCTGATATGATCTGCTATTGTAAATATAGTTGTCTACTTAAATTTCGGTTTTGAGTTTTTCATTAGTAATGTATAGCAACAGAACTGATTTTTGAATGTTGAGTTTGTATTGGGCAACTTTGCTAAAATCATTTATTTAACCGGCTTTTTACATGTCAAATCTTTAGGGTTTTCTGCATATATGATCATATGATCTGTGAACAGAGGTAATTTTTTTTGCTTCGTCCTTCCATATTTGAATGTCTTTTGTTTCTCTTTTGTCTAATTGCTTTAGCTAGGATTTCCAGCTCTATGTTGGACACAAGTGATGCAAATAGGCATCCTTGCTTTGTCCATAATTTTTCAGTTTTCTTTTAGTCCAGAAGCTTTCATTTTTTAATATTGAATATGATGTTAGCTATGACTATTTCATATATGGCTGTTGTTATGTTGAGGTGGTTTGCTTCTGTTTCTAGTTTGTTTAGTGTTTTCATTGTGAAAGAATGTTTGATGTTGTCAAATGCCTTCATTACTTGAAGTCATCTTCCCCACCATCTTCATTTGGTTTATGTGGTATATGACAGTGGTTGATTTTCATGGTTTAAATCATCCTTGCATTCTGGGTATAAATAACCACTTGATCATGGTTTATAATCCATTTAATGTGCTATTGAATTTGATTTGTTAGTGTTTTGTCTGAGGATTTTTGCATCAGTATTCTTCAGAAATTCTGGTCTGTATTTTTTTGTGTGTTGTGTCTTTTTCTGCTTTTGGTATCAGAGTAGTGCTGGCATCATGAAATGAGGTGAAAATGTTCCTTCATGTTTAATTATTTGGAAATGTTTGAGGAGGATTGGTATATTTTTTAAATGTTTTAGAGAATTTTTTCCTGTGAAGCCACCTAGCCCTAGGCTTTTCTTTATTGAGATCTGCTTTTATTTCTTGATTTGTTGTCATTGTTCAGTCTCTCAAGTTGTGTCCAACTCTTTGCAACTCCATGGACTGCAGCACGCCAGGCTTCCCTGTCCTTCACCATCTCCTGGAGCTTGCTCAAACTCATGTCCATTGAGTCAGTGTTGCCATCCAACTATCTCATCCTCTGTCCTTGCTGTCCAAGATTACTCTCAAGAGTCTTCTCTAGCACCACAGTTCAAAAGCATCAGTTCTTCATTGCTCAATCTTCTTTATGGTCCAACTCTCACATCCATACATGACCACTGGAAAAACCATAGCTTTGACTATACGGACCTTTGTTGGCAAAGTAATGTCTCTGCTTTTCAATATGCTGTCTAGGTGTGTCATAGCCTTTCTTCCAAGGAGCAGTATCTTTTAATTTCATGGCTGCAGTCACCATCTGCAGTGATTTTGGAGCCCAGGAAAATAAAGTCTATTTCCATTTTCCCCTCATCTATTTGCCATGAAGTTATGGGATCAGATGCCATTATGTTAGTTTTTTGAATGTTGAATTTTAAGCCAGCTTTTTCACTCTCCTCTTTCACCTTCATCAAGAGGCTCTTTAGTCCCTCTTCGCTTTCTCCCATAAGGGTGGTGTCATCTGCATATCTGAGGTTCTTGATGTTTCTCTGGCAGTCTTGATTCCAGCTTGTGCTTCATCCAGTGCAGCATTTCTCATGATGTACTCTGCATATAAGTTAAATAAGCAGGGCAACAATTTATGGCCTTGATGTATTCCTTTCCCAATTTTGATCTGGTCCATCGTTCCATGTCCAGTTCTAACTGTTGCTTTTTGACCTGCATACAGGTTTCTCAGGAGGCAGGTAAGGCTTATTTATTGATTAATTCACTTTAAATTATTCTCTTGATTTTGCTGAGAATGATGAGGATTTAGCTTACTTTTGCTGTCCTTAATCACTCATCTCTCTTCATCCCAAAGTTTGAAATAGTATAATTCTTTCATTTGGTACCTGTGCAGTTGTAAATAAAATGTTTCTTAGACATTATATTTTAAATTCCTACTAGTTGTAAGATAAGGATAGTAGGGCCTTTATCCATTTCTCTGTCTTGTCTTTTCTTCTCCTTCACTTTCATTTCTACCTTTTGTTTTGTGTTTGACCAGGTTGATCACATAACATTTTTATTCTATTGTATAATGAGATTAAGACATCGCAGTGGTTAAGACTCCATGCTCCCAATGCAGAGCGCACAGGTTTGATCCCTGGTGGGGGAACTGAGACCCTGCATGCTGCATGGTATGGCCAAAACAAAACAAAAACATTCAGGCTTTTCGGTAGGTTGATTCTAAAAGCTGAACACAATAAATTACAGTTACTCATTGAGCTGTTTGTTTTTCATGAGTACAAAGTTATAATGGAACTAAAAAAAAAATAGGATATCAAAGTAAGTTTGGTTATCTTAGGGCAAATTTTTTCACAATCATGCCACTAGTTTGCCTTATATTCTGAGTTGTTTGTTTAATCTTGTTCATCTTCCTCTCCTGCAGTCTGTAATTACCTTTTTTTCTTTGGTAGAAATGTTTCCTGCTTGAATCACAGTATCTTATTTGTTGGAAGGAATCCCTGGTTTTCCTAGAGACATCCCTTTTAGAGTTTTCCTACTTCTTCCTTCAGTCTTTGTAAGAAGGAAGCCTGCTGAGTATCGGACATTCTGAGATATTCTTTCACTGCATTTCTGGGTTAGGCTTACTGTTCCTTAGATATCGCATCTTCCTGTTTCATGGCATTCTCCTTCTTTTTGCTGGAATATGTTCCAAATTAATGTCAATATACAGGATACTTAAGATGTAAACATTCTTGAATGCCTAAACATGGCTTTTACCTGGTTCATAATTGCTGTAGAAATTTAGATTCAGAGTGAATTTCCTTTTGAATTTAGGAGCTTTTCTCTGTTCTGTTTAGATCAAGATGGTAGGAAATCTGATGCTACTCAGAGTCTTGTTATATTGTTATATTTTTATAACCTTTCCCTCTCTCTCTTTGGAAACTTTAGTATCTTACTATTGTCTTTGTAGTTCTGGAATTTTATAGTTACATATCTAGGTATATGCCCAGTAGGTCACTTGTGTCTGACTCTTTTTGTGATCCCATGGGTTGTAGCCTGCCAGGCTCCTCTATCCATGGAATTTTCCAGGCAAGAATATTAGAGTGGTTGCCATTTCTTCCTGCAGGGGATCTTCCCAACCTAGGGATCAAACCCACATTGCCTGTGTCTGCCACATTGGCAGGCAGATTCTTTACCATTTTGTCCTCAGTGAAGCCCTGTGTCTAGGTATGAGTTGTTGTTATTCTATCTGAACTCTCTGGAGGTGATAGACCTTTTCCGTTGAAATGCAGGTGTTTCCGTTCAGGTATGGGAAATGTTCTCACTGTTTTTTGGTAACATTTCTTGGTTTTCTATGTTCTTTAACTTTGAAATGCTCATCAGCAGAATATTGGCTTTCTGGTTTGATCCTTATGTCATATCTCTTTATGTTTTCTGTCATTGCCTTTTTATTCCTTATTTTTACAGATTTCTTTAGCTATATGTTCCTGGCTTTTCTGTGAATGTCTGTAAGCAGGTTGTAAGTATTCCAGTATCTTTGCTTATTTTCTGTTTGTATTATTTCAAAAGGCAATATGGTATAGTTGTTAAAAGCGTATATAATAGAACTAGACTGCTAGACTGTGTCTGTTAAGATCCCAGCTCCACTACTTAATAACCATATGACCTTAGGTAAATTATTTAACCTTTCTGTGTTCTGTTTCTGAACTATGAAATGAGGATAACTACTTTGTGGGCAAAGGAGTTCATATTTGTAAAGTATTTACAACAATTCTTGGTGTTGTAAAATCTGGATCATTGTAGCATTCTGTTTTTGTTTCATTGAATGCAGTTTCTTTAGGAGTGTCTGAAGGATATTTTGATTGTTTAATCCTTTTCTTTTGTACCTGAATACTTTGTGAGTCTTCTGGGGTTAATTTATTATTTACCTTTGTCATTTTCTAGCTGTGGTTTTTCTTCATATGAAGTTACATAGTTGACTCATGTATATTGCTACAGGAATGTCTTGATTACTTTCTATAGCTACAATGGGGTGTTTTTTTCTTGTTGGATAGGTGGGATTTTTCCTAAGTGCTTTCTCTGTTTGAAAAGACTGGTTGGTAATTCTTAGTACATAGATGGAGTGTCTTGTCTGCTGGCAAGTTTAGGTTTAGAGCAGAAGAGCAGGGGACCTGTTGTGATTCTCAGGAGCCTTCTGTCGTATTGACAACAGACTTGCTAAGCACTAACATTCCTCTGGTTTCTTTAAGAGCAGGTTGCCAGATTTCTGCTAGATTTCTTTAGAAAAGAGTGGCACAGTATTTGGCTTACGGGTGCCACTGGGCCTTGCCTAGCCAAGGAATGGGTGCAGAGAAAGGAGACAGGTAACTTTTTCCTAGGTCACCAGTATTCAGCCTCTTTATCTGCTAACTTGAGTCTAGAGTCTCAGAACAATGGACTCAGGCCTCCACAGCAGTCACTCTGTTTGTGAATTTTGCACTGTGCTTTCCCTAGTTTTGCTTAACCTGTTAACACACTTTGGATCTTCTTTCTGTTCTTCAGAAATCTACTGTGTCATTTCATCTCTTCATAACTTCCTACTCCATTCTTTTCATTGTTTCATAGATCTTAAACTTTTTGTACTTTTGTGCTGTCTTACCAGTTGGCATTCCAAAGGGGAAAGTGAGACAAAACTGTCACCATTATCTTTGATTCTTCGGGTTTTCTTTTTTTAAGAGGAAAAAAAAAGAATGAAAGGAATTGTTACTTCACTTCTAAATACTTCTGTAGTTAAAAAGTTCTGATTCAAACAATATAAAAAGGTATTTTTTTAATACCTCTGAGTGTTAGCTGCTCAGTCGTGTCCAACTCTTTGTGATCCCACAGACTAGTCCACCAGCTCCTCTGTCCATGGGATTTCCCAGGCAAGAATACTGGAGTGGGTAGCGATTTCCTTCTCCATGGGATCTTCTCGACCCAGGGATCAGATCCGGGTCTCTCGCTTTGTGGGCGGATTCTTTACCACCTCAGCCACTAGGGAGGGTAAAATACTTCTATATGTTTTTTTAAAAAGTAAAGATATTTTCTTACATAAACTCTATCATATCTAACCAAATTAACCATAGTTTCTTAATATTATATAATACCTAGTTCTTACTCAGATCTTTTCTAGTTGTTTGAAAAATACCTTTTTATATTGTTTGAATCAGAGTTCAGATGGGATATTAGCAATTAGTTGTTATGTTTCCTGAGTCCTTTTTTTCTTAAGAGTACAGTTTATTCGGGAGAAGAGTGATATCGGTTTGTAGATCACCTTTGATACAAAATGTTTGTACCAGCTATGTATTACACAGTTCTGCTCCAGTTTCTTAAGAATTCAAAATCTTCCTCAAATAACATATGCTTTTGTTTTAATGGAATACATATACAATAGTAGTACAGAGTAGAATGATGAACTCTCAGCTTTAATAACTATCAACTCAGGACCTGTCTTGTTTCATCTATACCTTCAGCTGTGTACCTTCTCCTGAATCTGTTTGAAGCATACTCCACATCTAATTCATCTGCAAATATTTCTAAGTGTGTGTGTGTATATATATATATATATAAGAAACTAGGTCAGTTCTATAAAATATTTCTCATTCTGAATTTATCTGGTTGCTTCTTCTTGATGTCATTTTACTCCTTTTCTGTATTGATTTAAATGAAACGTTTGATCTAAAGCAGTGTTTCTCAAGCTTTTTTTTCATTATTACTCCTTTAAAGGCCCTTTTTAGACATTTTTTTTTTCCTTTATTGTCTGCTCCATGAGACCCAAGAGTAAAGCATTGTGCTTTGGAAGGCAAGAAACCGTTTTAATTTCTGTTGAAAACTTTTTTCACCCCTGGGTGTGTCACTGCAACTGTTAAGAATATACAATATAAAGATTTGATTCTGTAGTTTGACTCTTTGTTGTGGTTGTTTGGTTGCTAAGTTGTGTCTGATTCTTTGTGACCCCGTGGACTGCAGCATGCCAGGCTTCCCTGTCCTTCACTGTCTCCTTCAGTTTGCTCAAACTCATGTTCATTGAGTCGGTGATGCCATCCAGTGATCTCATCCTCTGTTGCCCCTTCTCCTCCTGCCCTCAGTCTTGCCCAGCATCAGGGTCTTCTCCAGTGAATTGGCTTTTAACATCAGGTGACCAAACTATTGGAGCTTCAGCTTCAGCATCACTCCTTCCAATGAATATTCAGTGTTGATATCCTTTAGGATTGACTGGTTGGATCTCCTTGCAGTCCAAGAGACCCTCAAGAGTCTTCTCCAGCACCACAATTCAAAAGCATCAATTCTTTGGCACTCAACTTTATTATGGTCCAGTTCTCACATTTGTACTTGACTACTGGAAACACCATAGAAAAACTGGAAAAAGCAAAGAGTTTGACTCTTTACATAAGAACATTTTATACATAGGATATATTATAAAAATGTAATTGCTAGGGGTATCAATTTTCATTTCAGTGAGTAAAACTCCATGAGGGCAGGAATTTGGTGTTTTTTCTCCCTTATCATTTGATATGTAGAACCTATCATATTAAGTGAATGAATGAGGAAGAAACAGAATTTCCAACTCCTTGTCTAATGGAACTGCTAGTTAAAAGAGAAATAACCCAACTAATGTTGTGAAATCTTCTGTTTTTGTTAATCAATCTTTAAAATAGTACTTTTCCTATTGAAGGGTAATTAAAGCTCTTTTAATATGGTGGAAAGAAGTATCATTAACATTTCTAAAAATTTTCATTTTAATTGTTAATAAAAATTAATGATGCTCATTGGACTGTTCATAAAACCATACTGGTGATCAGATAAGATCAGATCAGTCGCTCAGTCGTGTCTGACTCTTTGCGACCCCATGAAGCGCAGCATGCCAGGCCTCCCTGTCCATCACCAACTCCCGGAAGTCACTCAGACTCATATTCATCGAGTCAGTGATGCCATCCAGCCATCTCATCCTCTGTCGTCCCCTTCTCCTCCTGCCCCCAATCCCTCCCAGCATCAGAGTCTTCTCCAATGAGTCAACTCTTCGCATGAGGTGGCCAAAGTATTGGAGTTTCAGCTTTAGCATCATTCCTTCCAAAGAAATCCCAGGGCCGATCTCCTTCAGAATGGACTGGTTGGATCTCCTTGCAGTCCAAGGGACTCTCAAGAGTCTTCTCCAACACCACAGTTCAGAAGCATCAATTCTTCGGCGCTCAGCCTTCTTCACAGTCCAGCTCTCACATCCATACATGACCACAGGAAAAACCATAGCCTTGACTAGACGAACCTTTGTTGGCAAAGTGATGTCTCTGCTTTTGAATATGCTATCTAGGTTGGTCATAACTTTCCTTCCAAGGAGTAAGCGTCTTTTAATTTCATGGCTGCAGTCACCATCTGCAGTGATTTTGGAGCCCAGAAAAATAAAGTCTGACACTGTTTCCACTGTTTCTCCATCTATTTCCCATGTAGTGATGGGACCAGATGCCATGATCTTCGTTTTCTGAATGTTGAGCTTTAAGCCAACCTTTTTACTCTCCCCTTTCACTTTCATCAAGAGGCTTTTTAGTTCCTCTTCACTTTCTGCCATAAGGGTGGTGTCATCTGCATATCTGAGGTTATTGATATTTCTCCCAGCAATCTTGATTCCAACTTGTGTTCCTTCCAGTCCAGCATTTCTCATGATGTACTCTGCATATAAGTTAAACAAACATGGTGACAATATACAGCCTTGACGTACTCCTTTTCCTATTTGGAACCAGTCTGTTGTTCCATGACCAGTTCTAACTGTTGCTTCCTGACCTGCATACAGATTTCTCAAGAGGCAGATCAGGTGGTCTGGTATTCCCATCTCTCTCAGAATTTTCCACAGTTGATTGTGATCTACACAGTCAAAGGCTTTGGCATAGTCAATAACTTATGATTATACAGTGGAAGTGAGAAATATATTTAAGGGCCTAGATCTGATAGATAGAGTGCCTGATGAACTATGGAATGAGGTTCGTGACATTGTACAGGAGACAGGGATCAAGACCATCCCCATGGAAAAGAAATGCAAAAAAGCAAAATGGCTGTCTGGGGAGGCCTTACAAATAGCTGTGAAAAGAAGAGAAGCGAAAAGCAAAGGAGAAAAGGAAAGATATAAACATCTGAATGCAGAGTTCCAAAGAATAGCAAGAAGAGATAAGAAAGCCTTCTTCAACGATCAATGCAAAGAAATAGAGGAAAACAACAGAATGGGAAAGACTAGGGATCTATTCAAGAAAATCAGAGATACCAAAGGAACATTTCATGCAAAGATGGGCTCGATAAAGGACAGAAATGGTATGGACCTAACAGAAGCAGAAGATATTAAGAAGAGGTGGCAAGAATACACAGAAGAACTGTACAAAAAAGAGCTTCACGACCCAGATAATCATGATGGTGTGATCACTGACCTAGAGCCAGACATCCTGGGATGTGAAGTCAAGTGGGCCTTAGAAAGAAACACTACGAACAGAGCTAGTGGAGGTGATGGAATTCCAGTGGAGCTATTCCAAATCCTGAAAGATGATGCTGTGAAAGTGCTGCACTCAATATGCCAGCAAATTTGGAAAACTCAGCAGTGGCCACAAGATTGGAAAAGGTCAGTTTTCATTCCAGTCCCAAAGAAAGGCAATGCCAAAGAGTGCTCAAACTACTGCACAATTGCACTCATCTCACACACTAGTAAAGTAATGCTCAAAATTCTCCAAGCCAGGCTTCAGCAATATGTGAACTGTGAACTTCCTGATGTTCAAGCTGGTTTTAGAAAAGGCAGAGGAACCAGAGATCAAATACTGGTAACAGAGAGTAATAAAAAGCACCTATTTCATAGGGATGTTGTGAGGATTAAATTAGTTAATACATGTAAAGCACTTACAACTAGACTTCACACATAATAAAATGCTTGACAACTATTCATTAGTAATTGAGGATGGTGCTGGGACTTTTCTTTTCCTTCATTTTGCAGGAGGGCTCCTGATGGTTAGTTGATCAATTCTTCCATTCATAGTGAGGTTGGCAGTTTTCTCTCAGGCCCTTACGAAAGCCCCACAAAAGGATCATCCTCCTTAAGACTTTCCGTCAACTTTCTTTCCAGGGGTCCTCTTCTAAGACCCTTGATGATAGAGGACTGAGAAGAGCTGCAGAATGGTTATTATATTGCAGTCAAGTGGTGAGGGCTTAAAATGAACTCTCCCTGTTAACTCTGTGTGACTGAGTTTTAATTCCTTACTTTCTTCCTTTGCCCATATCTCATCTCAGAGAATGACCTTCTCATCTCTTTTCTTACTCTGAGCAGCCACACTCGACTGCTTTTACTTTCACACAGATGCCATATCCTCTCCTACATCTGCCCCTTTGAACATGCTGTTCCCCTTAACGTAATATATTCTTTCTCTCCCCTCCCCAGTTGCTTTATTTGGTCAGATCCTACTCATGCTTGCATTAATTGCCTCTTCTCTAGGAGACATTTTCTAACAAATTCCCACCACACTAGTTTGTATCTCTGCCATGCTCCCCTTTCACACCATCATGATTTTAAAACCTTTCATCCTATTTGGAATAACCCTACAGACTGAGCTCCAGAGGGGTCGATAGAATCTGATGTGTTCATTGCTGCATCCCCAATTCCTGGCACATAGGAAACCTCAATTAATGTATACGTGGATGGAAAAAAAAAATACTGGCAGTATTGTTACTTAGAATTTGGTTGACATTATTTCCACAGCTGCCCTTGTTTCATGGTTTTTTTATTTTTTATTTTTCCTATAAAGCTCCTGAAACTTAGAAGCTGATTTTGTCACAGTGTAAGATGCCTTTGGAAAATTCTGCATTCCTCTTAGATGAATCTTTACAACTTGGTGAGTTTCACTAGATATCTTCAGTCTTCATTTTGAGCCCAGAAGTATGCCTTCTCTTCTTGTTTTTTTTTTTCTGACATAAATATTGGGTACAGTGAGGTTTGCAATCTCCTTGCAAGGAGCATAGGACCGATTATTATAAAAACATTTAGAGTATAGCCTGCTACCTTCTTTGATAGCTTTTATTTATCTTTAGAATTTTTATTCTCAAGAGAAGTGAAAAATTATTTATTGAAAGATAATTGATATCCAGATATATTTCAGCAGTTCTTGAAATTCTTCAAAGTTACCATCTGAAAGTAAGAGCTACAGCGTGTGTTTTTTTTTTTTTTTTTTTTTTTGAGAGAAAGGTGATTTGCAAATGAATGAAAAGTAGAATAAGAATTATTTCATGTCAGGTTTTAGGTTTAGAGATCAGTTGACTGAGGTAAAGACGGGCCAGTCACCTCCTACAACGCCAGCTTATAAGCAGGTCTGTCCATCCAGGGTTTGCACACTACCAAATCCAGCCTACTGTCTGTTTTGTATGACCTGTGAACTAAGAATAGTCTTTACATTTTTAAATGGTTGGTGGAAAAAAATCCTGAAAGAAGAATACTACTTTGCAATATGTTGAGATTATATGAAACTCAGGTTTACTGTTTATGAATAAAGCTTTATTAAAATACAGCCAATCTTATTTTTTTACACATTGTGTATGGCTGTTTCAGGCTATAGAGGCAGAGTTAGGGAGTTGCATCAGAGACCTTAGGGCCCAGAAAGCCAAAAATAATTTACTTTATGACCCTTCATAGAGTAAGTTGGAGAAGGAAATGGCAACCCACCCCATTATTCTTGCCTGGAGAATCCCAGGGAAGGAGGAGCCTGGTGGGCTGCAGTCTCTGGGGTCGCACAGAGTCAGACACGACTGAAGTGACTTAGCAGCAGCAGCATAGAGTAAGTTAGCTGACCTCTGTTCTACCTAGTTGGAAAAGTATTTATAAATTGAGTGCTAAGATAAGAAATGAGTTGGGGGAAATTAGAGGGAGGTAAGAGAGTTAATAACCAATTCTCAGTGACTGAGAAATTGGTTATTAACTCTAAGAAGAAAACTTACACTTTTTTTCTGTCTTGGAAAGTGGAATCCATATTCTCATTAGACCTGTGTTGCTTTTTTCAAGCAGGCAATAAGTTGATTCTGGTATTACTTTTCTTCTAACGTGAATGTGAATGGACATATTAGGAAGAAAATTAAAATAGTACTCTCAGTTTTTTACCAGGTTTTAGTGTTACCACAATGTCTTAAGCAGTGCGTGCGTGCAAGTTGCTTCAGTTGTGTCCAGCTTTGTGACCCAGTGGACGATAGCCCGCCTGGTTCCTCTGTCCATGGGATTCTCCAGGCATGATGGAGTGGGTTGCCGTGCCCTCGTCCAGGGGATCTTCCCAACCCAGGGATTGAACCGACGTTTCTTATGTCTCCTGAATTGGCAGGCAGGTTTTTTACCAGTAGCACTAGCTGGGAATCCTGCTTAAACAGACTGTCCTCTAGATCATGATTAAAAGAAGCAGATACCAAGCACACAAAAATAGTAGGTCATATTGCCTTGCTTAAGCCATACCCTCATGGGAAACAGCAGTGATAAAAATAAGCCATGAATGAAAATTGGACTTAGTTATGTAATTTAGGGTTGGTAAATTTTGTGCTAGCCACTGCGGTCATATTTTTAACTCAAATTAATAGAAAACCAGTGTAAATTGTGTTAAAGAATAATAAAAAAGTTCTAGCTAAACCATAAAAAGCTATAGCTAAAATAAAAATAAACTACAAAAGTGACTTTAACAGTTCTTGATCACATGACAGCTAAGACTCAATCCAGGATGAGATAACCCATTATGCTTAGCCCTAAACTCAGATAATTACAGTAACAAAATTATTTGCCAGAGTTCTATTAGCAGTAGCTTAAAATTTGAGAGACTTGATGGTGCTTCATACCCCTTTAGAGGAGCCTGCTCTATAATTGATAAACCCTGATAAATCTCACCAGCATTTGCTAATTCAGTCTATATACTGCTGTTTTCAGCAAACTCTAAAAAGCAATAATAGAAAGTGTAATTATTATACATAAAAATGTTAGGTCAAAATGTAACTTGTAGGATGGGAGGAAATGGACTATATTTTCTATTTCAAGGACATATTTCTTTTTATATGAAAGTTTTTATGAAACTAAAAACCAAAGGAGGCTATGGTAGTAAATTAAGAATGGAGTGCCTAGTTGAATCAGGCCATCAAGCATGCACACTCCACCCATCACCTTCCTCAGTTATTAATAACCTTTATAATCTCTTAGCAAGTACCAAACACGTGTGAGGAGATACAAAGTCTTAATGAGGGAAGCATACTAGAAAGTGTGCTTGGATAAATCAAAGGATAGCGTAAATAAAAGCACCTAGTTTATTTTACCCTCAGGAGTTTCATAATTTATGTATACTTTAAATCTGTCCCAAATCTCCCACAAATTCACCTGTTATAAGCAGATTAAATAAATTATTCACCCAATATTTAAAGTATACTGCTAAGTCACTTCAGTGTGTCTGACTCTGTGCGACCCCATAGACGGCAGCCCACCAGGCTCCCCTGTCCCTGGGATTCTCCGGGCAAGAACACCGGAGTGGGTTGCCAATTCCTGCTCCAGTGCATGAAAAGTGAAAGTGAAGTTGCTCAGTCGTGTCCCGACTCTTAGCGACCCCATGGACTGCAGCCTACCAGGCTCCTCCGTCCGTGGGATTTTCCAGGCAACAGTACTGGGGTGGGGTGCCATTGCCTTCTCCATTTAAAGTATAAGAGATGGAAATTTAAAAATTTGGAGTGCTATGTAGAAAATACTGTAAGGGCATGATTAAAAAAAGGCATTTAAAGTAATAAAAAAAAAACCAAACCTTTCCCCTTTTACATTTTGTATAATGATTTAACTAGGAAATTTTTAACAAAGAACTTAAATTCCTAGAACCCAGATGAGCTCCTTATGAACAGTTTATTAGAACAAACTCATCTATATAGCAAAATTCTGAGAAGATTTATAAGTAGAGGTGACAAGCCTAACAAGCCTGATGAGAGCTGGTTGTCCAAAAAAAAAGAATCTTAGATCTTAGTTCAACTTTACACACTATTAAAAAATTAGAAATTTTAATGTATTTTAAAATGTTAATCTAAAAAGTTTCAACTCCTCAGAAACAGGATACAACCTTATCTGGAGAGTAAAAATAACACCATCAGATCAGATCAGATCAGATCAGTCGCTCAGTTGTGTCTGACTCTTTGCTCAGCCTTCTTCACAGTCCAACTCTCACATCCATACATGACCACAGGAAAAACCATAGCCTTGACTAGACGAACCTTTGTTGGCAAAGTAATGTCTCTGCTTTTGAATATGCTATCTAGGTTGGTCATAACTTTCCTTCCAGGGAGTAAGTGTCTTTTAATTTCATGGCTGCAGTCACCATCTGTAGTGATTTTGGAGCCCAGGAAAATAAAGTCTGACACTGTTTCCACTGTTTCCCCATCTATTTCCCATGAAATGATGGGACCAAATGCTATGATCTTCGTTTTCTGAATGCTGAGCTTTAAGCCAGCTTTTTCACTCTCCACTTTCACTTTCATCAAGAGGCTTTTCAAAGGTTCGTCTAGTCAAGGCTATGGTTTTTCCTCTGGTCATGTATGGATGTGAGAGCTGGACTGTGAAGAAGGCTGAGAGCTGAAGAATTGATGCTTTTGAACTGTGGTGTTGGAGAAGACTCTTGAGAGTCCCTTGGATTGCAAGGAGATCCAAGCAGTCCATTCTGAAGGAGATCAGCCCTGGGATTTCTTTGGAAGGAATGATGCTAAAGCTGAAACTCCAGTACTTTGGCCACCTCATGCGAAGAGTTGACTCATTGGAGAAGACTCTGATGCTGGGAGGGATTGGGAGCAAGAGGAGAAGGGGACGACAGAGGATGAGATGGCTGGATGGCATCACTGACTCTATGGACGTGAGTCTCAGGAACTCTGGGAGTTGGTGATGGACAGGGAGGCCTGGCGTGCTGGGATTCATGGGGTCACAAAGAGTTGGACACGACTGAGCGACTGATCTGATCTGATATGCTCACTTTCTGCCATAAGGGTGATGTCATCTGCATATCCGAGGTTATTGATACTTCTCCCAGCAATCTTGATTCCACCTTGTGTTTCTTCCAGTCCAGCGTTTCTCATGATGTAACTCTGCATAGAAGTTAAATAAACAGGGGACAATATACAGCCTTGACGTACTCCTTTTCCTATTTGGAACCAGTCTATTGTTCCATGTCCAGTTCTAACTGTTGCTTCCTGACCTGCATACAAATTTCTCAAGAGGCAGATCAGGTGGTCTGGTATTCCCATCTCTTTCAGAATTTTCCACAGTTTATTGTGATCTACACAGTCAAAGGCTTTGGCATAGTCAAGAAAGCAGAAATAGATGTTTTTCTGGAACTCTCTTGCTTTTTCCATGATCCAGCAGATGTTGGCAATTTGATCTCTGGTTCCTCTGCCTTTTCTAAAACCAGCTTGAACATCAGGAAGTTCATGGTTCACATATTGCTGAAGCCTGGCTTGGAGAATTTTGAGCATTACTTTACTAGCATGTGAGATGAGTGCAATTGTGTGGTAGTTTGAGCATTCTTTAGCATTGCCTTTCTTTGGGACTGGAATGAAAACTGACCTTTTCCAGTCCTGTGGCCACTGCTGAGTTTTCCAAATTTGCTGGCATATTGAGTGCAGCACTTGCACAGCATCATCTTCAGGATTTGAAACAGCTCCACTGGAATTCCATCACCTCCACTAGCTTTGTTCGTAGTGATGCTTTCTAAGGCCCACTTGACTTCACATTCCAGGATGTCTGGCTCTAGGTGAGTGATCACACCATCGTGATTATCTGGGTCGTGAAGATCTTTTTTGTACAGTTCTTCTGTGTATTATTGCCACCTCTTCTTAATATCTTCTGCTTCTGTTAGGTCCATACCATTTCTTGTTCTTTATCGAGCCCATCTTTGCATGAAATGTTCCTTTGATATCTCTGATTTTCTTGAAGAGATCCCTAGTCTTTCCCATTCTGTTGTTTTCCTCTATTTCTTTGCATTGATTGCTGAAGAAGGCTTTCTTACCTCTTGCTATTCTTTGGAACTCTGCATTCAGATGCTTGTATCTTTCCTTTTCTCCTTTGCTTTTTGCTTCTCTTCTTTTCACAGCTATTTGTAAGGCCTCCCCAGACAGCCATTTTGCTTTTTTGCATTTCTTTTCCATGGGGATGGTCTTGGTCCCTGTCTCCTGTACAATGTCACGAACTTCATTCCATAGTTCATCAGGCACTCTATCAGATCTAGTCCCTTAAATCCATTTTTCACTTCCACTGTATAATCATAAGGGATTTGATGTTGCCTTAAAAAACGGCCATTGATTAAGCGTTCATGCTTGGCAACACATTTATCTTAATACCAACAATAAATTGACTCCTAGTTTAATACTGGACTAATCTATTAATTAAAAGAAACAATAATGTTAATATGACTAACAAGAAATATTTCTTCTTGCATAAGCTTATATAAGTAATGGAATCACTGGTAGTTAACAACAAATCTAAGTCAGTGTTAAATTATTTATTAAAATTACTCTTAACCTGACAGAGGTATGCACCTACTGAAAGATTTTAAAAAAGTAAAAGGAATTCAACAAGTACAAACCTTGCCTATTTACCGAGAGTATCACCTCTAGCCTGACTAGGATTAGAGGCACTGCTTGCCCAGTGAAATCTATTATCCTGACCCTGCAAAGGCAGCATAATCGCTTGTTTTCTGAATAAAGACTTGTGTGAGTGGCCACACAAGGGTTTTCCTATCTCTTAATCAGTGAAATTGACCTTCCTGTGAAGAGGTAGGAATAACAAAATAAGACCAGAGGACTGTATGGAGCTTTATTTATAATGCCCCCCCCACCCCAATGAACTAAATCATCATGGGATAATAAAACTTTGATATGGGTTAGCGGTTTTGTTTGGAGTGATCTCAGAGAACAAAAAAGTCTCTGAATGACTAAAATTTAGACCAAATAGTCAAAATGTTTGATCCCTTACTGATCCAAAAAATTGATCAATGGAGCAAGTTACACTACAGATAACAGCATAGTCCTACTCTAGAGTTCATATCAACAGTAGGGTTTAAAATCTTGATGTTGGGTCAGGACATCCCAGTGGCATAACCAGTATTAAATATTCATTTATTCAATAGTTAAGGTCCTATGTAATCTGAGTTTACACCAGAGTAATCCAAGTCAGTTTCTATTATAAATTTCTCCCAGTACAAAAAGACAGAAATAAGGCCTACTTTTCAAAAGCACCTTAAAACTGGTTGATGATATAATCTTAATTCATGAAAACACCCTGCCAGAGAACACAGGTTAGACTGCAGAGCCTAGTAATTGTATAAAAAAATCATTACTATTAGAGGTTCAATTCTCCTCCTTAACAGAATGTTTAAAATTAACATTCTAACACTCTTCATCCTGTTTCTTCTAACCGTGGCATTCCTCACACTAACTGAATGAAAAGGTATTAGGTTACATACAACTTTGAAAAGAACCAAACTTCACTGACTCATATGGTGTACTATAGCCTATCACTGACACAGTTAAATTATTAAAGAACCACGATGACCAGCCAGTCTTTGATTTGCATATTTATTATCACATCCATTCTAAAAGTATATAGTAATTTATATCTTTTGTGCAGTTTCTGTTTTTTTCTATGTAAGGAGTTTATCTCTAAAGGACATTATCTGTTTCTATGTAAGGAGATATATCTGTTATCATATTTTAATGTAAAAGTACTAATATATTATTTGGAAAGTAGCTGGTGACTGACTCAGTGGAACAAGGCTAGTATGTACATTGGGGATTAAGGAACATGGTCCCTTGGAGTCAATGGATAGATTGGAGGATATTTTCAAGGAGTCTTCTGCAGCCTGACAGAGGCAAATTAAGTCCTCTATTAGGAGATTTAAGATGACAATTTTAGGATCTACCTTTCCTGTGCTCTTCTTTTCTGTGGCTTCCCTGGTGGCTCAGATGGTAAAGAATCTGCCTGTGAAGTGGGAGACCCAGGTTCTTTCCCTGGGTTGAGAAGATCCCCTGGACAAGGAAATGGCAACCCACTCCAGTATTGTTGCCTGGAGAGTTCCGTGGACAGAGAAGTCTGGCATGCTGCTGTCCATGGGTTTGCAGAGTCGGACATGGCTGAGCAACTATTACTAACTTCTTGTGTCTCTAGAACATTTCACAGTTCTGTGCAGTTTGACATATTTACCACTCTGCATCCTATTTGCTTTGTTTTCAGAATAGAGAAAAATAAAAAATAATACCTTTCCTGTCTGAAAGCAGGAATCTTAGGTTTGCTAAATTAAAAGTTTCTTTCGGGTGAGTACCATGCCTAATTTTTTAAAAATTATTGATCTTTTTGTAGCTATCATAGATCTGGCACATAGTTGGCACACAGTCAATGTTTGTTGAGTAAAAGTACATGATAATCTTGGAGAATTTTGAGCATTGCTTTACTGGTATGTGAGATGAGTGCAATTATGCAGTAGTTTGAGCATTCTTTGGCATTGCCTTTCTTTGGGATTGGAATGAAAACTGACCTTTTCCAATCCCGTGGCCACTGCTGAGTTTTCCAAATTTGCTGGCATATTGAGTGCAGCACTTTCACAGTGTCATCCTTTAGGCTTTGAAATAGCTGAACTGGAATTCCATCACCTCCACTAGCTTTGTTCATAGTGATGCTTCCTAAGGCCCACTTGACTTCACATTCCAGGATGTCTGGCTCTAGGTGAGTGATCACACCATCGTGATTATCTGAGTTGTGAAGATCTTTTTTATATAGTTCTTTGTGTATTCTTGCCACCTCTTTAATATCTTCTGCTCAGGAGATACAGTGACTAAATCTAATACATGACTAAACTAAATCCTAAACTGGAGGAAGAAGAAAGCCCTAAAGGACTTTATTTATTCCTTTTAAAAAATAGACATTAGATTATAAAAGGATATCTTTGTTCTTAGGAGGTACACGTTTAAGTATTTGGGAATAAAGGGCACAGTATACGCACCTTACTCTCAAATGTTTCAGAAAATATGTTTATCTGTATGTGAAAATGACGATGCAGATGTTAAAATTTGGCAGACTGGATAAAGTATATATAGTAGTTCTCCTAACATCATAGTTAAATAGTATTATAATTTAGAACTTAAAACAAATCTTGCTGCTGCTGCTGCTGCTCAGTCGCTTCAATCATGTCCGACTCTGTGCAGTCCCATAGATGGCAGCCCACTAGGCTCCTCTGTCCCTGGGATTCTCCAGGCAAGAATACTGGAGTGGGCTGCCATTTCCTTCTCCAATGCATGGAAATGAAAAGTGAAAGTGAAGTCGCTCAGTCGTGTCCGACTCTTAGCGACCCCATGGACTGGAGCCTACCAGGCTCCTCTGTCCATGGGATTTTCCAGGCAAGAGTACTGGGGTGGGGTGCCATTGCCTTCCCCGAAAACAAATCTTAGGTATAATTTATTAAATTTTCATCTATCATGTACTTTTCTTTAATGTTCACTTCAGCTTGTTTCAGTAAAAATCTATTAAATTTTCCCTTAGCTCCATAAATACGTTTTGTTTTTTTTTTTTAAGTAGATCTATTTTTTATTATCTTAAATATTTTGAAGGAAATTCAAGAGTAAGGATCTGTTATGTTTTTCAAACTGGGTATAAAGAATTGCAGACTTATTGGTGGGCATTTATATTGTGATATGCATTATTTTTAAAGCACTTTACATTTAGTAATTTATTTTATTTCAGATCAGCATTATGCTTACACCTTGTTTTGATATGCTTTTTCAAATTTGGCTTCCCTTGTGGCTCAGCTGGTAAAGAATCCACCTGCAATTCAGGAGACCTGGGTTTGATCCCTGGTTTGGGAACTTCCCCTGGATAAGGAAAAGGCTACCCACTCCAGTATTCTGGCCTGGAGAATTGAATGTGTATAGTCTGTGGCGTCACAAAGAATCGGAGATGACTGAATGACTATGACTTTTGAAATTTAGCTAGACCAGATCTTAGATGCTAAGCCTCAGAAGCTTTGCGTTTTCTTACCTCCTTTTTTCCAGATACAGACTGTGGGAACTGGTGATTTGGAACTCAATATAGAAAATTGATATATATATTGAGAAAAAAAAATACTACCTTAGAATTATCTAGTTTGTACATAAAAGTCTAACTTCAGGGCAGACTTTTGTTGGCCTCATAATGTGGGAAGGATCCATACATAAGACTATTCTTCAGTAATTGTCCAGAAAAAGAAAGTAAATATGACTTTTAGTACCCAGGTAGGAGGCAGACTGATAATAGAAACCTGGTTCTACTAGACTTCAGTTTAACCAAGTGAAATAACCAAAAAATTAAAAACAGAAAGATAAGGGACTGATGTAGTATTGCTAACTTTTAAATGCTTTTTATTGAATTAAAACATGCATATTACACGGTGCATAAATACTGAGTATCATTTTGATGAAATTTTATGAAGTGAACACTTGTTTAACCAATACCAATACCAAGGTCAAGAAATAGAACATTTTCATCAATCCTGGAGCCTCCTTCATGCCCCCCTGACAGTCATCATGCTCTCCCAAAGGTAACGGTTATTCTGGTTTGATTCAGTATTCATTGGTATTGTCTATTTTTGAACTTAATTTTTTTTATGATCAACATCTTGTTGGCAGGAGTCATTCATATTGATTCATATGGCATAGCTCATCCTTTTTCATTGCTTTGTAATACTTCGTTATTTGTATATACCACAATTTATTCATCCATTGTACGGTTGATGAACATTTGATTCATATGGCATAGCTCATCCTTTTTCATTGCTTTGTAATACTTCATTATTTGTATATACCACAATTTATTCATCCATTGTACGGTTGATGAACATTTGGTTTATTGTCAGTTTTTGACTACTATAAACAGTTCTGCTGTGAACATTCTTGAGCATGTCTTTTGGCACACATGTATGCCTTTCTGTTGGATAAATAACCAAGGGGGAATATGCTGAGTCTCAGAGTATGTTTAGCTCTTGTAGATGCTTCCTAGTTTAGTTTTCCAAAGTGGTTGAATCAGTTTACACTTCGACCCACATTGTACATGAATTCTTGTTTCTCTTCATCCTCAACAACACTTAAAATTATTAGTGTTTCAAATTAATAACTCATCTGCTATAAATCTAATGAAATTTTTTGTAGTCTTAGTTTGTTATTCCCTGGTAACTTAAAAGGTTAGCGCACATTTATATATGCTTATTGATTCTTTGTTTTATCCTCTTTTGAGAAATGCCTGTTCATGTTATTTGCCTATTTTTTTTGTTGGGTTGTCTGTCTTACAGATTTGCAGTTTTTTATTTCTAGGATTAGTTTCTTGATAGATTAAGTGTTGAAGACTTCTATCTTACTTCTTTACTCTTTTAATATTACGTACTAATATAATTTGTTTATTTTAAAGTCTGTTTAATCAGACTCTTCTTTTATGGTTAGTGCTTTCTGTGTTTTAAGGATTCTTTGTCTCAAAGCCAAGAAGATAATTCTGCTATGTTTTCCTCTATAAACTTGAGTGTTTAGGTTTTTGCATGGTGTGTGGTAGGATTCGTGTTTTATTTTGTTTTCCACTTGGAAATTCATTTGGTTCAGCATTATTCATTGAAAAGACTATACTTTCCTACGGAATTCAGTAGTTAAAGTGACTGTTTATTTGTAGGTCTCTTTTTGGACTCTGTTTCTGTTCCATTGGTCTCTTTGGTGTTATGCCAGTGCCATACTCTTAATTATTATAGCTTTAAATTCTCCAGCCTTTGTTATTCAACATTGCTTTGGTTTTTCTTGCCCTTCTGAATTTTAATTAAGATTTTATACCCAGCCTATCAGTTTCCTAAAGAAGTAAATAAATAATAAATCCCTGCTTAATATTAAGCATGTTAAGTATTTTTTATTTATTATTGTCTAGTTTAATGTTGATTCTATAGATGGATTGGATATATTAAATATCTTTCCATATTGAGACTTTGAATACATTAACCATAGTTTATCTCCCATATATTCGATCTTTTAAAATTACTGTCAGAAATGTTTCGTTTTATGTGTAGAGGTCTTCCACATCTTTTAACTTTTAAAGTTAGTGATATTGTGATTCTGTTTTTTTTTAAGTCCTTACAGTTTATAAATTCATACTAGAGTATTTACAGATGAAATAATATAGTTTGGGGGATTTGATTCAAATAATACAGAGGAAGATGGGAAAGAATGGGGAAGGGACATAATAGGTGAAACAGTATTGACCGTGATTTGATAATTATTGAAAAATAGGTGATGGATACATGAGTTAATCATTATTCTTTTTTACTTTGGTGTGTATTTGAAATTTTCCATAACAGTAGGTTTAAAAATATGTATTAACTAAAGATTGAAACCCCAATATATAAGAATTCAAAAGTTTATAATAATTCTTTAAAAATAACTCTCATTTCATTACTCTGGAATCATTGGTAGGTGAAAGATCATTTATTCTTTATTTTCTGCACAGACTTTATTCCAGGATAACCAAATAGTTCAGAGGGAAAGTTGACTGTTATAGAAGAATCATAGGTAGTAATAAATGCTACTACCTATGATTGAGGATTAGAAGCTCACCACAGTGCAATTTCTAATAGAATTGTGATCCAGATAATGACCAGTTGTGTGCATGCATGCTCAGTTGATCAGTCGTGTCTGACTCTTTGCAATGCTATGGACTGTAGCCCACCCGGCTCTCCTGTCCATGGCATTCTCCAGACAAGAATACTGGAGTGGGTTGCCATTTCTTCCTCCAGAGGATGGAATCTTCCTGACCTGGGGATTGAACCTGCATCTCCTGAATTGGCAGGTGAATTCCTTACTGCTGAGCCACCTTTAACTACTAAAGCCATGAGGTGAAAGTCTGTTGGGAAGTAGATATAATACAATGCATAGGCCAAAATGCAGTAAGCCTCTGTCTGACTGATTAGAACGAAGTACTCAATAGAATACCAAAAGCAGCTAGCTATGTGAGGACTCTGAAAGTTAATAATAGGCAAATTGAGAAGTCATAACTTGAAAAATAGCCTGTATAGTGGTGAATATGCCTTTTCTCTGTTTCCATGACCCAGCTTTGACCAGATAGTGGGCTGAACTAAGGAACTGCACAGTGGGTTTGGAAGTTTGCAAAAACCCCAAGAGAAGACCCTTATTTCTTACCAGAAGACAAGGAAAAGGAAATCACCTCCGCTTTCTTTTCTTTTTCTCTCCCAAGCCTGCCTCGAGACCATCTCCGCCTATAAAGTTGCATTGCTATGGTGGCACAAACACTAAAACTGAGAGAAAACCATTTTTCTTGTCAGAGGATTTGGGGAAAAGGCCTGTGGAAATTGATGCATGCTGGAGAAATCTCACAGGGAAGAGGGCTAAGGTGAAAGGAGACTCACAAAGGTCCCACCTTCCTCATGAGCTACACATGCATGGAAGGACCCAAAGAAACAAAGAAAAGACAGAGAACTGACCTACAATGTAAACCACTGTTCAAATCCTAGACTTGCTGGAGTGATGCATGCAGAGGATGAACCCAAATAGCATAGTAAAGACTTAGAAAACTGAGCTGACAGTAGTACTACCAACCTTGCTATGCTATGCTAAGTCACTTCAATCGTGTCCGAACTTGTAGTATGCTGCTGCTGCTAAGTCGCTTCAGTCGTGTCCGACTCTGTGCGACCCCATAGACGGAAGCTCACCAGGCTCCCCTGTCCCTGGGATTCTCCAGGCAAGAACACTGGAGTGGGTTGCCATTTCCTTCTCCAATGCATGAAAGTGAAAAGTCAAAGTGAAGTCGCTCAATCGTGTCCGACTCTTAGCGACCCCACGGACTGGAGCCTACCAGGCTCCTCCGTCCATGGGATTTTCCAGGCAAAAGTACTGGGGTGGGGTGCCATTGCCTTCCCCGAACTTGTAGTATAAACTTAGGCAAAAACAAAAGGCAGGTTCTTTAGAGGATGTTAACGGAATCTAATTTCATAAACTAATATTCAGAATGCCTAGGATATAACACAGTTATTTTACATACAAAGAAACAGGAAAATCTGACTATTTTTACAAGAAAAGACAATAAATAGATGCCAACCCTGAGATGATTCGGATGATGGAATTACCAGAAAAAGACTTTAAAGTAACTGCTATGTTATATCCCTGAGCAGTGAAGCAAAAGTAATCATTTTTGAAATGAATAGAAAGATAGTTCTCCTCTGATATAGAACCATATAAAAGAATCAAGTGGTAATATCAGAACTGAAAATATATGAAACACAAATTTACTACATGGACTCAATAGCAGACTTGAAGATAATCATCAGTAGAAATCTCAAATCATGTTTCTTCTGTATCTAGGGTATGTCTCTCTTCTATAATGCTTCTTATGTCTAGGTTGCATCCTGTGAAGCCTGGTCATAGGCTTTCTAGCTATGAATTAGCATGCCATTTACATATCCTCTTTTATGCTTAATTATTCTTTTTTTTTTTTTAAATTTTATTTTGCTTAACTTTACAATATTGTATTGCTTTTGCCATACATCAAGATGGATCCGCCACAAGTATACATGTGTTCCCCCTCCTGAACCCTTCTCCCTCCTCCCTCCCCATACCATCCCTCTGGGTTGTCCCAGTGCACCAGCCCCAGGCATCCGTTATCAGGCATCATACCTGGACTGGCGACTCATTTCAGATATGATATTATACATATTTCAAAGCTATTCTCCCAAAACATCCCACCCTCTCCCGTTTCCAGAGTCCAAAAGTCTGTTCTATACATCAGTGTCTCTTTTGCTGTCTCGTAAACAGGGTTATTGTTACCATCTTTCTAAATTCCATATATATGCGTTAGTATACTGTATTTGTGTTTTTCTTTCTGGCTTACTTCACTCTGTATAATAGGCTCCAGTTCCATCCACCTCATTAGAACTGATTCAAATGTATTCTCTTTAATGGCTGAGTAATACTCCATTGTGTGTATGTACCACAGCTTTCTTATCCTTTTCATCTGCTGATGGACATCTAGGTTGCTTCCAAGTCCTGGCTATTGTAAACAGTGCGGCTATGAACATTGGGGTACATGTGTCTCTTTCAATTCTGGTTTTCTCAGTGTGTATGCCCAGCAGTGGGATTGCTGGGTCATAAGGCAGTTCTATTCCCAGTTTTTTGAGGAATCTCCATACTGTTCTCCATAGTGGCTGCACTAGTTTGCATTCCCACCAACAGTGTAAGAGGGTTCCCTTTTCTCCACACCCTCTCCAGCATTTATTGCTTGTGGACTTTTGGATCGCAGCCATTCTGACTGGTGTGAAATGGTACCTCATAGTGGTTTTGATTTGCGTTTCTCTGATAATGAGTGATGTTGAGCATCTTTTCATGTGTTTGTTAGGCATCTGTATGTCTTCTTTGAAGAAATGTCTAGTTCTTTGGCCCATTTTTTGATTGGGTCATTTATTTTTCTGGAATTGATCTGTAGGAGTTGCTTGTATATTTTTGAGATTAGTTGTTTGTCTGTTGCTTGATTTGCTATTATTTTATCCCATTCTGAAGGCTGTCTTTTCACCTTGCTTACAGTTTCCTTTGTTGTGCAGAAGCTTTTAAGTTTAATTAGGTCCCATTTGTTTATTTTTGATTTTATTTCCGATATTCTGGGAGGTGGGTCATAGAGGATCCTGCTGTGATGTATGTCAGAGAGTGTTTTGCCTATGTTTTCCTCTAGGAGTTTTATGGTTTCTGGTCTTACATTTAGATCTTTAATCCATTTTGAGTTTATTTTTGTGTATGGTGTTAGAAAGTGTTCTAGTTTCATTCTTTTACAAGTGGTTGACCAGTTTTCCCAGCACCACTTGTTAAAGAGATTGTCTTTAATCCATTGTATATTCTTGCCTCCTTTATCAAAGATAAGGTGTCCATATGTGCGTGGATTTATCTCTGGGCTTTCTATTTTGTTCCATTGATCTATATTTCTGTCTTTGTGCCAGTACCATACTGTCTTGATGACTGTGGCTTTGTAGTAGAGCCTGAAGTCAGGCAGGTTGATTCCTCCAGTTCCATTCTTCTTTCTCAAGATAGCTTTGGCTATTCGAGATTTTTTGTATTTCCATACAAATTGAGAAATTATTTGTTCTAGCTCTGTGAAGAATACCGTTGGTAGCTTGATGGGGATTGCATTGAATCTATAAATTGCTTTGGGTAGTATACTCATTTTCACTATATTGATTCTTGCAATCCATGAACATGGTATATTTCTCCATCTATTAGTGTCCTCTTTGATTTCTTTGACCAGTGTTTTATAGTTTTCTATATATAGGTCTTTAGTTTCTTTAGGTAGATATATTCCTAAGTATTTTATTCTTTTGGTTGCAATGGTGAATGGAATTGTTTCCTTAATTTCTCTTTCTATTTTCTCATTATTAGTGTACAGGAATGCAAGGGATTTCTGTGTGTTGATTTTATATCCTGCAACTTTACTATATTCATTGATTAGTTCTAGTAATTTTCTGGTGGAATCTTTAGGCTTTCTACATAGAGGATCATGTCATCTGCAAACAGTGAGAGTTTTACTTCTTCTTTTCCAATTTGAATTCCTTTTATTTCTTTTTCTGCTCTGATTGCTGTGGCCTGTAGTTTTCTTTTTTTGTGGCATCTTTGTCAGGTTTGGGTATTAGGGTGATGATGGCCTCATAGAATGAGTTTGGAAGTTTGCCTTCCTCTGCAATTTTCTGGAACAGTTTGAGTAGGATAGGTGTTAGCTCTTCTCTAAATTTTTGGTAGAATTCAGCTGTGAAGCCGTCTAGACCTGGGCTTTTGTTTGCTGGAAGATTTCTGATTACAGTTTCAATTTCCGTGCTTGTGATGGGTCTGTTAAGATTTTCTATTTCTTCCTGATCCAGTTTTGGAAAGTTGTACTTTTCTAAGAATTTGTCCATTTCTTCCACATTGTCCATTTTATTGCCATATAATTGCTGATAGTAGTCTCTTATGATCCTTTGTATTCCTGTGTTGTCTGTTGTGATCTCTCCATTTTCATTTCTAATTTTATTGATTTAATTTTTTCTCCCTTTCTTTCTTGATGAGTCTGGCTAATGGTTTGTCGATTTTATTTACCCTTTCAAAGAACCAGCTTTTGGCTTTGTTGATTTTTGCTATGGTCTCTTTTGTTTCTTTTGCATTTATTTCTGCCCTAATTTTTAAGATTTCTTTCCTTCTACTAACCTTGGGGTGCTTCATGTCTTCCTTTTTTAGTTGCTTTAGGTGTAGAGTTAGGTTATTTATTTGACTTTTTTCTTGTTTCTTGAGGTATGCCTGTATTGCTATGAACTTTCCCCTTAGGACTGCTTTTACAGTGTCCCACAGGTTTTGGGTTGTTGTGTTTTCATTTTCATTCGTTTCTATGCAGATTTTGATTTTTCTTGATTTCTACTGTGATTTGTTGGTTATTCAGCAGCGTGTTGTTCAGCCTCCATATGTTGGAATTTTTAATAGTTTTTCTCCTGTTATTGAGATTTACTGCATTGTGGTCAGAAAAGATACCTGGAATGATTTCAGTTTTTCTGAACTTACCAAGGCTAGATTTATGGCCCAGGATGTGGTCCATCCTGGAGAAGGTTCCGTGTGCGCTTGAGAAAAAGGTGAAATTCATTGTTTTGGGATGAAATGTCCTATAGATATCAATTAGGTCTAACTGGTCTATTGTATCGTTTAAAGTTTGTGTTTCCTTGTTAATTTTCTGTTTAGTTGATCTATCCATTGGTGTGAGTGGGGTATTAAAGTCTCCCACTATTATTGTGTTATTGTTGATTTCTCCTTTCATACTTGTTAGTATTTGTCTTACATATTGCGGTGCTCCTATGTTGGGTGCATATATATTTATAATTGTTATATCTTCTTCTTGGATTGATCCTTTGATCATTATGTAGTGACCTTCTTTGTCTCTTTTCACAGCCTTTGTTTTAAAGTCTATTTTATCTGATATGAGTATTGCTGCTCCTGCTTTCTTTTGGTCCCTATTTGCATGGAAAATCTTTTTCCAGCCCTTCACTTTCAGTCTGTATGTGTCCCCTGTTTTGAGGTGGGTCTCTTGTAGACAACATATGTAGGGGTCTTGTTTTTGTATCCATTCGGCCAGTCTCTGTCTTTTGGTTGGGGCATTCAACCCATTTACATTTAAGGTAATTATTGATAAGCATGATCCCGTTGCCATTTACTTTATTGTTTTGGGTTTGAATTTATATACCCTTTTTGTGTTTCCTGTCTAGAGAATGTCCTTCAGTATTTGTTGGAGAGCTGGTTTGGTGGTGCTGAATTCTCTCAGCTTCTGCTTGTCTGTAAAGGTTTTGATTTCTCCTTCATATTTGAATGAGATCCTTGCTGGGTACAATAATCTGGGCTGTAGGTTCTTTTCTTTCATCACTTTAAGTATGTCTTGCCATTCCCTCCTGGCTTGGAGAGTTTCTATTGAAAGATCAGCTGTTATCCTTATGGAAATTCCCTTGTGTGTTAATTGTTGTTTTTCCCTTGCTGCTTTTAATATTTGTTCTTTGTGTTTGATCTTTGTTAATTTGATTAATATGTGTCTTGGGGTGTTTCGCCTTGGGTTTATCCTGTTTGGGACTCTCTGGGTTTCTTGGACTTGAGTGATTATTTCCTTCCCCATTTTAGGGAAGTTTTCAACTATTATCTCCTCTAGTATTTTCTCATGGTCTTTCTTTTTGTCTTCTTCTTCTGGGACTCCTATGATTCGAATGTTGTAACGTTTGATATTGTCCTGGAAGTCTCTGAGATTGTCCTCATTTCTTTTAATTCATCTTTCTTTTTTCCCTCTGATTCATTTATTTCTACCATTCTATCTTCTAATTCACTAATTCTATCTTCTGCCTCTGTTATTCTACTATTTGTTGCCTCCAGAGTGTTTTTGATCTCATTTATTGCATTATTCATTATATCTTGACTCTTTTTTATTTCTTCTAGGTCCTTGTTAAACCTTTCTTGCATCTTCTCAATGCTTTTCTCCAGGCTATTTATCTGTGATTCCATTTTGATTTCCAGATTTTGGATTAATTTCACTATCATTATTCAGATTTCTTTATCAGGTATATTCGCTATTTCTTCCTCTTTTGTTTGGTTTGGTGGGCATTTATCCTGTTCCTTTACCTGCTGGGAATTCTTCTGTCTCTTCATCTTGTTTAAATTGCTGAGTTTGGGGTGTCCTTACTGTATTCTGGCAGTTTGTGGAGTTCTCTTTATTGTGGCATTTCCTCACTGTGTGTGAGTTTGTAGAGGTAGCTTGTCAAGGTTTCTTTGTTAGGGTAGCTTGTGTCGGTGTTCTGGTGGATGCAGCTGGATTTCTTCTCTCTGGAGTGCAATGAAGTGTCTAGTAATGAGTTATGAGATGTCTATGATTTTGGGGTCACTTTGGGTAGCCTGTATATTGGATCTCAGGGCTGTGTTCCTGTGTTTCTGGAGAATTTGCTTGGTATGTCTTGCTGTGGAACTTGTTGGCCCTTGTGTGATGCTTGGTTTCAGTGTAGTTATGGAGGCATTTGATGAGCTCTTGTCAATTAATGTTCTGTGGGATCAGGGTTTGGACTTAAGCCTCCTGCTTCCAGTCATCGGTCTTATTTTTACAGTAGTCTCAAAAACTTCTCCTTCTATACTGCACTCCACAACTGGACCGCTCAGAGATGTTCACGGAGTTATACAGAGAAGAGAAGAGGGAGGAAGGAGACAGAGGTGGTCAGGAGAATAAAAGGAGGGAATGAAAAGGAGAGACACAGATCCAGTCAGTAATCAGTTCCCTAAGTGTTATCCTTTATTTGGAACACTCAGAAATTCACAGAGTTGGATAGAGTAGAGAGGGGTTAGGGAGGAGATACAGGCGGACTGGTGGAGAAAAAGGAGAGTCCGTAGGTGGAGAGAACAGTCTAGCCAGTAATCTCGCTCCCTAGTAACAAGTGAGTACTGATGATTAGGTTCTTAAAGGTACAGAATTGGTAACAAATACCTAAAAGCAAAAGTTACAAATCTAGAGTAGAGTTTGGAGATTCAAAAATACAGTGTTAAAGAAAAGAAGAAGGAAAAGAAAGAGAGAAAAAGAAAAAAGAAGAAGAAAAAAAAGGTGGTCACAAAAGTTATAAAGAAAATATAGGTACAAAATGATAACCAATATTACAAAGCAAAAGTTAAAAATGTAGAGTAGAGTTTGGAGTTTTAATAATACAATGTTAAAGAAAAGAAGAAGAAAAAGAAAGATAGAAGGAAAAAAAGCGAAAAAAAAAAAGAAAATAAAAACAAAACCAAAAACAAAGTCACAAAAATTATAAAGAAGATATAGGCACAAATTGATTACATATACCAGAAAGCATAAATTAAAGATCTAGATTGGAGTTTGGAATTTCAGGAATACTATGCTTAATTATTCTTACATGAAGGGCTTCCCTGGTGGCTCAGCATTAAAGAATCTTGCCTGCAATGCAGAAGACATAGGTTCCATCCCTGGGTCAGGAAGATCTCCTGAAGAAGAAAATGGCAACCCAGTATTCTTGCCTGGAAAACCCCATGGACAGAGAGAGGAGTCTGGTGGGCTACATTCCGTGGGGTTGCAGAAAAGTCAGACATGACTTAGGGACTAAACAACAACTCTTACTTGAATACTGCAAATGTGTCTGTATCAAGGGAGTTCCAGCTCCCTTGGAGCATCAAAGGAACTTGATACTTGGAGTATCAAGGGAACAGATTCAGATAGGGTTGGCCTGTCATCTTCCCAGACCTTGTCATTTCAGGTGAGGTTCAAGCAGTCAGTCAGTCAGTGGACTGAAAAAAATAATAGTCGGCTAAGGTACTTAATATATCGTGTAGTTTTGCTTATTTGATAGCTTTAAAAGTAAATAGGTATAGAAAAGTGGAAATGGACAACATACACAGAAATCGTGCACTGTAAAATCTTACGATTTAAAGGAAATGAATTTTATCTTGAAAATAAATGTAGATATAATAATTTTAGTGAGGAAAAAACACATTGATGATGACAGTTTTCTGAATAATATTTGGTTCAGAATGCATCGAAACTTATTTAATGAGCTGATTTTCAGGTGATCGTGAACTTGCCTGACCTGCTTGGCTACACAAATGCAACCTGGTAGTTTACCAAAATTTTAATAGATCAAAACAATGATTGCACTGCAAAAAGAGGAGTATTTGTAGCCTTGACAGTATAAGTTTTGGTAGTATTTATGTACATCTGGTGGCCTCATCAATGAAGTATATGTCAAAACATTGTTATAAGATTTATACATATTAGTTGTAAGTTCGGGGAAGGCAATGGCACCCCACCCCAGTACTTTTGCCTGGAAAATCCCATGGACGGAGGATCCTGGTAGGCTCCAGTCCATGGGGTCGCTGAGAGTCGGACACGACTGAGCGACTTCACTTTCACTTTTCACTTTCATGCATTGGAGAAGGAAATGGCAACCCACTCCAGTATTCTTGCCTGGAGAATCCCAGGGACAGGGGAGCCTGGTGAGCTTCCGTCTGTGGGGTCGCACAGAGTCGGACACGACTGAAGCGACTCAGCAGCAGCAGCAGCAGCAGTTGTAAGTTATTAAATGTCTCATGAGCTGACCTTAAACCTATTATTTTCGCAGTATTACTTAATCAGATTTCTTACAGGTCCCTGTAGTTTATAGCACTGATAAAATTCTGTACTTTGAGTTGATATAATTTACTCTCTCTTTTAATTTACTCTCTCTTTTTCTGGAGACCCATCTGAGAAATTTACATAAAGTGCTTCTTAAAAATAAAACATCCCAGAAAGGCTGGGATCTATCAATGCTGTTAGACATCTGTTTGATACTTACAGATTATGCCATTTTATATGGTGTAGCCCATTAAATTGGAGAAGGCAGTGGCACCCCACTCCAGTACTGTTGCCTGGAAAATCCATGGATGGAGGAGCCTGGTAGGCTGCAGTCCATGGGGTCGCTAAGAGTCGGACACGACTGAGCGACTTCACTTTCACTTTTCACTTTCATGCATTGGAGAAGGAAATGGCAGCCCACTCCAATATTCTTGGTCCCAGGGGTGGGGGAGTCTGGTGGGCTGCCGTCTATGGGGTCGCACAGAGTTGGACATGACTGAAGCGACTTAGAAGCAGCAGCAGCAGCAGCCCATTAAATAATTGTCCAAAAGGGAAATCTGCTGTCATATTCATTTGTATATTAAACTAAGACTTTGGCCATTGAGAAAAGCATGCCTTGAGCCTGTTGCATATATCAATAAAGTTAGACATTCAGTTGCATTTGAACTCATGCAACTGGGATTCTCAGGTATAGTATTTTTCAGTTCCCTTCAAGAAAGACAAAAGGAAAAGAGCTCAGATAGTTACAAAGTTCTGAATGGTGATACAGTCTTATATATTGATGGATCAGATTATTTAATGTTTATCCCCAGAAGATATTTTGTGTTCACAAATACCCTTTCTCCCTCCAGAGTCAGAATAATCTACCTAGGAAACCACAGGAACTAATCCCATTATGCCCTACTTTCCTTTATTTCAGTCACCAGAAGAGGATCAAGACTCAGGTCACCCCATACCACCTAGACTTTTGTTCCTACACGCTCTGTATATCCCCGCATTGATACCATCCCCCTTTCCCAATTTTCAAAATCCTTTGATTGTGTCCTCTAGACACATTATCATTAGCAAAACATCCTATTTCCTCAATATTGTTTTTGCACACTTTCTTCCCATTTCCTGCCCCAACAGATCTCTCTTTGCCAGGAGTTCTGTTCTCACTCCAGGCCTTACCATTTACCATTGGGTGGAATTCAGCTCATTGGAGGGAGTTTTCTTGGATCATAGTATGTGGTAGGCAGAATAATGGTCCTTCAGTAATGTCCATATCCTAAGTTCCCAGAAACTGTGACTGTTAGGTTTGATGACAAAGAGGAGTAAAGGTTGCTAATCAGCTGACCTTATAATGGGATCATTATCTTGGATTACCTGGGTGGGCCCAGTGTAAGTACAAGTGTCTTGATAAGGTAAGAGGGAAGCAAAAGAGATGACAGCCTGAGAAGGATGTGACCTGCTCCTGGCTTTGATCATTGAGGAGGGGATCCCTGAGCCAAAGATAGCAGGCAGCCGTTCAGTTCAGTTCAGTTCAGTTCAGTTAAGTCGCTCAGTGTCTGACTCTTTGCGACCTATGAATCGCAGCCCACCAGGCCTCCCTGTCCATCACCAACTCCCAGAGTTCACTCAGACTCACATCCATTGAGTCAGTGATGCCATCCAGCCATCTCATCCTCTCTCGTCCACTTCTCCTCCTGCCCCCAATCCCTCCCAGCATCAGAGTCTTTTCCAACGAGTCAACTCTTCGCATGAGGTGGCCAAAGTACTGGAGTTTCAGCTTTAGCATCATTCCTTCCAAAGAACACCCAGGGCTGATCCCCTTCAGAATGGACTGGTTGGATCTCCTTGCAGTCCAAGGGACTCTCAAGAATCTTCTCCAACACCACAGTTCAAAAGCATCAATTCTTTGGTGCTCAACTTTCTTCACAGTCTAACTCTCACATCCATACATGACCACTGGAAAAACCATAGCCTTGACTAGACGGACCTTTGTTGGCAAAGTAATGTCTCTGCTTTTGAATATGCTATCTAGGTTGGTCATAACTTTCCTTCCAAGGAGTAAGCGTCTTTGAATTTCATGGCTGCAGTCACCATCTGCAGTGATTTTGGAGCCCAGAAAAATAAAGTCCGACATTGTTTCCACTGTTTCCCCATCTATTTCCCATCAAGTGATGGGACCGGATGCCATGATCTTCGTTTTCTGATTGTTGAGTTTTAAGCCAGCTTTTTCCCTTTCCTCTTTCACTTTCATCAAGAGGCTTTTTAGTTCCTCTTCACTTTCTGCCATAAGGGTGGTGTCATCTGCATATCTGAGGTTATTGATATTTTTCCCGGCAATCTTGATTCCAGCTTGTGCTTCTTCCAGTCCAGCGTTTCTCATGATGTACTCTGCATAGAAGTTAAATAAGCAGGGTGACAGTATACAGCCTTGACAAATTCCTTTTCCTATTTAGAACCAGTCTGTTGTTCCATGTCCAGTTCTAACTGTTGCTTCCTGACCTGCATACAAATTTCTCAAGAGGCAGATCAGGTGGTCTGGTATTCTCATCTTTCAGAATTTTCCAGTTTATTGTGATCCACACAGTCAAAGGCTTTGGCATAGTCAAGAAAGCAGAAATAGATGTTTTTCTGGAACTCTCTTGCTTTTTCCATGATCCAGTGGATGTTGGCAATTTGATCTCTGGTTCCTCTGCCTTTTCTAAAACCAGCTTGAACATCAGGAAGTTCACGGTTCACATATTGCTGAAGCCTAGCTTGGAGAATTTTGAGCATTACTTTACTAGCGTGTGAGATGAGTGCAATAGTGCGGTAGTTTGAGCATTCTTTGGCATTGCCTTTCTAAAGGCAGCCTTTAGAAGCTTGTAAAGAAAGACTGGGAAACAGATTTTCCCGTTCAAATTTCCAGAAAGAAATGCAGCCCAGCTGACGCCTTGAGTTCCACCCAATGGTAAATGGTAAGGCCTGGAGTGAGAACAGAACTCCTGGCAAAGAGAGATCCGTTGGGGCAGGAAATGGGAAGAGAGTGTGCAAAAACAATATTGAGGAAATAGGATGTTTTGCTAATGATAATGTGTCTAGAGGACACAATCAAAAGATTTTGAAAATTGGGAAAGGGGGATGGTATCAATGCGGGGATATACAGAGCGTGTAGGAACAAAAGTCTAGGTGGTGTGGGGTGACCTGAGTCTTAATCTTCTCCTGGTGACTGATATAAAGGAAAGTAGGGCATAATGGGATTAGTTCCTGTGGTTTCCTAGGTAGATTATTGTGACTATGGAGGGAGAAAGGGTTTGGGAAAGGCTGATGTATCAAGAGCAGCCAGATATTTTAGACCTGTGTTAAGTTTCTATTACTCCCATAGAATGACAAACTTAGAAAGTACTGCAAACTTAATGGTTTAAAACAGAACAAATTTATTATTAGTATTTTACAGTCCTGCAGCTCAGAAGTTTCATAAGGGTCTCACTGGGCTAAACCAAGAGGTGTCAGTAGGGCTGCATTCTTCCTGGGAGCCTCAGAGGAGAGAGAATGTTTCCTTGTATGTTCAAGCTTCCAGAAGCTGCCTGTATTCCTTGACTTGTGGCTGTCTTCTTTCACCTTCAAAACCAGCCACATTTCCTGTTTCTCTTGTGTCTCACATCGCTCTGACCATGGACAGGATAGGTCCTCTGCTTTTAATGACTTGTGTGATTACATTGGATCATCCAGATAATCTGGCATAAACTAACTGCTCATCTCAAAATCTTTAACCTTATTGCATCTACGTAGTCCCTTTTTGAAATGTATTTGCTGATTTCAGGGATTAGGGCATGGTCCTTTTAGTGGGGCCTTATTCCGCCTATGACAGGGTCCCCTCTTTCTTCCTGTGAATACTAATGCAGGGCTTGGTGCAGGATGGTATCCAGGTTTAGGGTGTGGTACCTGGTTCAGTGTGTAGTTGATGCTGAGTCTTGGGCTTGAACTCTTGCTGCACTTCAGATCTTCTGTGAGGCTCATTTGAGGCTGAGGACAGCCTCGGGCCTCACTCTCATCTCAAAAAAAGGGTTAAGGTGCTGATGTATTCTGTGGACCAGATCAGTCCATCACATGAAGAGGGAAAGTGAAAGTGAAAGTTGCGCAGTTGTGTCCAACTCTTTGCAACCCCTTGGACTTTCCATATAGTCCATGAAGTTCTCCAGGCCAGAATACTGGAGCAGGTAGCCTTTCCCTTCTCCGGGGGATCTTCCCAACCCAGGGATTGAACCCAGGTCTCCCACATTGCAGGCACATTCTTTACTGGCTGAGCCACAAGGGAACCCAGACATTATTTGAAGAAATAAATTTGTTGAATAATTACAGTAGTCTTGTGTGCTACCAGGAGAGCTGTATTAATCTTTCAGTTTTTGTTTACTTAATGAGGCTTCAGAAATGCTTCTCATCTAGATATTGACAGGGTAGAATTTTGATAGCATTTGATGTTTATCTTGAATCAGAATATTCTTTGGTTCTAAAAGGTCTGGATTGTGAGACTTTGATTTAGGGTGCATTTCTTATTTTTGCTGTCAATTTTAGATTTAAATTGGTGTTACAAACTACTGTAGAATTAAGAATTTTTTATCATGCTAATGTTTAATATCCATTGTGGAAGTGAACTAATGTTCCCATTCAGTACTGAATAAATTGAGAACTTTATTTCATTGAGAACTTAAATTTCATCTTTACTCATTCATTAAATAATTTTAAAAGTATTTCAGCCTTTCTTTATAAGTTAAAATTGTTCTCTTAGAAATAATTATCTTTTTAATTATAATACAAACAGTAATCTGCAGAAGCAAGTTTGACTTTTTCATAAATTATGATAAACATAGTTAAAGATTGTTGGGTTTTGTATTATATCAATTAAATTTCAGCACTACTTTTAATTAATGTTTATATCAATAGATCCTTCAGTCCCAGAAAGATCTGTGATATCAGATTTAACTAACCTAAATTCCAAAGTAGGTCAGTAGGTCAATAGGTTATTAGGTTAGAAAAGGATTTATTGTAGTTTCCATTTTTTAAACAGAGGTTCTTGAGTTAAACCTTTTAAATTAGTAATTTAATATTAATAATTAGATGAAATAAAATGCTTCTTCTGTAAGTTACAGGAACAAGTACTAGGAAGATAGTCTCTTTTACTCATGTTTGGTAATAGTAGCATGTTACTTTGTTACTCATGTTTTTTTTTTTTTTCCATTACCCAGGCTCTAATGTTGGACAGTTAAAAGGAAACAAACAAGAAAAAGGCAGCAGTTAAGGTTTCCTTGTTATAAAATAATACATGTTCTTAGAAAAATTTTAGAAAGTGCTAAAGAAAAAGTAAAATGGAAAAAATCCATAAGCTAATTACTCAAATAACAACAGTTGATACTTTGACATATTTTGGGTTTATGTTCAATATATTTTAATGTCACGGTTACTGCTGTTGGATGTTTAAAATCTTTCTAGTTTTACTGTTTTAAATAATAATGCATTCACTGTCAAACTTTGAATACATCTCTGATTATTTCCTTTTTTTCTGCCCAAAATGAGATTACTAGGTCAAAGGACTTAAGCGTTTCCAGTTATTGACACTTCTTACCAAACCTTTTTTTAAGAAAAGAAGTCCTCATTTACTCTCAGTGTCTATTTCATTTCTCTGTCACAAACTTCTTAGACTGTTATTAAATGTAATAGACACTTGAGAGTCATTTTCTTGTCCTCAGTACAGTGTTGACATTGTCAACTTCTTGAAGTACTCTTTTCTTTTAATTTTAGTGATAAATAATCCTTCATGGCTTTCTTCTTTATCTTTGATTGGTCCTTTTCCATCTAGTTGACAGTATTATTAACACTAATTATACTTAAAATTTATCACTCCATTGTTGGGTTTTCTACATACTTTTTGAAACATGTAACATAGCTGATCCTCAGAACAATTTTATGGGCTAGGTACTTCTGTTATCTCCATGAGCCATAATTCACATTCAGGAACTGTTTCCAAAGCCCATGTCTTTACATTGTTTTGCTCTGCCTTCTCCCCATTTTATTGGCTACTCTTCTGCTTGTCTCTGAAATGTTACTTTTTTCATTAGATTTGAGCCTTAGCCTTTTTTTCTCCTTTTGTATGTTTTTTTTCCTAGAGAAATCCATTTAATCATTATCTTTAATGTGCATATTTACTTTGATGGTTCCCACTTTACATCTTCACCCAGTTCTTTCCTGAAAGCCACACCCATATTTCCAGCTGCCTGCACGACTGAAGCGACTTAGCATGCATGCATGCATTGGAGAAGGAAATGGCAACCTAGTCCAGTGTTCTTGCCTGGAGAACCCCAGGGACGGAGCAGTCTGGTGGGCTGCCGTCTATGAAGTTGCGCAGAGTCAAACATGACTGAAGCGACTTAGCAGCAGAGGCAGCTCAACATTTTTCCTCTTCCATGTCCCATAGATATCTTAAGCATAACATGTCTAAAACTGTATCCATCATTAGAAGTATTCGTGAGGTGTTTGTTTCACAGTGATTAAGAGCATGCTGCTGTGTGCTGTGCTTAGTCATTCAGTTGTGTCTGATACCCACCAGGTTTCTTTGTCCATGGCGATTCTTCAGACAAGAGTACTGGTGTGTTGGCATGCCCTTTTCCAGGGGATCTTCCCAACCCAGGAATCGAACCCAGGTCTTCCGCATTGCAGGTGGATTCTTTACCGTCTAAGCTACCAGGGAAGCCCAAGAATACTGCAGTAGACAGCCTACCCTTTCTGCAGGGGATCTTCCTGACCAGGAATCGAACCAGGGTCTCCTGGATTGCAGGTGGATTCTTTACCAGCTCAGCTACCAGGGAAGCCTGATTAAGAGCATAGTTCAAGCTAAATGACTGGGTTTTATATCTTAGCCTTACTGCTCATCTTGGCCAGCTAGCTTACATATTCTCTTTGTGTTTCAGTTTCCGCATCTGTAAAATGGAGATAATAATAGAGCCTACCTCATGTGATTGTTGAGTCTTAAATGAGAGAAAGCTTTGAAGAATGCCTGGCATGTAGTAAATGTTCAATAAATGTTAGCCAGTGCTTTCAACATCATTCCCTCACTCTTTTCTCCAATTTACTCCTCCAGTATTACCTATCTACCTCACAGATGTGTCCAAGCCAAAATTTGAGTGCTATTCTTGACTTCTCCCTACCCCCAACTTCTGTTAATCAGTCACCAAATTCTGTCTAGTCATCTCAGTGTCTATTATAATTCTCATTTTTATAATGATCTCTGCTTCTATATGGAGAAGGCAGTAGCAACCCACTCCAGTACTCTTGCCTGGTAAATCGCATGGACGGAGGAGCCTGGAAGGCTGCAGTCCATGGGGTCGCTAGGAATCGGACATGACTGAAGCAACTTAGCGGCAACAGCTGCTTTTATATTGTTTTACCTGAACTGTTACAATACTATACTTCTACCATTCTAATTCTAGTCCTGGCTCCTTATATTCTGTTTTCTCTGTTGTAACCAGATGATGGCTCAAAAGAACAAGTGTCTATTAATGTCAGTTTCCTGCTTAAAAGTTTTCAGGGTCTTAATTGGGGAGAGTGGGGTTGGGAGTTACCTTCATGATCCACTTACCTCATCATTATCATCTCTTAACTGCCACCTCGGTTACCCCTGGTCCCTAGGTTTTTGCTCCAGTCAATACAAAGGTACTTGGTAGTATTCTAAAATCACAGTTCCTTCTCACGTCTCCAGACCTTTGTGTACATTTTCTCTTGAGATTGATGAAATTTCTCTCTTTGCTTAGTGAAATCTTATTTTATTCTTAAGATCTCAGTGTATGTGTCACTTCTTCAGGAGACTTCCTTAACTTCTCTGTCACTCCCAGAGTGTTCAGAGAGCATTTTGTGCTTTCTCTGGAAAGTACCTCAAATGTGTGGTACTGTGTCTATTTCACCATTTCAAAACTACAATCAGTGTACTACTGGACACTTGTATTAGCACTCAGTAAGTATTTGCTGAGTGATAAATATATGAAGTAGAATTTTTAAGGAATCACTAATACTTAAAGCTAGTGGAGGTGATGGAATTCAGTTGAGCTATTTCAAATCCTGAAAGATGATGCTGTGAAAGTGCTGCACTCAATATGCCAGCAAATTTGGAAAACTCAGCAATGGCCACAGGACTGGAAAAGGTCAGTTTTAATTCCAATCCCAAAGAAAGGCAATGCCAAAGAATGCTCAAACTACCGCACAGTTGCACTCATCTCACACGCTAGTAAAGTAATGCTCAAAATTCTCCAAACCAGGCTTCAGCAATATGTGAACCGTGAACTTCCTGATGTTCAAGCTGGATTTAGAAAAGGCAGAGGAACCAGAGATCAAATTGCCAACATCCACTGGATCATGGAAAAAGCAAGAGAGTTCCAGAAAAATATCTATTTCTGCTTTCTTGACTATGCCAAAGCCTTTGACTGTGTGGATCACAATAAACTGTGGAAAATTCTGAAAGAGATGGGAATACCAGACCACCTGATCTGCCTCTTGAGAAATTTGTATGCAGATCAGGAAGCAACAGTTAGAACTGGACATGGAACAACAGACTGGTTCCAAATAGGAAAAGGAATTCGTCAAGGCTGTATATTGTCACCCTGCTTATATAACTTCTATGCAGAGTACATCATGAGAAATGCTGGACTGGAAGAAACACAAGTTGGAATCAAGATTGCTGGGAGAAATATCAATAACCTCAGATATGCAGATGACACCACCCTTATGGCAGAAAGTGAAGAGGAACTAAAGAGCCTCTTGATGAAAGTGAAAGTGGAGAGTGAAAAATTTGGCTTAAAGTTCAACATTCAGAAAATGAGGATCATGGCATCCAGTCCCATCACTTCATGGGAAATAGATGGAGAAACAGTGGAAACAGTGTCAGACTTTATTTTTCTGGGCTCCAAAATCACTGCAGATGGTGACTGCAGCCATGAAATTAAAAGACACTTACTCCTTGGAAGGAAAGTTATGACCAACCTAGATAGCATATTCAAAAGCAGAGACATTACTTTGCCAACAAAGATCTGTCTAGTCAAGGCTATGTGGTCATGTATGGATGTGAGAGCTGGACTGTGAAGGCTGAGCGCCGAAGAATTGATGCTTTTGAACTGTGGTGTTGGAGAAGACTCTTGAGAGTCCCTTGGACTGCAAGGAGATCCAACCAGTCCATTCTGAAGGGGATCAGCCCTGGGTGTTCTTTGGAAGGAATGATGCTAAAGCTGAAACTCCAGTACTTTGGCCACCTCATGAGAAGAGTTGACTCATTGGAAAAGACTGATGCTGGGAGGGACTGGGGGCAAGAGGAGAAGGGGACGACAGAGGATGAGATGGCTGGATGGCATCACTGACTCAATGGACATGAGTCTGAGTGACCTCTGAGAGTTGGTGATGGACAGGGAGGCCTGGCGTGCTGCAATTCATGGGGTCGTAAAGAGTCGGACATGACTGAGCGACTGAACTGAACTGAATATTTAACTGTAATATGTTTTTACTTCGCTTCTTTGATTTCTGTTGAAAGAAAGAGAAAGTCACTCAGTTGTATCAACTTTTTCTGACCCCATGGACTATACAGTCTATGGAATTCTCCAGGCCAGAAAACTGGAGTGGGTAGCTGTTCCGTTTTCCATGGGTTCTTCCCAACCCAGGGATCGAACTGAGGTCTCCTGCATTGCAGGCAGATTCTTTACCAGCTGAGCTACCAGAGAAAGTTCCTGGCCAGGAATAATTTTTACATTTATTAGCTGTTTGTTTTCTTCATGGCTCCTTATTAAGTCTTACTTTTTGTTGTAGTTTTGCTTGGGTTTTAAACTCTTTTGAATAATTTTTAGGGATACTTAATATGGTAAAAAATACTATTTGTCATGCTGCATATGTTTAAGCCTTTTATTTTGGTTTTAAAGGGGGAGTTTCTATTTGTGTTTATTTTGTTAATAATTGGTATCCCTACATATCCTTTAGACTTCACAACAGCTGCCTTAGGTAAGAATTCTGAGGCTTAGGATAATTAATTGTCCCAAAGATTTTCATACCTTTCTGACTCTAAACTCATGGTCTTCTACTTTCACTCCTCCAGTATGCTGGGTTTATTAGGTGCTTTAATTATGACTGATTCTATCCCAAAATACTTAAAACCAAACAGGACACTAGGAACTGGCTTCTGAGTTGGCTTCATGCACATTTTAGGAATTCAGTTCTATTGCTCTGATGTTTTTGATTCAGACCTTTTATATTTATTTGAGTCTCTAATCTCCAGGGATATCTATCTTTTGTTGTTGCCATAAAAAAACAGTCTCTTTTTGTGCCCCCAAATACCCCCTCTTTTTCTGCTGTCATAAATTTCCCTGTGTTTTGCTGTCGTATTACATACATAGCATATTCTTGGTTTTTTAAAATTATGTAAAATAGACGTTGCATAGGTCAGATGCAAACTATAAGTGTAAAGTTTTGCATTAACTTTGGCACGGTTGGGTTGGTCTTGGTTAATTCAGTTATTCACAGTGATTATTGAGTTTTTGTTGTTGTAAAGTTGCTAAGTTGTGTTCAACTCTTTGTGACCCCATGAACTGTGCAGCATGCCAGGCTTCCCAGTCTTTCACTATTTCCTGGAGTTTGCTCAAACTCCTGACCATTGAGTCAGTGATGCTATTCAACCGTCTCATCCTCTGTTGTCCCCGTCTCCTCCTGCCTTCAATCTTTCCCAGCATCATGGTTTTTTCCAGTAAGTTGGCTCTTTGCATCAGGTGGCCAAACTATTGGAGCTTCAGCTTCAGTATCAGTAATGAATATTCAGGGTTGATTTCCTTTAACAGTGACTGGTTTGATCTCCTTGCAGTCCAAGGGACTCTCAAGAGTCTTCTCCAGCACCACAGTTTGAAAGCATCAATTCTTCGGTGCTCAGCCTTCTTTATGATCCAACACTCATATCTGTATATGACTACTGGAAAAACCATAGCTTTGACTATACAGACCTTTGTCGGCAAAGTGATGTGTCTGCTTTTTAATACGCTGTCTAGGTTGGTCATTGCTTTTCTTCCAAGGAGCAAGTATCTTTTAATTTCATGGCTGCAGTCACCATCTGCAGTGATTTTTGGAGCCCCCCAAAATAAAATCTGTCACTGTTTCCATTGTTTCCCCATCTATTTGCCATGAAGTGATAGGACTGGATGCCATGACCTTAGTTTTTTGAATATTGAGTTTCAAGCCAACTTTTTCACTCTCCACTTTAAGAGGCTCTTTGGTTCCTCTTCACTGTCTGCCATTAGGATGGTATCATTTGCATATCTGAGGTTGTTGATATTTCTCCTGACAGTCTTGATTCCAGCTTGTGCTTCATCCAGCCTAGCATTTCACATGAAGTACTCTGCATAGAAGTTAAATAATCAGGGTGACAATATACAGCCTTGACATAACTCCTTTCCCAATTTGGAACCAGTCCGTTGTTCCATGTCCAGTTTATCTATTGCTTCTTGACCTGCGTACAGGTTTCTCTGGAGGCAATTAAGGTGGTCTGGTACTCCCATCTCTTTAAGAATTTGGCAGTTTCTTGTGATCCACACAGTCAAAGGCTTTAAGTATAGTCAGTTAAGCAGATACAGGTGTTTTTCTGAAATTCTTTTACTTTTTTTTTATGATCCAGTGGATGTTGGCAATTTTGATCTCTGGTTCCTCTGCCTTTTCTAAATCCAGCTTGTACATCTGGAAATTCTCAGTTCATGTACTATTGAAGCCTAGCTTGAAGGATTTTGAGCATTACCTTGCTAGCATGCAAAATGGGTGTAATTGTACCTGTATTTGTTTTATTTTCCTGATAAATTTGATGCTTTTATTTTTATATAAAATCTTTTTAATGTCTTGTGACAGTTATTTACTTAAAGTCTGTTTTGTCTGATACAAGTATGGCTATTCTTGCTTTCTTGGTTACCGTATGCATGGAATGTCTTTTTTCAGTCTTTTACTTTCAGTCTTTGTGTATCCTTAAATCTAAACTGTCTCTCACAGATAGCATATAGTTGGATCTTGTATTTTTATCCATTTACCTACTTTCTCTTTTGATTAGCAACTTCAGTTTATTTGCAATTAAAATAATTACTGATAGGGAAAGACTTTACTATTTCTTTCATTTTTTTGTCCGTCTTGTAGCTTTTTCCACTTTTTTTTTCCTCTGGTCTTTGTGTTTCATTGATTTTTTTTTTTAAATTTTTTTTAAATGTTTTATAGGGTTTGATTCTTTGATTCTGCTTTGATTCTTTTCTCATTTCCTTTTTAGGTATCCTCTATAGGTGTTTTCTTTGTGCTTACCATAATGTTAATAATATATTTTAAGCTGATAACTTGAAAAACTCTACTCTTTTACTTCTCTCCCCCTTACCACACTTGATCTCTGTTACAGATTACATCTGTTTATATTCATCATATATGAGTGTTTGTTAGCACATATATATGTATTTTATGTTCATTAACATACTTTATAGTTATACTTATTTTTGTACTTTTATCTTTTAACTTCTATAGTAGAATTAAAAGTGGTTGTAGTTTTTTAAAGTTCTTTTAGAAACAATCATTAGTGTTTAGTGTTTCTTATATATTGTTTTGTGACAAAATTCTAAATTTTATGTTTCAAAATTATTTTAAAACCTCTTTTATGATAAATGTCTATATAAGTTGAGTAAATCTAACAAAATTTTTTTCTTAAACAGAATTCTGAGACTGACAGTCAGCCATACAGAAGAATATATTGAACTTACAGTTTTCTGAAGAATCAGTTCAAAGATCTCAGAAATACAAAAGGTAATGAAATGATTGTATCTTGAAATGTACTTTGAAATGGCACTTCCCTAATAAAATGAGTTGAGGAGAGTCAGTGCTAATTTATTATTTTTCATAGTGGAATTCAGTAGATGATGGGCTAAAGATACTTTTCGGAGCAGAAGCAAGTGCTTTTAATAATTACATTGGGACTACTCAAATAAATTGGGACTGTGTAGTCATCCCACCTAAAACAGAAAGAATCAAGAAGTAGTAAGAGGTATTAGAGATGTGCAGTTAACTACCAAAGGAAGGAGTTAACGAGATGAAAGGGATTGAAGGTAGAATATGGAGATTAGAGAACTTTGGTTTTTTAATAAGTCTTGTAAAATTTTTTGGACACTTTAAACTTTTAACAGTTATACATTTGTGAAAATCACCACTAAGTTTTAAAACAAGAGTGGGGAATTAATGAAAGATTTTAAAATACCAACTGTACACAATTGACAAGTTGTTTTTCTGTGAAAGGGACCAGAAAAGGAGGACGGTACCTGAAGGAGATTGGTGGGTCAAGGAAGTTTTGTGTTTCATTTTTTATTTAAGGTAATACACTAAGATTTTGATCAGAATAATGCAGTTATGGAGGGAGAAATTAGTGATATAGAAATGGAAAGCTTTGAGAAAGAGAGCAGATGGGATTCAGAGGACAAGTAGTATCATGCATAATTTATTTTTAATGCAGAATGTGTTACATTGTATATGAATTCTTTTCCAAAGATGGACTGCCAGGTACTGAGATTTTCTGTTAGTTACCTGTAATGTTGTGTGCTGAATTTAAAACATACCTGCTTCCATATTGGCAAACTTTGAATTGCTTATACAGTTTATTAGTTATTAATAGCTCCCCCTTTGATAAATTTTTCAAAAAGTTGTTTTAAAATGATGTTTATAAAAAACTTATACCATCCTGCCCTCTCTTGTGATAAAATAGTAATGTGGTGCTTACTCAGCTGGGAATTCATATCACTGAATGACTTTGAGCTCAAGTTGTTTATGTAAAGGAGCATTCGATTCCTAGCTGTAACTTGATCCTTTACATAATTTAATTTGTTCCAACTACTGTAACTGCTCCTTTTAAAGACATTTTATTGCATACCATACTGGTCTATTAATGTCAATATTTAAGAAACAGGAGTTTTAACAATAATATTTAATCTGTATTAGAAATTCCTTGCTATGAGTAGGAACTTCACATGTCTTCTAAAATTGAATCCTTAGAATTCATAGCATAAGCATGTGTAAACTATACCTAGTCTTTTAGTACTGAAAACGTGGGTCCTAGAATAGTCCTGACACAGGACCTGTGGCTGCTCCCACAGTACCACTTTGTTTTATTAATCAAGGGGAATCTTCTAAAAGTTACTTTACTTAGTTAGGCCTACTTCACTTCTTCCTTTTATCTTTCCCTTAAATATAGCATGCCTGTCAATTGGCTGGACAAGTAGAGAAAAGATCTTGGACTAAGCTGTCAGAGATGTAATTTTATGTTGCTCAATTAGTTGGACAGCAAATAGTGTTTGGAAAAATTCTGTTAACCAACAATAATAAAATAGCTTAAGAAAGCATCAGTCTGTCTTCTAAAGCATTTTAGATTCACCTCCCTTATAGTCAGCATGGTCCCTCCTGTATAGTCTTTAAGTCCTTATTCTTTGAGTCTTTTTTTTCCCTCTAGTTTACCCTATTCTGTCTTCTCATAATTAAACAGATGGCTACTTGGTGCCATATAAGGCTCAAATCTGATCTTTTAACTTTAAACTGGAACTGTTCTTTTTTAATTCACCCAGGTTGGCTCTGTTACCTTTGGACTGTTCTTTCTGTTCTAGTGATAGAACCAATCTCTGTTATTATCATGATGATAAGTGTGTCTATTGGATCAGAGGGCTGTACTTAGGTGATCTTTAAAGTCTCTTGTAACTCTGAAATTCTGTAATTTTGTGTTGTATTTGCTGATGTTGACCCAGACACTTAAAATCACTGTTTTATCCTGAAGTTAGTTCTTTTTTTTTTTTCTTAACCACCGTCCCCCCTCCCCCCACCCCATTATCCTCCCCACTATCTTTTAAGAACTCTTAGCCCTGCACAGTTCCACTTCTGCAGCCATAACCACATAGGCAACCCAGCATCATTTATCAAGAGTTATTGTCTTCCTGTCATGAATGTACATTTGAATGTACATTTGATTGAGTATTTTAGAATCTCATGTTCTTTAATATTCTCTGGTTCAGAGTGACAGATCAATTTACACTATTTTCTAAATTTTAATAAAGTTTCTTTTGGCTCAAAACTGTTAGGATATTAGAATTAAGATGTTTATTCAATATTTAACTCATGACTGTACCTTTTATGGGTAAAACCTGCCTTCTACTTTAGAAATACTATATAGAATATAGAGAGAAATTTTAGGCTTATGATTGAGTTTTAAAGCAGTAATTTTTTTTAAGCAGTAAATTTTAATTCTTTCGGAGTGAATATGAAACTTTATAATAAGGCTGTTCTTCAGTTTACTTGCCTTCACCCCCTTACTACTCCTGTTATCTCTCACTTTATACTCTGGTAATTAAAACTTTCAGTTGTAATGTACCTACATTTTTCTCTAAAGAGAAAAGTTCCTCAAATATGATGCCCTCTCATCTCATAATGGCCTGTGCTTTGCATATTGCTATTCTTGTGGCCTAGAATCCTGTCAACTATTACCTCTTGTCCTTTAGCTTGTTACGTCTGAAACTTAAATGGTCATACAAATCACATGGGGACCTTGTTAAAAATGTGGATTCTGCTTTACTAGGACTAGAGCTGGTCTCAAGATTCTGTACTTTAGCAAGCTCTCTGATGATGATGTCGGTCTCAGGACCACAGTTTTGATAACAAGAATCTCTGCTGCCTGACAGTATGACTGTCATCAAGAATATTTCCTCTGACTGCCCCCATATATCTTTATTATCCCTGTTTCTGTAATTATTTAGTTATCTGCCTCCCTATTTAATTGCAGATTTTTGCCTATATTGATTGTATCTCTCATCCTTGTATTTCCAAAGCTAACTGTACTGTTTAATAGAAAATAGGCTTTTAGCAAATGTTTATCACCCATTAGCTGGTGTTCTTAAAGCTTACTTACCTAGACTGACATATGTAGCCTACTTACATAGTTAAATAGTTATAATCTATACTGAATATAGTGCCCTTTTGATTACTTTATTATAGAAAGGACATGAATTATGGTCTTCAATTTTTTTTTCCTCTGTAGCTCTTTATATAGAAGAAAACAAAACCTCAAATGTGCCTCAGCTAAGGATTATTTTCTTGAAAATAATCTTCTAGCCCTTTGTAGAAACAAAAACATTTTGAAATCTCTATGATAAACATACAGTGTTTCTCAAATTATTTAATACTATGTTTGTAGAAATAAGTTTTTTAGAAAACTAATGACCATTTACTTTTCCTTCCACTCAAGGAGAAGTACAAATGTCTACCAGAAGACGAAAACGTAACATGTTATGTTGTTTACCGTAAGCTGTAGTAAAATGAGCTCACTTGTTGACAGGTATGTTTTTAGAGACTCATTTATTTTGAATTATGTAAAGCTATTTTAAAAGTTCACTGTTAGAGTAATGGTCTGTATCACTGATAAAAGAAGTATTATGCTTAATCATTAATACTATTATACTTAACCTTCTGTATTGAGCAAACGTCATGTAATAGTAAAATGTATTATCTAGAGCCAGAGTCAACAGCATGTCGCTTGTGTTCTGAATGAATCTTGAGCTGTAATTTTGAGTGGTTTGATCAGAACTGTTCTGAAAGGAATTATGACAGTTTCAGGGGTTTCCTTGGCACTTTCTGGAAACACCTGTCTCCTTATCTATTGGTCCTAGCTTCAGCCTATTAAACATCTTAGCATGTGTGACTCATAAGAGGTAACTGTAATTATTAATAGGATTTTGTTAGTTGAAATTATAATCTTTAAATCTTATTCTTGGTAAAAGATAGGCCTCCTTGTTTCTTTGATTTGAAGACTTATTTAACTTTTTTTTTTAACCTTTTAACATGTTTGACACTAGAATTCATCTTAGAGTAGGCTTATCAGAGTTTAATTGGTAGTATTTTTAAATTTCTTAGTGGACATAATGATGGACTTCCCTGGTGGCTCAGACAATAAAGCGTCTGCCTGCAATGCGGGAGACCCGAGTTCAGTCACTGGATCGGGAAGATCTCCTGGAGAAGGAAATGGCATCCCACTCCAGTATTCTTGCCTGGAAAATCCCACGGATGGAGGAGCCTGGTAGGCTACAGTCCGTGGGGTTGCAAAGAGTCGGACACGACTGACCAACTTCACTTTCACTTTTAGTAGACATAATAAGTCTTATCATCAGTGGTATCTTAAATTTGATGAAATACAATGACAGCTTTTTAAAAATACGTACTCTGACAGCTAACATGTAGAGCATTTTCTTTGTTTAACTTATTTAACTTCACAATAATTCCATGAGATTTTACAAATGGATCTGTAGGTCAGAGAGGTTAAATAGCTTGTTTTAAGGTCACATAGTAAATAATAAGCTGGAGTTATGACCTGTGTTGATCTCTCTGACTCTAAAGTTCCTGTGCTTTTATTTTAGTATACTGTGTGATTTTTCCATAGGGGAATCTTTAAGAATTTTATAGCTAAACTTGTGCACAAAGTGACTTTTGACATCGAGAGACAGCTTCCTTCCCTTTTCTGTGAGGTAAATAGTAAAGTACATACTTTACCAGAGCTTAAGACCTGAAGGCCAAGGAGTTTCCTCAGGGAGCCCTGCCATAGATTGGGCTGTGCAGTAGTTTCAAGTGGAATCTATGTGTAGTCTTCTTCTCAGAAAAAATGTTTCTTCACTACTCCTGAGACATTACATAAGATTTCAGTGTTGTGCTTTTGATTGATTTCCAGTTCCCATTCTAGATAATATGACATCTAGGGATGACATCAGAGTGTTCAGACATAAAGCAGGGGTTCTTAATGAGTTCATTTTCTCTCTGAATGTCATGAAAGTTAATGGACTCTCTCCTCAATGATGTGCATTTACATGTAGAATTTTTTTATAAATTTTAGTGTTTACATGGAACCCCAGAAGTTTGCTATGATAGAAGATTTGTAGATGATCTCAGTTGTGGGACTCATAGGCACTTTATAGGCCACAGAGAGATGTGGTTAAAGGAATCAATAGTGAGTTCATGTAAAAGATCATACGTCACTTGAAACTATTTAATATTGCCCCTTAGGTTAAGGAGTTAGCTACCAAGTCTCTAGATTTCAGAGAGACTTTTGTTAGAATGCTCTTCCCCTCAGTCTTCCCTTAACCAACCCCTTCTTGTCTTTTAGATCTCAGCTCAAATGTTCCCACTTCAAGTCCTTCCCTAACCACACAGATTAAAATAACCACCCAGTAATAAACTCATCGCTTCTTTAAAAATAAAAAACAGCTCATACATTTTCATGTTGATTTGTTTTTTTCTACTAGAAAGTAAGCTGTAGGAGAGCAGGGGCCTATATGTCTAGCTAACTGCTTGGTAGCCATGTCTAGAACAGAACGATGCATGAGAGTGCTAACAAAAAAAAAATGTTTGTCAAATGAATCAGTAATGAATGAAATTATATCAATATAAGTTAACATGCTAGATATTGTGATGTTTCTGAGTGATTTGTGTTTTATAAAGTAAATGTCTATTTTTAAAATGTGTGACTATAATATGATTTTAAGTGAATCATTTTTATAATGGCAAATACACTGATTTTCTCTAGGTTTTCACTAGTTACTAAAAGTTTGAAATAAGATATTTAACTATTCATTAAATTCTTGTTTATTCTAATAAACTTTTTAAAATGTAAAACATAGTTGAACTTTGTATGTATTAGAAAACAGGTTAATAGTTATTGGGTTTGAATTTGTGCAGTCTGTCACTCTCCAAAGATCCTAGGCTATAACTGATTGATTTACATTTTGTTTTTGTATTGCTGTTGCTTAGTGAATCTGCTCTTACTTTCTGTATCTTTCTTTTTCTTTTAGAGATGATAGTAGTATTTTTGATGGGTTGGTGGAAGAAGATGACAAGGACAAAGCAAAAAGGTAGTTAAACTTATGATGTAATATAGTAAAAAAATAAGTAACAAGTAAATGTAATGGTAAATAAATAGTAAATCAGTGATTTCCAAAAGCTGACTGCCTTAAGAACTTAGATATGTTAGAAAGGAGAAGAGCTGAGGATATCAGTGTGTAGTTTATAAATTAAATAAAATTTTCCTCTAAAAGTGCCTTTCTCACCCACCATATCACATTATGGCACATAGTATTTACATGACAGACATCACTGGGGACGTAAGCCTTCAGTCACTTGCTAAGAGAGGGTTTGCCTAGAGTCATCATTGTAGTTACTATTTTTCCTGAACCTACTCTATTCTTTGGAAGCAATTTATCTAGTATAGCACACCTTCAGAGCAGAGATGGGAGAATTAAGTTTCACCTCCCATGGGGGGATCTTATACTCCAGTGCTGTGTTATTTATTCAGTTGCTTGGTTTGTTCCAGCTTTGGCATTTGGAGGTCTTTCAGGGTTGGCTTCTCTGTGCCTTTTGACATGCCTCCATTCTCCAATAGAAGGGAAAATAGATGATGGGAGAGGACAGGGAGAATTGATGGAGAGGTGTCATCAAGTAGGTGAGCGGATGGTGTCTAGAGCCATGGTGGTGATGGTGAGGGTTTAACTTTAAATATGGGCCTTGATGGTAATTAAAGTAGCAGTGGGGAGGGTCCAGGTAGCATTACAGCCAAGTTTGTAGTCATTGAGAGTGAGCAGTACTTTTCTGTTTCTTTCCCAGTCACATTGAACTATGTGGGTGGTTAGATGAGGGTAGAGGGTGTTGTAGCATTACATTCAGAAACAACAAATAAACATGTAATAAGTAATAGTTCCTACACGTCTGTTTTAGCAAAATAAAAGGTACTGGGATAAGGAAAATATTGAGGAAAGCTATATAACTTTATTCAAGTAAATAAAAAGACCTGTACTTGAAGCTAAACATATATAGGATAACTCCTTTCCTTTCAGTCTAGTGGGAGAAAGTTTCTATAAAATATTTTAGGGTAGAGGTAAAGTCACTGTTAAGGTGGGAATAATCAGTCTTGCCTGAATGAAGAGGCAGAACTTTGAGGAATTAACTTGGACACATTTAAAGACCAAATTTATAGATGGATAAGGTGAGTTAAAGGTTTTCTGTTTGCAGAGACTTTGAAGGTTTGATCATGTTTTTAGGGTACCAAAAAAATACTATGGTTGTGGGAAACCTTGGAGAAAGAAGACCTCATAATAATGCTGTCAGAATTACCCAGACCTCATTGGGCTCTGACATCTATGAGCTGTTATTATTGAGGTCATCACACGGGCTGAGTACTTCCAACCTGAGTGTAACATGAAGTAAAGTTGCTTTAATGAGTGTGATCCAGTGGTAGAATTGGCATTGATATTTGATTTCCATGTATTTCTTACACTTGAGTTAAAATGCTGGTTTTAAATGATTACATCATGGTAACTGTATGATCCTGGGCATATTCTCTTTTTTGCCTGAGTTGTCACACCTATAAAATGAAAAATAATAAGATCTACTTCATAGGAATAAAATGAAATTTCATAAATGTTTCCAATAATGCCTAGCATATAAATATACAATAATGGCTCTAAATTTTACCTCTACACATGTCTTCAGATATTTCATAGATACTAATTCGCTGGTGCTTATTTCCTGCTTACTCCTTTCTAGAGGAGTAGAACTAGATCTGTCTCACTTCCTCTAGTATATGTCCTTTAAAATGTCAAGCAATTTCACCATATTTAAATTCTCCCCAAACCATCTCTCCACCCAAACTAATATCTCATCTTATATTACATGGTAACCTGGAAATTCTTTTCGATTTTTCTTTTGCTTCCTCACTCCAAGTCTGATTTACTTAGAATTGCTAGATCTGCCTATTAATCCTCAGACCCACACTGCTGTGTTAACACTGCCACTGCTGTGGATGTTTAGCTTAAGATATTGCAGTTGCCTCCTAAATGGTCATCTGGCCTCCAGTCTTGTTTGGCATACAGTAAGTTTTCAGTAGCTTTTGTTAAATGAATTGTTTTACCAAGCATTGATTCTTTCATTACTCAGTTGCTGGAATGGTTTTTACTAACAATCAGTTCTGTTCCTGGCATTTCTTTGCTTAAAACCTTTCAGTACCTTTCACTGTTTAATGTCTTTCACTAAAACTAAAATCCTTTTGTGTAGCATAAAAACTTAATGATTTTTTTTCTGAATACTTACTATTCTGAACTGCCCACCACCCACACCCCCGACTCCAGCATACTTGGACACAGAAAGCCTGTATTCTAGGCGCATTAGCCACGCTGAGCTACTTATGATAGGTTTTAATCTTGGTACAAGTTTCCTGTGTCTGGAATGGTCTTCTCACACATCACTACCCACCCTTTCTCACTCAGCCTTCATGATTCAATTTAGCACACTTAGGAGTTTCCATAGGATTTAGGTGAATTTCTTGAAAGGGGTTATCTTTGTCCAGTATTCCTAGCCCTTGTTAGCACAGTCTCTATCATTGTAACAAAGAATTTAGTGTTTGGTGAGGGGGTCAGTTAATTTCTATTACATTTCTTAAGAGGTTTTTTTTTTTTTTTGGTATTTTTTCCCAGTACTAATATGGAATAAATGCTACTTCTTTACTGAAAAAAATTAAATTAATAGAATTATCCTCTGACCTTTTGGGAAAGTAGTATACTTTGTTTAAACAAAAACTGAATTCTAAAGTCTGACTTTACAAAAGTATATAGTTAGAAGTGTTACAGGATGATTAGTTGCTCTGTAAATAATTGTATTTATTTTACACGTTCTCAGTGCAGCTAAGAATTTGCTCCTGGTTACTGCTTCACATAGAACAGTGGGAATTATTCATTTAGCACATATATTTTGAGCACTTACTGTTTGTTAGGTGTTATGCTTAAAAGTGCTTAGATGAAAAAATTTGGGCTCTGCTATTAAGAAGCCCACAGCCCAGTGAAGAGATAGATACGCAAGCAAGTGGTTACAGCTCTGTATTGGAGGCTGGGATAGAGGAGTACAGAGGAAGAATGTGTAGGTAAGCCAGAGGGTAGAGAGATTTTCATCTTTAGATTTCTGTTTATAATTTAAAGCTTACAGGAGATGGATAACTTTCTCTTATTCAGTAATTTTTAATAATTTGTATTTATATTTTATATGTACTTTCACAGACTATCTCAGTAATAATAATAGCCTTGTAAGGGAAACACAAATTCTTGATAAATATTAGATTCAGTAAAACTTGAGATTTGAACATAATTTGTCTTAAAAACAGATATGCCAAGTGCTTAATATGTAAAAGTTTGTTTTAGTGGTTAAGCCAAGAAGAAAAATTACTGTCCTATTGTATTGTTGATAACCTAGAATATGAACATTCATTACCATTTGTAGTCACAGAAGTGTGTGATCTGTGGTCCTGTCCATATTGAGCATTGTATTAAACTATTTGTGTAGTTAAATGGATTGTTTGAAAGCTGCTCGTGTAATTTTTTATTCCATCAGAGTATCTAGAAACAAATCTGAAAAGAAACGTAGAGATCAGTTTAATGTTCTCATTAAAGAACTGGGATCCATGCTTCCTGGTAATGCTAGAAAGATGGACAAATCTACTGTTCTACAGAAGAGCATCGATTTTTTACGAAAACATAAAGGTACATTTTTAACTTTGTAAAATGGATTTTTTAAAAAAAATGACAGACTCTCTCCTAAAGCATAATGCGATAGAATCTTGGCAGTGATGCTTGAGACTGGGTGCTTCCTAACCTTTTTTCAAGAGAAAGAAACAATTGCCTTTTAATGATTCCCTGGTATGTTCTTTCTTTCATTCAACAAACATTTATTTAGTGTCTACTATATCCATGGCTTCCCTGATGGTTCAGACTGTAAAGAATCTCCCCGCAATGCAGGAGAACTGGGTTCAGTTCCTGGGTTGGGAAGATCCTCTGGAGGAGGGCATGGTGACCCGCTCCAGTATTCTTGCCTGGAGAATCCCCGTGGACAGAGGAGCCTGGTGTAGTCCACGAGGTCACAAAGAGTCGGACATGACTGAGCAACTAACACACGTAGCCTAGATTCTTGTGGTGCAGGGTAATAGTTCTGACCCTCAAGTAACTCAAACCAAGGGAGACAAATAATATATAAATAGCTAATTACAATGCAAGTAATTAATGTGAGTGGTGCTTGTAAAGAATATTAATGTGAGAATACAGAGGAAAGAATGTGTCATAGAAGTCGTAAAACCAGTTGATTTTTCAACTGAGTCTTCCTTTTTATCTTAAGGAAAACAGCATTTCACATGGAGGGAGTAGCATATGTAAAACCAGAGAAGCAAGGAGAGGTCAGTTTAACTGGAGCATAGAATTGAGTTGGAAAGTTAGGAGTGTATTTGGAAGAGAATCGAGTCAGATCATGAGATATGTAATTTAAACAGATTACTTCAATGACTAGGAAATAAACATAGTTTTAAAGTGATTATTTGTTAAAGAAAATCACTTTGAGTAAATATGTCATGGAAAGTAAATTTTAGAGAATAGTAAGTATTTTGGTACTTAACAGATGCTACTTAATAGAAAATAGGTGAAAAACTTGTAGAAGGACATTTCCTTTTTCAGATGCAAATAAACTACGGAACTTCTCAAAAGAGAATTTGTAACTAGTGCTTTTGTTTCTCTATAGTTCACTCTGTAATACATTACTAGCCTGGTTTATGCTTCACCACTGTTTAAAATTATTTTTATTAATACCATGACCCCTACCCTCTCTGCTGTCAATAAAGCAGTAGCTCTTTCTTGAACCTCATCCTCTTCTGCATATCTGAAGCACTGGAAATTTTTACCTGCCCTCCACTGGCTTTCTTTTTCCTTGTTCTGAGATACACTGGACTTCTTCAGTCACCTCCCTCTCCCAACCAAGCTAACTTCGTTCCTCTTTCTGCCCTCTGAACATGACATTTCTCTAGGTCTTGTCTTGTGTTCATGCTTTCTCCATGCTCTTACCCTTGGTTTTGCCTCTCTGTTAAACTGCTAAGTCTGTATTTTTAGATGCAGACTTTATCGTTTTTCATTTCCATGTAACTTCTGAATCTTTGGTTTTAAATGTTCTCAGGCTCAACACATCTAAAATTGAATTCATTTTCGTTTTGTCAAGTCACCTCTTTCAGTTTTCCATTTTCACACCACAATCCTTTCACTGCCCTGGGACTCAAACCTGAGAACAGTTTTGCATTTTTTTCATCTTCTTTAGTGTACAGTATCACAGTTGCCAAATTTTGTTGATTCTTCTGGTAATGTGTCAGAATTGCTGGTTAACAAAATTTACTGCCTACGTTATCATTACATTTTATCTCTACAAATGGTATTTTCACTAATTTTTTTGTCCCTTGTTAGTGCACTCATTCCTCAGACATTGTAACAGTTCAGTAAATGATTGTTGAATGAAATGAAATGATATGCATGCATAATTATTTGCCCTTGACAATAAAGGATTAATTTTGGCATTTCAATTTTTTTAAAGTTGGGCTTATGGTTCTCACAAAATTAAAATTTACCTGAAATTGAAAGGTAATTCTTACATAGTTATTACTCTAAAAATTAACCTGAGTTTAGCTAAACTTGATGAAATTTGTTTATGGATTTAAGTCCTTTTTTCTGAATGTATATAATTGATGTGAATTTGAAAAGCCTGATTATAGTCCACAGCATTAGTAGCTGTAATTATTCATGTCTAATACAGACATTTCCAATATGCCAAATTTGGGGTGCCAATTTTTTATGCTGTATTTATATATCTGGTAATAGAGAAATCAAAACAACTTAGTCCATATTTTCCACTGCAAGATAGAGTATATTTTGTAGAGTAAAATCTATGATATGTATTTTAATTTTATTGGTTGTTTTAATATGTCTGCATTTAAATATGGAAAAAAATATTGCCTAAGTACAGATTTCATCATTTATGAATAGCGCTTTATAACAATCCATTAGAAGTATGTTGCAAAATAAACTTTAATAATTGTGTTAAAATATGTGCTGAAAGCTGGGGAATCTCTAAATTTTGACCAGCATCCTACCACTAAGAAAACATGCCAGAGACACAGAGCAGAATCTCTCTGGGTTTATTACTATAAAGTTTTTGCCTAGAATTTTAATTTAGTCTCTTTGATTAATTAAGAATAGAAAACCTTAGACTGGGAAGAATCTCTGCCTGGCAATAGGCAGGCCTAAAATAATTCTTTTTTAAAAGCTGCCTGATCTCCTTAGCTCCTTTCCTCCAGGTTTATGTCCTTAGGTCTCTTCTAGGTACTACTGTTTGAAAGGCAAAGAAAGGGGAAAGAATATATTTCTAATGCTTGATCTAGTCTGCTTATGCTGATTCTTATTTAATCATTGTGTAAAGTAGGGAGTAATCTCAGGCCAGTCAGGAGCAAAGGTTCTCAAAGCTCCCCAGAGAAAATTCAGAGACTGGCATTTTCAAGAGACTAGTCTTAAAGTTATCCAAATTATTCAAGCAGGTGACCTGCTACATTAGCTCAGTATTTCATCATACCAAAATTTGGACCTCCTGATACCTACCTAGACCGATAAATGTTATTGACCATGGCTCTCCTCTTTAATTAGTGCCACTAATGTGTCAATCTGTTTACAGAAATCACTGCACAGTCAGACGCTAGTGAAATTCGACAGGACTGGAAACCTACATTCCTTAGTAATGAAGAGTTTACACAAATAATGCTAGAGGTATGTCCAGATTAATTTTTGATAAGTTTTATTTTCTTAAGAAATCACAGGGGTTACCAATTCTAGTATAGATTTAACAATATTAGTTTAATACTGAAAAATCTTAATTCAGTGTAAGTCAACCAATTATTCATTTAAAATTAACTGATATAAGTATTGTAATAAAATAGTACTATATGTGGTAAAATAATGCCAAATCTTTGTGCTTTCAATATCATCTGAAATTTTGAGAGGCTTAATAAGTCAGAAACCTATAACTACCAAGTTCTCTACCTGAACAACACTAACATTTAAATGAAAAATAAAATATATTATTCATCACATAGCAAATATTATGAAATGTATTTTACTGGACAGTAGGATTTTTTTCCAACAAATTAAAATCCAACTAAACACAGCATAAAATGATACTAAATGAAATTTTTGAAATATTAAAATAATGAAATATACATTGAAAGGCAACTCTTCTCATTTTAAATAGAAACTTCTAAAAGATTTTCCTTCTAAAAGTAGATGTTCTTCCATGACAGAATTATTTTTGAATACAGTTCAGATCATAATTGCTTAGAATTGCAAAACTTAATATGTCACACAATCAGTTATAAAATCCACAAAAATTTTGAGTCATACCTATCAGTTTTACTTTTTAAACATTTCCAATTTAGATTAATAAGGATATCTTCATGCACACAAAGTGCAGAGTTCAGTATCAGATTTCTATGAAAGCGCTTTTTTTCCCCCAAACAAAACTAATAATAAATAAAGGTGGTATTATACTTGGGTGTTAACAGTTAAGGACAAGAGAAGTAGATAAGCAAAAGAAGCTAGAGACAGAAAGAGGAGAAGAAAACAACTGAAGTAGAGGTTGTTAAGTAATTTGCATTTCTTATTCTGTTTGTTCAGGTTTGTTATTTTAGACTTTAAGCATATATCTCTGTGGTACATGTATATGTAAGAACCATGTCTCAACTGTCTTTGCATGTTGACTAAAGTCCAAAGCAACAGTATTTTGCAAATTATTGAATTATTTTTCTGTTTTTACTAGGTGGAATAGTTAATTGCTGGATTAAGTCTTTATATATTCAGCATAAATGTCACTATATGAAAATTTATTTGAGTGTAAATACATTGTATATATACTTAAAGCCATGCTTAACATCTGAAAAAAATAACTGAGCACATCTTATATACTATTACCTCAGTGAATCCTCACAGTAATCTTATGAAGATACCCTATTAGTATCCCTTTCTTACTTGCATATGAGGAAATTGAGCAAAGGGATTATGAAATTTGCTCAAAATAAAACTAATCCTGAGCCAGGATTCACTGCAGGAAAACTAGCCTCTGATCCCTTTGGGCCTAGCCCCTGTGCCCACTGCCGCTCATGGCACTTCTTTTCAGTGAAAGTTAGCTGCGGCACAGAACTGTTAGCTTGGTAACCAGCAATTAGCTCTTTAAATTAGTGGACACAAGTTACAAACCAAATAATAGTTCCAATTAATTTTTTCTTCTCTAAAAAGGAGTTTGAAATTGTCCAGAATTATCTCTTTAGATTAATACGTTTATGAAAAGGTATAAACAAGTTAATGTTTGCAACCCCAAGAAGAAATCAACTCATTTAATTGTTCTTTAAATTTTTCTTTATTTCCCAGTGCCATGATTCAGTACCATCTGTGTTATCATAAATCCTTTTTAAAACCTCTTTCTTCATTTGGTTGTGTTGGGGCGTAGTTGCAGCATGTGGGATCCTCTTTGTGGTGCATGGACTCTGTAGCTGTGACGTGCAGGCTCTGGGGTGCAAGGGCTCAGGCTGGGGCTCGCGAGCTTAGTCGCTACCAGGCACATGGGCTCTGACTCCCCTGACCAGGGCTGAACCTGTGTCCCCTGCACTGCACAGTGGGTTTTTAAGGACTAGACACCAGGGAAGTCCCAGTCATAAGCTCTTTACTTACCTGCTTTATTGGTGTGAAATTTTCTTTTTTTAATAATTTTACTTCATTTATTTTTTTGACTTTTTGCCACACTGAGCGGCATGTAGGATCTTCTCTCTCTAACCAGGGATCGAACCCACACCCCCTGCAGTGGAAGTGCAGAATCCTAACTGCTTGACTGCCAGGAAGTCCCCCCAAATTTTCTTATAAATTCATAATTTAATGTATTATCTATATTTAAGGAACTTAGGAAGGTAAATTACCTATTCAATAATAAGCTAAATTGAAAAGAATTGTCTTCAAATTTTTCTTTACATGAACAGATTTTAACTTAATTACGAAGATACATGTAGTACATATGTAGTATTAAAAATAACTAAATCAAAGAGTCTAGAGATTATAATCTTATATATAACAGAATATTTAAACATGTTAATTTTGAAACTATAAATTAGTTTTCTCATGATTATCCTCACAGCTTTTGAAATTACATTCCTGAAAAATACTACATTTACTAACCTTTAATATGTCAAACATATTTTTGATTTTTAGTGAATATTTGTAACTGCTAAGTAGGCATTTTAATGTTCATATGCCAAGATTGAAGGCTTTGTATAATTGTGTGTATTGTAACCTGGGTTCAGCTAACCTAGTTGTGGTATTGTTGGCTTATCAGGTTGATCAGATTACAGTTAGGCAATCTGGATGCCCTTTTCAGCATAATTTCGGATGTAGGTTTTGTCTAGGAATGTTAGAGCTGCTAGCAGAAGAGCTGGGGTCATTCAGCTCAAACTCTTCGTTTTATGGATGATGCCTGGAGAGATTGTAGCTTGTCCAGTCAGCTAATTAAAGAACTGAGACTAAGATCTTAAAATTCACTTATACCTTGTGTGTTGGCTATCTCTCTTCGTTCTTCCATTGCCACCCATCCCTCTCCCTCTTGTTTCTGATGCTTAAGGAATATTCCTTGCTACCTTTGTTGGGGATGTTGAGATTAACCAAGGAAGTAAGGGGAATTTAGCCTTACTAGACTTCTGTGCCAAGTTATCTCTGTATGGAGTCATATCCTGGTACAGAGTTCTTTCCTCTTGACAGCTGGCAGCTCTCCCCAGTACTCTACAAGGGAAGGGCCAGGGCCCCGCCTACCTCATCTCAAAGAGGTTCTGTCCCCTTGGGACTTCCATCCCCTCTTGCCGGATTAAGTACTCACTAAGTATACAATCAGGATGTATACAGGCCTCTTGATATGTGCAAAGTAGGTCTAAAATAGATGTCAAATAGGAAGATGAGTTTTAACTAATGAGCCTTTTCCCTCCTATTATACAACGTGGACAAGGGATAACCTTCACAGTCTTCAGTCTTGGGATAAGGACATCCTTCTGTCTTGTTCCACATCTCTTGAGTCTTCCTCCTCAAAGCCCCTCCCGTTTTTGGTGTACATACCTACCTTCTTGGGAAATGACATCCTTCCATTCAAAAGAAATTTGAACTCTGGATCCTTTCTTGTGTTAAGACTCAGTGCGGTACTGATGCAGGCCTTTCTCTGCTGAATCTTTACCTGCTTCAGAAGAGAAAGGGGCAGGCTCTGCTTCTGGGAGTGGGATCAGGTCATTAAGAGTTCTGGTTTTAGTTTATTCACTTCACAGAAGAGAGCTGCATCCAAATTCCTAGTAGATCTCCCAGGAACAAGTAGAGTAGAGATCATCACAGTAATTTGCTTTCAAAGATGACACAGTCTAGCTTCACATGAGAAAAGTATGTTCTTAACATTATTTTGACCCTTTTCCTTAGGAAACAATATTGGCGTAATTGTACTAAAGAGTTTTTGTGAAAATTTCATGCATTTGCTTAAATTATAAGGTTTCATCCCTTCCCCTTACATTAGCCAAGAATGAGTTTGTCTGAGCCATTCTGGAAGGCAGGCATCTACTCACGTTCTCCCTCAATAAAAGGGGAAGTGGGGGATATCTTTTTCCATACAGTCACCATATACCTCAACAATTATTAGAATTAGAGGGAGGTTTCTCTAACTCTCAGATACATGAGTAACATACAAGTATTTCTTATTTGCCTGTGCCACACATATGCCAGGTGCTGCAGATATACAATATTGCAGATACAGTATAGTTCTTACCAGAATTGTATCCTTGAGAGAGAGCCCTGTACTTACACAAGAAATTCAGATTTAGTGTGATAACTATTTGATAGAAGAGGAACTCCTCTGATGATATACTTTATCTGCTGTATATCTTTAGTATCTTTTCATTTTTAAGTTACTTGTTTGTTTATGGCTTCTCTGGGTCTTGGTTGCTGCGTGCTGGCTTGCTCTAGTTGCAGCGAGTAGGGGCTGTGCTCTGGTTGCAGTGCATGGGCTTCTCATTGCCATGGCCTCTCTGGTTGTGGAGTGTAGGCTGTAGGCGTGTGGGCTTCAGTAGTTGCAGCATGCAGGCTCAGTAGTTGTAACACATGGGCTTAGTTACCTCATGGCATGTGGATCTTCCTCACCCAGGAATCAAACCCACGTCCCCTGCCTTGGCAGGTGAATTCTCAGCCACTGGACCACCAGGGAAGTCTTCAACATTTTTTCCATTGGATCTTCTTTTCCTCAGCCTGAAAAGTTCAGTTACTTTTTCTAAAAAAGTGATTTCCCTTGATACTTTGTCCTCTCAAAATGTGTCCTTTCATGAACTTGAACAAAGTGTTTTATAATAGCCTTCTGATGATCCACCCATCTCTAAACTCATTGTAGTATGAGTCTCCTTCCTGTTGACATAACTCTTGAAAGTCAGCAAAATTCAGTCCTCATTTTTTTATTCCTTGTCTTGTTTGATCCCATTTTTTACTGAACCATCTGTTTTCCTCCTCACTCACTTTGTCATTCTTTCTTCCATTGACTTCATCAACAGCAGTGTATTCTGTCCTGTTTTTGTCATTTTCTCTGGCACTTTCGCTCCTCCTCATCTCTGTACATAGATAATACCCCAAACATTTGTCTTTGGCATCCTTTTCATTTTTGCAGAGCTCATTTCTTCAGCTTCCACTTTGGTGCCTAGGATTCTCAGATGAAAAACTTTGTGAGACATGAGTATTGCTTTTTGTTAAGTATTGCCCCCTATGCTGACTCCTCTCCTGAACTCTTAACATCGCATTTCCTAATGTTTGCCTAAGTCCTTTTTTCTGTTTTTACTGCTACCGATTTCATTTGGATTCTCTTTAACTTCTCTGATTATTCCAAAGGCCACTGAAATTTTCCTCTTAATTCACTTATTCCTCAAAATCCATTTTACACATTGCTTCCAGATTGCTCTTAAGCAAAGTTCATATGTCTTGCCCTGATATTCAAAGCCTTGCATGATCTGACCTCACTCTGTTTTTTCAGCTTATTCCCTTTCAGTTTATTCCCCATGTATCTCCCTGTGCTTCAGTCATACACTTGTGTTAAGATTATATATGTGATAGTGATAATGTGTTCTTTTGTTGGCCAAAGACATATTGTTGATGACATCTGTGCTTTGGAAATATTAACATCTTTAAATAAGACCATCGTTGTATAACATATGATAAAGGTAGAAGAACGTTAAGTCTCTATATTTTAGAAACTTGCCATTTAGTAATGGTCATAGAGTGATATTTTTCTTCCAGAAGCATCTTAAAATGCACAAAGATAGATACTAAGGTATTGTAAAGGGGAAAAGCTAGTATTTTGACAGTGCCCTAGAAATTTCCAGTTCTTTGTAATTTATCTTAGATTTTTATGTCTGTCCTGTGAAATACTTTTTTCTTTTCATTTAACTGACCATTGTGTTTAATTTCAGGCTCTTGATGGTTTTTTTTTAGCAATCATGACAGATGGAAGCATAATATATGTGTCTGAGAGTGTAACTTCATTGCTTGAACATTTACCGGTAAGTATAAAAATCCTGTGATCTCTCACTTTTTAAAAAATATTGTTTCATTAATATATTTATTTTTGGAGGATAATTGATTTACAATATTGTGATGGTTTCTGCTATACATCAACAAATCAACCATAGGTATACATATGTCCCCTCCCTCTTGAACCTCCCTCCTACCCTCCACCCCATCTTTCTCACTTAATGCCTATTTTTAAATTTTCTAAAACTTTAAGAAATGAAGCCCCAGAGCACTGTTGAACAATGATCAGAGTGGGGATGAGACCTCTAAGCATGTCTTCGTTTTAGTATGGCTGTATTTTTTCAAGTCAGTCAGTGACTCCCATCTGTAGTAACTAAATATTCAGCTCCTACTTTAACCTCTATTCTTGCTGTCTTTTTTATTCTAATGCTGAGTTTTCACTATTAATTTTAATCAGTGTGGTGGTGATGTCACTTATTCATTGAAAATATCTTGGGAATAACTAAATTTCTACTGAGATATTTGTTGCAGCTAAATAATTTTCTCAAAAGAATGACTTAGAAGAACATGCTGAAAATAATAGATACAGAACTTTTGTGCTCTGTGGCTTGAGTTGATAATATTTAATTCCCATATTCCATTTGTTCTTAATATGACCCAAAGGGTAGATAATCAGAAAAGAATTATAGGTAAATTTTGATTAGAATGGTGAGTACCTGAATTATGTCTTTGCTGTTTTACTTAACATATATTTATTGAACATCTATGCTACCAGATACTGTGCTAGGTGCTGTGCTCCAATTGACAGTTTTTATGAATTTGAAGTTTTTGTTGAATATGTAATATTCTCATCTAAGGTGATGTTACACAAAAATGGGTTTGCCTCTTGGTGGATGTCTCAAGCCATTTCTGCTGCTAAGTCACTTCAGTCATGTCTGACTCTGTGCGACCCCACAGACGGCAACCCACCAGGCTCCCCCGTCCCTGGGATTCTCCAGGCAAGAGAACTGGAGTGGGTTGCCATTTCCTTCTCCAATGCATGAAAGTGAAAAGGGAAAGTGAAAGTGAAGTCGTGTCCTGTGTCCGACTCTTCGCGACCCCATGGACTGCAGCCTACCAGGCTCCTCCGTCCATGGGAGTTTCCAGGCAAGAGTACTGGAGTGGGGTGCCATTGCCTTCTCCGTCAAGCCATTAGATACAGCCAAGCCAAAGATTAGGAGAAGGAAGGATTTGTTATTACTTGCAGCAAGTAAGAACACGAAAGAATCTTTGAGAAATATCTTTCCCAAAGCAGTATCTCTCCAAACAGCAAAATTAAGGAGTTTTTAAGCTAAGAATACATGTATATTCATAAAGGGACCTGAGCAGAGGAGAATTCAGTATAAAAGTAGGGCAAAGGTCAGCAGCATCTAAGCTTTACTTGATTGAAGTGAGAAAGGGTCAACATCATCATTCTCCACTTAGCAGAGGGCCTTGGTTTCCTATAGAACTCGGGCATATTTTATATATATCCTTTGAGGAGGAACTGGAGCTCTGCTTTCACTGCACTGTTGTTTGCCTGCCCTTTCTCTGTTCCTGTATTCCTTTGTTCCCTTAAGATCATTCATTACTAATATTCCTTTAAGGGCAAGCATTGTGGCCAGGCTTAGATTACATAATGGCTTCTCTTATGTTAAGAAAGCTATTTCTGGTTCTCTTTCTCTGGGAATCCCCTAACTTATTGCCTTAAATGGGGTTTGGATGTAAATATTTTGAAGTTACTTATATATTACTCTTAAAATGCCATCTCTTGAAAATGTATAACAGTCATCTATTCTGTAAAGATTTCTTTAAAGAGTTGTTGAAAAGCGGTGTCTCCTACCGTCTGATTACACTGCTGTTTTGTACTTTATGAAGAGAATTTACTCTGTACTCAAAAAGCCAGATTCTATAAGGGAACTTTGTTTCCGAAAGCCAGGCAGTAAATAGTTTGCTGATTTCTGTGTCACACAGAAAATGACTTGGCTTTACTGCTTCTCTGGGGGCAGACCAAAGGACAGACTGATAACTGAATTTTTCTGGACAACTGTTTGCTTAAGAAAAAATTTGCATAGTAAGAAAAGCCAGGGGAAGAAATCCTTTGTAGGATTATGATATGACTAAAATAAGATTGAATAATAAATAAAACAAAAGAATGACTATAACAAAACAGAAGCAGACTCATAGGTAAAGAAAAACTAGTGGTTATCGGTGTGGAAGGGGATGGGAGAGGGGTGTGATGGGGGAGGGGATTACCCATGCGAGGTATAAAAGCCAGGCAACAAGAATATATTGTCTAGCACAGGGAAATATAGCCATTATTTTGCAATAACTTTAAGTGAAGTGTAATCTATTAAAACAATTGATTCATTAATGTTGTACACCTAAAACTAATAATACTATAAATCAACTATAATAAAATAAGGTTGAGTAGTTTGAATAAACATATAATTATAGGCTTTTAAACCTCTAAACAATTTTATTGGACTTTCAGTTATGTATTTTTAAAAACTATATAATCTTTAATCATAATCAGGGTGTAATTTGCAGTGTGGTCAGACTTTTAAAATGCCTGCTTCTTGGGCAGTTTTCCCGGACTTCATTGAGAATTAGATGCCTTTTCTCTCTGTTCTCATGTTACCTTATACCTGCTGCCACCATGACACTTACAGTGAATTGTAATTTTCTGTTTATTTGAATAATAATGGTAAGCTTTCTAAGTGCAGGGACTTTATCTCTGTATCCACATATGCTGGCTAATTTCTTAGTGAGGCACTTAGTAATTATTGATTGAGTATAAGAAAGTGAGTAGATTATTTGAAATAGATGTTTTAAAGATTCCTTTCTAATGCCACACTGGATCTTTAGTAAGGGAATATTTCATGGCATATTGAAATAACAAACGTGTGCAACAGACCTAGTTAGGACCCAGCTGTTAGATAATTAACATACTCCCCTCAATGAAAAGCTTCATGACCTTCTCATTGCCGTGTGGATTAAAAAAAAAAATTAATTTTGGAGCTATTTTTACATTTATAGAAAAATTAAGAAGATAGTACAGAGTTCCCATATATGCCTACCCAGTTTCCTCTGTTAGTAACATCTGGGTGTTTTTAACCGTTGGTGTCACCCAAAGCATGTAGAGACCAGCAGGTGAGTTTTGGGGCAGAAGAGATTGCTGCTGATAAAGCAGACCCATTTCATTGCATATGGAGTTAATAGTATCCTTTAGTAAAACAGATTTTTTTGGTTCTTTTTTTTTTTTTTTAAACTGCTCTCCAGTTACGATGGATACTTTCCCTCACATCACTTACATTGCTATATTGTATTGTTTATTTGGCTGAGCTGGGTCTTAGTTGTAGCACCTAGGATCTTTCTTGTGGTATGCAGGATTTTTTTTAAATTGTGGCATGCAGGATTTTTTTTAGTTGTGGCATGTGGGATCTAATTCCCGGATCAGGGATCAAACCCAGGCCCCCTGCATTGGGAGTATAGATTCCTAGCCACTGAACCACCAAGGAAGTCCCCAGAGGATGTTTTGATAAAATGAAATAAAACTTGTTTAGGATCAAACCCAACAAGGAAAAAAAAAGTGATTTTTCTCTTTTGGCCTGCCATTAATAATTAAACTGTAACAGATGCTAAGCAAAAGATTTAAAACCGTGGTGTCCCTTTCTTTCTGTTTTAACATACATAACCATTTTATCTAAAATATATTCTTGACTCTTGTCCGGAGGGGAAGAAACATTAGAAAATCTCTAAATATAAAGCTTTAGCGTTTATAATTCAGTTCTGTTGAGAAGTTAAAATTTGCCATCTTAATCAGTGGTCAGTATGACTTAACAGTTTTTAATTTAAATTTTAAATCTAGCTATAAAATTGCACGTCTGATTCTATAGGTCTTGGAAAAAAATTTTTCTTAATTTTGTCATGTCGTATTTATGAAACTAATTTAGGTAAATTTTAACCTATTTGTGGCTACTAATCGGGAAAGGAGATTATGGATTTTTTTTTGTTGTTGTTCTGAAGTGGTTTTCTGCAACAAAATGATAGGGTCATACCACCTCCAGGGCAGAAGGGATTTTAGACATTTTTCGCCCAGACCCTTTGTGTTTGTTAAAAACATATATGAACCCCAGAGAATTGTTCAATAATTTAGTGGGAATACCAAGACATAAAGTGTCTCTCTACTGGGAACTTAAAATTCGTAAAGTTTTACAATTCAAAATTGCTTTCCTCCCACTTGCTTAAATGTGTTCCTGAGAAGAAAGTATATTAAATTTGTTACCATGTAATACAGGTAACATAGCCTGACAGAGTCCAGGAATAACACTGCTGTTATTAAGATATTGTATGAGCCTTCCATTATCTATTGTTCTTGAAAATTTTGAAATATAAACACAAGTGTGTATTAAGAAAGTCAATACAATGTTTGGTGTAAATGCCGTATATAGAAATAAAAATCTAGAATTTTTAAAGTAGTTATATGATTATTTGAACTTCCCTATTTGCAAATATTTTTAATAAGAAAACAAATATTTGAAATAAGTAAATAAAGCCTGTCAAAAGGGCCAGAATCTTTGTTCCTTATGCTCTGTCCATAGCTCTTAAGGCACTCTTATCCTTGAATCTATTCATCAGTTCCATGGTATAATCATAAGGGGTTTGATTTAGGTCATATCTGAATGTCCTACCTTCTTCAGTTTAAGCCTGAGTTTTGCAAAAAGGAGCTCATGATCTGTGCCACAGTCAGCTCCAGGTCTTGTTTTTGCTGACTGTATAGAACTTCTCCATCTTGGATTCAAAGAACATAATCAGTGTGATTTTGGTATTGACTATCTGGTGATATCCATGTGTAGAGTTGTTGGAAAAGGTTGTTTGCTGTGACTAGCACATTCTCTTGACAAAACTCTGTTAGCCTTTGCCCTGCTTCATTTTGTACTACTCCAAAGGCCAAATTTCCCTGTTACTCCAGGTATCTCTTGACTTCCTACTTTTGCATTCCAATCCCCTATAATGAAAAGGACATCTTTTCCTAGTGTTAGTTCTAGATGGTATTGTAGGTCTTCATAGAATTGGTCAACTTCAGCTTCTTTGGCACCAGTGATTGGAGCATATTACTGTGATGGTGAATGGTTTGCCTTGGAAATGAACCGAGATCATTCTGTTGGTTTTGAGGTTGTACCCAAGTACTGCATTTTGGAACCTTTTGTTGACAATGAGGGCTACTCCATTTCTTCTAAGGGATTCTTGCCCAGAGTAGTAGATATAATGGTTATTTGAATTAAATTCACCCATTTCCATCCATTTTAGTTCACTGATTGCTAAGATGTTGTTCACTCTTGCTATCTCCTGCTTGATCACTTCCAATTTACTTTGATTCCTGGATCTAACATCCAAGCTCCTATTATTAATAGCAGCAGTACTGTTATTTACAGCTTTGGACTTTACTTTCACCACTAGACACATGCACAACTGAACATCTTTACCACTTTGACCCACTTCATTCTTTGTGGTTGTTCATTTGCTAAGTTGTGTGCAACTTTTTGCAACCCTGTGAACTGCAGCAAGCCAGGCTTCCCTGTCCTTCACTATCTCCCAGTTTGCTCAAATTCATGTGCATTATGTCGATGATGCCATCCAGTCATTTCATACCCCCTTCTCCTCCTGCCGTCAGTCTTTTCCAGCATCAGAGTTTTTTCCCAGTGAGTTGGCTCTTGGCTTCAGGTGGCCAAAGTATTGAAGCTTCAGCTTCAGCATCAATCTTTCCAGTGAATATTCAGGGTTGATTTCTTTTAGGATTGACTGGTTTCATCTCCTTTTTGTCCAAGAGACTCTCAAAAAGAGTTGAGGAAGGTAGGGATAACCACTAGGCCATTCAAATATAACCTAAATCAAATCCCTTATGATTATACAGTGGAGGTGATGGATATATTCAAGGGATTAAATCTGGTAGACAGAGTGCCTGAAGAACTATGGACAGAGGTTCCTAACATGGTACAGGAGTCAGGGACCAAAACCATCCCCAATAAAAAGAAATGCAAGAAGGCAAGGTGGTTGTCTGAGGAGACATTACAAATAGCTTAGGAAAAGAAGAGAAGCGAAAGGCAAAGGAGAAAGGGAAAGGTATGTGCAACTGAATGCAGAGTTCCACAGGAGAGCAAGGAAAGATAAAAAGGGCTTCTTTAATGAACAATGAAAATAGAGGAAGACAGTAGAAAGGAAAAGACTAGCGATCTCTTCAATGAAACTGGAGATACAAAGGTAACATTTCATGCAAGGATGGGCACAATAAAGGGCAGAAATGGTATGGACCTAACAGAAGCAGATGAGATTAAGAGATGTCAAGAATACACAGAAGAACTCTACAAAAAGATCTTCATGACCCAGATAACCATGATGGTGTGGTCAAGCACCTAAACCTGGACATCCTGAAGTGAGAAGTCAAGTGGGCCTTAGGAAACATTACTATGAATAAAGCTAGTGGAGGTGATGGAATTCCAGCTCAGCTATTTAAAACCCTGAAAGATAGTGCTTTAATAGTGCTCAGTGTTTCAACAAATTTGGAAAACTCAGCAGTGGCCATTGGACTGGAAAAAGTCAGTTTTCATTCCAGTGTCAAAGAATGTTTAAACTACTGTACAATTGTGCTCATTTCACATGCTAGCAAGGCTATGCTCAAAATCCTTCAAGTTAGGCTTCAACACTTATGTGAACCAAGAACTTCCAAGTTGGGTTTAGAAGAGTCAGAGGAACCAGAGATCAAATTGCCAACGTTTGTTGGGTCATGAATAAAGCAAGGAAATTCCAGAAAAACATCTAATTCTGCTTTAGTGACTATGCTAAAGCCTTTAACCCTGTGGATCACAACAAACTGAAAAATTCTTCAAGAGATGGGAGCACCAGACCACCTTACCTCTTTCCCGAGAAAACTGTATGCTGGTCAAGAAGCAACAGTTAGAACCAGACAAGGAGCAAGGGACTGGTTCAAAATTGGGGAAGGAGTGTGAAAAAGCTGTATTCTGTCATTCTGCATATTTAACTTATGTACAGGGTACATCATGTAAAATGCCGAGCTGCATGAATCACAAGCTGGAATCAGGATTACCAGGAGAAATATCTACAGCCTCAGATATGTACAGGATACCAATCTAATGGCAGAAAATGAAGAGGAAGTAAAGAACCTCTTGATGAGAGTGAAAGAAGAGAGTAAAAAAGCTGGCTTGAAACTCAGCATTAAAAAATTAAGATTGTGCCATCTGATCCCATCACTTCTGGGCAAATAGAAGGGGGAAAAGTGGAAGCAGGGATAGATTTTATTTTGGGGGGTTCCAAAATCACTGCGGACAATGACTGTAGCCATGAAATAAAAGACTTGCTCCTTGGAAAAGCTATGACAAATCTAGACCACATATTGAAAGCAGAAACATCACTTTGATGACAAAGGTCGATATATTAATAGTCAAAGCTATGGTTTTCCTAGTAGTTATATATAGATGTGAGAGTTGAACCATAGAGGAGGCTCAGCACCAAAGAATTGATGCTTTTGAATTGAGGTGCTTGAGAAGACTCTTGAGAGTCCCTTGGACAGCAAGGAGATCAAACCAGTCAATCCTAAAGGAAATCAATCCGAATATTCATTGGAAGGACTGAGGCTAAAGCTGAAGCTCCAATACTTTGACCACCTGATGTGCAGAGCTGACTAATTTGAAAACACCCTGATACTGGCAAAGATTGAAGGTAAAAGGAGATGGGATTAACAGAGGATGAGATGGTTAGATAGCATCACCGACTCAATGGACATGAATTTGAACAAACTCTAGGAGTTAGTGGAGGAGTGAGGAGCCTGGTGTGCTGCAGTCCATGGGGTCACAAAGAGTCAGACATGAGTTAGCAACTGGACAATGAACAACCACAATGCAGTTAAAAGACATATTTTTGGAGGAAGTTATTTCACCTCGTCTGTGAAAGACAGAAGAGTACAAACGTGGTGAGATAGGGGAAAGATTCACTTCATGGGGTGTACCTTGAAGGCTAGGGAAAGGACTGAAGAAAGTGTTTATGGCTTGTATGAGAGTGGTAAACACCCCTATCCTGCCTCTTACCATCCTCAGTGGCTCTCTGTTTTTTGTTATTGTTTGAGGCTTTTTGTTTTGAACAATCTTAAAAATATTTGAAATAGGAAATAAAAGTGAAACTACTTAGTGGAACCCTTAGCCCTGTCTTCACAGTTTCTTTTCACCTCCCTTGCCTTCCATAGTCTTGGAGCTATCACTTTATTATCCCCAGGATTTCACAGAGCAGTTTAAAATGCAGAGAAACCAAGTAAACTGGATGGGATTTGGCAGGAAATGTAGTGGTAAAGAACTCACCTGCCAGTTTAGGAGACATGAGATGTGGGTTGGATCCCTGGGTCAGGAAGATTCCCTAGAGAAGGGCATGGCAGCCCACTCCTGTATTCTTGCCTAGAGAAGCTCATGGACAGAGGGGTCTGACAAGGCTACAGTCCATGGGGTTGCACAGAGTCAGACATGACTGAAGCAACTTAGCACACACACATACGTGATCTCACTGAAGTTTTATTGTCCATGGTTGTTATGGACCGGTGCTGTCCTATTCGCTTTGGATTCCACAGCCATGTCACATTATAGGCAACCTCTTGCTGGTCAGATTACTGTTGATTAAAGCCATATCTTAGCATAGATTATAATGCTCAGCATGTAAGTCATCTTTTTCAGGAAGAGGTTGTTTATCTTAAAGCATGACTTTTTGACAGTGGGATACGGGTTAGATGACTGGAAAAGATGAAATAAAGAATGGACACATTGGGCAATTGAACTGACAGCAAAGTCAAATCTTCTCTTCATGTAGCCTGTGGGCCATCCTGTGGTCCTTTATTTGTAGTGTATACACCACTCACCAGAGATTGGCATGTATCAGATCAGATCAGATCAGTCGCTCAGTCGTGTCCGACTCTTTGCGACCCCATGAACTGCAGCACACCAGGCCATCCTGTCCATCACCAACTCCCGGAGGTCACTCAGACTCACATCCATCGAGTCAGTGATGCCATCCAGCCATCTCATCCTCTGTCGTCCCCTTCTCCTGCCCCCAATCCCTCCCAGCATCAGAGTCTTCCCCAATGAGTCAGCTCTTCACATGAGGTAGCCAAAATACTGGAGTTTCAGCTTTAGCATCATTCCTTCCAAAGAAATCCCAGGGCTGATCTCCGTCAGAATGGACTGGTTGGATCTCCTTGCAGTCCAAGGGACTCTCAAGAGTCTTCTCCAACACCACAGTTCAAAAGCATCAATTCTTCGGTGCTCAGCCTTCTTCACAGTCCAGCTCTCACATCCATACATGACCACAGGAAAGACCATAGCCTTGACTAGGCGAACCTTTGTTGGCAAAGTAATGTCTCTGCTTTTGAATATGCTGTCTAGGTTGGTCATAACTTTCCTTCCAAGGAGTAAGCGTCTTTTAATTTCATGGCTGCAGTCACCATCTGCAGTGATTTTGGAGCCCCGAAAAATAAAGTCTGACAGTTTCCACTGTTTCCCCATCTATTTCCCATGAAGTGATGGGACCGGATGCCATGATCTTCGTTTTCTGAACGTTGAGCTTCAAGCCAACTTTTTCACTCTCCACTTTCACTCTCATCAAGAGGCTTTTTAGTTCCTCTTCACTTTCTGCCATAAGGGTGGTGTCATCTGCATATCTGAGGTTATTGATATTTCTTCCAGCAATCTTGATTCCAGCTTGTGCTTCTTCCAGTCCAGTGTTTCTCATGATGTACTCTGCATATAAGTTAAATAAACAGGGTGATAATATACAGCCTTGACGTACTCCTTTTACTGTTTGGAACCAATCTGTTTTTCCATGTCCAGTTCTAACTGTTGTTTCCTGACCTGCATACAGATTTCTCAAGAGGCAGATCAGGTGGTCTGGTATTCCCATCTCTTTCAGAATTTTCCACAGTTTATTGTGATCCACACAGTCAAAGTTATATTTCACATGTTCACATGTGGTGAAACTTACAAGTTACAAAACTTTCAAAGGTCATATTGATCATGAATCTGATGATGCTATTATCAGAGACAGTGAGATTACGGAAACTTTTTTCACCTTCTCAATCTTGTCTTTTGAGTTGTACTCTGAAACTTGATATTTGTCACTGTTTACAGATAATGAAACGTCAACCATATGCTCGTCTGGTGTTTAAGAGTGATTATATATTTTTAAAATAAATTTTTCCTGAATCACTGTAATTATTTAATTTTTAAAAATTTCTTTTTCAGTCAGATCTTGTGGATCAAAGTATATTTAATTTTATCCCAGAGGGGGAACATTCAGAAGTTTATAAAATACTCTCTACCCATCTGCTGGAAAGTGATTCATTAACCCCTGAATATTTAAAATGTAAGTAGTACCTCTTAAGTGAAAAGTTAAACGGATTTGGTTGCATTATCCTTTACTTTTGTAATTTCTTGACAGAGATATGTTTAACCAAAATAACACATAGCATCATCCCAAATCCCCTGTTAGATCCTTTTAAATATTAAAATATAATGGAATTATGACCATGTTAAAAGTCTAAACTCTGTTCCAGAATACAGTGAAATCTCATCTGTTATAATATGCCATAAAACTATTTTACAGAAAAATGGAACTCAGCAATATATTCTTATTAATGTTTATATAAAATCTTACTGTAGTAAGAGAAAATTAAGGGTTTTTATTTTCACCATCAGTAACCAATTGAGCACTGAAACCATGAGACAAAACATGTTTTTTATAAAATTACTTAAAGAAATTTTGTGCTCTATTAAGCAGAATTAAACAATAATTTATTGGATATGTCTAATACGGAGATGCAGGTTTGATTTCTGGGTTGGGAAGACCCCATGGAGAAGGAAATGACAACCCACTCCAACCCACTCCAGTGTTCTTGCCTGGGAAATCCCATGAACATAGGAGCCTGGTGTGGTACAGTGCATGGGGTCGCAAAAGAGTCAGACATGACTTGGCGAGTAAACAACAAAGCAGCAGTGTAGCAGACACTTGTGCTATATAATAGAAATGCCAAGAAGAGGGAAGTGTAGTACTGCCTTTAACAAGTATAAAATATTGTCGTGTAATCTGATTTTTACTCTAGATTCATTGACCAGAATACCTTGTTTTCTTATCTTTTTTTTTCTTCATTTTAAACTGGAAAATAGTTGTTTTACGATGTTGTGGTGGTTTCTGCCACACAGCAATATGAATCAGCCATAAGTATACATATGTCCCCTCCCTCTGGAACTTCCCTCCCACCCTTTGTTTTCTTGAATAAATTATCCTGTGTAAAGTCTGAAATCATGACAGCTCTACATTTGGCCATTAGCTATTAGATGTCTTCTTTAACTACTTTTTTCATGGCTTTAAAATTTTGACTTTTCTTATACTGGTGATGGTTTAGTTGCTAAGTCATGTCCAACTCTAGCAACCCCATGGACCATAGCCCACCAGGCTCCTCTGTCCATGGGATTCTCCAGGCAAAAATACGAGAGTGGGTTACCATTTCCTTCTCCAGGGGATCTTCCTGACCCAGGGATTGAACCCAGATCTCCTGCATTGCAGGCACATCCTTTACCAACTGAGCTACAAGGGAAGCTAACATTAATCATTTTAAAGTTTCTTCATATTTTGAATCTTTGATTATGTAGAACACTAACTATTGAGATACACATATACACACATGTAAGTATGTGTGAATGTATGTTTTTGATAAGAATAAATAGCCTTTCAGAAGAATTTGAGAGTAGTTAAGAGACCAGGAGAATACATTTGAAGCTTATTTATACTTGTTAAAAAACCAAATTCTTATGACATGACTAAGCGACTACTCTAGTCTTTCATCTAGGAGAAAGATTTGGGTTGGATATAATGATGCAGAGGCCAATTATATGCCTGTCAGATCAGATCAGTCGCTCAGTCGTGTCCGACTCTTTGCGACCCCATGAACTGCAGCATGCCAGGCCTCCCTGTCCACCACCAACTCCCGGAGTTCACTCAGACTCACATCCATCGAGTCAGTGATGCCATCCAGCCATCTTATCCTCTGTCGTCCCCTTCTCCTCTTGCCCCCAATCTCTCCCAGCATCAGAGTCTTCTCCAGTGAGTCAACTCTTCACATGAGGTGGCCAAAGTACTGGAGTTTCAGCTTTAGCATCATTCCTTCCAAAGAAATCCCAGGGCTGATCTCCTTCAGAATGGACTGGTTGGATCTCCTTGCAGTCCAAGGGACTCTCAAGAGTCTTCTCCAACACCACAGTTCAAAAGCATCAATTCTTCAGCACTCAGCCTTCTTCACAGTCCAGCTCTCATATCCTGTATACGCCTGTAAACAACAGTATTTTAAGTCAGTTCAGTTTAGTTGCATCCCACTCTTTGCAACCCAATGGACTGATACACAAAATAAAGTTATTTCCACAGATGAAAAGGATGTTTCATGCCAAAGGAATGAACATGATTTAAAACAGAGGGGAATTGCTAGGAAAATTCAGGATTCTCCAAATAGGTCATTTGTATCATAATGAAGGTAAGGTAGTACAAGTGATGTGTTTGTGTCTAGAGAAGGAAATAAAGCCTGATATTTCATCCTTAACAGTTTGGTTTTTATTTTTTACTTCGTGAGAAGCCAGCACAAAGGGGATTTGGGTGGTTTTGTGGTTCAAAAAGAAAATCTCTCAGGTGGAAAATTTTGGTAAAATGACTAGACTTGAGTTAAAAAGGACAGCAGTAGAAGTAAGGATGGAGAGGAAAGCATGCCTGTGAGTGTTGAGGTGAACTCAGTAGGACTTGGTGTTAGCCACTGCTGTCAGACCAGCTAGAGATCATCAGTGGGGAAGGTTTTAGGAAGAAGGTAAGAGTTTGAACCTGCTGAGTTTAATGATAAACCCATTGATAATAATAACAGAAGAGTATGAGTTGGATACTGTAAGTGAAGAGAGGTGTTATTAGTCCTTGAGTACTGAAATAATAATGAGGAAAGTAATATAATCTAAGAGTAGTAGGCAAGGATGAGTCTGAGTGGCAAGAGTGTGGAGGCATAGAGAATATATTTTTGCAGTTACCTAGATGCAAGGTCATTTACATCGGTACCAAAATCGTGGTACTGGCTGCTCATGTGGAAAAAATGACTCACCAGAGTGTTCTTGGTGTAATAAATAGCAGATCCTGGTTACAGATTTAGTTTTTGAGCTGGTGATACAAAGAGAACAAATTGATATGATTTCTAACTAAGGAGATAGGACAAAGGGGAATGACAGCTGCCTTAGGAAGATAGAAGGAAAAATTCACTTTCAAGTATTTTGAATTTAAGTTACTGATGGAACATTCAGGTACAGATGTCCTGAAAAATAGTGATATGAGACTTGGTCTTACATAAAATGTGAAAATTGGTGAGAGAGATTTAGGAGTAAATAAGTTTGTCAGTGCTGGTAAGTTTGTAAAGCATAATAGATTACAATCAAAAGAACTTTTGTGAATGTCTATAGTTTGTTGACTGATTAATAGAAGGGAGAGAAATAGTCAATAAGGTAGGAAGGTAAGTTTCATGCTATGGGAATGAAAACGTGAGTTTTAAGAAGAGATAGAAACAAGGAAGAGCAATTTCTGTAGAAGTGTGAGGGCAAAAGCCATAATACATGAAGTTAAGGAGGGTGAACATATGGAAACTAGAGCACATAATGAGAAGGAAGGAGATCTGTGTTACTAAAATCAATAGCATGAAAAAAGACCTGAGTAAATTTAAAGGTAGAAAGTAAGGACCCAAAAAAGACATGTGTGAATGCTAAAGGAATGAATGGTTCTGATGGTCCTAGAGAAGGAAGATGGGAAAGACTGTTTAAAGTAGAGATAAAAAAATTAGACTAGGAAGCAAGACCTTTCTTTGAGATTAGAGTAATGAATGACAAGGAAGGACAAATAAAAATGGAGGAACATGGAGTTACTTGTATCAGAAGATCTGTCTTCTTTATTAAGGACAACGTGAGATCATCTCCTGAAGAGACTCTGCTTTTATGGACTGAACACAATGTCATTGAGGACCTCTGTATGAGAAAATAGTAATTGTAAACTTACACAACTGTTAGAATCTTACTTTGTGTGGCTTATTTATGATAAATCACAAAATATGTTATATTTTTTCTCTTATTTCAGCAAAAAATCAGTTAGAATTTTGTTGTCATATGCTTCGAGGAACAATAGACCCAAAGGAACCATCTACTTATGAATATGTGAAATTTATAGGAAATTTCAAATCTTTAAACAGTGGTAAGTTAAAATGCTTCTCTTACAATGTATTTTCACTTGTTATTCTTTTAAGCTCTTAAAGACAAATGTTCAAGTATTAGTAAAAACTAGATTTTTACTGGAGTAACTGATGATATTTATCTTCTTATTGCTTTAGTATCCTCTTCAGCACACAATGGTTTTGAAGGAACAATACAACGCACTCATAGGCCTTCTTATGAAGATAGAGTTTGTTTTGTAGCTACTGTCAGATTAGCTACACCTCAGTTCATCAAGGTATGTTTCTGTTTCCCAGAGAGGTTTCACTTCATATTATGGGTCCTATCTGTTTTTTTTTATTGTTCCCAGATACTTCCTGTAAACATTAAAGTAGTAATGGCCATGAGTCATTAAACATGTATGATCATAATATTTTTGAAGCAAATAGTGAGTTATCAAAGCACTGATCAAATTATAGAACTAATTTTTTGATAATATACCTTGTGTTGGGTTGGTCAAAAATTTCATTTGGGTTTGTGAAGTTTTTGGCCATTAACCAGTGGTTATATATCACCATTGTCCTGCTTTTGTGCAAAATTTTAAGGTGCTTTTGTTGTATAGGTCACAAATACATTAAAGGGGAAAGGCCAAAGATTGCTTTTGAAATTTTCTTTTGAAATACACAGGTGACCTTCTTATTACATTTAATTTACCTTATCAATTTTAAAAGTCAATTAAATAATTTTATTTTTATATCCTGGGTTCAGGAAGTAGATGATTAGTAGGAAAGTCAGAAAATGAAAGACTTCAGTCACCAGAAAGTGGCTGAAAATAAGCCAGGCTAAGATTTTAAATTTAGGGAAATACCATAGGACAAAGTACTGAATTAGCAGTTAGAGGATCTTAAACCACTCTGACTCTACTTGTTTTGATCGTAGGAAATAATGGCAGTGGTAACATGCTTTTTGGATGCTTACCACATGCTGTTTACATGCATTATCTCATTTAATACTTATAAATGGTGGTATGATCACCATTTTATATATAAGGAAACTGTGGCTTAGGGAATTTAAGTTACGTACCCAGAGTCACAGCTGTTAAGTAGTAGAACTGAGATTGATTCTAATTCCTTTTCTTTCTAAACCCAAACTCTTAATCACTATATTGTGCTGCAGAAGGTCATTCAAGAACAGGGGCAGGTTGGAATACATTGTTGCGTAGGACTAGAGCCTAGGGTTACTGTGAATGGAGGGAGGGTAGGGATGTTGAGAGATGAGGTTAGAAAAGTAAGCAGATGCTGGCAGTGATATATGTTTTTTTCTTTGTTATTTGTTTCTCCTTGTTTAGATTTTGTCCTAATGGAATGAGCAGCCATTAAGATTTTTCTGTTAGGGAAATTATACAATCATGTTTGAGTATTTATAAAGTCGTTGTGGCCAGAATAGAAGATGAGTTGAAGGAAGGGAAACTTCTTTGGAATATTTTGCAATAATGTGAGCCAATGGTGGCAACTAGAGTCTAAACTAAGACCCTAAAGATGGATGGGATTGAATAGATGAAAAAAAAAATTTAGAAGGTGAAACTGAAAGGATTTAGCAGTGGCCATTTAGATGGTGAAAGGTGAAAATGAATGTATTATGACAATTAGATTTTAGACTTAATGGCACAGTACAGGTATGCCTCCATTAATGAGATGGAACATTATGTAACTGAATATAAGGATTAAAATAGTTGGTTCATTTTAGGACATGTTGAGTTTGTGGTATGTGGAAACATCCAGACAGAAATATAGAACTATAATTCAGGAGAGAGATTAGAATGAGACTTTATAGGCATGTGAGTGAATAGAGAAATGTGTGGAGTGAGAAGTACTCCCCCAGAAGCCTGCATGTGTTTATTGCCACATCCCTTAGTACTAGAAAATAAAAATGTTTTTTTAAAGAAATGTTTAAGGAAAAGTTAGCTAAAAATGACTTATACGGATAGCAATATTTAGGAATTTGCTGAGTACACAGAAAAGTATTTCTCAATTTTAATTATTTATTTGTAGGAAATGTGCACTGTTGAAGAACCCAATGAAGAGTTTACATCTAGACATAGTTTAGAGTGGAAGTTTCTATTTCTAGATCACAGGTAACTCCCATTGTTAAATTCTATAAAAAGATTAATCATTATAATTCTTGAAATTATTGGATTTAAAAGACAAACTTTTTCTAGTCAGGATGCTCAAACTCATTATCCATTATTTAAGAAATAAAGTTTCCTCCCAAAATTGGTTTGTAGTTGAGTACTTTTTATTAATGGAAAAAGTCATAATATTGATTGTTTTATATGTAATTTAGGGCACCACCCATAATAGGATATTTGCCATTTGAAGTTCTGGGAACATCAGGCTATGATTACTATCATGTGGATGACCTAGAAAATTTGGCAAAATGTCATGAGCACTGTAAGTAGATTTTAATACTTCAGGTGGTAATACTTTTTTTAATCTGTAAATAACTATCATATTAATAGAAGGTGGTAAAACAGACCATTTTTGTATTTTTGAAATGTATTGGAAAAATTTCTTTTGTATGCATAACTACTTCTAATAGGAATCCTAGATCAAGTCTAAATTAAACTTCCTCCCATTTTATATATTTCAATCTATAGTAGTAAGTACAGTTTTATAATATGGCATCTGATAAACCTTGTTTTGAAGTATAGAAGTTCTATATTTAGAGTAAGAGAAGTAGATTGCTTTGAAAATTATAATATTAGAACACTATTTCATGAATTTTTATTTCCAGGCATGTGAGTCTGCACAGGAGGTAGTGCCACATTTAAAGAATCTCTTATAGAAAACTCAGTGAGTGCTTCATTAATGTTACCTTCCATTGTTACATTAACAGAAGGAACATTATCATCTCATTTTGCCCGGTTCTGAACAACTTACATGTATTATTTCCATTATTCATAGTCACAGTTGTATAATAGAAAGTTGGTACTGTTATTATCTCTACAAGTAAACTGAGACACAAAAAGGCTAACTAATTTACTTACAGTCCCATAACATTGGTGGCAGACATCAAGAAGTCCGCAAATGCTGGAGAGGGTGTGGAGAAAAAGGGAATCCTCTTACACTGTTGGTGGCAATGCAAATTAGTACAGCCATTATGGAGAACAGCGTGGAGATTGCTTGAAAAACTGGAAATAGAACTGCTGTATGACCCAGCAATCCCACTGCTGGGCATACACACTGAGGAAACCAGAATTGAAAGAGACACATATACCCCAGTATTCATTGCAGCACTGTTTACAATAGCCAGGACATGGAAGCAACCTAGATGTCCATCAGCAGATGAATGGATAAGAAAGTTGTGGTACTTATACACAATGGAATACTACTCAGCTATTGAAAAGAATGCATTTGAGTCAGTTCTAATGAGGTGGATGAAACTGGAACCTATTATACAGAGTGAAGTAAGTCAGAAAGAAAAACACCAATACAATATATTAACACATATATATGGAATTTAGAAAAATGGTAACGATGATCCTATATGTAAGACAGCAAAAGAGACATAGATGTAAAGAACAGACTTTTCTGTGGGAGAAGGTGAGGGTGGGATGATTTGAGAGAATAGCATTGAAACATGTATATTACCATATGTGAAATAGATGACCAGTCCAAGTTCAATGCATGAAATAGGGCACTCAAAACTGGTACTGGTACAACCCAGAGGGATGGGATGGGGAGGGAGGTGGGAGGGGGTTCAGGATGGGGGATACACATACACCTGTGGCTGATTCATTCCACTGTATGGCAAAAACCGCCACAGTATTGTAAAGTAATTAGCCTCCAATTAAAAAACCAAAAAACATTGGTGGCAGAGATAGGATTAGAGTCTGGACCTCCTCCTTTACCACATGCTGTTTGTTCATTCTTTGTTTCAGAAGTTTGTTTTAATAGGTTTCATTTGCCTCTCTGATCCTCCTTACCAAATCTTTCCATCTTGAGTGTCCTCTAAAGCTTAATTAGATAATTAATGTACCTTCATGTCTTAGGCTGGTTTATAAACCTCTATGAAAATAAAGCATGTTATATAATATCACAAAAGAAATACTTTTCATTTCGAGTGATATGGGCACTAGGCTCCATGATATATTAAAAAATCTGACACCTCTATTAACTAGCTGGATAATTTTTGACAACCAATTTCAAGTATGTAGACTTTCATTTCCTCATGAATAGTGACGGGTTGGAGGAGAGTGAACATGATTCCGGTCCAGCCTGTCTTAAGGTTTTATCCAATGAATACCAGTCTATTAAAAATAAATTTTATGGTCAAAGAAAATTAGGTAAGAGTTCATAATCAGTCCCCATCTCCCCACCACCAGAATCTTGACAGATTAGCATACTCAAGGCTTTGAGAAGAACAAATTTTCCCAAATTAATTTAACACAGAACCCATTTTTTGCTTAATATCTGCTAAAAGACTTTTGAATTTACAATATGTAAAGAATGTTTTGGGAAATACTGTTTTGGGAAATCAGCTACTTGAAATAATTTTCTGATTTTGGTAAGTTAAGGTTTTTGGCACCCCACTCCAGTACTCTTGCCTGGAAAATCCCATGGACAGAAGAGCCTGGTAGGCTGCAGTCCATGGGGTCGCTTAGAGTAGGACACGACTGAGCGACTTCACTTTCACGCATTGGAGAAGGAAATGGCAACCCACTCCAGTGTTCTTGCCTGGAGAATCCCAGGGACGGGGGAGCCTGGTGGGCTGCCGTCTATGGGGTCGCACAGAGTTGGACACGACTGAAGCGACTTAGCAGGAGCAGCAGCAGCCTCTAAAATGCTATACTTGGACTTCCTGGTGGTCCAGTGGTTAAAAATCCACCTGCCACTGCAGAGGACACGGGTTCAAGTCCCTGGTCTGGGAAGATCCCGCATGCTGCAGGGAAATTTAAGCCTGTGTACTGCAGCTGTTTAAGCCCCCACGCACTGGAGCCTGTGCTCTGCAGTAAGAGAAACCGTTTCAGTGAGAAGCCCACACACCACAACTGGAGCATAGCCTCAGCTCTCCTGAAACTAGAGAAAGCTTGAATGTAGCAACGAAGATCCAGTGCAGCCAAAAAATGAAAGATGCTGTATTTGCAGAGGGTGAGGGGTAGGGTATGGGGAGTAGAGCTCGGGTGTGATTACTTATTGCTGTTATCCTTAATATATCTTAGCAGGAGAGAGTCAGTATGTGAATAATTTATTCTCAAGTATTTGGACATTTATTGTATATGAAAAATATCTACGATCAGCAATAACAGGCTATAAGTTGGGAGATTATGGAAGGCTATGGAAGATTTGATATACTATATGTTATTGAAAAGCCAGAAGAATTTTATATATATATATAGATAGATACATACATACATACATTGATACATGTGAATGGTACCTTTGGGTAAAAATCTAGTAATACAAATCAAAAAATATTTTTTTTCTTCTTAGTAATGCAATATGGAAAAGGCAAATCTTGTTACTATAGGTTCCTGACCAAAGGACAGCAGTGGATTTGGCTTCAAACTCATTATTATATCACTTACCATCAGTGGAATTCAAGGCCAGAGTTTATTGTTTGTACTCACACTGTAGTAAGGTAATAATTCTTTTACAGAATTTCTGAATATGGAAACATTCATAATGATTCTGGAATGTAGTTTTATGTATAACTTATTCAGAAGTACAGAGTGATTTTTTTCTCCATTTTATTTTTCAGTATTTTTTTCAATATTCAGTATTGTCAATATTATTGAAAATATTCATATTTTCAATTTATTATTAAATTTACTTATAGGCATTATATAGAAATAAAGATAACATAATTTTGACATAAGTTTTATGGTTTAGAGCGATGTTGTAACTGTCTTTTATATACCACAGTCAGTCATGTAAAAGGAGAGCTGGAGTAGATAAAGTATACTGTTCCTTTATTTAATTCCTCTTGATTTAGGTCCTGTGTGGTTACACATCATTTATAGTAGTACATTAAATTTTTTAGATATGTAAAAAAGTGAAATTTGAATCAAGATACACTCTGTATATATATTGGAGAAGGAAATGGCAACCCACTCCAGTGTTCTTGCCTGGAGAATCCCAGGGATGGGGGAGCCTGGTAGGCCGCCATCTATGGGGTCGCAGAGTCGAACACGACTGAAGCGACTTAGCAGCAGCAGCAGCTGTATATATATATATATATATATAGTGCTATATATGTGTATGTTTTAGGGTTTTTTTGGTACTTAGAAAATAGTCTGGAATTTTTGATGAACAAATGAGATACATAATGAATATTGAATTGTTGCACCTCTGCAGTGTTTTAAATGAATGATCAAACACTGAAATTCTGTTTTTTTCCACTTGTAGTTATGCAGAAGTTAGAGCTGAAAGACGACGAGAACTTGGCATTGAAGAGTCTCTTCCAGAGACAGCTGCTGACAAAGTATGTATCTTACAGGTTTTTAAAAATTATTTCTTCTCAATGAATAACAAGACTCAATAATTTACAGAAAATTTGTTTTTCAAATATTTCATCTACTTGTAATTATAACTATAGTATTTATTTTTATATTAAATTTAATATTTTAAAACCTCATGTGTTTTTAAAAAAGATTTGAAGGGCCTGCTATTTAGAGATCATTGTAGAGACATACATGATCTTAGAATTAAACTAACATTTATTACAATCTATTAGGCTCTGGTTTTTATATGAAATATGAAATGTCATTTATTCCTCAGACATCCTTATCTGGATATATCCCCACTTTGAAAATATTAAAACTGAGCTTAAAGACTCATGACTGGAAAGTTATAGTCAGATTTTGAACACTGGTTTCTCTTTTCATTATATCAGGTAGAAATATAGTATATTAGCTACCTATTGCTATGTAACAAACCTTAATGATATAAAATAACATACATACATTATCTCAGTAGTTTCTGTGAGTCAAGAATCTAGACACAGTTTAGTTGGGCACTCTGCTTCAGAATTGATCATGGGTCTGTAATCAAGGTTTCAGTTCAGGGTCCCTCACAAGCCTGTAATCAAGGTGTCTGTGGAGCCACAGTCATCTCCAGGTCCAGTCAAGGCAGAATCTCTTTCCAAGCTCACTTAGTGGTTGAATGCATATGAACACCACAACAGGATATCACTTCATACCTATAATAATGGCAGTTACCAGAAAGGCAATAAATAGCAAGTATTGGCAAGGATATGGAGAAAACCCACCTCGTGAACTGTTGGTGGGATTGTGAGTTGGTGCAGTCACTCCAGAAAATGGTATGGAAGTTCCTCAAGGAATTAAAAATAACATAACAGCTTCACTTCTTAGTATTTACCTGAAGAAAACAAAAACAATTGTAAAGATTTATATATCCCTATGTTCATTGCAGGATTATTTACAATAACTAAGATACAGAAACAAGTAAAGATGTGGTACATACATATAGTAGAATACTGCTGCTAAGTCGCTTCAGTTGTGTCTGACTCTATGCGACCCCATAGACGGGAGCCCACCAGGCTTTCCCGTCCCTGGGATTCTCCAGGCAAGAACACTGGAGTGGGTTGCCATTTCCTTCTCCAATGCATGAAAGTGAAAAGTGAAAGTGAAGTCGCTCAGTCGTGTCTGACTCTTAGCGACCCCATGAACTGCAGCCTACCAGGCTCCTCCATCCATGGGATTTTCCAAGCAAGAGTACTGGAGTGGGGTGCCATTGCCTTATTCAGTCATAAAAAATAAAATATTGCTATTTGTAACAGTATGGATGGATCTTGGGGGCATGATGCTAAGGGAAATAAGTCAAAGAAAGACAAATTATCTCACTTACATGTAGAATTTAAAAAATAAAACAAATGAACACGCAAACCAGACTCAGAGAACAAACTGCTGATTGCCCGAGTGAGGCATTGGGGTGTGAGATGGGGCAAAATAGGTGAAGGGGGTTAAGAGGTGTAAACTTTCAGTTGTAAAATATGCCATAGCATAAGAAAAATTATAAGTGCTTTCCTCAGAAAATATCTTTCATTAAAACATAGTGGATCTTTTTCCTCTAAGCCATCATAGTCTTTTTGGAAAAATTATTTCATGTGGGACCATGAGAGCAGAGAACTTGTCTGTGTTATTTGCTGCTATATTCTCAGCATCTTGAGCCATGGAAGGCAACTTTTAAATTGAAATATAGAAGATGCAATATTTATTAGTTTTAGGTGTACAACATAGTGATTCAGCATTTAAATACATTACAAAATGAATGTGTGTCTAGTCCCCATACAAAGTTGTGACAGTCTTTTGGAATTGAAACAAAAATAAATGGGACCTAATTAAACTTAAAAGCTTTTGTACAGCAAAGGAAACCATAAACAGAATGAAAAGACAACCCACAGAATGGGAGAAAACACTGGCAAATGAAGCAGCTGACAAGGGATTAATCTCCAAAATATGCAGGTAGCTCATGAAGGTCATTATCAAAAACAAATGACTCAACCAAAAGATGGGCAGAAGGTCTGAGTAGACATTTCTCTAAAGAAGACATACAGATGGCCAGGAGGCACATGAGAAGATTGCTCAGCATCTCTCATCATTAGAGAATTACAAATAAAAACTACAATGAGGGTATCACCTCACACTGGGCAGAATAACCATTATCAAAAAGTGACCATCAATAACAGCTGAAGAAGATGTGGAGAAGAGGGAGCTGTCCTGCATTTTTAGTGGGAATGTAAATAGGCACAACCACTATGGAGAACAGTATGGAGGTTCCTCAACAAACCAAAAATAGAGCTCCCATATGATCCAGCAGTCCCAATCCTGGGCATATATCTGCAGAAACCATAATTTGAAAGGATACGTGCACCCCAGTGTTCAGTTGCAACACTATTTACAGTATTCAGGATATGGTAGCACCCTAAGTGTCCATCAGTAGATGAATGGATAAAGAGGTTGTGGTACGTATATACAGTGGGATATTAGCCATAAAAAAGAAGGCAGCAACATGTACGGACCTAGAGATTATCATACTAAGTGAAATCAGTCAGAGAAAGTATCGTATATTGCTTATACATGAAATCTAGAAAATGATACAGATCAACATATTTACAAAACAGAAATAGTCTCACAGACTTAGAGAACAGGCTTGTGGTTCTGTTCAGATGACTGAAGGGGAAAGGTGAGTGGGAGGGATGTATAGCACAGAAAACTATACCCAATACTCTGTAATAACCTATGGGAAAAGAATTCGAAAAAGGATAGATATATATACAAAAATCACTTTGTTGTACATCAGAAAGTAATGCAATGTTGTAAATCATCTATGCTGCTGGTACTGCTGCTAAGTCGCTTCAGTCATGTCCAATTCTGTGCGACCCCATAGACGGCAGCCCACCAGGCTCCCCCGTCCCTGGGATTCTCCAGGCAAGAACACTGGAGTGGGTTGCCATTTCCTTCTTCAATGCATGAAAGTGAAGTTGCTCTGTAGTGTCCAACTCTTAGTGACCCCGTGGACTGCAGCCTACCAGGCTCCTCTGTCCATGGGATTTTCCAGGCAAGAGTACTGGAGTGGGGTGCCATTGCCTTCTCCAATTTAAAAAAAAAAATCAGTAAGGACAGTACTGAGCCAGGAGTAGAGAAACTTTAATTCAGCTACTTAGTGAGGAGTAAGCACAAGGTGAGTAAATGACTATAGCAAGGAGAGATAGTGAGTTACATGCTGTGATCATGTGGCGTTCATAGCTGTGAGTTTTGGGAAAGGTGGAAGGGAGAATGTTCAGGCCAGAGCAATAGGAGGACTTCTTCTGTTCTTCCTCCAGAGCAGAGGTCTGAAGGTTGAGAGAAAGGAAACTCCCACTGCCTGGGAGACCTACAAGGAAACTGGTATCCTTTGAGGGTGGAGGGTGGGGGGTTCTGGGTTTTAGTCAGAGGACGCCAATGAAGGAATGTTCATCAGTGAGGTTGAGAATGCAGCTTTTGCTGCTTAGGGAAACTAAGGCAGGCAGAAGGGTTTCAGGAGCTGGGAGAGGGTGGGAGATGGAAACAAAACAGGAAGAGCAATTAGAGTGCAGCACAGTGGGCATTGTGGCACATAACCCATTTTTTCCTTTTGTGATAGTAGTAATATTGAAATCATATTTATTTATATCGGTGTATACACACACATTGCCTTCTATGTAGCTTTCCTGAAATAGGGAACAGTATTGTTGCTTAATTCACTGTTGCATATGGAGGTTCTTTGATGACACTTCGCTCCACTATAATGAGCAAACAGAAGATGGGTATATTTATATACCTGGTATATTAATAGGTGGGCTTCCCTTGTAGCTCAGCTGGTAAAGACTACGCCTGCAATGCAGGAGACCCCAGTTCGATTCCTGGGTTGGGAGGATCCCCTGGAGAAGGAAATGGCTACCTACTCCAGTATTCTTCCCTGGGAAATCCCGTGGACAGAGGAGACTGGGAGGCTACAGTCCATGGGGTCACAGAGTTGGACATGACTGAGTGACTAAGCACAGCACAGCATGTTAATAGGTAGAGTTACATATATGGTGGTGGCAAGTATTTTCATCTATATAAGACAGAGCTCTCTGTGGAGAGAGAGGGAGAAAGAGGTTTAAGAACTTTTGGAAAGTATGGAATAACTGTGCAGAGTAGGAAAGTGATCCCACTAGAAAACGTAATGTTTCTGTCTGAGTGTTATGTATCATTTTAGATTGGTGATCATTTTAAGTTGACTGTAATTGTCTCCAAAGGAGCAAGTGAACTGGAAAGCTCAGACAGGGAAGTGTGGTTTAAAGTTGGATTTTAATTTGTGTTTTTAGAGGCACTACAGTAATCTGGTAATGAAGAGTAGAGATTGAATCAGGTAGAATAGAGGAAGAAGTTATTGGCAACGAGGAGTTTCTAGAAAGCTGAGAGGCCAGGACAGGATATTGCATGAATCATCCATACAGATATTGAATTCTGGAGAAGGTCAGAGTTGGTGTGAAGAATATGATTTTGAGAAGTCAAATGCTGAGTTCCAAAGATACTTATAGTCCCTTTATAAACTAAAGTGTCTGTTGGTTGTTCTTTTTTTTTTTTTTTTTTTTCTGATTTGAAATATATGTAACAAAATTTACCATCTCAACCAGTTTTAAGTTCAGTGGTGTTAAGTACATTCACAGTGTTGTGTAAGCATTACCACCATCCATCACCAAAACTTTTTCATCTTTCTTTTTCACCAAACTGAAATTCCATATCCACTGAACAGCAACTCCCCATTCCCTTCTCTCCAACCCTGGGCAGCAGCACCAGTCCACTTGTAACTATGACTTTGATTCCTATAGGTACCTCATGTAAGTGGAATCATACAGTATTTGTCTGTATACGATTAACTTATTTCACTCAGCATAATGTTCTCGAGGTTCATCTATATTGTAATGTGTCAGAGTTTCCTTTTGAAAGATAAACAGTATTCCATCGTGTGTATATATACGTTTTCTTTATTCATTCATCCATCGATGGACACTTGGGTTGCATCCATATTTTTAACTATTGTGGTTAATGCTGCTAGGAACCTGGCATACAAATAAACATTTGACTCCCTGCTTTTAATTCTTTTGAGCATATACCCAGAAAGGAAATTGTTGGATCATATAGTAATTCTATATTTAATTTTTTGAGGAGCTGTTACATTTTTCCATAGTAGCTCTGCTGTTTTATACATTCTTATCAGGCTTCCCAGGTGGCTCAGTGGTAGAGAATCCATCTGCCAATGCAGAAGACACAGAAGATGTGAGTTCGGTCCTTGGCTCGGGAAGATCCGAGGAGGAAATGGCAACCCACTCCAGTTTTCTTGACTGGAGAATCCCATGGACAGAGGAGCCTGGTGGGCTATAGTTCATAGGGTCGCAAAGAGTTGGACGTGACTAAGCAGCTGAACACCACCACCACCACCCCCGCCCCCCAACTGGCACTGCACAAGGGTGCTAGTTTCTTCATATCCTCACCAACAATCGTTATTTTCTAATTTTTTTGGTAATAGCCATCTTGATAGATATGAAGTGGTATTTCTTGGTTTTGATTTGCATTTCCCTAAGTGATGCTCAAAATTCTCCAAGCCAGGCTTCAGCAATACGTGAACTGTGAACTTCCAGATGTTCAAGCTGTTTTTAGAAAAGGCAGAGGAACCAGAGATCAAACTGCCAACATCCGCTGGATCATGGAAAAAGCAAGAGTTCCAGAAAAACATCTATTTCTGCTTTCTTGACTATGCCAAAGCCCTTGACTGTATGGATCACAATCAACTGTGGAAAATTTTGAAAAAGATGGGAATACCAGACCACCTGACCTGCCTCTTGAGAAATGTGTATGCAGGTCAGGAAGCAACAGTTAGAACTGGACATGGAACAACAGACTGGTTCCAAATAGGAAAAGGAGTACGTCAAGGCTGTATATTGTCACCTTGCTTATTTAACTTATATGCAGAGTTACATCATGAGAAACGCTGGACTGGAAGAAGCACAGCTGGAATCAAGATTGCTGGGAGAAATATCAATAACCTCAGATATGCAGATGACACTACCCTTATGGCAGAAAGTGAAGAGGGGCTAAAAAGCCTCTTGATGAAAGTGAAAAAGGACAGTGAAAAAGTTGGCTTAAAACTCAACATTCAGAAAACGAAGATCAGGGCATCTGGTCCCATCCCTTGATGGGAAATAGATGGGGAAACAGTGGAAACAGTGTCAGACTTTATCTTTTTGGGCTCCAAAATCACTGCAGATGGTGACTGCAGCCATGAAATTAAAAGACGCTTACTCCTTGGAAGGAAAGTTATGACCAACCTAGATAGCATATTCAAAAGCAGAGACATTACTTTGCCAACAAAGGTCCATCTAGTCAAGGCTATGGTTTTTCCTGTGGTCATGTATGGATGCGAAAGTTGGACTGTGAAGAAAGCTGAGCGCCGAAGAATTGATGCTTTTGATCTGTGGTGTTGGAGAAGACTCTAGAGAATCTCTTGGACTGCAAGGAGATGCAACCAGTCCATTCTAAAGGAGATCAGCCCTGGGTGTTCTTTGGAAGGACTGATGTTAAAGCTGAAACTCCAGTACTTTGGCCACCTCATGAGAAGAGTTGACTCGTTGGAAAAGACTCTGATGCTGGGAGGGATTGGGGGCAGGAGGAGAAGGGGACGACAGAGGATGAGATGGCTGGATGGCATCACTGACTTGATGTTCGTAAGTCTCAGTGAACTCCAGGTGTTGGTAATGGACAGGGAGGCCTGGCGTGCTGAAGTTCATTGGGGTCGCAGAGAGTCGGACACGACTGAGCAACTGAACTGAACTGAACTGAATGATTAGTGATATTAAGTATCTTTTCATATGTTTATTGGCCACTTATATATCTTCTTGGAAGAAATCTCTATGCAAGACTTTTGCCCATTTTTTAATTGGATTTTCTGGGTTTGTTTGTTTTTTTTTCTCTTGCTGTTGAGTGGTAGGAGCTCTGTATATATCTTGTGTATTAATTCTTTATCAAATAAGTGACTTACAGATGTTTTCTCCCATTCCTTGGTGCCTTTGCACTTTGTTTATAGTGTCCTTTGATGCACTACTGTTGCCTATGCTTTAGTGTCATATCCAAGAAACCATTGCCCAGTGCAGTGTTATAAAGCTTTCCCCCTTTTTTCCCTAAAAGTTTTATAGTTTGAGTTCTAATGTTTAGATCTTTGATCCATTTTGAGTTAACTTTTATATATGATATAAGGTAATAGTCCAACTTTATTCCTTTGCATCTGTTGTTTCTTTCAATAGAGAAGGAAACCAAAACTTTCTGGCTATAAAAAATAAATTTTTACTTCTTTATTACACAGGTACACTTGCCTTGTTATGGTTGAAAACTGATTTGGGGGAGGGGAAATTAGCAAGCGATATGCTAATTTGGGACCTCTGAACTGAACCACAGAAGACATTTACTTTACTCTTGTCTCCTTAGAGCCAAGATTCTGGGTCTGATAATCGCATAAACACAGTCAGTCTCAAGGAAGCGTTGGAAAGATTTGATCACAGCCCTACTCCTTCTGCTTCCTCCCGGAGTTCAAGAAAATCATCTCACACAGCAGTCTCGGACCCTTCCTGTGAGTACCCCAGCTTGCAAGCAGATTTCCTTTAAAGATGCCCTTCTAAATTGTTTGCATTATTGTTACCAGCATTTTTCATCAGCTGCCACTTTCAAATGATAAGTGTTTATATTTCTGAAATACCTTTTCAGTGAGCAAGAGGCACATTGCTCACATTTAGCAAAGAATTAATTTATAAAGTAACCTATAAAACATGTAGGTAGTAATGTTGGTATTGGTATTTTTAATCATCCTTCAGAAAGAAAGCAAAACTATTATAGTAATTCCTTTTTTATTGATAGAACCTGTAAGTGTTCTTAGTTTGCTTTTTTGAAAGTGTTTTCTGTGTGTTTTGTCTTTATGAAGACATGCATAATTGTCATTAAATTAATACCCTTTTAAATTTTTAAAAAAAATCTAGCACTCTTATTTCTCAGAGTACTAAAACTGTATATAATGAAAAAGGGACTTGTTTGAACTACTCGACATCTTCGTGATGGGTGGAGCATTAAAGTGGTTAAACATAGACTGAGATTTTAAACCTTTCCAAATATTGTGAAAGGCCTTTGTGTTAACTATTTCTTGGCATTTCTTTTATGTAGTATTCTTTACCACAAAGTTGCAAATCTCGAGAGTTTATTCATTGTGCTTATCTGAAACTGTGAAACTGTGCCCACTAATTAATAACTCCCCATTCCCTGCTCCCTCCTCCCCGCCCTTGGCAGTTAGCATTGTCCTCTTTGTTTCAGTGAGTTTGACTATTTTAAATAACCTCATATCATTATGAGATACTTGTTTTTTCTGTCATTGCCTATTTCATTTAGCATAATGGCCTAAAGTTTCATTCATGTAACATATTGTAGAATGTCCTTCCTTTTTCAGGATAAATAGTAGTATTTCATTGTATGTATATATCACATTTTATTAATCCTTTCACCTGTCAATAGACATTTAGATTGTCTCCATACCTTGGCTATTGTGAATGATACTGCAGTGAACATTGGAATGCTAATATCTCTTCAAGATGCTGACTTCAATTTTTTTTATAAACACTCAGAAGTGGGATTTCTAGTTCATATATGGTAGTTCTGATCTTAATTTTTTTTGAAAAACAGCCATAGTGTTTCCACAGTATCTGTATCATTTCCCATCACCATCAACAGTGTGCAAGGTTTCCAGACCTTCACACAAGTTCTCACCAACACTTGTCTTTAGATTTTTTTTGAACAGTTTATAAGGGTTTTTTTTTTTAATTGATTTACAATGTGATTTTTTGATAGTAACCATTCTTTAGAGGTAGAGTTGATATTTCATTGTGGTTTTGATTTGCATTTCCCTGATGTTTAGTGGAATATTGAGTATTATTTCACATACTGGCTGGCCATCTCTGTGTCTTGTTTGAGTAAATATCTATTCAAGTCCTTAGGCCATTTTTTAATTAATTTATTTCTTTTTTCTATTATAGAATTGTAGGCATAGTAACCATTTTATATTTGAAATTTTCCTATTTCAGATGTTTTCTTTATCCTTAAAAAAGAGATAATTAAAATAAATCATCTTGTTGTCATAGACTTCACTTTTATTGAATAATTTAGAAAAACAACTCTTTTACAGACCACTTTTATTCACTGGAAAGCATTTTGAGATTGATCTTTGAAAATTGTATTTTTCAAGTACTAATGCTCTTCTGTTTCTGTTGACCAACCTTAGCTACACCAACAAAGATCCCAACAGATACTAGCACTCCTCCCAGACAACATTTACCAGCTCATGAGAAGATGGCACAAAGGAGGTCATCATTCAGTAGTCAGGTAAACTCTTCAGATAGTATGTTGCTGAATAAAGATTTATTAAAAGGGGTGGGGGAATCATCTAAATATTCATAAATTCATTTATTCATTATCCCTTTCTATGAAATTCAAAATAGTTGTTGATATACAACACTTACTCAAGGTCTTCATTTTTTTATGAAGTAGTAATCAATCATACAAGTCCTTTTGAATATTTTTCAGACAAAATGTTAGATTTTTTTTTAATTATAGTAAGCTGATAATGTAGAGCCATTTTATGTCTAATTTCAAATACCAATCACTTTCAATAAAGTCCAGGCAACTCTTATTGAGAGCCCACGCAAGATAATGTGACAGATGCCTTGAAAGATAAAAAGAAAAATAGGGACTAAGCATTTCCAGTTTAGGAGAGACAGGCTTGTGCTCATCTAAAAATGTATGAGGCTCATCTAAAAGCTGTAATTCAGTTATAAAGATGCCATGGTGATATTTCTGGTGGGAATATTCATGTATGGAAATGATTGTCACCCAGTGTTATTTTTTATTTTGCTTCTAGTCTATAAATTCCCAGACTGTTGGTCAGTCATTAACACAGCCTGTGATGTCTCAATCTACAAATTTACCAGTTCTGCACGGCATGTCCCAGGTATTTTTATTTGTTTCTGTTAAATATTTTTAAATTACTAAATCTTTAAGCTACTAGTGGGGCTTCCCTCATAGCTCAGTCAGTAAAGAATCCACCTGCAATGCAGGAGACCCCAGTTCGATTCCTGGGTCAGGAAGATCTGTTGGAGAAGGGATAGGCTATCCATTCTAGTATTCTTGGACTTCCCTTGTGGCAGCTGGTAAAGAATCCGCCTACAGTGTGGGAGACCTGGGTTTGATCCCTGGGTTGGGAAGATCCCCTGGAGAAGGGAACAGCTACCCACTCCAGTATTCTGGCCTGGAGAATTTCATGGACTGTATAGTCCATGGGGTTGCAAAGAGTCAGACACAACTGAGTGACTTTCAAGCTACTAGTGATTTTTAAAAATACAGATGCAGTAAATCTCAATTGTGGACGTTTAGAATACCTGGAGATTTTTTGATTGTCAGTGAATTTGGTGTGCCGCCAGTACTTTAGTTGTCTTTTAGGGTTCATAACAGTTTTGCACAACAAAAAGCTATCCTGATTAATCCCTGTTGAGAAATACTGTAGTGGCTCAGATGGTAAAGAGTCTGCCTGCAGTACGGAAGACCTGGGATCGATCTCTAGGTCAGGAAGATTCCCTGGTGAAAGGAGTGGCTACGCACTAGAGTATTCTTGCCTGGAGAATTCCGTGGATGGAGAATCCTAGAGGTCTATAGTCCATGGGGTCACAAAGAGTTGGACATGGCTGAGTGACTAACACTTTCACTTTCCATAGAAAAATATTAAAGATGAAATAAATGTAGTTCATTTTGTTCTTCCCATGGATATTGGAAGAATTGAGTAATTTTATTCATATATTTGTTTGTTTATATATAAGCTATTTATTAAGCTCCTTATATTATCAGATATTGCAGGTGCTGGCAATGCAAATTTATCTATACTAAGAAACTTTATTACATCTAGAGGGAATGATAGATAACTACAAATAGTCTATGCTCAAGGTCTAGAGCTTGACATGTGAGCACATTAGATGGACTCTTAATTGCAGACTGACAAAGTGAAAGAGAACTTTCTGGAAGAATTGTTACTTGGGCTGAGTCCCCAAGGAGGCTTAAATATAAAAGCTAGCAAGACAAAGGAGAGGTATTACAGAAGTGACACTTTTGATTATAACTTCACAACTTTTAATTTATCACTGCACTCAGTGCTTCAGACAAATGAAAAATACTAAGTTGTGCTAGAAATAATCCGAAATTTTGTTTTGTTTGATGTTGAAGCTATCTCCACATTGTCTTAATTTCAAATAATATTAACATTGCTGCTGCTGCTAAGTCGCTTCAGTCATATCCGACTCTGTGCGACCCCATAGACGGCAGCCCACCAGGCTCCCCCATCCCTGGGATTCTCCAGGCAAGAACACTGGAGTGGGTTGCCATTTCCTTCTCCAATGCATGAAAGTGAAAAGCAAAAGTCAAGTCGCTCAGTTGTGTCTGACTCCTAGCGACCCCATGGACTGCAGCCTACCAGGCTCGTCTGTCCATGGGATTTGCCAGGCAAGAGTACTGGAGTGGGATGCCATTGCCTTCTCTGATATTAACACTAGGTATCTAAAAATACCTTTATCTTATATGGTTGTTACTTAAATTGTGCTTAGTTGCTCAGTCATGTCCGACTCTTTGCAACCCCATGACTATAGTCCACCAGAGTCCTCTGTCCATGTGGCTCCCAGGCAAGAATACTGGAGTGGGTTGCCATGCCCTCCTTCAGGGGATTTTCCCAACCCAGGGATTGAACCCAGGCCTCCTGCACTGCAGGTGGATTCTTTACCATCTGAGCCACCAGACATATATAATTATAGCTATTATATATTATGATACTTGTACAAATATATTGATATTGCTGTAAACTGTCATAATCTAAATAACAATCTAATTGTCATAATCTTGACTTTTAGCAGCACATAATTGTGTAAGATATTTATAGCAGCACTATATTATTAAATAGTATCTGGAGTTGCAGTAGTTTTTATCAGCACTGAGTCCTCAAATAAGTATTCAAATCTCATTTCATTCAGTGATAAAGGCAAACACTCTTCCTCTTAGTTCTTTGATATTATTTCCCATTATTCTGCTTTCTGTGTTTATTTTTATTTTTTTATTTGTATTTAATTGAAATTCTTCAAGTGGTGACAGTATAATGTTTACCTAAAGGTATAAATAACTTTAGGATACACTATATTTTTATGATATAAACATAAAATTTCAAGTAATAAAAAATTAAGGCATGAAGATATTAAATTTGTAATGTTTTTTCATACCTAGTATAATCTGATGTTTGATCTGGTTATTGTTAACTTCAGAAGTCAGAGTTGTATACTTTGAAAAGTAATGTTCAATATTCTCAAAAACAAACTTTTGAAGATAGGGTAAAAAAGCTTTTGGGGTGTCATTTGCTTTTACATGCAAATGTAGGAGACTCTTAAGACAGATTTCCAATGAGGTGAAATTCTTTCTGCTTTTATACTGCATTCTGTGTTGAATATTCCTGGAAATAAGTAAATGAGCCTATTTAAACTTAAGTGGTGAATCACTAAATGTGCTTAGTTTCAAGCAGTAGTAAATAGAAGCTGTCTATAACTCAAGTGAAGCAGATATGAGTGAGATTGAAAACCTTACTCTGTAAACAGAATAACTGTGCTTTTATTTGCATATACAGCATTCACTTACAATCGCTTAGGTTTTTGTATTTGAGAACAATTTGTTGAAAATTTTATGGTTGGTTAGTCTGTCAGATTTTTATAACTTTCTAATGACCTACACAAAGAGGACATTCTTGGGATGACAGAATTTTATGTGAATAACTCTTGGTACAGACTACTTTTTCATTTGTTAAAAGATCAGGAATGAAATTCTGTAACTTGTTCTATCAAGTAGTAGCGCCACAGTAGAAAACTTAGGTCTTTAAAAGCCAGTGTTACGAAGTCATCTTGTAATCAGTCAAGCTCTAGTCAGAAGCTGGATGAGAAATTTGAACAGGGATGGTATAAAAAATTATTAACTGGTAACAGAGATTAAATACTGAGAGCAGTTAAGGGAATTCGAAAGGATACAGGGAAGACCGGTGTAGAGAGCAGCTACTAAAGGTAAGTGAAAGGGAGAGTTGCCAAGGGGGAACAGCTCAGAAGACTCCTTCAACCCTCCTGCACTGCTCCTCCAGGCCAAGCTGAGACTGAGGTCCCATTGGAGCTGCTGTGGCTATAGCCACTGGATGGTACACACATTGACTGAAGTGCCACAGACTTGGGCTGGGGAGCAAGCAGCCACTTGCTGGGATACCAGTAAAATTTGCTGGGAAGCTGCCCACTAGCAAGCCAGTGAGACTTGCTGAAAAGCCAGCTGCTGGATGCTGATGACACTCAGTAGGATGCTACCTGCTGGCATAAGAACACGAAGGAAAAGCACTAGAACCAGAGAGGTAACCCATTTTCCCTTTACAGTATCCCTCCGCATCATCACTGACATGACTACTGGTGCCTGCTGATTAAGGAGAAACATTTATAGGGTCCAGCTCTAGTACCACAAAGCTGAGCCAGGATAGGTGAATTAGGTGTGGAGAAGCAATAAACTAGTAACTGGCATGACATTCTTAATTCATGATATTCTGCTTGCATGTCACATTTTACAATTATGAGAAGTGATTGTAAAATATGTTACACTTTTTCCATCCATGATACTTAAGTTTCAGTTCTCAGCTCAGTTAGGAGCCATGCAGCATCTCAAAGACCAGTTGGAGCAACGGACTCGGATGATAGAGGCGAATATTCATCGGCAACAAGAAGAACTAAGAAAAATTCAAGAACAGCTTCAAATGGTCCACGGTCAAGGGCTGCAGGTAAGTTACTACATTTGATTACAAACAAAGCATGCCGTTTGTATTTTGGCTTCTTAGGAAATTGACTCTTCTTAATAAAAAGTGAGATCCAAAAGACATGTTTTATCCATTTAGTTCAGTAAATACTCATTGGTTATCTACTCATTATGATTGCATTTACAGTCGCTAAAGATAATTGTTTCCTAAGAGTGTTTCCATCAGCATTTTTGTTTCTCCAGATTAGAGTCATCTTTTAGCAGTCTAATTATTAGTAAGCTTAAATCCCCATAATATCAAAATAATACTTTACATAGACTTTTAGGTATATGTAGGTACAGAATTTAAAATTAATCATCAGTAATTTTTTGAATAACTTACTAGTAGGTATGATTCAAATTATAGTCTTATAATGGTCAACCAACAGGGCCAAAGTTATGTCTATCCGATGCAACTAGGACTTTGGTAAAAACTTCAAGTGAAAACCACTTCTCCCTAATGCCATAAATTATAAATGATGAGTGATGCAGAGCTTCCAATCCACAGACCTTTGAGTAGCTGAGTTAGGGTAACGGTAGCGTATATAATAATCCTCAACATGTAAAGTGTCAAGCAAGTAGAGGTTTTGAAATTTATAACACTTTTCCTGACAATTAGAAACATGATTAGGGGTTAGGATGATTGAAAGAATGAAAATGAGTATCATGTTTTGTTCAGTAATTACTTATTGCTCATTGTTGATTCAGAATGACTTAGTCTTCTTGTTACTTGCTTTTAAAACTTAATTTTTAGCTATTTTTGCTAAAAATGCTCACATTCTTTTTAAGTTAAAAAGATCATTTTAATGTAATCTTTATTTTTAAAGATGTTTTTACAACAGTCAACCCCTGGATTGAATTTTGGTTCTGTTCAACTTTCTTCTGGAAATTCATCTAATATCCAGCAGCTTGCACCTATAAATATGCAAAGCCAGGTTGTTCAAACTAACCAGATTCAAAGTGGAATGAATACTGGACACATTGGCACAACTCAGCATATGATACAACAGCAGACTTTACAAAGTACATCAAGTCAGGTAACGTTATTGAGTACAGTGGGCTAGGGAATGTTCAGTGATTGAAATGTATGGTGTTGCTAAAACAAAGACAGAAGCTTCATTTTGAACAATACCATATGTAAAACTTTAATAGTAATAATTAGAAACTATAGTATTGAGAGTGATAAAGTATTTTGTGCAAAATTGTTCTTAAATTGTTGAATGTTGAATGCTTCCTGTATTTCAACATTTATAAAATTTTTGAGTTTGCTTGAAATGAATATACAAACTACTTCTGTGTGTGGAAAAAAAAAAAGAAAGTTGCAGGATTCTGACCAGGATATATGTTACCATATGTGAAGAATGTATTTTGTTAGGGCAGTGATGGCTTAATTAACATTCTAGGAAATTTCGGTAGTTGACATGCATCTGTGATTGTAAATCTCAAGACTTCGAGTGAAATACATAAAAATGTCAAATGTCAGTTACTTTGGGTGTTTAGTAGTTCTTCATGTATATTTTATGTCATCCTTGTTAAGATCATGCTCCTTTTCAAAAATCATAGATTACCTTCCAGCAAGATATTAAAGACTAATTCATTCTCAGATATTGCAAGTTATTCCTTGATGGTTCAGTTTCTCCCAGAGTAGTATGTTCTGCCACTTCTTTTTCTGTCATGTCAACTATTGTTAGAATGATTAGTAGTAGAAGCATACTTCCTGAATAAATTTTTTTCTATTTGTAAAATCTTCTGTTTTCTAGCAGAGTCAACAGAATGTACTGAGTGGGCACAGTCAACAAACATCTCTTCCCAGTCAGACACAGAGCACTCTTACAGCCCCACTGTATAACACTATGGTGATTTCTCAGCCGACGGCCGGAAGCATGGTCCAGATTCCATCTAGTTTGCCACAAAACAGTTCCCAGAGTGCTGCAGTAACTACATTCACTCAGGACAGACAGATCAGGTAGTTGTCATGTTTCCAAAGATGTCAGTTGTTTGATTATAAAACAATACTTGGATTTTTTTAATGAGATTTTAATTTATTGCTCACTCTAGAATTTGAAATAAAAACAATGTATCCTTGTTGAAGTACTTCATAATAAAAGAGTAATAGCAAATTTTATTTCATTTTATTTCATATTCCAAAATGTGCTAACATATGGTAGAATCCAAATTCTACACAAGTTTTATGATAGGTTTTGTCTGTATCACTATAAAACTTTATCTTTTCAATATAGCCGCTCTTGTGTCGTCAGTGTAGTAGCAACCGTTCAGGTGTATGCTACCATAGTTTATACGTGTTAGGAAGTAAGTTTAGCTCACCTTTCTTGAGTTTTGTTAAGTATTGTACTAAATGCTCAAAGTATATTATCTAATTTAATTCTTATTTTTAAAAAAAGTGTGAGGGTCTTTATTTCCCAGGAAAGAATAAAAAATTTGGTCAAGGGTCTGAAGCTGTGAAGGGAGTGAAGAAGGGGATCTGAATTCAAAACTGGGTGTCTGATTTCAGAGCTCAAGTGCTTAAACATATACTACACTAAAGTTTTATGGGCAATTCTAGAAAAAAATCACTTTCTGTGACTAATTTTAGTCTTCCAAATAGCTGACCTAGAAATAGATATTTTAAAAAAAATAACCTTTTCACATATTAGGAAGAAAGATATCTTTCAAAACTATAGGATTTCTGTAGTCTTAAAAATTACATTTTAAATGCATTTTATTTTTATTTATCTTAGTGTAATATAAGTAGACTGCTGCTTTTATAATAAAATCTTGCTGTTGTATTAGACTTTGTAGTAGATTTTATTGAAACCCTATTAATAATTTCCAGAGTGTGAGGAAGCTGCTGGATTGCAGAAGCAATAAGATCAGAGAGAAACTCACTGCTGCTTTTTGGAACTCAGTTCCTTCAAGTTAAAAAGTCCAGCTTTGGAAGGAAGTGTTACGAATATACTCCATAGAAATAGTATAAAGGGCTAGATTTAAAGCCCAAGGGAAAATCCATTAGCATAGAATGTTGACATGCATTTTAGAGGACACAGTTTAGCAATTATTTGTAGACAGCTGTTTTTTGAAGGGGGAAAAACAACTTCAGCAAATATTTGAGTGCCTGCTTTATGTGTATGGCACATTCTTTATCCCAGAAAAGATCGGACTAGTCAAAGCTGTAGAAAGGTGAATAAATCAGTATTATTTGATGTGATAAATACTTAGTAGGTTTTTTGAAAAGGAGGAAGTGAGCAGTTTTATGGGGTGAGGCAAGCAGGTGAAGAGAGGAGTGTGGTCAGGGAAAATTTCAGGGAGGAGATGCTTGGCCTGTGTCTAAAGCGCATTGCTTTAGATATGTGTGTAGCAGGGAGTCGCAGTAGGGTATTCTAGGCAGAGGGAGCAGTGTATACAAAGAAAAAAGTTAAAGCCAAAGTAAATTGCAGAATGTCTTTTGGTGCCAGAGAGGAATGAGAGATTCTCATACTTAGCAGTGGGCAGTTGGGCAGTTCAGATACTGAATTCTTTTAAGATTACAGAGAAACTAGTGCTTAGCACTTCTGTGATTAAGCCACTTTGTAATGTTATTTGTTTGTAAATTTTTCATTATATATGTTTTTGCATTAAATAATACCTTTAATCCTAAAGTACATAATATACAATGCTTTATTTTTAAGATTTGGCATGGATTCAAAATAGAATTGTTTTGTCTTGCGGAACATTTAAACTATTAGCATGGATATGCTAAATGTAGTTATAATTATCTACCTTAAAACAGGTTGTAATTGCAGTTAGGTCATGTTAAATCTACAGTAGAGTCTTATCTCGATTTCCTCACTGTAGTGACCAATGTTAGAAACTAACTATCTCACAGAAAAGGCAGCTAGAAATGATATTTTTCCCTGAAGAGGCATTGTTTTTTGTTGTTCTTTTATTAAAGACTGTGGAAGCATGAAGGTAGTGGGTGGGAGGGAATATTAGTTAATTGTAATACAGTGGGTACTATGCCTCTTGATAAATTTGTAGATTGAGGGTACTTTTATATGCTGTTAGAATGTCATTTAGTTTTGAAACATAAATGTCATTTTTGTTTATAAGACACAACTTACAATGTAAACATCTATAAACTTAGAGGTTTTTTAAAAAAAATTCCTTTAGGACAGGTTTATTTTCATTAGCAAAATGAACCATGTGTCACATATATCTAACTCCCAAGTACCTAGTAGTTTTATAAAAATAAAAAAGTAGATATTTTTAACAGATCAAAAATTTTTTGCATGCGTGCATTATTCTTTTTTATTGTGGTAAAACACACATAACAAAATACTCACTATGTTAACCATTTTCACATGTGCAGTTCATTGACATACGAGCAGGTTGGCACCATTGTGAGTCACTACCGTCAATCTCCAGAAATTTTTTTCTTCTTGCTAAACTAAAAATCTATATTAATCAGACAATATGCATTCCTCTTCCCCCTAACTCTTAGAAACCACCATTCTATTTTCTAAGCACATAAGTCTGTGAGTTTGACTACTTTAGATACTGTATGTAAATGGAATCACATAATGTATGTCTTTTCTGCCTGGCTTATTTCACTTGCCATAATGTCTTCAAGGTTCAGCCATGTTACAGCATGCATCAGAATTTCCTTCCTCTTTAAGGCTAAGTGTTATTCAGATGTATATAACACATTTTGTTGACCCATTTGTCTACTGATGGACACTTGGGTTATATCCATCTTTTGAAAATTGTGAATAGCTGCTATGAACATTGGTGTGCAACTGTTTGAGTCCCTGTTTTCCATTCTTTTGAGTATATGTACAGAAATGGAATTGCTGGATCATGTGGTTATTACATTTTTAGTTTTGATGAAAGACCACCATACTATTTTCCATAATGGACAAACCACTTTATATTCCCACCAACAGTGCACAGAAGTTCCAGTTTCTGCACATCCTTGTCAACACAATTACTATGTTTGATAGTAGCCATCCTAATGAATGTGATGTGGCATCTCATAGTGGATTTGCATTTCTCTAATGATTAGTCATATTGAGCATCTTTTCAGTGCTCATTGACCAGTTGTATATAGTGTGAAGAAATATCATTTAGGACCCTTGGCGGTTTTTTAATCAGATTGTTTGTTCCTGTGTTGTAGTATTGCTTTATATTTTCTAGTTACTAATCCCTTACCAGATCCATGATTTGTAAATATTTTCTCCCACTCTGGAGTGCCCTTTTACTGTGTTGGTAGTGTCCCTTGCTACATAAAAAATTTTTAATTTGTTTTTCAGTTTATCTATTTTTTCTTTTGTCGCATATGCTTTTAATGTCATAACCTAAGACATTATTGCCCAATCCAGTGTCATGAAACTTTCTCCCTGTGTTTTATTCTAAGAGTTTCAGTTTTTGACATTTATGTTTATTAAGTCTTTAATCCATTTTGAGTTAACTTTTATATAATTTTTATATGATGTAAAGGTCATTTCATTCTTTTGCATGTGGATATCAAAAAAAGAGTTTGTATTTTTGTTTGTGATTGCTTCATTTTGCTCTATACATTTCTGTTGCACTGGTATCCCAAAGGGAATCTTTAAAAACATGAAACAAAATTGGAACATACGGCTTTAAAAAAGCTAAATTGGTAATATCATGGGTATTATCTTAGAGAAATATTCAGCCCACTGCCTTTCATAGTGTATACTTGTACTTCTGACTCCCCTTTCCTTTCTTTCCTCTTAACAGATTTTCTCAAGGTCAGCAACTTGTGACCAAATTAGTAACTGCTCCTGTAGCCTGTGGGGCAGTCATGGTACCTAGCGCTATGCTTATGGGTCAGGTAGTGACTGCCTACCCTACCTTTGCTCCACAACAACCACAGTCACAGACACTGTCAGTCACGCAGCAGCAGCAGAGTTCCCAGGAACAGCCGCTCCCTTCAGTTCAGCAACCATCTCAGGCTCAGCTGACTCAGCCACCGCAGCAGTTTTTACAGGTAATTCTCCCTGGGAAGGATGCCCCAAATGTGTTTACCTTTTTATAGAGAAATTAGGAATTAAATGAGCAGTTCTGTAAATGAGCTGAAAAATCTGCAAAAGCTTATTGTACAACTTAAATTTCTATAAAGACAGAAAGCTTATCCCAGTTGGCTACTTTTTCTTCTCTTAGGAAACTTTTAGTACTGCTATGGAAATACCCAGTTATCTAAATTGGTGGATACAATACGTGGCTGCTTACTACCCATATCAAGGCAATTTACAGAGAGCTCTCTCTGGCTAGAGTTTCTGGAACTCAAGCAAAAGCACCTTTCTCTCTTCTTTTGTTACCCTAGGGGCCCATCAAGCTGTACTCTCTATAGATCATGAGTATTGAAAGGTTTTTTTAAAAAAAAATTACTTTAGGCATTACGTTAAATTATTGAATTAAATTTTATAACTTTTTCATTATAAATTAATATTGGAAGAAAAATACTGTGAAGGCACAGGCTGTTCTGAGATTGAGTTCCTGCTGCACCACATGCTGTGTGAACTTTGGCAGTTTACTTAACTTGCTCAGATCCAATTTCCTCATCTATGATATGGAGGGGCTAGTCGTTCATATCTCATGAGTAAGATGCATGTGAATCACTGCGCCTAGTATAAGGTATATACTTAAACACCTTATAAGTATAACTTGCCTTCAGAAATGACCACTATCTTGAATAATGTAATAGATACTTAGATTAACCAAAATGCAGACACAGATCTCTTGTGGGTATATCAGACAAGATCTGCTTATCTAAAGGATGCAGGACAAAGTCACCTAGATTGGGATCCTCAGCAAAGCAGCAGGCAAATTTCTGGACCACAGTACCCTCTTTGGGGCATCACAGTAGCAGATTGTGACATCTGAAAATCCAGCTTTTTCCTTTCTGGTCCAAGAGGCCAGCAATTTTGAATATAGGCTAAGCCACGATTTGTGCTGGATACCATTCCACTTATTCCAGGCAAATACCATCAGTTTTTAAAGTTACACAACATATGGTATAATTAGAAGATTTCGGTATTATACTATATACTCACGCATAAATACACTGTTAGTTCATCATCATTGGTGTTCTGGTGCAAATATATTTCTTAACTTGATGATGTGCTAAACTAAAAGAGGTTAGTTACTTAATTATCTCTTGAGAGTCATACAGCCCCTTAGACATTAAGCCATTAATGACTAGGTTATCTATTGTTATAAATGAATTAATGACAAGAATTTATGATAAGTTACAAAATATTCTCTAGGAGAAATGTATGTAATGAGAATTAGGCAGAAGCCTAGAAAGGAAGAAGACTTGGCTTAGGAACTCAGTTTTCTGAGTCTCTCAGAGAACAAGGGCTCTTAAAAGAATGAACATTCTCTACCACTTCTGGGAAAAAACCATTTCTAAGAAGCAAGATAGGCAATACCCTTTAGAAATACACTAATATGTAGATAGAAATACACAATTTGTCTTTTCTGATTATGTAACACCTAGTTCCAAAATGTACTTTTGTTGTAACCCTATAAGGCTCATAAATACCCTGAATTCTTTTATTTTACAAAAGCTTTTCCTAATAACAGTGAGAAAAAGAGAATGTCTCCAAGTGCTTAGCAAAGCTCAGCGGCCTTTAAGTTTCAGAGATCTATCTTTCTGTGTGTTTGTATAGTTGTCTTTCATACACATTTGCAGAAATCACCTATTACAGTTCCTTTGTAAAATCATGAACCCTGCATTAAGACATTGTCGTAGTGAAGAAAGATATTAACTTTAAAATTCTGCTTTCTTTTGACTAGTTTCCTTTGTATCTCTAGAAGGAGAAATTAGGCAAAAGAAACTGAGGTTCATGGAGCTGACACTTGCCCAAGGCCTGATAAATACAGAGCAGAACTCAAAGCCAGGCCTGCTGATGCCTTCAGATCCTGTGCTCTTGATCTGTTTTGTTTTTTGTTACATCACACTGTTACATAAAGGACATAAGTCTGTAATTGTGTCCTCAGTTTTATGGTACTTTTAAATAATAATGTTAATATGTAATCTTTGTAAAAACCCAGTGTGGGAGATACTCTGATTATCCTTATTTTGTAAATGAAGAAAATGAGGTCCAGAGATGTAAATAGCTTGGCCAAGTTACACATCTGGTAAACTGGGCAGCCAGAGTTTGAACCCAGGCAGCGTACCTCAGGGCCCGTGCTCTTGGCCACTGCTGTTCTAACCAATCAAAAAGCTGGCGCAGAAGGCATCTTCTGTTTGACCACAGATTGTTCATATGTCGTGTGCCCTTAGCAATGCTTAAATTGTATCATCTGTTTAAAAATGTGGTCTTTAGGACATTAAGTGAAAGAGTATGTGTGGTTTGTCTCAGGACATAAATAGCTTTCTGTATCATATTATCTCTAGCTCAGTTTCCTTCTAAAAAATGAAATTCTGTTATACTTCAAAAAGAGGGAAATGGTCATAAGCATTTTCCAGAATACTATTTTTAAGTGGAAAAAAAAAAACCCCACAAGACTTATGTACAGGTTTTGACCCTATGGAGAAGTGGAAAACTTGAGTAGTCTTAGTGTACACAGTATAATGGGAGTGAAGCAGTGTTGCATAATCCGCTTGTCTTTTTAGACTTCTAGGTTGCTCCATGGGAACCCTTCAACTCAGCTTATCCTCTCTGCTGCATTTCCTCTACAGCAGAGCACTTTCCCTCAGTCACATCACCAGCAACACCAGTCGCAGCAACAGCAGCAACTGAGTCGGCACAGGACTGAAAGTTTGACGGATCCTTCCAAGGTTCAACCACAGTAGCACACACACATCCTCCCTGCCCTCAAGGGAGGATGGGAGTGGTCCATAAAGAGTTGCTCCGATGATCTAAGGATATGATGAAAAGTTCCAGCGGTTTCATGGGATGCAATACTGAGTGTTCTAGTTCCTGGAATTAGTTAGCAGGGAAAATGCTGCCTAGCACTGCAGATGTACATTAAATACCAGCCAGTAGTAGGAGGTGATCATAGGGCCACAGCCAATTCTGACAGTGTTTTACTTGCCCAGATATTTTTTAATGGAAAAAGAGTATATTGCCAAATGTTAAGAAGCTCAGCTATGAAACAGGACCTCCAGTGAATGAGAAAGGCACTAATAACATTAGTATCTTTGAGTAGTTCTGTGCCTGTTTTCACGTGTTACAGAGGACACACCACTGCCATCCATGTCAGGGGTTTGCTTACAATGATGCCATGAAGACAGTCCAGTAGACTCAGTAGACCCCCTTCCCTTTTCAGATAATGATGGAATAGTAATTAGTTTCAGAATGTTGTGTGGGTTCAAATTCTCTATGTACAGATGCTGTAAAAATAATACTATGTATATGTCTGGATAAAAGGAGAGAAAGCAAAACATTTTGTATGCTGCATGAAAGCATTATCTCTTCCTTTAGGTATGAGTACATTTCCTTAGATTCTGATGCCATGTGCAGACTAATACATCCTCTTTTCCCTTTTGTTTACAGTACGGTAGTGTTCTATTCACTCTTCCGGGGCACAAGTCTTTTTTTTTTTTGGTTCATACTTTGACTGTGATGTCACAGTTTGTTCAGTGAGGTATGATGTGCTGCTGGGAATGGAGTTTGTTTTTTTTTTTTCAGGTTAAATTATTTGAAACAGGATTTTCAAGTTACTCAGAAATATCCTTCATTTCATTATTCTTCAATTATGTTTAAGAATAGGATTTGCACTGCTTTATTTTAAGATGGTTGGGAGTTTTGAGCACATATTTTGATCTAGTTCCTAGTTGGAAATAGTTGTGTAAACGGTTTTTAACAAGCTTGACAGTTATTTCAAGTATGTTTCAGTTATAGGAGTGAATTTGCACAAAAATATTTTAGGCACTTTTTAATGTTCTCACTGGTGGGAATTTTAACTTTTAGGATTTGTTGGAATCTTTTTATTATCCTCCACAGTTTCAGTGCTTCTTTTAGTCAGAAATGATTCAGGGTTATTTGAGGGAAAAAAAAAAAAGAAAAAACAACCCATAGTGCCTTGATTTTCATTCAGGTGATTACTCACCATCTTAAACTCATTGTCTAGTTTCAGTAGCAGTTTTGAAATCTTGGTACATTTTTAATAGCATGTGGGTGTCAGCACCATTAAGTTCCTAATGAAGACTCTCTGAGTCTCTTGGATTAGAGGTACAAATAATTTCAAAACAAAAGATAACATCCTAGTGACACTCTCAGAGTTACTATTGTGATCACAAAGTTGTTTTTCTAAATCAGCATTTTCCTTAGATTTATGTACTCATTTAGGAATTACCAGTAAATATTTTCTCAATGTGATCTTAAAATCCTGCAAAGACAAAAGAAGGGTTAGAGATTGGCTTTACCTTCACTGTAGTGCTAGAATCTTGTAGCTCACGTGCTTTATAAACATGAACTAAGATTTCGTTTGGTGATACCATATTCTAAAGGTAGTAAGTTCCAACCAGAATTGCATACATTAAAAAAAGCATTTTACAGATTCTATGGTACTAATAATTAAATTTATAACTAGAGAACAAAGGAAAATTAATGGGAAAATATCTTATTGGCTATCAAAAAATATTACTGAGGAAAGGGAAGATAGCAAGCTATAAGAAATCAAAATTAACCTTAAAAGAAAACGTATAACAGAATTGAGGTTGTTAAAAGATTTTGGCAATGAAAATAATACACAATTGCTAGATAAAGGTGTCAGGGGAACTCTCAGTTGGTTCTAAGACTTTTCTGTTCTTAGCTTTGCTATTATCCTTAAGGGAGATACTTTATCTTTCTGTAGAAAATCATACCTGACCACACTTAAACTAGAAAATTCTTTTTGAAAGAAAACAACCAAAGAAAGTTGGTACCTACCCTTCTACAAAAGAAGTGTTACTAGATGCCAATCAGTAATTAACATATCAAGGAGCTCCTCTTCTAGCTAAATGGCCATCCAGAAGAGATTTCTGACTTTGTCATGAATGTCAAGAATAGATGTCAGAATGTGTGTACTTAAGCATATGCCCACAGTGGACAACGTTGATGTTGTAGAGTATGGCAACAGTATTTTTTTTTTTCCCCCTTCAAACTTGCCTTTCCTAACCTTATCATGCCATTCCATATATTCTGAGTTGTGCCTCATCTATTTATTGGCAATATATAGTGATACAGATTTAGCAAACAAAAGGTATGAAGAACTATTATATTACGGTTTATCCTCCAAGTCCCGTATGTGAAAAGAAATGGTGAATCGTGAGTACTGTGTACTCAGTTTAACACAAGCAAAGCATAAGACAAGCCATAAGGTAAATTTGTAGACAGTTCATTCACATTCTCCTCTCCCTGTCCCTTCAAGTATTTTTCCATCCTCAAATATTTAGGAAAGCAAATTAGACAAGATTTTGCTTTATAATTCCTGTTGCTCTCACAGCTCACTTTTTTCCTGCTTAGAAATGGTTGCTACATTTAAAGGAGCAGCTGGCTGCTTTTCATTTGCTGTCAGAACGAAGTGTTGTGTCAGAAGAGCTAGTAACTGCCTCTCAGCTCCCTCTTTGTTTTCCTCCTGCTTCCCTGGAACTTGGACCGCAAAGCGGTTCCTGCCCCCTCCTCCATGAATCGAGACTTGAGCATCCTGATGGAAGATTCAGCAGTTGCCTGTAATTCTTTCATTTCTGTAGCCAAAGCTGTTAATTGAAATCCAAATCTTAGTCATGAAAAAATACCAAATAGGAACACTTTTCTGCTACTTAAAAATCTTATCTTCTCTCTTCTTTACTCTCATAGATATTACATTTTTCTTAAAAAAATAAAAACCACAAAACAAAACACTTTTTTTCTGGGTGGCAGTTGTTAGGTGTTAGCTGCTTTGAACTGCTGTAGCCCTGGGTGAGTCACTATTGTTTTTAAACTACCAGTGAGGATTATAAGGATTAATAAAGTTGCTGCTGAGAGTGGTGTCAAAGCAGAATCAAGACACTTAAAAGTATTTTTTATTATTTGAGTGAAAATATTGGTGGAAAAGCATATGCGGGGGAGGGAGGTAACATGTAAGTAAATAACTATAGTTCGGTCTCCCAACTCTGTCCCAAGTTCAAGGGGGAATTTGAGTCCTGTGCTCTATCACTTAAATCTGGTTTAAGAATGTACTAGTAATAAAGGGATGCCAGTAACTTTGAATAGTTTGTTACAGAGTACTCAGTGCAGATTAGTGAAAATGTTACTGGAATTTTTCAAAAGTGCTTGGGTTTATGGTAATTGCCTTAAAGCATTCTGCTTGCAGTTAGTTACAGGCACTGTGTGTTGAAGGGAGATGAACCCTTGCTCAAGAAGCCTTAGAAAGGGGCCCCTTAAAATAGAACTCGTTTGCCTGCTCTACACAGACAGGGGAAAATTATTTTAAACTGGATATTACTCAACAAGTTTTAAAATATTTCCACTACATTGAGGTAAACTATTTTTTTTTAAAGTGGACTGCAAATAACATTTTGCTCTGGTATTGCACATTTTTACTTTTTTTTTTCTGTATTTCTTTGGTGATTGAAAGTTTGTTGACGAACATTTGTGTAAAACTCATTCACGTCTATAACCTTTCCAATATCTGTGACCCTGTTCTTAGTCCCTCGGGAGTCAGTGTTGGAAGGTATAAACACTGGATATTACTATTGCTGAGTGAGTCTAGCCAGAAATAAGCTGATGGGAATTTTTAAACGGAGGAAAAGAAACAGCACAAAGGCACTTGCCATTTTTAGTGATCAGAGAAAAAGTCTCTTTTTTTGTTTGGGGCGGGTGAGCATTCTTCTAAAAGGAGCTTCTGAAGTAGTTGCAAAGGAAAAGAGTTGACTATTTTTATAGTATATTTAATATATTTGTATATAACTATGAATATAATAGGAACCCTTCACATGCCTCCCACTTTTCTAGTTTACTTCCCCTTTTGCCATAGCACTAGCATAGCCTCATCCGCATGGGTACCGTGCCTATTGTCAGCCTACCAAAAGATAGTGCTGCTGCTTTCTGAGACAGGTGAGAAGACCCAACTCTCATGCCTGGGGATCCTTTATGTAGGAATAGCACACACTTTGCAGATATCACACCACAGTCGAAAAGCATCATTTTGAAAGGTAACAAGCACTTTATTGCAATTATTCATTTTGATAAAGTTTATTATCTTAGATATTACCATTTCTAAAGGATCCCCAACTCATCACTTAGGTGAAATTTTTAAATGACATTTCTGAGAAATGTTTAGATCCAGTGAACCATAGTAGGTTTAAGGGAGTGATTTCAAGGTAGCCAAATGAACTTTGACTTTTGTTTTGAATGTGGTAGAGTCAAGGGATTGTAGATGCCTAGTTCCATTTAGACACTATTGTAAACCTATCTTGCCTATTGTGTGGACACCAAAAGAGACCAATGAGCCTGTTTGTTTTCAGAGGTCTAGGGGAATTGCATCAGTGTGAAATAGATGTATAGAACTAACCTAAAAGTGATTGGTAGTCATATTTTAGAATACAGTAATTTCAAGAATTATTCTGAGTGTTTTAAATGTGCTCTGAAATGTTGGCATGTCATTTCAGTGTTTCCATTTGAATTGCTCTTGTAATGTTTTTGCACAAAAAGAACTGAGAAATATTACTTTGAAGAAAAGGAAAAAAATAATTTGGTCATATTTTAATGTCTCCTGTGGAAACACTGGGGGTGAATTTTGTTGGTACAGTTATTTTCAGGATATTTGAAACAGTATTGAACAGCTCACAAATTAAGCAGCTGTGAATGGATTGAAAAATTAAAAACTCTTTCCATGTGACTGTTTTGCATACTTTATCCCCATGTCATAATTTAACACTACATTCCTTGTTTTTCTTAAATAAAATAACTTTGCGGGTTCTGTTATTGAGTATTTAGCAAGTTATTTTCTAAGCTGCCTGGGTTTTCCTAGGGAAAACGTTCTTAGGTGAAATAGGATATAGTTTATGAAGACAGTAAATGAAATCCCATCACCACCACCAGCAAACACTGAGGTGCTGCATTAAGTGACAATCAAAATAGTATTTATAGGAGAATTGAGAAAAGGGTTTTTAAAGAAGCAGTTGCTTTGAAAGTAGTTGTCTGGGTTTCTTGAATAAAAATGGCTAAATGTATTTATTTATATTTTTAAATATCTTTGCGTTCCGTTTCCTCATCAGTGTGATTTCAGTGTCGTGTATTTAATTGTGGTTTGTTTTGTTCTGCCTCCTAATCTTCTGTGCAGAGGACTGGCTCTGCCTCCTGGGGGTGCGTGTGGGCCTCAGCCCTCGTGACGCCTCTTGGTGGCGCTCCGAATCTGTTCCACTTCAGCACAGCGGAGGAGCCCAGCCCACGTGCCCCCAAGGCTCCCCTCCTGTTCTCAACTTAGTTAAGAAAAAGTAAAAGTAACGCCAGCTGTTTTGTAGTTTCACTTGCTGCCTTTTCTATTTAACGGGCACTTTTTATATAACTTCCCCAAAGCAGCCGAAGGCCAGTATGACAGAACCCATGGCACACCTTGCCTGTTTTGCCCATTTGGAAAATGTTATTAAAACAATCAGCATCTTCTAATGGCCGTCACTCATATTCATATTAAAATCCATCTAAAATCCTTAAATATAGGTGGAACAATGTATAAATACTGCAAACTCTTCTACAAAGAAAAATAACATGTGCTGTCTGTTATAGTGTAATGTTGCTTGGTCCTTTAAAACCAAAGCCAAACCAAACCTTCCTATACAGCACCGTCCAATAAAAGCAGGGTTTGAACATCTAAAGCCTAGAAATTTGAGGATACTTATTGCTGGTCTGCATTGGAACAGAATTCTCCACCTTAGGGCTCTTGAGTCCCACAAGCCACATCCAGAGTGCACTCTAGCTTTGGGATCCCTTAGAGAATGGTAATTTAAACAAGTGAACCACAAGTTGGATTTAATGATGTAAAAAGTGTTTCTTGACTCTTTAAGGGTTAAATTGGAGAGCTCATGTTTTTAAATGTATGCTTTTAAGTTTCTGAGGAAACAAACTGTGACATCGCTTTAAAAGTGACATTCAGATGTTTTATGATGTGTGTTTTGAGTTGGCCTGTACTGGTGCAGATTCACCACTGGCAATGGTTGTGCCAATACTAAGACTTAAAATGTAGGAGAAGCTATATTGTGTTCAGGTGGATGTATTATGTAACCAGACAATCATCAAGCAAAAAGAAAAAAAAACTGGCCAGGAAATGTCATTTTCCTTTATAGATGTCAGCCAGCCAGAATAGCTGTCATTTAGATCATCCTGGAATCACTTTGAGATCTGTTTTATCATGGTGTAAGTTGGGGAAGGTCCTCAGTATGGCACTTGCACATTCATTCTATGTAAAGACTGAAGCCCAAAGACGAGTTAAATTCAGTGCTGTATTGAAACCAGTTAGTGCAAAAAAAAAAAATTTTTTTTTATCTCTGTAAATTTTTAATTGTTAACATCAGTTGGTAGTTGTAAAAACACACACCAAATTATTTCTAATGTTCTGTGTGGTTCTTAGTGTGCTACTCTTGACATTGATATGTCCTTACTGCTTGGTTCTTGGTTTAAAATTAGATATAGCCTGTCATTCTTCCTTCTGAAAGGGTGGAGCTGTAAATGGCTAATACCTATTTTTCCTAAAGCAAACATTTCATTAAAATCCAGATTGATATACAAAAAAACAAGGCTGACATTTCCCAAGTAATGTCTTCAGCCCAAACCCTAAAATGCACAGAAGCACGATGGGTAATGTTTTAACGGTGCTATAATAGGTTCTCTGCTGATCTTCACGACCTGTTTGGAAATACAGTATTGTATAAAATGTGGATCATTTTGTTACCAATTTAATATTGCCATTCTGATTTGGTGTTTAAATTGGTTACACTTGTTTCTCAGAGCTATCCTTTGAGAAGAGTGTAAAGTGTGTTATTAGCCTACCTCCACTCAGGCCTCTTGCTGTATGACCATTTTTCCAGGTTATGATGTGCAGTTTTTAAAAACTGTATGTTCTCTATTATAATGCTTTTCCCCATAGACTCCTGTAATGTATTCAGAATCTAAAATGACAACAAAAAGAGCCAAGCAGTAGCATTTTGTTTTTTTTTTTTTATAAATGTAAAAATTAGATTCACTTTGTTTCCTATTCAGTTTTAAAAATAAAAATACCTCAGTGCTGTGTTTCCCAGTATCACTTACATTTCTCAATTTAACACCTGCTTTATGTGGCACATAACTTGTAAGAATCACATTATTTTGGATTTTAAAGAATATTAAATATTTTAAAATCACTACTAATGACATTTTTCTCTTTTATTCAGCCATGGAGTTAGCAGCATTTAGCAATTTTTGCCTTGTGGCTAAGCTCTGATCTGCCAAATTCTCTTTTGAGTAGTTGTTTCCCGTTACCAGAGTGTGGGGCCTCAGAAAGCCTCACTGTTACTCACGAGGCTGGTGCTGGGGCCGGGCTGCCTTCACTGCCAGGTGTACCAGCTACTTTCTAACAAGCAAGTAATGCAGTCCACAATTCTGTTTGTAACAATTTAAGGCAGTATTAGGGATATTTTAACTGCAGAGATTTCTGGTGCAATCTGGGGACTTAACCTGAGATTTCTTTGCAGTGTGTTATGGATATTGTGCTTTTCTACCCTGTAATACACACTTTTCATGGTAGAAAAGTTTCTAAAAATGACTTTTTCAGAAATACGTGAACTGCTACTTTTTAACTGACAATCATGTTTAGATCTCCTCACAATAGTGGTCAGCTTTCTAAAAATGACTTTTTCAGAAATACGTGAACTGCTACTTTTTAACTGACAATCATGTTTAGATCTCCTCACAATAGTGGTCAGCTGTCTCCCACAAAGTTGCTACTGCAGAATGATTGCTGTGTTGAGAATGCTGGGTGATTAACTGGGTTATTTCACAGTCTCTTCAAGTTACCAATGACTGTACACTGTGCACTTTGCAGGTAGCTCAGTAAACCTGACTTGCTCTGGGTCTGCTATTATATATACTTCACGCAAGGAACACGTGGAGGTTTCTATAGAACTGTTCTTCAGGTCTGTAGCAGCTCCTGGTAGCAGTGTTACTGCACATGGTGATAGAGCCCATCAGGCTGGGAGAAGGCAGGTATACTGCTTGGATGGAACATTTGGTATGCAAGTTACAACAACTTAAATGACAGTGATTACTGAAATTGCTGTGTTGAGGCGGTCTTCACCATAATCCGTGATTGTGGTCTCTAGAACTAAACTGTCCAGTTTGACCCCCTGCTGTACCAAGAATTAACCTTTAAAAAAAAATTACATTTAGTACCTACTACCTCACAGAACTTTGTGAAGGTTTATTCAGTTGCTAAGTCGTGTCTGACTCAGCGACGCCAGGCTTCCCTGTCCTTCATTGTCTCCTGGAGTTTGTTCAAACTTATATCCATTGGGTTGGTGATGCTATCCAACCATCTCATCCTGATGCCCCCCTTCTCCTCTGCCCTCAATCTTTCCATCAGGGTCTTTTCCAATGAGTCGGCTCTTTGCAACAGGTGGCCAAAGTATTGGAGCTTCGGCATCAGTCCTTCCAGTGACTATTCAGGGTTGATTTCCTTTACGACTGTGAAGGCTAAGATAGTGGTTTAAAACAGTCAACTTCAGAAACTGGTCTATAAATACCAATATGACTTTGATAAATGAGGAAATTAGGAGCTAGCATAACACACAAGGAAAAACAAGCACTGGTCATACCACTTTTATTTATGTTGTATGTTACATTGTTTATTCAATATAGAAAAAATATGAATACACTCACAGTATTCTCTTAATTTGGTAATTCCACATGGTCAAATATTGACTGTTACTGTATTGGGTTTTCTACCCAATTAAAAAAGAGGAAGAAAGGACCTGGCAAACAGTTGTCATGTTAATAACAGCAATACCTTTCTCTTGCTCTTAAAAGACAAATTTTGAAAAGACTTCTGATTAAACTACTGCTTACTGGCTCAGGAAAATGTTTTAAAAGATAGAAATTAATTCATTCTTTCCCCCAGGAAGAATTTTAGGGTAAACATCTTAAAACACCGTGGTTATCCAGGAGAAAATTTATATTCTTTACAAAGGGGTCAGTCAGTGCTAAAAAAAAATCAAGTGGCAGACCCCCCTGAACAACGGTTCTCTACATAATACTACCCACACCTCACCCCCGGCCAAAAAGAAAAAGCCAATAAAATAAAAACGGAGACCTTATATTAACATAATTATGTTGGAGAAAAGGAAAAATTCACACAAATATCAGGTTTCTTTTAAAACTCCATTTTGCAAATAGAATCAGTGATTATTTCTTTTGGACATAATACTTCCATTAAGTGGGTCAAACTCACAAATCAATGCTACAAAATACAGTATTTTCCATCACTTTTAGTTATAATATACACTATGTACATAAAGTTACCTATCTTAAACTAAATACAAATGAACAATAGCACATTAAAAACCAGAATCGGGACTTATAAATAGTGCAGAAAATGCAAACGCCAAAAATACGATGCCTCCTATGATTGTCACTGTAAGAGAACAGAAAAAAGTTAAAGGCAAATTCCTCTAAGTCATGATGTTGCCTATTTTTCTAGCAAACTAACATTAAAAAAAAATTAGAAATACTTCAACCTCATTTCCACAGTAAGATACTTAACGTGCCCAACTCTAAACAGTTAAGAATCAGTTTATTTTCCAGCACTGTTTTAAAAACAATTATATTAAATTCAGACAGTGCTGATAAGCAACAATAGAACTATAACTCATCTTAAAGGCCAGTTATGGGGGTTGAAGGGGTGGAAAGGCTCAAAAGGGAGGGGATACATGTATACATATAGCTGATTCACTTTTGTACAGCAGAAACACAATATTCCAAAGCAAATACTCCAATTAAAAAAAAATTATAAAAATTTTCAACAACTTCTGAACAAGCAAAGAGACTATTTCTATTCCATTTTTAAGATCAGCTACATAGGAAATTTTCAGCTGAATCAGTAAATATAATCTCCACCTATGATTCCCAATTCTGTATATGTTTTCAAAGCTTAAAAGTTCTCAAATGTCCACATAATTGTTTCACTGACTTAAATATGTTGACACAAAGCTACTATGAATCCAGTAATGCTTTGATGTGACTTTATATTTTACTAACATCTACACATGTGAAAAACGGCCCAGGTTTGCAACAGCAGAACCAATACGCTGGACTTCTGATTATTGTAACAAAGACATAGTTTACTTTCGAAGACACACACTCTTTCTAACCTCAGTGATTCTAAAAGTTAAATGGTATTTTCTAATTAAAAAAATAGAAGACTGACCAGTTCTGACGGAGATTTTCTGTGCTATCATCCTTCCTCCGATGACTGCCAGGCCAGTGCAGAGGCAGTGTCCCACTGTCCCCCCCACTGCGACACCACAGGGGTCCTGGAAACAAGGGCAGCGTTAATCTAAAACCAAGCTGGAAACTGCCACCTGAGAAAGACGACTGCTTTCCAGCCATGAAAAGAGGTCAGTAACAACACCAAAGCAGGAAAAAGTTCGATAAATTCAGGTGTGTAATTTATAAAACGGGTAATGGCTGCTTGAAGGACTATGTTCCAACTCAATGTGCAAGATCAAAAAAACCTAATCCAGTCTCTCAGCAGTTGCTAAACCTATCTCACAGGCAATATTTCACTCAAGTGAGTGCTAAGGAGACAGCCTGGGCACCTCTTCCCTCAGGCAGTATTTGATACTAAGAAACTATGCCAGCCTTTACAGTGTTGTCTGACGATGCTTCCTAAGAAGAGACCCTGCCTCTCAATCTCTGCTGAGCTAAAGCACCAGGACACAGTATCATTCAGTAAACAACCGCCACCAAAGCAGACTGGAGGCACTCAGACTGGGAGACCAGTGAAAGTTTTCCTGAAAAGACAGTGCTGAAGGACAAGCTGGATCACCTGACTTGGCAGCAGGCCAGCAGCAGGAGACAGCCATGGAACACCCATGTGTTTCTAGAGAGAACCAGTGTCACAAGCAAGGAGTCCATCATGGTAGGAGGGGGGTGTGTCATGAAGCCTCGAGTTTAGACTTTTGAAGACACCGATTGGTTTCTAACTGGGGAGTGACATGACAGGTTGTGCTTTAAAAGTTAAGTCTGAAGGAACTGGAGGGAAAGAAGACAAAACCAAGCGATCAACTGAGAAATTCCTCCAGTAGCCCTGGGAAGAGAATGCTGGCCTGGATTGGCATGTGAGCCCAGGCAGAGAAAAGCAGATAGATTTGAGAGAAACTGAAACATGACTGATATATCTTAATGACAAATGACAGGTATGAAAAAAATCAGACGACACTCAAGTTTCTCACCCATAATTCTCTAGATGAATTGTAGTGATACCAAGGTGAGTAAAACAGGTAGACGAATAAAGGAAAATGGAGAAAGCGTGTGTGGATGCCAACAGAAGTTAAAAGTAAAGAAGTTCAAGGATCAGCTGGGTTCACTGGAGAAGATGCGATGGGACTGAAAATAATCATCCCAGGAGAGAAGGGCAGAAGGTGTTGACTACGGTCACAAGGAAGGCAGCACTGAAGGACGACAGCAGAAGAGCAGCCCAGGGGAGACTGAACAGGTGACCAAGCAAGCAGCCTCCCAGGAAGACCACGGCAGGACCCATCTGTGACTGCGGCGAACTTAAAACACCACTGAGTCAGAAACGAGTCCAATGTGTTTAGTAAGCAAGGAAGTAGAGCCAACTCCTGTTCCCATCACAGCCAAGCTCTCCAAGGCTGAGGGAAGTAGGGCACGAAGAAGCTTTATATTTCTAAGAGAAGCAGAATTAAGGAAGGAGGTAGAACATTTTTAGGTGAGAAAAACTTGTGCATGCTAAAATGCTAACAAGATTGGCCTGGAAGAAAGGCAAAGATTCTAAGCTTTAGGTGGGAGCATAGAGGGCTGAGACCTGAATAGGCGGGAGAGCACTACCACTGTGACGGGTGGCAATGAAGAAATGACTTCTGCTTTCCTCAGTGAAGTAGGGAGCAGGCCCATTTGCTGGGGTGGGCAGTGTGTGTGTGAACTGGGGAAATGGGAGACAACTGGAAATGTGTTCATGCGGAACGGAAGAGTGGGACTGCATTCCGAAAATTCTGTGCATCACACCCTGTAAAACTAATAGCAGATGATTTCATTCTATTTTAAAATGACACCTGAAAAATCACTGGATTAAATAAAATGGTTCCTTTAATACAGGCTTTTTCAGTCTTTGTTATTTTGTATATTTCATCTTCAAAACAAAAAACGTTATAGTATTTGCCAAATTTACTGGACCCTGGAATCTTTTTCCTCAACCTTTTTCTTTGTTGTTGTTTAGTACCTATCAACATCTCAAAGGACACTAGAGGATTCTGTGAAATTTAAAGTGGGATTCCTGAATTCTACTGGAAATAGAAATGAAGTTTAGTCTAAAATGGAGTGAATTAGACTACAGCATGGATCATACAAAAAAGTTACCCCTCCCAAATTAAGAATATTAAAGTAACAAAAATAGACAAGTACATCTGTGCCCCTGAAGAGCTCACCTGTCCCCGTGGTGCTGAGTGTAGAAGGCGGCTAACACCCAGTGCCCCTGTGTCTGGGACCCTACATGCATCGTCTTGTTTCAGCCCAAAACCACTCAGGAAGCAGATGCTGCAGTAACGTGCACATGTGGCAAGAGACTCGGCCCCAGGAAGCATACGCTGCACTGCTGGCAGGCAAGCCGTGGGCCACGGGAACCCAGGGAATGCTGAGCCTGTCCTAAGTTACTCTGTGCCATTTAGGTGACAGTATTAAGAAAAAGGGAACGATTCTGCCATGACAGCTCACATGGCAGAACCACCACCACCACCACGAAACGATCACTTACTTTCGAGTCCCAGTTCTAGCAATCTGAATGCCAGTAAAAAAAAGGCTACAAATCAAGAAAAATATGGTACAGAGCCATTAAAATGACATTTAAAAAGAAAGTTTATTTTTAAACATAGGACTCAAATGAAAAATTGAGTTCCCTTTTTTCTCCCCAAAATACAGCATTTTTGAGGCTTCTTTGACAAAAGTTTCCAGATTTAACTATTTTAGCCCTGGCCCTCAATTCTTATTTTATATTCTGAACTGCAGCCTATGCTGAGCAACTCACTGTTTTATGGTAGATACCTCCTAGGAGTTAAAAACAAATTCAAATCAAGCTTGCTATCTAAAATCTTACCATCTGACTAAAAACAATGTAATTTAATAGATATAAAATCATAAGAAATAGCATCAGTTAGGATCAACAAGAGCTGAAAAGTAGCAGCATTTCTGTCCTACAACTGTCTCCTCAGCAGATCTTAATCTGTGTGAACAACAGACCCTCATGTAAACTTTACTAGCCCTTCAAAAGAAATAAGGATTTAACCTTTTCTTTAAAAAGTTATCTTTTACAGGGTGGCACCTGACAACTCTGAACAAGATGCAGCAGAAAAGCCTAGCCTTGGCTCTAGTCCTTGTCCTTGCTACCAACTACCAACTAGCCTCTGTCCTAGTGACAAGCCACCTCTCTGGGCCTCAGGAATTGATCTATAAAGAAAAGGCTAGGACAAGATGATCTGAGATCTCCTCTGCCTTAATATCTTAGGACTGAGTAACCTAGGGCTAAGACAAATTTTCTAAGTAACCTTTGCAACAAATTATTTTTTTAGCACAAGCAATGGAAGAAACCAGAGATACCTATTTTTAATGCTTTAGGTATTTGCCAAACTGGCCTTTAATAATAATATACCAGTTTATGTTCTCAACAAATATATAAAGGAAGGTTCTGAGAAAAGAAAAAGGAAAAAAAAAAAAAGAAAAAACTAAGCCAAAACAACAGCCACACTGTCATTTTGGCAAAACTGAAAGAGGAGTCAAAAGAGAGTAATCTGATTGATTGTAGAAACTGGGAAAAGGTCAGTTTTAAAGGTTAGCATTGTTACTAGATCTATAACATATTGTCAAGCATATGAAGTCATCCCTTGACCCACCTTGACTCTGTCCAGTGACCTCTGGAGGAAAGTAATGTGAGTTTTAATACAGAAGCAGTTGTCTCCAAGGACCACTTACCTCTCTAGCTGCCAAAACAATTGTAGTCAGTTGAGAGCGATCACCCCATTCTGCTAAGAATGTTAATGTAAGAGCCTGAACAAAGATGGGTGAAATAAAATGCAGCCACTTTTTCTGAGGTATTGTTGTGCTTGTACCCGTTTCAACATCTCCTGGTCCATTTAAGAGTTTGGTTCGTTGAAACTAAATTAAAAAAAAAAAAAAAAAGACATTAACCCCAGAAGCCAAATCAGTATAGCCCAAAATGCTTAATCTTTCTTTTAAAGAGTGTTTAAAGTCTATGGGAATATGCTCTCAGAAGCTAAAGTTATGTGATCACAACTTATCTTTTGAACCACTGGTCTTACATAGCAACAAATGCAACATTCTCAATTTTTCCAATTCTTCCCAACAAAATAAATAAAACATTATTTATTGACCACTTGTCACCCTAGGTGCTGTGGAAAGAAATAGGGAAAATTATAAACAAGTTCCTGTTTTTCAGGAGCTTATAATCAATCTAATTAAGAAACCTGATTACAGGTGTTCAACATTTATCCCTGAAGCCTTTCTCTACCAGATTTCCACTAACCCAGTCCTATCACAGCCAGATGTAAGAATGGAAACCAAACAAAAGAAGCTATTTCTGTGTAGCCCACACATCTCACAGATACGGCTGACCACTGAAAAGCTTCTATACAGTGCTTACTCTTCATAGTTGAGTGCCTTTTTAACAGCACTCTGACTTACTTCTTCATCTTTTTTCTTTAATTCTGCTTGAACTTCTTCTAGTTCCTCTTGACCTTCATCTGGACTCATCTTTAAGCCTTCCCGAAGCATTCTAATGCCAAAAATGGCAAATAATGCAGTTGAAACATAGTATGTATACACCCTGGGGATGACAGTGGTGGCATAACCAAACAAAACTGCAAGAAAATGCAATGATATGTCTGATTAATTAGCAGATTATACACCAAACAAAGAAACAGCTAACTTCAGAAGTCATCATTTACCCCTGTTTTAAAGGGAAAATGGTTCACATTAGAAGCTAACAGGTAAGAACCTTAAATTCTACTTCTTTCTCTCCACTAATATTGAGCCCTTAGGTCTAACCAATGACCTATCTATCACAGTTTAGCAAGAAATCAGTGGTGCAGCTGAAGGTGGCAGAGGTTCCCACACAGATCTCTGGTGAGATCTGAAGATAATCATCTCCTCTTCAGACACCTTCCGCCAGAGGCTGGCTTGCCACAGGTCATGCAGGGCACAGTACCTTAGTTAGGAGTAACTTTGATGTACGCTACACATCTCATGATCTTGTAACCTGGAAGCTATACGACTGTCCTATGTGGTATTTCTTCATCACAGATCTAAGTTACAAACCTCTATCGTGAAGAATCATGACAAGATTGTAATGTGGCATGATTGAAACTATGCTTCTTTGCAACTATTTAAAAATACTTTACGAAGGAAAACAATTCTATATATATATACACACATACACACATATATACATAACAGACTCAAACTTATTCAGTATTATTCTTTCCTCTCTATAGAGGGATAACTGTATATAAGTTACACAAAAAACTACACCTGGAACTACATCAAGACCCCAAACCCAAACTGTGAAACACATTCACATTGATAATATGAAGTTAGTAATTAAAAACTATGGCAGGGCCAGTGGGTATTTCCATATATATAATAAATACAATTACTCTTCACCTCACCAGCTTTTTTTCTAAAATGGGCACAACACTTATAAAACTGCCTAATCAGATATAACTGCATAGGTGAACCATTCCCTGATTCATAATATTACAAAATGAAAAACACTTTAAAATGTTTAGAAATGTAAACCTAAGCTTCTGTGCATGTCAATATGTTATACACGTGTGTGTGTACATGTGCCCCCCCACACACACACACACAACACAGATGTATTTTCTAGTTCTGTCCACTGAAAAGGCCCAAATGTCTCAGTAACAATGAACCAACTTTGCACTCAGATCTTGGTTTCTAATGTGTTTCCCACTAAAAGGCTCTTCAGAGAAATTGCTAATTTCAGTACTGGGCAAAGTAGGTATAAGATGAACCCATACCATCTTGTTATATTAGAAATGAAGGAAGAACAAAAACAGAAACTAGCATGTCACAAGGACACAGGAGTCATCAGCCTGGAGGGGTTCCCAGCTGCCCTGTCTTGTTAATTTAAGGAACAATATAGTTAAGTAATTAATTATAAACCACAGAAAAAAAGTTCATCAGTTTATATTAATAATAAACAGACAAACCAATGTGAGTGGAGAGAGTTCTTTCTTGGAATAGCATATCAGGGCTCACTGGTAAATGTGGATGGGGTTTTAGAATTAGCTGTTATTTTGCAAGCATCGAGGCAGAGTTCAGATCATGTGAGAGCCATCAACTGATGCTAAACAATGGGGAGTAGGGTATGTGTACTGTCCTAAAGTGTCTCCCAAAAGATTACAAATTAACTGTGAGGGAGGATAAAGACAGTGTGCCCTTTACCGGGAGATCATCAGTGAGGGACAAGTGGACGCCGCGTGCTTCCAGGTGTGACACTCTTCAGAGGGGCTACGTCGGCTCTGCAGGGTTCTAGTCAAGAATGCTAACCCCAATCTAGTCATGAGGCAAAAAACACCCAAAGGCAAAATGAGGAGCTGCCCATTAAAGGGGGAGGGGGATGTAGCTTCGAAAAAGTATTATAAAACACATAAGAAAAACCTATAGAAACATCTCAGATTAAAAACTAAAGAGAACTAAATGCACTCTGACCTAGACTAGATCCTCTACAGGAGGATAGACACTATTATCAGATCAACTGACAAAATTAAAATATGGATAAGATTAATGTATCAATCTATGTCTATTATACTGTGTATATATACTTTCTCTATAGATATATAAAATGTGCATATATATATATATATTGTACACCTAGAGATACATAGAGATATAGAGAGAGAGGTCACAAATGCTAAAGCAAATGTGGTAAAAATGTTAACAGGTGAATCTGGATAAAAGGTATATAGGTATCCGACTATCTTATTTTTGCAACTTTGTAAATTTAAAATATTTTCCATAAATGGTTTTTAAAATTTTAGAAAGAAATGCAGCAAATCTTTTAAATCTCCTCAATTTAGTTTTCCTTTTATCTTCAGATAATCTAAAAGAACTACTTACTGACACAATCCCATGATTTCTGCCTTGACATCTCCATAGAGAGCAAAAAACTATCTGGCACTATAACATTGTTCTTCTTCCCCTGGTTACTGTCCCTCTATTTCCTCTTTCTTTGGAAGCCTTTCCTCAGACACTCGAGTACTTTGGTTCTGCGAACAACGAGAGGTTATTTCTCTTTAAGCAAGTGATTTGCATCAAGTCAAAAATCACTGACTTACAAGTAATTAAACTGAAAACATGTGGCACAAGAATATTAGTTGAGGGGGGACTAAGTGGGCCAAGGGTTAAAAACTATGCGGAATGTCAATATTTACGGTACTCTTTTCAGAGATAAGAATGTAACTAGAAACAGGGAGTGTCTTAGAAACCAAGAGAATAAAAAGATGAGAATGCTCATGAATGTGGTGTGAGGGGCTCATTAAAATGAAAACTGAACTCTGTAATTAGGAAAGCTGTTTACTGAAGGCTTTGAAACACAGACTTTCCAGTTTGTGGAAGATGAAGTTTGTGAGATCTATTTCCTTAAGTTCAACTTCCACAAGCACATTCCCTTAAAACTCCTCTTGCCTGCAGCTGAGGGGTTGAGGGTCCTCCATGCCCACATCCCTTCACAGCTGCCCTCTGCCCCTCTACCAAGATGCCTTTCACCCAGCTTCCTAGAGTGCCTTTCTCAAAGCATAAAAAGATATCCTAGGGCACCAAAGAGAGGGTCTGAAATACTGATACACCTAGTCAAGGCATCATAAACCAGAGATGGGGCTTCGGGTCTTCCCTGTCTTACACAAGTTTCTGATGTCATGGCGTTGAAATAATAGCATGACAGGCACTGGAAACAATGGCCATGGATGAGAAACAAGAGTATTTTCGCTTCAGTAGGAATACTTTTTACTTAGAAATTGTGCTGCTTTCATCTCCCAACCAGGGGCATGCTTTTCCCTAAAGCAGAGTCTTGCTATAACCAAGAGAGCATCACAAAGATACTAAATCTCGGTGGCTTACTTCCCCATGCAGCCCAAGCCTAGCTCTGCTTCCAGGCTCAGTCCCGCCAGCCAGCCATTTCAGAATCAGAATTCTAAACAGACAGCTGCCAAGGGACATATATATCATGTTTATTAAGTTAAAAAACCAAGTAAATGTTTTCTGATACAAAATAAGCCTGACTTAGATGGTTTACTACGGACCAATTGTCATAGCAATTAGGCAGTGTGATAGACATTTTTCATAAATTGAATGAGCTAAATCTGTAGCTCCAAGGCCCCATTAAACAAGTGATATGACACAACTTTAAAATCCCTTATTGATAAAAGTACACTGAAATTTAAAAAATTTCAATTTTCTCAACTACTTCCTTCTAAATATATCCAGTTAAACAAAGGACCTCTAAATAAAAGACTAATATATATCAGGACAGTCATTTGATGAATTTTAGAAAAGCTTTTTTTGGTATACTTGATGGTATCCAACTGCTTTTAACAAAATTGACAGAAGGCCTTATTAAGTTGTCAGTTGGTAAATCACTTAAAATCACTTGGTGATAGACTAGTATGTGATTTTTAGCATATAACCCAGGAGTTCAATGGACTGAGTGACAAGGCTATAACAAAATTCCTTCCTGTCTACTTTTATGAATAAAATATCTCAGCCCTTATATCTATGTTTTTAATAGATCTTATATCTATTTTTTATAAGATCTAATAGATCTTATATCTATATTTGTTAAAGATCAGAACTGACTTTAAACCTAGCTTCATTCTAGCAATAAGTATCATCCATGGACAATTTTAAAAGTACAGTTCTATCATCTCATTACGAGATGCATTTCCAACTTTTAAAAACTGTTTACTTAAATTTGTGATATTTTATTTTGATCAACTCTGTCCTAGTAACTGTAACTCAATTGATAAAAAATTTTAACATTTATAGACTTAATAAAGGAAATGTTCACTATGTTCTACAATTCAATTTAAAGGTGTTTCCCTACAGATAAATATGACAATGTGATCCACAAAAGACTTTCAAGCAAAAAATTTATCACAGGGATAAAACTCTGTGAAGAAAGTAAACAAAAATAAGAATTAAAGGAGAGAAAAGATGTAAAGGAATGATGGTGTTGGTGAAGGTAAGGATCAAACTCGCAATGGTATTTAGATTCCACTGGGTATCTTATTTTTGGCCACACCTCAGCATATGGAACTTCACTCACCAGGGATGGAACCCACATTCCCTGCAATGGCAGCACAGTCTTTAACACTGAATCACCAGCAAAGTCCGCCACTGCGTGTATTTTAAAAGAACAGGGCAAGCAGACCCAAGACCTAGGACAACTGGCACAGGCCCGCTCTGGCCAAGTCAGGAAGAAAATCCGCGGTAACCTCACAGCTGCCTCTTGTTCAGCTGCTCAGTCGCACCCGACTCTCTGCGACCCCATGGACTGCAGCCCGCCAGGCTCCGCTGTCCATGGGATTCTCGAGCCAAGAGTACTAGAGTGGGTTGCCATCTCCTTCTCCAGAGGATCTTCCTGACCCAGGGATCAAACCCAAGTCTCCCGCATTGGCAGGTGGGTTCTTTACCACTAGTGCCACCTAGCAAGCCCACAGCTGCTCTATCTCCCAGCTCATCCCTTTGAGGCCCTCATCCAGATCTGCCTTGAGTTTTCTATGGTCGCTCCTCCCAAGGAACAAACTCACAAAAACTGAGAAGATGCCTCTCTTGATGGGTCTGAATTTTAGTGAGAAGTTTTGAAAAAAGCTAAAGACAAGAATGCCAGATGGAGGCTGTTCAGACATCAAGCTCTCTTCAGGGTGGGATGTAGCAGGAAGAGACACTCAGAACCACTGTATTACCCAGCAGCCCACCCCACTTCCACCAGGCATGCCTGGTCACAGACCCAACACATTTCTAGGCAAGCAGTTGGTTCTAAACAAGTATCTATTGAATTAATTAGCTTTTATTGTAATCAAGGGCTTCCTTGAATGGCTCAGCGGGTAAAGAATCGGCCTCCAATGCAGGAGACACAGGAGACTTGGGTTTGATTCCTGGCTGAAGTAGATCCCCTGGAGAACTGAAATGGCAGCCCACTCCAGTATTCTTGCCTGGAAAATCCCATGGACAGAGACTGGTGGGCTACAGTTCAAATCCAAAGGGTCACAGAGTTGGACACGACTGAGCAACTAAGCATGCATTGCAAATAATGTGAAAATATCCAAATAAAAGGTTCAACGGTTGTGTCCTGGGCACAGCTGGGCCATACCTAGATGCAAAGCCTTTTTTTTTTTTTTTTATTATTTTTTTTAATTTTTCTTAACTTTACAATATTGTATTACTTTTACTATACATCGAGATGGATCCGCCACCAGAATACACGTGTTCCCCATCCTGAACCCTCCTCCCTCACCCCTTCCCACACCATCCCTCCAGTTCATCCCAGTGCTCCAGTCCCAGGCATCTGTTATAGGGCATCGTACCTGGACTGACTCGTTTCAGATATAATATTATACATATTTCAATGCTATTCTCCCCAATCGTCCCACCCTCTCCCAGTCCCAGAGTCCAAAAGTCTGCTCTATACATCAGTGTCTCTTTTGCTGTCTCATAAGCGGGGTGATTGTTACCATCTTTCTAAATTCCATATATATGCGTTAGTATACTGTATTTGTGTTTTTCTTTCTGGCTTACTTCACTCTGTATAATGCAATCCCCATCAAGCTACCAACGGTATTCTTCACAGAGCTAGAACAAATAATTTCTCAATTTGTATGGAAATACAAAAAACCTCGAATAGCCAAAGCTATCTTGAGAAAGAAGAACGGAACTGGAGGAATCAACCTGCCTGACTTCAGGCTCTACTATAAAGCTACAGTCATCAAGACAGTATGGTACTGGCACAAAGACAGAAATATAGATCAATGGAACAAAATAGAAAGTCCAGAGATAAATCCACGCACATATGGCCACCTAATCTTTGACAAAGGCGGCAAGAATATGCAATGGATTAAAGACAATCTTTTTAACAAGTGGTGCTGGGAAAACTGGTTGAACACTTGTAAAAGAATGAAGCAAAGCCTTTTTATGATAAGGAGGAAGAGAACTAACTGGTGTAGAACTAACCAGATGGCTTGCTTGTTTTACTGCATTTAATTTTACTATTCTTTAAGGATGGTGCTATTATTATCCTGAGTTTACAGCAAAGATTCTCCAGGGGCTTAAATAACTTAGAAAGTCATAATGGAGTAAAAATATAATTATTTTCCAATGACTTTTTAGCTTCAAACCTTTTCCCAATAAAGTCTTAATTATCAAACATATGACAGTAAAATTTTTCTCAAAGTAAAGACTGGGGGCCCATAGCTCCCCCCACTGTGTAGTCTCCAGGCTTCATCCACCTCTCCCTGCGGAACCTCTTATCCTGAACAAAGCTATCGGAAACTCTTGGATTCAGAGTCAGACACAGCTGCCTCTCAATCTCTGTTCCACTGCCTGTGAGCCACGAATGGATAATATGTCCCTCTGTCCATCTGTAACAGGACAGGGGCTTGTCCTAAAGACGGCCTGAAGTGTCATGCACACAGATGGTGCTCAGCAAACAGCAGCCACAAGACCTGCTCCTGTTTGCATAATGAGCAAGCAGTAGAGGCTGGATTCAGCCCCAGGCTCAAGATGTCAGATTTCATGCCTTTCCTGCCACTTGCGCCCTCCAAAAGCAGCTCCAGGCCCCTGAACAGAACACAGAGAAAGGGCTCAGGATGCAAAGGCAAGCCAGTGTAGGAGCAAATCTGGATTTGCTCCTAAAGAAAAAAACACTGTCAAACTGGAAATTTCACAAAGGAAAGCAATAGCCCCACACTTACAGACTGCTGAAATTCGCCAGCACTGGACTCAACCATCTAGGGCGCATCAGTTCAGTGTGGACAAGGCTGATGAGAAAACAGTGTGGCAAACAGATCTGAGCAGCGCAGCAGGGTTTAACCTGCCCTGAAAGACTGTTAAACATGCATGACATCATCAGGGACTTCTTTCGTTTTGGAATTTCTTTCATCAGTTTGCAAATGTAGTATGTATTTAAATACTGTATAATAAATGTTAAAACACTGATAAGATAAAAAAAATACCAACTATAACAATTTAACGTTCAACATACCAAAAATTACATCTTTGAAACTTCTTGAATTAAAGATGAAAAGTGAGAGGGGGCACACAGTCTTTCAAAATGATTTTAGAGAGATACAGGGAAGAGGCTTGAAGACCACTGATACAGCCTGTTCCTTCAAACAGTCCACACGAGAGGAGCTGTCAGTCCCAGCAGTCACAGGGAGACAGGCCAAGGGTCAGGCCAGAAGAGACTACCCCTGCTCAGACCTAGGGGACAGTAGCTAAACCCCAGCAGAGGGGGGAGAATGTATGGAGCCAGGTTCTGAGGAGGGAATGGGCAGAGAGAGGACAGTCTTCCAGTTGTCCTTAGAGATGGAAGTTTTAAAAATAAAATTCTCTGGTATTATTCAAACTCATTCCAAAAAGTGACTTCACCATTTACAACCTGTCCCACTTATCGTATTTCCTAGAATCAGAATTTGCTTTTGAAGAGAAAGTTGTTTTTATTGTGAAATATGAATAATGCTAATGCTAATACCCAAATGTGAAAAGTAGTAAATTTTTAAATTCAATTAAATACTCATTATGTTTAAAAAGACAGACTTAACAAGCATCTAAGAAGCCAGTAATGGAACCTGCCCTGTACTGTGTTTCAGGAGAAATCTGCTGCACGCTGAAAGAGACGGGTGAATGAGTACCTGAAATATAAGAGCTCGTTTTAATACACACCACAACCCCACGAGGCAGTTATATACTACCTCCAGTTAACGGACAGGGAATTGAAGCCCAAAGAGGTTAGATAACTTGTCATTAGGTTAAAACACGGCAGAATTAAACTTTAATCCAAGTCTGACGCTAAGGGGGAAACTCGTTCTTTTTCACCCAACCACATGGCTCAAGGTAGCTTTTGAATCAGAGACTAAAATATGTTCAATTATTTAGTGTTAGGTTTATATTCTCTTGGTCTTAATTTTTTTTTTAATTGAAGCCTATATAATAGTAACTCAAATAGTAACACAAACTGGGACTCTAAGAATGTTTCATTCCTTTACTAATAATGGGTAAGAACAGCTTAATAGTACACAATACACTGAACATGATTCCTCATTATTTGGTTACCAAATGTCCACCAACAGGAAACACGCATTTCTCTGTGGTGGCTTGAGTCCTATTTCTTAGATATCAGATATAAATAAATTTATCTGGACTTAAAAAGAAAAAAAGAAAGCAAAAATATCCACAGCGAAAGCAAGGATCAAGGTACTGACAGCTCGGTTTCACCTGGACTAGCTAAAGGAACAAGCTATATCGGTGGTCTTCAAACCTCTTCCTTGCATATCTCTAAGATCATTTTGAAAAACTACTTAAGCCCTCTCACTTTTCATCTTAAGTTCAAGGAGTTTCAAAGATCTAATTTTTGGTATAGTGGGTAAAATTGTTACAGTTGTTTTTTTAAAATGTTTGTCTTATAAGTGTTTTAACACTTATTACACATTATTTAAATTCATATTACATGTGCTTATTAAAATCTGTCTTTTTAAACATATTATAATGAGTACTTTGAATCAAATATATAATTTTACTATTTTTTCCATTTGGATATTAGCATTAGCGAATAAATGAGGAGTATGTATCTTCGGTAAGCGATGCTGGGAACACTGGACAGCTACATGTAAAAGAATGAAATTAGAACACTCCCTAAACACTAGACACAAAATGAACTCAAAATGGATTAAAAGCCCTAAATATAAGACCAGGCACTATAAAACTCTTAGAGGAAAACGTAGGCAGAAGATTCTTTGACATAAATCTCAGCAAGATCTTTTTTGATTCACTTCCTATAGTAATTAAAATGAAAACAAAAATAAACAAATGGTATCTAATTAAACTTAAAAGCTTCAGCACAGCAAAAGGAAACCATAAGCAAAAGACAACCCTCGAATGGCAGAAAATATTTGTAAACAAAGCAACTGACAAGGGATTAATCTCCAAAATATACAAACAGATCCAGTAGCTCATTATTAAAAAACTACATAACCCAATCAAAAGATGGAAGACCTAAATACACATTTCTCTAAAGATATACAAATGGGCAAAAAGCACATGAAAAGATGCTTATCATCACTAATTATGAGCGAAATGCAAATCAAAACTACAGTGAGGTATTACCTCACATTGGTCAGAACAGCCATCATCAAGAAGTCTATAAACAATAAATGCTGGAGAAGGTGTGAGGAAAAGGGAACCCTCCTACACTGCTGGTGGGAATATCAACTGGTACAGCCACTATGGAGAAGTATATGGAGTTTCCTTGAAAAACTAAAAACAGAACTACCACATGACCCAGCTGGGCCCAGAGAAAACCGCAACTCAAAAAGATACATGCACCCAAATGGTGACTGCAGTACAAGACAGCCAGGACAGGGAAGCAATCTAAATGTCTACCAACAGAGGGACAGATACAGAAGATGTGGTACATACACACAACAGAATGTTACTCAGCAGTAAAAAAGAACAAAATAATGCTATTTGCAGCAATATGGACAGAACTAGAGCTTGGCATACCGAGTAAAGTCAGTAAGACACAGAAAGACAAATATTGTATGACACTGCTTATAGTGAGTGAGTCAAAGCCAGCCAGCCATGTCTGACTCTTTGCAACCCCACGGTCTATCCGTGGGAATTCTCTAGGTTTCTTGCCTAGAGTGGGTTGCGACTCCCTTCTCCATGGGATCTTCCTAACCCCGGGATCGAACTCAGGTCTCCTGCATTGCAGGCAGATTCTATGCCGTCTGTGCTACCAGGGAAGCCCACAGATTACACATGGAATCTAAAAAAATTAAAAAAGGGTAGGGGTACAAATGAACTTATTTACAAAACAGAAGTAGAGTCATGGATATGGAAAACAAGCTTATGGTTACCAGGGAATAAGGGCAGGGGGAGGCTGGGTGGCAAGAGATAAACTGGGAAAATGGGACTGACATATACACACTACTATATATAAAATAAGTAACTAACAATAACCTGCTGCATAGCACAGGAAACTCTACTTAATACTCTGAAATGGACTAAATGGGAAAAGAATCTAAAAAAAAATGAGGAGCCTGTATCTTGATTGTGAATAGCTAAAAATTTAATTTTAAAAGTGCAATATGGCTTTTAGGAATTTTTGTACTGAAAACATTTTCTGTTTCCTAAGTTCTGGAACATGAACCAAATTCCAACCTAACTGTTGGAACAACCCAGGGACTCAATGCTGTCACGAGCACGTGTGCTCGGCCACTAGGGGGCCCTCAGTGCGGCCACGCTTTCTCTCAAACGCAAGAGACTCATCAAGGGGGGAAAGCACTCACCTGATAAACATGTCATTAGGCCCAAGGCAAGCATAGCACCAGCCAATACTGTCAAACGGTTATAGCGCATCGCCATGATGGCTGCTATAAAAAATGTCTTATCACCCAGTTCAGATACAATGATGACTGATATGGCAGCCACAAATGCATGGATAAATCCCAAATTAGTTTGGGCAGCTGGATCTTCTTTATTGGTATGAACTGGAGCAGCTGGCGTAAATCCTTTCTGAAATTAGAAAATACATATTAGCTGTTTTTTAAAAATAATAATAATAATAAAATAAAATAGCATTATTTTGGGGGAAGGCAACAGCACCCCACCCCAGTACTCTTGCCTGGAAAATCCCATGGACGGAGAAGCCTGGTGGGCTCCAGTCCATGGGGTCGCTAGGAGTCGGACACGACTGGGCAACTTTGCTTTCACTTTTCACTTTCATGCATTGGAGAAGGAAATGGCAACCCACTCCAGTATTCTTGCCTGGAGAATCCCAGGGACAGAGGAGCCTGGTGGGCTGCCGTCTATGGGATCGCACAGAGTCAGACACGACTGAAGCAACTCAGCAGCAGCAGCAGCATTATTTTAAATTATTTAACTTGTAGGTGAATTGAGATTGTTTTTCTATTGTAGTCATTAGACTCATTTACTGTCTAACCACTGCCTTAGTGATGACAGCAACCTCTGATGGATGGTTGCTAAAATGGAAATCCAAGCACAAGTCTACAAAACAATTTAGAAAAAGAAAAGAGACCAGCTCTAGCCACACATTAAAATTACCCTATTTTCTAAATGCATGTGAACTGAGTTCTTAGCTATGCCTCATTCAAATCTTTGTTCATAATTTAGGTGTAAGACCCAAGGTATCCTTATCAAACTTTCAAGTAACAGGAAGCTGAGAGAAATTTCATGAACACTTAAGAGAACAAAGCAGGATCCGAAAGCTCTCAGTAGACTAGAGGAAGAGCTGGCTCTAGCTAAGCTGAGATCTAATATCGCTGGATATATGGATGGTCCTACACCAATACCCTAGGCTGTAACTCGGACTAATAAAGAAGATAAGCTGAGTCTTTGTTGCAGTTAAGGCCATTTTGAGTTGAAAATGTGACAAAGTTCCAAAAAAAGCACCAAGCACTTTAAAGAGTTAATGACAAGTCCATCTTCTGAGCCTCACAGTCCTTCCCCAAAGTTCTGTACTGGCTCTGAGGCACCACATTTTAAGACACCACCACCCTCAGACAGAAAGAGTCTAAAACCAGGGGCTGGCAAGCTACTGGTAGGAGTACATCCAGCTGAAAATTATTTTTTCATTTTTTATGCGATTGCAAAAAAAGAAAAAGGGAAGGAGGGAGGGAGAGGGCTGCAGAGAAGTAGGAAAGGACAATTAGCCAACAGACACCCTAAGGGAGCCTACAAATATGTGGCCAAACCTAAAATATTTATTATCTGGCCCATGACCAAAAAAAAGGTTTGCTAACTCAGGCTGTAAAACAATCACATAAGGACTGGGTGCCTAGTGTTCCAATTACTGAGAAAGTCTATATGAACGCCTCTGTGGGCCCAAGAGACAGAAGTAAAAAGTTACAGGTGGCAGGTTATATATAGCTTAACAAAGAGAAAAGAGTTCTACCTCATGAGGGTTTCCAGAGGTTGAAATGAACAGCTAGCCTGCGTGCATTCTCAGTCATGTCTGACTCTCTGCGACCCCACGGATTGTAGCCCGCCAGGCTCCTCAGTCCGTGGGATTTTTCAGGCAAGAATATTGGGAGTGAGTTGCCGTTTCCTCCTCCAGGGGGCCTTCCCGACCCAGGGATGACACTAGAGTCTCCTACACTGACAGGCCCATTCTTTACCCCTGAGCTACCTGGGAAGCCCTTATGACATAAACCTGACTCCCACGTTCCACGATAAGGATCAGAAAACTTTATTAAAGCATTCCTCAGACTAGACCTCTAAGGTAAAGATTGGGGAAATTTAACAATGCAGAAAATATTTGGCATTAGGGCTAAATTGAAAGGGCAGCCTTGGAAGGCCAGCTCATGATTAACCAAGTACCATTTATTCTAGCTTTCTCCCCATCATTATTTTAATTCCAACTATGCTGGTTTTCTTTTGAAAATGAGTTTCCTTTCTATTTAAATACCCTGAGAGCATTAAACATGATAAAAAATATATGCATTTTCATTCAGTTTTCACTAATGCAACATTTTCCTTTTGGAAATACTTTTTGTATAAAAAAATCTTGTTCCAAAATATTTAGGACCTGAAATCCAAGAAAATATTTTAAGAATAAATATACACCATTTACAACCAATTTCAAACAGAAAATGTTTACTTTTAAAAACAAATACAATAGTGATCAAAACACATATTCTCATAGTTTTTTGTTTCCCAGCTATAAAACACAGGCCATAATACTTAGCCTCTCCATTTCTCTATCAAATTATGAGGATAAAATAAAACTTGCCTTATAAGCACAAAGCAAAATAAAAACTGATGCTTGTGAACTGTGGTGTTGGAGAAGACTCTTTAAGAGTCCCTTGGAAAGCAAGGAGATCAAACCAGTCAATCCTAGAAGAAATTAACCTTGAATAATCATTAGAAGCTTAAGTTGAAGCTACCAATACTTTGGAGACCTGACGCAAAGAGCCAACTCATTGGAAAAGACCCTGATGCTGGGAAAGATTGAACGCAGGAGGAGAAGGGGACGACAGAGGATAAGATGGCTGGATGGCATCATCAATTCAATGGACATGAGCAAACTTATGTGTGAGCAAACTCAGGGAGATAGTAAAGGACAAGGAAGCCTGGAAGGCTGCAGTACATGGGGTCACAAAGAATCACAAACAACTCAGTGACTCAACAACAGCAAAACAAAAACTATATATTCTTAAAATCTATATACAGAGCATAAAAAAAATCATCTTATAGTTTTTGTTATATATTGAGCTGGTCCTGGACAGCCCAAATTAGTGTTAAACAGCCACCAATCATGGTGTGATTAAGAATTTAAAACAAAAGTACCAGGGTATTATGAGGATGTGTGTGTGTGTGTATGTGTACACTCAACTGTGTCCGTTTGTGACCCCACGGACTGTAACCCACCAGGCTTCCCTATCCGTGGAATCTTCCAAACAAGAATACGGAGTGGCTGTCATTTCCTCCTCCAAGGGATCTTCCCAACCCAGAAATGGAATCTGCATCTTGGGCAGCTCCTGCATTGGCAGGCGAATTCTTTACCACTGGGCCACCTGGGAAGCCCACTATGAAGATAGAGGATTTAAAAACTTAAAATGTTAATAAATGCAGAAAATGATCAGTTACTATTTATTCATTTGTTGTCAAATACCCAAGTAATTACTATGTGCAGGGACTAGCTTCTTTTCCTAGTTCATCTTCAGAGGGGCAGAATGTAATGATTTACTACATGGCTTCTGGAGTCAGACTGTCAGGGTTCATAGCCAAGACATTACTAGTTTCTATATGACCTTGGGCCAGTAAATTAACCTCCCTGTGACTCAAGTTACATCTCTATGATGAGGGGTATCTATCACTGGAGAAGGGAATGGCAAACCACTTCAGTATTCTTGCCTTGAGAACCCCATGAACAGTATAAAAAGGCAAAATGATAGGATACTGAAAGAGAAACTCCCCAGGTCAGAAGGGGCCCAATATGCTACTGGAGATCAGTGGAGAAATAATTCCAGAAAGAAAGAAGGCATGGAGCCAAAGCAAAAAGAAGACCCAGCTGTGGATGTGACGGGTGATAGAAGCAAGGTCCGATGCTGTAAAGAGGAATATTGCATAGGAACCTGGAATGTCAGGTCCATGAATCAAGGCAAATTGGAAGTGGTCAAACAAGAGATGGCCAGAGTGAATGTCGACATTCTAGGAATCAGCAAACTCAAATGGACTGGAACGGGTGAATTTAACTCAGAGGACCATTATATCTACTACTGCGGGCAGGAATCCCTCAGAAGAAATGGAGTGGCCATCATGGTCAACAAAAGAGTCCGAAATGCAGTACTTGGATGCAATCTCAAAAACAACAGAATGATCTCTGTTCATTTCCAAGGCAAACCATTCAATGTCACAGTAATCCAAGTCTATGCCCCAACCAGTAACGCTGAAGAAGCTGAAGTTGAACGGTTCTATGAAGACCTACAAGACCTTTTAGAACTAACACCCAAAAAAGATGTCCTTTTCATTATAGGGGACTGGAATGCAAAAGTAGGAAGTCAAGAAACACCTGGAGTAACAGGCAAATTTGGCCTTGGAATACGGAATGAAGCAGGGCAAAGACTAATAGAGTTTTGCCAAGAAAATGCACTGGTCATAGGAAATACCCTCTTTCATCAACACAAGAGAAGATTCTATACATGGACATCACCAGATGGTCAACACCGACATCAGATCAATTATATTCTTTGCAGCCAAAGATGGAGAAGCTCTATACAATCAGCAAAAACAAGACCAGGAGCTGACTGTGGCTCACACCATGAACTCCTTATTGCCAAATTCAGACTTAAATTGAAGAAAGTAGGGAAAACCACTAGAGTACTGAGGTATGACCTAAATCAAATCCCTTATGATTATACAGTGGAAGTGAGAAATAGATTTAAGGGCCTAGATCTGATAGACAGAGTGCCTGATGAACTATGCAATGAGGTTTGTGACATTGTACAGGAGACAGGGATCAAGACCATTCCCATAGAAAAGAAATGCAAAAAAGCAAAATGCCTGTCTGGGGAGGTCTTACAAATAGCTGTGAAAAGAAGAGAAGCAAAAAGCAAAGGAGAAAAGGAAAGATATAAGCATCTGAATGAAGAGTTCCAAAGAATAGCAAGAGATAAGAAAGCCTTCCTCAGTGACCAATGCAAAGAAATAGAGGAAAACAACAGAATGGGAAAGACTAGGGATCTCTTCAAGAAAATCAGAGATACCAAAGGAACATTTCATGCAAAGATGGGCACGATAAAGGACAGAGATGGTGTGGACCTAACAGAAGCAGAAGATATTAAGAGATGGCAAGAATACACAGAAGAACTGTACAAAAAAGAGCTTCACGACCCAGATAATCACGATGGTGTGATCACTGACCTAGAGCCAGACATCCTGGAATGTGAAATCAAGTGGGCCTTAGAAAGCATCACTACAAACAAAGCTAGTGGAGGTGATGGAATTCCAGTGGAGCTATTCCAAATCCTGAAAGATGATGCTGTGCAAGTGCTGCACTCAATATGTCAGCACATTTGGAAAACTCAGCAGTGGCCACAGGACTAGAAAAGGTCAGTTTTCATTCCAATCCCAAAGAAAGGCAATGCCAAAGAATGCTCAAACTACTGCACAATTACACTCATCTAACAAGCTAGTAAAGTAATGCTTAAAATTCTCCAAGCCAGGCTTCAGCAATATGTGAACCGTGAACTTCCTGATGTTCAAGCTGGTTTTAGAAAAGGCAGAGGAACCAGAGATCAAATTGCCAACATCCGCTGGATCATCGAAAAAGCAAGACAGTTTCAGAAAAACATCTATTTCTGCTTTCTTGACTATGTCAATGCCTTTGACTGTGTGGATCACAATAAACTGTGGAAAATTCTGAAAAGAGATGGGAATACCAGACCACCTGACCTGCCTCTTGAGAAATCTGTATGCAGGTCAGGAAGCAACAGTTAGAACTGAACATGGAACAACAGACTCGTTCCAAAGAGGAAAAGGAGTACGTCAAGGCTGTATATTGTCACCATGTTTATTTAACTTATATGCAGAGTACATCATGAGAAAACGCTGGACTGGAAGAAACACAAGCTGGAATCAAGATTGCTGGGAGAAATATCAATAACCTCAGATATGCAGATGACACCACTCTTATGGCAGAAAGGGAAGAGGAACTCAAAAGCCTCTTGATGAAAGTGAAAGTGGAGAGTGAAAAAGTTGGCTTAAAGCTCAACATTCAGAAAATGAAGATCATGGCATCTGGTCCCATCACTTCATGGGAAATAGATGGGGAAACAGTGGAAACAGTGTCAGACTTTATTTTTCTGGGCTCCAAAATCACTGCAGATGGTGACTGCAGCCATGAAATTAAAAGACTCTTACTCCTTGGAAGGACAGTTATGACCAACCTAGATAGCATATTCAAAAGCAGAGACATTACTTTACCGACAAAGCTTCGTCTAGTCAAGGCTATGGTTTTTCCTGTGGTCATGTATGGATGTGAGAGCTGGACTGTGAAGAAGGCTGAGCTCTAAAGAATTGATGCTTTTGAACTATGGTGTTGGAGAAGACTCTTGAGAGTCCCTTGGACTGCAAGGAGATCCAACCAGTCCACTCTGGAGATCAGCCCTGGGATTTCTTTGGAAGGAATGATACTAAAGCTGAAACTCCAGTACTTCGGCCACCTCATGTGAAGAGTTGACTCATTGGAGAAGACTCTGATGCTGGGAGGTATTGGGGACAAGAGGAGAGGGGACGACAGAGGATGAGATGGCTGGATGGCATCACTGACTTGATGGATGTGAGTCTCAGTGAACTCCGGGAGTTGGTGATGGACAGGGAGGCCTGGTGTGCTGCGTTTCATGGGGTTGCAAAGAGTAGGACATGACCGAGCGACTGATCTGATCTGATCTATCACAGATTGATAAGGTTGTTGTTAGGATTAAATGAATTACTACACATAAAGCCCTGAGGTTGGTGCCTAATACACAGTAAACAGTTACAGTTAGTTATTACAGCACACCACAAACATGACCAGGTAAATAATCCCAAAACTAATTCATCATGACCTTCTTAAGCCTAGAACATAAAATACAAATACTTAATTCTGGTAACTATACACTATGTCCCATGTAATCACATACTAATTCCCAAAACGAATCTTAAATTTCTAGTGAAGGATGAGCCAGAGCAACACTGTCCAACAGTAAATAATGCAAGCCACATACTGTAATTTTTTTAATTTCTAGAGAATGCTTTAGCAGTCCAGTGGTTAGCCAGATATTAAAAAATAAAAACAGATAAAATTATTTTTAGTATTATTTTATTTAACCCAGTAGACCCAAAATACTACTCTAGGAATATTTTTCAAATGACTAATGAGATATTTAACCTTTTTTTTTTTTTTAATCCAATCTTCCAATGCCAGTGTGTATCTACTCACTGTACACATCTCATGCACCTCTCAATTCGGACCTGCCACATCTTTTCAAGTGCTTAAGAACAGTCACATGGCTCACAGCTGTAGTATTGAACAGTGCAGTTCAAGAGTCGAGTTTTTCATAACCACAAGCTTTATATCATGCAGTCCTAGTTCCCTTCCTACCGTCTTATTATCCTATTTATCTAGACTCCTCAAGATCCAACTTCTGTGGAACCTCTTGAGCAATGCCTACCCCAGCAACTCCGGCCCCTAAGGATCCCACTCTCCTCAAACTGCAGGCATGCTGTGGGCAATGAGTAATGGCAAGTACATGACTGAAACAGTATGAGACAGGAACACTCAGGAAGTTAAACTTTTTGTACTAGAAACAAGTATAAACATATTGTTATCATTTGTTAGTTAAAAGAGACAAAATAACTAAATGCCCATACACAGGGAACTGGTTAATAAATGGTAGCTGCATTTACTGGAATATTATGGGCTAAAAGTAAGAATGTTTCATATACACTAATATGAAAAAAAATCACTAAGACATTTTTAAGTTGAAAAAAGTATGTTCTATGTATGTGGTCACTGTATTATGTTATGGGGTGGAGAGTCAGGCAGGTTTATAAAGTATAAACACAGTTGCTAATACTCAAGAAATCTCAGGAAACAGTAACAGTGGCCAGGGAAGGAACCAGGATGACTAGAACAGGTGTGGGCAAACTTTCTCTTAAAGGGCCAAATATTTAACCTCTTGGGCCATAAAGTTTCTTTGGTAATTGCTGCTATGGTCTGAGATCAGCCATAGGTAATACTTAAATGAATGGCCTGCTGCTGCTAAGTCGCTTCAGTTGTGTCCGACTCTGTGAGACCCCACAGATGGCAGCCCACCAGGCTCCCCCGTCCCTGGGATTCTCCAGGTAAGAACACTGGAGTGGGTTGCCATTTCCTTCTCCAATGAATGGCCTAGCTCTATTCTAATAAAATTTTACTTACAAAAAGAGGCAATCAGTGGTAAACTAGTTTGCTGACCCCTGAGCTAGAATACAAGAGGAGACACATTTTTCATTCTACATTCTTCTGTACCTTTTGGATTTTTCACCATGCTCATGATTAAAGACACCTATTGTGCACCACTTCAAAAATCACTTGACCCAATCTCTTACCCCAGCCATGGATGATCAATTCTGCAAGCTGTAACTGGCTTCAGGCAGATCCAACCAGAAAGTAACTGTTCTGCACACCCTTATTCACTACACTACCCAGAAGTGTGGAGAAGTTGAATCCTATGGGCCAACCTTTTACCAATACCGAGGAATCAATTCTGAGGTTCATTTCATAAAGCTGCTGGAATGTGTGCTAGTCACTCATGGAGCAGACAACTTGAAAATGCATGAGGTACATCGACCTCCTTCCCTGGACTGACAATTTGAAAGAAAACAGGCTTTATTCTGAGAACAGGGAGTAAACCATCAGATGAATGACTGGAGTAAGATAAGGAAGATAAACTGGGCCCACAATGGAAAGCCTGTATGTTTATGGACCAGCTTCGGGGAAGGCAATGGCACCCCACCCCAGTACTTTTGCCTGGAAAATCCCATGGACGGAGGAGCCTGGTAGGCTCCAGTCCGTGGGGTCGCTAAGAATCGGACACGACTGAGCGACTTCACTTTGACTTTTCACTTTCATGCATTGGAGAAGGAAATGGCAACCCACTCCAGTGTTCTTGCCTGGAGAATCCCAGGGACAGGGGAGCCTGGTGAGCTTCCGTCTATGGGGTCGCACAGAGTCGGACACGACTGAAGCGACTTAGCAGCAGCAGCAGCAGCAGAGGCAAGGGAAAAACCTTTTCAAGTTTTTGAGTAGAAGACACAAACGTAATTAAGGCACTGTGACTAACAGATCAGGACAGAAAGAAAAGAATATCAGCCACTGCACCAATTAATTAGGAGGTCTACTGCACAAGACTCATGTTGAAGACAAAATAAAGGAAAAAATCCTCTACATGATGAGAAAGAAAAATAACAATTTTTAAAAGCCAAAGAATCAAAGATGCTATTCATATTCCTCTAAGGTATATGGGAAAGAGGAATAAAAATAAGGGTCCTGGTTTCACACATGTTCGACTTGAGGATAAAAAGCATTTCAAATAAAGATTTCCAAGAGGTTTGGAAATCCAAGAGATTTCAGAAATGAAACACCTGAGTTTAGGCCAGCATAGTCTCAAAGTATGTATTTGACTGCTGGCAACCTGAATTTATCAGCTAAAGCTTTGCAAGACTAGATTTCTAAGGGAAAAGGCAGAAATTACATTGAAAAAAAAATGAGCTTCAGACAATGTCTATATTTAGGGAAGGGAGTGGAGGAGGGAAACAAAGAGAGAATTGTCTTGGATATTTAGAGCGGCAGGCAAAAGAGCACCACAGATGGTCAAGTCAGGGGCAATCATCATTTCACTGAGCTACTAAATGCCGGGGATTTTCATACACACTTTTATTTGATACTCAAAAACCTGAAAGCTGTAATCCCAATTTAACATAAAAGAAGAAACTGAGAACCAATAGGGTTAAATAACTTCCTCAAGTTCATGCAAACTGAGGTAGAGTAGGACTCTTAACAATGTAGAGTTAACAGTGTTAAAGAAGAACTGAAAAAGAGCCCTGGATTTAGCAATTAATTAGGTTACAGGTATCCTTCAAAAATGAACTTTCAATATAAAGACATGGGATGACGCTAGATAACAGAAGACTAAAGCAAGGCGAAAAAGCAGCTAATTCTCAGGTTAGAAATTTCATTTATAAAGCTGAAGAAAAGAAACTAATACAATCAAGCAGTTAAAACAATTGCCTTTCCCCTCACCCCGTCTAATCAGGCAAAACCTGTGAGAATGTGTAAGCAGATAAAAAGGAACCAAAGAAAAGGAGAGAGTAAAGTTACTGAGGAAGTAAAGTGCTAGAGGTCAAGAGTATGAGCACATGAAGAGAGGAGGTATGGAAAGTGTGATAATTATGTCCATTTCACAAGAAAGGCAGAAAGTACTAGCATAGAAGCAAATATTTAGATTAGTACAGGAAGGTCAGAGGCAATGACTGTTAATTCCGATTGTGGCATTCCACTGGTCAGTTACACAGCATCAAAGTAATGAAATACACTCTTCTCCTCAGTACAAATACCATTCTTGCAGATTTGGATCTAAAATCCAAATTATTTACATCCTGAGAGTAGGGTCAATAACTTATAATTAAAAACCCAAAGACAAAAAACTTAATAAAACTCTTCTTTACTTAAAGTTAAAATTAGTCTGAAATGGCAAAACTGTGAAAAAGCACCCTCATTTAGAGCATAACCTTTTATTCTTTAGAATAAAAATATTCTAAATATCTAAAGATTCTTCTATCTTCAAGAAAAGGAAGAAAATAACAATTAACAATGAAAAAATTTCTATTCTAGTTCCAGAGTTCAAATGAACACATATGTATTAAAATTCATACAGATGCTGCATCAGAATCTCCAACTACACACACTGAGACTGGAGAAGATGAAGATGCTTTCTTTTAAACAAAATCTACAGCCTGCTACCAAGAAAAAGACTGACGTCCCTGCAAAAACAAAAACAAAAGTCCCTCAACAAGTTACCACACAAGAAGTGAGATTATTTGAAGATAAAGGAGTTTTGGAAAGCGCTTAAAATTGGCTTACAACTGTCTCCTTCCCATTGCTTTATTGTATCAAGTCAGAAAAACCTTTCCAAAGTTGGAAAAATGTGTGTAAAAATACATGCATAACTTAAACCGTGACACCATTGATAAACTTGGTTTTAAAAGATGGCATTAAAATAAATAAAATTACATTTTATTATATTCATGATCATCTTTTTATTTGTGGATGGCTTAGCTTTTTAAATATTTTTTATGAAATTACTGTTAATTCATATTAGAATAATATATTTAACAATTACATTTTTATCTTAATGTTTATGTTTGCTTTTATAAATGTTATGGTTTTGCAATGTGTTTATAAATTTTGACATTTGAAATGTATTGTTTCATTAATTTTTTAAAAATTAACTGCTCTGATAGTAGAACGCCAACAAATAAATGCAGTAACATCAGATCACTTCATTTTGAAGCAACAATGAGTAAGACAAGGGTCTTCATGCCTGATGGCTTCCATCTTAGCTGTAAAGAGGTTAGAACTGGGAGTTTGGATTGGATGCAGCAGGACTGAAACTTAATGAAAAGAGAAAAAAGTTTAAAATAATGTCTGAAAGGCCTTTGTGTTAAAAGATACTATATAAAAGAAATGCCAAGAAATAGTAAAGTAGAAATACAGTATAGAGAATTTGTTCTGGGTCAAGTGGTAGGCTTCTGCAGATTTATCAACAGTGTTTTGCAACCAGAGCAATCCTTCTTTAGTCTTCCAGAATACACTGCAAATTGCAAATTACCTCTATTAAATGTACCTGAACTCCCCGACCTCAAGGGACTTAATGCTTCTTGGAGTTCATACTCTGACAGGAAAGGAATAAGAAAAAAACTGAGTATGTCACTAGAGGTAAACTGCATAAATGAAAGGATCCCAGTGAGCAACAGTGCTTTTTTCATGGATTTGTGAAATGCGGTTTATTTTTAACTGTAAGTTCAGAGTAAACTCCCTCAACTTTTTTTTACCTGATTATAGAGAAAAATCCAATGTAGAAAATCCTATTAGAAGTTCAGTAATCTTGCTTCAAAGCACCCTATAAGATACAACTACATTTTTACAATACATCTTACACTTGAAAGCTCCCTAATAAAGGAGATTTTTTTTTCTTCTTTCCATTTTCAAAAGAGGAAACTAACATAGTGGCATGAAAACATATATTGATGTATCCTACACTTCAAAAGATCTGCTGCATGTAGTTGCAAAGCAAACCAGCTGAAACTTTTTGATATTCGGTGATGCTGAATCCTTGCCTACATGGCTATTAAACTTAACTCTGATCATATCTTACTTCTATCAAGTGGACAAAAAAAAGCAAATGATACTTACATTACATAGTTTAGAAAATATGTGGGGGGAAAAAAACTCTTCCAACATACTGTAATACAAGAGGGAAAAAAACAAACTTGAGCCAAAAAAAAAAAAGGTTACATGAAAATACAATTAAAAACAAAATAATCAGATTCTAGTAAAATACAGAAAAATTTCCTAGTTTCTAAGAACCACCAAGAATATATCAAAATAGTAAAAACAAAAATTATATTGTGCCTGTCCCTTTCCTCCACACCCCCAGTTTTAAAGACAGGATTCTTAGGACACTTAAATATGGTCACTGGACACTCTTAACTTTTTTTTTTTTTTTAACACAGCTATACTTCTCCCAGCTGTCTAAAAGGGTATCAACTGGCATACCTACCACTATTTGTATCTCAAAAATCACTATATGACCAAAACTTTAATGCAAGACCTGGAAAATTACATAACCCAAAATACTTAATGCTTTAAAATAAACTTCTAATACACAGTGAAATGACAGGAGGCTAAAAGATGAACATTAAGAATGAATTTCATGAATCAGCATTTCAGTTCAATTTCGGAAATGGACATGGCAAGCTGGGTCAGCTGGACCCAGGAGTCACAGGCAGGAAAGAGAAATCAACTCTAAGTCAGGAAATTTCAGGGAAGTCTTCAGAGAGGAGATAACCTGCTGCTTCTTGAAAAGTGGGAAAGGTTCTGATCAGTGGGCTTCAAGCTCACTAAACCCCTTTTACTTATAGGTCTTTGTTGGAAAGCAACGGAGCACATGGCAGGCCTTGCATATGAGTACAGTGGTGACTGGGAGTGGGGCTAAAAAGCCTGGAGGGGTTGACCGCAGTCAGATTACCAAGAAACCTGAATATCCTGCTGAAGAGGCTGGACTGAAATCAGTAAGCCAGGCAACTCGCTGAAGATTTCTGAGAAGTAAAATGCAATTCAATGGTAGGAAGATAAGTTAGGTGAGGACAGGCTGGAGGTAGCCTGGGGTGGAAATGTGACGGTTGAGTGCCCATGTCCTCTACTAGAAAAGACTACAGAGGATCTGAGTTCAGGAGAAAGCCCAGGACCCAGGGTGGGATTAAATATAAAAACGATGCTGAGATTTTGAACACTAGTCACTAAGTGATTATATTAACATAAATTAAGATTTAATATCTACTTAGTGAGAGCCAAAATGCAAGATTCTGGTACACTTATAAATTTAGTCTTTGGCATCCCACACTGCTTGCATACAAAGACAGACTATTCCTCTGCATTCCTCAAGGTTCCTTCCTGCAAGCCAGAGCACGTTTTTAACAGTCACCCTTCCTTATCCACATATATTTGGCAAAAATCTCAAGTTGTGCAGAACTGAATTTGGTCAACAGTTCGGGATAAGCTGTTTCAACAATGAAATGGCAGATGTTATTATTCTCAGAGAATACGAAAAGCCTTCCAGCTGCCCTCCGTTAAAAACTTTCTACTTGGGATGAGTATTTCCAGCTCTCTAGGATCCCTCAGCAGCATCTGCATCCTCCCGAACTAAAGGTTTACAGCGGCCTCCCAGCTCTGCTCTCCCTTCCCCCATAAGGAGCCGGGCGAGGCCAGCGCCCACCCGGGAAGGGCACACTCCCCGGTCTTCCACCCCCGGGAAGCCGGGGCCCAGGTCCCCTCCCCACGCCGGCAGCCTGAGTCGAGGGCGGCGCTCCGGCAGCGGCGAGCCTGGTACCCAGCGCCGCCGGCTCCGCAGCCTCGCCCTCCTGGGCCCGTCCCGCTCACCTCGACCCGGGCCGGCTCGGGGCCCTGCACGGCCGCGGGCTGCGGCTGCAGCTGCTGGGCAGGCGCTGGCGGTTCCTTGTTCCGGTGGCTGAGGGCTTCGTCGGGTACGGCCCGGACCCCGGCCGGGGCCCACAGCAGAGGAACCAGCAAGAGCAGAAACAGCCCGGGCGCAGATGCGCGGCCGCTATCCCGGGCCGCCGCCGCCGCCATCCCGCCCGCCGAGACGGCCGCGCACCGGCGTCTCAGGAGGAAGTGCGGGCGACTGGAAGCTTCGACCCCGAGCCGTTCCCGGACGCGCCCCCCACGCCTCGCCGCCGCGGCTCAGGGAGGAGCCTGCAGCATGCGGGAAGTGACCAACAGAGGACGTGAGACAGGGCGGGCCGGCGTCTACCGCCGGCGACTGGTCCTCCCCGGGCCCTGACCACACGACTCTGCCAACAGTCTCAGTGCGGCCCGGCCCAATTCCTCCGGGCCCCGCCCCTGCCTGTGACGGCCTCCCATTGGCCCGGCGTCCGCCTCGGCGTCGTGACGTCCTTGGGCAGGTTGAGGTGCGGCTCGCTCCCTCCTTCCATTGGACCCGGTGCTCCCGAAGTGCTAGGAGTCGCGTGACCTCCCTCGTCGCGCATCCTTCCCGCTGCCCACTCTGGACCCTCTTCATCTCGTTGTGCTCACCGTCCCAGAACCGCGCGGCTCTTTATTTCTTGTTTCTTCCTGAGTCTTCTGCCCTAATATGCAGACTCTCCCACCCAACCCCCATCTCTTCTCTTAGCCTTTCCTAAATGTCAAGTTAGTCCGGGCGTCCTGGTTACGTGGCACTTGTGGTAATCGCCACGCCTTAGACGGGTTCCTCACTTCACCGATTCTCGGTGCCGTCTCTGACCTGGCGATCTACTGAGGACAGTATTCTTGAGCGTCAAGATGCGATTATGTGAACAAACCTTTGAAATGAGACTTAGGAAATAATAGAAGAAAAATTTCAAGCTTTGTTTTAGATATTGTTTGCCTATAATCACCCCAGATCGAAAACATCTAACATTACCCTTTTCCTGCAACGCCTTTTTGTTTTACATGTTTTGGGCCATATCGATTTTAGACTGGCCTCTTAAAATGTTTGTTTGGCTTTTGAAATGGAGTGTTTAGGATGTTTGAAGGATGAGGATGGGGTAGGTAAGAATACAAAACAGAAAAGAATGATTGGCTGAGAATATATTTCCATCTTATTAAAAAAAGTTGAGCTATTAAGTGTGACTAAGGTTGTGCTAAGCATGTGCCAGGCACCATTATTCTTATATATATATTACATATATTAAACCTGTGCATTGTGAAAAAACTAAGGAAGGTTATCAGTAAACAATGGAACAAGAAACGAATCTACCAAAACAATCTGTGGCAGAGTGGACAAACCTTTTAATTCATTGAAGATACCATGTTATGTCATGGGTTAGTAAAGCTTTGGTCCATGCCATTCTTCCTGTCTGTAATTAACTTCCTCCATTCTGTCACTGTAAACTCCTACTCATACTTTCAAATCCCCTTCCAGCTGACCGCTCAGAAGTCTTCCCTAAACACCTCCTCTTACAGAATTCATCACTCCTTGCTTCATGCTACTGTAGCTTAAAGTGAAGTCACTCAGTCGTGTCCGACTCTGTGACCCCATGGACTGTAGCCTGCCAAACTCCTCCACCCATGGGATTCTCCAGGCAAGAATACTGGAGTGGGTCGCCATTTCCTTCTCCAGGGGATCTTCCCGACCCAGGGATCCACCCTGGTCTCCTGCAAAGAAGGCAGACTCTTTACTGTCTGAGCCACCAGGGAAGCCTGTATTTACTGTAGCTTATGCATGCTCTATTACTGTGTTGGTAACAAGGATGCCTTACAGTTTGGCATACAACTATTTTACCTCCCAGTGTATCCCTAGGGTGCAAATGTTTGAGCCTCACAAATTAGTAATAGAGAACCCAGAGAGGTGTGAACTGTCCTCCCTCAAACGCCCTCTCCTTCATGCCTACAGCCTAGCAGTGCTTGAGAAACACCTGAAGGGAAGTCTGGTGGCTCAGTCTAAAGGCTGAGGCAGAGGATGAATGCAACAAAAACTGGCCATGTGTCCCCGTTTCCTGGAAGATGCTTGGCTTATTTTCTGGGGGTGGGCTCCTACACTCCAGAGCTAACAGGAAGTACTCGTGGCTGAATTCCCAGTCACCTCAGCAAGTGTGGCAATGAGGACTTACGGGTTAAGCTGCAGGATGTCTGTGGGTGAGGGGTGGCTCAGAGGCAAGGTAGCAAAGCTGTTTAGCAGATATGAACAGCCTTGCCCTCAGGGGGCACTTGCACAGGAAGTCAGTGCAGTGTCAGAATGTGGCCAGAGTGAGGCTCTATTGGCTTGTTTCAATGTCACCCTGATTCTGGGGCCCTCAGACTCTGCCAATGTAGGCTCCAAGTGTCAGATTCCAAAGTGATCAGCTCTTTCCATGCCCTTGCGTGCTAAATCAAGGCCGGTTCTAGCTTTCACTACCTTGAAGATTTAGAGCCACCATTGTTATAGTCGTCATTGGTAACTAACTCCTTTAGAAAAAAAAAAAAAAAAAAACAACGCCTAAAAACACAGGCAGGTTCCTGATAATCTCTCTTGCAAACAGAGCTACGTACCATGATCCCCACCCAATAAAGATGTTGGATGCTCAACAATTCCAAGATGAATTTTTTTGTCCTCGCCTGCATAGATGTAATCTCACTAAAATGTAATCGCTAGTAGGCATCCCTCTGGCAAGAAACTCTACTACAAGTGCATTCCACTGTATTTTAAAGTTGTTGTTGTTTTTAAAATTCCTGTCTCCTTAGCTTTAAATGAGCTTCCCTGGTAGCTCAGACTGTAAAAAATCTGCCTGCAAGGCAGGAGACTTGGGTTGGGAAGATCCCCTGGAGGAAGGCATGGCAACCTACTCCAGTGTCTTGCCTGGAAAATCCCCATGGACAGAGGAACCTGACAGCTATCTTTTATCTTTTATATATAAAAGCTATCTTTTATCTTTTATATCGCTGGCACCTAACAGATTTTCTAACTTGGTAATAGTGATAGTCATCCTCACAGTAGTAATCAGATCAGATCAGATCAGATCAGTCGTGTCCAACTCTTTGCGACCCCATGAATTACAGCACGCCAGGCCTCCCTGTCCATCACCAATTCCCAGAGTTCACTCAGACTCATGTCCATCGAGTCAGTGATGCCATCCAGCCATCTCATTCTCTGTCGTCCCCTTCTCCTCTTGCCCCCAATCCCTCCCAGCATCAGAGTCTTCTCCAATGAGTCAACTCTTCGCATGAGGTGGCCAAAGTACTGGAGTTTCAGCTTTAGCAGCATTCCTTCCAAAGAAATCCCAGGGCTGATCTCCTTTAGAATGGACTGGTTGGATCTCCTTGCAGTCCAAGGGACTCTCAAGAGTTTTCTCCAACACCACAGTTCAAAAGCATCAATTCTTTGGTGCTCAGCCTTCTTCACAGTCCAACTCGCATCCATACATGACCACAGGAAAAACCATAGCCTTGACTAGATGAACCTTTGTTGGCAAAGTAATGTCTCTGCTTTTGAATATGCTATCTAGGTTGGTCATAACTTTCCTTCCAAGATGGGCTCAATAAAGGACAGAAATGGTATGGACCTAACAGAAGCAGAAGATATTAATAAGAGATGGCAAGAACACACAGAAGAACTGTATAAAAAAGATCTTCACGATCCAGATAATCATGATGGTGTGATCACTGACCTAGAGCCAGACATCCTGGAATGTGAAGTCAAGTGGGCCTTAGAAAGCATCACTATGAACAAAGCTAGTGGAGGTGATAGAATTCCAGTTGAGCTATTCCAAATCCTGAAAGATGATGCTGTGAAAGTGCTGCACTCAATATGCCAGCAAATCTGGAAAACTCAGCAATGGCCACAGGACTGGGGTCAGTTTTCATTCCAATCCCAGAGAAAGGCAATGCCAAAGAATGCTCAAACTACCGCACAATTGCACTCATCTCACACGCTAGTAAAGTAATGCTTAAAATTCTCCAAGCCAGGCTTCAGCAATATGTGAACCGTGAACTTCCTGATGTTCAAGCTGGTTTTAGAAAAGGTAGAGGAACCAGAGATCAAATTGCCAACATCCGCTGGATCATGGAAAAAGCAAGAGAGTTCCAGAAAAACATCTGTTTCTGCTTTCTTGACTATGCCAAAGTCTTTGACCGTGTGGATCACAGTAGTAATAGTAGTGTCAAATCTTTATCGAATGTTTTTTTGGTCCATGCAGTGCATTTTGTGTGTTACATGAATGATCTCCCGAGGTAGGTACTCTTATCCTTATTTTTACAAATGAGAAACCTGAAACAGCTCAACTAACTTTCCCCAAATTGCATGGTTTGTGTCACAGTTGTGCTTGTATCTGCTTGTTGAACTTAACTGTGTCTTACTTACTGAAAAGCCAAACATATAAAACCAGCCAATTAATGAACATTTCTATTATCATTAGGGGAGAATGTCTTTTCTCCACTCCAAGTTTCCATGAGGAGGACTGTTTCCTGGCTTCTCTCCAAGGCTTAAGCAATTCACCTCTGATGATGGAAAGTAAATTTGGGCGGAGTAACTGAGTATACCAGGCTCATTTCTGCCACCTTCTTCCTCTTGGGAGATACAACCCACAGGGAAAAACTAATTTCTGCTGCTCTCCACAGGGCCTGCATGCTCCCAGCCTATAGCTGCTTGGAACTGGGTGGAGACAGCCCTTCATTCTGGAATTCAGTATTAGCTCAGCACACCTGGCTACCAGACCTAAAATCACTTCTGGGGGCCAGTCTCACTCTTTTGTTTTCTTCCTCAACTTTTCAGAAGTAGAGAAGAGGCCAGCTATTTCCTGAGCTATTCCTTCTCTTAAAGACCTCTCCCTGCACCCCAGAATCATCAGAGGGTGAATTTAAGCTTTTCAACGTGAAACAGTCCACGGATTAAAGGCTGGTTAGAAAAGCCAGGGCACCAGAGTGATGAGGATGGAGAAGGGGAAGCAGAAACTAGAAACTTCCTGCTAAGTGTCAACTGAAAGTGAAATGAAGTCGCTCAGTCTTGTCCAACTCTTTGCTACCCCGTGGACTGTAGCCCACCAGGCTCAACTGAAGATCATTCAAAATTATGGAGAAGGTGCTTGGCAAATTGAAATGTAAATGAAGGGCAAATAGCAATTTGCAATTTGCTTGACCCACACAATTCTTTAAAGCACCTCTGCTATGTGAAATGAAGCATCCCATTGTCCTGCTGCTGCTGCTGCTGCTGCTAAGTCGCTTCAGTCGTGTCCGACTCTGTGCGACCCCAGAGACGGGCAGCCCACCAGGCTCCCCCTTCCCTGGGATTCTCCAGGCAAGAACACTGGAGTGGGTTGCCATTTCCTTCTCCAGTACATAAAAGTGAAAAGTGAAAGTGAAGTCACTCAGTCGTGTCCGACTCTTAGCAACCCCATGGACTGCGGGCCACCAGGGTCCTCCATCCATTGCCCTACGTGTGCTTAAACCCTTTAGGTGATGGCCATCTGGACCTTGTAGGACACCTCCTCTGCTCCTGAGTAAAGGGGAACTGCCTTTTCAGGTCCATTCTTGAACATTTCTAGGTTTCCACAGGCAGGATGAAAATTCCCCAAAGAATGCTAAACACGTGCTCCATGAATTCTTATTTATCCACCTATATGCCTGCCATCTCCATCTAGGTGTTTCACAGGCACTTCAAATAAAGCCTGGGAAATTCTGCTCCTTCAGTCTCCCATCTCCGTGGAGGGAAGCAGCATACCCCTGCAGAGTCCTCTCATTTGCTCCTGCCTTGAATCCAGTCCCCCTGCCAAGTTCCATTGTCTCTCTCTCTAAAGCAGATCCTGAATCTGCCTCTATCTCCACTATTACCACCCTGTCTAGACTAGGTGTCATTTCTTACTTGGATTGTTAGAATGCCTCCTACTTGGCTTCCCCTCTTGCACAACTGCCAATCTATAATCTAACCAGTGTCCAGAAAAAGGTTTCAAAAGTAATATGAATCCATGCATCCCCCTGTTTAACATTATCTAACAGCTTCCATGGGGAAGGCAATGGCACCCCACTCCAGTACTTTTGCCTGGAAAAGCCCATGGACAGAGGATCCTGGTAGGCTCCAGTCCATGGGGTCGCTAAGAGTTGGACACGACTGAGCGACTTCACTTTCATTTTTCACTTTCATGCATTGGAGAGGGAAATGGCAACCCACTCCAGTGTTCTTGCCTGGAGAATCCCAGGGACGGGGGAGCCTGATGGGCTTCCGTCTATGGGGTCGCACAGAGTCGGACACGACTGAAGCGACTTAGCAGCAACAGCTTCCAAATGCCCTTATAATTAAATCCAGTTAATGTCCTTAGAACAAAGTCCAAGTCTGAAATAAAGTTCTATGTGATCTAAACCCTGCCTTCTGTGTGACTTCATCTCTTTCTCTACCTCATGTGTCCTGCCCAGTCAAGCTTGGTTCCACCTCAGGACCTTTCTACTTGCTGTTTCTCTTTTTAGAATACTTTTTTCAGATCTGGTTTGGATCATTTAGGATAAATATCACTTCCCCAAAGACAACTTCCTGCCTATCCATCTAAAGTCAGCCTCTCCAGGAATTCTCTGGTAGTCCAGTGATGAGGACTCTGCGCTTCCACTGCTGAGGTCTGGGTTCAACCCCTGGTCAGGGAAATAAGATTCCACAAGTTATGTGGAATGGCCAAAAATAAATCATTATTTTTTTTTTAAAAAAAGAGAAAAACTGATTAAAACTGTGCAGGCAAAATAGCACCTATCTGAGAAATCAGGTCAAGAAGCAATAATTAGAACTGGACATGGAACAACAGACTGGTTCCAAATTGGGAAAGGAGTTTATCAAGGCTGTATATTGTCACCCTGCTTATTTAACGTCTATGCAGAGTACATCATATGTAATGCCGGGCTGGATGAAGCACAAACTGGAATCAAGATTGCTGTGAGAAATATCAATAACCTCAGATATGCAGATAACACCACCCTTATGGCAGAAAGTGAAGAGGAACTGAAGAATTTCTTGATGAAAGTGAAAAAGGAGAGTGAAAAAGCTGGCTTAAAGCTCAACATTCAAAAAGCTAAGACTATAGCATCTGGTTCCATCACTTCATGGCAAATAGATGGGGAAACAATGGAAACAATGACAGACTTTATTTTCTTGGGCTTCAAAATCACTGCAGATGGTGACTGCAGCCATGAAATTAAAAGACGCTTACTCCTTGGAAGGAAAGTTATGACCAACCTAGACAGCATATTAAAAAGCAGAGACATTACTTTGCCAACAAAGGTCCGTCTAGTCAAAGCTATGGTTTTTCCAGTAGTCATGTATGGATGTGACAGTTGGACTATAAAGAAAGCTGAACACAGAAGAACTGATGCTTTTGAACTGTGGTGTTGGAGAAAACTCTTCAGAGTCCCTTGGACTGCAAGGAGCTCAAACCAGTTAATCCTCAAAAAAATCAGTCCTTAATATTCATTGGAAGGACTGATGCTGAAGCTGAACCTCCAGTACTTTGGCCACCTGATGTGAAGAACTGACACATTGGAAAACACCCTGATGCTGGGAAAGATTGAAGGCAGGAGGAGAAGGGGACAACAGAGGATGAGATGGTAGGATGGCATCACTGACTCAATGGACATGAGTTTAAGCAAGCTCAGGGAGTTGGTGATGGACAGTGAAACCTAGTGTGCTGCAGTCCATGGGGTTGCAAAGAGTCGTACACAACTGAATAACTGAACTGAATCATGAGTCCAATTTGGATTTCAGGCTGCCAGTCTGCAATCCTTTGCCTACACTAGAGCAAAGAGCTTGGTTCTTTAATCCTATACACGTATAATAACCCCATACACCCTCCACACAGCTGGAATCACACCTATGTGATAACAAGAGGCCTGCGGTCCCACCCTTTCCTGGAGACTGCTGCTGCTGTTAAGTCGCTTCAGTCATGTCCGACTCTGTGTGACCCCATAGACGGCAGCCCACCAGGCTCCCCCATCCCTGGGATTCTCCAGGCAAGAACACTGGAGTGGGTTGCCTGGAGACTAGACCTAGATAAATAGCTAGTCTCAGGTTTTTGTGTGTGTATGTGTGTTTCTGTTTTTATTTGTGTTTCACTGCTGTGTTGATGGTATCTGATAATCAACATCCTTTTCTCTTTGACCTTATTCCAGCTCATTAAATTATTTTCACTGTAAATTCCAAGTGCTCTGATGCCAGTGGTTTAGAGGGGCACAGGAAGGAGGATTGAGGTGGCAGGTGGGGCATTTTGGCTACTAAAGCCCGGTGACTTTTCCATCTGTCATCAATCACCAGTCACTCCGTTCCCTGAGGACCACAAAGACAGAGGAAGGCCACTCTTTCCCATACTCTCCTCGGACAGTTCTTTTAAACTTGCTTTTGTCTTTCAAAGCTAACTTTGATATAGTCAGCCTAGAAAACAGAAGCCTGCTGCCAAGTCATTTTGTCACTAATTTGTAAGAGGGCTTTACACATTATGATATTTATTTTCTTATTCTTATATGTATTGCTATGGTTTTTCCCAATTTTAGAAACATTGTTTATGATGCCTTTCTCTGTAATTCTGTACATGCTTGTAGCTTTTCTCAGTCTATTTTAACATTATAGATACTAGAAATGGGACCATTTAAAAGCATTGATAAACAAATTATATCACTTAGAAATCCATAACTTCTTTCAAAGTCAGAAGATAGAACTAAATTTGTTTTGGATAAATATGCATCTTCTTTTAAAGTTGTCTTATATAACAATCATAATATAAAATAAAATAATTATAATTAGATGGATCTTTTTTAGCTTTATGGAAAGCAAATTTGATTTATTTGGTTTAGGTGATTTTCCCTGATATTTCATTTTCAAATATAAGTCACCTCTATGGTGATTTTGTAGCTTCCCTTGTGGCTCAGCTGTTTAAGAATCTGCCTGTAATACAGGAGACCTGGGTTCAATCCCTGGGTTGGGAAGATCCCCTGGAGAAGGGAAAGGCTACCCACTCCAGTATTCTGACCTGGAGAATTCCATGGACTATATATCCATGGGGTTGCAAAGAGTTGGACATGACTGAGCAACTTTCACTAAAGCTTATTGGAAGTTGTCAGTTCTGAAGAAGCCTAGGAGGGGAGGGCCCGTAGATTGTGATGCCTTTTCTCTGATTTTGGGGAAAAATAGCTCGTCCTACTTGAAAATCTCAGCATACTGACAGGACAATCTGACTAACTTACTGCTTAAAGTACAAGTTTGACCCTCATGTGAATGGGTGTTTATCCCTGCTAAACTCATGCTTTGGACCGCAAATGCTATAATTTGAATCAGGATGCCAACCCACTGGAGGTATTGTCCCAAACTGTTTTTTTGTGACATCCACTTTGGATCAAATATAGATTTCTCCTTATGCCAAATTCTGCACTCTGACTCATAGTATTACACAGTTTTCCTCTTAACGTAGATACAGTGCCTACCAGCTGATAGATTTTGTATGGAACACATTAAGAACAGGCATCTTTTTTTTTTTTTTTTTTTTTCTTGCTCTTTTCTATATTCTTAAGCATTCACAACACAAACTGTCTTCAGTAATGGCTTATGATGAAGAATCTGTCATACTCTTACCTGACCAAGGTTGGCTACATAATTTGCTTGGTCAGGTGCAGAATGAAAATGTGGGACCCCTGTTCAAAAGCAGGGAAAAAAGGGGCAGCTAAAGGTCCTAGTTTAATAGGAGTAAGGGGGGTAAACGGGAAACTCAGTGGATCTGAAAACTGCAAAAGCAATATTGGGGGGAGGTCAATATTCTATATAATACAATAAACTACAATAGTATATTAATATGATATCTTGATTTATTATGAACATTGTTTTGGCTCACTTGTCTGCAAATTAAGATTTACACTTGTCATTTTATTTTTAACAGGTAAGAAATTCATTCCATATAGATGAAAGCATTATCAATCACTCAGCGAATGTAAGATCACAACTTATGATCATTTTCATTTTGAAAGGATCTTTCTGCTGATGCAATTGCTGAGAATATTCTATAGTCTGTGGCAACACTAAGATACATTTCTAATGACTTATTTTGAAATAGAAATTTTAGTAGTTCTAGTCTATTCTAGTGTTGGTTCTTGTGGGACTATTTTTCTAAACAGATTTAATTTTTCACGTGGATTTGTTTTATGTAAGTCTGAGTTTAAAGTATGAATGTGCATAATGTCATTTTAATGTTTCCTCAGTTATAAGGCAATGTTTCTTGAAACTTGTGGAGGTTGTACAAGAAACTGAAAGTGACTTTGTGATTTGAGTATAATTTGAAAATCTTGTTTAAGCTTTCTGTCATTTTAGCTTCAATTACAAGGAAAGAAAATTAATTCCCTATGGCTTTCCTCATTAAAAACTGGTTCATTCACAGGAGAAGGAGAGGGTAGGACAAACTGGGAAAGAAGTAATGACTATACACTCAGTTCAGTTCACTTCAGTCTCTCAGTCGTGTCCGACTCTTTGCGACCCCATGAATTACCATGTGTAAAATACATAGCTAGTGGGAAGTGCCTGTACAACACGGAGCTCAATTCAGAGCTCCGTGACGATGTAGAGGAGAGGGACAGGAGGTGGGAGGCAGGTTCAAGAGAGAAGGGATATATGTATACAAATAGCTGATTCACATTGTTGTACAGTAGAAACTAACACATCATTGCAAAGCAGTTATACTCCAAAACCCCAAACAACAACAAATGATTCATTCAAACCTTCAAATGAAAATAGTTTTTCAACACGGAAGGATAATTGCTTTCAATAACATAGTTTACAACATAGTGATTCAGTAGTGTTATAGTTTTAGTCTATATATAACAACTTTATAAATACATATAAAAATAACAGGCTATATTCCCTGTGCTGTACATTACATTCTTGCATCTTATTTATTTTATACCTAGTAATTACCTCTTAATCCCCTATCAGTATATTGCCTCTCCTCCTACCTCTTCCCACTGATGATGACTAGTTTTTTCTCTGTATCTAGGAGTCTTTTTGTTATATTCATTTATTTTTAATTCCACATATAAGTGATAACTACAGTATTTGTCTTTCTCTGACTTATTCCACTAAGTATAATACTCTCTAAGTTCACCCATATTGTTGCACATGGAAAAATTTCATTTTTTATCTTTGTGGCAGTTCTGCATGGCATACGGAACTTTCCCAACCAGGGATTGAACCCATGTCCCCTGCAGTGGAAGCACAGAGTCAACCACTGGGCCACCAGGGAAGTAAAAAATTACTTTCTTTTTAAGTATAAGGCTGAGTATATATACCACATCTTCTTTATAGTGCTTTGTTCTGTAGAATGTGGATAATCCTTTTTACTTCTACATGTGTGGTTCTTTGCTTCACAATGTGGCAGCAGTTTTCAAAACCAGAGATTCTAAACTCTTTGGAAATGCTAATAATTCCCTGATATGCTTCATTGCGATGTTCACATGTTTGGCGCTAACTTACTAATACGGTCTGCTGCCTGAGTGCCAGCAGTTGCTGTCCCAGCGTGAGGCTGGAGGGGTGATGTTTGTGTGATGACCGGAGTGGCCGGCTGGCTTCCCTGCAGGTCCTGGTGCTGTCCCCGTGCAGGGGCCCTTCATGTCTGTGGAGCCAGCGCTGCCACAGCTGTTGCCTCTGCTTCTGCTATTGCCTCCACCATCCCCCCACCCCCGGCTGCACCAAGCTGCTCAGACGCATGTGTGTGCATGCTGGGTTGCCTGCGTGGCCTGAGCCCTCTGCACTCAGGCAGGCATAACCTCTGGTCACGTTCCCCGCTGCTCATGTGCCTGTTCCATTGTCCCATCAGACTTCCTCTATCAAACACAAGTTCAAAAATAAAATCATTACAAATTTCCAGACAGCAACAGCAAAGGATTAAACCAAGTGTGGGGCCCTTCTGAGAGCATGGCCCTGTGTGACGGCATAGCTCTCTTGCTTATGAAGCCACATACGGTTTCACAGTCTATCAAGTGTCAGGATCTGAACTGTAAGGAGGAGATCATGAGGTGGCAGGGAAATGATGACACTGGTGGACTTCCTCCATGACTTTAACTTAAGGCAATAGGTTGTTGATAAACCCATGTCATCTTCATACCGAAATGTGGGCTCCTTGAGAGCAAGAGTCATGTCTTATATAACCTTGTATGCACCACAGAGCCTACCTCCATGAGCAGGTGCTAAATAAATTTGAATAGATAAATTGCTCTTCTTTTGTTTTCAGAGAGATAACATGTAAAGACCTGGCCACAGATAGGTGATCTTTTTAAATAAGGCACTAAGCTGATCAAAGTTGGTGTCAAAAATTCTGGTGACTGCCTGATCCAGGAGGAGGAACATCCTTAGTAAGCATTGTGTTTCTTATATGGAGTCTCTAAATGTGCTTGGGTGTAAACTTCTGAGTTTGACAGGAGTCTTTCTGTCTTTCCCTGGACGTAAAGAGTTTAAGCTAATTGATTTTCACTTTTTTCCATTGTTTCCTGAGGGGATTTAATTTCTTTCCATCCCGAGGTTGAAAAGAAAAAGTGAAAGTGAAAGTCGCTCATCATGTCCTACTCTTTGTGACCCCATGGTCTGTACAATCCATGGAATTTTCTCCAGGCCAGAATACTGGAGTGGGTAGCTGTTCCCTTCTCCAGGGGAATCTTCGCAACCCAGGGACTGAACCCAGGTCTCCCACATTGCAGGTGGATTCTTTACCAGCTGAGCCACCAGGGAAGCTCAAGAATACTGGAGTGGGTAGCCTATCCCTTCTCTAGCAGATCTTCCCAATCCAGGAATTGAATTGGGGTCTCCTGGATTGCAGGCAGATTCTTTACCAGCTGAGCTACCAGGGAAGCCCTAGGTTAAGATGGTGCTATTCTTCACTCAGAGTTTCCAAAGATGATTTTATAAATATTATCTTAGACCTAATGATGAAAGACTGCTGACTAGGGAAATCTAACCTGCAAATGAGAGATGCTGAAGGGAAAGAGCAAAATCTATGATTCTGCTTGTGACTTTTTTTTTTTTTTTTTGAAAAAAGAACTGTCTTCTATGGTAGACAAATCAGGGTGCAACTGCTCCATCAAGTAGCCCAAGCATTTGCCTTGTTTAGCTTACTATATAAAAGTTTGAAATTTAGGGTAATAAAAACGGACCTTGTGAGTCATGAAATGGAAGGTAGGCCTGGATTCTGTAGGGCAGATGCAATAAAGTGCTCAGTCTGCAGAGAGCTAGGCCCCTTTGCCAACTTCTACTAACCAGGTTAAGGTCTGCTGCTGCTGCTGCTAAGTCACTTCAGTCGTGTCTGACTCCGTGTGACCCCATAGACGGCAGCCCACCAGGCTCCCCCGTCCCTGGGATTCTCCAGGCAAGAAAACTGGAGTGGGTTGCCATTTCCTTCTCCAATACATGAAAGTGAAAAGTGAAAGTGAAGTCGCTCAGTCCTTTCCAACCCTCAGCGACCCCATGGACTGCAGCCTCTACACCCAGAATTCCTGTTGATGCCTTTATGTTCTATGAATAAGTAAAATGTATTAGTATGCATACCAAAAATGGCATACTCAGAGGTTACTTATTCATTCCAACACACCCTCACATTATCTGGTGCTTCTGATTCTAAATTGCCATACATTCCAGAAGATATGATCTGGGGAATGCAAATAAAATTCATCTGAGTTAAGAGCCTGAGTCTCTCTTATATTAAAAAAACAACAAGAGCAACAACACTTTACAACTTCACAGCCTGGAAAATTGTACCGAGAAGGGAAAAATATTAAAGTGTATAAACTGATTTTGGACAGGGTAAATTCCAACTTGTTCTACACATTCTAGACAGAGCTGGGTGCCAGTGGTGTGATTCCAGGGGAGCCGTGCAGGCCCCTGTCAGCACACACACGGTGGCAAGTGAGCAATGGCTAAGCTGTGAATCTCAGGAAGACTGGCCCTGGGAGAGGAGTCCTCTAGCTATGTAGAGACCCTAGAGGGGTGTGGCATGTGTCCCGAGTAGGACAGGGATGGCTATCTTCAGCATGCCCAGGAGTAGTGGTTCCTCTCCCAGCTGGAGAGCCTGGGCCCCACCCACTCCACTCTGCCGCTCAGCATAGCTACAGGGCAGGCAGGTCCTGGGAGAGGGCTGCAACAGAGGCAGGCAGATCTCTGGTGACAGTGCCATCATCTCAATCCCTGCAGCCACAATACCCAGGTCCCCAGCTTACCCCACACCACTGCCTGGCACTAGATCTGGGACGAAATGCGAAAGGGACGTAAGCTTGGGCAGAACTTGTGGACATCTATATGGGTTTACACTGGTCCTCTGTGATTGCATGGGCCTCGCTTCCTTCAGCAATCCCTTCGTTTGGGACATGGCATGCTCTTGAGGGCAATGGAGCCTGACCGAACCCAGCACTCAGAGCTGCAACAACCATGGAGCAAAACCTGCCCCCGCCAGGGTGGTGACCACCAGGGAGCCAAGAGGAAGCCCTGCCTCACATCCAGTACAGGCTGTAGTCACCACAATACCAACCACATTCCCAGAAGGAGATAACCACTAGCACACCCTGAGTAAAGGTGCATTTGGTCCATTCCAAAACCAGCCTTTGCACCACAGATATTGGACAAACACATTCCCACAGGGACATTCCCACCTAAAAACACTCCAACAAGACCACAGTAGACAATTGTTCCTCCTAAATTCATAGAGACAGAGGAAGTTAAATAAAATAAAAAGGGAGAGAAACTACTCCCAACTGAAAAAGCGAAGGAAATTCCCTGAAAGGACAAATAAAGCAAAGCTCACGAGCCTACCAGACCCTGAATTTAAAAAATGGTAATAAAAATACTAACTGAATTAAGAAAGATTACTTATAGAAATGCTGACCACTGTAACAAGAAACTAGAAACTATAAAGATGAAACAAAAAAGAGACAATTCAAATGCTGAGGTAAAAACCAACCTAGAAGCAACAAATAGCAGATAAAATGATACAAAGGAATAAATATGTGATCTTGAAGACAGAATAATGGAAATCACCTAATCGAAACAGCAGGCAGAAAGACAAATGAACAAAAATGAAAGCAGTGTATGAGATCTATGAAGTAATATAATATGTGCCAACCTATGCATAATAGGGGTTCCAGAAAGAGAAGACAAAGAGGGGAAATGTATTTGAAGAAATTATAGCTAAAAACCTCTGAAATTTAAAGAAAGAAACTGATATACAGGTACAGGAAGCCCGGAAGGTTACAAAAAGGTGAACCCAAACAGACTCACACAAAGACACATCATAATTAAAATGGCAAAATTAAGAGAATATTCTAAAGGCAGTGAGAGAAAAACAAAGAGCCAGTTACAAGGGAACTCCCATAAAGCTTATAAGCTGATTTTTTCGCAGAAACTTTGCAGGCTAAAAGGGAGTGGCAAGACATATTAAAAATCCTAAAAGGGAAAAACTTAATGCAGGATTCTCTACCCACCTAGATTATCATTTAGAATAGAAGGGGAGATAGACCTGACCCCACACCAGTCAGAATGGCCATCATCAAAAAGTCTACAAATAATAAATGCTGGGGAGAGTGATGGGAAAAGTGAGCCCTCCTCCACTGTTGGTGGGGAACAGTACAGAGATTCCTTAAAAAACTAAAAATAGAACTACCAATGCTACTCCTGGCATATATCCAGAGAAAACCATAATTCAGAACAGTAAGGATTTCAGCAAAGGGAGCAAAGAGAGCAAAGGGAGATGAAAACACGTGAGGGTCAGACTGCACCCCTTAAATAAGGACCCAGGTGGCGCAGTGGCAAAGAATCTGCCTGTCCATGCTGGAGACACAAGAGACACAGGCTTAATCCTTGGGTTGGGAAGATCCCCTGGCGTAGAAAATGGCAACCTACTCTAGTATTCTTGCCTGTAAAATTCCATGGACAGAGGAGTGTGCGGGCTACAGTCCGTAGGGTCGCAGTTGGACACAACTGAGCACCCTACTGACAAGGTGGTTGTGGTAGGCAGCCTCTTAGATGGCCCCCACCCTCCTGATAACAACCCTGCCCCGTGTAATGAGTATGAGCTGATCTAGTGACTCCCTTCTAACAAACTGACATGGAGAAAGTGATGGGACGTCACTTACAAGAGTAAGTGATAAAGAGGTTGCTTCTGTGTTGCATTCTCTTGCTTGCCTGCTCTGATGGCAGGTGGGTCCCATGCTGTGAGCTGCCCCACTGAGAGACCCACGTGGTAGGGAACTAGAGGAGGTTCCTGGCCCACAGTTCAGTAGCTAACAAGGAACTGAATCCTGCTAATATTCACATGAATGAGTTTGGAGCAGGGTTCTCCCTCAGGGAGCTTGCTGATGGGACTTCAGCCCGGGGGACATCTTGACTGAGTGAATCCTTGAGGCAGAGGCACCCAGCTAAGCTGCACCTGAAATCCTGACCCACAAAAACTGTGAGAGACATTTGCTGTTTTATGTTGCTAAGATCTGCAGTACGTCATTACACAGCAGTAGATAGCATAGTGCTGGTGAAGGAGTTAGCCATGTGGCCCTCTGGGGAAGAAGCACTCTATGCAGAGGGAACAACCTGTGCAAAGGCCCTAACATGGGAGCATGACTGATGTATATGGACCAGCAAGGAGGCCAGTGTGCAGGGAGAGGGAATGAAGGTAAGGAGAAGAGGTAAGAGAGATGACTGCGGGTCAGATCACATAGGAAACTAGTAGGTTACTGGAGTAACTTTGGCCTTAATCTGAGAGAAACTGGTAGTTGTTGCAGGGCTTTGAGACAGTAGTGACATGAGCTACGTTTTTGAAAGATCATGCTGTAGAGAATAAGGCAGAAAGCCAGGAGACTGATTAGGAGTCTGTTGCAACAGATTAGGTGGTTCAGTGATGGTGGCTCAAATCAGGAGGGGAGCTCAAAGAGTTAATATAACAGGGATAACTTCTGGATGCAGAGCCACTGATGGTCTGCAGGCCAAGAGAGAAAGAGAAGAGTCAAGGAAGACCTTGTTGTTTGCAGTTTGAGTAAGTGAAGAAACGGGAGGGCTGTAGGAGAGGTGGCGGATGAGGAAAATCAGAAATTCCCATGTAATCACATCAATCGAGATCTATATCGCACACCAAGTAGAGACACTGAGTATGCAACTGGATATATGAGTTGAGAGTTGAGGAATGATGTTTAGAAGTTGTCATATATTTAGAAGTTATCAGTATATAAATAGTATTTCAAGTCATGAGACTGTTATGAGATCACCATCTAAAGATAGAGAAAGGGACCAAGAACTCGGAACTGGCACATTCCTACATTCAGAAGTCAGGATAAAGAGAAGGAATCGTAGAAAAACCTGGGAAGGAATAGCCAGTGAAGTAAGGAGGAAAGCTCAAGAGTGTGCAGTCTTGGAGTCAATTAGAGGAAGCGTATCAAGGTGAAGTGACTGACTGCTGCATCGGTGTGAATACTGAGAAGCAACCACTAGACTTCACATGATTGCTGGAGGCTCTTTCAGGAGCAGTGTCAGTTGAGTTGTGTGGTCTGGAGAGTGACGGGAATGGGTTGAGCAGTGAGAGGAAAAGAACCGGAGCTAGTAAGGACAAAATAAAACTTTTTAGCTTGGCTGCAAAGCCACCAGAAAAATCAGGTGCTATCCGGTGAGGGAAATGGGATTAGGTTTTAAAAAGGTACTGTGTCTGCTGCTGGCAAAATTGAGAAGGGCAAAACTTTGCTGATTTAATAGGAAGAATAGCTAACCAATGTCCTTAGGTAGACTCTAGTACCCAAGCAGAGGGCCTAGCTTCAACTAGAAACCCAGAAAGACTGTTTTTAGTTTCAGGAAAAAGTTGTAAATGACTTTCAAATGAGCAAAAAAAATATTACCAGTATCTAGTCTGTCATACTCTTCAGGTTATCTGAACCTTGTCTTTGAACTATTTTATAACTTTTTAAGTCATAGACACTTGGTAGGAATGCAAAAAAATCTTTCCTATAGACATACAAATGAATTTTGTCCAATGGGAGCACAACTGATTTTCCTCTCCTACTACAGAAGACAGTTTTGGATATATTAAGCAAATTTATTTTAGCATGACTTATTATCCATATGGACTTCCCAGGTGGCACGAGTGGTAAAGAACCCACCTGCCAATGTGGAGACATGAGAGGCGGGTTCAATCCCCGGGTTGGGAAGATCCCCTGGAGGAAGGCACGGCAACCAACTCAAGTATTCTTGCCTAGAAAATCCCATGGGCAGAGGATCCTGGTGGGCTGCAGTCCATAGGATCACAAAGAGTTGGACATGACTGAAGCGACTTAACATGCATGCATGAACATTATCCATTTATGTGTCCACTCTTTGAAATTCTTCTTTGCGCTGGTTCTATGTCTTACTGGTTCCTTCACCACGATTTCAATAGAATCTTTGGCACATGTTCATTTTATATTTGTATGAGAATCATGATTATATATTTTAAAAAAGTATCCTTCAACAATAGTAATAAGGGCAGACAACACACAAGGGCAGATGCTTAGGTGGGTGCAGTGGTGGTAACCTGTGGAAGCTGTCTTCCTGCAGCTTCACTCTCCTGAGTCAGAGATGTGACACAGTCAGCAGAGTGGGAGAGTGAATGGAACAGGGATGTTCACTATGACTGCAGCAGTGAAGACCACTTGAGGTGAGTGGCCATAAATCTGAAGGGGGAGGTTTGGGGACTGTATTTCACCAGCCATAGTTCAGGTGCATAGGTGCACACACAGGGAAGGGAGGGTTGAATTTAACCAGGGATTGGAAAAGGAAATGGCAACCCACTCCAGTGTTCTTGCCTGGAGAATCCCAGGGATAGGGGAGCCTGGTGGGCTGCTGTCTATAGGGTTGCCCAGAGTCGAACACGACTGAAGCAATGTAGCAGCAGTAGCAGTACCTTAGATTAATCAGCAGGAAGAAGCAATGCAGGGAGGCAAGAGTTGGGGATATTACAAATGGATGATAAGAGTGATTCTCTTACGTTAAGGAGATAAAACTTAGAGGAGAGGTGAAGGACAATAATAATGTCATGGTATCAATAGACTGGAGGTCTCAGTGGGGTGGAAGGGCTGTTGGAGTTGCTGTACTAGAACAATGAACTGGAAAGACAGGATATATCAATCAGAGAAGCAAAATATTCTAGTTGGGACTAGCATCCTAGAATCTGAACATTTGAGAGTCACTTATGGATGTGAGAGCTGGACTGTGAAGAAGGCTGAGAGCCGAAGAATTGATGCTTTTTAACTGTGGTGTTGGAGAAGACTCTTGAGAGTCCCTTGGACTGCAAGAAGATCCAACCAGTCCATTCTGAAGGAGATCAATCCTGGAATTTCTTTGGAAGGAATGATGCTAAAGCTGAAACTCCAGTATTTTGGCCACCTCCTGCGAAGAGTTGACTCATTGGAGAAGACTCTGATGCTGGGAGGGATTGAGGGCAGGAGGAGAAGGGGACGACAGAGGATGAGATGGCTGGATGGCATCACTGACTTGATGGATGTGAGTCTGAGTGACCTCCAGGAGCTGGTGATGGACAGGGAGGCCTGGCGTGCTGTGGTTCATGGGGTCGCAAAGAGTCGGACACGACTGAGCCACTGATCTGATCTGATCTGATCAAACTGCTCTTTTGGTGGGCGGCAGCAGGGATGTTTTACATGGAGTGCTTACTTCCCCTTCTCCTGCTGCTGCTGCTAAGTCGCTTCAGTCGTGTCCAACTCTGTGCCACCCCATAGACGGCAGCCCACCAGGCTCCCCCATCCCTGGGATTCTCCAGGCAAGAACACTGGAGTGGGTTGCCATTTCCTTCTCCAATGCATGAAAGGGAAAAGTGAAAGTGAAGTCGCTCAGTCGTGTCCGACTCTTAACGACCCCATGGACTGGCGCCTACCAGGATCCTCTGTCCATGGGATTTTCCAGGCAAAAGTACTGGGGTGGGGTGCCATTGCCTTCCCCGCCCCTTCTCCTAGATTTATTCATATGGTCTTTCTCAATGAGAAAATTCCATTAAATCAAGTCTTGCTACTTTAGAGTGAACAGAATCTGCAGAATCAGGCAGCTCGATGAGCAGGGGCTCCACGGACCATTGTGCAGTTCACGCACTGCACAGACACCAGGTTGAAGGATGACTGGGCTGAGATCCAGCTCAAGATCTGCTTATTAAGCTGCAGTCCCACCCCCAGCTGCCTTTTATGCCCACAAAGGCTCATGCCCTGCTCTCATAGGGTTGCTGCTAGAGTAATGACTTTTTAATTCACAGGAAGATGCTATGTAGGCCAGGGACCCCTGATAAAAACTGTACATATGCTACGAGGTTTTTACCCGGAGGACTAGACTCAGGAAGTAGATTGGTCTTTCTGCAGAGAAACCCCTTGTGTTCTTTTGTCCACTAAGCACTTCAAGCGTTCAGTCTTTTTGAAGGAAGAGACTGGATATTATGTGCATAGGGTAGCTTTTTATAATACAATGTTTATTCAAATATTTTGTTTCCCTGAAGCCAATATATAGCTTTCTAGATTGTCAGTATTTGACAAAAATGATGAAACACGCATCATGTGACTTAGGGACCACTGCCAACTCTACTGTTTAATTTTCCATTTATCAGAAAAATCTTAGAAGGTTAAGATACTGATAAAAATCAGTTGAATATTTTTTCTGATAACCAGATGCTGCTTAGATATGTAAAAAATTTCTACTTGCTCATTTATTAAGACCTCTTTAATGTTATCAGTTCAAGACAGATTCCTTATCAATGGTCCTAGAATTTTCAGGTAACTTTAGTTATGTAAATGTTTACAGTCTCCTTAGACTCTCTATTAAGCTTCATATAAAAATATCAGCAAAGACGTTTCCTTTTTTTGGATAGGAGTTCTAGTAATAACCACTCACTGCATTAAAAAGGTAACAGAGAACAAAGCTTTGTGGACAGAGAATCATCCCTGCTCACTGAAAACTCACTGGAAGCAAATGTCAGTGTAGAAGCCGAGCTGTACCTTGGGAGACTTAAAAACAAAGGCTGTTTTTAGCCGACTTTTATAGTCAGTTGTTAACCCAGGGAATGCTTAGGAGGTGGTTCAGTATCATTTCCCTTGAACTTACGAGTAACAGAATCAAAGAGCAAAGCTGTTCAACTAAGCTAGCAGGTGAAGTCAGGAACCCTGTCTCCAGGCTCTTCCAGGACTGCTGCTGCTGCATCGCTTCAGTTGTGTCCGACTCTGTGCAACCCCATAGACAACAGCCCACCAGGCTCCCCCGCCCCTGGGATTCTCCAGGCAAGAACACTGGAGTGGGGTGCCATTGCCTTCTCCAATTCCAGGACTACCCATGGGAAGAATCTATAGACTATCTCTGGCATTCTCCCTCCAGGCACACAGAATATTTTCACCAATACAAAGAGCATTGCTGATAGCGATCTTGCAACACAGCACGATTTTCAATTATTCTCCACAGTGGCTTTCATCAAAGACCACCTGACTTTGTTCTGAACCCCTTTGAGGACAGCACTACTTCCTTTTTTGTTTTTACCTAGAAGTGCAATGTCTGAACCAGGAGGGTGAAGGGAGAGCAGGAGACAGAAGTGTGACGAGGGTGGCGTGGGCGCGGGGTGTACAGGGCGGACAGGGAACCCTCTCTCACAGCCCCATGGGCCTCCTCGCAGGGGTGATGATGATTTCACTTAAAAGTACAACGAAATTCCAGAGTAGCAGCCAAATTCCTAGTCTAGCCTAGTATGAAATTGCAAGCTAAAGCAAAATACATTTTTCTCCCCCAATAGTATGCTACTAAAATTTATGCCATTTGTGTGGAAATTAAGACCAAAATGCAATGGGCTTCACATTTCTGAAGTTTTGTTCCTGAATCCTGGTCTTGAGGATTTATCTAGATGATAAATGAAATGAACATGTCATTTCATTTGAACAGACTGAGCAGCTGATGGAAGTGGCATTTAATTGCTGCGGAGAAAACGCTACTTCAGAAGTGTAAGAACTTTAGAATATGTGCTGATATACATACACTGAAAGTCAGATTGGAAAGAATCTAATAGCTTCGGTTTATCACTGCAGAGATGCAGGTGGGGAGGACATCCTTAGACTGCATTCCATCTGTGTTGGGTTAACAATGAGGTGCTTTCCCTCATAGCATGGTATATCTGAGCACAAAACTTTAGTAGACTATAATAAAACATCTGTATAAAAGGAATAGTTAATACCTTGGCCAATAAGCCAGTAAATCTTACGTTGCACAAATGTGCAGTTTTTACTGCATTGCTCAGACTATGGTATTATTTTCTACTTTTACACTATACTTTTATATCTACTTGATTGAATGATGGGTATTTTCTTTAAATAAGCTATTGTCAGTATAAACTTGAAATATCTCTGGATTCATTCTATTAAGTTAAAATAAATTCAGGCAGTTATTAATCTAATCTAAGTAACTACGTACGAACAAGGCTACGGCGCTATGGGATCTGGAGTGTCAGTGCCATTCATGGAGGCTTTTATGCATAAATACAAAAATACTTTATTTTTGATACTTTCACTTTTAAGGTACTCCCTAGAAAGGGATGTCAAAAAAGTATTAAATAAAAGAGGTTTCAGACTGTTATGCTGTGATTTGAGGGGGAGATGACTACTGATGGTAACATTACTGGTAATCTTTGTGTAATAAGTATAAAATAACTTCAGTAAACTCACTTTCCCCTGAATCCATCAGTGTGAAACTATACATTGCTGTTATTTTCAAGGGCTGTTCTGCTTTGACTGAAATGCAATAAGCATTTACTGAGCATCTACTATGTTGCTTATCCTGCTGTCTAGTTAGTTTGTCCGAAGCAAAAACAAAGCCACACGTGAGCTTATCTCTTCCTTTGTATATGTATGTATTTGTTAGATGCTGTTCATATATTCTTGGCTGGTTTTGTTTTTGAAGCAGCTTGAAGTCTCATCTGCTCTTTATATTTTAGCAGCTGGTTGGTTTTATAGAGCATCTCAGAAAGCACACACAGCATTCCCATGTCTGCCGGGAGGAAGGATTTCTTCTCTGAAGACTCATTTTCCAGAGGGGTATGTCTTTGCTCACGCAGTGAATACTTTTGGTAACAGAAATGGAACAAAGTTTCAAGCCATTCCACAGAAACTGTACTTTGGTCTCTAGACTTCCCGGTGCTTAGGAATTGAACCCGTGCACTTGGTTTGTATTCTTTATAACTGGACGTTAACTTAAAACAGAAATGGCAGGAAAGCTTTCCTGTGCTTCGGGTAGGAGATGAATTTGCTTTTGTAGAATTTGTGGCTGAGGAAAGCAGACAGTGCCTGGCTGAAGAAGACATATGTTACCACGAGCCACCAAGTCAAGTTGTAGAAACCGAAGGTGACCGCCATGGAAATGTAGATCATCAGCTCTGCCAGGTAGTTAGGGGAAGAGACGTATTCAAACCAGTCTCCAAAAGGGATTCGGTGGTTACAGTGAATGACCACTCCTAAAACGGGAAAAGAAGATACCCTTAACATCTGAAGTTGCTAGAACAAAGTTTTACCACTCTGCTCCCGAAATCATTTATAAAAACTCAACCAGAAAAGGGTGTCACAGACCTGTACAAACCACCACGCTGTCACCACCTCCACTGTCAACCTACTACATGTCAGAAAGTCACAGACTGAAGTTATACTAACTGTAAATAAGCACAAAAGAAAGCCTGTTTCTCCAATAATCCTCCAAGCTAGTGATGAAGAGCTCAGATTCCAGAGTCAGACTGCATGAGTTAGAATCCTAGCTTGGCCACATACAAGCTGTGCAATTTTAGGTTAAGTTGCTTAACCTCTCTGTGCCTCTGTTTCCTCACCTGTAAAATCAGGGTAAGACTGTACTTGCCTCAAGCAAGTACTGTGACATTACACATAAAGCAACTCAGAACGGGACTGGCACAAAATAAGTACCTCATAAATGTTGAGTAGCACTGTTCAATTTTTATTATTTCAAAAAGCCTAATAAAAACTTTATTTGTGATAAGTCAATACAAGCTAACTAAAAAAGTTAACTTTTTTTTTGCTTTGGCTGGAATGATACTAACTTGGAATAGTAACGGTAGTACGGACATGGTGGTTAGACACATATACGCAGCGCAGGCCCCAAAATGTGGGCACAGAACAGAGTCACAGAATGTCAGGGCTAGATGGTGCCAGGGAGGGCTGTCAGTAAAGTGCTCTCATTTTACAGATGGGAAGAGCAAGACCCAGAGTCTTGTCCAAATGAGTATTTGATAGATTGATTAGTTGACTAATTAGGGCAGGAAAGAAAGGAGACAAAGAATAAGTACATTTAACTCCTGAGGGCTAAAACCCCACAGCCAGTGGTTCTAAAAGATATCTTACCTGCTTTGTTTTTCCTGAGATTGCTGAGAATGACATGACATTTATACTGATGGGCAGAAGACCAGATGAACATCATCATTCCGAGGATATGGAACCACCGAGCCTGCATCAAGAGATTCTTCCCTATCACATAGACTACAGAAATAAAAATTACCTTATTAGCCAACTCTGCAAAACTTCAGAGGCTCAGTGCATTAAAAAAATCATACAGTCTGCAGAACACAATTATCCACTTATGCGGTTCCTCATGACTAGAAAACCACCCTGATATCATTTCCCAAGCACAGAAGGGAGAACACGTTCCTGTGGATGAAGGAGGTGTGCTCCTCAGCTAGGGGCAGCTTCAGGGCTCACTGGCGGAGAACTCCAGATCGGCACATTCTCCTGCTCCTTCTTCAAGTGCTTCAGGCACGGGGATCAGCTCTGTGGGTCAGCTCCCACTCTTGTGATGTACTCTTGTGTGGTGAGACCACAGCAATTTTTATTGCTAAGCCTGGTTTGATGTCTTCTTTCTTGCAGTCTGCTGTCAGAAAAACACCTTCTGAAGGATCTCACCTGAGCCATTTCTAGGGAAGCTTTGAATACTGACTTGACTGGCTCCAGCCAATAAAGACAATCACTGCAAGTAAAGTGAGGGGTGGAGCTTCACAAAAAGGGAAATGTAAACTGCAAGATAAAGACCAAAACAATATCCTGTTCTGATTAAAGAGAACCCAGTCAAGAGATTTTGTTTCAGGAGTAGAAACACTCAAGGTCCCATCTTTCTTTTTCTTCTCCAGGTACTAAGAAGACAGGAAGAATGAAGGTTTTCTAAGGACTGGCATCAGAAAAGCAAACTAAGGACTTCCCTATGTTCAGCAGGAAGCAGTGAGCTGAGTCAGGGACTTGACTGAAGAAAACAAAGCTGTTCACTGACAGTGGGGCGGAGCCTAGGCTCTGGAGCCGAGAGGGAGCCCCTAAAAACTCATTTAGGTACGAGAACCAAGGATCAAGCTATACCATATGGGTACTTGGAAGTAGGACTCAGCTGGTGACAGCTAATACTAATGACAGTCCATCGAAGTCTGAGTTAATTTTTTTAAAAAACGATAAGTCTCAATGTTTACTAGGTTTAGCCATTTAACTAAGTGGCTGTATTTTTATAAGTTAAAAACAAACAAAATATGAAAACCAGTTCTAAATCAGAGGGCTTTAAGAGCAAGTCACCATAGGGTTAGAAGTTGGGGAGTTCATGTCACTGCCAAGTCACCTACTCTAAAGGCAGAGAAATTACCTATGAAGGAAAAAAGATTTTTCAGAGTAAGTTGGAATTATAATACAGGAAAGGGGAGACAGGCAGAAGGCTATTCACCGAGGGTCTAATCTGTGTAGTATTTAATTATTTATTTATTCATTCCTTACAGAGTGTCTACTGAGTGTGGCATCTCTCACGAGGGATAAAGCAGTGGGAGTCAGGTCAGATCCTAGTCCTCATGAACTCACACTCTAGTAGCAGGAGATGAAACAAGTTTAAAAAAATCAATAATCAAGATAATGTAAGGGAGAGATGGGGCTCTGAAGAAAAAAAAAAACCACAGAACAATATAATGGAGAGTGACTAGGGGCAGACCCTCTAGACTGAAGACAAGGAGATGTGAAGATCTGGGTAGTTTACAGATACACTTTCTTTCCACTTCGTGAGAACCCTCTGAAATCAGTGTATGTCCCCACTTCCAGATAAAGGTTCCGGAGCTCTGATAAATTAAATAAGCCAGAATTCAGACGCAGGCCCATCTGACTCCCAAGCGCCTATCAGACCATGAAGTGGGCAAATGCCCCCGTGTGCTTTCTTCCAATGAATTCCTGAAACCAGTCTTCCCCAGCCTGCCCCAAATAACTGCAGATGACCTCCTGAAGGACAGGTAGGTGAAACTCAAGTTTCAGAAACCTTCAGAAAGGAGTATCTACAAGCTATTTTGTGGGTGTCTCAGCAGCCTTTCCTTGACTGTTTCTGTAGGAGAAAGAGCAAAAGCTGGGGTCCAGGCCAGCAGAGGAAACTCCAGGAGAGACACGTCATGCTGACAGGCTACAAGCTAGTAGGTTACCAAAGTGCTCTGGAAAGTTCCTTTGGGTGAAAATCTAGGACTGTTCTTCAGGAATGACAGCTCAAATAGTGACATGGGCCGAAAAGAATGCCACAGCCAAAAGCTGAGGGAGGAAAAACTGACTTAAGTTCAGAGAAATCAGATGGAGAGATGCCAGCTGAGTGTGGCTGGAGCCAATAAATAATTCAGGAGTTGAGAAAGATCGTCAGTAAGTCGTACTTTAAAATCATTCCTCGAGCCATGGAAGCCTTGAGTGGTTCTACAGCAAGAGAGAGAGGCTGCTCAAAGGGCACTCAGCACGGAAATCAAACCAGCGGAGAAAGTTCACTCACTGAGTACTGGAAATATCCAGACCGTGGGCTCAACTGACGAGGAGGGATAGAGCAGCTTTAGGAAACAGAGAGACTTGGGCTTAGAGAAAACAGTTGTGAATGATCTACCCTAGCATGTGTGGGCTGATGGATACTAAGGGTGCAAGATGAAGTAACCTCAGCATTAAAAACTCACTTCAATCATCCAAAATGACTTGAATTCTTTATGATAAACATGCAATGTTTTTGTAAAAAAAAAAGAAAAGATGGTCAAATATGTCAGATATCCCATCCTCCCACCCCTCCACCACCCCAGCCCCTAAAATCACATTTCATTTCCTCCTCATAAACCAAGGTTGTGATTTTGCTTCCCTCTTCTTAGCAAGTGAGAGCTTTGGAAGTCTTAAGACACAACTTTGATTCACTACAGTACTCTTTTGTCCTCCCCTCTCAGGCTGCCTCACTTGACAAAAGCTTTTTTGTAAGGGGAACCACCACAAGAACTAAATGGCAATAGAATGGCTCCCTGCCTCCTCTCAAATCCCAACTTGTCACCAGGAGCTGACCCACCCCTTCCTCCTCTGGTGTTCCATGATTTCACCCTGCACAACTTCACCTTCCCGAACCTCACCCCTCCACCCCAGGATGACAAGGCTTTGGTGAGACAACTGGGCTGGCTGGCCTTTCTCCTGCTCCAGTGAGTTCCCCTGCTTCCCGTTCTACTCCTGACCACACTGCTTCTTTCTTTCCAGACTAACCCACAGGAGTTCACTGACTTCAGTCCCACTGAGGGAAACCCCGTGGCCCATTTCTTCATTGCTAAACCAAGCCTCCTGAGGACTCTGCACTGCACTCTCTTCACTGAAGGCACTGCTACTTATGTTGGTGTCTCAGGTTTCAGCAGTTATGGTTAATGTGATGTGTATCTGCCGGGTACCCTTGGGCATGGTGACTTGTTTAATTTTTAAAATTTTTATTGGAGTATAGCTGCTTTACAATGTTGTGTTAGTTGCTACCGTACAGCAAAGTGAATCAGCCACAGATAGACATATATCCTCTTCTTTTTTTGGATTTCCTCCCATTTAGGAGAAGGCAATGGCACCCCACTCCAGTACTCTTGCCTGGAAAATCCCATGGATGGAGGAGCCTGGTGGGCTGCAGCCCATGGGATCGCTAAGAGGCGGACACGACTGAGCGACTTCACTTTCACTTTTCACTTTCATGCATTGGAGAAGGAAATGGCAACCCACTCCAGTGTTCTTGCCTGGAGAATCCCAGGGATGGCGGAGCCTGGTGGGCTGCCGTCTATGGGGTAGCACAGAGTCAGACACGACTGAAGTGACTTAGCAGCAGCAGCAGCAGGTCACCATGGGGCACTGAGGAGGGTCCCCTGAGCTATACACAGTAGGTTCTCATTGGTTATCTATTTTATACATAGTCTCAATAGTGTCAAACCTAGTCTCCCAATTCATCCCACTCCATCCCTCTCTTCCTTGGTGTCCACACATTTGTTCTCTACATCTGTGTCTCTACTTGATTGCAAATAAGATCATCTATACCATTTTCCTAGATTCCGCATATATGCATCAATATATGATGTTTATTTTTCTCTTCCTAACTTATTTCACTCTTTATGACAGCCTCCAGGTATGTTGAGTTTTTAAAGCTACAATTAGAGCCCAGACTCCTCATATGCCAAGTGGATTGGGCAGGTCTCTTACTTTCCAACATCTGTAATGCCTGGTGGGGAGAGTCTCTCACATACTCAGTGACTCAGCTGACAGACCCCAACGACCACTCACCATTCCTGCCGTCCATGGGCACTTGGCTCAGCACAGTTAGGCCAACAAGGATATAGTACACAAGTCCAAAACAGTACTGCACGACGTGGATCATGGCATTGGAGAAGACACTGACATAGAAGCACTCAAACAGTCTTCGCAGGCTGTGCAGCCATAGAAACACCAGCACTAAGAACGCAGACAGCGCGAGCTCACCCCCTACGATTCAGAATGGAACATGCTCAGCATCTCTCTCCAGGAATAATCCAAAGTTATGTCTGTCCTTACTGTAGGCAGTATTAAACAAGATCAGAGCTAGGAAAGGGTACCATATATCATCCAGTCTAACACTACCATTTTTAGTGGCAATGAGGAAGTGAGCCAAGTGCTCAAGGAATTTGGCTGGTGATAGAGTGGAGACAAACTCAAGTCTCCTGTCTCTCCTTTGTGATGTGAAAGCCGTCTGGGTTATGGGGCTGGGAAGGGTCTGTGCTCTCAGAACCCAACTCCACAGTTTCTGGGTCCCTGGCATGCATCCCCATTCGAAGATGGTCAGGAAGAGTTCCTGGATGACTTCTGAGCCAGGCCCCCTGGTGGGATGCCTGAGGTCAGGGGGACACGTGACACAGGAATGTACAGAAGCAGAAAGGGGCATGAAAATGGAGTGGGAAGAACTGTACATTTCTTTTCATACTAAGGGGCAAAAAAAAATGATACTTTTGGGGGACTGTGAGCCTTGAAATCTATCTATCTGCCTTTCGCCCCTCTGCCCTAAAAGAAGTCAGAAAAAATGCTGGTTTTTAAAATGACATAAAATCTAGATTTTTCAAAACATGTTATCATACAATACAAATATACATTAAGAACACAGCCTAATAGATTTTTACAAACTAAACCCACAGGACCAGATCCAGAAATGGAAGACAACCGGCAGGTGCTTGGGTTCCCTTCCAGGCACTGCCCCTCCCGACTCTCCGAAGGGTACGTTCTGTGGACACTTCTGTCTTATTGGCTTGGCCTGCTTTTCTCTTTTAAACATAGTAAGTTCTAACTCTTCAGCAACAGGTTAAAACAATCAAATAAAACTCCTCACAACCACCCTCCAAATACCAGAACCCCATGAACCCTCCGGTACACAAATGAAGGCGTAAAGTATTAAGTGGTGAAGTGGGATTCGCTCTGCTAGTTTCCCCTCCCAAGTGGGCTCGGCATACTTTCCCCATCTGACTGTCACCTTTTGCAAAAATTTCCTCTGTAGATACAGAACAAGGATTGTTCCTAGGGAGCCAGTGGTTTGGCTGCTGGAACAAAGGACAGTGACAGCCCCAGAGCAATGTGTTTCTAACTCTTCCCCTCTCCCGCTGCCCAGCATTAACTGAGGTCATGTTATGGTTTTCGCCTTCAATTCCTTACTTTTTAAATTGCTCCGTGTATCCTTTATTCAAGGCACAGTGAGGCCAATCTAAAGGCTACTTTGTAATCATCTGGTCAACAACTATTTCCAGTCAATTTTATTATATAACCAAAGCCCCACAGCATAACAAACATTTTTAATCCATGATTTAAAAAGTAATTTTCTCTCAAATTTCTGGAGTCTGGAGGCACAATTTTGGTTGGAACTACATATATGATAAATGTTTCAAGGCAAACCTGAGGAATCTTAAAAGTTTTTCCCCTTAATTGTAAAGACTTCTGTATAAATTTATCAACAGTACTAAAAATATCAGAGGGAGAACAGCCAGTGCTGTTTAGCACAGCACTTGCTGGGAAGTCAGGGATGAAGAGTCGACTTGCAGCTCTGCCATGATCTCAATGAAGGACCTGAGGCCTCCTCCTTAGCCATCTGGCTATGATCCACGCAGAAGCCTTTCTGCCCCCACCCTTCACCTGCTGAGGAGGAGCCTGAGTGAAGCTATGAAGTACCCGGAACAGCTTGCCGCAGGCAGGAAAGTCAGGAATAGGACGCAAGGGTTGGAATTAGCCAGGGGAGTTGTTACCTCGAAACTGCGCAGTCCCAAGAATTCTGAGCAGACCATGAAGCCAGTTTGGAAAAGGTGCTCCCATGAAGAGAGAGTGAGTAAGGCTCCAAAGCAGGAACCCGTTCCACAGCACTGAGATGATGTAGAAATGCGAAAAATACCTGCAAAGGGAAAACAGGTTAGACAATGATCAAAGCAGATCCACTTGAAACTATTATGCTAGAAGACTATTTTTTGTTTCCTCATCCTCTTTTCCCTCATGCTGCAAGCATAGTTTTGCCTTTTTAATAGAACTTGAATCCTACAGATGTTCAGATTTTTGAAATTTCCTTTCAGATGATAGGACTGTTTAACTCATAGGAAAAAGACATTTCCTGAGGTTAATAAGAACATGAATGGCCTTGTTAAATTTAGATTAAAGTTAACTGTCTTATCTTCGGGTAACAAAATTGGGCTCAAACTCAAAAATAGAGGGTCCCAGGGCCTGGCAGGGAGAGCCTAGACTGTGCCACCACAAGCCAAACCTGTGGAAGATTTCTAAATCTCAAGTAATATTGCTGCAAGAGCCACACAACAGTTACACAAGATTTGCACAATCACAGGCTCATAGGGCTGCAAGAAACCTTAAATAGGTCTTCTGATTTTAGTGTCTTCCCAAATTGTGTCGACCTAAATTACTTCTATGATAATATGACAAATAAGAACTCATAAAACTAGCTATCAACTCCTGATGGGTACAGTCTCCTACAAGTATAGTGTGTGTGTTGCCATCAACAGAGTAACAAATGAAATAAAATCGCAAAAGCAACAAAAATTGCAATTAACAGAGTTAATTTTACTTGAAAGACAATGTTGGTTTGCTGCAATACCTGGTATGGTACAAGGGCCTACCATGGGTTTTTTTGAGGTCTCTTTACCTATTCGTCTACTAGTTTTCTCTATTTGAATCAACTTAAAATCTTTCTGACTCTGCAAGTTGCCTGGACATCACCTGGCCTTCCCTGGTCTTCAAAGCATCACAGCTATATTAAGCCTTCCTTCTTGTCTCATTAATCTGTGATGCAGTACGACAGCCTGGAGTCAAGTAGACTACACAGACTCAAGAGACTCCTCTTCTAGGTGATCCAGAATATGCTTCTATGTCCCAGCACTCACAGTCCCCTAGACCATGCCCACAACCCAATCTAACTAATGCTGATCTAAGCTGATCATTCCATAGTAACCCACTTAATTCTCCCACCACTGTTACAAATTCTGTCACTAGATCTGTCCTGAGATGTCCTGTTAATCCTGATTCAGGTCTTCTTCACGCTCAAGAGCTTCGTTCAAGCTTGATTCTGCCCCCTCTGCCCCATCCCTAGACCCAGGCCTCTGGCTGCCTACCAGAGTCTTCCTTAAGACACACTTCCTCGAACTGAGCCCAGGTCTGGTCTGAGCCAATAGCTCAGAATGGCAGCAGCACCTTGCTCTGCAGGCTCCCATGGAAAGAAGGGACAGCTTCTGAGGGGCAACTTTAGAGCCACTTTACCTTTTTCATTAAAAAAAAAAAAAAAAATTAATGAGCACTTCAAACCTGCTACGTGATGTTCTTGGAGCTGGGGATGCAGCAGGGAGCAAACTGACCAGGTGCCTGGCTTGATGAAGTTTACTTTTCAGCAGAGAGTTGGCAAATCAATCTGTAGACATCCTGCCTGATGCTGGGTGATGGGACAGAGGTGGTGCAGAGGAGAGGTCATTCTGGATGGGTGGATGGACAAGGACGGCCCTTCTATAAGTGATGCTTGGCTAGAATGAGTAACCCTTGTGAATTTCTAAGGAAAGTTTTCTAGGCAGAGGAAATAGCAACCACAAAGGCCCTGAGGTACAATAAAGGACACCTATATAGATAGTGGGCTTCCCTGGTGGATCAGTGGTAAAGAACTCTCCTGCCAATGCTGGAGATACGGGGTTGATCTCTGGGTCTGGAAGGTCCCCTGGAGAAGGAAATAGCAACCCACTCCAGTATTCTTGCCTGGAAAATCCTAGGGACAAAGGAGCTTGGTGGGTTACAGTCCAAGAGGTCCCAAGAGTCAGACATGACTTAGGGACTAAACAACATATGGACAATGCTAGAGCATGAAGAAGGAGAGGAAGATGCTATGGGGTGCTGTAAGAGCTGCTGCTGCTAAGTCACTTCAGTCGTGTCCGACTCTGTGTGACCCCACAGACGGCAGCCCACCAGGCTCCCCCGTCCCTGGGATTCTCCAGCAAGAACAATGGAGTGGGTTGCCATTTCCTTCTCCAATGCATGAAAGGGAAGTCACTCAAGTCGTGTCCAACCCTCAGCAACCCCGTGGACTGCCACCCACCAGGGTTCTCCATCCATGGGACTTTCCAGGCAAGAGTACCGGAGTGGGGTGCCATTGCCTTCTCCCCTGTAAGAGCACTGGCTTTTAAGTGTGATGGGCAAGCATCACCACTGTCCATCTCCATAAGTTTTGTGTTAGCCAGAGAGATATTTAAAACATAAATTATTCCTTCGAGTCACTGTGTTCAAATGCTTGCCTTCTCCCCTGTAAGAGCACTGGCTTTTAAGTGTGATGGGCAAGCATTTGAACACAGTGACTCGAAGGTATAATTTATGTTTTAAAAATCTCTCTGGCTAACAGAAAACTTCTGGAGATGGACAGTGGTGATGACTACACCACCACTACAATGTGAATGGACTTAAAGATGCTGAATTGTATACTCAGGGTTAAAGTGGAAAAGGTTATCTCATGTATATTTCATCACAATCCAAAAAAAAGGGAGTATGTGAGAGAATGTGTGTGTATGTGTGTGTGTGTGAGAGAGAGAGAGCGAGCGAGCAAGCAAGCGCACAGCTCATTCATTTCAGTCATTGTTTTAAAAAATCCCTCTGGTACTTAGGTAAAAGGATCATCTAGTTGTGGGATGACCAGTTAAGAATGTTCATCCCATCTTCCCAACAATCCTGGCAAGTTATCTTCACGTGGCAGATGAGAAAACTAAGGCTCAGAAGGTTCAGTTACTTGTCCAATGCCTCCCAGTAAGTGGCAGTGTTTGGCTCCAGACTCAGCCCCTGAAGTTAAGTCACATGGCTGTGCTCCTGGTCATGTGATCGAGATTTGTTTGAACCTGCTTTTCCACCTCTACCATTACACAAACCAATTTATACAAAATCATGAATCATTCAAGTCACTCACGTTTGATATAAGCTGCTCTGCCCTACTTTTGCCATAGTTTTGATTGACAGGCTTTCTTATTCCTACATTTTGTACATTCTCTCTCATTTTGTTTGCCTGATTCCTGCTACATGAAATGTGTTCTACTCTTTATTTGAGGTTGTATCTCTATTTATTTGGTTGTGCTGGGTCTTCGCTGTGGCACTCAAACTCTTAGTTGCACATGCAGGATCTAGTTCCCTGAGCAGGGATTGAACCCGGGTCTCCTGCATTGGGAACGTGAAGTCTTAGCCACTGGATCACCAGGGAAGTCCCACATTTCTTTTTGAAAAGACCGAGCTCTAGCCTCAAAAGTGGATTGGAAAACTCCACTTCCTTCTGTTCTAAATACTCTCCCTGTTTTTCTTCCATTCGCACTACGCTTAATTGAAGTGAGCCCTTGGGAGCAAGGATATGGTGACCCTTATGGTAACACAGGACTGGGCACGAAGCAAGCACTCCTCTGACTTAACCAACAGTTTGATGTCTAAGGCAATGGCACCCCACTCCAGTGCTCTTGCCTGGAAAATCCCATGGACGGAGGAGCCTGGTAGGCTGCAGTCCATGGGGTCGCTAGAGTCGGACATGACTGGGTGACTTCACTTTCTCTTTTCACTTTCATGCACTGGAGAAGGAAATGGCAACCCACTCCAGTGTTCTTGCCTGGAGAATCCCAGGGACGGGGGAGCCTGGTGGGCTGCCGTCTGTGGGGTCACACGGAGTCGGACACGACTGAAGTGACTTAGCATAGCATAGCATAGCATAAGCCAGGTACTGCTCTAGCTTGGGAGGTACAGCAGTGAACACAAAGGACAACAATTTTTGCCCTCATGGAGCTTATATTCACAGTAACACACAGAAGTAAAATTTATAGCATGTCAGTAGGTGATAACTGCTAATGAGAAAACTAAAGCTGGGACGAGGAATGCTGGGGATGGCAGCATTTTATTTTTAAACAATAGGGCAGGTCTCACTGACAAGGTAGTATCTGAGCAGAATTAAAAGGCAGTGAGAGCATATACCATCTGGCTATTTGGGGGAACAGCCTTCCAGGTAGAGGAAACAGGCAGTGCAAAGGCCCTGAGGTGGGAGAAAGAACAAGCAGAGAGAGACCCAGGAAACTGGATTAGAGCCACAGGAGGGGCAAACTATGGGACCTCAGTGAGCTGGTGAGAACAAGACTGTGTAAGGTTTTGGACTCTTCTGTGAGTTGGAAGCCACTGGATAGTTCTGAGTCAGGAGATACGCTCTGATTTAACACATATTTACCGATTGCCAGAACTGATCCCAGGACCAGATAGGGCAGTTACAGGGCTAACTAAGGAAGGAAACTAGGCTTCCTGGTGGCTCAGTGGTAAAGAATCCGCCTGCCAAGCAAGAGACATGGGTTCAATCCCTTGGTTGGGAAGATCCTCTGGAGGAGGAAATGGCAACCTACTCCAGTATCCTTGCCTGGGAAATTCCATGGACAGAGGAGCCTGGCAGGCTATACAGTCCAGGCAGTCACAGAGCTGGACATGACTGACTGGACACAAGCGTGTGCGTACGTACACACACACCAAGGAAGGAAACTAATGGTTACTGAGTTCTGCCTAGGTGTTTGGCCCTATGCTATGTGCTTTAATATCATCACCACCTATATGACAAATAGGTTGTATTACACTAACACTCTAATCCATACTACCACTTCTTGCCTGGACCACTGTTAACAGCCTCTCATCCAGTCTTTCCCACACAATGTCAAGTCATTCTTTCAAACATAAATCACATAATGCCACACCCCCATTTCCCCATCCTAAAGCTTCTTTCCATACACTCAGAATAAAATCTCATCTCCACCATGGTCCATAAAGCCCAATGTCTGTTCTGGCCTCCTGAAGTGAACTCATCTCCTGCCCTACCCCTTTCTGATCATCCTTTCCAGGGCTGTCACTGCCACCCACATCTTGCTCATGATCAAGTAACCAGCTGGATTTCCTGTGAAGCACTTATTACCATATGAAATTGTCTTACTTGTTTTAAAAGATTTGTTTACATATTTACTGCTTTACAAAAACCAAGGCTCCAAGGAACCTAGAACAGCTCTTGGCAATAGTACATACTCTATAATAGAGAAGGTACCTCATCCAAAGTTACTCTCAGAGAAACTAGTCAAGTTAATCAATAAATCAAACCTAAAATCTTTTTTTCTTAGACTCATTCAAAACATAGACTGAGGACTTTATTATTTGTCAGGCATTGAGCCTAGGATATAGCAACAAACAAGACAAATGTAAACGTATGGAGTTTACAGCCCAGAGTAGGGATTCTTGACATTTTTCTTCCATGGACTCCTCTGGCAGTCTGGTGAAGGCAACACGCCCCTTCCCAAGCCTAAAATACATGGGGATACAAAGGAAACCCAATTATACTGAAATATAGGTAACCCAACCACTAAGAAACATTTGTGATATATGTGCTTAATTAATGTATTAAATAATGAGACACAGTGGATGATAATACAGTATTTTTATATAGTGATGAAAATGTTCTTAGTCTCTTCAATATTTTGAATATAGTATTAAATTACAGGTATTGCCAATTCTACTGCAGATATTGCTAATTCTACTGTGGTTTGTTGATTCCATTCATCACTAAGAAAATGGTGAATTACAGCTAGAGATTAGTGAAATAAAGATGTAATATTCTCCAATCCAATTTGTGCTGATTCTATCCATAGATCCTCTGGATTTCTGGTTAGGATCCCTGAACCCCAGTAGGGAAAGACTGGATGATTCTTTTTGTATCTAGAGCTGAATTTAATTAAAATGTTTCTATAATATTTTGAAATATTAGAAATAGAAGTACTTTCAAGAGCATTGTGACTCATGTTTGAGGTCAAGTATTTATTCAGACTTTCTGGGAAATCAAAACTCCAGGAACCAAAAGAAAACAAGAAAAGCAGTATCACCTTAATTAAAAAAAAAAAAAAATCTACCAGACAGGGATTATGGAATCAAACATTCCATGAACTCAATTAAGGTTTAATTCTTTACCATTTATGAAAAAATAATTCCTCCCAAATTAACTTGAGCTCTTAGGTACAGAAACATGATTCACAGCTGCCAGTTTGTAAGTGTAAAAGTTATAGGCTTATTTTCATTTTTAAGAGTACTATTGAATTTTGAACAAGGAAAAGTCCTTCAATATAGTGTCTAGACAATTGGCCTGGAATAGTTGTACCTGCTCTAGAATGAAAAGAAATTTCAGCTTCAATTTAGGAAAAAAAGTCAAACAAAACACCATAGTATGGTCCATTCTAGAATTCTGGAAGAAGAAAAAGGTGCAAATTATTTCATAATATAGTAGAAATTACAAGCAGCCCAAAGAGTACCCATTTTGCAATAATGAATAAGGAAAAGGTACAAAATCTGTTTATGGCTGCCATATGACCACAGACTAGAGTAGTAAGAGGTGGGGTATGGGAGCCAAATAAACAGTAAGTGCAGGGGATGATTTGAAATGTGCCCTTTAATCAGTGACACTGGGTCGCGCAGAGTCGGACACGAATGAAGCGACTTAGCAGCAGCAGTATCTTTTTTAAAATTCAGAAAGTAAATTGTTAGAATTCATTCTCAAAACAAGTAATTGTTTTCTTCATTTAGTAACATTAAAAAAATGACAATCTAGGAATGTCCCTGCTGTGAAGTAGAAAAGTACTTACTACATTCAAGTCCTGATTAAAAATAGGGTTGCTGCTGCTAAGTCGCTTCAGTCGTGTCCAACTCTGTGTGACCTCATAGACGGCAGCCCACCAGACTCCCCTGTCCCTGGGATTCTCCAGGCAAGAACACTGGAGTGGGTTGCCATTGTCCTCTCCAATGCATGAAAGTGAAAAGTGAAAGTGAAGTCATTCAGTGGTGTACCACTCTTCCCGACCCCATGGACTGCAGCCTACCAGGATCCTCTGCCCATGGGATTTTCCAGGCAAGAGTACTGGAGTGCCATTGCCTTCTTCCGAAAAATAGGGTTAGGGTTGACAGGACATTTTAGCTTAAAAAGAGCCTCCAAAAAACAAGTTTAATCACAGTGTTTGCTGCATCTACTTCTTCCCAGATGGCGCTAGTGGTAAAGAACTCGCCTGTCAGTGCTGGAGACAAGAGACAGGGGTTTGATCCCTGTGTCGGGAAGATTCCCTGGAAAAGGGAATGGCAACCCACTTTCGTAGTCTTGCCTGGAGAATTCACATGGACAGAGAAGCCTGGCGGGCTACAGTCCAAGAGGTCGCAAAAAGTCATACACGACTGAAGTGACTTAGCAGGCATATGCTCTTCTTCCCAGGGCCTCATTCCCCTTCCATATTCCTCAAAATGACCTAGCGCTCGCTTCTCAGTGTTACATCTGGCAAGTATTTCTCCTACAGTCAGAAGTGGGAAGCGAAGTTTACTTACACCCTTTCCCATCTGCAGACCTGGGGAACACCCTATTTGAGGTTTAAGCGGTAATCAAGGTATTTTAGTACATCACAAACTCTATCACATTTCTCCATACTCCTTTCTGAACGCCAATTTAGGCTGTATCTCCAAAAAAACCCCCAATGCTATATACCTACCATCAAGAAGTGTTGGGCCCACTCTTCTCAGTTAATGTTCTAAATTCAAAGTGAAAACACATGAAAAAAACTCCCTGGACTATAATAAGCCTTACAATTTCTTCAACAATTATATTGAAGGCATAACAATTTAATCTCTCATTTAATTTAGTTATGCAATCTGTTCAGCCATATGGCGCTTGGGGACCACGCTTGCCTAAACGTGCCATCTTGGGCAACTTTCTCCCGGGGCACCTGCCTTGGTGCGGCTGATGGAGGTGGCGTCTGTTAGTGACCAGCGTCTCGCCCTTTGTCCTGACTGTTGACTGTGAGGGAGACAAACAGGGGACACGAGAGAAGAGAGGACCTGCCTTCATTTCTAGTGAGTCTCGGCGACCTCAAGTTAGGTTATGAGTCCCTAGAGGGCAGGACGGCGGAAAGAGAAATTGGGGACAAAGGAGACTTTACCGCCTGGTGACCAGGCCTAAATTTGGAAGCGCAGCCATTTCCCCCGAAGGAAAGGCTAAGTTGAGGCCACAAGTTTACGTTCCTGCGCCCCTGAAGGTGCGCGTGGCTCAGCTTCCTCGGTGTCTCCGGACACTCCGCCCCAAGGGCCGCAGAGCAGACGCGTGTAGTTGCGGGCGGGTGGGCCGGGGTAACGCCGCCTCGGGGAATCGGCCTGGGCTTCCCGGATCCGGTCCGCGCCGGCCCCGTGCCCGCCTCTGCTGCCCCCTGCCGGCAGCTCGAACCGGGCGCCCCCGGCTCTCCTTGACTTGGCAACCAGGATTCGAGCCCGGGCGCGGTTACCTCTTGGGAACATCAAAGGCCCGGCAGGCGGCCGGGCGCGGCGGCGCCCCTTCCTTGGTTTTTCCATAGCGGATCAGGTCCTGGAAGAACGCGCAGCCAGGAAGCAGGCCGGGCGGCACGAGCTGCAGCAGCAGGGTCAGTAGGAAGGCGGCAGCCAGCGTGAGCCAAAGGGTGCGCAGCGGATTCAGCGCCGAGACCTCGGTCCCCGCCCACGTAGCCATAGCCAGCGAGCCCGGCGACCTAGCTCCCCCTGGCCCCGGAAGACCGTCTACTCGCGTGCGGCGGGCGGGCTCAGTCGGGCTGGACGTCGGGGCGCAGCGCGGGGCGGGGACGCGCTCGGCCCCGGCCCCGCCCCCGCCCTGGACACGCCCCCTGGGACGGAGGCCCCGCCCCGCCACGCGGGTTCCCGGGTTAGGGTCACGTTGGTGCTCGCTGGCAGCAGTAGGTATACTATGTGAATCAGGGGTGCTTCGGTGGGACCCCGGAAATATGATTCAACAATATGATTCAAAGCAGCGGAACGAACAAGGCCACATAACTCCAAGTCTTCACTGCAGCATTGTTTTCACTGGAAGTGGAAACCAGAATGTTCCATATTAAGGTATTTAGCTAAATTATGGTACAGTAACACATTGGAATATGATGCAGCCATTAAAATAATTATGGAGACTGTAAAAACACGGAAAGCTTTGTGATAACTGGAACTGTAGGTTAAGTGAAAAAAATCTAAAATGTAAAATGAAGAGCTATGATTGTGAACAGCTATATTAATATGAATGTAGATGAAGAAAGCAGGTTACACACAAAAATGAATACTTGTAGTAGAATGTTAGGAATGTGTATAATTTAAACATGTAAAGTAGAAAGTAAAGGCAATTGCAAATACAAAAATGAGAGTGATAAAAATTTAAAAACTGCAGACCTGTTCCTTCTAGAGTTCCACTCCTTTGAGGCAAAGTTTTTGACTCCACCTGTCATTTCTTATATTTATTTCCATGTAGTGACAGTGCTATTTTTATTGACTCATCAGTTTTAAACAACATTGTCTTTGGTTCAGTTCAGTTGCTCAGTCATGTCCTACTCTTTGCGACCCCATGAATTGCAGCACGCCAGGCCTCCCCGTCCATCACCAACTCCCGGAGGTCACCCAGACTCATGTCTGTCAAGTCAGTGATGCCATCCAGCCATCTCATCCTCTGTTGTCCCCTTCTCCTCCTGCCCCCAATCCCTCCCAGCATCAGAGGCTTTTCCAATGAGTCAACTCTTTGCATGAGGTGGCCAAAGTACTGGAGTTTCAGCTTTAGCATCATTCCTTCCAAAGAAATCCCAGGGCTGATCTCCTTTAGAATGGACTGGTTGGATCTCCTTGCAGTCCAAGGACTCTCAAGAGTCTTCTCCAACACCACAGTTCAAAAGCATCAATTCTTCGGCACTCAGCCTTCTTCACAGTCCAACTCTCACATCTGTACATGACGACAGGAAAAACCATAGCCCTGACTAGACGGACCTTTGTTGGCAAAGTAATATCTCTGCTTTTGAATATGCTATCTAGGTTGGTCATAACTTTCCTTCCAAGGAATAAGTGTCTCTTAATTTCATGGCTGCAATCACCATCTGCAGTGATTTTGGAGTCCCCAAAATAAAGTCTGACACTGTTTCCCCTGTTTCCCCATCTATTTCCCATGAAGTGATGGGACCAGATGCCATGATCGTTGTTTTCTGAATGTTGAGCTTTAAGCCAACTTTTTCACTCTCCACTTTGACTTTGATCAAGAGCCTTTTGAGTTCCTCTTCACTTTCTGCCATAAGGGTGGTGTCATCTGCATATCTGAGGTTATTGATATTTCTCCCAGCAATCTTGATTCCAGTTTATGTTTCTTCCAGTCCAAACTTTAAGTCTTTTAGAAAATATTTTATTAAAGCCTTAAATGTGTCAGTTCCAAAAAATAGCCCTGATAGCTCAGTTGGTAAAGAATCCACCTGCAATGCAGGAGACCCTGGTTTGATTCCTGGGTCGGGAAGATCTGCGGAAGAAGGGATAGGCTACCCACTCCATTATTCTTGGGCTTCCCTTCTGGTTCAGCTGGTAAAGAATCCACCTTCAAAGATGGTAAAGAATCCACCTTCAAAGCAGGAGACCTGGGTTTGATCCCTGGGTTGGGACAATCCCCTGGACAAGGGCATGGCAACCCACTCCAGTATTCTTGCCTGGGAAATACCATGGAGAGAGGATCCTGGTGAGCCACAGTACATGGGAGTGGCAAAGTGTCAGACATGATTTAGCAACTAAGCAACAACTATTACATTATAGGCATCGTTTTGGACACTGAGGACAGAGAGGCTTACAGGATAATGTCCTTGCCTTTTTGGACTTCTTTCTTGAGATGGGGTGGCAGGAGAGGGCGGGGAGAGGGGAGTGGCAGCCCACACCTGAGTGTGATACCCCATATGTGTGTCAAATGAGCATTAGGGAACTGAGTGGGGAGGTTACTGTGTCTTGAACAGTCCTTTGGATTGTTAAATGTGCCACCTTCTTGAAGTTTTGCTTCTTTGTGCAAGGACACTGCAGCCTGTACCAGTGACTTGAGAAATATGCGATAAAGGATGATCAAATTGGCCTTCTAGCTGGGACAATGGGGTCTGTTTGTATGACCCAGCGTTTCATCTGCAGGGGTCACCTTTTCATTGTCTCTTCACTCTTCTTGGGTTGCATGCATGTGTGCTAAGTCGCTTCAGTCTTGTCAGACTCTTTGTGATCCCATGGAGTATAGCCTGCCAGGCTCCTCTGTCCATGGAATTTCCCAATACTGGAGTGGATTGCCATTTCCTTCTCCAGGTGATCTTCCTATCCCAGGGGTTGAACCCACGTCTCCTGCTCCTACTGCCCTGGCAGGTGGATTCTTTACCACTGAGCCACCTGGGAAGCCCTCGTTCTTGGGTTAACCCCGTAGAAATACTGCTAGCTTTTCTAGGACATCTTTCTAGACAATCTACCTGAAAGTTCATTGCAAGGACCAAGTTTCCTGAGTGGGAGACTGTCTTATAGTTACCTGATCAGACAGGTAACTGATGTGTGTGTGGGTGTGTGTGTGTGTGTGTGTGTGTGTGTGTGTGTGTGTGATGGAAACAAGAAAAATTGAAGCTGGAGGGAAAAATTATCCCTTATTTTCTGGTTTGGATTTTAATCAGAGTGCACAGCTCATATTCACACAAGCCCCTGTAGAGGGCGGTGATGAACAGGACGCTTCAAGTCAAACCTGACTGGGAGCATTTATAAATGCTTAAATCCTTACTGGAGTTATTTCAAAAGTGGAAAAACAGGCTAAAGCCTGTTAGAGACATCATTGCCAATAAATGTCAGTTTTTATCTTTCCTCGTTTAATTACCTGCACTATATAATCAACAGACCTCTGGCTTGGCCTGTGGTAAATGACAATGCCGTTTTTCCAGTTGTTTAGGCCAAAATCCTTGAACTCAAACTTGATTCTTCTCTTGCTAAATATGATCTGTCAGCAGATCCTGTTGGCTCTACCTTCAAAATATGAAACTAAAATTCAGTCACCTTTGGAGTCAGCGCTTTCCTGAAGGCCTTAGCCAGCTCAATAAATAAGAAAAAGAAAGAAAAGGTCTACAGATTACAATGTAAGAAAGGAGCTGTCATTATTTGAAGATAATATGAAACTCCAACAGAGTCACCAGATATTAGAACTAATAGGGTTTGATAAGGTTGGATACAAAAATCAGTTTCTAAATATTGAACTTTTCTATTTCTGAGCAAAAAACAGAAAATAAATGTTTTAAAGATAACATTTCAGTGGCATAAACTATTATGTGTCAAGGAGTAACTCTAATAAAAGGTATGTAAGTCTTAAAAGAAAATAAAGTGTTATGATACTAAATAAGACATAGTTAAAAGGTGAGACATACTAAACTCATAGATTGGAAGACTCAATATAATTAAAATGACAATTCTTCTGAAACCAATGTGTGGAATAATAACTGTAGGTCCAATCAAGCCCCAGCTTTTTTTTGGAATTTAAGAAGCCGATTCTAATATTTATATAGAAGTAGGAAGGACTAAGGAGAAGGCAGTGGCACCCCACTCCTGTACTTTTGCCTGGAAAATCCCATGGACGGTGGAGCCTGGTGGGCTGCAGTCCATGGGGTCGCTAGAGTTGGACACGACTGAGCAACTTCACTTTCACTTTTCACTTTCATGCGTTGGAGAAGGAAATGGCAACCCACTCCAGTGTTCTTGCCTGGAGAATCCCAGGGATGGGGGAAGCCTGGTGGGCTGCCGTCTCTGGGGTCGCACAGAGTCGGACACAACTGAAGCGACTTAGCAGCAGCAGCAGCAGCAGGAAGGGCTAAATGGCAACCCACTCCAGTGTTCTTGCCTGGAAAATCCCAGGGGCTGTGGAGCCTGGTGGGCTGCTGTCTATGGGGTCGCACAGAGTCTGACACGACAAGTGACTTAGTAGCGGCAGCAGCAGCAAGAAGGGCTAAAGATGGCCAAGGGACTCTTGAAGATAAAATGATTGGAGGAGTCAGTTCATGAAATATCAAGACCAATTTGTGTTTTGTTTAATAGGTGTAGTAATTATGTCAGTGTAGTTGGAAGCAGGGATAGACAAAAAGGCAGTGGAGAGTAATGGAGAGTGGAGAAACAGAACCTCCTCCCACTTCCCACACTCCCTTTATATTTTCCCATTGCCCTTGGCAATGCCATATGCATTCATTTCTTAATTTAGGGAGCACATTTGTGCCTCCTACTCTAGATCAGTGCCTCTCCTGCCCTAAAGTCCAGCTTTGCCTTACGCCTTACATTCCATTCCCTCATGTTGTGGGTTGAATAGTGTCCCACAACAATTTATATGTTGAAGTCCTAGCCCCCAGTACCTCAGAATGGAATCTTATTTGGAAATCATATTTATTCATTCAATATATTTTTCAATAAAAAGGGCTTTTTGTTACCAGGTGCCATATTCCTCATCCATTAAGAATAATCTGCTTCTCCCTGCCCTTCCATAGGATATGTCTGAGAGTTTTTTCCTTGATTAATAGACTTAATTTTATTTTGGAGCAATTTTAGGTTTATAGAGAATGTGCAGAAAGTATAGACAACTCCCATATACATCTTTACTTTGATGTATAGGATCTGTAGTGATATCCCTTCTTTGATATTAGTAATTTGTGTTCTCTCTCTTCTTAGTTAGCTTGGCTAGAGGCTTATAAGTTTTTACTAATTTTTTCAAAGAACCACCTTTTGATTTTGTCAATTTTTGCTGTTGTTTCCCTATTTTCAGTTTCATTTATTTCTGCTCTAAATCTTATTCTTTTTTTTTTTCTAGTACCAAAAAGCACTTTTTTTTTGGTTTAGCATTCTTTTTTTTTTTCTTAAACACCAAAAACATTTTGTTTTGGGGTATAGCCAATTAACAGTGTTGTGATAGTTTCGGGTGAACAGTGTAATTCTTATTATTTCTTTTATTTTGCTTACTTTGTGCTAAATTGCTCTTCTTTCTCTAATTCTCTAAGGTAGGAATTTAGATATTGATTTTAGATCTTTCTTTTCTTGTATGTATACATTCAATGATGTAAAATTGCTTCTAAGTACTCCTTTTGCTGCTTCCGACAAATTTTGATAAATTATGTTTTCATTTTCATTTAGTTCAAAATATTTAAAAATTTCTCTTGAGAGTTCTTCTTTGACCCATGTATTACTTATTATTTTGACCATGTATTATTTAGAACTGTTTTGTTTAATATCCACATATTTTGAAAATTTCTAGTTATCTTTCTGTTATTGATTTCTAGATTAATTCTGTTGTATCTGAGAGCAAATGTATGATTCCTATTTTTTAAATTTTGTTAAGAGGTGTTTTATGGCCTAGAATGTGGTTTATTTAGCGAATGTTCTTTGTGAGCTTGAGAGAAATGGAAATGGAGAAATGGAGAGATAGATGAGAGATGGAGAGATAGATCATCTTTCTCATTTTCCTGTTTTTGAAGATCCAGTGTTGTTAAGATGCTAATGTCTCCTTTATTGTTCTAATTATTCAACATAACCGCAGTTGAAATCGTAGGAAGAGTTTTGTGGAAATTGACAAGATGAATCTAAAATGTGTGTGGAAAACAAAGAACCTTAAACAGCCCAAGATAAGATTGAAGAAGACAAAAGGTAGAGGGTTTCAGTGATCTTATTTCAAGGCTTAATATAAAGCTATAGTAATTAAGAGTGTAATACTGGTGTAAGGATACATAGAGTTATGAAATAAAAATGATTCCATAAATAGACCAATTTATATTGGTTACTTGTTTTATGATGAAGGTGCCTTGCAATACAATGAAGAAAAAGAAGGGCTTTTAAGTAAGTGATGCTGAAATTATTGGGTAACCACATAGGAAAAAATATATTCTTGACCCTTACCTAATAACCATACGCAAAATTTAATCCAAATAATTCATAAACTTATTCTTCAAGAATAAGGGGAAATAAAGACTTTCTGGGACAAGTAAAAATGGACAAAATTTGTACCCATAGACCTTCCTGGCAAGAAATGTTAAAGCAATTCTTTAAAAAGAAGGAAAGCAGTGTAAGTCAGAAACTTGAATCTACATAAAGAAAGGAAGATCATGAAAAGAAGATTCAGATCAGATCAGTTGCTCAGTCGTGTCCAACTCTTTGCAACCCCATGAATCGCAGCACGCCAGGCCTCCCTGTCCATCACCAACTCCCGGAGGTCACCGAAACTCACATCTATCGAGTCAGTGATGCCATCCAGCCATCTCATCCTCTGTTCTCCCCTTCTCCTCTTGCCTCCAATCCCTCCCAGCATCAGAGTCTTCTCCAATGAGTCAACTCTTCGCATGAGGTGACTAAAGTACTGGAGTTTCAGCTTAAGCATCATTCCTTCCAAAGAAATCCCAGGGCTGATCTCCTTCAGAATGGATTGGTTGGATCTCCTTGCAGTCCAAGGGAGTCTCAAGAGTCTTCTCCAACACCACAGTTCAAAAGCATCAATTCTTCAGCGCGCAGCCTTCTTCACAGTCCAACTGTCACATCCATATATGACCACTGGAAAAACCATAGCCTTGACTAGACGAACCTTTGTTGGCAAAGTAATGTCTCTGCTTTTGAATATGTGATCTAGGTTGGTCATAACTTTCCTTCCAAGGAGTAAGTGCCTTTTAATTTCATGGCTGCAGTCACCATCTGTAGTGATTTTGGAGCCCAGAAAAATAAAGTCTGACACTGTTTTCACTGTTTCGCAATCTGTTTCCCATGAAGTGATGGGACCAGATGACATGATCTTCGTTTTCTGAATGTTGAGCTTTAAGCCAACTTTTTCACTCTCCACTTTCACTTTCATCAAGAGGCTTTTTAGTTCCTCTTCCCTTTCTGCCATAAGGGTGGTGTCATCTGCATATCTGAGGTTATTGATATTTCTCCCAACAATCTTGATTCCAGCTTGTGTTTCTTCCAGTCCAGCGTTTCTCATGATGTACTCTGCATATAAGTTAAATAAACAGGGTGACAATATACAGCCTTGACGAACTCCTTTTCCTATTTGGAACCAGTCTGTTGTTCCATGTCCAGTTCTAACTGTTGCTTCCTGACCTGCATACAGATTTCTCAAGAGGCAGATCAGGTGGTCTGGTATTCCCATCTCTTTCAGAATTTTCCACAGTTTATTGTGATCCACACAGTCAAAGGCTTTGACATAGTCAATAAAGCAGAAATAGATGTTTTTATGGAACTCTCTTGCTTTTTCCATGATCCAGCAATGATGGCAATTTGAACTCTGGTTCCTCTGCCTTTTCTAAAACCAGCTTGAACACCAGGAAGTTCATGGTTCATATATTGCTGAAGCCTGGCTTGGAGAATTTTGAGCATTACTTTATTAGCGTGTAAGATGAGTGCAATTGTGCGGTAGTTTGAGCATTCTTTGGCATTGCCTTTCTTTGGGATTGGAATGAAAACCGACCTTTGCCAGTCCTGTGGCCACTGCTGAGTTTTCCAAATTTGCTGGCATATTGAGTGCAGCACTTTCACAGCTTCACCTTTCAGGATTTGGAATAGTTCAACTGGAATTCCATCACCTCCACTAGCTTTGTTCGTAGTGATGCTTCCTAAGGCCCACTTGACTTCACATTCCAGGATGTCTGGCTCTAGGTCAGTGATCACACCATCGTCTTTATCTGGGTCGTGAAGATCTTTTTTGTACAGTTCTGTGTATTCTTGCCATCTCTTCTTAATATCTTCTGCTTCTGTTAGGTCCATACCATTTCTGTCCTTTATCGAGCCCATCTTTGCAAGAAATGTTCCTTTGGTATCTCTGATTTTCTTGAAGAGATCCCTAGTCTTTCCCATTCTGTTGTTTTCCTCTATTTCTTTGCAGTGATCACTGAAAAAGGCTTTCTTATCTCTTCTTGTTATTCTTTGGAACTCTGCATTCAGATGTTTATATCTTTCTTTTTCTCCTTTGCTTTTTGCTTCTCTTCTTTTCACAGCTATTTGTAAGACCTCCCCAGACAGCCATTTTGCTTTTTTGCATTTCTTTTCAATGGGGATGGTCTTGATCCCTGTCTCCTGTACAATGTCATGAACCTCATTCCATAGTTCATCAGGCACTCTATCAGATCTAGGCCCTTAAATCTATTTCTCACTTCCACTGTATAGTCATAAGGTATTTGATTTATGTCATACCTGAATGGTCTAGTGGTTTTTCCTACTTTCTTCAATTTCAGTCTGAATTTGGCAATAAGGAGTTCATGGTGTGAGCCACAGTCAGCTCCTGGTCTTGTTTTTGCTGACTGTAAATCACTGCAGATGGTGACTGTAGCCATGAAATTAAAAGACGCTTACTCCTTGGAAGGAAAGTTATGACCAACCTAGATAGCATATTCAAAAGCAGAGACATTACTTTGCCGACAAAGGCTCGTCTAGTCAAGGCTATGGTTTTTCCTGTGGTCATATATGGATGTGACGGACTGTGAAGAAGGCTGAGCGCTGAAGAATTGATGCTTTTATACTGTGATGTTGGAGAAGACTCTTGAGAGTCCCTTGGACTACAAGGAGATCCAACCAGTCCATTCTGAAGGAGATCAGCCCTGGGATTTCTTTGGAAGGAATGATGCTAAAGCTGAAACTCCAGTACTTTGGCCACCTCATGCGAAGAGTTGACTTATTGGAGAAGACTCTGATGCTGGGAGGGATTGGAGGCAAGAGGAGAAGGGGAGAACAGAGGATGAGATGGCTGGATGGCATCACTGACTCGATGGATGTGAGTCTCAGTGACCTCCGGGAGTTGGTGATGGACAGGGAGGCCTGGCGTGCTGCGATTCATGGGGTTGCAAAGAGTTGGACACGACTGAGCGACTGATCTGATCTGATAGAACTTCTCCATCTTTGGCTGCAATGAACATAATCAATCTGATTTGGGTGTTGACCATCTGGTGATGTCCATGTATAGAGTCTTCTCTTGTGTTGTTGGACGAGGGTGTTTGTTATGACCAGTGTATTTTCTTGGCAAAACTCTATTAGTCTTTGCCCTGCTTCATTCCGTATTCCAAGGCCAAATTTGCCTGTTACTCCAGGTGTTTCTTGACTTCCTACTTTTGCATTCCAGTCCCCTATAATGAAAAGGACATCTTTTTTGGGTGTTAGTTCTAAAAGGTCATGTAGGTCTTCATAGAACCATTCAACTTCAGCTTCTTCAGCGTTACTGGTTAGGGCATAGACTTGGATTACTGTGATACTGAATGGTTTTCCTTGGAAACGAACAGAGATCATTCTGTCGTTTTTTTTTTTTTTTTTGATTTTTGATTTTTATTTTATTTTATTTTTTGATCAAGAATCTCTTTTATTGATTATCAGAAACATTACAAACATCTAGTATGAACAAATTGTAACATGATAGTGTTTAGTTTGAACAATTAATACATTTCAGATATAATATTATACATATTTCAATGCTATTCTCCCCAATCATCTCACCCTCTCCTGGTCCCAGAGTCCAAAAGTCTGGTCTATACATCAGTGTCTCTTTTGTTGTCTCGTAAATAGGGTTATTTTTTACCATCTTTCTAAATTCCATATATATGCGTTAGTATACTGTATTTGTGTTTTTGTTTCTGGCTTACTTCACTCTGTATAATAGGCTCCAGTTCCATCCACCTCCTTAGAACTGATTCAAATGTATTCTTTTTAATGGCTGAGTAATATTCCATTGTGTATATGTACCACAGCTTGCTTATCCATTCATCTGTGGATGGACATCTAGGTTGCTTCCACGTTCTGGCTATTGCAAACAGTGCTGCTATGAACATTGGGGTACAGGTGTCTCTTTCAATTCTGGTTTTCTCAGTGTATATGCCCAGCAGTGGGATTGCTGGATCATAAGGCAGTTCTATTCGCAGTTTTTTGAGGAATCTCCATACTGTTCTCCAAAGTGGCTGTACTAGTTTGCATTCCCACCAACAGTGCAAGAGGGTTCCCTTCTCTCCGCACCCTCTCCAGCATTTATTGCTTGTGGACTTTTGGATAGCAGCCATTCTGATTGGCGTGAAATGGTATCTCATAGTGGTTTTGATTTGCATTTCTCTGATAATGAGTGATGTTGAGCATCTTTTCATGTGTTTGTTAGCCATCTGTATGTCTTCTTTGGAGAAATGTCTATTGAGTTCTTTGGCCCATTTTTTGATTGGGTCATTTATTTTTCTGGAATTGAGCTGTAGAAGTTGCTTGTATATTTTTGAGATTAGTTGTTTGTCAGTTGCTTCATTTGCTATTATTTTCTCCCATTCTGAAGGCTGTCTTTTCACCTTGCTTATAGTTTCCTTTGTTGTGCAAAAGCTTTTTAAGTTTGATTAGGTCCCATTTGTTCATTTTTGATTTTATTTCCAATATTCTGGGAGGTGGGTCATAGAGGATCCTGCTGTGATGTATGTCAGAGAGTGTTTTGCCTATGTTTTCCTCTAGGAGTTTTATGGTTTCTGGTCTTACATTTAGCTCTTTAATCCATTTTGAGTTTATTTTTGTGTATGGTATTAGAAAGTGTTCTAGTTTCATTCATATGGAGGGGTCTTGTTTTTGTATCCATTCAGCCAGTCTCTGTCTTTTGGTTGGGGCATTCAACCCATTTACATTTAAGGTAATTAATGATAAATATGATCCCGTTGCCATTTACTTTGTTGTTTTGGGTTTGAATTTATATATCCTTTTTGTGTTTCCTGTCTAGAGAATGTCCTTTAGTATTTGTTGGAGAGCTGGTTTGGTGGTGCTGAATTCTCTCAGCTTTTGCTTGTCTGTAAAGGTTTTGATTTCTCCTTCATATTTGAATGAGATCCTTGCTGGGTACAATAATCTGGGCTGTAGGTTCTTTTCTTTCATCACTTTAAGTATGTCTTGCCATTCCCTCCTGGCTTGGAGAGTTTCTATTGAAAGATCAGCTGTTATCCTTATGGGAATTCCCTTGTGTGTTATTTGTTGTTTTTCCCTTGCTGCTTTTAATATTTGTTCTTTGTGTTTGATCTTTGTTAATTTGATTAATATGTGTCTTGGGGTGTTTCGTCTTGGGTTTATCCTATTTGGGACTCTCTGGGTTTCTTGGACTTGAGTGATTATTTCCTTCCCCATTTTAGGGAAGTTTTCAACTATTATCTCCTCTAGTATCTTCTCATGGTCTTTCTTTTTGTCTTCTTCTTCTGGGACTCCTATGATTCGAATATTGTAACGTTTAATATTGTCCTGGAGGTCTCTGAGATTGTCCTCATTTCTTTTAATTCGTTTTTCTTTTTTCTCCTCTGATTCCTTTAATTCTGCCATTCTATCTTCTAATTCACTAATTCTATCTTCTGCCTCTGTTATTCTACTATTTGTTGCCTCCAGAGTGTTTTGGATCTCATTTATTGCATTATTCATTATATGTTGACTCTTTTTTATTTCTTCTAGGTCCTTGTTAAATCTTTCTTGCATCTTCTCAATGCTTTTCTCCAGACTATTTATCCATGATTCCATTTTGCTTTCCAGATTTTGGATTAATTTCACTATCATTATTCGGAATTCTTTATCAGGTAGGTTCGCTATTTCTTCCTCTTTTGTTTGGTTTGGTGGGCTTTTATCCTGTTCCTTTACCTGCTGGGAATTCTTCTGTCTTTTCATCTTGTTTAAATTGCTAAGTTTGGGGCGTCTTTACTGTATTCTGGTAGTCTGTGGAGTTCTCTTTATTGTGGCGTTTCTGCACTATATGTGGGTTTGTACCGGTGGCTTGTCGAGGTTTCTTGTTTATGGAAGCTTGTATCGGTGTTCTGGTGGGTGGAGCTGGATTTCTTTTCTCTGGGGTGCAGTGGAGTGTCTAGTAGTGAGTTATGAGATGTCTATGCTTTTGGGGTCGCTTTGTGTAGCCTGTGTATTGGAGCTCAGGCTGTGTTCTTGTTTTTCTGGAGAATTTGCTTGGTATGTCTTGTTGTGGAACTTGCTGGTCTTTGTGTGATGCTTGGTTTCAGAGTAGGTATGGAGGCTTTTAATGAGCTCCTGTCAATTAGTGTTTCGTGGGATCAGGGTATGGACTTAAGCCTCCTGGTTCCAGTTATTGGTCTTATTTTTACAGTAGTCTCAAAAACTTCTTCTTCTATAATGCATTCCACAACTGGACTGCTCAGAGATGTTCACGGAATTATACATAGAAGGAAAAAGGGAGGAAGGAGACAGAGGTGGTCAGGAGGATAAAAGGAGGGAGTGTGAAGGAGAGAGACAGATCTAGTCAGTAATCAGTAAAGAAAAGAAAAAAGGAAAGGAAAAAAGCAAAGGACAAAAAGGAAAAAAGAAAAAAAAAAAAAACAAAAAACAAAACAGGGTCGCAAAAGTTATATCTAAATATGGAGATTAAAGAAGTACTAGAGGATAAAAAAATAATAATAATAAAAAAATAAAAGAAACAAAACAAACAACAACAAAAAAAAATTGAAAGGGAAAAAAAAATTTTTGTTTTCCTTTTTCCAATTAAAAAATAATAAAAATTTAAAAAATATATATATATTAAAAAAAGAAAAGAAAAAAAAGGAAATAATGATGGTAAAAATAGTAACAATATATATAAGAGTTTCTCTATTATTGTTGTGGGTTCAGTTCATTTTCAGCTAGTTCCTTGTTCCGGCTTAAACTTCTCAAGATCTATAGGCCCCTTTCTCTGTGGTTGGTCTGTATAGTTCTTTGTTCTGTGCACGGTTCGGCGGTGTTCTGGGCCAAGGCCCGCCACTCGTGTGGTCGGCGCTGCACAATCTGGATTGCCGGCCCAAACTACTCCAGTTAGGCAGCACTCCAGACAATCAGGCGAACGAAGTCTGCTCTGAGGCCCGCAGAGGGGGAGGGGGTCGGCGACGGGAATGGCGGGCGGGCGGGTGGGGGAGGGGATGGGGTGGCCCTCGTGGGAGCCGCCAGCACAGCGGGCGGGGGCACGCCTGCGTGGGAGTGGCCGGCGGGGGAGCGACCAGTGGGGGAGAGTCCCGCGGGGGAGCGTCCCTCTGGGGAGCGCCGGCAGCGGAGCGTCCCGCGTGGGAACGGCCAAGGCGTCTCCCTGCCCAGCCCCGGCTCCCCAATGGCAGATGCGGGCGTTTGCAGCGGTGCTTTTCTGCTGCGGAAGTTACCGCAGGGCCCGCAGTCTGTGGGTTCTAATTGCTCAACTGTTCTCCTCCCTGTTATGATAGTCTCCGTGTTTCCCAGGTTCGGCGCAGATTCCGCAGGGAGAGTGTTTCCTGGTGTTTGGAAACTTCTCTTTTTAAGACTCCCTTCCCCGGACAGAGGTCCGCCCCTCCCTCTTTGTCTCTCTCTGGCTTCTATATTCTTTCCTACCTCCTTTAGAAGGCAGTGAGTTGCTTTTCTGGGTGTCCGACGTCCTCCGCCAGCACTCCGAAGCTGTTTGTGGTATTTACTCGGCGCCCAGATGTCCCATTGATGAATTTGTGGAGGAGAAAGCGTATTCCCCGTCCTAATCCTTCGTCATCTTCCATTCTGTCGTTTTTGAGATTGCATCCAAGTACTGCATTTTGGACTCTTTTGTTGACCATGATGGCCACTCCATTTCTTCTGAGGGATTCCTGCCCTCAGTAGTAGATATAATGATCATCTGAGTTAAATTCACCCGTTCCAGACCATTTCAGTTCGCTGATTCCTAGAATGTCGACATTCACTCTGGCCATATCCTCTTTGACCACGTGCAATTTGCCTTGATTCATGGACCTGACATTCCAGGTTCGTATGCAATATTGCTCTTTACAACATCGGACCTTGCTTCTATCACCAGTCACATCCACAGCTGGGTCTTCTTTTTGCTTTGGCTCCATCCCTTCATTCTTTCTGGAGTTATTTCTCCACTGATCTCCAGTAGCATATTGGGCCCCTTCTGACCTGGGGAGTTTCTCTTTCAGTATCCTATCATTTTGCCTTTTCATACTGTTCATGTGGTTCTCAAGGCAAGAATACTGAAGTGGTTTGCCATTCCCTTCTCCAGTGGACCACATTCTGTCAAATCTCTCCACCATGACCCGCCCATCTTGGGTTGCCCCACGGGCATGGCTTGGTTTCATTGAGTTAGACAAGGCTGTGGTCCTAGTTTGATTAGATTGACTAGTTTTCTGTGAGTATGGTTTCAGTGTGTTTGCCCTCTGATGCCCTCTGGCAACATCTACTGTCTTACTTGGGTTTCTCTTACCTTGGGCGTGGGGTATCTCTTCAGGGCTGGTCCAGCAAAGCGCAGCCATTTCTCCTTACCTTGGACAAGGGGTATCTCCTCACCGCCGCCCTTCCTGACCTTCAACGTGGGATAGCTCCTCTAGGCCCTCCTGTGCCCACGCAGCCATGGCTCCTTGTACAAATGTTCATATTCCCTCCAAAATGCTTCTCCTCTTGAATCTTTGAACCATTTCTCATTTCATTTTCGGCCTACCCCCTCCAGTACCCAGCCCAAGCTAAGAGCCGAAGCTCCCCACTCCTCCTGCACAGCGTTCTCAGCTCTTGCACCTCCTTCCTGCGCGGCCCCTTTAAGCGAACTCCGGAAAGCCCAGTGAAGATAAAAAACTTCTGGTAAAATTTAGTTATTCTAAGAGTTTGTAGCTACAAATTTTCTATGTTTGTATTATCTGTGAATAAGAAAAGTTTTACTTTTTCCCTTCTCATCCAGATGGCTCTTACTTGTTTTTACTGCCTTATGCACTGGGTGAAGCCTCTGGTACAATGTTGAAGTGGAAGTGGTGAGAGAAAACATCTTTGTCTTGTTGCCAGACATTCTTATCTCATTCCTGATTTTCAGGGCAAAGGAGTCAGTCTTTCATCATCAAATATAATATTATTAGTAGATTTTTACATAAATACCTTTTGTTAGTTTGAAAAACTTCCCCTTTTTTTCAAGTTTTATTAGAATTTTTAAAAGTCAGGAAAGGTACTGAGTGTTATATAATTTTAAGCCCTTATTGAGATAATCAATAACCTTTCCATTTACACTGGACTCTTGCACAACACAGGGATTTAGGGACGCCAACCCTAACCCTAATTTTCTGTGAGGCTGAAAATCCATGAATAGATAATTTATAGTCAGCCCATCTGTGTACAGGGTTCCTCTGTATCTCCTGCATATTGGAGGATTCAACCAATTGCAGATTGTGCTGTACTGTAGTATTTGCTATTGAAAAAAATCTGAGTAAAAGTGGACCCCAGCAGTTCAAACCTGTGTTTGAGGGTCAGCCTGTATTCTCTTAATGTAATTAATTTCACCAATTTATGAAAAATATACCAACCTTACATACTTGGGATAAGTCTCACCTGATTACAGTTTGGCATATATAAATAAATAATAAATAATGGGTTTGATTTGTTAATATTTTGATAATGATTTTTTTTTAATGTCTTTTCTCTGGAGGGATACAGGTCTACAAGTCTTTTCTTGTAATGTCTTTGTCAAGTTTTGGTACCAGTGTCCTGTTTGTTCATAAAACAAGTTGGGAATTATTGCTTCTTCCTCTAAACAATTGTGTAAGAATGGTTTACTTTTTCAACAAATATTAATAGAGTTTACCAGTGATAGCATCTGGGCCTAGAGTTTCTTTGGGACTGAAAGTTATATTTACTTTTGTGTCAGTTTAGGAAAAGAATTCATCCATTTCTTCAAAGTTTTATAGTTATTCAGAATAATTATATTTAATAATTTTAATTATTTACAATAATCTTGTATCCTTTTAAAAAATCAGCAGGGATCTGTAGTGATTTCCTCTCTTTTCTGATATAGATAATATATATTTTCTTTCTTTACCAGTCTTGCTAGTGTTTTATTAATTTTATTAGTATTTTCAAAGAATGAACCATTGGATATGTTATTGTCCCTATTTTATGTTTGTCTTCTATTTCATTGATTTTTGTTGTTGTTGTTGTTTTTATATTTCTTCTCTTGTTTCTAATTTCTTGGCCATAACTGTTAATTTTATTTTGACTTCTGAGATGGAAACTTGATCTTATTTAAAATCTTTTTTCCCCTGCTGCTGCTAAGTCACTTCAGTCGTGTCCGACTCTGTGTGACCCCACAGATGGCAGCCCACCAGGCTCGCCCATCCCTGGGATTCTCCAGGCAAGAACACTGGAGTGGGTTGCCATTTCCTTCTCCAGTGCATGAAAGGGAAAAGTGAAAGTGAAGTCGCTCAGTCGTGTCTGACTCCTAGCAACCCCATGGACTGCAGCCCACCAGGCTCCTCCATCCATGGGATTTGCCAGGCAAGAGTACTGAAGTGGGGTGCCATTGCCTTCCCCTAATGAGCATTTAAACTGTCAATTACCCTCTTAAACACTGCTTTAGCTGTCTCCCACAAATTTTGATACATTGTTGTTCATTATTGTTTGGCTAAAAAATATTTTCCAATTTCCAACATGACTTCCTTCCTCAGTTCTTTAGTTATCTTTCTGTTACTGATTTCTGGCTTAATTCTGCTGTGGTCAGTGAACATTTTTATGTGGGTTTCAAACTTTTGAAATGTGTTGAGACTTGCTTTATGTTTGCATACATAGTATTTTGTAAATATTTAAGTATACTTGAGTGTGTTCTATAGTGGTTGAACATAGTATTTCACAAATATCATTTCGATCAAATTGGTTGATAGTTTTTATTATATGACAGACTTTTTAAAAAATGCATTCTGGTTTAATCAGCACCATGACTCTTATGAGGTGGTGTTAGCATCCATCTTATGGATGAGATGCCTGGCTTGTCCTTGGCAGAGGAGGTGGCCTGGGTGTGTTTATAAAAGGACCATAGGTATTAAAGTTGGCCCTACCCTTTACTCTCATACAGAGAGCATGACAGGAGAGAAATGGCTACCTGTTTCCTAGGAAGGACTTATCGCTGTCTGGAATTTAACTCCCTTGACTTTGTTTCTACAGCCTTTCAATGTCTTAAAATATGATATTTGGTTTTGTTTCTATTTTTTTCTATTTGTTGTGGCAGGAGCCTGCTCCTACTATTTATAAACTAACCTAACACTAAATCGTGTATAAAGTTTCTCTGTAGCCTTCTATGGTGAAAATATATAAAGGTGAATTAGGAAAAAATATCTACCCACTGGCAGAAATAGATGAAAAAAGGCTTGTATGTAGTAACTTGGGCTTTGGATGGGAGGAGAAATATCAATGTGTTTGCCTTCTAGGTGTTTACTTTAGGTTCAATTTCCTGGTTACCAGTTCTGTCTTATCTTTAGCTGTCTTTCTCAGCTGAGAAAATAATATAAAAATTGGTCTAAGCTTTTGATACTTCTGCCTGGTACATGCAAATGCCAAAACACTTGGAAGAAATTCTCCAAGAAAAAGAACTCGCACTAAAGATGAGTTCCTAAAAAGAGATAGAACTCATATGGAGACAATCTACTATGAGTGACAAAAGTCAGGAATATAGAACAGTAAGAAATTGAGATGATTGAACCACACTCTGAAAAACATAAACATGTTTGCAGTGGTCAAAGACACAATGCTGCTGCTAAGTCGCTTCAGTCGTATCCGACTCTGTGCGACCCCAGAGATGGCAGCCCACCAGGCTCCACCATCCCTGGGATTCTCCAGGCAAGAACACTGGATTGGGTTGCCATTTCCTTCTCCAATGCATGAAAGTGAAAAGTGAAAGTGACGTCGCTCAGTCGTGTCCGACTCTCAGCAACCCCATGGATTGCAGCCTACCAGGCTCCTCCATCCATGGGATTTTCCAAGCAAGAGTACTGGAGTGGGGTGCCATTGCCTTCTCCGCAAAGACACAATAGAAGGGATTAAAATCCTAGAAAAGAATGCACTGTTAGGGAAATACCAGGCCAGTTTTATAGACCCAAATAGAACTTTTAGAAAAGGAAAAGAAGTGCTTGAATAGCTAGCTAGAGATTGCTGACAAGAAAACTGGTGGCTAAATCTAGGGTAGATCCTCAGAAAGCAGTAAAAATTGATAGAGATGGGGATGAAAGACAATAAGAGCAAGGTGGAAGGAAGACAGCTAACATATAACCAAGGATACCAGAAAGAAAGAAAAGAGAAAATGCAAAACAGATGAAGTTTGAAAAGGTAGTGTTTGAAAAAGTTTCCAAGTTGATTAAAATTGGGAATCTTTATATTTAAGAAACAATGAAATAAACAGAATAAATAAAATTAGACATCTAGACACAGAAGTAAACATGAATGTCAGAGACAAAACACACATACACGATCTTAAATGCAACTGGAGATGTGACAGGAGAAATTTTCACTTTGAGGTATGGGGAAGTCATTCTGGCCTATTTGTAATTTAACTTAGACTTTATGCTAACCAGAACAGCCTTTTAATGGCCTATCAGGTATACACTGTTAATCTGATTAAATTAAATTAAAGAAAAGAATGCATTAAAAAAATAAAAATGGAGTAACTGTGGTTCAGGAATCCAGAAGGGAGCTGGGTGGCCATTGTGGATGTGCTTTCAGCCACATTCTGCATCACTGAGAACCTGAATTTTATGAACTGTATCAGACTCAAGGACACCACCAAGTATTCTCAAAACAGTATCTGCTAAGCAGCCAGCATCTGTGGTCTCAAAGTCTCTTCTCATAGCTATGCAGCCATTTTGAACCCCAGCCAATCCTTGCCTAACAAGCACCCTTATTTTTTTTTTTTACCAGTGATAATTATAAGTCTTGACCAACAATGTATGTAATTTTGTGGGTTTTGCCTTTATAATCCTCGCCTTTTATAGTCCGGGGAACGCAATTCCAGTGCTTCTTGAATCTGTGTCTCCTGGGCTATAGTTCTCAGTTTGGCTCAAATAAAACTCTTTTCTATTCCTGTTATAGTTTGGCTTATTGGTTATTTCTGTAAACAGAAGGAAGACATTTACCTAGAAAAATAATATTTAGACCAAAAACAGCAATAATAGAATCCAGAAATCAATGGAATCATATTTTAAATATTAAAAAAGTAATTATCGTTAGAAACTATACAAAATAAACTGTCATCCAAAAATAAGAGTAAAAAAACTGAAGAAATGTGATTTATCACTCATAGAGTGTTTAAAAATACTTGAGCATGTCCTACAGAAGGAAGGAAATTGAACCCAGAAGGGAAGAGTGAGATGCAGTAAACAATGGTAAAGAATGTAATGAGCAAATATGAGTGTTAACTTAGATTACCAGGTAAGCACTGACTTCATAAAGTAATAATAATAATGACAAATTTGTAAGGTATAAAAGATAAAGTTGGAATAAAATAGTATGTAACAATTAAAATGGGGTGAATTATAAATTCTTTTAAGGTTTTTGTACTTGGGAGAAGGATGACAGCTCTCATGTTTGACTTCAAGCCTCAAAAAAATAAAAAAAACAAACCAACAACAACACGTTAACAAGTACAATAGAAATAGGATCTAAATCAGCCTATGTGGTGAGAGAAGAATAAAGAAAATATACAATTGGCCAATAATTGCTTATTGTATTGAATCAAGAGATCCTCGGCATTGTTATCCATCAGGGAAATGCAAATCCAAGACTCCATGAGATGATTATGATCAAATAAATAATAAGTGTTGTGGAGAAATCAGAACCCTCATATACTACTAGTGGGAATGTAAAATGGAGCATCTACCTTGAAAAACAGCCTGGAAGTTCCTCAAAAAGTTAAACATAGAGGCACTCTTTGATCTAGCAATTTTACTCCTACTGCTGCTAAGTCACTTCCGTCATGTCCGACTCTGTGCGACCCCACAGATGGCAGCCCACCAGGCTCCCCCGTCCCTGGGATTCTCAATGCTCAATTAGTTTGCTGTAGTGGCTTAGAGGATAAAGCGTCTGCCCACAATGCGGGAGACCTGGGTTCGATCCCTGGGTAGGGAATATCACCTGGAGAAGGAAATGGCAACCCACTCCAGTACTCTTGCCTGGAAAATCCGATGGATGGAGGAGCCTGATAGGCTATAGTCCGTGGGGTCGCAAAGAGTCGGACATGACTGAGCGACTTCACTTCACCTCTTCATGCCCAAAGGATTGAAAGCATATGTTTATACAAACACTTGTACCTAAGTATTCATAGCAACATTATTCATAATTGGCAAAGGTGGAAACAATCCCCGTGATTATCACTTGATGAGTGGATAAACAAAATGAAGTACATCCTTACAATGGGATAATATTTGGCCATAAGAAGGAATGAAAGATTGATACATGCTCCAATATGGATGGGCCTTAAAAAAAGTATGTATGCTTACTGAAAGAAACCAATCACAAAAGCCATACAGCAATACATTGAGATTTGAAGGGGGCCTAATTTATCATTCCCCTCTCCCTCTCATAGCCCCCAAAGGATAATCTTACTTAAAATTTGAGAACACTCCGTGGAAAATAAAAGAACTCAGAAACTGCTGAGGCTCCGAGTTTCAATTTCCTTTCCCAAACTCATTAAGTAGGTAAGTCATTCTTTCCCCTTGGGGAGGAGTGAGTGATGGAGACTGGAGAAAGATGCCAGATATGGTTCTCCTATACTTTTTCTTCCTTTTTCTTCTTGGCAACCTTTGTCAACATTGCATGGTGCATTCACTCATTGATTCATTCACCAGATGATTATTAAGCACCCACCATAGGGAAAATGCATAGTGAAAAATGTAAAGATTGGGCTGCAGCTTTAGGGAGCTAGCATTTTGTTTAGGGGGATGACAACACTAAATATTTCAACAGTTAAACAGCAGTCAGCCCCTTTCAGTACTGGATGTTCCAAAGCTCAGTCCTGCAATTCTTCTTGACTTCAATTTCCACTCACTTACTTGTTGAGCTCATATCTCAGGACTGAAATAATGCCAAGGACTCCACCCTCAACCTTTCTCTTGAACTCTGGTCTAGTCTGTCTGTTTTTAAAAAATGAATATTTAAAAACCATCTTAAATTTATCTCTAAAATCAATCTCTGATCTCCCTCCCTCCACCTGTCCCCAACCAAATCTACTCATGTCTCAGTTTTCCCAGGAGCTGGTATCTCCATTGCTCAAAAAACTTGAGGTTTTGTCTTTTCATGAAACACATCTAATCCACCTGAAAATCCTGCTAGTTTTACCTTCAAAATATGTCTAGAATTTTATGCTATTTCATTATCTCCACCACTGTCATCCTGGTCAAGGTCACCATCATTTCTTGCCTGGCTGATTATAATAATCTTCTAACTCCTGCTTCTGCTTTGACCCCTAAGGTCTGTTTCCAACACAGCAGCTAGAGTGAATCCTAAAGGTTAAGTCAGGTTGTGTCATATCACGTAAACCCTCTAGCGATTCTTCTTTGGGCTTAAAGGAACATCCAGAGTGCTTACAGTGGCGTCCAGCGTCCTCTGTGATCTGGCCCCTGCTCCCTCTTTGACTTCCTCTCCACCTATTCTTGCTCATGTCCATTTCCTTCCCTTCACATTGGATTCCACATTGCTCCTCAACCTGCTGAGCACACTCCTGCCTTATGGCTTTTGCAGTTTCTTCCATTTGAGCAGGCAGCTCGCCTTCAAATACCAGCATGGTTTCCTCTCTTGCTTCTTAAGGGTTTCCATTCAAAACTGAGAGAGACTACCCTTAACGTTCCCTACATCCCTCATTAAAATCTGATGTAATTTCATTACTTATGTGTTTATTGAGAAAGAATGCTTCAGGAACGCAGGAGCTGTTTTATTCCTCATGTTTCTAACTAGTGCCTTATGTCAGCTTCTGGCATATGAATGCTCAGTGTATATTGTTGAATGAATGAATCATTTCATATCTGTCCCAGGCATCAAAATAGAAACGTTGTAAGGCATTGCATACCTCACTGCCAGATAAGTAATGTACATTTTGGTGATATTATGATATATAAATTAATGATTCATATCTTCTATAGTAATATTATAACGTGATTAAATGTAATATTATATATTAATACATGTATATTCTTTTCAGATTTTTCCCATTGTAAGTTATTATAAGATATTGAATATAGTTTGCTGTGCTATACAGTAGGACCTTGTTGTTTATTTTATATAAAGTAATGTGTATCTGTTACTCCCAAGCTTCTAATTTATCCCTCCTCCTCTTCCCCCTTTGGTAATCTTGAGTTTATTTTCTATGTTGTGAGTGTTTATGCTTTGCACTCAGTATGCCAGCAAATTTGGAAAACTCAGCAGTGGCCACAGGACTGGAAAAGGTCAGTTTTCATTCCAATCCCAAAGAAAGGCAATGCCAAAGAATGCTCAAACTACCGCACAATTGTACTCATCTCACACACTACTAAAGTAATGCTCAAAATTCTCCAAGCCAGGCTTCAACAGTACATGAACCGTGAACTTCCAGATATTCAAGCTGGATTTAGAAAAGGCAGAGGAACCAGAGATCAAATTGCCAACATCTGCTGGATCATGGAAAAAGCAAAAGAGTTCCAGAAGAACATCTATTTCTGCTTTATTGACTATGTCAAAGCCTTTGACTGTGTGGATCACAACAAGCTATGGAGAATTCTGAAAGAGATGGGAATACCAGACCACCTGACCTGCCTCTTGAGAAATCTGTATGCAGGTCAGGAAGCAATAGTTAGAACAGGACATGGAATAACAGACTGGTTCCAGACAGAGAAAAGAGTATGTCAAGGCTGTGTATTGTCACCCTGCTTATTTAACTTATTTGCAGAGTACATCATGAGAAACGCTGGACTGGAAGAAGCACAAGCTGCAATCAAGATTGCCAGGAGAAATGTTAATAACAGATATGCAGATGACACCACCCTTATGGCAGAAAGTGAAGAGGAACTAAAAAGCCTCTTGATGAAAGTAAAAGAGAAGAGTGAAAAGGTTGGCTTAAAGCTCAACATTCAGAAAACGAAGATCATGGCATCTGGTCCCATCACTTCTTGGCAAATAGATGGGGAAACAGTAGAAACAGTGACAGACTTTATTTTGGGGGGCTCCAAAATCACTGTAGATGGTGACTGCAGCCATGAAATTAAAAGACACTTACTCCTTGGAAGAAAAGCTATGACCAATCTAGACAAGCATATTCAAAAGCAGAGACATTACTTTGCCAAAAAAGGTCCGTCTAGTCAAAGCTATGATTTTTTTCAGTAGTCAAGTATGGATTTGAGAGTTGAGATGTAAAGAAAGCTGAGTGCCAAAGAATTATCACTTTTGAACTGTGATGTTGGAGAAGACTCTTAGGAGTCCCTTGGACTGCAAGGATATTCAGTCAGTCCATCCTAAAGGAAATCAGTCCTGAATATCCATTGGAAGGATTGATGGTGAAGCTGAAACTCCAATACTTTGGCCACCTGATGCAAAGAACTGAATCATTTGAAAAGACCCTGGTACTGGGAAAGATTGAAGGCAGGAGGAGAAGGGGATGACAGAGGATGAGCTGGTTGGATGGCATCACCGATTCAATGGACATGAGTTTGAGTAAACTCCAGGAGTTGGTGATGGACAGGGAGGCCTGGCGTGCTGCAGTCCATGGGGTTGCAGAGTCAGACACGACTGAGCAATTGAACTGACCTGAACTGAGTGTTTATGCTTTGTAAATAAGTTCATTTATACAATTTTTATAGATTCCACATATAAGTGATATGATATTTGTCTTTCTTTAACTTAATTCACTTAATATGATAATCTCTAGGTCCATCTGTGTTGCTGATAATTGCCTATTATTTTTATTGTCATTACCATTCTAATAATTATATGCAACAGTCATCTGTTCATTATTATATATAACAGGCAAGATTGATGTCCTATTATTTTATTTAGGTTAATAACAAAACCTGACATGAGTAATGGGTAAAACATGAGGAAATGGGACAATTGAAAGGAAGAGAGTGGGAGTTAAACTTTCCTTCCTATATGACTTACATCATTTAAAAAAAGTCATTTCATTACTGTGTTTCCTATTCTAGTTAGTATATTCAATTCATATAGAGCAGAAATTTCCTAAACCAAATCTATGTTTTCCAGTTGACATGCAAAAAAGTAATTTCTTATGAGAAAAAGCATTTTGGTCATACACGTGGTATACTGGAAATTGATTAGGGTTGATTAATCTGTCCTGCAAAAATCTTTACAGGAATGAGTGAAAATATTTTAACAACTTCTGCTTCTTGGAATTACTTGCCAATATTATCTTATTTTACCTGGTACCTCCTCTTTCTATACGATGAATTATATTTTCATGACCAGAGTTAATATCTGTTTGAATTTTCTGTTAACAATGTGCTTGATTACGGAGGGCTTTTGGCATAAAAGCACTACTGATTTGGTTGAAGTTCCTACTTAAGTGTTTTCTTAAATTTCTTCACATGGTTACACAATGTAAAGCAAGGAACATTTCCTGAGATAGAGAACCTAAGCAACAAAAACAAATATGTCCATTCAACACATTTATTCAAAGCTATGAGCCAAATGTATTGTGAGGAACTGAACATTCAAAGAATGAATAAGACCCTCCTGCAAGGATCTGTGTTGCAAAACTGACTCAGTGACTGGAGTGTACATTACTGATATCAAATTCTGACCTTTGTTCATGGTCATGGATGTTATTTGTAGGAATAGTTCTGGAAGCACAGGTTTTCTGCATTCTTATGTAGTGACTTAAAGCAGCTGACTTGCCCAAGGGCTGAAGAATACACTAGAATATCCCTGCGATCACCATCTGTTTTTTTAATATATTTGCAATAATATGTTTTGTTTTTTGCTAGTGAAGCAGTAGTCTGTTTTAGTTTTACGCTATGAGATGGAAGGGTCTTCAGGATGATGCAGTGTAGGGTCGGGTATTTGGCAGTTTCAAGACTGCCTGGGAATCAGGCTTTAGGTAACCATCTAGGGAACCATAAACAAGTGACTCTAGGTCTCAGTTTGTGAAAATAGCTCAGTCATGTCCAACTCTTTGCAACCCTATAGACTGTAGTCCACCAGGCTTCTCTGTCATGGGATTCTCTAGGCAAGAATACTGGAGTGGACGGCCCTTCCCTTCTTCAGGGAATCTTCCTGAAACGGGGTCTCCTGCACTGCAGGCAGATTCTTTACCTTCTGATCCCCCAGGGAAGACGCTTGCGTGCGTCTCAGTTTGCCCATTTTTAAAACAGAACAGCTGGATTGCATCAGCAGGTCTCAAAGTGAATATGCATACCAGTCACCTGGGATTTTGCAAAAATGCAGACTCCTATTCAGAAGGTTGGGGGTGGGGCCTGAGACTCTGCATTTCTAACAGGCTCTCAGGTAGTGAACACCCCTGCTGCTGGACCATGGTCCACACTCTGAGTGGTCAGGGTGAGAGTAGCAATATCCAATTCAAAGATAAGGTGAGCTATATATGTAATTTTAAATGTCTAGAAGCACATTTGAAAGGTAAACATAAATACGTGAGATTAATTTTAATGACATTTTATTTAATCTTACCTAATCAAAACTATCTTTCAGTTCAGTTCAGTCGCTCAGTTGTGTCCAATTCTTTGAGACTCCATGAATTGCAGCACATCAGGCCTCCCTGTCCATCACCAACTCCCGGAGTTCACTCAAACTCACATCCATCGAGTCGGTGATGCCATCCAGCCATTTCATCCTCTGTCGTCCCCTTCTCCTCCTGCCCCCAATCCCTCCCAGCATCAGAGTCTTTTCCAATGGGTCAACTCTTCTCATGAGGTGGCCAAAGTCCTGGAGTTTCAGCTTTAGCATCATTCCTTCCAAAGAAATCCCAGGGCTGAATCTCCTTCAGAACGGACTGCTTGGATCTCCTTGCAGTCCAAGGGACTCTCAAGAGTCTTCTCCAACACCACAGTTCAAAAGCATCAATTCTTCGGCGCTCAGCTTTCTTCACAGTCCAACTCTCACATCCATACATGACCACTGGAAACACCATAGCCTTAACTAGATGGACCTTTGTTGGTAAAGTAATGTCTCTGCTTTTGAACATGCTATCTAGGTTTACATGTCATCAATATAAACATCATGAATGGAATATTTTGAATTCTTTTTTTCAACATTAAGTCTTTGATATCTGTTGTGTATTTTACTTAACGGCACATCTCAGTTTGGACTAGCCACATATTAGGTGCTCAGTAGCCTTGTGTGTGCTGCTGTTTAAGACTGTATGGGGCTAGAACATCTCTGCTGCCGGTTTCAGTCCTGGTAACATGCTTGTCTTCCTTATATTTCTTGATTCTTGTCTCCAGGTGGCGCTAATGTTCTTTGATTCGTCCTTGAATTTTTTTTTTTTTTTTGCTACAGGAGAGCTCTACAAACGGTCACTTAACATATTTATTTATTTAGTCTAGTTCCTTCTCTTAATTCATTCATCCCATAGTATATGTTTATAGGCTATACTAATGGTTATTATATTATATTCTCTGAAACTTTATCCACTAACTAAAATGCAATAAAATTATTATTAAGTATGCGGAGAAGGTGATGGCACCCCACTCCAGTGCTTTTGCCTGGAAAATCCCACAGATGGAGGAGCCTGGTAGGCTGCAGTCCATGGGGTCTCTAAGAGTCGGACATGACTGAGCGACTTCACTTTCTCTTTTCACTTTCATGCATTGAAGAAGGAAATGGCAACCCACTCCAGTGTTCTTGCCTGGAGAATCCCAGGGATGGGGAAGCCTGGTGGGCTGCCGTCTGTGGGGTCACACAGAGTCGGACATAACTGAAGTGACTTAGCATAGCATAGCATAGCATATGCCAAAGTGAATTACAGAAGGACTACTTAAAGTCATTCTTGGGGGGTATAGCTATATAAGACTGATCACTGATTATATGCAAGATGGTGACCAGCTATTTAACAGAACTAATGTAGAAACAGGAAAATTGCTGACTAGTTTATAAAAGATTTAAATAATAACTTTGTGACATGGTTGTTTTATGAAAGGGAGGAAGGTATTTCTCTTCCTTCAGTTTTATCTGATATAGGATGACTGATACTCTGTAGGGTGATTTAGGTGTTGAATTTTCTGGAAGGGAAATGATGCTTATAAAAACCTTTATTTCAACTGTATAATTTTGTGTATATGCCAGGCATACTATAGAGATTACATTTTCTAGAAGAATAATTTTAATACTCAGACTTAGTTTTAAGAAGGTATGTCCAGGACTTCCCTGGTGATTCAGTGGCTAAGACTCCATGCTCCCAGTGCAGTGGGGCAGGATTCAATCCCTGGTCAGGGAACTAGATCCTGCATGCCACATCTAAGAGTTAGCCTGTGGCAGCTAAGACCAAGTCCTCAGTCATGTCCAGCTCTTTGTGATCCCATGGACTGTAGCCTGCCAGGCTCCTCTGTCCATGGAATTTTCCAAGCAAGACTACTGGAGTGGGTTGCCATTTCCTGCTCCAGGGGACCTTCCCAACCCAGGATCGAACCCATGTCCTGTGTCTCCTGCCCTGGTAAGTGGGTTCTTTACCACTGCACTGCCAGGTAAGCCCGGAGACCCAGCATGGCAAAATAAAACATCCAGGGTTTTTAAAAGCTTGATATTATTTCTTTTGTCTGCTTATGACTCTAATATTAACCAAAATGTCAGGTATCATGAACGAGTAGTTTAAATGTGTTAACCCATCCTCACAGTAAACCAGTGAGGTAGATACTTTTATTATCTCCACATTTCAAGTGAGGAAATGGATGCTCTAGAGATTAAATTGTTTGTCCTGGGCACATGACTATTAAGAACTCCCTTCCACACAGTTGAACCCTCAAGTTCCTTCCCTTAACTACAATACTGTATGGAGGAGACTCTCTTCCTCTGTCTTAAGCTGAATTGGCTGATCACTCTACAAAACAGTCAACAAAACTACAGTCTACAGTGTCCAAATCTATAATATCCGTAATGTGCAGGGGATTGGCTTTTATGATGATAAGCCATACATGTTTAAAACAAGTTTAGAGGGCTAAAGGCTCAACTATCTTTGATCTTAGTTCTCATTTGACTAGTAACTGTATATATACTGAGTAACCTGAAAACTGTTTTCAGTGAGACAGAGCAAATGGGGATCTCTTTCATGGTTGAATAGGTTGAATTCATGACATGATTTCATGATAACTCACATCACAAATATAAATTTCTTCCACTTAACCATTGTAAGCAAAAACAATACCCAGTTGTTGATGTGACTGGTGATAGAAGCAAGGTCCGATGATGTAAAGAGCAATATTGGATAGGAACCTGAATGTTAGGTCCATGAATCAAGGCAAATTGGAAGTGGTCAAACAGGAGATGGCAAGAGTGAACGTTGACATTCTAGGAATCAGTGAACTAAAGTGGACTGGAATGGGTGAATTTAACTCAGATGACCATTATATCTACTATTGAGGGCAGGAATCCCTCAGAAGAAATGGAGTAGTCATCATGGTCAACAAAAGAGTCTGAAATGCAATACTTGGATGCAATCTCAAAAATGACAGAATGATTTCTGTTCGTTTCCAAGGCAAACCATTCAGTATCACAGTAATCCAAGTCTATGCCCCAACCAGTAATGCTGAAGAACCTGAAGTTGAATGGTTCTATGAAGACCTATAAGACCTTTTAGAACTAACACCAAAAAAAGATGTCCTTTTCATTATAGGGGACTGGAATGCAAAAGTAGGAAGTCAAGAAATGCGTGGCATAACAGGCAAATTTGGCCTTGGAATACGAAATGAAGCAGGGCAAAGGCTAACAGAGTTTTGCCAAGAGAATGCACTGGTCATAGCAAACACCCTCTTCCAACAACACAAGAGAAGATTCTACACATGGACATCACTCGATGGTCAACACCCAAATCAGATTGATTATATTCTTTGCAGCCAAAGATGGAGAAGCTCTATACAGTCAGCAAAAACAAGACCAGGAGCTGACTGTGGCTCAGACCATGAACTCCTTATTGCCAAATTCAGACTTAAATTGAAGAAAGTAGGGAAAACCACTAGACCGTTCAGGTATGACCTAAATCAAATCCCTTATGATTATACAGTGGAAGTGAGATATAGATTTAAGGGCCTAGATCTGATAGAGTACCTGATGAACTATGGACAGATGTTTGTTACATTGTACAAGAGACAGGGATCAAGACCAACCCCATGGAAAAGAAATGCAAAAAAGCAAAATGGCTGTCTGGGGAGGCCTTACAAATAGCTGTGAACAGAAGAGAAGCCAAAAGAAAAGGAGAAAAGGAAAGATATAAGCATCTGAATGCAGAGTTACAAAGAATAGCAAGAAGAGATAAGAAAGCCTTCTTCAGTGATCACTGCAAAGAAATAGAGGAAAACAATAGAATGGGAAAGACTAGAGATCTTTAAAAGAAAATTAGAGATACCAAGGGAACATTTCTTGCAAAGATGGGCTCGATAAAGGACAGAAATGGTATGGACCTAACAGAAGCATAAGATATTAAGAAGAGGTGGCAAGAATACACAGAAGAACTGTACAGAAAAAATCTTCATGACCAAGATAATCACGATGGTGTGATCACTGACCTAGAGCCAGACATCCTGGAATGTGAAGTCAAATGGGCCTTAGAAAGCATCACTATGAACAAAGCTAGTGGAGGTGATGGAACTCCAGTGGAACTCTTTCAAATCCTGAAAGATGATGCTGTGAAAGTGCTGCACTCAATATGCCAGCAAATTTGAAAAACTCAGCAGTGGCCACAGGGCTGGAAAAGGTCAGTTTTCATTCCAATCCCAAAGAAAGGCAATGCCAAAGAATGCTCAAACTACTGCACAGTTACACTCATCTCACACTCTAGGAAAGTAATGCTCAAAATTCTCCAAGCCAGGCTTCAACAATACGTGAACCATGAACTTCCTGATGGTCAAGCTGGTTTTAAAAAAGACAGAGGAACTAGAGATCAAATTGCCAACATCCACTGGATCATGGAAAAAGCAAGAGAGTTCCAGAAAAACGTCTATTTCTGCTTTATTGACTATGTCAAAGCCTTTGACTGTGTGGATCACAATAAACTGTGGAACATTCTGAAAGAGATGGGAATACCAGACCACCTGACCTGCCTCTTGAGAGACCTATATGCAGGTCAGGAAGCAACAGTTAGAACTGGACATGGAACAACAGACTAGTTCCAAATAGGAAAAGGACATGGAACAACAGACTAGTTCCAAATAGGAAAAGGAGTTCGTCAAGGCTGTATATTGTCACCCTGTTTATTTAACTTATATGCAGAGTACATCATGAGAAATGCGGGGCTGGAAGAAGCACAAGCTGCAATCAAGATTGCCAGGAGAAATATCAATAACCTCAGATATGCAGATGACACCACCCTTAGGGCAGAAAGTGAAGAGGAACTAAAGAGCCTCTTGATGAAAGTGAAAGAGGAGAGTGAAAAAGTTGGCTTAAAGCTCAACATTCAGAAAATGAAGATCGTGGCATCTGGTCCCATCACTTCATGCGAAATAGATGGGGAAACAGTGGGAACAGTGTCAGACTTTATTTTTGGGGGCTCTAAAATCACTGCATATAGTGACCGCAGCTGTGAAATTAAAAGACGCTTTACTCCTTGGAAGGAAAGTTATGACCAACCTAGACAGCATATTCAAAAGCAGAGACATTACTTTGCTAACAAAGGTCCGTCTAGTCAAGGCTATGGTTTTTCCAGTGGTCACGTATGGATGTGAGAGTTGGACTGTGAAGAAGACTGAGCGCCGAAGAATTGATGCTTTTGAACTGTGGTGTTGGAGAAGACTCTTGAGAGTCCCTTGGACTGCAAGGAGATCCAAGCAGTCCGTTCTGAAGGAGATCAGCCCCGGGATTTCTTTGGAAGGAATGATGCTAAAGCTGAAACTCCAGTACTTTGGCCACCTCATGCGAAGAGTTGACTCATTGGAGAAGCCTCTGATGCTGGGAGGGATTTGAGGCAAGAGGAGAAGGGGACGACAGAGGATGAGATGGCTGGATGGCATCACAGACTCGATGGACGTGAGTCTGGGTGAACTCCAGTTGGTGATGGACAGGGAGGCCTGGCGTGCTGCGATTCCTGGGGTCACAAATAGTCGGACACGACCAAGCGACTGAACCGAACTGAACTGAACCATTGTAAGAATATACTCATCATATTGTTTCACACATGGGCTTCCCAACTGTTTTTATCTGCTTTCTTTTTTCTTTTACTCTTTATTTTTTACTATAAAAGTAAGAAAATTATTTGGAGTATAATTGCTTTACAATGTTGTATTAGTTTACGCTGTACAACAACATGAATCAGCTGTGTGTGTACATATATTACCTGCCTCCTAGCCCCCTTCCCACACCTCTATATCATCACAGAGCACAGAGCTGAGGTCCCTGTGCAGTACGGAAGCTTCCCACTAGCTCGCTGTTTTACTCATGGTGGTGTAGTTATGACGTTGCTGCTCTCTGCATTAGTCCTACCCTCTTCTTTCCACACTGTGTCCACAAGTCCATTCTTTAGGCCTGTGTCTCTATTCCTGCCCTGCAAGTAGGTTCATCAGTAACATTTTTCTAGATTTCATTTGTATACATTAATATATGATACTTGTTTTTATGTGCGTTCTTTTTGATGCATATAATATTGATACAAAATCCTGTGTGTATGTGACAGAGAGAGAGCGAGAGACAGAATTGAGTTCAAATCCTTGCTTTGACAACTTCTGGCTCTGTTATCTTGGGCAGCTTGGAAAACTGTCTTGGGATGTCAGTTTCCCTAACTGAAAATTGGGGTTCTTGTATTTTTCCTGAGGATTAAATGAGATGGTATGTGCAAAATCTCTAGCATATGTAGCATATACTCCAGTTAACACTCAGCAATATTAACTTTGTACAATGATGAGATAGAGATATCAGTAAGGTATATCCATACCTGTTTACTTTTTAGAGGAACTTGATATCTGCCAACAAATGGAATCAGAAAACTGAGGCTACACCCCAGACAAAGAAAGCCTAATCCCCTCAATTCCCCAAATTTTCAACTTTTTAATGAAATTGGGCCAGTTTTATCTAATTTATGCAACAAACTGCTTTCCTTCGTTACTTTGCCTTGGCAGTGAAAACCAGTCTCTTAAAAGTCATCTTGTTGAAGGGCTTATGAAGACATTACGGTATTTGGCTCCCTATCTTATCCAAGTTCCCTGGATGAAAAATTTCTTCCCTTCCCATCTTCAGACCAAGGATTTATAACTACTTTAGCATATTACTGAAGCAAAGAGACACTTAACGGAAACGTGACTCTGGGCTGACTTTTTATGGGTCCCATTTGGATGCATTGCTTCAAGTTCACAGGTGGAAAAAATACATTGTTTTAAAAATGTCAACATTTCCTCATATATGAGGAGTTATTTTCTGTTTTGTTTTTTCTTTTCTCTCTTTTCTTCTTCTTCCTGCTCCTTCTTTTTGTGTGTAACTGCATAAAGAACATAACAAAACTTGAAACATTTCACTGGATTCTTGAAAACCAGCTCAAATAATTTTTCCTCCTTATATATGCTGGTCAGGAACATAGCCACCTAAGCCAAGTGGTCACAGTTCACTTCACACATATGGACAAGAAAGATCTGTTTGAATTCTCTGAAGATTCAGAGGTAGTCTGCTCCTGACACTAGAAGGGGATCTTGGAAAAAATGATTCATGGATAGAACATGATCTCAGAATATTCTCCAAGGACTCAGAAGGTGCCCACACAAATACGAAGTATAAACATTTTCTTGTGTCGTGTGTATGGGAAAGGAGTGGACGGTTGGAGAAAGAAGGAAAACTTTATCAAGGAGAAAGGCAGACAATAGCCAGACGTGAATGATATCTTAAAATGGATAAGGGAGATTTGAGCGTGCTGATTAGATTATATACAAGGTTGAATTGAGAGAGGATTTTCCCACAAAGGAAGCTGGGATCTGCTGTCTTTTCTGTGGAGGAGCTGTGAAGTAGATAGTGACGTGTGGAGAACCAGTGGTGGGAGACAATCCAGGCATGGTTTCCCTTCGCTCCTACCCTGCCCCCCAGCCTGAGGTTACTGCATGGCTGAGAGTGAGGCGCAGAGAGGCAGTGGAAACAGTACAGGCTTAGTAACCACAGGAGAAGGACTGTGAATCCCAGTTCTGGTCCTAAGTGAGTCAGCTGTGCAGGGCCTCAATTTCCTCCTCTGGAAATGCAAATAATATCTGTCCCAATAACCTAACCAAGCTGTGAGAATCACCTTTAGAGGATGCAGGGGAAAGTGCTGCGCACATTATCAAGTGTTACAAATGTAGCCTAGTGATAACAATGACCCACAGAACCGATGAAGCTTGTGTCTATGGGTTTCTGCAGATACGAGGTTCAGGTTTGCTGATGAAATCTCCTTCCCTTTTCTTGGTCAGATGACAGATGGGAGGACTTGGTTGGTCTCCATCAGATGGAATTCATCATATTACAACAGAGAAGAGCCAGACAGCACCTTGCCCTCAGGCTCTCTGGCCCTATAACTCCAGTCAGAAGTTTCCTTATTCCCTTCTGTGTGCCAGATCCCAAGCTAGACAACTCACCTAGGCTTTCTTACTCTCTGGTTTGCAGGCGAGGAAATGGAGGATCCAGTAATGACACTTACTCAGGGTGATACAGCTGTTAAACAGCTGCTGCTGCTAAGTCACTCCAGTCGTGTCCGACTCTGTGCAACCCCATAGACGGCAGCCCACCAGGCTCCCCCGTCCCTGGGATTCTCCAGGCAAGAACACTAGAGTGGGTTGCCATTTCCTTCTCCAATGCATGAAAGTGAAATCGCTCAGTCGTGTCTGACTCGTAGCAACCCCATGGACTGCAGCCTACCAGGCTCCTCCGTCCATGGGATTCTCCAGGCAAGAGTACTGGAGTGGGGTGCCACTGCCTTCTCCTCTTAAACAGCAGGGCCAGGATTCTAAGGCAGGAGCTCTTTCCCCTGACCAGGGTAAAGGGGTAAGTACAGTTTTTCCTAGTTTTCCTCATCTTACCTCCTCCTTCCTCCTTTTCCTCTGTCTCTCCTCCTTATTATCCTTCTCTCTTCAGCTCCCTCTTTTCTCCCCTTCCCTACTTCTTTTTCTTGAGGTATGAAGCTTTCTTTACTAAATAAACACAAGAAACTTAAAAAGGAATGAAAACACAGGTGAGGAGGAGTTCAAACTCTGCTAAATGTGGGTTTTTGCAGAGTCCTCAGGAAAAGCACTAAAGAAATAAACTCTTTATTCCTGTCTCTGTAAGAGCTTCTTTATTCAAAAATATCATTTCCACTAATTTCACGGGAAATATACAGATATATTTTTATTGTAAATTTAAAGTTGAACATTACAGATCAAGTTAAAATCTCTTTGACTCCTTTTATTTTATTTTCTACCCCATATATAAATATTATTACCATTTAGTATGAAAATGAAAGTGTTCGTTGTTCAGTTGTGTCTGACTCTTTGTGACTCCATGGACCGTAGCCTGCGAGGCTCCTCTGTCCATGGGATTCTCCAGGCAAAAATACCGGAGTGGATTACCGTTCCCTTCTCCAGGGGATCTTCCTGACCCAGGGATCAAACCCAGGTCTCCTGAATTGCCAGATTCTTTACCATCTGAGCCACTAGGGAAGCCCCTTCATTTTAGTATATATTTTTCTAAAATGGATAAAGTTAATTTTATATACAAATTATTTAAAATTATATTTATTTACTAATTTTAAATATAAAAATTAATTTCATGTTATATATCTTATATATGATTTTAAATTATATTTTTCTAAAATTAAAAATTTACCTATGCATATTTAGCTACAAATGTGTATGTATTTTTAGAGAGTGGAGTCAGTTGTAGTTATTATTTTATACCTTGTTGTAAAAGTTTTTATTCAATAACTTATCTCGGAGATATTCCTGTGTCAGACATACGTTTTTGCCTCTTTCTTTTGTTGTCATCATATAGTTGCAAAGTCATGCTCGATTCTCTGCGACCCCATGGCCTGTAGACTGCCAGGCTCCTCTGTTCATGGGATTTCCCAGGCAACAATACTGGAGTGGGTTGCCATTTCCTTCTCCAGGGGATCTTCAGGACCCAGGGATAGAACCTGCATCTCTTGTGTCTCCTGCACTGACAAGTGAATTCTTTACCACTAATGCCGTCTGGGAAGCCCAATGTCTGGACATGTGTATTTACCTCTTTCTTTTATTGAAGTATAATTAATTTACAATATTGTGTTAGTTTCAGGTGTTGCCTCATTCCTTGACTGTTTCATAGTGTGAAACGTTGGTAGTTCAAGTACTTTGCTCCTGATGGTCTTTTAGGTGGTTTCCATTCTGTTGGAAACAGTGTTCCAATGAACAATCTTGTACCCATATGTGAGTGTTTCTTTATGGTAGATAGTACAGTGTATGAATCTGGATGGCATGAAATTGGTTAATTGGCTTCTATCCTCCGTCTAACCCCTGTTCACAAAAGGTGGTCAGCTAGGGACTTCCCTGATGGCCTGGTGACTAAGACTCCACACTCCCAATGCAGTGGACCAGGGTTCAATCCCTGGTCAGAGAACTAGAACCCACATGGCCCCAACTAAAAGTTTGCATGTTGCAACGGAGATCAAAGATGGAAGATCATGAATGCCACCACCAAGACCCAGTGCAACCAAATAAATATTCTTTTAAAAAAGGTAGTCAACTAGAAACCTCTTACCATGATCACTTGGCATTCTTGCATTTCAGCAGATTGTCAGTTTTGTATGATCTTTATTTTTGTGCTTTTGTGATATAACAGACTGACTCAAAAATGTTGTTTACATCACTCTGATAATAAACACCTCTGTCCTTGACATGGTTGAGATCTGTGTGTGTGTGTGTGTGTGTGTGTGTGTGCGCGCGCGCACGCACAGATAAGGAATTAACAGTGTCATCCAAGTTGCCCTCTCAAATGGCTATAACTATTAATAACTTATACTCCTGCCAGCACTGTCCAAAAAGACTCTTTTCCTAAATTTTCACCAACACCTTTTATTTTCAAACAAACATTTTGCCAGTCTAATGGGATGCGTGAAAACGCTGTTTTATTGTTGTTTTAATTTGAGTTTTCACCCTGATTTCCTTTGTATGACAGAAATGTCCGCCTTAGGGAACTTTTATATCCTCATTGAACAATGGGGAACCCCTTCCCCCAGATCTCTTCCATCCCAGCACCCCTAGATATGGGCAGGAGGAAGTGGTGTGGTCGATGTTCCACACACAGCCTCCTCTCCCCCCGAGCTCTGGACTGTATACTGGAAATTCTGGGAGCATCCCAGTCCAGCCCTATACTATTAGGCTATGTTTAGAAGTCCTTCAGAGATACTGTGAAATGACCACATGCTCACTTTCTCCTTGTTGTTCCTTTACTTATTGTTGTTCCTTTACCTGTTGTATTTTATGCCAAGATGTCAATTATTTTTAAATGTGGAGACCTGCCTTTGGCATTTTAACAATACACGTGTATTTATATATTGTTTATGTATTGATTATGATATTGATTGTATGACATTGATATGTATTGTTTTTGTATTGATTATTGATACACATATTTATGTGTTGATTATGAAAATGCCTCATGTACATTATTTCACACTTGAAACAGCTTTAAAGAAGTATAGTGAAGTAGAAGACTGCCTTCCACTCAGAGGCAACCATGGGTAAGGGGAAAAATACACGTCTTGAAAGAAAAGTTTTCAGATCCATACATCTGTATCCAGATTTTACTAGTGTCTGCTATACTCACTTTTTTTAACCTCTCCGAGAGGTCCTTTTCTTTTTATTTCATTTATTTTGTTTATGAATATATTCCTGCATTGTTCATTTGAATATATCTTTATACTTACTGTTTAAACCTGGCATGAGGTAGTCACTCCTCTCATATGTCTACTAAAAGCTTACAAATCTATGAGGCTGTCTTGGTTCAGCCCCTGAGGGCTATGTCTCCACAGGGTAGAAAGGTCTCTTGAACCACTCTAAGTGATAAGGGAACTTCACAACCCCTAATTTGCACAAGGACCAAGAACTCCAGGGGTTTCCCAAATTGGACAAGTGGTAAAGAACCTGCCTGCCAGTGCAGGATACATAAGAGACGTGGGTCCGATCCCTGGGTCGGGAAGATCTCCTGGAGGAGAGCATGGCAACCCACTCCAGTATTCTTGCTGGAGAATCTGATGGACAGAGGAGCCTGGAAGGCTGCAGTCCACAGAGTTGCAAAGAGTCAGACACGACTGAAGCGACTTAGCATGCACACATGCAAGAACCCAAACTATCAAGAGCACAAACCCTTTCCACAGCTGGTGTTGGGAAACAGACCTCGGAGAAGCCTGAGACGCTGGGAAGAAGTCTTGCATGCTAACTTGTGCTGGCGGAGAGCAGTGTCTCCAAGTTTCCCAGGAGCCTGAGCCTGCCCAGTGTCCCAGCTCTCCTAAGGAGCTCCCAGACCATGGGAGACAAAGACACCGTCTTGCCCTCCACTCCTCAGTGCAGCCAAAGGAAGAGTCAGTTGGCTGTTAATTGTGCACTGCAAATTCTTGGAGAGAGAGCTTTTTCCATAAATGCAGAAGCTTTTTCTTCATATTATGGCTAAGGTAAGGGTACGAGGCTGTGTAATTTTTCACAGTTGGATAGGAGAAATGTTGAATTAAATGCTCTGCTTCATTTCCGTTCTATTGTGAAAATTATTTGTTGGCTGCCACTTGTTTCCTTTCTTGATCCTCCATTTGTTTAATTGACTCTGAACACTAAGCACTGATTGAAATGACTTGCTTCAGAACAGATGGTTTCGTACTGTTGTATAGAGAGTGCTCTCTGAAAGCTCCTGCTTTATTAAATGGGCCTGTGATTCCTGGCAGCAGTTATTTTAACAATTTAGACTCATTTCCCAATATGTGTTGATGTTTAAAAGTGCTATTATTATATCTTTGGATCAATTGGCTGAAAGCAGTGATTCCCTGGCTGTGGTGTGTTATTTGCTCAGCCGGGTCTGACTCTTTGTGACCCCGTGGACTGTAGCCTGCCAGGCTCCTCTGTCCATGGGAATCTCCAGGCAGGTATACTGGAGTGGGTAGCCTATCCCTTCTCCAGGGGATTTTCCTGACCCAGGGATTGAAGCTGGGTCTCCTGCATTGCAGGAGGATTCTTTACCATCTGAGCCATCAGGGAAGTCCTGGCTGAGCTGCACCCAATCAGTGTATCAAGAATGGAGGTTGATTATACAACCCAGGGGCTAGCTATCAGAAGAGCTGGTGAAGATTCTTATTTTGCTTGTAATTTTGGCAACGTTCTCAAGGGAGGACTCATTGTTCAAGACTAAGATGCTTGTTCTGGGATTACCACCCTCAGAAGAAAGCTCTAAATTCTAGGGTGAGCACGGTAGGATAAGGGTGAGCCAGCCAACTGGATGTCACACTTAGCTGTGGCCTTGGAAGTGCCATCCCAAAGTAGATGAAGGAGTAGGGGGAGAAACAATGAGAAAGGAGAAGGGGGAGAGAATATGAAAGGGAAGAGGAAGAGAATGGAGGGGCTCAGGGTGGTGAAGTTCAATGTCAAGGCTGCAATGGCACCCCACTCCAGTACTCTTGCCTGGAAAATCCCATGGATGGAGGAGCCTGGTAGGCTGCAGTCCATGGGGTCGCTAGAGTCGGACACGACTGAGCAACTTCACTTTCACTTTTCACTTTCATGCATTGGAGAAGGAAATGGCAACCCACTCCAGTATTCTTGTCTGGAGAATCCCAGGGACAGGGAAGCCTGGTGGGCTGCCGTCTATGGGGTCGCACAGAGTCGGACACGACTGAAGTGACTTAGCAGCAGCAGTAGCAGCACTAGCAAAGACTTCTGGCTAGGGCAAGTGGGCCCCGAGGTCACTCTGCTTTTACTTACCTGCTAAGTAGACCAGGACACAAGGCACCTCAAGTCCCCAAGAGGCTTCCTAATTCTCAGGAAAGTTCCATTTAGGCTGGTGTGACCCTGAGGGGATGAGCAATGAAGACCCCTTGGCTTCATTGCTGTGCTCCTTCGTGGAACTAGAGAGTGACCAGAGGTTCAAAGATCTTTATGTCCTTTATGTGTGCACTGGTGGTGTAGTGGTGAGCATAACTTCCTCCCAAAGATCTTATTACTATTTTCTGTTATGGACAGTTATGCAAGTATGTGTAATACTCAGATTGAGGGCAGTTATACTTGAGGTATCTCTGATTTTCTTGAAGAGATCCCTAGTCTTTCCCATTCTGCTGTTTTCCTCTATTTCTTTGCATTGATCGCTGAAGAAGGCTTTCTTATCTCTTCTTGCTATTCTTTGGAACTCTGCATTTAAATGTTTATATCTTTCCTTTTCTCCTTTGCTTTTCGCTTCTCTTCTTTTCACAGCTATTTGTAAGGCCTCCCCAGACAGCCATTTTGCCTTTTTGCGTTTCTTTTCCATGGGGATGGTCTTGATCCCTGTCTCCTGTACAATGTCACGAACCTCATTCCATAGTTCATCAGGCACTCTATCTATCAGATCTAGGCCCTTAAATCTATTTCTCACTTCCACTGTATACTCATAAGGGATTTGATTTAGGTCATACCTGAATGGTCTAGTAGTTTTCTCTACTTTCTTCAATTTCAGTCTGAATTTGGCAATAAGGAGTTCATGGTCCGAGCCACAGTCAGCTCCTGGTCTTGTTTTTGCTGATTGTATAGAGCTTCTCCATCTTTGGCTGCAAAGAATATAATCGATCTGATTTCGGTGTTGACCATCTGGTGATGTCCATGTATAGAGTCTTCTCTTGTGTTGTTGGAAGAGGGTATTTGCTATGACCAGTGCATTTTCTTGGCAAAACTCTATTAGTCTTTGCCCTGCTTCATTCCGTATTCCAAGGCCAAATTTGCCTGTTACTCCAGGTGTTTCTTGACTTCCTACTTTTGCATTCCAGTCCCCTATAATGAAAAGGACATCTTTTTTGGGTGTTAGTTCTAAAAGGTCTTGTAGGTCTTCATAGAACCTTTCAACTTCAGCTTCTTCGGCGTTACTGGTTGGGGCATAGACTTGGATTACTGTGACATTGAATGGTTTGCCTTGGAAACGAACAGAGATCATTCTATCGTTTTTGAGATTGCATCCAAGTACTGCATTTCGGACTCTTTTGTTGACCATGATGGCCACTCCATTTCTTCTGAGGGATTCCTGCCCACAGTAGTAGATATAATGGTCCTCTGAGTTAAATTCACCCATTCCAGTCCATTTTAGTTCGCTAATTCCTAGAATGTCAACATTCACTCTTGCCATCTCTTGTTTGACCACTTCCAATTTGCCTTGATTCATGGACCTGACATTCCAGGTTCCTATGCAATATTGCTGCAGAGACATTACTTTACCAACAAAGGTTCGCCTAGTCAAGGCTATGGTCTTTCCTGTGGTCATGTATGGATGTGAGAGCTGGACTGTGAAGAAGGCTGAGCGCCGAAGAATTGATGCTTTTGAACTGTGGTGTTGGAGAAGACTCTTGAGAGTCCCTTGGACTGCAAGAAGATCCAACCAGTCCATTCTGAAGGAGATCAATCCTGGAATTTCTTTAGAAGGAATGATGCTAAAGCTGAAACTCCAGTATTTTGGCCATCTCATGCGAAGAGTTGACTCATTGGAGAAGACTCTGATGCTGGGAGGGATTGAGGGCAGGAGGAGAAGGGGACGACAGAGGATGAGATGGCTGGATGGCATCACTGACTCGATGGATGCGAGTCTGGGTGACCTCCGGGAGCTGGTGATGGACAGGGAGGCCTGGCGTGCTGCAGTTCATGGGGTCGCAAAGAGTCGGACACGACTGAGCGACTGATCTGATCTGATCTGATCTGATACTTGAGGTGGTATCAAGGGGCTCCCTTGAAAGGTAAGTGTCACATTCTGTCTGTCTGTCAACATTTCCTTCAACCAGTCCAAGGATCTTCTGGCTCCAGAAGATTTTGTGTTCAGACTCCAGAGCTGATGTTTTTCAGTCTTGGGGGCTAGACTAAGACTAGTTTAAGGATTCCCTAAACTTCCTGAGCCTCATTTTCCCTGCTTGAAAATGGAAAAATGGGAGGATTAAAATAAAGTTTGAGGCTATGGAAGCTTTGTCAAATGTGAAGTGCTATATAAATATTGGTTCTTATCTTTTGGAAAGAATCATCTTTACAGAGGTACTACTAGCAGCAGACTGCCCTATACTCAAAACTATGTGGTAATACATGTGCATACACACACAAATATATGGCATGTAAAAATATACAAACACACAGGAATTCAAGGTTATGAATGAAACAGTATGTTGTGAAATTTTGCATATGTACTTTATTATATACTGCATATTAGGGCAATATAAGGTATTTTTTAGATCAATCTTACCCTATATGATTTGTCCTTCATACCCTGTATAAGTCAGCATTCTTCAGAGAAACAGAATCAATAGGATATATTTATCTATGTATGGGCTTCTCAGGTGGCTCAGTTGTAAAGCGTCTGCCTGCCAATTCAGGACATGCAGGATATGCAGGTTTGATCCCTGGGTCAGGAAGATCCCCTGGAGGAGGAAGTGGCAACCCACTCTAGTGTTCTTGCCTGGGAAATCCCATGCACAGGGGAGCCTGGAGAGTGGCAGTTCATGGGGATTGCAAAGAGTCAGACACGACTGAGCATGCATGCACATTACATCTGTCTGTCTATATCTATAGAAGCCAGTGAGGCAGAGAGAGAAAACTCTTTCTCATTCAGCCTTTTATTTTCTCAGGCCTTGAATGAATTGGATGAGTCCCAGACACACTGGAGAGAGCAGTCTTTCCTCAGTCTACCAATTCAAATGTTAGTCTCATCCAGAAACACATTCCTAGCCACACCCAAAAATAATATTTACTGTTTAACCATATATCTGAGCACCCCATGGTCCAATCAAATTGACACAAAAGATTAACCGTTACATAGTCCATTTAGAATTTCACTCTAGATACAAGATGAGGAGAAGAATGTAGGGAAAAGAATATATCCAGGAAAAATAATATAGATATGCATACTTACTATGAGGATTAATGTAGATGCTAGAATAGGACTTGAACTTTGTGAGCTTTCCGGCAGCCAGAGCGAAAAAAGAAACATCATCAGTGACATCAGCCTCATCAGAACGGTGGGAGCATATTAGTTCTTTAAGGGAAAATACAAAAGGTTTTACTAGCACTCATATAATGAATTCTTCAAATGAGATTTGCATAGGAAATACTCAAATGGGTAGCACATAATGACCCTAATAATGTTTTTGTGGTAAAGGCATTAATAGATACTTCTTCATAAAGGTCATGGACATGACCTTAAAGCACAATACAACAAAGGTAAACTGTGAAAGTGCCTAAGGTGATGTGGTCCAGCTAAGAAATGGTCTATGTATTTGGCTTTATTTCAGCCTCAGAGTCGGAGAAGGCAATGGCACCCCACTCCAGTATTCTTGCCTGGGAAATCTCATGGATGGAGGAGCCTGGTAGGCTGCAGTCCGTGGGGTCTCAAAGAGTTGGACACAACTGAGCAACTTGACTTTCACTTTTCACTTTCATGCATTGGAGAAGGAAATGGCAACCCACTCCAGTGTTCTTGCCTGGAGAATCCCAGGGATGAGGGAGCCTGGTTGGCTGCCATCTGTGGGTCGCACAGAGTCTGACACGACTGAAGCGACTTAGCAGCAGCAGCAGCCTAAGAGTTTCAGAGATACTGACAGAATGGATGAACTAGAGCTCCTGAAAGGGTTTCCTGTACTTCAGTTTTCAGCTATTTCAATATAGCTGAGTTGGAGAGCAAACAGAGCGGGGGAACGACAATGGTGCTATTGTCTGTCTCACTGCTTGCGGGTGGATCCGTATGTGTGGTCATTCCTATACTCACTGAGCATGAGCAAAGTGCACCCTGCAAAACACGACTTGTGGATTCAGAGGGTCTAGGTTTGAGTCACATTATGATGTCTTACATTCTGTGCTTGTGACACTTGTTATATTTTATCTCTTTGAAACATTTCTTCATTTGTATGTAATGAGATAGAGAAAAATTTTTATCATCTTAATGGCTGTGATGGAAGTTCCTTTTCATAACCAGCTGTGTCATTTAAAAGTCTTTCTACTGCAAGTGACAAAAAAGCTCAACTTAAAATGGCCTAAGAAAAAGGGAAGGATTTTTTTGGCTCAGCAAATGAAAAGTCCAGGGATAGGTCTGGTGTATTAACTTCCTAGTTGCTATAACCTTGATGGCTTAAAATAACAGACATTTATTGTCTCCTAGTTCTGGAGGCCAAAAACCCAAATTAAGGTGTTGGCAGGGCTGCACCCACTCAAGACGTGCTGGGAAACTTTGCCTCTTCTAGCTCCTGGAGGCTGCCTGGCATTCGTTGATGTTCCTTGGAACTGCAACTAGGACCACAGTTGGAGAGGTTATGGCCGTGCCTCTCCAGCCTCTGCTTTCATCTTCATACCAGCTTCTCTGTGGGTCTGTTTTCTCTTCTTGTGTCTGCATTTAATCTCCCTATCTCTGATAGAAGTGCACGGGATTGCACTTAGAGCCTGCATAATCCAGGATAAACTCTTTGTAAGATTCTTAATCACGGTATCTTGCTCTATGAGGTAATACTCACTTTTTGCCGTGTGTTAGTCACTCAGTCATGTCTGACTCTTTGTGACCCCATGGACTGTAGCCTGCCAGGCTCCTCTGTCCAGAGAATTCTCCAAGCAAGAATATTGGAGTAAGTAGCCATTCCCTTCTCCAGGGGATTCTCCCTACCCAGGGATTAAACCTGCAGCTCCTGCATTGCAGGTGGATTTGTTACTGTGTGAACCACCAGGGAAACCATGTAAGGTATCATTTACTTGTTCCAGGAGATGCTGCTGCTGCTGCTAAGTTGCTTCAGTCGTGTCCGACTCTGTGCGACCCCATAGACGGCAGCCCACCAGGCTCCCCCGTCCCTGGGATTCTCCGGGCAAGAACACTGGAGTGGGTTGCCATTTCGTTCTCCAATGCATGAAAGTGAAAAGTGAAAGTGAAGTCACTCAGTCGGGTCCGACTCTTAGCGACCCCATGGACAGCGGCCCACCAGGGATCTCTGTCCATGGGATTTTCCAGGCAAGAGTACTGGAGTGGGGTACCATTGCCTTCTCTGGTTCCAGGGGATAGAAGGTGGAAATATCTTTGTGGCCACCATTTAGCCCATTACAGTTGGCTTCAGACAGTGCTGACACCAGGTCCAAATCTCGTCATTAAGACTTGGTTTTAAACCGTTGTTCAGGTCTCTTTGGTGTGTGGCTTCAGTCTCAGGCTCCTTTTATTGCAAGACGATGGCAGCAGCTCTAGATTTTATACCCTCTCTGCTTCATAGCTGTTGAAACCAAATCCTGTCTCCCAGAAGCCTCAGTGAAGGCCTTATAGAGTACCTTTGTATCTGAGGAGTCATCATCTGTTCCAAAACCAGTCACTGTGACCAAGGGAACATGAAACTCTTATTGGCTTGGTCTCAGCCATGTGGTCATCGTGTCAGCTCTTCTGGGACCATGCACTGGGAATTGGAAAGAAGTGACTCCTCAAATTAAAATGAAGGCTGTTCCCACAAGAAAGGGAAGTGGGTGTTGAGTGGCAAGAAAAGGAAGCAAAACAAAGCAAATGTAAAAACTCCACAAATAGCTAAATTGTTTTAATAAGCCTGCTTTTCTTGAAAAAGAAGAAAGGTACTCTGTGTGATATAGGAGGGAAAGGAAGCTTTACAGAAGAAGGGTCTGGGGAGTGAAGCAGGAGGAGAGACTCAGGAGAGGGCTAATTTGGATTTTGTAGAGCTGTGTGTACTGTGTAAGTTGACCCTTCCAGGGGCTTCATGAATCTTCGATAATTTTAGAAATATTTTGATATGTTTCATTAAATCAATTGGATTTCTCTTTGGAATAGTGAAAGGGTTGTATTTGCATCAAACTTGGGGTTTGGCCAAAGTATAATTGGCTCTTGTAGGTGTATGTAGAGACCTGGGTTATATTTAAAACAGGGCTAATGACCTTACCTTTATAGGGCTGTTGGGAGTCAGTGGAGATCTGTTAATGGGATGTGAAGGCTTCCCTGGTGACACTAGTGGTAAAGCACCAGCCTGCCAATGCAGGAGACACGAGACATGGAGTAGGGTCTGAAAATACTTTCTGACTGCAAAGGGATGTACTCCTGAGAGTTACCCTTGTGGTGTTTTCATGACTTTGCTCATGAGTTCATATCCACATAGACCTGTCAGTTTTCCTCTGTATCACTGCCAGGCCCTTATCAGGGAATCAGTCAAGAATGTAGATATATCTGCTGAAATTCCTCTTCAAAAGACCTCAGAGCACATCTCTACTGATGGTAAGGCACCTTGGTAATCAACACTACCAACCATAGCTTATTGTGTGGACCACAGTGTGGGAGTTGGAGTGGAGCTTCAACAAAGTGGACTTGTTGTGTTGCCTTACTCAGGGGCCCTTTACTTGGGACACACACACACAGGCATGGTTGTATCTGTTGATCTGTGTGTAGAATGTGTGTGTGTGTGCAGATGGGTGCATGTGCTTCTCATATTGTCCTGGAAAGAGGGTCCATGGCTTTTAGCAGATTCTCAGAGGAGTCATTGACTCTCCAAAGGTTGAGTACCATTGACTCATATTGTTTACAGCAATGGGACTTTGTTGAAAGGTGAACAAAGAAACTTGAGAATTCTGACCCCAAACTCAGTTGTCAGCTCACTTATTCTGGCTCTTCTCTGAGGCTCTGATGTGCTACTCAAATACTCCATTTTAGGAAGAAGCAGAACATTTTGTTTCTGTCTGGGTGCTTGTTCCTTTTTTGAAAGAGTATTTTGTATGTACATTTGCAATTAGAAAGATAATACTACTTAAAGAAAATTTAGAAATGAAAAGCAGAAAGATGCTTTAAAATTACTTAAAAACCTTGTGAAAAAGTTTGCTGGCAGGGAAGATAATGAGCATGGCATTTGGCATCAGATACACTTGAGTTGATGTTCTGTGAAGTTTGGGGAAAGCTACTTGATCTCATCAAGTCTGTCTTCTCGTTAATAACATTGAAATAATAATTGTACTTACATTACAGGTGTTTGGTGATTGCATGAGAAAATGCATGTAAAGTGCTGAGCACAGTGCCTGAAATGCAGTATGTACTAAATAAATGATAGCATTCTATCATGACTATTATTTTTTTCAGTCTTTTCTACATATTTGAGATCATACTGTGTGTATAGTTTTGTATCCTGCCTTCTGTCTCTTCGTTATACCATTACACACGCTTTCTAGATGTTAGTTTTAATGGCTGCATTGTATTAAACACAGGAAATCTACAGATCTTCTTTGACTTAACATGGGGTTATGTCCCCATAAACTCATCTTAAGAATACTGCAAGTTGAAAGCACATTTAATATGCCTAACTGACCAGACATCATAGTTAAGGCCTGCTAAGTCGCTTCAGTCGTGTCCGACTCTGTGCAACCCCAGAGACGGCAGCCCACCAGGCTCCACTGTCCCTGGGATTCTCGAGGCAAGAATACTGGAGTGGGTTGCCATTTCCTTCTCCAATGCATGAAAGTGAAAAGTGAAAGTGAAGTCGCTCAGTCGTGTCCGACTCTCAGCGACCCCATGGACTGGAGCCCACCAGGATCCTCCGTGCATGGGATTCTCCAGGCAAAAGTACTGGGGTGGGGTGCCATTGCCTTCCCCCACCTACCTTAAACATGCTCAGATCACCTACATTAACCTACAGTGGGCAAAATTATCTAATGCACAGGCTGTTCTATAATCAAGTGTTGAATATCTCTTGTAATCTATTGACTACTGTACTGAAAGTGAAAAACAGAATGATTCTAATGTACAGAGTGGTTATACATGCATCAGTTGTTCACCCCATGACTGTGTGGCTGACTGGGAGCTGCTTGCTGCCTTGCCCAGCACAGTGATGTGTAGAGAGGATTGTTCTGCATAATCACTAGTCTGGGAAAAGACCAAAATTCGAGTGCAGTTTCTACTGACTGCCTACTGTTTTTCACCATCATAAAGTCAAAACATTGCAAGTCAGGAACTGTCTGTAGTCAGATTTTACTTGACAGTTCCCCTGTTGTTGAATATTGGGAGTGTGTCTGATTTTAATCTACTATAAAGGTATGTTGTCATGAACAACTTTTTAGAATTTGTTGGCTTCCTCGTATCCAAATCTGATGATCCCATTGATGTATTTGGGGCAGATGCACTTTTGAAACTGATCTGATCATTCAGAGCACTGGGGCTTTTTTCAGAGGATGTGTGTGATTGAAGAAAGTTTAAAGATTGGGAGATAGAGAACAATCATGGATATCACCTGTGACTGTTCTTTCTGGCTGCTGAGAACTCCCAATAATAGTAGTTCCAATTCAAGGCAAAAAGAGGAAAAAAAAAAACACAGGAGAGACCAAGAAGTAGTTGTATATGGAAATGAGTTTGCCAGTTGAAAGAGACCCTCTAATCATAGGCTTAAATAAGTTAGAAGTTTGTTTTATCTTTCATGTAATGACTCTGGTAACATGGTCTAGGACTGATATGGTGGCTTCCGAGACCCATCCTCTTTTCATCTTATTCTCATCCTCAGACTCCAGAATGGCTCATGTATCCAGCTTGTGGGAGCAGAAAAACAGGGGAGGAAAGCAAATGTTTACTCTTCGGAACGTTGCACACATCACTTCAGCTCATCTTCCGTTGACCAGAAAATGATCATAGGGCCACACATAGCTGCAAGGGAGTCTGGGATATGTACTTATAACTCTGGGCATCCTTGTATCAAGCAAAATGTCAGGGGTTCTATTTCTATAGGAGAATAGGAGAACAGATATTAAAGGAGAACTAGCTATCTCTGCCACATTTAAAAGCTATCTCTCTTTAATACAAAAAGGAAACTTGAAAAGATTCACAGTATGGATGCTGCTGCTGCTGCTGCTAAGTCACTTCAGTCATGTCCGACTCTGTGCGACCCCAGAGACGGCAGCCCACCAGGCTCCCCCATCCCTGAGATTCTCCAGGCAAGGACACTGGAGTGGGTAGTATGGATGATAGTGGGGCAAAAAGACAGTGTAAGTACTGCTACTAGAACAATGCATGTATCAGGGGTGTAAATCACATTTGCCTGTATATCACCCCTCCTGCATTGTGTTAGGTTCAGTTTTTCTTCTAAACTAGGTGACTGGACACAATTTCTCCTGCTTGTTCTTTTTCATTCCTTCATGTCACCCTTCTTCCCACAAACTCCTTTTGACAATGTTTTTCCATTCAGCAAGCACTAAGAGAGTTCTGGGGATGCCAGGCTATGACCTTCCATGGAAGTATTAAGGGGCTTACTGTCATATAGATGATGAAGCATCAGATCAGATCAGATCAGTCGCTCAGTCGTGTCCGACTCTCCGCGACCCCATGAACCGCAGCACGCCAGGCCTCCCTGTCCATCACCAGCTCCCAGAGGTCGCTCAGACTCACACCCATCAAGTCAGTGATGCCATCCAGCCATCTCATCCTCTGTCGTCCCCTTCTCCTCCTGCCCTCAATCCCTTCCGGCATCGAAGTCTTCTCCAATGAGTCAACTCTTCGCATGAGGTGGCCGAAATACTGGAGTTTCAGCTTTAGCATCATTCCTTCTAAAGAAATTCCAGGATTGATCTCCTTCAGAATGGACTGGTTGGATCTTCTTGCAGTCCAAGGGACTCTCAAGAGTCTTCTCCAAAACCACAGTTCAAAAGCATCAATTCTTCTGGGCTCAGCCTTCTTCACAGTCCAGCTCTCACATCCATACATGACCACAGGAAAGACCATAGCCTTGACTAGGCGAACTTTTGTTGGTAAAGTAATGTCTCTGCTTTTGAATATGCTACCTAGGTTGGATGAAGCATAATTAGTATAAATAAGAGATAGCATATTCTGTGGGAAGTCAGCACAGGGTACTGTGCACACTCCAGGGAGCCAAGGGCTCTTTCTAGCTAGAGTGGAGATGAGGATTTATTTCGAACTGTTATAGAAAGATGGTGCTAGATGTGAATCTGGTTTTGGGGTTTTTTTTTTTTTTTTTTTTTTGGCCATGCCACATAGCTTGTGGAATCAAAGATTGAACCTGGGCTACAACTGTGAATGCACTGAGTCCTAACCATTGGACAACCTGGGAATTCACTAGAACTGAATCTTGAAGAGTGAGAAGGTGTTTATCATACCACCAGGGTGTGATGAGGAGAAGAAACAGAATGAAGCCCAGAAAAGCATCCTCCTTGTGTGACTCATGGTTGTAAGATAAGAGAAAATCAGTTCACATGGGTTTAAACATAAAGAGTATATTTGTTGGCTTGCAAAATCTAGGGGAGATGGGAAATGCAGATTCAGCTTCAGAAACAGCTAGATCTAGGCACTCAATGGATGCCATGAAGCCTAGGGTTCTTACTTTCTCCAGGATTCTTTCTCTCTGTTGGCTTCATTTAGGCAGGATCTTCCCACAAAGTGGCAGAGATGGCAACAAAAATTCAGGTTTCAACCGAGTTTCTGAGCTGCTTCATGAAAAGATAGTTTGTTTCACTGCCCTGAAAATCCTCTGTGCTACACATTCATCCTTTCCTCGCTCTAAATCCCTGGCAACCACTGATCTTTTCATTGACTCCCTAGTATTACCTTTTCCAGTATGTCAGATAGTTGGAATTGTATAGTATGTATCCTTTTTTCATTTTTATTTTTAAAATGTTTATTCATTTTTGGCTACACTGTGTGGCATGTGGGATTTTCTTCCTCAACCAGTGCAGGAATACCCACTGCAGTGGAAGCATAAAATCTTAACCATTGAACCACCGGGGAAGTCCCTGTACCCTTTTTAGATTGATTTCTTGCACTTAGCATTGCACTTTTAAGGTTCCTCCTTGCCTTTACATGGCTTGATAGCTCATTCCTTTTTAGTGCTGAATAGTATCCTAGTGTATATATGTGTTAAATTTTGTTTATACATTCACCCTTTGAAGGACATCTTTGCTACTTCCAAATATCAGCAGTTTCATGATTGCCAATATGTGCACAGGTTTTCGTGTGAATATAAATTTTCACCTCATTTGGGTTAAATACCAAGGACAGTGACTGTCAGATAAAACATGGCTCTTTGACCCTTTTTTATTTGCCCAGTACTCTCACATTCATTAATCAACTTGATTTTCCTAGGAGCTCTCTGAAGTTAATTGAGGCTTATATTATTATTCCCATCTTTTTATGAAAAACTGATGTTCTAGGTAAAACATATAAATTCACATAGTAAGTGAATGTGTAACCAGGCACTTCTTATTCCTATCTTTTCACACAGCCTGAAGTTTACAATAAAGCAGTTATCTTGAGCCAGAATAATTCTCATGATCTCAGCCCAAACCACTCAAACAATGAGACTGGGCCAGTCCCAGCAAAATGGGGAAGCAGTAAGGTTCCTTTTTGTGTCTTCCTGGGCCCACACCCAGAGTCTGTCTTTTAGACAGACGTCCTCTGGCCTCCCCAGAATCAAAAGGCATCTATACTATTACCCTGGAAACTACCCAATAATTGGACAGTAGTTTAACTCGATGAAGTCATTGGAGTAATTGTTATTACTAATGACTCAGTGTGCTGCCCCTCCCAGATAAAATGTGCATTTTCGTAATAGCTTTTAATATCGTCACTAAAAAGTTTTAAAAAAACATGGGAATTTTCAGCATCAGGCAGAGCTCGAGGAATGGAATGAGATGAAATGAGTTCTCCCAGTGCTCCTCACATTTAGTTCACAGTGAATGTCTCATCCACAGGTAATGCATTTATTATTTCATTTTATTCCTGGATGCAGAGATTATCCCCACAGAATGGGAAGAAGGTATCAATGGACAAAATAACTTGGATGTGGGCACATGTCCTTCCAGGAATAGCCTTCATTTCCCCATCAGTCATATTGATCAGCCTCACAGGTTCATTATGCTCAGTGGGATATAGCACATTTATTGGGCAGTGGTGGCATGACAAGAGGGTAGTTTAGGAGTTTGCTAGTTACCTTTCTATAATCTCTAAGGCATTACAGATAAACATATGATCTGAATAAAAAGTGTCCTAGTTACACAAATTTAGCTTCAGTACAAATCTCTTCCAAGCAGGTTGTCAGCCATAAGCCTAAGTTTCTTTGTAGAAACTCTGAAGCTGAGATAGTCTCCCTCATAGGGTTTTAGAAAATAAATGTTTCTAGCATGAATTTTGACATTATCCCTCAAATGCTGAAAGAGCAATGTCTTATTACAATGGGTAGCTGGCCTCCATCCAGCATACTCTATATTTACCTCTAAAATGACTCAAATTCCTTCCTTTTGCCTTCAGAATTTTAGCAGTGAAATTTTTTTTAGGCAAAGCCCTGGCCTTGGGCACTCTGATCTTATGATTTGGAAAATCTTGGGAAACTTACAGTAAATGAAAACTTTGCTTGCCTGAGTATAATTCTTGTTTTTTTTGTTTGTTTGTTTGTTTTTTTAAACGAGTATTTTTGGGTTTCAGTCTACCTTAATGGAGTGTTTAGCCATTTGGGGGAATCTCAGGGAAGCCAGCCATCCCTTGGCTCTGTACTGCTGCTGGGTGAGGAGAATGGAACTTTGAACCACCCCTCAAGAGACATAACTTTGTAGTGGTAGTGATTTCTCAAAGGAGGTTCCAATTTAGTTCATTCTGAGTGTCAGAATCTGGATAGGTGGGGTTCACCCAATGTGATCAAGTATAGCAATACTGGTGGAGCATTTAATTAATGTATCTTTCAGTGGCTCCCTTAACCAGTTGTTCAGTCGCTCAGTTGTGTCCGACTCTTTGCTAGCCCATGGATTGCAGCATGCCAGGCTTCCCTGTCCTTCACCATCTCCCAGAGTTTGCTCAAACTCATGTCCATTGAGCCAGTGTAAACTCCTTAACCAGGCTTCAGAGGCGTTCATGATGTACCCGTGTAAGCACCTCAGCGCTTCCCCTGGCCTGGCACTCAGTACTCATGTAGAACCTAAGTCTGCAGTGGTAACTGTGGTTTATCATTCTGTCTCCCCTACAAAACTGAGGCTCTGGACTCCCATTCTTGACCACAGAGTGTGGAATTCTGTGAAGTGAAGTGAAGTTGCTCAGTCGTGTCCAACTCTTTGCAACCCCATGGACTGTAGCCTACTATGCTCCTCTGTCCATGGGATTTTCCAGGCAAGAGTACTGGAGTGGGTTAGCAGTCTATAAATTGCTGCCAAGTGAACAAATGAAAGCATTCGTGAATGAACTCGAACTATGGGATAAGCTGTAAACACTTTGCTAATCTGTTAGCTTAAACAAATGTCTTATTAAAACAAAGGCATGATAATAAGTATGTGAAGAAGATGGACCTGGAATTAATTTGTCTCTCCTCACTGTGAGGCTTCCCTGGTGGCTCAGCTGGTAAAGAATCTGCCTGCAATGTGGGAGGCCTGGGTTCGATCCCTGGGTTAGGAAGATTTCCTGGAGAAGGGATGGCTGCCCACTCCAGTATTCTGGCCTGGAGAGTTCCATGGACTGCATAGTCCATGGGGGTCACAAAGAGTTGGACATGACTGAGCAACTTTCACAACAACAACCTTCTCACCGTGAATGCAGAAACCCCTTCAATGAAGAGAAGCCGGGAGGAATTGTTCTCCCTGGTTGCACGTGCCTTGATTTATTTTCTGTGTCTTTGCCTTGTCCCAGAGACTTTTCTTTGTGCCAGACTCCTCTATACCCTGTGCTCATGTGCACTGCAATGGGCCTTTCCTTTTTCCAGGATTTTAATGGAAATCACCAGGGTTGTGAAGAGTCGGACATGACCGAAGCGACTTAACACGCATGCACATACCAGAACTTCTGTTTAAATGAAGTTGTGCATAGTTTACAGTCTAAGGAGACTCAGTTTCTATAAGCTGGCCTCTTGTTGTTTCTAATTTGTTATTGTAAGAACTCTGTGTTGCCTTGACCTTAAAGAAGCCGGGTGCTATAGTCAATGTTTGTGTCCCCTGCCCCCAATTCATAGGTTGAAACCCTACCTTCCAAGGTGATGGTATTAGGAGATAGGGCCTTTGGTAGATGATTAGGGCATGACTCACAAAGAGTCGGACCCCACTAGGCAACTGAACAACAGCAACAACAGGGAAAAAGGGTCTGAGACCCTTTGATATAATATTGCACAGTGACGTAGGCTTCATGCCTTTCATTTCTGTCACTCTTTAGAGTTTTGAAAAACAGAAACTCATCTATCTTTATAGCAGCTGCATGAGCTAGGCAGGTAGGACTTATTGATAAAGAGAAAACAGCAGCTCCCAGAGTGAAACCAGTTGTTGTAGGTTACCAGCTCCTAAGCAGGGAAACAGGTCTAGTATTTCTGTCTCTTTGTCCAATTTCCTTTATAGTCTCCCTTTCCTCTATCATTGTATGAGCAGAGAATGAATATAAATGACCACGTTCCATCTTAATAATTTGTTTTATTTAATATAAAATAATTTTCTAAATGTACTGCTTATATACTTTTCTTGCTTCCCCAGGAAACAATGAATGAAAATTAACTTGGTGTCCCTGTTGACTATTGCTTGGCTGTTGCTGCAACCTTCCTCCTCACTAAAAAATTGCAACAGATTGTGTCTAGAAATTATGATGAGTGATTTCATCAGGGCCAAGACTTTGGATGTTGAACCAAGGATGTTTAAATCCCTGTGTCTGGAAATCAGGCTAACTCTTACTGGATTTTTGAAGTCAATTGATACGTGAGACTGTGAGGAAGTCACCTGTGTCTTTGTTCCTATTTCCTCCTTTGTCCTGACTGACAGGGGGATTGCTGTACTTGAAATGTGGAGAAGTAGGAGGAGAAATACTGTCCTAGGGCTTCTAAATCATAAGATTCTTTTTGATTCCATTGTTGACTGTTCCACCCTGAATCTGTGTGGCATCTACTTTTGCCCCTTTCCATCTTTCCCCTTTCTATCTTTCACCAGACTTTAATTTTTCCATTATAAGGATTTATTATTCTTATAACAACAAAGAAGTAATATAAATGATGAGCAACAAATTGACTATTTTAATTCTGACCTGAGCTGACATAGTAGAATGAAGAATGATTCTGTTTTCTTCCCAAAATTTTCTTTGTGATAAGATTGGTGAAAAAAACCACATAATTCTAAGTATTCTTTACATTTTCCCATATACACATTTGTATACTCTGGCTATTTTACTTAAATGAAAGTTCTTCCTATTCATTTTCTTTTCATTTTTAAAAATTGAAATATAGTTGATTTACAATATTGTGTTAGTTTCAGGTGTACAGCATAGTGAGTGATTCAGTGTTTTTGCAGATTATATTTCATTATAGGTTATTATAGGATACTGGGTATAGTGTACTGTGCTATACAGCATATCCTTATTGTTTATCCATTTTATATATAGCAGCTTGTATCTGATAATTTCATACCCCTAATTTGCACCCCCCCTTCCCTCTCCCCTTTGGTAGGTACTAGGTTGTTTTCTGTACCTGTGAATCTATTTCAGTTTTGCATATAGATCCATTTGTATTATTTTTTAGATTCAACATAGAGGTGATGTCATAGAGTATTTGTAGTATACCTCTTTCTCTGTATGACTTATTTTGCTAAGCCTGCTAATCTCTAGGTCCATGCATGTTGCTGCAAATGGCATTATTTCATTCTTTTTCATGTCTGAGTAATACTCCACTGTCTGTAAACAAGTTGCTGTTATTGTTTAGTTGCTAAGTCATATCCGACTCTCTTGCAACCCGATGAACTTTAGCCTGCCAGGCTCCTCTGTCCATGGAATTTCCCAGGCAAGAGGACTGGAGTGGGTTCCCATTTCCTCCTCCAGGGGATCTTCCTGAAGCAAGGATCGAACACATGTCTCCTGCGTTGGGTGGATTTTTCACCACTGAGCCACCAGGGAAGCTTGTATACAAGATACCTTCTTAATCCAATCATCTATGGATGGACACTTAGGTGGCTCCCATGTCCTTGACTATTGTTAATATTTAAATTCAACCAAACTTTGTTCCATGCCAATTTTTGGCTAGTTACAGATTTATTTCTTCAGATAATAAGATACAGTACTTGCCCTTATAGAAATGACACACTGGTGGATGAGAAGTGAAAAAAAATGCCCATTTCCCTAAGACATGCTCTTGAAGGGGGAAATAGGGTCTTGACCCACACAGGATTGCAAGGCTTCTAAACATATCCTTTCCTGGTGCTGCCTTCCCTGCTGCAGAGGTGGGCTGCCAATTGCCCCAGATGCTTGCATGCTGTGGACAATGATGTCGTCTCCTGTTTCTTTGGCTGGTCCAGTTCTAGTCTCACACCATCGAGCCATTTCTTGCCTCACCTTTCCCAACTTGCCCATCAAGAGGAAAAGTGAAAGTGAAAGTCACCGAGTCACGTCCAACTCTGCGACCCCATGGACTATACAGTCCGTGGAATTCTCCAGGTCAGAATACTGGAGTGGGTAGCCTTTGCCTTCTTCAGGGGATCTTCCCAACCCAGAGATCGAACCCAGGTCTCTCACATTGTAGGTGGATTCTTTACCAGCTGAGCCACAAGGGAAGCCCAAGAAAGCATCCTTTATCCCTAAGTCTGTTACACTGTCACATACAGACCACAAAGCAGAGTTGCCTCCTATTCTCCCAGCCTACAGGGATTCAAATTACAGATAAAAATTATATAAAAAAGAAAAACATCACCCACTTCCGACATTGCAGTTTCCCCATCTTTAGAACTCCACCTAAGTTCTTTAAGGCTGGGAACGGGTCTGTCTTGCTCTTTTGTGTACTCCCAATGCCCAGTCCAGCGCCTGACTCAGAGTAGGAATTCACTAAATGTTGTTTAAGTGCAAATGGATGACTGCATGACTCAGGCATCCATTCCTGTGAACTTGGCTGAGGGTAGCAAACACCCTGTTGTACTCACGAGCCCTTCCTTGGACACTGGCTGACTGTCCTTGGAACATGTTTGTATGACTTGGCCTCTCTCCCGTCAGGATGAGTTCATTTCCCAGGAGGCTCCCCAGCCTCTCATGCACTAGAACCTTGGCAGATCCATCCCAGGGGCCCTCCAGACTTGCCCCAAACCCTGTCTTTATCCTGGAGTGAAGATGGCCTGGGCTCACGCCAGGCCTCAGCTACATAAACGACAGCCGGAATGTTATATGCAGGTGCTTCTGACTGGGAGGGTCAAGGAAGGTACTGGGCAGGTGATCAGAGTGAGGGACCAGCTGCAGGAGCCGGTCACAGGGTCCCTAGGGGCATGGTGCTCTGGGACAGTGGTCAGAGAGCCTATTGTGGAGAGTAATCTTGGGAGATGATGAAGGGAAGATTGTTTGGGGACAGTCCTGGGCTTTATTCTCGAGGCCAAGAGAAGCAAATTGACCTGACTTTTGGGAAGTGTCACAGTGAAGGATGGCTTGAAGGGAGAGAAGCTTGAAAGCTGCTTCGGAAGCTCTGTTGATAATCCAAGGGAAAGGGTTCAGAATGACCGAAGGCAGGAGCAATGGGGATGCAAAATCTCCTCTCTCCACTGTACAGTACTCAGCCTATGTTTACTTATCTTTGTATATACAGCACAGACAGGAAAGATCCTGGGGATATAGACTCAGTAAGTTCTGAGGTGAGGATGGGTGGAGTTTGGTGAGAGAAAGGGAGCAGGTGAAGATAAGATGAGGTGTTAGGTGTTGTGTCTCTATGGTTGGGGTGTTCCTACCAGGATAGTAATAGGAGAGAAAGTAACAGGAAGACCGTTTCGAACCCATGGAGTACATTCCACGCCCAGTAGGAGCACGTGAGTTTTCTGCCTGGGCCTGACTTTTTGTGCAATAATCAGCACTGCCCAGTGATGGTTGGGAGAGGATTATGACAACATCTAATCAGTCATTATTCTATGTCAGATGTGCCTCTAAGTGCTTCACGTGTAGTAACTTACTTTATTCTTATGATGACCTTAAGAAGGCTGAGTGCCGAAGAACTGATGCTTTTGAACTGTGGTGTTGGAGAAGACTCTTGAGAGTCCCTTGGACTGCAAGAAGATCCAGCCAGTCCATTCTGAAGGAGATCAATCCTGGAATTTCTTTAGAAGGAATGATGCTAAAGCTGAAACTCCAGTATTTTGGCCACCTCATGCGAAGAGTTGACTCATTGGAGAAGACTCATTGATGCTGGGAGGGACTGAGGGCAGGAGGAGAAGGGGACGACAGAGGATGAGATGGCTGGATGGCATCACTGACTCGATGGGTATGAGTCTGGGTGATCTCCGGGAGCTGGTGATGGACAGGGAGGCCTGGCACGCTGCGGTTCATGGGGTCACAGAGTCGGACACGACTGAGCGACTGATCTGATCTGATCTGATCTGATCTGATCTATGCAGTAAGTACTGTTATTCCTTGATAGATGAGGTCAATGAGACACAAAGAGGTCAGGTAATATCCTGAAGTCACACAGATAAGAAATGGCACAGCCAGAATTTGAGCCCTGCCTTTTGGTTTGGGACCTGTTACCTTTGAGATACCTGTGAAATGTTGTTCAGTCACTAAGTAGTTTCTGATTCTTTGCGACCCCATGGGATTGCAGCATACCAGGCTTACCTGTCCTTTACTGTCTCTTGGAGTTTGCTCAAATTCATGCCTATTGAGTTGGTGATGCTATCTAACCATCTCATCCTCTGTCTCCTCCTTCTCCTTCTGTCCTCAATCTTTCCCAACATTAAGGTCTTTTCCAATGAGTTTTCTCTTTGCATCAAGTGGCCAAAGTATTGGAGGGTCAGCATCAGTCCTTCCAATGAATATTCAGAGTTGATCTCCCTTAAGATAGATGATTTGATCTCCTTGCTGTCCAAGGGGCTTTCAGGAGTCTTTTCCAGTACCACAGTTCGAAAGCATCAATTCTTCAGCACTCAGCCTTCTTCACAGTCCAACTCTCACATCCATACATGACTACTGGGAAAACCATAGTTTTGACTATATAGACCTTTGTTGGCAAAGTGTTGTCTCTGCTTTTCTGTGGCCATATCTTGCAGATTTGTTGGAGGACAGCCCACAAGCCACTTTGCAAATACTCTTCAGGCCCTTTTAGTGTCATTGTCTGTTCTGTGATTCTAACCAAAGTATAAGTCAGAGTTCTTCAGAGGATATTCTTCAATAAGATGTCTGTCTGTCTATCTATCTATCCATCTATCTTCTATCAAGATTCATTTGGAGAACTGGCTCATGAGATTACGGCAAGTCCAAAATCTGAAGGGTAGGCTGTAAGCTGGAGACTCAAGGGAGAGTTGCAATCTGAGTCCAAGCTCATGTCTGGGACTGGTATATTTGAGTCTGCTGGCAGATTCCCTCTCCTTGAGGGAGGACAGTATTTTTCTATTCAGGCTTTCAGCTGATTGGAAAGTCCACTGAGTTAAATGTTAATCTCCTTTAAAAATGTCTTCACAGAGACGTATAGAATATTGTTTGACCAAATGTTTGGCTACCATGGCCTAGCTAAGCTGACACACAAAATTAGTGATCACAGTAGGACTCAGAAAATAAGGACTCTGCTAAAAACTTGCATACACTGTAGGTAGCCTTGCTGAAGTGGAATAAAGTGTGACTCAGCACTTGGTGAATTTGGAACAACATTTACAATCTTAAGAACAAGATCTCTAGTCATGGTTTGATTCTGCCTCATTTTGGTAAGGAAGATATGGATTAGCTAGTTTTCAGATGTATTTAATATTTCTGGGAATATAGAGTGATGACATGACTGTGGTAGTAGCATCTATATTAATGCAGATCAGATCAGATCAGTCGCTCAGTCTTGTCCGACTCTTTGCGACCCCATGAACCGCAGCACGCCAGGCCTCCCTGTCCATCACCAACTCCCAGAGGTCACTCAGACTCGCATCCATCGAGTCAGTGATGCCATCCAGCCATCTCATCCTCTGTCGTCCCCTTCTCCTCCTGCCCCCAATCCCTCCCAGCATCAGAGTCTTCTCCAATGAGTCAACTCTTCGCATGAGGTGGCCAAAATACTGGAGTTTCAGCTTTAGCATCATTCCTTCTAAAGAAATTCCAGGATTGATCTCCTTCAGAATGGACTGGTTTGATCTTCTTGCAGTCCAAGGGACTCTCAAGAGTCTTCTCCAACACCACAGTTCAAAAGCATCAATTCTTCGTTGCTCAGCCTTCTTCACAGTCCAGCTCTCACATCCATACATGACCACAGGAAAGACCATAGCCTTGACTAGGCGAACCTTTGTTGGTAAAGTAATGTCTCTGCTTTTGAATATGCTATCTAGGTTGGTCATAACTTTCCTTCCAAGGAGCAAGCGTCTTTTAATTTCATGGCTGCAGTCACCATCTGCAGTGATTTTGGAGCCCAGAAAAACAAAGTCTGACACTGTTTCCACTGTTTCCCCATCTATTTCCCATATTAATGCAACCCCTCTCCAATTCATCATGATTGTAAAAAGAAGGTTGTTTCAAACATGGGGAGCATATTTCCATCTCACTAGGAACATGTGAGTTTCCTGCCTGGCCCTGACTTTGGGGCAGTGATGAGCAAATCCTTCCAGGCAGTCAGGAGAGCTCTAGGTTAAAGTCTTATCATGGCTCAATCTTAGCATCAAGATTTTTCTTTCTTTTGAATCAACACACTTAGATTCCCACATGTTTTCTATGTGAGTATTTTTGATGAATATTTATTGGCCTGGGTTGTATTACCCTTCTCCCTGATATATATTTATTCTGGGGCTAGCATGTTTCAAATCTCAGAAACTACCACGAGTATTGACATTTATTTTCTAGGCTCTAAGAAAACATTATCTATGCTGTTTGGAATGACATTATTTGGTGTCTGGTTAGTTAAGAAATGGAGACATGGAAATCTAATCTTAGTTTGGGGTCCTAGAATGTCTTTTTAAGAGTATAATTTTTATCCATATATAAAAATGTTTTAAAAATAGGAGTGTACTTAGGCTTTACATAGTACTTTATAAACATGAATTCATTCTTTCTGAGTTCTTATGATGCTAAGCAAAGTAGAGTTATATTTTGAGTGGAGTCAGAAAAACCCTTGAAAAAGTAAATTGGCCTAAATTACTTGGTTGGTCAGGCCAGGAATTAAACCCTTGTCTCCAGATTCCCCGGCCAGGGCACCCTGAAAGGTGATGGAGGTCTAGTTGACATCCTGGGAGGTCTGGTGAAAAGAGTATAGACTCTGGATTCGTGGGTTCAAATCTCTGTTCTATCCCTTATTAGCTGTGTGAACTTGATCGAGTTATTTTTGATGTCTCTCAGCCTGGATTACCTCATTGGTCAAACATATGCCCATCAGAGGGTTTAATGTGAGCATTAAATGAGGTAACTCTAAATGTCCAGCGTGAGCGCACATAAAGTGTCTGTGGCCTCTTCCCCCACTTTTGCTTAGTAATCACAGGTATGCCTCTGACAGAGGACGACTCTTTCTCATTCTGAGCACTCAGGAAAAAAAAAAAAAGCTTGCTCAAAAGCTAAGGAAAAACGTCCAACTAATTTTTGTTGCATGCTCTTGTGGACTTTTTTTTTTGCCATGCCACCCGGGATGTGGTCTCTAGTTCCCTGACCAGGTACCAAACCCATGCCCCTGCAATGGAAGCACAGGGTCTTAACCACTGGACCACTAGGGAAGTCCCAGGGCTTTTAAAATAATGTATTCGGTGGCATTATTTATGAAGTACCTGTATCACGTATCTGTATCTGTACTGAGCAGTGTTTCCTGCTAAACAGTAATGCATATTTTTAATCACTTTTTACTTATTAGAGTCCCCCATTCCCATCCTTGTTAAAAGAAGTTGGGGAATAGATTCTTTTTTTCCTCTTTCCATCTCTCCCTCCTCATACTAGGGGCCCACAGAAGTATGCAGGAGATAATTTACTTGCTTTTCTTTCTGGTTCATTGTTAAATTTGGGATGAGAAACACAGACAGAGTATTAAGTTTGGGGATTATTCTAGGAAGAGAGTGGAGTATGTAGAGTGTAAGGGAATTAAGAGAGAAGGCACTTTCTGGTGGACCTGAGTGAATATGGATATATCATTTAAGACATACCTCATGAGGAAAACTATCAAAATGAAATAAGCACAGTACAGATTTAGTTAATAATTGTAATATCCACCATTTGTTGAGTATCTATTTAGTATAGGTACTGTGATAAACATTTTATATGCTTTGATGTATTTATTTCAAGACAAGACTGCTATTATTCTCAAGTTACAGATAAGGAAAATAAGACCTACAGAAGCCTACACAGCTTGCAGTGACAAAGAAGGTATCACGAGTCTTCTAGTAACTACCATTCAACAAAAAGCTGATGATGTGCCCGGAATCACGCTAAGTGCAGTTCAAACATTATTGCAGCATCTGCATGCAGTAGGCATTATTACCCTCATTTTAGAGATGCAGAAACTGAGGCAATATAGTTATTGGAATGACTTAACTTGTACTTCAGTTATCTACCAGTATACAGATGCAGGGTGTTCATAAGTTAAGGTATACTGTTAAGTCTTGAAAGTATTAAAAATAAAGATAATTTCATCAATGTGATCAATGCACTGCATAAACCTAAAAAAATGTACTATTAGACTAGTTCTTAATTCCAACTTACTATTTTCTATTGATGATGACTCAGCTCACTTACACCGCCTAGCTCATGCATGCCTGGCCTCCTCTCAGTAGAGTTCTGCATCTGTGAAAGTGAAAGTGAAGTCGCTCAGTCGTGTCCGACTCTTTGCGACCCCGTGGACCGTAGCCCACCAGGCTCCTCCGCCCATGGGATTCTCCAGGCAAGATATACTGGAGTGGGTTGCCATTTCCTTCTCCAGGGGATCTTCCCGACCCAGGGATCGAACCCAGGTCTCCCGCATTGCAGGCAGACGCTTTAACCTCTGAGCCACCAGGGAAGCATCCCACTTCAAAAACAAAACCTTCATTTCTTTTTGTTCTCTTCTTTTATGAGAGTATATTCTCAAGTAACGTCTTAGGTAAAGGTGCTCCTTTCTTTGATGGATCATTGTGTGACTGAATATGGTTTTTCGTTTTCTTTTCCAATTGATTATTCGATGGGGTATAAAATTTTAGGTTGAAAATCATCTTTCCTCAGAAAGATGTTTTCTGGTATCCAGTATTGCTGATGAGAAACCTGATGTTAGTTTTATTCTCATTCCTTTATGGGTGACCCATTTTTTTCCCTCTGAAAATTTTAAATATACAAAATATTTATCTTTTTTATTTATATAATATAATTTATAATTATAAAAATAAAAATATAAAAATACATAATTTTTATCTTTGTATAAATATAGACATTTATTATACATAAATATATATTTATTTTTAGTGTTTAAAAATTTTATGTGGCTGTTTTCTACTTGTCAGTCTCTTTTTATTCATCCTTCTCAAAACATGGTGCTCCTTTCAGTGTGAAGACTTGTGTATTTTTTGACTTATGCAAGGTTTTCTTCTGTAATTTCTTTAATAATTATATCCTTTTTGTGTTCTTTTAAATAACATTTTAAATTTTCTTTTTCTGGAACTTGTATTAGTCCGATAGTGGATATTCTGACTTGGTCTCCATCTCATATTTTCGTCCATATATATTAATATTTCATGTGTATTGTATACATCTGCATTTCTTTACATTCTGAGAGTTTTCTTCATCTTTCCATATCAACTATTCTATTGAACTTTCTACACTGGCAATTATATTTTAAACTCTGGCTTCTGCTAATTCTCTACTTTTTAAAATAGCATCTTGTTCTTCTGATAAAGATGCAATCTCTTCTAAAATCTGAGGAGGTGTCAACTTTAAAAAAAAGATCTGTTAGGTCTTGGTTTTCTCTCCTCTTCCCCTACTCTTGCCCTAATTCCCTTTTTTGCTTTCTTTCTCTCCCTTCCTCTCTCTGTCTGTCTTAATATTTCTCTGTTATGGTGCAGACTTCTCTCAATATGGGAAAAGAAAGGCTTTTACATGAGTATGACTTCTTGACTGTCACGCTTTGCTCTAGTGAGTCCCTAGAAAGCTAGCTAGTGCAGAAGTGAAGAGTAAGTGCAGCTTTGAGAGGTCTTTATTTTGGAGCACTAAACTTGCACTAGTCAACTTGATTTTCTCTGGACAGTTTGTCCAATTTCCTTGAAGAAGAATGCTCTGCTTTTTGCCTGGGTTTAGCTGTGGGCAGTTCTTTGTGAAAGGGTGGGAAAAGTGTGGGGTTGTGTGAATTGTTCTCTATATAGAACACTCTTGAGTGCTTGTGATCTTTGCAGATTCTTTGGTTATTGTGCATTTATATCATTTTAATATTTTTTTCTTACCATTTTAATAGAGTCCAGAAGGGAGAGGAAATAACTGTTCTTAGCCTGTTATCTTGAACTGAAAGCCCTCACTGTCTTTTTTAATATATTAATTCACCAATACTTGTTGAACATATACCATCTTACTACGTGCTGGCTTAGGCACTAGAGATAGAAATTGGAATCAGATGCAGTTTTTCAGATATAGATCTAGTGTTTCTAGATCTAGAAGGAGACAGATGTTTAACAAGTAACTGTTGCAATGCTGAAAATGAGTAATAAAAGCATGTAGGAGGACTTGATGAAGATCACATATGGAAAAACAGTTAATTCTGTTGGCAGTAGAAGGAAGGATACAAAATAATCAAATATCCCATTTAGGAATATGGGGAGTTGCTCTATCTTTCAGACCACAGCAGTCTGAAGACACAGTGATGTCATATTATCAGGGACTAAGAAGTTGCCGTTTCCTTAGCTGATGGAAGACTTCAATTGAATGTCTGCAGTGGCAGAGTAAAACACAAACCGGGGTACAAGTAGTTTGGGGGAGATAATCCCAGGAAGCACAGTGGGGAAGTGGAGAGGATGAGACAGGAAAGGAAGAATATCCAATTTATTGAACTGGTTACTGCTTTTGGAAACTGGGGCTTGGAAGAACTTTGGGTAATAGAAAGCACCTCAAAACAATTCTTTCGTAGGTAAGACGTTTGGGCATTTATCCACTGGCCCCTGGACTCCATTGGTTAAAGGTTGCATTGGGAGGTGTTATTACTCTTTCTTTTCTGGTTTCTGGCTACATGCAGGCTCAGTTGTCTTCTGTGGTTTCAGAGAAAAGTCTCTGAGCAGAAAAGCTGAGGGTGCTGTGGTAGGGATTTGAGTTGGAATCTGATGGGCAGAATGCTGTCCACTGTAGCTGTGCAGAATCAGGTAGGCTGAAGGGAGGGCAAGGACCACAAAGACCACTTGCTGCAGACCTCCATCTTTCCCTCAGCAGTTTGCCGTGATGGCCATGTATGATTGCAAACGCATGGCCAGAGCCCTGTGCAGTCAGCGCTGACGTGTGAGCCCTGCAGAGCTCCTCACTTCTCTGGTGGCCGCTGGCCCAGGGTGGATCCTCAGCCTGCTGCCCTCATCACTGCTGTCCCCTACTGAGCCGTGTCACAGCCACCCTGTGCCAACATCAAACCACCGAGGTGGGGAGAATTCTGTCTGCCGGACTTTGTACCCTAACATCCTGACTTTGATCCTAAAAGCATTAAGGCATTGAGACCCTGGGCAACTTCTGTGAAGCTGCAAATGTCACCTGGAAGAGGAACACCCCGCTCCTCTGTGACTTCTTCCTGTGCCATCTCAGGTCAGTTAATGTGTTTTGTGCCAGAGAGCACAGAGTTGAGGAAACAGGAAAGCAGACAAGTGGGTTTTGTTGTGGGAATCAGGAGTGTAGATGTATCTGGGGAGAATTGAGTACTTTCTTTACCCTTTTGATTTCTTTCTTTCCACTCACCATAGGACATGTGGGATCTTATTTCCCTGACCAGGGATCGAACCCATGTCTCCTGCAGTGGCAGCACGGAGTCTTAGCCCCTGGACCAACAGGGAAGTCGCTCTTTCCCCATATGAGATCCAGGTAGGAAAGGCAAGGAATGTGGAGAACAGAACTAGCACTCTGAGGGGCTTCTATGTGTCAGATGTTATAATATTAGATCTCATTTAGCTTTTATATCTTGTCACACTATTATGAAGTAAAGGTTATTCTGTCCAAGGCACTCAAAGCAACACCAGTTCAGAAAGAATAAAGAGTTTTTCCAGGCCACAGAATTAGGAAGGGGCAGAGGTAGGATTTGAAGCCTGGTCTGTTTAGTTCTATAGTCTCATCAACAATACAGCAGCTGAAAAGAGGAAAGAAGGGAGGAAAATCAGAAGTTAAATTAATTAAACTGGAGGAGAGCACTTGAAAGGCCACAGATTTGATTCCAGTTTGCACTTTGAACCATCCAGGCAGTCTCCCAAGTAAATTCCATGGATATGAGCAACCATTCATGTGAAAAAGGCCTGGGGGACTGAGCTGGCCTCAAGTTCAGTGAGCAGTCAGGCGACTGCTGCTACCAAGAAGGGAAAGTTTCCTTAGTTGGCAAAATAGAATTATAGGGAGATTTTTAGGTCATGGACCTACTGTGCTTTGTTCTGTTTAGAATTCACCTGGAGGTCCAGGTCACCACATTTCAAGTGGTACTAAGAGATTTTCAAATCAGTGTGATTTGCTAAAAGAACCAAGAGGAAGTTGGTGGTTTTAAAAATCTGATGTGTGAGATCTATTGTGGGCAGCAGATTTTAAACTGGAGGAGGAGAACACTAAGAGAGACATGGTGGCTGTTTTCAGATACATAAAGGGCTAGTAGACAGTTTGCAGCTCAAGACAGTGGACCAAAAAATAAGGGAAGGAAACACTTATTAACTGAGATCTAATGTACTCTGTGTCAGATGCTGTACCTGGGACAAGTGCTTAAACTCAACCTGAGGAAGATGAAAAAACAAGCTGAAATATCCATCATTATGGTAGGATTTCTCTCAGAATAAGCAACTGTACATACCAAACAGAGACCCGATTAGTGCTTGACAAAGATCCTGTGGAAGGAATTTCCCCATGACTCAAGCGGTTTGAATGGAAGATGAATGCCTTCTCAGATCTGTTCACCTTCTCAGATCTGTTAACCACACGTTCTATAAATGTGTGGAAAGTCTTGGCCACTTATCACCCTTCAAGATCATTGAGGATAAGACACCCATCAATTAGATATATTAAAATGAGAAGAAAGGGATTCCCTGGTGTTCCAGTGGTTAGAACTCTGTGCTTTCACTGCCAAGGGTGCAGTTTCGATTTCTGGTCAAGGAACTAAAATTCCACCAGTCACACAAGGTGTGGCCAAGAAAGGGAAAATAAAGATCCTCCAAGAGATTAAAAAATTCTAAGATCTCCCAGAGAGAGAAAGCAGATCACATACAAAGCAACTTGGATCTTGTTGAAATAGCAACCGAAAATTCAGCATTGGATACCACTTTATTTTTTAAAACTTTTAATTTTATATTGGAGTATAGTTGATTAAAAATGTTGTGTTTCAAGGATGCAACAAAGTGGTTCAGTTATGTATGTATATGTATGTATACATACACACGTGCATGCTGTGTGCTAAATTGCTTCAGTTGTGTCTGATTCTTTGTGAGCCTATGGATTATAGCTCGCTAGGATCCTCTCTCCATGGGATTCTCCACACAAGAATACTGGAGTGGGCTGCCATTTCCTTCTCCAGGGGATTTCCTGACCCAGGGATCAAACCTGTGTCTCTTAAGTCTCCTGCATTGGCAGGCAGGTTGTTTACCACTAGCGCCACCTGGGAAGCCTGTATATACTATGTACATATATGTATCTATTCTTTTTCCAATTCTTTACCCAAGTAGGTTGTTACAGAATATCGAGCAGAGTTCCCTGTGCTAGACAGTAGGTCCTGGTTGGTGGGGGAAGGTATAGTCAGGGAGTTTGCGATTGACATGTACACATTGCTGTGTTTAAGATGAGATACCACTTTACAATGATAAAATGTACAAAAAATTTTAAGGCTTGATAAGTCCAAGTATTGGTCAGAAAATTTCAAATGTAGAAAGAGAACTTTTATATGCTGCTGGCTGAAGGGTGAGTTGGCTCAGCCATTCTGGTAATCAGTCTACTGAGTGCTCTGTAGTAAGACTGAGAAGAATGCATATTCTCTATTACACACAATTCCCTTTGTAGTCATATGCCCCAGAGAGCCTCTTGTACAGTTCTGTAAAGACTGCATAGAGAGCTCTTTTTTTTTTTTTTGGTGGCAATTGTGTCTGGTGGTAGAGAGTTGGAAGGGATTTTTGTCTATCACAGTAAGAATGGATTAGTAAACCAAGGTGGACATCTCATATGGAATACATACTATACAGCAGTCACAATTCAATGGACTAGGTGTATCATGGTTTAACATCTACTGAGTTTTAAAACAAAACGAAGAAAGTGACTAAGATCTATACAATATCATTTGGAATACAAAAAGTAAGAACACATATGTAAAATATAATCTTTCAGTAATACATACAGATGCAGTGATTTGCTGTTAACATTAGAGTGGGGCAGAGGATGGAAGTGAGGGTGTAGTGGGGGAAAAAGAGGCAAATGGAATAAAATAAGGTAAGAGACAGTACATAGAGAGCATGCTAAGTTCTGTATCTCCTGTGATGTGCTGTGAACTAAAAAGGCTTTTTTTTTAAGCAGCAGGAAAAATATGATCTGTGATTTTTACAAACCTCAGTGAAATCATGTGTTGGTCTGCTTGCCAGTTTATTTTTTAATTGCATTTTCATTCATTTAATATTTAACACATTGTTATGGAGCATCCACTGCTCTCTCTCTCTCCATATATATCTATAATATATGTGTAATATATATACACACATACACACTTGGTACATCTCCCAGACTCTATACAAGGGGGATACAGCTATGAGTGACATGCCACAGGATAAACACCTAGAAGAAGCATTGAGGTCAGAGGGTAATAGATGCTGCTATTAATAAATTGTCCCCCAAAGGTCTATACCAACTAGTATTTTTTATTAGGTGAGATATTGTTGATGTGGTATTAATAGAGGCACTTCCCCAGGATTTGTTTCTCTAAATGTGGATGAGAGGGAGATAGAAGAAGGGAGTTAGGATGAATCCTAAGGGAAGATGGGATTCGGGCTGTTCATTTCACGTGAGCTGAGACAGTCCCGAAAGAGCAGAGTCTGATGTGTGTCAGAAGCACGTGCTCCCCCGGTCTCTGTATCCCAGCCCCTCTTGCCCTGGCCTGGGCATTTCCCTTGTGGGCCATTTGGCAGCAGGCTCTATCAAGCACCTGCCGTGGCAGCAGGAGAGGAAAACCCAGCTCATGATCGTGGCTTACCCATTGTTACCTTCGCAGGAGAGCAGCATCTGTGTGGTGGGCTGGCACCCCTACCAGGCTTCCGATGGGCTTTCCATCCAGCTGCTGCAGCCCGCTGTGGCAACCCCTGGGCCCCACTCAGAGCCCTTGGCGGAAACAGGATGCAGTGTTTCCAAGCACGGTGAGCAGCAGCAGCAGCTTATCTTCAGTGGTCAGTGAGGCAGACAGAAAATGTTCTCTTGACCTTCCTTCCTTTGCGTGTTTGAAAACCATGACCCTACTTTGCTTTATGGAGGAGGCAACTGAAGAGTTCTAAGTGGGGTATAAACATGAAATGTTTGTGTTTCTTCCCATTATTGATTTCTAAAGCGTTCATCTGAATTCCCATTTCCCACCCGTTTAACATCTTCTGTAGATTCCATAACTCTCTACTCTCTTTCAGTTATAAAACTTTCAGTCCATTATGTTTTAAGGTGTCAATCTCAGACTCAATTTAAGTCTAATCTTCTCCCTCTTCCAAACCACCAGGTTTGACCTGAGTCCCGGAAGGTCTAGGGTAAGAGTGTATACACTGCTTTTTCGCATTCCCACAAATCCAGCAACTTGAAATAGAGTGGGGGTGATGGGCAAGAGTGGAGGGAAGTGATGGAGGAGAAACAGTCTACACTGAGCTACTTACCTCCTCTCTTTCCTGGGTCTACCAGTGTGTTTCTTCATGGGGAGTCTTCTTGTCATTTTGGGTGAGACTGTTCTTAGGATAGATCTGTTCTGTACATTTCAGAGTATTAACAGTTTCCCCCACAACTCCTGCATAAATTCCCATAGCACCCTTCAGTCTTTATGCAAATCACACTTTCCCAGATTCTGCTACTGAAGCCATTCTGCCCTGGTTGAGAACCACTGGGACCTTCTTGGGTTGGAGCCAAGGAGAAGGGTTGGAGAAAGATCTTAGGTTCCTGGACCTGAGATGGTGGTGGGAAGTGGTCCTGCTTATCTTCTGTTTGGGTCAGGGTTCATTTGGATCCTTCTCCTGCTGTGTGGCAGTCTCTGTAAAAGACTATGGGATTGAAAATCAAAGGCTGTTGTTTGTCTTCTTTCGGACCTTTCTGTTGCTGAGGGCCCCCTTCAGTTCAGTTCAGTTGGTTAGTCATTTCCAACTCTGCGACCCCACGGACTGCAGCATGCCAGGCTTCCCTGTCCATCACCAACTTCTGGAGCTTGCTCAAGCTCATGTCCATTGAGTCGGCCATCCAACCATCTCATTCTCTGTCATCTCCTTCTTCTCCTACCCTCAATCTTTCCCTGAATCAGGGTCTTTTCCAAAGAGTCAGTTCTTTGAATTTTCGAATGAGTCAGTTCTTTGCATCAGGTGGCCAAAGTATTGGAGTTTGAGCTTCAGCATCAGTCCTTCCAATGAATATTCAGGGCTGATTTCCTTTAGGATTGACTGGTTTGATCTCCTTGAGGTCCAAGGGACTCTCAAAAGTCTTCTCAAACACGACAGTTCAAAAATGATAATTCTTTGGCACTCAGGCTTTTTTATTGTCCAGCTCTCATGTCCATACATGACTAGTGGAAAAACCATAGCTTTGACTATACAGACCTTTGTCAGGAAAGTAATGTCTCTGCTTTTCAACACACTGCCTAGGTTGGTCATAGTTTTTCTTCCAAGGAGCAAGTGTCTTTTAATTTCATGGCTGCAGTCAATATCTGCAGTGATTTCAGAGCCCATGAAAATAAAAGTCTGTCACTGTTTCCATTGTTTCTCCATCTATTTGCCATGAAGTGATGGGACCGGATGCCATCATCTTCGTTAGTTGAATGTTGAGTTTTAAGTCGACTTTTTCACTCTCCTCTTTCACTTCCATCAAGAGGCTCTTTAATGCAGTGACCATGTATCCTAGTGACAGAGAGAGAGATAGATATGTATGCTGCTGCTAAGTCACTTCAGTCGTGTCCGACTGTGTGTGACCCCAGAGACGGAAGCCCACCAGGCTCCCCCATCCTTGGGATTCTCCAGGCAAGAACACTGGAGTGGGTTGCCATTTCCTTCTCCAATGCATGAAAGTGAAAAGTAAAAGTGAAGTCGCTCAGTCATGTCTGACTCTTAGCGACCCCATGGACTGCAGCCTACCAGGCTCCTCCATTCATGGGATTTTCCAGGCAAGAGTGCTGGAGTGAGCTATAAATGCATATATTATTACTCATGTTATTTATTAATAGATGAGGAAACAGAATGTCAGAGGGGGTTAAGTCTTACCTAAGGACTCAAGAGTACTGCTGCTGCTGCTGCTGCTACTGCTAAGTCGCTTCAGTCGTGTCTGACTCTGTGCGACCCCATAGACAGCAGCCCACCAGGCTTCCCTGTCCCTGGGATTCTCCAGGCAAGAACACTGGAGTGGGTTGCCATTTCCTTCTCCAGTGCATGAAAGGGAAAAGTGAAAATGAAATCACTCAGTCGTGTCCGACTCTAGCGACCCCATAGACTGCAGCCCACCAGGCTCCTCCATCCATGGGATTTTCCAGGCAAAAGTACTGGAGTGGGGTGCCATTGCCTTCTCCGAAGAGTACTGCTAAGAGTCTCAATTCGAATTCTGGGCTTTGAATTTGATTTCATAGTCTACCTTTGTACTTCTACCATAGTGCCTCCAAGTCAGTAGGATATGGAAAAGGAGGATAAGTTAGAAAAGAAGAAATCACATGTAGCCTACAAAAAAAATGAGGCCTTCAGAAGACAATCTTTATGGCAGTGCTTTGGGGAGGATGCCGAGGAATTCATTATTTATGTGATTTAAATTTGGGTCTATAATTCGTATTTGCTTTTCTTGCTGTTGCTTTCATATCAGCCTCTCAGTAATGAAGTTGGCGTAACATCTTTGTAAGAACTTCCCCATTTCCAGAGCCTCATGGGAGTCAGACTCCCTTCCCTGGCTTCTTCCCAGGAGGGGAACATAAAGATTTGTTCTTAGCAGATATGACTATAGTAGTTAGTCTCCAAAGATCAACCCAATACCTCTTAGAATTTATGTCCTTTATAGTATTCTCCCTTTGAATCTGGCTGTGCCTGGTAGTCACTGTTGACTGATAGAGTTTGGTGGAAATGATGCTGCAAGAATTTCTGAGATTTGACTGTAAGAAGCTTTGCAAGCTTTGCTTGGTTCTTTTGGAATGTTTGCTCTTAGGGTACTCTCTTTTCAGAACTCTCCTTGTTGGAACCCAGCGACCATGGTCATGTATTGGTGCTCTGATTAATGGCCCCTCTTGGCCTGCCAAGTGACAGCCACATCACCTGGCAGCCATGTGAGTACACCATCTTGGACACCCAGCCCAGCCCCATCATTTAAATGGCCAATACCATCAAATAAATTTTGACTCAGCCATCATATATAACTGTTACTGTATGAGAGACCTTAAGCAAGGACTGCCTCACAGAGCAGTCTGTCACTTCCTCTATCACTCAACCCACAGAACCTTGAGAGAGAATAAATTATAGAGTTTTAAGCCATTATGTTTAGGGTAGTTTAATACATAGCAATAGATTAACTGGAGCAGTTTCCTCTGGGAAGAGGCCAGACTCCTAGGCTAGAGTTGACCTCTGGGGTTTGGTTGCCACAATTTGGAACTTGCTAGCTTCTTGACGTCATGCACGTTCCTTCCCTTTTGTGTGTATCAGTGTGTTCATCTGTACAATGAAAATAATAATTGTACATTCTTCATAGGATTTTGTGAGAATTAAATATAATGATCTATGTAAAGGGCTTAATGTGGTATCTGGCATATACTAAGCACAGACTAAATGTAAGCTATGATAACAGTCATTGAAATTAGTGGCTTTGTGAAAAGCTTCTTCTAAACACGTTCGTTACATTTTTTCTTTATTTTTATTTTACTCTTTTTTCTACCAATCCTAACCTACTAAGTCCCCTGGAAGCCAGTCATGCAAACTTTGTGGCAGAGTTTCTTTGTACTGTTTTTCCATAGATTTCTAACTGAAGGGTAGATTTCCTGAGGTGACCTGATTTTTTCTTCGGTTGAGGGAATATGAACCTTCCCCTCACCCATTTTGATTTCATCTCATCTTCAAATACTCTATTAGTTTTGCTTTTCCTTCAGTTTCCTCCAGGGAATTTCTTTTCCTGTCTTTAAGGGCAGAGGGAATTGAGTGGGCGACCGATGTCTTTAATAAAGATGACAAGAATGAGGGTCCCTGGGATGAAAATGAAAACTGACACTAAAATTGTCCTCTGTGGTCTCTTAATGACTTTTGGCTTAGAGCATTATGCTGTCTCCGTAAAAGGGAACCAAACATTTACTGGGGTTTGTTGAAATGCCAGGATGAACAAAGCTTTCCAGAATAGCAGACGTTTTTCTGTGACTTTACAACTCCTCTAATTATGTTCATGCTGGGACCCATGACCACTATGAATCCTACCTCTGCCGATACTCATAGAGAAGGTTCCAAGCTTCAATAATAAAATGGTACTAAAACCTCAGCTCTCTGAGCTGTGTACTGTATACCTAAGCTACCTCCCACTACATTTGCTTTTTTTTTTCCCCAACAAACAGGACATAGCAGAGAGGGTCAAGTGACTTATGTTGGGAATTATGCACACTGGGGATCTGCAACATAGGGATGAGGTAGATAAGGAGAAATGTCACTGTATTTCATTTAGCTTTTATTTTTTGGCCTTAATACAAAAATATCTAGTTGTTGTTCTTCAATATGTACCTGTACCACAGAAAATTTGAAGTATGTTTTATCATCTGTGATATTGGGAGTGGGGTGGAGGATGACTTATTTTTTGACATTTTACAGCAGACATATCCCTTTTTCATAGACAGGGACCAGTTATTAGGAATCCAACTTGTTATCAGCAGCACGATGTTACTTGTATGATAGTTTTTTTAGGTTTCCTGAAACTTTGCCATATGGTTAACACTGTTCAGCTCCAGAGGAGCTTGGCATACAGTTGACACACAGTAAGTGCCTAATAATAGAATGAAAGAATGGTACACACTTGCCAAGTGCTTCTACCATCTGGGGCTTCTTATGCCCATCAGGTTGACTTCTGTTATGAGTTTTGTTTGTGTTTTTACAGTTGCATCAGCTGCTGCCATTCCAGCTGCTTCTTTGTTTTTCTCTTTTGTGTCTGGAGACAAAGCCCAGAATCTTCTTATCTAGTGAATTGCCTTTATATCTGAGTGAGACTGAGGGCCAGGGAAATTAAATTTCATGGACTGTGGCCTGAAATGAATGATGAGTCCTGACTCTTACTTCATGGAAAAACTATCTTTGCTCGGTAATGATAGAATTCTGTTGCATGTTTCTCAAAGATGATCAATATTTTTGAATTCTTGGTGATCTGCAGTGGTGGAAATTATACATTTTGAATAAAAATTTGAAAAACTAGATTTTGAGTAATAGATTTTTGTCAACAATTAATTTATTAAATGGCTTATGTTTGAGTTAGTTGCTGTAATTAAGCTCTGTTGATTAGTATGGGAAATCATTACTCACTGAGGAGTGACTGCTTACCGGCAGGGAAAAACTTATGATCTTAGCACACTTTTAATCAAATTGATTTCCTTATCAGGCAGAAGCATGTTTGAGTGACAGTTTTACCCAAGAGTTAAAGACTGAACATAATAAGAAAATATCCTCTTTTTATTTTTTTTTAATTTTGAAAGAAAAGCTTTCCACCCAGAGTCTAGAGACTAGCTTCATCTGGTCAACTAGCCTTGTAAAGTCTGGAACTGTCAATCTGTGAAAAGTATGGGAAAAAAGCATGGCTTGTCTATGACTGTTTTTCATTTTCCAGTATTCAGTGGTCAAGTTGAAAGTTTGTAATCCTGTCTTTGGAAACTTTCATTGCTATTTTCTGTTCTATCCCCTTCCTACTTTCAAGTGATTATAGAATCTATATTTCTATACTTTTCTTTATTTTAAACTATTCTGTCTTCTACCCCTCAATATTCCCCTGTCCCTAACTCTCTGAAATTTCAGGCTATAAACTGGCAGAGGCAAAATTGGTAAATGAACAGAAAGAAAAATAGATCCAATTTATATTTTAAATGTCCAGTTGAGGCTCTGAAACTAAGGAAACATACCTTACAGAAATTGAGTCCATGACTAATGAATGTCAGAATCTATGTAGAAAAAACCAAGCATGTCTTTCTGTCAGAGGAGCGAATTTGCAAATATATGATCAAGAAAGTAAGGTTGCTTATCTCTGTCTAGTTATTATTGTAAAGCACTGGGTCATTTTGGCAAGTATAATGTCCCTTGATATCTGTGGGATTGGTTCCAGGAGTCCCTGTGAATACCGAAATCTTCAGTTGTTGAGATTCTTTGTATAAAATGGTGTCATGCAGTTAGTACAGTCAATCCTCCAACCTGTGGGTTTAACCAATCCATGACACCCGTGGATACCAAAGGATACCAAGGGGTATCTGTGTGCACTTATATCAAAGGAGATGTCAAGTCTGAGAACAGAGATATTATTTCTTCCTATGAGACTGAGATTGTCATGAAATCTATAATATAATAAATCTAATTTCTCTGAATTTCAAAATTAAAATGAACTAACATGCTGATCCCCTTCATGGATCACAGTCTTATTGTACTGAAGGGTTTCGTGTAACTCAATGAAGCTATGAGCCGTGCCATGTGGGGCCTCCAAAGGTGGACAGGTCATAGTGAAGAGTTCTGGGAAAGTGTGGTCCACTGGAAAAGGAAATGCAACCCACTCCAGTATTCTTGCCTGGAGAATCCCATGGGCAATATGAAAAGTCAAAAAAGTATGACACTGGAAGATGAAACCCCCAGGCTAGAAGGTGTCCAGTATGCTACTGGGGAAGAGCAGAGGGCAACTACTAATAGCTCCAGAAGGAATGGAGTGATTGGGCCAAAGCAGAAACAGTGCTCAATTGTGGATATACCTAGTGGTGAAAATAAAGTCTGATGCAGTAATGAACAATATTGCATAGGAACTTGGAATGGTAAGTCCATGAATCAAGGTAAATTGAATGTGGTCAAGCAGGAGATGGCAAGAGTGAACATCAACATCTTATGAATCAGTGAACTAAAATGGACAGGAATGGATGACAAAAGAGTCTGAAATGCAGTATTTGGGTGCAGTCTCAAAAACAACGGAATGATCTCAATTCATTTCCAAGGCAAACCATTCAGCATCACGGTAATTCAAGTCTATGCCCCAACCACTGATGCCAAAGAAATTGAAGTTGACCTGTTCTATGAAGACCTACAACACCTTCTAGAACTAACACCAGAAAAAGATGTCCTTTTCATCATAGGGGACTGTAATGTGAAAGTAGGAAGTCAGGAGATACTGGAGTAATAGGCAAGTTTGATCTTGGAGTACAAAATGAAGCAAGGCCAAAGCTAACAGAGTTTTGTCAAGAGAACACACTGGTCACAGCAAACACCCTTTTCCAACAACACAAGAGACGACTCTACACATGGACATCACCAGATGGTCAATACAGAAATCAGATTGATTATGTTCTTTGCAGCCAAAAATGGAGACACTCTATACAGTCAGTAAAAATAAGACCTGGAGCTGCCTGTGGCTCAGATCATGAGCTCCTCATTGCAAAATTCAGGCTTAGCTTGAAGAAAGTAGGGAAAACCATTAGGCCATTCAAGGCCATTCAAGTATGACCTAAATCAAATCCCTTATGACTATCCAGTGGAGGTGATGAATAGATTCAAGGGATTAGATCTGGCAGACAGAGTGCCTGAAAAACTATGGAAAGAAGTTTGTAACAGTGTACAGGAGGCAGTGATCAAGACCATCCCCAAGGGAAAAAAATGCAAGAAGGCAAAGTGGTTGTCTGAGGAGGCTTTACAAATAGCTTAGGAAAGAAGAGAAGCAAAAGGCAAGGGAGAAAGGGAGAGATATACCCAACTGAATGCAGAGTTTCAGAGAAGAGCAAGATAAGAAGGGCTTCTTAGGAAATAAGATTCCCGGAGCTAAGATGGCGGATGAGTAAGACGGGGAGAATACTTTCTCCTCCACAAATCCATTAAAAGAACATTTGAATGCTGAATAAATTCGATAAAACAACTTCTGAATGCCGGCAGAGGACATCAGGCACTTAGAAAGACAACTCATTGTCTTCAAAACGAGAAAACGAGCCCTGCGGTAACTCCTTTTGCGGAGAAGGGGCGCGGACACCAGCATTTGCTATTGGCAAGCGGGGGCTGGGCTAGGAGGAGCGGCGAGGCCTGCATCGCTTTGAGAAAGGATTTGGCCTGGCTATCTCGGGCGCTATCTGAGCGAAATAACCAGACTGTCGGTTATCTACTACATCAAAAGCCAGCCCTAACTTAAGACACCACCAGGACTACCTACGGAACAAAGGGCTGCACAGAGTTAGCCGGCTGCAGGCCGTCCCACTCCGGTGACAGGCAGCCAGGGCTGGAGGCGGGCAATTACAGCCCTAGAGAGACACTGTCTAACGGAACTGTGAGTAGGTTTCTGTGCTGACTCACGCTTCTTGGGGCTCTGGATGGTCAACATCTGCCTGAGAAAGTGCGCTGTTTGTATACCCAGAAAACTGAGCGGCGGAGAGGCGATAAGTCACAGCAGCTGCGCTCGCTGAACATTTCATCACCTGCGCTACTCTGGGAAGGGCATAAAACGCAGACTCAACCAAGTCTGTGTTTCTGAGGATTATCCGAGTGCCTGAACCTGGCCGGTTTAGATTTGGGTGTTCATCTCCGCCCCCTCTGTAACAAGGCAGAGATCAGATATTGAAAAGACCTGTAAACCGCCTCAATAAAGAGAATTCAACAAACTACTAGAATATAGTAAGGACATTCTAAACTTGGCAATTTTAACAAAATGAAGAGACAAAAGAATACCCAGCAGCTAAAGGAACAGGATAGATGCCCACCAAACCAAACCAAAGAGGAAGAGATAGGGAATCTACCTGATAAAGAATTCCGAATAATGATAGTGAAATTAATCCAAAATCTGGAAATCAAAGTAGAATCACAGTTAAAGAGTCTGGAGACGAGGATTGAGAAGATGCAAGAAAGGATTAACAAGGACCTAGAAGAAATAAAAAAGAGTCAACACATAATGAATAATGCAATAAATGAGATCCAAAACACCCTGGAGGCAACAAATAGTAGAATAACAGAGGCAGAAGATAGGATTAGTGAATTAGAAGATAGAATCCTAGAAATAAATGAATCAGAAGAGAAAAAAGAAAAACGTATCAAAAGAAATGAGGACAATTTCAGAAACCTCCAGGATAACATCAAACGCTACAACATTCGAATCATAGGAGTTCCAGAAGAAGAAGATAAAAAGAAAGATCATGAGGAAATACTTGAGGAGATAATAGTTGAAAACTTCCCTAAAATGGAGAAGGAAATTACCACTCAAGTTCAAGAAATCCAGAGAGTCCCTAACAGGATAAACCCAAGGCGAAACACCCCAAGACACATATTAATCAAATTAACAAAGATTAAATATAAAGAACAAATATTAAAAGCAGCAAGGGAAAAACATCAAATAACTCACAAGGGAATTCCCATAAGGATAACAGCTGATCTTTCAATAGAAACTCTCCAAGCCAGGAGGGAATGGCAAGATGTAATTAAAGTGATGAAAGAAAATAATTTACAGCCTAGATTATTGTATCCAGCAAGGATCTCACTCAAATATGAAGGAGAAATCAAAAGCTTCACAGATAAGCAAAAGCTGAGAGAATTTTGCACCACTAAACCATTTCTCCAACAAAAACTAAAGGACATTCTCTAGATAGGAATCACTAAAAGGGTGTATAAATTCGAACCCAAAACAATAAAGTAAATCTTATTTATCAATAATTGCTTTAAACGTTTATGGGCTGAACGCCCTAATCAACAAAGATTGGCCAAATCAATATAAAAACAAGACTCCTACATACCTTGTCTACAAGAGACAACCAAAAGACTAAAATGGGTCAAATGGATACAAAAACTAGACCTCTATATATGTTGTCTACAAGAGAACCACCTTAAAATACGGGATATATACTGACTGAAAATGAAGGCCTGGAAAAAGATTTTCTATGCAAATATGGACCATAAGAAAACAGGAGTAGCAATACTTATATCAGATAAAATTGACTTTAAAGATCTTGAAAAGGAGACAATGAAGGTTACACATAATGACTTAAAGGAACAATCCAAAAAGAAGTTATAACAATTATAAATATATATGCACCCAACATTGGAGCATTGATATATCTAAGACAAACATTAATTAATATGATAGAAGAAATATGCAGCAATACAATAATAGTGGGAGACTTTAATACCCCACTCATATAATCTGGCTGTAATAGACAAAGTAAAGAGCAAAACATATTTACTTATGAGCCTCAAAAAATTCAGTTCACTCAGGAGAGTTTAAAAAAAAAAAAAAAAGACTTATTTGTTCACTCTGTAAAGATTTATTGACTATTTTATGGGTTTGGTACAACTTTGGGTAGTAGGGAGGAAGAGCTGACAAATGTGATCCTGTCCTAAATAATATATTGTGGTAAAGATAGACCTACCAATACAAAAGACCAAGATGTGCCTAAAGATGAGGACACCCAAACTGGACTTTTTGTTTTCTGAACTTTTCATTTCGAGAACAAACCTCCTAATACAGGATGAATTCAACATGATTTTTTTTTAAGTTTTCTTTGTGATTAAAAACAGAAAGCCATTGGTTAAGAAATTACATATACTCCTCCCCACCATCACTCCCCTTCTTTCTTCCCATTTCCCTCCCACCCTCATTGATCCTTTCCTTTGTCCATTTTCCCCTGCAAAAAAATAAAAAATAAAATAAATAAATAAAAAAGAAGGGCTTCTTAAATGAACCATGTAAAGAAATAGAGGAAAACAATAGAATGGGAAAGACTAGAGATCTCTTCAAGAAAACTGGAGCTATCAAGGGAATGACATGTAAGGATGGGCACGATAAAGGACAGAAATGGTAAGGACCTAACAGAAGCAGAAGAGATTAAGAAGAGATGGCAAGAATACGTAGAAGAACTATACTAGAAAGATCTTAAAGACCTAGATAACCACGATGGTGTGGTCATTCCCTTAGAGCCACACATCTTGGAGTGTGAAGTCAAGTGGGCCTTAGGACGCATCACTACGAACAAAGCTAGTGGAGGTGATGGAATTTCAGCTGAGCTGGAATCCTAAAAGATGATGCTGTGAAAGTGCTGCATTCAGTATGCCAAGAAATTTGGAAAACTCAGCAGTGGCCAGAGGACTGAAAAAGTCAGTTTTCATTCCAATCCCAAAGAAGGACAGTGCCAAAGAATGTTCAGACTACCACACAATTGCACTCATTTCACATGCTAGCAAGATTATGCTCAAAATCATTCAGGCTAGACTTCAACAGTATGTGAACCAAGAGCTTCCAGTTGGACATGTTGGAAGTTGGGTTTCGAAGAGGCGGAGGAACTAGAGTTCAAATTACCAACATCTGTTGGATCATGAAGAAAGCAAAGGAGTTCCAGAAAAACATCTGCTTCGTAGACTACACTGAAGCCTTTGACTGTGTATCCATTGAAAATTCTTAAAGAGATGGGAGTACCAGACCACCTTGCCTGTCACCTGAGAAACCTGTATGTGGGGCAAGAAGCAACAGTTAGAACCTAAGTTGAGCAACTTACTGGTTCAAAATTGGAAAAGTCATATGACAAAGCTGTATATTTTCACTCTGCTTGTTTAACTTCTCTGCAGAGTACATCATGCGAAATGCTGGGCTGGATGAATCACAAGCTGGAATTAAGACTACTCAGAGAAATATCAATAACCTCAGATATGCAGACGATACCATTCTAATGGCAGAAAGTGAAGAAGAGCTAAAGAGCCTCTTGATGAGGGTGAAAGAAGAGAGTGAAAAAGCTGGCTTAAAACTCAACTTTCAAAAAACTAAGATAATGGCATCCAGTCTCATCACTTCGGGGCAAATAGAAGGGGAAAATGTGGAAGCAGTGACAGATTTTATTTCTTGGGCTGCAAAATCATTGTGGAGAGTTAATGCAGCTGTGAAATTAAAGGACATGGGGTCGCAAAGAGTTGAACGTGACTTAGCGACTGAACAATAACAATAAGATATGCTAATAAGTAATCCTAATCGCTTACTCCGGAGAAGGCAATGGCACCCCACTCCAGTACTCTTGCCTGGAAAATCCCATGGACGGAGGATCTTGTCAGGCTGAAGTCCAGGGGGTTGCTAAGAGTCGGACACGACTGAGCGACTTTACTTTCACTTTTCACTTTCATGCATTGGAGAAGGAAATGGCAACCCACTCCAGTGTTCTTGCCTGGAGAATCCCAGGGACGGGGAAGCCTGGTGGGCTGCTGTCTCTGGGATCGCACAGAGTTGGACACGACTCAAGTGACTTAGCAGCAGCAGCAATTGCTTACTCCTTGGAGGGAAAGTTATGACCAACCTAGATAGCATATTAAAAAGCAGAGATATTACTTTGCCAACAAAGATCCATCTAGTCAAGGCTATGGTTTTTCCAGTGGTCATGTATGGATGTGAGAGTTGGACTGTGAAGAAAGCTGAGCACTGAAGAATTGATGCTTGAGAGTCCCTTGGATTGCAGGGAGATCCAACTAGTCCATCCTAAAGGAGACCAGTCCTGGGTGTTCTTTGGAAGGACTGATGCTGAGGCTGAAACTCCAATACTTTGGCCACCTCATGTGAAGTGTTGACTCATTGGAAAAGACCCTGATGCTGGGAGGGACTGGGGGCAGGAGGAGAAGGGGACAACAGAAAATGAGATGGCTGGATGGCATCACTGACTCAATGGACTTGAATTTGGGTGAACTCCAGGAGTTGGTCATGGACAGGGAGGCCTGGCGTGCTGCAGTCCATGGGGTCGCAAAGAGTCGGACACGACTGAGTGACTGAACTGAACTGAACTGAATCTGTAATATTTACTGAGGACTTCTTGTGTGTCAGGTATTGTGAAAAATGCTGTCTTTACATTATTTCATCTAATCTTTTCAGTGACTCAGTGCCATAGGGTAAACTACTATTCTAATATATATATATATATATATATATGAGGAAACTGAGGCTCATAAGATTTAGGTAACTTGTCCAGGTAAAGTAAGGTAATGTTGACAATCTAGATGTAATAGTATCTGGTAGGGTTGCTGTTTTCCAGTCTAAAAAGAAACATTTATTGAGCACTTTCTATATGCCAGAGAGTTTCATATACGTTATTGTATTTAGTCTTTAAAATAGTCCTTTGGGGTAAGGCATGAATATTCCTACTTTAGAGATAAGGAAACTGAGGTTCAGCAAGGTCAGGTGTCTTGCTCAAGACAATGCAGGCCAAAAGCAATGAAGCTAGGATTTAAGTCCAAATTGGAAAAGGGTCTCAAAATTGTAAACGTGGTAACACACTTGGAAATCATAGTTGTTATAGATTGCAACTAGGAATATTATGCTCTTTTTGGGACATGGGAACAGAATGACGTGTTTAATTCCAATGCCAGAACTATGAATAATTTTAGTTGCAAAAAATAAATTGGCATGTATGAAATAAAAGATATCAGCCTATGGTTATAACCCACATGTGCCACTCAGCTCTCCCTTCAAGAGAGAGCCCGCCTCAGCTTTTGTACCTTTGCGTCTGCTCTGGTCTTCACACTGAGACCATGTTCTCCCCAGCTAATGACCAGGCATGATAGAGTTACTGGAGCTGGGCCATTTTTGTTCAGCGTAAAACTTCTCAATGGGCAGCCATCTCTCTGAGGCACCACATAGGTCTGGCTGAGACCCTCACTGCAGTCTGGGACTCTTGTACCACGTCCTTCTTCCCTCCTTCTCTAGAAACATATCTGAAGTCGCTCTTAGGCTGCTCCCTCTCCAACTCCCTTTTGTTCTTCATAAACCTGCATACCTGCATTCTAAATCACTTCAGTTGTGCTCGACTCTGTGCAATCCTATGGACTGTAGCCTTCCAGACTCTTCTGTCCATGGGATTCTCCAGGAAGGAATACTGGAGAGGGTTGCCATGCCCTCCTCCAGGGGATCTTCCCGACCCGGGGATCGAACCCGCATCTCTTATGTCTCCTGCGTTGGCAGGTGGGTTGTTTACCACTAGCACAATCTGGGAAACCTTTCATAAACATTTCCCCCAGTAAAATCTAATTTTGTTTCCTGGAAATCCTGGAGGTTCCCAAACTGATACAGAAGGAAGTCCTATTTCCTGGAGGTCCCCAAACTGATATAGAACCTAAAATACTATGGTTTGTGAAAAAATACCAGTGAGCTAAGTATTGTTTATTAATATTTATTTGCTATTTTATCATTTGTTTTGATAGCTGCTTATATTTGCTAGCATATAAGTGATGATACCAACATGGTAAGAAAAAGTTGTGAAGGGATAACACACTTTCAAAATGGAGATAGTCTAATCAAGAATCTAACTTGGGGCAACTAAGCCCATGTGCTTCAATGACTAAAGCCTCCATGCCCTAGAAAACGTGCTCCCCAAGAGAAGCACCGTATGAGAAGCCCGCACACCACAGCAGAGAGTATCCCCTGCTCTCCACAAGTAGAGAAGTCCCTTGTGGAGCAACAAAGACCCAGCGCAGCCAAAAAGAATAAGTAAATAAATATATAGTTGCAAAACAAATACATAAATAGTATTTATAGAGTTGCAAAATAAAATGAGTATGAAATGGGTAAGAAATGTACAGTGTGAGGAATACAGTCAATAATTATGTGATGTCTTTGTATAGTGACTCTACTTATCAGTATGAAATGTGAAGAAATATCCAATCACTATGTTGTGTAATAGGAACTAATATAGCATTGTAGGTCACTTACATTTCAAAAACAAATTCATAGAAAAAGAGATATCAAATTTATGGTTACATGAGGCCAGGGATAGGGAAGGGGAATTGGATAGCTACAGTCAAAGATACAAACTCCAGTTATAAGATAAATAAGTACTAGGAATGTAATATACAACATGATAAATATAATTAACACTGCTGTATGTTATACATGAAAGTTGATAGAGTAAATCCTGAGTTCTAATCACCGGGAAACACATTTTTAAAAAAAATTTATTTGATTTTGTACCTCTGTGGGTTCACTAAATTTATTGTGATGACCATTTCATGATGCCTGTAAGGCTAATCGGTATGCTATGCACAATAAACTTAAAAAACTGAAAAAAGAAAGAATGGACTTAGGTTAATATTAATGTGTCAGTATTGGCTCACTGGTTGTGACAAATGTGCGGTAGTAATAGAAGATCGTAACATTAGGGGAAACCGGGTGACTGGGATACTGGAACTCTTTGTATTATCTTTGCGGCTTTTTCATAAATCTGAAACTATTCTAAAATAAATGGTTTATTATAATGTAAATACAATTTTTAAAATCTAATTTTTTTTTTGAGAAAATACTGCTATTATTTCTTGTAAGTATCTTTCAAATTTGGGGGATCATATAAGAGAATCGTAGGTATACCCACATGGATGTTTTAATTTTGCAAGCTCAGAAATTTGATTTTTGTCCCACCCATGGATGAACTGACCAAGGGAGATTCCCTTGGTCAATTCCTTGTGTCAGTTAAGTTCATACTAAAATAATTTATAAACCCAAATTCCAGCTAAAATGAGAAACACACCAGGCCCAATCAATTAATGGAAATTATCTGCGTAGGTTGTTGTCAAGTAGTTTGTTATTATCATTATAATAGCTACTTTATTATTGTTACAGCTGCTATTAATGTCAAACAGGGATCAGTTGACTAGAATCAGAACTCCTGTGTTCTGAATTGTGTTGATGACACACTGACAAGTCATTCTTATACCTTCTATTTGCAACTTAAATTTTATATTTTCTTTGTAAAAGCAACACATTTCATTGTAGAAAATACAAACAAGCCAACAGCAAAATGAAACAATAGCAAAAATCATATGTAATCCCACACTACTCAGAGATTCTTCTTGATAACTTCTTGATGTAATTTTCATTATTATTTACTAAGCATACATCAAAATCTTTTAAATACAGCACATTGTATTAGCTTTTTAATATCTTGTCTTTTTACTTAGCAATGTAAATTTCACATTTTGTCATTGCATTGAATATTCTTCTGCTACAGTTTTCTAACTTTTTTGGTTATAACACATTGTATCAGAGTTAGAGTGTCTTGCCCTAGACAAGTGAACATGCATACAAAAGTTACATACAAATCTTAAGAGTTTCACTGCCTGAGTATAAACAGTACATTTCCTGTCCCTGCCTATCCTGTTTTAGACAGCTACACTATTCTATCCAGTTTAGTGTGCTTAGACATTCAGTCGTGTCAAACTCTTTGTGACCCTTTGGACTGTAACCCTCCTCTGTCCATGGGATTTTTCCAGCAAGAATATTGGTGTGTATTCCCTCCCATTTCCTTCTCCAGGGGATCTTCCCTACCCAGGGATTGAACCTGCGTCTTCTGTGTCTGCTGCATTGCTGGCAGATTCTTTACTTACTGAGCCACTGGGGAAGTTCAAGTTAGTACTATAATTTATTTACTCAGATTCCTATAGTTTTCCCTATCACGAACAGGGTGATTGAAATCTTTAGTTGTTACTGTGATATTCTTTCATATCTAAATTCCCAATACTGCAACTTCATAGTTATAATTTACCCCAAAGATTTACGTATACATGACTGCTAAGTCACTTCAGTCGTGTCTGAGCCTGTGCGACCTCATAGACAGCAGCCCACCAGGCTCCTCCATCCCTGGGATTCTCCAGGCAACAATACCAGAGTGGGCAGCCATTTCCTCCTCCAATGCATGAGAGTGAAAAGTGAAAGTAAAGTCGCTCAGTCGTGTCCAACTCCTGGCGACCCCATGGACTGCAGCCCACCAGGCTCCTCCATCCATGAGATTCTCTGGGCAGGAGTACTGGAGTGGGCTGCCATTGCTTATATATTTAGAAGAGTGGACAACTTTTGGAAGATTTCACCTTTGAGAGCCTTACACTAAATCTAGTGATGCTGCTATTTGGATCATTTTTTTAAACCCCTCTTGTACAATGGTTTCTAGTGACACATGCTTTTAAAAATTTTCATAGGTGGTAAATTTTCAACTTTGAAAGTGACTTTGATTTTCAAAAATAGTCCTAGGACTTGCCTGGTGGTCCAGCAGTTAAGACTTTGTGCTTCCACTGCTGGGGGACATGGGTTCAATCCCTGATTGGGGGAACTAAGATCCCACATGCCTGGTGGCATCCCATATGTCCTGCAGCAGGCTGAAAAAAAAATAAGATTAAAAAAAGCATTCGCAAGGTCTTTGGAACAATGTTGTTTTAACAAAATAATTAAATAAACTGAATAATGGCATTTCACCGATTTTAAAAAGTTAATATAAGCAAAGATTAATTTTCTTTTTTGCTCAGATCTGGCTCTATGTCTGATACAAAGAGATACTTTCCAAAAGAGAGCAAAGAAAGCATCAGTGGAATAAATGTATAGCTTCCCAAGTTCATTATTTGGAATTAGAAATTCACTGATACAAATACACATATGTTTGTTTAAAAGACAATCTGTGTCATAACTATGATGGTTAATTTTATTTGTCATCTTAGCTAGGTTACCGTGCCAGTTGTTTGGTCCGGTACAAGTCTAGATGTTGCTGAGATTATTTTTATTAAAGGAGATTAGGATTTTCTATCAGTAGACTTTGAGTAAATCAAGTTACCCTCCACAATGCAGTGGGTCTTGTCTAATCAGTTGAAGGTCATAAGGCAAAGATGGAGGACCCCTAAAGAGGAAGGAATTCTGCCTTGAGACTGTAACATAGGAACCCTGCTTGAACTGAATAAATATTCTTTTTAAAATCATTTTAATTTTTACCTCTACTAGTTTGGAAGCCAACCAATCACAATATGCTAACTTAACTTACCAAAGTCTTAGAGTCGGACACGACTGAGCGACTGAAATGAACTGAACTGAACTGAATTTCACTGAAACCTTTACTCAGCTCCCAGATTATACAAGGACTTTAGAACAAATTGCCAACATATACTGGATCATAGAAAAAGCAAGAGAATTCCAAAAAAACATCTACTTCAGCTTCATTGACTATGCTATATCCTTTGCCTGTGTGGATCACAACCGACTGTGGAATATTCTTAATGAGATGGGACTATAAGACCACAATACCTGCCTCCTGAGAAACCTGTATGCAGGACAAAAAACAACAGTTAGAACTGGATATGGAATAATGAACTGGGTTCAAAATCAGGAAAGGAGTATGTTAAAGCTGTATATTGTCACCCTGTTTATTTAATTTCTGTGCAGAGTACATCACATGAAATACTGGACTGGATGAATCACAAGCTGGAATCAAGATTGCTGGGAAAAATATCAACAACCTCAGATATGCAGATGATACCACTTTAATGGCAGAAAGTGAAGAGGAACTAAAGAGCCTGTTGATGAAGGTGAAAAAGGAGAGTGAAAAAGCTGGCTTAAAACTCAACATTCAAAAAACGAAGATCATGGCATCTCGTCCTATTACTTCACATCAAATAGATGGGGGAAATGTGGAAACAGTGTCAGATTTCATTTTCTTGGGCTCCACAATCCATGTAGATGGTGACTGCAGCCCCCAAATTGGAAGGATAGCTATGACAAACCTAGACACTGTATTATAAAGCAGAGACATTACTTTGCCAACAAAGGTCGAAATTGTGGTTTTTCTAGTAGTCATGTACAGATGTGAGAGTTGGACTATAAAGAAGGCTGAGGGCTGAAGAATTGATGCTTTTGAACTGTGGTGCTAGAGAAGACTCTTGAGAGTCCTTTGGACAGCATGGAGATCAAACCAGTCAATCCTAAAGGAAATCAACCTTGAGTATTCATTGGAAGGACTGATGCTGAAGCTGAAGCTCCAATAATTTTGGCCACTTTATGTGAAGAACTGACTCACTGGAAGAGTCCCTGGTGCTGGGAAAGACTGAAGGCAGGAGGAGAAGCGGGAGACACAGGATGAGATCGTTGAACAGCATCACTGACTGAATGAACATGAGTTTGAGCAAACTCCGGGAGATAGTGAAGGATGGGGAAGCCTGGCATGCTGCAGTTCATGGGGTTGCAAGGAGTCAGACACAACTTAGTGACTGAACAACAACTTCATATATGCCTTTCATGGGGCTTCCCAGGTGGCACTAGTGTTAAAGAACCCACCTGCCAGTGCAGGAGATATAAGAGATGTGGGTTCGATCCCTGGGTCGGAAAGATCCCCTGGAGGAGAGCATGGCAACCCACTTCACTATTCTTGCCTAGAGAATACCATGGACAGAGGAGCCTGGTGGGCTTTAGTCTATAAGGTCATCAAGAGTTGGACTCAACTGAAGTGACAGCACAGCATACCTCTCATAATTTAAATCTTATTGTCTGACAGTTTGAGTATATCTTTTAAGTAAAGTGTAAAAGTTCTAATAAACACTAATATTATCACTTAAAAAAAAAGAAGATGAAGGAAAAAAGGAAAAAAAACACCCTGCCCAAGTTTATAGCCTTTGGACTCAAGACTGCAACACCAAATCTTGCCAGAATTTCCTGCCTACAGCCTGCCCTATAAATTATGCCCTTTAGATTATGCCAGCCTCACAATTATGAATCAATTGTGAGCCAATGCCTTAAAATGGATCTCCTTCTATATACCTTGTTGGTTTTGTTTCTCTTGTGAACCCTAATTCATTGATCAGTTTTGCCCAAATCCCTTCTGTTGTGTGTTATTTTTACTACTATCAGTTGTGAAGGGAGATGCATGCTGACTATGTCTTAGATTTTGAACGCCATGTTCCCTTTGGGCTGATAGCCCTCTGTTGACTCCAATTGATATATAGCAGATTTTTAAAAACATTGAGAAGAGTATTTGTTTAAAGAAATCAGCTTTCTTAAATTGCATTAGGATCATTTACTTATTATTTTTAATTGTGGTAAATACAGAATGAAACAGAGCAAAGGCTAATAGAGTTTTGCCAAGAGAATATACTGTCATGGCAAACACCCTCTTCCAACAACACAAGAGAAGACTCTACACATGGACATCACCAGATGGTCAACACTGAATCAGGTTGATTATATTCTGTGTAGTCAAAGATGGAGAAGCTCTATACAGTCAGCAAAAACTAGACCGGGAGCTGACTGTGGCTCAGATCATGAACTTCTTATTGCCAAATTCAGACTTAAATTGAAGAAAGTAGGGAAAACCACTAGACCATTCAGGTGTGACCTAAATCAAATCCCTTATGATTATACAGTGGAAGTGAGAAATAGATTTAAGGGGCTAGATCTGATAGACAGAGTGCCTGATGAACTATGGACAGAGGTTTGTGACATGGTACAGGAGACATGGTACAGGATCAAGACCATCCCTAAGAAAAAGAAATACAAAAAAAGAAAAATGACTGTCTGAGGAGGCCTTACAAATAGCTGTGAAAAGAAGAGAAGTGAAAAGCAAAGGAGAAAAGGAAAGATATACCCATTTGAATGTAGAGTTCCAAAGAATAGCAAGAAGAGATAAGAAAGCCTTCCTCACTGATAACTGCCAAGAAATAGAGGAAAACAATAGAATGGGAAAGACTAGAGATCTCTTCAAGAAAATTAGAGATACCAAGGGAACATTTGGTGAAAAGATGGACTCAATAAAGGACAGAAATGGTATGGACCTAACAGAAGATATTAAGAAGAGGTGGCAAGAATACACAGAAGAACTGTACAAAAAAGATCTTCATGACCCAGATAATCATGATGATGTGATCACTCACCTAGAGCCAGACATCCTGGAATGTAAAGTTAAGTGGGCCTTAGGAAGCATCACTACGAACAAAGCTAGTGGAGGTGATGGAATTCCAGTTGAGCTATTTCAAATCCTAAAAGATGATGCTGTGAAAGTGCTGCACTCAATATGCCAGCAAATTTGGAAAAGTCAGTAGTGTCCATAGGACTGGAAAAGGTCAGTTTTCATTCCAATCCCAAAGAAAGGCAATACCAAAGATTGCTCAGTTCACAATTGCACTCATCTCACACACGAGCAAAGTGATGCTCAAAATTCTCCAAGCCAGGCTTCAGCAATATGTGAACTGTGAACTTCCAGATGTTCAAGCTGGTTTTAGTAAAGTCAGAAGAACTAGAGATCAAATTGCCAACATCCATGGGATCATCAAAAAAGCGAGAGAGTTCCAGAAAAACATCTATTTCTGTTTCTTGACTATGCCAAAGCCTTTGACTGTGTGGATCACAATAAACTGTGGAGAATTCTTAAAGAGATGGGAATACCAGACCACCTGACCTGCCTCTTGAGAAACCTATATGCAGGTCAGGAAGCAACAGTTAGAACTGGTCATGGAACAACAGACTGGTTCCAAATAGGAAAAGGAGTACGTCAAGGCTGTATATTGTCACCCTGTTTATTTAACTTATATGCAGAGTACATCATGAGAGACGCTGAGCTGGAGGAAGCACAAGCTGGAATCAAGATTGCTGGGAGAAATATCAATAACCTCAGATATGCAGATGACATCACCCTTATGGCAGAAAGTGAAGAAGAACTAAAAGAGCCTCTTGATGAAAGTGAAAGAGGAGAGTGAAAAGATTGGCTTAAAGCTCAACATTCAGAAAACGAAGATCATGGCATCTGGTCCTATCACTTCATGGCAAATAGATGGGGAAACAGTGGAAACAGAGGCTGACTTTATTTTCTGGGCTCCAAAATCACTGTGAATGGTGACTGCAGCCATGAAATTAAAAGACGCTTACTCCTTGGAAGGAAAGTTATGACCAACCTAGACAGCATATTAAAAAGCAGAGACATTACTTTGCCAACAAAGGTCCGTCTAGTCAAAGCTATGGTTTTTCCAGTAGTCATGTATGGATGTGAGAGTTGGACTGTGAAGAAAGCTGAGTGCTGAAGAATTGATGCTTTTGAATTGTGCTGTTGGATGAGACTCGTTAGAGCCCCTCGGACTGCAAGGAGATCCAGTCAGTCCATCCTAAAGGAGATCAGTCCTGGGTGTTCATCAGAAGGACTGATGTTGAAGCTGAGACTCCAGTACTTTGGCCACCTGAGGCAAAGAGCTGACTCTTTTGAAAAGACCCTGATGCTGGGAAAGATTGAGGCAGGAGGAGAAAGGGACGACAGAGGATGAGATGGTTGGATGGCATCACCGACTCAATGGACATGAGTTTGGATAAACTCTGGCAATGGTGATGGACAGGGAGGCCTGGCGTGCTGCAGTCCATGGGGTCGCAAAGTGTCGGACAAAACTGAGCGACTGAACTACTACCACTCCTACTACATGTAGCATAAAATTTACCATCTTAACCATTTTTAGATGTACAGTGCAGTAGTGTCAGATATATTCACATTGGTGTGAAACAGACCTCCAGTACTCCTTTATTCTTACAAAACTGAAATTGTGTACCCGTTAAATAACTTGTCATTTCTCTCAACCCTGTCCCCGCCCCCCAACTCCTGAAGACCACCATTCTGCTTTCTGTGTGCATGATTCTAGATGCCTCAAACAGGTAGAATCATATGGTATTTGTTTTTTTGTGACTAGTGTATTCATGTGGCATAATGTCCTCAAGGTTTATCCGTGTTACAGCATCTGTCTGAATTTTCTTCCTTTTTAAGGCTAAGTACTATTCTATTGTATGTATATACCATATTTTATTTATCCATTAATCTGTTGATGGGCATTTGGGTTTCTGCCTCTTGGTTATTGTGCATAATGCTGCTATGATTATGGTTATATAAATATCTCTTTAAGGCTCTACTCTCAGTAATTTCATATACATCCAGAAGTAGAATTGCTGAATCGTATGGTAGTTATATTTTTAATTTTTTGAAAAACTACCATACCATTTCCTATCGTGGATGAACCACTTTACTTCCCACTGCTGCTACTGCTAAGTCACTTCAGTCGTGTCCGACTCTGTGTGACCCCATAGATGGCAGCCCACCAGGCTCCCCTGTGCCTGGGATTCTCCAGGCAAGAACACTGGAGTGGGTTGCCATTTCCTTCTCCAATGCATGAAAGTAAAAAGTGAAAGTGAAGTCGCTCAGTCGTGTCTGACTCTTAGCGACCCCATGGACTGCAGCCTACCAGGCTCCTCCATCCATGGGATTTTCCAGGCAAGAGTACTGGAGTGGGGTGCCATTGCCTTCTCCATACTTCCCACTAACAGTGCACAAAAATTTCCAGTTTCTCCCCATCCTTTTCAACACTTGTTATTTTTTGTTTATTTGATAGTAGCCATCCTAATGGATGAAAGGTGGTATCCAATTGTGGTTTTGATTTCTATTTATCTAATGGTTAATGAGATTGAGCATCTTTTCATATGCTTATTGGCCATTTGTACATCTCCTTTGGAGAAATGTCTGTTCACATCCTTTGCCCATTTTAAAAATTGAGTTGTTTGTTTTTTGTTCTTAATTGTAGAATTTATGTTTATATTCCAGATAACCTCTCATCACATCTATGATTTACAGATATTTTCTTCCATTTCTTGGTTTGACTTTTTTCTCTGTTGATTATGTCTTTGCACAGACATAATCACGTTTGAACTTTTGATGCAGCCTGGTTTATTTTTTTCTTTCTTCATCTGTGCTTCTGGTGTCACAGGGACCATTTTTGTTTTCCTCAAATCACACCATATTTATGTACATTGTACCATGTAAATAGGAGTCCATATATCGCTCCAATTGTGCACATATTTTTTGCCTTCAGTAACACTCAACATTTTCCCCATCAACACACTCACAGGAATCCTAACAGAAATTTCATACGACAGAGATTTGGGCTGCTTTTCTATGACCATGGCCAGGACTTGGTTATCGTGATTCACTGTGGCTCTGAAGGGAGTGAGGAAGACATTTGGAAGCAATTTTCTGTTGCAACGACCAGCACCAAGTAGATATGTCGGCCGTATTTACTGAATGATTGTCTCATTCTTTGGCATCTGAAAATATTTTCAGAATTTTTTTCATGTTTCTTTTAGTCCTACCCTAGTCATTCCCTCAGACTGAGTATCTACAATTTGCATGACTGGAAATTCAGTCCAACAGGTTGTCATTGCCACAGAATTCTTGAAAATTATTTTTTTGAAAAACTTATGTCATCTCTCTAAGACAAGTTGATATGGTAGCAAACAGTTGAGCCTCAGAGAGCTTTAAGGCTGATTTTAGTTTAAGGCTGCTGCTGCTGCTGCTAAGTCGCTTCAGTCGTGTCCGACTCTGTGCGACCCCATAGACAGAAGCTCACCAGGCTCCCCTGTCCCTGGGATTCTCCAGGCAAGAATACTGGAGTGGGTTGCCATTTCCTTCTCCAATGCATGAAAGTGAAAAGTGAAAGTGAAGTCGCTCAGTCATGTCCAACTCTTAGCGACCCCATGGACTGGAGCCTACCAGGCTCCTCCGTCCATGGGATTTTCCAGGCAAAAGTACTGGGGTGGGGTGCCATTGCCTTCTAACTGAATGGAAAACAAGACAGCCAGTCATGGAAGATGAAAATTCAAAATCTTCTACCCTATCACTGCTCAGTGAACGAATTGCCTTTTGCTATATAGACAAAGATTGTCAGAGAAAATCACGTCAAGTGAATCAGCTCTATATGCAACCACTAGATTAAGAGTCCCTTTAAGGCAAAGGCCATATCTGTCAATTCTTGCCAACACACAAAAGAAGCTGTGCACACACACATGTATGTACATACACCTCAAAGAGAAATAAAGGTTTGTGTCAGTTTGTCTGTACCTGTATCATTAAATTGTATGCACACACTAAATATGTCCAGATAGAGTTTAATGTGAATGCCCAAGTTTATAAATATTTTATCAGATTAGGAGAATTCTGGCAAATCAATAAACATGATTCAGAGAAGCATGAGAATACCTGTTGATTTCGTTTGCAAGCTGAGCTTTTGGGGAAGGCAATGTATTTTCTAACTGTTCCTTGACCAAAATGAGAAACTCACTGGGTTTCTTAAAAATAATCATTGTTTGCGTCTTTCTCTTTGGAGACTCTGATTTGTCGCCTTTTGTTTTTTGATATCACCTCACTGGTTTCCCTAGAGGACACTGACGTTGACAGAGAAAGACCAAAAGAACTTTTGTGACTTCTTCCAAATGTCATAACAAAAGTAAGTTGCAGCAGTCTTCTGAGGGATTGACTTTCAAGCAGGAACTAGGTTGTTTTGGAAACTTACCTAATGACATTGTTATTATTTCTTGTGAGTGATTAGGTTGATAGATCAGTCCCCTTGCATTTACTGTAATCCCTCCAGACCTGAGAGGTGACCTACCAGTACAGAAGCTGTGTGGCCCTGAAGCTTGGCCATAGATCTCATCTCTCTTAGAAGGATGTGGCATTTGCTTCTGAAATCTGTACATTTGACTGTGAACCCCCAAGTAATGTTTTAATAAAGAAGTCCGTTTAAAGATTTTGAATCATCTTTCATCTTTGGAATTTTAAAAAGATTTTGAAAAAATTTAAAGGATAGATTTGCAAAGCACAAATGACATTTGTAAAAATTCAGACAAAGACACAAATAGTACAGGTATTAGCATTCATTTGATTTGCAGTTGTTAATTGTGCCTTGCACACAGGAGTGCAATAAATATTTACTGAGTGTTGAATGAGTGAAGTGAATTTGGAAATAAGCAGAGGCATTATAAATCATTGCAGAAGTATGTTTTCACAGATATCATTGGGATGCAATCATATCTTGCTGACCTTCTTATGCCTTTATTGATGTGTTTTGACTGATGCTAAGAAGATATTAGTTTGAAAGGTGACGCCTATAATTTAAAAACACGATTCTTACCATCTCCTAACACTTTACAAAGGTCAAGAGGGTAGATAAACAACTTCCTACAGCTGCTGCTACATCTGGTACACGCCTGCAGCAGAAAGTGTGCGCTGAAAAGATAAACACGTCAGGTTGTATCTGCTTGCACGCCTATGCTTTTTGTGTCTGAACTTGACCTGTAGACATTAATTTTAAAACCAGGCTTGACGTTAATGAATAAAAATTCAAACGAAATTATGCTGAACTGAAACTACAAACATTCCCAAGAGCGCTTATTTCTCTGATGGTTTTGAGGTTAACTTTGATTTTTGTAATCCTGGCTCAGCATCTTATCTTTGTTGTTTCCTCCTGGGAACCATCTCATCTTGATTTCTGTGTAGTTTCAGGTCCCTTGTGATTCCCTACTTGATTAATGCTGAGCATTAATTGTTCTGTCTAGGTGGATTTACTTATATATGGATATGTGCCAAATGTTACTTCATTTCGTGACCTCTTGAGACATGAGTTTGAGCAAACTCTGGGAGACAGTGAGGGACAGGGAAGCCTGGTGTGCTGCAGTGCATGGGGTCACAAAGCCACACGACTGAGTGACTGAGCAGAACAGACTATGCTTCCAGCTCTGAAACTGTGACACTCGGTATCACAAATATCTAAAATCTGCAGTTGATTGTGAAAAGAAGTCAGTACACAGAATTCTGCTGTAGCCTTCAAGTGAAATAATTTGTTGGTTGATTAATCTTGCTTATAAATACTGCTGATGACTCAGAGTCTTAAAAAGCCCCATTCAACCTGGATCCTTTCACTGAAGATTTTAGGGAGGAGGTATGATTTTATAATGTTCACTCATTGTGTTTGTGGTGAAGCTGGGAATGGTCTCAACGAACATTTATTCAATCAAACAAAGACTTCTCACTTCCAAGTTGATTTTTCTATTCAGGAAACCACAGCAACTGGCAAACAGAGTATTGCTGATTCTCTTATTTGCTAACTAAGCATCCTGATGCTATTATTCACATCGTTTGGAAGCGTTCACATATTCCCATCTCAAATGTTTTCCATAGAACCAGGTCATATCTCCATATAATCTGCTTAAGTTTGTTTATAATTTCAATCCCATTCTCTTTTTATTGCCACAAATAAACCATTGATATAAGTATATTGGTTTTACTAGTATTATTTTCAACACATTTCAAACTTCTAGAAAAGCATTGAAATATTCTTGTTCCTTTTTGCGATGGCAGACACAGCCTCTGTGATGGTCATTTCTGCCTTGATCCTTGACCAACAAATGCAGGTATTCAGGCATGATGTTTACACTCTGTTTTTGCCAGATTGCTGGGTGAGCACTTTACAAGATCACAGAGTGTCCTCTATCTCCTGATTAGCATTTAGAGAACCTTGACAACAGGGATGGAGCCATAGAGAGGGAAGCTGGCTGCTATTTAAATGGAGGAAAGTCACTCCATGGCTGATAAGCAGGAGGAATGATAAATTGCAATTGGCCTTTCAAGAATTCACAGTGCGGGTCTATCATGAACCCGGTCAGCACCTGATGAACTTTTACTTTTCACAGCATCATCTGCGGGGAGCGATAGGGGTGAAGAAACGTCCCCGCATGGTCTGCATTGGATACCTGTCAGTTGGTTTACAGATAATCTACAGACCTACGGGGTATTTTGCTGATGTACTTAAGACCAGAAACACAGCAGCAGGAAATGCTAAGTTCAGAAGGCTTCTAGGAATAAGAATAGTTAGTCTGTAGTGTAATATTTCTACTTTAAGAAGGGTCAAATTATTGTTGATAAACACTAGGTTTTTGGTCTGTACAGAGTCCTATAAATACATGCTCATTTTTCTTTAAATTTAGTAATACCATACCTATTAACATGGTAAATACTAATAAAACTCCAGGAATGAACTGGGAAGCCTGTTCATCTACAAGGGGAAGCATAGTTTGGGGAAAAAAGTTGTTGACCCAGTTCAGTTTCTGGTTATGGTCCATTGATACACAAGTGTATCAATGTACACACAAGTGTGCGCCTGCCTTACACACTGCCTATGTGAGAACCTTCAGAGTTGTGATGGGGCTTGTAGAGTATCCCTAATGCTGATAATCATAGATATTTAATAGATCTTGGTAAGCAAATGAAAGGCTAGAAATACGATTTACTGAGCACATGGCTAGCTGTCCTCACTGATGCCTGTTTTGGGTTAGGTTGCTGTGATTGAGCAACAGGTACCAAGCATGACTATGAAGTTATAACGTGGATGGATTATGGGATTATGCCTGTGAAGCCAGAACATGGGTGGTTTATGGAATTAGGCTCTGTTTATGCACATTCCTGATGGCTATCACGTGTTAGATGCTGGGCAGAGGACAATGAGGATTAAGAATGGTGCAAGATCTCTGTCTTCAAAGAAATTTTAAGCTAGCTGGGGAAACAAGACTAAAAGACTTTTCACAATCACATATTCACAGGAATCTAAATAATCTATAGCTAAATGGTTTATCCTAGAGTGTGAGGGCTTGAGGGCTATTACTCTCATCATCTGATTATATTTTTCTTCAGACAGTTCATGGCATTAAGTAGAATTATAGAACGTTGGGTGGAATGAGACCTCTCAGAAGTCTCTGATACTTTTTTGTCCAGCTCATGGTTTTTTTTTTTTTTCAAGATGAGAACACCAAGAAGTTAAGTGTCTTGTCCAAGAGCACATGATTACACAGTCAGTGGCAATGTTCACTTATTTCTCGCTTATTTGGATTTTGGTTCCAAAGTATTCTGGGGCCCCAGGCTCATGCCAAGAGTCTGCTTTGTTTCTAAACGAGGCCCTTGTTTTGTGATAATAAAGCCCCTATGGCGTTGGTTCTAAAATAGATGTAACTCACACTGAATTCTACTCCTTGGCAAATATATTAAAGTTACTTTCTGCTGTGTCTGTATTTTCTTTCATTCTTCTTTTTTTTTTTTTCAAAGAAAAACAGCCTTTTAGGATTATGCCCATAATCTGCACAGTGTAAGAAATGCTGGAATTCATGAATGTCATCTGATATTTAGCAGTAAACATTTCTTGAGCCCAATAGTCCAGGCCCCTGCTTTTTCCACTCACCGCCTGACTTAATCGTCATAATCACCCTGTAAGGCAGACATGGAGGCTTAGAGAGTTTAAGGAACTAGCCTAAGTTCTCAGAGTTAGCATGCGCTGGGGTTACTCTGTGAACCCAACGAGTCAGGCTCCAGAGCCTGAGGCCTGGACTATAGCTCCATAGTATTTGTATATTTCAAACACCAGACTCCTGAAAGTTGGCATCGCGGGCATCCACCACATGTCTGAGCCATTGAAGCATTCCAACATCCATCCAAAATATTAAACAATATATATTTATTTATTTTTGGCTGTACTGGGTCTTTGTTGCTGTGTGGGCTTTTCTCTAGTTGTGGAGAGCAGAGGTTACTGTCCAATTGGGGTGTCTGGGTTTCTCATTGCGATGGCTTCTCTTAATGTGGAGCATGGGCTCTAAGGTTCTCAGGCTTCAGTAGTTACAGCATGTGGACTCACTAGTTGTGGCTCATGGACTCTAGAGCACAGGCTCAATTGTTGTGGAGCACGGGCTTATTTGCTCCATGACATGTGGGATCTTCCTAGATCAGGGATTGAACCCGTGTCTCCTACTCTGGCAGGCGGATTCTTAACTACTGAGCTATCAGGGAAGCCCCCATCCAAAATCTTGACTGCATCTTCCAGCTAGACTTTCTGTGCTTTTCTTCTTCAAACATTCACATCATTTCAATATGAAATGATGCGAAATCAATGACTCTCTCAGGGCATGGTTGAGCCCTTTGGGAATTTAAACACAAGAGTCATGACCCTTCAGATCTTACATTTGCACTGACTATCCCTTTCCTTCTCTGCCCTTCCCTCCCCTCTCCTCTCCTCCCCTTTCTTTCCTACTTGCTTTTTAAAAGTCAGATTTAGTGAAAAATCTGGAAGGAGTGAATTGATTTGAAAATGTTACAACAGCTATAGAATTTATGGTACCTGTAGAACTGGTGATTTGATGAGCAGTTAATTATTTTAAGTGTTTCTTCTTTTCCTTAGCCCACTTTTTTTTTTTTTTTTTTTTAGGGAAAGTAGGAATGGAGAAACAGGAAGCAAGCTCTGTGGTTGCAGTGTAACTCACCCACTGATCCTTCCAGGGGAGCTCCTGTCCTGCAGAGCACTGGAATCTAAGACATCTAATCCACCCAGAGGGGGATTCAGATTTGATTAAGCTCTTGGAATTCAGCTTAGAAAATGAGCTGTTAAAAAGTTGAGGCAAAATAGAGAGTGGACCCCTGACTCTTTGGTGGGATGGTGGCCTCTCTGAGCAGGAAGTGTTCTGATGTGCTGACAATGAGGAAACAGGCCGTGTTTTTGTTTATTTTCTCATAAAGTGCTGATGAACAAATGAGGGAGTTGCATTAAGGGGCTCCGAAGGCAAGCTGTGAAAAGAGATTGGGGTTTATCAGCCTTTTAGCCTGGTTTCCTTTGGAAAGAATGCTTATGACATGGCCAGGCTCTGCAAGTCTGCTGGTCCACCCCCTCCTCTGGCGCCCCTCCTCCCCTCAGACCCCTTGATAACTTTGAATGCTTCAAACTGATGTCAGCCCTTTTTGGCAGATGGAGAGAAGGTGGACCTTATGGATTCCTTAATAAGAGAAGCAAATGCATGAGAGATAAAGCCAATTTCCACACACTGAGTAACCTCTTTATTTTTTGCGCTTTAGCCTGATAGTTCTAAATTTAAGTTCTGGACTCCTTTAAAGAGATCCCTAGGAAATTGGTTGTGGGGAGGGGGAGTTGGGGAGGGATTCTGTTGGGAGGAACATTCATATTTTTTTGGATCTTACCTGCCACAAGAGTGGAGGAATGTCAGAAAAATGAGGGAAGCATTGCCTATAGCTATGAATAAATCTGTCACTTGGAAGATAAAAATTCTTAACCAGCATACCTTAAAAAAAAAAAAAAAAAAAGGATGAACTTTGAATCCTTGGTGGAGCAAGGCAGGAAATAAAGAATCAAACTAATTAAAAATAATTAAATAATCCAGAAGCTTGTTTTGCTGCTAAACTCGGTGTCCTTGCACGGAGTTTCATAGGGAATGATTCGAGAGTGGTTGTTATCACTTCTCCTAAATTGTAGCTACATCAGCTTCAAAGGTCATTCCATCTTCCCCTGGGGGAGGAAAGAAATCTGTTTCCCTGAGCTAGAATTGACATCATAGGAGTAAGGTAATGTCTGGTAAAATAACTCACTAAAAATCAAGTTCGATCAGTGTGCTTCTGAGTGAAGGGATTTAGAATGTTTCACAGATGATAGCAATTTTAAACAATGTGACCTAGAGAAATCCAAGGAATAAAAATAGCAATAGGTTCAGAAATGGATTTGGCCCAGTCATGAAGGTTTTTTCAGGTGTTTTCAAAAACTTTTTTCTTTCAGTGCATGAATGTACAATGAAAATAATAATGGGGATTTGGAAGTAATTGGATTATATATTGGAAGAAGATGAAATATTTGATGTGAAACTCAATCTGCTCACACTTTGCTCTTTTTTGCTCTATATTTTAATGTATGTGAGGATCAAATATCTGACAACTGAAGCGTTTACTATCAGATAAAAAAGATAAAGATGGTCTAGTGGAATCTCCAGCAGCTGCTGCTGCTGCTTCTAAGTCACTTCAGTTGTGTCCGACTCTGTGCGACCCCATAGACGGCAGCCCACCCAGGCTCCCCCGTCCCTGGGATTCTCCAGGCAAGAACACTGGAGTGGGTTGCCATTTCCTTCTCCAATGCATGAAAGTGAAAAGTCAAAGTGAAGTCGCTCAGTCGTGTCCGACTCCTAGTGACCCCATGGACTGCAGCCCACCAGGCTCCTCCATCCATGGGATTTTCCAGGCAAGAGTACCAGAGTGGGGTGCCATTGCCTTCTCTGGAATCTCCAGATTGGTACTAAAGATAAGGACCAACGCAAGTAAGTGGAACCAACCAACAATAGATGGAGAGAGCTATTTATTTTCTTCTGGAGAGGGCAAGCTGATGGAAATGTTATCATGGGGGAGTGACTATATGGGAATTTTTGAAAAACATTTGAGTTACTAAACTTTGATGAGCCTCAATTTCCCTGGATGAGGGTAAAGGTGACGATTGTGGGCTCTGAAGCCAGACGACAGGAGTCAGGTCCCAGCTCTGTGAGTGACCAGTCGTCAGCTCTTGAACCAGGTTACTCTCTTCTCTCTGCCTTAGTTTTCTTATCTGTGAAATGGGGATGTCATAACCTACCTCCTAGGATTGTGAGGCTTACATGAGTTAACACTTGTAAGGCACTTGGAACAATGCTGGTAACAGAGTAGACGCCTAATAAGTGCATGCTACTCTTATTAATAAACATCACAGATATATGGAGTCTTCTTTAGAATCTGCCTGGATTCAGTTTTTCTAGCCATAAAATACACAGGGTGATGAAACATCGTTTAAAACTAAAAGGTTCAGCACTTCTGGGATGTAAGGTACAACTAAAGAAAAAGCTGAGTTTATTATTAGATATCATTGTGTTACTTTGAAGAGCTCCCATAATATCAGTGGTCTAGACATCCTAGAGCTTTAATGTGACCTACCAAAAGAAATAATAACACACATGGCTTATAAAAATACCATACAGGAAGGCCTCAGATCAAAGATACTATTTAAATGTGAAGCATTATTATTTCTATTTTTTTGTATTACTCAGATTTTCCTACCAAAAAATAAAAAAAAATAGGATTTTAGTGAAAAATACCCCAGCTTTTGTTTTGATATGAGCTAACGACTGAAATAAAGGAGTAGGATCAGTGTTATGAAAACTAAAATTACAATGGTGTATTGTAAATATTATGAATTTATTTCAAAACTTCAACCTCAGCATCTTTCATCTTTTTTTCCACATTGCATTGCTTAAAAAATATGGCCTAAGATTAATGACACTGCATATCAGAGAATTTTATCATTTGGATTTTTAAAATAATTTTGACTTTGTTTTAAGAGCAGAACATGCTATTAGAGATCATCTGATTCACATGGCTTGCCTCACCGGTAGGGAAAGGGAGGGCCACAGAGAAACAGTGCTTCACTCAACAGGTGAGGGTGGAGCCCAGATCAGAACCCAGGCAGGCCTCCCAGTGCTGAATTCTGACTCTCTGGTCTGGACTTCATTTTGCCTTTTGGAAAGAGGAGTGTTTGCAATAGCATCCCTGCCTCGCCCACTCCTTACCCAACACAGCTTTTATTTCTTACTTAAATTTGGAGTCAGAAGTTTCTTGGAGTCTCAGCCTCCTCCTCTGTAAAACCAGATGTTTCTCACTGAGTTTGCAGAATTGTGGTAAGGTCTGAGTGAGGGGACCTTTGGGAAGTGCCTGGCAAATGATGAGCTTTCAAGAAATACATGTTGTTGAAAATATTGTGGTCCTTAAAACCCATGTTTTTGAATAAATATATCTTAAGACAGGCAAGAAATCATTTAAAAATATGTTTTTGGGAGTTAGGGTTCCCTGTGAACACAGGGAGGCTGTCTCTCATTCAGAACTGGTGAATATGGAACGTTTTTAGTTTGAGACAGGTCGTGCTGAGCAGTAGCTGAACAAAAAACAGAAGTATAGACTCTAAAGCACATTTGACTCTAACCACAGATTCCTTCCTACAAGAATAGGAAATGTTTCTCAAGGTGAAAGAGTGACAACCATACAATAATGATACAGCAGCTGTCCTTTCGTGAGGGCTCACTATGGGATGGGCACTTGCCAAGCTCGACACAGAGGTTTCCCCTCTAAATCTCATAGCCAGCTTGTGAGGTAAGTTCCTATTTGACCTATGAAAAGCTGGGTCTTAGAGTTTAGTAACTTGAACAAGGTGAAGCATAGAGTTAAGACCCAATCCAGACTTTCTGATTCCAAAGTCCTACCTTTTAACCCCTGTCCGAGTTAAGTTCCTCCTCCCAAATTGTTGGTGGTCAAATTTATCAAATAAATACTCAATTTTCCACTTTGCTAATGTAGATTCAGTTGGCTCCCAATACCCAGTGGTTTCCCTGTCCTCTGGTGCTGGGGCAAAGCTGCCTGTGACTGGTGTATTAGTTTCCTAGGGCTGCCATAACAAATTACCGCAAACTGGGTGGCTTAAGGCTACAGACGTTTCTTCTCAGTTCTGGAGGCTAAAAATCTGAAAGCGAGGTGTTGTTGACAGGGCCTTGCTCCCTCTGAAGGCTCTGGAAGGGAATCCTTCCTTGACCTCTGCTAACTTCTGGTCCTTACCTGGCAGTCTTGGTTTTCTTTGGCGTATAGTTGCATCACTCCAGTCTCTGCCTCTGGTTTCACATGGCCTGCTTCTGTGTGTATGTGTGTGTGTGTGTGTGTGTGTGTGTGTGTGTGTGTGTGTAAGAATTTCCCTCTCTTTTCTTTTATGAAGATACCAGTCATTGAATTTAGGCCCTACCCTGATACAGTGTGTCTTAAATAATCACATCTACTAAGACTCTCTGTCTGAATTTGATCACATTCTGAGGCTCTGGCTGAACATGAGTTTCTGGGGGAATATGATTCAGTTGGGTTTTCCAGGTGATGCTAGTGTTAAAGAACCCACCCGCCAATGCAGGAGATGTGAGAGACATGGGTTTGATTCCTGGGTCAGGAAGATCCCTTGGAGGAGGTCATGACAACCCACTCTAGTATTCTTGCCTGGAGAATCCCATGGACAGGGGTGTCTGATGGGTTATAGTCCATGGGGTCGCACAGAGTCAGACACGACTGGAGAGACTTAGCACGCAATGCCTGATTCAACTCTCCACAGCTGTTACACCTGGAAAGAATGTTACCTGCATGAGATTTCACTCCCAGAAAGGACAACTTTTGTCTTGTCCAGGGTGCTGTGGTGAGATACAGGCCAAACATAATGTATTTTTCACTTTAAATCCCTATTATTGTGATAATCAGGGATTTTCTGTTGCACATTGCAGGGGCACGTCATTAGTCTGGTATTGATTTCATAACTCTTTCGAAATTTAATGGACTACAAACAACATGTAATTTTTCAGAACAATTAATGCAGCAGCTCTTTCTGCAGCAGAGCCAGAGAGCTCGTGGCCATGAACTCTTCAAGGAGCCACCCTGAGAAATGTTCCAAGGCTCGCGTCTCCTTCCTTCAGAGCCCCGGGCCCTGGAGACAGGGCCCATTTGTCTTAGGAAACCATTTATCTGTCTGCTGGTGGGAGTGGAAAGTGACAAAACAATGTTATCGGAGGCCGTGTTCACAGTTGTGATAGGCGTCAAGGAGACTCAACTGGTCCTACATTTATTTACCAGAACTGCCAATAAGATTTGTGACAAACATGTACAATTATACATCTTATTTATGTTGCAAATCTAGTTGAATTGGGAGGAAAACTTGTCGTGTTTTCAAGCTGACTTTTTAAGCCCACTTTCACTTTTCAAGCAAATTATTTATCAATTTTGTGGCTCTTGCCTCGCTGGTCTTTTTTCCATCCCTCTAAGATGCCAAGCTCATTCCTGCCTCATGGCCTTTATATCTGTTGCCCCTTCTCCTTCAAAGCTCTCTTCCTCCAGATCTTCTGGAGGCTAGCGCCTTCTTGTCACTCATTCTTTCTCCTCAAGGGGTGTTTCCTAATCACCCAGAACCTGTCTGTGCCATTCTGTTTAATTTTCATTTGAGCACAGTCCCAACCTGGTTTGTAGTTATTATTACTTTGTCTTAATTGTTCATACATTTGTCTTTCTCACTGTCCATATAGAATCTAATCTGCCTGAGATCAGAGAGCTTGTTTCATGCTCTGCTGTATTTTCAGCACCTAAGGTAGTGCCTGGCACATAGTAAGTGCTCAGTTAGTATTTGTTCCCTGGTGGCTCAGATAGTAAAGCGTCTGTCTACAATGTGGGAGACCTGGGTTCGACCCCTGGGTTGGGAAGTTCCCTGGAGAAGGAAATGGCAACCCACTCCAGTACTCTTGCCTAGAAAATCCCATGGGCGGAGGAGCCTAGTGTCCATGGGGTCACAAAGAGTCGGACATGACTGAGCAACTTCACTTACCCTGATTTAGATGGATGCAATCCTCATCTTAGACTTAAGAGACCCAGTAGCTCCATCTAAGAGAACTCAGTGTCTCATCTCTCTTCCCAGGCAAGCAAGGAGCCGGGCCACTGGACACAGGCTGCTCCCAGCCCAGCTGGAATTGCTGTGGCTGTGTTCAGGGAAATGTAAGAAGGACTAGCCAAGGGCAGCAGAGCATATCATTGAAGGTCCAAGACGGAGTGTGGTAAGCCAGGCAACTTTGTTATCAACCCAAAGAGAATAGGCAAAGAGGGAAAATCCAAGTTCAAGGAAACAGGAAGGAACCAGGGAAACCAAACCAAAACAATAGGGTTCAAAATAAAGAATGGGAGGTGGAAGCTGGAGGAAGTCCCTGAGCCATGGAATCGTAGATACAGCTGCTTATAGGGTCTTTTGACCAAGTGCACAGGTGGCAGGGAAGCTATTAATGGCAGTGACTTAGATTCATTTACTCAGCATCAAATCAGACTTTCTACTGGACCAGTTTTGATCTTGTGCCCAGTCCTACTTACTAAATCTTGATCTTATTCCCCAAACCCAGTGCCTTCCCTGTAACCAAGTCCTAGATTTGAACATTGGTCTTATTCCCAGTTATGGAGAGACAAGTTTAGCAGAGGGTAGATCTAGGTATAGAGGACAGATCTTCTACTGTGAATGTATTTGGCAAGCCTGGTTTCTTAGTATTAAGTGTGAGCTTTGAAATGTTAAAATACTTACGAAAAATAATTAATAAAGGGAGAACTTATTCAAAGTGAGCTTTGGGGGACATATGTTATCACTCAGCTAGTTATCCCTATGGATAGGCACTGTTTAATCTTTAGCCAGAACAAAAATGAGGTGTTTATGAGCTGACCTATTAAAGCTTTAACTGTACTTCATTCACAGTGAAATCTTAAAAATCTGAAGGGTTATTGCTGGCCAGAGTTATATGGGGGGTGTCCTCAAGGTGCAGCAATGCTGAGACTGGAGAGATGGGTAAGAGCTCTAGTCTGTCTTTGCTGTTAGGTAGCAACAAGACTTTGGATCCCTCTCACATCATCTGTCAGATGAGTAGACGTCTAACATGCTTGATTCTCTGTTTATTTGTACTGTGTACAGATCTCACATCTGTACTGTGAGATCAGAATTCTTATGGCAAAATATACTGATACATGTAAGTTAGGATGTTTTCAAAATATACCTACATTTGGGAGAATATGAGCCTAAAAGTGAATTTTTCTGGTGACATTCATATCCTTTGCTTCATCAGTTAACAGTGTAAAAATGCAGCTTGGTATTCTGGATGAAGTTTCACCCTTTGAAGCCAGGACTCCTACCTGTTCATCTTGCCTCTACTGTAAGGCCATAGAGGACATCTCAATTTTTATTTTTTTTATACTGTCTCAGCATCCGTGCCTTATTCTGGTAACAGCACCATGATTCTTGGGTGGGGGAGACAATCTCTCCTCTACTCTCAGTCTATTTCCAACAGAAGTTATATGAACCTGTTCAGGATTGGTGGATCAGAGCATTATGCTCCTCAGGCCATGGTGACTGGTTCAGGGGACAGCACATGATCCTGTTAGAACCAACTGGACTCAATCTTTTTTTTTTTTTTTTTTTTACTATTGGAAAGGTAGTTTCTATTTTTGTTGGAGTTGGTGGGGACACTGGACATACGTCTGGAGTTGTAGACAGCCATTGTAACAATGTCAGGAGAGTTAGACTGATGCTAAAGTGATCACAAAGGAAAAAGCAGGCTGAAATTTCATGAGATAACAAGTTCTGAAGGTTCCACATGATCTAGCTCTGTGTGAAGTTGGTTACCCATGAACTTCAGTTTCATGAACTCCTGAATTTTCTTTTCTGCTAATTTGAAGTGGATGTTGTTTTTTGCAATGGACGGAATCTTGATATAAAGGTACTTATCTTCTCCACCTTAACTGACGAAGCAATCAAAATGAACTCTTCTAAATGAGAAGTCCCCCGATAGCAGGAGTATTGCCTGGGCAGGCTCAACAAATACCTGTTACAGTAATTACAGTGATGAGGCCCATCAACCAGTTCAGCTTTTCAAATATCTCTTTTTCTTATTATAGTAGTAAATGTTTGATATAGAAACTTTATTTAAAAAGATAAAAAGAAATAACTATCAGTCATTACTTTACCCCTCAGAGATAAGCATGGTTAACTTTAGCCATGGTTGTGATATATATTTCAATCATAGATTATATATTTTTCAAAATGATATTGTAGTTCATATACTGTTTTGTTCACAAATTTTCCAGTTAATGTATAACAAACCAGTTTACAAGCCACTACATAGTGTTTTGCGGCATACTTTTAAATGGCTACATGATGTTTCAGTGTACGGACAAACTAAAAGTTATTTAAGAAATTTCTAAGTATGGACTTTTGGGTTACTCCCAGTTTTGAATAATATAAACAGTGTTTGCAAATATCAATTACTATTTCCTTAGCATCATCTCCTAGAGGTAGAATTACTGAGCCAAAGAGTATGAACAGTTTCAAACTTCTGATTTAAGTTGCCCAATGGGTCTTCATCCTCACTAATCCGAGTATTAAAAAACTTTTAAAATCTTTGAAAAATTGATAGGTGAGAATATTATCTTTCTATTTATTTTGCTTTGTTGTTAGTACAGTTTATATGTGTGTGTATGGTGTGTGTGTGTGTGTGTGTGTGTGTGTGTGTATGTGTGTGTGTCTGACTCTTTGCAATCCCATGGACTATAGCCTGCCAGGGTCCATTGTCCATGGGATTCTCCAGGCAAGAATACTGGAGAGGGTGGCCATTTCCTTCTCCAAGGGATCCTCCTGACCCAGGGATCAAACCCATGTATCTTTTAGTCTCCTGAATTGTCAGGCAGGTTCTTTATCAGCTAGCGCCACCTGGGAAGCCCTATATATATATATACATGCTGTGCTTAGTGACTCAGTCATGTCTGACTCTTATGACTCCATGGACTGTCGCCCTCCAGGCTCCTCTGTCTATGGGGATTCTCTAGGCAAAACACTGGAGTGAGTTGCCATACCCTCCTCCAGGAGATCTTCCCAACCCAGGGATTGAACCCAGGTCTCCCGCATTACAGGCGGATTCTTTACCATCTGAGCCACCAGGGAAGCCCAAGAATACTGGAGTGGGTAGCCTATCCCTTCTTCAGGGGATCATACACACACACACACACACACACATATTTTGCCATTAGTAAAATAGGAGATTTTATTTTCTGAGTATTTAGCAGTTTATTTCACATTCTCCATGAGACCTTCTGTTCCAGTTTGTAATGTCACGAGAGGCATGCCTGTAAGAGTCCAAATATAGTCTTACTAGTAACTGAATGCAAACATTCTGAGTCCAGAGTATGATGCACATTTTTTTTAAAAACTATTCTCATTGTGCTCCCTTAGCCTGTCTGAGTCAGCTTTAGCCCCCTTCTCCCCTGGACTTTCTCCCTCCTCCTTTCTTCTTTTACTCCTCTATCCATCCCATATGCTCAGAGCTGGGGAAACCACTGTTCCTAGGTTTATTCTGGAAGGCAATAAGGAATCAGTATTGATGGCAATGAGGTTTATATTTTTAAAAAGTGTTATAGGTATGGATGTGAGAGTTGGACTATAAAGAAAGCTGAGCACCGAAGAATTGATGCTTTTGAACTGTGGTGTTGGAGAAGACTCTTGAGAGTCCCTTGGACTGCAGGGAGATCCAACCAGTCCATCCTAATGGAGATCAGTCCTGGGTGTTCATGCTGAAACTCCAATACTTTGGCCACCTGATGTGAAGAGCTGACTCATTTGAAAAGACCCTGATGCTGTGAAAGTTTGAGGGCAGGAGGAAAAGGGGACAACAGAGTATGAGATGGTTGGATGGCATCACCGACTCAATGGACATGGGTTTGGTGGACTCCGGGAGTTGGTGATGGACAGGGAGGTCTGGTGTGCTGCGGTTCATGGGGTTGCACAGAGTCGGACATGACTGAGCGACTGAACTGAACTGATAGGTCACTGATATGTCCTCTTTTGTGAATTCTAGAATAGTTCTTTTGGAGAAGGCGATGGCAACCCACTCCAGTACTCTTGCCTGGCAAATCCCATGGACAGAGGAGCCTGGTAGGCTGCAGTCCATGGGGTCGCTAGGAGTCGGACACAACTGAGCGACTTCACTTTGACTTTTCACTTTCATGCACTGGAGAAGCAAATGGCAACCCACTCCAGTGTTCTTGCCTGGAGAATCCCAGTGGGGGGGAGCCTGGTGGGCTGTTGTCTATGGGGTCGCACAGAGTGGGACACGACTGAAGCGACTTAGCAGTAGCAGCAGAATAGTTCTTTATTTAACCATCTGTTTCTTAATACATTTCTTATGCTTTATGTTTGAAGATGCTTCCAGAATTCCTGTTTTCCCAACAGGGAGTGGATACGTGGCCTTTCCATGAATAGCCATGTCAACCTTTCAGAAGACCAGTCGCTGTGGACTTTTGTCTTTTAGTTCAACGAACAGCAAAAACAGTTTTGATCCCACTGAGATGCTCATACTGACAGTTTTGCTTGATTTGATTACTTCAAAGTTCTTTTTGCGTATCTAGACCATCAGTGTCAATAGCATCACCAGCTGTTTCTATTTCTGTGGTTTGAACCATCATCCCCTTCCACCAAATTATTGCAATAGTCTTCTAAAGGGTCTTTCTTCCTTCTTCTCCTTCCTGGGCTAATCTTTCCCTTGCCTTCTTGCCTGGGAAAAAAAAAAAAATCAACCAATCAAAAAAATCATAGCTTTTATGGCTTTACTGCCCACAATCCTTCAGTGATTCCATAGTGTTTCCTGAGCACAGCCCGAGCTTCTTGCACTCAAGGCTTTTGTACTAAAGGCCTTTCGTGATTGGGTCCCAGCTCACCTTTCCATTCTAATACTGCGTTACTCTCATAACTCACAAACCTTCCCCATCAACCAATCTGAATTATCTCTATGCCTTTTTTCACACTGTTTTCTTTTCCTTGAATGCCCTTCAAGCTCACCTTTAATTGTCAGAATCCTTAAAGGTACTGTCCGTGTGCCCCTTCACCCCTACCGTGAAGTCATCTCCGCTTCCTCAGTCAGCAAAGTCTCCCTCTTCTGTGCATCAAACCCATATTACATATAAATCTTAGATGACTTACCTCCCCCTGTTGCCTCCTGCAGCTGTTTTTATAGATGACTTGTCTTCTTTAACGGGAGGGAGAACACTCATCTAAATATATAGCTCTGAAATGTTTAAGGGAAATATCAGTCAGAATATTTAAGAGGCCTCTGTTTTATTCCCCCTTTCGTGGCAGATCTTGTCCCTTATGTTTCCTGGGCTTGTGTGTCAGCATCCATCTTGACCTAGTCACTTGATTGTTTCAATAGCTCTGACTGCCCCTAATTTTATGCCTGAAATTTGCACAGAGTTTTCTGAAATGCACTTCAGGATTCTACTTTGTTTTTCCTCTGTGTTTAGGAGGAAGGGAGGCAGGGGATTGGTAAACACAGCTTGGACAGCTTCCCCAAACAAGCAGCTAGATACTTTGATCATGAGTTCTGTTAAGCGTCTTCCTTTCTGCTGCCTCATGAGGATCTATTTTCCAGGCCTGTTTGGAGGAAGCAGGAGTGGTCACTCCCCCATAATCAGAGAGTTGCGGGGCTGTTTAATAGGGGGTTTGTTTCTTGTAAATTTAATTACTTATAGTCAAAATTCTACAGTCTAGAATAGGAGTTACTCTTTCCCTTTTACACTCAGATTGGGTTAACTGGGCAGACAGCCTAAGCTTCTTATCCATGGTGCCATATGGTTGTGAATCCCCTGATCACCTTGATCTTAAAATGATCATGATTTCACTTGGCACTGTCTTGGTGGAAATCCTGTCTTATGTCACATTGATTTCAAGATTGCTAAAATAAATACTCCTAAAATCACCACACCATGTTGACACAGTAAGAGAGTTAAAGACATTCCGTTTCTCCAACCTTCCCCTCAATCCCCTTTTTACTCACCAAGGCTCACACTGGCAAGTATGGCGAGTGGTTGAAAACAAATTTAATTTCCCACATGGTGCCAAATATGTTTGGTTCTAGCAAGGGAAGGCTTGGCTTAAGCTGACATCCAAGTCCTTGGCTTGCCAGGAGAGTCCACAGGGAGTGTGCTCAGGAGCCAGGCATAGCCGTCAGCTTCCAAGTGGAAGGTTCCACAGCACATCATCCCTCACCAAGGAACCTCTGCTAGTGTTTGCTATCTGTTGTCCACCTGCCCTGGTCTTCCCCACACTCTCCATCACTTTCCTAACGCCTTCATTTCTGTCCAGCATCTCTGTTCTGTGGCCTCCATGTCAGTGCCTGGCACTGGGATCCTGACCTGTTGAGGAAAACCTTGGGCCCTACACACAGAACCACTTGGTAGGAGCATCACTGCCAACTGGGCTTCAGGCCCAGGCAGAAGCTGGGATGCGTGTTCACTGAGTATCTCCTATGTGCTGGGCACTGAAGCAGAAGGAGGGGAAACAGACTTCTGTCATTTAATATTTAAGGAGCTCAGGCCTAAGGATGGGACATCATCTTCACCAAGGGACAGCTTTCTGTCATTTTGAACAGAATATATATTGTCAGTTAAGCTCACAGATTTGCTCTTTCACCTCTGAAAGGGCTGAGCCAACTGTTGCATCAGAAACTTCCAGTGTCTCACTCCATTGCTTAAGGAACTGATGGTTCCATGACCATGTGTTGTCATTCATTCACTCATTCATTTTCATTTATCAATCTCTGGGCAAGACCCTGGGCTCACTGTGAAGGAAATAAATGAAAATAGTCAATCTCTTCCATTTTTTGATTGGGTTGTTTGGTTGTGATCTTCTTAGAAGTCAATGTAACAATATGTATTGCTGCTGCTAAGTTGCTTCAGTCGTGTCCGACTCTACGGTCGCATAGAGTTGGACACGACTGAAGCAACTTAGCAGCAGCAGCAGCAGCAGTACATATTGTTACATTGATCTCATTAAGAAGGCTCAAATTTTTTCTTCTTTCAGATCAGATCAGATCAGTCGCTCAGTCGTGTCCGACTCTTTGCGACCCCATGAACCGCAGCACGCCAGGCCTCCCTGTCCATCACCAGCTCCTGGAGGTCACCCAGACTCATACCCATCGAGTCAGTGATGCCATCCAGCCATCTCATCCTCTGTCGTCCCCTTCTCCTCCTGCCCTCAATCCCTCCCAGCATCAGAGTCTTCTCCAATGAGTCAACTCTTCGCATGAGGTGGCCAAAATACTGGAGTTTCAGCTTTAGCATCATTCCTTCTAAAGAAATTCCAGGATTGATCTCCTTCAGAATGGACTGGTTGGATCTTCTTGCAGTCCAAGGGACTCTCAAGAGCCTTCTCCAACACCACAGTTCAAAAGCATCAATTCTTCGGCGCTCAGCCTTCTTCACAGTCCAGCTCTCACATCCATACATGACCACAGGAAAGACCATAGCCTTGACTAGGCGAACCTTTGTTGGTAAAGTAATGTCTCTGCTTTTGAACATGCTATCTAGGTTGGTCATAACTTTCCTTCCAAGGAGTAAGCGTCTTTTAATTTCATGACTGCAGTCACCATCTGCAGTGATTTTGGAGCCCAGAAAAACAAAGTCTGACACTGTTTCCACTGTTTCCCCATCTATTTCCCATGAAGTGATGGGACCAGATGCCATGATCTTCATTTTCTGAATGTTGAGCTTTAAGCCAACCTTTTCACTCTCCACTTTCACTTTCATCAAGAGGCTTTTTAGCCCCTCTTCACTTTCTGCCATAAGAGTGGTGTCATCTGCATATCTGAGGTTATTGATATTTCTCCCAGCAATCTTGATTCCAACTTGTGTTTCTTCCAGTCCAGCATTTCTCATGATGTACTCTGCATATAAGTTAAATAAACATGGTGACAATATGCAGCCTTGACATACTCCTTTTCCTATTTGGAACCAGTCTGTTGTTCCATGACTAGTTCTAACTGTTGCTTCCTGACCTGCATACAGATTTCTCAAGAGGCAGATCAGGTGGTCTGGTATTCCCATCTCTTTCAGAATTTTCCATAGTTTATTGTGATCTACACAGTCAAAGGCTTTGGCATAGTCAATAAAGCAGAAATAGATGTTTTTCTGGAACCAGGAAATTTATTCTAGGGAAGTAATGTAAAGAAGAAAAATATGCCTTTTGAGCATTGTTTATGGTCCTGAAAAAGTGAAAACAATATCCTGATGGCCTAAACATTCCACAAATATTATATTTGAACATCCTGGTAAAATAAATATTATGATGGTAAAATAGAATTTAGAAGTATTAAGATTATATAAAAATGAAGAGAAATATTTATATGTTAAGTGAGAGAACCATGTGTGTGTTAAGTCTCTCAGTCATGTCTGACTCTTTGTGACCTCATGGACTGTAGCCCACCAAGCTCCTCTGTCCATGGAATTCTCCAGGCAAGAATACTGGAGTGGGTAGCCATTCCCTTCTCCAAGGGGTTTTCCCAACCCAGGGATTGAATGCAGGTCTCCCACTTTTGGGGTGAATTCTTTACCATCTGTGCCACCAGGAAAGCCCAAGAATACTGGAGTGGGTACCCTATCCCTTTTCCAGGGGATCTTCCTGACCCAGGAATCAAACTGGAATCAAATACTTGTATTGCAGGCAGATTCTTTACCAGCTGAGCTAGAGAGAACCATATGACACATAAAATTAGAACAAACAAAACATGAAGATAGATGCATAAATATGAACATTATGGAGTGGGCTTTTTATTTACATTAAAAAATCAATGTTAATATAATATTGTTTACACAATATTTGTATTTTATGTTAAAATTTGCTACCATATAAAGTATATCCTACTGTCAGAAAAAGTGCCTCAACTATAAAATACTGATTTTGAAGACTCAATATGAAAAGAAAATGTCTCACTGGTAGTGTTCTCAATATTGATTAGATGCTACAATGATAATTTTTTGACTATACTAAATAAAATATAATGTTAAAGTTAAAAAAATTCCTCATGCCTGCTTTCAAGGAACTTCTAGACTAGTGGCAAAGACAACCATTATACAGCCAACCATAAGAGAAATTCATAGAAAATAAGTATTTATTAGTGGTGTATAACACAATGGGACCTCAGAAGAAGAAGAATTAATTGTACTTGGGGATCTCTGTGGTTGTCTTACAGAGAGGTGAGACTTAGCTTGAGTCTTAGAGGATGAGTTGAACTTTGGTACATGAAGAACAAAGAGGGCAACCTAGGTTGAAAAAATGGAATGAACATGGTAATGAGGCTTGAAAATGCAATATACGTGGCTTTTGGTCACTTGAGCTGGGAATTTGGGGCAGATGTATAGAGTTAAGAGGTAGGGAAGCAAGGGCAGTGTGGAGCTTTGGAATATCTTGAATGCTATATACAAGGTCATTCGAGCTTCTATTCTGCAGGTGAGAGAAACCCATTAAAGTTTTCTGAAGAGGACAGTGGCCTGAACTAAGTTGTGTTTTACAGATACCATCCTGGCAGCAGTGTAAAGGATGAGTTGAAGGGAAGACGTCGTGGGCAGAGGAACCAGGTAAGGAGCTTATCCAAACAAGAGATAAGGAGAGTCTAAACAAGGACAATAAAAGGACTCGATTATTTATCCACCTCATCTACTCAATTCTTTCCTGTAGTTTAAAAGTGGTTAATTGCCAGAAACACTTGCAGAATGAGGGTAATAATATAATTTTTTTAAAAGCAAATAGAACACATTTCTAAATTCTCTGTTAGACTGTTACTATCTAGACACACTTATTGAACCCCTAGACTTTGCAAGTCTGCCTAGGGGATACATGAAAGGAAAAAAAGACTTTAAAAACCACAATTCATGTTGAGGAACCAGACATAGAATCATAGGAAAATAATCAAGTATATAAAGCACCACGTACAGTTAAGGGTTTAGAAAATAGAGTGCACAGGAGCATGGTTTCCCTGCATCTGTTTTTTTTGATAAGAAGAATTCTGTTAATTTAATTTATTCTGATGGCATCAACAAGTCATGGCTAGATGCCAGAGGCAGGAGAGGTGGTTGGATGTTTTCTGGGGTCCTTGATTGGAAGGTGAGAGCTGGCCATATCTAAAGCCTTTGTTGTGATTAAAAAAAATTGAATATGGACACTCTTTAGTAATACATAGTTTATTCAATTAAATTCAACTAACCTTCATGAGGTAGCTATTATGTGTAAGCTGCTGCTCACGAGGACAAAGATGAACAAGGAATGATCCTGCCTAGCTGCATGTGGCTGAGGTGCGTCCTCCCACAACCGTATTTGATTCAAACCCTTCTCAGTGACGTATTGCGGATGAGATAAAGACCGAATGAGGGTCAAATGACATAATGTAGGGGGTTATTGTGTTTGCCTTCTTTTTTCTTACATGATGGGAGACTTGGCTGAATTTTTGGGCTAATCACTCTGTAGAGTTTATTTAGTCCCTGTTTATTTTCCTCATCTGAGATATATGCGTCATAATTACAAATGTGAATGTGCTCAGGTCTGGACCCTGGGTACTTTCTTTCCTTTCTCTGTTGGACCTGATTCCTCAGCATCAGCAGTTCACCTCTTTCTCCGATGAACTTATTATTTCTTCCACAGTCATTTCGTCTCCCTTCTTCCTCTTCTGGCCCCTCTTTCTCCTCCCCTTGGATGCTTTCTTTTCCTCGGACTCTCCCTCGGTTGACCAGCTGCCTATCTATTCCTGGGCTTTTTGATACCCAGTGTCTATCTCCTGGGACTCTAAGAGGGAAAGAATCCCCCATTTTAAGAGTACATTGTGTTTACCACAGAAACTCTTAAGTTTTTGATTCTAAACATAAAAACTGATGAATTTAATGTTCCTTATTTATTTCAAGCAAACAAAGAGGTACCTTTTACTTTACTTACTTTTGTAATTTCTCATTCTTTATGGAGAGGTCACCTGGGGTAGGGGGTCTGGTAAAGATAAGAATTGCCCTCATCAATTTTCTAAATGGTTTTAATCTGTGTCTGAGTATTGTTTAATGTAATTGGCCAGGCCATCTTTGACCAAGGTACCTGACCGTTCAGGTTTAACTATGCCAAAACCCAGTACACACAGGCAGCCAGATTTCGGATCAGCTATTCTGCGCAAAGCTGAGCTCCAGAATAAATTTTGAAACTTCAGTTCCAGTGAAGTCGCTTTGCCTGTGCCTTCCAAGAGCCTGTTTTCTCTGGTTTGGAGAGGTGAGCTCATCTCAGTGGATTTAAAGTGAATCCCTGGAAGTCTCTGTCTGTTTCTCTTGCTTTGCGTGGAGGAGAGTAGCAGTCATTTTTTCATGTATAATATGTGTCTACATTTAGCCTGTCCCAGCTTCTGTGCTAAGTGCTTTATGTTGAACCCTATTTAGTGGTATAATTCTGTTTTACAGATGAGGAAACTGAGGCTTGGAGATTAATGTTACCATGAGCAGTTCTCTGAGATTTAGGCCCAACTCTGTGTGACAGCTCCTTGCCTCCACACTAGGTACGTTCGTGCTTAATTTACTTTAAATTCTACGACTAGCAGAAACAAAGATTATTAACCTATTTCACAGTTGAAGACCCTGGGAAAATGGCTTGAACTTAAACCCTGAAGAGAGTACTATTTTGAGATCGAGTGGAAGGTAAGATTAGGAAGAGAGATCAGGGGCCAGTTTATGGACTTTGAATACTAAATGAAATACTAACACTTTATCTAAGGGGTAATTGTGAACCCTGAACTTCTTTTGTTTTTATTTTTCAACTTGATTCTCATATGATAAGTCATGTTTCCCAGCCTTAATGGAGACCAACAGACTTGAAAGAAAGTAATTTGATTTATTTATTTTTGGTTGTCCTGGGTCTTCATTACTGTGTGGGCTTTGTCTAGTTGCAGTGATCAGGGGCTGCTCTCTGGTTACGGTGCATGGCTTCTCATTGCAGTGGCTTCTCCTGTTGCAGAGCATGGGCTCTAGAGCACGCAGGCTGCAGTCCTTATGGCGAGTGAACTCAGTAGTTGTGGCTCCCAGGGTCTAGAGCACAGGTTCAATAGTTGTGGTGCACGGGCCTAGTTGCTCTGCAGCATGTGGAATCTTCCTGGACCACGGGTCGAACCCATGAGCCACCAGGGAAGCCTTCCCCACTTTTAAGGCTTAAAAATTATTAAAAAATAAGTGAGTATGTAAGGTTGGATATTTCTCTAAAAACGTTCAGTTTTTCACAGAAAGGAAACTTGTTAAATTAAGAGCATCACTAAACTTTAATATTTAAAAAACATGAAAGACATTACTTTGTTGGAATTTATAAATAGAATAAATAAGAAACTGGCTGTATGGACTGATGAAGATTAAAGTCACAGTAAAAAACAAATTGTCAGGAAAAATCAAAAGGAATGCTCAGCAGATATAAAAGGAAAATAAATCTACTCCACTTAAGGAGGTTTCACTAGAACCAGGGTCAAGGATACCTACACAGTCAGAGTTGAGAATGATGAAGAAGTCTCATGTGATTGAAATTTTACTCTAATCTGAAGACATTTAATTTAATTGGATGCTGTGGGCTCCAAATTCATGAAGTTTACTTTTGTATTTATGATAGAAGGATTGCCAAATAATTTAATAGTCTAAACAAGATGTCATGAAGATATTTAAAGTGCTTGAGACTACAAATCATAATTAAGCACCTCCAAGTTGTTTCAGAAAAACATTTTATGTACAATTTATATACTGCCAACAAATTATTTTTATTATCTGCTAAAGTAGTTTCCTAAGGTCATCTTCCAAGCCTTATTTTAGTTTGGCTTTAGGATTTATTTGAAGGTGAAAAGTGAAAGTATTAGTTAGTTGTGTCTAACTCTGTGACCCCATTGACTGTAGCCCTCCAGGCTCCTCTGTTCATGGAATTCTCCAGGCAAGAATACTGAGTGGGTTGCCATGCCCTTCTCCAGGGGATCTTCCTGATCCAGGGATTGAACCTGGGTCTTCTGCACTTCAGGCAGATTCTTTTCCACCTGAGTAACCTGGTAAATGTACATATATAAAATCTTTAAAAATATTAATTTGTACAAAGTAGAAGGCTTTTCTTCAAAATATATGTTTACTTTTAGCAGGGAGGCTACCTGGTGGCTCATATGGTAAAGAATCTGCTTGCAATGCAGGGTTTGATCCCTGGGTCCAGAAGATACCTTGGAGGAGGGCATGGCAACCTACTCCAGAATTCTTGCCTGAAGAAAATCCCATGACAGAGGAGTCTGGGGGGCCATAGTCCATGGGGTTGCAAAGAGTTGGGGACGACTGTGTGCCTAACACACTTTAGTGTACTATATCAAATAAAGAGGTGAGTTTCAAAAATGCCAGAAAGGTTATGTAAGCCAAGCACATTTATTTGAATAGATTGGCAGAGCCGTTACTCAACTTTAGACTTGCAACCTACTTATCAGAAATAGAAAATTCCTTTTGCTAATAATATTTAGAATATTTTGGAAGGTAAAGGGTCAGAATCTTATTTCATTCAACTTGTATACAATTACATATTTCGTATGAAAATGGTTATTTTTAATTTGGCATAGAACTAGGGAATATTATGATCCAGGCTGAAAATATCCAAAAGGAATGGTGTGATATATGCAGCTGACTTTTATCTTCATTTTTTATCTTTTGTAAAACTTTATATATGAAAGATGGAATGGGAATCTGAGGCAATTATCCTAAATAAATAAAACACTTCATTATTCATTCATTATCTCAGCTTATTTTCATATTTTAGGTAGAAGAAATTTTTATTTGCCTATAAGTTCCAGATATTTATGTAAATTCTCAATTCATATTTCAGGGATCCTTCCTTCCTTCCTTTTGATTTTGAAGCTGTTTTCAGACGAGCTCTGGTATTCTCAAGAGTAATGAATGTGTGTTTTACATACTTTGTATTTCCCCAAGTGCCTTGTACAGTGTTTTGCACATGCTAAAAGCTTAATAAAGGGCTTTAACTGATGGTGGTATTACAATTGATAGTGATGATGGTGGTGGTGGTGGTGGTGGTGAAGATGATAAAGATGGTTCTACATTGGGCACATAGCAATCTCAAAATGGCAAAAACATAATGAAGTCTCATTGCAACATGAAGCCAGTCAGTGGGCTATTTAAAATAGTTAAACCTTAAATATATTTAGAAAGCATACTCATTTAAAAAAATACAGCATATAGGGCAAGTGGAGTTGAACTGAGTTAAAATTCTTGCTACTCTGCCTATTGGCTCTGCAACTTTTTGCAATTTCCTTAATTGCTCTGTGCCTCAGTTTCTCATTTGTAAAATGGGGATAGTAATAGTATTTGTTTTTTAGGATTTTTAAGATAAAGTTTATAGGATGAAATGTTAGAAAGTGGAATATTACATATTTATTTAGAAGAGTGCGTGCTATATAGTAAGTACTTGATAAGTGATATTAGTATTAAATAAAGTTTTAAAATAAAAACTTTCTATTGCATATTATAGAAAATTTAGGAAGTACAAAAACAGAAAGAAAAATCACCCAGTGTCCTATCCCCTAGACCAGCTATTAATTAATACTTTGATATATTTTATTTATCTTTGGGCTTTCCTGGTGGCTCAGATGGTAAATAATCTGTTTGCAATATAGGAGACCCAAGTTTGATCTGTGGGTTGGGAAGATCCCCTGGAGAAAGGAATGGCAACCCACTCCAGTATTCTTCTTGGAGAATTCCACGGACAGAGGAGCCTGGTGGGCTGTAGTCTAGGGGTCACAAAGAGTAAGACACAACCGAATGACTAACAACATATTTATCTTTAATGTATATTAGGTTAAGCAATTAAGCAGCATAGTCTTAGAATAGGTAAGATATACAGCTGACACTACTGATGACAAAATTAGATGAATTTTAGGTAAAAGAATTGTGCAGTCAGCATAAAAATGAAATGTTAAGACTATGTGGAAATACGTGAAAATATTTAGCATAGTTTTAAGTGGAAAAAGACAAAATTAATGTGTACGTGCAGTGTATTCAATTTTGTAAAATTAAATATGCAAAATAAAATTAGTATTAGTGGGGTACTGTTATATGTGATTTACTATAATCATCATTATTACACTTAATATTAGTGTTGCTGTTGTTACTTTAATCTTTCTGTGTCAAATTTGTTTTTAAAAATATGGTGCCTGCTTGAATTGTAATTATTCCATGGTTGAGTTGTCAGACGACAATGTGAACTCTGCTATCTCCTTGGAGCTTGGACCTGGAAGGGATGTGTAGAGGGGGTACTTGCTTGGTACAGGGTGGTACTCACAAAAGACCAATGTGCTGGGTTAGTTTGAACAGTTACATAGCCTGATGTTGTTCAGATCAACAGCATCAGTTAGATGTGGTGTCATGGTGATGTGGGGACAAGCATTCCAATGCAGAAAAGTACACTTGTGTGTGTGTGTGTGTGTGTGTGTGTGTGTGTGTTGTGGGAAAGGAGGGAGAAGAAAAGATAGAGGTAGGTACAAAAGTAACAAGTGAGGGAAGTGAGACCCAAGAGAGAAAAAGTAAAGAGGGGAAAGTTACTTTAGCTGGAACTTGTAGAAAACAGACAGCTATGAATTACATATCTTGTTTTGTTAAATTAAGTTATTTTTTTAAATGAAGGATAATTGCTTTGTTTTCTGTCAAACATCACATGAATCAGCCATGCTGCTGCTACTGCTGCTAAGTCACTTCAGTCGTGTCCGACTCTGTGTGACCCCATAGACAGCAGCCCACCAGACTCCCCCGTCCCTGGGATTCTCCAGGCAAGAACACTAGAGTGGGTTGCCATTTCCTTCTCCAGTGCATGAAAGTGAAAAGTGAAAGTGAAGTCACTCAGTCGTGTCTGACTCTTTGCAACCCCATGGACTGCAGCCTACCAGGCTCCTCTGTCCATGGGATTTTCCAGGCAAGAGTACTGGAGTGGGGTGCCATTGCCTTCTCCCGTATACACAGCTAACTTCCCATTATTTACTATATCCTACTTACAATATAGTTCTTTTATTTCTTTCTTAAAGTTTCACCTTTTCTCAGTCTCTCACTCATATGACCAACCTAGACAGCATATTGAAAAGCAGAGATATTGCTTTGCCAACAAAGGTCTGTCTAGTCAAGGCCATGGTTTTTCCAGTGGTCATGTATGGATGTGAGAGTTGGACTGTGAAAAAAGCTGAGCGCAGAAGAATTGATGCGTTTGAACAGTGGTGTTAGAGAAGACTCTTGAGAGTCCCTTGGACTGCAAGGAGATCCAACCAGTCCATTCTGAAGATCAGCCCTGGGATTTCTTTGGAAGGAATGATGCTAAAGCTGAAACTCTAGTACTTTGGCCACCTCATGTGAAGAGTTGGCTCATTGGAAAAGACTTTGATGCCGGGGGGGGGGGGGGGGGGGAGGGGGATTTGGGGCAGGAGGAGAAGGGGACAACAGAGGATGAGATGACTAGATGGCATCACTGACTCGATGGACGTGAGTCTGAGTGAACTCCGAGAGTTGGTGATGGACAGGGAGGCCTGGCGTGCTGCAATTCGTGGGGTTGCAGAGAGTCGGACACGACCGAGCGACTGAACTGAACGGAACTGAATAATGAGCGATGTTGAACATCTTTTTTCATGTTTGTTAGCCATCTGTATGTCTTCTTTGGAGAAATGTCTGTTTAGGTCTCTTCCCCACTTTTTGATTGGGTTGTTTGTTTTTCTGGCATTGAGTTATATGAGCTGCTCGTATATTTTGGAAACTAATCCTTTGCCAGCTGTTTCATTTGCTATTATTTTCTCCCATTCTGAGGGTTGTCTTTTCACCTTGCTTATAGTTTCCTTTCCTGTGCAAAAGCTTGTAAGTTTAATTAGGTCCCACTTGTTTTCTTTTGTTTTTATTTCCATTACTCTAGTAGGTGAATCATAGAGGATTTTGCTTTGATTTATGTCATTGAGTGTTCTGCCTGTTTTTCTCTAAGAGTTTTATATTTTCTGGTCTTACATTTAGGTATTTCATCCATTTTAAGTTTATCTTTGTGTATGGTGTTAGGAAGTGTTCTAATTTCATTATTTTACATGTATGTGTCCAGTTTTCCCAGCACCATTTATTGAAGAGGCTGTCTTTGCCCCATTGTATACTCTTCCCTCCTTCGTCAAAAATAAGTTACCCATAGGTGCATGGGTTTATTTTTGGACTTTCTATCTTGTTCCATTGGTCTATAATTCTTTTTTTGTGCCAGTACAATACTGTCTTGACTGTAGCTTTGCAGTATAATGTGAACTCAGGAAGGTTGATTCCTCAAGCTCCATTCTTCTTTCTCAAAACTGCTTTGGCTATTTGGGATCTTCTATGTTTTCATATGAACTGTAAAATTTTTTGTTCTATTTCTATGAAAAATGCCATTGGTAATTTGATAAGGATTGCATTGAATCTATAGACTGCACTTGGTAGTATAGTCATTTTCACAATATTGGTTCTTCCTATCCAGGAACATGGAGTATCTCTCCATCTGTTTGTGTCATCTTTGATTTTTTTCATTAGTGTCTTATAATTCTCTGTGTATAGATCTTTTGTCTCCTTAGATAAGTTTATTCCTAGATATTTAGTTCTTTTTGTTGCAATGATGAGTAGGATTGATTCCTTAATTTCTTTCTGATTTTTCATTGTTAGTATATAGAAGTGCAAGTGATTTCTTTGTATTGATTTTATATCCTGCAACTTTGCTAAATTCACTGATGAGCTCTAGTAATCTGTTACTATCTTTAGGGTTTTCTATGTCCAGTATCACGCCATCTGCAAACAGTGAGAGCTTTACTTCTTTTCCGATCTGGATTCCTTTTATTTCTTTCACTTCTCTGATTGCTGTAGCTAGGACTTCCAGAACTATGTTGAATAATAGTGGTGAAAGTGCACATTCTTATCTTGTTCCTGATCTTAGGGGGAATGCTTTCAGGTTTTCACCATTGAAAATAATGTTTGCTGTAGGCATATCATATATGGCCTTTACTATGTTGAGGTATGTTCCTTCTATGCCCATCTGTTTGAAGAGTTTTAATCGTAAATGGGTGTTGAATTGTGTCAAAGCCTTTTTCTGCATCTATTGAGATGATCATATGGTTTTTATCTTTAAATTTGTTAATATTGTGTTTAATAAATACAGTATGATGTATTAACAAATACACCGCTGATTGATTTGCATATATGAAGAATCTTTGCATCCCTGGAATAAACCCAACTTGATCACGGTGTATGAGCTTTTTGATGTGTTGCTGAATTTTGTTGGCTAAAATTTTGTTGAGGATTTTTGCATCTATGTTCATCAGTGATATTGGCTTGTACTTTTCTTTTTTTGTGTTGACTTTGTCTGGAAGATCCAACCAGTCCATCCTAAAGGAGGTCAGTCCTGGGTGTTCATTGGAAGTTCTGATGCTGAAGCTGAAACTCCAATACTTTGGCCACCTCATGGAAAGAGTTGGCCCATTGGAAAAGACCCTGATGCTGGGAAGGATTGGGGGCAGGAGGAGAAGGGGATGACAGAGGATGAGATGGCTGGATGGCATCACCGACTCGATGGACATGGGTTTGCGTAGACTCCGGGAGTTGGTGATGGACAGGGAGGCCTGGCATGCTGTGATTCATGGGGTTGCAAGGAGTCAGACATGACTGAGCAACCGAACTGAACTGAACTTTCTGGTTTTGGTATCAGGGTGATTGTGGTCTTGTAGAATGAATTTGGAAGTGTTCCTTCCTCTGCAATTTTTTGAAGGAGTTTTAAAGGCATTAAAGTTTTAAAGGCATTAGCTCTTCTCTAAATGTTTGATAGAAATCTCCTGTGAAGCCATCTGGTCCTGGCCTTTTGTTTATTTTGGGAGATTTTTGATCACAGCTTCAATTTCAGTGCTTGTAATTGGGTTGTTCATAATTCCTATTTCTTCCTGGTTCAGTCTTGGAAGATTGAACTTTTCTAAGAATCTGTTCATTTCTTCCAGGTTATCCATTTTATTGCCATATAATTGTTCATAATGGTCTCTTATAATTCTTTGTGTATCTGCATTGTCTCTTGTAACCTCTCCTTTTTCATTTCTAATTTTGTTGATTTGATTCTTCTCTCTTTTTTTCTTGATGAGTCTGGCTAAAGGTTTGTCAGTTTTGTTTATCTTCTCACAGAACCAGCTTTTAGTTTTATCAGTGTTTACTATTGTTTCTTTCATTTCTTTTTCAGTTATTTCTGCTCTGAACTTTATGATTTATTTCCTTCTACTAATTTTGGGGTCTTTTTTCTTTCTTTTCAGTTGTTTTAGGTGTAACGTTAGGTTGTCTCTTCGATGTTTTTCTTGTTTCTTTGAGGTAGGATTGTACTGCTATAAACTTCCCTCTTGGAACTGCTTTCACTGCATCCCCTAGGTTTTGAGTTTTGTGTTTTCATTGTCATTTGTTTCTAGACATTTTTTGATTTCTTTAGTAACCTGTTGGTTATTTAGAAATGTATTGTTTAATCTCCATGTGTTTGTGTTTTTTACAGTTTTTTTTTTTTCTTTTACTTGACATCTAGTCTCATAGCATTGTGGTCGGAGAAGACACTTAATATGATTTCAACTTTCTTAAATTTACTGAGGTTTGATTTGTGACCCAAGATGTGGTGTATCCTGGAGAATGTTCCATGTGCACTTGAGAAGAAGGTGGATTCTTCTGCATTTGAGTGGAATGTCCTGATGATATCAATGAGATCCATCTCATCTAATGTATCATTTAAGACTTGTGTTTCCTTATTAATTTTGTTTTGATATCTGTCCATAGGTGTGAGTGGGGTGTTAAAGTCTCCTACTATTATTGTGTTACTATCAATTTCTCCTTTTATGTCTATTAGTGTTTGTCTTCGGAGAAGGCGATGGCACCCCATTCCAGTACTCTTGCCTGGAAAATCCCATGGACTGAGGAGCCTGGTAGGCTGCAGTCTATGCAATCGCTAAGAGTCTGACACGACTGAGCGACTTCCCTTTCACTTTTCATTTTCATGCATTGGAGAAGGAAATGGCAAACCACTCCAGTGTTCTTGCCTGGAGAATCCCAGGGATGGGGGAGCCTGGTGGGCTTCCATCTATGGGGTCGCACAGAGTCAGACACGACTGAAGCAACTTAGCAGCAGCGGTGTTTGTCTTATGTATTGAGGTTCTCCTATGTTGGGTGCATAGATATTTACAATTGTTATGTCTTCCTCTTGAATTGATCCCTTGATCATTATGTAGTGTCCTTCCTCATATCTTGTTTTAAACAATAATTAAAGCATCTCAATGTTTGTATTTCCTTTGCCACCATTTTTTTTTATATTTAAATAAAAAGGTGGGAGGAGGAGCTAAGATGGTGGAGGAATAGGATGGGGAGACCACTTTCTCCCCCACAAATTCATCAAAAGAACATTTAAACGCCGAGTAAATTCCACAGAACAACTTCTGAATGCCAGCAGAGGACATCAGGCACCCAGAAAAGCAACCCATTGTCTTTGAAAGGAGGTAGGAAAAAATATAAAAGACAAAAAAGAGACAAAAGAGGGAGGGATGGAGCTCCGTCCTGGGAAGGGAGTCTTAAAAAGAGAGAAGTTTCCAAACACCAGGAAACACTCACTGCTGAGTCTATGCCAAGCCTTGGAAGCACAGAGGGCAATATAACAGGGAGGAAAAATAAATAAACAATTAAAATCCATAGATTACAAGCCCAACAGTAACTCTCCCAGTGGAGAAGCAGTGCAGACGCCTGCACCCGCCACTAGCAAGCAGGGGCTGGGCAGGGAGGTGCAGTGCGGGCTGCATCGCTTAGAGTAAGGATCTGGCCTGAATGCCCTGAGCGCTATCTGAGCGAACTAATTTGGGCTAGCAAACCAGACTCTGGGATATCTACCACACGAAAAGCCAGCCCTAACCTAAGACACTGCCAGGCCCATGCACAGAACAAAGGACTGAACAGAGATAACTGGCTACAGAACATTCCCCTCTGGTGACAGGCAGCCAGAGCCAGAAGGGGGCAATCGCAGCCCCAGAGAGACATTAGCTACAAAACTGTAAACAGGTTTCTTTGCAAACTAAGACTTCTTGGGGTTCTGGATGGTCAACATCTGCCTGAGAAGGTGCGCCAGTTGTCCACCCAGAAAACCGAGTGGCGGGGAGGTGATAAGTTGCAGCAACTGCGCTCGCCAGACACCTCATCACCTGAGCTGCTCAGACCTGGGAAGGGCACAAAATGCAGGCCCAACCGAGCCTGTGCCTCTGAGGACTACCTGAGTGCCTGAACCTGAGTGGCTTAGACCTGGGAGGTGCAGGCAGCCCAGGGCCGGCCTCAGATGGTTCCCGGCGGAGCAACCTAGAGCCTGAGCAGTGTGGGCCGGGAGGCTACACGTGTCGTGAGCCGGGGCAGGCCCAGGGCCGCTGAGACACTGCGAGCACATGCCAGTGTTATTTGTTTGCAGCATCCCTCCCTCCCCACAGTGCGACTGAACAAGTGAGCCTAAAAAAAAAAAAAAAAAGTGTCCTCCACTGCCTGCTTTGTATCAGGGGGGAAATCAGACACTGAAGAGACAAGCAAACAGAAGAAGCTATTAATAGAGGGAACCGCCTTGGAAGCGACAGGCAATAGATTAAAACTCTCTGGTTAGTACTGACTACATAGGAAGGGGCCTATAGATCTTGAGAAATATAAGCCGGACCAAGGAACTAGCCGAAAATGAACTGACACCACAATACCCACAACACCAGAGAAAGTCCTAGATACATTTTTGCTATTTTAACGATCATTCATTCTTTCTTTTTTTTTTAATTTTAAAAAAAGTTTAAGTCCTCTATTACTCCTTTATAATCTATTACTTTGCAAAAAAAAAAAAAAAGACCCTATTTTTTTTTAAAGCAAACTTCATATATATATTTTTTATAATTTTTGTGACCTTGTTTTTTTTTTTTTTCTCTTTCTCTTTTTGTTTTTTTTTCCACTTCTTTTCTTTAACATTGTATTTTTGAAATTCAAAACTCTACTCTAGATTTTTAATTCTAGCTTTTTGGTATTTGTTATCAATTTTGTACCTATATTTTTTTTATAATTTCTGTGACTTTTTTTCTCTCTTTCTTTCTCTTCTTTTCTTTAGCATTGTATTTCTGAAATCCCAAACTCTACTCTAGATTTTTAATTTATGCTTTTTGGTATTTGTTATCAGTTTTGTACCTATATTTTCTTTATAATTTTTATGACTTTGTTTGTTTTTGTTGGTTTTTTTTTTCTCTTTCTTTTTCTTTTCTTTAACATTGTATTTTTGAAATTCCAAGCTCTACTCTAGATTTTTAACTTTTGCTTTGTGGTATTTGTTATCAATTTATACCTATATTTTCTTTATAATTTTTGTGACTTTTTTTTTCTTTTTCTCTCTTTCTTTTTTTTAACATTGTAATTTTGAAATTCCAAGCTCTACTCTAGATTTTTAAGTTTTGCTTTTAGCTATTTGTTACCAATTTTGTACCTTTAAGAACCCAATCTTCAGTACTCATTTTTTACTTGGGAGCAAGATTACTGGCTTGACTGCTCTCTCCCCCTTTGGACTCTCCTTTTTCTCCACCAGGTCGCCTGTGTCTCCTCCCTAACCCCTCTCTACTGTACCCAACTCTGTGCATTTCTGTGTGTTCCAGACAATGGAGAACACTTAGGGAACTGATTACTGGCTGGATCTGTCTCTCTCCTTTTCATTCCCCCCTTTTATCCTCCTGGCCACCTCTGTCTCCTTCCTCCCTCTTCTCTTCTCTGTTTAACTCCGTGAACATCTCTGAGCGGTCCAGTTGTGGAGTGCACATAAGGAAGTGATTACTGGTTAGCCCTCTCTCTCCTCTATTGATTCCACCACATCTTATTTGGGTCACCTCTAACTCCCTCCTCCCTCTTCTCTTCCCCATGTAACGTTGTGAACCTCGCTGGGTGACCCTCACGGTGGAGAAAATTTTCATCTTTAACCTAGATGTTTGATCAATGGTGCTGTATAGAAGGAGAAATTTTGAGACTACTGTAAAAATAAGACCGATAACTGGAAGCAGGAGGCTTAAGTCCAAACCCTGACTCCAGGGAACTCCTGACTCCAGGGATCATTAATTGACAGAAGCTCACCAACGCCTCCATACCTACACTGAAACCAAGCACCACACAAGGGCCAACAAGTTCCAGGGCAAGACATACCAAGCAAATTCTCCAGCAACACAGGAACACAGCCCTGAGCTCCAATATACAGGCTGCCCAAAGTTACTCCAAAACCATAGAGATCTCATAACTCATTACTGGACACTTCATTGCACTCCAGAGAGAAGAAATCCAGCTCCATCCACCAGAACACCGACACAAGCTTCCCTAACCAAGAAACCTTGACAAGCCACCTGTACAAACCCACACACAGCGAGGAAACTCCACAATAAAGAGAACTCCATAAACTGCCAGAATACAGAAAGGACACCCCAAACTCAGCAATTTAAACAAGATAAAGAGACAGAGGAATACCCAGCAGGTAATTAACAGGATAAATGTCCACCAAACCAAACAAAAGAGAAAGAGATAGGGAATCTACCTGATAAATAATTTCAAATAATGATAGTGAAATTGATCGAAAATCTTGAAATCAAAATGGAACCACAGATAAATAGCCTGGAGACAAGGATTGAGAAGATGCAAGAAAGGTTTAACAAGGACCTAGAAGAAATAAAAAAGAGTCAAGATATAATGAATAATGCAATAAATGAGATCAAAAACACTCTGGAGGTAACAAATAGTAGAATAACAGAGGCAGAAGATAGGATTAGTGAATTATAAGATAGAATGGTAGAAATAAATGAATCAGAGGGGAAAAAAGAAAAATGAATTAAAAGAAATGAGGACAATCTCAGAGACCTCCAGGACAATATTAAACACTACAACATTCGAATCATAGGAGTCCCAGAAGAAGAAGACAAAAAGAAAGACCATGAGAAAATATTTAAGGAGATAATAGTTGAAAACTTCCCTAAAATGGGGAAGGAAATAGTCACTCAAGTCCAAGAAACCCAGAGAGTCCCAAACAGAATAAACCCAAGGTGAAGCACCCCAAAACACATATTAATCAAATTAACAAAGATCAAACACAAAGAACAAATATTAAAAGCAGCAAGGGAAAAACAACAAATAACACACAAGGGAATTCCCATAAGGATAACAGCTGATCTTTCAATAGAAAGTCTTCAAGCCAGGAGGGAATGGCAAGACATACTTAAAGTGATGAAAGAAAAAAACCTACAGCCCAGATTATTGTACCCAGCAAGGATCTCATTCAAATATGAAGGAGAAATCAAAAGCTTTACAGACAAGCAAAAGCTGAGAGAATTCAGCACCACCAAACCAGCTCTCCAACAAATACCAAAGGATATTCTCTAGACAGGAAACACAAAAAGGGTGTATAAATTCAAACCCAAAACAATAAAGTAAATGGCAACGGGATCATACTTATCAATGATTACCTTAAACATAAATGGGTTGAATGCCCCAACCAAAAGACAAAGACTGGCTGAATGGATACAAAAACAAGACCCCTACATATGTTGTCTACAAGAGACCCACCTCAAAACAGGGGACACATACAGACTGAAAGTGAAGGGGTGGAAAAAGATTTTCCATGCAAATAGGGACCAAAAGAAAGCAGGAGTAGCAATATTCATATCAGATAAAATAGACTTTAAAATAAAGGCTGTGAAAAGAGACAAAGAAGGTCACTACATAATGATCAAAGGATCAATCCAAGAAGATATAACAATTATATATGCACCCAAAATAGGAGCACCACAATATATAAGACAAATGCTAACAAGTATGAAAGGAGAAATTAACAATAACACAATAATAGTGGGAGACTTTAATACCCGACTCACACCTGTGGATAGATCAACTAAACAGAAAATTAACAAAGGAAACACAAACTTTAAATGATACAATAGACCAGTTAGACCTAATTGATATCTATAGGACATTTCATCCCAAAACAATGAATTTCACCTTTTACTCAAGTGCACATGGAACCTTCTCCAGGATAGATCACATCCTGGGCCATATATCTAGCCTTGGTAAATTCAAAAAAATTGAAATCATTCTAAGCATCTTTTCTGACCACAATGCAGTAAGATTAGATCTCAATAACAGGAGAAAAACTATTAAAAATTCCAACATATGGAGGCTGAACAACACGCTGCTTAATAACCACAAATCACAGAATAAATCAAAAAAGAAATCAAAATTTGCATAGAAACGAATGAAAATGAAAACACAACAACCCAAAACCTGTGGGACACTGTAAAAGCAGTCCTAAGGGGAAAGTTCATAGCAATACAAGCATACCTCAAGAAACAAGAAAAAAGTCAAATAAATAACCTAACTCTACACCTAAAGCAACTAGAAAAGGAAGAAATGAAGAACCCCAGGGTTAGTAGAAGCAAAGAAATCTTTAAAATTAGGGCAGAAATAAATGCAAAAGAAACAAAAGAGACCATAGCAAAAATCAACAAAGCCAAATGCTGGTTTTTTGAAAGGATAAATAAAATTGACAAACCATTAGCCAGACTCATCAAGAAACAAAGGGAGAAAAATCAAATCAATACAATTAGAAATGAAAATGGAGAGATCACAACAGACAACACAGAAATACAAAGGATCATAGGAGAATACTATCAGCAATTATATGCCAATAAAATGGACAACATGGAAGAAATGGACAAATTCTTAAAAAGTACAACTTTCCAAAACTGGACCAGGAAGAAATAGAAAATCTCAACAGACCCATCACAAGCACGGAAATTGAAACTGTAATCAGAAATCTTCCAGCAAACAAAAGCCCAGGTCCAGACAGCTTCACAGCTGAATTCTACCAAAAATTTAAAGAAGAGCTAACACCTATCCTACTCAAACTCTTCCAGAAAATTGCAGAGGAAGGTAAACTTTCAAACTCATTCTATGAGGCCACCATCACCCTAATACCAAAACCTGACAAAGATGCCACCAAAAAAGAAAACTATAGGCCAATATCACTGATGAACATAGATGCAAAAATCCTTAACAAAATTCTAGCAATCAGAATCCAACAACACATTAAATAGATCATACACCGTGACCAAGTGGGCTTTATCCCAGGGATGCAAGGATTCTTCAATATCCGCAAATCAATCAACGTAATACACCACATTAACAAATTGAAAAATAAAAACCATATGATTATCTCAATAGATGCAGAGAAAGCCTTTGATAAAGTTCAACATCCATTTATGATAAAAAAACTCTCCAGAAAGCAGGAATAGAAGGAACATACCTCAACATAATAAAAGCTATATATGACAAACCCACAGCAAACATTATCCTCAATGGTGAAAAATTGAAAGCATTTCCTCTAAAGTCAGGAACAAGACAAGGGTGCCCACTTTCACCATTACTATTCAACATAGTTTTGAAAGTTTTGGCCACAGCAATCAGAGCAGAAAAAGAAATAAAGGAATCCAAATTGGAAAAGAAGAAGTAAAACTCTCACTGTTTGCAGATGACATGATCCTCTACATAGAAAACCCTAAAGACTCCACCAGAAAATTACTAGAACTAATCAATGAATATAGTAAAGTTGCAGGATATAAAATCAACACACAGAAATCCCTTGCATTCCTGTACACTAATAATGAGAAAATAGAGAAATTAAGGAAACAATTCCATTCACCATTGCAACGAAAAGAATAAAATACTTAGGAATATATCTACCTAAAGAAACTAAAGACCTATATATGAAAACTATAAAACACTGGTGAAAGAAATCAAAGAGGACACTAATAGATATACCATGTTCATGGATTGGCAGAATCAATATAGTGAAAATGAGGATACTACCCAAAGCAATTTATAGATTCAATGCAATCCCCATCAAGCTACCAACGGTATTCTTCACAGAGCTAGAACAAATAATTTCACAATTTGTATGGAAATACAAAAAACCTCGAATAGCCAAAGCTATCTTGACAAAGCAGAATGGAACTGGAGGAATCAACCTGCCTGACTTCAGGCTCTACTACAAAGCCACAGTCATCAAGACAGTATGGTACTGGCACAAAGACAGAAATATAGATCAATGGAACAAAATAGAAAGCCCAGAGATAAATCCACGCACATATGGACACCTTATCTTTGACAAAGGAGGCAAGAATATACAACGGATTAAAGACAATCTTTTTAACAAATGGTGCTGGGAAAACTGGTCAACCACTTGTAAAAGAATGAAACTAGAACACTTTCTAACACCACACACAAAAATAAACTCAAAATGGATTAAAGATCTAAACGTAAGACCAGAGACTATAAAACTCCTAGAGGAGAACATAGGCAAAACACTCTCTGACATACATCACAGTAGGATCCTCTATGACCCACCTCCCAGAATATTGGAAATAAAAGCAAAAATAAACAAATGAGACCTAATTAAACTTAAAAGCTTCTGTACAACAAAGGAAATTATAAGCAAGTTGAAAAGACAGCCTTCAGAACGGGAGAAAATAATAGCAAATGAAGCAACTGCCAAACAACTAATCTCAAAAATATACAAGCAACTCCTACAGCTCAATTCCAGAAAAATACATGACCCAATCAAAAAGTGGGCCAAAGAACTAGATAGACATTTCTCCAAAGAAGACATACAGATGGCTAACAAACACATGAAAAGATGCTCAACATCACTCATTATCAAAGAAATGCAAATCAAAACCACTATGAGGTATCATTTCACGCCAGTCAGAATGGCTGTGATCCAAAAGTCTACAAGCAATAAATGTTGGAGAGGGTGTGGAGAAAAGGGAACCCTCTTACACTGTTGGTGGGAATGCAAACTAGTACAGCCACTATGGGAAACAGTGTGGAGATTCCTTAAAAAACTGGAAATAGAACTGCCTTATGATCCAGCAATCCCACTGCTGGGCATACACACTGAGGAAACCAGAATTGAAAGAGACATGTGTACCTCAATGTTCATCACATCACTGTTTATAATAGCCAGGACATGGAAGCAACCTAGATGTCCATCAGCAGATGAATGGATAAGAAAGCAGTGGTACATATACACAATGGAGTATTATGCAGCCATTAAAAAGAAAACATTTGAATCAGTTCTACTGAGATGGATGAAACTGGAGCCTATTATACAGAGTGAAATAAGCCAGAAAGAAAAATAGCAATACAGGATACTAACGCATATATATGGAATTTAGAAAGATGGTAACAATAACCCTGTATACGAGACAGTAAAAGAGACACTGATGTATAGAACAGTCTTTTGAACTCTGTGGGAGAGGGAGAGGGTGGGATGATTTGGGAGAATGGCATTGAAACATGTATAATATCATATATGAAATGAGTCACCAGTCCAAGTTTGATGCACGATACTGGATGCTTGGGGCTGGTGTGCCGGGACGACCCAGAGGGATGGTATGGGGAGGGAGGAGGGAGGAGGGTTCAGGATGGGGAACACATGTATACCTGTGGCGGATTCATTTTGATACATGGCAAAACCAATACAATATTGTAAAGTTAAAAAATAAAATTAAAAAAAAAAGTTGGTATTTGATATGGTATTATATGCCATCTCTATCAGGAATCCTGAGGGGTAAGTGGCATCACCATTTGGCAGAGAGGATTGGGTGGGACATTTGTAAAATCAATAAAAATGTCACAGGACAATGACTTTATTTAAACTGCCTGAGGTTTTCCTAAAGAAGTAACCAGAGTATTACACTGTCCATCCTGCTCTGCCAGTGGTAACTTGACCCTTTGCCCAGGGTGAATCATGGTATTTTCCAGGTTTCAGTGAATTAATAGCTGTCATTTTACTGTGAATTTGAGAGGGGGAAGTGAGAGGTGCAGGCTGGTTAATTTTGCCTGAGGGTGTTCAGAAATACTTTTTTGTTGAACTCATTTTAGAACCATCTCTTAAGATAGAAGAATGAGGTGCCTAATTGCACAGAATGGCTGCCTACTGCTAGATCAGAATTTTTTCTATGAAACCTCTCCTCCTGAATAAGGTAGCAACAAGCGAGTAACTCAGACACATTGAGTTTCTCTCAATTAAAAGAAGATCTTTATTTAAAATCAAAAGGACATTTAAATTTTATTAATACTTCTCAGGGTAAAAGAAAATAATAACAATATCTTCCCATTTTGCATAGCTTTATGAAACTTTATCTTTGGGACTTTTGTTCTACTTTTAGCTCAGTGAGGGTTACAGTTTCAGGTTTGTAAAGGGCTTCTTTTGGATGTGGTAGCTGAAACTGTCTGGAACCAACGTTTTATTAAAAGTGACATCAAAATACAGAGAATCATCTCTGTGAGAAGGAGTAGAAAGTGGTTCATGCTATGACACTCACAGAAATACAAGAGCAGTGAACATTTAAGACTCAGAAGCAAAAACAGGAAGAGCAAGAAATTCAGTTTCAGGGAGAGCTGGAGAACTTTGGAGGACTTCCTACCGTAATCCTATCTTCTCTCCATGTGTTTGTGTAACTAATACCTGCCATCTGCACAAACAGATCAAGGGACATGCATCTTTTGGGGGCGTTTCTCCGGGAGGCCTTTTCTATCTCCGGGTTGAGGTGGAGAACTTTGGCACTAATTGATTCCACCTTAAAAGCAGAATGGCTAGTTAATGATCATGGTTTCCTTAGCACATTTCAGAATAAATCTGCACAAAGTTACAGGGGAAAAAAAGAGTTGAACATTTGAGGTTTTCTAGCCCATTAAATTTTCCAGCAGTTTAATTGGGGACAAAATACATATCAGCAAGTTTAAAACCCAGTAATACCAGGCAGATAGGTACAAATGAGTTTTGGGGCAACTCTGTGGGGACCAAGGGATATAGGGAACTGATTTGAACATCCCACCTCACTTTGGGTGAGTGAGGTGTTGACAAGGCTAGGATAGGTATGTGTCACCCATATATATATATATATATATATATATATATATATATATATATATATATATATATATATATATATATATATATATATATATATATATATAAAATGACCTAACGATTCCACTTCTGGGTACGTACCCAACAGAATTAGTGTGCTACTGCGAAGTCACTTCAGTCGTGTCTGACTCTGTGCGACCCCATAGACGGCAGCCCACCAGGCTCCCCCATCCCTGGGATTCTCCAGGCAAGAACACTGGAGTGGGTTGCCATTTCCTTCTCCAATGCATGAAAGTGAAAAGTGAAAGTCAAGTCACTCAGTCGTGTCCGACTCTTAGAGACCCCAGGGACTGTAGCCTACCAGGCTCCTCCATCCATGGGATTCTCCAGGCAAGAGTACTGGAGTGGTGTGCCATTGCCTTCTCCACAGAAGTAGTGTATATGTCCACAAAAATATGCACAATAATATTACATGACAGCTTTATAATTGCCCCCAAATTGAAGCATATGAAATATCTGTTCACAGAATGGATAAATGGTGCATTCATAAAATAGAATACCACATAGAGGAGTGCATACTTCTTGATTCCATTTATATACAGTTTAAAAATAGGCAAATTAATCTAGTGATTTGAGGTTAGAATAGTGCTTACCTTTAGGTGGCAAAGTGTTGACTGGGAGCAGGGTAAAGAGAACTTTGAGGAGCTGCTGGCATGTTTGATATCTTGATCTGGGTGGTGGCTACAGGTCATACATATATGTAAAAATTAGTCAAGCTATGCACTTAAGATTGGTGCCCTTTGTTGTATGCAAGTTGTATCTCAATAAAATAATTTTATAGAATGATTGTGTTAAATCCAGAAGAGAGTGATGTGAAAACATCGATGAGGGGACCATTGACTTTTCCTGAGGGGATGAGACGCACATGTGAGGGACATTTGGCCTACTGTGTTGAGGGTGTTTGGCCCTTCTGGTCAAGGTTTCAAGGATTTGGACGTGGGTCAAGAGGCAGTGTTTGTAGTCCAGAGAGAAAGATGATTGGAGCCAAAAGTTGGGCACTGGGAATGGAGAGAGACAGAAATGAGGGTATTTCAGAGGTGGAATGAGAAAGGGTCTCAAGTGATTAAAACTGCACGTGTGCATGAATTGGGTGGGGAGATGGTAAAGGAGAGGGTAAAGATGAGAATGGCTCCGTGTGTTCTCCTTTGGGTATCTGGGTTGCTGATGCCATTGCTAACAGAGAAAGGTTGGAGAAAAAAACATCTTGGGAAATATCTTAAATCATATGACCAGTTGGTTTGACTTGGCCCCAGTCAGAACCAACATTTGAGTTAATTAATAGCACCTGTTATATAAATTCAACTTCTCCTTTTTTCTTTTACAAATACAATCTCAAAGCATGGATCCCTTACACTATGTCTGTGTGCTGTAGATCCTTTCCAGATCCTTTTCAGTAACCTGAAGAGAAGTCTTAAAATGTTTAATCATAGTGATACTCATAAATTGGTATATTTTGGCACATTCAGCACTTATCTCTCTTCTGCTTCTAAACTCAGGCTTGTTTGGGAGTATGTTAAATTTTGCAAAGAAACACAAGCAGAATAAGCTGTGGGTGCACTACTGTACCAAGTCCAGGAGGCTACAATACAGGAATTTGTGTGGAAGCATGGACTAATTTCTCAAGTGACTCAGTGGTTAAAGAATCTACCTGCCAATGCAGGAGCTTCAGGAGACACGGGTTCAATCGGTGTGTTGGGAAGATCCCCTGGAGGAGAAAACAGCTACCTACTCCAGTATTCTCTTATTACTGTTACATTTGCTAGGGGACACTATAACTCGTCTTACTGTCTCTTCCCATTTTGAGTTTTTGTAGCTGAGAGCTATGGTGATGTTCTCCCAGAGGAGTTTGTCCTGTGTGTGCTTGCTCGCTTAGTCATGTCCAGCTCTTTGTGACCTCGTGGACTGTAGCCCTCCAGGCTCCTCTGTCCATAGAGATTCTCCAGGCAAGAATACTGGAGTGGGGTGCCATGCTGTCCTCCAGGGGATCTTTCCAACCCAGGGGTCAAATCCAGGTCTCCTGCATTGCAGGCAGATTCTTTACTGACTGAGCCACCAGAACAGTTTGGGGCCCAGCAGAAGACTTCTGCTGATGGAAGGTAGCTTATCTTTTGCTTGTTCATTGCCACGTGACAAAACTATCTTCCCTTTTGTTTAAAGCCTAGTAAATGTGCTTTGAGTAATATTCATTTTCATTTCCCCAGCATTAAAACTGAATGGATGTTATTTGGCTGTCAGGGAGAGTTACAGTGGATTGCAGGTGTCTGCTACCTAGCAGCCCAGGCCTGCAGAACAAGCCATCTTGCTCCCTGGGCTGAGTCAACGTAAATGATAAGGCTCCTCCCATTGCTTTTCCTGCTCTGGGGCAGGGTAAGAATGGCTGGCAGAAAGCTTCCTGTTTCCTGTTTGCCTCTAGGAGAGCACAATTTGAAATGGCCCCAGTTTGCTGCCTTTGGAAAGGCAATTGTCCTCTGCTGTTAATCAACCCTCTTGGGAAGTCACCTGTGATTCTTTGGAGGACCTAGTCTTCTAGAGATAACACTGTTGTTAAGAATTTCTCACTTGCTGCTTGTTAGAAGAAAAAATGAAAATAGTAAAATTGCTGATAAATTACAGCTATTGTTATAGCTAATTTAAGGAAGACAGTTCTGGAATGAAAATATTATTAATTAACACTTCGAATATTTCTGTATTTTTAAAAACACTTTTTGAGTGTGTAAGAAATTATGTCTTTAGTCTGCAAATTCTTAGAATAAATTTTTGATTTTTATTTTTTAAAATAAAAAAAATTATTTTTCTAGGTCAATCTGTTAGATTGTGTATTTGAAAAGATTAATTTTATGCCTCATGAAATCAATGGGGAAGTTCAGTTAATTATTTTATTCTGTGAAATATGTAAGAAGACCAGCAAACTCATACTGCTGCTGCTGCTAAGTCGCTTCAGTTGTGTCTGACTCTGTGTGACTCCATAGATGGCAGCCCACCAGGCTCCCCCATCCCTGGGATTCTCCAGGCAGGAACACTGGAGTGGGTTGCCATTTCCTCCTCCAATGCATGAAAGTGAAAAGTGAAAGTGAAGTCGCTCAGTCATGTCCAACACTTAGCGACCCCATGGACTGCAGCCTACCAGGCTCCTCTGTCCATGGGATTTTCTAGGCAAGAGTACCGGAGTGGGGTGCCATCACCTTCTCCGAGCAAATTCATATTTGGACACAAACATTTACCTGTGATATAACACGTCACTGCAGGCTCGTCATGCTCTTGATTCTATGCTGTTATGCTCTAGAAATTCTTTATCCTCATGAAGTCCATCTACTCATGAATCCTCTGCACCCGCTTTGCCTTTTCCCACCCTCTTGGACAGTATCTCACAAATGGTTTAGTATACATCAGAATTACCTGGAGAGCTTGCTATAACATAGATTGCTGGGCCTCACCAGAGTTTCTGATCCAGTAGATCTGGGATAAGGCCTGAGAATTTGTGTTTCTAATAGATTACCAGCTGATACTGATGCTGTTGGTTCTAGGCCACTTCATTAAAACCTTTGCTAAAACATCTGTGGTACAGAATAATGGATTTCTGAGTATGTCTACATCCCAGTCCCCAGAGCCTGTGAGTATGTTAAGTTACACAACAAAAGTTCTGGGAGATGGTGAAGGACAGGGAAGCCTGCTGTGCTACAATCCATGGGGTCTCAAAGAGTTGGACATATCTGAGTGACTGAACAACAACAAACACACAACAAAAGGGACTTTACAGCTGTGGTTAAGGCTCTTAAAATGGGGAGATGAAACTGGATTATTCAGCTGTGCCCAGTGTAATCACAGAAGTCCTTATAAGATGGAAGCAAGAGGTTCAAAGGCAGAAAAAGATTTGATGAAATAAGCATGCTTCTTTCATCAAATCTCCTTTTTCTGCCTTTGATCCAGTCCATCCTAAAGGAGATTAGTCCTAGGTGTTCATTGGAAGGACTGATGTTGAAGCTGAAACTCCAATACTTTGGCCACCTCATGCTAAGAGTTGACTCATTGGAAAAGACCCTGATGCTGGGAGGGATTGGGGGCAGGAGGAGAAGGGGATAACAGAGGATGAGATGGCTGGATGGCATCACTGACTCAATGGACATGAGTTTGGGTGAACTCCGGGAGTTGGTAATGGACAGGGAGGCCTGGCACGCTGTGGTTCATGGGGTCGTGGAGAGTCAGACGCAACTGAGCGACTGAACTGAACTGATGAAAGAAGCAAAGGTTCAAGGGATGCACGTTGAAGGTGAAGGAAGGGGCTACAAACCAAGGAATTCAGGTGACCTTTTGAAGATGAAAAGGGCAAGGAAACATTCTCTCTTAGAGGCTATATAAAGAACAAATCTCTGCCAAAATAATGATTTTAGCCCTGTAAGACTCATCTCAGACTTCTGACCTCAGAGCTGTAATATTAAGAAATTTGTGTTGTTTTAAGCTGCTAGGTTTGTAGCAATTGATTTCAGCAGCATCTAGAGACGACTATGGGCTTCCCTGATGGCTCAGATGGTATAGAATCTTCCTGCAATGCAGGAGACCTGGGTTCAATCCCTGGGTTGGAAAGATCCCCTGGAGGAGGGCATGGCAACTCACTCCAGTTTTCTTGCCTGGAGAATCCAATGGACAGAGGAGCCTGGTGGGTACAGTCCCTGAAGTCACAAAGAGTTGGACACAACTAAGTGACTAAGCACAGCACAGCATAGAGACTAATGCAGCATCCTACTGCATATCACAGACTACCTCAGTTCTGTCCACTCTGGCTCAAATGTTAAAACAGAGGTTTACATCAATCTGCATCTTCATGATGTTTTTTTTTTTTTCTGTCTTTCTGTGAATTCCTAAAGCATTTACTGTCTTGACCAGTTGTATAAATTTAAAAGACCTCATTCATTTAACAGTTTGCTGTGTTGAGGACCTTTAGCTGAGGCTGACAATGAAAAGTCAGAATTCCTGCCCTTAAGGGGTCAATTATTCAGAATTCATCAGTCAGGATGCTGCTGGTAAACTGAATTGCAGAGTAATTCTTCAAATGACAACAATTATAAATGATGGATAAAAATTTTAAAAATACATATTCAAAGGCATCTGAGAGTTACCAAGACTGAGGTTGAGGGGCCAAGATGCTGGAAAGAAGAGAAACACAAAAATGAACCCAACTTTGTTGCTGGTTTCTCTCTTAAGACATTGGGTGATTCATAAATGGAGGATGAAAAATGAAAAAGCTGAATGGAAAATGGTGGCTAAGAGGCTAAATTTCTACCAGTGTTATAGCTCAAGAAACAATATTGGTATCTAGGGCCTATCAAGAAGGTGGGACTCTTGTGAATGAAATATTCCAGGCTTTCAAAGGATCCCCACAAGATTGTATCCTAGCAGTAAGGATGAAATAGAAGTAGGCAACCTTCACAAAAAGCAAAATCCTTTATCATACCAGCTCAGTTGGGTTAAAATAATCTGTTCTTACTCAGAATACCTGGTAGAAGCAAAAGTAAATAATCTCTGGGTGTGATATTACCCAGAGCCTCAAATTATCTCTATAGCTTATCTCCAATTTCTGGCAATTTACCAGGCATACTAGCAGACAAAACCAACCATCAAAAATCAAGGGGAATAAACCCCAGACAATAGATATAGACTGAAAAAAGTTATCGATCATTGTCTGCTAGACAAAGGGTTTAAAATAATATGTTAAATAGATTAGATGAAAAGGTGGAAAATTTCCACAGAGAACTGGAAACTGTGAGAGAAAGCTATACAGTAGTTTTACAACTGAAATGTCAATAATTGAAATTAAGAATTCAATCAGATCAGATCAGATCAGTCGCTCAGTCCTGTCCGACTGATGGGTTTAAAAGTTAGACAGAGCAAGAAAAAAAGATCAGAAGAATATAATGGATTAAGGAATCAAAAGAAGAAATAATGGAAAATACAAAATTGAATGTAAGAAATACAGTGTTGTGTTAGTTGCTCAGTCATGTCCAACTCTTTGTTACCCCATGGACTGTAGCCGGCCAGGTTCCTCTGTCCATGGGATTTTCCAGGCAAGAATATTGGAGTGGGTAGCCATTCCCTTCTCCAGGGGATCTTCTCAATCCAGGAATCAAACTTGGGTCTCCCACATTTCAGGCAGATTCTTTGCTGTCTGAGCTACCAAGGAAAGAAAGTGTTAGTTGCTCAGTCCTGTTTGACTCTTTGTGACCCTACGGACTGTAGACCCCCAGGCTCCTGTGTCCATGGAATTCTCCAGGAAAGAATACTGGAGTGGGTTGCCATTCCTTTCTCCAGGGGATCTTCCTGACCAAGCAGTCAAACCAGGTATCCTGCATTGCAGGCAGATTCTTTATTGCCTGAGCCACCAGGGAACAACCCTAGAAATACAAAGAAATAATGAAAAGAGATAACATGTTTATGATTATACATAAACCTGTATAATACAGAAGCACAGAGATATAATGAAAAAAGAAAACATGTATATGATTGAATTGTCAGGTAAGGATTCCCCTGGTGGCTCAGACGGTAAAGTGTCTGCCTATAATGCAGGAGACCTGGGTTTGATCCCTGGGTCGGGAAATCCCCTAGAGAAGGAAATGGCAACCTACTCCAGTACTCTTGCCTGGAAAATTCCATGGGTGGAGGAGCCTGGTAGGCTACAGTCGATGGGGTCGCAGAGTTGGACACAACTGAGCAACTTCACTGGTGCACTGGTCAGGTAAGGAAAGAGAGAATAGAGCAAGCTCAATATTTAAATAATAATCAGAGTTCCTAAAACGGATGGAAGATGTCAGGCTACTGTTACAGGAGTTCTATGGACCCCAAGCAGGATAAATATAACGTTTCACTCTGGGGCCTACCTTATCAGAATTAGTTACGCTTGCACTCTGCTTGTTTTCCCAGCTAAAATATTACAGTTTCCACCTGAGATGTAAGCAAAAGGTGTTGATTAGGATTGCCAGAAAAATTCCTTAATAAGATCAGAAACTATCACACTTCCTTTGTCCTTGCCCACTTCCTCTTTCCTGCTTCTTGGAATGAGGCATAATGACTGAGTTTCAGCAGCTGTATTACTTCATTATGCCAATGTAGTGGTTAATTTTATGCATCAACTTTTTGGGTATCAGATTCTTCCCTTTTCTTCTAAGTTTTATGTTTTACATGTAAGTCTGATCAATTTTGAGTTGTTTTTTGATAAATGTTAGGAGACTTAGGTCAAGATCTTTTTCTTTTTTCTTTCTTTTCCTCTCTTCTCTTTCTTCCTCCCCCCTTCTCTCTCTCCCCCCTTCTCTTTTCTCCCCTCCCCTCTTTTCCCTCTCCTTCCTTCCCTTCCTCCATCTTATCTTCCTGTCCTTCCTTCCTTGAGATGTCCAATTTATCCTGCATCTTGAAAAGGTTATATTTCCTCAATTGACTAGTTTTGCACCTTTGTCAAAAACCAATTGAGCATATTAATGTAGATCTCTTGAGTTCTTTATTCTGTTGTGTTGATCTATATGTCTGTCTCTCTGCCAGCACCTCACAGTTATTACAATAGCTATATTCATGTCTTGAAATTGAGTAGACTATATCTCTCCCTTTGCTGCCCCTCCCAGTGTGCAGTAATCACTGCGGCAAATGCCAGTGCACATGGGCAGAAGCCCCTCACCTTAGGTTTTCCAGGTGGCTCAGTGGTAAAGAATCTGGCTGCCAGTGTAGGTGATGCAGGAGACAGAGGTTTGATCTCTGAGTCAGGAAGAACCCCCAGAATAGGAAATGGCAATCCACTCCAGTATTCTTGTCTGGAAAATTCCATGGACAGAGGAAACTGGTGGAGTAGCAGAGCTGGATACGACTGAATGAACTACATACGCATACCTCCCACTTGATTCCTCTTTTTCAAAATGTTTTAGCTATTCTTGTTCCTTTGCTTTTCCATGGGCTTCCCTGGTGGCTCAGACGGTAAAGCATCTGCCTGCAATGCCCGAGACCAGGGTTCGATTCCTGGGTCAGGAAGATCCCTTGGAGAAAGAAATGGCAATCCACTCCAGCACTCTTGCCTGGAAAATCCCATGGACAGAGGAGTCTGATATAATCTTTACATGCAAATCAATCTTGATGGGATTTTGCTAGGAATTTAATTAAGAAGGTATGTCAATTTGGAGAAAATTGAGATCTTGATGTGCTGCTGCTACTGCTGCTAAGTCACTTCAGTCGTATCCGACTCTGTGCGACCCCATAGACAGCAGCCCACCAGGTTCCCCCGTCGCTGGGATTCTCTAGGCAAGAACACTGGAGTGGGTTGCCATTTCCTTCTCCAGTGCATGAAAGTGAAAACCGAAAGTGAAGTCGCTCAGTCGTGTCTGGCTCCTAGTGACCCCATGGACTGCAGCCCACCAGGCTCCTCCATCCATGGGATTTTCCAGGCAAGAGTACTGGAGTGGGGTGCCATTGCCTTCTCCAGGGGATCTTCCTAATCCAGGGATTGAACCCAGGCCTTCCACATTGCAGGCAGACACTTTACCTTCTGAGCCACCAGGGTTTTTTGCAGTCTTCCCTTATTCTCCTTTCGGTGTCTGCAGATTTTGTAGTGATAACCCTTTATCATTTCTGATCCTTATATTGGCATTTTTGGGTTTCTTATTTCTTTGTTAGTCTTTCTAGAGGTTTGTCATTACTGATATTTTCAAAGCATTAGTTCTCTGTTTTCTTGATTTTCTCTGCTGTTTTTTTTTTATTTTCAATTTCATCGACTTTCACTCTTTTTCTTCCTTCCCATCGACTAATACTCTTTATTATTTACTTCCTTTCTCTCAATCTGCCTTCTATCCACCTTTCAGACTCTTTAAATATCTGTTTTATACATAATTTCTAAATTTTTAGATATAATTTATGAAAGGAGTAGGGGAAAGTATTTCTACTCCATCATCTTCCCTGACTTTGCATTTTGCTTTTGTATGGATAATGTCCTTGGATTTTACTGACCTTTAGGTCAAGTTCAACCTTATTCTTTTCTGTATTCAAAAGATAACTTTTGAAATACGGGCATGTTGGAAAATTGGGGTTTTTTGGTGATGATTTTTCATTATTATTATGGATGTTTAGTGAGAAATTAATGAAAGTAAATAAGACATAACTTAGGGCAGAGGTGATCTAATATTTACAGTAGATCTAAAACTTTTCCTGTACTTCTGCTAGATGGTTGCCGCCACCAGGTTGTTGTCGCTAAGCTGTGTCTGACTCATGGATTGTAGCACTCCAGGCTCCTCTGTCCTCTGCTACCTCCCGGAGTTTGCTCAGATCCCTGTCCATTGAGTTGGTGATGCTAACTAATCATCTCATCTTCTGCCACTCCCTTATCCTTTTGCCTTCAATCTTTCCCAGCATCAAGGTCTTTTCCAGTGAGTCAGCTCTTTGCATCAGGTGGCCAAAGAATTGGAGCTTTGGCTTCAACAGCCATCAGGACTTTTCCTAAATTGTTGACGTCTTGGTAGGAAGGGGAAGGAGCAGTAGGCTCAGAAACCTTGCTGTCAACTTCTTTTTTTCCCTCCTTCTTCCTTTTCTTCAGAATGATCTCACATCTGGAAAGAGAGAAGAAACATCATTTCATGGTAGAGATAACAACAATCATACTTGGCTTTATAGTACACGTATATCTCAACAGTTTAATTGTATTCATTTAAGGTCTTATATTAACTGTGGGTCTGTTTTATACTGCAATGGTTTTTACTTTTTGGTTACCCTTTATCATTCTGATGTGAAAATCATGATGAAGGGGAAATTGTTTTTGCATATAATGAATATAACTTGCATCCTAGGGGCCTTGAAATTCAGTTTACTAAACTAAATACAAAAGTCAACAGTCTAAACATAGATTTCTCCATAGTCAAGCTCTTCCTGTGAAGGCTTAAAAAAAAAAAAAAACAAAACCCGAACCTAGGGAATTGTCACACTTCCCATTGTTATTCACATGCTTGTTTGGGAGCTAATGGTGGCAGCTGCTGAAGCCTTGACACTTCAACAAGGAGAGAAGCAGGACAATAAAGTCAGAAATCTCTGAGTCTGAGTGACACTTTTAAATTTCTTGAAAATGTGGTAATGGTTGTAGAATTTGGATACATGATTCTTAGAGTAAAACAAATTCAGTTACCTAACAACATGTCTGAACATCACAGAACACAGAATTAAAATTTAATAAAATCCTATTAGTTGCTTTAAACTCTGCTCCTTAAATGGCTTGCTAGCCAAGTCTGCAAGTACCGTTTATCAAGAAATGCCCATGTGCAAGGCATAGAGCTGTTGGGGATATGAAAATGACCGAGCCCCAGTTCTTGAATTTGAGTGAATCATCTAGAGGGGAAATAAAAATATATACAAATGACTTTTATAGTATGTTTGAAATGAGGCTTTCTGAAGAAGTTGCCATTTGAACTGAATCTTAAAGGTTTGTTTAGTGGGTGCAAGCAGCAGAGATGGACTGTGGCTAGTTGAAAAAGGGAAGTGGGGAAGGAAAAGAGGGGAATCTGTTGGGGATTGTGGGAGTAGCTCCTGAATTAAAATAAACAATAAAATAAGGGAACAGGCATCGTGGGATGATGTGTGGAGGTTGGTGACTGATGTGTTTTTTTGGAGCATGGTCTGTGTGATGAGTCACCTCTAATACTGTTGGATTGAGTCACTCCTCTTAAGGTACAAATTTCAAGGTAACAAGGCCTAGTAGGTATGACTTGGATCATGTGTCCACCTCTTGGCCAGTGCAATGCCAGGGGAGTCATTCCTTAAAGGAAGATCGTGAGCTCTGAGCTCTAATCAAAGATGCAGGGAGCTCAACCCGGTGCTCTCTGACAACCTAGAGGGGTCTGATGAGGTGAAGGGTGGAAAGGGGGTTCAAGAGGGAGAGGACATATGTATACCTATGGCTGATTTATGTTGATGTATTACAGAAAACAGCACACCATTGTAAAGCAATTTTCCTTTAATTAAAAAGAAAAATAAAAAGCCCAATGGCTAGATGTTGGGTGGCACAAACCACAGACAGGTGGTGGGGGGCGGTATGGAATGGCTGAGATGCAGAGGTCAGGGAATAAAGAGCATGTTTGAGCATTGCAGAGAATCTGGCCTGTTGGGAGCATCAGGTCATGGAGGGACTGAAGGTGGAAGAGCTGAGGAAGGAGAGGCTGATTGGAAGTGGTCAGTGCAAGGCCTGAGTCACTATGCTTGAAATTGGAGGGAGAATGGCTGGGAGTGGGAAGAGTGGATCTGGTAAGACCTCTTCTTTAAGAATAGTTTTCTGGAAACAGATTTGGGTTGTGAAAAGAGAAGATTGACTTAAGAAGGATCAAAAAGGAGGTTGCTTAAGTAAAAAGAAAGCAAGAAGGCTTATAATGATATTATATTTTATCTACCATTAAGCCACATCAACAAGGCTTCCCTATGGTTCAGGGGTAAGAATCTGCCTGTAATGCATGAGACGCAGGAGACATGGGTTCAAGCTGAATCTCCAATACTTTGGCCACCTGATGCGAAGAGTTGACTCATTGGAAAAGACCCTGATACTGGAGAAGATTGAAAGCAGGAGGAGAAGGGGATCACAGAGGATGAGATGGTTAGATGGCCTCACCCACTCAATGGACTAGTTTGAGTAAACTCCAGGAAATAGTGCAGGACAGAGAAGCCTGGTGTGCTGCAGTTCATGGGGTCTCAAAGAGTCAGACACAAGTTAGTGAACTGAACAACAAAGGCTAAATTAACAATGAAAATTCTCACACATTTTATTTTTACCCAGCAAAGAAGACAAGGCATGCATTATTTACCCCTTTTACTACCAGAAGCTGGAGAAGCTCAGGACCTGTTCTAGATCCCGTGTCGGGTAAGGGGGAGACAGGGCTCACCTTCAGGCCATCTGTTGGGGCTCCTCTGGCATGTGAGACCCTGTAGCCACATCTAGCCCACTTTGCTTTACTGCACTGCTGGCCATGTCTCCTTTTTTCCCATCACCAGGTTGATACCCTTTTGAGGCTGTTGCCCTTGAATAAACAGCTCAAGTCCATCTGAATCTTCACTTGTGCCTGACATGCTTATGTGGCCTGAATGGGGTTTTCCTTCTTCCTCTTTGAGAGAGGATTTTCCAAGAGGAGTTTCAAATATAACATGTGGTTGTATTGAACCTGTGCTCAGCAGCTGAGTGACCGGATGATGATAGCGTGGGAGGAAGCAGAACAGTGGTAAGAATGTTAGGTTGTGGAGAGTCTTCGTGCTTTGATAAAAATCCCTGCTCTGCTTCTATCTAGCCACGTGACCTTGGTCAAGAGAGTCGCCTCTCTAAAGCTCAGTTTCTTCATCTGTTGCTGCTGCTACTGCTAAGTTGCTGCAGTTTTCTTCATCTGTAACATGGAATTAATAAAGGATCGACCTCATGAAGTTGCTCTGAGGATTAAATGAGATAATGCTTGTAGAAGCATGTGCTGTGCTGTGCTAAGTCACTTCAGTCGTGTCTGACTCTTTGAGACCCTATGGACTGTAGCCTGCCAGGCTCCTCTGTCCATGGGATTCTGCAGGCAAGAATAACTGGAGTGGGTTGCAGTGCCCTCCTCCAGGGGATCTTCCCAACCCAGGGATTGGACCCGTGTCTCCTGCATTGGCGGGCAGGGGTTCTTTACCACTAGTGCTACCTGGGAAGCCCTTGTAGAGGCATAGTAAGTGCTTAACAATGCTGCTACTGTGTTGTCATTATCTTAATTAAAATATGGCTGGAGAAGGATTCCAGTTTTGTGACATTTGAGCTTCAGTGCCATCTAGCGGCCAGGACATTTCAGAATGTGCAATGGGCTTGAGTGTTGCGCCCATAGCTGACAAAAGAGCCTCTTGTTATTCTGTAGCTGAATGAATTGCTGCTAACTGCTTTCAAAGGTGAGTCTTGGGCATGCAGACCAGAACTGGGAACACTGTGTGACCTCACTGCTTGCCTGAATTGCATCTAGAGGGTAGTTTTGTCTCTATAGACAGCAAAGGAAATCAGAGCTTGGAGCCTCTGGTGCCTTCTCTTCCTTGGACTGGCCATATAAGGGAGCTCTGTTTCCCACAGGTGTAGCAGCCTCTTGCAGCATGCAGACTCCAGACTGACTTGCTCGTAGAGTGGTGAGAAATGTGATTATGGTGGTCATGTGATCTGTGACTCATAAGCAGAATGACATCAGTGAGTTACTTAACCTCTTTAAGCTTCTAGGGCTGTGGAGGGAAATAGTATCTACCTCACAGGGTTCTCCTAGGAACACATGCTTGTGCTTAGTGTAGGGCCTGATGCATAGAAGGTGCTCAGTCTATATTAGCCATGCCTAGTTTTCAGTTTTTAGTTTTTTTAAATTGAGGTATAGTTGATTGCAATATTTTCTTTAATTGTGGTATAGCTGATTACAGGTGTATAATGTAGTGATTCATAATTTTAAAGGTTATGAGTATTTGTGGCTATTACAAAATATCGGTTGTATCCCCTGTGTTGTGCAAATATATGTATGAATATATCCTTATTTATTTTATATATAATAGTTTGTAACTCTTAATTCCCACCCCTATCTTGCCCCTCCTCCTTCTCTCTCCCCACTGGTCACCACTAGTTTGTTCTCTGTATCTGTGAGTCTATTTTTTGGTTATAGTCACTAGTTTGTTTTATCTATTAGGTTTTACATATAAGCGATATTATATGTATTTATCTTTTTCTGACTTATTTCATTTAGCACAGCACCCTCCACCTCCATCCATGTTGTTGCAGTTGGCAAAACTTCATTCTTTTTTAATGGTTAAGTAGTATTCCATTGTATAAATATGCTACATCTTCTTTATCCATTCATCTGTTGATGGACACTTAGGTTGCTTCCATATCATAGCTATTGTAAACAGTGCAGTTATGAATATTGGAGTGCATATATCCTTTTGAATTAGTGGGGTTTTTTTGTTGTTCTTTTTTTTTTGAAGTGGAATTTTTTTTTTCCAGGAGTGGAATTGCTCGGTCATATGGTAGTTCTACTTTTAGTTCTTTAAGAAACCTCCATATTGTTTTCCGCAGCAGCTGCACCAATGTACATTTTCCTTAGTTTTTAACTTTTCTTAGTAGATTCTTGTGTTAAAGGGGGACCTTTCATTTACTCATTCATTCATTCAATCATTCAATGGATATCAAGTCATTCAATTCAATATTAAGAACCTAGTATGCACCAGGAACTAAGCCAGATGAAGCCATACATAAAACAGGCACAGCTCCTCATGGTTGGGGTGATGGACATTAAACAAGTGGTTCCCAGGGGAGCTGTGTGTCACTGAACTTGAGTTGTAGACTGAAAAAAGTACCTTCTGTGGAGCACCATTCATATCATAGATATCGTAGATTTGTGCAAATTTACATGATACTTTTTAGGTAGATGGGAGTTTTTTTTTTTTTTTTTAATCAATATAGTACAATGATTTTTCAGAATATGAAAGTAAAGTGCTTTTAGGAAGGGATGTGTTCTCCTAATTTGTCTAAAAGCACTGTGTGGGCTGGTAGTGCACCTGGCAATGACATTAAGATATACTTGGATTCACCCATTATTAAGACTTTGGTGGCTTAGGTGAACACTTTCATTTTGTTGAGGGGATAAAGAGCAGCCTATGTATTTTTTTACCTGTCCGTATAACTAATCTAACCCTCTTCCCCCTTTCCTCCAACTTATTTTCACATTAGTCATATGGTTCTGGATATTTTCTGCCTTCAGTTCACAGGAATTTAGCAAGCTCTTGAAGCCCTACTAGTTTCAGAAAACCACTCTGCAATATGCATTAGAAATGGAATAATTCTCCTAGTCTGAGTTCTAAGGCAGTGATTTTTATGAAGGACTTAGTGAGGGGCATTAGGGAAAGAAGAAAATAGCTATGTATACTTGGGAAAGTCATATTCAGTTTGAAAATATATTAGGTAATATATTAAGCAGTATAAGACTGTGTGCACAAAATATTCTGTGTTATATTGAACAGTAGAAAATGGGGATTCTTTTTATTATATAATCAACGAAAAAGTAAACCTCAACAAAATTTTCCTGCCTGGCAGATAGATAGGTTCTTTAGGATTCTTAGGGTTATTCCCTTAGAGGGGAACATACTACACTCTAGTTGAGTCAGCAAGGTAATATTTTTTCCATTTATTGAAATGGAACATGATTAAAACAAAATTGGCAAAAAAAAAAACCCCAAAGATTGGAAAATATCTGCTTATCTGGTTTCAATTATCTTCTAAATGGACATTGCTTGGGAATTCCCAAAAATATAGCAAGAGCCATAACAGTTATGACATTGATTTTTGTGCCAGATTCTGTGCCAGGAACATACCACACTTCGTTTACTCCCTACCTTGTCAAAGAGGAAGGTAAAAATGTTTTCTCGGTGAGCCTGCTACTTTTGATATTTCAGCCAAGCTCAGTGACTTTCCTGGGGTCAGTTACTCTTGTCTTTCTGGGCCCTGCTTGCCTGCTTTGGTGCTGTTTGCTTCCTAAATAGCAAGCACCTTCCTTTTTCCTACTTGGCAGCCTTTTTCATAAATTCGTTTCCCTTCATTATAGTGTATTCTAAAGCCCCTAGAGGATAATTAAAAAGTTAATTTTATGATAGTTAATATTAGTATAGCTCTTCAAGGTCAGAATCTTCTACCAAAATCCCACTTCTTTTTTATTTCTTTTTCAGCTTCCATTTGTCAAGAGGTTCTGCAAAAAAGATTTCTGTTTACACAGTGCTGGCAAGGAGAGAGAGGAATCTTTCCTAGGTTGTTGTTTTTTGACTTTAAAAAATTTGGCTTAAACATGTGTTTTTGTGGGATCTTCTTTTTCATTTTGTTTTATGGAACTGATTTGTTGCTACTGAACAAGTTTTGCCTACAAGTTACTATTACTGAATAGGATATCCAGGAGATCCTAGACTGAGATGACAAACTTAGAATTATTTTTAGGCAGTTAAATTAGGGAAAAGATAGCCATATAATTAAAATAAAGCAATTCAAGTGTTGGTCTTTAGCTTGTGTTCTCCAAAGCATGATTGTCTGAAATCTCACTCCCTTTTATGCTCTAAATGGGGACCTTCAGTTGCATCAAATGCCATGCTCAATCTACCATCCTGAGCTCTTGTTTCTTGATACTGTGTTATATCATCTCTTTATTCTGTAAAGGCTGGTGTTTTAAAGGACTGTATTTGAATCCATTTCTTGGTGGTAAAGGTGGGAGTAGTTAGTGTTTCTGCTTCCCCTGATGGCTTACACAGGAAGCTTAAGGCATAATCAGACTATAAAATCCCGACCAGAGGAGAGATCGTAATTTCAGCTACAGACTAAGCAGATAACAGACGATGGCTATTCACTAATCAGAAAGATAAGGCAATGAGTTTGATTCCTCATTAAAAGCTTCATGGTCTGAGTCTTTTTTTTTTTTTTTAAAAAAAGCTCTGGGTCTTTGCTTATTAAGTTACATAAACAGAGTGAAGTGCATGGGGGAGAATGGAAATTCTCGGTGTGACCTATAATTAGAAAATTTCCACACAGAGAATAAAAACAGAGGCTCTGTGCCACTTCCTGACCCCACTCACCCATAGAAGCTAAGCCATTGGTAGGAGACAGATAAGAAAACACCAAGGAAAGGAAACCTGAGTAGTCAGTCGGTCAGCTTACAGTGATGTGACTCAGCCTGAGGTCTGTGCGTGGAGCATGCCCTTGTAGGTTAAATCACCTCCAAGGCAACAGTAAGAAGAAAGGCTTCCCAATGCCAAACTCTCCCCTGGGGAAGAGCAGTTATCATGTGATTCCTGGATGCAAGGCAGGGAGTTGAAATCCTGCTCATCCACTTACTTGTTCTGTGACTTTGGGAAAATATGTTCACTTTTCTGAGCCTCCAGTTCTGCCCATGTATCTTCTGCCTGTGTATCACCATAGATCTTGGAGTGGCACAAGGACAGAGATTGCCTCCCAAGCAAATAACACAGTGGCTGACATGTAGTAAATCGTCAATCAGTATTAACTGAATAAAAATATATTTTTAAAAATCCTAGTGTGTGTGGAGAAAATGGAACTGTTGTGCACTGTTGGTGGGAATGCAATTTGTACAGTTCCTGTGGAAAACAGTGTGGAGATTCCTCAAAAAATTAAAAATAGAACTATCATATGATCTAGCAGATCCATTCTGGGTATTTATCTGAAGAAAACAATAATGCTGACTTGAAAAAATACTTGGAACCCCATGTTCATGGCAGCATTATTTACATTAGCCAAGGTATGGAAGCAACTGAGTACCCATCAATTGATGGATTGATAATGAAGATGTGGTATATATGTATGCACACAATGGAATATTCAGTTCAGTTCAGTTCAGTTGCTCAGTTGTGTCCGACTCTTTGCGACCCCATGAATAGCAGCACATCTACCCTCCCTGTCCATCACCAACTCCTGGAGTTTACCCAAACTCACGTCCATTGAGTCGGTGATGCCATCCAGCCATCTCATCCTCTGTTGTCTCCTTCTCCTCTGGCCCCCAAGCCCTCCCAACATCAGAGTCTTTTCCAATGAGTCAACTCTTCACATGAGGTGGCCAAAGTATTGGAGTTTCAGCTTCAGCATCAGTCCTTCCAATGAACACCCAGGACTGATCTCCTTTAAGATAGACTGGTTGGATTTCCTTGCAGTCCAAGGGACTCTCAAGAGTCTTCTCCAACACCACAGTACAAAAGCATCAATTCTTCCGCCCTCACCTTTCTTCACAGTCCAACTCTCACATCCATACATGACCACTGGAAAAACCATAGCCTTGACTAGACGGACCTTTGTTGACAAAGTAATGTCTCTGCTTTTCAATATGCTATCCAGGTTGGTCATAACTTTGCTTCCAAGGAGTAAGTATCTTTTAGTTTCATGGCTGCAATACCATCTGCAGTGATTTTGGAGCCCCCAAAAATAAAGTCTGACACTATTTCCACTGTTTCCCCATCTATTTCCCATGAAGTGATGGGACTAGATGCCATGATCTTAGTTTTCTGAATGTTGAGCTTTAAGCCAACCTTTTCACTCTCCTCTTTCACTTTCATCAAGAGGCTTTTTAGTTCCTCTTCACTTTCTGCCATAAGGGTGATGTTATCTGCATATCTGAGGTGATTGATATTTCTCCCGGCAACCTTGATTCCAGCTTGTGCTTCTTCCAGCCCAGAATTTCTCATGATGTGCTCTCTGCATATAAGTTAAATAAGCAGGGTGACAAGCCTTGATGTACTCCTTTTCCTATTTGGAACCAGTCTGTTGTTCCATGTCCAGTTTTAACTGTTGCTTCCTGACCTGCATATAGGTCTCTCAAGAGGCAGGTCAGGTGGTCTGGTATTCCCATCTCTTTTAGAATTTTCCACAGTTTATTGTGATCCACACAGTCAAAGGCTTCCGCATAGTCAAGAAAGCAGAAATAGATGTTTTCCTGGAACTCTCTTGCTTTTTCGATGATCCAGCAGATGTTGGCAATTTGATCTCTGGTTCCTCTGCCTTTTCTAAAACCAGCTTGAACATCTGGAAGTTCACAGTTCACGTATTGCTGAAGCCTGGCTTGGAGAATTTTGAGCATTACTTTACTAGTGTGTGAGATGAGTGCAATTGTGCAGTAGTTTGAGCATTATTACTCGGCCATAAAAGGAATGAAATCTTGCCATTTGCAACAACATGGGTGGGTCTAGAGAGTTTATGCTAAGTGAAATAAGTCAGACAGAGAATGACAAATACTGTGTGATTTCACTTACACATGGAATCTAAAAAACAAAACAAATGAGCAAACATAATTAAGAGCCAACAGTTATAAATGCAGAGAACAAATAAGTGGTTGCCAGAGGAGAGGGAGATGGGAGGAAGAGAGAAACAGGTGAGGGAGATCAAGGCACAAAGCTTTAATTACAAAATAAATGAGTCACAAGTGTGAAATATACAGTGTGGGGAGTATAGTTAATGATTATGTAATATCTTCCTATGGTGACAAATGACAGAGAGATTTAGCATAGTAATAATTTTGAAATGTATAGAAATATTGAATCACTATGTTGTATACTAGGAAATAACATAGTGGTGTCGGTTAATTATACTTCAAAAATAAGCAAACTCATACAAGAAGAGATGAGAGGCAGAGGGTGGGGAGAGGGGAATTAGATGAAGGCAGTCAAAAAGTACACACTTTCAGTTATAAGATGGATAATTATTGAGGATGTAGTGTACAACATAATAAAATAACTAACACTGCTGTACATTATATGTGAAAGTTATTAAGAGTAAATCCTAATAGTTCTCATCACAAGGAACAATTTTTTTTTCTATTTTTTTAATGGTGTATCTTATGAGATGATGGATGTCCACTAAACTTATTCATGGTAATCATTTCATGGTGTATAAATCAAATCATTATGCTCTATTTCTTAAATTTGTACAGTGATAGTAAAGAATCCACCTGTCAATGTAGGAGACTCAGGCTTGATCCCTGGGTTGGGAAGATCCCCTGGAGAAGGAAATGGCAACCCCCTGCAGTATTCTTGCGTGGGAAATCCCATGGATAAGGAAGTCTGGTGGGCTACAGTCCATGGGGTCACAAAATAGTCAGACACGACTTAGTGACTAAAACAACAATAATGTAAACTGTATCTCGGGAAAACTGAAAAAACAATCATAGTGTGGTGAGTGGCATATAGGAGGTGCTGGTTAGAATTTTGTTCCTATTTCCCCATACCTTTTTTCCCTTAAAAAATATGTCATTAATTAAATAAATGACCTTAAATAGGTTTCATAACCTCTCTGGGCCTTATTATTCATCTGTGAAAAGGAATTAGATTTAAAAATCAAACCTACTTCCTATGGAGGCCAGTTTGTCTCTATTAGAGAAATTGTGGCTTTGGAGCTTAGCTTAAAAGCAGTTGGTATGACAGAGAAAAGCCACAACATTTTAATTGACAAACTTTTGTATGAAAAGTTCTCTATTTCACCTTAGATAGTCTTGGTTTCTCCTTATCCCATCAAGTTAGTGTACTTCCACTCTCAAAAGTGTTCAGGTTTAGAAGAGAACATCACAAAACTATGGATGATGAGTGAACCTGGCCGCCTGGCACATGAGTGGACTCCTAAGCTCCCTGGCAGGAAGTGAGGCATGACTTCCTGTACTCTATACCAGCCTGGCAGCTGTCCTGGACATGCCGTCTGGTTCTTTGAGGTTCAGAGAAGCTCCAGCATTTTTGGAGGTTTCTAGAACTGTATTCTATGGGGAACACCATTAGGCACTTGGGATGCTTAGCTTAGAGAAAGCTCTCATGTGATAGCTGACTTTAAGTGCTTTAAAACCACTAAGACTCTTCCAAGTGGCACCAGAAGGCCAAAGAAGGGCCGGGGAGAGGCCCATGGATGAGAAATCGATTAGATTAATCATGACCTGTCCACACAGTGCCGTCAATTCTTGTGTCAGGATATGGGACTACATCTACAATACACTGCTGACTTTTTAAAAAGCTGGTGGCAGAAATATGTATAGAGTTTGATCTCATTTACGTAAAAATGCTTACCTATATAACTCTGTGTATACATAGACAATGTCTAAGAAGTAGAATGGAAAAAGCATTGTTAAGAGGAGATACTTCTGGAGAGTAGAATTTGACAGAGTGTAGTGGGAGAAGCTTCAGTGTAGAACTTGGTAGAGTGTAGTGGGAGAGTTTTTCTTTATAAACTTTTGTAATGTTTTATATTACAGACTGCTGTGTTGTTTCAATTATCATGAATTTTTTTTTTTTAAAGAACAAATGAGGGAAAAGTTGTAATGAGAGGAAGTAATGTATAATGTAAGGAAGAGGATTAGTATCATCAGAACTTGAAAAAAGAACATCAGTTGCCTTTGGAAGTAGCGAGTTCCCCTTTTCTGGAGATAAACAGGTTTACTTTAATGGTTACACTTAAAATCTTTTTAAACCATAACTCTGGGCCCCAAAGCAGGATTTAGGCTAATATTATTACTCCCTATTACAAGATTTCCTCTGCTGATGTTGCTTTGTTACTCTCTCTGGCTGTAGTATTATTGTGGGGGTATTTCCTGAACAACTGCTATGCTGTAGACATCATATTTTACAAATGCAGTCTCATTGAATTTTCACAATAATGCACGATAGCATGATTATTATTTCCATTTTATGGATGAGGAAACTGAGGCCAAGAGAGGTAAAGCAACTTGCTCAGTGTCACAGAGCTAGGAGTGTGGTGAAGACTTGGGGTGTCAACTCTTTAATGTCCATTTTTTTAAAGCATCTTTGACCTCTCCCCAGTTATATCCAGAAATGTGGCCTTGGTAATTACCTTCTCTCTATAGACAGTTTCTGATTAGTCTAAGCCAGCAATTGTAATAAAACATTTTAATTAACATTTTTCCTCCTCCTCCTAGCTGGTATGATGATTGGGAACTTCTTCATATGCTTTTAAATGCTCATCTTTCTGAGGAAATAACCTTGACCCTGGTGGGACAAGCAGGACATTCATCTGCCTTGGTGGGTGGGGTGGAAAAACACCAGGGAGGGTGTGGATTAGAAATCTTACATAAAAAAATGTAAAGACAAAGGTGTAAGTAGCAATACCTCCTGACGTTGCAAATAAAAGATAGCTGTTGTTTTGAGGAGGGCTTTTCTAAATTTCATTTCCCCCTAAAATACTCAAAGGAAAAGGCCTTGCTTTCTTGACTAGGGATGAGGAGGCCTGGTTAGTAACTCTGCCATACAATGTGCATTCGTGCTAAATTGCTTCAGTCATGTCCAACTCTTTGCAACCCTAAGGACTGTAGCCCTCTGTCCATGGGGTTCTCCAGGCAAGAATACTGGAGTGGGTTGCCATGTCCTCCCTCCAACAGGGGATCTTCCCAACCCAGGGGTCGTACCCACATCTGGCGTCTTCCGTATTGGTAGGTGAGTTCTTTACCACTAGTGCCACCTGGGATGCCCCTGCCACAGGACACTGGATTGTAAATGAACATCTCACTCCTTTCCAGCCCGAAGGAGTGGCAGGAAGAAGAGAAATGTGGGAGGATATATGTTAAATTCAGCCAGAGGAGTTTTAGGGCATCTGAGGGCTGGGGCCACTGTAGTCTACCGAGTGAGAGTTTGTAGAGAGACTACAGTTTTGTCCCTCAGTGCCTCAGACTCTGGAAAACCTGGGCAGCCTTCGGACTTAAGATCTGGGGGAGGCTCTGGTGGAACAGGGCTCCCACTGAGGCTGGAGTGGTGGGAAGTCCAGACAATTCCATGGACCTAGACTGCAGAGTATGTCACAGAAGGTGGTTAACTGAGGCTAGCGGGCTTCCTCCTGACCCCTCTCAGGACTCCTCATGGACTGGAGGATCATGTCAGTGGAAGCAACAGAGACTCGGCCTCCGTGAGACTCTGAAATCAGGAAGCTGAGTTGGGGGAATGTTTGTATGAGCATTTGACGGCTGCTGAGGGACCCCAAAGTCGACACAGCCTGAGCTCACTGAAGACTAGTCCCAGGTCATAGGGCTGGAGGAGGGGAAGTCACACCTCTTTCTCTATACACGCAGACCACCTTGAGAGCTCACCCAGACCCTGTCCAGTCAGGGAGGAGCTGAATGACTGAGAAATCTGAGCCTGAACATTATCTGGAGTGGCACCGTTCAATAGAACAATCTGCAATGATGCAGACATTCTAAATGTCCAGTATGGTCGCCATGAGCCACACGTGGCTATTAAACACTTGAAGTGTGGCTAGAGACTCTGAGGAAATGAAATTTTATTCAATTTTAACCATTATTTTTATTGTTAAAAAAACAACTTAAAACAATATAAATGGAGAATTTAAAATAGGTTCATCAGGACATTAATAGGTAAGTCAAACAGTATGACTTAAAATCCTTATACCTTAGCATAAAGTTATTTGTATATAATCCTTGAATCTTTATTATTTTGTTTATTTATTTTTTTGGCTTCCCTGGTGGCTTAGCAGTGAAGAATCCACCTGAAATGCAGGAGACAAGGGTTCAATTCCTGAGTCAGGAAGGTCCTCTGGAGAAGGAAATGGCAACCCACTCCAGTATTCTTGCCTGAAAAATCTCATGGACAGAGGAGCCTGGCAGTCTACAGTCCGTGGGATTACAAAAGAGAAACAACTTAGCAACTAAACAGCAATATATCTAGTTTTACATTTTAAAAATCATTGAACACATACAAGATAAAAATCAGCTTTTAATTATTTTATGTCTAAGGATGTCTGGGAAGAAAGCCGAAATATTTCTGAGTAAAGGGCGGTGAAAATAAACCTTATTTTGTAGTTTTGTGAGAATTATTTTAAAGAATTAAAAGGGAAATCAAATCATACAGTGGTGTGGGTAACTGAATTTTAAATATGAGTTGCTGCTGCTGCTAAGTCGCTTCAGTCGTGTCCGACTCTGTGCGACCCCATAGAAGGCAGCCCACCAGGCTCCGCCATCCCTGGGATTCTCCAGGCAAGAACACTGGAGTGGGTTGCCATTGCCTTCTCCATTGTGTGAAAGTGAAAAGTGAAAGTGAAGTCGCTCAGTCGCGTCCGACTCGTAGTGACCCCATGGACTGCAGCCCACCAGGCTCCTCCATCCATGGGATTTTCTAGGCAAGAGTACTGGAGTGGCTTGCCATTACCTTCTCCGAAATATGAGTTAATTAACACTTAAAATTATGCAGCCACCCATGGCTAGTGACTACCATACTGGACAATTAGTATATTGGAGAGGCTATTTAATGTCCTGAATGAACTATATTTTACAGTAGAAAGGATGAAAAGGTAATGTTTCTCTTCTAATAAGTGGTTATTTTAAAGAATTAGTTACAGATCAAATAAGGAAATTACCTCTTCTCTGTATATCTAAAGGCTGTGAAGTACATTTCTGCTTTACATTGTTTTTATATTGTTTTATATTGTTGTTAATGAATGTGTCCTCATTATTGAAATATCTGGAAAATACAAATGATCTAAAAGGGAAAATTAACATCTAGGGTCCCACCTCTTCCCTTTTTATTTTAATAAATATCTGTCCAGTCTGGTCAACTGTGTGTGTGTAGGTGTATGTATCTGTGTGTGTAGAATTATTTTTGAGTGGCATTATAGTGTCCTATTCTATAATTTGCTTTCCCCCTGAATTATACCACAAGTAATCCCCGTATGAAAATACTGGGGTGTGTTTCCGGGTCATGAACAAAGCCTTGGTAAATGTCCTGGTGGCTAAGTCTTTGGGAACAGCCATAGCTGTCTTCTTGGTTACTGCTTTCCTGGATTCCATGTCCTTCTGACTTCTGTGAAATCCCCATTGCACATCCATTGTCCCCTTCCCTTCAACCCACCAATCCACCCCACTCTGTCTCTCTCCCGAGAACCCCACCTTGCCCCACAGTGAAGGAACTGAAGGAGTGTTATTTACCTCACTTGAATCTATTTGAGTGTTTACCAGGCTAAGCCAGACAGAAGAAGTCGGCTCCTCTCTCCTGATTGGGAGTGGGATTCTCGGCGTGTCTCCACATAAGATTTAAGAGGTAAAGAGGCCATACGGTTGTTTCCTGTTTATGGAAACCTCATATTTCTTCACCTGTCCTTCCTGTTCCCTTCTTCCTGTCTTTGCCTTCATGTACCCCCCACTATTTCCTGCTCTGTGGCCTGCCATGAGGTTTCTCTTAGCTCATAGTGGGCTCGTTTGAGAGAATCTCCACCAGGTAGGATCTTTGTGAATTTCACTTACTAGGCAGTAAATTAGTAATAAAACTCCCTTTCTAATTTGACTGATCTTCACACTTTAAAAATATTTCCCAGCCTGACACCATTCTGTTAGTAGCAAACCATGGCTCTCCTGTCACCTCTCTGACAGATTCTTTGAATTACTAAATAATGACAAGAGTAAAAGGAATAGGAGAGTCAGTCATCACTGATGATTGTCTTCATGTTGTATGAATCATCTGTCCCTAACTGTAAGCCAGGGTGATTGAAAAGTTACTGTAAAGAATTACTGTAAAAATTATTTTATTAGTTTTATTCTGAAAAAGCCATACATGCCGAAGGCATGAATTAAGAAAACATGAAAAGGCATAGAGTGAAAATTAATTTTCCCTTTCACCCCCATTCCCAAAGAGGTTCTTCTTTCCGGAGGTAACTGTTGTTACAACAACTGTTGTTATTATTGTCACCATGTTTATTTAACTTATATGCAGAGTACATCATGAGAAATGCTGGACTGGAAGAAACACAAGTTGGAATCAAGATTGCCGGGAGAAATATCAATAACCTCAGATATGCAGATGACACCACTCTTATGGCAGAAAGTGAAGAGGGGCTAAAAAGCCTCTTGATGAAAGTGAAAGTGGAGAGTGAAAAGGTTGGCTTAAAGCTCAACATTCAGAAAACGAAGATCATGGCATCTGGTCCCATCACTGCATGGGAAATAGATGGGGAAACAGTGGAAACAGTGTCAGACTTTGTTTTTCTGGGCTCCAAAATCACTGCAGATGGTGACTGCAGCCATGAAATTAAAAGACGCTCACTCCTTGGAAGGAAAGTTATGACCAACCTAGATAGCATGTTCAAAAGCAGAGACATTACTTTACCAACAAAGGTTCGCCTAGTCAAGGCTATGGTCTTTCCTGTGGTCATGTATGGATGTGAGAGCTGGACTGTGAAGAAGGCTGAGCGCCGAAGAATTGATGCTTTTGAACTGTGGTGTTGGAGAAGACTCTTGAGAGTCCCTTGGACTGCAAGAAGATCCAACCGGTCCATTCTGAAGGAGATCAATCCTGGAATTTCTTTAGAAGGAATGATGCTGAAGCTGAAACTCCAGTATTTTGGCCACCTCATGCGAAGAGTTGACTCATTGGAGAAGACTCTGATGCTGGGAGGGATTGAGGGCAGGAGGAGAAGGGGGCGACAGAGGATGAGATGGCTGGATGGCATCATTGACTCGATGGATGCGAGTCTGAGTGACCTCCGGGAGCTGGTGATGGAGAGGGAGGCCTGGCGTGCTGCGGTTCATGGGGTCACAAAGAGTCGGACACGACTGAGCGACTGATCTGATCTCTGATATCTGCAATTGGAGAAGGCAATGGCACCCCACTCCAGTACTTCTGCCTGGAATATCCCATGGGTGGAGGAGCCTGGAAGGCTGCAGTCCATGGGGTCGCTGAGGGTCAGACACGACTGAGCGACTTCACTTTCCCTTTTCACTTTTATGCATTGGAGAAGGAAATGGCAACCCACTCCAGTATTCTTGCCTGGAGAATCCCAGGGACGGGTGAGCCTAGTGGGCTGCCATCTATGGGGTCACACAGAGTCGGACACGACTAACGTGACTTAGCAGCAGCAGCATACCTGCAATGTCCAATAAGGACGTGCTGCTGTATGGGTCAATGTGTGTGTAGCTGTGCTGAGCGCAGAAAAGGTAGTTAGTCCATGTGTTTAAGGGTAGAACACACATCATGATTTAGAGACTTAAAAAGAGAGCAATGCAAAATATCTCATATATAATTTTTGTATTGAGTGCATATTGAAATGATCATATTTTGGATATTCTGGAGAAGGAAATGGCAACCCACTCCAGTGTTCTTGCCTGGAGAATCCCAGGGACAGGGGAGCATGGTGGGCTGCCATGTATGAGGTCGCAGAGTTGGACATGACTGAAGCAACTTAGCAGCAGCAGTGCATTTTACCTGTTTCTTTTTACTTTGTAGCAACTAGAAAATTTTGAATTAATATATGTGGCTCACATTTGCAGATTGCATTATATTTCAGCCCTAAAGTGGTGGACATTTGGGTTGTTTCAAGTTTTTTCCCCCAGTTTCTACAGATGATGCCATAATAAGCCTTTTATATTACCACACTGATGCAATTGGATAAGCTAGATCAAGGCATCTTTATTTGCATTTTTAATTTTGACAAATGTCACTTGTCTTCTTATAATGTGACTATTTATACACCCATAAACGTGCTCATGCTTCTTGCTGCTGCTGCTGCTAAGTCGATTCAGTCATGTCCGACTCTGTGCGACCCCCGAGATGGCAGCCCACCAGGCTCCCTGGTCCCTGGGATTCTCCAGGCAAGAATACTGGAGTGGGTTGCCATTTCCTTCTCAAATGCATGAAAGTGAAAAGTCAAAGTGAAGTCGCTTAGTCGTGTCCAACTCTTAGTGACCTCATGGGCTGCAGCCTACCAGGCTCCTCTGTCCATGGGACTTTCCAGGCAAGAGTACTGGAGTGGGGTGCCATTGCCTTCTCCGGCTCATGCTCCTTACCTCCCTAATATATGTAATGTCAAACATTCGGATCTTTGCCAGTCTGATAATTGGCAAACTATATGACTAGGTTAGACTACCTGGTCAAGTATCTGTTTTTAAAATATATCTAAGAATAATAATTACTAATGTTATATAGCAAGTTATCATTTCTAAGGCACTTTTGTATATTTTATCATTAAAATTTTACAATAACCTGGTGATGTAAGCATTTTACCTAGAAGCAAACTAAAGTTGGGAGCTTTCCCAGGGGCTCAACCGTAAAGAATCTGCCTGCAATGCAGGAGACACAGGAGATGTAGGTTTGATCCCTGGGTCAGGAAGATCCCCTAGAGGAGGGCAAGGCAACCCAATTCAGCATCTTGCCTGGAGAATCCCATGAACAGAGAAGCATGGCAGGCCACAGCCTATAGTGCTGCAGAGTCGAACATAACTGTAGCACGCACACAAACTAAAGCAGAGGAAAGGAGAAATGCACCTCTGTGTACATAAATTCATTTAATTCTCAACTCAATATGGAGACAGATTTTGTATGCCTTATTACTCCCATTTTACAGATGAGAATGCCGAGGTTCAGCATGGTTGGGTGACTCACAGAAGTCACACGGCAAATAGAGGGGTTAATGGTGCAACTTTGCTATCAGACAAGTGTGAGTCAACTGCTTTACTGTGTGAACTTAGACAAGTGTGTTAATATGTAAAGTTGGGAGAATAAAAATACCTACCTTATGAGGGGAAGTGTCAAAATTATTTGGGATGGCATATATCTCAAGCCCTTAAGCAAGTGTGTGTGTGTGTGTGTGTGTGTGTGTGTGCATATGTGTATATGTATGTGTGTGCATGTCAGGATTCTTGGTTTCCTGACCCCCCTCCCCCCACCTCTTCATTTTTCCCCTCTCGGTGACTCAGTCCCTCTGGACAGTGAGACTTAGTTTTCTGACCCAGTTATTATCTTCGTGTGAGTCGGGGGAAGGGCAAGAGCGGAGAGGCGGGGAGGCATTTCCAGGTTTTCATGTGCCTGCCACCTCCTTTTCAGCCAAGGGAGAGGTTGACCCTTTCTGTACCTGATTATCTTCCTCATCAAATGGGTCAGGGGGTAGTATTGATAAGGTGGAGTCTCTTGCAAGCTTTCTTTGATGTCTTGGAGCAAAATCAGTTGTAAACCACATGGTCTTGTGAATTTTTGAAAAGGTGATACTCGTATCGGGCATTCATGTGGCAGTTGACCATGGCTCAGAGACACTGTTGATTAGGGTAGGCTAGTATTGGTGTGTTTTGATGGCCAAATCAAGTAAGTAATTATAATCCAGTGAACTACAATTATGAAATTGAGCAGAATCCTCTGATTTTAAAAAGGGCTTTATTCTTTCCCTTCTGAAAAAAAAAAAAAAAAGACAGGAAGTAAGTGATCAGGAAGTACAGGAACAATAGCCTTTTCCTGGAAGAATGGCTCTGAAGTGATGACTAAACGTTCAGACACTTTGGGCTTACGCGGCAGAGGCGAGGCCATGGCCACGGTGGAAAGAGGGGCCAGAAGTGACTTAGGAGAGATGGACAGTTGAGCTGAAGGGTATTACTAACTACTCCCTATCTGGTGAAAATAAGTGAGCAATTAGGGCGGTTACATTGAACCTGGAGACCATCAAGTTGTTAATTGGCGAAAACTGCTGCCTGACTTGAAGCCTTTAAAGAGTTCTTAGTATCAGACAGGGACAGCCAGGAGAGACTACTTGCATTTGCTTCAGTAAAGGGAACATCCTGGAGGTTTTTGAAATGTCTTAAAAGTGGTAGCAGACAGCAAAGGTCTGTTGGCCTGTTGGTCTTCCATCTTTCAATCCTCTGAATTCTGTGTTTTGAAAGACTTTGTATGACTAGCAACATTTATTCAGCCAAGAGTTGTTTTTATAATTAATCATGATTTGTAAAGAATAAAGCTACCCCTCTGAGTATCTCATCAGCCTGATGTAATCAGTGTTATCACGCTGAATTAATGTAATTTGGGGCAGAAGCAGAGACACACAATGCTTAAGCTATAGTAAGCTGCCTTCTTACTGGCAAATGCATAATTTTTCCTGGACTTTTTGACATGTTTGACCACCCCCCTGGAGCCCCTCTTTTTAGCTCCTCAGACCCTTCAGAGAACCAGAAGCCTTAGCATCTGTTTGGCAGTGTTCCTATGAAAGGAGGAAGTTCCTTTCCAATGGAGCAATAGATTCAGGTAACATTAATGGTTTTATTTCTTTGAAAAATATTTAAAGATGATAAAAAATTACTCATATTCTGACCACTTAAACAAATTCTGTAAGAAGAATGTCTTCTTCAGCTCTCTCATTCCATGTCCCTGGGGTAACATTGTAAAGAAAAAGTTGTATATTCCTTTCATTTGTTTTGTTAATTGTGCAATCACACACACACACACACACACACACACACACACACACACACACCTACTTTCTTAAACAGAACAGGATGTAGTTTGCTGTTTTTTAACTTGATTTTCTACATCAGCACTTAGAATTATTTTTTTTAAAAGGTTACAAAATGACATTTAGTGAATTTTATTGTTTATTTATTGTTTTATTATTATTTGTTCTTCTAAGCATTTTCAAGAATTAACTGTAATCCTCACAACAACCTCTGAGGTAACCACTTTTCTTATTCCCATTTTGTGGAGGGAGGAGCCTGAGGCCTTGAGAAGCTGTGTGATGTGTCCAGGTTCATAAACATTAGTGCATCCAGGACCTCAGCTCAGGCAAGTCAGCTCCATCACTGATACAGCTCAGTCCCCCACTCAGCTTGCAGCCACTGTGCCATAGATGGACCGTGACTTGTCAGCCTTTCCGATTTTTTTCTTCTTTGTAATGTCAACCCTTAATGAATGCCTGATACCGGATGCCTGGGGCTGGTGCACTGGGACGGCCCAGAGGGATGGTATGGGGAGGGAGGAGGGAGGAGGGTTCAGGATGGGGAACACATGTATACCTGTGGCAGATTCATTTTGATACATGGCAAAACTAATACAATATTGTAAAGTTAAATAAAATAAAAATTTTAAAAAAATGAACACTTCTATGTTCATCTTTATGAACCTACATCTTTATGTCCTTTTGCTTTTCTGTCTGAAGTTTATCTCCTACAAGTGAGATTGCTGGGTCCAAGAATAGTGTATGTCAGATTTCAACTAAATTTATTTTCTGAGCACCTAGTAGTTGATAGCATATTTTCCCTTTCACCATCATATTGAACCTTTACAGCAACCTCAGGTATCATGGTTGTCCTCATAACCGGTAAACGTTAGGACATGTGTCCTGAGCCCCCACGGCTAAGCAATACATGAAATTCCTGGATCCATATCTTGTATGAACCCCACTGTACACTGACTTTTAGTACTGGAATTGCAATGGCTTTGTGTGTACATGTGGTTTCTTCTTGGGAGTCAGAATTTAAGCTTAAATCACCAAGCCAGTCACTGTTATAGGGTCTCTGTTCTGTCTCAGATAAGAGAGGGATTTGTGCTCCTAGGAAAAAAACAAGTATTTCTTTGGAATTCAGTGTAACTAGAATACGCTGATCCTGAAAAATGATTCCTATAGGATTTTTTTCTTCTAGTTTTTGCTGTTTAGTCACTAAGTTGTGTCTGACTCTTTTGTGACCTCATGGACCACAGCCCACCCGGGGCCTCTGTCCATGGGATTTCCGAGGCAAGAATGCTCGAGTGGGTTGCCGTTTCCTTCTCCAGGGGATCTTCCCAGCTCAGGGATCAAACCCATGTCTCCTGCATTAGCAGGTGAATTCTTTACCATTGAGCTACCAGGGAAACCCTTCTAGTTTTATTGAGATATAACTGACATACAGCACTATATAAGTTTAAGATGTACAGCATAATGATTTGACTTACATATATCATGAAATGATTACTACCTCTTTAGTGAGTATCCATCATCTCATAGATACAAAATAAAAGAATAAGAAAAACAATTTTTTTCCTCATGATGAAAACTTTGAGGATTTTCTCACCTAAGACTTTCGTATGTAATATAGAGCCGTGTTAATTATATTAACCACACTGTGCATTATAGCACGAGTATTTATTTATCTTAAAACTGGGAGTTTTTACCTTTTGACCACCTTTATCTAATCCCCCCTATAGTTTTAATTATTCCTAATGTTTTAACAAGCCTTACATCAAAGAATACAGTCTATACAATATTTTATCAACTATTTGCTTAGTGGACATTCTAAAAAGAGGATCATAGCTGTACTTAAAAATATAATCACAGTCTGATCATGGAACAACCGATTAGACAATACATAAATTTTCTAAGTTTCTTCTTTCTTCTCTCCATTTTTGTGTATTGTCACTGCCCTCTCATTTGTTAATAGATTAACCTTGGGCAAGTTAAGAAAATTTCCTCATCTGGAAAATGGGGATAACAAAAGTATCCCATTCTGTGGAATTATTGTGAGGATCAAACCAAAGAATTCATGCCCAGCATTTGACACTGTGCCTGGCGCACTGGAGGCCTGAATCAGTATTAGCAGGGAGCAGTGGCAGCAGCACAGACCAGGATGGAGACTGGACAGTTTGTTAGCAATTAAATCGGTTCCATGTACAAAGGCTTCCATAAGAGAGCAAGGAGAAGGCTTCTACATGATTAAAACAAGGTTGTCTGGCTCTTGGAGTGAATGGGGTAAGGAGCATCTTAACGTGAAGTAACACTGACCACTAAGTGGGATGCCACAGGCAACCCCTTCTGTGTTGCCTTCCATTGGAAAATCCCGTTCACAGCCCATCCAGCATCTCTGGCCAGTTGGCTGCTCTGCATCCTCCTGCCTTTAAGGTTCTCTCTTCCACCTTTGCCGTTTCTCATCTACCGCCTCTCCCCAGTGATCAGTTTATGCTTTGGTGGTTACAGAAACTTAGAGAATAAGGACAGAGGAGAAAGGAGTGATTTTATATTATGAGGATGGGAGGAAGGAGGGTTGGGAATGTAGGAGCTGGGGGTAGGGCAGGAAGGAATTCAGTTTAAAATCTTACCCTTTGGACTTGATTTTCACTATTGGCTTTTTGAGTCTCAGTTAATTGAGTCTTTTTGCCAAAATGATAAAGTGCTCTCCTTTTGCATTGGGGGTAAGTTGATAGGAATTAATCAGACTCTGTGAAGTGTGTCGAGGAGTGTATGACTTATCTAGGTATGTGTGGGAGCAGTTCCACCAGATGCAAAAGTCAAATTAGTCAGTGCGGTTGCTCCCTGCAGCTGAGGTGAAGGTCCATCTGGGAAAGAGGCTGAGGCTGTTGGCTAAAACAGGATGTTGGGTTTTATCCATGGTTTCTCATATTCTGTGCATTTAATAATAAAGAGTTGGCTCTGTATGAGTAATGTGGAAGCCTCAGAATTAATATGTGGGGGTTTGGGTGAATAATGTTTAGATGTTTATTATTACCTGGAGATAACTTTTGAGTCTGTAAGACTAGCCAGGAAATCTTATGCAAAGAGTTCTTTGGTTGATATACTGGCCCTCATTTTATTATATTTGGTGCAGTGATCTAATGAAAATAATAATTTTTACTTTTCTGGTTTATTTGTGGGTTGGACTAATAAGCTAAGGAACTCAATACTTGAAAAAGGGACCAGAGGAAAAATGAATTAATGAAGCCTCTCCAAGCCCTGAATGTTATAGAGACCATCTGTGGTCCGCCTGCCCAGTGCCCTTTTTCTACAGAGGGGCCATCTCCTTCTTCAAGGAAATCACATGTCCCCGACCCTGCTCTTATGGTTTGGATGGAAAGGACACAACGCTCTGGCTTTGGTGGGAACTCAGATCCAACCAATGAGAACACTGCATCCCTCGGCCACAGTAACTAATGCTGAGTTTGACCCTTGACTGATGCCAGAGCAAACAGAGACAGCCCTGAACATCTCGCTAAGATGCTTGGGAGAGAGATCATTTCTCTCTGCTGGGATTGCTAAGCTGGCAACATGCACGCCCAGAGCTGCTGGAAGTTATCTTGCTACCACAGGAGGAGAGCCTGCCAGAGAAGACATCCAACATAAAGGAGAGCAGAGCCAGGGATGGACGGATACTAATTCCTGATGACACCATACAAGTATCGGGATCCAGCTGCACTTAAAGCCAGAACTACTTGGATGTTTGTTATATGAACAAACAAAAAGTATTCTGTTGTTGTCCAAGTCGGTAACAACTTGAACTCTAAGGATGCTATACCTGGAAAGGAAGACTACCAATATATAAATTTATAGCCTAGAGAAATGAAGTGTCAGAATATTCTGTTAATTTTCATGGTGTTGAAAAAAGGAAAATATCTCAATGATAAGACTGTTTCCCTATTGGCTTGTTTCCAAAATGTGTCAGGATGAGGAATCGTATTCTTTTTTTCTGGCTCCCCAATCTGTTTCTGACAGGCACATGATATTCAGATAGCCAGCATTCGTGTAGAAATCCCCTGTCTGTCCAGCCTTATCATGTTTAGCGGATCTCTGTTTTGCAGAGACTAGGTGTCCCTTCTCCCTCTTTTGTCTTTGCTCAACATATCCTAGGTCTTATCTGGAGCTCTGTGGAAGGTGGAAGCCAAGTTTCTCTTTTCAGATGAGCACCTCCCCACGTTAACACATGAATCATGCTGACAGCACAGAATAGCCTTACTCCTCCCAGTCTGAGGAAAAAAGAAGGCCTGGAAGGCTTATGTAGCTGTATGATGACAGTCTACAGAGAGAGAAATAAGACTGCTGGGCCCACACATGCAAAAGCAGGTTGGCTTTAACCCTATGTTAAAAGAATACTTTTCCCCAGAGAGCAGAGTTAGTGCCACACATCTGTTGGCAGGAGCCATCTCCTAGACTCTTGATGTGGGACTGTAAAATAGAGTTGGCCTAATGACAAAGGGGCACAGAAATTGGAACTTCCTCACTCCAAATGTCTGCTTTATATAGTAGGAAACTATGCTCAGTTGGTAAGTATGTATTTCATACTCTGCTTATTGTTGTTCAGTCGCTAAGTCATGCCCAACTTTTGTGACCTCATTGACAGTAGCATGCCAGGCTTCTCTGTCCTCCACTATCTCCCAGAGTTTGCTCAAATTCACGTCCATCGAGTTGGTGATGCTGTCTAACCATATCATCCTCTAGTGCCCTCTTCTTTTATCTTCAGTCTTTCCCAGCATCAGGTCTTTTCCAATGAGTCAGCTTATATTCTGCACCAGTTTGCAATGGTCAGTGGTACCATGAGACCGGTACTCACCTGAGCATCTCTAGATCAAGGATTGGGAACTCAAATGCCTACAAGTGCCAGGCAGCTGGCAGAGTTGGGTGAAGTGAACTGGGTAGGGGCTGAGTACTTGCTTGCATGATTCAAGGAAACTCTGTCACTATTCAGCTCCATTGGAGGGCCATGAGCATGTGCAGCATGGGCTCTGTGCTGTTGAATCTTATATGCTTCACCAGAGGGCCTGGAACCCAGAGTCATCCGTTTGTAACCACTGACTTGATAATAACATAGGTGACAGTTCCAGGTGGCTGGGAGTCGGGTTGTGTTTAAACCTAATTTAGTTCACTTTGAATAGAACCCAAAGTGTCATGGTTTAGAGCACAGAATCTGGTGTTGGCTGACACAGGTTTGTGGCCTCACTTTGACACTTACTAATATCATGAACTTAGCCAAGGAATTTAACATCTTAGGGAGGGATTCAGTTTCCACATTTGTAAAGTGGGGTTGCATCTAGCTTGTGGGTAGGCTTGGGGGATGCAGACTTTGAGGTTAAGTGACATGATACTCTTAAAGCTCTTACACAGCAGTTTTGTAAAAGTGTAAAGCTTTCATAAATGCTAGCAATTCTTTGACTAGAGCTGATAGAAATTAAGGTAAGATGTTTTGTATTCTCCAGAAGCATAAAGTCAGAGAGACAATATTGTGTGGTGATTAAGAGTGGTACAACCCCTGGAGTCGAATCTTGCTCTCTTTCTAGCCATGAGCCTTTAGCCTCAGTTTTCTCATCTGTAAAATGGAGATATATGGTTGTCTATCTCCACAGCTTCTGAGGATTACATGATTTGACACTTACAACTGAGTTAGCATTCCTTAAACATTTAGAATAGAGTCTGACACACAGTAAGGGCTGTGGGAGTGAAATTTTATGATACTATGATTACAGTGAAGTTCTAACAGCTCATAACTGTCATTTGAGTAAGACTGTATACATATCCTGAAACTTGTGGTTTACACTATGCTAACTTTAATAACACCTGATGCAATTATCTTTAACTTAAAGAGCTGCAAAGTTTTACTTTCTATTGTAAAGGCCACTTCAAATCCACAGTGAAAGGATAAAAATGTAGCGTATAAAAAATGAAGGCAATTATGTCAAATTCTTTAAAAGCAGGTTTTACAAAACTCATCTAGGTAAGAGCCACATAGCTTTGAAAAAAATAATTTGTTGAGAGCCTGTTTTGTGCAACGCACATGATGAAGCCTAGAAGCGAAGCTAAAACAATAAATACGAAAGGTAAACACTTCTACTTCATCGTCCATGTCCACACACACTAGCATATGGTCAGCGTGGGGGCATTTTCTGAGCTCCTTTTCTACCTTCAGAGGTTACCTGGCAGTGCTGATGTGCAGGGGATAAAGATCAGTAGTGAGTTCTGAAGTAACGCAGACTTCAAAAGATTTTGATCTGCATTTTGTGGATGTCTGAAAGTAGGCAAGACTGACATCTGTCCTGGCTGGGAACTCAAGCAAGAGCCCCAGGAGAAGCGGAGTGATGGAGTGGCTGGGAGGCTACGCCAGTGAAGGAGTTTTCATCTCTGACGAGAGCCACAGGGTCCAGTCCTCTGAGCCTGGGCTGCCAGCTGACTGGGCATCGCAAAAGCCACATGGGAGAGTTGCACTTCCTGGCCCACAGTGGCACTCTGCCGAGATCAGACCAGGCTTTAGCACACCTGCATGGGGCCCCCTGGCAGAACTTGCCCTTGGGAGTAGATGGAAAAAGGGGTGGGAGTAGATGTCTGCAGAGCAGTTGGTGGCAGTTATTTGGAAAAGTTAGAAACATTTTATGTATGTGTGCTTCTGATGAATTGAGTCACACAGGCACAGGCATGGTGGCTTTTGCAGCTCAGCAAGCATGGGTGGCAGTGCCAGCCAGCTTGTTTACATTGGGTAAGGTGAGCAGCCATGTAACTTTCCTGAGACTCAAGTTTCTTCTTCATTATTGTGAGGCGGTAATGACCTCTTAATCCCCTCACAGGGTTCTGTAGGGGCAAGTGAGGTAATTTCTGAGTGAAAGTCATAGTAATCAACTATTGTTTGTATAAACCTTAGCTATTATTAAGTGAATTTCAAATGCACTCCTCTGTGTGCTGTCTGATTCATCTCATGATTTAGGGTATAACTGCTTAAAGTGGAGAGTTGAATATTCAGCTCAGTTTCATAAATATTTATTGAATGACTCCTGTTGTAAGGAGCTATCTGTAGGATTTGATCAGTGTGGACAGCTGGTCTGAATAACATGAGCCTCCTTTATGATTGTGTCAGTGACTTTTGAGAGGGTTGGGTATATATTACTAACACGTCATCTTCAACTGTTCAGTTCATTTTCTCCATGATTGCCTGTTGACCTTCCATTTTTTCTGTAGAAAATGGCTGTTAGAACGATGAATAATTGGCTTTGTTTCCATGTTATTTCTTATATCGAATTTAACCTTATTTAGAACTTTTCACTTTCATGCATTGGAGAACCATGGCATGGCAACCCACTCCAGTGTTCTTGCCTGGAGAATCCCAGGGACGGGGGAGCCTGGTGGGCTGCCGTCTATGGGGTCACACAGAGTCAGACATGACTGAAGCGACTTAGCAGCAGCAGCAGAACTATAATTAAGCATTATTAAATGGTTTAATGTGAGGCTTCACGGTTCAGCTCAAACTGACTTTGTTCAAGGGGGAGAATACAATTTTACTATTGATGTTATTTCAGGTTAGATTATTTTCAAATAGTTGAATAAAGTTAAATATATTAAATATGTACTTGAAAACTCTAGAGAGAAAGAAAAAGAAAACCTTCCCCAGACAACTAAATAACAGTTTGGAGGAGGAAAAAAGCCCAAAGTTGTATTTTAAGATAAAGAAGTATACTTTAACTAAAATATTTATAATTTAAAGGACTGAGCCTGCAGCTTGAGTTCTACATGATAATCTCATTGTGATTCAATCCAAAGAACTATTTTCTCCCTGATGGAAGTCTAATTGTGTGTATTGTTTCTGCATTGTTTTAAAAGTGTAATCATATATTGCCTTGTATTACTTCATTTTTTGCCTAAGTATTATTCTAACAGGAAGGTCAGTCCTTAGAGCAGAGAGATCGTGTACTTATTCTTATGCCCCTCCCCTAAGTGTCCTTCACAGAACTAAGCCTAAAATAATTTTGTGATATATCTACTTCTTAAGTCTGAATTTGGCAATAAGGAATTCATGATCCAAGCCACAGTCAGCTCCCAGTCTTGTTTTTGCTGACTGTTTAGAGCTTCTCCATCTTAGGCTGAAAAGAATATAATCAATCTGATTTTGGTATTGACCATCTGGTGATGTCCTTGTGTAGAGTCTTCTCTTGTGTTGTTGGAAGAGGGTGTTTGCTATGACCAGTGTGTTCTCTTGGCAAAACTCTGTTAGCTTTTGACCTGCTTTGTTTTGTACTCCAAGGTCAAATTTGCCTGTCACTCCAGGTAGCTCTTGACTTCCTACTTTTGCATTCCAGTCCCCTATAATGAAAAGGACCTCTTTTTTGGGTGTTAGTTCTAGAAGGTCTTACAGGTCTTCATACAATTGTTCAACTTCAGCTTCTTCAGCATTACTGGTTGGGACATAGACTTGCATTACTGTGATATTGAATGGTCTGCCTTGGAAATGAACAGAGATTATTCTGTCTTTTTGAGATTGCACCCAAGAATTGCATTTCAGGCTCTTTTGTTGACTATTTTTTCTATTTTTGCTACTCCATTTTTTCTAAGATCATGGCATCTGGTCCCATCACTTCATGGCAAATAGATGGGGAAACAGTGGAAACAGTGAGAACCTTTATTTTCTTGGGCTCCAGAATCACTGCAGATGGTGACTGCAGGCATGAAATTAAAAGATACTTGCTCCTTGGAAGAAAAGCTAGGACCAACCTAGACAGCTTATTAAAAAGCAGAGACATTCCTTTACCAACAAAGGTCCATCTAGTCAAAGCTATGGTTTTTCCAGTAGTCATGTATGGATGTGAGAGTTGGACTATAAAGAAAGCTGAGCGCCAAAGAATTGATGCTTATAAACTGTGGTGCTAGAGAAGACTCTTGAGAATCTCTTGGACTGCCAGGAGATCCAATCAGTCCATCCTAAAGGAGATCAGTCCTGAATATTCATTGGAAAGACTGATGCTGAAGCTGAAACTCCAATACTTTGGCCACCTGATGCAAAGAACTGATTCATTAGAAAAGACCCTGATACTGGGAAAGATTGAAGACGGGAGGAAAAGGGGACAACAGAGGATGAGATGGTTGGATGGCATGACTGACGTAGTGGATATGATGTCCACCATCCATGGACATCACCATGGATACATTTGAGTAGGCTCCAGGAGTTGGTAATGGACAAGGAAGTCCGACGTGCTGTAGTCCATGGGGTCGCAAAGAGTTGGACAGGACTGAGCAACTGAACTGAACTGAATATATATATCTCTGGGCTTCCCAGGTGGTACTACTGGTAAAGAAGACACCTGCCAATGCAGGAGACAAAAGAGACCCGGATTCTATCCCCGGGTTGGGAAGATCCCCTGGAGAAGGAAATGGCAATCCACTCCTATATTCTTGCCTGGAGAATCCCATAGACAGAGGAGCTTGGTGAATTATAGTCCATGGGGCTGTAAAGGAGTCAGACATGACTGAGCAACTAAACAACAACAACAACCAATATATATATCTTAACTCATTTAATTGTCCAGATATTTTTGTTATACTGTGATTTGTTTCTATAGGGCCAGATGTTGTCATCTCTAATTGAGCTAAATACTCCATTGTCAATGTATACTTTTTGTAAAGTTAAACCTCTCATCAATTACCTTGGGCTGTCAGGCTTCTGTAACAATAATCAAGGTGGTTATCATTTCCCCTTTTTAATCTACAGAAGATTAAGAAAATAAAGTCTTTTGGTTCAGAATGGCACTCATTATGAGCAACTTTGAAGAAATAAAGCTGGAGAAACGCCTTGCAACCTTGCCCAGATAACGCATCCACTGTCCTTTGCTTTGGGTTTTGGTTTGATGATCTTAGAAAGTCATCTCCTTAAAAGGAGAACCATGTTGGATATTTGGCCTCTGGTTTCAGTCTAAGGAAGTGGCGGGGAGGAGTAAGAATGACGCTGCTTTCATCATTGATCACTTTGGTAACATCAAAGGATTAAGGGAAGTGTTTTCCCTATGCTTCTCACCTGTTTCTCTTGTCCCTTCCTCTTCACTCTCCATAAAGCTTATCCTGGAAGCCAGGCAGCATTTGCCATGTGACAGTAAGGTATGTGTAATACTTGCTTTGATGGGATTGTGTTTATGACACAAATGCATGGAGTTGTCATTGAGGCAGGAATTGTTTGCTATCAGGAGGTACATCCTGATTGGGAATTACCGAGGCTGGCCTGTGGTCAGATCATCGTCTTCACATAGCTTTCTCTCCCTCTTCATATCTATACCTTTACTTTTGTTGCCTTTTTCATTTTATTTTCTAATCTCAGCCTTTCTATGCATAAACTTTTGTTTCATCCTGAGGGGGAAAAAAAATCTCTTCCAATTTCAGTGGGGTAGAGGTGAAAACAAAATGAAACGGAAAGCTGTTCAGATAACCCAGGAGGATTTTAAGACCCCTTTGTTATAACAATCCTTTCATGTTTGAAATATTTATTGGGCCTCTTCCTGGTCACGATCGGAAGGGAAACCTGAATTGGTGCCCTCTAAGTTGCTCGGGCAGACAGAAGAGTACATGTTTACAGTTAAGATGGTGCTTGATCTTGGAACGACAGGAAATGATTTTGCAAATCCAGATAAACTATTTTATCCTAGAAAGCATGAATGCCAAAGTTTAAAGTAAACACATAAGAAGCCTTGTGTTGCGCCCCATGGGTAGGGTGTTGGGAGAAGCTAGCATTTCTCCAGATTAAGGATAATTTGGTGTGACAGTTGTCTCTAAATGACTGGTTTTGCCTGTGTGTCCTCCTGTGGGTGTAAATTTTTGGATTTCCATAATGTAGCGATGCATAGCTTAATAACGGAATTTGTTTGAATGAATGGGATAGCTCTTCTTTCCCCAACAACTTCTGAAGTTTTCATTCCATGCCAAAAGTTGTGGCTGCCTTCAAGTAGAAGTCGATAGACTTGATCGCCACTCTTGGTAATAGTTTTGTACTAGTTTGATACTAGTTCTTTTCCAGACAGGGTGAAGCTGGTATCTTAGTTCTGTTCTTCTGTCCAAAATTATTTTTAAAATGTTTAAATTTTCATAGATGAATATTAGAAGATAATATTGTTTTAAAGTTTATATAGAGAAATACTATGGAAAATCACTGAGAAAGTTTTGAAAAAGAAGATTAAGGAGAAGGACTTGCACCACCAAATTAAAAAATTTGCTGTAAAGGTAATAATGAAACAATATAGTATTCATATGTAATTGATGGAGCACAGAGAATCTGGAACAGACCCAAGTGTATATGTTTACTTCATATTGCTAAAATGGGCATTTTTTATTGAAAAAAATTGTTTAGTAGATGGTGGCTGGATTTTTCAACTGGATCAGTTAACAGCTAGTACTTAGTGGGCACTTAAAATGTACCAGATACTAGTCTAAGATATTTTCATGTATTAACTCAGTCCTCAATGCAAGCTTTTGAGGTAGAAACTGTTTTTTATCCCTACTTGAATTAAAACAAAACAAAACATAGAGGTGTTTAGTAACTGGTCCAAAGTCACACAGCTAATAGAGTGTCGTAGAGTCAGGATTTGAACCCAGTCCATAAAATCAGATCATTACTTGGTTTATGCTATAATATGAAAACTGACATTCCAGATGGATTAAAAGTCTAGCTGTATAAAAGGGCATCTTTGTAATATCATTACACTGTAAAAAGATAATCCAGAGGAACAATTAGTCTCTATTAGAGAGACTTTTGTAAGCAAGATAGAAATTCCAGAAGAAAAACATTCATTTGACAATATTAAAAACAAAACCAAAATTCTTTGTTGACAGGATATCACAAGTAAAATTAAAAAATCCAGTGTTTACCAAAGAGGAAATATATTTACAATACATTTGACAGAAAAAGCATTTGTGTCTGTACTATACAATGAACTTTTATAAAATGACATTTTTTTTAAAAAAGTCAGCTTGAGCTCTCTTTCCTCCGCTGCCACTAAGGTGCTTGGTTCTTCCGAGGAAGCTAAGGCCGTTTCGGGGTGAGGCCCTCACTTCATCCGGCGGAAAAAAAAAAAAAAGTCAGCTTGAATAGGATATGTACTGGCAATTCACTGAAGATAAAATGCAAATGAGCAATAAATAGATAACAGTGGCAACGTGTATGGTGCGAATAGGCTTTTATCCCAGTTGTGTTGTTTGGTTTTGCTTTGGTCAGGGAACTATGGTTTTCCTTTGTCTTCCTCCCCACCCCACCTTCTTTTCTCCACCACCCCACCTTCCACCCCATTACCTCTCATGATGTTAACGTTCCTCCTGACCCTCTCTCTGTTCAGAGAGAGGTGGAGGGTTGTCAGCAACTGGGGAGTGAGATGTGAGAAAGCAAACACTTGAGAGCTACCTGGCAATGATTTCCTGCTGCTCTGTTTCCTGGTCCTCTTAGCCAAAGATATTTCTCCTTTTTACTTTGTGATCTGGAGTCTTTTCCGTCTCTTTCTCTGCCCCCACTTAGGATGGATCTTCTGCCTCCAATTTCCATCTTCATGCCAGAGCCTTTGGGAGAGGAAAAGCAGTCATTAAACTCTTCCTGTTCTGCAGTTGGGCCTGAGGCATCTTTGTTTCAGTTTAGTGTGGGGTGATAGAAAAATAACCGTCCGAGATCAAAGGTACCAGTGAGAGAACATGGAAAACGCTTTGATTAACATTTTGATATATTATCTTGCCAGAGGCCTGTGTTTTAACTTCCCTAGTACTGCTGCTGCTGCTGCTAAGTTGCTTCAGTCGTGTCCGACTCTGTGTGACCCCATAGATGGCAGCCCACCAGGCTCCCCCGTCCCTGGGATTCTCTCTAGTACTCAGGACATGCAAATAAAAATGAAATGGCCTTTTTCTGGTTTTTTTTTTTTTTTAAACCCATTAAGTTGGTCAAAGTTTAAAATATTGATAACATCTAATATAGGCCTAAGCTGGGGAGGGGGAGGGAAGATACCCTTATATATTATTGTAAGATGAATTGCTGAAATTTCTAGGAATTGTTAAAACATGTCTGTACTCATTAAAAATTTAAATTGATATAAGTTATGACCTAATAGTATGCACCTATGAACTGAGCCCAAAGAAACAAAAGCACCAGATGTATGGATTTACTGACAAGGTTATATATTGGAGAATTGTTTACCTAGAGGCTGTAGACAACCCAAATACCTATCAAGGAATAACTGAATAAATTATAGCACACTCATATAATAGAATATGATTGTTATTGTTTAGTTGCTAATTCAGCAACTCTTCTAACTCTTCTGTGACCACATCGACTGTAGCCCACCAGGCTCCTTCTGTCCATGGAATTTCCCAGGCAAGAATCCTGGAGTGGGCTACATTTCCTTCTCCAGGGAATCTTCCCCACATGAGGATTGAGCCTGCATCTCCTGCATCGGCAGGTGTTATCTTTACCAGTGAGCCACCAGGGAAGCCCATAGAATATGATACGGCTACTAAAAAGAATATCTTACCTCCATGAGAGTTAAGAATATAAGAGCTTTAAGTATAGTAAATATATTTATATTATGTAAGTGTAAAAGTATGAAGGATATACACCATACTATTAATTTAAGGTGAGCATCATAAACTTCAGTGACCTCAGGGGCCAGGCAGAAAGTATTAAATCCAACAGAGTGGACACTGAAACATTTGCAGGGGTAAGATCAAGGTAATTCTCAAAATCCTTCAAGCTAGGCTTCAGCAGTATGTGAACCAAGAACTTCCAGATGTACAAGCTGGGTTTAGAAAAGGCAGAGGAACCAGAGATCAAACTGCCAACATCTGTTGGATCATAGAAAAAGCAAGGGAATCCCAGAAAAACATCTGCTTCATTGACTACGCTAAAGCCTTTGACTGTGTGAATCACAACAAACTGTGGAAAATTCAAGAGATGGGAATACCAGACCACCTTACTTGCCTCATGATAAATCTGTATGCAGGTCAAGAAGCAACAGTTAGAACCGGACTTGGAACAATGGACCAGTTCCAAATTGGGAAAGGAATACGTCAAGGCTGTATATTGTCACCCTGCTTATTTAACTTCTATGCAGAGTATATCATGAGAAATGCTGGGCTGGATGAAGCCCAAGCTGGAATCAAGATTGCTGAGAGAATTATCAATAATCTCAAATATGCAGATGACACCAACCTTATGGCAGAAAGTGAAGAGGGAGTAAAGAGCCTCTTGATGAAGGTGAAAGAGGAGAGTGAAAAAACTGGCTTAAAATTCAACATTCAAAAAACTAAGATCATGGCATCAGGTCCCATCACTTCATGGGAAATAGATAGATGAGGAAACAGTGGAAACAGTGACAGAGTTAATTTTCTTGGGCTCCAAAATCACTGTGAATGGTGACTGCATTTTAATGAAATTAAAAGATGCTTGCTCCTTGGAAGGAAAACTATGACAAACATAGCATATTAAAAAGCAGAGACAAAGAGACCTTTACTGACAAAAGTCTGTGTAATCAAAGCTATGCTTTTTCCAGTAGTTAGGTATGGATGTGAGAGTTGAACCATAAAGAAGCACACAGAGGCCTGTGTTTTTTAGCTTCTTTAGTACTGAAGTACTAGAGTGCTGAAGTGCTGTAGAATTGATGCTTTTGATCTGTGGTGCTGGAGAGTCCCTTGAACAGTAAGGAGATCAAACCACTCTATCCTAAAGGAAATCAACCCTGAATATTCATTGGAAGGACTGATGCTGAAGTTGAAGCTCCAATACTTTGGCCACCTGATGTGAAAAACTGACTCATTGGAAAAGCCCCTGAGGCTGGGCAAGATTGAGGACAGGAGGAGAGAGGGGGTAACAGAGGATGAGATGGTTGGATGACATCATTGACTCGGTGGACATATTTCAGCAAACTCCAGGAGATAGTGAAGGACAGGGAAGCCTGGCATGCTGCAGTCCATGGGGTTGAAAGAGTCAGACACAACTGAGCTACTGAACAACAAATTGTTAGTATTAGGGTCCTAAGAAAGTGGCAGAGGATGGGTGACAAAGCATAGAAGAAGAGATCATTTTGGGGTCAGAAGAAACAAAAATAGGACAGGAACAGATGTATGTAGGTTGACATGGGCATTCCACGTGAGGGCTCCCCACCCCCTTCCCCGCATAATGTTGGAATAAAGGGTTCAAAGGAAGTAAAGAATGCTTAGAGAAAGTTTCCTAGTATTCCTGCCTGGAGAATCCCATGAATTTATGTGGGGAGCCGGCATGAGGACCTCCACCCATGGCAAAGGTCATGAGGAAGGAGGCTCAAAATACGCAAAGGCGGGATCTAGCCTGAGGAGTCCCCCTGGAAATTCTCGAGCATCTACCCCCATAACCAGAGCCTGCCTACTTTACTACTTTGTGCTCTCACCTACACCTCTGACTCTACGGGGGGCTGTCCCCCACCACCTCTTTCGGAGAAGGAGTTAACTTAGAGCTCCAGTTAATAATTCCTGGGCATGACAGGAGTGTTGCAAACTTACAAACTCCTCTGAAGGTTCTCTAGCCTGCCTGACAGGCTTGTCAGGCCACATGTGATTGCTCACAGCCTCCCAACCGCGAGAGGCATGAGATGCCTTAAACTTTCTAAACACAGGTTCCTTAGAGAAGTTAGAAAACTATTAGTATAAGTATAGTGGGCTGATTAGAAATTGTATTGGTGAAGGGTTTTTCATTTGTAGAGCCAATGTTTACTGCTAAGTCTCCACATCCCCTGCCCTTACACACATTAATGAATATATAGAAGAAATAAGTATTAACCTTTGATATTAATCATGTTACACCTTAGGCTAAGTAAATTCTTTCCTTAATTAAAACCCACAACACCCTCACCCTATAGGAATGTAACTTTATATGGTACCTTCGGAAGGTGGAGTCTGTTTTAAGAATAATCACCCCTGGAGAAATAAGTGTTGACCAACCGCTGTCACAAGGAGAGGGTCATAAATTGTCAGCAGGCCAACACCCCTAAGACCTCTGTATACATTTGTATGAAGCACCTGACTTTGATAAAAGTCAGGACTGCTGACCCCACGTGACTTTTGTATAACATCTCAGGGTATAAAAGCAGACCATGGAAAATAAAGAATTGGGATCAGTTCCTTGAAAGACTGGTCTCCCCATGTCGCTCTCTGTCTCAAACTCTGGCTGAGTCTTCACCTGGGGCGCGGAACCCACCAAGCTTATTAATCATGCTTGGGCTTCTAAGATCCGACTGGGGAGGCCTCAGTGTCTCCTCTCCTTCGGGAGAACGGAAGGACGCCTGCGGCCTACGTAAGTGGTGCAAACTTCTTGTTTTGAAGTTTTATTGGTCTCCCGTGTAAACCAAGCTACTCAGCCTCTTTTCTCCACTAAATTTTCCTACTGAGCTATCCTTATTCTATTACTCTTTATATCTCTGCTGCTGCTGCTGCTAAGTCGCTTCAGTCGTGTCCGACTCTGTGCGACCCCATAGACGGAAGCTCACCAGGCTCCCCTGTCCCTGGGATTCTCCAGGCAAGAACACTGGAGTGGGTTGCCATTTCCTTCTCCAATGCATGAAAGTGAAAAGTCAAAGTGAAGTCGCTCAGTCGTGTCCGACTCTTAGCGACCCCACGGACTGGAGCCTACCAGGCTCCTCCGTCCATGGGATTTTCCAGGCAAAAGTACTGGGGTGGGGTGCCATTGCCTTCCCCGCTTTATATCTCTAACTAATATCTAATTAAAGCTATTGTATCCTGATCCACGCCGATGCCATCCCCGCTTCGAATACCCTGGATCAGCCGGGGCTGGACCTTGGCAAATTTCCCTAGAAGGAAAGAAAGAGCTGAACAGCCAGTGTTGAGTGATGTTTTATTACCAACTTCAGAGGTTTGGCCATTATACTCTCCTTAAAAATTAAGGAGCTCCAATTAATTTCCTGAGGGTTATGTTTAACTATGTAAACACAGTTACATAATTAGTTTTATAGAGACCTCCTTCAAAAAGTTTTATTCCTTCTAAACCAAAAAATCCCAGCTTGGTGACATGATTAGGTGATGGTGTGGTTAGGTGATGGTGTGGACAGGTGATGGTGTGGACAGGTGATGGCTGGATATGAAGTGAATTATTCTGCAGGAGACATGGGCAACCTAATGAAGCAGAATGATGGGTCCAGAACATAGAGATGAATAGTATGTCATTGTCAGCTAATCCCATGTGCAGGTGACTGCCCCTGGACAGAAAAAAGGGGCAAGGGTCAGGAAACATGTGGACCCTGAGGAGAGCAGAGAAAGGACTGAATCTAAACCACTTTTCCTGATTTTATTCAAGCCAAGAGGAAAGCAGAGGCTGCGTCATCTAACTTTCTCTGAACTGGTGCATCAGCAGAACGGGCTGAGCCTCTCCCACTTACCTCCTGATCTCACGCACAAAGTTCATGGCCATCCAGCTGCCCTGTTTGGAGTTCCAGCAGGCGAAGGAGGAGAAAGGCCACTTGGATGTCCGGAAGTCTTCGATCTTGCTCAAGGCTGGCAGCTGTCACAGAATGTCATCAACTAAGAGAGCATCATAGCCACATGCTTCCCACTTCTTAAACCCTTAGAATTAGCCTCTCACAATTTATGGTTAGTTCTATGGTTAGTTCTTTTCTGAAAAAGCACGTGCTTTTTCAGCTGCAGGATTCAAGCTTACGAGGCTTTGAACTATTGATTAGCACCCAAAAATAAAAATATTCATCCTTCTATCCATCAGATTTACTTGAGGAAGATATAATTTTCTGTGAGGGAATGACCAATACACTAAAATTGAAAAAAAAATCTGTGTGTAGTGACCATTCTTCATGCCTGGTTTCATTTTTCTGGACCCTTTTGTTAATATTCTGCCTCACTTCGAGTGGATGTCACTAGCTCATTGATTTGCAAAGCAGAATATCTGAAAAACAAAAACATCAAAATTATATACGTACATGTAGATTAAACTATTTTAAAAGTATAATTGTGATACATTTTTAAAAAAAACTTCACCAGCACGAACGTGAACGTGAAGTCGCTCAGCCGTGTCCGACTCTTTGTGAACCCATGGGATTTTCCAGGCAATAGTACTGGAGTGGATTGCCATTTCCTTCTCCAAGGGATCTTCCCAACCCAGGGATCGAATCCGGGTCTCCCGCATCGTAGACAGACGCTTTATCATCTGAGCCACCAGGAAAGTCACCAGCACAGAAAATACTAAATAAAAACAAAAGTCAGCTACTGATGTCACAGTTATCACATTATTGACAATGTCTCACATTGCTTCCTAGAATTGGTTGGAGGATGTGGGGCAGTCATGGGGTACAGGTGTCCTTTTTTGTTTTAACTAAATGGGATCATATGAGACATTACTGCTCTATCTTTTCGATTTGCAATATGTTAAATCCTCCTTGTTGATGGATATTAAGGTTGTTTTCAAAATCTTTCAATCATCTAACATTGCAATGAATATCCTTGTTATAGGCAACTTTGCAGATTTGTGTATATATGTCTTCAAATCATTACATTTTGGTACTCATTACCAAAGTTTTCAAAAGCAAAGTTTTGAAAACTAGAAAGAGAGCCTGGAGGCAAAAATAAATGGTATGACATGTCCCTAGATTTATCCTCTTTGGTCTCTATCCTCAACTGCTACAGATAATTGAAAGCTGACTATAGGAAAAGAAGAGAAGCAAAAAAGTATATTTATGAAACAGGGACAAGGATTTTCTTGGGTGTCATTTAGTTCAGCTCTTAGGAGAGATGTGACTTGGTAATTTTTATCCTGGTAAACTATTTAGAAGAAAAAGATTTAATTTGTCACAAAATAAATTATGTTTTTCTTCTTCAAGTCTTACCATCATTGAGGTTTTCCTATCCTTTCCAACTCTCAATTTTTGTTCCAAGAAATGCCTGTGATATTTGCTGCTTGTCTTGTAAATTTGACATGCTCATGTACTTAACCTTACAGATTTATTTTCTAATGTATGTACTGTGACTTGATTATAATCTTATAAACCCCTTCAAGGCATGCTTGGTCCTCTCTATGTCCCTTGTAGCACCTCTGAAGCAAAATGCAATGCTTTGAAAATGGTAGTGAATACTTAGTCACTTTATAAATTGATTTCTCTAGAGTCCTGCCTTATTTTTTTTATCCAACACTATCTGATGGGTAAGGGAAATATTTTTTCCTCTGCCCCTTCCTAAGGTGGCCTAATGCTTGGCATCTCATATCCCAATCTGTGTTTCCAAGGTCGGGTTGGACCAAAACATGACATTTCGGTAGACAATGACCATGAACCTTTGTTTTGTTTCCTTTCATGGGTCAGGTGGCCTCAGCTGGCACATAAGTAGAAACAGATGTCGAAAAGGGTAAGGAGGTATGCGGTGCCAATGTCTCGGTTCTGGGAAAAGGAAACACTTCACAAAGAATAGGTGCCACCTGTAGTGGTTATAGTTTGCCAAGTGAAACCAGTTTGGCTAAAGAGAGCTAAAAATAGTTCCCAAGGGTATAAGGTGATGTTTGTTTATACGTGAGATTGAGTGAGGGTGTGTGTGTGTGTGTACGTGTCTGTGTCTGAGTGTGCACCTGGTGCTCTATTCCAGTGAATCCTACTGACCCATTTATGAATCCCAGTTACTCAAAGAATATTTTGATTTAATATTTGACCTGTTCAGAAGAATAGAGTTTTTAAATTGGTTTCTAACAGGCATAGATTAAAGAGTTTCAAATTTCCTTGTTTTCAACTATCTCACTGAGATTTGTTAAGCTATCCAGAAAGGATTTGGGGCTTTGAAGAGCTATGCAACTTTACACAATGATTAAATATTATTTAAATTTTCCTTCTAGCAGAATTTAACTATAGTTGGGTATTCATTATAGTCAAGGCCATTAGATGGAATGTAAAACCCCTGGAGAAGGAAATGGCAGCCCACTCCAGTATTCTTGCCTGGGAAATCCCATGGACAGAGGAGCCTAGTGGGCTATAATCTATGGGGTCACAGAGTCAGACATGTTTCAACAGCAAGCACAAAAGCCATGTCTCTTTGGAAAAATTACTGAACTTCTTTGGGCTTCAGTTTCCTCATCTGTAAAATGGGTATAATAATTGTACCTTTCTTGTGGGGTTATTGAGAAGAGTGAGCATTCTAGGAAAGTCACAGTAAACAGCACACAAGAAGTCATCTATTACTGCTATACTTTACTACAGCTACTAATCCTATTATGATACCAGCCATTGGTACTCCAGTCTTTCATCTTTTTCTGTCCACCTTTTCTCCTTTAATTCACAAAGATTGTCAGTAATTTAATGTAACCATGAAATTCCACTGAAATTTGTGAAATATTTCCTAAATATAGGAATCTATAATTTTCCTTGATTTTGGAATTTAAATCATGAGGCTAGATGTCTTGGGAAGGTCACCATGTTGGGAGTCCAATGCCTTGGATTTTCTAGTTCTATCACTTACTAGCTTAGTGACCTTGGGAAAGTTGCCACATTTTTCTGGACTTTCTGTTTATTCAGCTGTGAAATGGAGGTGGTGAATGAATGAGATGATTTCTAAGTTTTCTTCTGGAAGAAGCTTGGGAAGACTTAGACTCTGAAACCAAGATATAGAAAAAAAACACTGTAGTATTTTATACTATCAGTTGAACTTAACTGTTAATTTAGTTTACCAAGACAAATTTAAAAACAATCTACTATAAATGAAAAGCTTAGGTAACAATTGAACAAAATAGTCTATAAAATTTATAAACAGGATTAAAGATAAGGATCAGTCAGTTCAGTCACTCAGTTGTGTCTGACTTTTTGCGATCCCATGAATCACAGCACGCCAGGCTTCCCTGTCCATCACCAACTCCTGGAGTTTACCCAAACTCATGTCCAGAGTCAGTGATGCCATCCAGCCATCTCATCCTCTGTCATCCCCTTCTCCTCCTGCCCCCAATCCCTCCCAGCATCAGAGTCTTCCAATGAGTCAACTCTTCACATGAGGTGGCCAAAGTACTGGAGTTTCAGCTTTAGCATCATTCCTTCCAAAGAAATCCCAGGGCTGATCTCCTTCAGAATGGACTGGTTGCATCTCCTTGCAGTCCAAGGGACTCTCAAGAGTCTTCTCCAACACCACAGTTCAAAAGCATCAATTCTTTGGCATTCAGCTTTCTTCACAGTCCAACTCTCACATCCATACATGACCACAGGAAAAACCATAGCCTTGACTAGACGGACCTTTGTTGGCAAAGTAATGTCTCTGCTTTTGAATATGCTATCTAGGTTGGTCATAACTTTCCTTCCAAGGAGTAAGCGTCTTTTAATTTCATGGCTGCAGTCACCATCTGCAGTGATTTTGGAGCCCCCCCCCCCCAAAAAATAGTGTGACACTGTTTGCGCTGTTTCCCCATCTATTTCCCATGAAGTGATGGGACCGGATGCCATGATCTTCGTTTTCTGAATGTTGAGCTTTAAGCCAACTTTTTCACTCTCCACTTTCACTTTCATCAAGAGGCTTTTTAGCCCCTCTTCACTTTCTGCCATAAGGGTAGTGTCATCTGCATATCTGAGGTTATTGATATTTCTCCCAGCAATCTTTATTCCAGCTTGTACTTCATCTAGTCCAGCATGTCTCATGATGTACTCTGCATATAAGTTAAATAAGCAAGGTGACAATATACAGCCTTGACGAACTCCTTTTCCTGTTGGAACTAGTCTGTTGTTTCATGTCCATTTCTAACTGTTGCTTCCTGATCGCATACAGATTTCTCAAGAGGCAGGTCAGGTGAGCTGGTATTCCTATCTCTTTCAGAATTTTTCACAGTTTAATGTGATCCACACAGTCTTTGGTATAGTCAATAAAGCAGAAATAGATGTTTTTCTGGAACTTTGTGGCTTTTTCGATGATCCAGTGGATGTTGGCAATTTGATCTCTGGTTCCTCTGCCTTTACTAAAACCAGCTTGAACATCTGGAAGTTCAAGGTTCATGTATTGCTGAAGCCTGGCTTGGAGAGTTTAGAGCATTACTTTACTAGCGTGTGAGATGAGTGCAATTGTGTGATAGTTTGAGCATTCTTTGGCATTGCCTTTCTTTGGGATTGGAATTGAAAATTGATCTTTCCCAGTTCTGTGGCCACCGCTGGGTTTTCCAAATTTGCTGGCATATTGAGTGTAGCATTTTCACAGCATCATCTTTCAGGATTTGAAACAGCTCCACTGGAATTCCATCACCTCCACTAGCTTTGTTCATAGTGATGCTTTCTAAGGCCCACTTGACCTCACATTCCAGGATACTGGACTATAAAATTTCAATGGCAGGAACAATGCATTAATATGTATCCTTGTATCTCTAGAGGCTAGCAGAAGACCTAGTACATGGTTAATATTCAAAGTTTGCCAAAACAGAACAAACAAAATTTACGGTCATTGAGGCTTGTAATCTAAACAATATTCTACTTGGATTGGACTCAGGGTTTAAACTGTGAGAAAATTGGAATTTCTTAAATCTGAGGTTTTATATTAAAGGAGAAGTTCTCTTGTGGTTGTTGGGTCAACATCATCATTATCACCCAGGAACTTGTTAGTAATGCAGATTTGGGGGTTCTCCCCCACATCTATTGCATGAAAAGTTCTGAGGATAGAGTCTAACAGCCTGTGTTTTTGTTGTTGGTTTTTAATTAGACTCTAAGGTTCACCACAAAATTGGGCAGAAAGTACAGAGAGTTGCTATATATCCCTGTCTATCTAGCCTACTCCCCTATCAATAGCCCCCACCAGAGTGATACATGTGTTATAGTCAATGAAGCTGCATCGACACATCATTATCACCCAAGGTCCCTAGTTTACATTAGTCTCATTTTGGTGCTGTACATTCCATGGTTTTTGACAAATGTATGACATGGATCCACCATGACAGTTTCACATAGAATAGTTTCACTGCCTTAAACATCCTGTGTTTTAAGAAAGCCCTCTAGGTGATTCTCATGTACATTAGATTTTGAAACCATTGCATTACAGGATAGAATTTTTCAAAGCTAAATGGGAGAAACAGCCAAGAAATTAAGACCTTTAATCCTACATCTAAACTGAAGCTGTAATTGATTTATCCTACTCTCCTCTTAGTGCACATTTGGGTGTTCATGATCAGTGCAGTCTTTAAAAGGACTTGGGAACTCTCAGTGTCTGAGCTTCTGCTTCATTCTTTGCTGAAACTGTGGGGCACCCTTTTGCGTAGCATACTCATTGGAAAGTAGGGGAGAGCTATGGAAAGGACGCATTTATTTCTAAGAGAAAATATTTTATTACTGAAAATTTCAAACATAGACAGAGGAGCAAAGTTTACTAAATCCTTACATACCCATTGCTAAGCTTCAGTAATTATCAACTCCTGGCCTATCTCACTTTATTCATATTCACATTCATCCCTCCCTTCCTTCCAAATTACTATTAAGCAAATCCAAGATAATGGTATCATTTCACCTGTAAATATATATGGTCCAGGAACATAGAAGAGAAAGGAACACTTTTCAACTAATTTTATGAAGCTACCATTGCAGTCATCTCACACGCTAGTAAAGTAATGCTCAAAATTCTCCAAGCCAGGCTTCAGCAATATGTGAACCATGAACTTCCTGATGTTCAAGCTGGTTTTAGAAAAGGCAGAGGAACCAGAGATCAAATTGCCAACGTCCACTGGATCATGCAAAAAGCAAGAGAGTTCCAGAAAAGCATCTATTTCTGCTTTCTTGACCATGCCAAAGCCTTTGACTGTGTGGATCACAATAAACTGGAAAATTCTGAAAGAGATGGTAATACCAGACCACCTGATCTGCCTCTTGAGAAATTTGTATGCAGGTCAGGAAGCAACAGTTAGAACTGGACATGGAACAACAGACTGGTTCCAAATAGGAAAAGGAGTTCGTCAAGGCTATATACTGTCACCCTGCTTATTTAACTTCTATGCAGAGTACATCATGAGAAACGCTGGACTGGAAGAAACACAAGCTGAAATCAAGATTGCTGGGAGAAATATCAATAACCTCAGATATGTAGATGACACCACCCTTATGGCAGAAAGTGAAGAGGAACTAAAAAGCCTCTTGATGAAACATTGATGAAAAGCTCAACATTCAGAAAACGAAGATCATGGCATCTGGTCCCATCACTTCATGGGAAATAGATGGGGAAACAGTGGAAACAGTCAGACTTTATTTTTCTGGGCTCCAAAATCACTGCAGATGGTGACTACAGCCATGAAATTAAAAGACGCTTACTCCTTGGAAGGAAAGTTATGACCAACCTAGATAGCATATTCAAAAGCAGAGACATTACTTTGTCAACAAAGGTCCGTCTAGTCAAGGCTATGGTTTTTCCTGTGGTCATGTATGGATGTGAGAGTTGAACTGTGAAGAAGGCTGAGTGCTGAAGAATTGATGCTTTTGAACTGTGGTGTTGGAGAAGACTCTTGAGAGTCCTTGGACTGCAAGGAGATCCAACCAGTCCATTCTGAAGGAGATCAGCCCTGGGATTTCTTTGGAAGGAATAATGCTAAAGCTGAAACTCCAGTACTTTGGCCACCTCATGTGAAGAGTTGACTCACTGGAGAAGACTCTGATGCTGGGAGGGATTGGGGGCGGGAGGAGAAGGGGACGACAGAGGATGAGATGGCTGGATGGCATCACCGACTTGATGGACGTGAATCTGAGTGAACTCCGGGAGTTGGTGATGGCCAGGGAGGTCTGGCGTGCTGCGATTCATGGGGTCGCAAAGAGTTGGACATGACTGAGCGACTGATCTGATCTGACCATTACCATGATTAGAAAAACAAAAACATACCCAGAAACTGTCATTACAAGCAAAGTTAACTATAGACAAATATCCCTCCTAAAAATGAATTTTAAAGCATCCTTATTATCAAACCAAATCTAGCAAAATATGGAAAAAGTAACACATCATGTCCAAGTGAATGCAAGGAACTGCATTTTTATCCAAGGAATGCAAGTTTGGGTCAACATTGAAAGAAATCCATAAATGTGATTTACCAGAATAACCATAGGATTGTCTCAACAGATTCAGAAAAAGCATTTGACAGCATTCAGCATTTGTATTAACTTCTAATAGGACTAGAAGGAAACTCCTTCAGCCTGATGAAAGTAATCTATGCAAAACTTACAATTTTATAGTAATGGCGAGGGACTGCTTGCTTTCTTCTCAAGCATGGACTTGAGGCAAGGATGTCTACCCTCATCACTTCTATTTGACAGTACATTGGAGATTCTAGCCTGTATAAGAAGCCAACAAATTAAAAGCATACATATTTTTTTTTTTTGCTTGGTATATTCTATTTTTTAAAAATTTTTTTTAACTTTACAATATTATATTGGTTTTGTCATATATCACCATGAATCTACCACAGGTATACACGTGTTCCCCATCCTGAACCCTCCTCCCTCCCCGTACCATCCCTCTGGGTCGTCCCAGTGCACCAGCCCCAGGCATCCGGTATCATGCATCGAACCTGGACTGTCAAGTCGTTTCATATATGATACTATACATGTTTCAATGCCATTCTCCCAAATCATCCCACCCTCTCCCTCTCCCACAGAGTCCAAAAGACTATTCTATACATCAGTGTCTCTTTTGTTGTCTCGTGCAAGGAGATCCAACCAGTCCATTCTGAAGGAGATCAGCCCTGGCATTTCTTTCAAAGGAATGCTAAAGCTGAAACTCCAGTACTTTGGCCACCTCATGCGAAGGGTTGACTCATTGGAAAAGACTCTGATGCTGGGAGGGATTGGAGGCAAGAGGAGAAGGGGACGACAGAGGATGAGATGGCTGGATGGCATCACTGACTCGATGGACATTAGTCTGAGTGAACTCCGGGAGTTGGTGATGGACAGGGAAGCCTTGCATGCTGCAATTCATGAGGTCGCAAAGAGTTGGATACAACTGAGCGACTGATCTGATCTGATCTGATACAGGGTTATTGTTACCATCTTTCTAAATTTCATATATATGCGTTAGTATACTGTATTGGTGTTTTTCTTTCTGGCTTACTTCACTCTGTATAATAGGCTCCAGTTTCATCCACCTCATTAGAACTGATTCAAGTGTATTCTTTTTAATGGCTGAGTAATACTCCATTGTGTATTTGTACCACAGATTTCTTATCCATTCATCTGCTGATGGACATCTAGGTTGAAAAGCATACATATTAAAAAGGAAAAAACAAAATTGTTTTTACTCACAGAAATATTATCTACAAGGAAAAAGAAAGTCTCAAAGAATCTACCAAAAAGCTACTTAGAACTTCTGTGTGAGTCTAGCAAGGGCACAGGTTACTAGGAAAATACAAAAAATTAATTGTATTTTTATATAATGGCAAAAACCAATTGGAAGTTAGAACTTAAAATGGCATCAGTGAATATGAAATGCTTTGGGGAAAATCTGTTAAAATATGGCCAAGATTTGAATGCTGAAAACGAAGCAACGCTAATAAGAGAAATGATAGCAAATCGTTAATGATCCCCAGTGATCCCTGTCTCCTGTATTTAATCCCTGGGTATTAATGCCCTCAGACTGTGAGTCGGGTTGAACTGCTTAATAGAATATTGTGGACATGATCATGTATGACTTTCAGTTCCAGGTCATGGTAGACTCTGGGGCTTCCACCTTGTTATCTTGGATCACTTGCTCTAGGAAAGCCAACCTCCTTGTCTGAGGACACAAGTAGCCCTATGGAGACTCCCAGCTTTCAGTGAGGATCTGACTCCTTGGCTGTAGTCATGTGGTTTTTTTATCCCCAGTCAAGCCTTCACATGACTGCATCCCAGGCCGACATCTTGCCTGTAACCTTATGAGTGACCTGAAAGTAGAACAACTGAGCTAAATTGCTCCCACGCTCCAGAACCACAGAAACTCTTCAACAATAAATGCCTATTGTTTGAAGCCATTAGGCTTTGGAATAATTGGTTATGTGGTAACAGAAAACTAGCATAGTTTTTGGTACCTGGAAGTGAGGTGTTGCCACAATAAACATTTAAAAATGTGGGAGTGGCTTTCAAATGTGGCAGCTGGAAGAGGCTGTCAAGATTTTGAGAAGCTTGTTAGTGAAAACTTAAGGGATATTGAAGAGATGATCTTGTGATTTTCATCCTTCATTCTGTTAATGTGGTGTATCACATTAATTGATTTTCACATGTTGAGCCATCCATGCATCTGAGGGATAAATCCCACTTGGTTCTGGTGTATGATCCTTTTGATGTGCTGTTGAGTTGAGTTTCCTAGTATTTTGTTGAGGATTTGTGCATCAGTGTTCATCAGGGATACGGTCCTTTAGTTTTCTTTTCTTGTTTGACTTTGGTATCAGAGTTAGGATGACTTCACAAAGGAAGTTTGGAAATGTTCCCTCCTCTACATCTTTTTGGGAAAAGTTTACTGTTAATGCTTCTGTAAGTGTTTGGCAGAATTAAGTTTAAGTTATGCAAGATGAATAAATTCTAGAGATCTGCTGTACAACATTGTGCATGTAGATAATAGTACTATATTCTATTATGAAGAGGATAGAGCTTATGTTAAGTGTTCTCACCACAATAACATTTTTAAAGTAGAATAAAATTTAAAAAAGAAAACTGGGGTTGAGCACAGTTAAAATTGCTCACGTAGCAGAGCTGAGATTATAATCTTGGTTCATCTGGCGCCAAAGCTCCCACTCCTCCACTACATCATTGTACTTCCCCTTCAAACAAATATGGGAAACTGGAAGAGGAAAATATCTTTAGAACAAGCCCTTTGAAACTAAATACAGTATGTTATTCCATAGGAAACTGATGAAAAGAAACAATGGCAGCCTTTACACATAAGGTATTATTATATATATTATATATATGTTCATGAAAAATCACCTATTGTATTTTAAGGAGTCTCCCCCCTCCACAGTTATGGGAGATGTATTTTGAAGGATTTCCACCTTTTCAGTCATGAGGATCGTTATTTAGGAGCTTATTATGAGCAAAGGACCTAGGCTGAAGAATTGAGCAGAGATCAAAACTTGCAATCAGTCAATGTAAAAGTTTTAAAAAGTAATATGGACCAAACCTAGTATCTTGAAAGTTCTCTACAAAAAAAATTTTAAACTATTACAATATGTATGTACGGGAGGAATTATATATGTAAAAAATAATATTGAAGTTGCTAGCAAAAGCATGATGACATTTGAGAAGCCTGCTGGTGAGGGCTAGAAGGAAAATATCACTGAACACTGGAGGCAGCAAATTTAGTAGAAAGACCAAAAGCATTCAGGATAATTCAGTCAGACAGTTGAGTTTCTAAGAAACCTGGGGCCGTTGTCCCCCAGCCATGTAAGCAGAAGCCCAAGGTAGAGAAACATTTGCCTCAAAGAGATTTGCGGTTGTGGACTTTGACTCACGGAGTCAAGAAGAGTTGTAGGAGAACTACAAAGTTTTTGGGAGGGAGCGCCGAAGAATTGATGCTTTTGAACTGTGGTGTTGGAGAAGACTCTTGAGAGTCCCTTGGACTGCAAGAAGATCCAACCAGTCCATTCTGAAGGAGATCAATCCTGGAATTTCTTTAGAAGGAATGATGCTAAAGCTGAAACTCCAGTATTTTGGCCACCTAATGCGAAGAGTTGACTCATTGGAGAAGACTCTGATGCTGGGAGGGATTGGGGGCAGGAGGAGAAGGGGACGACAGAGGATGAGATGGCTGGATGGCATCACTGACTTGATGGATATGAGTCTGAGTGACCTCCGGGAGCTGGTGATGGACAGGGAGGCCTGGCGTGCTGCGGTTCATGGGGTCGCAAAGAGTCGGACACGACTGAGCGACTGATCTGATCTGATCTGATATTAACAGAAATGTTACCAACTTAGGCGGATATCCACTTACTGTTCAAATTTCCTCATTGTCTCACAATTTTAATTTCTTTCCATTTTAGGACACTGGTTTGTGAAGCCAGAAAGATGGAGATTTATACTTTTTATTTATTTACTCACTTATTACTATCATTTTTTTGGCTGCACTGGATCTTTGTTGCTGCACAGGCTTTTCGTACTTGTGAACAGCAGGGGCTACTCTCTAGTTGCAATGCATGGGTTTCTCATTGCGGTGGCTTCTCTTGTTGCGGAGCATGGACTCTAGGGTGTGTGGGGTTTAGTAGTTGTGGTTCTCGGGCTCTAGAGCACAGGTTTAATAGTTGTGGTGCATGGGCTTAGTTGATCCACAGCATGTGGGATCTTCCCAGACCAGGGATCAAACTCATGTCTCTTGCATTGGCAGGCAGATTCTTTACCACTGAGCCACCAGGAAGGCCCAGAAGGATAGAGATTTAAATCCTGGCTCTTCCATTTACTAATGGTCTGGGCTGTCAAAGATACCGAAAATTTCTGAGTCTTATAGGATTGTTTTGAAGAGAAAATGAGATAATGTGTAAGAAACATTTTGTATAGCAGGTACTTAATACATTTGAGCTCTTAAGAATTATTATTGACAAGTTAGGGCTTTTCTGAGATCAAGCTCATGCTTTGGCACCTCCATGAAACCCACGAGGAAGCAGGGAGTATTCCAGGAGAATTGCTCCATGCTCTCTAAGCAGGAGAGAGAGGTGCAAACACTTCTGTTCATATCCTCTTATCCACCTGGGCAAAGGAGATGCTAACAAAGACACTTCCAAATTATAAAGGTTATTCAAGTTTTCAGTCTGTTTTCTGTATACAAACACACATATACATTTTCCAACTTTTTGAGTTTGTTAAGAATAATTTTGTTCTCTTAAAGCACAAGTTGGAATCAAAATTGCAGGGAAAGTTATCAATAACCTCAGATATGGAGATAACACCACCCTTATGGCAGAAAGGGAAGAGGAACTAAAGAGGCTCTTGATGAAAGTGAAAGAGAAGAGTGAAAAAGCTGGCTTAAAACTCAGTGTTCAAAAACCTAAGATCATGGCATCTGGTCCCATCATTTCATGACAAATAGATGGGGAAACAATGGAAACAGTGGCTGACTTTATTTTGGGGGGCTCCAAAATCACTGCAGATGGTGACTGCAGCCAAGAAATTAAAAGATGCTTGCTCCTTGGAAGAAAAGCTATCACCAACCTAGATAGCATATTAAAAAGCAGAGACATTACTTTACCAACAAAGGTCCATCTAGTCAAAGCTATGGTTTTTCCAGTAGTCATGTATGGATGTGAGAGTTGGACTATAAAGAAAGCTGAGCGCCGAAGAATCGATGCTTTTGAACTGTGGTGTTGGAGAAGACTCTTGAGAATCCCTTGGACTGCAAGGAGATCCAACCAGTCCTTCCTAAAGGAGGTCAGTCCTGAATATTCATTGGAAGGATTGATGCTGCAGCTGAAACTCCAATACTTTGGCCATCTGATGCGAAGAGCTGACTCATTGGAAAAGACCCTGATGCTAGGAAAGATGGAAGGCGGAAGGAGAAGGGGATGACAGAGGATGAGATGGTTGGATGGCATCACCAACTTGATGGACATGAGTTTGAGCAAGCTCCGGGAGTTGGTGATGGACAGGGAACCCTGGCATGCTGCAGTCCATGGGGTCACAAAGAGTCAGACACAACTGAGTGAGTGAACTGAACTGAACTGAAAGCTCCTGAAGAATTTTAGAGATGTTTGTAGTCCAGTGTCATTTTAGACCCTGAAGAATTCTTGTAACTGGTTATCAAAGCTAGTGCTCCATAGTACTCCAGCTCATTGGAATCTAACTTTTGATTTTAGGAGTTAAAGAAGAGTGAAAAATGACGTCACAAACTGCATTGTGTTCAACAGTGTTTCTAGATCAGAGAAAGTGATTTAGATAATTCATCTTTCTTGAAACTCTATTTTGGTGTCTTCCTCCTTTACAACCTCCCCCAAGCAGTTCTTTCTCTCAGAATACCATTTATCAAAAAACATAACTCAGAAAGAATGGAAGAATTGCCTCAATAAACATAAAAATCTTATCTTCTGTTTAAAGCTATAATTCTTTGTATCAAAATGAATGGTTGTTACCATACTGTTGGCTTCAGACTCTTGATGTTTTCTTCAGCAGTAGATAAGAACATTTCAAGCTCTAAATACTGAATTCTAATTTGAAATACTCTATTAAGGAGGATTTAAGGTCTCTTTCTGTTGTAAATGCTCTTACTTTTAGAAGATGCACCTGGAATCATGGCAAATACATTCAAAAGTACTGCCATCTCGCATTAGATTTTTTTGGTTGAAATATACTTAAAAGTCTTAATAATTTTGAGTTTGCTAAGAATAATTTCATTCTTATGAGTTATACTTTTAAAATTTCTCACAATTTTTGTACACTTTGGAAAGCTCACTATGACTCAAGTACCCAGTGCATGAAATAGACCTGGAGCTATAATGTGTTAATTTCAAAGTTTTGGGGATCTTTTCTGTTCTCATGAACAAGAGTTTAACATGATATTTCTCTACTCTGGTTACATATTAGAATCACATTAAAACACACAAAAAATCAGTTGGTCAGGTTTTATTCCCAGAGATTCTGACTGAACTGATGAAAGATGATTCTAGGTACAGGTAGTTTTTCAAAGCTCCCCAGACCCAGGATATTCTAATGTGTAGTCAGGATTGAGAACCACTGTTTTGTTGTTAATAAATGAATTTTCTAATAAATAAAAATGTAATTTAAATAATTTAATTTAAAAACAAAACTAAAGTAAGAACTATACAATAAAGCCTCTAATAAAAAATATGAACTGTATATGTAGTTCAATTACTTATAAAAAGTCTAAAATTCTGGTGTTTGCATATATATGTCATAATTTCCTTGCTATGAAAAAGGAAATGAATAATTTGCTGAATGAATAAGGATTGCCCAGAAGTCTGCCATCTGTACTCAAGGAGCAGACCTCTGGTACTAAAGTGGGTTTCTGGGTACACAGTGTGAGGTGAGACCTTATGGTGTTGACATCTTGGGAAGACTCTGTCACTGTCACACGATAGAAAAGGTTCTGTGTTGCTGAGTGTGGTTATAGAGAATCTTTTCAATACTTCTTCAAGAGGGAACTAATCAAGACCTGTCTTGAGTGGCTAATGGCTGTTGACTGAAGACAGGAGACTGAGTTAAGTAATCTAATAAGGGCCCCTATAATTCTGAGTTCCATTTCATGGGAGGGACAGCATCAAGGGATTAGCTGACAGGCAGTCTCGTAAGAATTACTGTCAGAAGCAACTCCGAATATAACCCAACATCAGTTCCTCATGCTACATGATTATGAGGTAGTACTACATACTACATGATAATGAGAAAAACATTAGCTATTTGATATTGGAGATCAAGTCAGAAAGAAGAGTGTAGAGACTAGGAGGATAGTTTGGGGTCAACATACGAGATTGATTTTGAAATATATTATTCTAAAAGTTGAGGCAAGATATGGTTAGAACTTGATGGTCAGCTTAATATAGGAGTAAATTAGAAAGAACCAATGTGTTAGGAAAGAAGAATTGGCAATATTGAGTGATGCTTGGAATGGGAGGGCTGAAAGACAAGATGTAGGTTTTTAGACTGTTTTATCAAGAGGTGTATTTTACTGAGAGATGAACTAGCACAAATCTGCTTTATTAACTTTTGAAAAAATATTTATTTATTTGGCTGCATCAGGTCTGAGTTGCGTCATGTGTGGTCTTTCATTGCAGTTCATGGGCTCTCTAGTTGTGGCTTGCAGCCTTGGTAGTTGCAGCCTGCTCGAACTTTGTTGCTCCACGGCTTAGTTCTCCATGTTCTTAGTTCTCAGTTCTCCAAACAGTGATCGAACTCAATTCCACTGCATTGCAAAGTAGATTCTTTTTTTTTTTTTTTAATTTTATTTTGCTTAACTTTACAATATTGTATTGCTTTTGCCATTCATCAAAATGAATCCGCCACAAGTATACATGTGTTCCCCATCCTGAACCCTCCTCCCTCCTCCCTCCCCATACCATCCCTCTGGGTCATCCCAGTGCACCTTCGTAACCCCTGGACCATCCCATGAATCTGCTTTAGATTCATCCTGCCTTGGCTAATATTTGGCTCCACCACATGCAAACTATGCGGCAATGGGCAAGTTACTTAACCTCTCTGAGTCTTAGTTTCCACATCTATGAAGTGAAGATAATAAAGTACCTACTTTGTAAGACACTAGTGATGGTTAAGGGAGTCAACACATGTAAAGTGTACACAAGAAGACCTGATTTAATAAATTTTAATTAGTTATATTTATGATGCATTTTGATGATAACTTTGGAAGACGGTGGAATATTTCAGAGGAGGACTAAAAGAGCTTGTCTTCAATTAATTGGAAAGTTAGAGAAAAGAGCTATGAAAACTACATTAAACTTGTCCTCAGTCTCACAATAAATGAAGACAAATATAGACCCAATAAATATGATATAAAGCAGACTATCATATGTGCTACAACAGATATAGAATAATGGAGTATGGAAAATATAATAATAATATTATATTATTATAAATAATAATTAGAGTATGGAGAATATAGTAGTCCTTAGTTGGTTGTCTCCTTAATATTCATATCCCCTTACTTTCTACAAAAACCTTTAGATTTTTCTTTGAGAAATGGTCCCTACCCCATTTCAGTGTTATGGTTTTGATGTTATCGACCCCACTCTTAATTGCATGGGCTTCCCTGGTGGCTCAGATGGTAAAGACTCTGCCTGCAATGCAGGAGACCCAGGTTTGATTCCTAGATTGGGAAGATCCCCTGGAGAAGGGAATGGTTACCCAATCCAGTATTCTTGTCTGGAAAATTCCATGGGCAGAGGAGCTTGGTGGGCTACAGTCCTTGGGGTTGCAAAGAATCAGACATGACCGAGCGACTAACACACTACCACTACCAGACTCTGATTAACCTCACCCTGTTGGCATCCTTCCTGGTCTGAATGTTTGTGTCCCCTCTCCCCAAATTAACATTTTGAAATCATAACCCCCAAAGATGATGTATGAGTAGATGGAGCCTTTGATAGGTGATTAGGTCATGAGAGTAGAGCCCTCATGAATGGGATTGAAAGTGAAAGTGAAAATGAAGTTGCTCAGCCGTGTCCGACTCTTTGCAACCCCATGGACTATAGCCTACCAGGCTCCTCCGTCCGTGGGATTTTCCAGGCAAGAGTACTGGAGTGGGTTGCCATTTCCTTCTCCAGGAGATCTCCCCAACCCAGGGACTGAACCCAGGTCTCCCACATTGTAGGCAGAGTTACCGTCTGAGCCACCAGGCAGATCTAGTGTTCTTTTAAAAGAAACCTCACAGAACTCCCCAGCCTTTTCTGCCCTGTGAGGATACAGTGAGAAACCTGCAACTCCCAAAAGGGTCCTCACCCTATCTCAGACCTCTAGCCTCCAGAATTGTAAGAAACAAATTTCTGTTGTTGGAATGCTACCCAGCCTTTGGTGTCTTGTTATTGAAATCCAAATGGTCTAAGATACTGCCTCCTTGTAACTGCTACAGGGATGAGCAAAGAAGATGCAAGAAGATTTTTGCTGAAGACAAAAAGTCTTTCTCATTTTTTTTATTTTCTCAAGAGATCCTGGCAAAGAATTTTTTGTGTATACTGTGGTATGGAGATGTACAGCAATTTTTTCTTAACAGTAAGGAAAGCCTGATGGCAGAATTGAGCAAATTATACAGAAAAATAGCAGGATGACACACTGAGATTCTAGATAAAATTATCTGAAATCTGCCCATAACTTATAGCAACATGATCTGATACATTTAATCCAGATTGAGTTGGTTTATTTCTATTGCTCACAACCCAAGGGGGCTTCCCTGGTGGCTCAACTATAAAGAACCCGCCTGCTGATAGAGGAGACATGGGTTCGATCCCTGGGTCAAGAAGATCCCCTGGAGGAGGAAAAGGCAATTGACTCTAGTATCCTTGCCTGGGAAATCTCATGGATAGAGGGGCCTAGTAGGCTACATCCACGGGGTTGGAAAGAGTTGGACATGACTTATCGACTAAACAACAATGTGCATACAATCCAAGGACTTCTGACTATTGCAGGTAGAGATTGAATAATTCAGTTGGATGGGGGTACAGCAGTAGGAGTTGAGGAGACTTCTTAGTACCTGGTTTTGAAGGGAGGCCAGCCTCCCATAGGCAGACTTTGAAATAAAGTATATTCTAAGCAAAGAGAACTAACATTGGGCAAAAGCCTGGAGACCAGAGAGTATATTGCATTGTTTTGTAAGTGATCAATGGACTCTGTATGGCTGGATATAGAGTATGTCTATGGTATACTAGAAGATAAGCTGGAAAAACAGGAAACAGGCAAAGAATGAAGCTTTGAGCACCAGGCTTAGTATTTGGGATTTTATGTTGTATGCAAGTGCCAACAGTCAAAGATAAAAGACAGATGAACCTGGTGTTTTAGGAAGATAACTTTGGCAGCAGAGTGATGGATGGATTGGAAAATTCCAGAACAAAGGCAAATGGTCATGAATCAGGGCAGTTTTTGAAGCAAAATAGGGGTTAGATGTGAGAGATATAAAGAAAGTAGACAAGATTGGTTTGGGTGGAAGAAAAAAGGCAAGGGGGGTAGCAAGGCTGCAAGGTATGGAGTACAAGCCTTTAGATGGACTCTGCGCTTGAGAAGCCTGCACGAGGCAGTGTAGGAGTGCAGAAACAAGTGTTCAGTTTTGTACACTTTGAATTTAAAAGACTGGTGGGACATACACGTGGATATATCCAGGACAGGTTGGAATTAGAGTCTGAAACTAGGGTAGATGTCAGAGCTGGAAAGCACAACTTTGCATGTTATCCCCATAAAGAAGAGAGTTGAAGGCACAAGGGAAAATGAGATTCCTGAGAAATTCATGGGAGAGGAAAAGGGATGATGGCCAAGAATGATTTGAGGATTCCCTACGTCTAGAGTTGAGCAAGGGCTTTCCTCGTAGCTCAGTCTGTAAAGAATCTGCCAGCAGTGCAGGAGACCCGGGTTCAATCCCTGGGTTGGGAAGATCCCCTGAAGAAGGAAATGGCAACCCACTCCAGTATCCTTGCCTGGAAAATCCCATGGACAAAAGAGCTAGCTGGGCTTTAGTCCATGGGGTCGCAAAGAGTTGGGCATGACTGAGTGACTAACACTTCACTTCAGAGTTGAGCAAAGGAGCTTAAGCTGATGAAAGGCATGGGCTGGAGAGGTAAGCACGTGCAGTGTAATGAGGCTCAAGCAAACAGAGAGCTTCAAGATGGGCTTGACAAAGGACTGATGTGGTTGAAGTGCTGCTGCTGCTGCTAAGTTGCTTCAGTTGTGTCCGACTCTGTTTGACCCCAGAGATGGCAGCCCATCAGGCGCCCCCTGTTCCTGGGATTCTCCAGGCAAGAATAGTGGAGTAGGTCACCATTTCCTTCTCCAATGCATGATAGTGAAAAGTGAAAGTGAAGTCGCTTAGTCGTGTCCGACTGTTTGCGACCCCATGGACTGTAGCCTACCAGGCAGCTGGGCAGAGTCAAGTCTGAGAAGAAGCTACTGTGTTTGAGAAGAGAAGATGAGGGATGGCCTTTCTCTTTCCAGAACTTGTAGATGAGGAAAGGTAAAAGCAACCAACAACCAAGTAGCCTTAGGGAGACTCAAGGTCATGGTCCTTATTCCTCAGGATAAGGAAATGTAAGTGTTTTTGTATGCAATCCAAAGATCATTGTGTCTAATATTTTCGATGTGTTGCTTTGTTACTAGACTCATTTTCTCCACATCTGGAACTTCTATTTATATTATGTGGTCAGATGCGTGAAATGACTCCCTTATGGCCTTTCATCTGCCTATAACCAGCCTGACCAATTTGGGGATGATTATCAGTTAGATCTGAAGTTATACTTTTTATTTTATTTAAAACTTTCCCTCTGTGTGAGGTGTTCCTTGCTGAGTTGTTCCACTTGGTTTTATTACGTACACCAAACAGTGACATGTGAGAAATGAATGTTCAGAAACACACGGAAAGAAAATTTTTATTTGTGCCTCAAGGGATTCCTCATCAGTGTTTTGGAAACTCTGGAAACTAAATTTATATACAAAGAACGTAAAACTTTTCTGCTTTCATTGATTAGCTCTCATTGCTGGTGAAGCAACATTACTGGGAAACACTATCTTTATTCTGTAGAAATGTGAAAAGCACTGAAAACGAATACAACTAACCTGGAAGTGGGTATATTCTTCCTGTGAGGGATGAGTGACTTATAATTATTCTCTAGGAGACAAAGCAATTGTTTTTGCACTATTGAGTTCTTTGAAAGCTTGATAAGCTTTTAAGAGAGGAGATGGCATTAATTCACTGGAAAATGGTTACAATCTGCAAAGGGCACAGACATGAAATTTGGGTCACATATTTTTTGTATAGCACATGCAAATCTTATAATGCTTTTTTTGTTACTCAAAAATAAAACTCCAATATTCACTGATTAATAAATTAAGAACTTTTTCACTCTGTGTCTGTTGGTGTTGGTTAGTTCTATTTATTTCAGTAAGTTGCTTTCTGTAAAGGTAATTGTGATGGATACCCAAGAGACACATGATTTTGAGGAGGGGAAAAAAGTGAAGAAACAAAGAAGAGCAGAAAACAAAATAATAAAAATAGTTTGAGCTTCATCAGTGTATTAAGGACAGATACACAGAGATTGTACTAGGCATTGAAAATGCAAAATAGATTTGACTTGATTCCTGCTTTTGAGGGAGAAACAGTCACACAAACATAGTCATATTATCATATATTGTGTAAGTGCTATGTGTATATAAGAAAAAGAAAGTAATTTCTTAGCTCTGTGCATAACAAAACAGTCCAAATTAACTTGTTCTAAGGCAAAGTATAAATTTAGTACAGCTTTGGATGTATTTATATTTTTATATGACTATTATATAAATGTGAATTTAAGAATGATTTGTAAGGTACATTTTATATAGCTAGCACATATAATTTGAACCCCACAGTATTTTTGACAATAGCTCCATTTAATCAGAGATAACATGATAAGTATGTAATGTACAGGGTACATTTTATTAAATAAGCATCAACATCATGCATTTCGTCATTCTTATTATACCTTAATAACCATCCTGCGAAACTCAGCTACCTGCTCAGGTAAGATTTAACCTCTGCCTGTTTCTTTGGGGAAGATCTCAGCTGAAGAAGGCAGTTGAATAAAGAACTAAACCATTACTTGGGAAGGTCATTTGAACTGAGTATTGAAGGACAAATAGAAGTCCTGGAGACTAAAGAACCCCTCCAAAACCATGGTAGAAAACAAGTGCTCCAAATGCACAAGTAATTATGTATACAGGAGTACCTGCTTTTACCTGAAGGGTAAAGTGAAGATCCAGTTGGGATGGGGTTTCTGGAGTGGGAGATGGAGAGATCTAGTGGTGTCCTTAATTCTGCCTTGACTGTTCACCCGGAGTGATTCTCCTAGTCACCCTTGGCCTTCCATCCACCCAGCAAAATGGAAGCCATCATCATGGAGAGGCTGAGGAAGCCAATGACACCTACTGACTCAGCCTCATCCCCTGAAAGAGACCAGTCCTTCAAAAAACTGTATTTGGAAGAGTGCTTCTTGTATATTTACTGTCTCTCTGCTTTGAAGTCCTGATTCCACCACTTATAGTTGTGGGACTTTGGAAAATTTCTTAAACATGCAAATCTCTTGCCCCTACTCCCATATGAAAATAGTTATAGCATCTTTTCCACTGCTGCTGCTGCTGCTGCTGCTAAGTCGCTTCAGTCGTGTCCGACTCTGTGCGACTCCATAGACGGAAGCTCACCAGGCTCCCCAGTCCCTGGGATTCTCCAGGCAAGAACACTGGAGTGGGTTGCCATTTCCTTCTCCAATGCATGAAAGTGAAAAGTGAAAGTGAAGTCGCTCAGTCGTGTCCGACTCTTAGCGACCCCATGGACTGGAGCCTACCAGGATCCTCCGTCCATGGGATTTTCCAGGCAAAAGTACTGGGGTGGGGTTATTGCCTTCCCCCTGAGTTATTGTAAATATCACAATAAGATAATTCAAGGAAAATACATGGAACATATAAAGTGCTCCACATATAAAGTGCTTATTATTTTTATTTTTAAAAAGCAATGAGTCTCTTGGCTTTTAGCCAATCATTAACTAATTGTAAGAAAACTATGCATGGATTGTTTGCAGAGAGATGAAACAACTTCTTTTCTGTTTTGGAAGACTTTGAGGAAGGCAAAGAAAATTTATTTAAGGATGATGATTTCTTATCACTCTTCTTCACTGAGAATTGCTAACTGTGCCTGCTGCCTTCATGGGATGTTGCAGCAATGAAGTGAGAGATGCAGTGAAGCATTCACAACAGTGCCTGCTCACAGAGTGTACTCAGTGAATTTTGGCTGCTATTATTATTTTCTAACATCCTTCTCTGGTGCCATGTGGATTTTCAGTTGATTATTTAAATTCTCTGTGTGCTTTCCACTTTTTAAAATTGTTACATTGATCCTTGTGTGATTTAACAAGAAACTATATGGGTGAGCTTGGGGAAGGCACATAGGCATGTATATTTATAGTAATTGAGATTTTTCCTATGCAGGTGGCAAGTAGTGAAGTCTGTTTCATAAATACATTGCAAACTCCCCAAAAGGATGGGGGGACTTTATGACTGAAACCAAACACTGATAGAAATATCCAAAGCAAGCCTGGCTTTGTGGTGAAAATTTTCTTTTTCTTGAACATACAAATATGTTTTAAATTTAAGTTAAAAATAAGTCACACAGAGAGTAAAATACACATGGGTGTGTAAGGAAGATGGATAAGGAGAGATAAAGGGTGCTCAGTGATCTCCCAGTGCATGAGTGTCATGAGTACAATGGGCTGTGAAGTCCAGCCAACATCTGGCAAGGTAGTCAGGGCTCTGGTGGGTTAGAGCAAAACAAATATTGGAAACAAATTAAGTGAAGTAAACAGGGGAAAGTGACATGCAAACATGTAATCAACAAATGGCGATAGCTGAAAAATGTAACAGCTGCTAGAAGAGACAGTTGATCTTGATTCATATATTTTATTTGTATAAGTCACACGTTCTCATTTGACAAAATGTTGTAGAAATATATGAATTAAAAAGTGCAAGTTCCCATTCATCTGCTTCTGTGCTCCAACCTTTTCCCAGAGGTAATGTCAAGATAACTGACTGTGGAAGAGTCAGTGGTATTATACAAGACCAGGCAGCACTTTGATTATAGTTAATTAAAACAGATTTTTTTTTTCAAATCATGGAAAATTTTAAATGTGTAAATGTAGAGAGAATAGTAAAATGAACCCTTTTTTACTCATCATATAGCTTCCACAGTTATTAATCTTTTGCTAGCCTTCATACTTTTTAAGACATAAAGTCCAAAATACTGGTGGTGATGGAACCAAAGTTGGCACCATGGAATGTAATTGATGCATTATGCTTTGGTGATATGAACAATTTATATTCTTTGTGCACAAAGCCCAGTGAAACAGCTGGAGATGCAGAGCACGCTGTGATTAAGTAAAATTTGCCCTGGTGGAGCTAGTGTGAGGACTGCTCATTTCTGTTCATGTTGTCTACATTTTTACCTTCTGTACCCTAGTTCCTCATGTAGTATCTAGCACATAGTAGGGGATGAGAAATTGTTGTTGAAGAAATGAGCCTGATTTGCCATTCAGATCTTAGCAACATGAAAGAGACTGAGCATTGTAGTGTAATTAATCTTTGCACAATGCTTTCTAATGGGCATTGATGCTTTTTATGTGCTAGGTGCTTGTACTTAGCAGTTGTTAAGTCATGCTTTATGTACAGTAACATTCAATTCCTGCAAAAACCCTTGGTAAAAGATACTATTATCATCTTTTAGTTTCTTAGATATGCAAGCAGTAAGTTGGTCAAGATCATGTGTAAGAGGTAGACCTGGGAGGTAAGCCCAGCCCGTAGCCTGTGTGTACTTAGCACCACTCTTGGCTCCTAAAGATGTCTGAATACCATTTATGGGAAGCTGAACACACTCGCATACTTCGAAAGGTAGTGATCTTACCTGTACTGCCTGATTAACTCACAAATCATTCCTTTGCAGCAGTGCCAGATAATGGGAGGGTACTGCACGTGGAACAGACTTAAAAAAGAAAAAAACACACTTTGTCATTTTTCATGAACACAAGGCACTTCTTTGTGCTGTGTGGGAGGGAATGTGGTAGACTGATTTCATTGAGATCCTGCCAAATTCTGGTCTTGTGGCCATCAAAGACGCATCATTTCCTCTAAGACTTCTAAGGGGGCTATTACCACGGGCCTGCAGGTTCTGGTTTGCATTCAGAGGAGACACTATCTTCTTAAGTGAGACGTGGAAAAGGAAGTGTCACGAATTGTAAATAAAGTTGAGAGAGAAGAATTGTTTGGAGATGGAGAAAAATTGCCTGCTCCAAACCAAGTTCCATCTCCCTCCCCCTTATCCAACTTTGCCAGAGTGCATCCTGTTTTCCTTGCTAAGTTTACTTGCAGGAAGAGAAGAGTTTCTTTTAAGTATACCCCTGGCCCTGACAAATAGCTCCTAGATTAAATATTAGTGTATTTATATAGTGCAACACCATGCCACTATGAACAAGAACAAGATGGAGCCCTAAGGTTTGATGTAGAATGATCTCCAAGTTTGTTTTTTTTTTTAAGTGAAAAAAGCCAACACTCAAATGGTATTTATACCAAGGCTACCCTTTGGAAAGAGGATCATGATATACCTTTATTTGCTTGGAAAAATAGGAAAGGTAAAAATGCTTGCCTCTGGGACTTCCCTGGTGGCTCTGTGGTAAAGAATCTGCCTACTAATGCAGGAGACAAGGGTTCAATCCTTGGGCCAAGAAGATCCCACATGCCTGGAGCAACTCAGCCTGTGTGCCACGACTTCTGATCCTGTGTTCTAGAGCCAGGGAGCCACAGCTACTGAGCCCACATGCCACAACTACCACAACCTTTGTGCCCTAGAGTCTGTGCTCTGCAACAGGGGAGGCCACTGCAATGAGGAACCTGTACACTGCAGCTACAGAGCAGTCTTTCTACCCTCCACTCACCGCAACTAGAGGAAGCCCACACTCAGCAGCCAAGATCCAGTGCTGCCAAAAATAAATAAATAAATATTTAAAAAATATGCTTGCCTCTGCTGGAGGAAAGGCTTTTCATTCTAAAACTTTCCATACGAAAAATAATTTTAACCATATACATGCATTACATTTCAAAGTTAAAGTATTTCAATTGTCAACCTTGCAAAGTAGAAGAGTAGATACAGTAAGGGATTCCCTGGTGGCTCAGACAGTTGGATCCCTGGGTTGGAAGATCCCATGGAGGAGGGCACGGCAACCCACTCCAGTATTCTTGCCTGGAGAATCCCATGGACTGAGGAGCCTGGCTGGCTACAGTCCCTGGTGTCGCAAAGAGTGGGACGTGACTGAGCAACTAAGCACAGCACAGCACAGATATAGTAAGCTTAAAAAAAAATAGAAGAAAAGGAAGACTTTACATTAATTGTGTATTTCAAGGAGGAGGAATTTTGGATTAGATGTAGAAATGAAATATTTCTACCTCTCCATCTTCCTGAAAGATGGTTCTTTAAGTTGTCATTTAAAAGCACCAGGGAAGTGAGAAGTTGCTGTGTAGCACTAGGAGCCCAGTCTAGCTCTCTGTGATGACCTGGAGGGATGTGATGGGGGGAGGGGAGGGAGGCTAGGCAGGGGGGCAATGTATGTATAATTACGACTGATTTGCATTGTTGTATGGCAGAAACCAACACAATATTGTAAAAAAAAATTTTAATAGGAAAAAGAAAAAAGCTCCTGGAAAGTAAGAGATGGAGGGATCTAGAAGATCCTTAAATAGGATCTTAAATATGAAATTAGAGGACATGTGCTGTCACTTCCCAGGTTTGGGGAGAAATGGAGAGAAAAGAATACATGTGGTTAGAAAGGAATCCGAGTTCTCCTCTAACAGAGCCGCGAGGAGTCTACACCTGCCCAGAGAACGAGAGGTTTGGCACAGACCGTTCCGGGTGCCCAGGGTCGGGAGCTTTGCTTCATTGCCCCTTCAGTGAAGTCCACTGCTGCTGGCCGGCCTCCTTCCCCTCTGCCTAAGGGGATCCTGTCTGGAATCTGTGCTCGAGAAGGCCCGGGAAGCGTCACGCTAGAGACTCCTGGTCAGGCCACACGGTGGACAAAAGCTCCTTTTCAAGGAGACACTCACACACGAACAAGGTACGCCAGAGCCCTGGGTACCTCCAGCTCCCAGGAGGCCCGAGATAGGTTTTTGGTGAAAGGTAGGTACGGGGGAGGGTCTCAGATTTAAATGCTTTAGGGGGCGAGACAGGTAACTTGAGAACGTTCGCAGCCATCAGGTGTAAGAGGAAATAGTGGGAACTTTGGGGAACTGGGCAAGTGAATATTCGGACTAAACGCATTCAGATTCAGATTCTTAAACTACAGCTGTGCAGGCCAAACAAAACACTCTGGAGTCTGGCGGGAGTCACCACCAGGTTGCGATCCTGCGTTCGCCTCGGCTCAGTATCCGATTCTCCCGGGTTGCTTCAACCTGCCGCTGAGCCTCGGCCCGTCCCCCAGCCACTTCGGGCGTGCGCGGAGCCAAGATTGTCCCAAACTTTGGCGCGCCTCTGCATGTCCCTCGCCGGTCTCCCGGTGTTGCTCCCCAATATCTCGGGGGTTTGGGGGAGGCAGTGACCAACTAATCTTGGAGTGCCTCAGAACCCATTGCGGGCTATATTTTCTTTCTGCCAGATATGGGGTTGTTGCAGCCGGGACGTTCTCCCTTGGGCCACTCGGGGCCAGACGCAGTCGTGGGCAAGTGGAGGAGATGCAGAGATGGAGTGGGCGTGGGAAAGCACCGGATCCACGCACCGAACCCGGCTGAGAGGCGGGGCTGGTCTCTAAGGGAAGCCCCGCCCTGCATAGCCCCGCCCCCGCGCTCTAGAGTTTCTGCTCTGGCTCCCACCCAGCACTGAGTCCCAGGACTCCGAGAAAGCCGGAGGTGTATGGTTGCGTTTCCTCTGCCCGCGCGAGGCATCACTTGCGCGCCACGGAAAGCCAGGAGCTGTCCGGCAGCCGGGATCATCCTCTCCGACTGGCACCGCAGACGCTCCTGCAGCCGCGGCCGGAGCTGGGGCACCCTCGCCCTGAGCGCCCCGAAGCCCTGCGCGGCTGCGCACGGTCCATCTCCGCGCCTTTTTCGCGGAGCAGGACCAGAAAGAGAACGGGAGCCTGATTTCTGGGCATTGCGCCCGGCGCGAGGTGCGGGATGGAGAGCAAGGCGCTGCTGGCCCTTGCTCTGTGGCTCTGCGTGGAGACCCGGGCTGCCTCTGTGGGTAAGGAGCCCACTCCCTAGAGAGAAAACGGAGAGATCGGGTGCGGGCGGAGAGATAGGGATGAGGAGAGGACCTGGAAGCTGGACCTAATCGGGACTGATAGAGCTGGAGAGGTGAAAGTGACTTGACACTTTGTGTTCTTTCTTTTACCAAAGAGGAAACTGAAGCTCAGTGACTGACCCAAGTTTACACAGAAAGTTGGTAGTCTCTTGAGCCTAGTTTCATCTCCACGACTCTGTTTTCCGACAGGGACCTGGGCTGGAGAGTGTCCTGCAGAAGCCGATACACCCTCCGGCTCTTGGGAGGCGGGAGTGGGAAGGCGCCCCGGGCTGGCAGGCAGGAGGTGCCCCCGCAGGCGGGAACAGGCAGTGAAACCTTGTCCGGTTGCGCGCACCATCCACGCCCGAGCGCGGGGAAGGAAGCCCTCTGGGAGCCTGGAGCCAGCTTGGCCGGAGGGCACCGTGCGCTCAGCTCTGCCTCTGTAGTAGTCGAAGCGGGACCCTGGTCTGATGGTTGGATGTTCCTTTTTGGTTCGAGCTCATCTATACACACCCACTGTATGAAGCGGAGTCCAGAGGAGAGCGAAACGTTTTCTTCTTCCTGGTGCAAGACAGCACTCTCTTTGCGGAGAGAAAGGAGAATGGGGCCTTGGACCCGGGGCTGTGACAGCTTCCGAAAGTGTCTCCAAGTAATAGACACCTTCTTACTGTAAAACAGTTTAACATCTTTCAGAGCGCTTTGGTCTTTTGGGTAACCACATGGTCAGAAGTTGACGTTCTGAAAACTCTGAGCGATTTGGTACCTAGATTGGGTGCCACTCGCCACTCTCCTTGCCGTCTAAAATTTCTCTCCTTCAAGATTAGGAACACACATGCCCTTGTTGCAATAAATTTCCTTTCTCTCTCTCCCTTCTCCCCCTTTCCCTCAACCCCGCCTTTCTCTCTCATCTCTCTGTAGCCAGTTTGTTGGTTTCCAGATTTCCACTCTTCCAAGGGCCAGAAGGAAGAGGGTGAAAAAGCAAAAAAAAAAAAAAAAAGGCATAATTCAGGGGAAACTTCTTATAAAATTAAAATTCCTTATAAATTAAAGAATCACCTTTTTTTTTTTTAGGACACTCACATGCATATACAGTAACAGGATCATCTGTCTGTAGTTACTGAATTTTCTTATTAATGACTTGATTCATCCATGCCAGCTCTATCAGGGACACTCATTTGTCCCTGACAAGATCTCTCTCTGCCTCCCTTTAGGGGGAGAGAGTGAAGTTCTGGAACTTGTGGTTTGTTCTGTATTCCCCAAAGATGTGAGTTGCTTTTAAGCCCAGGGTGTTCCATAGCACAGCAGTAGAAACTGTAATCTGGTTGCCCTGAATATAATGATGAGGTTGCCCTTTTGGAGTGTGTGACATGCTTAATTGGATTGGGCTATAATTGATGCCATCAAATTTTAGAGACAGAGGCACTGTTGTTTTTCCTTCCTGTCTTTGAGCTGGAAGGGTAATAGTGCACAAATGAATTAATTTTGGTTATGGGATTTGAACATAGAAGAGCTTTTTATTGAGTAGCAGTGTATGTACTTCTTAGAGTTATTTCTTTAGAACTTTCTGAAAAGCAGAACTCAAACTTGCCAATGAAAATGAATGAAGCTTATTAGAGCAAAAAGAAATTGAGTGTTGGTCTACATGTATGAATTTGAAGTTATCATTATTGATAGCCTTGTAGAATAGTTTTTTTGTTGGAGATATGTCTCTAGAATAGTATGATGTTGTTTTGGTTCCCTATGAATGGATAACTTTTTATTTTAACATAGGAAAGTGTGTCCAGAGTGTGTGATAATCTGTGGAGGTGATTTACCAGAGATTTTCAAGAATGTTTTATTTTGGTGATGGTGGGAGCATAGCTTATTTAGAGCTTAGTCTTTACTACCATTTTTTTTTTTCTTTTGTGAATATGCACAAATAATGAATTGTTTCTCATTTGGGTCATCATGTGAATTGTATTAAGTTACTGTTTTTGACACGTTTCTCAACTGAGCGTTTCTCAGTCACACTTGATATCTGTGCTCATCCAAATGAATTGTTTTTATTCCTTTTCTTAGATGCAGCGGGGCTCGATTATTGGAAGACTTTTCTTTTGCTTTTAAACATTTTGCTTTACTGTTTGTCTGCTTTGGGGGTGGTTATTTCCTTCATGTTGAAAAGTGCTCTGCTGATTAACTGAACATGACCCCCTAGACCACAGCTATCCAAGAGTGGCCCATCGACCATGTGTGCCTGCCTCACCTGAAATGCTTGTTAAAAGGCAGATTTGTAGGCCTAGTCATATTGTGATACATGCTAAAGTTTAAGACTGCTGCCCCCGAGACATGTCAGGTCCAATGCCTATTAGCTTCTGAGATTTACTGATATAACAATTCCCAGTTTTTAAAATAAAATTTGATATTAAGCAACAAATCTACTAACAACGTATTTTGCACATCTGAATGAGTGTATGAGAACACGTGTGATCAGTTGTTAGTTTTGCCTGCAGCTGTTCACTCTGGGGTCCACAGAGTCAGTGCTCTGCACATTTACACTAAATATTTGCTCATACTTGTTTATTCATACATTTTCATATTTGCTAATACTCTTTTATTTGCCCAACGATGTGAATCCCAGTTTAGGCTTATAGAGTCATTTGTTCTTAGTGGATGTGAGTTAAGGGTCATATGAAACTTGGGGGCTTACCTAGCATCAATCACTTTTTAAGGTGGTGTTTTGAAAATCTGGATATCAATTAAGACCCTAGCATGGTGGACAGTTTTTCTTTCTCTGATGCTTTTTTTTTAACACCTGGTAGCTCTTTGCATTTAGTTGGCATTGAACTCAGTTTTCTTGCTGTGGAGTGACCCATGGCAAGTAAACTGTGTGGTATGTTTAGGTAGACACTTTTCCTGTGTTCCAAGCCTGGTGTCAGAACAGGCTCAACACTTTGATCAATAAGTTGAGATTCCCCACTTGCAATTCATTAGCATTATCCTTTTTAAAGTCCTGTTCTCTAAGGAAAAGTACATGCATATTATATGACATTGGAAAATGTTTCTTTTCTCAATTCCTCTTACCTAGTTTTAATGTATGATCCTTCAACCTTGGCAGTTCAGTTACCAGAGTAAGTGCATTAGAAAATTGATAAAGGAAAATAAGACAAGGTCATGGACATTTCCCACCAAAGTACATTGATGAACTATGTAGAATTTGCTCTATGTAGTACTCAGTAATCAGCCGTTTGGTCAAATGTGTGCGTCCTCTGTTTTACAAAAAATGTCAGTGGGTCCTTTCCCAAAGGAGTGAGGTCATCAGATGAAGGTTCATTTGGTTTCAATGTCCCATATCCTTTTGTAAGACCTTGAAGTTGGCAGTGCAGGAAAACAGGAACTCCACCCTCGCTGCATGAATTGCAGAACTGTTGTGTTGGTTTATGACCATCTGCCCATTCTTCCTGTTATGACACAGCTTGTGAACTTTTACTGGGAATGGTGAAAAGTAAATTCACAAGTTTTACACAATGAACTGCTGAAGAGGCCTTTTAAAGTATAGAGTGTGCATTGTTTATGGAAGGTGTTTCCTATTGGCCCTGACTCAGTGGCAATTGCATTCATTTATTTAATTTGTTTCTAGGTTTTTCTAGTGTTTCCCTTGATCCACCCAGGCTCAGCATCCAAAAAGACATACTTACAATTATGGCTAACACAACGCTTCAGATTACTTGCAGGTAAGGATTTCTTTTAGATTCAGATTTCCTGTGTCAAATATCTCATTGTTTATTAAAGAAAAAATAATCTTCATACAGCAGAATTGTAATAGAGTCATTGTAATTGTTTATAAGTAGTGCGGTTTCTAAGAACTAAGGTAATAATGAAAACATGAGAAAGGTCTTCTCCCCAAAATTGTGTGCAATTTTACTGGTATTTTCCCCCTACAATCCTTTACCAACACACACACACCCTACTAACCATTACTGATAGCACCTAGCATGTGGTATGTTATATATACTCTATCAGTGTTGAATAAATAAATGAAATCAAGGATGTACCCTAAGAGTTAAAGAAGTTTGGGGACATATTTGTTATGCTCAGCATGGCTCTTGGACATCTGTTTAAAATTTTTCAAGAACTTTATTTTATGATAAAATTCTGACTGTAGTAGCAATTTAATATTCAGTCATTAATATTACTGAGTGAATCTCATGCTGTGGCTTGAGGTTCTGACATGTCTGTCATTCACCAGCTAGCAAGAAGTCATGCTCTTGATTCTTGCTCACTGGGGAAATAGGTCATCTTGACAAGAAAAAGAGGCTTTTAAATTTTGCCTTCCAGCCCCTACCTCAGGAAGAAAAGTAAGAGACCTTTGGGTTTAATGTAGTGATTATGCTTGTCAGACCCAGAGGCTTCTTGGGACCAGTGTGCATTTGGCAGAAATGATGGGTGGAGGCGACCTTGCCCTCTGAGAAGAGTGCTGAGGGTCCACAAAGAACCATGGGGCGCTTGTTGCCATTGTTTCTGCGTGATAAACGCGAAGTGTTCAGCACGGTGACACCGATCTATTTTAGCTTGCCGAGTGTAATGGATACTCTAGTCCCCTTATCAAGGGTAGGTCACCAATACCCAGCCCTTGGGGAAAAAACATAGGAAGAGGTGCTGTTGGCCTAGCTTTGCTATTTCAAGATGCATTTCTCCATAGATTTTCCTCCTAACCACCCTTGACAAGAAAGGTTATTTAAACCCCCTGAGATTCTGTACTCCCTTTATGTCGTGAAAAAAATGATAGAGTATGTTAAAAGTAACTTCATTAATGTCGCTGCAACTTGATGTCAGGTTCGCTAAAGAAGGTTCAGTAATGTTACATTTGTCTTCACGTTGACTGTCTTCTTTGGGGCTTTGCAGAGAAATTCTGCAGTGAAAGTAGTCTGTGTTTTAATGGTGCCCTTTCAACGTCCTGTGAGGCCCTTAGACAGTTGCATTCCCTTCCACCCTAACCTCACCTCTTACTCTCCTGACTGCCCACTCTTCTGTAGCTACTCTGGGTTCCTTGCCATTCTCCTAACACTCCAGATAGGAATCCACTCCAGGGCCTTGACATTGCTGTTCCCTTTGCCTGAAGCTCTCTCCCCCACAATATACATACAGCCCACTTCACCAAGTTGCCTCCCTCCAGAACTAGCTCTTAACTTGTTTCTTTGCATCTTCTAAATTTTCTTCATAGTACTTATCACTACCGTTTATACAATATATTTTATTCACTTTTTGAATGTTTTAGCTTCATTGAAGTTTATTTACTTTTTTTTTTTTTTTGCCTGTGTCTTCCAGTTAGACTGAGATTCCACGAAGGCATTGATTTTAGTTTGGTTTGTTCACTGCTGTATTCTCAGTCTTTTCCAATGTTTGGCATATAGCACATGCTTAATAAATATTTGTTGAATGAATGAATGAGTTAATTTATGAAATTAAGACTCTGCCTTTTTGTCCTATTGTCCATAATATCCCGTCATCACAGGCTAAAGGTTGTGAATCTGTTGAGGAGTTTGTATAAGTTGGAGAACTAAACCTTCTATTTTCTTGGAAACAGCCTCGTAGGCATTTCACTTAAATACTTGCTTGGAATGAATTTTTCAGGGGTCACAGGGACTTGCACTGGCTCTGGCCCAACAATCAGAGCAGCTCTGAGAAAAGAGTGGAGGTCACAGATTGCAGTGATGGCTTCTTCTGTAAGATGCTCACAATTTCAGAAGTGATTGGAAATGATACTGGAGCCTACAAGTGCTTCTACCAGGACACTGACGTGGGCTCCGTTGTTTATGTGTACGTTCAAGGTGAGTGGTTAAATGCAGTTCACTTCTCAAGTTGATTTATCAGTTACAAAGCACAATAGGTGCACAGAAGAATTGAGGACAACAAAGGCTCACTCTGAAGGCTGTCAGCCAACAGGAATCCATAGAATTCCTCTCTCCTAAGACCTCCTCTCAGAGAAGGCAATGGCACCCCACTCCAGTACTCTTGCCTGGAAGATCCCATGGGCAGAGGAGTCTGGTAGGCTGCAGTCCATGGGGTCGCTCAGAGTGGGACACGACTGAGTGACTTCACTTTCACTTCTCACTTTCATGCATTGGAGAAGGAAATGGCAACCCACTCCAGTGTTCTTGCCCGGAGAATTCCAGGGATAGGGGAGCCTGGTGGGCTGCCATCTATGGGGTCACACAGAGTCGGACACAACTGAAGTGACTTAGCAGCAGCAGCAGCAGCAAGGCCTCCTTTGAGGACAAGATTCAGTGATTTGTTCTGCAGCTTGGGCCCTGTTACACCTCTTTTACCCAATTAGTTCAGTTCTGATCTTTGTTTCTAAGGGAAGTCTGTGTTTGCAACTGGCAATGGAGATTTATAAGAAGCCTTCTGATGTTTGAGGGGAAAAAACCCTGAAATCCTTGAAAAAGAAGATTCAGGGATGAATTATGGAGCAGTTTCTGTGGAGAGATAGGTTATCTACAGCAGATTCAGAGATTTCCCCAAGAATGCACAGGGAATCAGCCAAGGGCTCTGAAGCTTTTTTGTTCATAAGAACTTTTTTCCCCCTCTTACACTTTATGAAAAACAAGTTTCCATACACTCACGCAAATGAAGACACTGACTCAAAGAGCCTTCTGAAGACAGGATTTCTTTCCTTTGCTTGTGTGGTCTGAGATCTTGGATAACATGCCCTGTTATCCAATACATGTCATGTGTATTTAGTATTTATTTATTTATTTTTTAATATAAATTTATTTTAATTGGAGGTTAATTACTTTACAATATTGTATTGGTTTTGCCATACATCAACACAAATCTGCCACAGGTATACACATGCATTTAGTATTTATAATCTGAATTATTCTTTCCTTTGTGTTTCAAAAATCTTATATTAACTTAATTTTCCTGGGAAAACTGACTTAACTAGTGAGATACCAATCATGTAACTTTGGTGAGTGTTAACTGTATAGTATAGTATTTTGCTTAGATATACTAAATATTTTTCTTTTCAGCAAAGATGAACTAAATTTTATTTATACATTTGTATACCTCTATATATCCCAGAGAATCTGAGGCAGGTGAGGATGGCTTAGACTTTTTTCCAGAAGCATCTTTTACAGAACAGGGATTTCATCAGCTTTGGAAAGCAAACTTGCATATTGCCATTTACATTTCAGTAGTGCAATATGGTCAGTGCAGTGGAGGACCATCAGGTAATGTATGTCACTCCTGGATTGCACAATATTTGAGAATTACTTTTGTGCAGGGTAAGCACAATCCAGGATAGATTCTGTGTCCTCCTCCCTTCTGCAGAAGTTGAAAGAGACAAGGCTCAGATCTTTGAGAATTTCTGGCTCCTTTTGATCTGGCAGTCTTGGGAGATCAGGCTTTCTCAGAAGATTGCAAGGATTTCCTGCTTTCGGGCTGTCTGGAAATACTACTAGGATGAACCTCTCCCATAATATCTCGTTATTTCCTTCTCCCCAAGTCAGGAAACCTGGAGACATGCGAAAATTCATTTCATGAGTTCCAGTAAATATTTTATTTTGAGAGGATGGGTGGTTGTTTGGGTTTCTTTTGTTTATTTCCTTTTTGGGGGCTACTGAAATAGAATTGATTTACTGAATAGCTTTAGTCTTACGTCAAGGGGTTAATTTAGCTTCCAAAGACTTGCTCTATAAGCAAGCTATGTAATATTTCATAGCGTGTAGCTGAAAGATAGGTAATACTAAGAAGTAGCCATCTCCTGCACTGTTTATTTGTACACTGCTTGTCTTTGAGAATACCATCAAATTCTACTTCCTGTCTAAGCCTAGTGTTCTAGGAGGTGAGTTGTCCAAGATTTTGGTCATGAAGTTTAACAATGGAAAAGAAAACATTGAAGTATTCCCTGTGGATAGTCCTTTAATATCCCCTCTGGTCCCCACCTTACTTCCTTAGTCTTCTGACCCCATTCCCTCCAGCAATGATGGAGCCAGGAAGTGGGTCTTGGCCTCGTAAGATAATGGCTGTGGCATGTGGTGGCCTGGATTGGCTGCCTTTCTGTGTTTTCCAGCTGGGAAGGAAATCAAACTTCTGCTGTTGCAGGGAATTAGCTGCTTTCCCCCCTTTGGTTTAATTAACTCTTTCTTCACTTGCACCAGTGACCTTGAAGAGCTGTGAAAATGCTTGGTCAGGTGTATTGGGGGTATTGGTATGACCCATTATCTCTCAGAGATTTCAAGCATGATTTTACCCCAACTCTGTCTCTAGGGAAAGGAGTGGTTTCCCAGCAGCATATTAACATCATCCAATCAATGTTTGAACAGCATTAAAATCTCTTGTTTTTTTTCTCAGTCTTTGCCATGATGGTTTTTCATGTTTTGGTCGCTGAAAATATTAATGACTACTGAATCTTAAGCTAGATGCAGTAACTATTAAACATTAACTTATACAGAATCTTATATTTACTCTTCACAATTTTAAAATACATAAGCTTTCTCTTGAATTGAATTAAAAATGGTCAGTTATTTCTTTATTTTAAAGATCCTTTGGGAGCCATTAATCTGCTTTCATGACACATTATTTGCTTAAAGAGAAAAAAATGTGAATTTTTTTAATATTAATAAAATTCGATAGGCAAACTATACAGATTTAACTTTAAATCTACTTTAAAATGTATGTATATGAGAGATGTATAATGTATATGAAAATGTTTATGAAAATAAAGACATGCACTCTTTCACTTTGAAAAAACTGTAGTGATCAATCTGCCAGATTTCTACCAGACGACCTACCTGCAGATTTCCTTGCCTAGTGAGAAATATCTTTCCCAGTCATTCACTTCTCTAGTTAGGGTTTATGAACCTGAAAGATGACCAGCTTTTCTAGTAAATGCCATTAATGAATGAAATTACATTCTCATCTAGATTACAGATCTCCGTTTATTGCTTCTGTTAGCGACCAGCATGAAGTTGTGTACATCACTGAGAACAAAAACAAAACTGTGGTGATTCCATGTCTGGGGACTGTTTCAGACCTCAATGTGTCACTCTGTGCAGTAAGTTACATCTTCTTCCATCATCTCTTACCTTTAATTTTTAGCTAATATTAAGATGGTTAGCCTGTTTATATTGTAATTATATATATTATATATTGTATATATTATATAACATTAGAATCAACAATGAATTTTAAAGGAAATTTTAGAAAGGGTCAATATGACAATAAATAAAACCAATTTGTAATCTTAAGATGAATTCTTTAGTGTTCATGGTTTTTACTTTTGGATAACACAATTAAATATTTGATATTTCTTTTTCTACCCAGAGGTATCCAGAAAAAAGATTTGTTCCTGATGGTAACAGAATTTCCTGGGACAGCAAGAAAGGCTTCAGTATTCCCAGCTATATGATCAGTTACGCTGGCGTGGTCTTCTGCGAAGCAAAAATCAATGATGAAAGTTACCAGTCTATTATGTACATAATTGTGGTTATAGGTAAGAGGACAATTCCTTTTTAATATTTAATATTAGATAATAAAAATTAGCTTTTTATATTAAGATCCTGGAAGACAAAAGATATTGAGAAATATATTAATTCAAGATTTAGTGTTAAGCAGTTCATTACATCCCCTCTTTCTCTATCCAATAAACCTATGTGCTGCTGCTGGTAAGTCACTTCAGTTGTGTTCGACTCTGTGCGAGCCCATAGACGGCAGCTCACCAGGCTCCCCAGTCCCTGGAATTCTCCAGGCAAGAACACTGGAGTGGGTCGCCATTTCCTTCTCCAAACCTATATTCAATCGAGGTTTTTCTCCTTTCTTATCAGGAGCAAGGATTAATAAGAGTTCTATTATAGGAGCATATTTTATGAAAATTCAATGTTCCAAGCATTGCTTGGCATCAGTTCTTTTAAGTATACCTATTTTATGGGAAGTTCAGTAACTTTCTAAAGCTGGCCCCAGTGACTATTGACTTCTCAGATTTTACTGCTTTTCTATCCACTGGGCTACAACACATTGGAAATCCCTTTAGAGCTGCTTTGTGAATCTCTGTAGGCCATTTTTCCTGGGAGTTCCCAAGGTTTGGGGAGGCCCTCAGGGGAAAATGATGTGATACATTTTGAAGTTGCTTCATTTCTGAAAAAATGTGAGCCAAGTTATAGATTTGGTTTCCCTCTCACTTTCTCTTTTTCCAATTTACTTGCTCCAGGGTACAAGATTTATGATGTGGTTCTGAGCCCCCCTCACGGAGTCGAGCTGTCTGTTGGAGAGAAGCTCATCTTAAACTGTACGGCAAGAACTGAGCTAAATGTGGGGATCGACTTCCACTGGGAATACCCTTCTTTGAAGGTAACACTAATAACTCAAAGCCAGACCTCCAAATACTTTGATAATAAGTTCCACCGAAGTTTGATTGAGAGAGACAGGGACCTGTTTAGCCAGATAAAGTTGAAGGGCCTTAGCTCACACTAACACACACACGCATACACATACATTTTAAAAGAACTACAGGACATACAGCACCCATAGAAGGAAAGAGGCAAAATCAAGAACTCTGTCCAAGCTGTGAAGATTAGTTTTCTTTTGATGATTATGTCTTTCCAGTTTGCATTATTCCTCTGTTCTCCACAGTCCTTGATCTATTTTCCCTTTAAGGAAATTTTTTGCAAGAAGTGGCATGAGACATTCTTCTCCTTAGACTGTGGTCATATTTCCTTGTGTTTCTGCAGTTTATATTTCTCTCATTCCTGTTATGTGAGGTTTTAAACTTCCTAATTCAGTTGATTCTATTTATTTCTCCTGAAACCAAATGTAATTGTCATCTGCATAATGTTAAAAGTTCAGAAGTCTCTATTATTAGCATTAAATAGTGTTCACCAAGGGCCAAGACTTTTGTCCATATCTAGAAGCTATTGGGGAATGTTATGCTGGCCTTTGAAAGTTCAGTAACCTCTTTTTCAGCATCAGCATAAAAAACTTATAAATCGAGACCTAAAAACCCAGTCTGGGACTGAAATGAAGAAGTTTTTGAGCACCTTGACTATAGATGGTGTAACCCGAAGTGACCAGGGGTGGTATGTCTGTGCAGCTTCCAGTGGGCTGATGACCAAGAAGAACAGCACGTTCGTCCGGGTACACGGTAAGCTAAGCGAAGATTGCCTTCGGAATTATGCTGTGCCTTGAAAAGTGAGATAATTGAAATACGTTTAGGTCAGCTAGTAAATCCTATTTTGTTCATTCAGAAGATGTTTTTGAGCTCTTGCTAGGACCTCAGGGTCAAGAACATAGCTTGGGTTCAGAGCTCAGCTTTAGAGCTGAAATGAGCTGATGTAGTTAGTGCTCACTAAATATTACTTGTTGTTGCTGCTCTTCTTATTATCACTATAATAAGCAGAGGGTTTTTATCTAAGATCATTTTACAAGTTTTGTTCAATTACAAGGCTGAGAGGCTTCTTTCAATTGCAAGCATAAGCCTTGTAATTGGTGAAAGCTATATTTAGTTTCTGTGGGGCTTTGAGAAAATAACTTAATTTCCCATTTATTATCTTTCACTCACATAAATGTCAGTTTAGATGATAATTTGTATGACATCTAACTTACAGGCCTTCGTAAGAGTTTGGATTTTATAGTAGGGGAATGCAAGACGGGTTTTGAGCAGAGAGAGACATGCTCTGGCTTATGGTTTTATAGGATCACTATGTAAGTTTTTTTTTTCTAATGTGAAATACTCTAGGGAAGTAAGGGCAGAAGTAGAGAGGCTAGTTAGAAGGCTAATTGCAGTAATCCAGGTGAACGATGAATGAGTGGCCTGGACAAGATTGGTGGAAGTGGAGGTGGTGAGAGGTTAACTGATTCTGGATATAATTTTGAAGATAGAGCCAATAGCATCTGCCTGTTGGTTCCCTGCCTGTGGGATGTAGAGAAAAGAATTAGAAGGTGACCTCTGAGTTTTTAGTGTGAGCAACTGAGTGAATGGTAGTTTTCTGAACCGAGATAAGGAAGGTAAGGAGGGGAGTAAGATTTGGGTACCCAGGGTTTGGTGGCTTCATTTGTAGATGCCCATTAAACATCCAAGTGGAAACGTTAATATATTAACCTAGATCCCAGAGAAGTTGGGGCAGGAGATGCAAATTTAGGAGGAATGTAATTGACAAGAAGAAGTGTCGATAGAAAGAAGAGGTCTGAGACCTGAGTCCTGGTGTACATGGGGTTATGTATAGGGTGTGAAGGGACCAGAGGATAAGGAGCGCCCAAGGGTTCCTGGGGGACGTAGAGAAAGCTTCACAGAGAAGCAAATGCTTGGACTGAATGAGATTGGAGTGCTCAGTAGGCTTGCAGAGCAGACTGGGGGAGAGATAAAAGCTAGAGACCAGGGGTGAGAGAGAAGCTGGACTGGGATGTGTAGGAGTGTTGGAACCGCAGAGACTCAGACCCACAGTTTTTGACTCTTCACTTGAAACTCTTCTTAGAAATGGCCATTTCTAAGAAGTTGCCATCTATGAGAAAAATTATCTTTATTTTCTTCCAGAAAAGCCTTTTGTTGCTTTCAGTAGTGGCATGGAATCCTTGGTGGAAGTCACCGTGGGGGAACGTGTCAGAGTTCCTGTCAAGTACCTTGGTTACCCTCCTCCAGAAATAAAATGGTAATGACTGGAAATAAATGCAGAGCCTTGTGCCACATGAAAGCAGATCCTCAGACTGGACTAATTCCTGGAATTTTTTCCCCATAGGTATAAAAATGGAAGACCCATTGAGTCCAATCACACAGTTAAAGTGGGGCATGTGCTGACTATTATGGAAGTGAGTGAGAAAGATACAGGAAATTACACTGTCATTCTTACCAATCCCATTTCAAAGGAGAAGCAGAGCCACATGGTATCTCTGGTGGTGAATGGTAAGTCCATTCAGTTTTCCTTCTCTGCCTCCGTTCTATTACAAATAATTCAATGATGCCCTCCTGAGCAGCTGGGCACCTCTGCCTCACTGGCATCATGAGTAGGCTCCTGTGTATAAAAATGATCCAGAACAGTGTGGCTTGAAACGAGGTGGCAGCAGTGTGCTTTGGACATGTTTGCTTATGACGCCAGATGATCGAACCTTGGTCAAATGTGAGACTAAAGTAGATGGTTCAGCCCATGGCTAAATACTGTGGAATAAAAGTGCTAGCAGGGACAGTCCTCAGGCTCAATTGCAGTACCTTTGAATTGTGCTTCTGGCACGCAAATGTTTAAGATTCTTCTTGAATTTTGTAGGAAATTTCTAGTTTGAATCAGGGTTGATGTATCAGTGATGCACAAGTAGTTCCAATACAGAAAGCTTTTCTAGATGGACATTGGTTGGACGTGTTTTAATCTTTTTTTCCAACAGAAGTCTGGGACCTGACTCTGAGGCTGTAAAGGGGAGATATTAAATTTTGGATTTAAGGATAATTTGAACTTTATTTTTCCAACCTGTAAGATGCTTATTTATAATAAGTCTTCTGGGTGAGAAGGTCATCATGGTTAAGCAAATGCAAGAGATGCTAAGTTGATGGACATTGTGTATTGCCATCTTCTAGTGGGAGAAGGCAGAAAGACAGAGTAGCCGAGGTTTAACAAACATTTGACTAACGCACCCCTTCCCCATACATCCATTAATATCTTGCTCCAGACACAGGTTGGGAAATACCTGTCTGTTGTAATTCTTTATGCTTTCTACTGGCGTAGCAGATTAAAACTTCAGAACCTTCTCATGTGATATTAAAGTGCTTCCTTATATATCCTGCCGTGCTCTGTATGTCTCCTGAGCTTGGCTTCATTTCTTTTCTGGGACATCAGCTTCAAGGAGTATTTTAAAGAAACAGGTTCCAGAAATATCATTTAGGAGCCAGTTGGATATAGGGGTTTGGGAGCGGAGAGAAGCTGAAAAGCTGGTAGGAAGGGTGGGAAGAAGGAAATGAACAAGAAATAAATATGTAAGAATGGACATGAATAACCATCTCATTCATCCAGGAAGTCATTCCACATTTGATTCACCCTAGCATTTACCCTCCTCTCTAAAACAAGCATTAAAAAGAAGTCAAGTTTTAAAAGTATAATCTTGGGCCTTAAGTTGGAAGTGATGAGAAGATAGTTTCACATTAATGACTTTGGAGCCAAAAACAGAAAAAAGGGAAAGAAGGCAGTCAGGCAGGGAAGGAATGGAGGGAGGAAGGCAAGAAGATAGGAAAGGACAAGAGAGAGGAAGGAAGGCAGGAAGGTGAAGAAGGAGGGAGAGATGGAGAGGGAGGCAGGGTAGGTGACCTTGTCAAGTCATTTCACTTTTAAATTTTTCTCATGTGTAAAGTGGAGAACAATAATAGTGGCTGTGAGGATTAAGTGAATAAATGGTGTAAAGCACTTAGAACAATGCTCAGCACATAATACATCTGCTTACTGTATTGTTCACAACTACAGTATTTTCTTTCTGGAGGCTTGCCCAGTCTTGTGAAATTGGAAGGGCGAGGAGAGCTCTCCCGCTGATGCAGATGAGAAAAGCGAGTCATAGGGCAGTGAGACTGGCACAAAGTCACCCAACTTACTAGTTTATTATTATTATCATGAGTATCACTAGAAGTCAGGTGTCCTGTTTCCAAGTCTAATTGTTCTTTGAAAAAGCAAACGGGGGCAAAAATCCTATGCTTGGCAAAACATAGGCTTTGGGTGCTGCAAATTGCAACTTTCCACTCCTCCAAGCTGATTGACAGTTCAAAAGTTGTCTTTCTCATCTCCAGTCCCACCTCAGATTGGTGAGAAATCTCTGCTGTCTCCCGTGGACTCTTACCAGTATGGCACTTCCCAAACGCTGACGTGCACGGTTTACGCTGTTCCTCCCCCAAGTCACATTCGCTGGTACTGGCAGCTGGAGACCGAGTGCACCTACCAGCCCACGTGAGTAGGACCACGTCCTTTGCCCCTGCTGTTTTGCACTTAAAAAAAATTATTTATTTGTTTTATTCATTAGATTTCATGTGTAGGTGATAACAGACAGTATTTGTTTTTGTCTGGCTTACCTCACTTACCATGATAATCTCTAGGTCCACCCGTGTTGCTCCAAATGGCATCATTTCATTCTTTTATATGGCAGAGTAGTACTCTGTTGCAAATATGTACCACAACTTCTTTATCCACTGTTCTGTTGGTGGACATAGCCGTGCTATGATACGATTCTATTCTAAGCCAAGAAGGCCATCTCTGAGGTTATTGGGCAGCACCCAAGGCCATCTCAAGCAGTACTGTTCATCTCCTTCCATCTTTCTCTGTGCTATGTCCTTAGGAGATGTCATTCCTTGGGGTATCCTGCTTTGAGATTAGCTCTCTCTAATTAGCCCTTATGTCTGCCTCTCTGAATGCAGTTTCTTTGCCACTTTGTTAATTGCCAGGCCTTGGTTTTTCTTCCTATGCCAATCAGCCAGTGAATACCCCAATCTCCTTATCTGTGAGAAGGTCCATCTCAGAGGAAGTGCTGATGTTTGCAAGGGAGTGATAGACCTCAGAGTCTCAGGCCCGGCTTATCAGGTCCTAACACACAAGTCCAGACATCCTTAGGAAAAACAGCAACAACAAGTCGCCCACCACCACCCTAAGCAGTGCACTTCCTGTTGTTGTTTTCGAGATGGCCTCTCTAGTTTCTTCCTCAGATGCTGACCGTTTCCTACACAAGGCTACAGTCGCAGGGAAATTACTTTAAGAAGCCCAATGGCTTCTTAGTTTCCTTGCCTTCCTTTGAACTAAATTAACTTGAATTGTCTTGTCGATCCGATTTATGAATGGAGGTTTGTTCCCAGAATAGCTGCTTCCCTCCTGTATCCTGAATGAATCCACCTAGAACCTTTTCCTCCATTGCCGAGGCCTATTTTTAATTGGCGCCAAGTCTTGTAACTCGGCAGAGTGCATTCGAAGTTATTTCTAAGAATGTAATAACCAAAGTCTGACTCTTTTCCTTGATATTGATTTGAATTAAAAGAAAATTAAGTCATGACATCACCTGTTACCTCTGTCTTACAGCCTCACTGCCTTAACGGCAAACCCATACACTTGTAAGGAATGGAGAAACGTGGAGGACTTCCAGGGGGAAACAAAATCGAAGTCAACAAAAATCAGATTGCCCTAATTGAAGGAAGAAACAAAGTGAGTTTTAAGTTTTTGAGTTTGAAAATCTGTCTTTCTTTTATGGAAGGATGGACTGAAGCAGGGTAAAGTAATAGGTGAGGAATATTGGAGAGAGACTGTCAGATAAGTGGAATGATAAAATACTAGAATATTAAGTCAGTTTGAAAACACCATTGACTTTTAGAAGCACTATTGACTCGCTATTACTGTATCAGAGAAACATAAAATACATATGCCATTAACTGTACATCAGCTGTATGGTAATTCTGATTTTATAAACATGAAAGTGAGAACAGGTATGTAATGTTGTATTAAAACATTTAAAATTTTATGGTTCCAAAGCTCCTTTTGTAGGATGTGTGAGTAGCATCAGCATAATTATAATTGCACGGATTTGAGTGCAGTGAGTACTGGAGTATGAATGGAATAGGAGGTCGTAGCAGTGGGGGAACACTGAGTTTTAGTCTGAGTGCATGTGCACAAACATAGGCTCCATTGTTTATGGCCTGGGATTTATTTTTTTCACAGACTGTAAGTACTCTTGTTATCCAAGCGGCCAATGTGTCTGCTTTGTATAAATGTGAAGCAGTGAACAAAGCTGGAAGAGGAGAGAGGGTTATCTCCTTCCATGTGACCAGTAAGTGCTCTCCAGGGCCTGGGCTGGCTGATAGATACTCTGTTGTCCTGACTGTTCCCATGAGCGGCAGTGGCTTTAGGAAGGGAACGTGGGTGGATAATTGATGCTTTTGTTCATAGATGAGAACTCCTCAGGTAGCTCCTGGACTCATGGGAAGTCAGTGGGCATTTGACCTCACAGGAAGAGAGAACAGTTGATTTTGACCCTCGAGCCCTGCGCCATGTTTTTTGTGTCTGTCATCAGAGTCTTAGCACAGTGCTTGGCTTAGCGAGAGTCAATCAGTATTTATGGGCTTGCTGTTGAACATTTGACAAAGTTGGGTCTTGGGGAGATAGTTGTAATGACATTGGAGCAGTGCCATCCCAATGCTGCCGATTTTGTCTGTTCATCTTAATTTACGATTTGGCTTTAGCTGACTGGGATAAAATATTTCGGTCTGGGCCAATTCACGGTAATAAACATAGCTTTCCTGTCAGTGAGTGTTACATATCAATGAGGAATTAAGTTTGTAAATCTCATATTATAATTATCCTCTTTCAATTTGCATTTTTTAATCTTAAAACAGTACTTAGACCCCAAGTGGAGATTTTATAAATATCTGAGGAATTCATTTACATTTCCAAATAATGTGTTTTAGCAAAACAATACGTTTTGAAATCACATTGTCCAGTTTCATTGTCTCCTTATAATCTGTTGTCTGGGAATGCCAGGGCTTCACTTTTCTTGGTGCTTCATTGCAGACTGGAGGCAACACGAAAGCAGTAGCAGAAAGCCCAAGGTAAATTACTATCTTCTAACCATGGGTTTTACATTTCAGGGGGTCCTGAAATCACGTTGCAACCCGGCACCCAGCCCACCGAGCAGGAGAGTGTGTCTCTGTGGTGCTCTGCGGACAGAACTATGTTTGAGAACCTCACGTGGTACAAACTCGGCCCACAGGCCCTGCCCATCCACATGGGTGATTTACCCACACCTGTCTGCAAGAACTTGGATGCTCTTTGGAAAATGAATGCCACCATGATCTCTAACAGCACAAATGACATCTTGATCTTGGAGCTGCAGAATGCATCCTTGCAGGACCAAGGAGACTATGTCTGCTTTGCTCAGGACAGGAAGACTAAGAAAAGACATTGTGTGGCCAGGCAGCTCACAGTCCTAGGTAGGGCAATCACTCTGGACCATTCAGAGGCAGTTGGGTTGCCTTCAATATAATGCTTTCAGGGCCCATGAGAAGATTGTCTTCTATGTGCTTATACATTAGACAGATGAGCTCATATCTGACTCACCAAAACTCCTCAAGGCAGAAGGAAGCTAATCATGCTGAAGTGATGTATTAAAAAGAGAAAATAATCCTATTCTTTCCAACTCTGATGGTGGGATCACTCACTGCTGTCTTCAGCGGATTACCCTAAACCAGGGACATTTCTGCCTCATTCTTGGGCATTCATTTATTTAAATAGACATGTATGTGTGAATGCCCACCGTGAACTTGGAGGGTTCTGGAAGGTCACAGTGGTGACTCGGTGGGTAGGATGAGAACACAGACAACCTGTTGTAGTCCAGTGAATGCTCTGTGTCCATGAAGACTGGGATTGTTTTCTGCTTTACTCCTTGTTGAGCTCCAAACATAGAACACAGTGGCACATACTGCTTAATAAGACATTTGCTGCCTGGAGAGTGTGGTGATGGGGTTGTTTAAGACCTGTGAGAGCCCCTGGGAGGGTGCTGCACTCAGTGTGTGTGTATCTGTGGTATAGCTCAAGGTCATGAGTTGATCATTCTAATGACCAAAAGGCTTTGAAAGTTCCACATGAAGCCACTCTCTACACCTCCTCTAACATTTCACCTTGCACAAAATCTGTGCAGCCTCTGTCTCCTCTGTCTCTGGGAAAATCAGGCAAATTTAGAGTTTCTCTTTGTGCCCTCTCTTCTCATCTTCTCATCTCCTTAGTGTCCCTTCCTAGTTTCTAGGATGCATATGTTCTGTTTTTTTAAGGAGAACTGCCCAGATAAGCTAATTTATACTGCAGTTTCAGACGAATAACATTTCAAAGGTCTTGGCATATTTTCAGGCGGGAACCAGGATCGATTTTGCTAGTGTTGAGACTCTGGTGTCAAAAGAAGAGATTTTTTGAGTGTAGTCATCCCAAGGCTCTTCAGATCACAGCCCATATATGAGCATGGTTTTTCTGTTCATCTTGGTGACTGGTCTGGTTTCAAGCTAATGAAAAACTTCAGAAAGAGATGTAAAGGAGGCTCCCGGCTTGCCATGCCCAGGAAACACTTGCTCACAGTGGGCTGGTTTGCTTCCCTAAGGACTCCTAGGTTGCTTTCCAAAAATTATTCTTGGAAATGGACTAGAGTCTATTTGCTTAAGCCCTAGTGCAGTTCACTGTCGTTTTGCCAAATGTTGAAGTGGATTCTTTCAACAAAATTCCTTTTGATATTCAGTTAGTTTGGACAAATTATTTCCATAGCATTTTGCTGATTTATAGGAAAGGTTAAATCTAAAGTTGTCCTGTACATTTAAACAAGTACCCGTGGGCTTCATTTAAAAACAAAATCTTTGACTTTTGTTAGAGTATTATTGTTTTGTCTATGTTTTAGTGGAAATAGTATTGAACTAACCTTTTGGCTAACTAGATTCTGAATTCAGCTATTAACTTAGTTACAGGGACTTGGACAAGTTGTTTAACCCATTTCATCTTCAAAATAGGACTATTACTCCCATCACAGAGTTGACAGCAACAGAAGTAGGACAAATGAGTTTTGTAAAAAACACCAAATAAATATAAGGTGTTCTTTGTTGAATTGCACTGAAGTTATATACTTTCCAAGAGAAACATGGCAGAATTCTTGAGTATCAGTGCCTAGAATTTATCTATTTATCTGTTTGATAGGAGGGAAGTCCATAAGAATGACAACTTTAATTTTGTGTTGATTACCAGGTCAAATCACTAGTATGAATGTTCAGAGATGCAGTAATCTGTCTGAACTGACTTGTTTCATTTAACTTTGCTCAGTGAACAACACTCCTGTTGTCCAACTCTGTGTATTTTCAGCTTAGTAAATTAATAGTTTACTAAATGGTTTAATAGTTTACTGATATGAAAACCACTTCAAAAGTCATAACTAAATGTCCTGTGATTTTGTGTGTGTGTGTGTGTTCTGCGTGTACATAGAGCGCATGGCACCCATGATCACAGGAAACCTGGAGAATCAGACAACAAGTATTGGTGAAACCATCGAAGTTTCCTGCACAGCATCTGGGAATCCCTCTCCACAGATTACGTGGTTTAAAGATAATGAGACGCTTGTGGAGGACTCAGGTGAACAGAGCATGTCTATCTCACTTTGGCTGCATAATTTTCCTAGAGATATTGACTAAAGTCCATATTATATCTTTTTAAAAAAATTATTTACTTACTCATTTATTTTTATTAAGGTATAGTTGATGTACAATATTATTTAAATTTCAGGTGGACAACATAGTGATTCTCAACTTTTCAAAATTATTACTCTGTTTATCATTATTGCATAATATGGGCTATATTCCCTGCGCTATGCAATATATCCTTGTAGCTTATTTATTTTATACATATTAGTTTGTTCCTCTTAATCCCCTGCTGCTGCTGCTGCTAAGTCGCTTCAGTCGTGTCCGACTCTGTGCGACCCCATAGACGGCAGCCCACCAGGCTCCCCCGTCCCTGGGATTCTCCAGGCAAGAACACTGGAGTGGGTTGCCATTTCCTTCTCCAATGCATGAAAGTGAAAAGTGAAAGGGAAGTCTCTCAGTCGTGTCCGACCCTCAGCGACCCCATGGACTGCAGCCTACCAGGCTCCTCTATCCATGGGATTTTCCAGGCAGAAGTACTGGGGTGGGGTGCCGTTGCCTTCTCCCTTAATCCCATACCCTATGGTATCTTCCCCCTCCACCTGCTCCTCTTTTCCCACTGGTCATCACTGATTTGTTCTCTGTATCTGTGAGTCTGCTTCTGATTTGTTATATTCATTATCTTGTTTTATTTTTTTAGATTCCACATAGAAGGGTCATATAGTATAACATCTATGTTGTTTATTGATTTGTTTTAGGCAGAACAAAAAGCAGTATTAGTGTTCATGGTCTGACTCGTTTTGTAGACTCAGAGCCCAAGTATCCAGAGCCCGCTGAAGTCTCATGGAAGCCACAGGTGCTGAGCTAGCAGTTGACCCTGACTCCCTGGAGTCAGACACTAGCCCAAGATAAAGAGAAATATGTATATAATTTTTTTTTCCTGGAAAGCTCCACCAAACCACATCATAAAAGAAAAACCCTACTGTATAGCATGGCTTCCAAGATGACTCAGTGGTAAAGAATCCGTCTGTCAATTTAGGAGACATGGGTTCGAACCCTGAGTTGGAAAGATCCCCTGGAGAAGGAAATGGCAATCCACTCCAATAGTTCTTGCCTAGGAAACCCCATGGACAGAGGAGCCTGGCTGGCTACAGTCCATGGGGCTGCAAAAGAATCGGGCACACCCTAACATCTAAACAACAGCTGTTCATCACAGGGAACTCTACACAGTGCCCTGTGGCGACTTAAATGTGAAGGAAATCCAAAAAAAGAGCAGATATATGTATGCATATAGCTGATTCACTTTGCTGTACAGTAGAAACGAACACAACATTATAAAGCAACTATATTCAAATAAAAATTTAAGAATAAAACAAAAACTGCATTTTCTCCCTTTCTCAGGCATTGTGCTAAAAGATGGGAACCGAAACCTAACTATCCGCAGGGTGAGGAAGGAGGATGAAGGCCTGTACACCTGCCAGGCATGCAGTGTTCTTGGGTGTGCAAAAGTGGAGGCATTTTTCATAGTACAAGGTCAGTGGGAATTAATAGACAATCAGATTGCTTTTAAAAATTAGCTTGTATCTGCACTCAAGTACTTTGGGTGGGAGGATTATGGCTGGTTTTTCATATTCTTTGTACTTTGTAAGTTTTCTATTATAAATATATATTTATTTTAACCAGAAAACATAATTAGTGTTATTTTAATTCTGCTTGCATCACATTTCTATCTCTGCAGTTCTCATTGTATAAAAAATTCTTAGCCCAGCAGGTAGAATGTCTTTCTTTCCTTGATTCTTTCTTCATATGTCTGGCTCAATTAACTAGTTATGAAAAATAAGCCCCTATATTTACTGGGTAGAATTACTGCCTAGTCATGAAAATCAGTGCTATCTAGAGAGTCACAAAGGTTCATAGTTTTTATTGGACTGGAGATAATTAAGATTCAATTGTGAACAATGGATCATTGCTTCTCTGAAATGGAAAATTTGGGGTTCTTATCTAAATGAATATGCAGGAATGATGTGAAATCTAGCATTTTTCTCAGATGGGAAAGGTAATTTGTGACAGAATATTTTATCTTCAAAAGTGTGTACCTATCTTTAAAAAAAAAATAACCCACGAGCGGGACAATGAAACTGTATTATGTGGGTGAAGGAATGTATGCAGGGGGAAAGGAGAGGAATGTTGATAGGTGGAGGAATTGACAGATTTCTATGCACTCATCCTAATTTGTCTCTCAAGGTCTAGATTTTAGTCCCTTTAATCTGTCTAATCTATGTTGCCAAGTATTACATCTCAATATTTTGACTTCTTTTTGAATCTGTAGGCTTATTGCCATTTTATAACCTGCACTTGCAAATAAAGATTTCGAGTGGCATGGTGGTTGGTTACATTCAAACTGCTTTATGCTTTAGGGCAAATCCTTAGGGAGATTTTCAGTTCTCTCTCATGCCCTGCCTCAGCTCTATTAGCTTTCTGCAGCTGGTTTCAAGGAGGCCTAACTAGGTAACATTGGCACTGAGATTATGTTTACTTTTCACCAGGAGAGAATATTAAGAAAGGATGAGGTACGTATTTAATGCTCCTGCTAGTTTCCCAAATGTTCATATGGGAGTATTAATGATCCAAATTATACAGACAGTTGTATCTTTGCACCTCCTACTCTGAACAAACAGATGTTTCAATCTCTATGTATAAATAGAGAAATCCTTCAGTAAGACCACCAGAAAAACAAAGTCTGCTTGCTTCCAAGCAGACTTGATGCTTGTCTCTCAACTGTAACTCTTATTTTGCTAACTAATTAATTACTTGTCTTCCTGTCTTCTTGAGGCTGCCTGAGCCATGCTCACAGCTTGTGGCCCAGTTTGATTCACATTGCACTCCTCCACCAGGCAGGTGACCCTAAGTGATAATTGCTTCTTTATCACCACTTTGCTAATCACTCTTAGTTGAAAGCCTCCTCTGGGCTCAATTTTCCCCCTTCAGAGCTGTCCTCTGGAGTCCTGAGCATCTGCAGCTTCCTTGCTGACCTTCAGCTTTTTCTCTTCTCTGTCCTTTCACGAGTGATTGTGCACTCATGCACTCACTTCAGCTCGCTCTCTTTCCTCACTGAGGCTACTACCACACGAGGATGGGGTAATGTAATGTTAGCTGGTGTTAAACAGGCCTTGTTTAACTCCTGACCATTCCAGCAACTTGTTGTGTGCCCTTGATGAAATAGCTAAATTCTCTCTGAGCGTCTTCTCCATCTAAAAACTGAGGGTTATTGAGAAGACTTAAGTGGCATGGCATATTTAAAGTGATGTGCACCTAGTTAGTAGGTGCGTGGTCACCAGTGGTTCTCTGGCCAAAGGAATACATTTATTTCCCTACTTGTTTTCTTAAACAGTCCTCCTCAAACTCCATACAGATCAAAATATAGACTATCAGCACGAAGTCATACATTTATTTTCTCCAAATATAATACTTTTCTTTTCTATAGAACATGATCTGTTTTCTTTCCATCAAAGTCTGCTCTTCTTACAAACACTTTGTTTGCCTTTTAAGATATTAATATTTCTCTCCTTAATTACTTTAGAATTTTATTGTTGGAAGTTTTCATGAGCAATGTTTTGCAAACTTTAAATTATCCATTAAGAATATTATAAGCTCCATCCAAGTTAGAGATTGTGACTATTAATGCCTAGGATTTTTTCTGAGTTCATAAGATTGAAGTTTTGCTTTAGTGATTGAACTTTGTTGTTTTATGTCAAAAGGTATGAGTTTCCAGTTGTTGATGTTCATTCATTTGTGTATTGCCAGGTGCCCAGGAAAAGACAAACTTGGAAGTCATTATTCTAGTAGGCACTGCAGTGATTGCCATGTTCTTCTGGCTACTTCTTGTCATCGTTCTACGGACCGTTAAGCGGGTAACAGAATAATTTTCCTTCTGTCTCATTCACATTGGTTTTCATGATTAATGAAAGCTGACTGGAGTTCTTTGAGTTGATTCTTTCCATTGTTATTGGCTCAATAGGCACAATTTTATTTCTATACAATAACGTTCTTACCCACTTACTTTTGGCTGGACCACTGGGCTTTAATTGATAGAAGCAACTAGAGAAGAAATGGGCTTGGACTGTCTAGTGTAATTAAGATTTGAGAATTAAACTCTGAGCTCATTTGCGGGTTGAGGGGACACTGGGAACAGAATTATACTAGGACAGCCTTCACACTCCATGAGCCATTTAGAAAATGAGACACCAAGAATGGGGCTTCTATAAAACAACAATAACAAGCACACAAAACAACAGCCAAACAACAGAGTGTGTGTGACCGGGAAGAGTAATGCTTTCCAGGCCAATGGAGGGGAACTGAAGACGGGCTACTTATCCATCGTCATGGATCCAGACGAGCTCCCCTTGGATGAGCACTGTGAACGCCTGCCTTATGATGCCAGCAAATGGGAATTCCCCAGAGACCGGCTGAAACTAGGTGTGTTTTCAATCGATATTGATTTGCTATTGGGTTTACCAGGCCATCTCATCCTCGTTTAGGCTGATGACAGATCTAGTCTATTCAAATGTTCAATTCTGGTTTAGAAAATTCATTTCATCTCTTGAATTTGAGTAATCATCCATTTAGTCACTGAGAAGTAGGCTTCTTGTATAATTGCTCAGAGCAGGACATTTGGAGAGTGAAGATAATGAGGAACTGGGAGAAGCCCAATGAAGTGAAAGTCTCTCACTTGTGTCTGACTCTGTGCCCCCCACATGGACTATAGCCTGCTAGGCAACTCTGTCCATGGAATTCTCCAGGCCAGAATACTGGAGTGGGTATCCATTCGCTTCTCCAGGGGAACCTCTCAACCCAGGGATGGAACCCAGGTCTCCTGCATTGCAGGCAGATTCTTTACCATCAGAACCACCAGGGAAGAGGGAGGTATTAAATTACTAAGCCAGGACAAGGGGGTCAACAGGACCGTGTGTGAAAGTAGGATGTATGGTCATCCCATCAAGTCAGAATCTCTGCCTATGGTTTTGGTAGTGATAAAGTCGACATTTTTGTTTTATTGTTGACTCTAGGTAAGCCTCTTGGTCGTGGTGCCTTTGGACAAGTGATTGAAGCAGATGCCTTTGGAATTGACAAGACAGCAACCTGCAAGACAGTGGCTGTCAAAATGTTGAAAGGTAAAAGCAAAACTATATGGTGATATGTCTCTCTATCTGTTTCGTCCCATCCTTTAAACATGCTGAAAGGCTTGTATCAGTGGCTTTGTGGCTAGATGGCCCCACTAGCCAAACTTGCAACCAGACTGTATAATGCCTTTGGGCAAACTGGATAAAAAGTTCCTCTCATGCCAGGGTCCATGGCCTGGCAAGCAAAGTTGGGATAGATTTCAGCTACCCTACCACCACCCCACCTTGCCTGAGAGCCCTTGTACAAGAAACAGCTTTTACAACTATATGTATATTTAGTTGCCGGGCCATAGGAAAATAAAAGCTTGGTTACTTCAAAATTGTTTCTTAGTGTACTGTGGTGCATTAGCAAAATAACTATAGACAATCAAGAAGCAGAAAAAGAAATTTGATCTAAGAAGTAAAAATAGTAGCCATGTTCCCTAGAATTGGAGTATATAAATGGTAATATGCAAAAGAATGGTTGTGCTGGGAAAAAAAGGATTATGGGTGACATTTTAAGAATTAAAAGTTTCATAATCAGTTGTTAGGGGCTTCCCTGGTAGCTTAGAGGTAAAGGATCCACCTGCTAATGCAGGAGACACGGGTTTGATTCCTAGGTCAGGAAGATCCCCTGGAGAAGGAAATGGGAATCCATTACAGTATACTTGCCTGGGAAATCCCATGGACAGAGGAGCCTGGCGGGCTACAGTCCATGGGGTCGCAAAAGAGTTGGACATGACTTAGCAACTAAACAATCAGATCAGATCATCAGATCAGATCAGATCAATCGCTCAGTCGTGTCCGACTCTTTGCGACCCCATGAATCGCAGCACTCCAGGCCTCCCTGTCCATCACCAACTCCCGGGGGTCGCTGAGACTCACATCCATCGAGTCAGTGATGCCATCCAGCCATCAACTAAACAATAAGAGCAAACAATTGTTAAGCCTAATAGTAACGGTATTCTGGTCTTCCCATTTTAATTGGGGGAGGTCATGCCTATAAAGCTCTGTGCTGATGCAGAGAAGGCAATGGCACCCCACTCCAGTACTCTTGCCTGGAAAATCCCACGGACGGAGGAGCCTGCAGGCTGCAGTCCATGGGGTCGCTAAGAGTTGGACATGACTGAGCGACTTCACTTTCTCTTTTCACTTTCATGCATTGGAGAAGGAAATGGCAACCCACTCCAGTGTTCTTGCCTGGAGAATCCCAGGGACGGGGAGGCCTGGTGGGCTGCTGTCTATGGGGTCGCACAGAGTCGGACACGACTGAAGTGACTTAGCATGCTGCTGCTAAGTCGCTTCAGTCGTGTCCGACTCTTAGCATAGCATAGCATAATTGTGATGTGCTTTCACTGATGGAGACAGTGCTGCTGATCCTTTGCCAATAGGTCTTGTGCATCTTGAAGCCATCTCTCTCCTTTTGCCTCTTCTCGCTTGTGGACAAGGGGATGTGTAATTTTGAGATGGCTCATCAGGGTCTGAGGTGTGGACCATGTCTGTGAATGACAGTGAAGTGTACCCGTCTGGACAGGATCAAACTCACAGTCTTAGCCTCATCAGCCTCATGTGCCAACTGGCTTTGCCAGCTGGCCCTTGTTAAGTTTCCTGCTCGGCACAGATTGATGGGAACTTCAGCAGAGCCCATAACACATGAGGATATTTAATACATGATGTTGCTTCCTTATGAGGAAGCACTGAAATAATCAGGCCCTAAGAAGCATGGTAAACCTGATATGTGAAAATCTACTTTTGTAAAAGAAGAAAATCTGGGCATGATTTCATTTGCAGATGTATTTCTCCACTTTGCAAGAAGACCTCACAATGGCTTCCTTCTAATATCAAGCACTGTGGATGCATTTAAAGAATCTCATCTAGAATTATAAAATATAACTTATATTTGTCTTTTAATGTAGCTAGTCTGGAGAAGGAAATGGCAACCCACTCCGGTGTTCTTGCCTGGAGAATCTCAGGGACGGGTGAGCCTGGTGGGCTGCCGTCTATGGGGTCACACAGAGTCGGACACGACTAAAGTGACTTAGCAGCAGCAGCAGCAGTAGCAGCAGCAGCAGTCTGTAAATTGGCTCATAGTTATATTATCCCTGGAGGGAAAGTTGCACAGATGCATGCAGTGTGGCATTCATCCTCCTAAGGTAATACCCTCATGTTTGATTGCCTTCTTCGTTCTGTATCTGTAGAAGGAGCAACACACAGTGAACACCGAGCCCTCATGTCCGAACTCAAGATCCTTATTCATATTGGCCACCATCTCAACGTGGTCAATCTTCTTGGTGCCTGTACCAAGCCAGGGGGTGAGTGTCTGTGGATAGCTCTGGCTGTGGGATTTCAGCATATACTTTTCTGCTGGTATTTGAGGGAACCACCCAACTCCCATGGCCTTGGTTTCCTTAAGTTAGGAAACTTTGGCAGATTCCTAGATATAAATATATTTCATGGAGATTTAATGGGAACTATAGATTATTCTAGCACTTCCTATGAATTAAAAAATGCCATATTGTTATGATACAGTTTGCTTCCTATGTAAAAGGTGTTCAGAGGAGAGAAGTAAACTTCTTCCCAAATTTGAGAGCAAAGGAATTTAAGAGTCGTTCCCCCTAAAATGAAATCAGCTCATGTGGTTGTATGGAAAAGCAAGTGGGTGGATTTTCTTCTGAAATTTTGACTAATCTTTTATGGAAAGGCCTGTTAGAAAAAGAAAAAAATTACAATGTAAGGAAATGGCAAGCAGCTGATTTCTATGATCCTGCTTCCAGTGAAAGGTTGTAGCCTTGTCTGTGATGTTTTCTGACTTATTGATGTATTAAACACTTGGTGAGAAACATGAGTGAAAATATATTTTTCTTTCTTGGCATGCTGTGCTGTCTGCAGGGCCACTCATGGTGATTGTGGAATTCTGCAAGTTTGGAAACCTGTCAACTTACTTAAGAAGCAAGAGAAATGAATTTGTCCCCTATAAGGTATGTCATTTTCTATCTCAACTGTGGCCACATTGTAAAGCAGAGGAAAACTCAAAATGGCACAGATGAATTGTTTTGGTAAAATTCTGCGAGGAACTTGTGAGGAATCTTTTCATGTTACTTTCCTGGCTGTTGTATTTTTCTCTTTTACCTTCTGGAGGACACATCTCGTGTTTAGTTTTTGGGAGTGTAATCTACTGACCCCTTACAGGTGATGCTGAGTAGGGGAAGGTGGGTGATTAAGGAAAAAGAATGAGAAGGGGAGAACAGCTCAGGATTATTCTGTCTCTTCCTTGGCCATATTTGGCCCAATCGAGTATCAATCTCACTGTCAAAATGCCCTAATGTTAGGAGTATGTCTGAGGGAAACTAGAAGCAAGGACTTTATCTCTAAGTTAAAAAGGAACCAGGCTTTATGGAAGAAAATATATTATTTAGCACACCTGCCCAAAATTTCAGCCCAGAGGTTTCATGATCCTGAAATTGATGTCCCTCATCTTGTAATAGTTACAATTGCTTCTATAGTTTATATCTTAGAGATTTTCTGATATTCAAAGAGTTTGTTCATCTGTTTCTTTATAGACCAAAGGGGCACAGTTCCGGCAAGGGAAAGAATATGTTGGAGAGATCACCGTGGATCCTAAACGCCGCTTAGACAGCATCACCAGCAGCCAGAGCTCAGCCAGCTCTGGGTTTGTTGAGGAGAAGTCCCTCAGTGACGTGGAGGAAGAAGAAGGTACCTGCCATTGCTTCCTCCATACTGAATACATGCTCTTGTGGGAACAGACCAGGTGATGGGATGTGACAAAGAAGTTTGTCCTGGAAAAGTCTTATCTAGTATTTGGAAGAGGCCTAAATGTCTAGAAGGCTTCCATTCAGTTTCTCCAAAAGTGAAGGGCGGAAGGTCTAAAGAAGCAGTGGGCTAGGTTATGAGTGGAGCATGGCTAGCCTGAGAAATCTCGGTCTTCCGGGAGAGCTAAGCAACTGGCAACACTCAAACCATTGCTCTTCAAGAGTTGGTTCAACATGTATCAGTGGGAGAAACTCAGTGCAAAGGGGACTCCCTGGGGGTTGATCAGCCTCCCCATTGTCCACAGGGGTTCAGCCCCACTGTGTTTGCTGTGGCAGCACAACAGAAGTCCTTCAGTTAATCATACCCAACCTTTTCCAAGGCAGCGTAGGCATCTATTGTTTCTACCCCATCCCAAGCGTCTTATCAAGTCTTCCATACTTCTTCAGAGGAGTCTTGGCAAATACCTGTTTCTTTATCCACTTATGCTTCCAGTGATATTTTGATGCTCTTTATGAGTGGGGCTGTGCTCCCAGCCTAACTTCCAGAACCTCTTCCAACTTCAGGATACCCTGTATATCTGCTTCCCTCAGAAGGAGCAGAGACAGCCCCGTGGAGGAAGAGATGGGGCTTCTTGATATCTGGCTCTTCTTGAGGCATAAGCATAGAAGAGTTCTGTTATGAAATAGTGGAAGAAACCTACTTCTGTTCCCTTTGACATGAGGCCACAGAACATAAACTAACCTCTTTCCCATAGAAGCCAAGCAGGTGGTGTGAGGTAGACTGTGGTCTAGAAAAGCATCTTGAGGTTGTCTAGAGCTCATATAACCCAGTGCACACTGAGTGCAGCAGTCTCTGCCTCATCTTCTCTCTCACAAAATGGTGGCCAGTAAGCAGGAAACCCAAGAGCTTGAGGGAACCATTGCAGTAGAGGGGGTGTTGGTCTGGAATTTTGCCTTCATTTTTTTGGAAAAGGAAGAAGTTTCACTAATTTTTCATGGAGAGGCCTCCAGCCCTAAGCATAGAAAGTCACTGAGAAAAAGATTCAAGTGTTTTTATTACTTACAAGGCTAGTATTACATCTGAGTTTTCATTTACTCTGGTATTTGTCTCCAAGAGAGAAGCCATGTCTTATCTTATCTGACCAAAGTTAAGAGATCATGTTGAAACACCCAGTAATGTCTTAGTGTTTATTTGTACCACTTGCCCGGAAGTAAATACCGTGAGTTTACATAAGTTTATCTTTCTTTCGATGTTCCTGTCATCTCTGGTTCATACCCTTGAAGGAAAAAAAGTATCCTCACAGGCCTGATCTAATGTGTTTACAGCATTTTCTCAGCTTGAAAGTGAGAGAAGTAAATATATTTTTGGTATTTTTAGTTATCCGTTGTAGATTATAATTTGACCTTTGGCCTTTATCCTAGGACAAAGCTTGTAGAGAAAAGATTCAATGACCCTGGAGATTGTTGTTTTATTTTTAGAGTTCTTGATATGAAACTATTGTTTATCCCTCTGGGCACATGAAAAAAACAAGTTTAAAACAGCCAATCTGTAAAAGCCCTCTTTGACCTCCCTGTTGTCTATGCCAGGCTCACCTCCATTTTGCCTCCTGGATTTGTTCACCCAATTTGGCTAAAATGGAAAAAACCAATATTTTGCTAAAGGGTTTGATGAGGGTCAATAATATACCATGATTCAGCATACTTACAGAAGAGAGAAGCATTTTTTGTTTGCTTCTATTTCCTGAAATTTAACTCCCAATTTTTAAAATGAAGATTACTCTATTAAGCTTAGAAACAAATACTTTCTGACTGAAATACCAATCTCTGTGCTCCTGTATCTTCTGACAGTTTCTGAAGATCTGTACAAGAACTTCCTGACCTTGGAGCATCTCATCTGTTACAGCTTCCAAGTGGCTAAGGGCATGGAGTTTTTGGCCTCACGGAAGGTGAGACAGAGTATCTCTTTATATTACGGATTTGGAAATGAGATGTCCAGTGCCAGCCATTCGTGTCTGTCTGGAACTGTAGTTCATTCACCACTCCCGGGACTGTTAAGAGAGTCTATTGGGGAGGTTCCATTTCTACTCATTAAAGAGATATTAGGAGCTCATGAAATTAATTCATGTGATAAATAGCTTCCAAGTGTCAGCAGTCTTCTAGGCCAGGGGTCCCCACCCTCTGGGATCTAATACCTAATGATCTGAGGTGGAGCTGATATAATAGAAATAAAGTGCACAATAAATGTAATGCTCTTGAATCATCCCCAAACCATCCCCCAACTCCCAGTCCATGGAACAACTGTCTTCCCCGAAAGTGATCCCTGGAGTCAGAAAGTTTGGGGACCACTGTTTTAAGCACTAAGGACACTGTGTGGGCAGGTAAGCAGACTGTCTACCTGCATGGAGATTATGTTCCAATGGGTGGAACAAACAATAGAAACAAGTGAAATACCTAGTGGTTTAGATGGGAGCAGGTACTGTGTAGAAAAATAAGCAAGAAAGAGTTATAGTCTGTAGGAGCCGTATGTTTGTATGTACAACTGCCTCTCTCTGTACACTGATTTTAAACTAAGTGATTTTAAACTGAGTGTTTCCCATGGCTTGAGAGAAACATGGAATTTGAGCAATGTCCTGGAAGAGGTGAGGGGCTGAGGCTTGCAGATATCTTGGCGTAAGAGAGCCTATTTTTCATTTCTTTTACATTCATCACCATCCATCAAAAAGTATTTGTTAGTAGTATAATTAGAAACCAGGAAGGACAGCCTTTAGAGAGAGCAATTGAAAGAGCTAAAATTAGAAAAATAGGCTGAACAAAGGCTGAGGTGGGTACGTGACAAGTCACAAACATTCCCAAGGTTGTAAACATTGCGGAGGGAGTGAGGTTGAAGTCACCACCCTGGCAAGAGTAAAGTGGCTGGTTTTACATGAAACAAGGCAAATTCAAATCAAATTTCAGGAAGAAGGATCATTTGACAGAATGCATTTGCTGCAGCCTACTTGGAGAAGAAGGACTTAACATTTTGATTTTGTTGTTTGTTTCTAAATTAGAGTGAAATCCCTCAGCCGTGTCTTTTTTCTGGAGTTTAAAGCTTGTCACAGCTTTCAGAGCCTCAGGATCCCAGAGGTTTCTGCCTGGGAACTCTTGTCTTCTCACTCCCAAGGAGAAGGGAGAGAAGTGGGATCTTAGAGGATTTTCCCAAAGAGAAAGGCTTTCTGCCCTTCTTGACGATTTTATTTTATTATGCTTTAAAGGTCAGAGCCTGCCAGTTAGTTAGGGCTCCTTTCACAAGGAAGGGAATGGCGGGTAGAGGAGAGGATCCTTTCATTTCCCTGCATCTACCAGCTGATTCTTGAATAACACCTGGTTGCTTCAAAAAAGGAAGCTCTTTGGTAGGGCTTGGAGGAGGAAGTAGGAAGGACTGTGTTTTTTGGAGTCTCCTGGCTTGCTTAATCATACTATACAAAGTGCTTTATAAAAAACTTTTTTGAAATTTGTATAGAATTTTTTTCTCCATTTACAGTTATTATAAAATACTGGCTATATTCCCCATGTTACGATATATCCCTGTGCCTTGCTTGTTCAGAGGAAAAGTGCCCTAGAGATGCAAGGTGTGGGGTCCCTCATGCTTGGCTCACACATCACTCTTCCACAGACCTAAGAGTTTCTCATCTGAGCCTTTCATTCATTTCTAAATGTTCCCCAAGGCTCTTGTTCCGTCACAGATCTGTCCAGTGGAGATAGAACTGCTTAGTGTAGGAAGTTAGATGAAGTTAGGAGATGCAGAGAAGAGAGAAACTGAGGGACAGAACAGAGTAGGAAGAAAGCCAAGGAGAATTGGCTTTTCCTTTTGTGTGCATCAGAGAATCTCCTTGATGTGTAAGAGGCTGAGAGTGCCTTCACTGGCCTCTGTGATAAGCCAGCACTTTGAAAACAGGGTGAGCCCCACTCAGAATTGTTTCTCAGAGCTGGTCCAGCTTGGGTTACATATGAAGTGGAGAATCCAACAAAGGGCACCAAACCAAGGAGAGCCCCTGGTTTCTGACTTCCGTGCATTCATTCATTCTAGGGCCTCCTTCGGGGAAGGCAATGGCACTCCACCCCAGTACTTTTGCCTGGAAAATCCCATGGACGGAGGAGCCTGGTAGGCTCCAGTCCATGGCGTCGCTGAGAGTCGGACACGACTGAGCGACTTCACTTTCACTTTTCACTTTCATGCATTGGAGAAGGAAATGGCAACCCACTCCAGTGTTCTTGCCTGGAGAATCCCAGGGACGGGGGAGCCTGGTGAGCTTCCTTCTATGGGGTCACACAGAGTCGGACACGACTGAAGCGACTTAGCAGCAGCAGCAGCAGGGCCTCCTTAGAATAACACATTTTATCCGTATATGGTGCCAGGCAAAAGGGATGTGTGGATGTGACCAGAAACACATTCTTAATTGTGCCCAAGAGAAGTCTATTTATGACTCCCATCAGCGTGCTATAACTTAATTATTTAGTTCCAGAGTCCGAGGCTGTTTATGGAATAAGCAGATGTGTGTCTTAGTGAACCTCACAGACTTCTTTTTTCCCTAAGTGTTGATAAAAGATGGTAACCCAGTGCTTGTTAATCAGTTGGTTTTCTGATGTGGGTTTTTTTTTCTAAAGCATGAGGTCACAACAGATGTAGAAGAGATCAGCTAGGCTGAACTCTAATGCACACAATTCTTTTTGCAGTGTATCCACAGGGACCTGGCAGCGCGAAACATCCTCTTGTCGGAAAAGAACGTGGTTAAAATCTGTGACTTTGGCTTGGCCCGGGATATTTATAAAGACCCAGATTATGTCAGAAAAGGAGATGTAAGTTTCAAAGATGCACCCTGCGATCTATTAAGTTGCAGAATCTAAACTCTCCTGGGCCAGCCTGAGAAGCTGTGTGCAGGGATAATGGAAGTTTTTTCTTCAGGCTTTTGCCAAGTTGGGTTCTCATTCTTTGTCTTCTACCCCTACAGGCTCGCCTCCCTTTGAAGTGGATGGCCCCAGAAACGATTTTTGACCGAGTATACACAATTCAGAGTGACGTGTGGTCTTTTGGTGTCCTGCTCTGGGAAATATTTTCCTTAGGTAAAGTCCCTTCTCCTTGTTCCTCCATCCATGCTGCCAAGAAAATTTAAGTCAGTTACTCCTGTATCTCACCTTCATTGGATGAAACTTACTTGGAAGCTTTGGGTTATAAAAATCTTTAAAAAAGAGAGAGAAAGAAAGGAAGAAAAAGATATACATGTGAAGAAGGTGCGAGTCAGGCTCATATATATGTGAATTAGACTCAGGGATTTCTTTAAGAGAAAATCTAATCAATTGTGTCCCATTCCTGTTTTCCTTCAGGTGCTTCTCCGTATCCTGGAGTCAAGATTGATGAGGAATTTTGTAGGCGACTGAAAGAAGGAACTAGAATGAGAGCCCCTGATTACACCACACCAGAAATGTAAGATTTTACACATATTTCTCTGTCCTCCTTCTTTACTCACAAAAATTCTTCCTGCCTAGAAGACTTTCCATTCTGTGTACCTCCTCTGTGGCCCAGTGTGTGTCTTCTCCCTTGAAGTCTTCCTTGATAATCTCAACCACAGAGTCATTCTTCTTGAAATGACAGCAGTTTATCTGTACGAACCAATCAGTTTTTACTAGATGTTGATTTATGATGTTTCCTTTTCTATACACACTTCATGCTCCAAGTGTAGGGCTCTGTGTCTTACATAGTTTCATATCTTTATTTAGCATCTTGGCTCATGGTGGACTCTTTATAAATGTTTACTCATTCAAGTGCTTATTTTCAGCATCAGATCAGGAGGAAAGAGGCAATTGATGACATCAATGTTTTGCTTCCCTAGGTACCAGACCATGCTTGACTGCTGGCATGGGGATCCCAATCAGAGACCCACGTTTTCAGAGCTGGTGGAGCATCTGGGAAATCTGTTACAAGCTAACGCTCAACAGGTTGGTGACCTCCATGCAAGAAGCTTCTGCAGAGAGTACTTAGCTGTCCAGGGCCCTCTTGCTGCCTTCTCATGGCCACCATGCTGTCCTCTCAGCCACTGAATAAGGAGCCACATTCCAGATCTGAGCAGTAATGCTTTTCTAAAAGTCTTAGTTGCCCCTTTAAACACATGAGATCCTAATTCATAATCTGGCAGCTGATCACTTATTTTTACTGATGTATATTTTGGTGTTTTCGGGTGCTCTTAAAAGTAAGAAAGTAAAAAAAAAGCAAACAAAAACAACAAATAAAACCCCCAAATTGAAAAAAACAAAACCTCGTTGATTAAGTGAATATCAACAGTGGGTGAATATCAACAGTGGACAGAATTTCAAGGAATTTTAAATACATTCTTCAGACAAAAACATATCTGAATCCTGCAAAATATATGTTCTGTTTTTTTCCCCCTTCCATGAAATCCCAGGCCCCCACAACTTCCATCAGAGGATTTTATTGTAGTCTTTACCCTTAGAAAGTTATTTACTCTCTGGTCAACACCTTTTAGCACAGTGAATGGAAGCCAATTTCCTCCTGGTTTTCTTCTGAACAGATGGGGGACAATGTGTCAAATCTGTCTTTATCAATAAACCTCCCAAACATTGAGAAGTATCAAATTGCCCTTTATTTCTTTCTCTCTATGAAACAATGTTAAGTTGCGTAACCTTTTCTCAGAAGACCCATTTTCCTGCACATATATTGCTTTTCTTTAGACTGTCATCAGTTTTTCCGTTGCTTTGAAGTGTAGAGGCTAAAATGGGATGACATGCCCTTTAAAGGACCTGGCTGGTGTAGATAGGATTTTGTGAAGAAATGATTTCTAAGCCCTGTGGAGCTCTGCCTGTTCTGTTGCTCCAGCTGTAACTGCAGCCTGCGTACTTCTCTGCGTTTGGCCCATCTCGTGTTTTGTTAATTCCTTAAGTATACTCTCGTATACACATCCCTTTCAAGTGCCCTTGTGTTTTTGACAAGCCATTTTTAAAGTTGTCTTAAAGTTTTACCTTCAGATCTGAAAGCCACGTTCCCCATAAACAAGAAGCCCCCATGGGCTTTGTTTTTCATGTAAAGGCTCTTGAAGGACTGAAGCCATAACAATAGCACTCTGTGTTTATTGTTTCAGGATGGCAAAGACTACATTGTTCTTCCCATATCAGAGACTTTGAGCATGGAAGAGGATTCGGGACTCTCTCTGCCTACCTCACCTGTTTCCTGTATGGAGGAAGAGGAAGTATGTGACCCCAAATTCCATTATGACAACACAGCAGGAATCAGGTACGGTCTAAGGTCAACATCCCCTGGGGGGAAGGGGCTTCAAGGTCATCCTGGGGAGGCGGGTGGAGGAAGGACATTGTATGAAGTTGCTGCATTTCACTTGCACGTTCACCCTTGGCCCTGAGAGGTCTTCCTTGGAGGGTGCCTGGGTAGGTGAATCTCTTCCCATCTGTGGTCCACATTGCGGCCAAAGCTCTTCCTTTTAGAATCCTAAGCCCTGCAGCTGCAAATAGCTGGAATGCCATAGTTGGTTAATCTCCAGAAAAAGAGACCGATTTTACAAAGACATCTGTATTTAAATTATCCCCATGTACTCTTTTATTAATGTGAATTAAACAGCTTAGGAAAGATTCAGGAAGGAAGAGTTCTATGCGTTTATGAAAGCACACTTTTGCCTTTCTGGCTGGGATACAGTTGCTGTGGGGATGCGTCCTGAATTGGACTGGACAGCACATCTTCGGAAGCCCCTCCCAAGTCTGATTTTCAGCATTTTATTTGCATAATGGGACTTCTGGGCTTATTTAAAACACATGCGCTGCAGTATTTTCCTGATTTGTAGAAGGATTCTAAAGGCAGCTTTCTTTTTATTCTCTCCCAACACCTGTGCATAAGGAAAGAGTTGATATGGTTTCTACAATATGATATTAAAATTGCCTTTTCATAAGCCTGGGACTACTTCACTTTACTTTGTTCCCTTTCCCACCCCTTCGGGTGTTTTCCTCCTGTAACCGCACCCCTGACAATATAGGCCCAGCCTGCCCCCTTGAGTGTGCACAGGCTGCAGGGGGCGCCTTGAAGCTCAGGGTTCGAGGGAAATGGAGCTCTAGCCTGTGGCCAGGGTGCCAGTTGGCAGGTGGGGAGTCACCCTGGTCAGTGTGCCCTGTGGACTTGCACAGGGAGGGCAGCAGGAGTGCTGCCATGGGAGAGAGGAAAGCTCAGAGTGGGTAGAAGCCAGCTAGTAAGCTGTCCATTCCATCTGTGCCAAGAACTTTTGGCATTTTTGAAAGAACTTTTTCTTACCAGGTTTTGCCAGAGTTAGGCAAAGTAGATACTATTAACTTTTGATGTAAATGTTGAATATGAGACTCAGAGCAATTACCTGGAAGAATATGATATTGTGGTTAAAGATCCAGATTTTAGAGTCAGATATAATTGGGTTTCCCTGGTGGCTCAGATGATGAAGAATCTCCCTACAGTGTAGGAAGCCTGGGTTCGATCCCTGGGTTGGAAAGATTCCCTGGAGGAGGGCATGGCAACCCACTCTAGTATTCTTGCCTGGAGAATCCCCATGGACAGAAGAGTCTGGAGGGCTACAGTCTAGGGGGTCGCAAAGAGTTGGACATGACTGAGTGACTAACACTTTGACTTCATAACTGGGTTGGATTCCCAAGTCTGCTTTTTGCAGCTCTGACCTGGGGCAAAATTTCAGTGTGACCTAGGCCAGGACACTGGTGTTGTACAAAAATGATGACTTTGAGAATTACATGACATAATGAGTTTCTAAGTGCTTGGTACCTGGAGAATACCCAACGCTGCTGCTGCTAAGTTGCGTCAGTTGTGTCCAACTCTGTGCGATCCCGTAGACGGCAGCCCACAAGGCTCCCCTATCCCTGGGATTCTCCAAGCAAGAACACTGGAGTGGGTTGCCATTTCCTTCTCCAATGCATGCAAGTGAAAAGTGAAAGTGAAGTCACTCAGTCGTGTCTGACTCTTAGCGACCTATGGACTGTAGCCTACCAGGCTCCTCCATCCAAGGGATTTTCTCAATAAATAATAGCTATTATGTGAGCTGCTTAAAACACATCCCGGGGATGAATCCCATTCTTCTGGTATCTAACTCAGGGCTGTTTTCTCCCATACCAAGGAGGGGGCCTCAAATAGAAGGAGGAATGAAATGAAATTCTGAAAATCCATAGTTCCATCCTCATATTTAAAAAGTCCTAGTTCAAGTTTAACTGGCCTTCTGGTGTGGTAATTATTCCTGCAACACTGTTGCCTTCTGCTTGATCAGAAAGCCATTTGATCATGAGCTGTGTTCCTTGGGTTTTCTGTGATTAGGCGGGGTAAGGACCCAGCTGGCAGCCTCTTGGTTCTCTTGGGCGCTTTGCATATGATGCTGAGAGTTGATGAAGTCATGTATGTGTGATGGAGGTGCCAAATGCGATGCTGGATCTGAAGCAGGGCTGCTAACATTTATCCCCAGAAGCATGGACAAATGTGACACCACACTCCCAGCGCAGGCCTGGCTGCTATTTGCTGTCTGTGCTTTTTGAATTGGTCTTTGCAGTCCAGTTTCTCTTTTATCCAGCCATAATTTGAAAAATAAAATGAAAATTGGAATCTCTTGTCTGCATCCCCACTCAATTCCCTCCACTTTTTCCGCTTTTCTAAAAATAAGACACCACAGTCACATTTTAATCATTTAGGTTAAAAGAGAGGCAGAGTCCAGGCGTCTACACACAGCACACTTCATTTCGATGCTCTCTTGTGGTTCTGCTTCCCTGAGGAGCAAGAGGAGAGGTTGAGGTGCCTCTGAGGGGATTTGTTCTCTTATTTTCATGTTGCCAGTCAAGGAGGAGAGCAGAAGTGTCTTTCTCACTTTCTTCCTGCTTATAATTTTCAGTTTCATTGTGTTATAAATAGAGCAGAACAGAGACATCCCTGTGGGAGCCAACCTCCTGATTTTTTGCCCCATTAACTATTTTAAAAAATATTTGTTCAGCATTTATTTAGAGAAGAGGCTGAGAGGTATGTAGGGGAAGGGTGAGGAGGAAGGACCACTAGTGTCTAGACTCTGCTTTGTCTCTAATTTCCCTATGGATCAGCTCCGGCCCCCAATTTGCATGCTTCCTGCAAGAAAGCACATCTTAATTGGGCTCATCTTCCTTACAGGGTAGTTTGGGGACCATCTGCGGTTGCTCCACTGTTTCCCCTGGGAGTTTCACCTCCCTCTCCAAGCAGCTTATCAAAGACTTCTTTTCAGTTCTCTCCCAGAGAAAGGTTCTGGCACATAGTTGTTTTTTTTTTTTTTCCTCATTTTGGTTAATTGCTAGTGATGATTTAAATGCTCCTTGTAGATTGATGCCAGGGACAGCCCGCTGGCTAGATGTTCCTGAATTTGGCTCTGATATTAGACTGCTTGAAATGAACCTGTTCTTTCTTCACCTTTTGTCTGTCTCACAGCCCACATTCCCCCTCCTCCACTCCATATCACTGCACGCTCAGTGCACACATGGAAGCGAGCAGGGCTGCATGCGTATCAGGTGCTTAATAAAGAACTGAACAATCATATCCAGTGCCCTCTTCTCCCTTCTCCTTCCTAATGCTGTTCCAAGGGCATCAATGTGGAATGGGGTAAAAATAGACAAAAACAACTGTGCATGGGCTCTAGAAACCTAAGTTTGAGCTCCAGTTCTAGTAATTCCCTCCCTAAGCCATCACTTCCTCTTTTCCAAATAAGAAATAAGAAAAACCTACTGTGTAGATTTGTTAAGAACAGATGCAACAATGTATATGAAAATGCCTTGCCAACTGGGACTGACTGAACAATGTTTGGAATTATTGGGCTCAGGAATCAAGAAAGTGGCCTTTCTAAGGCAGCTGCATTACTGTCCAAGCTCACCAACTCTACTTGATGCTACAACCCAAATACCTCTGGAATCTGCCTATTTCTCCAGACCGGGGGGGCATCACCTTTTGGTCAAGCTGCCCTTCCTTCTCCTAGATAAGTGGAACAGCTCCCTAATTGATCTCATGATTTTTGGTCTTACCTTCCTGAACCCAGAGTCATCTTTTAAAAGGTGTATCTGACTTTGTCAATCTCATGCTTAAAATTCTTCAGTGGCTGCTCATTGCCCTCAGGATGATAATCCAGGTATTCTAGTTATGGGATTTTGGACAAGTTCCTTAACCTTTCTATGTCTTAGTTCCACATCTGTAGTTGGGCTAAGGATACCCACCTGGAGAGGTACAATGGAGATGCCATGAGACAGTGGTTGAGGATTATTTGACACAGTGCTTGGCATATGGGAGTCTCAATAGATGGTTCCTGAATGAGTGAATGAATGAATGATTGACTATGGTACCAGTAATTTGGTAGAACTATCACTTTTGGGGACTGGATTTAGGAGAAGTAGGGTTTTCAATCTCCTTATTTTTAATACATCGTGTCCTCTTTCCCGTGGGGTTTCCTGAGTGAGGATGTCACTGGTGAGCCTCATTCTCTCTTTGTAGAGGAAGAACCAGCCTCCTTGGGCAGGGGAGGAAGACTTGGTTTCCATTATCCTCCTTTGCCCAAATGAGTCCTCTCTTCACTTGGTCACAGAAAGCACAAGGAATATGCCATATATCTGGAAGGCTCCTAGGGTGGGAAGTACAGTGGGGTTCAAGTGAAGAGTGAATTTTCTGTCCCTTCCTATGAAAAAAACTTTGCTTCTCTCTACTTGGGCTGATTTTCACAAAACCACTCCCACTCACCCAAAGTCATATGGTAGGAAAAAAGCACCCCTAAGGAACAGCAGCCATGAAATTAAAAGACGCTTACTCCTTGGAAGGAAAGTTATGACCAACCTAGATAGCATATTCAAAAGCAGAGACATTACTTTACCAACAAAGGTTCGCCTAGTCAAGGCTATGGTCTTTCCTGTGGTCATGTATGGATGTGAGAGCTGGACTGTGAAGAAGGCTGAGCGCCGAAGAATTGATGCTTTTGAACTGTGGTGTTGGAGAAGACTCTTGAGAGTCCCTTGGACTGCAAGAAGATCCAACCAGTCCATTCTGAAGGAGATCAATCCTGGAATTTCTTTGAAGGGAATGATGCTAAAGCTGAAACTCCAGTATTTTGGCCACCTCATGCGAAGAGTTGACTCATTGGAGAAGACTCTGATGCTGGGAGGGATTGAGGGCAGGAGGAGAAGGGGACGACAGAGGATGAGATGGCTGGATGGCATCACTGACTCGATGGATGCGAGTCTGAGTGACCTCCGGGAGCTGGTGATGGACAGGGAGGCCTGGCGTGCTGCGGTTCATGGGGTCGCAAAGAGTCGGACACGACTGAGCAACTGATCTGATCTGATCTGATCTGAAGGAACAAGTGATGTGCTGTCTGACATGTCCTGTCCTCTGGACTCTTGAAAGAAACTGGTAGTCTTTAGAATAAAAAGGAGGAAAACAAGGTTTGGTTGATGGATCATACTCTTTCTAAGATCCTTTACCACCCACCACTGATCACCTCATTCATCCTCCAGATATCTTTGTGAGTTAGGGAAGGAAAGCTTTGGCCTGTACATCTTAAAGATGGGGAAACAGGGATATAGAAATATATTCGTGGCTTTCCCAAGTCTGTGTAATCCATGGTAAACTTGGAAATAGACGGAATATCTCATGATTCTTAAACTACAGTCCAAACTCTGTGGGCCAAAAATAGGAAATCGTGAGATTCTGCCCACCTCTACCCATTAAGCCTCTATTGCATATAGCAGGAGAAGGTGGTTTCCAGAGTCTGCTGGGTTCAGCATCTTTTACTGAACCCAGTGAAATCTGGGAGTGTTTCCTCTGCCCATCTTTCGTGGAATGGTTGCTCTGTGGACGTTGTCTAGATAACTTGCCTAGGAGATGGCCAGAAAGATGTGAAACACTCGGCGATATGCTGAGAGCTTAGTGGAGGAATCATAGGCAATCAGGAAGCCAAGTAGTAGGCAGACCACTGAGTCTACTGTTACTGTTTTCAGTCCAGCCCTGGACCTCAGAAGTAAGATTCAAAGGAAAGGGGGCTCATCTAGGCCCCTCTGTTATATTATACTTTTAAATGGACTTTCACAGGAAATTAAGCCTTCGGTGTGTGCTAGCAGAGATTTTTGTTTTGTTTTTCTTTTTCCAGAGGATGTTTTGAAGGTTGCTATTAAACTTGTGGTTCAAAGATAATGAACTTAGGTATCACTTGTGGAATCTGCAGTCAAGTATAGACCACTACTAAAATATAAATATTTGTTCTTTTACAGTCAGTATCTGCAGAACAGTAAGCGAAAGAGCCGGCCCGTCAGTGTAAAAACATTTGAAGATATCCCGTTGGAAGAACCAGAAGTAAAAATCATCCCAGATGTAAGTACATCTTTTAAAAATAGTCTTAGAAATAATACCAAAGATGAAACATTAGCTAGATAAATATTAGCCTAAGCATTAAAGTCTTGGAGCCTCATTATGAGGCTGCCCTTGTGGGTATGCGTCTTGGGGTCATTATAGCGATGGAACTTATTGGGCCGCCTTGTGTTTTCCATAAGTGAAGCCCCTGGTTAAGGTTCAAAACAATTGAGCTTCATGCCCAATTCCACTGAAGTGTAAATAATATTACTGTGGAAAGGGGGTAGAAACGGGTCTCCTTAGCTTCTTCCTAAATTCCTCTTCTTCCAGGCAGGGGCCTATTGTGGAAGCAGTTGCTTCCTCTCATAGCCAGTAGTTACTGGCTGTAATACCTTTACCTCTCTCTGCAAAACATGGAAATGCTGTCTCAGAGACTGGTTAGGAAATCAGTTTGATTAAGTGATTGGTCAGTATATACACTCAATCAACTGTGCCATCTCATTGTCTCTTAAAAAGGACAGCCAGACGGACAGTGGTATGGTTCTTGCATCTGAAGAGCTGAAAACCCTGGAAGACAGAACCAAGTTAGCCCCATCTTTTAGGTAAGGTTCAGCCAACTAGAAAAGACAAATTTCAAGGGGAATTTTGGAAGGAACTTAGGACTTTGAGCATAAGTGCAGAGTTTTCTTTTTTTTTTTTTTGTATCTTTATCGGTTAGGCAAATTTGCATCAACCTAACTAATAAAGAACAGAAGCAAACACATTACCTGGCAAGTCTAAAAAGAATCTGAAATAAGAGGATTTGGTTGGCTTTTTCCAGATTTTATGTATACTAAGGAATTTCTGAGCATATTTGCTTTGGTCAATGGTTTGTGTGATATTGGCTAAGTGACAAAGAGGTCACTGGCTTGATCTTTAATAAAACTCTAGAGATAGTTAAAATCTTTGTGGACTCTACAGTGAAGAATTTTCAAACTTGAACAGAAATGGGTACACCTGTCTTTAAGTAAACCATTGTCTACTTGCTTTAAATACTATTGGCTGAATTATTGAGTATTTAATTGTGGGGAAAACAGTGAATTTGATTTTGAATATAATATCTTCCACATGGTTCTATAGGAATTTGTAGTTGTTTTGAATAGATGTACCTGCCTTTACAGTTGGCTTCCTGTAGCTTCTCTGGTAGTTCAATTAGTAAAGAATTTGCTTACAGTGTAGGAGACCTGGGTTCAATCCCTGGGTCAGGAAGATACCCTGGAGAAGGAAATGGCAATCCACTCCAGTATTCTTGCCTAGAAAATCTCATGGACAGAAGAGCCTGGCAGGCTACAGTCTTTGGGGTTGCAAGAGCTGGACATGACTTAATGACTAAACCACCACCACCTGCTTTTAACTTAATAAATAAATAAGAAATAGTGGGATGTAGAATGGTTATTTATTTGCTAGCAGTTTCACTCAAGGTATGAATTGAGAAGATTTTGATCTACCTATAATCTAACTGTTGGATAAAATGGGAGCCCCCTTGCATTATTGAGTGATGCTCATGTTAAGAAAAAATTAAAATGTGCCATTGTGCAATTTTATCATTTGCCCTAGGCCTGCGATGAGAAATTGTGAGAGCCAATTGTATGTTTTATTCACCGATTCAAAGTATTTTATTTGCTTAGCCTGGCACCCCACTCCAGTACTCTTGCCTGGAAAATCCCATGGACGGAGGAGCCTGGTAGGCTGCAGTCCATGGGGTGGCTAAGAGTCGGACATGACTGAGCGACTTCACTTTCTCTTTTCACTTTCATGCATTGGAGAAGGAAATGGCAACCCACTCCAGTGTTCTTGCCTGGAGAATCCCAGGGACGGTGGAGCCTGGTGGGCTGCCGTCTATGGGGTCACACAGAGTCGGCCACGACTGAAGCGACTTAGCATAATGACTATGTACCATTCCATTGTCTGAGACACTAAGTCCATTGTATTGAGGTTAGATTGAAAGAAAAGATGCATTTCTAATTATTTGAAATAACTTTTAAACCGTATATGAACATAGAGTTAATAAAATCCTTTTTTTTTTTTTTGGTTTATAACATGCATAGATTGGTAAAACAGCTAGAAAGGTGGGAAATCACTATACTTCAGAATGACTTAAGCTCCACACAGCCTACAACCAGCTACAAAAGGCCTTTTTAAGCTTTTTTCTAAGCTTTGACATGATTACCGTCTGTCACAGTTCCACGCCATTGAAAACATTTTCTGGTTGCTGCTGAGTGATCCAGTCCTCCATGCTTCCAAAGAATGTGGTTTTGATGAGTAAAAAGCAGTTTTTGACATGTCTAGCTTGATTGCACACACACACTTCAGCTTACTAAAGTTTAAAGTTGCTCAAGAATTTCATTAACACCATACACGGGCCTTGAGATCCCCTACTTGGCAGTGTGTGACAAGTACCACTGGACTTTCAGAACATCCCAGTTTCCTCCCACGTCATGAAAGAGTCCCTTTGGCTCCTATTCTTGTACACAAACTTGTCAGTCTGCAAGGCCATAAAAAGGTTCCTTTGGTTGGAGCCTTTGCATAATCCAAAAGAACTGCCTTTCATCTCATCTCAGGCTTAAAAGACTTGGACCCGAATAAGAGGACTTATCTGAAACTCAGATTTCATCCTAGTACCTGAAAATAGACATTGTCTGAGTAAACCTGCTATGTTGATTAACAAGTGGGAGGGATGGGCTATGTCTCCAGGAAACTGACAGCCCACACGGGGTAGGGGATGGGGTTAGGATAAGATGCACAAGAACTGCCTTCTTTCTGCCAACTTATTTGGTTGCCATCTCTTCTGCAGTGGACTGATGCCAAGCAAAAGCAAGGAGTCTGTGGCATCCGAAGGCTCAAACCAGACGAGCGGCTACCAGTCGGGATACCATTCTGACGACACGGACACCACTGTGTACTCCAGCGAGGAGGCTGAACTTTTAAAGTTGATGGAGATTGGGCCGCAGGTCGGCAGTGCAGCTCCGATTCTCCAGCCTGACTCTGGGACCACACTGAGCTCTCCTCCGATTTAAAAGGAGGCACCTGAGTCCCTCAGTCCTGGAAATCACCAGAGGTGCTGCTCCGATTTTCAAGTGTTGTTCTTTCCACCACCAGGAAGTAGCCACATTTGATTTTCATTTCAAAAAAAGGACCTCAGACTGCAGGGAGCCAGTCCCCTAGGCATTTCCTGAGACGCTTGTGACCCAAGAATGTGTTTGTGTCTTCTCCCCATGTTGATCTTATTCTTTTTTTCATTCGTTTAAAAAGCATGGTGGATGCACCCTACCCTGGGTTGCCCCAAGGGTTGCAGCAAAAGAAGTTCAAGAAATGACTTCACCCTCAGAGAAGTAGCAGTGCCCGGGGAGCGGACACCTCGTAAAACTAGAAGATAAGCCAGGCAATGGAAGTGCTTTAGGTGTTGAAGATGGGAAAGACCTTTAGAGCTAAATCCATCTAGGAAGCTTTGCTTGTTGGAGCCACGTCTTACCTCTGGGATTTGGATTGATGCAAAGGAAGACACTGACTTGCTCTGGGAGCGCTCTGGAACCTGCGCATGCGTTGTGTTGGCTCTGGTGTGGAGGTGGTGGACATAGGGTTTGTGAGGAAATGTAAAGGCTTCAGACAAGGTGACTGGTTTTAGAAGGTTGCGTGCTCTTCTCATTTGGGCTAAATGAGAGTTCCTTGTGCTGTTTCCGACTCCTAATGAGAGTTCCTTCCGTTCTCTTACGTGTCTCCTGGCCAAGCCCCAGGAAGGAAATGATGCAGCTCTGGCTTCTTGTCTCGAGACTGATCCTTTGCTCAGGATGCCACAGAAAAGGACACTCAGACGGAGGCTCCGTGTCATGTTGAGGATTTCTGACAGCGTAAACCAGCTTCTGTTTTTTTCTGGGTGGACACCTACATATCTGTCCTGATGTGATATGTCTGAGCCTGAACGCAGTAGTTTCGGTGTGGAGCTGTAGTGTCAAAGCTTCAGGAAGGATTTTACTCTTATTCCTTCTCCCCTCTCCGTGTCTTCCCCCTTCCCTTCAGTATTTTCCTGACTGTCCCTTCCCCACCTCCCCACTCCCAGCCAGTCAGTATTCTAGTCATTTGACCTGTATGCCCTAGTAAAATATGATTTGGTTTGTTCACTCTCTGAGTAATTCTTAGCCAGATTTCAGAATTACCTTGTAGCTCAAGTTATAACAATACCTATTGTATTATTTAGACTTTTAACATGTAAAGCTCTTTCTACTGGTTCTGCCCTTATTCTTTTCTTTTTAAAAAAGCTGTATTTTCTGTTTGGTGCCATAGTATGAGAGGCTGGGAGCAATGACTATAAAACATGCTATGGCACATATATTTATAGTCTGTTTATGTAGAAACAAATGTAATATATTAAAACCTTATATTATATATAATGAACTTTGTACTATTCACATTTTGTATCAGTATTATGTAGCATAACAAAGGTCATAATGCTTTTAGCAATTGATGCCATTTTATTAAAAAAAAAAAAAGCAAAAAACTTGAAGGAATCCTTTGCAAGTTTGCATCACTACACCCATCATTTCTCTCACTTCTGAAATGGAGGAGGGAGATTCTGACAGCGTTTCCTGTGGCTGTTTTTTATTTTCGCTTGTTCTCTTATTCTTCTTATAAAGGATATTTTCATAAAATGCTTATATACTTTATAAACAAATGTATTATTAGTTTAAAAAAATACAATGGTATAATACTATCACAGCTGTCTTGAGGGTGAATATTTCTGGCTTGAGGTACAATTGCTTCTCCCCCTCTTCTTCATAGCACAAATAATTCACACACACACATATTCTTGTTAAATTCCAAGCACTTTTGAGGTTCTTAAAACATGGACTGAGAGATATGTGATAAGTACTCTAACAGTATTTCTGGCCCTCTAGTAACGCCCATGCCTCTCAGAACAGCCAACCATGAAAATCAGGAACCAAGATATCTGAGAAAGGTGACCAGACCCAGCAGTGCAGGGAAGCATGGAGCATATTTATAGTTTACAATAACGCTTTACTCTATCCTTATGGGGCTTCCCTGGTGGCTCAGACAGTAAAAATCTGCCTGCAGTGCAGGAGACATGGGTTTGATCCCTGGGTTGGGAAGATCCCCTGGAGGCGGGAATGGCAACCCTCTCCAGTATTCTTGCCTGGAAATTCCATGGACAGAGAAGACTGGTGGACCACAGTCCATGGGGTCACAAAGAGTCGGACACTACAGAGTGACTAACACACACCATCCTTACAGTGTCAGAACCTCTGATCCAACATTGCCATTTGGAGTGATTGCTTTTGCTTGAATTCAGTGAGTAGAATTATCTAAAGATTATTGGCACTGAAGAATAGTCCTATTCTTTGTGGGATTTTTTTCATAAAAGATTTTGAAGTGTTTATATAGTCAAAAAATATGCCTGTGTGTATTTTTAAATGTCTTCTAAGTTTTTAAAATCATATTGAGGAACATCTTCCCAATTCTAAAATAATGCACAATTCTAAATTGTCTTTTTTCTTTTATTACATTGAAATCCTTTGGAGATTTGGGAGTGAGGATGAGATGGTTAGGTAGCATCATCGACTCAATGGACATGAATTTGAGCAAGCTCCAGGAGACATGAAGGACAGGGGAGCCTGGCATGCTGCCATCCATGGGGTCACAAAGAGTCGGACCTGACTTAGCTACTGAACAGCAACAACGATGGACTGAGGTAGGGATCTAGCTTTGTTTTCTTCGAGCAGTTGTAGCAGCATCATTTATTAAATGTACCTCTTTTCCCCCTATGGTTGGGGAAATACACATTGTACCATTTTTCATACCCTATCATTTCACTTAGACGTTCTGTACAACTTTATGATGGAAAAGAGGGCAGTTCCAGGTTTGTGTGGCTCCTGGGCACTGCACTTATAGGTTGAGCCATTGGCTGGAGTTAGTGAGGCAGGGTCTTCTGAGAGATGCGAAACTGTAGGTCAGGTCTGATCTTTCCTATTGTTACAATGTTGTCCAGTAAATGAATGGAAGGAGAGTCTAGGCTATTCAAGATGGAGAAGACCTCACAGAAAAACAGAACTGTCTTCATTTTAAGAAAAAGAGATTTTGTTTCTCATAAGCGGCCCCTGGCACTGTTTCCAATGCCAGGGGTTTGGATTCAGTTGAAACTTCGCACTTCATAAAGAAATGCTTTCAGCAACTCAGACAGAATAATTCGGAGGGGAGGTTTAGCCCTCCCTTTCTTTCCTCTGTTTCCCATGCCCCCCTTGTTCTTAGCTCATTCTCTCTTCTCATTTGCCCCTGTATTGAAAAGAACCTTGTTACTTTTAAAAGTGCTTCCTGCAGGGCCTTATTTTCAGAATTTTCACTGGAGACGTTTGGTGTGTTTTAGGTGAGGCCACGCTGTCTCCCCCTTGGCTCCCGGCCGCTCTCATTTTCTCCCTCGACTTGCTTTGTTCTTCTCCCTCCTCTCAAACCCCCTTGTCCTTTCACCTCCTGTTTCTCTCTTTCCGCTAAACTTGCTCTCCTCTCAACCTCCCACTTCCCCCCCACCAGCAGCCTTCTCCCCACACACACCACAGGAGAGAGGAGAGTGGTGGGAGGTTTAAGTTCATTTCCCATAGAGTAGCTTTTCTTATCAATGCATATTCCTTTGTTTCAATGAAAGAAAAAAAGTAAAAATCTAAAACCCACCACTTTGTAGTTAGCCCAGTTTTCCTGTCTCCCCTAGTATGTCTTAGAAGTCTCACTCAGATTTTTATCACCCTGATTGTAAAATGTAGCAAACCCAAAAAGCTAATGCCTTTCAGAGAGTAGCTCTTTTTTAAAAACAAATTTCTCTATTTTTTTTTAATTGGCATATAATCAGAGAGTAGCTCTTAATATACAACTTTTCACATTTGTGTGCCCTTGTCCCATAGGGGCAGTAGGCATATCATGCCCAGGCTTTCAGGTAAGGAGTGAGCACAGATTAAAGGGGCTTCCAATCTGTTTTTATAAAATTGTGTTTTCTACATGAGTCTCTCCCACAAAAGGGTTTAGACATAAATGAAAATCTGGGCAGTCTTTGTGAAAGTAATTTTAAGCCTGATGTTTTGGGGGGAAAGTTACAGAATGCTCCTACGTAATAGAGGTTAAAAAAGGTAAACTAAAGACATTTACTCTGGTTTTGATCAGAATGGAAAGAAGAAGAGAAATCTGAAGTAGCAACTTGGAGAGAAATATAACAGTCAAGTTAGCCTGAAGTTCTGGACCTAAGGTGGTAGGACATAACAGACTCAGCTGAGGTCTGACTCAGAGATAAGAAAGAGCTCTGAGTTAGGGAAGACTTATTCTAAGGAAGACTATTAATAAGACGAGGATTACAGTAAACTGTGACAGATACGTGACGAGTGAATGTTAATGAGAAGACATCAAATTGGATCTTAGGGTTTTCTTACAACACAGTATATGACCTTTCTGTAATGTCTTGATAGCTGTAGAACAGCATTACATCCAGTAGTTGCACTCATAGTTTTTGGTTTAAAAATAAAAGAATGAAAACATATGGTTTGATTTTTTTTTATGATAGTCTCACGTTTTGTTTATACTAAATACTTTAGAACCTATGACAGCATGCTGCTGCTGCTGCTGCTGCTGCTGCTGCTAAGTTGCTTCAGTCGTGTCCAACCCTGACAGCATACTTACTAGTAACTGCTGACATCATACCCCCATACTTGAATTGTTTGAAGGTCTGGACTTTTAGATGCGCTACAAAAAGAAAAAGGCAGGGAATGAGAAGCTGACCTCTGTCCTATTCTTTGCTCTTTGTCCTCTCCCTTCTTCAAGGAGTAATATTTGGGGGAATCCAGGAAAGGGGATTGAGTTCTTCAGTGGGAAGGATAGTAGCACTGACTGACTCTGATCCTATGTGCCTTTCACAGGATGTGGGATAAGAAATGACTCATCAAGAACCCTCTGAGCCATTGTTAGGGAGAGAGATTTCATGGGAGCCTGGTGCTTTGCATAGGGAATCTCGTTAAGCCAAAATGACTTATCGTGACAAAGGGGATTGCAAACATTCCGTTCATTGCCACAGAAAGAGCAGAAATGGATTTATGAAAGCCAAGACCCAATGTTGAGAATTCAGGCTGGATGCACAGTGGGCAACAGCATTCCACATTCATTGCCTAAGCTAACGAGAAGACTGGCAGCCTGTGGTGGGAAAGCAGGCCTTCCAGAGAAATCAGGACCAAAGACTCAGCCTTTAATACTCAATTATAAGCAAGTAATATTGGTTTGTTTGTATTTAGCTGTACTTTAAAAATGCTACATTGTGCCAGACACTCTTTTGAAAAGAGTTTATTAATATTAACCCACTTAATTAATAGAGACTCTAAAGCAAGATAGAGGCATCACAGTGTAGATCTGGCGGCAAGGAGACATTAAAGGAGCTCATTGATGGTTTCTACAAATGTTTGTTAGGCACTTACTATGTGCCAGGCACCTTAACAGTTAGTGGTCAGAACTGTCTTCTTAGCTGCTTGGGTTAAAAGTTATTAGCAGAACCCTGGAAAGGAGGAATTTCAATCTTATCCCAGAATTCTCTACATATTCTTAGGGTATCCTTTGAACCAACTGAGCATATTTCTCATTATTGGCTCATTCTTCTTTCAGTCATTTTTGAACAAAGATCTGAGTTCAAGGACATTTCTAGGTATTACAATACATAGATTCTACCATGGGGGAACTTAACCTGGGTCAGAATGCTCATGGCAAAAATCAGGTAGGAAGCCCTTTGACAGCAGATTGGGGTAATGAGGCTTTTCTTGGTCTGGTTCACATCATGTTGAAAAATTTGCATTGCACTTATATAGCAAAAGGAGATTCTGATACGGCATTCGGAAGAATTCCATGTTGGCAGGCCTTGTATGGCAACACAGAAGGAATCTTTTGTTTTGTCATAAGTAACATTGTTTGACCTTTATAGTACTTGTCCACATTTTAAACTTTCTCAGTTAGTGAACATTCGAAGTGGAGAAAGAGTAAATTCCATCACTGCCATTAGTTTGACTAGAAATTCTTCAATAGGGATTGCTGTACACAATGACTTCCCTTTGGGTATTTCAAAATACTATCAGGTAAGGTGCAACATTTCATAAATACATCTGTTTTACAAATCAAAATGTGCTCCTGTATAAACCAACTTGAGAATCTTTTAAGCAGCATATACCTGAAGTCAATAGAAACAGAATTTTCTTTTAGTTCAGTCACTGTGAATAGATCATGATACATTTCTGTACCTTTCCCCCCTCTACCTCTGCTGTCTAATATGGTTGGCAAATTGCCTTGAGGACTTGTCATGAAGACAGAAAAAAAGATCCTCATTCTTCCCTTATCACCTCATTTATCAGTAAATTTCAATGTTCTGCCCAGCTTTCACTCTTGTAGTCTTCTGCACTGCAGGAGAGCTTATTGCTTCTCTGACTGATGAACAAGACAAGAAAATGTCATGCCAGGAACCATTCCTGAGTCAGAACTTACAGAATTGGCAATGTTCACTTTAAAAGGAAGTACCAATAAGTTTTAATTTAGGATGACATATATATTAGAGCGAGTTTAATAGAGTTTTTAGATAAACATATATTATGGATTGCACTTTTATTATGTTTCTCTGTTTCATAGTGATAAACATTTCAATTAGCTCTGCAGTCACCCAGACCCGAGTAGCCTGAAAGACAGAGAAATAACCTTGATCGCTGATTGTCTACCATATGCCAAGCATTGAACTATTCACTCCACATATACTATCTCATTAAATCCTTGTCATGGCCCTTATGTTAGGTGCAATCATCACCAGGTTACAAGTGAAGACTGGCAGTTAAAATTTGAAGCCCCAGGAGGCAAGGTCATGCCAGGATTAAATCTTGTCTACTTATATCTTGCGGACATGCTCGTATTGGGGATGGGAATCAGGATGGAATCCTGATGGAAGGCAGTGCACTGACTTGTCTTCTGATAAATCAAAACCAAAGAAAAGATACATGTGAAGGTAGTCTGGTACCTTTAAGTGTCTTAGTTTTTTTAATATACTTTTATTTATGTATGGCTGTGCTGGGTCTTTGTTGCCGCATGTGCTTTTCTCTAGTTGAGGTGCTTGGGCTTATCATTGTAGTGGCTTCTTCCGTTGCAGAGCACAGGCTCTTGGGCATGCGGGCTCCAGTAGTTGCAGCACCTGGGCTCAGTAGTTGCATTTCCCAGCTCTACAGCACAGCTCAATGGTTGTGGCTCACAGACTTAGTTATTCCACAGCATGTGGGATCTTCTAGACCAGGGACGGAACCTGTGTCTGCCGTATTGACAGATGGATTTGTTACCACTGAGCCACCAGGAGAAGACTGTCTTAGTTAATATATGGTTGCCTTCAGGATTCCCATCTTTCAGGCAGCTTTATCTATAAATTAAAACCATTTTGACTAAATGTAAAAGCTTAGTGTAACAATAAACATCTGATTGCCAGAAGGAAGAAAGTGTGTTACTAGCTGTATGAACATGAACGTGAAGTCGCTCAGTCGTGTCCGACTCTTTGCGACCCCATGAACTGTAGCGTATCAGGTTCCTCTGTCCATGGAATTTTCCAGGCAATAGTACTGGAGTGGATTGCCATTTCCTTCTCCAAGGGATCTTCCCAACCCAGGGAATGAACCCCGGGTCTCCCGCATTGTAGACAGACGCTTTACCGTCTGAGCCACCAGGGAAGTCAGTCTTAGGCAAATTACTTAACTGCTTTGAGTCTTCCTTTCCTCAGCCTGATGAGGATTAAATGAGGTATGTATATAAGACATCCACCATACTGCCTGATAAGTGGAAAGTATTCAGTAAAGGTAATTATTTTCCTATGATGATGCTGGGGATAGGGAAGTTAAGTTTATAGCGTGTTGAATGATTTAAAGATTGCTAATTAACTTACAGTGACAAACTGGATGGAAGCCTCCAGTGGAATTTTCTGCCGTCCCTGATCCCTTGGATTTGAAGACTGGCATAAGGACTCAGCATGAGGAACAAATTGCTGGATGACAAGTGCCTGGGAAGACCGAAGTGTGACAGAATCAGGATTCAGAAAAACTCACTGGTCAGAGACTCGAATAAATTAATTTGATTTTTCTGCACATGTTTTGGGATGGGTCACCACAGTTTAGCAATAACTTTACATTGGTTTACAAATATCAGTTTGCACCAAATCAGCTAGCCAGTGACCAATTTGCTAAGAATCAGTTTGTCAGATACTTGGTTTGCCTAATAATTAACTCATCAAGTTCTATGTATATGTATGACTGAGTCCCTTCACTCTTCACTTGAAACTATCACAACATTGTTTGTTAATCAGCTATACCACAGTAAAAAATAAAAAGTTAAAAAATTATTAAAAAATAATGGGAGAAACAGCACTGGAGGATGGGGTATAGAAGAACTCTGTTCTTTCTATGCAGTGTTTCTGTAAATCTAAAGCTGTTCTAAAAAAATAAAATCTTGATAAAGTGAAAAGAAATTATCAATAAGCCCCCAAATTTAAAAAATTATCTACAAAGTTTATATCAATTTGTACTGACAATTTCTGTGAAGTTGTAATGGATTGGTTTTCACTCTGACTTCATAAAAGAATTTTATGGAAACTTCAATTTTTCAGAAATTGATGGACATAGGCTTACATTTCCCATGAATACATTTAATCATTTTCAATGATTCATTCAAGTTCATCAATTTTAGCATAAAATTATAATATTTATTTGCCATTTATATGTAAATTCTATAAAGGTATCCAAACTAATCACACTGATGTGAAATGCTGAATTTTTCTTTCTGACTGCTAGAAATATGAGATGAATGCTCATATGCCCATTGAGGTATTGTGAAGTGACATTCAAAGCAATCAAAAGAACTTAAAAGTGGCTGGAGCAATTCCATTATATTAAGGATGTTAGCTTCATCAAGACAAGAATTTCTGTCTATTTTGTTCATTGCTTCATCTCCAGTGTTTAGAACGATGTCCAGACAGTGGTAGGTACTCAGTATCTGTGAAATGCAATGATAAAATCTATCATTTGGTAGATAGAAATTCAGCCAATTGGCTCTCTGCAAATTGATTTTTGGCATTTTAGCTTGCTTTCCTAGGCATCAGCAAGAGCAAAACACCTTAAGGACTTTGGTTGACTGCATTTTTAGGGTATGTTGGGGTTTCCAAAGAGGTGAGGAAATTAAGTTGTATAACTAGGTGAGTATGGGGAGATAACGAAGGGAGGGTTCCCACTGTCTCCAAGCTGATCAGACCAACTTAATTCTAACTCTCCATTCTTGTAGCCACACTTAAGAGTTAACAGGTTGCCTCACACCCAGAGGATGGTGCCTGTGATGGCCTTACATACAGAATGGTTGGCAAACTGGAACTAGTTGGACTGGAGAAGATGTAAGGGACTAAGCAAGGGCTCTCTTTTCATATATGAAGAGGTTTCCATGGAGAGTTTCTGACTTTCTTCTGTGTTCCCAAATAGCGATTAGATCAATGGATAAAAACCATGAGAATGGCAGACCCTGGGCCATTTGATGCCTAATGCTCTTTCCTTTGTGCCTACCAGGGTCTACCTTCCTGGTGATAAGCAGAGACTGTTCTGTGAGGTTGTTGGAAAGGAGTTAAGGAGTTATAAGAGTTGAGGATCAGAGTACCAGTTGACTCAGCTGGCCTCCAAGTTCCCTTTCTGCCCAGAATATTAGAGACAAAGAAGTTGAGTGCTTGAATAAGACAGACCCGTGTTTGAATCCCAGCTCCACCGTGTAGTAGCTAAGTGATCGTGTACAAGGTACATGTACAAGGCTCTCTGAGCCTCCGTTTCCTCAATCAGGCAATGGAGATAACAACAGTACAGACCTCAAAAGGTTGTGGTGAGTATTAAATAAAGTAATAGATATAAAGCGTTTAGTACAGTGCCTGGCACCTAAGGGCTCGACAAGTGCCTTACTTATTACTATGAATCAATGAAAATGAATGTACTAGGTCTTCTTTTTTCAAGAGATGATAATCAAGGTTTCAGTCTCCAATTGTTAGACACTCTAAGAGCTCACCAAGTTCTTCTCAGGGTAGGGAAGTTATTTTCTGTTTTCAAAAGAGCTGCTTCCACAGATGACGCCCAACTATATACACAACACTTCAGTCCTTGCTGTGGATTCCAGACTTCTGCTTTGTTCAGGGGCCTGGGCGGAATGGAGACAGGAAGAGGCGCTGAGACACAGTGGCCGAGGAGCAGGAGTCCAGGCCAGGTCAAGTAGGGAAGTAGCCCAATGAGTCACAGGCTGGAAAACTCCAGCAGGGCTCCTCTGGCTCCAGGCTCCTCTCACTGGGAGACATTTCCTGCTCTTTGCGCTCTGCTGACCCCCCTCCCGCAGGAGTTCCTTAAGACAAGGTCTCTCACTGAATTGTTATAACCCAGGGGAAGGAGTGTTTTTAGTGTCTGCCAAGGCCAGGAATCTCCCGAGACTTGTGATAACTGTGTGTGAAACAAGCTGGTTCTCTGGCTGGAGCCCACCTTGCCATCCTGGCAAAAGGAAGCCATTAGTGTTAACTGGTTTCCTCACGGGTTAGAGGGATTAGCTCCTAAGTGAGTTAAAAAGCCATGTGTTAGTGCTTCCACAGCACCCCGGGAACAGGCAGAGGCTTCACTGTGATTTTGCATGAGGTGCTCATGAATCCCCCAGGCTTTGACAGCACAGGAAATCACCTGAGGAGAGGAGCTGATGTGGGCCCCCCCAGCCCTGAGTGGCCTTCGACAGGTTTATGGAGGGCAGAAGGCAGGGAAGAAGCTCCTCCCTTGGCTTGGGGCTCTGAGCTGGTTCAGGTTGCGACTCTATTCAGGCCCCTGCATCCTGATGAGGCCCCAGACTCTCTTGGGGTCATTTGGATGCAGCCCAGGCCCTCTAACATATGGCCCTGATAAGGATCTCACTCTCCAAGATAAGGAGCTGTTTAGGGGAATCTGAGGAAGCCCGGGGTTTGTTTCCATAAAGCTGCACAATGTAAAGTGTAATCCCTACACAGATGCAATTAGCTGTTAAACATATTAAGTTGTGAGGAAGGGGTGCTCTGCTGGCTCATAAATGAATGTGAGTCTGTCCCAGGGGGACTGAGGGCAGGTATCTTTTCCTGCCAGATCATTAGAATGGTGACAGATAATGGATCAAGAGGCTGAGCTTTCTGCAGTTTCTGCAACCATGAAGCCCCTGAGGAGGAAGGACCTGGGGGAGCCACAGCCACCAAGGACCAATTTGTTTCCCTTATATTGGCAGGGTGAGAGTCGTCTCTGAGAGAGGCTTTTAAGTCCCATCACTGTTCCATGTGGCAGCCAGCTCACTCAGTGTCTCCTGCTAACATAGTCTTTGGCACTGTGGCATTAGGTTGCCAGGTGATCTTGGTGAAGGTCAAGTGCCCTCCAGAATGGCCAGCTGTGGATGCCTGGCAAGGCCATTAAAGCTGAATCTGGGCACTTCTTGGTGGTCCAATGGCTAAGATTCCATGCTCCCAGTGCAGGGGGCCCAGAATCCATCCCTGATTAGGGAACTAGATCCTGCATGCTGCAACTAAGGGTTCATGTACTGCGACTAAAACCTGGCACAGTCAAATAAATATATAAAAATAAATGTAAAAAAAATAAATTCCTTTCTGCTAAAGAAATAAAATAAAGCTGCATCTGTCAGAAGGAGATTCAAAGTCTCATTTCTGGGCAAGTAGCTACTAAATGGCCCTCCCCTCAAGTACTAATGGCACCTCCTCATAACCACCACTGATTTCATAGAAATAATAGAAACAATATTAATCAATAAATTATTAGGAACTTAGTCTGTGCTAGGCTGGGTACAAAGCAGTTTATAAAAATATAGTTTTGGTAATAAGCCCCTGAGCCAGGTTCTAATATTATCACCACCAGTTCACAGATGAGGAAATAGAAGTTGTGGCAGGTTCACTGATTTGTACAAAAGTGTACAGTTAGGAAGAAATAGTGGGTTTAGGTTTTAATCCCAGAAGCTGATTCAAGTGCTGAAACTCACAGTAAATATTTTAGGACCCATTAGAAACATCTTCCACTAGGCTTGTGGAAAATTTTGCCATTCCTCAGACTCCAGTTAGTATCAAGAATAAGATGTATTACAAAAATATGTTGTAGAGTGCTCACTTCAGCAGCACATATACTAAAATTGGAATGATACAGAGAAGATTAGTATGGCCCCTGCACAAGGATGACACGCAAATTCATGAAGAGTTCTATATTTTTGGATGAAACTGGAGCCTATTATACAGAGTGAAGTAAGTCAGAAAGAAAAACACCATTACAGTATATTAACGCATATATATGGAATTTAGAAAAATGGTAACAATGACCCTATATGCGAGATAGCAAAAGAGACACAGATGTATGGAACAGACTTTTGGACTCTGTGGGAGAAGGCGAGGGTGGGATGATTTGAGAGAATAGCATTGAAACATGTATATTATCGTAGTGAAATAGATCACCAGTCCAGGTTTGATACATGAGACCCGGTGCTCAGGGCTGGTGCATGACCCTGAGGGATGGGATGGGGAAGGAGGTGGGAGGGGGTTTCAGGATGGGGAACACATGTACACCCGTGGCTGACTCATGTGAATGTATGGCAAAAACCGCCACAATATTGTAAAGTAATTAGCCTCCAGTTAAAATAAATAAATTAAAAAGAATCTATTGTAGAGCCCATAACAATATGCTCTTCGCCACCCACTTGCTTTGTCAGCCTGATTTAGCCTGACGTTCAGAAACTCATTTGGGGCTCAAAAAAAAGTCATAGTTAACTTTACATTATCTGGGAACTTTTTAAGATGTTGTAAGAACAAAGCAATCAATGAAAACACTGGTAATTATTTCTTTGAGTATCTTCATATTTTGTAGCTACAGTTTTTTGTTTTTTTGTGTTTTTTTTTTTTTTTTTTTTTTTTGGCAAATAACCTGTTTTTCAGGTGGGGTGCTGGGGAAATCATTGCAAATTAAGATTTTGGATATTTAAGCAGAACCTAGGAAAGCCTCTTTCCTTTGAATTAGCTAACTAGTGCTCCAACTGTCAGGCTCCCCGGAGTTGGTGTGCCTGGACAGGATAAGATGTTTAAGGGTTGGCTGGGTGGCAGATGACGATTTCTAAAGTGACGTTTTCTCTCTCTCTTCTGGTCTCTATGCAGCTTCCAATCAGAAATATTTGAATACTGATGATGTCTGATCTAAGAATCCAATGCGCATTCCCTGCCAAAGCAGGTTGTGATGTGATGGCTTAGTGAAGTCATTGCTCTCTTTAAGATGCTGGCTGGCTCTTCTGTCCACCAACTTGTGATGGGAGATTCCTAGAGACTGATTCACTCTAAGTGGAAGCTTTGTCAATCTCTCTTAAATGACGAGACAGTCTCCCACCAGGCACTTAATTAATAGTCTCAGCTCACTACCGACCTTCACAAGCTGCTGGGGTTCTTAACCCATGGTTTCCCTCAAACTCTGAACGGTATGTAAAATGCTAAGTCCACCGAGGAGAACAGTGTGACTGCCTTGAGCATTTAGTGCACCAGATGACGGGAGTTTGTGCAAGAGACTCAGGATGACAAGAAAATTAGTGGCTTTGTGGTCCGCAAGAACCAGGTGGGACTGGAGTAGAGTGACCAGGTCAGCCAAGCTACGCTGAAACAAAAACACTGCTTACTCCATATCTTATCAATTGCCATTTTGTGTGACTTAAGTAAGCCCAGTATTAATTTTTTTAAAAAGAGTGTGTGGAGGTGGAGTTGGGCAGGCATAGATGGAAATCTAAATGCCATCGTACTCATTTCCAGAGCCTTCAGGAGATAACATCCCACCAGGAGCCATGTGGGGGCACTTACGATAGCCTTGCCCTAGGGCGAAATAATAATTGCAAAGTGATCTTTACATTTTCTGATAAAGCTCTGCCTCTTGCTACTAGCAAAAGCTAATGAACATCACATTTGAGTTAAGCACTAAAAGCAGCAGGGAGTATTGAGATAAACCACTACAATTATTAACTCGCTGTTTAATGGCATGAAAACCATCAGTAGCGTGGTGGGTCGGACTGGGTTCCCACAGGGGTCCTGCCATCTTGTGGGGCAAGCTCACTATCCTTTATTGGTAGCCCACAGGCATTCTTGTGTGCTCAGTTGTGTCTGACGCTTCAACCCCATGGACTGTAGTCTGTCAGGTTCCTCTGTCCATGGAATTCTACAGGCGAGAATACTGGAGTGGGTTGCCATTTCCTAGTCCAGGGGATCTTCCCAACCCAGGAGTCAAACCCACGTCTCCTGCATGTTGTGCATTGGCAGGCAGATTCTTTACCTCGGCATCACCTGGGAAGCCCATTGGCAGCCCACAGCTTGTGTTAATTGTACAGCCATCCCTATGAAGGGTCAGTCCCTGAAAGGTGCAGGGTTGGCCCTCCTGAGACCAGTTTGCTTTCTAGGGCCTGGTTAAGTAGAGTAGTGGGTCAGTTTGAAAGTTGTCATTCTTATTTATGGCTCTCTGATTTTTTTTTTCCACTATGAATGTCATGATACATACCCCCTCCATTGAACCCACCAACTGTTCAGACATGGTGCTTTTGATGGTTTGTGTTGAGAATCGATGCTCTGAAAGACTTCATCTTTAAGACCTTGTTGAATTCTTTTAAGCAGGTGCTATTTATAACAGTTTCCTTGCTAAGAGTGATTTTATGAATGTACTTTCCATGAAAAGTATTTTTGAAGTTTACTGGCAGTTTATAAAAATAGAATATATGAAGATTCTAGCATCCTATACCTTCTACAGTGTACCAACATAAGATATTCAAATATCATATTCACTTGATAGTTAAACTTAACATTTAGTAAAATATCATATAACTACTGTGTTAAAGGTGTGTGTGTGCTAAGTTGTTTTAGTTGTGCCTGGCTCTTTGTGACCCCAGGGACTGTAGCCCACCAGGCTCCTCTGTCCATGGGATTCTCCAGGCAAGAATACTGGAGTGGATTGCCATGCCCTCCTCCATGGGATCTTCCCCATCCAGGGATCAAAATTGCATCTTTTACATCTCCTGCATTGGCAGGCAGGTTCTTTACTGCTAGTGCCACCTGGGAAGCCCAGTCTTCACGAAATATTTTTTGAAAACGTAAAATAAACACTTTTATGGAATTCCTGAGTAGATTCATCCACATCCTTGATCCTTAACATGTTACAAATATGCAAAGTCACATGGAGCAGGCGTTGGATGGGTTTGGTAGATCTGCAGGAAACAGATGTTGGTCATGGTGCACGTTAGAGGCAAAAAGCTCAGCCGGGGAGGAACTGATGTGAGAAAACCCCAAAGCAAATCCCTGACTTGAAGGTTTAAGGAAAATAGCAATGGAGGTGTCTGCAGAGGTGTCTTCATCCGTCAAAATGCTTTCAGGTGTAATGAACAGAAAACCCTGACTCAGATGGGTTTGCCCCTGAAGACCTTGACTTAACCTTGGAATAACCTGGGGATCGGTAGTTTCTAAACTCCCTAGAGATTCTGTTACACAGTGAAAGTTATGAAACGCTGATTTAAACAATAACAAAATGTATTAGCTCACATAACAGCAAGCCTGGATGTAAAACTTCAGCAGCTCTGCGCTGCCACCTGATACCCAGGTTATTTCCATCTCTCTGGTTTCTGATCTTTGGCAGCGGTTGCAAAGATCTGCAAGACGGCTGTGGTTGGTCTAGACCACAGTGAGAGAAGGTGAAGGAGAAACCATCTCCTCCTTGGGCTCTCTCTCAGAGACAAGCAAATGATCCCTACTCACACTCTGGACTTCACCCGATGGCTCATTTGTCAGAGTTAGCCATTTCTGAGTCAGTCACTGGCGAGGAGAACGGGATGATCCTTAGATCTGTCGAGAAGCCCTGGGAACCAAAAGTAAGATGGCCAACACCCATGGCTTTGCCATAAAGCACAAGACCATGTGCCTGAATAAACTCTTATGAAGAAAAATAAAGTCTGGATGAAGGAGACCATTCACTGTGAATGATGATGTGAACAGGAGTGACTTGTTTGATTTTATTTTACATTTTACTGCTTTGAAAAATACTTATTTATTTATTTGGCTACATTGGGTCTTTGTTTCGGCATGTGGGCTGAGCTGCCCTCTAGCACGTAGGATTTTAATTCCCCGACCAGGAATCAAACCTGCATCCCCTGCATTAGAAGGCAGATTCTTAACCACTGGGCCAACACGGAAGTTCCTTACTGCTTTTTCTTTTTTTCAAGTCACAAAACTAATATATGTTCTTTACACAAAATTTTTAAAATTCAGGAAATTAAAATCACATTACTCTCTACGTAATAACATTATTATAATTTGGTTTTAATCATATGTTTTAAATATGAGCTTCCCTGATGGCAGGAGACACAGGAGATGCAGGGTCAATCCCTGGGTTGGGAAGAACCCCTGAAGAAGGAAATGGCAACCCACTCCAGTATTCTTGGCTGGAAAATCTCATGGTCAGAGAAGCCTGGCAGGCTACAGTTCATGGGGTCACAGTGTTGGACACAACTGAGCGAATAAACACATAGATACACATTTGAAATATATGTTATATATATTTAGCACATATGTGTATATTTAGAATATATATGATTAGAAACCAAATAGTAACGCAAAACATATTTATTTTACGTCTATATGTGTGTATATATTTTAGATATCTATGTATGTCATACATAGATATGTAAGTATATCAGATCAGATCAGATCAGTCGCTCAGTCGTGTCTGACTCTTTGCGACCCCATGAATCGCAGCACGCCAGGCCTCCCTGTCCATTACCAACTCCCAGAGTTTACCCAAACCCATGTACATTGAGTCAGTGATGCCATCCAGCCATCTCATCCTCTGTCGTCCCCTTCTCCTCCTGCCCTCAATCCCTCCCAGCATCAGAGTCTTCTCCAATGAGTCAACTCTTCACATGAGGTGGCCACAGTACTGGAGTTTCAGCTTTAGCATCATTCCTTCCAAAGAAATCCCAGGGCTGATCTCCTTCAGAATGGACTGGTTGGATCTCCTTGCAGTTCAAGGGACTCTCAAGAGTCTTCTCCAACACTACAGTTCAAAAGCATCAATTCTTCGGTGCTCAGCCTTCTTCACAGTCCAGCTCTCACATCCATACATGATCACTGGAAAAACCATAGCCTTGACTAGACGAACCTTTTGGCATTTGTAAGTCTGCTTTTTCACTAAATATATACTGTGACCATTTCCCCATGTTAATAAATACTCTTCTAAATCTTGATTTTTGATAGTCACTGTCTTCTATTGTTAAATGTATAAAATCCAGTATTCTGTTTTTGACCTTTGTTTTTTCTCATGTTTTAAAAATTATAAATATTAGTTTGATAAACATAACTGTCTTTTCTTTCTCTTAGACATCTATTCCTAGAAATGAAGTAGTAGACTTAAGATTAAGAACATTTCTAAAGCCTTTAGTAACTACTGCCAATTTATCAACTGCTATGAGCCAGACATCCTAGAATGAGAATTCAAGTGGGCCTTAGAAAGCATCACTACAAACAAAGCTAGTGAAGGTGATGGAATTCCAGTGGAGCTGTTTCAAATCCTGAAAGATGATGCTGTGAAAGTGCTGCACTCAATATGCCAGCAAATTTGAAAAACTCAGCAGTGGCCATAGAACTGGAAAAGGTCAGTTTTCATTCCCAATCTTTCCCATTCTTTCAATCCCAAAGAAAGGCAATGCCAAAGAAAGCTCAAACTACCCCACAATTGCACTCATCTCACACTCTAGTAAAGTAATGCTCAAAATTCTCCAAGCCACGCTTCACCAATACATGAACCATGAAATTCCAGATGTTCAAGCTGGTTTTAGAAAAGGCAGAGGAACCAGAAATCAAATTGCCAACATCCGCTAGATCATGGAAAAAGCAAGAGAGTTCCAGAAAAACATCTATTTCTGCTTTATTGACTATGCCAACAGACCACCTGACCTGCCTCTTGAGAAACCTGTATGCAGGTCAGGAAGCAACAGTTAGAACTGGACGTGAAACAACAGACTGGTTCCAAACAGGAAAAGAAGTACGTCAAGCCTGTATATTGTCACCCTGCTTATTTAACTTATATGCAGAGTACATCATGAGAAATGCTGGACTGGAAGAAACACAAGCTGGAATCAAGATTGCCAGGAGAAATATCAATAACCTCAGATATGCAGATGACACCACCCTTATGGCAGAAAGTGAAGAGGAGCTAAAGAGCCTCTTGGTGAAAGTGAAAAAGGAGAGTGAAAAAGTTGGCTTAAAGCTCAACATTCAGAAAACGAAGATCATGGCATCCGGTCCCATCACTTCATGAGAAATAGATGGGGAAACAGTGGAAGCAGTGTCGGACTTTATTTTTCTGGGCTCCAAAATCACTGCAGATGGTGACTGCAGCCATGAAATTAAAAGGCTCTTACTCCTTGGAAGGAAAGTCATGAGCAACCTAGATAGCATATTCAAAAGCAGAGACATTACTTTGCCAACAAAGGTCTGTCTAGTCAAGGCTATGGTTTTTCCTGTGGTCATGTATGGAAGTGAGAGTTGGACTGTGAAGAAGGCTGAGCGCCAACGAATTGATGCTTTTGAACTGTGGTGTTGGAGAAGACTCTTGAGAGTCCCTTAGACTGCAATGGACTCCAACCAGTCCATTTTGAAGGAGATCAGTCCTGGGTGTTCTTTGGAAGGAATGATGCTAAAGCTGAAACTCCAGTACTTTGGCCACCTCATGTGAAGAGTTGACTCATTGGAAAAGACCCTGATGCTGAGAGGGATTGGGGGCGGGAGGAGAAGGGGACAACAGAGGATGAGATGGCTGGATGGCATCACTGACACAATGGACATGGGTTTGGGTAAACTCCAGGAGTTGGTGATGGACAGGGAGGCCTGGCGTGCTGCGATTCATGGGGTCGCAAAGAGTTGGACACGACTGAGCGACTGAACTGAACTGAACTGAACTGATGAGTGGTATAATGCCTTAGGAAAGCAACTTAGAGAATGTTTCTGGTCTGTTGTATCAAAAGCTTTAAACATATTTATATCTACTAATCCTGTTCCTGGAGATTTATACTGAGGAATTAATCTGAACTAAACAAAAGTAGAAGGTTATTTGCACAAAGATGTTACTGGCAGCCTCCTTTATAACAGTAAACTTTCAGAAACAACTAAATGCTTTAGAAACACATTGCTGGAAGCATTCTGAAGATCATCTTTTACTTTTCACATGTGAAAAACTAGCATCCAGAGAGTTAAAGTAACTTCCCTAAGATCACACAGAAAGCTGAGGTATTCTGACTCCCATAGCAGGAGACTTATAAAAGTTTAACTTATAGTGTGAAGAACCTGCCTGCAATGCGGGAGACTTGAGTTCAACCCCTGGCTTGAGAAGATCCACTGGAGAAGGGAATGGCTACCCACTCCAGTATTCTTGCCAGAAGAATTCCATGGACAGAGGAATCTAGTGGGCTACAGTCCATGAGGTCGCAGAGTTGGACATGACTGAGCCACTACACTTTAGTTCACTTATTTTTTCAAAATATTAAACTTTATTCATAATGAATAGTCAGCCCTTAATGATTTAATCTCTTTTGGGGGAAATAAAGTTTCCAGAATATAATATAAATTATATTATGAAATACGCAAAATAAGCTAATTTTACAAATGTAAAATCTCATCAGATTTTAAAGCATTGAAAAAGCTATATATCCTACCTGAGCTTTATTGTATACTGCTTATAAGATACTATTATTTTTAAAAATAGAAAACATTAAAATGTTTTTTATGTAAAATATATATTTAAAAACAATATTCTGTAAGAAAATCTACCTGTTGTGAACAAAGCAAAACTTCATCCATATTTCTAATTTCTTCTTAAATAACATAGGAATTTAGAATGCACTAATTTTATACTGTCCCAGTTTCCATCTTCATATTAACTAGAACTTAAATTCTCTAAAATTAGTATTTTTAACATGAGATAAATCATAATTAAGAATAGTGGGAAAAGATTTATATGTACAGTTAAAATAATAATTACAATGTCAATATCCATCTTGATACCCAAGAGATTCGCTTCTGAGAACAATGAGCTAATTCAAGAAATTGAATTAAACCAGTGTTCCAGAAACCATTTCTCAACCCTCCCAAATCAAGTCCCCCTGCTTCGTCATCAGAGTTAGTCACTATCAAGTTTTAGTGACAAAAAAATCTCTTAGAGTTACAGATGCAGGAAACAAACTTATTGTCACCAGGATGTAAGGCTGAGGAGGGATAAACTGGAAGATTGGGATTGATATATACATACTCAGTGAGTCAGTTCAATTGCTCAGTCCTGTTCAGCTCTTTGCAACCTCATGAACTACAGCACACCAGGCTTCCCTGTCCATTACCAACACCTAGAGCTTACTCAAACTCATGTCCATTGAGTTGGTGATGCCATCCAACCATCTCATCCTCTGTCCTCCCCTTCTCCTCCCGCCTTCAATCTTTCCCAGTATTAGGGTCTTTTCAAATGAGTCAGTTCTTCGCATCAAGTGGCCAAAGTATTGGAATTTCAGCTTCAGCATCAGTCCTTCTAATGAATATTCCTTTAGGATTGACTGGTTGGACCTCCTTGCAATCCAAAGGACTCTCAAGTGTCTTCTCCAACATCACAATTCAAAAGCATCAATTCTTTGGCACTCAGCTTTCTTCACAGTCCAACTCTCACATCCATACATGACTACTGGAAAAACCATAGCTTTGACTAGACAGACCTTTGTTAGCAAAGTAATGCCTCTGCTTTTAAATATGCTGTCTAGGTTGGTCATGAATTTTCTTCCAAGGGGCAAGCATCTTTTAATTTCATGGCTGCAATCACCATCAGCAGTGATTTTGGAGCCCCAAAGATGAAGTGTGTCCCTGTTTCCTTTGTTTCCCCATCTATTTGCCATGAAGTGATGGGACCAGATGGCACGATCTTTAGTTTTCTGGATGTTGAGTTTTAAGCCAACTTTTTCACTCTCCTCTTTCACCTTCATCAAGAGGCTCTTTAGTTTCTCTTCACTTTCTTCCATAAACTTGGCGTCATCTGCGTATCTGAGGTTATTGATATTTCTCCTGGCAATCTTGATTCCAGCTTGTACTTCATCCAGCCCAACTTTCTCAAGATGTACTCTGCGTATAAGTTAAATAAGCAGGTTGACAATATACAGCCTTAATGTACTCCTTTTCCTATTTGGAACCAGTCTGTTGTTTCATGTCCAGTTCTAACTGTTGCTTCTTGACCTGCATATAGGTTTCTCAAGAGGCAGGTCAAGTGGTCTGGTATTTCCATCTCTTTCAGAATTTTCCACAGTTTGTTGTGATCCACATAGTCAAAAGTTTGGCATAGTCAATAAAGCAGAAGTAGATGTTCTTTTGGAACTCTCTTGCTTTTCTGATGATCCGATGGATGTTGGCAATTTGATCTCTGGTTCTTCTGCCTTTTCTAAATCCAGCTTAAATGTTTGGAAGTTCACGGTTCATGTAGTTTTGAAGCATATATACACACTACTATATACAAAACGGGGGAAGGCAATGGCACCCCACCCCAGTACTTTTGCCTGGAAAATCCCATGGACGGAGGATCCTGGTAGGCTCCGGTCCATGGGGTCGCTAAGAGTCGGACACGACTGAGCGACTTCACTTTCACTTTTCACTTTCATGCATTGGAGAAGGAGATGGCAACCCACTCCAGTGTTCTTGCCTGGAGAATCCCAGGAATGGGGGAGCCGGTGAGCTTCCGTCTATGGGGTCGCACAGAGTCGGACACGACTGAAGCGACTTAGCAGCAGCAGCAGCAGCATATACAAAACAGATAACTAGTAAAGACCTACTGTATAGCACATAGAACTCTACTCAATACTCTGTAATGGCCTATATGGAAAAAGAATCTAAAAAAAAGTAAGTATATGTATATATATATATATAACTGATTCATTTTGCTGTACACCTGAAACTAACACAACACTGTGAGTCAACTATACTCCAATAAAAACTATTTTTAAAAATTTCCCAATTTTTACAGTTTTAATAAGTATGTACATGTTCCAAAACAGCATAATTTTGGTTTATCTGTCTTGGGACTTTATATAAACAGCCTTTGACTATAAGAACCAATCGTAAGTACCCTTTTCTCATTTGCATCTGCTTAAGATTATTCTTAGTTAGATTTAATAACACTATCAACTTTTTGTTGACTGCTTCATGCATTCCTTTCTTCTGTTTTCAACTCCTTCTTTCGTACATTACTTTGTATGTTGTGTGTGTGTGTGTGTTAGTCACTCAGTTGTGTTTGACTCTTTGTGACCCCTGACCAGGAGTGGTGGATTTCACTGAAGACAAAATTTAAGTACGTCTTGATTCTCTGCAGTATGAGTTTCTTCCCCAGGCTGATGGTTCCTATGTGCCCCTATGTGTGATATTCTTGTTCAGTGTTCACACAGATCTTCACTGGAGAGAGGAACAGAGCTCTAGAGTGTTCACTGAGGGCACGAGGAAACAACAACCCCCCAGGAGCATCCTTTCATGAGAAAAGATACTTAAAAAAAACTTTAAAAACTGTGTTGGGTGGAGAATAATAATGCTAGGGCAACTATTTCTACTAGAGTTAGGAAAAGCTTTCTGGTTTGGACAGGTTTATATTTACTAGAGGGTGAGGAAGGGAGCGGCCAGAGGCCAGGGAGGATGTGCTTCCTTCCTTCTTTTAATTGTTTAGGCAGTCACTGCACACACACACACAAACACACACACACACACACACACACCCGTGTTCTACGGTAGCTGTTTGCCAAGAGTAGATTCTCCATATATGCACATGGTGAAAAGCAACCTAACTAGATGATAATCTACATTTATTTATGTGTTATTCGGTATACAGCATGTATACTTTACACTGTAATGTGTTGTAAACAAACTTTGAAGTCAGGCAGCATACATTCGAAAGCTTTAGGTCTTACTCTCAGTATATCGTTTGGTAAATTAGCCAAGCACTGGTTTTCTCATCCCACAGTTACCTTTAGGATTATCACAAGTATTGGTAACAAGGTAAGGTGCCTAACATTTTCCTTAGCTTTATAGTACCTGCTTAATAAATAGAGTAACAGTAGTAATTGTCATTTTGTTTGTTCTCTCACTGGAAAAACATATTAACCATTTTGACAAAGATACACAATTCTATACTTTATCAATTCTATACTTTATACTTCTTGCTGGAAGTTGTTTCCACTGATGCTGGGTAAAGAGGGCAGTTGAAATGTGTGGATCATTTGTTTTGAAATTTACTCCAAGATTTTCAATAGGATGGAACATCATTTACTTCATTAATTAATACGTTTTTACTTTGTGCTGGACACTACTAAAATGCTGGAGACAAAGTGGTGAGCAAGAAAATTGGATTCTGCCTTCCTGGAGTTGATAGCACAGGGAACTTTTTCCCCCCTTGTATCCTTTTTTGAGCCATACAGGCAATATTCTTTGTACTAGAATAATGGATCCTTTGAGATGTCCATCTGGAGACCTTGTCCTCTCAACAGATCTCAGTCTGAGCACCTTTGGAAGCAATGCTTGTTGCATTTGGGGATTCCTAGCTCAATCCCAAACAGGCCACCAGCCATGAAGGAGCCATGGCAAATTCAGGCAAGGAAATTGCTTACAACTTCAGGAACCTGGGCATTTCCGACCTACTCTGGAAGAATTTGAAACCCCCTTAATATAGATATCCTGTAGAACTCCATTCTACTGGGATCTTTGTATAATCAGTTTTTATAGAAGGAGTTTCTTCTGCAGAAGTAACAATCTTCTAAGGAGAAGGAGCAACTCCCTAATTACCCATTCCCCGCCTGCCAGTCCCCCTCTCCTTTTTCTAAAAAAAAAAAATTTCTCTTCTTTTTGGGGTTGGGGGAATTTTCCAGTATTTCAACATGAAAATTTCAAATTATAGTATAGTTGATAAAATTGACAGTAAACACTTGTACACCTTCCACCTAAAGTCTACTACTAACATTTAACTAAATTTGCTTTTTCATGTATCTGTTCATCTGTTTCTCCCTCTATCCATCCATGAATGCATCTTTTCTCTATTGCATTGCAAACTGCAGACATCAGGGTTTTTTTCCCTATAAATATTTCAGTATGCATAATGTTAAGGAGAGTTCAGTATTTGTTTGCAGCCCTTTGTTTTGATATAAAATGCACAAACAAATCTTAATTTATCTTAAGTATATATGCTGATTTTGATAATTCATAAACTTGTAATACCCAAACCTCTTTTGAACAGTACCTTTAGGTTCAGGAAGTTGTTTCTTGCCCTTCCCAATCAATCTCTGCCAACTCCCACCCACCTGAGTCAACCATGCTGCTAAGTCACTTCAGTCGTGTCCGACTCTGTGTGACCCCACAGACAGCAGCCCACCAGGCTCCTCCATCCCTGGGATTTTCCAGGCAAGAACACTGGAGTGGGTTGCCATTTCCTTCTCCAATGCATGAAAGTGAAAAGTGAAAGTGAAGTCGCTCAGTCGTGTCTGACTCTTCACAACCCCATGGACTGCAGCCTACCAGGCTCTTCCATCCATGAGAGTTTCCAGGCAAGAGCACTGGAGTGGGGTGCCATTGCCTTCTCCGAGAGTCAACCACAGTTCTCATTTTTTTCTATCATAGATTAGTTTTCCCTATAGCAGAGTCATGCAGTACTTAGTCTTGTGTGAGGCTTTTTCCACTCGGCAAGATATTTTTAAGTTTCCATCATATTTTTTTGTTTATTAGTGGTTCATCAGTGGTTTATTTTACTGAGTAGCATTCCATTTTATGGCTAAGCCACAGATTTAGTATGTCAGCTTCAAGGTGGTTAAAATTTTTACATACTGGTTCAGGGTTTCAGAAGTGAGTGTTTTCAGGGATCAAGGCCAAAGTTGTGTGACATCTTATGACCTAGCCTCAGCAGTCACCTTGATGAAAGTGCTTACAAGCCTACTCAGATTCAAGGGAGGAGAGGCAGACTCCAACATTCAACGGAGTGGACATCAGAGAGTTTGCAACCATGTGTTAAAACTAACACCAGTGGGTTTACGCTTACCATCTTATGTTTGTTTTCAACTTGTTCTATCTGATTGTTTATTTCCTTGTTCTTGCTTACATGTTTTCTCTTGGATTATTTGGGTGCTTTTTACTATTCTTCTGGCTTTTTGATATGTATAATAATAGAATGTTCTTAATTCCTCCCTTGTATTCCTTATATCACTGGTGTCATTCGTTTAATTTATATATAAGCATACATAAACCTATGTATGGGCTTCCCTTGGTGGCTGAGACAGTAAAGAGTCCTCCTGCAATGAAGGAGACCTGGGTTCAATCCTTGGGTTGGGAAGATTCCCTGGAGAAGGGAATGGCTGTCCAGTCCAGTATTCTTGCCTGGAGAATTCCAAGGACAGAGGAGCCTGGCAGGCTACAGTCCATGGGGTCGCAAAGAGTCAGCAACTAACACTTTACAAAAAAAATGAGTTTTTTTCATAATAAATACTCACAAACATATGTATATATGTATGCTTGTATATATATGCTTATATATGTATAAATGTTGATAACTGAATATACTATTGCTATTATTATTTTGAATGAACTGTTAGATAAACTAATAATAAGAAAAATAGATGTTTTTATTTTACTTTCATTTACTATCTGGTGCTCTTTCTTTCTTTTTGTAAATTTGAGTTTTTAATCAAAATCAATTCCCTTCTCTAAAAAACTTCTGAACATCTTCTTGCAAGACAGGTCTAATGGCAACAAATTCCCTCAGTTTCTGTTTTTCTGAGAAAGTCTTTATTTCTCCTTCACTTTTGAAGGATAACTTCACAGAATACAGAATTTGAAGTTGAAAGTTTTTTCTATTAACATTTTAAATATTTCACCCTATTCTCTTCTTGCTTACGTGGGTTCTGCAGAGATCAGATCAGATCAGATCAGTCGCTCAGTCGTGTCCGACTGTTTGCGACCCCATGAACTGCAGCACGCCAGGCCTCCCTATCCATCACCAGCTCTCGGAGGTCACTCAGACTCACATCCATCGAGTCAGTGATGCCATCCAGCCATCTCATCTTCTGTCGTCCCCTTCTCCTCCTGCCCTCAATCCCTCCCAGCATCAGAGTCTTCTCCAATGAGTCAACTCTTCACATGAGGTGGCCAAAATACTGGAGTTTCAGCTTTAGCATCATTCCTTCCAAAGAAATCCCAGGGCTGATCTCCTTCAGAATGGACCGGTTGGATCTCCTTGCAGTCCAAGGGACTCTCAAGAGTCTTCTCCAACACCACAGTTCAAAAGCATCAATACTTCGGCGCTCAGCTTTCTTCACAGTCCAACTCTCACATCCATACATGACCACAGGAAAGACCATAGCCTTGACTAGGCGAACCTTAGTTGGCAAAGTGATGTCTCTGGTTTTGAATATGCTATCTAGGTTGGTCATAACTTTCCTTCCAAGGAGTAAGTGTCTTTTAATTTCATGGCTGCAGTCACCATCTGCAGTGATTTTGGAGCCCAGAAAAATAAAGTCTGACACTGTTTCCACTGTTTCTCCATCTATTTCCCATGTAGTGATGGGACCAGATGCCATGATCTTCGTTTTCTGAATGTTGAGCTTTAAGCCAACCTTTTCACTTTCCACTTTCACTTTCATCAAGAGGCTTTTGAGTTCCTCTTCACTTTCTGCCATAAGGGTGGTGTCATCTGCATATCTGAGGTTATTGATATTTCTCCTGGCAATCTTGATTCCAGCTTGTGTTTCCTCCAGTCCAGCATTTCTCATGATGTACTCTGCATATAAGTTAAATAAACATGGTGACAATATACAGCCTTGACGTACTCCTTTTCCTATTTGGAACCAGTCTGTTGTTCCATGACCAGTTCTAACTGTTGCTTCCTGACCTGCATACAGATTTCTCAAGAGGCAGATCAGGTGGTCTGGTATTCCCATCTCTCTCAGAATTTTCCACAGAGAAGTTGTATGTAATTGTTATCTTTGCTCCTCTATACATTACTGTTTCTTTTCAGAATTTTTCTTTATGCTTGGTTTTCTTAAATTTGAATATGATATACCCAGGTGTGTTTTTTTTGTTTCCGTGTTTATTTTTCATTTATCCTGCTTAGTGTTCTCTGAGATTCCTAGATCTGTGCTTTCATGTCTAATGTTAATTTGGGGAAATTCTGAGCCCTTATTGCTTTAAATATCTCTTCTTTTCCTGTCTCTCTTCTCCTTCCAAGATTCCCATTATGTGTTTGTAACACCTTTGGTAGTTATGCCTATTTTTGGATACTCTGCTCTGTTTTTTCAGCCTTTTTTTCCCTTCTCTCTTTTGGAAGTTTTTAACATCATATCCTCAAGCTTAGAGATTCTTTCCTCAGCCATGTTCAGTCCACTCAGATCAGATCAGTCGCTCAGTCGTGTCCGACTCTTTGCGACCCCATGAACCGCAGCACGCCAGGCCTCCCTGTCCAACACCAGCTCCCGGAGGTCACTCAGACTCGCATCCATCGAGTCAGTGATGCCATCCAGCCATCTCATCCTCTGTCGTCCCCTTCTCCTCCTGCCCTCAATCCCTCCCAGCATCAGAGTCTTCTCCAATGAGTCAACTCTTCGCATGAGGTGGCCAAAATACTGGAGTTTCAGCTTTAGCATCATTCCTTCTAAAGAAATTCCAGGATTGATCTCCTTCAGAATGGACTGGTTGGATCTTCTTGCAGTCCAAGGGACTCTCAAGAGTCTTCTCCAACACCACAGTTCAAAAGCATCAATTCTTCGGCGCTCAGCCTTCTTCACAGTCCAGCTCTCACATCCATACATGACCACAGGAAAGACCATAGCCTTGACTAGGCGAACCTTTGTTGGTAAAGTAATGTCTCTGCTTTTGAATATGCTATCTAGGTTGGTCATAACTTTCCTTCCAAGGAGTAAGCGTCTTTTAATTTCATGGCTGCAGTCACCATCTGCAGTGATCTTGGAGCCCAGGAAAACAAAGTCTGACACTGTTTCCACTGTTTCCCCATCTATTTCCCATGCAGTGATGGGACCAGATGCCATGATCTTCGTTTTCTGAATGTTGAGCTTTAAGCCAACCTTTTCACTCTCCACTTTCACTTTCATCAAGAGGCTTTTTAGCCCCTCTTCACTTTCTGCCATAAGGGTGGTGTCATCTGCATATCTGAGGTTATTGATATTTCTCCCGGCAATCTTGATTCCAACTTGTGTTTCTTCCAGTCCAGCATTTCTCATGATGTACTCTGCATATAAGTTAAATAAACATGGTGACAATATACAGCCTTGACGTACTCCTTTTCCTATTTGGAACCAGTCTGTTGTTCCATGACCAGTTCTAACTGTTGCTTCCTGACCTGCATACAGATTTCTTAAGAGGCAGATCAGGTGGTCTGGTATTCCCATCTCTTTCAGAATTTTCCATAGTTTATTGTGATCCACACAGTCAAAGGCTTTGGCATAGTCAATAAAGCAGAAATAGATGTTTTTCTGGAACTCTCTTGCTTTTTCCATGATCCAGCAGATGTTGGCAATTTGATCTCTGGTTCCTCTGCCTTTTCTAAAACCAGCTTGAACGTCAGGAAGTTCACGGTTCACATATTGCTGAAGCCTGGCTTGGAGAATTTTGAGCATTACTTTACTAGCGTGTGAGATGAGTGCAATTGTTCGGTAGTTTGAGCACTCCTTGGCATTGCCTTTCTTTGGGATTGGGATGAAAACTGACCTTTTCCAATCTTGTGGCCACTGCTGAGTTTTCCAAATTTGCTGGCATATTGAGTGTAGCACTTTCACAGCATCATCATTCAGGATTTGGAATAGCTCCACTGGAATTCCATCACCTCCACTAGCTTTGTTTGTAGTGATGCTTTCTAAGGCCCATTTGACTTCACATTCCAAGATGTCTGGCTCTAGGTCAGTGATCACATCATCATGATTATCTGGGTCTTGAAGCTCTTTTTTGTACAGTTCTTCTGTGTATTCTTGCCACCTCTTCTTGATATCTTCTGCTTCTGTTAGATCCACACCATCTCTGTCCTTTATTGTGCCCATCTTTGCATGAAATGTTCCTTTGGTATCTCTGATTTTCTTGAAGAGATCCCTAGTCTTTCCCATTCTGTTGTTTTCCTCTATTTCTTTGCATTGATCACTGAAGAAGGCTTTCTTATCTCTTCTTGCTATTCTTTGGAACTCTGCATTCAGATATTTATATCTTTCCTTTTCTCCTTTGCTTTTCGCTTCTCTTCTTTTCACAGCTATTTGTAAGGCCTCCCCAGACAGCCATTTTGCTTTTTTGCATTTCTTTTCCATGGGGATGGTCTTGATCCCTGTCTCCTGTACAATGTCACGAACCTCATTCCATAGTTCATCAGGCACTCTATCTATCAGATCTAGGCCCTTAAATCTATTTCTCACTTCCACTGTATAATCATAAGGGATTTGATTTAGGTCATACCTGAATGGTCTAGTAGTTTTCTCTACTTTCTTCAATTTCAGTCTGAATTTGGCAATAAGGAGTTCATGGTCTGAGCCACAGTCAGCTCCTGGTCTTGTTTTTGCTGATTGTATAGAGCTTCTCCATCTTTGGCTGCAAAGAATATAATCGATCTGATTTCGGTGTTGACCATCTGGTGATGTCCATGTATAGAGTCTTCTCTTGTGTTGTTGGAAGAGGGTATTTGCTATGACCAGTGCATTTTCTTGGCAAAACTCTATTTGAGTGAAAGGATGGAGCCAAAACAAAAAGAATACCCAGCTGTGGATGTGTCTGGTGATAGAAGCAAAGTCCGATGCTGTAAAGAGCAATATTGCATAGGAACCTGGAATGTCAGGTCCATGAATCAAGGCAAATTGGAAGTGGTCAAACAAGAGATGGCAAGAGTGAATGTCGACATTCTAGGAATTAGCGAACTAAAATGGACTGGAATGGGTGAATTTAACTCGGATGACCATTATATCTACTACTGTGGACAGGAATCCCTCAGAAGAAATGGAGTGGCCATCATGGTCAACAAAAGAGTCCGAAATGCAGTACTTGGATGCAATCTCAAAAACGATAGAATGATCTCTGTTCGTTTCCAAGGCAAACCATTCAATGTCACAGTAATCCAAGTCTATGCCCCAACCAGTAACGCCGAAGAAGCTGAAGTTGAACGGTTCTATGAAGACCTACAAGACCTTTTAGAACTAACACCCAAAAAAGATGTCCTTTTCATTATAGGGGACTGGAATGCAAAAGTAGGAAGTCAAGAAACACCTGGAGTAACAGGCAAATTTGGCCTTGGAATACGGAATGAAGCAGGGCAAAGACTAATAGAGTTCAGTCCACTAGTGACATCAAAAAGCATTCTTCATTTCTGTTACAGAATTTTTGGTCTTTAACATTTTGTTTCAACTAGTTTTAAGACTTCTTATCTTTCTGCTTAAGTCATACATGTGTTCTTGCATGTCATCTCCTTTCCCCATAAAGCCTTAGCATGTTGATCATGGTTTTAAAAATTCCTGGTCTGATGATTCCAGCATTCCTGTCATCTCTGGCTCTGGATCTGATGCTTGTTTCATCTCTTCAAATTGTGTTTTTCTTGCCCTCTAGCATGCCTTATACTTTTTTTGTTGAAAGGTGGACATCATGTAGTGTATAAAGGAACTGCAGTAAATATGCCTTTAGTAATATGGTGGTAAAGTCTGGGGAGAGGGAAAATGTTCACTAATCCTATGATTTAGGCCTCAGTCTTTTGGTGACCTATGTCCTGGACAGTGAATTTCATCAGTTCTTCCCAATTTTATTCCCCACCATTCTGTCCTTCAGTAGGACAGAATGCCTGGTGGGGGCTAAATTTGGGTATTTCCCTTTCTCCAGTGAGTTTAGGCTCTGATGGAACCCTAGGAAGCTGGGCTTTGATAGAATAGTTTCTCTACAGTACAGGTCTTGCTAAGAAGAACAGAATGCTCTAGCATATTTCAAAATGGTTTCTTTTCTAGTTTTCTGCTGGAAGCACTGAGAGAGATTTCTCTACTGTTTACTGTAAAGATCTGGTAAAACTCTTAGAAGTAAAACTCACAAAAGTGTGGGAGTTTTTGTGAGTTGTGAGCCCCTATGACTGGGCCTCTCTGAAGACTTTTTAAAAGACTTTATTTATTTTTTCCATGTATGTATGTATTAAATTTTATTTAATTAATTAATTAATTTATGGCTGTGTTGGGTCTTTGTTGCTACTTGTGGGCTTTCTCTAGTTGCATGAATGGAGGCTACTCGTCATTGTGGTTTGCTGGCTTCTCATTGCAGTGGCTTCTCGTTGTAGAGCACAGGCTGTAAGGCACACAGGCTTCAATAGTTGCAGCTTATGGGCTCCTTAGTTGGGCTGCATGGGCTTAGCTCCCTTGCAGCATGTGGGATCCTCCTGGACCAGGGATTGAAGCCATGTTCCCTGCATTAGTAGCAAATCCTTAACTACCGGACCACCAGGGAAGCCCCAGACTTGATTTTTTTTTTTTTTTTTTGAGCACTTTTAGGTTCACACCATAATTAAGAGGAAGGTACAGAGATTTCCCTCATACCCTCTGCACCTACACATGCATAGCCTTCCCCACTACCAACATCATTCAACCAAATGTTTCATCTTTTACCAAGGGATGAATCTACATTGACACATAATCACCCAAAGTCTTTAGGGTTCATTCTGGATATTGTATATTCTAGGGGCTTGGACAAATGTATAATGACGTGTACTTGTCATTATAATATCATACCAGTATTTTAACTGCCCTAACATTCCTGTGAGCTTTGCCTCTTCATCCTTTATGTCCTCTCTCCCGGCAATCACTGATCTGTCACCACAGTTTTGCCATTTCCAGAATGTTGTAGAGTTGGAATCACACAGTATGTAGTCATCCCAGGCTTTCACTTAGTAATGTACATTTTCACTTGTACATTTTCACACATATAAGGTTCTCTCGTGTCCTTTCACAGTTTGATAGCTCATTTCTTCTTAGTACTGAATAATATTCCATTGCCTGGATGTGCCATAGTTTATCTGTCCATATGCCCTTGAAGGACACCTTGGTTGTTTCCAAGTTTAAGCAATGATGAATAAGGTTATTTCAAACAGTTATAACATCTGTGTGCAAGTTTTTGTGGGCCATGAGTTTTCACCTCGTTTGGATAAATACCAAGGAGTATGACTCCTGGATTTTATGATATGTGATTTTACTTATGTGAAACACTGGCAAACCATCTTCCAAAATGATTGCACTATTTTTTAATTCCTACCAGAAATGTGTATGAGTTCCAGTTATTCCACACCCTTGCCAGTATTTGGTGGTGTCAGTGTTTCAGATTGAGGTCATTTTCATAGGTGTGGTAATATCTTCACTTGACTTGACTTTAGTCACTCAGTCTTGTCCAACTCTTTACGACCCCATGAACCGCAGCACACCAGGCCTCCCTGTCCATCACCAACTCCTGGAGTTTACTCAAACTCATGTCCATCAAGTCGGTGATGCCATCCAGCCATCTCATACTCTGTCATCCCCTTCTCCTCCTGCCCCCAATCTCTCCCAGCATCAGGGACTTTTCCAATGAGTCAACACTTTGCATGATGTAGTCAAAGTATTGGAGTTTCAGCTTCAGCATCAGTCCTTCCAAAGAACACCCAGAACTGATCTCCTTTAGAATGGACTGGTTGGATTTCCTTGCAGTCCAAGGGACTCTCAAGAGTCTTCTCCAACACCATAGTTCAAAAACATCAATTCTTCAGAGCTCAGCTTTCTTCATAGTCTAACTCTCACATCCATACATGACTACTGGAAAAACTATAGCCTTGACTAGACAGACTTTTGTTGGCAAAGTAATGTCTCTGCTTTTGAATATGCTATCTAGGTTGGTCATAACTTTCCTTCCAAGGAGTAAGCGTCTTTTAATTTCATGGCTGCAGTCACCATCTGCAGTGATTTTGGAGCCCAAAAAATAAAGTTTGACACTGTTTCCATCTATTTCCCATGAAGTGATGGGACAAGATGCTATGATCTTAGTTTTCTAAATGTTGAGCTTTAAGCCAACTTTTTCACTCTCCTCTTTCACCTTCATCAAGAGGCTTTTTAGTTCCTCTTCACTTTCTGCCATAAGGGTGGTGTCATCCGCATATCTGAGGTTATTGATATTTCTCCCGGCAATCTTGTTTCCAGCTTGTGCTTCCTCCAGCCCAGCGTTTCTCATGATGTACTCTGCATATAAGTTAAATAAGCAGGGTGACAATATACAGCCTTGACATATTCCTTTTCCTGTTTGGAACCAGTCCGTTGTTCCATGTCCAGTTCTAACTGTTGCTTCCTGACCTGCATATAGGTTTCTCAAGAGGCAGGTCAGGTGGTCTGGTATTCCCATCTCTTTCAGAATTTTCCACAGTTTATTGTGATCCATACCTTACTGATGTTTTAATTTGCATCTCCCTGATGACATAGTCTATAGAGCATCTTTTCTTATGCTTATTTGCCACCTTATTTGTACATCACTTTTGGTGAGGTAATTGATCCATTTTTAATCATTTTTTTCCTTATTGTTAAGTTTCAAGAGCTCTTTGTATATATTGAATAACAGTCTTGATGTTGTATCTTTTGCAAATATTTTCTCTCAGTCTGTGGACTGTCTTCTCATGCTCTTAACATGTCTCTCACAGAGAAGAAGTTTATAATTTTAATGAAGCCAGCTTATCAGTTTCTTTTGTGGATCATGCCTCTGCATTATATGTAAAAAGTCATTTCTATACTCAAGGTCATCTCGATTTTCTCCTATGTTATAATCTAGGAGTTTTATAGTTTTGCGTCTTACACTGAGGTCTGTGACCTTTTGGAAATAATTTTTGTAAAGGGTATAATGTCTGTGTGTAGCTTTTTTTTTTTTTTTTTTATGTTGGATGTCCAGTTGTTCCCATACCAGTTAGTGAAAAGACTATCTTTGCTGCATTGTATTGAATGTGGTCCACTGAAGAAGGGAATGGCAAACCACTTCAGTATTCTTGCCCTGAGAACCCCATTAATAGTATGAAAAGGCAGAATGATAGGATACTGAAAGAGAAACTCCCCAGGTCAGTAGGTGCCCAATATGCTACTGCAGATCAGTGGAAAAATAACTCCAGAAAGAATGAAGGGATGGAGCCAAAGCAAGAACAATACCCAGCTGTGGATGTAACTGGTGATAGAAACAAGGTCCAATGCTGTAAAGAGCAATATTGCATAGGAACCTGGAATGTTAGTTCCACGAATCAAGGCAAATTAGAAGTGGTCAAACAGGAGATGGCAAGAATGAACATCAACATTCTAGAAATCAGTGAACTAAAATGGACTGGAATGGGTGAATTTAACTCAGATGACCATTATATCTACTACTGCGGACAGAAATCCCTTAGAAGAAAAGGAGTAGCCATCATGGTCAAAAAAAGAGTCTGAAATGCAGTACTTGGATGCAATCTCAAAAACGACAGAATGATCTCTGTTCATTTCCAAGGCAAACCATTCAATATCACGGTGATCCAAGCCTATGCCCCAACCAGTAACATTGAAAAAGCTAAAACTGAATGGTTCTATGAAGACCTACAAGACCTTTTAGAACTAACACCCAAAAAGATGTCCTTTTCATTATAGGGGACTGGAATGCAGAAGTAGGAAGTCAAGAAACACCTGGAGTAACAGGCAAATTTGGCCTTGGAACACGGAATGAAGCAGGGCAAAAGCTAATAGAGTTTTGCCAAGAGAACGCACTGGTCATAGCAAACACTCTCTTCCAACAACACAAGAGAAGACTCTACACATGGACATCACTAGATGGTCAACACTGAAATCAGATTGATTATATTCTTTGTAGCCAAAGATGGAGAAGCTCTATACAGTCAGCAAAAACAAGACCGGGAGCTGACAGTGGCTCAAATCATGCACTCCTTATTGCCAAATTCAGATTTAAATTGAAGAAAGTAGGGAAAACCACTAGACCATTCAGGTATGACCTAAATCAAATCCCTTATGATTATATACTAGAAGTGAGAAATAGATTTAAGGGAGTAGATCTGATAGACAGAGTGCCCGATGAACTATGGACAGAGGTTCGTGACATTGTACAGGAGACAGGGATTAAGGCCATCCCCATGGAAAAGAAATGCAAAAAAGCAAAATGGTTGTCTGAGGAGGTCTTACAAATAGCTGTGAAAAGAAGGGAAAGGAAAAGCAAAGGAGAAAAGGAAGCCTATTCCCATTTGAATGCAGAGTTCCATAGAATAGCAAGGAGAGATAAGAAAGCCTTCCTCAGTGATCAATGTAAAGAAATAGAGGAAAACAGTAGAACGGGAAAGACTAGAGATCTCTTCAAGAAAATTAGAGATATCAAGGGAACATTTCATGGAAAGATGGGCTCGATAAAGGACAGAAATGGTATGGACCTAACAGAAACAGAAAATTGTAAGAAGAGGTGGCAAGAATACACAGAAGAACTGTACAAAAAAGATCTTCACGACCCAGATAATCATGATGGAGTGATCACTCACCTAGAGCCGGACATCCTGGAATGTGAAGTCAAGTGGGCCTTAGGAAGCATCACTTTGAACAAAGCTAGTGGAGGTGATGGAATTCCAGTTGAGCTATTTCAAATCCTGAAAGATGATGCTGTGAAAGTGTTGCTCTCAATATGCCAGCAAATTTGGAAAACTCAGCAGAGGCCACAGGACTGGAAAAGGTCAGTTTTCATTCCAATCCCAAAGAAAAGCAATGCCAAAGAATGCTCCAACTACCACACAGTTGCACTCATCTCACACACTAGTAAAGTAATGCTCAAAATTCTCCAAGCCAGGCTTCAGCAATACGTGAACCGTGAACTTCCTGAGGTTCAAGCTGGTTTTAGAAAAGGCAGAGGAACCAGAGATCAAATTGCCAACATCTGCTGGATCATGGAAAAAGCGAGAGAGTTCCAGAAAAACATCTATTTCTGCTTTCTTGACTATGCCAAAGCCTTTGACTGTGTGGATCACAATCAACTGTGGAAAATTCTGAAAGAGATGGGAATAGCACACCACCTGACCTGCCTCTTGAGAAACCTATATGCAGGTCAGGAAGCAACAGTTAGAACTGGACATGGAACAACAGACTGGTTCCAAACAGGAAAAGGAGTAAGTCAAGGCTGTATATTGTCACCCTGCTTATTTAACTTATATGCAGAGCACATCATGAGAAATGCTGGGCTGGAAGAAGCACAAGCTGGAATCAAGATTGCCAGGAGAAATATCAACAACCTCACATATGCAGATGACACCACCCTTATGGCAGAAAGTGAAGAGGAACTAAAAATCCTCTTGATGAAGGTGAAAGAGGAGAGTGAAAAAGTTGGCTTAAAGCTCAACATTCAGAAAACAAAGATCATGGCATCTTGTCCCATCACTTCATGGGAAATAGACGGGGAAACAGCACAAACAGTGTCAGACTATTTGGGGGAGCTCCAAAATCACTGAAGATGGTGATTGAAGCCATGAAATTAAAAGACACCTACTCCTTGGAAGGAAAGTTATGATCAACCTAGATAGCATATTCAAAAGCAGAGACATTACTTTGCCAACAAAGGTCCATCTAGTCAAGGCTATGGTTTTTCCAGTGGTCATGTATGGATGTGAGAGACTGTGAATAAAGCTGAGCACAGAAGAATTAGTGCTTTTGAACTATGGTGTTGGAGAAGACTCTTGAGAGTCCCTTGGACTGCAAGGAGATCCAACCAGTCCATCCTAAAGGAGATCAGTCCTGGGTGTTCTTTGGAAGGAATGATGCTGAAGCTGAAACTCCAATTATTTGGCCACCTCATGCGAAGTGTTGACTCATTGGAAAAGACCCTGATGCTGGGAGGGATTAGGGGCAGGAGGAGAAGGGGATGACAGAGGATGAGATGGCTGGATGACATCACCGACTCTATGGACGTGAGTTTGAGTGACCTCATGAGTTGGTGATGGACAGGAAGGCCTGGCGTGCTGTGATTCATGGGGTCGCAAAGAATCAGACATGACTGAGTGACTGAACTGAACTAACTGAACTGATGGCTTTTTCTCCTCTGTCAAAGAACAGTTGACTATATCTGTGGAAAGCTATTTCTAGGCTCTCAGTTGTATCCCATTTATCTATTTTCTATTCTTTTGTCAACATCACACAAGATTACTCTTGTAAGTCTTAAAGTTGGGTAATATCAATCCTCCAACTTTTTTCTTCTCTTTTATTATTGTATTGGCTATTCTAGGTTCTACCTCTCTATGTAAACTTTAGAATCAGTTTGTCTGCCGATATCTATTAAGTAATGTGCTAGGATTTTGACTGGGATTGCACTGAATCTATAGATCAAGCTGGGAAGAACTGACATCTTGATAATGCTGTTTTCGTATTCATGAACACAGAATATCTCTCAACTTATTCAGTTCTTTGATTTTATCAGACTTTTGTAGTTTTCGTTGTATAGATCTTGTATATATTTTGTTAGATTTACAAAGTTTTAATCTTGGAGGGTGATAAGTAAATGATAAGGCATTTCAAGAAAATGGGCACCACTTTCAGAAGAATCTTCTGAGATGGTCTTGATCACCTGATGGGAGCATAATAGCAGCTGGTTCAGTCAACATGTTTATGTTTGTGCAGGATTTTAGAAACAGGAGTATTTTGTGAGAGCTGCTCAACCATGCTGGCTCCATCAGTGAAATGTCTTTCTACCCTGATGAGTCCATCATTCACTCATCATCCAGTGACAAGAATCTTATATGGGGGAGATTCAGTGAAGATATGGAATGGAAGACTTGAGGCTACTTGACCTTGCTATCTCAGATTGCCTAAGTGACATCAAATGGTGCCCAGGCCAGCATCCTCCCTTCATATGAAGATCATTACTGACAAGAAACAATATGACCATCTTCCAATGACCACATGTATTCCGTTTCACCAGAATGATTAAGGCAAGTTTCTAGGGCTCTCTAAAAACCAGCTGCCACATTTCAAAGACTATTTTATTTTCTTCTTTTCTGTTCTTTAAATAAGATTTCTTCAAAAGGGCAGGTTTTGCTTTGTCTGTAGTTTACTGTTTTCTAGTCCAAGCTGAAGACAGGGACTGTGGCTAAAATTTGTTGGGGAATTTTTTCAATAACTGGCTTTCTGTGCTTCTTTGAGCTATTTTGTCCTTAAAACCAAATAGATGCCTTTCTTGCCTTGTAGGCACTTTTAGTTTCAAATTTTACCATTACTTGAGAATTCTCAAGAGTTGTCCACACTCAGCCTGCAGCAATTTGTCAATTACAGTTGAGGTTTTTCTGCCCAGGCAGTGGTTCCCACAGAAGTTTCTACTTGTAAGTTTCTGCTGCAATAAGTTGTGGCTCTCTGTATTCACTTGTTTCTTCAATTTGAAGGGCAACAGTTTGACCTTTGACCTCACTTCTCCAGCAGAGAAGTCTAAGAATTGTTGATTTTCCAGTTTGTTCAGCTTTTCACTATTAGGACAGAGTAGTGACCTCTTAAAGTTCCTTACATGTTGGACAGGAAACTGGGAGCTCATTACCTTTCCTCATTTTTTACTTGCTGTATATCCAAGTTGTTATCTGATAAATTTCTTTTTAGTCTGAGATTTTTTTTTTTCTTTAGCATATAATGTATTGAAGAGTATAAATTTACTTGCAACAAATTCTGTCTGCCTTCTTTCATCTGAAAATGTCTTTACTTTACCTTCATTTTTGAAGAATCTTTTAGTTGGATATAGAATTCATTCAATGGTGACAGTTTTTTTTCCTTTAAAGGTGGTATTGCATTGTCTTCTAAGATGGTTTTTGTCTTGTATAGTTTCTGATGAGAAATCAGATATCATTCATATCATTGTTCCTGGTATGTATATCTTATTTTTCTGGTTGCTTTTAAAATGTTCTCTTTCTCTTTATGTTTCACCAATTTGGGCATCATATATTTAGGAGGAGTTTTCTCTATATTTATCTTGCATGGGGCTTGTTGAATATCTTGGATCCATGGGTTCATGTTTCCATCAGATTTGGAGAATTTCAGTTATTATTTCTTTCTTTCTTTCTTTTTTTTAGTAGTAGCAGTAGTCCCAGTTTTATTTTATTTTATTTTTAAATTTTATTTTACTTAACTTTACAGTATTGTATTGGTTTTGCCATACATCAAAATGAATCCACCACAGGTATACATGTGTTCCCCATCCTGAACCCTCCTCCCTCCTCCCTCCCCATACCATCCCTCTGGGTCGTCCCAGTGCACCAGCCCCAGGCATCCGGTATCAGGCATCGAACCTGGACTGGCGACTCATCTCAAACATGATATTATATATATTTCAATGCCATTCTCCCAAATCATCCCACCCTCTCCCTCTCCCAGACTCCAAAAGACTGTTCTATACATCAGTGTCTCCTCTGCTGTCTCATATACAGGGTTATTGTTACCATCTTTCTAAATTCCATATATATGCGTTAGTATACTGTATTTGTGTTTTTCTTTCTGGCTTACTTCACTCTGTATAATAGGCTCCAGTTCCATCCACCTCATTAGAACTGATTCAAATGTATTCTTTTTAATGGCTGAGTAATACTCCATTGTGTATATGTACCACAGCTTTCTTGTGCTGCGATGAACATTGGGGTACACGTGTCTCTTTCAATTCTGGTTTTCTCAGTGTGTATGCCCAGCAGTGGGATTGCTGGATCATAAGGCAGTTCTATTCCCAGTTTTTTGAGGAATCTCCATACTGTTCAACATAGTGGCTGTACTAGTTTGCATTCCCACCAACAGTGTAAGAGGGTTCCCTTTTCTCCACACCCTCTCCAACATTTATTGCTTGTAGACTTTTGGATCGCAGCCATTCTGACTGGCATGAAATGGTACCTTATAGTGGTTTTGATTTGCATTTCTCTGATAATGAGTGATGTTGAGCATCTTTTCATGTGTTTGTTAGCCATCTGTATGTCTTCTTTGGAGAACTGTCTATTTAGATCTTTGGCCCATTTTTTGATTGGGTCATTTATTTTTCTGGAATTGATCTGTAGGAGTTGCTTGTATATTTTTGAGATTAGCTGTTTGTCTGTTGCTTCATTTGCTATTATTTTCTCCCATTCTGAAGGCTGTCTTTTTACCTTGCTTATAGTTTCCTTTGTTGTGCAGAAGCTTTTTAAGTTTAATTAGGTCCCATTTGTTTATTTTTGTTTTTATTTCCAATATTCTGGGAGGTGGGGTCATAGAGGATCCTGCTGTGATGTATGTCAGAGAGTGTTTTGCCTATGTTTTCCTCTAGGAGTTTTATGGTTTCTGGTCTTACATTTAGATCTTTAATCCATTTTGAGTTTATTTTTGTGTATGGTGTTAGAAAGTGCTCTAGTTTCATTCTTTTACAAGTGTTTGACAAGTTTTCTCAGCACGACTTGTTAAAGAGATTGTCTTTAATCCATTGTATATTCTTGCCTCCTTTGTCAAAGCTAAGGTGTCCATATGTGCGTGGATTTATCTCTGGGCTTTCTATTTTGTTCCATTGATCTAAATTTCTGTCTTTGTGCCAGTACTATACTGTCTTGCTGACTGTGGCTTTGTAGTAGAGCCTGAAGTCAGGCAGGTTGATTCCTCCAGTTCCATTCTTCTTTCTTAAGATAGCTTTGGCTATTCGAGGTTTTTTGTATTTCCATACAAATTGAGAAATTATTTGTTCTAGCTCTGTGAAGAATACCGTTGGTAGCTTGATGGGGATTGCATTGAATCTATAAATTGCTTTGGGTAGTATACTCATTTTCACTATATTGATTCTTCCAATCCATGAACATGGTATATTTCTCCATCTATTAGTGTCCTCTTTGATTACTTTCACCAGTGTTTTATAGTTATCTATATATAGATCTTTAGTTTATTTAGGTAGATATATTCCTAAGTATTTTATTCTTTTCATTGCAATGGTGAATGGAATTGTTTCCTTAATTTCTCTTTCTATTTTCTCATTATTAGTGTACAGGAATGCAAGGGATTTCTGTGTGTTGATTTTATATCCTGCAACTTTACTATATTCATTGATTAGTTCTAGTAATTTTCTGGTGGAGTCTTTAGGGTTTTCTATGTAGAGGATTATGTCATCTGCAAACAGTGAGAATTTTACTTCTTCTTTTCCAATTTGGATTCCTTTTATTTCTTTTTCTGCTCTGATTGCTGTGGCCAAAACTTCGAAAGCTATGTTGAATAGTAATGGTGAAAGTGGGCATCCTTGTCTTGTTCCTGACTTTAGAGGAAATGCTTTCAATTTTTCACCATTGAGGATAATGTTTGCTGTGGGTTTGTCATATATAGCTTTTATTATGTTGAGGTATGTTCCTTCTATTCCTGCTTTCTGGAGAGTTTTTATCATAAATGGATGTTGAACTTTGTCAAAGGCTTTCTCTGCATCTATTGATATAATCATATGGTTTTTATTTTTCAGTTTGTTAATGTGGTGTATTACGTTGATTGATTTGTGGATATTGAAGAATCCTTGCATTCCTGGGATAAAGCCCACTTGGTCATGATGTATGATCTTTTTAATGTGTTGTTGGATTCTGATTGCTAGAATTTTGTTAAGGATTTTTGCATCTATGTTCATCAGTGATATTGACCTGTAATTTTCTTTTTTTTTGTGGCATCTTTGTCAGGTTTTGGTATTAGGGTGATGGTGGCCTCATAGAATGAGTTTGGAAGTTTACCTTCCTCTGCAATTTTCTGGAACAGTTTGAGTAGGATAGGTGTTAACTCTTCTCTAAATTTTTGGTAGAATTCAGCTCTGAAGCCATCTAGACCTGGGCTTTTGTTTGCTGGAAGATTTCTGATTACAGTTTCAATTTCCGTGCTTGTGATGGGTCTGTTAAGATTTTCTATTTCTTCCTGATTCAGTTTTGGAAAGTTGTACTTTTCTAAAAATTTGTCCATTTCTTCCAAGTTGTCCATTTTATTGCCATATAATTGCTGATAGTAGTCTCTTATGATTCTTTGTATTTCTGTGTTGTCTGTTGTGATCTCTCCATTTTCATTTCTAATTTTATTGATTTGATTTTTCTCCCTTTGTTTCTTGATGAGTCTGGCTAATGGTTTGTCAATTTTATTTACCCTTTCAAAGAACCAGCTTTTGGCTTTGTTGATTTTTGCTATGGTCTCTTTTGTTTCTTTTGCATTTATTTCTGCCCTAATTTTTAAGATTTCTTTCCTTCTACTAACCTTGGGTTCTTCATTTCTTCCTTTTCCAGTTGCTTTAGGTGTAGAGTTAGGTTATTTATTTGTGTTTTTTTTTCTTGTTTCTTGAGTTATGCCTGTATTGCTATGAACTTTCCCCTTAGGACTGCTTTTACAGTGTCCCACAGGTTTTGGGTTGTTGTGTTTTCATTTTCATTCGTTTCTGTGCAGATTTTGATTTCTTTTTTGATTTGTTGGTTATTCAGCAGCGTGTTGTTCAGCCTCCATATGTTGGAATTTTTAATAGTTTTTCTCCTGTTATTGAGATCTAATCTTACTGCATTGTGGTCAGAAAAGATGCTTGGAATGATTTCAATTTTTATGAACTTACCAAGGCTAGATTTATGGCCCAGGATGTGGTCTATCCTGGAGAAGGTTCTGTGTGCGCTTGAGAAAAAGGTGAAATTCATTGTTTTGGGATGAAATGTCCTATAGATATCAATTAGGTCTAACTGGTCTATTGTATCATTTAAAGTTTGTGTTTCCTTGCTAATTTTCTGTTTAGTTGATCTATTCATTGGTGTGAGTGGGGTATTAAAGTCTCCCACTATTATTGTGTTATTGTTAATTTCTCCTTTCATACTTGTTAGTATTTGTCTTACATATTGCGGTGCTCCTATGTTGGGTGCATATATATTTATAATTGTTATATCTTCTTCTTGGATTGATCCTTTGAGCATTATGTAGTGACCTTCTTTGTCTCTTTTCACAGCCTTTGTTTTAAAGTCTATTTTATCTAATATGAGTATTGCCACTCCTGCTTTCTTTTGGTCCCTATTTGCATGGAAAATCTTTTCCCAGCCCTTCACTTTCAGTCTGTATGTGTCCCCTGTTTTGAAGTGGGTCTCTTGTAGACAACATATGTAGGGGTCTTGTTTTTGTATCCATTCGGCCAGTCTCTGTCTTTTGGTTGGGGCATTCAAGGTAATTCAAATTTACATTTAAGGTAATTATTGATAAGTATGATCCCGTTGCCATTTACTTTATTGTTTTGGGTTCGAATTTATACACCCTTTTTGTGTTTCCTGTCTAGAGAATGTCCTTTAGTATTTGTTGGAGAGCTGGTTTGGTGGTGCTGAATTCTCTCAGCTTTTGCTTGTCTGTAAAGCTTTTGATTTCTCCTTCATATTTGAATGAGATCCTTGCTGGGTACAATAATCTGGGCTGTAGGTTCTTTTCTTTCATCACTTTAAGTATGTCTTGCCATTCCCTCCTGGCTTGGAGAGTTTCTATTGAAAGATCAGCTGTTATCCTTATGGGAATTCCCTTGTGTGTTATTTGTTGTTTTTCCCTTGCTGCTTTTAATATTTGTTCTTTGTGTTTGATCTTGTTTAATTTGATTAATATGTGTCTTGGGGTGTTTCGCCTTGGGTTTATCCTGTTTGGGACTCTCTGGGTTTCTTGGACTTGAGTGATTATTTCCTTCCCCATTTTAGGGAAGTTTTCAGCTATTATCTCCTCTAGTATTTTCTCATGGTCTTTCTTTTTGTCTTCTTCTTCTGGGACTCCTATGATTCGAATGTTGTAATGTTTAATATTGTCCTGGAGGTTTCTGAGATTGTCCTCATTTCTTTTAATTCGTTTTTCTTTTTTCTACTCTGATTCATTTATTTCTACCATTCTATCTTCTAATTCACTAATCCTATCTTCTGCCTCTGTTATTCTATTATTTGTTGCCTCCAGAGTGTTTTTGATCTCATTTATTGCATTATTCATTATATATTGACTCTTTTTTATTTCTTCTAGGTCCTTGTTAAACCTTTCTTGCATCTTCTCAACCCTTGTCTCCAGGCTATTTATCTGTGATTCCATTTTGATTTCAAGATTTTGGATTAATTTTACTATCATTATTCGGAATTCTTTATCAGGTAGATTTGCTATTTCTTCCTCTTTTGTTTGGTTTGGTGGGCATTTATCCTGTTCCTTTACCTGCTGGGAATTCTTCTGTCTCTTCATCTTGTTTAAATTGCTGAGTTTGGGTTGTCCTTACTGTATTCTGGCAGTTTGTGGAGTTCTCTTTGTTGTGGCGTTTCCTCACTGTGTGGGTTTGTACAGGTGGCTTGTCAAGGTTTCTTGGTGAGGGAAGCTTGTGTCGGTGTTCTGGTGGATGGAGCTGGATTTCTTCTCTCTGGAGTGCAATGAAGTGTCCAGTAATGAGTTATGAGATGTCTATGATTTTTGGGTGACTTGGGGTAGCCTGTATATTGGAGCTCAGGGCTGTGTTCCTGTGTTGCTGGAGAATTTGCTTGGTATGTCTTGCCATAGAACTTGTTGGCCCTTGTGTGGTGCTTGGTTTCAGTGTAGGTATGGAGGCATTTGATGAGCTCCTGTCAATTAATGTTCCCTGGAGTCAGGGTTTGGACTTAAGCCTCCTGCTTCCAGTTATCAGTCTTATTTTTACAGTAATGTCAAAACTTCTCCTTCTATACAGCACCATTGATAAAACATCTAGGTTAAAGATGAAAAGTTTCTCCACCATTAGGGTCACCCAGTGAGGTTCACAGAGTTACATGGGGAAGAGAAGAAGGAGGAGGGAGTTAGAGGTGACCCGAATGAGATGTGGTGGAATCAATAGAGGAGAGACCGGGCTAACCAGTAATCACTTCCTTATGTGCACTCCACAACTGGACCGCTCAGAGATGTTCACGGAGTTATACAGAGAAGAGAAGAGGGAGGAAGGAGACAGAGGTGGTCAGGAGGATAAAAGGAGGGAATGAAAAGGAGAGAGACAGATCCAGTCAGTAATCAGTTCCCTAAGTGTTTTCCTTTGTTAGGAACACACAGAAATTCACAGAGTTGGGTAGAGTAGAGAGGGGTTAGGGAGGAGACACCGGCGACCTGGTGGAGAAAAAGGAGAGTCCGGAGGTGGAGAGAACAGTCAAGCCAGTAGTCTCGCTCGCTAGTAAAAAGTGGGTACTGAAGATTAGGTTCTTAAAGGTACAAAATTGGTAACAAATGCCTAAAAGCAAAAATTAAAATTCTAGAGTAGAGTTTGGAGTTTCAAAAATACAATGTTAAAGAAAAGAAGAAGGAAAAGAAAGAGAAAAAGAAAAAAAAGTCACAAAAGTTATAAAGAAAATATAGGTACAAATTGATACCAAATACCAAAAAGCAAAAGTTAAAAATCTAGAGTAGAGTTTGGAGTTTCAAAAATACAATGTTAAAGAAAAGAAAAAAAAAAGGGGTCACAAAAGTTATAAAAAATATATATATGAAGTTTGGTGTTTTTTTTTTTTTTTAAGTGTCTTTTATTTATTTATTTATATATATTTTTTACAAAGTAATAGTAGGTTATAAAAGTGAAAATTAAAGGAGTAATAGAGGATTTAAAAAATTTTTTTTAAATTAAAAAAAAAGAATGATGGTAAAAATAGTAAAAATATATATAGGACTTTCTTTGATATTGTTGTGGGTATTGTGGGTTCAGTTCATTTTTGGCTAGTTCCTTGTTCCGGCTTAAATTTCTCAAGATCTATAGGCCCCTTCCTATGTAGTTGGTACTAACCACGGGGTTTTAGTTTATTGCCTGTCGCTTCCACAGCAGTTCCCTCTGTTATAGTTTCTTCTATTTGCTGGTCTCTTCAGTTTCTGATTTCCACCCTGATACAAAGGGGGCGGTGGTGGACACCCTTTTTTTTTTTTTTTTTTTTTTTAGGCTCACTTATTCAGTCGCGCTGTGGGGAGGGAGGGACGCTGCAAATAAATAACACTGGCGTGTGCTCGCAGTACCTCAGCCACACTGGGCCTGCCCCCGCTCACGGCGCGTGTAGCCTCCCTGCCCACTCTGCTTAGGCTCTCTGTTTCCCCGTCAGAACCATCCGAGACCGGCCCTGGGCTGCTTGCCCCTCCCAGGTCTAAGCCGCTCAAGTTCAGGCACTCGGGTAATCCTCAGAGGCCCAGGCTCGGTTGGGCCTGCTTTTCGTGCCCTTCGCAGGTCTGAGCAGCGCAGGTAATGAGGTGTTTGGCAAGCGCAGCTTCTGCGACTTATCGCCTCCCCACCGCTCGGTTTTCTAGGTGTACAACCGGCGTACCTTCTCAGGCGGATGTTGACCGACCAGAGCCCCAAGAAGTCTTAGTTAGCAAAGAAGCCTACTTACAGTTTTGTAGATAATGTCTCTCTGGGGCTGCTATTGCCCCCCTCCAGCTCTGGCTGCCTGTCACTGCAGGGGAACGGTCTGCAACCTGCTATCTCTGTACAGTCCTTTGTTCCGTGTGCAGGCCTGGCGGTGTCTTAGGTTAGGGCTGGCTTTACGTGTGGTAGATATCCCACAGTCTGGTTTGCTAGCCCAAATTATTTCGCTCAGGTAGTGCTCGGGATATTCAGGCCAGATGCTTACTCTAAGCCATGCAGCCTGCGCTGCGCCTCCTTGCCCAGCCCCCGCTTGCTAATGGCGTATGCACGCGTCTGCGCTGCTTCTCCGCTGGGGAAGTTATCGTAGGGCTCGTAATCTGTGGGTTTTAATTGTTTATTTATTTTTCCTCCCTGTTATGTTGCCCTCTCTGCTTCCCAGGTCCGGCACAGACTCGACAGTGAGAATGTTTCCTGGTGTTTGGAAACTTCTCTCTTTTAAGACTCCCTTCCCTGGACAGAGGTCCGTCCCTCCCTCTTTGTCTCCTTTTTGTCTTTTATATTTTTTCCTACCTCCTTTAGAAGGCAATGAGTTGCTTTTCTGGATGCCTGATGTCCTCTGCTGGCATTCAGAAGTTGTTTTGTGGAATTTACTCGGTGTTTAAATGTTCTTTTGATGAATTTGTGGAGGAGAAAGTGTTCTCCCTATCCTATTCCTCCGCCGTCTTAGCTCCTCCTCCTATTATTTCTGTATTTTTTCTGCCTGCTTATTTGTTCCCCCCTCATATTCAAATTACATGGATATGGACTTCCCTGCTGGTCCAGTGGTTAAGACTCCGTGCTCCCACTGCAGGGGACACAGGTTCAATCCCTGGTTAGGGAAGTTCCACATGCCATTTAGTGTGGCCAAAAAATAACAAAATAAAAAATAAAGAAGGCACAGTTTCCAGGGGGTGAGGAGAGGAAAGAATGGGGAGTGACTGTTTAAAAAGATTGCATGTACATTAGAAACTTGATTTTATTCCATGCTTATTGATAATCTATGCATTTTTCTTTTTCTCTCTTTCCTCCTATTTCAGTAATTGCTATTGTGCTTTCTTCCCATTCACTGATCCTTTCCTCCACAGTATTTAAATGCTATTCTTAAGCACCAGTGTCATAGATACTATATTTTTCAGTTTTATATTTTCAATTTTTTATTGTTTAAATTGTTCTCCTAAAATACTTCCTCTCTTTACCTATCATATCCATATTTTAATACAATTTATTTAACATATTACAATAGTTGATTAAAAGTCCTGCTATGATAATTCTAATAACGGAGTCATCTTTGGGTTTGTATCTGTTGACTGCTCCTACATCCTGACTTCAAATGTGAGTTCTTCCATGCCATTTCTTAAAATGTCAATTCTCCCACAATGCAGCTTTCAAATTGATGTGGAAAAAAATCCAACATGATCTGAAATGTCAGTGAAGCCTCTTTTCTGGTTTAAAATTTACCTGAAAGGTAGAAGAAGACAGAATCCCACTGGAGTCAGCCTGGAGATGGTGGAAGTATTTGGATGGCTTTAGACATCTGAAGGCAATGGCACCCCACTCCAGTACTCTTGCCTGGAAAATCCCACGGACGGAGGAGCCTGGTAGGCTGCAGTCCATGGGGTTGCTAAGAGTCGGACACGACTGAGCGACTTCACTTTCTCTTTTCACTTTCATGCATTGGAGAAGGAAATGGCAACCCGCTCCAGTGTTCTTGCCTGGAGAATCCCAGGGACAGGGAAGCCTGGTGGGCTGCCGTCTATGGGGTCACACAGAGTCGGACACGACTGAAGTGACTTAGCATAGCATAGACATCTGAATGTAGGTTTCAAATGTAGAGGATTTTCTGGGTTCAGTTCTAGACTTTATCCTCTTCTTACTCTATGTACTTTTATTGGATGATCCTTTCCATTCTTATGGCCCCAATTGCTATCTACTGATAAATTTCAAAACTATACTTATAGCCCCAAATTTCCTACGTTCCAGACCTGAATATCCACTGCATACATTTCCATCTGCAGGTCATAAAGACACTTTCAACTGAGCATGCTGCTGCTGCTGCTAAGTCACTTCAGTTGTGTCCGACTCTGTGTGACCCCATAGACGGCAGCCCACCAGGCTCCTCTGTCCCTGAGATTCTCCAGGCAAGAATACAGGAGTGGGTTGCCATTTCCTTCTCCAGTGCATGCATGCTAAGTCGCTTCAGTTGTGTCTAACTCTGTCCGATCCTTTGGACAGCAGCCCACCAGGCTCTTCTGTCCATGCGATTCTCCAGGCAAGAATACTGGAGTAGGTTGCCATTTCCATCTCCTCAACTGAGCATATTCATAACATAATACTTGTACACATTCTCTCTCTTTCTTTTCTTGCTAGACTTTGTGAAAAATTGTTAGTTGCTCAGCCGTGTCTGACTCCTTGTGACCCCATAAACTGTAGCCCACCAGGCTTCTCTGTCCACAGAATTCTCCAGTCAGGAATATTGGAGTGGGTAACCATTTCCTTCTCCAGGGACTCTTTCCGACCCAGGGATTGAATCCACATCTCCTGCATTGTAGGCAGATTCTTTACCATTTGAGTCACCAGGAAAGTCCAGACTTTAGGATATCACAAAATTTTTTAAAATACTTTATATAAAATTCTATACAAAATTTTTATATTAATAATTGGGGTGCCAAGATTAAATTCCCAAGGTATCATTTCTTGTTAAAGTGTTCACTTTAATAATTAAACCAACATCCTATTTTATATCATTTTACATTAGAATTTTTATTATTTGACCTTTGAATATCTATTATTTACATAATAAAAAATATAAAAAGTCTATTAAAAGAAGTCATTGCCCAGGCAAAAAGAAGATTTAGAGGAAGCATAAATGATTGTCTTTGAATGTGTAAAGGTGTAGCAAGCATAAATCAATACAATATCTCTTCACCACTTCAACTAAAATCTAAAAAAAAGCCTATTAACTTCACTGAGTTGTGAGTTGGCATACTCTATGAATTTAAGTTATGAATATCTATAACATCTTTATCACCAAAACCTGAAAAGACAAGTCCTTTGTTAGGGTGTATCCCAGGAAACCAAAGGGAGTGTGTCACATTCCTTAGCCTGGGATATGACACGAAATGATGCACAATTGCTGATGTGAAGCCTGTAGGTAAGACCATCATGTATTTCTCCTAGTGTAAAGTTACTGGAAAGAACATTCTTTTCTTTCTTTCTTTAAAGAACATAGGTGATAATTTGAGGCTAAATTGAGAGGAGTTGGCTACTTAGGCTATAGGACAGAACAGCTTGAAAAAAAAAAAAAATTCTTCAAAACTTTGCCCAGGATTGTCTTTGATTCCCATGCTCTTGTCCTGCTTTACATCTTTAGTGAGCATGACAGCAAAGACTTGGGGTTTGTCTCAAAACTGCAACTGCAATGAGAAACTGCACGTCCTGCACCTGAAAGGCTGCTGGCTTTCTCCCACTGGGCAATTCAGTGTGTATCCTTGTTGAAGGCCAGCCCCAGGGAGGCAGACAGCCTGCACCAAGTCTCCAGAACTAGTTCCACAGTTGGGCTTTGTTTTTTCCATGGGTCAATAAAATAGTAGAAATGGTGAAAAGAGCCCAAAATCTGAAGTCAGAGACCAATATTCCAATTCCTGCTTCTGTGCCTTGATAACCGTAGGTAATTTTTATCTTTCCTTCTCTGAAAAAATAGAAGTAATAGTACCTTTCTTGCACTGTTGCTGTGGCAACTAGGTTAAGACACTATAGTACCTGATAGCCAGTTAGTGCTCTATAAATGCTAATTTTTCCCCACCCCTTTTCCTTTCAACCTCTAGGTAAGTTATGGGAAAGAGTGATGCAGATCACCAGCTACAGCCACAAAGACATCAGAGAGACAGGTCTGTGGAAGTGGATATTGTGCATGTTTGTATTTTTATTCCCCTTAATTCTCCATTAGTCCTACAGTTTGGTATGGAAAGAAAGAAGGGAGAATTCCCTATGGTCCAGTGGTTAGGGCTCTGCACTTTCACTGCTGAGGGCACGGGTTCAATTTCTGATTTGGGAACTAAGATTCTACAAGCCACATCATGTGACCAAAAAAAGAAAGAAAAAGAAAATTATGTTCTCCAACTAAGGTTGGCCAGGCTTCACTGGTAGCTCAGCTGGTAAAGAATCTGCCTGCAATGCAGGAGACCCCGGTTGATTCCTGGGTTGGGAAATTCCCCTGGAGAAGGTATAGGCTACCCACTCCAGTATTCTAGGGCTTCCCAGGTGGCTCAGATGGTAAAGAATCTTCCTGCAATTTGGGAGACCTGGGTTTAATCCCTGGGTTGGGAAGATCCCCTGGAGGAGGGCATGGCAACCCACTCCAGTATTCTTGCCCAGAGAACTGCCATGGACAGAGGAACCTGGTGGGCTACAGTTCATGGAGTCATAAAGAGTCAGACATGACTGAGCGACTAAGCACAGCACACCACGAGGGTTGGACACTTTCAGTTGGATCCAGTCTGTTTCACAAACTTCCTCCAAGCAGAGAGCAGCATCTTGCCCCTCCTTTTTCTGCAGGATCTGGTAATGAGAGTGTACTCCCCATGGGATTAATGCTGTCCGTAGGGGGTCCTCTGTACCGGCAGAAGCTAAAGCCTGGGAAACACTTGTGGGAAAAAACAATCAAATGGACAATGCCAAGGATGTCGCAGTGACTCAGGCTTTTCTCAGTTCAGTAGTAGCCATTCTCCATGCTCAGCCTGAAGGAAAAGAGAGGTTATATGAGGAAGGTGATTCGGAATCTGAAAGCAAAAAAATTCTGATATTTATATACACAGACCTTTTCCCCTCAGTGGTTCACACGGAAATTCAAGAACAGCACTGCTCTTCTGAAAGCTATTTCAGGATTCCACACATTTTGTTGACATTTGGAGACAAACTTTAGCAGTGATGTACTGGTAGGCTGACTCTCTGGGTGGGGTATGAGGGACCCTATTGATGGCACCTGCTGGTTTCCATGGTGTAAATACTGCCACCTTGGTTAGTGATAAGCTACTGATATGACATCACTGAGCATGGGATTGGAAAAAGCCTTGAAAAACTGGCTCTTTTGACTTGGGGCAGGCCAGCTCCCGCATAACACTGAGCTCATATTTAGTGAAAATTGCTATAGCTATGGGCAAATTCAACCCTTGTTGAAAAAAGACATCATCGAGTTCTAGAATTCACTGCCTCCTGCTTTCTGGCCTTCATTTTGGTCATTGTTCCTCCCGCTTTTTGAAGCGGCTTTAGTGAATCTCACTGCTGTGGACCCCAGACCCTTTGACTTAATGAAGATTGATGTCTTCATTAGATTCTGAAAAGGAATGCTCGGACATTTTATTACCTGGTGGCTGGTGCCTAGCACTCTCTGTTCCACGGCCCATCTCCCCCACCTCCTGTGACACATTCCTGAAAAGGCTCCAGGAAAAAAAATGTTACAGACTTGGCAGATCAGCCTTTTCTGATTGTGCAATGTTCTTCCTGAGAAAGCCCATTCTCCAAAGGCATTCATTCTGAAACCAGAGCAAGAAATGTGGGGGACAGGCTGGCCACCAGGAGGGCAGCCTAGGAAGACAGGCGGTAGAGCACTTGGGCAGAGTAAATCGATGGGAGATGGCATTCACGTCTACTGCATCAGTTGTATAGATTTACGTAAACTGTCAAAAATTGCATCAGAAAGAATAAAGGAATGAAAGTGTTTACTTTTCCAAATACTGTTTCATTTTAATTATTTCACACCCCTTATGAACAATTTCTCATTATCTCATTTGTGCTTCATAGCAGGCTGCTGAGACATGATGAAAAAATATTGTAAATATAATAAATATAATAACATAGTACATATAATACACTGGTGTAATATGTGACATAAAAAGTCTTAATATGATAAATATGATTATGCCCCCTTTACAGACAAAGACACTGAGATTCAGAGAAGACAAATGACTTGTTTAGGATTACACAGATGTAATGACAGCGGAGGAACTTGAGCCCCACATGTCTGATGCCAGGCTAGAACTCTCTCCATGCCAGACTGTGTGTATATGGTGATTGGAGGTTTCTATCAGCTCTGATTATGTAATCATATGTGCCAGGTGGCCTCAGAACCATCAGAACGTTCAAACAAGTCTGAAGTCATGCTACTTTCCAAGGAGTTTCAACAGGCTCCTGGAGGTCAGATTTTTTCCGAGGCGTAGTTCAGTGACACCTCACTTATTGCAGGACTGGCAGCAAAGGAGATAATCTGCAAAAATAAAATGACTGTGTAATTATTTGCATTCTATAAGCTTCCAAATTTTGAACAAAATATTTTAAAGCTACTTGGCACATCATCCTGTGTTTTTATTTATCTATTTATTTTAAGCTTCTCGAAGCATTTTTTTTTTAATTTTCTGCTTTTCCCACCAAGACCTAAGTTGTACAAACAGGTGTAAGATTCTGACCTCATGTAGTCCAAGTCCTTTCTGCTTTCTTTGCCACATGTTTTCCAGTTGTGTCCCAATCAGTGCATCGCTTTCCTCTGTGACATATCAGCCATAGGTGGCAAGAGCACTTGGAGATGTGGGGACAGTGGGGAGGCAAGCGTGCGGGGAGCAGTGGGCTCCCACCCCAGCTGAAAGCACTGCAGAAACAGTCTCTGCTGGGGGTGCACAGAGGAGGAAGGTCATGGCTGTAACCAGCTTCCTTGCACTCGGCTGGCAGCTGGAGCTACCTTCTAAGATGAGGAAGGCCTAGGGGCTTCCTCATGGAGAGTGAGCATTTAAGAATAACTAACGGGTTCAGGACGGGGAACACATGTACACCCGTGGCGGATTCATGTCAATATATGGCAAAACCAATACAACATTGTAAAGTAATTAGCCTCCAATTTAAATAAATAAATTTATATTAAAAAAAAGAATAACACTCAGGCAAAGTGTCAAGTAAGATTAAAAGTTCTCTAACCATCATTTTCTCTTGGCGAGTGGAGGAAAAAAAAAAAAAATCAAGAAGAGTTGAATCACCTTTCATTCTTCCGATTTTGTCATTAATTTGATGTTGCTTGGTTTTGATACTGCAGAAATAAAAACAAAAAGGCATCAAACCAACAGATCACCTGGGTCCAGGCTGCTGCTGCTGCTAAGTCGCTTCAGTCGTGTCTGACTCTGTACGACCCCATAGACAGCAGCCCATTAGGCTCCTCTGTCCCTGGGATTCTCCAGGCAAGAATACTGGAGTGGGTTGCCATTTCCTTCTCCACATCCTGTGTTTTTAAACATAGGATGCAAAATGCAGTTTGCTAACCTTTCTCATTGACCTAGGGTATCGCTGTAAATCTCAGTATTTTTAGACTTGAATTTACAACCCTCTAGGGCTCTATACTACAAAGTTCCAGACTGCTATGCTGTTTGGAATTCCTGCTTCCTTTTGGGTTCTACAAGTGCACTTACCTTTAAGAGTCTCTGCGCTCTCTACTCTCTTGCAATTTCTCATCTATTAAGAAGTGAGCAACTGGTCCAGATAGACTTGTTAATGAAATAAGAGGAGATAGGCTTTAAATAAAGGTTTGCATAATCCTTTCTAGGGGTAAATCCTTTCATCATCTTTTGTTTTAGGGGTATGGTAGAAGCTTTCGTTGTGCTTCCCAGATCCTTTCCCAGGCCAGCTCTCTTGTTGCTTTGCTGCTGTGAGCTGGTGACCAATGGCTTGCAGCTTGATCCTTTCCTGAAGACTTGCTCTTTGTCCACAGGAGTTCCTCTACCCAGAAATGCCTGGGAGGTGTCCAGGGATGGTTGCAGCCAACTACAAATTCAAGGGTATTAAATCCCAGCTCCTTTGCCTCCAGTGGGATAATTCTGTGAGGCCATCCTTGTCCCTTGTCCCAGAGCTTCCCATAGCATTGGGCTAAGGCTGGACCGCAGCAGAATCCAGGTCTCTTAACTTTGCCTCCAAAGTGTCCCTGAGAGCACTTGCACGAGACTCAGCCCCCAATTTCAGACACTCTAACCTAAGACAGGTTCACCTGCTTTCCTGCTGTTCATGTTCTGAGCTGTATTTTGGAGACATCTCCCTATCCCTTTCCCCAACTCAACATTTAACAGAGAAGGGCAACCTAATCATCAAAGAAAATTCACAATAAGAAAACAATTTTAGTTTTGCAAAAAAACATATTAGAACACGTGTATATCTGTGGCAGATTCATGTTGATATATGGCAAAACCAATAAAATATTGTAAGATTAAAAAATAAAATAGAAAAAAATTAGAAAATTTTAAATTTGTCAGAATTCAACTTAAAGCCTTATGAGTCACGTACTAGGATCCTAGAATACAAATATAAAGGACACAATTTCCCTTCAACTCATCCTTTTGAGAAACTCATGGCCTGATGAAGAAACCAAGTTAAGTAGGACAATTACCCACACATGGTAATAAATGCTATTATTGAAGTCTGAACTCATTCAAGAAATAGTTCTTGAACATATTACTATATACCAAACTTTTGGAGTCTAAACAACCCAGAACAAAGAATTGTAGAGTCCAAAGGCTAGAGAAGAGATGATAGTTTTTACTTTGGAAATGATACTGAAGCTGCTTCTGGTAGAGTGAGCAGGGGTTGACCAGGTGAAGGTTAGGGAAGGTGTTCAGATCAAAGAAAAATTACCTAAAGGATGTGGTATTTCAGGGCACTGGGGAGAAGTTTATCATGGTAGGAGTTAAGGAGAAGGCAGAGAATAAGGAAGGGATGAATGTAAAACCATTATCTGATAGGCTAAGAAGTTTGGGATGAGATGGTTGAATGGCATCACCAACACAGTGGACGTGAGTTTGAGCAAGCTCTGGGAGATAGTGAAGGACAGGGAAACCTGGCATGCTGCAGCCCATAGGGTCACAAAGAGCTGGACACGACTGAGCGACTGAATAATTTGAAGTCAAAACAGACCTGTGAACCTAGGAATGAGGCCAAGACCATTCCAGTAGGAGCATGACTGTAAACCATTGGGCAGGGAGAGGTGTGAGAGATCACAGCTTGACAAGCAGAGGCCTGCATGAGGCCCTGGTGTGCAGCTACCAACAGCCCTAATGATCTGTGACATCATGGCTTAGCTATGACACTGGTGATCCAATCTATGTCTCTGTCTGAAAGAATTTTTAGTTTTCACTCTTGAAAATTTGATCTATAAAGGAACTTGAAATTCTCCTGCTCAGAGCTTCTTGTGTTCGAGCTGATTAGCTGTCCATATATGACTTGATAGGATCAAAAAGTATTTAGGAGAATCTCGGTCCCCAGACCCCTTAGTCTGTCATCATTGCCTGAAAGGTTACAGTTGTAGATCCATCCTTATGACTCACCAGTCTCTCACCAGGTTGAGGAAGAAGGTGGGGACTTGGGGGAGGAGAGGGTAAAGAGGAGAGATTGTGAGTGCTCAGTGGGACCGTGGGAATACAGGGGTAGTAGGGATGGGGAAAGAAGCAGGAAATCAGAGCTTGAGACATTTTCTTTCCCTCACAATGATGGAATGGGCAGGTTCTAGCTGCTCAAATTTATTATACATAAATATCACTTAATATCAAGTATTTTAATTATTTTATTATGGGGAAAACCTATTTTCAGACTGAGCAATTTTATGCCTTGGTTTATATTTTTCCTAGTACTAATAGAAACAATAATAATATATAAACACTGAATAGTTACTATATGGCTGTCATTGGGCTAAGAACTTTGCCTTCACTAATTTAATTCTTCTCCAAAATTATGATGGAGGTATTGTGAGTGCTGGAGTGTGTGGCCCATTATAATGGGCCAGGGAAGTAGAGCTTAGAGTGCTTCCCTGACTTGCTCAGAATCACACAGTTGGTGAGTGGCATCCCCAGGTCAGCCTGCTTCCCTCCAAAGTCAATCCCTAAGCTCTGGCTTTCCCAGCACAGCTATTTTCTCCTTCCTCCATCATTTCAAGGACTTCCCAGGTGATGCTAGTGGTAAAGAACCTGCCTGCCATTGTAGGAAATGTAAGAGAACCAGGTTAGATCCCTGGGTCAGGAAGATCCCCTGGAGGACAGCATGGTAAACCACTCCAGTATTCTTGCCTGGAGAATCCCATGGACAGAGGAGTCTGGCAGGTTACAGTCCATTGGCTTGCAAAGAGTCGGACACTACTGAAGCGACTTAGTACACAGCACCACCATTTCAAATGCTTTTTGTCCTTCAAATCCCGTTTCCATTTTCCTTCATTCATTTAACTGATACCATCGAGCACCTTCTGTGTATACTGCATACCCATCCTCCATGAAGCTTTCCCACACTGATTTCTACTGTCTTTAAACACCCGAGTCTTTAACGTAGGGAGTGAATCTTATGAATAGATTTGTGCAGTTCCTAAATGTTTTTAGTGGATTTGTTTTGTTTTCTCTTCAAAGATTTTAATCTATGGCTGGGTCAGGATCAAGTCTTTGAGTTTCCCATCTTCTCGACAGCACCCAACTCGGTGTTTGGAGGATATGTCAGGATGCCCCTGACTCTTAGCCCATCCGGGGCCTGTATTTTTAGGAAGAAGAAATGCATGTGTGGACCTGATAAGATCTGAGTGACATGTGGAGAAGATGCCCTACGAGTGATGATCAGCTATGTTTACCATTTAACTCCACAGCGGCAGGCCAAGATAACTGTTGCGGTCTGTGGACAGAAGTTCATGAAGATCACTGCTTGACAGATCAGGGTAAAGGTCTCTTTCTTTCAAAATATGTGAAGGGGCAGGAAACGTGTACACCAGGTGTTTTGTGTTCATGGCTGCCTGGGAAAGATAATTCTGTCTGCTCGATAAGAACACTGTGCTCTGCCCACCAGATTGTTTTTCCAGCAGCTATTTTCTGCCTATAAAAATGAGCATCGCTGGCTCTCAACTTCTTTCCGCAAATCCCTTGGGCTCCAAACAATAACAAAAGGTATCTCATATTTATACAACACAGTCCTCAGAAAAGCTCAAGGACCTGAACAAGGCTTGTTTTCATATATAAGGGTTCTTATATAATCCCCAAGGGGAAAGGGGCAGAGGGTGACAATTGAGTTTGGAACGCTGTCATTCCTAGCTAATAAAACGGAAAAGTGAGGCCCTACAGCAGGATACGCTAATGGTCACGATCAGGACAGGAAGGCCGTTCTTCCCCACTTCCTTTCCAGGGTTCTTGCCACTGGGCCACACTGCCTTGTCAGAAATCTGAAAACCTGAAGGAGATGACTGGAGGGAAATGCATGGGAGAGAAAGCTCGGCCGTTTGGGGAGGGATGCCTCAGTCTCGCTGCATTTGATGACTGTTGTTTTCACTGGTCAGGATTTTGCGGTTCCTCACATGAGTGCCCTTTTTGTCCTTGGTAGAACGGATCCTGGGGTGTTCATCACCCTCAGTAGGAGTTGGAGCTGGATCAGAGTAAATTTCCAAAGTCTGGATGGTTTGGGGAAGAAGAGCCATCTGAGCAAAGGGCATTCTGTAAATTTTTATTACACACTTAGATACAAAGATGAGTAAGGCATAAGCTTGGGACTCAATCCGGGCACCATGTTGCAAGGGACACAAACTGGATGAAAGGATCTGTGAGACCTGGACAAATACAGTAAAGGAAAGGCAGTCACTTTGATTGTGAATCTGAGTCAGGACTCTGTGGACCTGGGAGAGGGGCATTTGTGTTGAGGCTTGATGGATAAACAGGAAGGGTTTTAAAGGATACTTTCTACACTGCACTGAGGTGGTAGCTCTCTAGTAAAATCACCTGGGGAAGGTTTAAGGCATTCTCTGTCCCTAAATAATTGCATTTAATTGATCCGAGTATTACCTGGGCATTGGTATTGCTGAAGGGCTCCCAGGTCATTTTACTGAGCAAACAAGAGAGACAACCACAGAAGGAGCATGGGCTCTGGAATTAATTCTGTTTGAACACTCTGTTACCTTGGACTAGGGCCGTTGTGGGGGCTGTGTCAGTGTCCCACTACTGCTGTTTCCTCCCACTTCTCCCTGTGCCTGTGAAGAAACTCTGCCATGGGAGAGTCTCTCCCTTTTGACAAGCTTTCCTTGACTCAAAAAGCCTGGACTGGGAATCAGGAAATCTGGCTTCTATCCCAGGTCTGCCACTGAGGTGCTACATGAGTGTGCTGGGTCACATAAAGAGATAAAGACATTCGGCTTTAATATTTGCAAGACTCTATGCTGAGGACTCAATGCATATCCAGGCTTTGATGTCTCCCATCTGTTGAAGTTTTTAGATCAGGATTTGTAGGTCATAGAATCTATTTAGGACCAGAATTATTTTTCAAGAATGATATAGGGACTTCCCTGGCAGTCCAGTGGTTGAGACTTTGCCTTTCAATGCATGGGGTGTGGGTTCCATCTCTGGTCAAGGAACTAAGATCCCACATACATTGGGGCCAAAATATTAAAAACATAAAATAGAACAAATCCAATGAAGACTTTTTAAATGGTCCACATTTAAAAAATTCTTTAAAAAGATGTAAAACAAAAGTGGGGTGCACTGTATAGAATTGGGGCCAGTATTGAAGTGAAATTTTGTTTCAGTTATAAATATATGCATTTACTGGGTCATAAAGACCCTGATGCTGGGAAAAATTGAAGGCACAAGGAGAAGGGAATGACAGAGGATGAGATGGTTGGATGGCATCACCGACTCTATGCACATGAGTTTAAGTAAGCTCCAGGAGTTGGTGATGGATGGGGAAGCCTGGCATGCTACAGTGCATGAGATCACCAAGAGTCAGACATGACTGAGTGACTGAACTGAACTTAATGTAAAATACATGTCATGTTGTGGATTGTAAGTTAAAAACTGTAAGCGTACTCACTGGTAGTACATATACTAAAATTGGAAAGAATCAAAGAAAATTAGCACGGCCCCTGTAGAAACTCACAAAACATTCCATATTTTTTTAATGTTACTTTTTTAAACAACTTAGAAGAGTTTGATAAACTACTGCTGTTTCCTCCCACTTCTCCCTGTGCCTGTGAAGAAACTCTGCCATGGGAGAGTCTCTCCCTTAGAGTTTATCCCTTAGATGAGTTTGATAAACATGGGATCGGAGGCTCTCTATGGACCCCTTCCTTCTGCTCTATAACTCTTAGCTACTCCAGCTTACCATGAATTCACCTTTCTGTAACTTCATTTTAGTTAATACCATGTATTTCTGGTATTATTTCATGTATTAGCTCAGTTGGTAAAGAATCCGCCTGCAATGCAGGAGACCCTAGTTTGGTTCCTGTGTTGGGAAGATCCACTGGAGAAGGGATAGGCTACCCACTCCAGTATTCTTGGGCTTCCCTTGTGGCTCAGCTGGTAAAAGATTCTGCCTGCAATGCAGAAGACCTGGGTTCGATCCCTGGGTTGGGAAGATCCCTTGTAGAAAGGAAAGGCTACCCACTCCAGTATTTTGGCCTAGAGAATTCCATGGACTGTATAGTCCATGAGTCACAGAGTCAGATATGACTGAGCGACTTTCATGCCACTTCATGTATTTCTGGCCTATCATTTATTTTCTCTAAGAGAGAGGCAGGACAGTGTAGTGGTTAAAAGCACCTTACGAAGTTAGGTAAATCTATGTTTGAATTGAATTTCTTCACTCTTTAGTTGAATGACCTGGAAAATACACCCAACCTCTCCCAGCCTTGGGTTTCTTATGTGGGTGATCACATCTCGGACACACAGCATTTCTAAGATTAAATAAGATGCTGTAAGTCAAGCTCACAGCATGAAAACCTTGTTCACAGAAAGTGCTTGGTGTAAGACAGAAATTATTATCTGACTTCCTGTCCCACAGATTTTAAGGCACAGTCTGCAATTTAGTGCCTGGGGCACACAAAGTCATAAATACCATAGGCATAGAAAATCAAGAATTCCAGCCTCAAGCAGCCTTGCAAGATGCAGAGCAGCCATTCTCTGTGGGCATACCCCAAGAGTATCCAGGTCTCAGGAGCAGAGACCAGGCATTCTGTCCTCTACCCACATATCCCCTCCACTTTCCCTCTGACATGACTGGCTGAACCTGGGAAGGCAAAGCACAAAGAAGGATGCAGATCTTGACTACAGATTTTTTCAGTGATCAAAACAACCCATGACGTTTCAGTGCAATCCAAACCAAGACAGATGGAAACTCAAGATCAACTGTTTCACAAGCATGTACCTGAGAAGGTTTCAGACAGAAACACAGGACACAGAAATGAGAAAGAGCCAATGGCTGGAACACTGAGAAAATGAGTCTCCATTTCACATATTACACCAGGAAAAAAATGACCATCATCCAACAGTCAAAAAATAAGCAACTGACGAGGTCTTAATTGCCTCAGAAATACTCTGGGAATCAAAGCATTGTCTTGTAAATGATTCATTTCAGGAAATACCTACTAATCAATTCCTAGGGCTTCTGTGTAATAGTTTCCCCACATTTATAGGCGGTGATCATGTGAACTGGATCATTGACTTTAGAATGAGATAAGCAGCGGTACTGGTAACCTAACCTGCTTACTCCAAGTAGCTACAAAGAAATTAGCTGCCCTTAGTGGAAGCCAGCACTTTACAAAGAGTGAAAAAAATCCTATTCATCATGAGAGAGCCTCACATCAACCGAGTCCCCTCCAAGGACTAAGGTGAGATGATGTTGATGGGAAAGGGGATAATGATCCATAAATAGGCATATGAGAAAGGAGTGGGAAGGGGAGGGAAGCGTCATGAGCTTGGAGAGGGGAAAAAAATGGGCTTTAAAATGATAAAATGTTACAAATATTATAAGGATTACCCAAATAGTATTACAAAGGACAGGACTGTTGAGAATTGCACTGGATGCTGGCATTTTGTGTGTGTGTGTGGGGGGGGTAGTTTGAAATTGTATGATGAAAAAGAAAAGAAAATGTATGTGAATTTTTTATGTAGCCCCACCTAAAAATATGTTGCTAACACAATGGTTTTTCAGGAAAGAAAAGGCAAGGATGCCTGGAAATAGCTGCATCTAATCAGCCCCCATCCCAAGCAATCAACTGAAATCCAGGAAATTCCATATGTAACCAGAAGAATAGACATCCTGGAGCATTTTGCCACAGTTAAGATTAGCGGAAACAGACCCCCATCAGCACTGGTAACAAAGAAGAATTAAAGGTGAAGAAACTGCTGTGGGTCCCTGTGCCTGCCTTCTGGGAAGGTGGTGGCCGTGGGGGCAGAAGGATGGGAATTAGGACAGAGGCAGTGGCCCTGGCTGGGCCAACAGCCTATTGTTCTGAAACTGCCCCTTCAGTGGCAGCTCAGAGCAGTGTATTCCTCCAGGGAAAATAATTAAAACAACAGCAGCTAGAGCTCAACTTATCCTCCTGACTTATCCTAACAATCTCTAAACATGCTTGTTAACATAGCAATGGTTTATGATTAACAGTTTTGGGGTCTCGTTTAAGAAATCCTTCTGTACCCAAAGGTTATGAAGGTGTTCTCCTGTATTTTCTTCTAAAAGATTTGAAGTTTTCCCTTTCACAGTAAATTCCTCTTTATGGAATTGAAAGACACAAAAAGCACAAACCAAAAAGGAAAAAAATGAATAAATCTCACTTCACTAAAATTAATAGCATCTGCTTGCTGAAAATATCATAAAGAGAGTAAAAAGATAAGCCACAAGCTTGGAAGAAAATCCTGATATCACATCTGACAAAGAACTGGGATGAAGAGTATATAAAGAATGGCTGCAACCTATTGAAATCCAAAAAAACTTGATAAAGTAATTCACAAAAAGAAATATAGATGACTATTCAAGATATTAAAAGATTCTGTTTTTTTGTTTTTGTTGTTGGTTGCACCTTGAGGCTTGTGGAAATCTTATTTCTCTGACCAGGTCTGGGACCTGGGCCCTCAGCAGTAAAAATGCAGAATCCTAATCATTAAGCCACCAGGGAATTTCCAAAAGATTCTTAATTTCCTTCGTAATCAAGGAAATGCAAATTAAAATCATAATGAGATATCATTTTACATCCACTGTACCTGCGTGCATGCTAAATCCTTCAGTTATGTCCGACTCTGTGTGACCCTGTGGACTGTAGCCAGCCAGGCTCCTCTGTCCATGGGATTCTCCAGGCAAGAACACTGGAGTGGGTTGCCATTTCCTTCTCCAGGGGATCTTCCTGATCTAGGAATTGAACCTGTGTCCCTTGTGTCTCCTGCATTAGCAGGTGGGTTCTTTACCACTATTGCCACCTGGGTTCATCCACTAGGTGAGCAAAAAAGAAATTAGTAATCAGAGAAATGCAAATTAAAATCATGATGAGATATCATTTTACATCCACTAGATTAACAAAAAAATGATGAAATCTGGTAATACAAAGTATTAGTGAGGGTGTGGAAAAACTGAATCTTATTTACTACTGTTTAGCTATCAGATCAGATCAGATCAGTCGCTCAGTCGTGTCCGACTCTTTGCGACCCCATGAACCGCAGCACGCCAGGCCTCCCTGTCCATCACCAGCTCCCGGAGGTCACCCAGACTCATACCCATCGAGTCAGTGATGCCATCCAGCCATCTCATCCTCTGTCGTCCCCTTCTCCTCCTGCCCTCAATCCCTCCCAGCATCAGAGTCTTCTCCAATGAGTCAACTCTTCGCATGAGGTGGCCAAAATACTGGAGTTTCAGCTTTAGCATCATTCCTTCTAAAGAAATTCCAGGATTGATCTCCTTCAGAATGGACTGGTTGGATCTTCTTGCAGTCCAAGGGACTCTCAAGAGTCTTCTCCAACACCAAAGTTCAAAAGCATCAATTCTTCGGCGCTCAGCCTTCTTCACAGTCCAGCTCTCACTTCCATACATGACCACAGGAAAGACCATAGCCTTGACTAGGCGAACCTTTGTTGGTAAAGTAATGTCTCTGCTTTTGAATATGCTATCTAAGTTGGTCATAACTTTCCTTCCAAGGAGTAAGCGTCTTTTAATTTCATGACTGCAGTCACCATCTGCAGTGATTTTGGAGCCCAGAAAAACAAAGTCTGACACTGTTTCCCCATCTATTTCCCATGAAGTGATGGGACCAGATGCCTATAAAATAGTACAATTTCTTAGGAAAACAACCAGATACTATCTAAAATAAGTAAAGATTACATTTCTATGGCCTAAGTGTGGAAACTCTTGTGTGTATTTATAATACTATCAATAGAAAGGAGCACAGTCTATATTATTCATAGCAAAACATAAAGAAAGCCAAGCACGATTGTTTGGGGATACCTACCTTGTAGTCTACTATTTTTAAAAAGCAAGAGGTGATAAACACAGAATTCAGGAAACTGGTTATGTTTGTGGGACAGGCAGGAAGGTGGGAAAAATTAGGGACAAAGACACAGCCTGAGTCAATTATATCATTAATGTTAGGAATCCTCTGTTGGCCAGTGGCTTTATACATAATACATATCCCATTGTGGGCACAGAATATTACATAACAAATTGCTTTCCATTTCTTAAGAAAAGGAATGGGTGAACAAAGGAAAACAATCTCTAACGGCTCAGGGCCAAGGAAAGCAGACCTTGGTAAGGTGGGTCTCACTAATACGAGAGAAGGGTCCCTCAAGAAGTGATGGATTGCTCTATGTCAGGGAGGGTCCGCATAATCTCTGTGCCCCTGGAGGTCCTCCCAGAACATGGGCAGCTGGCCTAGTAACCAGGACCTGTGCCCAGGGTTCCACCCTATTACTCAGGTTGGCATGTGGCCTGGGTGGGCAAGTGGTGATCAGTTATGGAAAAGGCGTGCCACTTAGCACATGAATGATGTATGTGGCAAGATCCATTTTTGATGATTTTCCAAACAGAAAACTGAAGGCTGTTCTGGGGCAAGCCTTTTTGGTCTAATATTGGAGATACCCTATTGTACTGTCCACCTCGCTGCTGCTGCTACTGCTGCTGCTGCTGCTGAGTCCACCTTAACTGCCTGAATTTGACACCAAAACAAGGCTGATTTCTCAACAGTTGGCACTTTGAATTGTTATTTCAAAGACTCAGTACTGAAGTCTTGAAATTGTTGGGCTTTGTAACCCTAGCATTACTCATAGGACAACAACTATTTTCCTGTTATTTCTATCTTTAATATATTTTCATCTTACCTATTCACCCAAAAGGATTATAAAGTTACTAGAGAGAAGTATGGTATAAAGCCCTGTTTTATTCATCCTTGCTGCCAAAAACTTGGCAAAATAAGGGCTTGGCTAAAAAATAGGTTGTTATTTTGAAAAATAATAAACTCATAGGTAGTTGCAAAAAATAGTAGAGAGGTTCTATGTATCCTTCACTCAGGTTCCCACAATGATTACATCTTACATAACTATGGAATAAGGTCAAAACTAGGAAACTCACATTAGTGTAATGTGTGTTCCAAGTCCATCCATGTTGCTGAAAGTGGCTAAAAAAAGGTTTTTTTACAGCTGAGTAGAGAAGGAAATGGCAACCCACTCCAGTGTTCTTGCCTGGAGAATCTCAGGGATGGGGGAGCCTGGTGGGCTACCGTCTATGGGGTCACACAGAGTCGGACACAACTAAAGTGATTTAGCATAGCATAGTATTTCATAAGTGTATATATGTATCACATCTTCTTTATTTGCTTTAAACTTTAATAAGTATGCTCAAAATATTTTGACTGAGAGCATTTTAATCACAAAATTAACATGGTACTACTAATCCAGTTAAAATCTTACTCAATCGAACCAATAGCAGCAGTAACTGAACCCCTATAAAATTATATTTGGTACACACTTTTGAATTGTCTCAATATCTACAGCTGGAGAAGGCAATGGAACCCCACCCCAGTACTCTTGCCTGGAAAATCCCATGGATGGAGGAGCCTGGTAGGCTGCAGTCCATGGGGTCGCTAAGAGTCGGACACGACTGAGCGACTTCACTTTCACTTTTCACTTTCATGCGTTGGAGAAGGAAATGGCAACCCACTCCCGTGTTCTTGCCTGGAGAATCCCAGGGACGGGGAGCCTGGTGGGCTGCCATCTGTGGGGTTGCACAGAATCGGACACAACTGACGTGACTTAGCAGCAGCAATATCTACAGCATTAGTTCCTGCTTCCAAGCTCAGGGATACTGGGAATTCTTTTATAATATAATATTTGCCTACCAGTATCTTTGAGAAGTTGAACCATAGAGCTGCAAAAATATGTTTTAGAAGAATTTTTGTGCGACTTTACTTTCAGTGAGACTTATACAGAGTCACATCTATTCTGTTTGTAGCAGAATATGTAGCATGTCTGGAACAATGTCAGATTTACACCTCATACAGATTCCCCACAACCCTGTATCTGTGTGGGAAACGTGGAAAGACTAGAAACTATGGCAGAGGTTGTCATGACAGATGAGATGGGCTGGCTTCCTAGATAAATTCAACCCTCTGAAACGACAATCCGAGTTGCCCATGAGTATGTTTGCAACTGTAAGAGAGATTGTACCTTTGATGTTTGTAACCAATAACTTCAACATTTCTTGCAAGGTGTATCAAAGGCAACTTGTCATCCATCAAACAAATCTCACTTCCTATGAATTAACAGGGAGGCAGAGCTGTTCTTTTTCCTTTGTGTGGGCACAAAAAGTCACCAAAATGAAACTTTGCTAACTTAAGCTTTCCATAATAGGAGATTCCTCCAGTCATAGTGAGAACTATTCTTGGACCCTTATAATGTGTGTTTGTATACTGCTACTGCTAAGTCACTTCAGTCATGTCCGACTCTGTGCGACCCCAAAGATGGCAGCCCACCAGGCTCCCCCGTCCCTGGGATTCTCCAGGCAAGAACACTGGAGTGGGTTGCCATTTCCTTCTCCAACGCATGAAAGTGAAAAGTGAAAGGGAAGTCGCTCAGTCGTGTCCGACTCTTAGCGACCCCATGGACTGCAACCTACCAGGCTCCTCCACCCATGGGATTTTTCAGGCAAGAGTACTGGAGTGGGATGCCATTACCTTCTCTGGTTTGTATACATAAGGTCTTAATAATTTACAGATTTGATATTTTCAGTTGGTCCCCAAATTATCCATCCAAGTGCAGAATTTTGATATGCTGTGGCATGAAGATAATAAAAAACAACTCTGTAAATTGTATATCACTTCATGCATCTCTCCAAGGATTATTCTGTGCTCATATTCAGTCTCTGCTTCCCCAGTGTACTGTTTTGGGTTTACATCAGCAAGAATTTCTACAGATCTTGACAAATCTTTAGAGAATTCTTTGGTATAATATATCATCTGCTTTCTGGAGGTATAGGCTTTGAAATGAGCAACCTTTTTTTTTCATTTTCTTTTTGGTGACCTTGAAGTTTGAATGTTCCAGAGAATAAGCTGTCCCATTATTCTTATTTTCATATCAAATTCCAATATTAATCCAGAGACGAATGGTGCATATGACAATCCAGAGTTTCCAGAGACCACTCTGAGTTCATTTTCCAAACATGTTACTTATGTTTCAGGAACATTCAGAGCAACTTGTATAGTGGTTTGTGTATTTCTCAATCTGTTGTCTCTGAGTTATAATGACAACCCACTGGCCCATCTGATCAGGACCCTCTCAATGAAACCCCACCACCACTACAACACCATGGGCATCAGCATGACTTAGACACCCACCCATCTCTTCTCAATGTCTTTTAACTTCTGTTTTATTTTTTCAATCTCTTTTCCTCTCTGCTGAATATTGAGTAGCTCTTCAGTTCTCTCTTCCAGTTCATTGATAACTCTTTTCCATTGTATCTAATGGTGTACCCATCCAGTTAGTTTTTCTAGTTTCATTTACTATGTGTGTTTCTTTTCATCCAGGAGTTTTATTTGATTCTTTTGTAAGATCCACTTGGTCAAATTCTATAATTTCTGATATCTTGTTATACTTCAAATATTCTCATTTCTTTATTAAGAGAATCAATCTACTTATTTTTTTTAAATTTTTTGAATGTTGAGTTTTTTAAAATTTTTTACATCAATCTACTTATTTTGTATTTCTTAATTTATAATTCCAATATCATCTATTCTTGTAGCTATGATCTTGTCATTTGTTATTGATCTTGTTCTTGTTACTTATTCTCATTCCAATGACTTGTTTCCTCTTGCAGTTTTTTTTTTAATTAAAAAATTTATTCCTCTTGTATTTTTATAATTTTTATATTTCAGTTAGTTTGTAATTACCTGAGGAAACTATTTGAGGTCTTGATTTAAGAATATTTATCCAGGAACTTATTATGAATCTTGAATCACTTTAAGTTAAATTCCAAAGCTGAATATTGTGGGATCACCATTCCAGTTTCTGGCTCTAAACCATCATGAAGACCACTTGTAAACAGCAATTTTCAAGATAGACTCTATCCAGTGGTGAGCTTGAGATAAGAAAATTTCTTTATTGTTTCTTTTGTGGTTAGGTTTTCTTCCTTTGGTTTACATTTGCATTAAAAATGTCAACTTCTGTGTCCTGAACTACTTAAGACAGATTTTTTTCTGTCTTCATCTGGTTCAATTTCTAGGCATTGTATCCCCAACCCTGCTTGATGCCAATTAAAATAAAGACTCTATGCCACCAGTGATAAGTTAATGATCACAGGGACCCATTGCTTCAGGGTGGTTGGTTACCTCTGAAGAGTTGTGCTTTCTTGCGTTTGTAACCTCTGATGATTTCCATCATTTTCCTGACAGCTCAGATAACCATTTTTACATCTTTTATCCATGCATTTTAGATGTTGTGAGCCAAGGAGATTCCTTGTGATATTTATTCTTTAATATTTTGGGAAGTAGAAATTTGAGCACTATTCTTAGTGAAGTTGCTCAGCTGTGTCCGATTACAGATCTGTGGACTGTAATCTACCAGGCTCCTCCGTCCATGGGATTCTCCAGGCAAGGATACTGGAGTGGGTTGCCATTTCCTTCTCTAGGGGATCTTCCTGACCCAGGGATCAAACCCAGGTCTCCCACGTTGCAGGCAAACGCTTTACCCTCTGAGCCACCAGGGAAGCCCCAGGTACTCTAATTTACAAGGTTTCTGTTGTAAGGAAAGCTATATCGAGAAATTGATATAGTCCTCATCACTCCCCTACCCCCACCACCAGATAAAAATCCTCTAAACACATCAGACTCAAACACTTGAACTATTAGGGCCAAGTTACCATTTTACCCCATTACAGCATGACTGCTGCCCCAGTGCAACACTAGATAACTTCTTTCAGTAGAAGATAGACTGAACCTAAAGTAAGGAGGGACAGTGTCTGGGTTATGGACAGGCACCCAGCAGGAATTACTTATTTTGAGCTTCACAATAACCTAATGAAATTAGTAGCCTTGCTTTCATTTTATAAGTAAGAAGACTGAACCTCAACAACATTAAGCAATTCATCTGAAGGATACAGAAGGACTGAAAATGTTCTGAAAGATCACCCAGGCACATCTCCCTAGAACAGGCCTTCAGAGGACCTGAGGGTTAACCATTTACTTACTTTTTTTTACTCACTTGTGGATTCATTCAAGAAAGCCTGCTTTCTTTTAAAAAAATTTTATTGGGCAAAAGTTGATTTAAAGAAACTTTTCTTGAGAATTTGCCACATATATGACACTGTGCTAGACACTGACCTACAAAAATAAGACAAAGAGTTTACATTTGGCATTCTCATATAAGAAGGCTCAGAAATAACTGGAGCATAAATTATATGACTGGGGTTATGAGACCATTGGGAAGGGTATCACCCTGGAGACTGGCTCATGTGTAGTTTGGGATGGAAAATGGAAGATGGTCCCTGACCAAAATGCGTAGTGAAGTAGAGGTAGGAACTTCAACAACAAGTGAAGGAGCAGTCCTTCTTTTTCCAGGAGCTGACTTTTCCCTTTTTCTAGAAAGAGGAACATTAGAACTCAAAAACGGTTGTCTTTAAGAAGGATTTAGCCTTTCTAGTTACCAGGTGCAAAGCTGCCTCAGTACAGGACCGGCTCACTTGGTGGATGGGATAGATCAGTAATGATTTGGTTATCCAGCTTGTGATCTTTTCTAAAATTGAAACATCACACAGGAAAAGACTTGTCTAGTACAACTGCTTATAATTGCATGTTCCTCTTGATCACATAAGTCCTTATATCAGGAGCGCTAATCCAATTTTTTTAGATTTCATTTCTCTACTGGCCAACAAAGCTTCCTTGCTGGGTCTTGCAAAATTAAGCTATAAGCTTTTCTTCCACTAAAAGTTCAACTCTAAGCACAGATGTCAGAGTTAATCCCATTACCTTCAGGCACTCTTAACCCCCATAGAAAAGTAAATTTGTCTTGCTTTTTTTTTTTTTTTTTTTAAGATGAGGAATTCTCCTGTACTCAACAACTTTCTTCACATTGTTGGTTACACTTAATTGGGTTTATCTTTGTCTAAAATGACATGATGGACAGGCCTTTTGGCAAGTGTTCTGTGTTTATTTCTAGGGCTTAAAATGTGGGTCATAGACACTGCTAAAGACTAACTATCCACTGGGAATCTTTATCCCACTCTACCTGTTTATTCTGAAAACAAAACTGTCATCAATGACCCTGGAAAACAGAACCTGGAACTTTAAGGATGTTGTACCAGTTACATGATATTACAGCTAAACCGAGTATGCCCAGTGGTGTTAATTGGGGTCATCTTCCAACATACTTTTGAGGTCTGTGATTGCTACCTCTGTAATCGAAGTCTCTTAAATGCTGCCTACTTATCAGTAGTTCAAACTGACCCTGGTCTTTTAGATAAGTCACTTACCATCAGAGTTGGGCATTTAATTTGAAATTGGGGTCTTTTCTAACTCAATTTTTGTTGAGTGATCTCTAGTGAGTCCCTTATATCTGTAATTCTTGGCAGTACACTTTGGACAGGACAGAAAGGCTTGTTTCACATTCTGACTGGAATACTTTGTAAATGTGTAACCTTGGGCAAGTTACTTAAACTCCATTAGAGTTTCTTTATCCACAAAATTGGGACAATAATGTTCATCTCAAATATTTTTTGTGAGGAATAAGTGAAATAATGTATGTAAAATCTGGCATAGGACATGACTTAGAGTAAGCACTCAATAAACAGAAGTTGTTCTGATTTCCTTACTTATAAGGGCATGATCTCCACAGTTTTGACAAGAATGGGTTGCCAACTTATTGCCAAAAAGAGGGAAGCTACAGATTTATACTCAAGATGTTATGAAGAGCAAACGTGTCCAAGTTGGTAAACAGATTTTATACACTCATCTCTGCCCAAGCTTTGGCAGATAATATTGCAGGAACTGTGAAACAAAGGGGAGGACTGCGAAAAGTGGGGTAGATTGAAATTATACAGCGGTTTTGAAGTCTCTCTGTTACCATAGCCTGGGCCCATCATTCCTCATTATGTCTACTGCCTGCAGCTCCTCTTTGCTTCCCAAGCTAGGATTCCTGAGACCACTTTGCATGCTGGGCATTAGGTCTTAAAGCACCTAGGGGAGTTATGTTGGGTGTGGTGGTGAAGGAGCTGTGCTGAAGTGACTGGAAGAGGAGTCCAGCTACATTAGTGTGCCAGGCGCTTTGCTGGGAGCCTAGGGAACCATGGCCATGCCAATCTCTGTCCTAAGTTTGTGTACCACAGTCCAGTGGGTGAGAAAAGCAGGGCAATGCCACTGTAGAGCAGTGAGTGCCATGCTGGTTTCAGCATAGGGTTCTAGAAGCCACAGCTAACCCTCCTGGACATCAGAGATAGGGATGCCAATGCTGAGAAATAAAGGTGTAAATAGAGAGTCAGCCAAAAGACAGACGTGTGTGCATGTGCGTGGACCTGCCCCTGTGTGCTTAGTGGGATGTAGGGTAGGGCAGGAATGTTCAAAGGAGAGGAGAGATGGAGAGTTTGGAAAGTGCTCCTGGTATGAAGATACAACTCGTGTGGCCCTTGGAGGTGCAGGCATATTTGAGGAACTGTTTGCCTAACTGCTGTTGGTGCCTCTCTGGTATCTTGTACGGGACTCAGTCAGCTACGGGAGATTGCTGAGCCATGTGGAGGGTCCTCTGCTCCAAGGACGCTCCTGTGAGAGACAGATCCCTTCTTCCCAGCTTCTCTTTGATCTTCCTTGTTTCCTTCTCCCAGTCTGCTCCATCTCCTCCCAAAGTGTTTCTACTGAAATCCTGGGCTTTGTCCTGGAGTGCTGCAGCTTGTGGACTTTTTAAGGAGCAGATTCTCAGGGGTGAGATCAGGAATGGAGCCACCACCTTCCCATCAAGCTCACCCATGCATCGGGCGGGGACACTTGCTATCCAAGCTTCCTGTTGTTTCCAGCCAACTTTGGCCCTCTTCCTAATCCCTGGGACCTCTTTGCCGGCTTCCCTCTAAGAGAAGCTTGTTCTTTCAGCTCCAAGTTCAGAAAAGAAAGCATAGTCCTTTCTTTCTGCATTCCAGTTCTGTCTCAACTCCGGACAGAAACTGTTTTACATTCCACTGAAGCCTGACTAGGAAAAGTGTTCATTACCCACTACTCACAGAAATCTCTCTGCCACAATAGTCAGCCTCCCTCCTTTCTCTCTGTCTCTGTGTACACACACACACACACACACACACACACACATACTCATTTAATCCTTCAAGAAATCATGTGAAGTAAATGTGATAATATCTACTTTATGCAAATAATAATATTGGGGATCAAAGATATGATTTGTCCAAGGTCACCAGCTAGTGAGTAGCAGAGAATCCATGTCAGGTCTGATTCAAAAGCCCCCGAGTTTTCTTTTGTAGTTAAAAAAAAATTTTCTGATTATGGAATATTTATGTAGAAAACCCCAAATAATACAAAAAAAGATGCAGCTTCCTATAGTCTTACATCTTAACTCATTATTGACATTTTATGTATTTATCCTGTTTTTATCTTATGCAGTTTTAAATAAATGTTTATAAAATTGGCTCATATGTATGAATGTATATTTTTTCCAACTTAATTGGGGTATAACTGACACACAATACTGTTAGTTTAAGGTGTACAGTGTGATGATTTGATACACATATATTGTGAAATGAATGTCACAGTAAAATTATTAGCACATCTATCTCACAGAGCTATCATTTTGTGTGGTGACTATATCTAAGCTCTACTGTCTTAGCAACTTCAAGTATGCAACATAGTGTTATTAATTGTAGTCATGTTGTACATTACATCCCCAGAATTTTTTCATTGTATAAAAAAACGTTTATATCCTTTTACCAAAATTTCCCCATTTAACCTAGCCGTCACCCCGGTAGTCACTCTTCTAATATATTTGACTTTTTAAATTCCATATATAAGCAATCTAAAACAATATTTGTTACCCTCTGTCTGACTTATTTCACTTAACATAATAGGCATATATATATTATATACATGTACAGTACACATGGGCTTTCCTGGTGGCTCAGACGGTAAAGATTCCACCTGTAATACAGGAGACCTGAGTTTGATCCCTGGGTTGGGAAGATCCCCTGGAGAAGGGAATGGCTGCCTACTCCAGTATTCTTGCCTGGATAATTCCATGGACAGAGGAGACTGTCGGGCTACTGTCTACGTCCAGAACACTATCTAACTTTCTACAACAAATCAATTTCAAGTTAAATTATACCTATTCACACTTTTATCAGAATTATATAAACTAAATCTCTTTTAACAGTAACTTGTTAAAAATATTTGTCACTTGTTTGTTGATAAATGATTCCATCACCGTTTATAGTTTTTGGATTCCTACCAAATTATTTTTCAAATGTGTAATGATCTGTTGTATTTGTTAATTTCCTCATTTTTAGAGCAAGTGTTGGGTTGGCAAACTGTAGTCCACAGACCAATCTAGTCTGTTATCTGTTTTGGTAAACAGAATTTTATCAGGACACAGCCATACCTTTTTATTTGTGTATAGCCTATGCTTCTTTGTATTTATCTATTTATTGCTTTGTATTTATGTATTGCCTGTGGAAGATTTTGGCTTCCCTAGTGGCCTGGTGGGCTGCCGTCTATGGGGCTGCACAGAGTCGGACATGACTGAAGCAACATAGCAGCAGCAGCAGCAGTGGCTCAGATGGTAAAGAATCTGCCTGCAGTGAAGGAGACCTGGGTCCATCCATGGGCCTGGAAGATCCCCTGGAGGAGGGCATGGCAACCCACTCCAGCATTCTTGCCTGGAGAATTCCACAGACAGAGGAGCCTGGTGGGGTCCATGGGGTCTCAAAGAATCAGGCATGACTGAGTGACTAATACCATGCCTGCTTTGTGCCCTCCTGTCACGTTACATAATTGTGACAGAAGCAGTATGATCTGTAACACCTAAAAAACTTCACCATCTGGATCTTCACAAAAACGTTTTGCCACCTTGCTCTAGAGAATAGACTCCTGTATTGTCACTTTCCTATTCCCTTTATCTTGGATTTTCAATACTTTTCCTGTAAGTCTTGAGTTGATGTTTTTCATGCTGCTCAGTTAAAGAGAGATGTATCTGGACTAGGTGTGTGTCACTAAGTGGGATGCAGGGATTTCTCTCAGTTGTCCTTGTTGATCACTAGCCTTCTAGTTGAGTCCTTCTCAGGTTTACAGAACAGTGATTGCACATTCATTTCCTAATCCTCTGTATCCAGCTGGGGCTAGTGTAACCTGGCTCTGGGGTACCAAGAGAGAATTTTCTGTCTTCCATCCACAGTTTTCTGTTACAAATCATTAATAAAATCACTGGCACATCTATTACTTTTGAAAGGCAATACAGTTGTCTCTTGAACAATGCAAGGGTTGGGGTGTCTACCCCTGTGCAGTCGAAAATCCACATGTCCCTTTACAGTCAGCCCTCCATAACCATGAATCATGTAATACTGAGGCACATATTTACTGGAAAAAAAAAATCTGCATATATAAGTGGACCTGTGCAATTCAAAGCCGTGTTGTTCAAGGATCAACTACATAATATAATCTTTAAAAGCACAAATTCTGGAATCAGATTGTCTGGTTAAAATCACAAGTCTATCACTTACTAACAATGTGGATTTGGGTAAATTATTTTTTCTTTGTTCCAATTTCTCATCATCTGTAAAAATCATAGGGATTATGCTATTACCTTTCTCACAAGTGTTGTGAACAAGACAGCTAGTACTCACTAGGATATCCAGGAGCTCCTTGACATTTCCCAGGTGTCTTTGCTGTAATTGAGGCCATGTGACCAATTCTGGCCAATGGCCTGGGAGTGGAAGTGTCATGAGTCACTGCCAGGCTGGGGCAGGTAGGAGCTGATTTGCCTTTGCATCCTCTCTTCCTCTACCTGGGCGCCCTTAAGTAGTATCACAAGATAGAAGGAGTCGGAATCTTTGAGCTACCAAGTGGAGAAAAATCTCTATTTACTCAAATCCAACTTTGCATAAACAACAAATAAACTTAGGTTATGCTAACTATGAAGATTTGGGGATTATCTGTTTCATTTTTACCATAGCACAGTTTATACAAATACAGGATTGTTTTAAACATCAATCAATACATAAAAAGCACTTGGATTAATGCCTAGAATATTAAGTGCTATAAAAATGTTTTCCTTTCCTCCCTCTTCTTCTTTTTAAAAGAACCAGAATTCTTTCTTAGCATGGACCATTTTGTTTTTCACTTACATCTTTACCACTCTATTCGCTATTCTACGTATGATGATCCAGCCTCATATGGAAGCATTTACCACACACACGCACACACACACACACACACACACACACCATCTTGTCTTAAGGAAGTTAATAGTCTATAAGTAGGACCAGAAACTTGGGAATAGAGTAAGGTAAGAAAGAATTCTCTATCTCAAAAGACAGCAACCCACATATGAAGTTCTGCTTAGACAGACTGTGTGTCTTCAAGCAAGAGAAAGAAATCTATGTGTCTTAGGACTCTTCTCAGGTTGCTAGGGATGCTCTGTTTCATGAGGAAAAGCACGACCAGGCTATCATTTTGTTTTCTCAGTACACTTCCATTTGCCTTACTGATGCTGGGAGGGATTGAGGGCAAGAGGAGAAGGGGACGACAGAGGATGAGATGGCTGGATGGCATCACTGACTCAATGGATGTGAGTCTCAGTGACCTCTGGGAGTTGGTGATGGACAGGGAGGCCTGGTGTGCTGCGATTCATGGGGTCGGATCTGATCTGATCTAGGAAAAATTTCTCCCAGACTCTGCAATAGGCTGTTTTTATTTTTCAGTGTTAATAATTTTCATCTTTTTCTAAGTCTCCAATGGTTCTTTCTTAAACCATCAGTCTTGTTTTCAACCTCCACTGACATTCATTCAGTCATCTTTCTTCCTCAAATTATACTCAGGCTATACATTCTCAATGACCTTATTTTAATTCCAAACCTATTTGTTTTGATTGCTCTTTAATTAGTTGGAGGATGGAACACCAGAAGAACAGCTTTGATTAAAAGAGTAGCTGTATATGGGAAAAGAATCTTTAAAAAGAGTGAATATATGTATATGTATAACTGATTCACTTTGCTATACAACTAAAACTAACACAACATCGTAAATCAACTATACTCCAAAAAAAAACCCTCTAAAAATATAAAAAGGGAGTGGCTCATGTTCAGTATTTTTTGTCCCCCACAGTGTTGCTTATTTCAAATAGCAAGCCATCCTTTGTTTCTTCTTTGACATATCAAGTATGCATAATCTAACTTTCTTATTCTTAATATAGTGGAACTCTACTATTCACAAGCTACATCCTGAGCCCCACTATAGTCTTTCTATGCTGTTTTGCAGCCATAGATTTAAGAACATGTAAATGGGCCAGATTTGGTCGAATAAGTAGGGAGCAAATCATGAAGGGACTTTAGCATCAAACTTAGGTCTTTGCATTGTAGAAGATGTGGTAACTTGATACCATATGCATTTAAGAAGGGTGATCCTGGTAGGAAACAAGGAAGGAAATAAAGAAGATGAGGCTTGAAAAGGTGTGAATAGAAAAGTGGGTGTAGCCCAAGAGCCTTTGGTTTACCCCCTCACCCTTCAGAGAATGGAGAGGAGTACGAACTGTTGTCAGGAAGGTAAAAATGAGGGACTTGGTGTCTGGTTGAAGAAAACAGGTAGGATGATGCCAGTTTTCTGACTTGAATCACTATCACTGTGAGTCCTGGTGTCCTTTTTCATCAAAATTCAACTGACAAGAGGAAAAGACTTTTGGAGAAGAAGGTAACTTATTTTGCATGTGTTGTGTTTGAGATATCTTGGGAATATTCTGTTGAGATATCTGAAAGGCATTTGGGTATACAGGCCCAGAACTTGCGCGTTTGGATATATAGGCCCAGAACTCAGGCATTTGGATATATAGGCCCAGAACTCAGGCATTATTTGGATATTTAGGCCCAGAACTCAGGCATTTGGGTATGTAGGCCCAGAACTCGGGCATTTGGGTATATAGGCCCAGAACTCGGGCATTTGGGTATATGGGTAACTAGAATAGAGAGGAGGAGAGAAGCAGTGTTAGGCGACCATTAACTTGGGGAGATGTCTGAGAGATGGCAGTGCTGCGGGTAGAACCCTGAGGGATATGAATAAGCAACAGGGATCCGAGAAAGAACAGCAGTGTTACTGAAGTGTAGCTTTAGTCTGCTGTTCCCAAAACACTCCAGGGTTTCCTAGAGATTCTAAAGAGGGGAGAATCTCAAGTGGAGAGGAAGTAGGATCCTGATGTTCAGTCGATGGGGACTTTGGAGCCAGCAAAAGCTGACATATTAACTTTCTCTCATTAGCCCCTGTATGCAGAATGCTTTATCCATTCATCCCTCAGGGGTTACCTTATTATTCAGTAACAGAAAAGCCTCAGACTTTTCCTCTTCAAAGCATTATTGGCCTTTTACTTCTTTCATTCACGCAGAGCCCAGGGCCGCATATGGAGGCAGCAGCTTGTGGAAGTAGCAGGGACTCTAGAAACTTTCAATTCTAGATTTAAATTTTGGGTAGTAACTTACTAGCTGGAATATATTGGTAAAACTGCTTTGCTTCACTGAGCCTCTCTTTTCTTATAACTTCACATACTCTTGAGGTAAAATAAGGTAATATAAAGACATTTGACACAGCTAGTTTTCCCTATCTTTGTTTTAATTGATGAGTAGTACTTTTAAGCTTTAATGTCAGCATCTCAGCCAAATACTTTTTTCAGTAAAGAGCACCTTTGTACCAATGCCTTTCACTGAGGTCTGAGAACCTGACCCTCATTTTATTGCATGTTGCTTTTAAGCTTTCAAGGTGTGTCTCTGATAGGTTCTGACTAACTAGATAGGGTCTTCTTTCACTTTGATGAAGTTCCAGAAAACCATTCTTCAACAAAGATACCCCCTGCCCCACCTCCTATTTATGTGGCCCGTGGAAACTGCAGTCGAATTCTCTTATAGTTCAATCTTGTCTGACACAATTTTCTTTGTTTGAACCCCATGAATGGAGATACTGCTGCTTCTCTGTCTGCCCATGAAGGCCTCGACTGGCTCATTTATCTCCTTGAGGTTTGTGATCGCAAATTCCTACTTTATTTACCCACTACAGTCCTTGATTTTTTTAATGAATCAATTTATTTTAATTGGAGGATAATTGCTTTACAATATTGTGATTTTTTTTTGCCATACATTGACATGAATCAGCCATGGGTATACATGTGTCCACCCGCCCGCCATCCTGAAGCCCTCTCCAACCTCCCTTCCCACCATATCCCTCTGCATTGTCCCAGAGCCCTGGCTTTGGATGTTGTGCTTCATGCATCAAACTTCCACTGGTCATCCATTTTATATATGGCAAGATACATGTTTCAATGCTATTCTTTCAAATCATCCCACCCTTGCCTTCTCCCACAGAGTCCAAAAGTCTGTTCTTTACATCTGTGTCTCTTTTGAGGCCCTACATGTAGGATCATCTTTACTTCATAGACCGTAGAGTCCTTCGCCTGGGGAATCATGTGGATTCCTCTAATTGTGTAAATGGTCCAGGCATTTTATTAAAATGTTCAAATATCCCTCTGCTATCTGAAATTAGAGGTTCCTATGAAACCTTTCCTAAGCTGAAATGGCCAAAAATGAAGAAGCAATTACCTGAGGGCATGTCTTGCTAACAGAAGCACAAAATAAATGAAGATGAAGCACAGAAGCTCACAGACACAGTTCAAGAATATGGAGGCTGATGCTGAGTGTAGTTCCTAGGACCGAGTTTGGTGGTACCCCTCCCTCTGCTCACGCGCATGCTTCCTCTGTAACGGTTGCTGTAAGACCAACACTAAATGCTATTTTCATTTTTTGTCTCTTTGTGTGATAGCAAAAACCTCTTCAGATATCTTTTGGTTAGATAAAACAGGTACTGATGAAAATCTTTCATAACAGCTAGGTGGAGTAAAGTGAACTCTCGAAAAGTAGGGGATACTTGGATCTGATAAAAGACTGAGCTCTGTCCATCAGCGTACTTGTGATCCTGGCTTGCTTATGGCTGCCATGGGAAAAGTAATCTTCCAAACTTCCTGAAATGAATTTTAGCGTGTCTTATTCTAGATTCTTAAACTAAGCATCTCCTTCCCTTTGTCATTGTTAGCTTGGGACCCGGGGCATTGAGTGCATTTGGAAAAGCTGACCCACCGTCCCTGACCTTGGATTGCAGAGGTATCTTCAAGGTGAAGCTTCTGTGTTAGAGGATTTCCAGAGCAATCTTGAAAGACCATTCTCTCTTGACCAGCCTTTTTGTTTTTTTCAAGAAAATGAGCCACTGCCACAGCTTTTCTCCCCCATACCATTGTTGTTAATTCTTTACCCAAGAGTTAGATGCTCAATGTTTCATAGCCTGAAGTAGGCCCATATCAGGTTATGCAGTAGTTGTTTCCTCTCAACTACTTTCAGGAAAATAACTCAAGATATTACTCTCATACGGCATCTTTTCTTATTATCTTGTTGTTCTAAATTACTTTAAAGTTAGAAACTATGGAAGATTATTTTACAGTTCTGTGAATAGCATTTTAGCTTACTGAGAGGCTTTTAAACATAATCGTGGCTTCCTTTTTTATCTCTAGAATTACCCTTCTGTTTTCTGAAGTTACTTTAAGGATCGTCTTTCAGAAGGAAAACAACTTGACATATACACCACTTCTGAGCCTGTTTATCCAGAGTGGAGGGTGAGAACAATAATAGGCATGAAAAACAATTTCATGGGTGTTAAGCTGTGACTCCAGGCTTCACCTTCAAGGAATCAGTGTCTCCGCTGCTGCCTCTGGGGGAAGACAAGGTATGAGATGGAATATTGCTGAATTTGCTTTCTGAAGAAATATTTAGAAACTCCTACTCTTCACTTTGCATCTTTTCACCGGCGCACCTGATTAAACATCTATAAAAGTAACTGCAAAGTAAAAAAGCCACCACAATAAGGACCAGATATAAATGTGCCTACTGGACAAAGGAGCAGATTGAGGTGGGAGCTTGGCATGTGGGTATGACTAGGAAAGGGACAATAAATGGGGCAGCCAGAGATATGTCTCAGGAGAAGGCTGTGGAGATCATTCTGGAAACTTCCTCAGTCTCTAGTCTAGGCCAGAAAGGTTCAGGCTGAGCCAAGAGCTCATAAATATCTCTGGTCAGTGAGTTAGTCATTTAATGAATAAGGAAACTACGCACGAGCTTCAGGGTTAAAGGTTAACAGGCAGGGTTTCAAAAACAATTTCATTAAGTAGACACTAATAGATTACAACTTACATGTTCCCACAGTAAAACAAGAAATATACCTTTGAAATTTTTCTTCTAACTATCAACACTACCAAGAGTCATTAGTTTTTTTTTTTAATATATCTAATATGCAAAGTGCCTTGTTAGTACATTATGTAATCATTAAATATTAAATAAACTTTGGAAGTTAAATCAGTTAAATAAGGCTTTAAAAAGATTGTTCTATTTGCAGAAATATTGCAGGATTTCTAAAGGATTATATCTTTAAGTTACTTCTCAAATATTCTTAATTCTGTCCATTTTAAAGAAATAAATATTTGAAATTATAAAAAAGAAACAATAAACTGGTTCAACTATGAATCTATCCTGGATTCAAAATTATAAAGTAGGTATGAGTGAGAGACTGAGAAAAGGTGAAACTTTAAGAAAGAAATAAAAGAACTATATTGTAAGTAGGATATAGTAAATAATGGGAAGTTAGCTGTGTATACGGGAGAAGGCAATGGCACCCCACTCCAGTACTCTTGCCTGGAGAATCCCATGGATGGAGGAGCCTGGTAGGCTGCAGTCCATGGGGTCGCTAAGAGTCGGACACAACTGAGCGACTTCACTTTCACTTTTCACTTTCATGCATTGGAGAAGGAAATGGCAACCCACTCCAGTGTTCTTGCCTGGAGAATCCTAAGGACAGGGAAGCCTGGTGGGCGGCCGTCTATGGGGTCGCACAGAGTCGGACACGACTGACGCGACGTAGCAGCAGCAGCAGCAGCAGCAGCAGCAGCAGCTGTGTATACACTGATCTTCCTGAACAGACAGTGGTTCTGTTGACAGTGGTTCAGGGAAGGACCTTGAATTCATCTTTCTGTTTCTCATTGTGTGTTAATTCAATAAATAGGTGTTGAATTCAACTCAGTGTCACACTGGCATTATGGTTATACACTGAGTTTGCGTAAAAAAATCAGTGAAATTGTTTATAGCATATTGAATCATAGTATATGAATTATAGTATTTGAATCAATACACTTAAGCTCTAGACTCTGTGCTATGGATCCTCACTTTACTACTCTATGTTGGCACTGTACAAAGAGCTGAATAATGTTGGAAAAAGTACTATAAACTTACTAGATAGGGAGCATTTCATTCCATCAGGGATGACCTGACTTTCCATCAGGAAAGTTCAGGGAAGACCTTCTAAAGGAGGCATAATGTGAGCTGAAAGACCAGTTGGATTTCATCAGGTGGGGAAAGAAAGAGATCATGAAGAGTGAGGTGGGTTTGCATAGATGAGTAGAGGAGATGTGAAGGATGTTTCAGATAACAGAAAGGAAAGAGAAAGAATATGGTAGAAAATAAGCTCAAGGCAATTTGGGAAGATAGTGGACAGTGGGGAAGACAAATGTTGTGCTGATATAGGAGATAAACTTGAAAAGGTACAGATGATGGTGGAATGGACTTGATCCCTGAAGACAATGAGAAGCTATTGAAAACTTTAAGGCTAGTAAACCACATAAGTAGAAAATCTTCCTGGCTTCCTCTAGACCAAAAATGGACCATAAGACTTGGAATCCTATCTTGCCCAATGACTGAATTTACTTAGAAGTTAAGCTCAAATATAGAGCTTGACTTTCAAGGGTCTCAGATATCAGTTATACAATTATGCTCTTTTGTTTACTTTCCTTTTGTCTGTAAAGACACTATTTCAGGTCCCAAGAAGATATTAACGATTAAAAGAAAAATAGTGTTATCCTCATGGAGCTAACAATCTAGAGGGAGAAAATACAATGCACAGGATGAAATAAGTAAAGAAAATGTATGAATATTTTGAATATATTGCATATCTGAAACTTTTAAAAGACAGATTTTAAAAGTTCTCATTGTAAGAAAAAAAATATTTTTAACTATGTAAGGTGATGGATGTTAACTAGATTTATAGTGTTGATCATTTTGCAGTGTTTATAGTGTTGATCATTTTGCAGTGTGTACAAATATCAACTCATGTTTTGTATACCTGAAACTAATATTATATATCAATTATAGCTCAATTTTTGAAAAAGAACGAATCACATAAATGTGCACATTTGTGCACTAAGTTTCTGGGCAATGGCACAGATTTAAAAGAATCTTAATAAGAATTCTTACTAAGAATCCCCATTCAACAGACCTCAAGGGAAAGTCCATTCTATTGACTATAGTAAATGTTATATATAACATATGCTATATGTATATATATAATATATATGAATGTTAGCTAATGATAAAAGGAAAGGATAAAAATAAAAACTAGAGGGAGACAGGAAAAATTAGAGTACTGAATTTTGGACAGGATTTCCAAGGAAAACTTGTCTAAGAAGGTGACTCTAGTAAATATTTGAGGGAGTTGAGGATGAAACCATGTGGATATTTGGAGGAAGCGGTTCTGTGGGGGAGGGAAGAGCAAGTGCAAAGGCCCTGGTGTAGGGGCATGCCTGGAATATATGAGCAAAGAAGTGGAAGGAGAAAGGATGTGATTAATGGGAGGTAAAGTGAGTGATAACACTTCAACACTGTGGTGTTGGGGGAAGACTCTTGAGAGTCCCTTGGACTGCAAGGAGATCCAACCAGTCCATCCTAAAGGAAATCAGTCCTGAATATTCACTGGAAGGACTGATGTTGAAGCTGAAACTCCAATACTTTGGCCACCTGATGGGAAGAACTGACTCATTTGAAAAGACCCTGATGCTGGGGAAGAATGGAGGCGGGAGGAGAAGGGGATGACAGAGGATGAGATGGTTGGATGGCATCACCAACTCAATGGGCATGAGTCTGAGTAAACTCCGGAAGGTGGTGATGGACAGTGAAGCCTGGAGTGCTGCAGTCCATGGGGTCACAAAGAGTTGGACATTACTAAGTGACTGGACTGAACTGAACTGAAAGTGAGTGAGGTGGCCTTCCCAGGTAGCACTAATGGTAAAGAATTCGCCTGCCCAATGCAGGAGACATAAGAGATGCAGATTCAATCCCTGGGTCGAGAAATCCCCTGGAGGAGGGCATAGCAAGCCACTCTAGTATCCTTGCCTAGAGAATCCCATGGACAGAGAAGCCTGGCAGGCTACAGTCCATCAGGTCACAAAGAGTTGGACATGACTGAGTGACTTAGCACTCACACAAAGTGTGTGAGGTAAGTGAGAGATAGATCACATGGCCCACATAGGTCACAAGGATTTAGCTTTTACTCTGAGGCCACTGTATTCTTTGACCAGAGGATTGACATGATCTGTTAAAATTTCAGTGGAATTGGTGCGGCTCATGTGTTGAGAAAAAGCCATGAGGATGAGCTTGAGATCGGAGACAACAGCAGAACCAGGAAGACCTGTTAGGAATAGGGTGGCAGCAGGAGAGAGGGTATTCAGTTTTGAATATATTTTAAGGTGGAGCATATAGAATTTTCTTTTGGACAAAATATGGAGGAAGAGAAAGAGAGGAGTCAGGAACAGCATGGTGGATATGCCTGAGTGACTAGATTATGGGAGGAACTGTTTTCTTTTTGATAGCAGTGAAAGGTGAGCCATCAAGGGCTTAGTCATAGATGGGATAGGCTGGTGAGTTCTAGTAAACATCCAAGTAAAAATATCAGCTGTGAATGAAGATAGATATAAGATCTGGGGCACAGGAAAGGGGTTTAGCCTAGACACACACACACTGGATCATAACATATGGATGGTATTAAAGCCATAAACTAGATGAGATCGTACAAGGGGAAAGAGGGCTTCCCTTGTAGCTCAGTCGGCAAAGAAGCTGCCTGCAGTGCAGGAGACCCGGGTTGGATCCCTGGGTTGGGAAGATACCCTGGAGAAGGAAATGGCAACCCATTACAGTATCCTTGCCTGGAAAATCTCATGAACAGAGGAGCCTGGTGGGCTGCAGTCCATGGGGTCGCAAAGAGTCGGGCACGACTGAGCGACTAACACTTACTTACTTATTCACTTAGGGGGAAAGAAGAGCTCCAAGTACTGATCCCTGGGCACTGAACATTCAGAAGCAGGGTGGGTGGGAGGGCAGGGTGAACCAGCAAAAGAATCCAAGACGGAAGGCTTGTAAGGTGGGAAGAGAACAGTGAGTGTGATATCTTAGAAACCAGGGCAAGAAAGGGTTTCAAGGAGAAGAATGTGATCAACTGAGTCAATTGCTGCTGATGGGGAAAGTCAGATGAGGCCTGAGAAAGAAGACCCTGACTTAGCTACATGGAGCCTTTGTGACCTGAGAAGAGCAGCAAAGGTCCAAAGTAGAGTGTGGCTGAGTGCTTGGAGAGGCTGAACCTGACTATTCTGTTTTAGTAATGTTATTCTCTCGGCTTGATGTTTTCTTAGGTGGGTACCTGGAGGGGAAAAGGTTCCTTTTTAAAAAGTGCTTCCATGGTCTTTTGCCTTTGCATGGCTTTTATCATGTGTTCATTTGTGGATTCAAGTGGATTTTTCTTTTTGCCAGAAGACATATTGATGGAAGCCTCCTTTGGGCAAAGGCATGGTGCTAACTGGTGTGCTGGGTTGAGAGGTTGTGCTGGGGTGAGGGGTTAGAGGAAATTCAGAGAAATAGGAGAAGTAATTCCAGTGATTCCATTACACTTCCTTTGTCATTCATCCTGGAAACAAGGTTCACTGTGGTGTGGGTATAACTGAGGTTGCCTCACACCCATCCAAGAGTGGGCAGGTGACCTAGGCTTAGCCAATCAGAATGCTGCTTCTCCTCGGCTACAGTGATTGGTTCAAGGTTCAACCACCGCCACACTAAAAGCTCCACTGTCTAGCACCTGCATCCGACAGCACACCAGGCTTGGAGAGGACTGGGCTGTGAGTGGCTGAAATGGGGAAGTTTTCAGCTTCCCCAAGAGGCCCCAAACTGGCAGTGTACAGAAGGCAGGTGGCTGTGGTCTCTCCAGAGGACAAATGGCAGTCTCCAGCAGCAAGTGGGAAGCTGTGACTGCAGGGAGATCCCTGGCCAAAGGGCATGTCCCACCGGGAACTTCCCTTTCCGACTTGGCCCCCTTCAGCTGACTCTTGGTACTTGGTTGGACGGACCTCAGGAGCGGCCTGGCTGTTTTGCATTATCAGCATGTATTACAAAGCCACATGATAAATGACGGCCTGTTTCCTCACTTCTGTTTTCGAGGGCACCACAAAAGGACATCACACTCAACAGTCGTGCTGGACCAGAACTCCCTCCGCCCCGACCGCCCCACCGCGCCCCACTTCCCCCGCCCCGGCTCCCCACCACATGAGTAAGATTCTCCCCCAAGCGTGATTGATCACAGGAATGGCAGGACTCCAGCTGAAGCTGGGGAGAGAGGAAGGATGGGCATTGGGATTAAAGTGGATGGAAAAGTTAAAAGAGCGAGAATTTTTATTTTTGCAACGTGCCCCTCTGCTAACCATTATTTCAAAGCTTCCTGAATGGAAGCGAATCAGGAAACAGCAGTGGGACTAATAAAATCATACTGGAGAACAGCTGGGGATAGCATCGGTGATCATTAATAACACCACTATTGTGGTCATACACACACTTGGCTAATATCTTTTTTTTCTCCCAATGTCCCCAAGTGTATTTATTCTTTTTTGGACAATCAGAATGTAATTCAAAAAGTTAAGTGACTTGCCCAAGGTCATCCACACTGGATCAAAACAGGGCAAGTATTAAAATTATGTTCTTGTAAGGTCATTTCTTCACCCCTCAACACTGGAGGTGCTTAGCTTTCCTGGCTGTGCCCTTCTGCCCCCTCTGCCTGGGGCGGTTCAGCTCATTTTCAGTCTCAGTGAACAAGGCGAACAATGTTACTTTCAACGCTATGCCTGAAGATGAATGTCCTAGAACGAATCCCCATTGCTTTTTCTGGCGATTGACCTGGTTGACCTGGCCTGAAAATTGCTTTAAGCAAAAAGCACTTCAGACCTTAAAGAATTTATTTTCTTTTATTCTCTTCTCTTTCCTTTGTGGCAGGGACTTTTGTCCACCTAGTTCTCAGTTTTTAAAGAAAATATCCATTGACTTTAACTTCTTTTTCTGTTCATGTGCTCATTCATTCATTCATCAACTACATTTATAAAGCTTAAATATTTATTGAGCACTTATTATGAACCATGCCAAGTTCTCGAAGGGCAGTGGCCCAATCCAGTTAGGGGGTTAGGAGATCTTTCCTTGGGCAAGGACAGATTAGCTGGGACTTGAAGGATGAGTGGGCTTTAGCCAGGCTAAGATGAGGCTGAAAGAAAATTCCAGGACAGTAGGTACATATACCTGAAGGCAGTAGGAAGCGGGGCCCCTCAGAGAAGTGCCCGGGTGTTCAGTTGGCAAGAAGGAGGACTTTGAGAGATAGACTCTAGAAGCATAAAGGCTGTTGAGGGGTACGAACTTTCTCCCAAGAACCATGGGAAACAAGGAAGGTTTTAAATACACAAGCTTCTAGCTCCATCTCTTTCTTCCCCCTTCATCCTAGAACTCTAATGGCTATGAGAGAAAATCAAGGCTTTTTATTTAAAAAAAATACCTGAGTTCCCAGGCCCTGGCCACTCCCATGCCTCTTTTAACTGTATGTGTGAATCCCTACTCCCCAGGCCTTCTGATTACAGTAAGAGAGGAGGGGGCAGTCCTAGGGTATAGATCATCCTTTGGTGAGATCTAATTTTAAGTGGCCCTAAACAGAAAATGGTTAAGAGAACCTCAGTGACTAAGGCAACACAAAGAAGGGGATTAGGGGACAAACACAGCTGGGGAGGAACAATCCTAAAATTCTGTGATCCAGGGCCAAATTCCACAAGTGCTTCAAAAGGCACCTACCAGGCCACGCTTGTAACTGTGTGGGGAATCAGCACAACGACTCTCCTGTCTCCTGCTGACTTGTTTTGGGTGTGCCCTTGAGATTCCAGCCCCGATTCTCCACTCAGGGAGTGGAACCTTGGAACGTGCTCCCTTTTTAAACCTCCGACCTTGCCTTTTCACCCATGCACACCCCAATTCCACAGAACTGCTTGAGATGAAACCATTTTCATCATTGCTCCCGCAGCTTCAAAGCCATTCCCCCTGCTGCCTACGGAGAGTAACTGTCTTGTCTGGGGCCTCCCTGGAATTGGAAGAGAGGGAAACGAATGTTACTATTCGCCAAGCATAATGACCCTACCTTTGCTCTGGCTGCTTGTCAGCTTGAATGCTTCCTCAAAACACCTACCTCCCATGGAGTCTCTGCTTATCTATTATCTTCTTACTGAGGTCCTCTCTGTCTTATTTAACACCACCCACCTGCTTCATCTTTCTTACCCTACTTTCCTTTTCCCCTTTTCTACACATCTGTCTAAGAATACATTAATTTATTTATGTACTATGCTTATTGTTTATTGTCTGTTTTATCCAACTAGAATGCAAATTCACAAGGGCATGGGTGTGTCCCAAGCTCACATGGCATTGCTTGAGTGTGGTAAGTGTTCACTGAGTGGATGAATATTCTGCCAGCAGGATGATGCTTTAGTTCCTCCATTATTACTTTCATGCTTTGTTGGCAGCGGACACTGATGTCATCAAAGTGCATGAGGTTATGCACAAGTAACATCTCCCCTCCAGGGTCCTCTGAAGTACCTCATATTCATCAGTTCTCCTTTGACACATAGGAATGAGACAAAGGATAAGAAATCAGTCTCTGATAGGCACTGAGCATCAGGGGGAAAGGTTTGATGCCCACAGGCAGATGTACAAACCAATGCTTTTAAAACGGGGGCAGGTGTTAGACTGAGCCCTGAGAAATGTCTGTTGATACGAACTCTGATGAAGTCAAGAGGTGGCAGGCCAGCAAACAGTGACCACACTCCAATCAACAAGGTCAGCGAAGAATTTACACGCAGGAAGTCATCTATTTTTAATATTGCAATTGCTTTCCTGTTTTCCTTTATTCGGTATGTTACCGCAGGAGCCCCATTCCAAGAGTTTTGTTTGAATGCTTTCCTCTCCTATTTTTCTTTTTTAAAATTGGATGCAACCTGGTATTTCCAGAGAGCAAATGTTCTCCTATTATTTAAAGAAAATCAGGAGGAGGCCGGGTCATCTGTCAGGCTGAACAATGCTGGACTGATGTAGAGAGTGAGGGTCACAAAGGTTGGAGATGCTTAAGGGTCAGGCTGAAAGTGATCTCCCTTGGGGGGATGGTGTGAAAGAATGGGTGGGTGAGCCAACCCAGTGAAGCAGGCGGTTTCTTGCCAAATTGGCAAGACTTGAAGTGAGTCCCCAGTATTCCAACCCCCACTCCCGTCCTACCTCACCACACCCGCCTGGAGCAAGAGGGAGACATTCTTTTCATACCCAAAACACTCCAAGCCCCTCTTGGATGTATTTTCCTGGCCAATTATCTGTTATTCAGCTGAGGTTTTGTACACTTTGTATTTTCCAAGCACTGAAATTGCAAAGTTTCCCAACTGTTTGATTATAACTCTGCAATCAACTCTGTTTGCTTAATTCTTTCATTAGCCCTTCACAGTACCATGATCGGAACGGAGGCAAAGGCAATCAAGAGATTTTTCTGAACACAGATTCTTTTCTCTTTGCCACACTGTGCAGCATGTGGAACTTCCCTGACCAGGGGTCAAACCCTGGCCCCCTGCAGCGGAAGTGCAGAGTCTTACCCACTGGATCACCAGGGAAGTCCCAGAACACAGATTCTTTATTGTAACGCAATTAACGTTGAGCTACATCTGTGCCAGACTAATGCAGTTCACTGGGTCCTAAATGTCCCAAACGGTCCTCCCTTTGTGACTGAAGCCCTTGAATTTGAGTTGATGCACTGTTGGTCATTCTTGGAGTTTACTCCCGGGTCTTCCATCGACCCCTCTGGCCTGGTTATTTCAGCTCTGCTCAAACAGTCTCAGGGAAGGCACTTCCCTCTCTGAGTAGCAGCCCTGGACTTCCTGCCCTGACCTTGCAGATGTTTCCGTAATTTCTCCTGGAAATCTTGATGGTCCTGTGCCCCTTGCAAGTTTTAGGTTATGCCCACCCCCTCTTTCTATGTCCCTCGTTTGGTGTCTCTAAGTCATATTCAGATGTCCAGTTTGGGCTCCTTTTTGCTGGTAGCACAGCTCTACCTATTTTTCCTGTGACTTCAGCAGACTCTTAAGGGAAATATTTTTATAGAACAGAAAGGTGTTAAGTGCACTCACCTTTCACAAAGACATTGCAACTAAGAAACAACCCTGAATTTTTTGTATTCAGAATGATTTCAAACATTCACCCACGAATCCAAATGGAATTTTGCACTGAGCAATGCTAATGCCATATTAGTAAAGAGAACCTATCAAAGTTAAGTAATTCATTACTGATCAGAGCAAAAGCCCAACAAAGAACTCTCACCACCAGTACCACCTCTAGATCTGGAGTTATGTTTTAGGGAAACAAAGCATTCCACCTTGTAAGAGTCAAGCTAACAGAAAAAACTATTGTATTATTTGAGCCAGAATTGGCTTATCCTGTACGTTATTCAACAAATAATATAGGGGAGAATACATATAATAAAATATAGGCCTAAAATTGAGTAACAGGGCCAGAGAAATGTAAATTATAACAAATGCAGAGTGAAGATGAGGGAACTCAAAAAAAATCTTATCAGGTTCAATAATTGAGCAGTAAATTTGCCTCAGAGCTCCCTGATGGCCAAAGCAAAGAAAGAAATGTGGTCATTGGTGTGAGTGCTAAGTCACTTCAGTTATGTTGACTCTGCCACCCTATGGATGGTAGCCTACTAGGCTCCTCTGCCTGTGGAATTCCCTAGGCAAGAATATTGGAGTGGGTTGACATGCTCTTCTCCAGGGGATCTTCCTGACCCAGGGATCGAACCTGTGTCTCCCCTGTGTTAGTAGGCAGGTTATTTACCACTAGCACCACCTGGGAAGAACTGTGGTCATTTACACAGATGCTTTTATCCACTAGGGGAAAAAAATATATACCCTTTCCTCAGGAAGCAAAGCTTTTTGCTTTTAGTTTTGAAGGATTTGTCTCATGGACAGCTTCAGCACTTTCATAAAGTTGTCTATTTCAGGATATACCTATGAAGTGAAATCTTGGGTAGAATGCAGAGTTTCTCTGAGCAGCAGTTTTTCATCACGTCCAATCCATTTTAGGGGGCCCATTGCCCATGCCTGGACAAAGCTAAAGATGAATCATTTCAATAAATGTGTTTAAAGATTTCATGTGTGAAGCACAAATATTCAATGCATGATACTTCTGATTAAGATTGTCATAAAGTGTGAACAACAAGCTGTTAGGTAGATTTATTTTCCAAAGAAATTTCCCATCGCCTTTTGATATAATTGTGTAAAGAGGCTGGATCCATATGTATCTGAAACTACTCACGAATGATCATATTTACACCCACAGGCTTTTTCTTGACTGACTTGGTAAGGAATGTGTCAATCCCTAAACTAACCTCTCTGCCCAAGGGTGCAATATTCTCTGCAGGCCAGACTGGGGCTGGAGTGGGGTCATTGTCTCTCAGGTGAGGTGTGGGTTCTGCTACCCAAATCAAGGCTGCTGGGAGGCACAAAGCCACAAATGTCTACTCTCTGCTTTTCCCTTCTTCATACATGTCCCTACTTTGCTAGCCTGGATAATTTAGTTTCTTCTGATATCCTTCCAATCCAGATTCAGTTGCTATCTCTAACTGAGCTCAGGAAGACACAGAAGACATACAACATTCACTTTTCTTAGTGTTGGAAGAGAAACAGTTAATCGTGAGGAAGCAATAGCTCTGCTCCCTTTTCTGGCTAAAGCAACTAAATTTGTAAAATATTTCCTATCACCTCATTGCTGTTACCCAGGGAGCTAGGTGGAAAGCTTCCAGTATTTGTGTAATTCTTTAAATCCTGCCCTCCTATTAGCCACCAAACCCTGCTTGGGTCACTTGACCACTGAAAAACAAGACATCCACACTAAGAAACTCACTGAGAAAAATTCATCAGCTCTTGATATGAGTTATGGCATAAGTCGGAGGAGCACTCTCACACGTATCCTGGTGGGGCTTGTGCGCTGTGTCTTTGACGTACGCTCTTTTTCTTCTCCCAACCTGGACCGGATGTCTGCTCTTATTCTGTGTCACACTCCAAGTGTGGGAGGGCGGGCAGCTGGATGAAGCTCATCAGGGGAGATATGCCTCTCCACTCAGACCACACATTGCTGGCCTGACTCTCTATCAGTCTGGGGAACGTAGGAACAGGGGCATGTGCATGCTTGCTTGGTTGCTCAGTCATGTCTGACCCTTTGCAACCCCATGGACTGTAGCCTGACAGATTTCTCTGACAGGGCAAGGACTCCATGTAGTGATCACTTGTCTGTGGAATTCTCCAGGCAAGAATAGTGGAATGGGTTGCCATTCCCATCTCCAGGGGATCTTCCTGATCCAGGGATCGAACCTGGGTCTCCTGCATTGCAGGCGGATTCTTTACCATCTGAGCCAGGAACAGGGGCACAGATGGTGTGAAATAATAGTACTTAAACATCATTTTTTGTCCCAAAGCCAGTCTGCAGTGCACATCGAATGTCATCACTGCAATGCATGCTTGTGCTCTGTTAGCCACTGAACATATTATATGTACGTACAGTGTACAAAACGGACTTACCTGCCTAAGTCTGGTAGGTTACGAATCACTTTTCCCTCATCTCCAAAAATCAGTTGAAAATATTCCCTGAAGATATCCATTTTGAACCTCAAATTCAACATGTCTATGAGACTTTGCTATGACCAAAACCTCAGAATCATCTTTGTCATCTCCATTTCCTGTTCTCCATCTAATTATGTATCAATCTGCTTATACACCTGTCTTCCTCTCAGAAAATATCTCCTGAGCTCCTCCTGTGCAATTGGCACTGGGCAAGGCCCTGAGTATAAGACAGGGAGGAAGAGCAGACAAGGTCTCTCCCTCATGAAGGCTCCCATCCAATAGAGGAGACGATGTTACTCAAATCATCATAGACACAAATAATGAATTATAACCAGGACAAATGCTAAAAAGAGAAGTAAGCTCAGTTGATGCTTATTTCACAAGAAGCATCCTGAGTTTATTTTTCACTTTTGAATTTATTTTTTATTTCCCTTCACCATAGCCATACGCTTTGAGCAGGATTTATAATCTCATGTCCAGATCTCTGCAGTAAACCTTCTGTTCTCTTCCGCTACTCAGCACGATATGAGGACTCCTCACTGCCAAAGCACTTTGGACCTTTTTGCCTGGGTGTCTCATTCTTTAATGGTTCTTCCTATTTGACCCTGTCACCACTGTTATGTCTCCAAATTCTACCACTCTTTAAGATCCAGAAAATGCAAATGAACTTATTCACAAAACACAAACAGACTCACATACATAGAACACAAACTTATGGTTATCAACGGGGAAGGGGGAAAAGGATAAATGCGAAGTTCAGGATTAAAATATACATATTGCTATATATGAAGTAGAAAACCAATGAGAACCTACTGTATAACTCAGGGAACTATACTCTATATCTTGTAATCTATAATTGAAAAGAAACTAAAAATGTGTAGAATATTTATATATGTATATATATAAATATAGGCTTCCTGGCTAGCTCAGCTGGTAAAGAATCCACCTTCAATGCAGGAGACCCTGGTTTGAACTTCCTGAGTCAGGAAGTTCCTCTGGAGAAGAGATAGGCTACCCACTCTGGAATTCTTGGGCTTCCCTGGTGGCTCGGATGGTGAAGAATCTGCCTGCAATGCGGGAGACTTGGTTTTGACCCCTGGGTTAAGAAGATCCCCTGGGGGAGAGCATGGCACCCCACTCGAATATTCTGGTCTGGAGAATTCCATGGATGGAGGAGCTTGGCAGGCTACAGTCCATGAGGTCACAAAGAGTCGGACATGACTGAGCAACTAAGCACAGCAAAGCATATACATGAATCATTTTGCTTCTACCTGAAATTGACACAACATTTTAATCAGCTATGTTTCAGTAAAAATTTTTCAAAAAAGACCAAGCAGAAGTGTGATCCTGTCATCTCTAGCCAGAATTGGACTCCTCCATCTCCCTCCAAGGTGCAGTCCTTGTCCTCGTCACTTTGGTGGCACATCTTACACACCACAGTCCCTCGTGTGTATCCTCTCACCCATGTGTGTGCAAATGCCTGCAGGGCAAGGGCTCCATGTAGTGATCACTTGTCATAATTTTGGCTGTACCAGCCTCTGAAATCCCTTTCCATGTTTTGGGAATTGAGTGTTTGTTAAAGACTCAACCCATATCCTACAACAGAAGTTCCTAGGCATTCATGTTCCCAGGTATCTTCATTGTTAGGGTTCAGACATGTGACTGTGTTTTTTCAGATGAAAAGCTAATGATGCAAAGCAGCAAGGATATCAGAGATGCTCTCTGGTGGAGGCTGAAGCCCAGCAGTGGTGCTGTGCTGCTGGCATTTTCCAGTGCCCATGATGGTACAGTCATTGGTGACAATTGCCTTAACAGATTGGGTCTGTGAAATGACTTTAGGGTTTGTCCCTGTTGGCATAGCCATGTGTCTCCAGAATTCTGTGAGCTACTCAATATCCTTCTATAAACCCCTTCCTGCTTAACTCAGCTGCAATCTGTCTTAGCCCCCAAGGATAGTCACACAGAGCCTCAGTAATGGAAAGAACTTTGTAAATATTTGTTGAATAAATGCATGAACCTGTTATTGCTAGCTGTATTAGCCTACAACTGTGCTTCCCCATCCAGAAATGAGCTAACAATTCCTATCCCAAAAGGATGCTGTAAGAACTGGATGAGATCATGTATGCACAGCAGCTAGGACATGGTACATAAGCAATAAAGAGGAGTTTGGGGGTGGAAATAGGGACCCGATGATGATAACAATATATCAATGAATACTCCATGCTTGCAGAGAAGGAGAGAATTTGAGAAAGTTCTGTATGTCAGGGACATGTGCTGAACTTCTAAACTTGTTTCATGTCATCCATATTTAAACATGTGTTGTCTTAGTGTTTCCACAAAATCTGAGGGTTGTATGCCCAGGCTTGGCACCTGGCAGGACCATTAAATGCAAATCTGTGTGAAAACTCAGCTGAGAGGGTACTGTAAAGCAAGTGTTTCTTTTGACATCATTACATCACCTTGAGAGCCTCAAAAAAAGCCAGTCTTTGACTCAGGAGTCTAAGGAAGTAAACCAAGGTTTCAGTTCAGTTGGTCAGTCTTGTCCAACTCTTTGCAACCCCATGGATTTCAGCATGCAAGGCTTCTCTGTCCATCACCAACCTCCTGAGCTTGCTCAAACTCATGTCCATCCAGTCGGTGATGCCGTGATTAAAGAACAGCAAATCTTGAACTAAAATAATTCTTTTTCAAAGAACCAGAGCACCACTCACAGGACAACAGAGGAACTTGAAGAATGAAAGAGACGTCAGGCAACCCTGTACCTGCAAGAAAAAGAAATCAAGAGTTCAAGCAAATAGCATGATGAGAATAGCTTCCAGCTGACCCGACAGTGAGAAAGCACAAGCAGCCCAGCTCTGAAACCAGTTGCTGAAAGCAAAGGACAATCTTTAAAAAAGTGTGACATGGCAAAGACTGTTAATCCAGTTTTTGATCCATATCTTTCCTTTATACCTCTACCACACAGATGATTATAGTGCTCACATTTTCATACCCAGGGTCAATGTTTTTGATATTTTGTTCCTCATGGAGTTTTTTGGTAGTAAATTTGACTTTTTAAAAAATGCAGTATTTAAATATTTATTTTGATTGCTGAGTTTTGGGGAGTTCCCCCTCAGTTTTTCCTCTCAGTTGCTTCACCTTGGTCCTGGCTTGGTTCATGCCAGATTGTAGTTCACAAATATTCCCACATAGGATCACATCCATTCTTCATAGCAACCCAACAAGAAGGTAATGCTAGCTCCATTTTATGGTGAAACACACTGAGTCACAGGGAGATTCAGTGTCTTGCCCAGCTTCATGCAGCTAATTGAAAAATTTCACCTGTTCAAGTCGAATTTGAACACCAGCTGCATTCTGACTACAGAGATAAAACTGCAGTCTAGGACAATAGACGAGGGATGGCACAGGGAATCAGGAAGTACTGGATTGAAACATATAAAATTCAAGAAGCATTATAACTGAAACTGAGATAACTATGTTTAAAGCAGAATGACTGTAAGGTTGAAAGGAATTACTTTCCAAGAAGTACATGACACGTGCCTCTTAGAAAGTCACACTGAATGGAATGTTTCCATGATATTCTCTTCTCCAAAGAAATATCTCTCTCTACAAATTCTTTAAGTCATCAGCTCTGTTTGGCATGCAAGCCACTTCAAAACCCTACTTGTGCTCTCCTGCTCCATAATAGCAGCCTGCTTTAAGTATTCATTTCTTCCTTCGTTAAAACCAGGAATTGGTTTCCCTTGGATACACACGGTCAAAGCCACTTTTAATTAAATTTCTGAGGAACTTGGCAGAATGAAGGAAAAACATTTGATTAGCCAGACAATCTTCATGAGAACAATATCCATAAGTTCGACAGAAAATTGTTTTCATTAATTTATAATTACAGATTATTCTCACTCACATGCTTATCTACAGAGAACTTTTGGAAGCACATAGGCAAGAACCTGAAAACACTCCAGCCAGCTGAACTTGCACCACAGGGGGAGACACCGCTGATGAGCCTTTGCAGCACAGACTTCAGCATCGAGTGTGTTCAGGAAGACAGGACTCCTTTTCAAGTGCTTGCTCTGCAGTTTCAAAAGTGCAGCTTTTTCGAAAGGGAAACTGGTGGATGAATCTGCCATGGGAAACCTCAGAAGAAGGACTCATGAACTCTTTCATGCATGTACTTTCAGTCTGGGTCTTAGTGATACTAAAAGAGCTCAGTAATATTAGTGGAGTCTCCTTGTAGTCCAATTTTTATTGCAGAGACAGGAGGCATGAGAAAGTTGTTTTTTTTTTTTTTTTTTAAGAGAAATGGTTGTGATAGGAATCTTCTCTTCAGACATCTCTCAGAAATTCAGTGTTATTAAACATTCTTGAAAAACATAATTAAATCTTCCCAAAGGGGAAGGTTTGTCTATACTAAATGTCTGCAGTGAACTGTTTATTATTTATTTAGTAAACAGATAATAATTGATTGATGATTCAGGCAGTGTCCCAGGATTAGGGATATAGCAGTGACTGAGGCCAGAAACCCTGGCCTTCTTGAAACTTTCATTCTAAGGGAGACTATAAGAAGACAAACAAATGAGCAGTAAAATTTCAAGTACTGATGAAAAATAGTGTTCGGAGCAAAGAATGGCAATTAACAGCGTGGTAGGAGCAGTCTATTGTAGATGGGATATCCAGGGAAGACCTTTTCCAGGACATTTGAGCAAATGCCTGAGTGATGCGAGTGGGCAAGCCATGTGGGAATCTAGGGAAAGAGTCTTCTAGATGGAAGGACTTTCTAGAATGTGAACTCAATGAAAATAGAAACTTTGTTTTGTTCACCAAATCCCCAGATATAATGTTTACCATATAAACATTTAATGCATCTTTATTGACTTTTTGCTGGTGCTGGTTTAATGTGGGAACCATTGAAAAAAGCAACATGACCAGTGTAGCTGGAGCTGAGGGATCAGAGAAAGGGTTAGATATGAGGTTATTGTGGCATTGTTACATGTAGAGCCTCAAAAGTGCCTAGTTTCAATAGATAAATTATATGGTCACTTTCCTAATAGACTATGATAAGGAACTGGGATGCAATTGTGATGGGAAAACAGTAGAACATTTTCAGTAGGTGAGTAATGTTATAGTGTTATTTCCTTTGTTAAAAAAGATATTTTCACTATGTTCCTATTAGAATGGCCAAAATCTAGGACACGGCCAACATAAAATACTGGTGAATATGTGTAGCAATAGGAGCTCTCACTTGTTGCTGGTGAACATGTAAAATACTATGGCCATTTTAGAAAATAGCTTTGTGGTTTCTTACAAACTAAATATACTCTTACCCAAAAGTTTGTACTTTTGGGTATTTACCAAAAGGAGTTGAAAACTTATGTTAACATGAAGACCTGCACAAAGATTTTTTTCAGCAACTTCATTCACAATGGTCAAAACTTGGAAGTAGCCAAAATGTCCTTCAAAATATAAATGAATAAATAAACTTTGATACATCCAGAAAATGGAATATTATTTAGCACTAAAAAGAAACTAATGAGCCATGAAAAGACATGGAGGAATGTTAAATGTGTCAGTCAGTTCAGTCACGCAGTCGTGTCCAACTTTTTGTGACCCCATGGACTGCAGCATGCCAGGCTTCCCTATCCATCACCAACTCCCAGAGCATACTCAAACTCATGTCCATTGAGTCCATGATGCCATCCAACCATCTCATCCTCTGTCATCCCCTTCTCCTCCTGCTCTCAATCTTTCCCAACATCAGGATCTTTTCAAATGAATCAGTTACTTGCACCAGGTGCCCAAAGTATTGGAATTTCAGCTTCAGCATCAGTCCTTCCAATGAATATTCATGCTTGATTTCATTTAGGATAGACTGGTTTGATCTCCTTACTGTCCAAGGGACTCTCCAGAACCACAGTTCAAAAGCATCAATTCTTCAGCTCTTCAGCACTCTAGCACTTCAGTACTAGAGAAGCTAAAATACACAGGCCTCTGTGTGCTTCTTTATGGTTCAACTCTCACATCTATACATGACTACTGGAAAAACCATAGCTTTGATTATACAGACCTTTGTAAGTAAAGTGATGTCTTTGCTTTTTAATGCACTCTCTCAGTTGGTCATAGCTTTTCTTCCAAAGAGCAAGCATCTTTTAATTTCATGGCTGCAGTCACCATTCACAGTGATTTTGGAGCCCAAGAAAATAAAGTCTGTCACTGTTTCCATTGTTTCCCCATCTATTTGCCATAAAGTGATGGGATCAGATGCCATGATCTTAGTTTTCTGAATGTTGAGTTTTAAGCCAAATTTTTCACTCTCCTCTTTCACTTTCATCAAGAGGCTCTTAAGTTCTTCCCCTTCTGCCATAAGGGTGGTGTCATCTGCATATCTGAGGTGATTGATATTTCTCCTGGCAATCTTGATTCCAGCTTGTGCTTCTTCCAGCCCGGCATTTCACATGATGTGCTCTGCATATAAGTTAAATAAGCAGGGTGACAATATACAGTCTTGACACACTCCTTTCCCGATTTGGAACCAGTCTGTTGTTCTATGTCCAGTACTAACTGTTGCTTCTTGACCTGCATACATATTTCTCAAGAGGCAGGTCAGGTGGTCTGGTATTCCCATTTCTTTCAGAATTTTCCACAGTTTGCTGTGATCCACACAGTCAAAGGCTTTGGCATAGTCAATAAAGCAGAAGTAGATGTTCTTCTGGAACTCTCTTGCTTTTTCAATGAGCCAGCAGATGTTGGCAATTTGATCTCTGGTTCCTCTGCCTTTTCTAAATCCAGCTTGAACATCAGGAAGTTCACGGTTCACGTACTGATAAAGCCTGGCTTGGAGGATTTTTTTAGCATTATTTTGCTAGGGTGTGAGATGAGTACAATTTTGAGGTAGTTTGAACATTCTTTGGCATTGCCTTTCTTTGGGATTGGAATGAAAATTGATCTTTCCCAGTCCTGTGGCCACTGCTGAGTATTCCAAATGTGCTGGCATATTGAGGGTAGCATTTTCACAACACCATCTTTTAGGATTTTAAATAGCTCAACTGGAATTCCATCACTTCCACCAGTTTTGTTTGCAGTGATGCTTCCTAAGGCCCACTTGACTTCACATTCCAGGATGTCTGTCTTTAGGTGAGTGATCATACCATCATGACTATCTGGGTCATGAAGATCTTTTTTGTATAGTTCTTCTGTGTATTCTTGCCACCTCTTCTTAATATATTCCGCTTCTGTTAGGTGTATACAATTTCTGTCCTTTATTGTACCCATCTTTGTATGAAATGTTCCCTTGGTATCTCTAATTTTCTTGAAGAGATCTCTAGTCTTTTCCATTCTGTTGTTTTCCTCTATTTCTTTGCACTCATCACTGAGGGAGGCTTTCTTATCTCTCCTTGCTATTCTTTGGAACTCTGCATTCAGATCTCTCCTTTTCTCCTTTACCTTTAGCTTCTCTTCTTTTCTTAGCTGTTTGTAAGTCTTCCTCAGACATACATTTTGCAGTTTTGCATTTGTTTTTCTTAGGGATGGTCTTGATCCCTGTACACTGTCACGAACCTCCATCCATAGTTCTTCAGGCACTTTGTCTATAAGACCTATTCCCTTGAATATATTTGTCACTACCACTGTATAATCATAAGGGATTTGATTTAGGTCATACTTGAATGGTCTAGTGGTTTTCCGTACTTTCTTTAAGCCTGAATTTGGCATTAAGCAGTTCATAATCTGAGCCACAGTCAGCTTCTGGTCTTGTTTTTGCTGACTGCACAGAACTTCTCCATCTTTGGCTGCAAACATAATCAATCTGATTTCAGTATTGATCATTTAGTTATGTCCATGTGAAGAGTCTTCTCTTGTGTTGTTGGAATAGGGTGTTTGCTATGACCAGTGTGATCCCTTGGCAAAACTCTGTTAGCCTTTGACCTGCTTTCTTATGTACTCCAAGGCCAAATTTGCCTGTTATTCCAGGTATATCTTGACTTCGTACTTTTGCATTCCAGTCCCCTATAATGAAAAGGACATCTTTTTTGGGTGTTAGTTCTAGAAGGTCTTATAGATCTTCACAGAACCGTTCAACTTCAGCTTCTTCAGCATTACTGGTCGGGGCATAGTGGATTTGATATTGAATGGTTTGCCTTAGATATGAACAGAAATAATTCTGTTGTTTTTGAGATGCATCCATGTACTGCATTTTGGACTCTTGTTGACTATGATGGCTACTCCATTTCTGCTAAGGGATTCTTGCCCATAGTAGTAGATATAATGGTTGTCCAAATTAAATTCACCCATTCCAGTCCATTTTAGTTCACTGATTCCTAAAATGGCAATGTTCACTCTTGCCATCTCCTGTTTGACCACTTCCAATTTACCTTGATTCATAGACCTAACATTCCAGGTTCCTATGCAATATTGTTCTTTACAGCATTGGACTTTACTTCCAACACCAGTCACATCCACAACTGGGTGCTGTTTTTGCTTTGGCTCCATCTCTCTGTTAAATGTATATTGCTAACTAAAAGATGCCAGTCTGAGCAGTTTTCTTACTATATGATCCTGACTCTATGACATTTCCAGAAAAGGCAAAACCATGAGACAGTAAAAGGATCAGTGGTTGCCAGAGGTTATAGTGGAGTAAGGGAGATAAACAGGCAGAGCACCGAAGATTTTTAGGGCATCAAATATTCTCTGTATGATACTATAATGATGGATACATATCCATATACATTTCTCCAAATCCATAGAATGTACAATGCCAAGGTTGAACCAGAATGTAAATGATGAACCCTGAGTGATTAAGATCTGTCAGTTTATGTTCATCAGTGTGGTGCATCAGGAAATGTCCCACTCTGGCCTGCAATGTTGATGGTGGGGGAGGCTATGCATGTGTGGAGGTGAGAGTATGTGGAAAAAACTCTATATTTTCTGCTCCGTTTTGCTGTGAACCCAAAGCTTCCTTAAAAAAATATATTTAAAATATTAGTGAGGCCAATATAACTATGTTATCATCATCTATATTATGACAATGATAAGACACTATTAAGAAAGTTTTGTCTCCAGGAAAGCAAGGATGATTCAAAATCAGAAAATCAATCAGTGTAACTTACCATGTCAATAGACTACAGGAGAAAAACTATACAATTATTGCAGCAGAACCAGAAAAAGCGCCAGTAAAATTTAATAATTATGTATGCTTAAAAACAAAAATTCTTAGAAAATCAGGTCTGGAAGGAAATATCTTGATTTTATAAAGGTCATATGCTAAGTATCTATAGAAAACACTATGCTTGGTAGAGAAATTCTAGAGGAATTCCTAAGACTAAGAATAACACAGGATGCTCACTCTGACTATTATTGCTTAACTTAATATTGGAGGTCCTGGGCAGTGCACTGTAAGGAAAGAAATTGAATCAAAGGCCAAAGAATTTGGAGGGAAACAAAATAATTGTCATTTGCTATAGACAAGGTCATCTATATATTAATAGAAAACTATTAGAATAATCAACCATCTATTAGAATGAATAAAATTTCAAGAAGGTTGTCAGATACAACTTAAAAAAATCAGTAGCATTTCTCTACAGCAGTAGCAACTATTTATTAAAAATATTTTAAAAACTGCTGCTGCTGCTACTGCTGCTAAGTCGCTTCAGTCGTGTCCGACTCTGTGCGACCCCATAGACGGAAGCTCACCAGGCTCCCTTGTCCTTGGGATTCTCCAGGCAAGAACACTGGAGTGGGTTGCCATTTCCTTCTCCAGTGCATGAAAGTGAAAAGTGAAAGTGAAGTCGCTCAGTCGTGTCCGACTCCTAGTGACCCCATGGACTGGAGCCTACCAGGCTCCTCCGTCCATGGGATTTTCCAGGCAAAAGTACTGGGGTGGGGTGCCATTGCCTTCCCCGTTTAAAACTAGGATACACTTTATGTATTAATTGTTCAAACTAATCACTGTCATGTTACAATTTGTTCATATTAGATGTTTGTAATGTTTATGATAATCAATAAAAGAGATTCTTGATTAAAAAATAAAAAAAAAAAAAAAAACAAAAACAAAACAAAAAAAAATAAAACAAAAATGGTAAAATACCTAGAGATTAGTTTATCAAAGAACATTTAGTGATCTCTCTGGTATATGAGTATGCAATATTCATCTTACAGAATATTCATCAAGCTGTAAAAATAAATGTGTACAGTGAAAGTGTTAGTTGCTCAATTGTGTCTGACTCTTTGCAGTCCCATGGACTGTACTCTGCCAGGTTCCTCTGTTCAAGGGATTCTCCAGGCAAGAATACGGTAGTGCGTTGCCATTCCCTTCTCCAGGGGATCTTCCTGACCCAGGGATTGAACCTGGGTGTCCTGCATTGCAGGCAGATTCTTTATTGTTTGAGCCAACAGGCAAGCCCCAAAGTGAAGTGAGAGTGTTAAATACATAAGTTAAAAAAAAAAAAAAAGGACTAGCTTGGAACATTCTTAAGAGAAAAAAATAAGATAACAAGGGGAAACTAGACTTGCTAGAAATTTGAAAGTATTACTAAGCAATAGTTACTGAAACAATTTGATGCAGAAACATATACTTAGAGTCTCAGTGGAGGAAATATGAAACTCTGTTAAGATATATAAATATGACAAGAGTAAATGAATAGTTGTTCCATACCCTTGAATGGGATAACTTAATATAATAAAGATGTCAATTCTCAGCAAAGAAAACTATAAATTCAATGAGATCCCAATGAAATCCCAGCTAGATTTTCCTTTTAGAAATCCAATAATCCAATGTAAATTTGATAAGGAAGTTTCGTGAGCAACCAAGTCAACTTTGAAAAAGAAGAGCAAAGTGTGGGGAAATGAAGGATCGCTTTACCACAAAGTCATAGTTATAAAAAAGCACACATCTGATAAAAGTACAAATAGACCAATGAAACACAACTTGAGGCTCTGAGACAGAGCTGCATTCCTGTCTAACACCACATACATGTATGGACTCTAGCTAGTTTAAGACCTAAATATAACAAGGGCAAAACAGAAAGTTAGTAGAAGATACATCCAAGAATATTTTTGTGACTCAGAAATGGGAATAAAATTCTTAAACAAAATCCCCAAAATACAAGCTATGAGTACAAACCAAACCATGGATGGGTTTGATTGCCCCAAGAATAAGTTTTTCTGATCAATGAAAATAACCATGGACCAAGGTAAGAGATGGAGAACAGATAGGGAATTTGTTAATTCTAATAGAAATTCAGTCAGGGACTTTACTGATGGTCCAGTGCGTAAGATTTAGTGCTCCCAATGCAAGGGACCCACGTTGGATCCCTGTTTCGGAAGCTAGATCCTGCATATTGCAACTAAGAAGTCCATATATTGCAATGAAGATCTTGAGAGCTGCAACTCAAGAATAGCCAAAATAAATAAATGAAGATTAAAAAAAAAAGAAACTCAATCAAAGGGAAAAAACACTTGATATATAAAGAAGAAAAAGCATAAAATGATATCCAGTCTGTGATGAGGTGGTCAGAGTCACTGAGGTTTCCAAAAAAATGGAAATTAAAACAAAATCTCTCACTTTACTCAAATCAGATCCCGCATGATCTCACACTGAGTGTTGTGGAGAGGTGGGGATGTAAAGATCTTTGTTCCCTGCTGGTGGCCCTGTAGACTGGCGCGGTCAGGTTGGCTAGCCGCCTGCTCTATTTGGTCAAGTTAAGACTAGTATATCTGATGACCCGCCATCCTGCTGGGAAAGCCTGTCATCCTGCTGACAAAGGTCCTTAAGGGGATGTATATGAAGATGTTTGTTATTTCTCACCTTCAGGTGGAGGCCATCTGGGGTCCCTCACTAGGAGAATGGAGAAGCATTTGTAGTGGATATTCTCTAGGGAGTAAGCAGCAGTTAGCCAAGGCTTCGTATATAATTAGCAACATAAAGAGAACTTTGAATCAGAATGCTGAGAGAAAAAGCGAGAAACAGACTGAGGTGTACAGTGCAATACGATTTGTGTTCGTTGAATACACAAATACGTGTGTACGTTGAATTTGTGTACACAAATTTGTGTATGTTGAAAATACCTGCATAGGAGACAACAGTATTTTTTTCCCCAGAAATACATAATTTTGTACATACCAGAAAGGTATGGAAACAAGCCTTGCATAGATAGATGGTGATGAGACATCATGAGCTGAGGATTTGGATTTGAGATCTAATGTGGAATTTACAAAAGAAGGGAGGGAGGGAGGGAGGCAGGAAGCAATGAAAGTGGAAGGTGACTCTGATCCAGGCCCTCCTGCTGAGCCAGTCGGTGTCTGGTGAGGCTGTCTCAAGGGTGGTCCTCAAAGAGGGTGATCCAAGGCCTTACCATACAAGGCTGGCCTCAAGAAAGTTGCCTGTTGGAGAGATCCCTGAAAGAGGGGTATTTGCGGGAGATCTATCCATGGCCTTCCCAAGTGGCACAGTTGGTAAAGAATCTGCTTGCCAATGCATGAGATGCAAGAGATGTGGGTTCAGTCCCTGGGTCAGGAAGATCCCCTGGAGAAGGGAATGGCAACCCACTCCAGTATTCTTACCTGGAAAATTCCATGGACAGAGGAGTCTGGCGGGCTACAGTTCATGGGGTTGCTGAGAGTCAGACACGACCGAGCACACACTTCTTCTATCCATGGAAAAGGCCAGCCAGAAGAGCAGTGCAGAGACCAGGCGGCCAGAGGTGGATGAGCAGGGTGGGAATCCTGTTTACCCGGTCAGGTGCCTGAAGCATTGTGGCTTCTTCACAGTTGGGAATAAAGATGTGTGCAAAGTGAACCTGTAAGATCCAGCCAGAGTGTCGAGAGATACAGCAAAGACACCTCTGGTCCAAGTCTGCAGATGCTGTGCAATGGTGAGGGCGCTCACCATCCACCACCCACGGTGCTGGCAGCCACACTGGTTTGAAGGGGCCCAAACTGGCCAGATATATTTGGGCTAAAAGGTATATTATAGATATAACAATTCCAAATGAATTAAAAATGTAAAGTAAGATCCATATGTGCATAGTTAAGGGAACTAAGCAGTAGTAAAATAATTTGTAAGGTTGTACCTGTACTGAAACATTTCCCTAAAGGGCCTGAAAACCTTATAAAGCTCAAGGTAATGCACTGAAACAATTCTCTGATATGTAAATGTTTATAGCCAATCTCTGTATGTTTTGACTTTTCTATAAAGAAAATCACTTCCAAATATTACTTTTAAGCCTCCTTTTAGGTATCTTTATCACTTGTGTTTCAGAAGCAGAGGCTTTAAATTTTTTCTTAACTCAGATCCCTATATTCCAGGCTAGGCAGTCCTTAATAAATAATTTAAATTATTCATGTTGCTGGTCTTTAAGGAGCAGTAAGTACTCAGCATGTCACCATGGAAACCAGCGTACTCACTATCAGGCTCTTTCAATCTCCTCCATCTAAAATCCTCCTGCTGATTTGACCATTGAGGCCTGGAGACCCAGACTGTAGCTGGGATGAATTCCAAATATAAGTCAATGTTCCCAAGAGTCTCAAAATGTCCTTCAGGGATGCCTGTACATATCAGAAAGGGAGTAACCATGGACCCCTTAAACAGACTTTTCTTTTGCCACGACATGGTGAGAAATATGTTGTCCATGCCCATACCTTCCTAGTCTACCTTTTCAGGATAGATATGTATACTCAGCATGAGAACCTCTGGGTCTCTGTCTTCAGTCGGATTCCTTTACAGCATACTCTGCACAGGGAGCAGGCAGAATTGGAGAGAGAGCATGGCAACTCTCAGAGTGGAGATGGAGATACTTAAGTAACTCACTAGTAACATTCACTTACCCTACTGTTACAGGAAAGAAGAAACACTCCAAGCTAGTTTTAATGAAATACAGTGCTCAATTTTATGTAAGATGTTAAAAATTCTTCCCTGTGCAACTATGTGACTAAAAGGCCACCATCCTAAATATGACCCCTCCCACCAGACTCTTCACGCCTCACCCACCCCTGCACGATGGGTGTCAGAGACGGATACGGTCTTCTGGTTCATGGATCACCACCCGTGGCCCATGGGAAGGGTTCAGCAAAAACTCGTTGAATGAGTAAGTGATTAACACCTGGCTGACTATTGCTCTCTTAAATGGGTTGTTGATTCTGTAGTTTTCAGACTTCTGGATTCCTTACACCAGTGTCAATCTCCAAAAAACACATTTCAGGACCCACACAGTGGTGCCACGGATTGGAGGTGTCAGGACTCACAAAAAAACAGCAAAATGACACCCAAACAGCTCTATGGTGACCACTTCACAGAAGGAAGGCTCTTCTGCAATTTTAGAAAGGTAGAAATCTAGTCTAAGGATAAAAGCAAATTTTAAAGAATTTAACATATTTAACTTATTGAAATATTTTTACAATGTCCTTCTTTTCCCCTTTTCCTCACAGACCAGTGAACCCTTAGCATGGGTCAAGTTCTTAGGTCAGCGCTTGGAGACCAGATATAAATAACCTGCTTGCTTACAATATTATCAACAATAAATCATTTTTTTCCTTTTTTATTCTCTGCCTAGTGTCTTGCTGACTTCTGGTGTTCAATATCAAAAATTTTTTACACTCCTTTTGCATATAATAAATGAAATCTACATCCCTCTCCCCTATAATTTACCTGTTTACCTAAAATACTTTCAGTTGTAACTATTTCCTTCATTTTTCTTTTTTGCCTGTGATATCAACTTCGTGCTATTTTATGGCTCTAAGAGTTAAGGTTTCCCCTTTTCTTTGTCATCTTTGAGACTTATTGCTAACATCTGGTATTCTCATAATTCCTTTAATTCAAGGAGCTTAACGTGCTTTCCATAGTACCTCTAATCCTGTAATATAGCACCAAGGCTCAGATCTAGTGATTTGGGTGTTGACTTTTTTTAACAACTTCTTCCAGGTTGCAAGCCTCTTCTTAGAGACTATGAAGTTGAGTGAAAGGTTAAGGTTGCTTGGGGAGACTCTTGAATATGAACTCCTGACTCCATTGTCCAAAGGCATTGCTACCTTTATAAAACAACTTGGCTGAAGGGACCTGGGACAGTGTCCTGCCAGTGGTCCTCATCACTGTAGATGTGACTGTCTACAAGAAAACATTTGCTGTAAACCGAAGATACATATTGTTCATTATAGGGAAAAGATACCATGAAAGCCATTATCCCCTTCAATCAACTCACTTTCATGATTGTTGTATTCAGAGTTTTGTTTTTCCTGGAAAGGGTGAACCTTCCCTAACTGGCTCTCTCCAGGCAATGTCAAGGACAGCAAACTGTGCTAAGATCACCACCTAGCGTCTAACTTTGAAATTACTGCTGTCCTAGAAAAGATCACTAATTTTAAACTTTGTTCATCAGCTAGTATGAGGGTAGATTTTATTGTGTGTTCTGCTGTATTGATTGTTCCTTTTGATCTCTGCTTTGGAAGTGAATTTTCCCACAATATGGATGGTGGGCTATCAATATTGCATATGTTTTTATTGTCCAGTGAGTGCCTGACCTCATCATTTGGTGTATTGGTTTTAAGTGAGGATTTGACTTTAAAACATGAGTTAAATGCTCCTGAAGATTGATCTTTCAAGACTCAGATTTCACCACTTCCAAGCAGCCTTCCATGACTTTTCTTTAACTTCATTCTCTGCTGGGTGGCGGCCCCATCTTTTTACTTTTTAGGGCTGTATGTACATCATAGCTCTTGTCACTGTGGGCTGCAATTAGCTGCTCAGCTATTTTTCATTCCATAGGGTGCACACGCCTCGAGGGCAAGCACTGGGTCTCATGGTCTGTATTATATACCCTGAACCCAGCACAGGGAGGGACTCCATTGTGAGCATTCTGAATCTGTTGAATGAATGAGGTTTTCTAAGATTCAAGAGTGAGGCTTTTTTCCTTGTAACTCTCAGCTTTCTTCTGTACTCAGTAAAGCTTAGTAAAGCATTCTATTCTAAAATAGCTGAACCAAACAAAACTAACAGCTCTAGGTAAGATCTTGACAAGATAATCAAAATCCTGATTTGAGTGCAAAATCTTGAATTCAAAGGTGAATGAAGCTCTGATGACAGGCTACATCTGCCTTTCAATATCAGATTTCCTGCTCTGTCTAGTTAAGTTTACAGGTGGAACGTAACTGTTTTTCTCTTATACTACAGTCTTAATCAGCCCTGACTGTCTTTATTTTTTTAATATAAATTTATTTAATTGGATGCTAATTACTTTACAATATTGTATTGGTTTTGCCATACATCAACATGAATCTGCCATGGGTGTATACGTGTTCCCCATCCTGAACCCCCCTCCCACCTCCCTCCTCGTACCATCCCTCTGGGTCATCCCAGTGCACCAGCCCCAAGCTTCCTGTATCCTGCATCGAACCTGGACTGGCGATTCATTTCATATATGATATTATACATGTTTTGATGCCACTCTCCCAAATCATCCCACCCTCTCCCTCTCCCAGTGTCCAAAAGACTGTTCTATACATCTGTGTCTCTTTTGCTGTCTCGTACACAGGGTTATCATTACCATCTTTCTAAATTCCATATATATGCGTTAGTATACTGTATTGGTGTTTTCCTTTCTGGCTTACATCACTCTGTATAATCGGCTCCAGTTTCATCCACCTCATTAGAACTGATTGAAATGTATTCTTTTTAATGGCTGAGTAATACTCCATTGTGTATATGTATCACAGCTTTCTTATCCATTCATCTGCTGATGGACATCTAGGTTGCTTCCATGTCCTGGCTATTATAAACAGTGCTGCAATGAACATTAGCCCTGACTGTCTTTAAAAAGTCATTTGCAGCAGGGACCAGAGGAGCAAACTACAAGAGGAATAGAAATGGGGGAGCCTAGCAAAGTAGGAGCTCTCCCTTAAAGGGAGTCCACATCTCCTTCCTGGACCTCCTGCTGATGTGCAATAAGTTGCTGTCATTATCTCAAATTAAAAACTTTAATCTTCCTGTTTCTTAGGAGAGACACTTCTTATCCAAGCCTAAAGTGATTAATCCCTCGTGGATATTGGGTAAAATTACCCGATCCTGATTAGTTGGAGCCTGGGAGTCACTAAGGGCTTCCCTTGTGGCTCAGCTGGTATAGAATCTGCCTATAATGAGAGAGACTTGGGTTCGATCCCCGGGTGCTGCAGTCCATGGGGTTGTAAAGAGTCAGACACGACTGAGCAATTGAACTGAACTGAACTGGAGACACTGAAGTACCATTTGGACTCTAAAACTAAGATAAATCACACACATGGACTCATCACTGGAACTCTTTGCTGGGCAGCTGCCTCATTTTTTTAGTTTTTAAGACTGTATGTACATATCATAGCTCTTGTCACTGTGGGCTGCGATTGGCTGCCCAGCTGTTTTTCATTTCATAGGGTGCACACTCCTTGAGGGCAAGCACTGGGTCTCATGGTCTGTATTATATACCCTGAACCCAGCACATGGAGGGACTCCATTGTGAACATTCTGAATCTTAGGAAAGAGATTCCTAAGTTCCTCTTAGGAAGGAGAGGGGCTTAAGAATAGGAGATATGGAGTCATAGTCACCCGAGCTCAAAACCTGGCTCTGTTGCTTATTTGCTATGTGCTTTTTCAAAAGAATTATTGATATTTCGAAACCTATCTCCTCCTCTGCAAAATAGGGTATAGGCGCATCATACCGTCTCTTAGGGTGGCTGTAAAGATTCAGTGTGGAGAAGGCAATGGCACCCCACTCCAGTGCTCTTGCCTGGAGAATCCCATGGACGGAGGGGCCTGATGGTCTGCAGTCCATGGGGTCGCTGAGAGTTGGACGCGACTGAGCGACTTCACTTTCACTTTTCACTTTCATGCAGTGGAGAAGGAAATGGCAATCCACTCCAGTGTTCTTGCCTGGAGAATCCCAGGGATGGGGGAGCCTAGTGGGCTGCCATCTATGGGGTCGCACAGAGTCAGACATGACTGAAGTGACTTACAGTAAAGATTCAGTGAGGGTTGCTGCATGTAGCCTGCTTAGTGGATTCCGTGGCATAGGAGTAAGTGCTTAGTGAAAACGCTAGCGCCAAATACTTGCTGTGGGTGTTTTAATCACACTCCTGGACACAAGACAGCAGGGGTATCCTTCAGGATCTACTGACGTATGGTTACCAGGGAAACCACCCTCAAAGCCTGCACAGTGGGCTCTGGCACTGCTGACAGGCCCAGCACTAGGCAAGCCACAAGCACTGACCTCTCCAGTTCTTGTTTAGCTGCTGCCTCCCTCCACCTCCCCCTCAGCTTTTTACCCTTCTAGACCCAGCTCCTGGTTACCCTCTCTGTAACCTTGCCTTGGCACCCAGAACAACAAATGAGTCCCTCCCCTTGACCCTGGACACACGTCACCCTTGCACTCACAGTTGGCTGTCTCCCCTGCCAGCCTCTGAGCACTGGAAACTCAGGGACCACGCCTCCCTCATCTTCATCTCTCAGTACTTACTTTACACTTGGCATTTAGCAGGCCATCAGCCAATGCTTCTAAAAGCAAAATGTAGGCAGTGCTGTAAACATTTATTTAGAGAGAACCCTTCTACCTCTTGACTACCTTTTCTTCACCTGGTTACATCCCTCAGAAGAGCAATGCAAAGGGAAAGAAGTGGGCCGCGATGCCCTTTCAACACAGTCTAAGCTCAGAAGCACGCAGCAGGGAGATGTTCATTGTTAAATCATCAATACAAGTGGCCTTTGAATAGAGACATGAGGGAAGTCCCCTGGGGACACTCCAGCCAGCCAGTGTGAAGTTGTGGTTTGAGGTGAGTTTGGCCAAGTACTTGCTCCTTTGATATGGACAGCTCTCCCTCAAAGAGTGGTCCACGGGGAGGCACCTCCTCCATCCTCCAGATTTTCTATGGATGGAGCTTTGAAACAGTCACTGATAATCTTTGCCTCCCAAGTCCCCTGCTAGTACTGTGTTAAAAGAGTAAAAAAGAATTCATGAAGTTCAAAGGAATGTCAAGGTGGGACAGATCTATAGCATCCACTGTGCATCTCAAAGGATACGTCCTTGGAGCCGTAGAGGTCAGTCCTCTGGACTGGGCAGCTGTTTCAAGTAGGAATGTATTTATGTGTATGCGCCCAGGAGTCTGGGGGGAGGTTGTAACTGAGCTCTTGTTCTGCGCTGGAGCTTACACACAGGGAAGATGGTTTCACGGTGTGAGAAACCTCCAAATTTCCTAGGGCAAATTTAAATAAGAGATCATTCTTGGTGTTACAGTCTGTAGTTCCAGGGGCAAGCAACGCTAACCAGAGTTAGGTCCTATACTGTCGAGAAATGGAAGCTGGAGATTGAGGTGGTACACAAGACAGAGAGGCCATTTCCTCACCTCTGCCTTCTTCTGGGGGGCAGGGGGACAAGGATGAGCATGGCTGTCTCCATGGACAGAAGAGATGGCAACCCCCCAAATTAATTACAGAATTGTGAGTTCTGTGAGAAGGAGTGACCTTCCCTGTCCTGGTTAGCAGTGCCAAAGCTTCCTGACCCAGTACACCTGACCTGAGCAGAGCACAGCCACCCAGAGACGAAGGACCAAAGACCACTCCTGGCTGGTCTCTGAGGGGCCCAGAAGATGTACTGTCTGTGGATTAGGGCTGCAGACTGTGCATCAGGTCCGGGCCCAGGCTTGCCAGGAAGTGCCAGAGTGGTGACCAAAGAGGTACATTCTATCGGGGTGATGCAGATTTGGGGCTAGTATTCATGGATCAGAAGTCAATGGAATCAAGTGTCTCTTTATTGATACTGTTAGAGTTTCCATCTGCAACCACAGTGGAGTATACAGTTTACAAGATAGATTAGTGGCCAGGAGTTTACCAGAAAGAGGGTAAATATGTTTTATCATAACCAGTCCCAAAGGGAGACTTTCCCCAGTCCCCACCCTCAGATCAATGTCAGAGGAGTAACTATCAGAAAGAGGGCAGAGGAGGAAAGACCCCATCAAAACTAGCCACAGCCACCTATGCTTCAAGGGCCCACTTTGAATTAAATATACAATATTGAAAATTTAAAACGAACAGAACTAAGTCTTGGTAACTAGAATGAGACTGTTATAATTACCAAAGGTGAATTAAAAGTTATAGGATTGGATTGAGATGCCTTAAAGGGAGCCACCACCCAGTGGGAAAACGGGGACTTTGATAGAGGACAGTGGGAAAAAAGCTGGAAAAAAAATCAATTCACACTTCTGTGTTATTGAGTCAGATTGCTTCCTAAACTGGTCATGTGTGTATGTGTGTGTGTGTGCATGTGTGTATAGCTATACTCTGCTTTTTCTAAAAGTTATTCAAGTGACTTTAAAAGGTGAATGTGTCTATACAAGGTCAGTTCATTTGTAGATAACCCAGTACCATGACTGGGCTTTGGTTAAGAACTTCTTTAGAGCATGAATGGAGAAGGGCATGGCAACTCACTCCAGTGTTCTTGCCTGGAGAGTCCCATGGACAGAAGAGTCTGGCAGGCTACAGTCCACGGGGTTGCAAAGAGCTGAACACCACTAACACACACACAGAGCATGAACTTTGTCCATTAAGTTTGAACATCATCCAGTTCATTGGCTTAACCAAAGCGGGTATAACACAAATCCCATCAATGAAAATGACAGCATGGTTGTGGTCACAACACGAGTTAATCATGCTCCTTGTACTTAGGCTACTCTTATGCATTCATGACTTCCCTGGTGGCTCAGACGGTAGAGCGGGAGAGCATCTGTCGACAATGAGGGAGACCGGGGTTCGATCCCTGGGTTGGGAAGATCCCTTGGAGAAGGAAATGGCAATCCACTCCAGTACTATTGCCTGGAAAATCCCATGGACAGAGGAGTCTGGTAGGCTACAGTCCATGGGGTCGCAAAGAGTTGGACATGACTGAGTAACTTAACGTTATGTCCTGCAGAAGTCTTTCTGGATGCGAGCTTTCTGACCCACTCTGAATGTGTTTACTGGTGTTTCGTGGGTTTGTGGGGGAAGCATCTTCTCCTTGGTGGTGCTTCAGTGGTGCTGTGTGAGCTGAAGCTGCCCACTGAAGCTAAAGGAAGAAGCCTTTCTGGAGGAGGTCACAGAAATCTTGTGGGCTTTCTTTTAAAATAAATTTAGATCTACAGAAAATAGTACAGAACATTACATATTATATTACATATTATAAATACATCTTTTGTTACCAGAACATTACCGACTGGGGACACTTCAGTGTTTACTTACCTAACAAATCGCCGGACGCAGGTATTAGTTTCTGCTAACCCCTCCCCCCAACCCTGCCCAGTCCATAATGTGTTAACATCTAACATATTCATAGCGTGTTCATGCATGCTAAGTGGCTTCAGCCGTGTCCGACTCGTTGCAACCCTATGAATTGTATCCTGCCAGGCTCCTCTGTCCATGGGATTCTCCAGGCAAGAATACTGGAGTGGGTTGCCATGCTCTCCTCCAGGGGATCTTCCTGACCCACGGATGGAATCCATGTCTCTTATGTCTCCTGCATTAGCAGGTGGGTTCTTTACTTCTAGCGCCCCTGGGAAGCCCATTCATAGTACATTTGTCAAAACTAAGAAATTAACAATCCTATTGACTACATAAAGACTTTATTTACCCAGTTTCTCCATGAGTGCCCCTTTCTGTTCTAATATTCAATCCAGGCTACCCACATCAAATCCTGTTGTCTTATTTCTGTACTTTTAGAGAAGACAACTTCCAAGATGAGGCTTCTCTTCCTGAAGTCTGTTTCCCTGGCTGCCAGACTTGGCATCAGGAGAAAAGGGTGGAGGCCAAGAATATGCGGTGCAGGTCTTTAAACCTCTCTGCCTGGAGGTCACAAGTCAACCAGAAGGCTCCTGCCTAGTTGCCTGCACCCCTTCCCATCTTATCAAGTCACCAGAGATGGATTCTGGTGGTTCCTGCAGTTTTTATTTGGAAGGGCCTGGCTAAAGTAGCAAAGTGTCCGGATTCTACCTCCACTGGATTGAGAAGATGCTGAAGCGTGAGAAACAAGAGGGCAGAGGCTGGACTTTATGTTCTGCTGCCGCCACCTCCCAATCTTTCCCCTTCTTCTTCCTTTCAATTTCTGCTTCTCTAGACAGGCATTTGCCTCTCTGCGACCAAGTCTATTTCTCTTTTACCCTGCTCTTCTCTGTATTCAAGGGGCTAATGCCTGCAAACCCCATGTACCTTTGCCAACAGAGAAAGACGAGCTCAGCCCAAGGGAGGCACTGGCCAGAGACCAGGAAGCAGAAGGAAGAGAGAGCTCCCTCACCCTCTCTGCTTTGTGTAGGGGCAGCTCTAGGAGTGGCTGGACAGCTCTTCATGGCTCCCCCTCTTGCCAGGGGCCCTGCTCTGGCTCTGATGTCCCCTCTGTCCTTTTCCCTTCCAGCAGTCAAAATGGTAGCTACTCCCCACTGTTGCTCATCTCTGGGTTGCTTCAACCCAGAAATGTGGCTTTTAAACTTTTCTGACACCTTTGTAACTACTTCTCCATATTAAGTACCCTCTATAAAAACTACCTGGGGTGGATTCTGTTTTCCTAGCCAGACTGTGATTGGTATAGATACCCCAATCATTGCTTCCTGCTCCTCCTTTCCTGTACTAGCAGAGGAACTGGGGGAACTAAGCCCCACTAATTCTGCTCAAAGGATTTGTCATCACAGGCGGGGAAAGGGCTTCTGGGCTCAGTGGCATAAATGTGGACAGAAAGCCCTACTTTATTCCTTCATCTTAAGCTCTTGCCAATAACCCTGAATATGACCTGATGATAAGCACTGGTCTGTATTCCATCAAACCAAGAAAATATTGCATTCAAGTATTCTTCACCATAAAAATGGCAATTTCACTTGACTCTACTTAATAGAGAAAGAAGCGGATAAGGAATAGATAACAAGTAAATTGTCCATAATGACTTACAGCAAATAACAAGGCTAACATTTACTGTTTAACATGTGGAAGGCATCCTAAGGTACTTTAATTAGTAGTAACATTGGAAAATTCATCCACAATGCCTGATCTAAGTGTTTTGTGTATATCAAGTCATTTAATCTTCAAACAACCCTGCAAGGCCAGTACTACTTTGTCCTGTTTCATGGATTAGGCACAGAGAGGTTAAATAACTTGCCTAAAGTCACAGAATAAGTGGCAGGGTCAGGATTTCAAGGCTGGGAGCTTAGCTCAGAAACATATTCCCTGGACCATGACACTATACTTGGTCTTGAAGCAGATATTGTTACATCCACTTTACAGATGGGAAGCTGAGAATCAGAGAAGTTGGACAACTTGCCCTAAGTCGCACAGCTAGGATGTGCTAAAATGGCATTAGAGTCCAGTGCCACCCAACTGCAAAGCCTAAATGCTCCCCACTTCCATTTTCCATCTCTCTCCGGTTTGCCCTGAGAGGTCTCTACCGCTCCTCTTCCCTGGGCTCCCTTGTCTTTGCCACAAAAGATAATAATGTACATATTTCATTGCATCTGCACATCAAAAACTCTTGCAGCATTTATTGAGTTTTCTTCTCTGTGGTGCCCAGGAGACTTACTTGTGTGTATAACCAATTCCAAAGTAAATCACTGTGTTTGTGTTAAGACCTCTGCCACGTACAGGGTCTAAGTAGCTCTTTTGTTCCCAGACCTGTTCTCACTTCTTCTACTTACGCCTTCAAAAATTGGGCATTTAATATGGCCTTGATTACACAGTTTATTTTTTATATTTGTGTAGTGCCAAGAAGCACAGGTATTATTTCTATGGATAGTAGGCTTCTCTTCTGTTTCTTAGAAATGCAGGGCAGGATTTGTATGATATTTTTCTGTTCAAAGATCAGAAATGTTTGAAAGATGTTTAAAAGACCAAGATGTTAATACTATCAACGGTGAACCGCAAGGGGTTGTAGTACTTAAACTGGCCACAGGAGGGCTCTATTTCTTTGTCCCGCAGGTCCGCAGCAATAACAGCTTTGGGGGCCACAGATGTGAAATGCTATTCTGGACACAGTAATTAAACCACACTTAGTGCAATTTATCAAAAATAAGTGAAATTGTTTGTTTAGTGGAATGATAAATTCTATCATTTCTTTAATCTCCAAATACAAAGAGGAGAACGTTTTAATAAAATGAATTTGTTTTCCAGCAGGAATTCAGAGGAATCTCCCCATTCCTATTTGGATAGCCGTCTTGAAAAATACTAATTCCATATTAAATTTACTTAAAACCCCCCTCTTTTTTGTGATTGAGTGTTGCAATGAATCTTTCTGAAAAAAATGGATAATAACTGAAATGCCACCTAATCTTGAACGTCATCCTAAGGCTGGGTATCAGTCAGGATCTATGCAGGAAAACAAAAACCACATTTGAAATTTCAACAGAAGGAATTGAAGATGGAGAATTGATCACACAGGTGTGAGAGGGCTGAGGGAGCAAAAAGGGGACCGCTTAGGTAATCAACATCATTACCGGTGAGAGTCGCAACTGCTCTCAGGGCTGAGGAAACAGAGGAGGAGGTGGGATTATCAAAACCTAGATGCTCCAGGGAAGGGACTTGGTTATGCCCGTACTCCTAAGAGGGTGCAAGGAAGCTGCTTTAAGCGTCTCTGACACTGGATGGGCCCCGTCAATGCCGAGGCAAAGTTCCTAGGAGCAGCAGATCTCCACCCTACTCCAATTCCAGCTTTTTGGTATCTCGCTAGTGCCCCCTACTGGCAGACATAACCAGGAACCAACTGTCAAAAGAGAGGGGTCAGTCCTCACATCACTGAGCGGAACATAGAAAAGTAGTTTTGGGGCACAGATGACTCCCTTGGCTATTTCAGCTAAGGCACACACTTGTCCTACATGTGTAAAGTTCCATACAAAAATGAACTTCTTGGTTTGGCTGTAGATGATATCATGTTCATTACCTTTTAGTACTGGACATGGGTGTACTATGTAATGGGCTTTCCCAGGTGTCACTAGTGGTAAAGAACCTGCCTGCCAATGCAGGAGACGTAAGACACCCAGGTTTGATCCCTGGGTTGGGAAGCCCGTGGAGAAGGGGATGGCAACCCACTCTAGTATTCTTGCCTGGAGAATCCCCGTGGACAGAGGAGCCTGGTAGGCTACAGTCCATAGGGTTGCAAAGAGCTGGACATGACTAAAGCAACTTATATGAACTATGTAATATGGACTTCTTTCCAGGTGGCGCTAGCAGTAAAGGACTCGTCTGCCACTGTAGGAAGCATAAGAGATGCAGATTGGATCCCTGGGTCGCCAAGATCCCCTGGAGGAGGAAATGGCAACTCACTCCAGTATTCTGACCTAGAGAATCCCATGGACAGAGGAGCCTGGTGGGCTACAGTCCATGGGGTCACAAAGAGTCAGACACAACTGAAGCTACTTAGCATGCATGTATATAAAACAGCCACTTTCAAAATCAGATTCTAGCTGATGTACTATGTAATACCCTGGAGAATCCCTTAGTTCTAGAGAACAGTCTTATGTAGTAGGAAACTGATGTCCCTCAATACATAATGAGGATCCACCTGTAAAGAAACCCTTTCTCCCCTAGCAAGTTCAGCAGGAGGGGGAGCCCCGGTTGGCAGTGACGGCTTTCACATCAGTGCAGCAGTTCCATGTCACCTGACAGAAGCTTTTCTCCGTATGAAATTGGACCTCAGAGACAGAAGGGCCCAGAGTTGCAGGGATGGAAAGCAAATATGCTGTGAGTGGATATTAGATGTTATAGTGAGAAAAGCCACTCCCACTTTTACCCTTGATCCTGGACCTATATGATCTGGCTTTGGGAGAAATGTATTGGCAACTGATTCAAAGCATATGTGGCATCCTATTAATTAGAACTCTGACCTTCAGGTGATTCTCCCAAATTGGCCTGTAACTGAGTCTTCCACAGCCCATTCTGCCTTCTACAAGGCCAGCTGCTCTTGGGTGATGGAATATGTG